>BSBN01000068.1:10000000-14946640 GCA_027924645.1 Cunninghamia lanceolata | reverse complement strand
CAACTATGCAATTTTTTAAAGGAAAGATTCACCATTCTAATTAATTTCTTTAGTGATTATTCGCTAGGATTCACCATTGTAATTATTTTTTGTACTAATTATTCATTAGGATTCGCCAAGATTTTATAGCAATTTCTAAAATGTGTGTAGATTTGCCAAGAAAATTAATATTTTTTTGAAAAAAAAGAAACATTCGCGAGGAAAATTATAGCACTTAGTTAGGATTCACCACGATTTTATAAGTTTTTTTTAGGGGGGTTCCTTAAAGTTATCTCTGGTGTGTGTTGAAGTGTGTAGGCATTTCTATAGCCAATGAAAATTCAGAGGTCTGCTAAGTAACTCATGTATTTAACCAGTAATGCAAACCTAATCCTTAAGGTGGATTAAGTTTTGTATTGAAATTGAAATGGTTGTAATATGTTTTATTTATACACTTTGATTTATGAGTCTTCTAAGGTTGTCAAGTAGTGAGGTGGATGATGAGTTGTCTTCCACATGTCCATTTTCGTTCATGGGATTTTGGGGCATTTTAAAATATGTTTTTAAATCTTTTTATTGATTTTTGTGTGGGTTTAGGGACCCTGGGTTAGGTACCCATGGTATAGGTACCTTTGGGGACTCAAATCTTGGACTTTGGGCAAGATTTGACCCCTCAAAAAGGCCATAGAATAAAAGTGGCGAGCTAGGCTTTTGGGTAGAGGAATGTAGACTTGTCTCCATCCCAATCCCACTACCCTAGGTTCATGAATGGACTTGGGGGAATCCCAAATGCCTCATATGTGTGAGAACACAATGTAAGAGCCCTTAGGAAGAGAACCCCAAGGACTTCACTTTCCCGAGGGTCTTACACATGTGTGAGAGAACTTGTGGGAAAGAGTGCTTGTGAGAATGAATGCGAAGGTGACAAGTGTCACCTCCCCATTCAAGGGAATTGGTTTTTCATCCTTATTTATCTCTCCCTTTGGAGATGAGAAAGAGATTTTTGTCTTTTTTATTTTGGGAAGAGCTTGGGTCTTGGAGAGGATTTTGAAGTGTCGGAGGACTCTTGAGTTGATCTTCTTCAACTCCTTCATACTTGGACAGCTTGAGAGGTGAGCTCTCAAGAGTCTTCAAGCTTTTAGTAGTCTATTTATTTGCTTATGTAATGCATGTATTGTATGTTCTTATTTTGTTGTGCCATTGTTTTTGGATGGGTTGTTAAGGCAAATGCTCACTACTTGTGTGGAAGAGCTTTCCTTGTATTTAGGGTTTGGAGAGAGGTGAGAACCTCCTTGGAGAAAGCTAACTACTTGAGAGGAGTTGTTTGGCTTAAGGGCTTATTTGAGTCATGGTTGCATTTGAGAGGCAAGAGTGCCCTCCTTGTGATTATTGGAGTTATAAGGTAGTTAAGATTGAAATATGAAATAATATTGATGAGAAGATAGTTAAGTTATGAGAAAGGATTGTTATCTCAAGTTGGTAGTTGATGTCTTTCCCCTTGAGGAGAGTAGTCCACTCTCTCCCCCTTGTTCAGATCCATGGTATATGGATGTTGTTTTGTGAATAACCTTGGTTGGGAATGTGCTTCTTTGCTTGAGTGTGTGGTTTCCTCCTTTGTGTATGTGTGTATTTAGGGGTTAATTGTAGGCCTCCTAGCTTGAGGGAGGCTTGTGAGAAAGCTTGTTGTTTAGTGGTGAGCACCTCCATTGGCTTTGTTGTGTTATTATGACTTTTTGCGGGTTTTGGGATGGATGAAGAGTAAGAAGGAGAAAAGTCTCCTTGAGTTATTTTGTGTTGTCTAAGAGAAATTTTTCTTTTATTGTAAGGCTATACATGTAAAGCCTTGAGCATTGAGTGCTCTTGTAAAAGGGAACAGAGAAATGTGTTATCTCATTTTAATGTTAAGTTTGTTATTCATGCATTGAAGGATGTTGATGTATTTATGAAAGATTGAAAGGATATAAAGTATTTGATTTATTTGGCATTGAGTTGATTTGAAAAGAAAAGATAAAATGAGTTTATTATATATATCTCACTTTCCTACTCCTTTGCTTGTTCATGAAAAGAAAGGAAGCAGAGAGAAGAGTCTCCTTGGATTACCTAGATTTTATTTTAGAGCTTTAGCATTGTTGGGAAGGCTATGTAAAATCCTAAACTATTGAGCTTTGTAAATGGGATGAGAAGTGTAGGAGGGATGGTTTAAACCTCCCTTATTTAAGTTTCATGTAAATGAGTATTACATTTTCTGAAGTTATATATTCTAGAAATTTAAAATAATGGAAAGATTGCCTTATTTCCTATAACCATTATTTGGGTTGCAAGATTGAAGACAAAATAATAAAATTTACTGCTTAATATTCTTGGGAAGAACTCTCTCTCTCTTTCCCCCTCCTACACATTTATGGACTTCTTTAGTTCTAGGTCAAAAAAACAAGAGAAAAAAATATACCTTCCTTCTCTTGAAAGTTGAATAGTTAGTGAAATAAATCTTTTGTGAAATGAAATATTTAGTTTTTTTTTTAATGTATGCTCATATATTATTGTTCTTGACCAAGCTTATTAGTGAGGTATATTTATTAAAAAATATATTTAAATGTTTATTAAAAGTTAGTAGTATATATACTCACACTTTAGTTGTTGTTTTAATATTATATTTTTTCTCTGTTTTTATACAAAGTAGAGAAAAAGTATGATAAAATAAAAAGAAAGGAATATATATATATATATATATATGGTTAAGTTTTCTTTTTTTTAAAAACATAACAAAGATTAAAAAAAAAGAGATTAAAGAAAAAGTTTTCATATTTTCATTCAAACCCTATCTCGCGTGCCATAGAGGGCGGCGAGGAGGGGAGGGATGGGGTCTGGTGACCCCACCCCATAGCACCTACAAGCATAGGCACTATGAGATTGGGGCTCCACCCCCTCCCTGGGCGGCGACCTGTGTAGGCCACAGGCCACCAAAAGGGCTCTACGCCCTACGCAGGGTGTCGACCCTTATTGTGGTTTCTTTTACCAATGTCAAAACTAAAAAAAAGTCTATTATAGACCTTGCATTCTGGCATACTTTTCAACACTATTCCTTTTTTTTTCCTTTCATTCTATATATATATATATATATATATATATATATATATATATATATATATTCTATATTTGTGTATCTCTGTATATATATATATATATACACACTTTGTATTTTTGCATCTTTGTATTTAAAAAAGAGGAAATACAGAGAGTTGTTTTTTAAAGAGTATCATTATTATTTAGAAATATATATGAATAAATAGACAAATCTATCTATCCTCTTATTCAAAACTAGTTTTGGTGGGGAGAACATTGTACATGAAAAATAAACTTTTAGTAAACAAAAACAAAGCATAGGAATAGCTTAAGAGATAAATGTTAGAAAAAGAAAGTAGGAAAAACAAATCCTCTTTAATTCTTTGAGGAGGCTCTTCTAAACTTTTGAGAATAGTCTTTCCTTAAGAAAGAGATTTCACTCCTTGCCTTCTCCCTCTCAGATCTACACTTACTTTAAGGAATTATTAGAGAGTTAGATCCATTCTTATAACCTTCTATTAGGGCTTTTGAGTTGCCCTAACAGGGTTAATGGACTAACCTAGATTTTGGGTTAATTAATCCCACTTAGGGGTTAATAATCTTCCTTTCAACTTTCTATAGTTAGGTGTTTGATATTTTATTAATTGTTAATTAATCATCAACCTTAGGGAAATTTATTTTCCCTATATTATTTTAATTAATTTTTCTAAGTAGATTTTAATGGCTTTTAATGGTCTTTTGATGGCAAATATTATCCCTTGTGTTGGATCAATTATTGAGGCACTTTAGGTAGCCTTAGTTGGACCTTACTTTATGAAGGTTACTATAGTCTAGTTAGTTGTTTTATGTCAAATTTTATAGTATAAATTTATAATGTCATCTATAGTGTTGTTTAATTCAACTGAATATTGGATTCGATTGTCAATGTTTTGCTTTTTAATCAATTAAATCTTTAATTTAATTAATTAGATTTAATCATTTTAACTAGGTTATAGGTCCTACTTCCAAAGGGGACTTTTTTTGCTTCTTGATGTAGAAGCCCTAGGGGCACGTTACCTCATGGTAGGAACTCCCCTTAAGGCGACGCTTACTGCATAACTTAAACCTAACTAGGTTCCTTCATAATTGAAGAGGTGCAAAAGGAGTTTCACACTACCCTTCCCACATATCATTCTTTCCCACTTTGGGGTAGCATGTGAAACATACATTGCACATGCAACAACTTTAGGTGCACGTGTTCAACTTAATCACATGTTGTACGTAAGTGAGCTATGTGATGTTTATCATGTTGTTTTACAAATAATTTGTTGGTTGTGTTTCATGTCCACATGTTAAATTGTGGGCATGACATCATCCTAATTAGGTCAACCTAAGGTATTAACTAGAGCTAATAAATAAAAATATTAAGGTTAAGCATATTGCACATGCTTAACCTTATTATACTTAAAAAGATGAATATAGGGGCATAACAAATGAGCGTAGGCATAGAGCTAAATATGAGTTTAGCATGGACTTAATAAGGAGGTTGTTCATAAAGAGAGTTTGTGTGACTTGGAGCATTGTATGAGAAACAATTTCATACTCTGACTCCCAAGGAGGTCCACTCAACAAAGAATGATCTAATATGAATTGTCCACCTAGTTTTTCAAATACATCCTACTTTATGTTGTGTCTTCTTATGTGAATGAGTCTTGAGTTGTGGACACTATCTTTGAGGATTAGTTTGAGAAGTATGTAGCATATTTTATTTTCCTTTGTCTCCTTATTTATGGGTCTTGAGCTACAAAGTTAATTTTGAGCATAGATTTGAGGAGCGTAGTGGATGGTTAGTGCCTTTGTGATTATTCGTTGGTTGTTCGAATGGATGTTAGTATAATATTCCTTTCAATTTAAGAAACTTACATCTCTTCATTTATTGTTTTTTTTGTTGTTGTGTTTGACCTTGGGGTTGAATAGTTAGATGTTGAGTGGCCCTTTTGTATGGAGATTTGGAGGTGGAGATCTACTTATTGCCGTTAGAGCACTTGTTGGTGTCAACAAAAGGTCATACAATTCAATTACAAATTAGTGAGTGTTCTTTGACACAAGATGAGATAGAGGACATGTTCCATATCCTTTAAATGTGATTACTATTGGTGGAATTTTATATACTATGGTCAGCACTAGACCAAACATTGATTAAGAAATGGGAGTCTTAGGGAGGTATATGTGTCTATATTGGAGAAGGATCATTTGAATGTGGTATAGTCTTCAAAAGCATTTTTTGGTTTACATGCAACCAACCTATAGAGGTAATATAGGTCACCTACAACTCACCTGTGGAGGTGCTATAGGTCACCTACATCACACATGCATTAGTGTTAGAGAAAACTTTGTGTAGGATAGTGGATAGACGGAGGTCTACTATTGGGTATGTGTTTAACCTTTTTGTGGTGCAATTACTTGGATGAGTGAGTGGCAATATGTGGTCATTACTGTGGTTATAGAGGCAAAGTATGGCCATTACTTGGGTTATTTTGGAGGGGTTTTAGCTTCGATGATTATGTTTGGATTGTTAGTGTAGGTTTTTATTTTCCTAGTTGGGTATTTATTTCCCATTTTCCTAGGTTTTTCCTACACTTTAATTAATCTTTCTTAGGTTCATAAAGCATGTTTACTTAAGTGAGTGGGTGTTGAGGTGTTGTCCTCTTCCATGGGAGTTACATTTTCTTTTATTATCACTACTTTGTGGTCACTCCTTATTGGTTAGACTTGCCACCTCCTCCCTCTCCTTGAACCTATATAAACATGCTACCTTGATTGTATTTTTATATGTTGGAACTATCAATCTCTCTTGATGCTATTGTGTCATTAGAGAATTTACATCAAATCTCTCAATATCGCTATTATGCTGATTTCATTTCTTTTACATTTACAGTTTGATTCTAACTCTTTCATTTCGATTCTTGGTTGTAATCTACTTTCTTAGATTCTAACATGGTATTAGAGCATGTTTTGAAAGATTGGATTCATATTTTGAGAAATTTTGGGGGGATAATTAGCTTTGCATGTAGGATTCCCAAAAACCCAGTATGCTCTTCTCTTGCATCTTTGGATGATATGGAGAATCAGAAACTTTTGACAAAAAGATTTAATCTATGGGGTTCAATATTCTTGTATTTTCTTAATTTGGTTGATTGCAGCATTTTGGCTATACTTGCAACATCTCTGGCTATTCCAACATGTCTAGGAGGCTCAAAAAATTTAAGAATGGCTAAATCATTTCATCAGATTTGGAGATTGTTTGATAAAGTTGCGAATGGGGGTTTGAAGCTCAAATTTGGAGGCATTTTTATTTTTTGCATCAGATTTAAATTTTTTGCACATTGAGAAGGAAAACGCTTTTTGGGTTTTGTTTGCAGTGTTGAAAACTTTTGTAGGTAGCTATTATTTTTTGCATACAACAAATAGATCTTGCAAAAACTAAATCATTTTTTTTAATAAGCCATTATTGCTGGGAAAGTAATATTGTAATAACTTTTGATCGGTAACTCGAAATTGAGTGTCATTTTCTTCTAAAGTTCATATTTTTTATTTTAAATCCATTGGATCTACTTGTGTTGTAATCACACTAAATATAAAGTGTCAAAATCATATTCTCTTGGGGGGTTCTTTGATTGAGTGAAAAGGGGGCCGTGTCTCTTGTGTGTTTTCTTGAGTTTTTCTTTCTCTATTTTCCGCACAACAAACACCTACAACAAGCAATCTTTTTTTGCACTAAAATGGATCAAAATATAGTTCCAATACTCATGCCCTACAACTACTTTGAATGGACATTTAAAATGTAATCTATCTAAAGAGGCAAGGGTTGTATAGAATAACAATAGGGCTTGAAACAAAACCTACTGTAGATGCAGATAAGCCTAAGTGGTTTAACAAATGTGATGAAGTTTTTGGGACTCTATGTATGTTTGTATCTCTAGATTTTCTTTTTCATGTTGAGTCTGCAACAACACCTAATGATGTATGGAAAACACTATCTAATCTCTTCGATGTTCAAGATGAAAGCAGAGGTCATTTTTTGGAGAATGAACTAATAGTGTTAAGTCCTTCAAGTTTTGATACTATACGAGACTTCTTCACCAAACTTAAGTCTATTAGATTGTAGTTGAAACAGTGTGGGATTGAAAAAGAAGATAAGCAATTAATCCTAAGTATTCTTTCCAAACTTGGTCCTAACTACTAAGTTTTTCTTTCTACTTTCCATACTACAAAGTGTACCCTAGGATCTACATTCAAAATGCCTTCTCTAGATGATTTTTCTCATCAGCTTTCTAAGGAGCAGGATAAGTTGATTCAAATGGGTACCTTGAAACCTTCTAAATCTCATGCATTGGCTGCAAATTGTTAGGATTAAGGTGCCATCAACCTTGTAAATCCTATGTAATTAATTACTCTTAATATTGTTTGTAAATCACCCATAAGAGATGAAAGGTTTCACCAGTAATGGTCTCGTTTCAGCTACATGTGTATATCTAGTCCTCGACACTAATTCGTCTGTGATGGGGGGTCGTAGGGGGTTTCCCCCCTGCGAGGGGTCTAGGGGGATCATACCCCTAGTGGGGAGTCCAGGGGCGGCACGCCCTGACAGGAGTTCAGGGGCAGCGCCCCCGAAACCACATTTTATTTATATTTTAAATTTGGATCATTCATCATTAGGTATGTTAGTTTCCTTGTCGTAGAAGGCAACCCCCTTTTATAAGGATATTTGTACTACATTTTTATCAAAGTTGAGAGTAACAAGCATCATTGGATTGAAGATTGAAGAAATAGAGGAAGTGCATTTATTGTAATCTCATATTTGAAGATAATACAACTTGGAGTCTCTTTTCTTGGTGGAGTTTTTTACCCGAAAGGGTTTTCTCCATGTTACATACCGTGTTATGTGTTTAGTTCTTAATGCATGTTATTTCTGTGTAATGGGTTTTATTTCTATTGCAATCTCCATTGATTCTACATTGTTTAGAGGACATAAATAAGGTTTGAATCAGATTTTTGTTGTGTGGTTTGCACCTTCATTTCTAACATTTGGTATCAAATCCTAGCTAGTTTTGATTCTTTAGTGGTAGTGTGAAGGTTTCTTATCTATAGTGGGAGATTTGGTTGTTGTTTGTTTGCAGATCTTGTGTAGATATCATGGCTTCATCCACTGTTGCTTCTACCTCTTGGTTGGACATTAAAAAGTTCAATGGCATGGGGTACGAATTGTGGAAGTTGAAAATGGAGGATTTGCTAGAAGAAAGAAACTAGTGGTTGGCTGTTATGAAAGAGAAGAAACCCGATGATGTTGCTCCTGATAAGTGGGACAGACTAGATAAAAAGGCATGAGGTACAATCTGGTTGTGTCTTGCAGATTTTATTCTACTGAATGTTGTGAGTGAGAAGTCTGCACATAGATTTTGGAAGTGTCTGGGTGAGACATACCAAGCCAAGAGTATGGTAAATAAGAT
This sequence comes from Cunninghamia lanceolata, assembly GCA_027924645.1. Lineage (NCBI taxonomy): Eukaryota > Viridiplantae > Streptophyta > Pinopsida > Cupressales > Cupressaceae > Cunninghamia > Cunninghamia lanceolata. Next base: position 14,938,109 of record BSBN01000068.1, on the reverse strand, counting down.
TTATTTAAAGTGTAAGTTATTTTCCATGAAAATGAAAGAGGGTGAATCAGTTGCAAAGCATTTGAATTCGTTTAATTTTTATTGAGTCAACTAGCAGATCTATAGATGTTGAGGTGAATGAGGAAGATAAATGTATATTTCTTCTCTATTCTTTGCTTGAGTCATGGGAGAATGTTATTTTAGCTATCACTACTAACCTCACAAATCCGAAGTTGGATGCTCTTGTTTTAGTTTTGTTGTCACATGAATTGAGAAAGAAAAGTTTAGATAGTTCAGGGGATGCTCTCGGTGTCAGGGGAAGGTCCATGGAAAGAGGACCAAAAGGAGATCAGAAGGGGTCTAAAGACAAGTATAAGGATCATTCTAGGACTTCTGGAAAGAAGAACAAAGTCAAGCGTTGGAACTGTGAAAAGAGAGGACATGTGAAAAAGGAATGTAGAAACCCGAAGAAACAATGGGATTCCGCTACTAATAAGTCTTCAAATGCAGGTGATGAGGTTTTAATTTCTACATGTAATGTTGTTTCTGATGATCATTGGTTGGTTGACTCAAGATGCTCATACCACATGATCTCGCATAAAGAATGGTTTTCCACATACGAAGAGTATGATGGAGGAAATGTGTACCTCGGGGATAACTCTACATATCCTATTGTTGGAGGAGGGAAGGTAATGTTGTATTTTAGTGATGGGAGAATTAAAACCCTCTGATGAAAAGAATAACAATCCCTCTCACAAAAACAAACTTTTCTACACAAGCTCAAAAACACGCAATTCTACATAGGATTGCAACAACAAAATTGTTTTATTTTATTCCACTAATAAAATTCTATAATAAATGAACAAACTTAAAGGCATCTATAGCCTCTCATGTCAATCCTCTATATAATAACTTGCCTCTGCAAGTTCTCCTCAAACTCTAGTAGGCACACACTTTCTACTGGCAGATTCTCTCCTCTTCCTTCAAGACCACCTTCACTTCCCCAAAAAATGCCTTCTCTATCTGCCTCCTCTTTCATATCCTCTTTCTCTGTGTCTATGTCCTCCATTGCTTTAATCCTATATGTTATTTTGTCTCATAATGGTACCAAAAATTGAGCGCTTTCTTTTCTCATAGACTTTTGTTTTGAAGACAATGAAAAGTCCTTCCCCAAAACTAGCGTTAAACTTGCCCTTTTGTCTTCCTTTATTGCTGCACACACAAAAGAATATAAAAAGAATGTTTTTAATGCCTCAAATGAGGCGTTGCAGCCTCTTTCTCTCCCTTCTAAGTTGGCTTCATGCTTCTAAAGATCTCCATCATAGGCATTTTAAAACCTGTCTACAACAGCAATAATAAAGTGATGCCAAAATGGGATTTCAACGCCAATCCCATTCCATCCATTCACTTTATTTTTCTATCTTTTTTTCATATATATATATATATATATATATATATATATATATATTGCCTTTTCATGAGAGCCTTCTAAATAAGGCGTGAGGAACTCCTTAGCTAGCATCCACCTTTTCATTAACTAATTTTTGTTTTTTTGCCTCTGTAAATGGGCCTCAAACCTACATTTTTAATTCTTTAGACTACTGCACTAAAACAATCATAAAATTATGGCATATTCATACATACCTTGAGCAAATGGCGGTAAAGAAGATTCTCTGTCGATTCACCATTTTGAGATGTCAAAGTGCATCAATAAGACAATTAAAACCTTCTAATAAATCCTCATGGAGCAATATTAACAATCTAAGAAGAACATTGCTTTTTGTGACTTCGCCATAATGCGTCGAGAAGCTAAAAATAGACTTTGGCCATAACTTTTCACCAAAACCTTAAAACCTCACTGAAACTAATAGAGATGAGCGTATTAGCATTCCTAAGACTTTCTCCAAAGCATTTGGTCTCGACCATCAAGAAACTTGAGATATTAATTTTTTTCCAATTTGCCATCATAAGTCAGAAAACATTAAAATCTTCAAAACCTGAAGGTATTTTCTCAGAAAACATTCGTGTATAATTATAGGATGGAATCAACAATCTTCCTATTGAAGGATTTTCCATGAAACTTCACCAAGCTCCCGAAACAATTGTTTTATGAAAACTAACTTCACGCGTGTCAGGACTGAATTCAAGCAACACTACCAAACTGCCTCCCTGACTATGCCAAACACACGTACTGCCAAGAAAAGCCATTAGAACCCAACAAACCAAACAAAATTAAAAATTAAACTTGTAATTATTTTTGGTTGATGCGGATCGCCGATTCGCCTGGGATTCTCCTAGGTTCTGGGATTTACTACTTTGAGACTTTTGCATCAGTTGCTAAAATAAATTTTGTCTAACTTGTCCTAGCCATTGTTGCGGCCCAACATTGGGAAATTCATTAGATGGATGTCAAGAGTGCTTTTCTTCATGATGACCTTCAGGAGGAGATATATATAGAGCAACCATAGTGGTTCATTTGGGATCCTTCACTTGTTTTCTATTTTTGAAAGTCTCTCTATGGCCTCAAACAGGCCCCTCGAGCTTGCTATGCCAAGATGGACTCCTTCCTTCTCAGAGTCAAGTTCACTTGGTGCCATTTTGATCCCAATGTCTACATTTTGTAGCAGTATGATACTCTCACCTTCCTTGTTCTCTAGATGTTGATGACTTGTTGCTCATAGGGAGTTCCTCATCCACCATCACGATAGTGAAAATTGCCCTTCATGATCATTTTCTGATGTTTGACTGGGGTCTTCTGCACTGCTTCTTTGGGATTGAGATCACTCAACCCGGTATCTTCCTCTCATATCCCAAGGACACTCTTGATATGTTCTCCAGATTTTGCATGGCTGATTGTAAGATCACAGACATCTTCATCAAACCCTTCACTGAGAGCAATTTCCTTCATTTGTGAGCATTTCTAGGGGTGCAACAGGTGTCCTCTTTAGGGATCTTTTTAGTCCTCTTTTTTCTCTCTACTTGTGAGGGGGACTTCTTTTCCCTTTTTTGGGGAGAGTATCTTTTTCTCTTTGGGGGGAATTCTTGTACATGGGTATCTTATCAGGCTTGATTTGACGGGACCCATCTTTTCACCCACCTAAGTTGTGCTTAAGGGGGGTGTTAGTGTAGGTTTTTATTTTCCTAGTTGGGTATTTATTTCCTATTTTCCTAGGATTTTCCTACACTTTGATTATTTTTTCTTAGGTTCATAAAGCATGTTTACTTAAGTGAGTGGGTGTTGAGGTGTCATCCTCCTCCATGGGAGTTACATTTTCTTTTATTAGCACCACTTTGAGGTCACTCCTTATTGGTTGGACTTGCCACCTCCTCCCTCTCCTTGAACCTATATAAACATGCTACCTTGCTTGTATTTTTATATGTTGGATCTAAAGATCTCTCTTGATGCTATTGTTCCATTTGAGCATTTGTTGTTAGAACACAAGCAATCTACTGAGAGGGAGATGAATCACTAGATCAATAAAACTTAAAACTTCAAGCCTCTAGAATGTAGATCAAATTAACTTTCAATGCAATAACATCAACAACAAGACAGCATGCACACATGAACACCAGATATACATGAAAAACCTAATATGGGAAAACCATGGTGAGAAAATGCTGCTAGGATCTATCGTCCTAATCCAACATCACAAATGAAACCATTGATTACAATGTTTAAGAGCACCAACTCTAAGGAGTCACCGAACCCTTGATTTAAGAGCACCAACTCTAAGGGGTCACCAAACCCCTAATTTAAGAGCACCAACTCTAAGGAGACTATAATCCCTTGATCTGAGCACCAACTTAGTCCACAGGAGGCACCGACCTCACTGAATCTTTACATATTCAAGTATGCAGCCATTTGGTTCTTCATAAACCTCAAATACATCTATTTAAATCATATAGTCTTCTCCTCTCACTCTACTCACCCAGACTCTCTCTACACTAAATTCTTCTCACGCATGCATCAATCCATCTCACTATATCTTATTTTGTTACAATTGCTTATATATATGTATATATATATATATATATATATATATATATATATATATATATCTACATATTCTCACCCATCTACATGCTTGCACTCTAGTCTTGTACTTTTTCTTTTTACATGTCCAGAAAGAAAACTTGACATGTAGCTCTACGCATGCATTCAATTTGTTTAACTATTGTTTATCCTCATTATCACCAATCATAGTCACAGTTCTTGCACTCTAGTCATTTGCATGTTAACACTCTCACTTTTTTAAGTTGCTATCAATGTCATCCATGCATCCACTATTATTGCCAGCCCCTACAGCCTGTTTAAAACATTTTATTTAACCATCCTCTGTTGGTGATTTTATCGTTTCTTGAAACTTGGCCTTAAGCTACTCTATAGGCAAATTTTACTTTTTCTGAACTATCACCTATGTCTTCTTTGTCCTCCTTATCAACGAAAGTTCCTTTTTACAAACTTTCCTTTGATGCCCTTATCAGTAAAAACACATCTTTTCAAACTGTGGTCTTTCTTTTCTTTATTAGAAAAAATCACCTCATACAAACTTATGCTTTGGTCTTCTATATCGGCGATTCCTTGAGATCTCAAACTACTCTTTCTTTCCCTCTATTGACAAATCCTTGTGTTTTTAAACTATGGTATCTTTGAAGCTATCATCTTTTTATCGGTGAAAAACATTTTTTCCAAACCTATGCCTTGATGCCTTTGTTGGCAAATATTATATTTCACGAACTTATCTCTTAAGGCCTTTTGTCAGAAAATCTTGTCTTTCATGAACCATGGCTTATGTCCTTATCGATGAAGTCTTTCCTAGCCCTCCATTCTATGCTATTAGATTGTCAACAATTTTTGAAAAATATGAACTAATTCTAAAATTCAACAGGTTGCCGATACAGTCTTCACCTTAACACTTTCCTTTGTCAACAATTCTTTGAGATCATGAACTAGCCTATCCTTCCTATATCGCTTCACACATTGTCCACTTTTCTTTGCCAAGTGTCACCCAATCGACGAATCAGAAAAATGTCGAGCTCAGAAACTTCCAAAGACTTTAAGCTTTTCCTTTATCGATGGTATTCCAATTCGTCAAACCAAAGTGACTTAACTTTACAAGCTTGCCTTCTCAAGCCTCTATCGACTAGTAGGCAAATCGGTGAAAAATCAAACTTGTGAACAAGTTCATAAAAGAACTCTGCCAATAACTGAATCCTTTCTTCAATCCTTTCTCCAAGCTTTCTTTTTCCATGCCCTTGTCAGTAAATCACCAAATCAATGAACTGGTGAAAAACATAACTTTCAAACTGAACTTTGCTGAGACAATCTTTCTATCTTCAAATCTTCATTGAAAGCACTTACCCTGTCTCTTCTGTTGGTGAATTGAAGAATTCTAAAACTGGTGAACCAGTTCACATTTTGAATAGTTTGCCGACTGACCGTTTTGCTGACTAAGGGAAAAATGTAATTCCTTAGTTTTTTTCTTCCCTTCTCTTCTATGCACTCCTTCTCTACCTTAGACACAAAACTAATGCCTTAGACATTAACTTTGATATCAATGACAATATATATCAACAATCTCCCCCTCTGTCATTGATGGCAACTTTCTTGCATAATCTATTCTTAGTGTTGCTCTAATCCTTCTGCAATAATGTTGTCCTATACTATCTCTTCTGGATTTGCTCCCCCTAACTCTAATTCTCCCCCTTGTCCATCAATGGCAAAGAGAGGTAATCAACCTCTTTTCTAAAAGTAACCTACTACTTCCATCTATCTACCTGCTCCCCTTGAGAGGTAGGCACTGTCAAAAAAATGATGAAAGATATGCCTTGAGTTGCTCACCCTGGACAGTTGTTACAACTGCACTTCTACTTGTGAGAAGGAGAAATAACTCCTAGCTTCTACCTGAGATATTCAAAAGTATCCTTGGCAAGTGGCTTTGTGAAAATGTCTATAATATGATCTTGTGTGGGGACATACTCTAACTTTACTTCCTGATCTGCAACCTTTTCCCTCAAGAAATGATATTTAATGGAGATGTGCTTTTTTCTTGAGTGCATCACAACATTCTTTGAGATATTGCTTGGACTTGTATTATCACAAAGAATGGAAATAGAATCTTTAAACTCTACCTTTATGTCATTGAGAGTTTGCATCATCCATAAAACTTGTGTACAACATGAAACAACAACATATTATGCCTCAACAGTGGACAATGTGACTGAATCTTGCTTCTTGCTGAGCCATGATACCAACCTATCACCAAGGAAGAAAGCTCCACAATTGGTGCTTCTCCTATCATCTGTACTTCCTGCCCAATCAACATCTGTATATGTTGTCAAAGCAAAATCATTATTTTGAGGGTACCATAATCCACAATACCTTTCAGGTATCTAAAAATTCTCTTCACAGCTTGAACATGGGATTCCTTAGGAGTGGCTTGAAATCTAGCCACCATGCATATTGCTTGCATGATATCTGGTTTGGATGCAGTTAGGTATAGCAAGAAAACTATCATAGATCTATACATCATCTGATTTGTATCAGGTGATTCATCATTCTTTCTCAACTTGCATCCTGTCATCATGGGGGTTTTCATAGGCTTATAGTCTTCCATCTTGAACTTCTTGAGCATTTCCTTTGCATACTTAGTTTGTGATATAAATATACCTTGGTCTAATTGTGATATTTGTAAACCAAGAAAGAAAGAAAGTTCTCCAAGCATAGACATTTCAAACTCTTTCTGCATCAGATCAACAAATTCCTTGCACATCCTGTCATCACTACCACCAAAAATGATGTCATCAACATATACAACAACAATCAACATGTGCTCACCTTCTAATTTGAAGTATAATTTACTATATGCACATCCTTTTATGAATCCTTGTTGCTGGAGTTAATTATCTATCTTAGAATACCAATCCCTAGGGGCTTGTTTCAGACCATACAAAGCCCTTTTCAGTTTGCAAACATAATATTTTTTCTCTAACAGCTGAAATCCTTCAGGTTTCTCAATATAAGCTTCTTCATTAAGATTCCCATTCAGGAATGTAGATTTAATATCCATTTGGTAAACTTTGAAGTTCTTATAAATAGATGATGCTGAAACATCCTAATGGCTTACAATCTTGCTACGGGTGCAAATGTTTCTTCAAAATCTATGCCTTCAACCTATGTGTATTCTTTACAAACCAATCATTCCTTGTTCCTCACAACTTCTCCATCCTCATTCAACTTGTTTTTAAACACCCATTTTGAGCCTATCACGTTCTTATCTGCAAGTCTTGGAACTAATTCCCAAGTCTGATTTTTGTCAATCTGATTGAGCTCATCTTCCATAGCATTGATCCATCCTTCATCCTCACTAGCATCAGTAAATGTTATAGGTTCAATCTTACATAGTAATGAGAAATTTACCTATTCATTTGACTTTTCTAGCTTTCTTCTAGTTTGAACTCCTTCATTCTTGTTTCATATTATATATTGTTCAGGATGATCTTTTTGCACATACCGAGTAGGTGCCTTAACAGTTGTCTTTTTAGATTCTTCTTCAACAGTAGCATCTTCTTCTTCTTTTGATATAGTTGATCCATCTGAGTAGCTGTCCTTATTTTGTGTTAGATGCAGCTAGTCCTCATCTACCCTGACATTAACACTGTCTACAATTCTATGCAGTCTCTTATTGTAGCACTTATATGCTTTGGATCTGCTAGAATATCTAAGAAATATGCCTTCATCACATCTTGAATCAAAGATTCCTAGGCCATCTTCATCTCTTCTGATGTTGCATATGCTACCAAACACCTTGAACTATTTGACAAAAGCAGATCTGCCATACCATAATTCATAAGGAGTCTTATTAGTGTTTATCCTTAATTGCACTCTATTTAAAACATACATTGATGTGTGTATTGCATCTCTCCAGTAAACATCAGGTAACTTCACCTCATTTAGCATAGTTCTTGCCATCTCTTTTCCATTATGTTTTTCCTTTCCACAATGTCATTCTATTGTGGAGTTCTAGGTGTAGAATATTGTCTTTTTATGCCGTTTCTTTCACAATATTCCACAAACTTGTTAGAGGTGAATTTTTCACCTCTGTCTGATCTTAAGCATTTTATTGTTAGATCACTCTCTTTCTCAACCATAGATCTAAAAGTCTTAAATCTCTCAAAGGTTTCTAAGTTATCCTTAAGAAAGGTTGCCCATGTCATTCTTGAGAAATCATCAACTAATAACATGAAATGTCTCTTACCTTTTAGTCTTTCTGTCTTGGTTGGACCACTTAGGTGTATATGAACTAAATCCAAGAGTCTTGAAGTAGAGTATTCTTTTGTTTTGAAACTAGACCTTGTTTGTTTCCCATGCTGACATTCCTTACATATTGTATTATTTGTCTTGATGATTTCAGGCATGTGCCTAACTACATTTTTTGAACCTACCTTCACAAGGTTGTCAAAATTGATATGTCCCAATCTTTTGTGCCACAACCAACTTTCATCAACCTTCCCCATCAAACAACTTCTTCCTTGAATCTCCTTGAGATTGTAAAGATTATTTTTTGTTCTGCTTGCTTCAACAACCAACTTACCAAAGTTTGCTTTCCTAATCTCAGAACCTTTTGCATTAAATGTCAAATTATATCCATTGCCACACATTTGGCTTACACTAAGAAAATTGTGCTTTAGTCCTTCAACATAATAGACATTGTCAGTCTTGACTTTTCCATCAATACTCAGTGTTCCTTTACCACAAATCTTCTTAGACATGTTTTCACCAAACTTAACTAAGCCTCCATTCCATTCTTTCAGACTTATAAACTTACTTTTATCTCCGCTCATGTGACTAGAGCAACCACTGTCTATCACCCATGGATTATGTCCCTTAGCATGAAATGTTGTATGTACTATTAGAGATTCTTCTTTCTTTTGATCATCCTTCTTCTTCTTCCATACTTTCTTAGTTTCCTTCTTATTCACAAGAGAGTCTAATGCATTATCCTCCTTAGGAGGAACATTTTCCTTTCTTTCCTATTTGTTAGTTTTTACAAAGTTTGTTCTATAGAATTTTACAATATGACCAAAGTTATTCCATTTGTAACAAATTCTTTTGCAATTTCCTATTTGTTAGTTTTTACAAAGTTTGTTCTATAGAATTTTACAATATGACCAAAGTTATTCCATTTGTAACAAACTATTTTGCAATCTCCTAGAGGTGCAAAAGAATTTTTGCTAATAAAATCAGTTCTTCTCCTAGGAACAATTCTACAACTAACATCCCTATGACCATATTGATTACATGAATAACAATAGCCATAAAAGGATTGGGGAAACTTGATCATGCCAGAATATCTTGTAGGAGGGGACCTTTGTATCTTTTCTCCTTTAGATCTCTGACTTTTGTGAAGCCATCATCTTCCTTCTTCTGCTTCTTCTCTTCAGTCTTTTTAGGAGGATCACTAGACTTTAAGTGCTGACCTTCTTCAAATCCTAAACCATCCATGTTCTTCAGAAATCTCTGACTACTTATCATTTCATCAAGCATGCTACTGCTCTTTTCAAACTTCATACTTAGGTTAATCTGATTCTTAGCCTTTTCTAAATGATGTAACCGAACTTCACAACATAAAATTCAACTCTATTATTACAAAAGAATACCCATAAAACTTAGAACTATTTTTTAAATTTCTTCTTATTCCATCCCATCCTGCTACAACTAAAGATAAATATCCAATTTATACAAAAATGAAAATTACCATTTTTGGTAGATTTTCACAACAATGCATCACTAAAAATTGCCATTTTTGGTAACTTTGCATCCTTATCCATATGACCATGAAAGTTTCCAAATATTTGAAACTTATTAAAAAATGACTAATTGTCAACTTTCTAATCTAATTACAAGTAAATCTAGGAAAATATTTAGAAAAAACAACTCAGAAAATCTCAAAAAATACATTAAAACCTCATTTTGAGGCCCTAGATGATCGAATAAGGTCCCGAAAAAGTGTCAAAACGATGACCTACCTAGTTTACCAATTTAGTGGGTTTTTTATTAAACTCTTCAAGACGCATCTGCCCACCAAATTTCAGCTACAACGGACCTCCGAGTCAAAAGTTATGACCTTCGGAAGTTCCTGCATCACTAAATCTTTTCTCAGAGACACAATTTCAGATTCTAACTTTAGACATTCTTCAGATTTTTCTTTTAATTTAGATTTTGTAACTTCTTCTATCCTCTTGGATTCTTCCACTTGTGTCCTCAAGTCAACAATCAACTCTTCTGATTCTACAAGCTTATTAGACACCATATCTTCCTGAAGTTGCAGCTTCAGTTTGGAGTTTTTCTTTCTAAGTCTCTCAATCTCTTGTAAAGCACATACTAGCTCTCCTTCCAAGTCTACTTGTCCTTCTTCTTCATTCTCAAGGTCTTCCACATAAGTATTGTTTTGATCTTTATCAGTAGTCTCCACTGTCATAAACATGAATTCATTTCCTTCAACCTCAGAAACACCTTCATTGTTGTCTTCTAAAATGGGGTGTTCTTGAGAGGAGTTATTGTCACCTTTTATGTATAGACTCTTCTTGTTCTTCTAAAAGTTCTAAAAAAATTTCTTCTTTGGATAGAATTGCTTGTTACTTTTCTTACTATCAAATTCATCACTTTTGTCTTTTCCTTGAAAAGGACATTTAGCAGCAAAGTGACCAACCTTTCCACAATTAAAACACTTAAAGGGTAACTTGCCTTTATACTTCCTAGATCCTCTCTTTAATCTTCTTACAAAATTAACATCTTCTTCGTCTGTCTTAGATTCAGGGTCTCCATTATTTGCCTTCTTTGATGCCTTAAATATAGCTTATTTCTTTGAAATCTTAGTATCACCTATCCTCATTTCATAGGTAGTAAAAATACCATGTAGCTCATCAATAGTTATCTTATCAAGATCTTTTGCTTCTTCTATAGTAGAGACTCTAGAATCATACCTGGAAGGTAAATCTATCTAAGTACCTTCTAAACAATCATTGACTCTTTTACTTCTTCATCTAGTCCTCTCATAGCATTCACAACTTCATCAACTCTGAGCAGGTGATCTGCAATCTTTTCTTCCTCTCTTATTTTCAGGCTTTCAAATCTTCCTTTAAAGGTCTGTAGCTTGGCTTGTTTCACCTTTGTATCTCCTTCATAGATGTTTTGAATCTTATCCCAAATTTCTTTGGCAGACTTGCATTACATCACTTTCACAAATTCAAAGTAAGCTAAACCACATAGAATTGTATTCTTAACCTTAGCATTATTCTCACATTCCTTCTTACCTACCTAGTCTATTGGAGGAGTTGCAAGAGTAGTATAACCATCCTTAACAGATTTCCAAACATCAAACCCTATTAAAGTTAGGTAGGTTTCCATCCATAAACTCCAAAATGCATAATTTGTTCCATCAAACAATGGTGCTTTGTTTGAGTGAGATCCTTCTTGACTAGCCATGTGTTTAATCTCCAAGATCAACATTAGTTGTTATGCTTCTCCAAGGAAGTTGGCTCTGATACCAATTGTTAGAACACAAGCAATCTACTGAGGGGGGGGTGAATCAGTAGATCAATAAAACTTAAAAATTCAAGCCTCTAGAATACAGATCAAATTAACTTTCAATGCAATAACATCAACAACAAGAAAGCATGCACACATGAACACCAAATATACATGAAAAACCTAATATGGGAAAAACTATGGTGAGAAAATGCTGATAGGATCTACTATCCTAATCCAGCCTCACAAATGAAACCATTGATTACAATGTTTAAGAGTACTAACTCTAAGGTAAGGAGTCACCAAACCCCTGATTTAAGAGCACCAACTCTAAGGAGACTACAATCCCCTAATCTGAGCACCAACTCAGTCCACAAGAGGCACTAACCTCACTGAATCTTTACATATTCAAGTATGCAGCCATTTAGTTCTTCATAAACCTCAAATGCATCTATTCAAATCATATACAGTCTTCTCCTCTCACTCTAATCACCTAGACTCTCTCTGCATTGAATTCTTCTGATGCATACATCAATCCGTCTCACTATATATTATTTTGTTACAATTGATTTTATATATATGTTTGTCTCTGCATATTCTCACCCATCTACATGCTTGCACTCCAGTCCTTCTGCACTTCTACTTTTTGCATGTATAGAAAGAAAACTTGGCATGTAGCTTTGCGCATGTATTCAATTCTTTTAACTGTTGTTTATCCTTGTTATCACCAACCACAATTATAGTTCTCGCACTCCAGCCATTTACATGTTAACACTCCCACTTTTCTGAGTTACTATCACCATCATCCATGCATCCACTATTATTTCTAGCCCATTTAGTTTGTGTACCAAACACTACAGCCTATTTAAAACATTTTATTTAACCATCCTCTGTTGGCAATTTTATCATTTCTTGAACCTTGGCTTTAAGCTGCTCTATCGACGAATTTTACTTTTTCTGAACTATCACCTATGTCTTCTTTGTCCTCCTTATCAATGAAAGTTCCTTTTTACAAAATTGTCCTTTGATGCCCTTATTGGCAAACACATGGCTTTTTAAACTATGGTCTTTCTTTTCTTTATCGGCAAAAATCACCTCATACAAACTTATGCTTATGTCTTCTATATTGGTGATTCCTTAAGATCTCAAACTACTCTTTCTTTGCCTCTATTGGCAAATCCTTGTGTTTTTGAAATGTGGTTTCTTTGAAGCTATCATCTTTTTATCGGTGAAAAACACTTTTTCAAACCTATGCCTTGATGCCTTTGTCAGCAAATATTATCTTTCATGAACTTGTCTCTTAAGGCCTTTTGTTGGAAAATCTTATCTTTAACGAACCATGGCTTATGTCCTTATCGACGAAGTCTGTCTTAGGTCAGTGATTTTTGAAAAATATGAACTAATTCCAAAATTCAGCCGGTTCCCGATACAGTCTTCACCTTAACACTTTCCTTTGTCGGCAATTCTTTGAGATCATGAACTACCCTATCCTTCCTATATCGCTTCACACACTATTCACTTTTCTTTACCAATTGTCTCCCAGTCAGCGAATCGGTGAAATTCTAAACTCACAAACTTCCAAAGACTTTATGTTTTTCCTTTATTGGTGGTATTCCAATTTGTGGAACCAAAGTGACTTAACTTTACAAGCTTGCCTTCTCAAGCCTCTATCAGCTAGTTGACAAATCGGTGAAAAACCAAACTTGCAAACAAGTTCATAAAAGAACTCTGCCAATAACTAAATCCTTTCTTCAATCCTTTCTCCTAGCTTTTGTTTTCCACGCCCTTGTCGGTAAATTGCCAAATCGGCAAACTGGCGAAAAAATAACTTTCAAACTAAACTTCGCCAAGATAATATTTCTGTCTTCAAAGTATTTGTTGAAAGCACTTACCCTGTCTCTTCTATCAGTGAATCAGAGAATTCTGAAATTAGCGAACCAGTTCGCATTTTGAATAGTTTACCAACTAACCATTTTGTTGACTAAGGGCAAAACATAATGCCTTAGTTTTTTATTTCCTTCTCTTCTATGCACTCCTTCTCTACCTTAGACACAAAACTAATGTCTTAGACATAAACTTTGACATCAATGACAATATATATCAACATTTACATCAAATCTCTTAGTATCACTATTATGTTGATTTCATTTCTTTTGCATTTACGGTTTAATTCTACTCTTTCATTTTGATTTTGGGTTGTAAACTGCTTTCTCAAATTCTAACATGGATATCAAGTTTGAAGTAGGATACACGGTGTTTCTATGTGACAATTAGTGTGTCATTATCTTAGCTAGGGATCTTATCTTTCGTATGTGTATGAAGTGGTTTCACTTTATTTGTGACATGATGGAGGATGACAGGGTTTTGGTGGATATGGTGGTTGTCATGGTGGATGTTACAGATGCTTTGATGAAGTCCATGAGCACAGAGAAGTTTAGTTGATGTAGCATGGCTATGGTCTTCTCAACCCTTAGCAGTTAGTTTAATTTTGTTGGTTTTCCCTTTTTCTCTTGTAAGGTATACAATAAAAGAGAGAATGTTGAGACTAGGTGTCATACACCTTGCAATTTATTAATATTCATGTTTAATAATTATTTTGTATTATTTATGTGCCCACATAGAAATGGGCATCCCAATTGACATGTGGTATTAATGGCCACATGTAATGTGTATTGTGATGTGTATAAGAGAACATCTATGTCACGTAAGATGTGTAAGAGAATCTAATAAATGTAAGATGTGTTAAGAGATTCTATGATGCATGTAAGATAATGCAAAGAGGGAGTTACAAAGTGGACCATATAATTAACCAACTTATGGTGTGTCATAATGCATCTATGAAAAGAGATAATAAGTCCAAAGTGGAGCACCTAAGTCTGGTGGGCAATTAAGACATGGTTGTGATGTTGGAGTTACATTCTACTTTTAGCATGTCGGCCCATCATGAAGGTTGATTATTGGAATCTTGCATGGGGTTTGGGTGACACATTTAGTCCACGGTATTTCCTCATATAGTTTAGAGAAAACATTTATGGTTTCTTGTTTGGGCTTGGCTATATATTAGATTCTTGGGTTGGAGGTTTTGAAGAGGATGCACTTATACATGTAGGGTTATGCTTATAATTTGACACCATGAAGCTAATGGTTGGAGATCTCTTTCTTCTAACAAAGCACCGATACTCTAAGTGTATTGTAATAGATCTATTGCTAATAATAAAGTTGGTATGCATTGGAGGCTAGTTTTTCCTAAAGGGTTTTCCTAAGGCATATCTTATGTTATGTATTATTTTATCTATTTTTATTAATTAGATTTGTATCTTATTTGCAATGGTTTTATCATAGGATTAATTTAGGAACTATCTAGTTTCCTTTTATAAAGTTTAAATTCAAATATGTTATTTTCCCTCTACCTAGTTGTTATGTATCAACTTAATGCACATAATGTTTCATTTGGAAATTAGAAATATATATATTAACAAAGATTAGTTTTGTGAGCCTAGTTTAGCTTCACAAGTCACATGTCATTTCTATGAGTGTCGATTCAATCTAGAAAATTATGATGTTGGCCCAATTCAAAATTTGTCATTTTGCTTCTACCACATCAAGAAGTTGTGATTCAAAGTTATGGTTTAAAAATTATACCCAAAACAATAGACAACTATCTATCAACATCCAAAACAACTAAATGTTTTCATTTTTGTTTATTTCAAAATTTCAATATTCTATTACATATATATCAATACTTATATAATTAATTTATCTTGAATTTTTTATAACAATATTATTTGTTTCTTTATATTATTTCATAAGTCTATTATAATTATTAGAGGATAATATTTTTTAAAAGTATTAAAGATAAAAATATTATTTCAATTTTTGAAATATATTATATTTTATTATTTTTTTAAATTATAAATTTCACTTATTACATCAAGAAGCATAATTAATGGTAGCAAGGGGTGGATTGTAATAATGTGAGTGTGTCAACAAAAATGGTTGACTTAAATTTGACACTAGTTACACGTCAAATTAAAACAATTAGTAAACAAAATAAAATATATTAAAATTATTGTTTTCAAATTATTTTTCATTTAGTTGTGTTGAATTATTTGTTTTATTATTATGAAAAATAAAATAGTTTTGAAATAAGAGAATAGTAAATAATTTGGTATCATTTATGTTTTAAAAATTGTTGTTAAATAAAATAGCTCTTAAAAATAATGTAAATAATAGTTTTTAAAGAAATGTTACAATAAATATTGTTTGTCTTTTTCTTAGCTATCTACTTACCTATTTACCTACTTGTGTCTCTATACATGTATTTAATAGTTTAGATAGATATTAAAAATGATATTCATATAGAAAAATAAAATGACTTTTGAAGTAAAAATTAAAGTAAATAATTTATTTTTGTTTATTTTTTTGAAAATTTGTTCATGGATTCTATTACTCACACTTCCGTGAAAATTTTATGATGGTCTAGTTATTTAACTACCTTTCAATTGAGGTTTTAAGAAAAATACAATCTATCAAAAAAAATTCAATTTATCAAAATCAAGTGGAGAATTTTAAATAAAAAATTTTTATACTAAATATTTTTATGAAAACTCATTAATTATATACATTAAATTAGTTTTTTTCTATATTTTTGTAAAGATTTTTCTCTTGTCTAGTTGGGTGTGTCAAGTTTATTTCTTTTATTTTTTATTACATAAAAGAGTTATCAAGGGACACTACCCTTACAAAAGCCAAAAGGCAGTGGCAAAATAGATCCTAAAAATAGGACCACACAAAACTACCACTAGGTAGAAAAATAACAGAAAAGCCAATAGAGAAATAGCAAACAAACAACACATGGATAGCACACAAACAACATAGGAATTCGATACCAATAGAAAACCGCCACAAGAAAGAGCTACTCTCCGAAAGAGGAGCATCCCAGGCCCTAGAGGTTAAGCGTATCTTTTCCTTCTTCTAATATTTTTTGCATAGCATCCACTAGGGAATCAACTTCATCACTGGCAATGATAGACTTTTTCTTCTTCTCTTTAGCTTTTTTCAGCGCCTTAAGAATTTTCATGCTAGTTGAAATAAAATCTAAGCTCTATCTTTTTAGGCTCAACATATTAGTTATTGATCCCTCCAACTCTCTAACTTTCCTTTTCAAGGAAACCATTTTGTTCTAAAGTACATCAATCATCTTGTAGTTGAAATAACAAGTGGTGCAAGCATAATGTTTGATGTTGATCTTCAAAGGCTTTTTCTTCATGGTCTCCTCTTTAGTAGGATTAGAAGGGTTCACCTTTATTTTCTCAGGGGTCTTCTTTTACTCCTATTTTGGGTGGGAGGGCTTCGTAGATGGATTAACATTTGTAGGCTTAGTCACCAACTTCTCTTTAGCAGCTACAAGGGGTTGTTTTTGTTGGAAAGATGGTTGCCATTGCACCAAAAGATTGACCTATTAATGCCCGATACAACCACTAGAGTTAATGAATCCACAAGAGGCGATTAAGCCTTGTCACAAACCCAAGGAGACCAAGGGTGCACACCTTGTAACAATCCCCCCAATGCAAGTGAGGGGTTCGAACCCATGGCCTAGGCTCTAATACCAATTGTTGGAAAGACGTTTGTTGTTGCACCAAAAGATTGACCTGTTAATGCCTGATACAACTGCTAGAGTTAATGAATCCACACGAAGAAGTTAAGCCTTGTCACAAACCCAAGCGTTGTGTTGCACAACACAAGGAGACCAAGGGTGCACACCTTGCAACAATTTTTCTTCTCATTCCTCTTTAAGAGGGGGTCTACTAGACTTCAAACTATCACCTAAGTCTGAGGCCCTCTTCTCATGATCTAAGGGCACATACAATTCATCTTCACCTTCACTAGAGTCCATAAAGTTGACATCATCCTCAGGGGGTTATGTTCTAAGCATAAGAATCCAGGCAAGACAGGAATATTTCCTAGCCCCCATAGTGTTCTCACCAAACCTCTATTTAGACCCCTCTCTAATGGGGTTGTCCACAACCAACTTAGGTTTCTTCTTTCCTTTGATGTCTTTGTCACCCTTCTCCTTAGTGTGAGTAGAGGGTCTAGGATGCAAATGCAAGTCGTGCTCATGACTCTCAATCTTAATTTTATGGAGGGTCCTCTTAGGGGTCTTGTGATGGTGTTAGGTTGTCATTGATGTCAAAAGTGTTCAGGAGATGTTTAATGAGGTATTCATCATGATGTCTTCATATGTTTGAGGAGTACATCATCAGAAGTATATCATCTTGTGTGTTGTTGCAGGGTTACATCAAGGTGATACCCATGACATACAGTGGTAGTGGTTTGGTAATTTGATCTCGGTATTCAGTGACACAGTTTATAGTTGGTCTTGTTTCATGTCTCTCACAATTTTTTTCAGAATTGTTTACTCTATCAGGAACATCAATCAGGAGTTCAAATGGTGTGTTGATTATCAGGTGATGGAGTTCATTTTTCTTGATAACTTGTGTTGATCTCATAGTTCAAAGTGTTCATGAGTTGTTGATCAAAACATTTGTAAGTTGTTTTCATCCAGAGTTGTGTAAAGTATGATATGCAGTGGTAGTGGCTTGGTTTGTATTCTTGTCATTTGATCTCAGTGAAACACAGTAGTCTTCATCAGTATTCAGTGGCATGATCTTCATGATCTTGGTTCAATTGGTTGATTCATGTTTGTGTTAAAATGCTAGACAGAAAAGACATTGAAAAGTTTGCTTGTTGGTATGATGTTAATGATACTGATTTTTCATTTGTTGAAAAGGGTGATGTAATTCACAGATTGTTATGGGTGTTGGTTTATCATTGATCACAGGACTTGTTTGGTCAGTGAGGTTGCAAAGATTCTTTCAGGATGTCATCTGGTTGCAAAGATTTTTTTTTTACATTAAAAACAAAAACAGAAGAGGTGAATTTTATGTGAAAAGGCATAAATTCCTTATTAGAAGAGGTGCATGATTATATGAAGATGCTTTATTGAAAAATCATTGAATTACTTCATAAAGGGCCCAAAACATCTCAAAGGTGAGTAAAAATAATTCAAAGACTTTTATAACCACCGAATGAGCATCCAATATGGT
This sequence comes from Cunninghamia lanceolata, assembly GCA_027924645.1. Lineage (NCBI taxonomy): Eukaryota > Viridiplantae > Streptophyta > Pinopsida > Cupressales > Cupressaceae > Cunninghamia > Cunninghamia lanceolata. Next base: position 14,919,494 of record BSBN01000068.1, on the reverse strand, counting down.
TTTCAAAAATTGGAAGCTTTGCTCAAAAAGGAGTTTTAAAAAAAAATTAATATTAGTATCTCTTCCTAAGTCTTATATCCTTAAAACATCATATAAGACTTATATGTTTTAAGTGGTGAAAGTTGAAGAGTTAAAAAAGGCACGTATTATGCCTTGTTTTTAGACCATGTTTTTTTTGAAAAAGCATCGGTTTTTTTTTTTAGTTTTAAAAAGCATTAAATATGCTTCCATCGAATGGAGCCCGATAAACCTAGCTATTATTATGGTTGTTTTTAAATTTAGAGATTTTATGATATCAGCCCCTATGTCATATTTTTTATGACATCAAAATAAAAGCTAGCTTTATATATTTTGGGCATTAAAAATCATAAAAGGTTTTTGGGTATAAATTTGAAGATATAAAAGATTTTTTTTTAACACTATTTTTAGTCTTCTCTAAAGGAGTTTTTTTAATGGAAATTTTTTGTGGTGATAAGCATTTTCTAAATTAGAAATTGTTTTTTCTAATTTAACAATCCCAAGAGATGATATCAGGATTCTTTTTTGGAGAGTTTGTAAGGATCAAATGAAATTTTTTTTTGAGAAGTTTTGAAGAGACTGAAGAAAATTTTCAAGATAGATGGAGAGATGATTTATTTTTGCAGGAATATGAAGCATCTTTTAAGATGATTTTTTTTGGAGAAGACAAAGAGATTTCTTTTGCAGATGAACATAAAGTTGACAGAGATTTTTTTTAAGTCTTTATACAAGGCAAAATGATTTTTGAAGTTTAGTTGAAAAGAAAATAAAGAAATTGAAGAATATTTTTATTATTTTGAAATCACAGAATATGTTTTTGAGAAGATCAAAAGTTTGAGAATATGAAAGATTTTCTTCTTGCAAATGAATTGGGAAGATTAATTTTTATAGATCATATTTGTAAAAGAAATTTGAAGAAGAAAATTGCAGAGAGAAGATGGAACATTGAAAGTTTTCAACAGGAGAAAATTGATTATTTGTTTTCAGATTGAAGATATACAGAGGAGAGGAATTCCAACAGTCTTTTCGTTTATAATTTTATTGCAGGTGCTCTGTGGAATATGAAAAGACATTCAATCTCTATACATTGGTCATGCAGGTGTTTTATTAAGATATAAAAAGATGCAGGGTTGTTGAGTGGATTAGAGATACAGGATTGAAATATCTGAGTTTGTATATGATTTGGGAATGGCCATTTGACAGACACATGAGAGAGAAGAAATGTTTTGTATTGAAACAGAGAAACCCTCTGAATTTGTGTTTTCAGTTTGTTCAGTAATAGGGGTTGGTGCTCCTTGAAGCTGGTGCTTCTAAATATTGTTGCTAGTGAGGCACACAGTATGCCAATGAGGCTTGTAGGTCAGTAAGACCTTTCAATTGTCAGTGAGACATAATATTCGGCCAGTGAGGCTTTGTAAGAAGTTTTTAAAGTTAAGCCAGTGAGGCACTTCATGAGTGGTTTTTCTACCCCGAGAGGGTTTTCCACTCCAGAAATTTCTGTGTAATAATTTGTCTCTATGTGTGCATATTTGTGTTCTATTGATAAGTTTTTGGTTCACATATTTCACTATCAGTCTTGTGCATATGAGCTCAACAGATCATTAATGTCTTTCTTTCTACTTGTCTTGTAAAGTTTGCAAAAAGTTAAGAATTTACACAACACTGATTCACCCCCCCTCTCAGTGTTGTCATTAACTCCTACATCTTGGTCTTAGTAGCATTGAGGGGTATACTTTTACCTTTGTCCTTCCTAGGCTGCTTAGGATCGTTAGAGGGAGTTGTAAGCCCTAGTGTTCATTTGGGGGATTTCTTAGGGATATGTTTGTTGCTTCCCTTTGTAGAAGGGTTAGGGATATTTTCCACAAGAAAAATATGAACATCAGAGGATGGGGAATTTCTCAAACAAAAGTGGTAAAGGTGGTAGATTAAGTCCTGTTGCAAGGCCACAATAGCCAAATTGCTCCTAACTTCTTGGATAGAGGTTTCTTGACTAAGGATAAAAAATAATACATGAAGATTATATGCATATTGTGACATAGATGACATAGCAAGGGGAAATGATAAGTGAAAATAAATTGCAAATACCCTTCAAGGGTGATATATTTTACCAAGTAAAAGCTTGCCTCATTCCAAGATTGGGGGAGATCATCCCACTTGAAATTGTTTTGGTGCTTGCATAACTATTTGTCTCCAATGAGGAAGGAGTTGATAAAATCCTTCATTTTTCTTTTGCTTATTATTTTAACTTTAAGTTCATCAGTTCCCAAGCCTACAACTTTGCCAATTAGGACTTCATTGACTTTGAAGCTAACACTACCAATCTTCACCTTACACTCAGTCCAAGAATACATAAATTGAGTGGAGAAGGAAAGGTTGAATCCACCTATGGCTTTGAAGTAGGGTAAAACATTCCCTTTACAAAATATGTCCCAAATCTCTTGGTTGTGTATGACTTTTGTACAAGATAGGGGTTCAACCCTCACCCTTTCACCTCCCATGGATATAGTTACATGGTTGGGAGCACTCAAAAGAGTCAAACTAGAATTTGAGAGGGAGGGGAGGGAGTCATGTAAATGAAAATGAGCTTCAAACAACATAAAAGGGAGGACACACATAGACTACATATAATTGCTGCTACAGGTCATCATGCCCACATGCTTCTCAAAGAAGGAAGCAATCATCAATTGAAAATTGTCGTCACCTTGGAGCATGAGACCTATGAAAATAAACTCCAAGTCTTTTCACCTTCCCATTAGGACAAGAACTCCCATGACTTTTAGAGTCATAAAGACCTTGGTATTTGATGAAGAGTTATTCCTTATCACCCACATACTTGGAGATTTGATAATTAGCCAAGCATACCAATCAAGGTACTTTGGAACCTTAGAGAACCCATCATGAACCCAAAGGAGCATCAACATGATAAAGATCAGATTAGACATCCTGTCCAGAAAGATAAGATAAATCATTGAGAAATAATTTGTGCACATTTTCTGGTAAGGAAGCCACTGACCTCTAGTACCTTCAAAACTTGTCTTAAACCTTCATTATCTAGGTTTTCAGCCACTTTGTTACACTCCTTGAAGATATACACTACAAAGTGATGCAAGTGGGATTCCCACAAGCATTCCATTACTCAAATCCACACAACCATTGCTCAAAATACCTTATGCAGAGAGACTTTGCCCTCAAACAAACTCACAAAACATAATAAAATGTAACACAATTCACATGCTTCATTTTCTTAAAATAAAAACTCACATATATTTATCCAATATCAACTTACAAAAATCTGCAACACACTACACAGACTTGGCCTTTCATGGCCTCATACATTTAATCAAATCTGCCCTCTCTGGCTGAGTTCTCCAACATAACTCCTCTTTAATCTATAAACTTCACTCTATATGGTGCTCCTTCCAAGCACCTTTTCTCTTTGCCCAAAACCTGCAACAAGAAAGAAAATTAAATTCCTCTATGAGGTGTCTTTTCTCCATCCATCTCTACACAAACTCCCTTCCACGTTTTTCTTCAAAAACCCCCCCAAAATGCATAGAAAACGATCAATAATTGCTCGAAAGTGGGTGCCCAACTCTCCCCAAGAATAGCTATGCATATTCTATGTTTAGGCAGATTTAAATGAGTCATTTTAAACTTTGATTAACTCCTCCAGGCATTGTCTTTACTCAGAGGGGTGTTTTTCTATATTCTGGACATTTTAAAAGCTATAAAATCTTGATTTTTTGCCTCCTTGATATTCTAAACACCTTCCAAATGGAAGTTACAATAAAAGAATAAATAGAAGGCTGTAAAATATTGTAAATTTATTAGCTTAACCCCTAAATATTTTATCAAAATGAAATATTCAAATTTGGCAACTCTGAATGTGCGGAACCAGGTGCCGGAAAGGGAAAAATTCAAACTTTTCTGAATTGCATAAAAATCGGCGAGCAAGCTTGGAATAACGTCCCAAGGTTCCCTGCTGAAGGATTTTTCTCCAGCTTTCAAGAATTGTGACTTTTTAAACTTTCCGTAAATTGGCACATACTTATGGCTTTTAGGACACAAGTTTACAGTATTAATTTTTTCCAAACGGTGAAAGATATTGATTTGATTCTTTTTGCAAATTTGACATGGTACCTCTCAAAATATCCCTGTAAAAGGGTTCTTCTCCAGCTCTTACAAATTTTTGAGAATAAATTTTGAAAACTGCCTACGGAGCCTTTGAAATAGCAAAACAACGAAAAATTGAAAATTGCAATTCTGATCAAATGAGAGCTTTCAAGATGTTGAGAGATGCCTGAAAACACCAACGCAAACCAAAACACACACCAAAATGAAAATTAGACTAAAATATTTTTTGGGTGATGCAAGATCCCCTGTGGACCCAGATGCTCCTACATCAAACACACTGGGTAAGAAGTTTGTGAGCATACACTCACAAATGTGGAGTTGACTGAAAAAATCATCCTTCCAAATTGCAAGCAATTTATAGCAAACTCCATCACTAAAATATATGCAGCAAGAAGCTTTTCTTTTTCCTCTTTTTCTAGCATCTTACTGGAACAAGCTTCACTCTCCTCCAACAACTCTACTCATCATTCTTCTCTACTCTCATGGTTTTGTATCCACCACATACCTTACTTCTCCTCCAAATACACACCCATCTTTTCTCCTCATCCATGGGATCCAACCCAGCACACACCAACCACCTCCACCAAGTCTCACCTGTAGCATCCTTTACAACTTCTACATGCAAATATACATCTACATGTCAACCTGCAACTACATTCTTCTTTCCATCTAATTTTAACTTCTTACTCACCCAAGCAATAAGCAAATCGCTATCCACTTCCTCATCACAAAATTTAGAAAAATTAAGACTTACCTCCATAGACTCTGTTGTTACAATAGCCTCTTTCACCATGTCTACTACTGCACCTTCATCCTCCTTCAAATGTTCATTCAAACTAACCAATTCTTCTATCCTCCCACTTTCTTCTTCAAACAAATTATGTTCCTCTTCAATAAACAAATCTGCAGCATCCTCATGGAAATGGAAATCTTCCATGCATCTACCTCTTTCTTCATCTATATCTTCTATTTTATTCATCATTTGAAACAATTCAAACTCAAAATTATCAAATTGTACCTCATTTCTTTTCGTTGTTCCAATTTCTTTGCTTTCATTTTCTGTTGCACCATTTAACTCTTCATGGTCTTCTATCCAATCTTTTTCAAGCATCTGGTTTATTTTCTTCATCTCCTCTTTCCATAGGATATCATTCTCTTCTTCATCCACTTGCTTATCAAATCTAGGGCCTTCCAACTTTATTATTTCTGCCTCTACATCTGCTGCAACTTTTTGCTCCTCAGTTGCAAGTTTATCACCTTCTTCTTCTATCTCCTTATCCTTCAAAGGATATGTTGTTGCTACTTCTATGTCAATTCTATCTTCTTTATCCATGTCTTTCAAAAGACATATCTCTGCTTCAATCTCCAATGCTTCAACTCTTTTTATTTCTTCATGAATTATCTCTTCATTACATTGTTGTCCCACATAGTCCATGTCCTTCCATGGGTCCTTCACCATTGCACTTTCATGTTTTACATCTTCTTTTCTTTCAAAATAGCATGCTATAGTTGAATGCTCTTTCTTTTCCCACTCTTTTCTCTCCTCGTCTCTTCTCTTTTCTGGTTTTCTTTCCTTGTGAAATGTATGGGCTGCTCCCATATGCTCTTCTTTCCATGCCCCTTCTACCAAAGGATTGCAACTCTTCTTCTTCTCCTTTGCAACCTCAGTTGCATTCTTCTCTATTCTCTCTCAATCCTTTTGTACAAGGATCTCCTCTTCTTCATTCTTCATAACCACTGCCACTTCTTCTTTCCATCCTTCAAAATATTTTTAGCCACTTCTTCATTTTTCTCTTTCTCTTTCTCACCCATTGCAACTTTGATATTTCTCTCTTCTTTCATACACTCATTAGGGCATACTATTGCAATTTATTTTGTCACTTCCCCTTGTTTATCCTGGAATGAATTCAAAGCATATTTCTTCACATCATTGATTATACAATATGTGTTATCTTTGCCATTATGTACAACTTCCCTATCCCAAAGCCAAGGTTGCCCCAATAAAACATGACAAACATCCAAGGGTACTATGTCACATAGAATTTCATCGTTGTATATTGCAATGTGAAAGTTTACAATGCTTTGTTCACTTACCCAAATTTGATGACCTTCATGCAACCACGAAATGTAGTATGGCTGAGGGTGCTTCATCCTCTTCAAGTTCAGCTTCTCAACCATTTCCAATGCAACTAAATTATCTCTACTACCTCTGTCCACCATCACATTGCAACATTGTCCACCAGACTTGCAAACAGTTTGGAACAAATCACTCCTTTAGATGGGCTCTTGTTTCTCTTTCCATGGATTCAAATATTCCTTCCTCATCATCAAACACTCTCCATGTCTCCAAGACATTTTGTTAAACAATTTTGTCACACTCTCAATCTGTACACAAACATTTAGAGCCAATGCTCTTAGCAATCACAGGTTCTCCCTGCAACAAAACTCACACTCACACAACTATCTTCTACCCAACAAAGACTCTGGAAGATGCACCTCTCCAAGACCTCTTCTCCCTACCTTCTCTCAATGGAAGAAGTTTACACACCTTCTACCTGTTGGGACTAAAAATTCCTACCAATTTTTGCAGAAATTTTAGATCTCGTGATATAAAAAATCATCTACAGCATCAAAAGAATACAGTTATATGGGATACCAGCTTCAATTTATGATAGCCATTGGATTTCCATTAGCATATTGAGAGGAAGACAAACCCTTCTGTGATTCCCCTGGATTTTAAAATGCACACATGAAGCTTTTAAGACACCCTTCATTTGAATGATGCTACTATTAGAGATTGCGCATTACTTCTGGTTGCAAGTAATTTTCTAAAGACACGCGAGTTCAGATTCACTTAGACCAGCTTCACATTCTTGTTGTTCATGAAACACAACTTATTATTTATGATGCCTATAAGTTGAAATAATGATGGCAGTAGTTGCAACAACGTGCTCTTCCCTCACCAATATTCTATGGAACATATTCACACAATAGCCTGCTTGTTATTGAATCATTCTATGAAGGCAGTAATGGTATGTTTGATATTGAAACTACCCTAGCCAAATATATGCAAAATGTGGTAGCATTTGCAAGCTGCAAACCCTATTGACAAAATGTGAAGATTGCAGACTATGTACAAAGCAGAGATGGGGACTATGGCATAGGAAATGAACATCCATCTAAGCGTAAAAAAAAGAGAATTTTAACAGATGTATAAAATATATTGCGAAGCACCCTACATTCTCACTAGAATATACAAAGTTGAAAAACTCAATAGAAAACCCTAATCAGCAAGGTATGAACGATTGGAGTGGATTTATTAAGTCCTTCTGATTGCATAAGTCACTCTGATAACTAGAGCTATAGAGATTTCGGTAAGACTCTTGCCGAGGGAGGATGTATCTAAAGGACATATATTATCGGGAAGGATCTTGTAGGTCTCATCGACGATGAAGATTTCTTCGATAAAGAAAACCTGAGAGGTACTTTGGGAAGAGTCCTGCCGATGGATAAACTAAGAGATGAGACATGTTGGAAAGACAAAAGGCATCGGAACCATATGATAATCTCATAGCGATGGTTCAAGTCAAGCCGATGGCTATACAAACAATTTATCCCATCCAATTGAATGACAAGGGAGACATGTCGAGAAGATTTGTATGATTGGAGCAGAAGCTTTGGGTCCTGCCGACTATGTGAGTTACATCGATCATGAAAACCAAAGAGCCTTCGGTGACAGTCATACCGATGCATTAAGTAGTGAATGAAACATGTCGGGAAGACCTAAAGCATCGAGATGCCACGTTAATCTTACAATGATGAAGAAAGTCACGCCGATAATAACTATGCCCACTTCCACATCAGGTGAGGCGTGGAAATCTCTTGCCGATATGTTATCACAAATGAAAAGTAAGGTGGGTCCCACCGCTTGCATATCAGATTTGCATAATAACAATGTATGTCGTCAAGATACAAGTCGATGTACAAGCAAAGATACAAGCCAGATGTCCAAAGAAATTCAATATAGAAAAGTCTTTGTATGTTTAAATGCTTGTATGTTTATTCAAGATACAAAGACAAATGCATATGAGAAACAAACGAAATGTAAATACAAATGCACGAAACACCAAAGATACATATGTGGACCCCATATCTAATGGATATACAAGTTTATACAAACCTGGATTTGAATGACAGATTAAATATTGTGAATTTTAGCTGGGGTTTGCTATTGTATATAAAACACATGCATTCGATATACAAGAAGGTGATACAAATGCAGATTTAAAGGTGATTTCAATTTCATTTCATAAACCTAGTCGGGCTTGCTCTTGTATACAGAAGAAAATGTATCCAATATACAAAAAGAGGATGCAGGAAAATATACAAGGATGGATCTGAAATCCAATTTTTTTTATAGACCTGATGGAATCTGCACTTGTATGTGTGTCCCAAATGCATGTACAAAAGTTGATACACAAGAATTTCTGATGCATATATGTTTGTTACAACTCTGAGATGGAGTTGTTTGTTGCCAGAGCAATATGAAGAGGGTTGTATAAAACAAAAATGAGATTTTGTCGATGTAAAAATCTATGTATTGCTTTCAGCAATGAGAACAGGGCCAACTTATTTGATAGAAACTGTAATACCTTGCCAGATGAAGATTAATGGATCCAGCTCTTAATCAAATTCGTTTATTTCTTAATCCATTTATGTGAAAAGGTGTGAGCTACGAATAGTCATACTGTTTCGTCCTGAAGTTTGTTTCCCACACATATATATCAGGGAAAACAAGGCAGAAGAAGAAATCATCAGTAGATCAGTAGATTAGAAAGACATCGTGATCAAAAGTAGGAGTTAGATAACTTAGAGATGGATTGACCAGTTGCCAAACTAAAACATTATGCTGTACGTTGTAAAATCTTTTGGAATTGTATAATGGAGAAAAATGCATAAATTAATGATTTAATATTGGTGTCTATTGTTTGTTGAGCCAAACAATTATTTGGTTGTCTCCACATTGTTATTTCTCTGTTATTTGAACCTGAGTTTCCAAGTTGATATTTCAGTTTCATCGAGACACATTTGCTATTTTATGTAATCAAATTAATTGGTTTCTATTAAAGATATAAAATCCTTTTGATTGATTACAGTAACTTGGGGGTAACATTTGGATCAGTAAGAAGAGCCCTATAATTGACAAGATTGCCATATTGTCTGCAACTCGATATTGTCTTGTTATTCAAATTGAGCATCTACTCCATTTGTCAATACACATTTGCTGTCATTGTGTGATTCTGTTAATTGGTTCCTTCAAGCAAGGATTAAAAATCCTTTCAATAAGTCACAATAACCTAGTAGGATTGAGTGGATCAATAAGTAGAGTCTGTCAGTCACATTCTTGCATGTTTATACAAGGTATAAACAAACACGAGTGCCAAACAATCAGAATTGTAACCAATAAGTAAATCATATATCATATACACCTTGACTCCATTAGCCCAATAGAAATAGGCACTAGTCATACCAATTCCACTCTAGGATTCCATAAAATCTTATTCAAACAATTACATCTCAGATCTTAGTATTAGGAGTAGAAGTAGTTTAAAATCTTTTATCTATTCCACACTTTATGCCATTGTGAGTAGATACCTAAATTCATTTGAGTCATACATTCCTTTTATCTACTTTAGCTTTCAAGGTTCACCTACCTAGGTTTAGCAGAGCCTAAAGTGTAGGGAGTCATCAACCATTTAGGTTAACTCCGTTAGTTGGTTCAAAAATATTACAAGTCTGATCATAGAGCCTAGCATCCTCTTAGGGTTTGTAACCTACATTTTTGAGACCCAACAAATTGGCAACTCTACTAGGGAGTAATCCAGAATACGGTTAAAGATCATCTCATTAAAGAGTCAGTAAACTTTTGAATTCTAACACGAATTGGTAACTCTGCTAGCAAGAAGGACCTACAAAAGAAAAAATCATTCCTCTTTTGATAAGAGGTGGCGACTCTGAAAGGATTGTAATATAATCCAACAATGAATGGAAGAAGATCTATGTTCCAAGAGAGGAGGTGGATAGACATGCATGGATCTCCTTATGGCAAAGGACCTCGAAAAACAAATGAATTCGAGGGACAGGTGGAAGAGGAACATGAGAGGTTTACTGATCAAGCTGTCGTTGATCTTGATAGCATGACTAATCAAGAATTGGAAGTGTATTTAGAATGGAAAGAACAACAGCTTAGGAGATTACAACAGAGGAAACAAGAAATCCTAGAGAGACAAATGGCACGATTAACCATCCAGGCATCAAAACCACCAAAATATGTCACTCCACATAAACAAGGTGGAAATGTTAATTCACATGGGCCATATCAGAACAAATATATTCCAGGTACTTCAAAAGTACCTCATAATGCGTATGCTAACCCTACTCAACATAATATGCCACCACAAAGACCCCAGCCTATGAGATCGAGTAACATTCCCCAATACTACCCACCACCAGGACAACGGTATGCCCCACAATATCAACAATATGTGTCACATTAGAATGAATGCTTTCAGCCACATATCCAACAAAATGCTTACTATCAGCCCCCATATAGATATTATACACATCAAGCAACTAATGAATCAGCATATGATATATCCAGAGATGAGAAAAATTTTCAAAATACAATTTCTTTTGTTGCCCTAGCCCACCCACCGCAATACATGAATCAACAAGAGGATGATTATTTTCAACAAAGAAGACAAACTCTTGATGAAGAAGGTATACCAGAACAAGAATTCCAAGTGTCTTCAAATCCATGTTATCCTGAGGATAAATCATTTTCAGATAATCAGGGTGATATGTCAGCTTGTGAAAGGAATGATTATGTTGATGAAACAATTATATCTAATTGTAATGAACTTGTGTATTGTGGTGATGACGAAAGGGATGAAGAAAATGTTAGCAATGGGACAGATGAAGAAATATGATCACTCAACAGTGAGCAAATTTCAAATTTACTCACCATTGAATATCAAAGATATACACATGGGAATGATCTAGAAGTTTCATGTCCAGCATGCATTTGCTTTGATAGTGAAAGCACTTTGTGTAAAAATGATGAGAAAACTCTTGGAGCTGATCAAGATTCTATGTCCATCCATGTTCAAGAGGAGATATGCAAGTTAGACTTGAAGATCTTTTGCTCACATGAGAAAGATATTGGTTGGCAAATCAAGGATATTGAATGTTCAATGTTGATTAATTCAAGTGTCCATCAAAAATTTGCAATCAGTGACATAGAAGAAATAGAAAAGATTTCAGATCTGATTGTTTCAGAAGATATTGACATGGCAAATTACTTAGACCCATGTGAGAAGTATTTAGATAATGGAGTGAGCAACATGAATGAGGCTAAATACTTTTCTTCCTATACACCTAGAACTTTTTTTTCAGTTTGCATAAATGTCCATCTGATGGTTCCAAACTTTCTATACAGAATTATGATGAAGAAAACAATGAGCATTCTCATTTTTTAGATCAGCTGGAAGGTCAATTTATAATACATAACAGTAAGAAGAATAATGAAAAAAGTTACATTAAAGAGGGATCCTCTTCATGTAGCAAAGATGTATCACATGGAGGTGAGATTGTTTAGATTATACCTGATTTCTAGATGCATGATGATGAACAAAACACTAGCAATATTGAGCATGGAAAATTGATCAACAATATGAATTCATTCAATTAGATAAGCTTTAAAAATATTGATAGATTGGCTTCACCACAGTGTGATGAGAATCAGATTTTTGACAGAGGAAAATATATCTTTTTCTTTTTATGGTGTGGTTTTTTAAACTATATCATTTTAGGGCAAGAAGTGATATCTAGACTCTATTGCCCAATGGAGTAGGCACTGGTCTGCTCCCCAGAGACCTAGGATCTTGCTATGCCCACAAGGGGCATATATACCCAGACAGAGCCACTGTTGGGACTAAAATTCCTACCAATTCTTGCAGAAATTTCAGATCTCATGATATAAAAAATCATCTACAGCATCAAAAGAATACAGTTATATGGGATACCAGCTTCAGTTATGATAGCCGTTGGATTTCCATTAGCATATTGAGAGGAAGACAAACCCTTCTGTGATGCCCCTTGATTTTAAAATGCACGCATGAAGCTTTTAAGACACCCTTCATTTGAATGATGCTACTATTAGAGATTGCGCATTACTTCTGGTTGCAAGTAATTTTCTAAAGACACGCGAGTTCAGATTCACTCAGACCAGCTTCACATTCTTGTTGTTCATGAAACACAACTTATTATTTATGATGCCTATAAGTTGAAATAACGATGGCAGTAGTTGCAACAACGTGCTCTTCCCTCACCAATATTCTATGGAACATATTCACACAATAGCCTGTTTGTTATTGAATCATTCTGTGAAGGAAATAATGGTATGTTTGATGCTAAAACTACCCTAGCAAAATATATGCAAAATGTGGTAGCATTTGCAAGCTGCAAACCCTATTGACAAAATGCGAAGATTGTAGACTATGTACAAAGCAGAGATGGGGACTATGGCATAGGAAATGAACATCCATCTAAGCGCAACAAAAAGAGAATTTTAATAGATGTATAATATATATTGTGAAGTACCCTACATTCTCGCTAGAAAATACAAAGTTGAAAAACTCAGTAGAAAACCTAATCGGCAAGATATGAACGATCAGAGTGGATTTATTAAGTCCTTCCAATTACATAAGTCACTCTGATAACTAGAGCTACAGAGATTTCGGTAAGACTCTTTCCGAGGGAGGATGTATCGGAAGGACATATATTATCAAGAAGGATCTTGTAGGTCTCACTGACGATGAAGATTTCTCCGATAAAGAAAACCTGAGAGGTACTTTGGGAAGAGTCCTGTCGATGGATAAACTAAGAGATGAGACATGTCAGAAAGACAAAAGGCATCGGAACCATATGCTAATCTCACAGCGATGGTTCAAGTCAAGCTGATGGCTATACAAATGATTTGTCCCATGCAACTGAATGACAAGGGAGACATGTCGGGAAGACTTGTATGATTGGAGTAGAAGCTTTGGTTCATGCCAACTACGTGAGTTACACCGATCATGAAAACCAAGGAGCCTTCGGTGACAGTCATACCGATGCATTAAGTAGTGAATGAAACATGTCGGGAAGACCTAAAGCTGGATGTCAAAAGAAATTCAATATAGAAAAGTCTTTGTATGTTTAAATGCTTGTATGTTTATTTGAGATACAAAGACAAATGCATATGAGAAACAAAGGAAATGTATATACAAATACACAAAACACCAAAATACATATGTGGACCCCATCTCCAATGGATATACAAGTTTATACAAACCCGGATTTGAATGACAGATTAAATATTGTGAATTTTAGCTGGGGTCTGCTATTGTATATAAAATGCATGCATTCGGTATACAAGAAGGTGATACAAATGCGGATTTGAAGGTGATTTCAATTTCATTTCATAAACCTAGTCGGGCTCGCTCTTGTATATAGAAGAAAATGTATCCGATATACAAAAGGAGGATGCAGGAAAATATACAAGGATGGATCTGAAATCCAATTTATTTTATAGACTTGATGGAGTCCGCACTTGTATGTGTGTCCCAAATGCATGTACAAAAGTTGATACACAGGAATTTCTGATGCATATATGTTTGTTACAACTCTGAGATGGATTTGTTTGTTGCCAGAGCAATATGAAGAGGGTCGTATAAAACAAAAATGAGATTTTGTCGATGTAAAAATCTATGTATTGCTTTCAGCAATGAGAACAGGTGCAACTTATTCAATAGTGAAGATTAATGGATCTAGCTCTTAATCAAATTCGTTTATTTCTTAATCCATTTATTTGAAAAGGTGTGAGCCACGAATACTCATACTGTTTCGGCCTGAAGTTTGTTTCCCACACATATATATCAGGGAAAACAAGGCAGAAGAAGAAATCATCAGTAGATCAGTAGATTAGAAAGACATCATGATCAGAAGTAGGAGTTAGATAACTAGATGGACTGACTAGTTGCCAAAATAAAACATTATGTTGTACATTGTAAAATCTTTTGAAATTGTATAATGGAGAAAAATGCATAAATTAATGATTTAATATTGGTGTCTATTGTTTGTTGAGCCGAACAATTATTTGGGTGTCTCCACATTGTTATTTCTCTATTATTTGAACATGAGTTTCCAAGTTGATATTTCAATTTCATCGAGACACATTTGATTTTTTTGTGTAATCAAATTAACTGGTTTCTATTAAAGATATAAAATCCTTTTGATTCATTACAGTAACTTGGAGGTAACATTTGGATCAGTAAGAAGAGCCCTATAATTGACAAGATTGCCATAAGATCTCCAACTCGATATTGTCTTGTTATTCAAATTGAGCATCTACTCCATTTGTCAATACACATTTGCTATCATTGTGTGATTCTGTTGATTGGTTCCTTCAAGCAAGGATTAAAAATCCTTTTAATAAGTCACAGTAACCTGGTAGGATCGAGTGGATCAATAAGTAGAGTTTGTCAGTCACATTCTTGCATGTTTATACAAGGTATAAACAAACACAAGTGCCAAACAATCAGAATTGTAACCAGTAAGTAAATCATATATCATATACACCTTGACTCCATTAGCCCAATAGAAATAGGCACTAGTTATACCAATTCCACTCTAGGATTCCATAAAATCTTATTCAAACAATTACATCTCAGATCTTAGTATTAGGAGTAGAAGTAGTTTGCAATCTTTTATCTATTCCACACTTTATGCCATTGTGAGTAGATACCTAAATTCATTTGAGTCATACATTCCTTTTATCTTCTTTAGATTTCAAGGTTCACCTGCCTAGGTTTAGCAGAGCCTGAAGTGCAGGGAGTCATCAACCATTTAGGTTAACTCCGTTAGTTGGTTCAAAAACATTGCAAGTCTGATCATAGAGCCTGGCATCCTCTCAGGGTTTGTAACCTGCATTTTTGAGACCCAACACTACCCAACGTTATCTCTGTTGGAAGATAGCCAACACATCTCTCATAGAATCAACCTTTTCTCATGGCTTCACCACTTCACTCTTCACCCACAGGTGCTGGTATAGACTCTACACTCTCAAGACCTTCTAGCTTTGATACCATCTGATGCAAGTGGGACTCTCACAAGCATACCATTACTCAAATCCACACAACCATTGCTCAAAATACCTTATGCAGAGGCTTTCTGCCCTCAAACAAATTCACAAAATAGAATAAAATGTAACACAATTCACATGCTTCATTTTCTTAAAATCAAAACTCACATACATTTATCCAATATCAACTTACAAAAATCTGCAACACACTACACAAACTTGGCCTTTCATGGCCTCTCTCATACATTCAATCAAATCTACCCTCTCTGGCTAAGTTCTCCAACATAACTCATATTTACTCTGTAAGCTTCACTCTATATGGTGCTCCTTCTAGGCACCTTTTGTCTCTTCCCAAAACCTACAACAAGAAAGAAAATTAAATGCCTCTATGAGGTGTCTTTTCTCCATCCATCCCTGCACAAACTCCCTTCCACGTTTTTCTTCAAAAACCCCCAAAAAAATGCATACAAAACTATCAATAATTGCTTGAAAGTGGGTGCCCAACTCTCCCCAAGAATAGCTATGCATATTCTATGTTTATGCAACTTTAAATGAGTCATTTTAAACTTCCATTATCTCCTTCAGACTCTGTCTTTACTCAGAGGGGCGTTTTTCTCTATTCTGGACATTTTAAAAGCTATAAAATCTTGATTTTTTGCCTCTTTGATATTCCAAACGCCTTCTAGATGGAAGTTACAATAAAAGAATAAATAGAAGACTATAAAAATTCTAAATTTATTATCTTAACCCATAAATATTTTATCAAAATGAAATATTCAAATTTGGCAACTCTGAATGTGCAGAACTGGGTGCCAGAAAGGGAAAAATTCAAACTTCTCTGAATTGCCTAAAAATCGGTGAGAAAGCTTGGAATAACATCCCAAGGTCCCCTATAGAAGGATGTTTCTCCATCTTTCAAGAATTGTGACTTTTTAAACTTTTCATAAATTGGCACATATTTACGGCTTTTAGGACACAAATTTACAGTATTAATTTTTTCCAAATGGTGAAAGATATTGATCTGATTCTTTTTGCACTTTTGACATGGTACCTCCAATAATATCATGCAAAAGGGTTCTGCTCCAACTTTTATAGATTTTTGAGAATAAATGTTTGAAAACTACCTGCAGAACCTCTAAAACAGTGAACCAACGAAAAAATAAAAATTACAATTTTGACCAAATGAGAGCTTTCAAGGTGTTGAGAGATGCCTAAAAACATCAATGCAAACCAAAACTCACACCAAAATTAAAATTAGACTAAAATATTTTTTGGGCAATGAATTCAACAAACTCCAGCATGCTTTCTGAATAGTCTTAGATGCCACCATATTTTTCTAAAGGAAAGAGGGGGGTATTAAATTCTCTTGCAAGCATCCAATAACCCTTTTGGACCTATTAATATTAGAGTGAAGTTCCAACCACAAAACTTTCTAGGTGGGTCTAGAATTTGAAGCATACACATTTAAAACAATCCATTGATTGTTTGAAGTGACAAGAGAGAACTTAGCCTTTATACTATGCTTAGAAGAATCGTAGAACTTCCCTTGGAGGAGAGTTGGTTGCCACATAGTGGCAATGCCACCTGATGTTCCCTTAGTAGGACTGATACAAAACTCAGTCCCAAGCCAAATACAAGCTGCAACCTCCTTAAAATGGATTTAGTCAGATCTTAACTTCTTGAATAAGCAAAAGGTCGATTTTGTTGTCAAAAATTATAATTTTTTAGCAATAACTATTTGTGGGGGATATTAAGACCACTTATGTTCCAACTTATGATCTTTAGTTATAATTTTGCTTGGGGTTTATCAAGTCCAAGGTCCTCTACCTTCTAGTTTCCACCTCTTGATCAGTCTCCTTGGATCTAGTTTCCCTTGGACCAGGAGGTCTTCCTCTATTGTCCATGCCAACATCAACAATCTTTCTACTAGAATTTTTTAGGGGAGCCTTGCCTTTACTTGGAGGGGTATTGCTTTCTTGTTGATTAGGAAAACTAGGGAAATTCTTTTCCATTTTTGAGCCTCCAAATATTTTTGAAGTAATAGCCTTCCAACTCTTAGAAGTGTCACTAGGATGTTGACAAACAACATTGAGATGAGGACTGACAACATTGGTGGTTGTAGTAAGTCTAACATCACTAGGGTGTAGACTAACAACACTCAAGGGAGAGCTCTCAGAAACCTCGATTCAAGATACATCTAAGCCTGCACCCAAAAATTGAGTAGCCAAATCCTTATCTTCCTAAGGGGGGAATCATTTTAGCACCAACCATGCCCAATGAAGACTGCTCCAGGCCAGTAGACGCACAAGATTAAAAATCAACCTAATCCCTTATGGTGTTACCCATATTCTCCAACACACACCCTATAGGTGAGGAGGAGACCATATCCATCCCCAAAACGAGGGGGAAAGAGTTTGGGGCAACAAGGCCTGATCAACATCTTTAGAAGCCTTATTTGTTTGAATCACTTTTGTTGTTTCAGACACAATTTCAACCTTTAGAGTTTCCAAACTTGCATTTAATTCATGAGCTCATTTCTCTTCCCTTCTACACTCTTATGCAACAACATCCTCAACATTGGTATTTTCCTCCAGAATGTTCAATATTTCATTTTCAAAGGGATAAGGCATGCCATCCTCCACCAAGGAACACCTATCCTTCCCCTTGGATTTTAAGGGGTTGTTCACTTTCTTCTAGGGCTAGTTCAGGTAGTCAGAGACCAAGTGCCCAATTTTTTAGCAAATTTGACAATAGAGTCTAGAGTGTTCATATAAGATTAGTTGATTCCATCTTCTAAACTTTGATTCTATCATTATAGAATTAGGGAGGATCTTGGAATTTTTGCTACATTCACATAGAATCTAGAGAAGACCAATCTAGTTTTATTTTTCATAATACTATCCAAAGCCAAAAAATAGTAAAGAAGTTCATAATACCTTTTATAACTTCTTCATTCTAGAATTCAAGAGGGAGACCTAGGACTTGTACCCAAGTGGGTGCAACTGCACACAAGTCCTACAAGGGGTTAAACCCCAATTTCCATTTACAAATTGAGAGATTTTGCTTCCAATAGAACCTCAGACCCTCCACTAGGGTTTAAGTAGGTCTTCATGGAGGGATAACTAGAAAAGGAACATCCCCCCATAGAGGGTGCAAACTTAAACATTCCCTTTAAAATTATAGGTGCTAGCGACCCACTTTCTCACCATGTCAATATTAGGGTGAAAGGTAAATAACTTACCTATCGATGTTGAGTCCATTTGAGAGACAATCCTTTCCAACATGGAATTAGGTACTTTCAAGGCAATGCCTTTAGCAAACTGAGACAACACTGGGGTGTCATGAGGCTCACATGGTCCAATAGAAATGCCTTTATTGGGATGCGAGTGAGGGGAAATTAGCACTTCCTTGTATCTTGCACATGGTCCCGCCCCTCCTGTAGCACCAACAGAGGACAAAACCTAGACAACCAATTTCAAAGAGGATGGGAAGGCCAATGGCGCACCCCCCAACCAATTGCCACCCATGATCAATACAAAAAATTCAAATTTTGGAATCCATTGTAGAGTGTGTAGAGCTTGGAACAATAAGTTGAATAGGTTTATTAAAGAATATTAGTTTTCAAATATTTATTTGTATAATCTAATGAAGTTTTGTCCAAACAAAATAATTAAACAAAGATTCCTCATCCCTCGATAGCAAAATCAATATGACATGCTTAACTATAGGGTAAGGGGTACAAGGAGCAACATTTGTGTTTAAGAAAAACATGTAAAAAAGAAAAGGATTTGTGAAAGAGTTAAAATATATTAGAATTCAATTTTTTCAGCATGCATACAATAATAAAAATTGATTGCATTACTTACAATATGTAGTTTAGTCCTTAATTATCTCTCTATAATTTGAGTAAATATGAAGAAAATAGAAATAGAATTATACCTTTAAATTTTACATTAAAAAATACCCTGAATTTACTATTACACATAAAAGTTTCTAAATTGATATACTTAAAATTAAAAATACTCAAGATAATCTTAAAAAAATAATTTATATTCTATCTTTGAAAAATATTCTAAATTAATATATATCTTTATAAAAGGTATAATTTTAAAATATTTTATGTATTCACTTTTATGCATTCATGCTTGTATATAGTAGTTTAAATAGACATTAAAAAATTATATTCATATAAAATACTTTCTTTATATTAATCTAAGTTAATCAAAGGAATGCACACAACTATAGAAATTATTTTAAATACATATATTAGTCTTGAGGTGTCTATATTGGATTTCTTACTAATTTAAAAAAATATTTTAAAAATATTTTTGTATCTTGAATATTGTTTACAAACAAATGTACTTAGATCAACTATAGAAGACCAAGAGTCACTACTTAGAAATCCACATTATTTAGAAACCACATTCACGTGAGAAGCCACCACATATAGAAGACCAAGAGTACTAAGAGTCACTACTTAGAAATCCACATTATTTAGAACCCACATTCACATTAGAAGCCAACAATGGAAGACCAAGAGTCACCACTTAGAATTCCACATTAGATGTCCCTAGGAGGATTTGAATTTGGGTATCCACAGTAAGAACCCAATGCTTTAACCAATTAAGCTCAACCCCTTGGACATTTTAAAAATATTTAAACATATATAACTTGAAACCAAAACACTCTTCTTTATTATTTTTTTGTCAAATTATTTCCAACACCAACAAATGTGATGGTTGATAGTGGATAGAACATTAATGAAATTGACTCCTAATAAAATGTGCTAAGCTCTAAATTAAAAAGGAGGAATAATGATATATAAGGTTGATGGAAATTTTAAAATGAGATAAAATAATAATACTAAATTAAGTAGTCTTTAGTTTATTAGTGAAATTGAATGGTTCATAAAGAGTTTACCAAGGATAAAGTTGTGTTAAGTGAAAAGGCTTGATGTTCTTAAGTGATAAGGTTGTCCAAATAGACAATTTTGGTGGAATGTATACCCCTCAATCCTTCACTCTAAGTCAAAGGAGGTGGATTATTCAACATCCCTCAAAGAAAGTTTTAAACAACTAATATTTACTCAAACATCCTTCCATACCTAGCAATAGACCGAAAGAGGTTAATTACATCTATTCTTAAACATTATCTAGTTTAATAATCAAAAGTAAGTAAAAATAAGACATATTTAATACTTTTTAATGTGAATAAAGTGTAAAATTACTATTAATTATTTAACCATTAAACAAAATAATATTTAAGTAGAACATACCCAAGTACCCAATACTAAAATACTATAAAAAAATTTCAAAATATTTAGCTTCTAATAAAAATATTAGCATGCAACAAAAAATTGTAAATGAAAGAGTTTGAAACGAATTTACCCACTATATACATTGAGAGAGCATATAACCTAAAAGTTATAGGGGGCTTGAATCGTTGGGCTACCCATTCCTTTGGGTAATGGAAAAAGAAAGAGTGTGAATGGAAGAGTTGTGGTGAAGAGAAATAGCAGGGAAGATTGATGGATGATGGAAGGGGCGAATATTCAAATTATGGTGACCAAGTAGGGTCCACCTTGGAACGTAGCCGTTTGTAGGAATATAGCGTCAAGATAAGGATCGTGGAACGTTGTAGGTTGAGGTTGGTAAGGCTCACTGTCATTGCAATTCAGGGAAAGTGGAATGATGCCAGCCATCCAACTCATATCCATTTTGGTATTATTTATTTAGTGTTTTGTCACTTGCTTCGTCATTGACATGATTTTTTTCAGTTAGTGAAGTCAGTGCTAATGTCATGAGAGAGTGTATATTTTTATAATCATACTTATCACATCAATTGATGGGGTTTCATGGAGGTTTGGACTTTTATTTCTCATGTGGACGTGGATTTATGGAAATTTAATCTAGGTGAATAAGACAATTTACCATTCATAGGGGGCGTTGGTTACGTAGAGGAAATAAGCACACTTCCAACACAATATTTAAGGTTTAATTAAATAATGCATCTCTATTGTGAGGTTGTTGATTCTTTCTTTATACACCAAATAAAACAAAACAATATAATTAATTCTATATAGGCCAATTAAATTATATCTAGGCTAATTAAACAAATGAATTTAATTAAGTAATAATTAATATAAATAAAAAGTTAGAATTGATCATAAAATCATAGAAATTAAATATGGAAATTACACAGGGATTTAGTTCTATTTTTGATATAGAAGCATTTGTCCAGGTGTTAGAAGCCCATTCGTCAATGCTTTGAATGCTTATATTCTATTCTTGACTTGGAAACTTGAGACTATTTACTATTAGAGATTAGATTTGAGATAGCAAAGGTGGTCTTCGCCAGTGCATACTTGATCTTATGCATAGGAATGATCTAGCAATTCACATATTGTTGCACTTTGTTCATCTTAATTTTCTAATGTCTAAATGCACGTAAGAACATGGTGTTTATAAACACCCTTAAGGAATCTGTTGTATTACAAGGGTCATATTCTCCCCAATTAGCTCCCTAGTATACCAACTTTATGGGTTTGAGTGAAAAATTGAAGACAATAAACAATTGTTTAATGTGTTCCTAGGATGATGGTGTAGTGCTAATGTAATCCAATTTATCCATGTGTAATCGAATTCATTATTGTGCTCAATAGATTCCTAGATATGTGCTAGAACCTAGATGATTCATTTCTAATTAGGGTTAGTCTTTAAATGCACCACCGTAGTGAGCAATTTTGAGCAATTCGCACTTTAGATGGCTCATATGACTAGTGAAAATAACAAGAAAAGTTTGAATTTGAATTTTTAATTTTGAAATTTTAGGGGTTAGATCCATGATCACAAACCTGATCTAGATCAAGTCTACACTAACATATTTAACCTAGAGAGGGAGAATGAAATATTTATGGAATGGAGATAGATTTAGGGATGCATGATGGTGGGATTTGTGAACGTGTGAGTTCATTCACCAACTTCCATGTAAATTAGATCATTTTACACATTATTTAATGCATTAAAGATAACCTCCTCATAATGGGCCCAAAACATAATGGAAAAGGGCATGAGTATATAATTTTCACCATTACATTTTTCCCCATTTGACTTGCATGTGAGCTACCATGAAAATGCATAAAAAAGTAAAATTCAAGTAGCCAACATAGAAATTTTAAAAAATTAGACAGTCAAGATACTGATCTATGTAAAGTAACAGATCATAGATGTGGATTATGTGTACTCTCATCATCACGAGTGTTCCATCTCGAGCACTTGCAAGAATAAAAGAAAAAATTGTAGTGAGTAGCATTTGTCAAGCATTTAAAAATGAGTAAAATTACAACTTGCTAAATTGTTCTTAGAAAAATAAAGAGAAGTGGGGTGAGAGATTATACCAGTTACAAAAATTGTTGAAAAGCTTAGATTATGCAAATCAAAATCTAACTCTATTAATAATCAAAGAAGGTAAAATCTAACTAATGATGCAAGATGCAACTAATAGTGAACCTTCTAATTCTTATTGGAGCTAAAATGAAAGGCAAACTAAATGATGCAAAATATAAAAAGCATTATACCTTAGATTTGATGTCGAGATGTGCTCCAAGTGATGGTGTTGATGGAGATGATAGATGTTGGTTGCTTGAGATCCCTACAGCATGCATTTGCTCTCCAAGATTGCTTGAAAATGGCTTGAGGGATGTTGGATTTATAGGATTGGGGATAATTGAAGATTAATGGTTGAGATTGATTCAAGAGAGAAAACAATTGAGAATGATTGAGATACAAGGATAGATGAGAGGCCTCCAAGTGGCATCTTGTGGTTGATTAAAAGGTACAGATATAGGATTTTATAAGAGAAGGTGGAGGGTGAGGATTAAAAGGTACATTTTAGAAGCTTGTGCAAGCTCTCACACATATGTGAGAAGAGACTTGGGGATGTGTGATTATGACAAGTGAGACTTCTCACACATGTGTGAGAAACTTAGGCATGTGTGATTGTGACAAGTGAAACTTCTCACACATGTGTGAGAAGCATAGGGAAGAGTGATTGTCACAAGTGAGACTTCCCAAACATAAATTAATAAATAAATAGCTAACATTTATTTAATTCATACATTTTCTCCCTCATCATTAATTAAATAACTAAATCATGTTTATTTGATTAATTAATCACTTGCACATAATTCAAGAAATCCTCTCATCAAATCTAGTCCATCTATTCAAATTAGAAAATCTCCACCCTCCATTTCACATGTGTGAGAAGATCCACTTGTCACAATTACTCTTCCCTATGCTTCTCACACTTGTGTGAGAAGTCTCACTTATGACAATCACTCTTCCCTATGCTTCGGTAAGAGTCACATGAGTCACAATCACTCTTCCCTATGCTTCTCACATATGTGTAAGAAGTCTCACTTGTGACAATCACTCTTCCCTATGCTTCTATGAGAGTCACATGAGTCACAATCACTCTTCCCTATGCTTCTCGCATATGTGTAATAAGTATCACTTGTGACAATCACACATTCCTAAGTTTCTCACACATGTGTGAGAAGTCTCACTTGTCATAATCACACATTCCCATGTCTCTTCTCACACATGTGTGAGAGCTTGCACAAGCTTCTAAAATGTACCTTTTAATCCTCACCCTCCACCTTCTCTTATAAAATCCTATCTGTCCTTTTAATCAACCTTTGATTGAACCTACATGATTTTGGGAATGTTTATTTTTGGCATTTTTATTTTGGCCCAAAAGTGGGATCCACTTATGTGTTTTAGCTTAGTATTATGCTTGAGCTACATAGTATTTGGGGTTTTAGTGCATTTGCAAATTTAGTGGTTTCAATTGATTTTCATATTTAGTGTGATTTCATATTCATAAGGGTTAAATTTGTATTCAAATTCAAAGGGTTTCAATGGAATTCAAATTCATAAGGTTTCAATGGGTATTCTAGTTTAATGTGTGTAAGCACAAATTTTAGAATATAAAAAGGAAACAAATGAAATAAAATGAATCCTATTATGAACTAATGCAAACCTTAGATTGAGCTAATGGAGTCCAAAATAAACATTTAGTCAATGCAATGCAAAAATCTATTGTTTCTATGGATGTGCTCAAGAAAAGTTATAAATAATAGTATGGTAGTTGCTCCTTGGAACTTTAATATACTTTATTTAATTCGTTAGTAAAAGGGATAATTTGGTTAGGGAGGTGTTAATGGTGAAAGCATTGTCAATTTTGGATAATTAGCATGGTTATCTTTTTATCATATCATTTACAAATGTTCTGCTCCTACAAGCATCAACATGAGACCAATACAAGCTCTTGTGAGCACTTAGTAGAGACTAATAAAGATCTTTATGAGAAAACACCTTAGAAATAACCTATGGAATACCAAGAATCACTACTTAGAAATCCACTTTTAGTTAGAAACCACATCCACATTAGAAGCCAGCTATGGAAGACCAAGAGTCACAACTTAGAATTCCACGTTAGATGTCCCTATGGGGATTTGAACTTGGGTCTCCACAATGAGAACCTAATGTTTTAACCAATTAAGCTCAACCCCTTGGAGTATAATTAGCATGTTTATGAATATTGACATTTATTAATACGATGTTTGAAAGTGGTGTGAAACATGGTATTAGGAGGGACAGTAAATAGGTAAATTTTAGGTGTCTACAATGTGTTTAGTGGAAGTATATGTAGAGGGTTTCTTCACTTCTCATGGTTTATAGTTTAGGGGATATAGATGTAGTGGGTTTTCAACTTTACGATATCTTAGAAACCCTTCCCCTTATCCACTTATCACTCACGTGCATGTCATTACTTTTATATCTTTGAGTCTTTGACCTTAGGTTTCTTATTTACAGATGTTTTCATGATCTATGCTACACACTTATGATGTTTTCTATATGTCATGACTATTGTACTTGTTACACTTATCTTTATTGTAGACACCTAAAATCCATTACTGCACTTTAACTAATTTCCATCTCTCGCTTCTTACACTAATTAATTAAATAAATTATTTAATTAATTAGGTTATACTTTCCCTATTAGATAATTAAATAAATTTTATTTAATTAGTCTATCCTAATGTTAGTTAATTAAATTAATCAATTTATTTAATTAACTAAGCTAATGCCATTTATCCCATTCATCATTTAAAAATAAAAAATATTTATCTCCCATCATAAAAATCCAAAATTGATATCATCATTTCCCATAATTTAATATTTCCTCAATTTTAAATAAAAACAACTTTAAATCCTAGCCATCAATCTAATCAACTTAATCCTAGCCATCCATCTCTCAATCCAAAGTGAAATCAAGTCTAAATTTCCATTGTCCATTATCCCAAGGACATCCACACCCTCCATTCTCATACATGTGTGAGATCTCTCATTTGTCATAATCACACTTCCCCATGATTCTCACATATGTGTGAGATAAAACATTTGCCATAATCACACATCCCCATGATTCTTCTCACATGTGTGAGAGCTTCCAATCTCCACTCTTTTATTTCTCTCAATCCATGTCTAATTCATTCTCACCTCTCCCAAGCTTCCACTTGTAAGCTTCTCATTCCCCCATGCAAGCTAATCAATCTCCACCATCCAATCCAAGATTAAAAAATCCCAACCCTCCACTTTTCTCATCTCAAATCTATAAATCTATGCCATCCTCAAGCATTTCCACACAACAAAATTTGTGTAGGTAGATGTTGCCACATTAAGAACAATCAAGAGCAACTCAACATCAAACAATCAAAGAGCATATCCACCATCAAGGTTTACATTTGTGAAGCAATTTTAGTTTTACATTGTCAAGTTTGCATTCCTTCTTGCTCAAGTTTAAGTAGGAGTAGAATCATATTTGCATTTGCAAGTAGTTTAGATTGTATACATCTACATTTATCATGATCTATGAATACTTATCATATACTTCTCCTATCTATCTACTTATGACCTCATGCTTGTTGCTTCATGCTTATCATTTTTCTCATACCTATATATGCTACTATACACTTATAAACCTTTTTGTGCCTTGATATTGTGCTTGTCTCAATTCTAAAATGTACACAAGAATACTATTTTATCTTGCTTCTAGAGCTATATTATTACATACATTGGAGCCAATCAAATTTATATGCACTTTCATGATCATACATTGCTTACTTTTTCTTAAATGTTTATATTTTAATTTGATTTTATACATAACATTTCTATATGATCAATATTTGTCTTTTGAGACAATCCTTATCTCATGGTTTGCCTATAGTAGGGGCAATAATATAACTTATCACCAATTCATGATCTTGCATGCTTGTTATATGAAACTACATAATTACATGCCTCACAAACTTACATATTCCATATCCTTACATGATTATTATTTTTTATTTGTTATCTACTTCTCACATGAAGTTATTTATAATGGTTACATGTTTTTACCTATTACATGATACTTTATGCACTTACATGCTTATATGATTTGATTTCTTTACTACTTTATTGTGTATAAGTTTTCCTCTCTCTAATTCCTTACATCTATTGGATACAACCAATTGAATGAAGACATATATTGTTTCTAGTTACACTATTATTGCTAAGATTTTAGGTAGTGATTTGTTTTATACAAAGATTCAACACCATACTTAGATGGATCTTGATTGTACTGCATGCCCACAACCAAACATAGTTCTATTGCATTATTGTGATTGAGTATATCACATTTTCTATATTAAGTGGAGTCACATGGTTATACTAAATGTGTCATATCACATTTTCCACATAGAGTTGAGTCGCATGGCCATATCGAACATGCTATATCACATTTTTTCCACAACTGAGTGGAGTTGCATAGTCATATCTAATGTGCCATATTGCATTGTTGCAATCAAGGAGTATTTTTTGTATCACTTTCCATACGGGTAGAATTTATGACCCCTCTCTTGCTCTACTTTTCTATCTTGTGCATAGCTTTAGCTATTGTTACAGATAATGATACATCTTTAAAAACTAAAGAAGTGAAAAAATCATGAGTTTCAAATTGAATAGCATTTTTCTTCTCCATATTACCCATAGACTTAAGGGTAAGTAGATACTACTAATAAAAATAATTGGACAAATTTTAAGAAAATAGTGGAATAAGATGATACCAATTACCATACACAACTTGTACATGTGTTATGAGCATATCACAACCAAATTTACACTGATTATTTGGTTTATGCTACTAAGTCCGTTATGCCCCCTGAGTTAGAGATTCTATCATTGTGTGTCCCTTGATGAAATTATTGATGATAACATATAGAAGGAATAATGGCTAAAAAAGCTTGAGATTGTTGAGAAATGTTGTGAACAATTCTAGTGAGAATATAAAATAAAGTGTACTAATATAAATGGGTGTATGCACAAAGATGGGGGACCAAAAAGTTGCCACCATGGGACTTTTTGGTCCAAAACAGAGAAAAATATGAGCACGTTATAACGCGCTCACATTTTATTTTGCTTTAAAAGTGCATTTCACTTCTATTTCCACCACTACCCGCGGCCAAAGAGTGAGTTTGCAGAAGAAAATAGGCTTCAAAGTGCAAGCACATCCAAGGAAAGTCTCTCCAAGCAAGTGCAAGAGAGAAATCAACATTTTCACAATGCCACCTCACCGAACCCACTACTAAAGACGTCATGAAGCAAATTTGGAGGGTCTAGCAGCCGAAGAAGGTAGGGTTTGATGCATTTTTGTTAGTTTGAGAAGAATTTTTAACTTTTGCAATGTTTGATTAGTTTTTTATATTGCATTTATAGTTAATGAGGCAAGAGAAAACACAATTCCAGCTGAGGAGGGTCAAAACAACCCCCAAAATCCTCCAAACCTTGAAAACCCACCTTCACATCCTCACAATTTGTAAGGGATACTCAAGAAAACTACCTAGGGCAAATAGAAGAAAACAAAAGACATCTTAAGTCACTTATTGAAATGATAAACAATCCAAGTGCAAGCACCGATCGGAGGAGAGCGCTTGTGAAGTCATTAGAGGAGATTGTTTCCCACACCAAATCGGTGATAAAACAAATCACCGAATTTTAAGACTATAGGGAGAGGTGTCGGCAATACTATGCCGACAAATTGTCATATGAACAAGTGAAGAATGAAAAAATTACAAAATCTAAATTATGTGCACACTTTATTAATCCTAAAACTGGCCAAGATTAGAAGAAACTTGCAAACAGTTCCCTATTCATTGTTGTAGGAATCAAGATATATCCCAAAATTTTTGGGATAGATGGTACATGGTCTTCGATGAGCACCCATGCAACAACAATGAGGTGCCACAATATTTCTTGAGGAAACTCCATTGTGAGTTCATCCTCAAGAAGATTCCCAATTATTTTGACATTTGAGACTTCCAGGGCAGAGGTGGTGGCTCTGTCCAAAATAGAGAGGGGGGTCAATGACACGAAAATCGTGTATCTAGACCTTGTTGAGCCCAGAATGTGTGTCACTCCCTTCAACTTTGAAGGAGAGTGTTGAGGTGGAGACATTACATTCATTGACTACTCTCATGTAGTCTCTAGCACAACATGCCGATGATCTTACCCAGGCTGATAAGGGTGAGAGCAGTAGGTGTCATTTGTCCCCACATTTGTGCAGTTCATGTGGGAACCTATGTGATTATGGGATGCAGGACTCATGACAAGACTCTTGGCAGGATGCTACAATGCAGGGGCAGCATCCAATGATGGAGACATCCATATTGGATAAGATTGTTTTCACTGATGATCTCTTATAGAGTACATTTGGTATTGACTCTCAGGTAATTTATTACAAGTTTCATCTTGATTTAATATATTCTTATTTAAAATTTGTAATTAATTTTATATGACTATCTATATTATAAGTCAAAAATAATGTATGTAATTGTTTACGCAATGAAATTCTAGGGTCAGAGTCTTCATCCTACCTCTATTAGCCATCCATTGGCGGGTTATGAGAGGAGGTCAAGTCAGTAGGTATGTAATTTATCACATGATCATAATTATTGTATATATATCAATGGTAATATTATTTTGTGACAATTTGATTATTTCAACAGGGAGCTTCACCGGCACCTCCACGGTTTCCTTGGTCCCCTGGACGCAAAACCACCACTTATTCAGAGGTAAATTTAACCATTTCTAATCATTATGCATTTAAATAATGTCATCTATTTATTTTGGTCAAATAATCTTGAACTATATTTTTAGATGCTGAACATGGAGACTCCTCATCTTCGTGAGTCAATGCAGGTAGGCATTGCTACAGCCATGATGTCTGTTGGTATGTGGTGACTCATCATGTAAATACTATGCACTCGTAAGGTATCCTCAGTTGTTAATTTTTGTTAACTGATAAAAGAAAAATGACATTGTAAAAACCCTAATTCTAGAAGCTTCCAAAAAGCTTGTTATAAGCGGCTGGGATGTATGTTGTAGGTGTGGAATTCGCAAGATTGTAATCTTCTTTGCATTGGATAATAAAATCATTGGATGGTTGAGTTTCTGTGGATGTAGCCCATATTGGGTGAACCACATTAAATTTTTGTGTTGATCTCTTTTGTGTTGTTCTTTATTGTTATATTTGGGTTATTTAATTTGCATATAATTGTTAGTGTTTATTGCTTCGATCTACTTGAACCCTAACAACTGGTATCAGAGTGGGTTGTGTTTGATTATCATCTGCAGGAAGGTCTCACGGTTGAGTGGGAGTCTCATGGTTAAGTGGGAGCAATGGCGGACGAGGGTAAATTGAAGGTAGATAAATTCAATGGGTAGAACTATCAGTTATGGAAGATGTAGATGAAGGATTATCTCTATCAGAAGGATTTATGGAGGTGGTTGGAAGGAAAAGCCAAGAAACCAACAGCAATGATTGATGAGGATTGGAAACTTCTGGGCAGAAAGGCACTAGGAACCTTTCGGTTGTGCCTGGCACCATCTGTGGCATTCAATATAACAGAAGTGAAGACAACAGATGAATTGATGAAAGCTTTGGCTAAATTGTATGAAAAACCCTCAGCCCTTAATAAGGTATTTCTCATGAAGCATTTGTTTATTCTGAAAATGATTGAAGGTGGATCTATGTCAGATCATTTAAATGAGTTTAATATGATTACCAGTCAATTAACTTCTAGAAAAGTGAAATTCGATGAAGAGTTGAGGGCTTTCTTGGTTTTATGTTCTTTTCCAGAAAGCTGGAATAGCTTGGTAATGGTTGTAAGTAACTTTGTCTATAGTTCAAATACTTTGAAATTTGATGATGTTGTTGGTGTTATCTTTAGCGAGGAAATGCGATGGAAAAGCATATGTGAGAGTTCAACATCGGGTAATGCTTTGACTGTAGAGAACAGGGGAAGAACAAAAGAGAGAGAAAAAAGCCCAACAAATCATGGAAAGTCACAAGGGAAGTTGAAGAAAGGCAGATCTAAATCCAGAGGAAGAATGGATTGCTGGCACTATGGAAAGCCAAGACACTTGAAGAAGGATTGTTGGTCTCAAAAGGGAAAACAAGGAGACAGACAACATGATGATAGTAAGGAAGCTAATGTTGCAAGTAATAAATTACAGGATGCTTTAATTTTGTGTTTAGATAATGTTAATGATTCCTGGGTAATAGATTCAGGGCTTCATTTCATGCCACACCCCATAGGAAATATTTTGTAGATTATGTTCAAGGTAATTTTGGACAGGTATATTTGGGTGATGATGAACCCTATCAGATTGTTGGAAAAGGAAAGATAAAAATCAAGTTGCAGAATGGAAATGAATGGTTGCTACAGGAGGTAAGGCATGTTCCAAATTTGAGAAGGAATTTAATCTCTGTAGGACAACTGGGTAGTGAAGTTTGCATAGTTACCTTTTTAGAAAAAGTCTGGAAGGTCACTAAAGGTGCATTTGTAGTAGCTAAAGGTGAAAACGTAGGCACATTGTATTTGTGTACTGGTAATACTTATTCTACCTTAGTTGCTACAGAAATAGTTGCTACTGAGAAAGTTATATCACTTGCTACAGGGACAGAAACAGAATTGTCGAACCATAGACTTGGGCACATGAGTGAGAAAGGGATGAAGATCCTTCACTCCAAAAAGTTGCTACCAAGTCTTAAGCAAATTGACTTAGATTTTTGCAAAAATTGTGTTTATGGAAAATAGAAAAGAGTATGATTTCTCAAAGTTGGTAAAGAGAAGAAGAGTGAGAAATTAGAGCTTGTGCATTCAGATGTATGGGGACTAGCTTAGGTATCTTCTCTTGGTGGCTCTTGCTATTATGTTACTTTTATTGATGATGCAACTAGGAAAACATGGGTGTATTTCCTAAAACAAAAATCAGAAGTATTTGAAACTTTTAAAAAGTGGAAAGCTTTGGTTGAGAATGAGATGGGAAAAAAGCTGAAGTGTCTCAAATCTGATAATGGAGGCGAGTATTGCAGCAGAGAATTTGAGAATTATTGTTCATATAATAGAATCTGGAGGCATAAAACGGTTCTTGGAACCCCACAAGAAAATGGTGTGTCTGAGAGGATGAATAGGACCATTACAGAGCATCCAAGGAGCATGAGATTGCATGTTGGACTACCCTTACACTTTTGGGCAAATGATGTACATATCGCTGCTTATTTAATAAATAAGGGACTTTCAAATCCTTTGGATGGTGACATTCCAGAGCAGGCATGGACGGGTAAAAAGGTAAACTATTCATTTCTGAAAACCTTTGGTTGTGAAGCTTTTGTCCATGTTGATATTGAAAATAGAACCAAGTTTGAGGCTAAGTCTAAAAAATGTACCTTCATTAGATATGGAGTAGATGAATTTGGTTATCGGTTATGGGATTATGAAAATCATAAAATCGTTAGGAGTAGAGATGTTCTATTTAATGAGAAGGTCATGTATAAGGATTAGTTGTAGGAAAAGAAGCATGAATAGGCCAAAAATGAATATGTGGTGCTGGATGATATTCCAGAAAATAAAATGCCAGTGGTACCTGATGCTCAACAACAAGAAGTTATCCCATAGACTCCTGCAAGTGTTAGACATTCTACAAGGATAACTAGACCTCCAGAAAGATTTTCTCCATCATTATATTCTATATTATTAACTGATTCTGGTGAACCTGAAGGTTATGAATAAGAAATGCAAGTAGATACCAAAAAGCAGTGGGAATTAGGCATGAAAGAGCAAATGGATTGCTTGTTGCAGAATCAGACTTGGGACTTAGTCAAATTGCCAAAAAGGTAAAAGAGCATTGCCAAATAAATGGGTTTACATGTTGAAGGAAGAAGATGGAGGCAAGCAAAGATATAAGGCCAAAATCGTGGTAAAAGGTTTTGCATAGAAAAAGGTATAGATTTTGATGAAATATTTTATCTGGTTGTAAAGATGACTTCTATTAGAACTATTCTAAGTCTGGCTATAGAAGACTTGCATCTTGAATAGCTAGATGTGAAAACAACATTTCTCCATGGGGATTTGGAAGAGGAAATATACATGCAGCAACCACATGGATACGAGGTCAAGGGTAAGGAGGAATTTGTGTGTAGGTTAAAGAAGAGTTTGTATGGCTTGAAGCACACACCTTGGCAATGGTATTTGAAATTTGATAGTTTTATGGTTGAACAAGGTTACAAAAGATATCATTCTGATTATTTTGTTTATTTTAAGAAATTGGGTAATGACAACCATATTACCCTGTTGCTTTATGTTGATGACATGCTTGTTGTTGGGTCTAACATGCAGCATATTAATGAACTTAAGTAGAAATTAGCAAACTCATTTGCTATGAAGGATTTGGGTGTAGCAAAACAAATCCTTGGTATGAGGATCACATGGGATAGGACAAATAGAAAATTATTTTTTGTCTCAAAGTGAGTATGCAGAGAAGGTGTTGAAAAGGTTTAACATGTAGTCATTTTAAGTTGACTAAGGAGATGTGTCCAAAGACACAAGAGGAGGAAGACAAAATGTCTAAGATACCATATGCATCA
This sequence comes from Cunninghamia lanceolata, assembly GCA_027924645.1. Classification (NCBI taxonomy): domain Eukaryota; kingdom Viridiplantae; phylum Streptophyta; class Pinopsida; order Cupressales; family Cupressaceae; genus Cunninghamia; species Cunninghamia lanceolata. The sequence goes on along the minus strand of BSBN01000068.1, from coordinate 14,886,130 downwards.
GCAGTTGGCAGCTTAATGTATGCAATGGTATGCACAAGGCTAGATATTGTACATGCAATGGGAGTTGTGAGCAGGTATATGAGCAATCTAGGAATGGAACATTGGAATGTGGTAAAATAGATTCTCCAATATTTGAGAGGTACTACTTCAAAGAAACTATGTTTTGGAGGAATAAATTCTGCTCTAAAAGGATATGTTAACTCTGATCTAGCAGGTGATATTGATAACAGGAGGAGTACTACAGGGTATGTTTTTACTATAGGAGGTACTGCAGTTAGTTGGATTTCATGGCTGCAAAAGGTTGTTGCACTTTCAACCACTGAAGCTGAGTATGTTGTTGCTACAGAAGCTAGCAAGGAGATGATTTGGTTACAACATTTTCTAGAGGAATTGGGGAAACAACAAGAAGATAGCCCTTTGTACACTGATAGCTAGAGTGCCATTCATCTTGCTAATAATTTAGCTTTGCATTCAAAAACTAAGCACATACAGCTCAGATACCACTTCATCCGGTCAGTTTTGGAGGATAGACAGTTGAAGTTGGACAAAATTCACACAAGTGAGAATCCTGTAGATATGTTCACAAAGGCGGTTACACGGTAGAAACTGATTTCCTCATCATTTTCTATTGTCCTTCACGACTAATAATGGTGAACAAAAGAAACCAGCCAGGCTTGTAATCTAGTGGGAGCTGCAAGTGCAATAGTGTTATCTAGGATCAATCTCCAAGTGGGAGATTGTTTGTATGTGGCAACTAATCATGCAAATATTATACACTCGTAACGTATCCTCACTAGGGTTCGGGGACGGGTCGGGCCCCGAGCGGGGGTTTAGGGGCACAGCCCCAAAAAAAAATTCCCCCTTTTTTGCACGTTTGGAGTCAACTGTTTATTTCTGTTAACCGATAAAAGAAAAATGACATTGTAAAAACCCTAATTCTAGAATCTTCCAAAAATCTAGTTATAAGTGGTTGGGATGTATGTTGCAGGTGTGGAATTCGCGAGATTGTAATTTGTTTTGTACTGGATAATTAAATCATTAGATGGTTGAGTTTCTGTGGATGTAGCCCATATTGGGTGAACCATGTTAAATTTTTGTGTTGATCTCTTTTGTGTTGTTCTTCATTGTTATATTTGGGCTATTTAATCTACATATAATTGTTAGTGTTTATTGCTCCAATCTACCTGAACCCTAATAGATGTCTTTAAATCCTTTGACTGAGGTATGCGCCAATAACATGAAAATGTCATAATTTTGTATTTATTGATTTATCTCATGTCATTTGATGTACATAAATGATATTTATGTTTAGTCAATTTTTCTTCTTGATGCTTCTCATAGGAGGTCACAACTCTAAGTCATCCAACTACGGATGAAGAGAGAAAAAAGATGATCAAGAGTGATCATTAGATAGTGGTAAGTGATCGATTACATATGTGATGTTATATATTTCATGTTTTCTATATTAATGTGCATATTGTTTGATTGTATTAATAGGTGAAGTTGCATGAATGTCTATCGAGGAGGTCTACTCGATGACAAAGAGAGGATGAGTCATTGATTGGCTCTCCATCTTCATGGTCAAGCAAGGGTTGCCAATTATTTGATAAAAGTCCGTAGGAAACTAGTTTTTGGGACATTTATTGTATGCCTAGATGGCTTTGTATACATACTTTTGTATGTTACCGATGTATATTTTTGTATATGTCTGTATGGCTTTGTTTGGACATGCCTATATGGCTTTGTATATAAACTAGATGTTATGTTCATGACATTATGTATATGATAGTTTATATTAAATATTTAATATGATGATCAATTATTGCTAAAGGAATTTGGTTTTAAACGTGCCAATTGCTTTTTCTTGAAATTTTATAAATCATTTTCAAATAATCCATTTTGTGCATATTGTGCATTTCTTTGAGGCATCATGTGAAATAGTTCATGTGCCTTGTCTATGCTTCCACACTTTCCATACATGTCTACAAGGGTAGTTGCAAATAAAATATGTGACAAAATTCATATATCCTTTATGCTTTGATGGTTGTCCACACCATGTTCCCTAGATCCCATTTTAGCATAGGCAAGGAGGATGTTGGATAAGGTTATGCAATTTGGTTTTAGACTTGCCAATTGCATTTGGTTGAAATTTTCTTTTTTGCTTTTGTGAAAGTTTTAAAAGCCTTATGAAAACTCCATTTCGTGCATATCTTGCAATCATTGCATTCCATGAGACAACATTTTTTTTAGGCATCGTGTCAAACAGTTCACGTTCCTTGTATATGCTTCCACACTTTGCATACATGTCTCGCAGGGTAGTTGCAACTACAACATTTGACAAAATTCCTATATCCTTTATGCTTTGATGGATGTCTATACCGTGTTCCAAAGGTACCATTTCGAAGGTTTTAGAATTTGGCTTTATGTTGGCTGAATATTTTGTCGTTAACTCACTAACGGCAAAATGGGTATATCAGCCATAGCTATGACGAGACAAAGTCTCTCCTCTCAGCAAGGGGAGGTTCCCTCTAATTACTTAACTTTTGTAAATCAAACACTTATCAAATTTATGTACAATAAAAACTATGTTTGTGGTGGTTCCATCTCATCTCATTCTCTTTTTTCAGAATAGATGTTTATATTTCAAACTCTTGATATAAAACTTATAAATTATCACAATATCATAGAAACACAAAGTTTTCTGTTACCTCACTCACTACTTGTAACCGGAACTATTTGAAGTAGAATGCAGCCCAAAGTCTTCACTCCTTTTCAATATGATAAAAGTAATTCAAATATAACAACTTGCAGCACAAAGTCCCCAAACTATTGTATTCTCACAAACATGAACATATAACCCACAACCGATTTGATAACACAAAGTTTATCAGAATCAAATTAAGAGCGCTCTTCAATCACTTGAAACAAACTCCGCACTTCAATTATTATCAAATAAGATTATGATAGCAAGACATAAGAACAAAACTATCACAACACAAATAATCCCAAGACAAAGATTGGAATTGAACTCGCTTTCTTGTATTGATAAATATTTGAATATTGATTTTCAAATAAGCACAAAGTCTTTATTTGTTTTTCAATTCGCCAGAGTTTTCTTGCAATAGACAAAAGATAGATATGTACAAAAGACGTCCCCTTTATTTATAGGGAAAGACCTTGAGAAAATCTAGGAAATCTACAACTACTTTGACTTATTCAAAAATAGGAGTCCTTATTGACTTGGGACTTCCTATATTTTTACATGTAATTACATATTGAAAATGTACATGTAAAAATGTCCAAAATTGTTTTGAAAGTACATGTGAAAATCAGAAAATAAACTAAGGGAAAAACCAGCTGCTTCAATTTGTGACACCACCTTTTCTCATGTGGTCATCATACATAGTGAAGGTCGCCTGCATTTCAATGCTATCTGGGTTGAATGTGTTTTTGAAGATCATCCTGGCCCTCACTATGGCATCCCTTACTGTAGTGATCGACTTGGCATGATTGGTTAACCTAGTTTTCAGATTGTCCAAGGTTAACTGGTTGTCCAAGAGGTTGTCCACAGAAGTTATTGAAAATACTTTATCTTCAAATTCTTTTTGGAACATGTCTTCAAATTCTTTGACCATTTCTTCTGCTGACAGGAATTGGTTATCTTGTGATACCAAGTTACAAGGCAGTTCCTCCAACTTATGCAAAAGGTTGACATCATTTTCTTCGCTGATCTCTTTTGCAGCCTCAAGATCCTTGATTAAATTCCTAAGCATACTGCTCCTGTACATCAGAGCTTCCTTTGTTTCAGTGTATGAATCCCTGTTAGAAATAGCACCAATGGCTATCAAGGTACTTATTTTCAGCTTCCTCATTTCCACCCACTTATCATGAGTATCCTCTGTGCGCTCAATATCATGAGAGATGGCATCAATGAGATCGTTGAGTTCTGCCCTTACTTTCCTCATCTTATCCGTTTTCTCAAATACCTCCGTGAGCAAAGAGATTCCCTGGGCTCGCATCCTGTCCAAGTACTCTTCAAGTACTTTTCCTCGGAGGTGAGTCTTTTCTGCCTTCAGAATGACAGGGTCTTCTACAGATACAGCCTCTGGAGTAACTGCTTTTGAGTTCAAAGTGATCTTTCTTACCACCGCAGTTAGCTGTTCTACCTTTGCCTTATAGTAATCTTTCATTTCTTTTTCCCTGTCAAACTTCTGGATCAGGATGTCCATGGCTGACTGCATATCATTTTTAGCGCTCTCATGGGTGATTTTGCCCAATTCAACCCTAGAAATTGAGTAGTCATTCATGTCAAAATTTTCAACAGTTGCATCCTATGGGGGTTTTGCTATCTACAAAACTTTCTGCCCCTTTTCTTCAAGTACCCTTGAAAGGATCTTTGGTTTCTTCGGAGCCTTAGGTTTTGCAGGTACCAGCTTGGTGAAATCAAAATCATCTGGAGAGATGACTTGCTTTTTTCTCTTTGGCGTGTAAGCTGACAACCAAGGTGGAAGCAGAGAAGTATTCACATTGGAGTCCATTCCTACCACTGGTGTTACTAGAACTGTGCTTGTACTGGTCGTGGAAACAATAGGCGAGGTGTTGGTAAAAACCGCACCTGTTACATTGGGACTTGAAACTTGTTCAGTATGCATCACAAAATGATCAAACATAGATGTGTCACCAATATCAAAAGATGAAGATGACAAACTAGGAATGGAATCAAACGAATGGAGAACATTCTCAAAAGTGTTGTGGGGATTATCAAAGATTATTTTAGGAGGAGAGGGGGATTCAAAGGAAGGAATGATAATGGGGGAAGTAGGCACAGGGGGTGCAACAGGTGTATTGTCCTATGGAGACAAAGCCTCTTTATCTTGTTGCTCTGAATCCTTGTCTTCGACATCCATCTCATCTGTAGCTGGCTCTTCAGTTGCCGGATCTTCAGTCGCTGGCTCTTCGACTTCCATTTCTTTTGGTTCAGGTTCCTCCTCAACAACTTTTGCTTTCTTCGTCACAAATCTGATTTTAGGTTTATGTGTTTTAGAGGATGATGGAGCATCACTCTTATTCTTCGTTCTGTTTTCAACCCTCGTACCAGTCTGCTCTTGTACTTCAGTTTCTGAACCAGTGAGGAATTCCTTCAGCGTAATTCCTTTATCTTCCAGCCACTTATTGGTGTTAGCCAATATGGGCTCAAATCTCTTCCTTAGCGAAGTCAGCTCCTTTTGGGACCATTGAATTGGAGGTAGAGGAGTACCAGCTATCTGTTCTGCTTCATACTTGGCATCAACCAATTCGCCATCATCCACAAGGTCTTCTAGAATATCAGCAAGTCCCAGATATTCAATTTGATCTAGAGACAGCCTGCTATAGTCCAGTTTCCTGATGTCTTCCTCTGTCCTCAAATCTATCCAGACATATTCCACCATGGGTTCATGAAACTGTGTTTTCCTCTTGATTTTATCCTTCACACCCCGGTAGTCAAATTTTGGCCTCCTCTTGAATTGCTTCATGGTGACCAACTGCATTTCCGTTTCAATAGCCCTTGCCTTTGCGGCAGTCAACACTGAATATCTACCGATCTCTACTGGAAATCTGAAGCCAGGCTTCTTGAGTTCCATTTGCTTGTTATGCACGACAATCATCTGTCTGCACAACTCCATCAATACCAGTCTATCTGAAGGAAACCTCGGAAGCATATAAGGGTAGCCTTGGAAAAAACCAACCCTCAAGTATGAAAAAGAAGGAAATTGCAAAAACATACAACCAAAGCCATTCACCACTGTCCATGCCTCGTCTGAAATTCTTCTCTGTTCCAGCTGGGGATCAAAAAGACACAAGAATACAGCAAAGAACGCATCATTCACTCTCCTGAAATGGTGAATGGAACCTTTCAGTGTTAGCTGAGAATAATACTGATATACTGGGACTACTCTTCTATCCCCTTCTGATGATAATCCCAGAAAAATCCTCATGGAGGCTGCAATGTATACCAGGTAGGAAGTCATGAAGAACTTGGAGGTAGTGGATACCTTCGTCAGCTGATCGTGCAAAGCGTTACTGATTTGCTCTCCCCAGAAAATAACCTGCTTGCCTTGGAGTATGACCTTAATGAAAGGATACATCCATTCATGAAATTGTGAAGAGGAGGACAAACCTCTTATCCTGCTGAGGAGGGTAATTAAGTCACCGACTTCTTCCACAAAATCACTTCAAGGAAAGCTACGTGGCCATCTAGACAAACTTGACCTTGCAATCTTCAACCATTTGTTGTTGATTACTTTCTTTGCTTTCTCTGGATTCTTGTCATATTCCTTTTGAGCTTCAACACCTCTGTTGCAGGAGGACACATGAACACCTTGTCAATGAACTCAGGATCCAACCTGATTATCACATTACCACTGGCGTCCACCACAGCTCTGATATCTTTGTTGTAGAAATGGGCACACTGAAGGACAAATTCTATATTGTGAGCTGCCACCGAGAAGGAGGATACCAGATGATTATTACTTTCCACTATCTTCCTCATCATGGCACTGGGGTTGCTTGACTTAGTTCTCTCTACAAACTCAGCCATATCAACATGGACAATCTCTGTATCTCTAATGTCCTCTACATTAGAGTGGACTGAGGTGATTGGGAAAACACCTTGATATTTGTACTTCATAGCTTTTGCCTTCTTCGGGGACAAGTCAGTCATTTGGACGAACTTTTACCGTGAAGAAGTTTGACGTCGAACGGAGCTCCGCAAGAGAAACTGCAACAAAAGTCATGATCATGTAATCATTGAAAATATGGGCAATCTGGGAAAATTGCATGTTGAGCGATCACGACTATGGGAATGCGCTTGAAAAGGGGCTATAGTGTGAGCTGGCCAAGAATCAGAGGAGAAGCGGGCTCGGGAAAACAAAATTGGAAATTTTCCAGTGTTAGGAAAATTTGAGTCATTTTTTGCACGAGCGGCAAAATTCGCCGCCCTTGCATATGGGGGTTTTGGTATTATTTGCATTGGCGGCAAATTTTGCCACCTTTGCATGTGTTGGGAAAATTTGAGTTGGTAGGAGCGGCAGATTTTACCGCTACTACATGCAAAAGGAATGAAAGGTTTTTATGTCCGGGCGGCGAAAAATGCCGATGCTGCATTTGATGACATAGTAGGTTTATACTTCAGCGGCAAAATTTGTCGACATTGCATGGGGTTGAGCGATGACATGTCCAAGCGGCGAGAAATACTGATGTTGCATACTGGACAGCATTTGAAGGTTATCGCTTTCGATGTTCTGTCGGCAAATTTCACCGACAATGCATATTTGATAGGTGTGGAGTTCAAGCGGCAAAATTTACCGCTATTGCATTGAACGGTAGAGTGAAGTCCAGGCGGTGATTTCGGTCGCTGTTGCATTTGATGACCGTCGCAAGTTTAAGTGTAGGGAACGGGATGTTCGCCGCTTCAACACTCGGCAGAGGTCACCATATCCAGGTAAGCTCAGCAAAATCCACCGATGTTACATTAGGTTGAGTGCAATAAGGGTTTGGGAAATCTAGGGCACGCAATCCCTAGGGTTTTCGGGGTAGAATCTAGGGCGACCCTAGGTGAAAACAAAACAACAAAACCATAAAAAAATGGAAACTACAGATCAAAATGAAAAACAAAACATAAAGAAAACTAAAAACAAAAATTCAAAATGAAACATTCTTGATAAACCCGGGAAGGAGGAGAACGGAAGACGAGAGCAACTTACCCATTCTGAGACTTTGAAAACCCTACGTTCGGTGGCGTTGAATGTGGATTGATCTCCTCAATGGCGCGATCCAGGGATATGAGGAAGGGTTTTGGAGAGTAGCTCGGCAGAGAAAACGAAATGAATAAACAAAACGTCAAAATACAATATATAACCTGCGTATAAATGCTGAAAGAGTGGCACGAGTGGCCATTAATGGCACTGCGTGACCAAAATCCCAAAAATCTTGTGCTAGCGGTGATTCCGGGCGCCAGCGCAGGAAAGAAGAAAAAACCAAAACATGCAATGACGGCGTATTTCACCGACTTTGCATTAAAAACAAAAGAATGCATGTAGTGGCGGCAAAATTTGCCGCCTCTACATGTAAAGTGAAAGGTTTATGTAAAAGCGGCAAATTTTGCCGCTATTACATGTTTTTTAAAAGAACAAGACAAAAGCACATGAAGGAGCGGTAAAATTTGCCATCCTTACATGTGAGTGAAAGGATATATGCAGGAACGGCAAATTTTGCCACTCTTGCATTTCAAGAATTTAAAAAACTAACTCTTAAAAAAGACTCAAGTCAACATTTTAAACAATCTACGACTTGAATGTTCTTCGCAAATATCGAGAAACCAGTTCAAGGAAATGTCGCAAACGAGTTTCAAAATGTCAACTGACCTCGCACGAAAACGAGAAAATCTTTTCTCGATTTGCAATCTTAGAGTGTAGATTCACGAAACGGACAAGTTTCGTGGGGTTGTCTACTAAAAATGAGCGTAGCTGATTTTGAGGACAACAGCTGGCTCTAACTGGGGAACTTCCTTCAGTCGAACTTTGAAACTATTGAGGGGAGTAGAATCCAGTCTCTAAGTGCCTTCATCCATGCCATTGGGCTATAGAGTCAAGCTAAAAAGAAAAAGACACAAAAGACTAAATGAAAATGTAAAAATAAAACACAAAACTATACAAATGTACAATTTAACTTATCTGAAACTTCAAGGATTGAAGTGCTTCAGATGTTGTCCACTATGAGGCAACAAGAATGGTGTCCCATCCTGATACTCCAGCAAGAAACTGTTTTCACCACAGAACTGATGAATGGTGAATGGACCTCTCCACAAGGAATCAAATTTTCCGTGCATTCCTTTTGGTTCTCTCCTCTTGTCCCACAGCAAGACTTGATCTCCAACCTGAAACTCACGAGCCTTAGCCTTCTTGTCAAAGAGTCTCTTTACTTGATTTTGGTGCTCAGCAATACGGTCCACCACAACAGTGCGCTGCTCTTCCAGTTCAGTCAAATACATGATCCTTTTGTCAATAGAACTATCAAAAGTTCTATCTTCCAATGCCTTTACCAACTTCAACGCTGGCAATTCCAAGGTGATCGGTATCTCCGCATTCAGACCATATAGAAGTTGAAATGGCGACATGCCTATCGCTCTTTTGGGTGTAATCCTATCTGCCCATAAAGCATCAAACAATGCCTTATGCCAAGTTCTCTGATTCTCATCTACCAACTTCCTGACGATAGTGACCAGATTCTTATTGCTTGATTCTGCTTGACCATTCCCTTGCGGATAATAGTCTGAAGAATGGGAAAGGGTGATCCCATGTTCGTAGCAAAACTCAGTAATCTCATAAGAGGAAAAACAAGTAGCATTGTCCGCTACAATCTTGTTTGGAACTCCAAACCTCGAAATAATGTTCTCCTTAAGAAAACTGCATACCACCTCAGAAGTGGCGTGTTTGACTGGAATAGCTTCCACCCATTTGGTAAAATAGTCTGCTGCTGTGAGGACATAGTTATGTCCAGCACTTGATGATGGATTCACTGCGCCAATGAAGTCAATACCCTATTGCTGAAAGGGCTCCTTAATCACCACTGGTTTTAGAGGTAAGGTTGCCAATTTTGGTTTCCCAACAAACTGCTGGCATAACTCACACCTGCGTACCCAATTGTACGCATCTTGGAATAATGTAGGCCAATAGTATCGAGCTCGCAGAATCTTGTGAGCCGTTACAGGTGCTGAAAAATGTCCACCACAAGCCAAATTGTGGAAGGACTCCAAAAGTCTACCTTGTTGCGCTTTGTCCACGCAACGAAGAAATACACCGTCAAGACTTCTCTTGTACAAACCATTGTCCCAAAGGACGTAGTTAGCAGCTTTTAACTTGACAGTTCTCCTTTCCTTATAAGACAAGTGAGAAGGGCACTCACCATAGGTAAGGAAATGAGCGATATTGGAATACCACTCGTCAGTTGTAGTAACAAAAAGGACAGTTGGCATGTCCACAACTTCTTTTTCTTTGTCCCCTGTCTCTTTTGGAACGTTGTCTGCGATCAATTGACACAAACCTTTACCCCGCATAAGCTTAGTAGGCTTGATATCCAGATCAAATTCTTGGATCTTAGCGATCCAATTACCTCTCTTTGTTTCGAACTCTTGTTGAGTTAGGATGGATTTGACTGTTGTATCAGGCACCATGACAACAGTGTGTGAGTTTAGAATATAGAACCTAAAATGCTTAACCGCTTTGACTACGGCATAGGCATGCTTCTCCATATTCGAATACTTCAATTCATGAGCTTTGAGAGGACAACTCATAAATGATATGGGGGATTCAACGCCTTCTTCATTCTGCTGAACCAGAATAGCTGAAAGTGTGTGTTCTGAAGCGTAGCTATAGACTACAAAATCCTTAGTGTAATCTGGACAAACAAGAACTGGAGCACGACCAATAGCTCTCTTGATGTCCTCGAATGCTTCCTTACCTTCCGTGGTCCAACAGAAAGCGGCCTTACCCTTCATCATATTAACAATGTGACGGGTTTTTTCTGCAAACTCAGGAATGAACCTTCGCAGAAAATTCACCTTTCCGAAGAAAGAATGAACGATAGTCTTACTTGTTGGCAGAGTGAGACTTTGAATAGATTTAACCCTCTCCGGGTCAATCTTGGTACCTTCCCAGGATACAATGTGCCCAAGAAGCTTACCCTCCGTCACCCCAAAAACTGACTTCTTGGGATTGAGGGAAATACCATTTTGCCGACAGTGTTCCAGCACTTGTCGCAAATGATGCGCATGATCATGACGGTTTTTGGAGAAAACAGTCAGATCATCGAGATATACCACAATAAACTTACCCATTTCATCTCTGAAGGTGAGATCCATCGCTCTCTGAAATGTTGCGCCAGCATTGATCAGACCGAAAGGCATTCTGCAATATGCAAATGTGCCCTGTGGTGTGGTGAAGGCAGTTTTGAACTGATCAGCTTCGTTTACCTCCACTTGGTTAATCCTGAAAAACCATCTAACATAGATAGCATTTCTGAACCTGTCACTGTTTGCAATACTTGGTCCATGATGGGCAAAGGGTAGTTATCTTTCAAGGAAGACTGGTTGAGGTTTCTGAAGTCAACATAGATACGGATTTCTCCGTTCTTCTTCCTTACAGGTACTATGTTTGAAACCCATGTGGAATGATGAATTGGAACAATAATCCTTGCATTCAGCATCTTCTGAATTTCAGAAAGAATCGTACCTGATATCTTTGGATTGTATTGCCTCTGCTTCTGTTTGTAAGGCAATGATCCAGCTTTGAGGGGAATTTCGTGTCGAACCTCCTTAGGCCTGAAAGACTTCAGATCATCATAGGAGTAAGCCAAAACATCAATGTAATGGCGGAGGAGGGTAATGAATTTGAATCTTTCATCAGCAGTGCAACATTTTTCGATGTTGACCATCTTAGGATCTGTTTCTATACCCAAATTGACCTGCTCAAATTCCATGGAAGAACTCAAATCCTGCTGTTGTTGCCGCTGCTTGATATACCTGTCATGTTTATCAAAGAGTCTCTCAAGGGAAACCAATCCTTTTGGGATTTTATTTCCTTTCAACTGTAGAAATTCTTCGCCAGTCTGCGAATCTACCTCAGAAACATATTCACGGGGTGGTGATTCGCTTCCTTCAAAGTAAAGTTCGTCAAAACTATCCATCTTCTCTAGGAAAGCAATGATTTGATTATCGCCATTGAACACCTGCCAATGATCAGCGTTATCAGGTACACTTGGTCTGAAGACCAACTCAATAGTGTACTTGCTTCCTTTGAAATCCTTGTGAGGCACCATGAGAGTGGCAGAAACAGCCAATGAATCTGCACGGTCATTGAACTCTCTTGGCATAGCTGAAATATTGAAAGCATCGAAATCTTCAATGCAATCCCATACGCGATTGCGATAGTGTCTCAATCTTTCATTTTTTGTTTGGTACAAATTTCTTACTTGACAAACTACCAATTCAGCATCCCCTTGAGCATGCAGGATCTTAACACCTCTGGCACGCGTCGCTTCCAATCTGAGCAACAAGGACTCGTATTCGGTGGTGTTATTGGTATTGTCAAACTGTAGTTTATATGAAAAAGGTAAAATATCACCTTGTGGTGATATCAAAACCACTCCGGCTCCAGAACCGGTAGAAGAACAACTGCCATCAAATTCTAAAATCCAGACTCCATCAGAATTTGATTTCTTAGAGTTCCTCTGGTCAGAAGATTCCTCTTCATCGGTGAGGGAAGAATCTGGAATTACTATACCCTTACCTGAACTTTCGTCTGAAAACTCTTCTGATTCTCCATCTGACATATCGGAGCTATCACCTGATGTAGCCTCATCTGATGAATCGGAACAATCTTCAGTAGATAGAAAATAGTTACCCATTCCCGAGGATTCAAACAAAATTTGAGCTTTGGGGTTTGATGTTTGAGTAACAATATATTTCGCCTCCTTCTCAGGAAGCAGTTTCTGCATGACACCTTTAACAGGTATCCTAGCTTCAGACAAATCCATGTTCAACTCTCCACCCACATCCTTGCAGAAATTACGTCCAAGGAGGATGCCGTATGAAGCTAGAACATCAGCTACCAAGACTGTCATCTTGATTCTCTTATCTGGAAAAGCCGCAAATGCAAATTGGGCGTCTTTGATTTGACCCAAAAGTGGAACTTGCTTATTCTCCATAGAGAAACACCTCCCAAAAGTTTTGGTTAAGGTGAGGCCAAGGGCATCTGCTACCTTAGCAGGCATAACGTTGTCTGAGGCTCCAGAATCTATTACGCAATTGCTCAACTTGTGACCATTCACTAGTAGGGAAACATAGAAGGGGTCAATTTTTCTAGAAACCGCAAGAGGAGTAGTAACAAGATTGGTTTGGGTAGGTTTACTTTTGGAGGAGTCATGAGTAGCTTTAGGAAACTCTTGTCCTACAGGGACAGCCTTGTTTTTGACATATTTGGCTAATCTATCAAATTGTTCAGGATTAGCCTGTAAATATTCAACTTCAGCCATTTGTATCTTGGTTCTCCTAGCATGGTCTATTATATCGAACTACTGAAAAGAATTAGATATGGAGGAAGAAAAACCATCATTTTGATTTTTAGTAGTGACAGCACTAGTCTAAGGAGTAGAAGTGGAAGGTACAAATTCATTAGAGGCACTTACTTGTTTATTGATCACCGGGTCTTTTGAATGGAAAGGTAGCGGAGTCCCCCGTTTAGCGATCGAAATCGCCGGTTGAGATTCTTCCCTGGCTTTCCCTTTATCAACTTGAAGAGCTGACTGATTTTGAGACCTAGTGAAAATAGCATATGCTCCTTCACTCACTTCTCCTTTTTCAGCTTCGTCCTGGTAGTTCAGAAAGCTGATGGTAGAGTCGCCAGCTATCTCTTCTTCTCCTTCTGTGAAGAGATTAGCACCATTTTCATATTCCAACTCAGGTTGGAAAGAAAGTTCATTTTCCCCTTCATAGTATCCAACGGCAGAGTTGACTGGCACTGCTTCAATAGCAAGCTTCCCCTGAGTAGGCGGAAGACGGTTTTTCTATCCTTGATTCCTAGCAGCATTGCCTTGATATGAATTGTTTGGGAATGTCCTCCTTGGTATATCTCGGTAAGAAGGAGGTACAGATATACCTTGGGACATTTGTCTTTTGAGAGCTAGCAATTCATTTGCTAGCTTTTGCACCATGGGATCCGTGGTGCTTGTGGAATGGTTCTCAGTAGAAGAGGAGCTTTTGTTTCTATTAGTGTCCCTTCTTATCTTACCTGCCAGGATAAGATCATCTTCTACCTCAGTTGCCAGAATCTGAGCCGCAGCAAGATCAGTAGGAGCAGCTCGCCTCAATAGGAAACTCACCTCCGGAAGCTGTGTGTTGATAAAGAAACATTTGAGATTCTCCGCTGTGGGTTCAGCGGCGGTGGGAATCCTATTTCTCAATTTGTTGAACTTAGCAATGAAATCTCTCATTGGTTCATGAGGTTCCTTTTTCATCTGTGTCAGCTGTGCCAACAATGCATGAGCATCTTCCGTAGGTTTGAACCTGGCTTCGAACTTTGTTTTGAGAGTAGCCCAGTTTGTTATGGTCTGGGCTTGGAGGTGATAGAACCAATCTACGGCAGCGCCTTGTAGTGTTTCTACAAAGAGTCGCACAGCCACGTCTTCGTGCTCGACACCTATCACACCGCAGGCTATACAGAAAGCCGCAATATGCTCATCAGGATGAACTTTTCCATCACCATATAATTTGGGGAAATTCTTTCTTGAACTACGAGGTAGTTCATGTAATGGTGGGGTCAAATTTAGAGGACCAATGGTATTACCCCAAGGACCTTGGGCTGCCATGACGCGCCGATTGAAAGGTGGTATAACAAATCTTGGTGGCGTATGAACAACCAAAACTCTGTTAGCACTAGCAATAGAAACTTCACCTAGTATTGGGGACCTAGTGTTTGTAGGGGGAAAACTCCTGGTGCGCTGAAGACAAGGCCGTGGAGTTAAGAATCCAAAATTATTCTGCTGCATCAACTCAAATGCAGGATCAATAATACCCTAAGCCCTCTTACTTCTGGTGTACCGGGAATCTGCCAGACTGTATTATACTAAACACAATATTACAAGAAAATGGAAAAGAACTAAAAATGCTTCAACTCGAAGCGTGAGGCTTCAAGTTGCGTGTTCTTCCCTAGCAGAGTCGCCAAAAAACTGTTGGGTGAATATTTTGTCGTTAACTCACTAACGGCAAAATGGGTATATCAGCCACAGCTATGATGAGACAAAGTCTCTCCTCTCAGCAAGGGGAGGTTCCCTCTAATTACTTAACTTTTGTAAATCAAACACTTATCAAATTTATGTACACTAAAAACTATGTTTGTGGTGGTTCCATCTCATCTCATTCTCTTTTTTCAGAATAGATGTTTATATTTCAAACTCTTGATATAAAACTTATAAATTATCACAATATCACAGAAACACAAAGTTTTCTGTTACCTCACTCACTACTTGTAACCGGAACTATTTGAAATAGAATGTAGCCCAAAGTCTTCACTCCTTTTCAATATGATAAAAGTAATTCAAATATAACAACTTGCAGCACAAAGTCCCCAAACTGTTGTATTCTCACAAACATGAACATATAACCCACAACCGATTTGATAACACAAAGTTTATCAGAATCAAATTAAGAGCGCTCTTCAATCACTTGAAACAAATTCCGCACTTCAATTATTATCAAATAAGATTATGATAGCAAGACATAAGAACAAAACTATCACAACACAAATAATCCCAAGACAAAGATTGGAATTGAACTTGCTTTCTTGTATTGATAAATATTTGAATATTGATTTTCAAATAAGCACAAAGTCTTTATTTGTTTTTCAATTCGCCAGAGTTTTCTTGCAATAGACAAAAGATAGATATTTACAAAAGAGGTCCCCTTTATTTATAGGGAAAGACCTTGAGAAAATCTAGGAAATCTACAACTACTTTGACTTATTCAAAAATAGGAGTCCTTATTGACTTGGGACTTCCTATATTTTTACATGTAATTACATATTGAAAATGTACATGTAAAAATGTCCAAAATTGTTTTGAAAGTACATGTGAAAATCAGAAAATAAACTAAGGGAAAAACCAGCTGCTTCAATTTGTGACACCACCTTTTCTCATGTGGTCATCATACATAGTGAATGTCGCCTGCATTTCAATGCTATCTGGGTTGAATGTGTTTTTGAAGATCATCCTGGCCCTCACTATGGCATCCCTTACTGTAGTGATCGACTTGGCATGATTGGTTAACCTGGTTTTCAGATTGTCCAAGGTTAACTGGTTGTCCAAGAGGTTGTCCACAGAAGTTATTGAAAATACTTTATCTTCAAATTCTTTTTGGAACATGTCTTCAAATTCTTTGACCATTTCTTCTGCTGACAGGAATTGGTTATCTTGTGATACCAAGTTACAAGGCAGTTCCTCCAACTTATGCAAAAGGTTGACATCATTTTCTTCGCTGATCTCTTTTGCAGCCTCAAGATCCTTGATTAAATTCCTAAGCATACTGCTCCTGTACATCAGAGCTTCCTTTGTTTCAGTGTATGAATCCCTGTTAGAAATAACACCAATGGATATCAAGGTACTTATTTTCAGCTTCCTCATTTCCACCCACTTATCATGAGTATCCTCTGTGCGCTCAATATCATGAGAGATGGCATCAATGAGATCGTTGAGTTCTGCCCTTACTTTCCTCATCTTATCCGTTTTCTCAAATACCTCCGTGAGCAGAGAGATTCCCTGGGCTCGCATCCTGTCCAAGTACTCTTCAAGTACTTTTCCTCGGAGGTGAGTCTTTTCTGCCTTCAGAATGACAGGGTCTTCTACAGATACGGCCTTTGGAGTAACTACTTCTGAGTTCAAAGTGATCTTTCTTACCACCGCAGTCAGCTGTTCTACCTTTGCCTTATAGTAATCTTTCATTTCTTTTTCCATGTCAAACTTCTGGATCAGGATGTCCATGGCTGACTGCATATCATTTTTAGCGCTCTCATGGGTGATTTTGCCCAATTCAACCCTAGAAATTGAGTAGTCATTCATGTCAAAATTTTCAACAGTTGCATCCTGTGGGGGTTTTGCTATCTCCAAAACTTTCTGCCCCTTTTCTTCAAGTACCCTTGAAAGGATCTTTGGTTTCTTCGGAGCCTTAGGTTTTGCAGGTACCAGCTTGGTGAAATCAAAATCATCTGGAGAGATGACTTGCTTTTTTCTCTTTGGCGTGTAAGCTGACAACCAAGGTGGAAGCAGAGAAGTATTCACATTGGAGTCCATTCCTACCACTCGTGTTACTGGAACTGTGCTTGTACTGGTCGTGGAAACAATAGGCGAGGTGTTGGTAAAAACCGCACCTGTTACATTGGGACTTGAAACTTGTTCAGTATGCATCACAAAATGATCAAACATAGATGTGTCACCAATATCAAAAGATGAAGATGACAAACTAGGAATGGAATCAGACGAATGGAGAACATTCTCAAAAGTGCTGTGGGGATTATCAAAGATTATTTTAGGAGGAGAGGGGGATTCAGAGGAAGGAATGATAATGGGGGAAGTAGGCACAGGGGGTGCAATAGGTGTATTGTCCTGTGGAGACAAAGCCTCTTTATCTTGTTGCTCTGAATCCTTGTCTTTGACATCCATCTCATCTGTAGCTGGCTCTTCAGTTGCCGGATCTTCAGTCGCTGGCTCTTCGACTTCCATTTCTTTTGGTTCAGGTTCCTCCTCAACAACTTTTGCTTTCTTCGTCACAAATCTAATTTTAGGTTTATGTGTTTTAGAGGATGATGGAGCATCACTCTTATTCTTCGTTCTGTTTTCAACCCTCGTACCAGTCTGCTCTTGTACTTCAGTTTCTGAACCAGTGAGGAATTCCTTCAGCGTAATTCCTTTATCTTCCAGCCACTTATTGGTGTTAGCCAATATGGGCTCAAATCTCTTCCTTAGCGAAGTCAACTCCTTTTGGGACCATTGAATTGGAGGTAGAGGAGTACCAGCTATCTATTCTGCTTCATACTTGGCATCAACCAATTCGCCATCATCCACAAGGTCTTCTGGAATATCAGCAAGTCCCAGATATTCAATTTGATCTAGAGACAGCCTGCTATAGTCCAGTTTCCTGATGTCTTCCTCTATCCTCAAATCTATCCAGACATCTTCCACCATGGGTTCGTGAAACTGTGTTTTCCTCTTGATTTTATCCTTCACACCCCGGTAGTCAAATTTTGGCCTCCTCTTGAATTGCTTCATGGTGACCAACTGCATTTCCGTTTCAATAGCCCTTGCCTTTGCGGCAGTCAACACTGAATATCTGCCGATCTCTACTGGAAATCTGAAGCCAGGCTTCTTGAGTTCCATTTGCTTGTTATGCACGACAATCATCTGTCTGCACAACTCCATCAATACCAGTCTATCTGAAGGAAACCTCGGAAGCATATAAGGGTAGCCTTGGAAAAAACCAACCCTCAAGTATGAAAAAGAAGGAAATTGCAAAAACATACAACCAAAGCCATTCACCACTGTCCATGCCTCGTCTGAAATTCTTCTTTGTTCCAGCTGGGGATCAAAAAGACATAAGAATACAGCAAAGAACGCATCATTCACTCTCCTGAAATGGTGAATGGAACCTTTCAGAGTTAGCTGAGAATAATACTGATATACTGGGACTACTCTTCTATCCCCTTCTGATGATAATCCCAGAAAAATCCTCATGGAGGCTGCAATGTATACCAGGTAGGAAGTCATGAAGAACTTGGAGGTAGTGGATACCTTCGTCAGCTGATCGTGCAAAGTGTTACTGATTTGCTCTCCCCAGAGAATAACCTACTTGCCTTGGAGTATGACCTTAATGAAAGGATACATCCATTCATGAAATTGTGAAGAGGAGGACAAACCTCTTATCCTACTGAGGAGGGTAATTAAGTCACCGACTTCTTCCACAAAATCACTTCAAGGAAAGCTACGTGGCCATCTAGACAAACTTGACCTTGCAATCTTCAACCATTTGTTGTTGATTACTTTCTTTGCTTTCTCTGGATTCTTGTCATATTCCTTTTGAGCTTCAACAAAGTCAAGCTTCAACACCTCTGTTGCAGGAGGACACATGAACACCTTGTCAATGAACTCAGGATCCAACCTGATTATCACATTACCACTGGCGACCACCACAGCTCTGATATCTTTGTTGTAGAAATGGGCACACTGGAGGACAAATTCTGTATTGTGAGCCGCCACCGGGAAGGAGGATACCAGATGAATATTACTTTCCACTATCTTCCTCATCATGGCACTGGGGTTGCTTGACTTAGTTCTCTCTACAAACTCAGCCATATCAACATGGCCAATCTCTGTATCTATAATGTCCTCTACATTAGAGTGGACTGAGGTGATTGGGAAAACACCTTGATATTTGTACTTCATAGCTTTTGCCTTCTTCGGGGACAAGTCAGTCATTTGGACGAACTTTTACCGTGAAGAAGTTTGACGTCGAACGGAGCTCCGCAAGAGAAACTGCAACAAAAGTCATGATCATGCAATCAGGGAAAATATGGGCAATCTGGGAAAATTGCATGTTGAGCGATCACGACTATGGGAATGCGCTTGAAAAGGGGCTATAGTGCGAGCTGGCCAAGAATCAGAGGAGAAGTGGGCTCGGGAAAACAAAATTGGAAATTTTCCAGTGTTAGGAAAATTTGAGTCATTTTTTGCCACCTTTGCATGTGTTGGGAAAATTTGAGTTGGTAGAAGCGGCGGATTTTACCGCTACTACATGCAAAAGGAATGAAAGGTTTTTATGTCCGGGCGGCGAAAAATGCCGATGCTGCATTTGATGACATAGTAGGTTTATACTTCGGCGGCAAAATTTGCCGACATTGCATTGGGTTGAGCAATGACATGTCCAAGCGGCGAGAAATGCCGATGTTGCATACTGGACAACATTTGAAGGTTATCACTTTCGATGTTCTGTCGGCGAATTTCACCGACAATGCATATTTGATAGGTGTGGAGTTCAAGCGGCAAAATTTACCGCTGTTGCATTGAACGGTAGAGTGAAGTCCAGGCGGCGATTTTGGTTGCTGTTGCATTTGATGACCGTCGCAAGTTTAAGTGCAGGGAACGGGATGTTCGCCGCTTCAACACTCGGCAGAGGTCACCATATCCAGGTAAGCTCAGAAAAATCTGCCGATGTTACATGAGGTTGAGTGCAACAAGGGTTTGGGAAATCTAGGGCACGCAATCCCTAGGGTTTTCGGGGTAGAATCTAGGGCGACCCTAGGTGAAAACAAAACAACAAAACCATAAAAAAAATAGAAACTACAGATCAAAATGAAAAACAAAACATAAAGAAAACTAAAAACAAAAATTCAAAATGAAACATTCTTGATAAACCCGGGAAGGAGGAGAACGGAAGACGAGAGCAACTTACCCGTTCTGAGACTTTGAAAACCCTACGTTCGGTGGCGTTGAATGCGGATTGATCTCCTCAATGGCGCGATCCAGGGATATGAGGAAGGGTTTTGGAGAGTAGCTCGGCAGAGAAAACGAAATGAATAAACAAAACGTCAAAATACAATATATAACCTGCGTATAAATGCTGAAAGAGTGGCACAAGTGGCCATTAATGGCACTGCGTGACCAAAATCCCGAAAATCTTGTGCTAGCGGTGATTCCGGGCGCCAGCGCAGGAAAGAAGAAAAAACCAAAACATGCAATGACGGCGTATTTCGCTGACTTTGCATTAAAAAAAAAAGAATGCATGTAGTGGCGGCAAAATTTGCCGCCTCTACATGTAAAGTGAAAGGTTTATGTAAAAGCAGCAAATTTTGCCGCTATTACATGTTTTTTAAAAGAACAAGACAAAAGCACATGAAGGAGCGGCAAAATTTGCCGTCCTTACATGTGAGTGAAAGGATATATGCAGGAGCGGCAAATTTTGCCGCTCTTGCATTTCAAGATTTTAAAAAACTAACTCTTAAAAAAGACTCAAGTCAACATTTTAAACAATCCACGACTTGAATGTTCTTCGCAAATATCGAGAAACTAGTTCAAGGAAACGTCGCAAACGAGTTTCAAAATGTCAACTGACCTCGCACGAAAACGAGAAAATCTTTTCTCGATTTGCGATCTTAGAGTGTAGATTCACGAAACGGACAAGTTTCATGGGGTTGTCTACTAAAAATGAGCGTAGCTGATTTTGAGGACAACACTTTACACTTGCCAATTGCATTTGCTTGAAAGTTTCTAAAGCCTTATCAAAAAATTCATTTTGTTCATATCTTACAATCATTGTATTCCATGAGGTGACATTTCTTTGAGGCATCATGCCAAACTATTCATGTGCCTTGCCTATGCTTCCACACTTTACATACATGTCTTTGAGGGCAGTTGCAACTACAACATCTAACAAAATTCCCATAGATTTTATCCTTTGATGGATGTCCATTTTGGCATAGGCAAGGAGGATATTGGCTAAGGTTGTGGAATTTGGCTTTACACCTGCCAATTGTATTTTCTTGAAAGTTTATAAAGTCTTATCAAAAAAATCCATTTTTTGCATATCTTGCAATCATTGCATTCCATGAAATGACATTTCATTTCAAGGCATCATGTCAAATAGTTCACGTACCTTGTCTATGCTTCCACACTTTGCATACATGTATATAAGGGCAGCTACATTTTCGTAGAGATAGGGAGGATGCTGGCAAAGGTTGTGGAATTTGGCTTTACACATGCCAATTGCATTTTCTTGAAAGTTTCTAAAGTCTTTTTAACAAATCCATTTTTTGCATAACTTGCAATCATTGCATTCCATGAGAGGACATCTCTTTGTGGTGTTATATCAAACAGTCCACGTGCTTTGTCTATGCTTCCACACTTTGCATACATGTCTACAAGGGCAGCTACAATTACAACATGTGACAAAGTTCCTATATCCTTTATGCTTTGATGGTTGTCCATACACTGTTCCAAAGATCCTATTTTGGTAGAGATAGGGAGGATGTTGGCAAAGGTTGTGGAATTTGGATTTACATGTGCCAATTGCATTTACTTGAAAGTTTTTGAAGTCTTTTCAACAAATCCATTTTTTGCATACCTTGCAATCATTGCATCCCATGAGAGGACATCTCTTTGTGGTGTTGTATCAAATAGTCCATGTGCCTTGTCTATGCTTCCACACTTTGCATACATGTCTACAAGGGCAACTATAATTACAACATGTGACAAAATTCCTATATCCTTTATGCTTTGATGGTTGTCCATACATTGTTCCAAAGATCATATTTGACAAGTTATTTTCATGCACTGATGATAACCTCCCAAGCCTAAGTGACAAGTTCATACAACATTATGATCAAGTGGGTCACTTCTGATAAAATGAAGTGTAAGGTGACTAATCCTAACCTTCACTATCCTGACAAACATGAATTACTAGACAACAATCTTAGAAATTTCCATTATGACCCTGGATGCCTAAATCTTGATAATAATTATGTCCCAACCCTCAACATGAAAACATGGATCCATGGAAATATCCTAAGCAAAATGATTGTGACAGGACAGACCTTCCACATAATGTTGTTCCTCTTAATGACAAAACTGCCCTTCACCCTAGACCCATGACAACATTGTATAGAAAGACATTGCTTGGGATGTCCAAATAGTCAAGTTTAAAACAAATAATTAGGTGGAAACAAAAACATGGGGCTTATGTGTTATATGACAGTCAGGTTTGCCCTTCGTTGTTTTGACTAGGCCCTTTGCTTCCCAAGATGAGGGTTAGAGTATCTTCATTTGCATTCTGGCTCAGGAAGATAGAAGCCTAATTTCCACCATCCTCTCCATGAGGAAGATCTTGTAAATCTTGAATAGTACAAGTAAACATTATGACTTTCATGCAACTATGATAGTCCCATACCTCATAAAAACCTATTTCCTTAACATCCAACTATTTCACAACTCTAGTGGTGGTGGTTGGACCACTTTATCACCTTCATTCCATTGATTTTAACAAGGCTTCAGGGATTATGAGTATAGGAATCTCTTGAGATGGTTGTTGGTCAATGC
The DNA here is from genome assembly GCA_027924645.1 of Cunninghamia lanceolata. Taxonomy (NCBI): domain Eukaryota; kingdom Viridiplantae; phylum Streptophyta; class Pinopsida; order Cupressales; family Cupressaceae; genus Cunninghamia; species Cunninghamia lanceolata. The sequence continues at coordinate 14,863,465 of BSBN01000068.1, read as the reverse complement.
ATATGGAGAAAAAGACTTCTTGTTGTTTCTACAGTCCTATGACTATCAAATTTTATTTATGTGCTTTTGGCAGATGTAGTGAAAGTTTTAGGTATCCCACCAAGTTGCCATGACACACCCATAGTGTTTTGACATCCTTTCTTTTTACAATACACGGAATGGATTCAAGAAGCAAAGATCATTCTTAATACACAGTCACAAGTAATGAGCCCTAGCAGCCATGGCAAAAACACCCCTGCTACACAAATATTTGTCAAGTTTAAAAGAGGAAATCATGAACTAGCACTGCATGCATGGATTCAGGAACTCTAACCTGGAGGAGACAATCTATATCCCATTACTCTCATATCAATCTTCCTGACAATATTTGGGCCACATTGAAATTTAAAAGAGACAAGATGCTAATGTACTATTATGATTATCTTCTTCATTTATATCCCATAGAGATCCTCACACTGTCTTCACTGCTCATACCCAGGTGCATTTTTGGATAGTGTTCGAAATGCAAATGGAAAGGGAGGTTCATACCATATCTTTTATATCCAAGTTATAAAATAAATGATCACACCTTCTCATGACTCATAGATACTTTAATAATTAGAATGAGAGTCCACTATGACTGTCATGGTTGAAGTCCCTTACACTAACCCTCAAATATCCCAAATGACTGAGTAAAGATCCCACTCTCCACCTCTAGACAATCCCTTAACACATTTTATTCTAGTGATTAGTTTCAGGATTGTGTTAACAGTTAAACCTGCATAATGATATGATTTTATAACCTCACAACAATGGTTGGTGATGATGTTCCTTCATTGATCAACTTCCAAGCACCTTGTATCAATCACTATTTCTTGCACAGAGGTAGTCCTAAACCATTCAAATTGACTATTCTTTTACAACCATGGTAGTCCTCTCAATGGGCTGGGTGTGTTTAGTAATGCCCCCTTGATTCCCTAGATAGTCCTCTAATGGTGTTATAAGTCTCCCTTTCTGTCATAACCCTTGGGAAGAGGACTGTGGATTATTTCATTCAAGGTTTGTGGACCATAAATGCAATCACCTTTCAGATAAATCCATGTAAAACTCATACATAGTTATGACATTGTTGGTTGTCCTTGTGTGGAGACTCAAACATGTAAATACTCCCTCATAATGGAACAAGCCATTTTCTCATGAAGACTAACAGATTCTGCCCATAAGGTTTAACTTATTAGTCCAAATAGTAAGATAGTCAACCATGCCCTATTTTAGTAGCCTATCAAGGGATTGAGAATCCACCATAATGCTTGGGTATTGATCAATCATGTTAAAGATGTCTTATGAGTGATGAATAACCCTATGAGGCATATGACAACTTAATGAAACCATGACAACCCTTCTGTTGACCAAGACAATGATCTACGAGTTGGGGTAACTTTGTGCATCATAATAGTCTCAAAGTGCCTTTAGTTCCAACTTTGAAGTTTATAACAATAAGAACATGATAACCTTAACAAACTTTCTCATAAAACCTTCATGCAACTTCTTTCTTTGTGACCAAAATCCTTTCATGAAATGTACCTAGTATATTGTGATTGTCACAACAACCAACCCTTGAAACCCTTATGGAAACTCATTGATGGCTTTGGAGCTTCATTACTTTAGACTTGCAACCACTAGCATAGGCATTAAGCATGTATCAGAAGACAGAAAGAAATCCATTTCAACAGAATGGACACTAGGGTTTGGTGAGTTGCCATTAGCAAGGAAACCCTAGGTCCTCTATATCTCATTTTGGAAGAAAAACCTACACAAAAACATTAGTAAAACACCATATTATTTTAGTTTAAGCCCACAAATAGGTTAATCACCATGTAAATAGAATGAAATTATGTAAATGCAATGTATTTTGACCTCTAATCATGGCTGTCACAGTCAAGACAACAATGGATTAGTCCATTATCTCTTTGTATTTTGCCTAGAAAACCTTATGAAATATGGGCTCTAGTCAGGTAGAATTAATACCATACATTTCTAAATGTTGTTCACACATGTACAGGCATAGATTGAGGTTTTAGGCATTGAAACGTGTCCTCCACGGGGGGCAATGTATCCAAAAACTAGTCATGAATGGAAAAAAAACCCACCACTTTCCTTAAACTCTTTCATGCCTATATAAGCATGGCATGTAGGCCCTTTATAGATAACACCAAACCAAACAATCACCTCTCTCATATTTAGAAACACCCCCAAAGCCATAAATCAATGATAAGTGGGATATATGCTAAGGCTAAGGTTTAGGCTCTATGTTCTAGCCTTCACATTAAGGGTGGAAGGTAATGAAGAATTAAAATTTTAAGCGCTTTTCCTTCCTTGTCAAATTCAAATTTGGGCACCAAATCATTTGAATGGCCCTTTCAAAGCTTTCAAAGGTTATTCCAAATAACCTAGGATTAACTTTAAGACCTTTATGACTGGTAAAGAGTCTTAGGGTAGATCTAGGGGACCTTTAGGATGACTAAATGGTTTGAACAGTCCTAACTTGACCACAAGATGCCTCTAAATGGGAAACATACCTCCTTTAAAAACATGCATAGTCACTTCAAAAGGCATTCAATAATATAACAAAATCAACCCTCATGCACATACTCAGGCATTAAATACCTCAAAAACCAATACTCACCAAAATAAACATCATAGGACCTCAAAGTCATGTAAGAATCCACACACAAAAAATCAAATGAACTCAGATAGGACACATGGTAATGACCATGAACTTGGTGATATTATAGGAGATGCTTAGAGGTACTGCAAGTAGCTAGAATTAATTAGGTGTTTGTCATACAAAGTTCAAAGACAGCCCTAGGTTGACTATCATGTATCAAAGGCATTATTGTTTTCCTAGAGAATACTTATACCCTGGCATTATGAATGCGAAGTCTACAAGTAGGGAGTGTAGAAGAGAGAAAGAAGAGGACTGTCATAATGAAGAGATAGTTGTGTTGGTAATCAGAGAGTAGAAATCCTAAATTAAGAAGGGAAGACAACCCCATCAAGTCAAGCATGTCATTCCCACATAAAGACAACCCTAGCAAGGCCAATAGACCAACTATGACATAGTACACTTATGGACAAGCATGCAATCATAACTTAGTCTTAAAGTCAAGAATGTGACAGTCATTAGCAAGAAGGCAATCACTTAGCTTTGGGACTATTATCATGACATTAAATTCTTCTCCCAAACCTAGTCACTTGTTCATTAAGAAAAGGATATTCATGATAATCAAAACTCACTCACATATCATGTAAGGTAATAGCCATAGGACAGTGTGGACTGTAATGGGGAGCCAAATCACATGTCAATTTAGTCCTAGGTATAGAAAAATGTCCTTATTAGAAAAGATTATATTGTTTTTTATCTTAGACCAAGGGTATGTACAAAGGAATGCTGCAAGTTTGCATTAGTAATGCACTGTCAACACATATTAGGATAGTGTTGTCCCACATATTAGGATAGTTGTCCCAGCAAAATAGAGAAGGGTGTTATAAAGATCTTAGAACACTCATTTTATAAATGTATAGTTTTATGCAAATGGTCAATCATATTTCAAACTTAGAATGGTCATATCAACCTAAGGACTACTTGATTGAATCCTCAAGGCAACGAGAACACCATATATAATTCTGTCGTTTCGTTATGGTTTCAGTTATCTGGCAAAATGTCCAACCTAGAACACTTCGAAGGCTTTATTAAATGATCTAATATCTACAGAAAGATATGCATAAGCAATGGTGGTAGAAAATAAGGATCCAATACAGTTAGAGTTCAAATCTTCAAATCAAATGCATTCTTGCAAAATGCTTCAGTTTCATGCAGTGGAAAGGTGCTAGGAGTGACATTTTGCATTCCATAGCTCGTGGGGCCAAATGGACTTCGCAAATGCATCAGGGTGGGTGGTTAAATGCCAAGGGAGGTCTCATTTCATGTGCCAAGTGTCCCAGTCATTTGGGGCAATAGGCTACTGGCAAAGTCCCTTAAGATCCCTAAGACCAAAAAACTGCCAAACTTTGATGAAGCAGTTCTCAAAATTTGGGGCAGATGGGAACATTTTGTTTAGACCTACAGGTGCAGGTGGGGTTCATCCACAATAACCTCTCTCAGTTTTGGTCAACTCCAATCCATTTGACCATGCTGAAATCAAATGCATTCTTGCAAAATGCTTCATTTCCATGCAATGGAAAGGTGCTAGGAGTGACATTTTGCATTCCATAGATCGTGGGGCCAAATGGACTTCGCCAACACATCGGGGTGGGTGGGTAAATGCTAGGGGAGGTCTCATTTTGTGTGCCAAGTGCCCCAGTCGTTCAGGGCAGCAAGCTACCGGCAAAGTCCCTTAAGATCCCTAAGACCAAAAAACTACCAAACTTTGATAAAGTAGTTCTTAGAATTTGAGGCAACTGAGAATGTTTCATTTGGACCTACAAGTACACATGGGGTCCATCCACAATAACCTCTCTTGGTTTTGGTCAACTCCAGTTTGTTTGACCGTGCCAAAATCAAATGCATTCTTGCAAAATGCTTCAGTTTCATGCAGTGGAAAGGTGCTAGGGATGGCATTTTGCATTCCATAGCTCATGGGCCGAATGGACTTCGCCAATGCATCGGGATGGGTGGGTAAATGCGAAGGGAGGTCTCATTTTGTGTGCCAAGCACCCTAGTTGTTCGGGGCAGCAAGCTACCAGCAAAGTCACTTAAGATCTTAAGACCAAAAACTGCCAAACTTTGATGGAGCAATTCTTAGAAATCGTGGCAATTGGGAACATTCCATTTGGACCTACAGGTGCACATGGGGTCCTTCCACAATAACCTCTCTTGGTTTTGCTCAATTCAAATCCATTTGACTATGCCAAAATCAAATGCATTCTTGCAAAATGCTTCAGTTTCATGCAGTACAACCTTGCCAGGTGCTATATTTTTTGATCTTCTCATCGTGAGGCTAAAGTAATTGTGCCAATGCATCAGGGTGGGTGGGTAAACATTAAGGGAAGTTTCGTTTCATGTGCCAAGTGTCCCAGTCGTTCTGGCCTGCAAGCTACTGACAAAGTGACTTTGTTAGTAGCTTACAACCTGGAACAACTAGGACCCTTGGCACACAAAATGAGACCTCCCTTGGCATTTACCCGCCTACCCCGACATGTTGGCAAAGCCCATTCAGCCCCACAATCTATGGAATGCAAAATGTCACTCCTAGCACCTTTCAACTTTATCAGTAGCTTATAGCCCAGAGCAAGTGAGACACTTGGCACACGAAACGAGACCTCCCCTAGCATTTACCTATCAACCCAGACATGTTGGTGTAGTTAGTTCGACCCCACAAGCTATGGAATGCAAAATTTGAGTCTTAGCAACTTTCTAATTTGTCGATAGCTTACAACCCGGAACGACTGGGACGCTTGGCACATGGAATGAGACATCCCCTAACATTTGTCCACCCACCCCAACATGTTGGCATAGTTGGTTTAGCCCCACAACGAGAAGAACAAAAAATATGGCACCTAGCAATGTTGTGCTGCATGAAACTGGAGCATTTTGTAAGATTGCATTTGATTTCGACACAGTCAAACAGACTGGAGTTGACCAAAACTAAGAGAGGTTATTGTGGATGGACCCATGGTGCACCTGTAGGTCCAAATGAAATGTTCCCAGCTACCCTAAATTCTGAGAACTGCTTCATCAAAGTTTGGCAATTTTTTGGTCTTAGGGATCTTAATGGACTTTGTCAATAGCATGCTGCCCTGAATAATTGGGCTGCTTGGCACATGAAACGAGACCTCCCTTGGCATTTACCCGTCCACCATGACATGTTGGCAAAGTCCATTTGGCCCCACAAGCTATGGAATGCAAAATGTCACTCCTAGCACATTTCTACTGCATGAAACTGAAGCATTTTGCAAGAATGCATTTGATTTCAACACAGTCAAATAGATTGGAGTTGACCAAAACTGAGAGAGGTTATTGTGGACAGACCCTACGTGCACCTGTAGGTCCAAACAAAATGTTCCCAGCTGTCCTTAATTCTAAGAACTGCTCCATCAAAGTTTGGCAATTTTTTGGTCTTAGGGATCTTAAGGGACTTTGTTAGTAGCCTGCTGCCTTGAATGATTAGGGTGCTTGGCACATGAAATGAGACCTCCCTTGGCATTTATCTGTCCACCCCAATACGATGGCAAAGTCCATTCAGCCCCATGAGCTATGGAATGCAAAATTTCACTCCTAACACCTTTCCACTGCATGAAACTGAAGCATTTTACAATAATACATTTGATTTCGGCACAGTCAAATGAACTGGAGTTGACCAAAACTGAGAGAGGTTATTGTGGACAGAGCCCACATGCACTTGTAGGTCCAAATGGAACATTCCTAGCTACCTTGAATTCTAACAACTGCTCTGTCAAAGTTTGGCAATTTTTTGGTCTTGGGGATCTTAAGGGACTTGGTCGATAGCCTGTTGGCCCAAATGACTGGGGTGCTTGACACATGAAATGAAACCTCCCCTAGAATTTACCCACCCACCTCGATGCATTGGTGAAGTCCATTCAGCCCCACAAGCTATGGAATGTAAAATGTCACTCCTAGCACCTTTCCACTGCATGGAAATGGATCATTTTTGAACAATGCATTCCTTGCCACCATAGGAAAATGAAATTGATTTAGCAAAAAATGAGGTAGGTGTTTGTAGGTGGACCTGACATCCACCTATACATGCAAATAAGATGTTCCTAGGTGTCACAGTTTGATGGAACAGTCAATCCAAAGTTTGTCACATTTTTTTTCTTAGGGCTCTTGAGGATTGTTTGTGTTCGATATAGCCAAGAATAACCATGAGGCTTTGCCAACAAAAAGACATCCCCCTAGCATTTACCCACCCACCTGAATGCATTGGCGCTATCTGTTTAGCCCAAGGAAATGTCAAATGTAAAAATTTAGTCATAATACCTTTCTAGTAGATGAAAATTCAGTACTATAAAGGTGTTCTCACTTGATCCAATGTCTTGTAGGGCATCAATTGAGGTTTCCCTTACCACTTCTATCAATTGTTTGTCATTAAAACTCATTAAAACTTATTATGAAATAGTAACATCATTAGAACAAATTAGAACTCATGTAACATCGTTAAAACTCATTATGGAATAGAAAGTAAATGACATATCATCGTGAAATAATCATGAAAACCTACCTTACTTTCCTTCCAAAGGCAACTGAATAAGGATTATGCCTACCTCCATCATACTAAAATCCTGCATGTTAATGCAATTGCACTATTTAGCTAAAATGAGTAGCTAAAATATACAAGGTGAAATCAGGATAGCAAAGAAAATAACATACCTTTCTGTCATTCCACTAATTCAATCCAATGAACCATCAGGGTCTACTCTACTCTTTATTGTGTCAAGTATTGCCTTGTGATCAGACTCACGAACCTTCCACAAGGTCTTATTCAATGGTCTACCCCCATATTTGATCAAATGAACATTTGAAGCCACAACAAGGTTAGAATAATGAAGAATCTTCCTATGTGGGTCAAAGTCCTCAAACATCCACACATCAAATTTCTTCAGTGAGTACCTTCTAAGCCATGTTCCAGTAACAACCACTGATCTTGTAGGGTACTCAATGTTTTCTCCATCTGTAATAGGGGAATCTAATTTCTGTTTTACCTCAACACAATGACACAAATAATAATTAGTTCCTTCTTCATTGTCTTCAACTGCAATAAGTGCATAAACATGCCCTACATTGATATGTGCATTTAGTTTGATGAATATAGTCAACAATACAAGAAAAAGTACAAAATAAGATGGCATATTAAATTTTATTAAATTTGAATGTTGATAATATCTGGTTGAACTAGATCTGAAACATGGTCAAAATCAACTGATGATTCAATTTCTATCATTTGTAGTGTTATCAGTAGTCGATACATGTCAATTGGGCTTAGTCCTCTTGTACACCAATCATCAACCCACTCCTTTGACTCACAATCATACCAAGATTCATATGTACATGAAGAACAAAAGCATGCCATATGCCATAGAAATTGCAACAAAAGGAGAGTGTGAGCATTACTTCACTTGCAACAATTGGGAGATAAAGTAGAAGGTGGCTACTTGTACCCATAGGACTTGTAGCAAAAGAGAGAGTGGGAAATGTCTCACTTGCAACAACAAGAAGTTATAGGAAAGTAGAGGCTACTTGCAACAGCTTGAGGTGTACCCATGGAGTGATGGGCACTTGCAACAAAAGGAATGAGGTGCTTGGGGTAGACACACTTGCTAAAATAGGAAGATTGCTGAGGTTTGAGGGTAGCATAAGAGGCAATGTTGCAAGGTGGCCAAGGGGCCATGAAGAGGAGTGATGGTGTTGCACACACACATGCAACAAAGGTAGCATAATGAGAGTTCTCATGTGGAGAAAGAGAAATTACAAGATCAATAATGAGGAGTTTGGTATTTTATGCTTGAAGAGTACATGCTTTCTAGTAGAGTAGAAGCAACCAAATAAGAATGGGTCATGAAGATAAAGAGGTGGTAGTGGAAGTGTTGGTTTGTGATTTAGTTGCATTAGTTGTGTAATGAAGGTACAAGTTGGTTTCATGGTTGTGAGGTGCACAAAAGATCTAAGAAGGAGATCAAGAGGCTACATGAAGGCAACAAAATAGTAGAAAGGGTGGAAATACGGAGCCATGATTATGGAAGGACATTACAAGTAGCGTGATTTATGACAAAGAGATTTGAAGGGCTATTTGGAGGCCATGATTGGGTGGAAAAGGAAGTTGCAACAACATTGAAGGAATCCATTCAAGGAAGGATGGAAAAAAAAGATAGTTGAGTAGATGTTGGTAGCAAAATAACCATCTACAAAGGATGAAGGTAGGAATTTAATGCCTATTATGAGTGGTAGGCAGTGGTGGATTCAAAGAGGTTGTAGAATGCATATACTATATCAAATGCAAAGGTATTGGCACTTTGGAAGAAGACAATCATAGTAACTTGTAAGTTGAACAAATGCACACTATCAATAACAGTCATGTTTCAAGTTCTGCTTATTTCATATTGTTTGTTATGTATCATGAAAAGATAACCCTAAGAATAAATCCCTCATAGATTGTATCAAATCCTAAGAACATTACCAATTATATGCAAAATAACTAGTGACCTAAGAACACCTAGAAATAAACTACTTGCTAGTCTATCATGCCTAGGTTTATGGATAGTTATTTTTATACTAATTTTGGATGATTATGAGGATATCAATGCATGGTCACCTAGTTTGTATGGTACTCCTTAGTATTACAAGGTAAGAGATGACAATGATGATGTTAATGACTGATTATATATAGATTAGAATTGTCAAGCACCTTAAATGGACTATCAACACAACTAGGACTATCATGACAGTCAATAGGAACATCAAACCCTATGAAGATAATTTCATATGTTGTCAAGGTGTAAAGGAGGGGTTTTCTAGGAATCATAAATGTATAGGAAAATTGTTGTAACCTTAGGAATATCACATGACATTGTTCGAACAGTAGTCCAAAATAAGAATGATCAAACCCTAGGGCTTTCATAAGCAAATTGGTCCATTACAAGGGAAATCACAAGATCATTGAAGGATAAATGGTGAGATAGGTTATTAAAGAAGAATATAATGATGAGAAGATGAGAAGAAAGAAGATCTAATGAATATCTAAGGAAGAAGTTCTCATGACAACGAATAGAAGATCTAAGGAAGAAGTTTTCATGACAATGTAAATAGAATGTTACTATCAAGCAAATGTGTTTATTAAAAATAGATCTGCTCTAAAAGCAACTCTTGAGGATACAAATTGGTTATGTCATGTGGTTAGTATGGTCAATTTACCTTTAAGGACTTGAACTTGTTACATACTAAGAAATTTGTGGATTGTTCAAGATCTTGTTGAAGAGTTTGATCATAAATTGATAAGATAGTGAGAGAAGCCTATGTGGTGACCATGCATTAAGAGTCAAATTGTTTTATGACTATTACAAACAACCACATAGAAGACTATCATGAAACTCTAGATCACTATTAAGGTCAGATATTCAAAATATGCAATATGAGAACCAAATATATATATCAGTTTTGCAGCATTAATAGCTCACTATATATATTAAATGTTAATACAATTGGTTACATTAGTGATTGTGAGTGTTCTAAAGAACACAAAATGAATTAAATTGGACATAAAGAACATACCTTAGAATTCAATATTCAAGTTGACCAATCCTCCAAAATTTGGCTTCAAAATCCTCAAATTGTTCTTTTTTGCAAGTTCGATTATGAATTCTATATAACACTAGAATAGGATTAGTGAAATTTATGGAAAAAACAAACATATATCATCAAATTCAATCTATATCAATGGTAATTATATTTGAAACAATATGAAACATGAAACTTTCAGTTTAAATAATCAAATTTTGTCCAAAAACATGCAAAATCAACTCCACGTTGAAAAAACAAAAAAGGTGGTGGATTGATCAAAAAATGATTCTTAATATGTCAAACAAAATGAAAAAGTGTTTTCTTGTCCGATAGCACACATGAAAAGTAGGGAATAACAAACATGTGGGGTCTCAATCATGGATCCCACGTGGTTTTTGTCCTTTTTTTGCTTCCCATAACATGAGCACATTTTGGGAAGCATGAAAACATTAAGCTTTCATGCATGTAAACAAGTAAATTTATTGTTTTCTCTCTAGATGTATAAGTATATATTATAAGTATATATCATCTCTATCATCCCTCTACTTCTCAATCTCTCTGCTTATGTCTCTGGCCATGTCCCTCACCCTCTATCTCCCTATCTCTCCCTCTCTAAACTCCTAACCCCTAAACCCGATCAACCCTAAACCCCTATCTCCTTGTCTCTATCATCCCTCTACCTCTCAATCTCTCTACCTATGTCTCTAGCCATGTCCCTCACCTTCTATCTCCCTATCTCTCCATCTCTAAACTCCTAACCCAATAAAATCCTAAACCCCTATCCACTTGTCTCTATCATCCCTCTACCTCTCAATCTCTCTACCTATGTCTCTGGCCATGTCCCTCACCCTCTATCTCCCTATCTCTCCCTCTCTAAACTCCTAACCCCTAAACCCTAAACCCGATCAACCCTAAACCCCTATCTCCTTGTCTCTATCATCCCTCTACCTATCAATCTCTCTGCCTATGTCTCTGGCCATGTCCCTCACCCTCTATCTCCCTATCTCTCCCTCTCTAAACTCCTAACCCATAAACCCTAAACCTAATCAACCCTAAACCCTATCTCCTTCTCTCTATCATCCCTCTACCTATCAATCTCTCTGCCTATGTCTCTGGCCATGTCCCTCACCCTCTATCTCCCTATCTCTCCCTCTCTAAACTCCTAACCCCTAAACCCTAAACCTGATCAACCCTAAACCCCTTTCTCCTTGTCTCTATCATCTCTCTACCTCTCAATCTCTCTACCTATGTCTCTGGCCATGTACCTCACCCTTTGTCTCCCTATCTCTCCCTCTCTAAACTCTGAACCCCTAAACCCTAAACCTGATCAACTCTAAACCCCTATCTCCTTGTCTCTATCATCCCTCTACCTCTCAATCTCTTTGCCTATGTCTCTAGCCATGTCCCTCACCCTCTATCTCCCTATCTCTCCCTCTCTAAAATCCTAACCCCTAAACCCTAAACTTGATCAACCCTAAACCCCTATCTCCTTGTCTCTATCATCCCTCTACCTCTCAATCTCTCTGCCTATGTCTCTAGCCATGTCCCTCACCCTTTACCCCCCTATCTCTCCCTCTCTAAACTCCTAACCTCTAAACCCTAAACCTGATCAACCCTAAACCCTATCTCCTTGTCTCTATCATCCCTCTACCTCTCAATCTCTCTATGTTAGCTATGTCCCTCACCCTAAACCTGAGCAACCCTAAACCCTAAATAATTCCCCTCAACCCTAAACCCTAAACTTGAGCAACCCTAAACTCATAAACCTTAAATAATGCCCCTGACCCCTAAACCTAAACTCGAGCAACCACATTAAACTGCTAAACCATAAATAATTCCCCTTTAACCCTAACCCCTAAACCCTAAACTTGAGCAACCCTAAACTCATAAACCCTAAATAATGCCCCTAAACACCTCTCTCTCTCTCTCTCAAAACCCCTAAACCCTAAATAATGCCCCTAAATCCTAACCCTTAAACCAAAACCATAAACCTGATCAACCCTAAATAATTCCCCTAAACCCTAAACTTAAGCAACCCTAAACTCATAAACCCAACCAACTCTCTCTCTCTCTTAAGCTCTAAAACAAAAAAATTAGGACTCTCTCTCTCCCTATCACCATATCTCTCCCCTCTCTCCCTCTTCCTCCCTCTCCCTCTCCCTTGTCGACAAAGAACATGGAAACAAGAAAACTAGGACATGCAAAGAGGGATGAGGATATAAATTGGGATTATGAAATGGAAACAAGATAATTTATGAAATTTCATTGAATGGGAAGAATGATGAGGAGGGGTAGAGAGGGGAGGGAAGTAGAGAGTGAGAGAGAGAGGGTAGGAGGTGGATACAGGAGGGAAGTAGAGAGTGAGAGAGAGTAGGAGGTAGATAGGGGAAGGAAGAAGAGGGTGAGAGAGAGGGTAGGAGGTAAAGAGGGGAGGGAAGTAGAGAGTGAGAAAGGGTACGAGGTAGAGAGGGGAGGGAAGTAGAGAGTGGGAGAGAGGATAGGAGGTAGAGAGGGGAGGGAAGAAGAGATTGAGAGAGAGGGTAGGAGGTAGAGATGGGAGGGAAGTAGAGAGTGGGAGAGAGGGTAGGAGGTAGAGAGGGGAGGGAAGTAGAGAGTGAGAGAGGGTAGGAGGTAGAGAGGAGAGGGAAGAAGAGAGTGAGAGATAGGGAAGGAGGTAGAGAGGGGAGGGAAGTAGAGAGTGAGATAAGGTAGGAGGTAGAGAGTGTAGAGAAGTAGAGAGTGAGAGAGAGGATAGGAGGTAGAAAGGCGAGGGAAGAAGAGAGTTCTCCAAGAGAGAAGGTATGAGCTAGAGATGGGAGGGAAGTAGAGAATCAGAGAGAGGGTAGGAGGTAGAGAGGGGAGGGAAGAAAAGAGTGAGAGAGAGGGTAGGAGGTAGAGAGGGGAGGGAAGTAGAGAGTGAGAGAGAGAGGGTAGGAGGTCAAGAGTGGAGGGGAGAAGAGAGTAAGAGAGAGGGTAGGAGGTAGAGAGGGGAGGGAAGTAGAGAGTGTGAGAGAGTGTAGGAGGTAGAGAGGGGAGGGAAGAAGATAGTGAGAGAGAGGGTAGGAAGTAGAGAGGGGAGGGAAGTAGAGAGTGAGAGAGGGTAGGAGGTAGAGAGGCAAGGGAAGTAGAGAGTGAGAGAGAGGGTAGGAGGTAGAGAGGGGGGAGAAGAGAGTGAGATAGAAGGTAGGAGGTAGAGAGGCAAGGGAAGCAGAGACTTAGAAAGAGGGTATGAGGTAGAGAGGGGAGGGAAGTAGAGAGTGAGAGAGAGGGTAGGAGGTAGAGAGGGGAGGGAAGAAGAGAGTGAGAGAGAAGGTAGGAGGTAGGAGGTAGAGAGGGGAGGGAAGCAGAGACTCAAAGAGAGGGTAGGAGGTAGAGAGGGGAGGGAAGTAGAGAGCAAGAGAGGGTAGGAGATAGAGAGGGGGGAGAAGAGAGTGAGAGAGAAGGTAGGAGGTAGAGAGGTGAGGGAAGCAAAGACTCAGAAAGAGGGTAGGAGGTAGATAGGGGAGGGAATTAGAGAATGAGAAAGAGGGTAGGAGGTAGAGAGGGGAGGGAAGAAAAGAGTGAGAGAGAAGGTAGGAGCTAGGGAGGGGAGGGAAGTAGAGACTCAGAGAGAGGGTAGGAGGTAGAGAGAGGAGGGAAGTAGAGAGTGAGAGAGATGGTAGGAAGTGTAGTTACCTTTGTAGACATGTATGTAAAGTGTGGAAGCATAGACAAGGCATATCAATTGTTTGACCTAACACCTCAAAGAGATGTTCTATAATTGAATGTAATGATTGCAAGATATGCAAAAAATGGATTTATTGAAAAGGCTTTAGAAACTTTCAAGAAAATACAATTGGCATGTGTAAAGCCAAATTAACTCAGCATAACACGAGCACATTATAACGCGCTCGCATTATGTGAATTCACATAACACGAGCGTGTTATAATGTGCTCGCATTATGCTGAGCTAATTTGGACATGTTTTTCTAGTTTTTAACCAAATTTTTAGATATTATGGAGCGTACTCCCCATCAAGATTGCACTTTTTTTGAAAGGAAGCTAGGTGTGCAAAAATTGCTTCCTACACTAATCTAATGAGGGGAGGAGAGTGCAAATTCAATTTTATCCTTACTATTATAGCAATGTTAAACCCACTAACAGAGATAACAGAGATATTGTAGCAAACACATAAACAAGAAAGTGAGACAGAAGAAAAGAGACACAAGATATATGTGGGGAAAACCCTTATCGGGTGAAAAACCCCACACTCCAAAACCTGCACAATGTATTAACAAAACTGAAATGGTTTACAATACACTTGAAATTCAAGCTCTCAGGAGTCTTCGACACTCGTATCTGGAGACAAAATGGCAGCAAAATAGTACCTGTCAAACTTGTAATACATCTCCTCCTCCAAGTACCTGTTTATATAGAAAATACAAGGCAAAATTGCCTCTATCTTGGAATGGGCGTCCAACTTGGCCTCATGGCCCAAAACCCATGCCTATGGACACTTGGTCAACATTGTAAGATGCTTCTGACACTTGTCCACACACCCCATCCCAAAGAGGTCACCTACTTCCAAAATGGGCTATGCCAGATGCTCTTACGACTCATATGACCGTCATAGAATCTGTCATAGCAGTTACAACTTACAGCTGTAAGAAAATCTGTCATACACAGGCTATAAATAGCATATTCTCTTACAACATGTCATAGTCCACCTTGGGGTGCCCAAAGATGTCTTTTTCAAAGATGCTCTTCAACACATGTCTTCACCTGTCATAGAATCTCCTATTTCTGACTCTTAAATGTCATAACTTCGTCATAGGAATCTATCATGACTGTTACGATCAATATTCCCTTACACAACATCTAAGATGCTGACACATGGAAAAATATTCCTACCACAAAGTGGGACGCCTATCTCCTCATGTGAGGACAAAATTACAAGTTGTCATCTTCCATGTAGGATGACACATCACTGTGCCACATCCCACAAGATGACAATACGAATTTACAATTTAATTTACAACATAGGCAATATATAAATAAGTGCAATGAAAATGATACAAGGAATTACCAAGGTTTAGACACCTTAATTCCCAACATTCTCCCACTTGTCAAACACCTTGTAAGAGTCAATAGTATTAACAAGATTTAACTGCTATAGGCCGAGAGGCCCATAGACTCCGAACACCATCTGAACTTCTCTGTGCCCACTGGCTTTGTTAATGCATCTACAACATTCTTCAAAGTATCTACCTTCTCCAAATTTACCTTCCCATCCTCTACCATGCTCACACGAAGTGAAACTGTACATCAATATGCTTTGTTCTGGCATGGAAAGTTGGATTCTTTGCAAGGCAAATCGCACTCTGACTGTCACAACAAATCGTAATTTGTCCTGCATCAACACCAATATTTGAACACAATCTCTTAATCCAAATGGCTTCCTTACAAGCATGAGTTGCAGCCATATACTCAGCTTCTGTAGTGGACAAAGCAACTACAGGTTGTTGCTTACTCATCCAACTAATTGCATCACCAAACATTGTGAACACATATGCACTGGTGGATCTCCTACTGTCAATGTCACCTGCCCAATCAGAGTCCACAAATCCATGAATACAAACTGAATGCGGAGGTCATGTAGCATTGCCATGATAGCAAATGGAATACTTGGAGGTACCCCTCAAATATCTAAACACTCACTTAACTGCATCCCAATGTACCCATCCAAGATTAGCCATAAATCGACTAAGGACTCCCACTGCTTGGGCAATGTCTGGTCTTGTGCAAACCATGGCATACATCAAACTGCCAACAACACTAGCATAAGGTACTCTGCTCATTGTCCTCCACCTCACTAGGAGATTTTGGACAATCACTAACAGATAACTTTGTCCCCAATGAAATAGGAACACACAATGGTCTACAATTTGCCATGTTGAACCTATCCAACATGGTCTTCACATACTTACTCTATCTTAACCAAAGTTTCTATTAGTTCTGTCTCTTCTGATTTCCATTCCTAGAATGTATCTGGCTGCCTCTAAATCTTTCATTTCAAACTGTGCTGCCAACCGATACTTAAAATCAGAAATCATATTCTTACCCTTCCCAATCAGCAACATATCATCAACATATAATGCAACAATGAGAATACGATCACCATCAAACTTATAATACACACAGTGATCCGATTTCAATCTCACAAATCCAATTGACAACACAAAGGTATCAAAATTCAAGTACCACATCCTAGGAGACTACTTCAAAGCATACAAAGACTTTTTCAATTTGCAAACCAATTTTTCTTTGCCTTTCACTATGTAATGCTCTAGTTGTGACATGTAGATTTCTTCCTCCAAATCACCATGAAAGAAAGTTGTCTTCACATCCATCTATTCTACCTCTAAGTCATAAGCAGCTGCAAGAGATAACAAAAATCTAATGGATGTCAGATTTGCAATGGGAGAGAAAATTTCACCATAATCAATTCCCTCCACTTGTGAATAGCCCTTCACAACCAATCTGGCCTTGTACTTTTCAACACTACCATCTACACCAAATTTCTTCTTGAACACCTATTTGCATCCAATGGGTTTCCATCCATTAGGTAACGGCACCAAGTCCCATGTTTTATTCTTTTCCAAAGAATCCATCTCATCTTCCATGGCCTCCTTCTAGGAACTTGCATCTTTCATACCCATAGCCTCTGACACAGTTCTAGGTTCATCAGTGTTAGCAAGTAAAGCAAAAGCACAACTAGAATCAAGTAATCAATAACCAAACCTATCAGGTTTCTTTCTTTTTTGTGTAGACCTCCTCAATGGATGAGGTTGAGGTTATGCTTCTTCTTCTGAGCTTTCAGAGCTACTAGAGCTCTCCTCATCATCAGGTCTCACAGGGTCTATCTGTTCAGTCTTCTTAAGGGTAGAAGGAAACTCAACCGCATCCTCTTTCTTTTTTGTCTGTTCTAGCTGTAGAACAATGGAAGAAGGTGTTATCTCTCTGAAGATAACACTTCTGCTATACAACACTTTTCAACCACCAGATCCCAAAGCTTGTATCCTTTCACACCGAAATCATAGCTAATGAAAATACATTTAATAGCCTTGTTCTCCAGTTTAGACCATTTCTTCCTAGGCACATGTGCATATGCCTCACAACCAAAAACACAAAGATGTCTAACTGAAGGCTTCTTACCAACAAGAGCTGATGTAGGAGATCTATTTACCAGATAGCAAGCAGTGGCAACAGCTTTAGCCCAAAACTTTTGTTCGAGGCTTGCTCCACTAAGCATACTCCTAGCCTTCTCCATCAGTGTCCTGTTCATCCTCTCTGCAACTCCATTTTGCTGCAGGGTATATGGAGTTGTCTTATGCCTTTCAATCCCTTGCTCTTTGCAGAACTTATCAAACTCTGCCAAACAAAACTCACCACCGTTGTCAATTCTCAAACACTTAATCTTTTTACTAGTCTAATTTTCAGCAAAGGCTTTAAACTCCTTAAACTGACTAAAGACTTCAGTCTTGCTTTTGATAAAATAAACCCATGTCCTTCTACTATAATCATCTATGAAAAATACAAAATATACAGATTTTGAAATTGAAGGAACATTAACAAGACCAGACACATCAGAATGAATAAGATCCAATACACCAGAAGATTTGTGAGAACTAGAGTAAAATTAAACACAGTTTTGCTTTCCATAAATGCAATTTTCACAAAAGTTGAACTCAAGATTACAATCATTTAACCCCTCAATGAGGTTTTTATTTTTTAGGGTACGCAGACCCTTCTCACCAATGTGGCCATATCTCAAATGCCATAACATAGTGTTTTCAGCAGGAAGCTTAGCTTCCATAGCATGTGCACTACCATCAGAACTAGTTACAATAGATTTCTTCACTATTCGTTCAGATGGTGGGGATGAAGTGATTGTAGCTTGTTTCTTTGAGTCAGAAGACCTATTGTACTATGAAGTGCATGCCTCTAGCTGAAACAGAGTACCTCTCTGAATACCCTTCGCAAGCACCATAGATCATCTAGTCATCTTGCATCCATCCTTCGAAAAGCTAACATGCACACCTGCATCATTCAACATACTTATAGAAAGCAGGTTTTGTGCAAGGCCTGGAATGTGCATAACTCTAGTGATCCCCTTCACTCATCCATCAAGGAATCGGATTGAGACTCTTCCACAACCAACAATCTTTAGATGAGAATCATCACCTAGGTACACTCTCCCACCATCGAACTCTTCATACTTCGTGAACCAGTCTCGATGTGAGGTCATGTGGAATGATGCACCAAAATCAATTAACCACACATCATTAGATCCATGGGTGGCTAGGGCTATGATGAAGGCATCACCATCATCTTGTGACTTGTCAAAATCTAAATCAGGAGCTTTCTTCTTCTTCTTCTTCTCCTTTTTGCATTCCTTTCAGAAATGTCCAATTTTACCACAATTCCAACAAAGAGCCTTGGACTTTCCAGGAGATTTAGATCTCCCACAGGATTTGGATTTGCCCTTTTCACCTTTCTTGTCCTTCTTCTTCCCTTTCTCTTCGGGTCTTCCACGAACCGCAAGATCCACTTTGGCTACCTCAAAAGACTTTCTCCGCATCTCTTGAACATATAACAACAAAGATACCACATCATCCATCTTGAAGGTGGTAGTGGTGGTTCTGATAGCCATGACAAGATGATCCCACGAATCTGGCAAAGAACAAAGTAGGGTCATGCATCGATCCTCCTCCTCCATTTTCACACCCACAGATGTCAACTATGCAACAATCATGTTGAAAGCATTCATGTGATCCGCAATAGATCCTCCATCTTCCATCTTCAGAGAAAACAACTTCTTTTTCAGAAAAAGTTTGTTTACCAAGGACTTGGCCTGATAAACATCACCTAACTTCTTCCAAAAATCTTTCGTTGTCTTCTCCTCGTGGACATTTAAGAGGACAGATTCAGCTAAACATAGTCTTATGAGACCCTTAGCCTTCTGATCTTTGAGATCCCAATCATCTTGTTACATTACTATAGGTTTTGCACCATATATCATTTCCCATAGGTCACGATCAACAAGTAGGTCCTCCATCTTCAATTTCCACAACTCGAAATTAGTGCCATTGAATTTCTCAACCTCTAACCTTCTGGATGTGGTTGCCATCTCCTTGCTGCAACAAGATATAGAATACTCTGCATAACACTCCCACTCAACCTAACATTAGCTCAAAAAACCCCTACCTAGTAGCTAGGACCAAAATTGGCCAGGCTCTGATACCAACTGAAAGGAAGCTAAGTGTGCGGAAATCGCTTCCTACACTAATCTAATGAGGGGAGGAGAGTGCAAATTCAATTTTATCCTTACTATTACAGCAATGTTAAACCCACTAATAGAGATAACAGAGATATTGCAGCAAACACATAAACAAGAAAGTGAGATAGAAGAAGAGAGACACAAAATATACGTGGGGAAAACCCTTATCGGGTGAAAAACCTCACACTCCAAAACCTGCACAATGTATTAACAAAACCGAAATGGTTTACAATACACTTGTAATGCAAGCTCTCAGGAGTCTTCAACACTCATATCTGGAGACAAACTGGCAGGATAACAATACCTGTCAAACCTATAATATAGCTCCTCCTCCAAGCACCTGTTTATATAGAAAATACAAGGCAAAATTGCCTCTATCTTGGAATGGGTGTCCAACTTTGCCTCATGGCCTAAAACCCATGCCTATGGACACTTTATCAACATTGTAAGATGCTTCTGACACTTGTCCACACACCCCATCCCAAAGAGGTCACCTATTTCTAAAATGGGCTATGACAGATGCTCTTACGACTCTTACGACCGTCATAGAATCTGTCATAGCAGTTACAACTTACAGCTATAAGAGAATCTGTCATACACA
Organism: Cunninghamia lanceolata; assembly: GCA_027924645.1. Taxonomy (NCBI): domain Eukaryota; kingdom Viridiplantae; phylum Streptophyta; class Pinopsida; order Cupressales; family Cupressaceae; genus Cunninghamia; species Cunninghamia lanceolata. Next base: position 14,843,272 of record BSBN01000068.1, on the reverse strand, counting down.
GGCTATAAATAGTATATTCTCTTACAACATGTCATAGTCCACCTTGGGGCACCCAAAGATACATTTTTCAAAGATGCTCTTCGACACATGTCTTCACCTATCATAGAATCTCCTATTTCTGACTCTTACATGTCATAACTTCGTCATAGGAATCTGTCATGACCGTTACAGTCAATATTCCCTTACACAACATCTAAGATGCCGACACATGGCAAAATATTCCTACCACAAAGTGGGATGCCTATCTCCTCATGTGAGGACAAAATTACAAGTTGTCATCTTCCATGTAGGATGACACATCACCATGCCACATCCCACAAGATGACAATATGAATTTACAATTTAATTTACAAAATAGGCAATAAATAAATAAGTGCAATGAAAATGATATAAGGAATTACCAAGGTTGAGACACCTTAATTCCCAACATTTTTTAATGAAAAGTAAAAAAAATACCACCATAATCTTAACCTCTTTGTTAGCTAGCTAACCATATAATTTTTTTCACATTTTGAGTACGTTAAGGGTTTCATCAGGAATTTCTTTTGTTAGTGTATCCATTTTTTGTCAAAAACTAGTGTCTAATATTTTTGACTTTTTTTAAACCGTTCATCGAAATTTGAAATAAGTTACATTTTTAGAAACTAGACTCCATTCTACACGTATTCAAAATTTTTGATTTTCAATTAGTTTTCAAAAATTTTAGGGTCTGGAGCACACTCAATTTTCTATTTTTCAGGATGTGTCCACTTTGAAAATTACTAAAAAAATAATTATTCATAAAAAAATTATTAGAAAAATCAGGGATAAACTACATGGTGTTAGCTAATTTCTCATCGAAGCGATTTTTGAAATACTAAAAAAAAGTTAACATTTTAGGGGGACCACACCAAATGCTATGCTATGTTTTTTTGAGAAAAGCATGACCAATTTGTGTGCTCCCCCTTTTTCAACCCCTTAATCTCAACCATTTTTGAAAAAAAAATAGTAGTATAGAAACTAGATTCGGAGCACTACGACTCTTGTTTTGGTTGTATCTTCAAATTTTATGTGTAAATCTTCAATTTCTAATCCAACATCAATGTTTCTTAATTTCAGAAAAAAAAATTGGCATCTTAAGACCTCCTTTTGGTCCCCCATCTTTGTGCACTTACCCAAATATCATAAAAACATGTGATTAACCATCAACATTGTTAAACACTTATAATAGTAAATTAAAATTAGCAACCATATATGACACAAACATATGTTGAGAAACCCTTTTAGGAAGAAAAACTCCACCATCAAAGAGACACCAATCTTGTATTAATCACAATGAAAGTGTTACATCAATACAATCTACTCCAACTCTCTCTACAACATTCTAGCAATATAACAATACTCATAAATTTAAAATTTCATAATAAATCTCCCCCATGCCTCTAATATATAGAATTTTGGAAACAAGAAACTACAAATGGATTTCCAAAACTAGTGACCAAAACCATGAGCCCAAAACTAGGCACCCAAAAACCTCAAGAAAAATCTAATGCCCTATTCATGAAGAGCAGCTCCCAAAATAGAAAAATTGACTCATGAGAATGTAACCCTTGTCATTATGCAACAATAAGTCAACTTATAACTCTTAAGTGCCCCATGAAGGCTCTATTTACAAAGAACAACTCTTCATCTTCCAATGTGACCTTTCATCTTCCCTTTTCTCTTTGTAGGCCTTTAAAACAACCAGAAACATTTAAATTGGAGAATAATAATTAATATTATTGTCCCCACCACACATGGGTGTCCAAGTTCACCCATTCCAATGTTCTAAGGAGAAAATATATTAATTTATCTATCTACACATAACACTAGACATAGGGATTTGCCAGGTAGATATCACCTACTCTCAATAGAGACATTGGATGAGTGATGTGTTCATGCACTTAATAATTCGAGAGTATATCAATAACAATTGAAGAAAACTTATAGTAAGAATATTATTGAGAGACTTTATGGTTGATGTTATGGTTCTTCAAGCAAACCCTAGAAATCCAAATGTAAGAGAAGTGTTAAGAGGAAAATTCTAATCAAATTGGTTGGGACCATTTACCATTACTTCTAGGTATGGATTTAGCATGTTTGGTTTAGTATTGTGGATGGTAAAGTATTGAAGGATCTAGTTAATATTATGCATCTATGATGGTAAGGTGAAAGCACAATATTGTGGCCCACTTTCAAACCTTATTGGGCCACAAAAATCAACATTTTCAACATTCAACAATTTATGTCAATCATACCAAACAAACTATCAAGAATTTAAAGATGATATAAAATAATGATTTGTGTCATTTTCTCTACAGATTCAATTTATAATTTAAAAAAGTTAAAAATATTTCTATCATTTTTGGTTAATTTTTAGTAAATCTTTATTAGTTTTCTATTATTTTATAGTGACATTTTATTGCAACACAAAACTTGTACTATAAATAAAATCTTTCCCAGATTTCTTTGAATTAGGTAGTTAATTCTACTATCTACTGTGCTAATATTTTTTGATAATTTTTATTGAATATTTTATTTATTGTTAATTTTTTAATTGGTTCTATAAAAAAATTAGACCTATATTTTACCATAATGCATTTGTCTTTTCCTATTTATCGAAATTGAATTTTCTTTTTCTTTGTTGAAACAAGGACATTGATGTAGATTTTTAAAATTTGGACCTAGTTGGCTATTTTTCTTAATGTCTCTAATAGAGGTATTTATTTTTTTTAATGGGCCTATCTTATTTATAAGATGAATGAAAAGTACAATATTATAAAAAACAATTATATATTATACTTTTTTGGAAAGCTAATTTTGAGCGCTAAGTAAACATAAAAATTTATCTCTAGAGGTGATTTTGTTTGACCCTCACACACATGATGTGAAGCTACCTATTTTGGCTTATAAAATTACAACATGTGGATGGGAGAGGAAAAGGTTGCCATGGGGGTGTCATTTAAGTAGGTTTGATCTAAGAGGATTTGATCGAACCCCCTTCAATCTAACCCCCTTTATGCATTTCAAACACTACCCCTTTGCCCTATATATAGTTTTCTAAGGAGGGTTTGATCGAACCCCCTATTGCCATGGAGTGCCACACATGTATTGACTAGGTTTGATTGAATATTGTTTGATCAAACATACATTTGATAAAACCTACATGATTTTGGACATGTTCATTTTTGACATTTTTCATTTTGGCCCAAAAGTGGGACTCACGTGTTTTAGCCCAGTATTATGCTTGAGCTACATAGTATTTGGGTTTCCAATGCATTTGTAAATTTAATGATCTTAGTTGATTTAATGAATATTTAATGCGATTTCATATTCATAGGGGTTCAATTTGTATTCAAGTTCAGAGGGTTTCATTAGCATTCAAATTCATTTAAGGTTTTGGTGGATATTGGAGTTTAATGTGTTTAGTGGAAGTATATGTAGAGGGGTTTTTCACTTCTCATGGTTTATAGTTTTAGGGATATATATGTTGTGGGTCTTCAACTTTAACATATCTTACAAACCCTTCCCCTTATCCACTTATCTCTCACCTACATGTCATTACTACTATATCTTTGACCTTAGTGTTCTTGTTTACAAATCTTTTCATGATCTATGCTTATGATGCTATCTACACGTCATGACTAATATACCTATTACACTTATCTTTATCATGATCTATAGCTACTTATCATATCTGCTTCTCCTATCTACCTACTTGTGACCTCATGTTTGTTGCTTCATGTTTATCATTTTTCTCATACCTATATATGCTACTATGCTTATAAACCTTTTAATTCCTTTATATTATACTTATCTCATTTCTAAAATGTATTCTTATATTATCTTATCTTGCTTCTAAATCTATCTTATTGCCTACATTGGATCCAATCAACTTCACATGCACTTTCACGATCATATCTTACCTACTTTTGCTTACGTGCTTATATTTCAATCTAATTTTATACTTATTATACCTACATGATCAATATTTGGCCTTTGGGACCATCCTTATCTCATGATTTTCCTATACTATGGGCAATAATATACCTTATCACCAATTCATGACCTTGCATGCTTGTTATATGACACTACATCTTTACATGCCTCATATACTTACATGTTTTATATGCTTACATGATTATTATTTGATATTCATTATCTACTTCTCACATGATGTTATTTATAATGGTTATTAAATGCCTTTTACCTATTACATGATACTTTATGTGCTTACATGCTTATATTATTTAATTTCTTTACTACTTTACTATGTATAAGTTTTCCTCTTCCCCGATTCCTTACATCTGTTGGATATAACCAAATTTTCAATGAAGACATATTGTTGCTAAGAATCTTATTGTTGAGATTTTAGGTAGTGATTTTTTTTAATACAAAGACTCAACACCATACTTAGATGGATCTTGTTTGTACTACATGATCACAACTAAGTGGATTTTTATTGCATTATTGTAATTGCACAAGTCACATTTTCCAAATTGAGTGGAGTTGCATGGTTATATCAAACATGCCATATCACATTTTTCCACATTGAGTGGAGTCGCATGGCCATATCAAATGTGCTATATCACATTTTCCCATAATTGAGTAGAGTTGCATGGTCATATCTAACATACCATATTGCATTATCATAATCAAGTGAAGTATTTTTTTTCATCACTTTCCATATAGGTAGGATTTCTAACCATTTTCTTCCTCTACTTTTTATTTTTCATAGATAGTGGAAGAAACATGTTATTTTCCCTATTTTAGTTATGTGACAACTGATAGAAGCTACTCAAATTGCATATATTATCTCTATTTTGTAGGTTCCTATGAAGCACTTATGCCAAAGAGAAGACACAAGAAGATTCCAAGACCACTCCACTACTTTACATGGATCAAATATTTTATATGACTGTCTAAAGAGAATGTTCATATACTTTGAAATACATGTTCATTTTAGATTCGCATGCACCTCAAAGTGGGCCCATTTGATGGAATAATGAAATGTGCATACCCCTACCAGTCCCCATTTAGTTTTGGGCCCATTTGATGGAATGACTTAATACAATTACATATTGACAAGTGGCACACTCTTGTGCCAAGTTCGACTCATGATATGATGCTTATCCTTATTCTTTTTACATTCATCTACACCTACTTCTATACATTTGTGCTTATCCCATCCCCATTTTACATACACTCCCATATGTTTGTCATTATTAGCAATTTATTGCACATGCATTTGCACCCATGTCCACACATTCATTCCACATTAAAATTAGCACCTTGGTGTCTTAGGTCAATCTTGAGTGTCTTAGGGTTGACCCAAAAACTCAAATTCTTAAAATAATATCTGTTATAAGTTAACTTGACCAACATTTGTGCAACTTATTGTTATGTCTTGGTATTTAAAAATATTGAATGTGCACTTATTATCATGATGGTGGAATAAAGAGCACTCACTCTAGGAACATTTAGATTGGAACATGAAAAGAACATATCTACATCAAAATCATATAGGCTATCTATACGGCTACACATGTGTTGTCTATGATCCTTCGCTTAGAACCTTAAAGCTAGTTCAAACAAGGGGTTGACCTAAGAGAAGTCAACCCCAACGATCCAACAATCTCCCCTAAGGTGTTTGTAAACACCACCTTGATAAATTTAGACACTATGAAGGCAAAGACAAAGAGATATCTCTTTCAACTTTCTACCAAATCATTCTTGTAGGTCAAAATTCATTCTTGCATAGCAGTCCAATCCTATGACACTCAAGTTTAATCTTGAGGGACTCGAATTCAAACCACCGATATTTCTAAGATTGTATAGAGCTCAAGATACTCATCAGAACATGTGCATTAATTTTCTAACCTTTGAGACTCTATTCTACACCACATCAACATGAATTCTTCATCATTTGTTCTTCTAAAACCAAAAACTATTCTACTTATTAAATTTCCAAACATTCATTTACGATTACCAACACAACTACTCTTAATTAAATCTAGGTAAATTATGTAATTATAATATGCATTTAATTAATTAACCTAGACTTATGTAAAAGAGAACCTAGACTTATGTAAAAGAGATATTCTCATACTATAGTCCCAAAGGAAAATCCAAATGTATTGTTTTGTTGACTTTTTAAAGTTGCCAATATAAATCTTATATATATAAATTAGCCATTTGTCTAAAGGAAAAATAAATAAAAAATTATATACCATGTGCAAGAATAATCCTAACAAGCTTATAGATAAATATAATTTTAAGATAGAGGCAAACACCTTCGAAATCTCATGCTACATTCGACGGGACGAAAATTTTGACTACGTTGTATGGGCAAATCAAATATTTTAATTTGCAATAAATGAGCGTGAAATGTGAATCCATGTTAAATGTGACTTACAAAAATCGTTTCTGTGTGCTTGACTTGTATCCCACACAATTGAAACGGCACGTGCACGTTTCTTCCTTTGAATTCAGCACTTGGACTTCAAACAAAGCACGCTAGTTTTGACCGGAAAAACCTATCACGTAGGTAAACCGACTGAACTTTCGTTTCATGTAGCTTTTCAATTTTCAGAGTCTAAACTGGCTAACTACATTTTATTTTATTTTAGTTTGGTCAAAGATTTAGCTCCGAACTGTTAGCTTTATAGCATTTGTTGTTTATTTTGGTTTTTTGAGGGGCTGTTTTTCTTAAGAGGTTTTTTTTTATTGCTTCGTCTCCAAGTTAAAAAGGTTTGATTTTGGACCTGTTTCTATGGCCGGCTAATTTTTGAAGACCAATTATATTGTTTTAATATATAGTTTAATTATTTAAAAATGTTTTTCTTTTTATAATATTTTATGATTGGAAGATTGTTTTTTATTTTTTATTTTTAAGGATTAGTAGGAATTGACCTTATAAATATAATTAAATGTTGAAGTATTTAAAAATATAATTTGTCTTCATATATATATATATTTTTTCTTTAATATTTATTTTAATCCTCTTTTAATTTTTTTAAAATTAAAGTTATCTTTTTGATTGGTTTTTGTATTTTTTAATGTTTTAAATTAATTATTTTATATATTTTTGGGAGGGTTTTATGTCATTTTTAGATTGTCTTTGCAACTTAATACGTGTATCTTTTTAGCTAAAAGTTAAGAACTAAGGGGTACTATCCTTGGCTCCCTTGTTTGTTGCATTTATAGGAGATTTTAACTTTAGTGGATGGCATAATCAAAGAACATACTATCACCTTCACCAATTATGATTAATGAATTGAACTATAACCTTTTGGTTAAAGTATTTTTAAACTTTGGTAGAGATTAATATTATTATTACCAATTCTAAACCTATATTTGATTGTCAACTTTACCTATTAAGCAATTTTTTTATGGTTTGTTATCTATTCAAAATTGTCCTTCTACTATTAAAACTTATCTTATTTAATAAAAATTCTATCATAAATTATATATTTAACTATATCAATATTATTTTTCATGATTTATGTAAAATCTTCCCTTTGGTCAATGGGTCCTTGGTCTACTAGTGAAGTTAAATGGTTCTGAATGAGCCCACCAAGGATCAAGTCTTGTTGAATGCAAGGTGATGATACCTCAAGCAACTTTGGTGGAATGGATACCCCTTACTCCTTTGATAAAATATTGAGAAAATATGAACACTTATTCACCATGTGTTGGATGCAGTTATTCATTATTCTAACATCCTTTTGACTCTCAGCAGCCTTAAGCTCATACTTATAGCTAAAGGATTTTGTAGGTTTGATATAAAACCCTAAAAAAAAACTCCCCTTTCATATAAAATACAATCTTCACCAATTTTAATTATATTTTTGTAGGAATATTCTTAAATAAAACCATAAGGATTTTGTAGGTTTGATATAAAACCCTAAAAAAAAACTCCCCTTTCATATAAAATGCAATCTTCACCAATTTTAATTATATTTTTGTAGGAATATTCTTAAATAAAACCATTCAGCCATGTCAAAGGGCCCTTGGTTGCTGATGAAGTTGAAAAGTTCTAAATGAGCCCACCAAACATCAAGTCTTGCTCAACACCATAAGAGATGACTTTGGAATCGTACCCGGGCAAATGGATACCCTTAGTTTTCAACCTAAAACTTGTACTTTCAAGTAGCAAAAACAAATTTGTGGATAACCTCCATCTAAACAAAACCATAGGCCATCAAATTTAGTTCCAAAATTTGTCATTGAGGCGAGTTGGTATATTGTAACCATTTCTTCAATTGTAAGACACTTTTTCAGATATTCCCAAGACAAACTTGAGTACAGCTATAGAATGACAAAATTCCAGAACATATAAGATTCCTACTTGTAATTAGACAGATAAACTGCTTCGCATCCTTTCAGCTGATGTCTGGCACTATTGTTTATTTATAAGGTTTAACGTTTTCTTTGGTTTTATAAGCCCGGTCTAATTTTTTTTTTTTTTTTAAGTTTGGCTTGATTAGTCGTTTCCATTTTGCTTTTAATGGTTTCCTCTTCAGGATTGCCGGCTTGTAGAAGCGCGTAACTTTGGTTTTGTGAAAAAGCGAAGAGTTACTTCCATCAACAAAAACAGGGAAAGATGATTGAGATATATACAGCAAAGAGATGTATATTGAGGATACGCATAAGGTCAGAGGCAGAGCTCTTTTCCAGCTTTCTGGAGACAAAATAAGTAATTAGTTGTGTTGGTTGCAAGAAGATTTGAGTTTTGGATAAAATATTCCAAGAATTTTACTTCTTCTCTGGTGCAAGTTTACAAAAAAATCTGCACCCTGGAATGAATTAGCTGAGACTGATGGACGGCCAGAGTGATCCCGCATCGTATTAGTTCAGGTTGGTTTTAAGGTCTTCATCCCACGGCACGATTCCAATTTCAAAAAATTGTTGTAAGAGTTTGGTCAGTTCCCACAGATATTCAGAAGGGGATTCATTGATCAATTTAGTACCGAAGACTGAAGAATATTCATTCCACCAGGAGTGCTGCAACACAGATTCATCCCTCCATGATTCCAATTTGAAAAATTGATGTAAGAATTTGGTCAGTTCCCACACAGATATTCAGAATTAGTTTGTGAAAGTGAGTTCCATCGACGAGAGAAGGGGATTCATTGATCATCGCTATATTCCATAACAAGGTTTCTCTGTTCAAACAATGACAAATATGAGGGAGAAATTACAGCTACAGCATGGTTTTCTGGAATTAGTACTAATATTGCTTAGCGTTTTGAAGACTGCACAGAGCCTCTGCAACAGAAGCTGTGGTTCGACAACAGTGAGATATCCTTTTGGGTTTAGCAGTGACTGTCCTTACGCATTGGATAAAGATTGCTCCCCTAATGGGCAAGTATATTTGAAGGGGTATGAAGTTGTGGAATTCACAGATAAGAGTATTATGGTTGATCTTTGGAGCAACAACCGAAGTAGTAGTGACATCCCATGCTACCAGAAATTAAAAACCATTTTATCAGATTTCAAGCAGCAATTCAATCTCACAAATCGAAATGTGCTTCTGTTGGGACCCAATTGCAAAAATCCAGACTGTACCTTCAACCTAACCGATTTAGTAGATCCAGGCGGTCGTAGAAGAAGTTGCAATCAGATGGATCTGAAAAATTTTACATGTATGTCAAAAATGAGTTCGAATTGGTTACCGTGGAAAACACTGGAGGATTCGACATGCCAAGACATGGTGGGCAGCAGCATATTTGAACGGCATCAAAATGGTACCATCAGCTTAAGGGTAGATTTGATTGAGCTGGCATGGTGGGTAGATGGAAAATGCAACTGCTCTGCCAATGCCCTTTGCTCTGAACTTCTGAATCCCAATAACAATCAAACAGCACACAGATGCTCTTGCCCAGCAGGCTTTGTGGGTGATGGATTTGTGGAAGGCTCTGGATGCATAAAAGGTACCACAAATACCATTGCTTTTCTCTCTTTTTCATTCACAACTGATATAATTTTGGAATTTGAATTTAGTTTTGGTTGCTTCGTCTTCTGTATAATGCATATTTTTGTTTATATTTTGTTTAGAGGCCTAATAGATGATAGACCCTTCTCTGAACTTATTCAACTAGACTTTGTAGAGAAAATATGCAGTGCAAAAATAAAGATAAACACAATGAAAAGCAATAATTCGCACAAAATAACACAACACGCAGATTTACGTGGAAACCTGGTTATGTACCAGGAAAAAACCACAGGCAAAAGTCTCACAAAATTTTTATTTCTCAGGAACAAATTCACTGTTACAGAATTCCGCAATACTGCTAAAGCTCAACTAACCCAAAACCACGAAAAACATTTAAGTTATTAAAATCCTTTTTGAAGAAGAATTACTAAAAATAGAAAGTGCAAGTGTACTTCCGCATTGTACGGCTGGAAATTTTTCTCTGGCAAGGTGTGGCAGGGGGGCTACCTGCAGCCCCCTGCGACCCCCTGCCCTACAACCTTCAATTGAACTTTTAGGCCTTTGGCCCTGCTTGGCGGGTACGCTCACTATGGTGGTACTCATCCTTAACAGCCCCTGCGACCCCCTGCCCTACAACCTTCAGTTGAACTTTTAGGCCTTCGGCCCCACTTGGCTGGTACTTGTCGTCAATTGCTTTATCAATGCTCGAATAAGAAAACTGACTTCACATACCAACAGACTTCATCTTTAATTCTATTTTTGAGTTAGATTTCAATGTCAATTCAAACCTCTTTCCTACTGCAAAACTAAAATTCATTATGTGTTGATGTAGATTCAGGCTGCAATGCCTCTGGAAGCTGTGGCAAAAACTCAAAAGAAATCCTTTTGATCTCCTGTGAGTTCTACCCCACAAAAAAATTCATCTGGTCACTTCAAACTTGTATTTTCTTTCAATTACAATGACTTTTTCTGTGTGAGACACATCATTTGATTTTTATTTTTTCCTCTTGTTTTCAGCGAGTGTTGCAGCAACAGTTGCTGTTTTAGCCATTGTTTTTGTATACTATAGAAGACGAGCTTCTGCAGTCAAAAAGAGGACGGTAAGCGTGAAAAGGATATTGTCTGCCAATGGAACATTAACAATTCCGATATACAGCTACAAGCAGCTGGAAAAGGCCACTAATAACTTTTCTGACAAAGAAAGACTAGGGAGTGGAGCATTCGGAACAGTGTACGCAGGAAAGCTTCCAAGCAAACGCTTTGTGGCCGTGAAGAAGATCAGGCATATGGGCAATGATGACAATGGCATGGAACAAGTTCTCAATGAAATCAATCTTATATCTTCAGTGGATCACCCAAATCTTCTGAGACTTCTGGGCTGTTGTCTGGAAGAAAGAGGAGAACCCATTCTTGTCTATGAATTTATGCCCAATGGCACGCTCTGTCAGCACCTGCAAAGAGAAAGAGGAGAGGGGCTTTCATGGAGAAAACGATTAAAAATAGCTGCAGACACTGCAGCAGCTCTTGCTTACCTTCATTCCGCCATAAATCCCCCAATTTATCACAGAGACATCAAATCCAGCAACATTCTTCTCGATTATGATTTCAATTGCAAAGTTGCAGATTTTGGGTTGTCAAAGCTTGTTTTGTCCGAATCATCCCACATTTCCACAGCTCCCCAGGGAACTCCAGGCTATGTGGATCCTCAATACCATCAGAATTTCCATCTCTCTGATAAAAGCGATGTGTACAGCTTTGGCGTAGTGTTGGCAGAGATGATCACTGCGCTCAAAGTAGTAGATTTCTCGCGCCGTAAGGATGAGATCAATTTGGCATGGCTGGCTGTAAAATCAATTGGCTCAGGCAGTGTTGATGAAATTGTGGATCCTTTTCTCAAGATCCATAAAGATTTGTCTGTGAGAACAAGTTTGCACAGAGTCGCTGAACTTGCATTTAGATGTTTGGCATTTGATAAAGACGCCAGACCTTCCATGACAGAGGCTGCAAACTACTTGTCCTCCATTGCAGCTGAAGATAATGAACAAGGAGAAGAAGATGATGGGGAATTAAAAAGCGCGGCACTTCATACATCTGCACCAAATTCTGATCAAGATCCCTGGTTTAGCAGCCACGGCTCTGTGTCAAGTGATTCTATGTTATAATTCTCCAACTTAATTGTTCGCCTTCGTGTATACAAGTGGAGTATAGCTCTAGCACTTTTTAAATCTGGACTTCGAATTCTTCTTCAAACATTTCAGGTAACTCTAAATCTACATTTTAGAATGAATCCCTCTCTCTTTCATGCGACTCACATGATGATCTTCTGATCCAAATGGCTATGGAAAATATATCAGAACAGGACAATTTGAACAGAAGACCGAATTCAAGTCCAACAGTGCTGCAAAACTAGAAATTCGAATTTCAGAACTCAGAATTCGAACTGAACAAGCGTCCATATAGCTTCTGGTGATGGTCGAAATTCGTTTTGAGGCTGGGAGAACTGTGCTCTCATTAAAAATCTATAAATAGCCTTGTATGCAATCAAAGGCATGCCTACTAGTTGGAAAATTGTGGGAGTTATTGTATGTTTCAGTTTTGTTCATGGGGAGAAATAGCAGAAGTAGAAGGCAAGGACATTGTCTATTTGATGTAATATTCTCTTCCCAAATTAATGAAGGGAAGTAGCATGACAAATTGTCACTACCATAAAATCCTAAGGTTTTCAATTAGTGTATGGTCAGTTTTCACTTATTTTTGTTTTGAGTATAATAATTCATTTTTTAAGTGGTTTGAAAATTCATTTGCAAAACAAGTAGGAAAGTATTTTAAGTTTGGTTTGTTTCTAAATTTTAGAATAAAAGTTTCTAGATCAATTTGTAAGGAAGTAAGGTGTGCGGAAACAACTTTCTAGGCTAATTCTTGATAGGAGTGTTATACAAATAACTTTAAGACTAACATGAATTTATTATAGAAAATATAGAAACACATAGAAATTAGGAATAAACAATAAACTACAATGCAATGATTTTACGTGGGGAAAACCCGTTCGGAAGAAAAACCCCACACTCCAAACCCTGCACAATATATTATCAATTTAATATAGAATTACAATACACTTGTAATGCAAGTCTTTACAGGAGTAATACACCAACATTAAAATACAGAGTAATTTGATAGCATTCCGATAGCACCTGTGTATTTGCAAACTCTCATAATACAAATGACTTCTCAAACCTTCAATTTATAGACTTCTGGTAACTTAGAAACCATCTGTGGCTTACAAAACCTTGTGCAACTAAAAGTAGCTTATTCTCTTATGCTCTTATAGCTGTCATAATCATTAATTACATCCACCCAGTATGGGTACCCAAGTTGGTCAAGCTTCCAGTCTAAAATTAGGCTATTACAGATGCTTTTACACATCTTATAGCTAGTCATTGATTCCAAAGTAACTCCCTCTATTCTTGGCTCTTACGTGCATCATAGAATCTATCATAGCATTTGCTAAAGATATTGCCAAAATAAAATATTGATATTCCATCACTACAAGGCACCGACACTTGCCATAACTATCACATCAAATTTCAATGCCCTAATTTGTGTTGGAGCTAAATATTAAATACTAACAGTAACTAATTGTGGGAAAATATTAAATGATAAATAAATAATAATGAAAATTTGCAAGGTTGAGACACCTAATTTCCTAACATCCTCCCACTTATTGAATACTTTGTAAGAGCCAAACGGAAACATACCATTAGGAATCAATTGTTAGGGACTGAAATGTCCATAGGCTTCAAACACCATCTGAACTTCTATGTGATCATGAGCTTAGTTAATGCATTTGCAACATTCATCAAAGTTTCTACATTTTCCATCTTCACCCTATCATCCTCAACCATATCTCTTACAAAATGATATTGAACATCAATATGCTTGGTCTTGGCATGACATGTTGAGTTCTTTGCTAAGTAGATCACACTTTGACTGTCACAATAAATTGTCATTGCATCCTGTTTTAATCCAATATCTAAACATATTCTCTTAAGCCAAATGGCTTCTTTATAGGCATGAGTTGCTTCCATATATCCAGCCTCTGTAGTGGACAAAATGACTGCAACCTATCGCTTACTCATCTAACTTATTGCACCACTAAAAAGAGTATTTAAACATAAGCACTGGTGGATCTTCTACTATCGACATCACTTGCCCAATACAAATCTACATAAACATGAATATCAAGGGAATGCCTATCTCTTGTACCATGAAAACACAAGAAATACTTTGAGGTACACCACAAATATCTAAAGACTATTTTAATGCAAATCCTAATGAACTTTACCATGATTAGACATATATCTACTAAGAACTCCCACTGCTTAGGCAATGTCTGATCTCGTACAAACCATAACATACATTAATCTTCCAACTGCACTCTGTAAGGCACTTTGCTCATATTTTCCATCTCCAATGGGGATGAAGGACAATGTGAAATAGACAACTTCATTCCCAATGTCACAGGAACACACAATGGTCTACAATTATGCATGTTAAACCTCTGTAAAACTAAACTGAAATACTTACTCTAGCTAAGCTAGAGATTTCTATTTCCTCTATCTCTTCTAATCTCCATCCCAAGAATGTATTTTTCCACACTAAGATATTTCATTTCAAACTTTGTTGAAAGTTGAGATTTTAGTTATGAAATTAAACTCTTCCCTTTGTCAATAAACAACATATCATCAATGTATAAAGCAATAAAAAGGAAATGATCACCATTAGATTTAAAATAAACACATTGATCAGATTTAGAATGCTCAAATGCCAAACTCAACACATATGTATCAAACTTATGGTACCACATCTTAGGACTTTGTTTTAGGCCATACAAAAAAAATTCAATTTACAAACTAAATAATTTTTACCTTTAACCATGCAGTGCTCTAACTATGTCATGTAAATATCCTCCTCCAAGTCACCATGAAGGAATGTTATTTTTACATCCATTTGCTTGACGTTGTAGAAATAGGTAATAAGAATCTAATGGATGTCATTTTTACAACAGGAGAAAAATCTCATCATAATCAACCCCCTCAACCTAGGAGTAATCTTTTGCAAGAAGTCACGGTTTGTACTTCTCAATACTACAATCTAAACCAATCTTCATTTTAAACACCCATTTGCAACCAATAGGTTTACATCCTTCAGGAAAAGGTACCAAGTCCCATATATTATTCTTTTTCAATTCCACCATCCCTTCTTCCATGGTAAGTTTCCAAGAATCTACATCATTCATACCCAATGTCTCTTGCATAGATTTCGGTTCATCAATTTTAGTACTCAAAGAAAATATACATTTCCAATCATTAGGTGAATACCCATACCTTTTTGGTGGTTGTCTATGCTTTGCAGACCTTCAAACAAGCTATGGTGGAGGTTCTAATTCTTCTTCCTCCCCTTCTCTTCCACTTCTTCTAAAGAGTCTAAGCTTGATGAGCTCTCCTCAACTTCTTGTCTATCTTGGGGCCTCAATTCAATTTTCTTAGGCATAGAAGGAAGTTGAATCACGTATTTCTTCTGTTCAATTTGTTTTGACTGCAAGACAATGGAAGAAGGCTTAGTTTCTCTAAAAATAACACTTCTACTGTAAATTACCTTTTGTGCAATAGGATCCCAAAGCTTGTATCCTTTCACACCATAATTGTAACTGATGAAGATACATTTTACAGCCTTGTTCTCCAACTTTGTTCGCTTCTCCCTTAGTATATGTGCATATGCCTCACAACCAAAAACTCTAAGATGTCTCAATGAAGGCTTGTAACCCAACCATGCCTCCATAGACATTTTATCCACAAGAATTAATGTAGGGGGCCTATTTAACAGGTAGCAAGCAGTGGCTACAACTTCAAC
Organism: Cunninghamia lanceolata; assembly: GCA_027924645.1. Lineage (NCBI taxonomy): Eukaryota > Viridiplantae > Streptophyta > Pinopsida > Cupressales > Cupressaceae > Cunninghamia > Cunninghamia lanceolata. The sequence continues at coordinate 14,827,407 of BSBN01000068.1, read as the reverse complement.
CCAAAACTTTTGTTCTAGACTAGCACCACTAAGTATACTCCTAGCCTTCTCCATCGGTGTCTTGTTTATTCCTTCTGCAACTCCATTTTGCTAAGGAGAATGCAGAGTTGTCTTATGTCTCTGTATGTCATAATCTTTACAGAATCTCTCAAAATCATTAGAGCAATATTCACCACCATTGCCAATTCTTAAAAATTTTATTTTCTTTCTAGTTTGCAACTCAACCATTACTTTAAATTCTTTAAATTGACTAAAAACTTTCGATTTACTCTTTAGAAAATAAACCCATGTCCTTTGGCTATAATCATCAATAAATGAAGCATAATAAATAGACTTTGCAATGGAAGAAATTGTCACTTCCCATGTGGAGGGAGACTTGCCATGGAAAATATGTGGCAAAAATAATAATAATAATAAATAAAACTAAAAGATATTTATTAAAGGGGGTTGGTGGAAGAAAATACCATTTTCTTGTGGGAGGGGAGACAAAATTAATAGCACTAGTATGGGCACCCTGACAAGGGAATGGAGTCCAACTGTTGTGACTTTGCCAGAGAGGATAGGGCACAACATATGGAAATCCATCAAGGCATTAAGGATAGATGAATTTCATCAGAGGAGAAGGAGAGAGGAAGAAAGTGAGCTACAAATCAATGAGTGTATTCATCCATAGGTCGTAGGTAGGCTTCATCCTTCTCATTGGACATCAATGATAATTTCCTAGTGAGTAGGTCAAAGTATTGGAATCCCATGTGTTTGTACTTCACTCAAGAAAGATGCACTAAGATGGATGATCCACAACACTTGGAGAAACTAAACCACTGTTATTCCTCTCACCTTCAAATTTGTGAGGCTAGATAAGATGAGTGAGGAAAGAATTGATGAGTATATTGAAGGAAAGTATGGGAAGCAATGTCTTGAACAGGTGTGGCATGACATTGCTATCCCATTTGGAGACACTCTCTAATAGTTTGAAATTTGGTTGAGACATCATAACTTGTGGGAAGAAGGGGTATCAAATCTTCACTCAATGACATTTGTCACCTGTGGTAATTAGGATGTGAAGACATAGATCCCAAAACAATGTCAACTTTTAGGAATAAATTTGTCACCATATTTCATGGAGTGGATAAATTTGAAGGATGTCTATTTGAATTTCTACAAATAACAAGCTATAGGAATGGTGGCAATGCTCAAGGGATTGGGCATGCTGATTATTGGAACATATCATGTGGGTCTCAATGATGCACAAAACATTGCATGTGTACTGCAATGCATGCTTGTAGATAGTGCTTCAGTGCAGATAACTACAAGGAGAGCAGTGGTAGGACCATCAGCGACAGAAGCTCCTGGTGCTTTTTTCTTTCTAAATAGAAAAGAGGTGGTATGATGTAGGAGCATCCCAGGTTGTAGAGCAATCTTGCATCAATCAAAATATTTGCATTCTTTCGTTTTCTTTCATTTTTAGTTCAATTCAATCATTTGCAGTTTTAGCATTTTGTACCGCATTTTGCCACATCTTCATATCAAAGCTCGCAGAGCAAGATTTAGCATCTATACCATGTTGACTACATCATATTCAGATTTCAAGTGATTTGGATTTGTTTCCTAAAAGTTATTGCGATCAGAAGATCATCAGCTTTCACAAAGCAGAGCATTCAGGTAGACAGTTGAGAGGAGAAGGTTTGTGGAGCACTTTCATGACTTGTGAAGCCTAATGGGACATCATACATGACACATAAGTACTAGATAGACCTTCCTTGAGGTCTGCACTAATTTTCATTCATTTGCAGAGCAATACCATGAGTTGTAGGCCGACCTACATGTTTCTACATGCTATATCTTTCATTGGAGATTATAACCTTTTGTGACCGATGAGGAGGATTTTATGAGCTTGAAGATGATATATATATAGATCTCTTAGATGCATTAGGAAATTAGTTCTTCAATTCTCAAGTTATGTAGTTTTGGAAGAGAGATTCTTTTTAGGAAGGTGCTTCAATGCCATATCTTGCACATCTAGTGTAACCCAGAAAGTAGGCCGATGAGCCCTTTGATTGTAGTATGCATGTTGCCAACATATGAGTATTGTAATTGTTTGATATTTTGAATATATGAATCTTCCATTGCATTCTATATTTGTGTTGTTTCCGTTGTGTTTACTCTAGCTGCATGGTTTGGATAGTTCATTCTTTGAACCCTCCTGCCATGACTGCAACATGGTACCTGATAGAATTGCAAGCCATCTTCTAAAATTATTGTTTTTGTGGCCATTTATTTGAGAAAGGATTTCTAAATATAATCTAGAACTTTCCAAATCTTATGTCTATTACACTTGTTCTCTAACATATTTTCTTGAGAGAAGTGTTACAAGATATCTTTATGGAGATGGGAAAACTCACCAAGCTCCATACTCTTTCCATTAACCTCCACATGCCCTCATTTGGAAATTATCTAAAGTCGAAGATTATTTGGGAAATTCATCTTTTCTGCACATATAAAGTCTCCATAGTTGGTTAAGGACCCCTACACCTCTACGAGGAAAGTCATATACGGGAAACATGCGAATATCACCCTTAATAGTGAGTAGATTGTAGTCGGCTATGCTTACCAAGGTGCCCATGAAATATCTAAACAACATTCCCAAAGCTAAGTATACTCCATAGTTACTCTCTTAAAATTGTGTTTGATTTTGAATTATCCACTTTCATAGTAGAAAATAATTAATCTAGGTTGATTCATGCTTATGTGCATGCATATGCGCCCTTTGAGGCTTTTTGTCAAATCATTTGCATACTTTGTGTAGACATTTTTATTTATATTATGTATAATTAGGCAACTCTTGGTACTAGAAGTGTCAGGTTAAGTTTATTTTGTTTTGTATGGTGGTCATATGTGATTCCAAAACATTGTTTTATAGGGAGATAACTAGAGATATATAACCTTGGTGATTTTCTCCATGATTAGACTCAAGTATGGATAATATCCTTGATTGAATTTTATATTAAATAAGAGAAACACTCGTATGATGACTTAAAAAAATTAGTGGATGATACCATGAAACATTATCATGCCTTATGATGATGAACTGTATGATGTCACAACACTATTTTGCAAGTGAATCAAGTGTTGATAAATTAAGTATCTTGCTTTGTAAATTATCTCTAGGAAAAGATTATGTAAGTTGAACATAGATACATTAGGAGTTTTTGGTCTTAAAATATTGATTCAGTTTTATCACTAATTGATCATGGCATTGTAATCATTGCTACTATGGAATAAATTATGCTGCTCAAATGGGTCTTTAACATGATTGTATTATTTTCATCACATGATTAATGAACCACTAAGTTGTTAGAGCATTAACTTTTTTATTATGAACAAACCCCTTGAGAATTAGAGAACAAAATAATAAGCTAATTTTTTGAAATATGATCTAGCATGACCTGTAGGACTTCCATAGTTGCTAGCATTCTTTGCAATTGATAAATGAATTATTATAGTAATGGTCAATGATAAGTATGATAACCTTGAGTAAAAGTGTTTGATAGTTGATTTGAAGCCACAAGATTTGAGTAGATAAGTCTATTAGATTGCTTAAACCTTTGGTATTAATTAAACCAATGAGGATTGATGGATAACTAAATAGATATCGATTTGGGGTAGTAATTTGGTAAAAAAAAATCCTTGTCCATTATGTTGTCCATTAGAGGGAAATGTAAGATGATTTTGCACATAGGTAAAAAAATATTTCATTGACTATTAGTTATGGTGTTGATCCTATGAGATAATAAGGATACCAACTACATGCATGATTGAGATTCAACCACATAAGGTAATAGTAAGTTTCCTTGTTGATTAGTTAACAGATGTCTCAACTAACCTTATTGGGTACTATATGGTATACTCATTGTTCATCACTTATGTGGTGGTGTTTGAGTTTTAGTTGAAGGTTAAAGTTAATATGATGTTGATGGCAAATCTTGACAGGACAAGATGACAGACACACCAACTAGAATATATTTTAGTGACAAAAACTCTTCAGTCTAAAAACAAATGTGATTTGAGAAAATTAATACAACAATCAAAAGCAATCAAAAGATAGGAACTTTGATTACATAGTAACTTTGTTCGACAAGAGACTTTATTCATTGTTTGGCAGATTGCCATGAATACAAAGATATCACAGAGATTACACATTGACAGATACTAAGACTTAACAATCTTTCTAAACATGGTTTATCATGGGCTTCAACTCCCAGCTTGAATCATCCTGCCCGAATCCTTTTACACACAACCTGACTCCTTGGTTTATATCTGCCGCTACGACGACATCCCTTGTCACCATGATCTTCCCTCCTTTTTCTCCTTTTTCTCTCAATGGCGACTACCTCTCCCCAATCTAGCATCGATCCCTGCCAACCAACCTTCCTTTTGACTTTTCTCCTATTTTCCCAATGTTCTGGTAGTTTTCTAACTGTTTTGGGGACAAAAGCCAACCATCCCAAATGGAGCAACAGGAACCAATTTAAAAGTAATTTAACTTCCCCTTGAGAGACCGATAACATGAAACTAAGGAAGTTAACAAGTTAAACAAGATAGTCTTCAACAAACAAAGCTTAGACATCATAAAACATCAACTAAACAAAACATAATTACATGGGGAAATGATGCCCCTACATTAGGCTCCCCCATAGAACAAACAAATTCATCTCGCTCATGAGGTCCTCAATCGATTAACCCAATTTGATCATTTTAAATGCAGAAAGCCATGAAGCATCTGTTAGACTTAGAGCATACAACTGAGAGGGGGGGTGAATCAGTTGTACAAAACTTTCTCCATTTAAACACTTAAAACCTTTTAGTGATTAGCAGTATGTTAATCATGAACTATATTGCATTCAAATCAAGAGTAGAAACACATCAACACATAAGACACCAAGATTTTGAAGTGGAAAACCCAGTTAAGGGAAAAACCATGGGGTGATTAACCCAAGATTGTATTCTCTGTTAGAAGAATAGAAAGAACAAAATGGCACATGCCAATTAGGGCTCACTGCCTGAGCACACTACTCACAAGAGGCTCACTACCTCCAAGAGACACACTGTCTACAAGGAAATAAATATCACATACATGAACTGGAGAATAGCATCTTCACCATGCTTGAATCAGTTCCATTTAAGCCCAATACTTCTACTCTGCCTTTCGCTCTCCTCGTCACTACTCCACACTCATCACCACAAGGACAACATCAAACTGACTTTGCAATCCCTTATTTATACAAGGCATTGACTTAGGAATAATCATCTAAGTCAGCAAACATTCATAAGATTATCCGCTAGATGGATAACTCATCCGGTCGGCCTGTCTCAAGAAGAACATCATCATCCAGAGGTTATTCTTCAATTGCGGGCTCCAACTCCAATGCAGACCACTAATACGGGATGGACATGATCCAAAGATCTTTATAAGAAATCCTGACTCACCAAGAACATCTGCACTTTATCTGTTTACTGAAAACCATCTCTTCTTCATCTGGACCCTCAAGAACATAGTCCGTCATTACTGTCACAGAAGAATACATGCTTCCAGACCTTCAAACCATGAACTAATCTAGATAACACTCCATAGAGACTTCCTTAGCACTCCCTCAAATCCACAGAGTAGGATCTTTCATTTCCAGATCTCACTGGACCTATCTGTATTACTCTGTCACCACTGAACATCTGCCGGAACTAGTTTTACTTGAACCACCATACCTTCTTCAGATCTTCATGCGAACCTCTGCAATCTCTACTGGACCACCTTAAGACACATATCTACAAACCGTTTAATCCACATCCTCTGATCTTCATCCTATCTTGGACTTTTACCTTACTGTCATCAGTGTTCTTCATTATTCCTGATTGAGACTAATTTTCTCAATATCCTCAGCTCACAGCTCATCCAGTCCTTATCATTAGTGCAACAAGAGTATGTTGACATCAATGACAACACCGGTTAGACCCATACTTGCAACAATCTCCCCCTTTGTCATTGATGGCAACATATGATGTGAAAAACCACCAAGACAAGAACTTCTCCTTACTGTCACAACTCCCCTTATCAGCAACAACCATTCACATGTCTTCTCTCCCTTTACTGCTCCCCTTTGATCATCAACCACTTGTTTTTCACATGTCTTCTCTCCCCCTTTGACATCAATGGCAAAGGGCACATACTTGCAAATCTACCATCTCAGAATCATACCTGCTGCTCCCCCTGAGTAGCAGCTTCCCAACATCAATCCAGATCGGACTGATGCACATTAGTGCACCTTAGTTCATCACCGGAGGGGCAATAACCCTTAACTTCTCCCTGAGATACTCAAAAGAGTCCTTAGGCAGAGGTTTAGTAAAGATATCTGTAATCTGATCCTTGGATGACACAAACTCCAATCTAAATTCATTCTTGTTCACTTGCTCTCTTAGAAAGTGAAACTTGATAGATATATGCTTAGTCTTTGAATGCAACACTGGATTCTTGGATATACTTATTGCACTTGAATTATCACAGAAGATTGTGATAGGCTTCTCATACTCTACTCTGATATCTCTTAGCATCTACTTTATCCACAAAACTTGAGTGCAACTACCTGCTGCTGCAATATATTATGCTTCAGTTGTAGACAGAGATATTGCCTCTTGTTTTTTGCTCAGCCAAGACACCAATCTCTTCCCCAAAAAGAATGCTCCACCACTGGTACTCTTTTGGTCATCCACATCTCCTACCCAATCAGCATCTGTATATGCATGAAGAGAGAAATCATGATCTCTAGGATACCATAGACCATACTCAACTGTCCCTTTTAGATATCTAAAAATCCTCTTGATTGCCATGACATGAGATTCTCTAGGATCAGCCTGAAATCTAGCAACAAGACCAACAGCCTGCATTATGTTAGGTCTGGTTTGAGTGAGATACAACAATCCTCCACTCATTGACCTATACTTTGTCTGATCAACCTTAGGAGAATCATCATCTTTGCTCAATTTACATCTGGTTGCCATGGGAGTATTCATTGGTTTTGAGTCTTCCATCCCAAATTTCTTCAACAATTCTTTCACATATTTGGTCTGAGAAATGAAGATTGCTTTCTTTGTTTGAGTGATTTGCAGACCCAGGAAGAAAGTCATTTCACCAAGCATGGACATCTCAAATTCACTTTTCATCTGATTTGCAAAAGTTTTACACATACTATCGCTTCCTCCAAAAATGATATCATCAACAAATACTTCAATAATCAAAATGTTTTCATGATCAATTTTGAAATACAAATTATTGTCAGTAGTACCTTTGTTGAAACCAATCTTCAAAAGGTGTTTATCCAATCTTTCATACCAAGCTCTTGGGGCTTGCTTCAGTCCATACAGTGCTTTCTTCAACTTGTAGACCATATTACCCTGATCAGACAATTGAAATCCATCTGGTTGCTCAATGTACACTTCTTCTTCCAAGTCACCATTTAGGAAGGCAGACTTGACATCCATCTGATATACTTTGAAATCTTTGAAGGCAACAAATGCAAGAAATAACCTAACTGCTTCAATTCTTGCTACCGGAGCAAAGGTTTCTTCAAAATCAACTCCTTCTATTTGAGAATATCCTTTGCAGACCAATCTAGCTTTATTTCTGATTACTTCACCAACTTCATTTAGTTTGTTCCGGAAGACCTATTTGGTTCCAATCACATTCTTTTTTCTAGGTCTTGAAACAAGATCCCAAGTGTGATTTTTCTCAATTTGCATCAACTCTTCCTCCATTACTTTGGTCCAGTTTTTATCATTGCAAGCTTCATTTATTGTCTTAGGTTCAATCTTTGACATCAGATAATACTCATCTGAGTTTTAAGCAATTTTTCTTCTAGTTTGCACACCTTTGTTTTTGTCACCTATGATCTGATCTTCAGAGTGGTTCAGTTTTACATACCTTAGAATTTTGGGAGTTTCTTGCACTTTTACTTCTTGATTAGGCTCATTCAAACTTAACTCTTCTTCCAGATCAGTTTGAATCTGACTTTCAGAAGAGTTTTGGGCTCCTTGAATTAGAACATCATTCTGATCATCTTCATCATGTTCATAAAATCTTGAGGGTTTCTCAATTCCCTCATCAACCTTCACATTTGTACTTTCTATTATCTTTCTCAGTCTCTTGTTATAACACCGGTATGCTTTGCTTTGAGTAGAGTAACGCAAGAATATTCCTTCATCACTTCTAGCATCAAACTTTCCTAGATCTTCATCTCTTTTGATGTAACATTTGCTACCAAAGACTCTGAACTACCTTACAGTATTAGAAATGCCAAACCAGAGTTCATAAGGTGTCTTACCAGTATTGCTTCTGATTTGAACTCGATTGAGAGTATAGATTGCAGTGCTGACAGCTTCTCTCCAATAGATCTGAGGAACATTTCCTTCCATCATCATGGTCCTAGATGCTTCCTGGATTGTCCTGTTCTTTCTTTCCACTACTCCATTATGCTGTGGAGTCCTAGGAGCAGACAGCTGTCTCTTTATTCCATGCTTCTCACAAAATTCTAGGAACTCTCTGGATGTGAATTCTCCACCTCTATCAGACCTCACACATTTTAATTTTAATCTGGTTTCATTCTCTACCATAGCTTTGAATATTTTGAACTTCTCAAGAGCTTCTAATTTCTCTTTCAGAAAGGTTACCCATATCATCTAGGAATAGTCATCAATTAGCAACATGAAGTACCTATCACCTTGCACACTCTTGGTTCTTGCCGGACCACAAAGATCAGTATGAACTAAGTCCAATATTTTAGTAGAAGACAATTCCTTGCTCTTGAATGTGACTCTGCTCAGCTTGCCCAACTGACATTCTTGACACAAGCTATTTGTAGGTTTCACCAATTTTGGAAGATCTCTTACAGCTTGAGTATTGCTTATCTTGATGATATTATCAAAATTCACATGACACATTCTCCTATGCCACAACCAACTCTGATCAACTTGAGGAAATAAGCAACTTTTACTAGTACCAACCAAGTGGAAGATATTACCTTTAGTTTGGGTACCAAATGCAATCTCTATTTTAGAACTTTCAAAGATTTTGCATTTTCCATTCTTGAACCGGAGATCATAGCCTTTGTCCACCAACTGTCCAACACAGAGAAGATTGTGCTTCAAACCTTCAACATATAGTATATTACCTGTTTTGTTCCTTCCATCAAAAGAAATAGTTCCTCTTCCTCTGATTGTACAAGCAGAATTATCACCAAATTTTACCACTCCTCCTTCATACCTTTCCAAATCTATGAACTTATTTTTGTCACCTATCATATGGTGAGAGCAACCACTGTCAATGCCCCAGTCATCCTTTTCTTCAATTTGAGCAACCAGAGCTCTTTCTAGAATTTTATGATTGACAGATTCAGAGGATATTGGTTCTTCTTCCTTGATGGCAATAAGCACCCAATCACTTATGAATATGTTTCCTGTCTCTGATTCATCATCTGTAACTCCTTCATTATCATCTTCTTCATGAACATAGTAGCAATTCTTTTGGAACCTTGATCTGTTAGGATTTGGCCTTGAAAATCTTTCCGAACACTTTGAGGCAAAATGACCAATCTTATTGCAGTTGAAACACTTAAAGGGCAATTTTCCTTCGTACTTACCAGATCCTCTTGGTAGCCTCTTTGCAATAAGGGCTTCAAGTTGAGCAGTTTCTACTTCTTCTTCCTCCAGATTTTTTCTTGCTTTTTCATACCATGACAGTTTCCTTGATGAATTTTCTCCCGGATCAAACATTTGTTTACCTTTAACAGAGGCACTAGCTTTGAATGCAGATTCAGTCTTGGGGGGGTCATCTCCAAACTCTATCATTTCAAATGTAGCCAATTTTCCAGCCAATTGATCTCTTGTGATAGTTGTATGGGCTCTGAATTCATCAATGGCAGCAACCTTAATTTTGTAAGAAGCAGGAAGAGATCTGAGAATTTTGCCAACAATCTCATTTTCATCCAAGACTCCACCAGCATTTCTAATTCCACAAACAAGCTCATTTACTCTTGGCATAAAAGTAGTAATATTTTCATCATCTCTCATCTTCAGGTTTTCAAATTTCCCTTTCAGACTCTATAACCTTGCACATTTGACATACTGGTCTCCTTCATGCAACAGTTCCAATTTTTTCCAAATCTCAAAAGCAGTTGGTAGGTCAATAACATTTGAGAGCTCTGAATTAGATAATGCGCTTAGAAGAGCTTCTATAGTCCGCAGATTGTTTTCAGCATCTGTGATTTCACTTACAACTTTTGGACCACCCTGTCGAGGTACATACTGTGTTGTAACCATGGTCCAGTATGCTATACCCATGCATTGCAAGTGACACTTCATGCGACCTTTCCATAGATTAAATTTTTTTCCATCAAACTTCAGGCTATCCTTCTTGTATGACGACATCCTGGATCTCCTCAAGCAGTTAAGCTCTTTTTAGAGGAACTTGGCTCTGATACCAATTGTTAGACTTAGAGCATACAACTGAGAGGGGGGGTGAATCAGTTGTACAAAAATTTCTCCATTTAAACACTTAAAACCTTTTAGTGATTAGCAGTATGTTAATCATGAACTATATTGCATTCAAATCAAGAGCAGAAACACATCAACACATAAGACACCAAGATTTTGACGTGGAAAACCCGGTTAAGGGAAAAACCACGGGGTGATTAACCCAAGATTGTATTCTCTGTTAGAAGAATAGAAAGAACAAAATGGCACATGCCAATTAGGGCTCACTGCCCGAGCACACTGCTCACAAGAGGCTCACTGCCTACAAGAGACACACTGTCTACAATGAAATAAATATCACATACATGAACTGGAGAATAGCATCTTCACCATGCTTGAATCAGTTCCATTTAAGCCCAATAATTTTGCTCTACCTTTCGTTCTCCTCCTCGCTACTCCACACTCATCATCATAAGGACAACATCAAACTGACTTCGCAATCCCTTATTTATACAAGGCATCGACTTAGGAATGATCATCTAAGTCGGCAAACATTCATAAGATTATCCGCTAGATGGATAACTCATCCGGTCGGCCTATCTCAAGAAGAACATCATCATCTGGAGGTTATTCTTCAATTGCGGGCTCCAACTCCAATGCGGATCACCAATACGGGATGGACATGATCCAAAGATCTTTACAAGAAATCCTTACTCACCAAGAACATCTACACTTTATCTGTTTACTGAAAACCATCTCTTCTTCATCCGGAACCTCAAGAACACAGTCTGTCATTACTGTCATAGAAGAATACATGCTTTCGGACCTTCAAACCATGAACTAATCTAGATAACACTCCATAGAGACTTCCTTAGCACTCCCTCAAATCTGCAGAGTAGGATCTTTCATTTCCAGATCTCACTGGACCTATCTGTATTACTCTGTCACCACTAAACATCTGTCGGAACTGGTTTTACTTGAACTGCCATACCTTCTTCAGATCTTCATGCAGACCTCTGCAATCTCTATTGGACCACCTTAAGACACATATCTACAAACCCTTTAATCCGCATCCTCTGATCTTCATCCTATCTTGGACTTTTACCTTACTGTCATCACTGTTCTTCACTGTTCCTGATTGAGACTAATTTTCTCAAAATCCTCAGCTCACAGCTCATACAATCCTTATCATTAGTGCAACAGGAGTATGTTGACATCAATGACAACACTGGTTAGACCCATACTTGCAATAGCATCATCCAAAGGATGGTTTTTCCATTTCACCAGATACCTGAAATAATCATTACCTTGAGTCTTCTGTAACAACTGCTCATCAAGAATGCATTCAATTTCTAGTGGAGCTAATGTGGTTCCTTGTTCCTCGACAATAGTTGGTAGTTCCAACTGTATTGTGTCATCATCTGGAGTAGCTTTGTATGGAAACAAGTCTACCACACTAAAAATAGGTGAAATACCCAGGCCTGAAGGAAGACTTATCTCATAAGCATTCGCTGAAAACTTGCGAAGGATCTTACAAGGACCAATCTTTTTTATTTTCAATTTATTATATGCTCCTGCAGAAATCTTTCTTTCCTAAGATGAGCCATCACTAGATCACCCTCCTGAAAATGCACTTCTCTTCTCTTCGATCAACATATTGTTTGTATTGCCGATTGCTTCCTTTAATGTTCTTCTTAACCTCCTCATGAAGGTCATAAATGATCTTTGCAAAATCTTCTCCATCTGCACTTCTTTTCTCCATATCACCAAGATTTCTGAGTTCAAATACACCCCTAGGATGTATGCCATACACAATATAAAATATGCTGAAACCAGTACTTTGATTTGGAGAATCATTATAAGAAAATTTTGCTTGTGCCAATGCCATATCCCAATTTCCAGGTGTGTTTCCAACAAGGCATCTCAACATATCACCAATACTTCTATTGACCACCTCTGTTTGTCCATCCATTTGGGGGTGATAGGCTAAACTAAAACTAAGATGTGTACCCATCTTTTCCATAAAGTTCTCCAAAAATGCCCTACAAACTTGGTGTCTCTATCGGATATAATACTTCTTGGAATGCCATGCAACTGTACCACTTCCTTGAAGAACAAATTTGCAATATTAGTAGCATCACTAGTCCTCTTACATGGAATAAAATGAACCATTTTAAAGAACCTATCCACAACTACAAATAAAAAATCATTGCCCCTTTGAGTGTGAGGCAAACCCATAACAAAATCCATACTCACTAAATCCCACGTCTAGATGGGATTGGTAATGGCTGATAAAAACCAACATTTTGGCTTCTTCCTTTTTCCATTTGACAAACTCTACATCTTTCCACATACTTCTTGACATCTATCCACATCTTTGGCCAATAGTAATGTGTACTCAACTGCAAATAAGTTTTGTCTTGACCAAAATGTCTTGCTAGGTTGCCACAATGCTTCTCCTTCAATAGATTATCCCTTATCGAGCCTTTAGGTATGTACAATTTGGTTCCTTTGAACAACAAGCCTTCCTGTAGCATAAAATCCAACCATGGTCCTCTATCTCTGCTGATAGGATTGTTGCAAGCTTCAAATGCTTCTTTGAAATCTGCATCATCAGCATATACTCCTTTCAAAATATCAAAACCCACACTATTAGCCTAAATTTCATGAAACAATAGGCTTCTTCTACTTAATGCATCAACAACTTTGTTTATTTGCCCACTCTTATGTTTCAACACAAAATTAAAACTTTGAAGATACTCTACCCATTTAGCATGTATTTGATTCAGCTTATGTTGGTTGTTTATAAACTGCAAGACATGGTTATATGTATAGACAATAAACTCCTTAGGAAGTAAGTAATGCCTCCACTTTTTCAATGATTGCACTAATGCATAAAACTCAAGATCATAGGCAAAATATTTCCTCTTAGCATCATTTAATTTCTCACTAAAGTAGGCCACTGGTTTATCTTCCTAACTGAGAACAACTCCTATTGCCAACCCACTAGCATCACATTCAACTTAAAATACCTTATTAAAATCAGGTAATATAAGGATAGGTTGCTCACTCGCCTTTTGTTTGAGAAATATGAAACTTCTTTCAATCTCTTGTGTCCATTCAAACTATTTTTTATTCCCCTTAATTGTTTTAAGTATAGGAGCAACTACATGACTGAAATTTTTAATAAACTTCCTGTAAAAACTAGCAAGTCCATGAAAACTTCTTACCTCCATTGCACTCTTAGGTGTTGGCCAATCAATAATGGATTTAACCTTTTCCTTGTCCATCTTCAATCCATCTTTGGACACCACAAAGCCCAAATAAATTAGTTTAGTCTATAAAAATATACACCTCTTAAGGTTAATTTGCAATTTCTCCTCATGCAACGTTGTCATAACCATCCTCAAACGCTCCAAATGTTCCTCCTTTGACCTGCTAAACACCAAGATATCATCAAGATACACAATAACAAGCTTTCCTAGAAATGGTTTTAAGACCTCATTCATAAGTCTCATAAAAGTACTAGGTGCATTAGAAAGCCCAAAAGGCATAACTAACCATTCATAAAGTCCATCAGTAGTTTTAAATGTTGTTTTCCACTCATCTCCAGGTCTGATCCTAATTTGATGATAACAATTTTTTAGATCTATCTTTGAAAAATATATTGAACCACTTAAACAATCCATAAAATCTTCAATCCTTGGAATTGGAAATCTATATCTAATAGTTATCTTATTTATGGCTCTAGAATCCATGCACATTCTCCATTCACCTCCTTTCTTAGGTATTAGGACCGTAGGGACTGCACAAGGGCTAAAACTCTCTCTTATCAAACCCTTCTTGAGTAACTCTTCCACTTGTTTTCTAATCTCCTCATTCTCTTTAGGAGTCAATCTATAGGTAGCCTTGTTTGGAAGGCTAGCCTCGAGTATCAAATCCCTATGATGATTAATACTCCTCATGGGAGGCAACTCATTAAGCGAATCAACTACTACAATGTCCAAATGTTCTTTCAAAATATCTTGAACTTCATTAGGAAAATCATCTAGTTTTGTAGAGCTAAGCACAGTTGTGGGTTTAAGAACCAAAGCAAATCATACTTCTTCATTTTTCATCTCATGTAAAAACTCTTTTCCACTTACCATCATTACCTTATTGTTGCTGCTACTACTGATGTCCTCTTTTTGGTCTTGCATAGGCAACAATGTATGCTTGATTCCATCCTTCTCAAAAGTGTAAATATTCCCTCTTCCATTATGCACAACTTTCCTGTCAAATTGCCAAGGTCTACCAAGAAACATGTGACACACATCCATGGGCATGATATCACATGCAACACTATCCTTATAACTACCAATTTGAAATTCAACCAAAGCCTGTTCATTAACCAACAAATGATGCCCTTTCTATAGCCAAGAAACTATATAAGGTGTAGGATGTTTAATTCTCTTAAGACCCAATTTATCTACCATTTCAATAGCCACTAAATTATCTGTACTCCCACTATCTATAATCAATTTACAACACTTACCTTTAGCCTTACATTTTGTCTTGAACAAAGCTCTCCTTTGCATCGGTTCTTGGTTCTCCTTTGGTGGCTTTAACAACACTCTTTTGAACAGCAAGGACTCTTTGGATTGAGGTTCTTCTTGGTGATGAACAGGTGACCCAACACTTTCTTGATCCTCTTGTATAATCTAATTGCTTCTCTCAGTCCTTGTATGGCCTCCTTGTGAGAACTCAGGAAACTCCCAACTCTTATGACCAACATACTGGTTACAGTTGAAACACTTACCAGCAAAGCCTCTTCCTCTTCCTTGAAAACCTCCTCTTCCATATGATCTACCTCCTTTATTTTGAAATCCTCCTCTTTCTTGATTGGTTTTCCCACTTGAACTTCTAGCCACTTCTTCATGGTGTTGTTGTTGTCCTCTTCCAACCTGTTGTCCTCTTCCTCTATAACCTTGTCCTCTACTCCTTCCTTGTTGATTTTTCTTTCTTAAAATCTTTTCTTTTGCCTTTATGGCAAGCTGATATGCCTCCTCAAGAGTTCAACGGGATACTAGACTCAACTCATCTTGCAAACTATATTTTAAACCATTCAAATATCTTACTACCTTCTCCAAATATTCTTCACTATGGCCTGACCAAATCACAAACTTGTAAAACTCATCTATATATTCCTTCACTAAGATGTCTTTTTGCTTAATATTCTGCAATCTTTTGAAAAGATTAGTTTGGTAGTCTCTCGGAAGGAACTTAGCCTTCAACTTAGCAACCATTCTATCCCAAGAAGTAATCTTCTCTTTATTCTTCTTTCGTCTCTCAGATTGGACATATTCCCACCACATAGCAGCATGGCCTTTGAGCCTTCTATAGGCAAATTTAACCTTCCTTTCCTCTGCAACTCCTTCATACTCAAAATATTTGTCCAGATCATTGATCCAGTCAATTAGTTCTTCACCTTTTAAACTTCTAGAATGCGTAGGAACCTTAATTTTTGGTTTGGATCCCACACTCATAACTGTCCTCAACAATTTCTCTTCAAACCCTTCAGGTTCTTGAACTTCTTCATCATCTCGTAATTGCTCAATCGATTAGACCGATCCTTTGTCAGAGGTGACAGAAACAATGTTCAAATCCTTTCCTCCCACACAACATCAGAAAACAAAGCAACAAAAAGAAACAACAAATATGCATTGATATATGAAAGTTGAATTACAAGGATAGAATTGATACTTCAGGAATCAAATTTCTTTCCTACTAGTCGATTTAAACCCTTTATTAGAGATGATCCTGCAAATAGACAATTTGAGGCCTTCTTATGGTCAATCAACCCTTCCTAGCGTCGTTCTCTTCCTGTCCAACCACACCTCACCAATTGATTCCCCTTGTTTTTTTATCTTCTTTTGCTATGCTCTTTCTACAAAATGAAATACCCTCCTCTCACATTGATTCTTCTCTTCCATTCTTTTTTTATTCCCAGTTGTCAATTCTCTTTTCTTTTTCTCAGTGCAGGTGACCGAAGTCTAGTTGTCTCTCTCAACCAACACGGTTCCTTCCAATTGTTCTGCTCCCACTAGTAGAAACTCTAAACTCTATCTGTGGTGACTAGCTATGAAGGACCGTTGTAACTATCATAACCGTACGTGTGCAACGAGGAAGGAAGATACCCGAATCTTGATGCCAAACATAAATGACCACATGTCACTGAGATACAAGGAATTAGGAACCAACAAAAACCAAAATTGATGGGGAATGATGCCCCTGCATCAGGTGTTGTAGACTATGACTTGTATCACACATCTCATCTATCTTTTTTTAATGATTATTCCATATAGGTGAAGGTATTTACTAACTGGACCTACTCGATGGTCCATGTTTAAGAGGAGGGTTGTTATGTTCCATAGCTATTTGTTAGTTGTGGATTAGACTTGTTATAGTTGAATAATTTGCCAGCTAGTTTGAGATAAGACTCGTTGAAATAAGATTACCATCATATAGCCTAATCTTCACACCATCACTGATACATTCACTATGAAAGGGTTGAAAATGTATAATGTAGTGGCATAAAAGATACCTTTAAGTGCACAAAAGGTGTGCCTAATGGGATCAATAAAATACCAAACCATGTAGCATTGTGCCTAAAGGGTGTTTCTAGTCTTGTTGAAGTAGAATAAAACTCTACATAGCTTTGCATTTAGAAATAACTTTTAGATGTGGCAATTATGATGTTATGAATATTTTTGCATGTGGATTTGACTAGGGAAATATTAGTAAGTGTTGGTATGAAATTGGGATGACAATGGAACCCTAAGAGTAGGAACTTATGTGTATACCCCTTGAGATCTTCCATCTTCAGCTTCCACATCTCAAAATTTTTACTAGAAAATTTCTTTACCTCTATTCTCCTTGATTTTCTTTCCATCTAAAAATTTCTACAACAAGATCACAAAGTATCTTCTACACAAGCTCCCACTCAAACTGGATTAGTTCAAAAAACCCAACAACTCACAATTGAAACTAAAGGTGATCAAGATTTGATACCACCTGTAAGGAAACTAAAATAGTGGAACAACTTCCTACACTAATCTTGAGAGGAGGATTATGCAAAACCTTTCAAATCTTTGCAACGGTTACATAAATTATACAAAAGTAAACATAAATAGCAGTCATACCACAACACAATGATTTACATGAGGAAAACCCTTTTAGAAGAAAAACCCCTCACTCAAAAAGTAGCCCAATATATTATTTAGAAATATTAACAAGATTACAATATACTTGTGTTGCCTCATGTTTGAAAATTTACTAAAGAACCCATGCCTTAGAAATTTTTCCATTCTTTATTTATCGTTTTCCTTTCCTTTCCCCAAGTCAGGTTTTACTTAGTCGTTTTCTTGCATTGTTGGAAATTCCTTATGTTTTTGAACTAATGCTGGTGGGTTCAAGAGTTCATGAACCGCCCGACTTCTCGATTAACCTTCAAGTCTAACGTCTAAAGTTTCTTCTTGCATTGGTCTTGGTTGCTTGTTTTGAGTAAAGTCTTTGTTGTTGGGAGGTCAGAAGTTCTTTGAACTTCCAAACTCTCAAAATTGTGGTTCAAGGGTTCCAAAAATTCCCAACTTGCCGACTTCGAATGCCTTCTATTCTTGTGGCACCTTTTTCTGAGCTGACATGTAGTACAATGAAAAGACACTTGTCACTTTGCATTTAGTTTGAAATGCATGCAAATGAATTGGCACATTTCTCGGAGGGAAAACCAAAGGGGATTTTTACGATTTTCAAAGCTTGATACACCACCAGAATTCAATGATATTTATGGATGAGTTATGAGAAGTGACGTGAAATTTGAATGAATTAACATCTCACTTGAAATTTTCATCATTTGACTAAGGAAATGCATTGTAGAGCTAGGAACAACTAATCCACTACGTGTGAGAAATCCGTAGAATTCTAAACTTATAGGTTAGCATGATTGGCCCTCTCTATCTCATTTCTTTTCCTTCCTCTGCTATAAAAATAAAGCATTTCTCTTGGGTGGTGGAAATTTCTATTTTCATGTATCTATATAGTGATTCCCTTGTGAGTGCCTTGTACTTCTCTGCCTTATCTGTGAATGCTTCAGAGTTTATGGCTGGTTGGTTCCTTAAGTTTGTGAAAATGAAATTCAAATTCCAAGGAGCTCCTATGGTTCTTGTTGTGGAGAATGGATTATCTGGTGTGAGATATATAGAGCTCAGTCTTATTGACGTCGAATATTTATGGAAGAGGATGCAACTCGAAGGTCGAACCACCTTGGCTAAAAAAATTGTGAGCAGTGGTTTAGACAGAGATGGGGGCTTTCCACTTGCAGTGCGTTGTCTGGATTTAGTGGTTGCTTGCGTTAACAATTATTTTCCAGAATCTCAGGAGATAAGAGCCTTAGATGGCTTTGTTGTTGCCAAAATTGACTTGAAGTCAGTTGCTCTTGCCTTGAATTTGAATGAGTATAAAGAGAACGCTAATGTTTCCGTGTCTTCCGCCTGGGGGTACTATAATGAAAGAAGAGACTGGTGCTAGAATTGCATTGCTAGGACCTGGTTGGAGGTTGGGAAAAAGGGAAAGTCAAGACTCCCTGCTAATCTGAAGAGGAGTCATTTCAAAGAAGACATTTTAGATATGATTACTTTGCTGAACTATGTAGTTGGTAGCTCTGAGTCTGATACTTTCAATTACTGGATGTGTAGATTTATCTTGCTTATCTGCGGAGATCACCATATTGATTGGGCAAGGATAATCAGCGAAAGTATGCATGAGCAGTTAGCGAATTTCTCATGGAATGTAAAGTTTTACATGTGTTCCCAACTGATATATGTGTTAGCCCATAGAGAGGCTGCCTGGCCTAATTTAAGGACTCAAGGAGTTCCCGCCATCGGCATGCCTGTGTATCAAACCTTTCCACAACTATAGAAGAATGAGGGTATGAAATATTTTTGACATATTAATGATGCCTTTTCTATGTATCTTACAAAAAGAATTGAGGGTTCATTGGAGTGAAGGGTTTTTGTGGAGGTTATTGCCTTGGTTATGAGCTTTAGAAGATTCTATGTCATATTTGACTGCTTCTCCTATCTAAGAATTGGGGGTTATGAAAATACCCCATTAAAATTGCCATGATACCCATCGGATTACCTTGTGTTCTTGGAGGTGTGTCATCAAATGGCGATTGTGAATACAAAGTACCACGTAATGAAAAAGAAAGGTTATTATTTTCATGTGACACTTTCCTTCTATTCTTGTAAAAGTAATGACAATGCCAGGAGTGTAGATAAATTGCTTTTTGAATTTAATCTCCATAGTTTGTCAGCTCGAGTAGCCTTTGATAGTAATTTTTTTGTAAAAGTAAACATGCATGGAGGAGGTTCTTATCAACACAAGCCCTAGCTTGAAGATTTCTAGGAGGATTGTTTAAATGAAAGGGAAGTGCAAAGGAGGAATTGGATGACATTAACCATCAATCAGGTTCATGCTTTCAAATTGCCTATGTGAGTTCCTAACATGGTTGATGATATCTCTAATATTCTGGACGAAGGTTATCATGATGTTTCATTGCAACCTTTACCTCCTATGAAGTGGTCAGAGAAAGAGATCACTGATGTTAAATTCTACTCTTTTCATGTGCTAAGAATAATAGAGAAGTGGTTGAAGGGGAATATTAAAGAACAAGTTGGTTCAGCTATGCCTAAGGACTCATCTGCTCATGGTCAGAATAAAGCTCAAATCACTCACTCTTAGAGGAGACCATCTAGTTCAGATCCAACTCTTCAGAAAATTGGCTCACAATCAAATGGAGATGGTGAACGGCCCCTGAGGAGAGCAGTAAGCTAAAAACATGTGAGAAAAATGATCAACCAGTGAAGAGTAACACCAGATTGGCTACTTCTCCATCAAAAGTAGACCATGTGCCCCTTACCAATAATCCTATAAGTGATAGTGATTCCTTGATTTTCACTCAGTTAGGAGAGGATAATCTATTGCAATCTTTGTTAGGCACCCCAAATTCACCCAACTTAAGTGAGCCTCCAGAACACAATCCTTAGCCTGTGCATATGGATGGTGTAGTGAGTGTGATTGGCACTACTAACATCCCTTCCTCATCTCCTAGTTAGTTAAGAAAAGTAGTAGAAAAGAAGAAAAGGTATACACCAATAGTGGATACTAGTATAGATACCATGGCTAAGTTACTACAGGATATTCCTAAGCCTAAATGTGCCAGAAGAATGTCAAGGATGGTAACTGACTCTGTCACAGGAAACCAATTCTTGGAAATTGCAGATCCAGTGAGAAATAAGAATGAAAATGAAGTGACTGAGGCATACTTCAATATGAGAAGAATAGACATGGGACTCTCGACCATGGAAGGGGCTATCTATCATGTCAAATATTCAGTCAACAATTTGTCGAAAAGAGCCAAGAAGGAACAAGAGAACATTGAGCTACGTGTACAAGTAAGTTCCCTGTCCATGTTCATTTAGTCAATTTTAAAGATAAAAGCACCTTCATCTGATGCCTTGCCTGATATGAACATTAGTACCCCTAACCCCAACCTATTACAACAAATAAAAAGATCACAAGCCCTAAGTAGTGCTGTTGAACAGTGGATAGAAAAGGTAACCCTAGATGGCTTAATTTTCATTGAAGAAGCCTATAAACTGTTCAATCTCATTTCCAGTAAAAGAGAAACCTTAATTGTTGATTTCCACAATGCCAAAAGTGACCGCAATAGCTTATCTTTGGTCTCAAAAGAAATACAAGATATGGCTGAGATGGATGTCAATATTCTGGTGGTTGAGGAAGTATTGGGTGGTCCTAAGGAAATGAATTCTACAACCTGGGATGATGTAATTGAATGGAAATTATCTATTGTGGGGGCACTGGAAGATGAAATGAGAAGCACTCTTTCTATTTATTATAGACAATTAAATGATATTAAAGGTGATTTCACCATCTTAGAGATAGCACCCGTCGGTGATGATGATGATAAGTTGCTTGATGTCAAAGAGATCAAGCAAAACTTCAAGAAGATGGTGACAAAGGAGATGGTGAGTTATGATGTGATCACAGTGGAATCAATTGGGAAGGTTGCAAGGGTGTCCAACTACATCAAAATGTTTAAAATTGGATTGGATGACATGCACAAAAAGATGATTCAGGCTGATAGGGCAGTGAATAAGAAGAAAATCTGAATCAGCATGACAGGAAGCCCCAATGGTTTAGCATTGTCATCGATCATCAATAAGTATAGGTCTTACAAGGCGAAGCTAAGAGCATAGGCAACTCAAATGGCACAAGGTGACACATGTAGTGAAGGTGAACATGCGAAGGAGATGGGAATAACACAGGAAGGCGATGCTGAAGAAGAGGACATGGCAATCATTAATTAATTCTCTTTTCTTATGCTTTAGTTTATTTCATACTTGCTCAAAAACTATTGGCTCTGGAGGGCCCTTATTCTAAATGATATTTAATGTTTAAACTTCTTTTAATCAGTTGTCTCCAAGAAGCCATTAGGTTTTTAAAGATAGTTATTGGGCACTTGGCTATAAATTTAATTAGCCAGTTGATGTATGGATCTTTTAGCAAACTTTGTGTTGGTGATAGATTAAGTTTTGGCTTTTTGTTCAATTGCTTTTATATGAAATAGAAATTAATGCAGTGGAGTTTTGGATGATCATAAACTTTTCGTTAGAATTGTTTAAACTTTCATTCTTCTTATGTTGAATGTATTGCTACTGGTTTTGGTGGTATTTCTATATTAAAGTGGTTGGATATCTTTAATTCTTGCTCACTACTGGAAATTATCTATCTTTCAGTTTATGATTCATGGTGGTGATTGTATGATGTATGGTATATTTCTTTATTAATTCGTTGAAGTTGGTGTGTTGGAAGTCTTTGAGCTTCTATTAAGTTGGTTAATATTTGGATATATATTGCCTTTATTGCTTTTTGGTTAAAAGCACCACCTTTATTTTACTTTTTGGTTAAAAGCCATACTAGTTTTTCATTCATTGGATATTAATCGAAGGTAGCCGTGCCTTGTAAAAGAAGCAAAGAATCTTTGTAAAATACCATTACAATAGGTTCAACTGTTGTTACATTTGTCATTTGTTTCGATGTGAGAATATAGAGTTAGGTGACAAATCTGTTAACCAACTTGTAGAGTAAGCCTTCATAGGAGTACCACCAACCATAGATTTGGAGGCAACTTAACAATATCTATAAGACTCTCCCACATAACCTCCATATCAAGCACCTATATATAGGAGATACAATACATGAAACTGGTCAAATGGTAATTACAAAACCATGAGCCAAAACCACCCAAAAGTGGCACCCAAATCCTTAGGGTTCCATTATCTCCAATAAAATATGCTTTATGGTGTTTCATAACACACATTATAAGTTGGTCAACACATGTAACTCCCCCTTACAACTCTTTTTTGTGTCCAACACATTTTTACATTTTCCAATGTGGGAGGCCCAACTTTTGAGGGCCATAACTTTTGACCTAGGAGGCTGATTGAGCCCTTTTTCAAAAAAATGAAGAGATCAAAGTGATCTATACATTGAGCACCTCTACAAGCAATGTTGGGCAACCTAATGTTAGGGTTAGACGACAGAAGATATCAATTAAATACAAATAAAGATTAAACAGAGGAATGAAAATACACAGAAATAATAACAGTGAGAGACAAGTTTTAACGTGGTTCACCCAAACTCGAGCTACATCCACCAATAGAGAGTCCAATATTATTATCTAGTAAATCAAACCGATTACAACTAGCAATCCCTACAACTCAATACCATTGCAAATGCTACAATACAATATCTACCAAAACCCTAACCCTTAGCCGCTTTTATCAAGCCTTATGTCGGTTACAAAAATAGGGTTTTTTTTTTATGTCAGCTCAAGATACATGGCTAGTGTACAGTACTTTCCTTATCAGTCACCACCTACCAACAATCTCCCACTTGGAGACTAATCAGGCTCCACACCAAACAATCTCCCACTTCGAGACTGATCTTGGACAACACCGTTGCATGTGCAGCTCCCACTGGAAATAAGCACCTTGGACCCTGTTGTTCTGATTTTCTTGTTTCAGTCTTGAAGACCAACTGAAGCTTAAGAGGAGCTCAGCTTCTCCCTTGTCACTACCTTTGAAAAATATCTGCTGGATTTTCATATGTATGTATCTTTTCCAGCCTTAACTATCCATCATCCAACATCGACCGAATAAAGTGATACCTCAACTGTATGTGTTTGGTCTTTGAATGCAAGGCAAAATTCTTTGCAAGATGTATAGCACTCTGACTATCTGTATACAAAGAATTGTTAGCCTATTGTTTGCCCAATTCTTCCATGAAAGATTGCAGCCATATCATCTCTTTGCTTGCTTTTGTTGCAGCTACATATTCTGCCTTTGTGGTGGATAAAGCAACCACCTTTTGCAACTTGGAAATCCAACTCACCGTTGTCCCACCTACAGTAACAACATAACCTGTAGTACTTCGCTTGGTATCAATATCCCCTGCCAAATATGAGTCTACATAACTTGCTAAATTAGTATTAGAGCCTCCAAAACATAAATATTTACTGGATGTACATCTCAAATATCTGAGAATCTATTTTATGGCATTCCAATGCTCCAATCCGGGATGACTCATATACCTGCTTACGACTCCTACAGCATGTGCAATATCCAGTCTCGTGCATACCATGGCATACATTAAACTTCCTACAGCTGAAGCATATGGTACTTTGGACATTTTTTCTTCCTCCTCTTGTGTCTTTGGACACATCTCCTTAGTTAATTTCAAATGACTAGGCAAAGGTGTGCTGACAGCTTTTACATTCTCCATATGGAATATCTGCAACACCTTTTCAACATAAGCAGCCTGAGATAGAGTCAATTTTCTGTTCTTCCTATCTCTGCAAATTTTCATACCAAGGATTTGTTTTGATGCCCCCAAATCCTTCATAGCAAATGATTGTGCTAACTGCTATTTTAACTTTCTTATGTGATCCATGTTAGACCCAGCTACAAGCATGTCATCAACATATAAACATAAAATAATGTAGCTGTCATTATCCAACCTCTTAAAATAAACACAATGGTCAGAATTACACCGACTGTAGGCTTGCTCAGCCATAAAACTATCAAATTTCAAATACCATTGCCGAGGTGCTTGTTTCAAGCCATACAAACTCTTCTTCAATCTGCACACTAGTTTCTCCTTACCTTTGACCTCAAATCCTTGGGGCTGTTCCATGTATATCTCCTCCTCCAAATCACCATAGAGAAAGGTAGTTTTCACATCTAGCTGTTCCAAATGTAAATCTTCAGTAGCCACAATATTTAAAACAGTACAAATAGAAGTCATCTTGACAACCGAAGAAAAAATCTCATCAAAATCAATGCCCTTTTTCTGTGCAAATCCTTTTACTACTAACTTGGCTTTAAATATTTTCTTACCTCCATCTTCCTCTTTCAGCCTATAAACCCATTTGTTTGGTAAAGTCTTTTTACCTGCAGACAACTTACATAATTCCCAAGTCTGATTTTGCAGCAAGGAGTCCATTTCTTCTTTCATTGCAAGTTCCCACTGAACCTGTGTATCCACCTGCATAGCTTCATCATACCCTTTTGGTTCACCAACAAAATAGAATACAAAGAGCGAGAAAGCCTTTCAGGAGGTCTACTTAGCCTTGTTGACCATCTAACATTCACTAGATTTTGTGGTATTTCTTGTTGTTGTTGCAGAGCATGAGGAACCACCGGAACATCACTATTTGGAGTATCATCCAAGACCACATAATCCTTTTCTTTCTTCTCATGCTACTGCAACTGATCTTTGTACAACACCTTCTCATTGAATACAACATCCCTACTTCTTACAATTTTTTGATTTTCAAAATCCCAAAGCCTATAACCAAATTCATCAATGCCATATCCAATGAAGGTACATTTTTTTAGTTTGCATCTAGCTTGGTTCTATTTTCAGAATCTACATGTGCAAATGCTTCACATCCAAAGGTTTTAAGAAAAGAATAACTCACTTTCTTGCCTATCCATGCTTCCTCTGGAATACCACAACCCAAAGGAATTGAAGGACCTCTATTAATTAAATATACAGCAGTGTTGACAGCTTCTACCCACATGTTTAAAGGCAACCCAACATGCAATCTCACGGTCCTTGCATGCTCCATTATTGTCCTATTCATGCGTTCAGCCACTTCATTTTCCTGTGGAGTTCCTGGAACCATTTTCTACCTACGAATTCCATTAAAGGAACAATAATCCTCAAATTCTTTGCTGCAATACTCACCACAATTATCAGATCTGAGACATTTTAATCTTTTACCTGTCTCATTCTCAACCAAGCTTCTCCATTTCTTAAATGTTTCAAATACATCAGATTTCTGCCTAAGGAAATAAATCCATACCTTCCTAGTTGCATCATCTATGAATGTAACATAATACCGAGAGCCATTGAGAGAAGATACCTGAGCTGGTCCCCATACATCTGTATGCACAAACTCTAACTTTTCATCTTTCTTTTGCTTCCCATCCTTGAGAAAACTGACTCTCTTTTGCTTTCCATACACACAACTTTCACAGAAATCCATATTAATACATTTAAAACCTGGTAAAACTTTCTTAGAATGAAGTACCTTCATACCTTTCTCACTCATATACCCAAGTCTGTTATGCCACAGTGTTGTCTCAGAATCTGCAGCAACTGTTTTAGTCTCTTCCTGCAAACCTACAGCAACTGTTCTTGAACCTGTTTATTTTTTCTCTGCAACAACTAAAGTAGAAGGAACAATATGACTTATACAAAGATATAAGGTGCCTACTTTCACACCTTTTACTACTATTAAGGCACCTTTTGAAACCTTCCAATTTTTATCAGTAAATGTAACAATGCAACCTTCTTTAGCTAGCTGCCCTGCTGAAATTAAATTCCTACTGAGCCTTGGAATATAACTTACCTCTTGTAGTAGCCAATGATTCCCATTCTGCAACTTAATCTTGATTCTTCCCTTTCCAACAATCTGACAGGGTTCATTATCTCCCATATAAACCAGCCCAAAATCCCCTTGGACATAATCAAGAAAATAACTTCTATGGGGTGTAGCATGAAATGAGGCCCCCTGAATCTAAAACCCATGAATCATCAGCATTATCTAGGGAAAGAATCAAGGCATCATCTTTAGATTTATTACTTACCACATTTGCCTCCTTATTGCCTTCTTGTTTGTCTCCTTCTTTATTCTTTCGAGACCAGCAATATTTCTTCAGATGACCTAGTTTCCCACAGTACCAGCAATCCTTCTGTCCTCTAGATTGGGATCTCTTGTCCTTTGATTTTCCTCGTGACTTCCCATGACCTCCATAACCTTTTCCTCTCTCCTTTGATCTGCCCCTGCTTTCTGCATTCAAAACACTGCCTGATGTGGATCCACTTGAGCTTTTCCTACGAATTTCCTCACTTAGAATAACACCAACAACATCATAGAATTTTAGGGTATTTGAACCAGAAATAGAGTTACTAACCGCCATTACTGTCATGCCCACATTTCACATGCGGTCACAACACGTAAAACACACATGTTATGTCCACATATGTCAGGTAGACATGATACGAACTATCAAAATTTTTTCTTTACGACATGAAACCTTCCCCTCGCACGCGTAAGCGTGCTCAGTTGCGTATGTTTTAAGTTGTCTAAATAATTGTTGCTACGAAATATATTCTACACACGTGTGTATCTAGATGCCGTTCACTAAGTTGAGTCGGTTCATTTTGCTTTATTTAGGGTTCTCTTGATAGATGGTTGAACTCTGATTGGTTATCTCAATCTATTAAATTCTATCTCGCATTCCTTGTTTAATCCTCTATCGATTTGTTTTAAAACGTTGCTTATTTCACCGTTTACGTATTTCTTAATTTATCTTTTTTATTTGCATTTAGTTTTTATTCATGTTTACTCATTTTCCATACTTGGTAATTCATTAGTAAAAAGAATTTACAACTCTAACAAAAATACAATATTCTTATAAACAAATTTAATGTAATTTGCTATTAGGGCAAATTATAATAGCCCCATTGAATTTCCCATATATATATATATATATATATATATATATATATATATTCATATAAATATAAATATATATAATTTCCTTTTTAAAACTTGTTGTGGAAACTCCACTTATATATATATATATATATATATATATATATATATATATATATATATATTAATTAACCTTTTATTGCAAGCTCACCCACTTACAATTAATATATATAAATATACATATATATATAGTTATATATATATATATACTTATATATATAATTGTTGTTTTAATAAGAATAGTGGAAACTCCACTTATAGCCTAGAATCATTTTAATATAGAATACCAACTCATTGAGAAGAGGGTTAAATAACCCTAATTTTATTTGTGAGCTAAGTGTTTGTTTGTTTTGTGCAAGGTTTAATGGTGGAGCGACGGCGGCGGATTTACAGAGAGCGGCATGGCTATGGAGGTGGGTGGAGAGTGGTGCTTAGGGGAGCGTCGACGGCGGAGGGCGATGCACGGGCCGCTGCTAGCGCCGGGTGAGGGATGGCAGGGTGTGGCATTTGGTGGCCACATTGAGCGGCGGAAGGGGGCGTGGTGGTTCGCGGAGGGAGGCCTGTGTAAAGGCCATGGGGGTCATAAGGGGCAGGGGATGTGGGGAGGGGTGGAGCCCCACCCACATCCCACTACGTGGGGTGTGGGTGGGGCTCCGTCCCTCCCCACACCCTCCATATATAACTTCGGTGGGGGTTATTCCCCCCACCCTCCTTTGTAATTTTTTTAAGACTGTGTAAAATTCGAACACATCGAACTCTCTACTTTTATTTCTTTTCAAATTCATAATTTTTAATCAATATTAATTAAAAATATATAAATATATATATATATATATATATAATGTGTATATCTCGTTTTCACAAATACATTTAATTTTAAACTATTTTAAATATATATATATATATATATATATATATATATATACACACATTCACAAGTGTAACAATATTTTCATTTTCACAATTTTATTTTAAATGAACTGTTAAATATATATATATATATATCAATTTCACAATTTCAATTAGTGATAAAAATGTAAATGCAGATGTATCAAATGTTCACAACTAAATTTAAAAGTAAAATGATATATATAAATATATATATGAATTTATATATATATTTATATAACGAATTTTCATGGTAATATTCATTTCATACTATATTCAACCTTTTAATTTCAATATAACAATTATTCAAATGAAACGGGACATTAACCGTTTAAATTTGTATTTGCCATTTGTAATGTATCAAGTAAATTTTTCATTTCAATTACATTTAAAGAACAGAAGTAAATACATGAAACTATTGAATATTTTCATTTCAATACACACAATAGTCTACTAAAATTCTATTTAGATTATCTCCCATTGCAAACTTACATCAAGTTTTAGTTTTGTATTCAAGGGCAAATTTGCAACTTTCATAGTACAGTAAAATTAACTTTCTCATTAAATAATACAAGGGATATATTTTATCAACTGATCCATTTCAACCACCAATCTAACAATCTACTATATTGATAAATAAGAACAAGCAACTACAAGATCCCACAACTCACAATATTCTAAGGGAGTAATTTACTTTCTTCTCCCAGCCCACACAAATGATGTAATGTAAAACCAATTAAAATCAAAACCTTTAACATAATGAGGGAGGATTATCTCTCCACTCCCTAGATAACAACTTTTACAACAATTTCAAGGAGAGAAGTTCTCTCTTCTAAAACTTTTACATAATGGAACTTTAAAAGACCAAGCTCTCATTACAAATAATAAGATAGAACATTTGCTTTAACAAGGCAAAATCCCTTCAATCCCTTTTACATGCTCCAACAGTAACCTGCAAGACAACAAGGGAGAAAACAAACAACCAGCTAGCTCTCCTCCCTACCTTAGACCTGCAAGAGGGTCACCCCCGAGTTAGGGAGACCATCCACATACCCAAGGTAGAATAGACCAATCACTTCACAACATTGAACAACAACAACAAAGCAATTAACACAGAGACACACCCATGGTTTACTCACAATACAAAGACTCAGCTTAGGTGAGTTCAGGTAGGGTAGGGAAGTAGACATCTCTCACTCAGGGTGTCATTCTTTACACATTTATCACATTTTATCACAAGGCCTCAAGCCAACAATTACTTTTTCTCAAGGCCTCAAGACTTCCAGTTAAATCAAGTTACCAGGGATATCCCAATAGGCTCTCAAAGCCTTAAAGCCCTCTTGGCTAAAAGTACCAACATGCCCTCAAGGCATTTCTTATAACAAGAAAATAAGTTGACACCTAAGGAGGGTCAGACCTTCCCTTCCCTATACAAGATGAGCATTGCCTTCCAATTGGAAGGAGCTCTTTCAACACCTAAAACAAAACCCCAAAACTAACAGAAAAACTCATAGAAGACAATTGCAAACTCATTCATCAAGCAAGAAACAAACATACATATCAAGCAACAGATCACACAAGAGAGTAGTCTTGTTCACCAACCTTTCAAAACCCAATTATGGATGAAATTTGATGAAGAGCTCCTCTCTAGCCTCCTTCTCCAAAATTCCTTCTTTCCACAATATCCAACCCCCTTACTCTCCTCCTACTCTTTCTTTGAAAACTAATTTCCTCTATTTTCCTAATTTCTCAAGTGGCATTAAACAACTAATCCACAACTCATCCATTATCCTAGTGGACTTAAACAATTAACCCCCACTCAAGAAGTCCCCCATTAAAGCCCACATGTAGAAATAAAATATAATAAGTAAAATATAAACAAAAAGGGAAGTGGAAGACACACCACCCTTATTAAGGGAAACCCCACCAAAAGAGAGGCACAAAAGACAAGCACTCCATTATTAGGGAATCATGGAGTTATTTTATGATTTAAAAGTGGCCTGAGTGTGGATCTACCACTCATCCCATTGTCCCCATGCTCCCAAATTCGTCACTTAACTTCACTGTGAAGTTTAAGTGACCATATGGAGGTTAACCCAAGGTTATCCTAGTCAAAAAGGTCCCTAGACCCATGGGGTATAACCCAGGGTTGATTTTTGCCTAGTTAGGACTCCCAGAGTCAAATAAAAACACAAGAAAAGGGGTCTAAAAGAAATAAAGTTTAAACAAGATTTAAAACATCATTTCTTACAACACTTATCATAATAAAAGTAAATCAGAAGATAGCCCTTATTCCCTTGACCTCATGCAACATTAACACATTACAACATTACAACATTTCTCAAACACGAGGTTGATCTTAGTTCCTCGTGGAACTAGATCGGCTCACAAGGGATACAACATAGGGTATGAGATGATCTCCTGTATATGTGGTTTCGTTACTAACACCTGCACACTCAAACTCGAAGTCAATAACACATAATGATATCATAGCCTAAGCAATTTAAATACATGCATACCTAAGCATTCTAACATATAAACATACTGAAATCACTTTAAAGTTCCATATCCATTCATCATTTTCTTAAAAGCAACAACTAAATATCATTGCACAATTATTTCCTTAACAATCAATTAGGTTTAATAAACAAGATTCAGGATCAATAGTCTCTCAACTTAAAAATAATGGCAATAGCACTGTAAAGAGTCTCATGAACAGTAGTGTAAAAAGTAGGCCTCACAATTACCAAACTATTCCAGCTTTTAGGCAAAGAACATAATACCAAGAGAGCTCTAACTTCTTCATCAAATTTTACATTTACAGAAGTCAATTGACTGGTAATCATATTAAATTCATTTAAATGATCTGTCACAGATCCACCTTCAATCATTTTCAGATTAAACAAACGCTTCATGAGAAATACCTTATTTGAGGTTGAGGGTTTTTCATACAATTTAGCTAAAGCTTTCATCAGACCATCTGTTGTCTTCGCTTCTGTTATATTGAATGCCACCGATGGTGCTAGGCACAACCGAATGGTTCCCAGTGCCTTTCTGTCAAGAAGATTCTAATCCTCATCAATCATTGTTGCCAGTTTCTTGGCTACTCCTTCCAACGGCATCCATAAATCCTTCTGATAGAGATAATCATCCATCTGCATCTTCCATAACTGATAGTTCTACCCATTAAATTTATCGACCTTCAATTTTCCCTTGTTTGCCATTGCTCCCATTCAACTGTGAGACTTCCACTCAACCGTGAGACTCCCACTCAACTGTGAGACCTTCCTACAGATGATAATCGAACACAACCCGCTCTGATACCACTTGTTAGAGTTAGACGGTAGAAGATATCAATTAAATGCAAATAAAGATTAAATAGAGGAATAAAAATACACAGAAATAATAACAACAAGAGACAAGTTTTAACGTGGTTCACCCAAACTCGGGCTACATCCACCAATAGAGAGTACAATATTATTATCTAGTAAATCAAACCGATTACAACAAGCAATCCCTGCAACTCAATACCGTTGCAAATGCTACAATACAATATCCGCCAAAACCCTAACCCTTAGCCACTTTTATCAAGCCTTATGACGGTTACAAACCTCGGCAAGGATATATGGCTAGTGTACAGTACTTTCCTGATCATTCGCCACCTACTAACACCTAAAACAATTATTTTGGCCAAAAACCAACTCTACAGCTTAGAAATTGAGTTTATTATAACCTAAAAAATGACTTTTTGTAATTGCATGGTTGAGACACTTTTCCCAACATTTCCAACACCAAGGACTAAAACCAAGCACCAATGTAAGCACACCAAATTTTAGTCCAGACAACCAATGCTTTTCAATGTATCTAAGGAGCCAAATCCAAGCAATCAACATGAGCACTTTGTTGCACATGACCACAAGATGAAAACACTTAGCCACCATGCAAGAGGGTTGTTTCATACTATCAAATAGGAACTCCAAGAAACACCATGCTACATGCAACCACATGACTAACTCGATATTAATGCTCCACCTTCTGCATCCTTTAAGTGCCTGCAATACTATATCTTAAAAAATAAGATCAACTTCAAGACTTCCATTCTACAAGGATTAATAATTAGCCAATTCCTTGTTATATATTCCCACAAGTTTCCCAAGCTAAGAAATTAAAATGGAGCAATACTTAAAACCAAGTCACCATGGATCCATCACATGCAATGACATGCAAGCACATGCAAACAATATGCAAGTCCATGCAAGTACATGCAAGCAACATGTAGGTACATGCAACCAACATGCAAGTACTTGCAACTATATGCAACCACTTGCAATCCATGAAACAACCCTAAATTTGAAACTAAATGTTAGGAAATATGCCCAGTATGCACCTCCATTATCGTAAGTTTTACTAGAAAAATCCTAATCCAAGTGCAAAAACTATGCCCATAAAACAAAATCAGGACACAGTCATTTCCCACATGAAACCTTAGAGGAAAGAAATATAGATCTCAAATATGTGAAAATTTTAATAGCATAATGACATGTAAAATAACACTTTTAGAACCAAGAATAAGAGAAGAATAAAAGAAGCATAGACAAAAGAGAAGAGACAACAATATACGCGAGGAAAACCTTTTCAATAAAAAACCCATGTCTAAAGAACAAATCCAATGTATTATTCAAAAATATAGAACAATTACAATACACTTCCAGGGTCTTGTCTTGACATGGAGAATATTATCGTACTCCTCTGGAGGAAATCTAGTAGCATAACTCTACAATGAAAACTCCTCAATGCCTCCATCTCAAGTCCTCAATATATAGATTTAAGGAGGCCCAAAAACTACCAAAACGCATTACCATGGACCCAAATAGGGTCCCAAAATACCGTGGTAAGAATTATCATGACCCAAACCCATTTTGACTTATTTTTGTCATTTACTTCCTTTGGAAAGATTCCTTATGACACGTCATTTCATGCATTATAAGTGGGTCAAGATTCTTAGTTCACTTTGTAATTCCCTATAATCATGCTCTTACATGTGTCATAAATCTCTTACACTCTTACAATGTCATAGATGCTCTTACGCATCTTACATGACATAATGCTCTTACATATTCTTACACACATCATACAAAGGCATACACATGGCATAATGGCCTCATTAAGTGGGGCACACCATTTTCCAAATGAGACATAAAATAATTAATAAATACATATTTCAAACATTAGGACTTGAAAGGTGTATGACACACTTAATACCAACAATATTCTATATTCATATTATTGTGTGCATTAAACTGCTCTACAAAATATTTAGATTTGTGTTTGTTACATAAATCTAATGGTTAGGGTACATGGTTGGACATTATTTCACTAGACCCTTCATCTATGACTACATCAACACCTTCCCTTGAGAGATAATTTCTCACTATGTTTGTTAATGTATATGTATTTGAACATTTGTCAATTATAGCATGAGACATTTTGATGATATTATTCTATATGTTTGACTATTGAATATCTCATGTGATGTTTAGATATTTCTACATGAGTTTGATTTCACTTTATATGTGCATATTGTAATATATTTTATGGTGTTTACTAGAGTTCATATGTATGTATGTATGGATGTGAAATGAATCATGCATATCAACTCACATGTTATTTAATGTAAGAAATAACCTCTAATAATGTAATGGAACCCTAGTAAGATGAAGCAATCAATGTCTCAAAAGGAATCCTATAATCAATATCACATGTAGTAAATGAACAAGAAGCCTCCTTAGGATTAGTATTAGTTTCAACATGAGGCTTTTTTCTTTTTCCTTGTTTCTCTTCTTGCTAGCAAGTCATGTCCTTGGGTTAGTGGCTAATTCCAAGATGTCTTCTAGTTTCTCTTGGTTCAACAAATCATGTATAACATTGTTCATTTCTACCTTGTCTAGTGTCATTGTAATTAAGTTTTGTCATAGTGTTGTATCTAGGACCATAAATTGGTTTGAAAGATGGCTTAGGAGGAAGTGATAGTGATTTAGAGGATGGGTCACTTTTAGGATTGCTTTCACACACTTGCCTCCTTTGCATCCTTATATTCCGTAAGTGTTTTACCATGGATAGATTGATCCATGTATAAAGATGAGATACCATAAGCCTTATGATCCACACATTACTGACCAACACTACAAGGCATAGAGTCTAATGAACTCCAATCATCACAATGATATGACTATGCGCTAAGCATTCATTTTGTTTGATGTAATTGTTAGATATGTCAATTTGAGAACATTTATTGAAAGATTGAGGATCTATAGGACGTATGCAATAAAGCTTCCCTTTATGCCAAAACTTAATACATTTATGCAAAGTAGAGGAAACTAATTTCATAGCATGTAATCATGCATGCCTAAGAAGCATATTATAACTTAATTTTCTAGGCATCACATAGAATAATGTATCTAGCTTGCATGGATTGGATTGAATTAGATGAGTAATAGTACCCAAATAAGATCTAAGCATATTATCAAAGCCTCTAATGATAATATTCAATGGTTGTATCTTTGACATGTCTACTTTTAATTATTTTAAACAATCTTCAGTGCATATGTTAAAGTTTGATCTATTGTCAACTAAAGATCATTTATGATATGTAAGGTAATGCTTCCTTAAGTACCTTTTTAGGTGGAATTTATTTGTCATCAATGATATATTGAATGATTTTCTATATGGCCAATAGACTCTATTAAAGATGTTAAGTTAGTTAAATGGAGTAGTATCAATTCCAACTTGTATTTTCTTTAAGGCCTTTTGTATTATATATCTATAAAATGGTGATGTACATACTAAGTCACATAGAGATAGTTTGAGTTCTTTGCATTTGTTGTATGATGTCATCCTCCTTTATTTGAGATGTATCTTGAGACACAGGAGGTAAATTAAGTTTATTGGTTGTCACACCCCATTTTTGGGCAATTAAACTATGCTATCTATAACTAATTACTTGGAAAACACTTCATCATGCATTTTAAAATTACATTCATGAAAACTATGATTTGAGGTCATTCACGATATGATTATTCTAATTTTATTCATGTGTATGCAGAATGTGAATATCAGTCTTGAGGATGATAAATGAAATGCCATGATCTTTATTATGTGATTATTTGATTATTAATTTGGTTTTTCATTTATTTGAATATACATGTGATTATAAGGTTGTAGACTAACTTCCTTGTTGGTAAATGAGGTGGATGTAGGACAATTAATTCCCCCCTCTTGGATGAGGAGGGAGAGTGTCACCGGAGAGAGAGTAGCAAATCAGGAAAATGGGTAGGATATAATGTTATGAGATTGCACACACACATGTTGCTAGAGGTTATGTGTATGTGTCATTGGAAGTGTTAGTGTATTGTAAGTCTCTTGTAAGATACTACCCCAAATTTTTTCAAAAATTTACAATGATATCAGTGTTAGCATCAATTGCATAAACCAACTAAATGCCTCATACCTTCTGATCACCCAGATTCCAGGATGGGCAAGGTGAGAGAATACAGTGATTGGCTTACAATAAGCAACTATGCAACAAGGACTTACAATTCATCCGCTGCGGCGGGCATCCACAATCTGTGGGAATTCACCACTTTTAGTGGGTAAGAAGCAAGCATGAAGAGATTACAGAGCCATCCACTTATTCAGTAGGAATACTCCACTTATTTAGTGGGTAAGTTCAATAGAGAAAGATTCTTTCTCCACACTGGCGGTAATACCATCTAGGGGTTATTATGTGAGATACATATAAGGAAAAGATTACAATGTTATTCGCTGTAAATGATAATCAAGATGACTATTTAAATCTGATATCACTCTTCCAGTGATTATGCTCACACAAGAACCCTGCAACCACAAAGAATGTTATGCTGATCACCCAATCCAAGGATGATATTCAAATCAAGGCTCTGCTATACACCAGAAATTATCATATCAGACTGCCCTTCATAGTACAGTGGCTTGTAGTGAGGAGACTCATAGAACATGTCATATACCATTGGTCTTTCTATCAATATCTAAGATACTTAGCAAGTATTCCTTGAAGACCATTGCATAAGACACTAATGTTCAAAGATCATTAAACAGTTATAAAGTCTCTAACTTGGACTGGTACGACACCCAAAAAGCTGGTACAAACTGCTACCAATTAAATCTATCTACCCACTCAGAAACTATTAATGCCGTATGAAATCAACCCCCACACAATAGACATTCAATCTTATTATATGCCACTGAAACAAGACAATGTAATATACATAAGAGATTATCTTCCCAAGAGCCATACGACCGTGAAAGGTAGGACTACTCAAGTTATAAATTAGATGTTTCTTTTAAACACACAAAAATACCATGAATGGTGACGCCTAGGCAGTAGAATGACAATGCAAAAAGGTTTAGACCCAAACACTTCTCCATTATTTTTTTATTTCAAATTCTTCAAATCAGCAAGTACGTCCATCCAGAGGTACGGACCAGCAAGAAAGTGCATAAAGACTTAAGCAAACATGATCAAAATACTAGCAAAATCATCTACAAAGGATTACAAATGATAAACTATTGATCTCCTATCCAAAAC
Organism: Cunninghamia lanceolata; assembly: GCA_027924645.1. NCBI lineage: Eukaryota > Viridiplantae > Streptophyta > Pinopsida > Cupressales > Cupressaceae > Cunninghamia > Cunninghamia lanceolata. Next base: position 14,790,193 of record BSBN01000068.1, on the reverse strand, counting down.
TTAACAAAAACTCTCAACTCTAATCGGCTCCATGGCAAACTCTATATGAGCTTGCTCCCAATCCACCTTCAACACAATGGTGATTCCTGTATGAAATCACATCAAACCTCAAGAAGGTTTTTGTCCTCAAGAGCATTCTACAAGAGGGGTTTCATCCTCGAGAATATGGAAGAACTCTCTGGTTCAATCCCAACAACATTTCATTACAAAATCCAAGCATATTCAAACAATGAGCCCATCACATCCTTTTATAACTTTTCTGAGGGGAATAAAATATTATTTCCTTTATCCCTTCATATTTCCTCAACAAAATATAAAAATAACTCATTATGTGTGCACAACTTAAAGTCACCTTTTTAATTAAAAGCTCCTTTTAGCTCCAAAAACCCCTTTTATCAAAATAAATGAAATATTTGATTCGCAAGGTCCTAAACTGATGCATCTATGATTTAAAGCTTTTCATCCCCTTTCCAACAAGCTATAACACTTAAGTGTTAAATGAATATTTCCTAACCTTTTTAACTTAAGTGCAATAATTAATTATTTAGCTCATTAAGTCAACTGATTTTACAGAAAATCCCAAATATCACAAAACTGCAAAATTAAGCATACCAACATACTCCATGATGTTTGGGAAGATGAATGATGCCTTCTGGGGGACTTTCCAAAAATAGACGGCTTCTCCAAGAATCTTGGAGAGCAAACCGAGAACTCAATCAAACATCAGAAAGCATCACTGTGAACCTGAACATCCACTAAGCTCAAAGCCAAGAAGAATAATTAATTAATACAAGGGAAACCCAAATAATTGTTCTGCAGACTGAACCAAGACCACTCCACAAACATTGGAGTCCTTCCTAAACATGTTGGATAGCCTCTGAGAGACTAGGAACAAGCATAATGCGCAGAAAATTCTATGCACCAAAAAAGGGACATTACATCTCTGAAGTACTTTACGTCTTTATGTCATCGTTTAAATGTTGCCTTGGTCATCTTAAAATTACTAAAATTGTTATAATATTGTTAAAATGGATTAGATGACAATCTCTTATGTTGTGTATCACATTTTTTCTTCTGTTGGAAAGGTGATAAACTACCTTACGCAAGTTGTGTGCATAGGATAGTTATATATGTAGGAAACTATGTAAATATATAAAGAAATACATATCTATATGATTTCATATATATACAAATACATGTCTAAATAAATATATTTATATAGATTATGATTTGATTTATGTTTAAATTGAAATACTATGAGATGAACTGCACATAGTGGAGATATATGCATTTAATACTAAAGTGATGCAAAGTTAAGAAGTTGGAGATATGCTCCATTACGCTACACCTTGGTGTACACTCACTCCAGTTGAATATTAATGTTCGACAAAGTGGAATTAACTCCATTGGAATCTTTAGCTTTCATGGAGAAAATTCAAGGATTATCACGCTCAAAAACGAGGGAAAATTGGGTGAAGAGGGGAAAGAAAAAGTAGGGAGGGCGGTGGAGAGAAAAAGGAGGAGCTTTGCAATTCTACAGAAGGAACTCATTACGGGTATGTTTTGTAGAGTGTTTCAAGCACAAAATGTGTTTTTAGATTCCAATCCTCTACATTTTCAAGATATGGGTTCGTCTCATCGAATTGTGCTTTTTAATGAATCTTTCTAGAATGTTTGAGAAGGGTCTTTATCTTTGTTTCAATAGTTGTTTAGTTAATAAACCAGTTTTATTTTTGAGCCAACCAATTTTATTTTTGAGCCACATTCAGTCTGAATATTAGGGTTATATCTAGTTAAATGTTGAAGACCATAATAGGTCTGCGTTTTGATAATACATTGAATATTATGAGACCATTATCGGTATATATGAAGATAGTGCAATAATATATGTAAGACCAATTAGGCTCTGTGCATTGGAAAAACCGTGGCATATTTTAAAAGAGCACGATGGGTTTGTGTATCAATAATATCTTGTATATAAATATTAAGACCATATTTTAGTTTGGGGAATGTGGTTGCATTGGGGAATATGTTATTTGTTACCTTGACCATACACAGGTTTGCATTTTGTATGAGTCCGGTTATTAGTTACTACGACCATATATAGGTTGGTATTTTGTATAATTTGGTTATTTAAAAATTTGACCTTATACAGGTATGAACTTCATGAAAAGATATGAGTTGGGTATTCCTTATTTTAACCATACCCAGGTTAGTTTTCTGCGTATAAAAGTATGAGTTGAGTATCCCTCATTTTGACCATATACAGGTCAACCGTCTGCATATGAAAATATGAGTTGGGTATCCATTAATTTGACCATAACCAGGTTAGTTTTTTGCATTTAAAAGTATGAGTTGGGTATCCAATATTACGACCTTATACAGGTCTACTTTCTATATATACAAGCATGAGAATTGGTTATCCTTTTAAAACACCATAAATTGGTCTATGCTAATGAATTCCTATTTATATAGGATATGAAATGGATTCCTTTTAATAATCATATATAGGCTGACTAATACAGGGCCACTAATATGTTAGTGATATGGAGATTATTGACTCAGTTATGAAATATGAGTCATACTCTGATGAAAATAAAAATAGCTTCTATTTCGAATTCATAGGGGATATGAGATAGTATATTGTTGTGAATGGTCATTAGATGAGAAATATTCATCTTCTTTTGCATTTTTAATATAAATTCGGACAGTGACAATCTTCAAAATTATTAGAAAAATGAAATTGGGTTTGAGACCTTGTAATACTCCTGAGTGCAGAGATTTACCAATATCGTTAATTGTTATATATATATTTCAATAGCTCAGTGAATGGATTGTTTAAGAGATGACTGATACAGTAGTCACTGCTTCAATAAGTTCTCAATTAGCTTGAGGAGTATTCTTGGATGGGCAAGTACATCTTTAGAAATACTCTATTTTCTTATATGGTGTGGCCATTGTGTTATAATAGGAAAACTAAATGCTTCCTTGTGTTAAAGAATTTTTAGATTTGATAATTATCCTATTCTTTTTGACTATTCAAGTAAATACTTGTTTTGAAACCAATATATTGGGAGATTAGTTGACTCAGTTAAACCATAGTTAAATTTTGGTTTAAGATAAAGTGTTGACTGTTAATATACTATATTCAGACTTGCATGTAAAGTCACTTCAATTGAGATAGATGTTATATCCTATGGAATCATGAGGGGTACTATCCCTTTAGAAGGGAGAATGTTAAGAATTCTCTGGTATGGAATTGGAAAGAGTTCCAGTTATGACTTGGCTGGTCTCAAGTTGTGAGCCTAGTTATTAAGATTGTATTTCTATGTTAGCTTAATGCTGATGTTTATTATGATAGCATGATACTGTTAAACTAAGTCATTGATGTTTTTTAACTGAGAAAGACTCTCTACCACTTACCTGACTAGGTTTTTTTGTGGTTGACATAGTTTTTCTAAAACATCAACTAGCCATGTCAGTGATAGGAGGCTGTTTACATGGTTCAGTGATATGTCATGAGCAATATGCTTTGTGATAGCATGTATGTGAATAATGTGACTCCTATTGACAAGACAAGGATAAAGGTGTGTGAACAACGACACACATCTTTGTTGTAGGAATGTGTTATTGATATAACAAAACTTGGGCCAAAGTAATGCATTATGTTGCTTGCATTATCGATTCATAGTGTCTGTTGAGTTACATGTCAGTCGGGATTGTCATACTTAGCTAGAGAATATCTAGAGTCATGGAAAATTGAATGTGATAGGACACCACATCAGTTCTCAGATGGCATGATATTCTTGTAGATTTTACTTATCTGCTACCCTCGTGAAGGGTAGGGCCATTTCCAGTTGGAAGGTGTGCAAGAGACTGTTGTTCTGTGGTTGGAGGTAAAGCACTCAAGTGATGCTCTCCCTCTTGTATCTAAAGAATGTTGAAGGCTTGATTCTATAGAGACACACTTTATTTATTCCACTTCTTATATATGTATATTTGTGAGTTTGTATATGATAATGATATTAAGAACAAAATACTAACATGTAATGTAATATGGATTATTATTTATGATTGTTTATTCATCCAAGTGTGGACTTATATGAATATATTGACTATTAAAAAAAATAGTGTATTCTTGGTGGAATTTTAGCATGTTTTTAAGGAACAAACTGGCATTTGTTACATTGGTAGTTAGGATAGGTAGTGGTAAATTGAGATATTATCCTCTTTCTCACCTTTGGTGAGTGTGTCCAACAAGATTATAATCATGTGAATCTACTAGGGTGGCATGAAAATAAGGTATATGAGATACATGCATAAGCCATTCTAATGATAGATTTGGATCAAGGATAGATTAGGAGGGGTCATCTCTAAGTCAATATGTCATGTCCCTAAAATTGTAACACTAAAATATAAAGTATCGAAATACATCACATAAATCAAATGAATGACAATGTACATATTAACAATTTAATATTATTATAATTGTAATTATCATAGGATAACATTATAATTATAATTATCAAATATAAATATTAATGTTAAACAACTTAATATCATTAAAATTATAACTACATAATGTTACATAATATAAATATATTAACATAAAAACATAATATATATATATTAAAAGCAGATTGTTAAAAATGAATGTTTAAAGACAACAATCAGGCCTTAAGAAAAGGCAGCGATTATAGTTAGACTGGAGCATATGAAACAAAGCAACGATGAGTGTATAAATTGCAGCAATTATAATTAAATTGATATCGTAAAATACAACAACAACTATATTGATTTTATGAGGAAGCGATTAAGTAAAGATAATTAAAAAGCAGCAACTTTAATGAATAAAGACAAACGTAAAAAGCCAAGAGAAAAAGACGAAACATAATAAGACAAAATTGCTAATAAGACAAAAATGTCTTAGGAAAAGGTGATGGTCTAATAAAATACAGCAATTCATAAGAGAAGCGCCACTTTTCATAAGTAAAATTAACTTAAAGATGAATATCCTTTATAAAGGCTGATCCTCAAGAAGGAGATTTAGAATATGCAATTATATCTAAAGCAAGCAACTGATTTAAAGTGATACGATTATCTTTGAGGAAGATTAGTGACAATGTTAGATAGGAGATTTAAAAAATGTGATTATATCTAAAGCAAGCGACTCATTTAAAGTGATATGATTATCTTTGAGGAAGATTAGTGACAATGTTAGATAGCATGCTATTAAGGTTATGAAGAGATGCCAATTATATGGAGGTGCGTCCTTGGGCAAAAGACATTATCCTTCATGGAATCCTTGATGATATAAGAGGTGGGAGTATGGAAAGATTAGGATGGGAGATAGCATGGGAGTATTGGGTAGGTGTAAGGCAGTAAGTATAAGAGGGAGTATCAAAAAATACACATTCAGATCTGCAAAGGCAGAAATAAAGAAAATAAAGTCTAAGGTAGAAAGTTAAATGAAGATTTAGGAAAAAAGAAAGAGAGCATAAATAAAAGGAATATTAAGGAGAAAAAGGTCTGAGTTACATACAGATTAGCAAGAATATTTCTGAATTGGAAAGGCATACTTGGAAGTAGATCTAGAATATAAAGATACAGCAGTATATTGGCTGCAAGGAAGAAAATCCTTAAGAGTTCTAAGGATACAAAGGTAAGAATTATCCTCTTGGTATGATGTATCTAATCCTATGTTTCTTATGATAAATGTCATATGATAAATAATGACAAATGCATATAATTGAAAGATTATCATTAGTTTCATAAGCATTGTGAAACATGCTATGAAATATAGATTATATTCACAACACACTTGATATGATTGCTTGCAACTATGAAGTTTGATTAGTTTATTATGCATTAATGTGGATTCTTGTGTGAATGTTATGATGGAGGGAATTAAGGGCCTACAAGGAGGGGAAACAGCGTTGGGATCATCTTCTAAGTACACCACCCCATGGTGGATGGCTAAGGCCTGCCACATGTGGGCCAACGGGGCATAAGAGGCCGCTCTTGGGCTTGGAAGGAGTGATTTCTGGGACACTCTGCTATAGTTGCACTCCCAATCTCCCATCACGGTGATTAATTGAGTCATAAGAAGAAGCAGAATGGTTCTGATAAGGGGAATGGTGATAGGATGCCTCACTACATATGGATGGCAAGAGGCCACATGGGGCCAAGAGGGGTGAAGCACCCACTCTTGGGCCTAGGGTAGAGGGTTTCTTGGGCACCCTATCAAACCATTTTGTCCCAGGAAGAATGAATTAGAAACCTAAAAGATTTTAATATATTCATGACATGATATTTATTTCTTGTTATAAATGTTTACTAATCTATTTACAGGTCTTAAACATGTACCCAATTAAGTCATAAACTTTCCCAAAACCAAGTTGATTAATTGAAATTGATATATTAGGGCAAATTTAGGGGTCTTCCAAATTTGGGGACATTACACTATATATCCTCATGTGAATTAGGTCTAGAAAAATATGCAATGAAAGCATTGACCAAATTCATAAAGAAAGCACATAGAGCAAGTAAGATGAAACAAACCATTCTAGAGCTCTACCATTTAGGTACAATCTAAAATCACTAATCAATAAAATGCCATCATCTATGTGTTGATAATTAGCAAGTAAGAATGACTTCACATGTAAAGGTGCATTAGTAGACCCATCATAATCATGATGTAATAGTTCATCACTAAGGCTTATAATGTCATCATGCAAGGTCAACAAAGGCAATGAAATACCAATGAAGCCTACACGAGAAGATAATGAATTATCATCAAGGCATAAGCTATCATCTTATAAATTAAGGCTATGTGAGGTACAAGTATCCATAGATTCATAATGGAATGTAAAAGAATGATCCCCAATATGCTCATCATCATGTATAAAAAAATATAACTCATTTAAAGCACATGAATCTATGGAGATGGAATTATCATGACATGTAAAGGATTTATCATCACAAAACAAATTAATGTTGTGCATAGGTGAATAACATGATATATCCAAGTACTTAGTGTATGCTAATCATTATCACAAGATATAGGATCACCATGAAATGTATGAATAAATGAACTAAGCACCTCTAATAACATAGAGTTTATGCTAGAAAACTCAAAGAAAGATAAGAAAAATAGAACACGATATAAAAACACCTTTATAGAAGACACATGTATATCCATAGCATAAAAAGTCATAAGTATATTGAGGATAGATGTGCCATGTGATATGAAAGATAAAAATATGTTAAAATCTAATGTAAATGAATGTAGATCAACAAAGGAACAAACCCTAAAAGGTGATTTGAATGCAGAGTAATCTAGGGTGGGAAGGTGGGATAAATGATAAATCACAAAGTAGAAATGATAAATCACAAAGTAGACCCAAACCCTAAGCAAAAGATATGAGCATATAAAGATTAAAATGCTAGAAAAATTTAGAAATAGATGATAAAATAGAGTTATATCATATTTGAAAACCTTACGTTGATTAAAAAACCCTAGAGGAAAACTAGGTCATGTAGGATCAATTGAGTTTACCAAGAATATAAAGGAAGATTTCCCCCCCTAAGGTCAATCTAGGCTAATTGAGTAAATGCAAACAATTGAGCACAAATTAGTCTAGATTAAATAATGACAACTAGGAATGATAAAATTAAAATAATGAAACAACTATTTTAGGAAAGTAAGTGTGAAGAAGAAATGTACTTAGCTTTGTAACTAAGGAATGAATGTAATATGGTGTTGAAATCTTTATGGTTTAGGATAAAAAAAGGATTATGATAATTTGTAAATTGCCTTCGAATAAAATATTTTGTTTTCTCCATGCAAGGTCGAGCTTGGAGATCAAGGTCGAGCCTGTGATCATGGAAATGTTCTTTACTTGTGAACTTGATTTGACAAACTCCAAAACTCTATTTTTCACTTTGCCAAATTTGCCTCTATTCCTTTTGTCTTTTCTGATAGCTGGGGACTAGTGATTTTTATAAATATCTTGGGTGGATTTTCATTAGTGTCACAAGGGGAGACATTCTCCTAGGTCAACCACTAAAAATCTTGAGGAAACAATCGAAGACTATTTTTCAAACATGCACGTGCTCCTAGAATGCTCATGAAGATCTAGATTCCTTTTATTGCACAAAATGAAGTGCTGTAATGCCTTAAAATGAAAGAGGACTTGTAAATTATGGATGATGTAAAACAAATGCGTTGAATGCCTTTAAATACATGTACACAGTAGTAAATCACACAAATGTGTGTTTAGTTAGCCCCTGGAGAGAAAAAAATTGGTTGGAGTCATCTAAATTTTGAGTTTAAAATTGTAAATTTTAAAGGGTCAAGTCCAAGGGGTCAAGGTTGACCCCACAATTGAGGAGTTGACCTTGGACTGAAAAAGGGGTGGATCAAGGTGGGTGACGTGCATGGGAATGTGTGCATGTATAGGCATTAGGAATGTGTGGATAGGGAAAATTTATTAGAATGTGTAATCATAGAAATGAGGTAAGAGATAGGTGTATAGGAATTTATGCAATGAATAGGTAGGTATCATAAGGTAAAGGACTTGACTTCACACAAAATTACGCCATTTATGAATATATCAATATATCAAGAAACACTCCTCAAAATAAATACAAAACTAAATGAAAAATGACATGGATATGCAAATTTCACCATTACTATTATACCTACAAAATAGAATTTAATTTAGAAAATAAAAATATTATAACTACAAGTATCCGACAACAGAGTTGTGAGTATTTTTAATAACATTTATTTTAATCATTGCAAATTCTAAAATAGTAAAATTTAACTTTTGGGAAACAATCTTTGTACTCTCCACTAAATTGACTTTGATTTGTTACAGCATCTGTTACTCATAAATTGACTTTGATTTGGTTTGGTGCTGCATATATTCCTTTGAGTTTGTTCTGCGCAATTTGTTATCTTCTTTAAAGAAGTTGTATAATGCCTTGGTTACCTTCTCCATTGCCTCCACCTCTTGGGTGCTTTCCGTGTTGGGTATCAAGTTATCAAAACAGAATCCTCCGTTGGGATCCACTGCAAGTAACAAGGGCAATTTATTGAAGGTGGAGTGCCTCCTCAAGAGACGCATAACTATGGGGTTGATCGACCAGGGGTCTGCAATTGATGGCCACCCTATTTTTTCAACACCTCTTGCGTGAAGACTTCTCGTCTCTCTGCCATGAATCACTATTGGAATCCATACTACCTCGAAGTCTACCCTGTTTTCTATGGGCTTCTCTTGCAACATCTTTTTGAGATTCTCGTACACACCATTGAAAGCTGAGCTTTCTTCTTCAATGTCACGAAGCAAGGACACTAAGAGGAAAACAAATTTCCCTTCAAGTTGCTTGATACCCATCTGAGCAAATAAGGAATCCCCAGAATTAAATTTGTTTATCACATATTGAAGAAGATCAAATGGAAATGAAATTTATTTAAATGTAAAAACAAAACTGAAAAACAGGTCAATAAAGGGATTGAAAATCACAAGACATGCTGTAGGTACTGATAAGGTGAAAGGAACCTAATTCACATGCAGCAAGAATAAAATAACTTAAAATAAATAGGGGGTAATGACCGAAAACATGTAAACCCAGAATAATTTTGAAGTATAAATATTCAAGAGTGATGATACTATCCCTAAGTACTTATATGCCAGTTAATGGAGATCAAGAGTATAAAATTTTAACAAGAGTGCCACCTATGCAGAACAATAATAGTTGGCTTATAATAAATGCACCCTGATATTGGCTTATGTAGTAACTCAAGAGTTTAAATGGAGAGAGGGTCGATGTAAAACATATTGTGTTGGCTGTTTACTTTCAATCTTTGCAAATAGGAAAATGTACCCACAGCTCCTGGTCACATTTGATTGTATTTATCAATGGTAAAATAATAGTGAGTGGTTAATTCAACATAAAAACTGTAAACTTTTGTGATTAAGAAGCCCTTAAAATTACAGCCAGAAGTATTTAGTAAAGCAATACATTGGAATAAACCTAAAACAACAATTCTACCTGACTTGTCCTGGTAACAAGGAAGTCTATTTCTTTTGTGAGCAACAATGCTTGAAGCAATTCGATATTGCTATGCTGAGGGGTTTCTGTAAGTTCCTTTAAGCGCAGGTATTCAGTTCTTGGAACTTCCACGGTCATGGCCCGTAAGCTATTGTTTGTGATACCCATCCAGGTAGAAAAGGACTTATGGTTTGTTCCGCACCGTACAACATCACTACTGATCATAGCATAATCCATCTTGTGATCAAAGGATTCGACAGTGGACAAAGCTTTTTCAAAGAATACTTGAGCTTCATAGTCATCACAAGTGAAAACATGATGCCTGCCAGCCAGGTCCCTTGCCAATGAAGTCACAAATTTGCTCACTTGAAGTACCTGCATGTTCTTACACCTGGCTTGGAGATCATCAAGTATTATTCCCAGCGCTTGTAGCTCTTCCTTCTGATAGCTATGGAAGAAAATAATAGCTATGGTTGTGCCTTCTTCAAGACTATAGGGATAAAATGGTCGTCCATTCACATCCACAAAAAACCATTTGCCATCGAAGAAATTGAATGATCCTTGTTCCAACTCCTTAGTAATGTGCGAGTCCTGCAATATGATAGGAAGCATGGTCAACAACTGAAAGATCCTTTGGTTCTGCATTGCATTGTTTCTAGTTGATGCAGAGCCTTGCTCTGTTCTAATTAGTCCAAAAGGTTAAGGGAAGACAATAAAGGAGACTTGTTAGGGACCACTCTACTTAAATATCATCCATTTCAATGTCCAAACAGTCAATAGCAATTTTACACCTCATCCGCAACAAAAAGTGCTAAATATTTGTCCTATTTTGATTGGCCAAAATTTACCTTTGACTATTGAAATGGATGATGCTTAAGAATAACTGTTAGAGACAGCCCAAAACAATGGGACTTGGTCTTATTAGAGGCTGATGCGGTCAAGGATTGAGGGTGAAGCTAATGACAACTTTATTTTTGCAGCACGAAACTACACCCAATGCAAATGATGTAAAACATACAATTTAAGAAAACAAATCTTCCTCCTTCAAAAACATATAAACGAACTTAAAATGAGAAAAATACATTTACCAAGATCAAAGATGATACTTCGATGTTCTCCAAGCATACATTCAGCAAAACAGTCATAGATCAACTCAACCCAACTCCCTAAACAAGATAGGCAAAGTAAATAAACTGTAACTCAATCCTAAGATTTCTGCCACATTACAGGTTTGACTTTAGAGCAAATGTAAATAAACTATAACTCAAGCAAGGTATCTTCCCGTCTTATGGGGATTCTGCCCAAAATCGCTGCCTGGATCATATAGTTTTGTAAAAACAAAAAAAATTGCCATTTGTAGACTCTTTTGAGGTTTTCTTCTTATACCTGCATACATATTGGTTTGTAATTGTATTGAGTTTGAGAAGAGGTTTGCAGGTGTGCCCTAAAATCTAGTGTGCAAGAATCAAGGCTATCTCCAGGTGTCGGTTATTGGGCATTTTTGTAAGGCTTGTTTGAATAAATTACATCATGATGTTAGTTAATAGTAAAAGGTAGAACAAAGTTCGAGGAATAACAAACGAATGAACAAATATTTTGATTCTTGTGTAGATTCTTTTAAGAGCTTCTAGCTTGCAGAGGGAGATTATAACGATGAAATCTATGCAAATATGCATTGCAGGTTGCAAAAGATCTTTGTACTGAGAAAGAATGGTTTTCTTTCATTGAATAGTATTGGGATAAAAAAAATTATGAGAAAATGCATAGTACATTGCCTTGGTATCTTGAGTAAGAAAACTTACCGACGAAAGGGCATGGGATAAAAAGCAAGGTACCATAGCAGGTCGGCTTGTGGCCACAGTGAAGTGGTAAATCTTGTTCTCTCTCATCATCTGGTTCCATGTATCCAGTAGATGTGGGCTGTCATGAATGTCTACAAATGTCAAGCTTTGTATCTTACTCAAACTTGTCAGCCAGTGTCCCTTGAGTCCTTCACAATTAGACAGATTCACCTCTTTCAATGATGGCAGACGGCTCAGTCGAGCAGAGGGCTCCTCCAAATTTTCACATGAGCTTAAATTCAATTTTTCCAGATGTTCAAGCTTGTGGAAACGTTTGGGGAGGCACACAAGGCTTCTACAACCGCTCAAGTTGAGGCTTTTTAGACCACTCAGTTCCATTGGAAATTCCTCTGGAAGTGATTTCAAACTGATGCAGTCCACTAAAATGAGTTCTTCCGCACAAACCTTGATGATATTGATGAACCCTTTTGATAATTCTGGTACACTTAAACACCAACTCAGGGACACCCTCTTGTGCAACAACGTTATTTCTCCATTCTTTCCAGGAAGAGCTTTTAGTCTCTTGCAGGACTCCAAACAGAGCTCGTTGAGAGCCAAGTCTTCAAATCTTTCTGGCAATTCCATCAGATAAGTACAGGCTCTCAAATTCAAGACATGCAATGTGGATAGTTTCACCAAGCTTTTGGGAAGTTTGTTAATGCTCTTGCAATATGACAAATCAATTTCCTTCACAGAGCTCAGCAAACCCATACTTTCAGGAAGATCCTTTAAGCTCCTACAGTAAGAAAGGTTAATCTTCTCAAGAGTGCTCAACCACCCAAAATCTGAAGGCAAGGTACTCAAAGATGAACAATGGCTTAGATCCAACATCTTTAAAGATCGGAGTTTCCCGAAGGATCTTGGCAAACTCTGTAGTCTTTTGCATTTATTCAAAATCATCTTCTGTAAAGCATGCAATTCACAAAAAGTGTCTGGTAATGTGTTCACATTATTGCCTCCTATGTCCAACTCTATGATTTTACACTCCTTGGGCAGATTGTCCAATATAAGGTTGTTTTCAAGTTCTGGTCCCTTATATCTCACCATTCTGAGTGTTGGGGGAACCTGCAGGCAGAAAATGTAGTAAATTGCAATAGCGTTTTGTTTTGTTTTGTTCTCTGTAATTAAAAGTTTCAGCTTTCACTAAAATAAGAATTTTGTCTATTTAGGTTTAGAAAGCAAAGATGAAATCAGGTCCACTTAGCAAACTCTCCATTTAAATTTCCACCCTGCACAGCTACAGGGTAGATTTTGCACGAAGTAAAAATAATTATTAGTATTTAGAGAAGCAAACAAATAGATACATACCTGTGGCGTTCTTATCCCCATGTTCTGCTCAGAGTTGTTGTCCAAGAACCTTATGTTGTCCAAGAACCTTATGTTATCTAAGTGGCTGATATTGAAGGGTACGGGCTCAACTCTTCCCGCTTGAAAATATCTGAGGTAGCTAAATTTCTTTTTGCAGTTACCTTTCACTATTGTCCAGGCTCCTAATGCAAGAACTCTTAAATTTGACATTTCATCCAGCTGTTGTGAAGATATAGGGATTGGACACTTGTTTTGTACCAGCCAGATTCCTTTAATTGCATGAAGCTTCAGGGGATAAATTAAATCAACACAAACCACAAGAGAGTGAGTGAATCAGAATAGGGTGATATCACAACATACATGCCAAACCTTTTCTAATAGAAGGTAATGTCTGATGTTTTTGACTCAACTACATCACTTATAACTAGGAAATGTGATTTTATAAGGAATTATAGATCAGCATTATGTATAGCCCATATAAATTATCAATTCTACCTAATGTCAGTCCATGATTCCTTAGCAATTCAAGTTTTCTTGAAGATGAGTGAGGTGGCTCGTTGAGCAGATCTGATAAAAATCTTCTACCCAGGTAACCTACAAAAGCTTGGGCAAGTGTCTTCCTGCTAAATTCTTCAATCTTAAAATATACCCACTTGTTTTTTTATCAAACTTAGGATACAAGAAATACTTACTTTGCCTTCTGCTAGCGCGGCATGCAGATCACTGGCATTAGTTATTCGAATTCCTTTTCCCAGAGAAAGACAATAGGTCATGACTTTATCTGGCACACATACTTTGTTTGACTCTCTCTTCACCAGCTCCAACTCCTTTAGCTTTTCCAGCACATCCTTGTCCAGTATGCAGGCTGTTTGATTCCACTCCCACCCACTGAAGAATGAACAAATGTCTAGAAGAGCATCCTTTGTGACTGCCGATTGGTGGAGGAACTGTTCTTCACAACTCAAGTAGTCCTTGAGTTCACGAAAATTGGGTTCCTTAGTTTTTATCCATTCTGTTAATCTCCTGAAATCCTCATCATCGATGTAGTACTTCATCAAATAGTCCCTGACTATTCTCATTTGCTTCTTATTGCCCTTACATATTTTTATTATGCTCCTCAATGCAAGTGTATGAGTCTTCTCAACCGGCAACTTTTTGCTGAAGAAATCCAGTGCTTGGTTATAACTTAGACTTCTTATAACATACAGATGTTTTTCAAACACGGATTTCTCTACGGCAGATGCCACATTTTTATCCTGAATGGTAAGGAGTAGCCTCATCTTATTTCCTTTGCTTATCCTCTTGGGTAAAATCTTTTTGAGGAATGCAGCACTGGGTACATTATCAATGTAAATAAATACGTTGCCCTGTAAACATTGTGAGACCACTTTCTGCCATTCATTATCACTTTCTATTTCCTTCTGATTTTCTGTCGATGGCAATTTGGCTAAAATTGTCGACCGCACACCAGGTACCATGTCTAAATCTGATACGGATCCTTCTTTGGCTGTGTCGAGTTTAGTGAGTTTTATTATGATTTTCTTCCATTTATCCTTATTGAAGTCAGGATCTAGCTTTGAGCAGACTTTATCAGCAACTCTGGATTTCCCTGTGCTCCACGCACCACAAATGAAAACTGCAACTGCTGCTTCTTTTTTTTTGAGACCAAGCATCTCCTTAATCTTGTCAGCTGTTTGTACCAGTAAACAAAACAAAATAAAAATAAACAAAAAATATTTGTAAACTGAAACAATATCCTTGTATAAAACACAACAAATTAGAAAATATTTGAATATGTACCTGAATCTTTTTCAGCATCAGAAGTGGCACTACGAGGCACTGGCCCAGGGTTACGTTTGCGTCCATCTTCAACACACGAACCAAAACATGACAATCAACACATCTAATTAATATAATCTACTGTAATCACCTTTTCTTACATATTAATGATTGTTCAAGGATGTTAGACCCTTCTTTCTTGATACTATTATCACCTTTTCTTACATTTGTGCCTCGTCTTTCATTGCACTAGGATAAACATGCTTCATCTCTAGTAGACCTTAAAATATTTGTACATTAATATGTCAATATTTTCTCATAATTAAAAAAAAAAAATTAAAAATTATAAAAAAATTGATCAGCTTGGATATCTTGACAAACTCAACTTTCTTGCTAAGGGATGTAATACTTCTTCATTCAAATTATAGCAAAGTTGAAGTGAGGCATTCCAAATTTATTCTTATAGTGTGACACATTTGTGTTAGAATAATAAACATACCTTATTCCTAAAGAAAAAAGAACAAAATTGGATGAAAAAAGTATCAAATGCGTTTTTATTGGTTATGGTTTTGAAAATAAAGCTTACAGATTATATGATCCTGTAACTAAGAAGTTAATCATAAGTAGAGATGTCATTTTTGATGAAAGCTCACACTATATTCCTAATGAAAAGGTTCATAATATTGAGACTGATTTGAAGAACTCTAATCCTCCTGTGAGTGATGTAGGTGAAGAGGAGTCTCATGAATCAGAAGTCATTGATAATGCAGAAACTTCATCCTCAATCATCCCCCATCACTCATGCTAGATACTAATTTTGATCAAATGACTAAAAGATCTCATAGACAAGTTAATTATGCTCTCATGACTCAAGTTTTGCAGAATGATGAACCAACAAATTTTACAGAAGCTAGTGCAAAGGAAGAATGGGTTGTAGCTATGCAAAGTGAAATGGCGTCCATTGAGAGAAATGACACTTGGGAGTCGGTTGAGTTGCCCCCTGGTAATGATGTTGTTGGTACAAAGTGGGTTTATAAAACTAAATATAAATCTGATGGAACAATTGATAAATATAAGGCTAGATTGGTTGCTAAGGGATACTCTCAACATGAAGGTATTGACTATACTGAGACTTTTGCCCTTGTAGCCTGGATGGATACTGTTAGATTAGTCTTGTCCTTAGCTGCTCACAATGGATGGAATGTTTATCAAATGGATGTTAAAAGTACTTTTTTGAATGGTTATATTGATGAGGAAGTTTATGTTTCTCCTCCTCAAGTTCTTGAAGTTCCTTCGAAAGAACATTTTGTCTACAGGTTGAAGAAAGCCTTATATGGCCTCAAACAGGCACCTCGAGCATGGTACTCCAGAATTGATTCTTATCTTCAACAAAAAGGTTTTGTAAAAAGTCAATCTGATCCTAATCTTTATATTCAGCATTATGCTAAGGATATTCTGCTTGTTCTTTATGTGGATGATCTCGTATACACTGGGAATAATCCATCTTTGTTTCCTGAATTTAGAGCAACTATGGTTTCAAAATTTGAGATGACTGATCTTGGACAAATGCATTATTTTCTTGGTCTTGAAGTTTGGCAGCATAAAGGTGGTATATTTTTGTCTCAACAAAAGTATGTTTCAGATCTTCTTTAGCGGTTTCATATGAAGGATTGCAATCCTATGGACACACCTATGGAGGTTGGTGTTAAGTTGTCTAATTTGGATGACTCCCCTTCTGTAAATCCCACTCTCTATATACAGTTAGTTGGAAGTTTGATTTATTTGACCACTACTAGACCAGATATTACATATGCCGTTAGCTTGGTCTTTAGGTTCATGTCCACACCTAAGGAGACACATTGGGGGGCAGCCAAAAAGATTCTTAGGTATCTTCGAGGAACAATGCATTATGGTATCCATTTTCAGCATTCCAAGGAGAGTATGTTAGTGGGCTATATTGATTTTGATTGGGCTGGTTCCATAGATGATCACAAGTCTACCTCTGGTTATACATTTTGTCTTGGTTTTGCTGTAATTTCTTGGTCATCTAAAAAACAACCTAATGTATCTCTTTCTACTGCAGAGGCTGAATACAAGGCCGCTACTTCTGCTGCTTGTCAGGTTGTTTGGTTGAGAAGAGTGTTATAGGATCTTCAACATCTCCATGATGGCCCCACATTGATATATTGTGACAATCAAAGTACTATTCAAATGAGTAAAAATCCAGTGTTCCATGGTAGGACTAAGCATATTGACATTCAACACCACTGCATTCATGAGTTGGTTCAACAAGGCATGGTTGCACTTGTCTATTACCCCACTGCAGTCCAACTTGCTGATATATTCACAAAGCCCCTTGCTCATGATCGTTTTCAGACTATTCGGTATTCACTTGGTGTTCTTGCCAATGTTCATTATGGGGGAGAATTGGGATAATGAACATTTTTTTGTTGTTGTTTTCGTATGTTTATTATGGGGGAAAATGTTAGAATAATAAACATACCTAATTGATAGTTATGTATTTAGTTTAATAAACATACCAAAAATAATAGAGAGTTATGTAGTGGACAGGTAGACAATTTTGTATCTTTCATGTTAAATACTTCTTGTATTCCATTGATCAATACAATTTTTGGAGAGTTCCTTCTGTTTGCATATTGTTGTGTTGTTGAATGATCTGTGGATCATTGTATTTTTTTTACTTTGCTCTTTAATACCTTCAATTTGTCTTTGGTTGTTACACCTTTAAGCTACCCCACAGTAGGGTAGTTTTGCACAAATTTAACAGAATGAACAACATTGTTTGATGATAGCGGAAGAATTGGGGAAGTTGGAGATAGAGAGAAAAGCATAACCATATGTCTGTAATATTCTTTTTTTTTTTTTCAATTAAAGGTTTTTTTAGTCTTTTCCAAGTATGGGAACATGTAATCCCAACCGTTAGTTACTTAATATTGTTCTCTTCATCCTTTGCATTTAATTTTTTACAGGGGCATATTCCTAAGAGATATGGATGCACTTTATATGTGTGTGTACTCTAATGTGTATGGGTATGACCCAAACATAAGTAAGTATGATTTGATTTGACTCCTCTATGTTAAAAAAGAAAATTCTCTCATGTTCAGTTGACTCAGGTGGGGGAGAAATATACAACACCTAAAAAAAAACTTTGTTATTCTTGTGTGTAGTGTATAGAGCTCAAGCTCTCTTGGTTTAATTTCTGTGAGAAACTATTTTTTATTAATACTAGGGAGTAAATATTTGTGTCTGTCATCTTATTTTTTACTCTCTATTTTCCTTCATTTGGTATCAGAGCCAACAATGTTATCTTCCTTTGGCACAAGTCTTACTAATCCTCAAATTTCTCAATTTACTAGCAAGAACTATAAGTATTGGTCAATCACAATAAAGGCTCTATTTAGTTCTCAATATATACAGGAGTTTGTGGAAAATGAGTTTCCTCAAACTTACAGATGCAATGACATAATGCAATATCTCAAGCAGAGAAGGATTTGCTTAGGGATAATAGAAAAAAGAATTACAAGGCTCTCTTATAATGCATGAAAGTGTCTTCCCAAAGGTTGTAGGAACAATAAAATCAAAGCAAGCATGGGACATCCTCCAAACCATGTACCAAGGTATGACTAAAGTAAAAATTGCAAAGTTACAAATGTTGAGAAGAGATTTTGAGACTATGTTTATGAAGGATTCTAAATCTATAGATTCATTTTTTACTCAAGTTATTAGTCTAGTCAATAAAATCAGGTCTCATGGTGAGACCCTTGAAGACAAGATAATAATAGAAAAGATTATGAGAAGCCTACTCACAAAGTTTTAGTCTGTTGTTGTGGCTATAGAAGAGACAAAAAAATTCTCAACTTTTAGTAGATCCAAGCTTCATTCATCTCTAATTTCTCATGAGCATAGGCTAAGTCACTCTTCTAAAGCTTCTTTGGAGCATGCTTTCAAGTCACGAGATTCCATTAGTCATGGTAGAGTAGAAGGATATCTAACGTCAGAGGTAGAGGTAGAAATTCATCAAGAGGTGGAAGAACCAATTCAACAAATTCAAGTGGAAGTAGCAATAGTCAAAATTAGTCTTATAGCCAAAGGTATGACAAATATCAAGTTCAATGTCATTACATTAAAAATTATGGTCATTATGCAGAGTGTAGAAAAGATAGTTTGATTTCATTGAGTAAAATGCAAACTTTTCTAGAGAAAATCAGAATTAGGTTACTATGTTTTTGGCATGCAATGTTTCTTAGGAAAGTCCAAAAGATGTTTGGTTTCTACATTCAAGTTGTAGTAATCACATGATGGGCAATTTACAAATGTTTTCTAGATTGAATAAGTCAATAAAATTAGATGTTACTTTGGGAAATGATAATAGAGTGTCAGTCATGGGAAAAGACAATGTTAATATTCTAACTACTTGTAGGGGGAGAAAAAGCTTTTTTCAGATTTTTACTATGTTGTGGGTTTAAAGAATAACTTGATGAGCATTGGGTAGCTTGTTAAGAAGGGGTATAAAGTGTTTTTAAAAAATAATGCGTGTGTAGTTTTCAACCAATTTCCAAGAAGTTAGTCAATAGCCAAAATTCAAATGACAAACAACATAATGTTTCCTTTAAGGTTGAAACTAGATTTGAGGGTGAAATTTGCTCAAGCTCACCCCTTAGCGAGACCTCAAGTGGGTCAAGAAAAAGCTTAAAAACTTCATTGATTGAACTTCTTCAAGTGATACCTTCAACAATCCCACATTCAACCTAGCTAGAAATCACTCAAGCAATACCTCCTCAAGTGCAAAGTTTATATAGTTTTTGCAAAAAAAATCTACTTAAGCTTTCATTGAAGCAATACCTCAAGCAACTTTTCATTTAGAAATAAAAGATGAGAATTGGCTTTGACATTTGCGATTTAGACACTTGAATTTTGGAGTTATAAATTTACTTAGACACACAAAAAACATGGTAAAAGTTTTGTCACTGATAGAAAAACTAGATAGAGTATGTGAAGGGTGCATTTTGAGAAAGAAAAACAAAGAGTCATTCCCAACTAGCAAGTTAGAGAAAAGGAACAAATGGAGATTGTTCACTCCAATTTCTGTGGACCAATGCAAAACCTTCAATTGGTGAGTGCTTTTATTTTTTGACATCGTTAATGACTATACCAAAAAGACATGGGTGTATTTCATGAAGCATAAGTTTGATGCTTTCGGGATTTTTCGCCAACTCAAAGCCTTAGTTGAGAAGCAAAGAGAGCACTATGTCAAAGTTTTGAGAATAGACAAAGGTGAGAAATATATCTCAAATGCTTTTCAAAATTTTTGCAAGGATCATGGAATCCACAAGAAGTTTATTGCCATGTATACACCTCAGCATAATGGTGTAGCAGAGAGAAAGAATAGAACGATAGAGAAAGAATAGAATAATCATAGACATGGCTAGGAGTCTATTGAAGAACAAACATTTTCCAAATGAACATTGGGTAGAGGTAGTAGCATATGCAATCTACATAATGAATAGATGCCCAACCAAGAGTGTCAAGAACATGATTTTAGAGGAAGCATGATGCAGTCTAAGAAAACAGAGTGTTGCTCATATGAGAGTGTTTAGATGTGTGATATATGGACATGTCTCAAGTGAATTAAGAAAGAAATTAGATAACAAGGGAAAAAATGTATCTTTGTAATATACAATGAGGACATAAAAGCTTACAAATTGTATAATCCAATAACCAAAAATGTGATAATAAGTAGAGATGTGCAATTCATAGAAGAAGAAGCATGGGATGGAATTTTGGAGAAAACAATGAGTATTCTATTGAAAAAAGGTGAAACAATCAATGAGAAATGTTGTTGCTTAGTACATCCAAAATTATTAATCTATGATAAATCATAATATGAAATGGAAACCAACAATATAAGCAAATGCAAACCATAACACAATGTTGACATGGAGAAACCATTATGGGAAATGTTAGAATTAAGGTGCCATCAATCTTGTAAATCCTATGCAATTTATTATTCCTATTATTCTTTGTAAATCACTCGTAAGGGATGAGAGGTTTCACTAGCAACGATCTTGTTTTAGCCACATGTTTATATTTGGTACTCGACACTAATTCGTCCACGACGGGGGGTCGTAGGGGGGTTTCCTAGATTTTGTTTATATTTTATCATTGTAAATCTGGACCATTTGTCATTAGATCATAGATCTGACAGTCGATATTATGTCAGTTTTCTTGCCCTAGAAAGCAACCCCCTTTTATAAGTATATTTGTACTACTTTTTTAGCAGAGTTGAGAGTAACTGGCGTCGTTGGATTGAAGACTGAAGAAGAAGAGGAGGTGCATGTATTGTGATCTCATATATGAAGATAATATAACTTGTGCCCTCTTTTCTTGGTGGAGTTTTTTTACCCAAAAGGGTTTTCTTCACGTTACATACTATGTTATGTGTTCAGTTCTTAATGCATGCTATTTTTGTGTAGTGGGTTTTATTTTTGTTGCAATCTCTATTGATTCTACATTGTTTAGAGGACATAAATAAGGTTTGAATCAAACTTATGTTGTGTGGTTTGCACCTTCATTTCTAACATTTGGTATTAGAGCATGACTAGTTTTGATTGTTGGGTGGTAGTGTGTGTTGGAAATATGTGTTGTCATTGATGTCAACACTTAGGATGATGTCATCACTTAGTTTGTGGTTGTCTGATGTGATTGATGTGAATGTCTGATGATATAATGATGATGATGATGATATACTATGTTGCTGATGTTCATGGCCAGTTGTTGATGTTCATGGTTGGATGTCATGCCTTGATCAGTGTCAAGTAAAGTTGTATTACGCATGCTTGTGGTCAACAAAGATGATTTCATGATGAAATATTAAGATGGGAATTAGAAGCATTAAAATGAATGATGATATATTGAGATGGGAATTAGAAGCTATGCTGAGGATGAGAAGATGTTGTTGATGACCTGAAGCATGTTGTATGATCCTTCCTATTGTTCCTAAGAAAGTATGTGTTGGTCTAAGAAGATTCTGACCTCTAGAAGTTTGTGAAGGTTTATGCTGTAGGAAGTTGCTTGGTAAAGTGCTCCACATTCCTCCACATTTGAAGATATGGTCATGCAGTTTAGAAGTTAAGTTTAGTATGCTGTAAAGGTGATAAATCCAAAGTATCAGATCATTTGCTTCTCTGTAGTGAAAGTTATAAGTGACAAGGTTCTGGGCTATGCTCTGGTAGAGTAAAGTGATGATGAAGGCCTATTGGAATGCTTCGTATTCCTTTGCAGTGATAGATATGGTTGTGTGGTTTTGAGGATATGTTCAGAGTAGTGTATGAGTGCATCCATATGAGTTTCAGACGTTTTGGAGGTCTGTAAGATCAGTTTTCAAAGAACAGAAGTGTGACAGTGAGTTTCAGATGCCTGATTGTTCCCAGGTCACATGACTGAAGGTGTGCGGCACAAAATTTTTGTTGTGCGGAGTTCAAGGAGTGCTTTAAGATGTTGTATAGATCATACTAACTCACTCGAAAGAATTTCATGAAGATCCTTCATGTTTCCAGTACCACACAAAGTTTTCAAGTCAGTTTATGAAGAGTTGTTGAGGCCGACTGAGGTATATTGGTGATGTGTGCCACAATGTTTTTGTTGTGCATAGTTCAAGGAGTGTTTGGAGATAATGTATAGGTCCTGTCGACTCATCTGGAAGGAGTGCAAGCAATGTTTTATCATTCATGAGTACCACCAAGATTGTGAAGACCAATGTGCTACATGCTTCATGTTTTCTTGCTTAAGGGTGACCTATTTCAAATTTGTGAAGCAAGTGGATGTTATTTCTTGAAGGATGATGCTGTGAAGGATGTTTAGGACTAGACTAAGCATGTGTTAGGATCTGCAAGGTGTGTGTCTCTTCCTAGAATTGCGTGTAGTTCATGTCAGGGCTTGCCCTATGCATGTTTCATGTTGTGTAATCTCTGGCCGACTTGCAAAATGTAATATTCTTGTTGTATTGGCTAACTTGTAATGAAATCAATGTAATGTCATGTATATATTGTAAACCTAGAGAATGTAAAGAGCAAAATATGAATATGGTATGCATTATGATACGTGACTGAAGAAGAAAGAGTATAAGCAATAAGGTCTATTCGAATTCATCTTCAAGACATTTTTGTGACATAAGGGAAGTGAAGAGTGTGCCTAATTGATCCAATCATCAAAAATAGAGTGAAGAGGTAGAATTGCAATTATCAAAGGAGTGAGCTTCAATGTCAGTTTTCAGACAGTAGAAGGATGGTCATGTTGTAATCATTTCTGAGTTTGTTCTTAGGTCAGGGAGTAGTAGCTTCCTTGGGAGTGACCCTAAAACAAAATCTTTAGGGAGTAGTAGCTTCCTTGGGAGTGACCTTAAAACAAAGTCTTCAACGAGTAGTTTCTTCCTTGGGTTATAGCCCTAAAACAAAGTCAACAGGAATAGTAGCTTCCTTGGGTTGTAGCCCTAAAACAAAGTTGTAATTTTTGAGCTTCATATATTGTGAGTTAATCCTTATCATAGTTTTTCCCTTCTTTGGTTTTCCACGTATATTTGGTGTTATGTGTTGATGTGCATTGTGTTGATCTTTCATGTTTATGTTAATGTTGCAATGTTTAAATTTTAATATGTCTTGGAGGATTTTAAGTTTGTTTGGATATTGATTCACCCCCCCTCTCAGTATTCGGGTGTGTTCAACATTGTGAATGTTATTTTAGATGTAGTAGGAGATTTGCTTGTTTTTTGTTTGTAGATCTTGTGTAGATATCATGGTTGCATCTATTATTGCTTCTACCTCTTGGTTGGACATTGAAAAGTTCAATGCCACGGGGTACGAATTGTGGAAGCTAAAGATGGAGGATTTGCTTGAGGAAAGAAATCAGTGGTTGGTTGTTATGAAAGAGAAGAAACCCGACGATGTTGCTCAAGATGAGTGGGATAAACTAGATAAAAAAGCACGAGGTACAATCTGGCTGTGTCTTGCATATTCCGTTCTACTAAATGTTGCGAGTGAGAAGTCTGGACATAGCTTGTGGAAGTGTTTGGGTGAGATCTACCAAGCCAATAGTATGGTAAGCAAGCTTTATTTAAAGCGTAAGTTATTTTCCATGAAAATGAAAGAGGGTGAATCTAAAGATGGAGGATTTGTTTGAGGAAAGAAATCAATGGTTGGTTGTTAGGAAAGAGAAGAAACCCAACGATGTTGCTCAAGATGAGTGGGATAGACTAGATAAAAAGGCACGAGGTACAATTTGGTTGTGTCTTGCATATTCCGTTCTACTAAATGTTGCGAGTGAGAAGTCTGCAAATAGCTTGTGGAAGCGTCTGGGTGAGATCTACCAAGCCAAGAGTATGGAAAGCAAGCTTTATTTAAAACGTAAGTTTTTTTCCATGAAAATGAAAGAGGGTGAATTGGTTGCAGAGCATTTGAATTCGTTTAATTTGTTATTGAGTCAACTAGCATCTATATATGTTGAGGTGAATGAGGAAGATAAATGTACATTGCTTCTCTATTCTTTACCCGAGTCATGGGAGAATGTTATTTTGGCTATCATTGCTAACCTCACAGATCTGAAGTTGGATGCTCTTGTTTCGGTTCTGCTGTCACAAGAATTGAGGAAGAAAAGTTTGGATAGTTCAGGGGATGACCTTAGCGTAAGGGGAAGATCTATGGAAAGAGGACTAAATGGAGATTAGAAGGGGTCTAAAGACAAGCCTAAGTGCTGTTCTAAGACTCCTGGAAAGAAGAACAGAGTTAAGTGTTGGCACTACGGAAAGAGAGAACATGTGAAAAAGGAATGTAGAAACCCAAATAAACAATGGGATTCTACTACTGATAAGTCTTTGAATGCAGGTGATGATATTTTACTTTCTACATGTAATGTTGTTTCTCATGATCATTGGTTGGTTGAGTCAAGATGCTCATACCACATGACCCCGCATAAAGAATGGTTTTCTACATACGAAGAGTATGATGGAGGAAATGTGTACCTCGGGGACAACTCTACATATCCTATTGTTGGACAAGGGAAGGTAATGTTGTGTTTTAGTGATGGGAGAATCAAAACCCTCTCTAGTGTTTTGCATGTTACTAGATTGGCTAGAAATTTAATTTCTGTTTCAAAGTTGAATGATTTGGGGATGCATGCGACATTTAATAAGCACGGTTGCAGATTGGTGAGAGGAAACTTGGTAGCGAATGGGAAAAGATTGGGAACTCTGTTTAAGCTAGAAGCCACTACTGTTTGTAATGCCTCTTATGCATCTAAGGCTAATACTGAAAATACATGTATGTTGTGGCTCCGTAGATTGGGCCACATAAGTCAGTCTGGTTTTAAGACTATATTAAATAAAAAAATTGTTAGACAATTTATCCTATCCTAATGAGAGTTTCAAATTTTGTGAACATTGTGTTTGGAAAACAGAATAGATCTCTATTTCCTTCAGACAATAATAAATATAATGATAAATTAGAACTTATTCATTTGGATGTTTTTGGTCCAATGGATGTTGAATCAATTGGAAAATCTAGATATTGTGTTTCCTTCATTGATGATGTTTGAAGGTTTACCTAGATTTATTTTATGCATCACAAATATAAAATTTTCACTAAATTTAAGGAATTTAAAGTTTTAGTTGAAAATCAATCAGACCATAAGATAAAGGTTTTGAGATCTGATAATGGAGGGAAATATTGTTCTAAGGAATTTGATGAATTCTGTAGGCATGTAGGTATTGATAGACATAAGACAACTCCATATACACCACAACAAAATGGAGTGGCAGAAAGGATGAATCAGACAATAATGGAAAGAGCTAGAAGTACGTTGAGTGAATAACAGTTGAACAAATGATTTACTGTGAACTACTTGTTAACATATTTCTGTGTAAGGCTCTTGTTTCAACTCCTCATGAAATGTGGATAGGTAAGAAACCTTTTGTTTCACATTTAAGGGTATTTGGTTGTGAGGCTTATGTTCATGTGCCTAAATAAAAATGAACTAAGTTGGATCCAAAAGCTGAAAAATGTACTTTCATTGGATATGATGATAATGTAAAATGTTATAAGCTTTGGAATCCACGAACCCGAAAGATTATCATTCTAGAGATGTTATTTTCAGGGCACATAGTGTTATTTTAGAACCTAAACAACCAAAAGAAAAAGAAGAAAATGTGAAGAGAGTGCATTTTGAATTAGAGTATGAAGATGCACCTCAAGAAGAACATAACAATGGATTGGGGGGTGAAGAAGCAGAAGAAGACTTGAGTGAAAGTTCTGATGAGGAAGAATCTATTGTGACAGAAGAAGTTGGTACATATGAGCATGCAAAAGAACCTGAAGAGTCTACTACTCCACCTCTAAGAAGATCCACAAGACAATGAAACCCAGTTGATAGGTATAGCCCACCATATTTTCATTGTGTATTTGCTTTATTGAGTTCTGATGATGAACCTAGATCCTACAAGGAAGCTATTCATACAGATGATAGTGAGTCTTGGTAGTTAGCCATGCAAGAGGAGATGATGAATTTAGACTCTTGCAACACCTAGGATCTTGTTCATTTATCCAAAGGAAGAAAGGCCATAGGTTGCAAGTGGGTCTTCAAGAAGAAGTTTGGAGCAAACGGTTCATTGGAGAAGTACAAGGTTAGACTGGTAGCCAAGGGCTACTGCTAGAGAGAGAGAGTTGATTTCGGTGAAATATTCTCTCCTGTTGCTAAATTAACTTCTATTAGATTTCTCTTATCCATTACTACAGATTTTGATTGGGAAATAGAGCAAATGGATGTTAACACTACATTTTTGCATGGAGATCTTGAGGAAAATAATTACATGCAACAACCTACAAGTTTTGAGGTAAAAGAGAAAAAACATTGGGTTTGCAGATCAAAGAGGTCTCTTTATGGTTTGAAATAGTCCCCAAAAATGTGGTACCAAAAATTTGATTCATTTATGTTGAAATTGAGTTTTGTTAGAAGTGAGGAGGATTACTATGTTTACATTCATTGTATTGATAATTCTATTTTGATCATTGCATTGTATGTTGATGACATATTATTTTTCAACAATACTAAGGGTATGATCAATGAGTTGAAAGCCCAACTTTTAGGTGGATTCGAAATGAAGAATCTTGGAGCTGTCGAGTATATTTTGGGGATGGAGATCAGAAGGGATAGTGGTAACATAAATCTTTGGTTATCACAAAGTATGTGAATACCATTTTGCAGAGATTTAGTATGCAGGACTGTAACCCAGTTAGAATTCCTTTACCCATTGGTACTAAACTTTCATTAGATGTGTCCAAAGAATGAGGATGATTTAGAGGATATATCTAATGTGTCATATGCTAGTGTTATAGGGAGTTTGATGTATGCAATGGTTTGCACTAGACCGGATATTGCCCAAGCAGTGGGAGTTTTGAGAAAATTTATGTCTAACCTTGGTAAATAATATTTGAATTATGCGAAGAGGGTGTTTAGATATCTAGCAGGTACTCTTGATTACTATTTGGTTTATTCTGGTACTAATGGTGTTGACAAAACTTTGGTGGACATATAGGGATTTGTTGATGTAGATTGGGTAGGTGACTTGGATAGTCGAAGGTCCACCAGTGGCTATGTGTTTACTTTGTTTGGAGGAGCAGTGAGTTGGATGAGCAAAATGCAACCAATGGTTATTTTGTCCACCACTAAAGAAGAGTATATGGTTGCTACCCATGTCTCTAAGGAGGTAGTTTGGTTGAGAAGATTGTGTATAGGTATTGGTTCTGATTGTAGGATCATTCAGATTAGTTGTGATAGCCAGAGTGCTATTTGTTTGATCAAGATTCCTATGTATTATGCTCGGACTAAGCATGTTGATGTACAATATCACTTTGTTCAAGAATTGGTTGCAAGTGGACAGATTGAGCTGAAGAAGGTAGACACTCAGGAGAATGTTGCAAATGTTTTGACCAAGTTTGTGAGCATAAAGAAACTTGTTTGGTATAGAGAGGCCATGGGCCTTGTTTCTAGTGCTTGATTATTTTATTGTTTTTCTATGGGTATTTACAATCTATGATGTCAAGTGGGAGAATGTTAGGATTAAGGTGCCATCAACCTTGTAAATCCTATGTAATTTATTGTTCCTATTATTATTTGTAAATCACCCATAAGGGATGAGAGGTTTCACCAGCAACGATCTTGTTTTAGTCGCATGTTTATATCCGGTACCCTATGCTAATTTGTCCGTGATAGGAGGTTGCAGGGGGGTCTCTTAGATTTTATTTATATTTTATCATTGTAAATTTGGACCGTTCATTATTAGGTCACAGATCTGATGATCGATATTATGTAGGTTTTCTTGCCCTAGAAGGCAACCCCCTTTTATAAGGATATTTGTACTATGTTTTTTAGTAAAGTTGAGAGTAACAGACGCCGTTGGATTGAAGACTGAGGAAGAAGAGGAAGTGCATGTATTGTAATCACATATTTGAAGATAATACAACTTGGAGCCTCTTTTTTTGGTAGAATTTTTACCCGAAAGGGTTTTCTCCACGTTACATATTTTTGTGTAGTGGGTTTTATTTCTGTTGTAATTTCCATTGATTCTATATTGTTTAGAGGACATAAATAAGGTTTGAATCATATTTCCATTGTGTGGTTTGCACTTTCATTTCTAATAGGAAAAAACTCCACACTGAAAGACTCAATCTTATATTAATCCTAAAAATTGTTACATCAATACAATTTGCTTATCCCTCTAAATTTAGGCAACATATAATGGTGCTCGAATGACCTTCAAAACAATCTCATAATACTACCATCTCAAGGCGCACCAATATATAGGAGATATGGATACAAGATACCATGAATGGTATTCCAAAACTAGTGGCAAATACCACTCACTCAAATCTAGGCATCCACCTCCATTGTTGGGATTCTCACAACTCACCACAATCAATCAACCATCTTGAATAGTATGTAACTCCTCTTACGCACCTTGCACTTGCCTTACATATCATAAGCATTATAGATTATGTCATAATGGTCAAATTGACCATGATCCCAATCCTGGTCACTCCATGGGAAGATTGTCCAAATCTATCATAAGATCTATTTGTAGAAGATCTTCTTACATCCTCTTACAACTCCCAATCTTTGACCAATTTCCAATATCTTTCGAAATGTAACTTGAACCAACTTAAATTCCATTACAAATACATGTGAGAGGACAAATAATAATAAATAATCTTTCCTACCACCTAAGAGGGGAATCTAAGTCTAGCCTCTCCATTATCCTTGAAGACATAATATTATTTATTGGCAACAATAATTAAATGCAATTAAACATGTCTAGAGATTTGTAAGATGAATGGAACCTAATCCCAACATTCTCCCACTTGACATTCACATTGCAATGACATAATTAAGAACATAATAAATCAAGCTCTCGAAGAGGAGAGACCCATGGCTTCTCTACACCAATTGAACTTCTCTATGCTCACTAGCTTAGTGAGAGAATTTGAAACATTCTATAGAGTGTCCACTTTTTGTAAAATGGCTCTATAACCCTCAATCATTTCTTGAATAAAATGATACAAAACATCAATGTGCTTTGTGTAGGCATGATACACTAGGTTTTTATCCAAATAGATAGCACTCTAACTATCACATCCAATTCTGACCTATCTACACTGAAAGCCAATATCTGAACACAACCTTTGTAACCACACTACCTCTTTACACACGTGTCACAACTATGTACTCTACTTTTGTGGTGGACAATGTGACTATAGGTTGTCATTTTCTCATCCAACTAATTACACCTACAAATAAAGTAAAGACAACCACTCGTAGACCTGCAATCTAGATCACTGACCCAATCAGAATCAACAAATCCTTATAAATCAACCATCATGCCCACATCATTAGTCCCATGATAATTGATGAAATGGTTAGAAGTTTCATGTAAATATTTGAAAACTCTTTTAACATAAGTCTAATGTTCTTTACCAAGATTTGATATAAACCTACACAGAACGCCCACTGCATGGGCAATATCAAGTGTTGTATAGACCATGGCATACATGAGCCTTCCAACTATACTGACATATGGAACCTTATAAATCTTTTAAAGATCATCATTTATTTTAGGACACTACTCCAGAGAGATCCTAGTTCCAACCAGTAAGGGAATGCTAACTGGTTTGCAATCCTACATGGAAAAATACTACAAAATAGTAGCAATGCACTTTTGATTTAACCAAAGTTTCCATTAATCCAATCCCTATAGATTTCTGTACTCAAAATATATTTTTCTACTTCATATCAAAAGTACCAGATAATTGACTCTTAAGTTCCCTAATCATTCCCAATAAATAATGTATCATCAACATATAGAACAATGATTAGTAGTCAATTATCAATTAATTTAAAATAGACATAGTAATCAGTCTCACTTCTAACAAAATCATGATCTAATGCAAAGGCATTAAATTTTTGATACCACATTCTCGGTGACTACTTCAAACCATACAAAGATTGCTTCGACTTACAAACCAAATGCTCTTGTCCCTTCACCATAAAATTGTTAGGTTGTTTCATAAATATTTACTCATAAGGATCCCCATGTAGAAATGTTGTTGTCACATCCATTTGGTCTACCTCTAAGTCAAAAGTAGCAACAATAGATAAAAGGAATTTAATAGAGGTTAACTTAGTAAAATGATAAAATATCTCACCAAAATCTACTCTCTCAACCTAGGACTAACCCTTAGCCACTAAATGCACCTTGTACTAGTCCAACTTACCATATGCTCTAAATTTCTTTTTAAACACCCATTTAAATCCAATGGATTTCCTCTCCTTGGGTAGCTCAACTAGATCCCATGTGTCACATTTATCTATAGTATTTAATTCATTTTTCATTGCTTCTAACCAAGACTCATGCTCATCTAAAGATAAAGATTCCTTCATAGAACTAGGTTCATTGTTAGTACACGACTAAGAAAATACACAACTATAATAAGAAGGGCTATAACTTTCAACTAGACTCTATTATCTAGTGGACCTTATAAGAGGTGTAACAAGAGGTTCATGTTAATCCTCATTGAAACTCAAATTTGAACCTTCTTCTTCCTCATTCTATCCATCTTGTTGTTGTTATGTACATGCATCTTCTTGTGTATCATTCTTAATATCAAATTGCACTATTTTTTTAGGCTTTTCATGAGGTTGTTCTACATCTATAAATACTTTAAGCTCCCTAAAAATAACATCCTTAGAATATACCATTTTCAATGCTACAAGATCCTAAAGCTTATAACCCTTACCGTTCTTTCCATAACTCAAGAATTCAGATTTCTTTCTTTCTAAACATGTGTCACACCCCGTTTTTAAACTAATGTATTTATTTTCATTATTTTCAACAAGACAAATAGTTAGTCAAAGAAAATATTATGGTTAAAGTAATGATAGAGAATGCATTTGTTTTATATTAGTTTATATGCAAAGAATGGTTTATGAAGTTAATATTAATCACATGGTTAAATGATGTAATGGACTAACTACCATCATGCGACTGAGGTGGATGCATGAATATTGTTTTTCCTCTCTGAGATGCGGAGAGAGAGTATCACAATGGAGAGGATGCTAGATCACGTGAATACAACGATCCTTATGCCATCTGGAAACACACACACACATACTTATTAGAGGATAAGTCAGTTTTGGAATAAGTCTTTATTCCTATGTCCATGATCGTTTTAACAATATTTGTGATTAGCATAGAGATCATTTTATTCTTGTCAATTTATGTCTTCGTCAAGTCGATGGTTAAATCCTTTTCGTTGATAGATAGAAACATGGTGTATGTCTTTGAATGCAAAGTTGACATGAGTAATTGACTAAACATGTTTAATTTTGTCGTTGAGATCTTAGTCGACTTTGTGAGAATCCTTCGTCGATATTGTGCTCATGAATAAGCATAATTAGGTATTTGAAGGTATGCAATAGCAACATCTATTATATAAGTCTTATTTTTATTCTTAAATAATAATAATTATTTTTGTCTAAGCTGAGTCTTGGTTAAGAATCATGTTTAGTAGAGGAAAAAATTTCTGTTTATTCACCTAGGCATACTTCCTAGGTGCTTGGGGAGTGGGAGAAGGAGTAGTAGCTCCATACTTCCCATTTTTTTCTGCATGTGAAGAGACGCATAGGAGTGGAGAGAAGTTTGTGGGTGATGCATTTACTAAGCACGCATAACCAAGTGAGAGCGACATAAGTAAAGGTAGGAAATAGGAATATGAAGCATTATTCAGAGGAAGGATCAAGCATAGACCGAGGAGGTAATAGGAATGCAGGAGGAAGCAAAGACTTTGGTCAGTGTACTACTTGTAGCTCTACATAGATAAGTCCATCGTATTCTATTGAATATGATTGAATATATATATTACTTTTTTATTCGTTTGAATCCAAAAGCAAGGCATATAAGGAGTTTCTTTTTAAATTGTCGATTGACATGTAGGTTATCGATAAACATAGTGATAGTAAAACTTATTGTTGTTTAACCTCAATAGAGGATTATCTCTATATCTTTATATCGTATTCTAGAAAGATAGAGTTATAATAACTCTGTAAGACATATCTATTCCTTGTTATATAGTGAATCCTATTGGAAATGATTATATTTTCGATATCTCTAGTTAAGAAAATCATATATATTATGTCTTAAACATAGGATCTTTCTTACTATCAAACGAAACACATGAGTATCGATGGGTAACAGTTGAAAGACTGTATAACCGAGCCATTAGATTATGGTATTCTAAACATAGAAATAGAAGTCACTGTGTTAAGAAAACTCATAGGTCGACTGTATAAGTCATAGATCGACTATGTAAAAGGAGAATCCGACTGTATAAAGTCAGAGGCTGACCATGTCAAGAGTTAGGCCGACCGTGTCAAGAGTTAGGCCAACTGTGAAAGGAGTTGGACCAACTATGTCAAGATAAAGGCCGACTGTGTTAAGATATAGAGGCCGATTGTGGAAAAGTATAGGTCAACTTTGTAAGGGACCAACTGCTATATGAAACCATGCTTGGGTTTTAGCAACTCATTATAGGCCGATGGCAGATTTAATGAGAGACCTACGAGAAGGTTGTTTTTAAAACAAAGTATTCTTCTCATAATAGTAGCTTACCGGGAAGGTAGAGAGTGTGTTTGAAAGATTAAAAAGCTAGTAAATGAGACAAAGTCATTGTGTAGGACACTTGACATTAAAAACTGCTACTTCTAAGTATATATGAAGAAGTATGAGTTGATTTTAGATGATATTCTTGAGTTCTCTTAAATTATCTTAATCCTAGTTTTGTAGAGGGATAATCTTTTACCCAATCTTAGGCTAAGAATAGCCATGAGATTGTTGAGAGATACATTCACTATGGCAATGAAAGGTCAAGATTTAGACTATTATGTTATTTTGGAATTCTTTTTTTGATATACACGAGGAAGTGTATTCAATACGCAAGTTTATGAAGTTAAAGTTTATCTTCGATATATAATGAGTCGAATATCTATATTTATTAGATTAAGACAAATAGAGTCTTTAATCGTTAATCCATATGGCTTAAATGTCAAAATATTATATATTTTAGAAGAATACAAATGAGCATGGAAATAGGTAGACAAGCCATTGCATAGATGACAAGACGTCATAGACCCTTGATTGTAAGGATGCAAAGAGGGATTCAATGTATGTTTGTGTAAGTCACCTAAGCTCTCACCCTAGACTTATCTAGTTGACTAGTAGAAAATGGAATATGTCTTTGACTAATATGGTAGAAGCAAGTCAAAGAGAGTTATTATATAAATGTTATAAATTGAATTATAAGAATGTTGTCTCCAAGTTGAGAAAATAGTGAGTGAACATACGACTATATATATATATATATATATATATATATATATATGAAACTTTGGCCAAAGTAATGCAAAAGTCACTACTTGCATTGTCGGTTCATGGTGTACTAGATAGTTGAACAATTAGAATGAGTCATACATAGCTAGAGCTAGACTAGAGTTGTAAATCCGATTGTCATTAGCTAGGACACATCACTAGTTCTCAGATGGCATAAAGAATCAGTTGGTTTTTGAATTATCTATTAACCTCGCGAAGGGAAGGGCCACTTCCAAAAGGAAGGTGTGCAGGGGACTGTTGGTCTGTGGTTGGAGGAAAAGCACTAGGGTGATGCTCTCTTTCATGCAGTTGACTGTCAAAGATTTATGAACTGTAACACATTACAAGTATTTTGTAAATGATATTGATAAAATTATGAGTTGTAAGAAATATGACCATTTGATATATGTGAGATTTGTTAGTTGCATGTGAAGTGACCATCTTTTGAGAATATATATATTGTACTTGGAAATTATATATGTAATATTTTTTTATTATAGTTATTTATTAAAAAAAGTGAGATTTTCAATTTATTTATGTTTGAGGATATTTAATATTCCAGTTGGGATGTTACACATGGTATCAGAGCTATCAGGTTCAACACTTGGACCTTGGCTTGTTGCGAGGTTTCACAAGATTGGCAAGATATGCTCATGATAAAATGTTTGTTCTTGTGCCAGAATGGCAGGAAACATAAGGACAAGAAAGCGAGCCAAGAAAACAAAACTTAGTGAAATGCTTAAGATCACTATTAAGAAAGAGCTATCTCCTGAACCAAAGATGAAAGAAACAATGAGTTATGTAAAGGAAGCTTGGCTCATTGATTTTGAAACACTAGTTGATGCACTCAAACGTATTCACCTAGAAAGGAGGAAACAAATTGAGGAAGCAAAAGGGTTGCCAATCCCTACTATTGTAAGATTAGTAAACCATACGCTCATCATGACATGCCTTT
Source organism: Cunninghamia lanceolata (assembly GCA_027924645.1). Classification (NCBI taxonomy): domain Eukaryota; kingdom Viridiplantae; phylum Streptophyta; class Pinopsida; order Cupressales; family Cupressaceae; genus Cunninghamia; species Cunninghamia lanceolata. Next base: position 14,755,269 of record BSBN01000068.1, on the reverse strand, counting down.
TGGGTGTGGTTAGGATGCTCCTGTTATGGGTAAAGAGGTGTTGATGGAGTACTCACGAGTACATCCACCTACTAAGTTTGTGTTATTTGATTTTAATGGAAAGGACCTGAACCAGAGGAAATGCCTCTATCAGAAAGTGATATATAGATATTTCTTATACACGAAAAACTAAAAAGTTTTTTATTTGAATAAGGATGTAAAAATCCAGAAAGCGAATAAAGTAAAGTTTTGATTTTTAGAATAAGCAAATGTTCATGTGATGAATCTTTGAGTTTCTGTATTTATGAACTTATACTTTTATGATAGTGTATCAAAAAGTTACATGTTTTGATAAATTTCTATGCAAATGATTAGGTGTGGTAATGTTATGGAACATTCTAGAAACCAACCAGGAGGGAACTCGAATGGCCTAGATACTGAGAATAATCCTATGGAAAAATTAGATCAAATTTTGTCAGTATTAAATGAAACAAAAGGAATAGTGGAAACCCTAGAACAAGAAGTTAGAAGGGGAGAAACCAATCAAGAACACTGCTTTGAAGAAAGAGAAGAATCTAATTTTCATGGTGAACCAAGAGTAAATAATCAAGACTCACTAATTCATAATGAGGAAAAAACTCATCTTACCAGCGAGCTAGCTTGAGATATGAAGAAATTTATACCTCCTAAGTTAGATGGAACAGTGAGTGGAGATGCAGTCGAGGCTTGGTTGACAGACATGGAAAAATATTTTAAGGTAAGAAATTATTCTGAGATCACCAAAGTTGTATGGGGAGCATACCAGTTAGCTGGAGAAGCATCCACGTGGTGGATGAACAAGAAAATGGAATTAGGATTGAGTTCCTTGAATCTAACTTGGGATCAATTTGTGGTCATATTCAAGAAAAGGTGGTTGCCCCAACTTTACTTTGACTAGAAATTAATAGATTTCCAAAATCTGCGTCAAGGAGATATGACTGTCACTGAATATTGGGAATAATTTACCAGATTATTTAAGTATGTGCCACAATATCAGAAGGATGAGAGATTTAGAATAAGGAAGTTTATTATGGGCTTGAATGTTCAGATTGGCAGAGAAGTGGATGTCCATGGACCCACAACCATGGATCAATTCTTTGAGAAAGCCATCAAACAAGAGCAAAAGCTCAAATATATCTCTGTGTGTTGAGAAAGATCTCCAAAGAAATTTAACTGGAGTCGTCCTTTAACATCCTTCAAAAAGAGAAATAGGAGTCAGGAATCCAAAGAGAGGATCTATGGTAAAAGTTCCAGATTTAACAGAAATGAATCCAGGGATGGGAATAGGGATTTCAATCCTACAAAGAATGATGATAATTCCAATCGATCTTTACGAAAGAGAGGTCCTCATGGAGGGTGTTTCACATGTGGAGGAGATTACTATGCTAACCAGTGTCCCACAAAGAGTCAAGGGAATTCTTATGGAGGTAAACCTTTACCTTTAGAGAAAACAAATTTTTAGCAAAGGATTCATGCTGCTCTTGATAGTTGTCAAGCTGAGTATTAGATTACTCCTATTGAAACCACATGTACTTTATTTGGAACCCCAATTTCTATTCTTATAGATATTGGAACAACTAAATTTTTTGTGAACCCTAGAATACTTGATAAAATGTCTAGGAAAGTTGGTTTCATGGCTAATTCATGGACAATAGAGTTTGCAAACCAGTCAAGAGCTTAAGTAGAGCAATGATTGTTTGAAGCTAGAGTAACCCTACCTAATTTTTCCACGGAGGTCAACCTTTATGTAGCACCTCTAAGATCCTATGATGTCATTTTAGGGATGAAATGGTTATTGCAGCATAGGGCAAAAGCTGATTGTCTTTGCAAAACAATAGAATGCTTAGATGATGATGGAAATGTTGTCCTTATCTAAGGTTTTCAACGAGAAATAAAAATTGGGTAAATTTCCACGATGCAATTGAAAAGAGAAAAACGGAAAGGATTCCATATGTTTATAGTTAAAATGGAGAAGGTGAAAGATGAAGAGGAGAAGGAACTTAAGGACAATTCTTTTGAAGCGTACCCTTTTCTCCATGATTTTCAGAATGTGTTTCCGGAAGACCTTCCAAGTCTGCCCCTAAAAAGAGTTTTTGATTTTGCAATAGATATTATTCCTGGTTTTGAATTGGTGTCCAAAGCACCTTATCGGATGACTACTACTGAGTTGATGGAGTTAAAGGCTCAACTCCATGGATTGTTACAAAAGGATTGATTAGACCTAGTGTGTCGCCTTGGGGAGCACCAATGATCTTTGTTAAGAAGAAAGATGGCACTCTACATCTTTGTATAGATTATCATATGCCTAATAAAACAATGATTAAGAACAAGTATCCTCTACCGTGTATAGACAATCTCTTTGATCAAATGCGTGATGCAACTGTATTCTCCAAGATTACCTTAGGTTAGGTTATCATCAGTTGACACTGAAAGAAGAAGACATTCACAAGACAGCCTTTCGAACAAGGTATGGGCATTATGAGTTCATAGTATTACCTTTTGGTTTGACCAATGCTCTAGTAGCATTCATGAATTTGATGAACATTGCTTTTAGAGTCTGTCTAGACAAATTTGTTTTGGTGTTTTTAGATGATATTTTAATCTACTTTCGTAATGAGAAGGAACACCATCAACACTTGTGGATAGTTTTGCAACGACTCAGGGAGCATAAACTTTATGGAAAGCTATCGAAATGTACCTTTTTTCAAAAAGAGGTGCAATACTTGGGCCATAACATATCAGCTAATGGAATTGCTATAGATTCTTTGAAGATAAAGGCTATTTTGGAATGGCCTACACTTAAAAATGTGCATGAAGTGCGTAGTTTTATGGGATTAACAGGGTATTATAGGAAGTTCATTTTGAACTTTTCTAGAATTGCCCATCCTATCACTTCCTTGCAGAGAAAAGGAAAGAGATTTGAATGGTTTGACAAGTGTGAAGAAGCTTTCAATATTATTAAAAGGAAATTGACTTCAACACCAATTCTTAAAGTGCCATACCTAGAGAGTTGTTTTGTTGTTGTGACAGACGCTTCAAGAGAAGGGTTAGGGGGAGTGCTCATGCAAGAAGACCAAGTTGTGGCATATGAGTCTAGGAAGTTGCGACCTTATGAGCATAATTATGACCCTCATGATTTAGACTTAGCGACAATTGTGCATGCTCTCCAAGTATGGAGACATTATTTGTTGGGAAAACAATTTGAATTAAAATATGATAATCAAGGTTTGAAGTACATCTTCATGCAACCTAACCTTAACGCCCAATAAAGAAGATGGTTAGAGCTCATCTCTAATTATGATTTTGAGGTTAACTACATTAATGGCAAGGAAAATTGAGTGGCTGATGCCTTGAGTTGAAGAAGGCACATATTGGCAATAGTATCAGTGCACTCTAATTTCAGAGCTCAAATATTGAAGAATTTGACCGGTGATGAATATTATGAGGAAATTTTGAAAGCTCTAACAAAAAATCCTTAGGATACAAGGTATGATGGATTTTATTTTGAACCTGATGGGTTATTGAGATTCAATAACCAGATTTATGATCCAAATTAGGGAGATTTAAGAAGAACTATGTGGAAAGAAGTGCATTCTGCACCATATTCAGGTCATCCTAGAGTGACAAAGTTGTTAACTGATGTGAAATCCTTATATTTTTGGAAGGGAATGAAGAATGACGTTGCATGATTTGTGGCAGGATCTCTAGAGTGTTAGCGATTTAAGGTTGAACACCAGCACCCAGCAGGACTTTTGTATCCTCATGACATTCCTGAATGGAAATTGTAGGTTATCAGTATGGATTTTGTCCAAGGATTGCCTATGTCACGCTATAAGAATGATGCTATTCTTGTAGTAGTGGATAAACTTTCTAAGGTAGCTCAATTTATACCTGGTAATCTTACAGATGGAGCACCCATTTTAGCCAAGAAATTCATGCAAGAAGTTTTTAGATTGCATGGAATTCTGGAAAAGATAATTTCAGATAGAGATGCTTGGATAACTTCAAGGTTTTGGCAAACTTTGTTCTCAGCTTTGGGAACACAAATGAATACAAGCTCAACCTATCATCTAGAAATGGATGGACAAACTGAGAGAGTTAATCAAATACTGGAGGATTTGTTGAGGATGTATTGCATGGATCAGCAGTATAAGTGGGAAGAGTATCTTCCACTAGTTGAAATTGCATATAACAACTCTTATCATTCTGCAATTAAGATGGCTCCATTCGAAGCATTGTACAGAAGGAAGTGTTGAACTCCTATAAGCTGGGATAAGCTAGAGGATAGGATTTGTCTTGAGCCAGAAATGCTTTCAGAAATTGAAGAGCAAGTAAAGTTGATTAGGAAAAGATTGGCAGAAGCAAATGATAGACAGAAAAGCTCTGCTGATACCAAGCAAATACCCCGATAATTTTTAGTAGGAGATAAAGTTTTTTTAAGAGTCAAACCACATAAGAGCCCAATTAAGTTTGGAAAGTCTTCCAAACTAGCACCTAGATATGTTGGACCTTTTGAAGTCCTAGAAGTGGTTAATCCAATTGCTTACAGGATAGCTCTATGACCAACCCTTGCTAGAATGCATGATGTTTTCCATGTGTCATATTTGAAGAAATATATATCAGTATATAATCATATACTTGATTGGAATGCTCTCCAGGTACATGACCCAGGGGTGGTCATGATCAAGCCTCTCAAAGTGCTCGAGGTGCACAAGCTCCGCCTGCGTAATAGAGAGGTTACCCAGTGCAAGGTCCAGTGGGACCAGTATTTGGAGGAAAATGCTACCTAGGAGGATTACAATGACATCTATCAAAAGTTTCCACATCTTTTTATATAACATGATGTATAAGAACATATTTGATATATTTATTTTTTTTGGACATGATCATCAAGGATGATGATCTCTAAGGGGGGAGATATGTCACACATTGTTTTTAAACTAATGTATTTATTTTGATTATTTTCAAGAAGACATAGTTAGGTAGAGAGAATATTATGATTAAAATAATGATAGAGAATGCATTTGCTTTATATTAGTTTATATGTAAAGAATAATTGTTTATGACATTATTAATCACGTGGTTAAATGATTTAATAGACTAACTACCATCGTACGATTGAGGTGGATGCAGGAACAATGTTTTTCCCCTCTGAGATGAGGAGAGAGAGTATCACCATGGAGATGATGCTAGATCATGTGAATGCAACAATCCTTATGCCATCTAGAAATACACACACATATACTTATTAGAGGATAAGTCAGTTTTGGAATAAGTCTTTCTTCCTATGTCCTTGATTGTTTTAGAAATATTTGTGATTAGCATAGAGATCATTTTATTCTTGTTAGTTTATGTTGTTGACAAGTCGATGGTTAAATCCTTTTCTTTGAAAGATAGAAATGTGGTGTATGTCTTTGAATGCCAAGTTGACATAAGTAATCGACTAAACATGTTTAATTTGTTGTTGAGATCTTAGTCGACTTTGCGAGAATTCTTCATCGATAATTGTGCTCATGAATAAGCATAATTAAGTGTTCAAAGGTATGCAATAGTGACATCTATTATATAGGTGTATTCTTGTTATTCTTAAATAATAATAATTATTTTGTCTAAGCCAAGTCTTGGTTAAGAATCATGTTTAGTAGAGGAAAATGTTTCTCTTTATTCACCTAGGCATACTTCCTAGATGCTTGGGGAGTGGGGGAAGGAGCAGTAGCTCCATACTTCCCACTTTTTTATGCATGTGGAGCCACGTAGGAGTGGAGAGAAGTTTGTGGGTGATGCATTTGCTAAGCGCCCATAACCAAGTGAGAGTGGCATAAGTAAAGGTAGAAAATAGGAATAGGAAGCATTATTCGGAGGAAGGCTCGAAGCATAGGCCGAGGAGCTAATAGGAATGCAGGAGGAAGCAAAGACTTTGGTCAGTGTACTGCATGTAGCTCTACATAGGTAAGTCCATCGTATTCCATTGAATATATATAGCTTTTTTATTTGTTTGAATATGCAAGCAAGACATATAAGGAGTTTTTATTTAAATTGTCGATTGGCATGTAGGCTATCAAGAAACATAGTGATAGTAAACTTATTGTTGTTAACCTCAATAGAGGATTATCTCTGTATCTTTATATTGTATTTTGAGAAGTGATAGAGTTATAATAACTCTGAAAGACATATCTATTCCTTGTTATATAGTGAATCCTATTGGAAATGATTATATTTTCAATATCTTTGGTTAAGAGAATCACATATATTATGTCATATTTACGTATGATGTTTCTTACTATCAAATGAAATACATGAGTATTAGTGGGTAACAGTCGAAAGACTGTATAACCGAGCCATTGAATTATGGTATTCTAAATGTAGAAATAGAAGTCACCGTGTTAAGAAAAATCATAGGCTGGCTGTGTAAGTCATAGACCGAATGTGTAAAAGAAGAATTCGACTGTCTAAAGTCAGAGGTCGACTAGATGTCAAGAGTTAGGATGACTGTGTGAAGAGTTAGGCCAATTGTGACAAGAGTTGGGCTGACTATGTCAAGATAAAGGTCGACTGTGTTAAGATATAGAGGCTGATTGTGAAAAAGTATAGGTCAACTTTGTAAGGGACCAACTTCTATATGAAACCATGCTTGGATTTTAGCAACTCATTATAGGCCGATGGAATATTTAATGAGACCTACGAGAAGGTTGTTTTTAAAACAAAGTAAATTCTTCTCATAATAATAGCTTACCGAGAAGGTAGAGAGTGTGTTTGAAAGCTTAAAAATCTAGTAAATGAGACAAATTCATTGTCTAGGAGCACTTGACATTAAATTGCTACTTCTAAGTATATATGAAGAAGTATGAGTTGTTTTTAGGTGCTATTCTAGAGTTATCTTAACCCAATCTTAGGCTAAGAATAACCACAAGATTGTTGAGAGATACATTCACTATGGCAATGAAAGGTCAAGATTTAGACTATTATGTTATTTTGGAATTCTTTTTTTTGATATACATGAGGAAGTGTATTCAATACGTAAGTTTGTGAAGTTATAGTTTATCTTTGACAGATTATGAGTCGAATATCTATATTTCATAGATTAAGACAGATACAGTCTTTAATCGTTAATCCATATGGCTTAAATGTCAAAATTTTATATGTTTTAGAAGAATACAAATGAGCATGGAAATAGGTAAACAAGCCATTGAGTAGATGACAGGACATCATAGACCCGCGATTGAAAGGATGCAAAGAGGGACTCAATGTATGTTTGAGTAAGTCACCTAAGCTCTCGCCCTAGACTTGTCTAGTTGACTAGTAGAAAAGGGAATATGTCTTTAAGACTAATATGGTATAAGCAAGTCAAAGAGAGTTATTATATAAATGTTATAAATTGAATTATAAGAATGTTGTCTCCAAGTCGAGAAAATAGTGAGTGAACATACGACTATATATATATATATATGGAACTTTGGCTAAAGTAATGTAAAAGTAACTACTTGCATTGTCAGTTCAAGATGTACCATATCTAGTTGAACAATCAGAATAGGTCATACATAGCTAGAACTAGACTAGAGTTGTAAACCTAATTATCATTAGCTAGGACACATCACTAGTTCGTAGATGGCATAAAGAATTAGTTGATTCTCATTATCTATTACCCTCACGAAGGGAAGTGCCACTTCCAGAAGGAAGGTGTGCGGGGGACCACTAATCTGTGGTTGGAGGAAAAGCACTAGGGTGATGCTCTCTCTCTCCTACAAATGACCATCGAAGACTTGTGAACGAGAACACATTACTTATTTTGTAAATGATATTGATAAAATTGTAAGTAGTAAGAAATACGACCATTTGATATATGTGAAATTTGTTAGTTGCATGTGAAGTGACCATCTTTTGAGAATATATATATATTGTACTTGGAAATTGTATATGTAATATTTTTTATTATAGTTATTTATAAAAAAAAGAAAAGTGAGATTTTTGCTTTATTTGTGTTTGAGGATATTTAATATTCTAGTTGGGATGTTACAACATGGATATAATAGAAATGGTCTTGGGTGCATGGAAAAAGGAGTTAAGGTTCTTATGGAACATACACTGCACCTTTCTATTATGAGTTTAGGTTATCAACCTTCTACTCTATCTACATCCCCCTCCATTGACTGGTGTCTCTATGGCTTCTTGTTTTGTGGATTACACCTTTCTCTCCATCAGGACAGATTAATTCCTCCTCCATCTACTTCTAAACCCATTCAAAGCATTTCACCTCCTTATATTCCATCCAAACAATATGACAACCCCTCCATGTAGCTTGCTCATCCTCTTGAACATATTCTTCCTTTGCTCCTAAAATCCTACTTGATCACTCTTCCTCCTTGCACACATAAGAAATTTCCAAAACACATCCAATCAACACTTCTTTTACATATCATTGAGTTATTGGCCATTCCACCAATAAATGTCAAGTCTTGCAAGATAAAATCCAAAACATCCTTGATGCAGGTGCCATCATTATTCCTTCTGTTGTTGCACCCTTCTCTTCTTCTCATGATATGTGACATTGAGGTTCACCTTTGTCTAGTTCATTCTACACGATAAGTATTCTTCTTCTTCTTCCTTTTTGTACTACAACTATTACAACATTGAGATCACCTTTGTCCTAATATGAGAACCATCTCTATCATAATATTGAGATTCCTTTCTTATGGCAACGAGGTTACCTTTGTCATCACATTGAGATTACCTCTACAATTACAATCACTAGAACATGATATTGACAATACCTCTGTCTTTTTCTCTTTTATTTTATCATGAGTTCTTTAGGCCTTTCTTCATCTATTATGTTGCTACCCACTATATGACACTCCTATTCTGTCATACAATGGGGGTACAATTTCAAGTGCAACCATAATCTCTTTTCTTTGATAACAACACAATCATTTCCATTCCCACCTACATTATGGGGGGCATCAAAAACTCATTCTGGGGGTGTGCATCCTTCCTAAAGATCCACTCTCTTCTTTCTTCCTCTTTACATTACCTTAAAATATTTGTATATGATAAATGCAAATATTTTAAGGGGGACATATATTCTAACCACTTCTACAAACACACATATCTACATTCACACGTGCAAACACACACTTTCAACATGCTTGTCCAATTAAAGTGTAGGCATGGTGACTGATTAGTGAGATGTTCTTGATTAGCCACTATTGTTTGGGTCACCTAACAACATAACATGTTATTCCAAGTGATCATGATTTATTCGAATCACCTAGCAACAAAGTATGCTAGTCTGAGTGATTTGTTCCACCAGATATTCTCACGAATCCTAGTGATAGAACCTTGAGTCATGCCATTATACTTAACAATTTTCCTTTTGCTTCATTCTCTCCTCATGAACCCTAGTGATAGTGTAATCTAGAGCCTGAGTCATGTATTCTCTTTCGTATTGATTGATTCCTTTCTCTTTGTATGGATCAATTTATTCTCTCTCTAAATTAATCAATTATCTCAGCACATTCTTCTCATCATGTAAATTTTCCTCTATTTTCATCTACTTTTCCTTCTCTATGTCATCTCTTTTGTTTTCATTACATTTTGGGGACAATGCAAAGTATTAAGATAATTTTCACTCTATGCCTCTTTCATGTTGGCCCAAAATTTTCTTTATTTATTTACTATGATCTTCCTTTATATGTGTTGTTTATGTTTCCATATACGTTTGTGATGCTCTTACATAGTGGGTTTGCAAGTTTATTCTTTCTACCATTGTTGTCTTGTCGTTTTATATTATTCTGACATTGCTTGTTTTGCAGGTTTGTTTGTTTAACATGTTTGTTTTGTAGATCTTAGCTAGGAGCATGTATTTCTCAATTGAAGACTATTGTGTATCCTCTTTAGTATCCTTTTATGATGTTATTTACTTTTAGCATTTTATTTCTATATTTTATCATAGCTTATCACCTAGTGTCATTAGCCCACTAAATTGGGGGCAAAAGGTAATATTAGAAATTGCATACCCTTCTAATTTCACATTATGTTTTGGTCTTTCTTTAGTGTCCATTCCCCTATCATGTTTTAGGGATCATTTAAGCCTCATCCTTGGCATTTTTCCTTTATCAAACTGCCAAATTTTTTTATTACATTCTAATTCTTCTCGTTGAACTGAGACCATGTGTTAAATTTTGAGTGATTTATCCAAGAGGTGAGTGTGACACATGGATGTTTGCATGATGCACTATAATCTCATGAGTTTCCAAAATTTAAACATTGGTTTCCCACCTAGCTATTGTCACCTACTATAATGCTTGTCTAGTCGAAAAACACCTCTTGCATCTGGATCTAACCCTTCAACTTCCAAGGAACCCTTTTGAAAATAATCTTGGATTATCTTCTTCTCCAACAACAAGAAAGATATGTTTTTCTCTCCTTCACTTGGCCTTTTTGGCTGCATACTCTATTGTTGTTGATTTCTAAGGCTACATGTTGGATTTCCATTGACAACTCATTGAGCTCACTTCTTCCTTCTTCATCATGTTGGTAATGTTGTTCCATTAATTTTTCATTCTTGTTTGAATAATATTGCAGCATTTTCTTTAGAAAATTATAGATGTTGATCTCAAAATGATTAATGGGCATATTGAAGGGTTAGTTCAACAAACTACACAAAAGTAGAGTTAGGATACAAAAAAGTTGAATATTATAAACAATATCATGCACAATAAAGTCAATTAGTTAGATTCAAAGGTAGGAGGACGTAACAATGTCATACATGATTGGAATGAAATATTTCCAAACTTGAGCATTAGAGAGGCAAACCAAAAATATTTTGTACCAGAAAGTTTTTTCCTAGAGGTACTTATAAATTGTACCTAAGATTACGCAAGAAGAGTATGTATAGGATGATAGTGCACATGGTGATTTAATCTAGTAGATCATGTAGTTGTGTTTCATTTTTTTATGTCTGTAGTTTTTGTTTATTATTCTAGATTTTGTCTAAACATTTTGGTGTTTGGAGGATAAAACATTTGTTATAAGGATGTTGGCACCTAATTCTATCATTTTGAATTAGCAATATGTGTACATGTGTGTCTCCCTAGACACACACACACACACACACACACACACACACGTGTGTGTGTGTGTGTGTGTGTGAAGATTTTGCCTAGAGGTATTTATAAATTGTACCTAAGATTACACAAGAAGAGTATGCATAAGATGATATTGTGAGAGATTTAATCTAGTAGAGCATGTAGTTGTGCTTCATCTATGTATGTTTATAGTTTTTGTTTATTATCCTAGATTTTGCCTAAGCATTTTTGTGTTTGGAGGATAAAACACATAATTGTGTTAGAAGGATATTGGCACCTAATTCTATCATTTTGAGTTAGCACCATGTGTGTGTGTGTGTGTGAAAATTTTTCCTAGAGGTATTTATAAAGAGTATGCATAAGATGATATTGTGAGAGATTTAATCTAGCAGAGCATGTAGTTGTGCTTCATCTATGTATGTTTATAGTTTTTGTTTATTATTCTAGATTTTGCCTAAGCATTTTTGTGTTTCGAGAATAAAACACATAATTGTGTTAGAAGGATGTTGGCACCTAATTCTATCATTTTGAGTTAGCACCATGTGTGTGTGTATGAAGATTTTTCCTAGAGGTACTTATAAATTGTAACTAAGATTACACAAGAAGAGTATGCATAGGATGATATTGCACAAGGTGATTTAATCTAGTAGAGCATGTAGTTGTGTTTCATTTTTGTATGTTTGTAGTTTTTATTTATTATTCTAGATTTTGTCTAAGCATTTTGGTTTTTGGAGGATAAAACACATAATTGTGTTATAAGGATGTTGACACTTAATTCTATCATTTTGAATTAGCACCGTGTGTGTGTGTATGCATGTGTGTGTGTGTGGTGCATGATTTTTTATATATGCATAAGTGAAGATAAACATAAAGTACACATAAGTTGTATTTATAGATAAACTATATTTTGGGATTCAAGCAAGTCACAATTGGCTTTAAAGCAAGTCTAATTTAAAGGCTAACTATACATGCACCTATAATTAGTCTAGGTGAAGCTATGGGATAGGTGCCTATATATACCCATGTAGTTGTAAACAATGATAGCATGAGATAGATACAAAATGATACATAAGATGTACAAAAAAAACTATAATAATATACATGATTGGTTCTTTGAGTATTAACCATGTGCATGTGATTGATTTTGTAGTTACATGAGTGGGATCTATAATAGGTAGCATATAGAGCAAGTAGAGGTTACATGACTCAGTGTACTTTAGATGAGATGTATGGGAATACGCTGGCATGCAAGTAGTTTAAGTGCTTAGCCATTGGTCTTTACACATGCAAAGTAGATTATGGGTAACAAACATTCATGTGCTAAAAGAATTAACTTTTCTCATAAGATGGTTTTTAGCAACATTGATTTAAAATTCTTTTATTTGTAGGTGTACTTTGGGTATCTTAACTTGAAAATATTTTTATTAATGGTTTTAAGCCCCACTAAATATAATTTAAACTTTGATACTTTTGGTGTTTCTTTGAGAATGATTTATTTAATTTATAATATTTGTTATTATAAATAATTTTTATTAATTATTCAAAATATGTAATTAACAATGTTTATCTAATTATTTACCATTTTTATTCATTCAATGGTTTTAGAATGTTCTTACCTTTATTGCATTTGTTCTTGAGTATTTGAATGCAACTTCTTCCTGATTCATCTGCCACAATATTCATATGATTTTAAGTATGTTGTGATATGATGAACAACCAATGTAATTGAAATAAAATTTCTTTATATCTATAAAAGATAAAATGCATATATTAATAGTACTTTAAACATTGATCAAACCATGATAGGGATAGTAAAATTCAGATAAACTTACTCCAAATTTTCTTTTAATGAGTAGTTGATAAAAATAGTCCTCAATCATAAATATTGAACTAGAGTCTTGAAGATATTATATGATAGTTGGAAGACCTTTAGAAAATAAATTTAGACACATTTACATTTTAAATTATTTAAGTCCTAACCTAATAATATAAATATATTTAAAACAATATGGAAAAAATAAACAAATCCAAAAGACATGATCAAATAAATTGTAAATGGAATATAGTATTTTCCTCATGTCTTGGTAGAGTTTCAATAATATAAAGCATGACCACTCAACATTTTATGTTATGAGTTCTGGAAAAAAATAGCATAGGTTGCCCAAGGGTGATTTGGGTGACTGATAGCATTAAGGAATGGTTTATGTACAAATTAAGGGATTCTAGTTTGACAATCTAGCCTTTCCATACAATAGCTACTTGAATTTCTAGGGTGCATTAATTCTTTCATTAAAATTTCCTTTAGAGAGGGTTAAAATATTTTATATGGATCTAGACCATCCTAAAACTTTTGTTGTGAATGAGGGAGAGGATGGTGCACAAGCAAACAAGGAATTTTGTCGTGAAGATCTAAGATAAGGAAATGACCTTGATAGTCCTTCTTCAATAGTAGATGTTAATTTAGATCTTGATGTTAATTCTATTTTCCATTGGTATGAGAAATATAGGCTCATAGCCTATTATATCAAGGTTGCATCCCCTCTAAGAATTCTCTTATCACTTAGGTGAAGCATACTTTGGAGTCCTATGGAGTACATAATGTGGTTGTTAGAAACCTCACAAACAATTTCATTATTTTTTTAAAACAAGCACAAGTGTTGGTACTTTCAAATTGCTCTATCTACTATTTTCTGTGCAACGCCCTTCTTTTGTTTTCACATTGGACCTATGACTTTAAATTCATTGATCAAGCCTATCAATAATTTCTCTTGTCAGCAACACTTCCAAGAATTCACATTCTTTTTTGAGCATTTTCAAAGAAGACAGTTTAGTTGATAGGGTATTTTATATGCCATGAGCCTAATAGAATTTATTCTTCCAAACCCGACAAAGGGTTTATATATAATTGGACTTTACCAAATACTTGAAATAATCTTTATACATTCAAGTGAGCTCCCTAAATGATTTACATAGAAGTTGATATCTAATAATTTGTACCCAACTTGTTTTTGGTGATAGGCTCCATACCAAGAAATAAGAGATTATCATCTTATGTTTCATACCTCTAAGAAAACTTATGAAACCTTTGTGATGAACACTAAGTATGAGGGGTGAACAACCTTTGACAATGAAAATCCTATGATGGCTCCAAACTTTTATGTCAAGAGAGCATGCACTAAAATGAAGACACACTACTATGTTAAGAAAGATGAGTCTACTCCTTATACTTCCTTGGCCTCACAATCCTTAGCCATGGTTGTTTTTTATATACCTATGAGGTTCACTAATTAAAACTATAAAACATGGTCTATCATGCTATCTTGTCGACAATCAAAAAGTACATTAAAACCTAATAAATAAAATTTTAACATATACTTCTCTCTATTGTTTATTTATTTATGCCTTTTGCAAATAAGCTTGACAACAAAGTAAAAGACCTAAATTGTTGAGCCTTCTCTAGCTTTGAAATCTATGGTAACCTATTTCTCAGCCAATCTAAAATTGACAAAAAATAATTTTTAATTGTGAATAGCTAATTTCCCAAGCTTGTCTGTATCAAACATTGCAACAATTAATAGCTAAATGATTTAAGATTTTTATTGTATTGTCAAATTTACAGATAGTCATCCCTACCTGTAGATGAGATGTGGACAAGTAATGTATGGACATATGTCACTAGACATGTGAGAGATTGGATGGTAGAAGTCAATGGTAGTATAAAAAAGGAGGGCATTAAAAAAGATAGGTATAGAAACATTCTGCTTGGAAATAGAACTAATTGGCATATGCATACTATAGTATTTGTTTATTGAATTTTATGAGAATAACATTGTTTTATAGTCTTTTTCTTTTTAATTTTCTATCTATTTTATTGGATCGGTTTGTCTAGGCACAAGTTGTAATCTAGTAAAATATTTATGTTTTTGTCACATCTTCGTGGAAGATAATTTATATGTTATGCATTAAAAGAGGGCCAAAATAAATAAATTAAAATATATCTTTCAAATAAAAGATTTAATGTAGATTTTTATATAAAAATGAAATTATATTTATATTTAATAAAAGGGTCGAAGGGGGAAAATGAATTAATGGATGGCTTTGGATTAGGGAAATTGAATGCCATTAAAGTTATCTAGGTCACAAAAGGGAGACAAGGTCATCAAAAAAGGCATGAGCACCATCAGGAGAAAAGAAAAGTGTCACCTACCATGCCATTATGAAGGCATGGTATCCCATTTTCCACAAAAAAGATTGCAGAGTAGGACTGTAGGAAGGGTGCCCAAGAAGGAAGGAGATTTTTATGACCATTGGAGGGCATTTTTGATTGTGTTGAAGAGGGTGTTACCATTGAGTTTGAGAGGAGTTTTTAAGAGTAGAAAAGAGCATTAGGGAGGAGATGGGTGATTGAAGGGTGTGGAGATTGCTACAGTGTCCCCACCAAAGAGTGAAGCTCCACACACAGGTGTCTTTTGTTGCAAATAATATGACATCCTTATATGCAATTCTATTCCTTGGAAGAAACACATTTGTCATGCATAGAACTTAGTAAATTTTTGATAAACATACTAGATGTCATCCCAAGTTGGTTATGGGACATGTAGGTGATAATATACTTGTAGCCATCACAAATAGAGGAAATATTAAGTGATATCTCAATAATGAAATCATATTCCCTCTCTCTAGATACATATGGTGAACATGTATGCAAAATGTGGAAGCCAAACAAGGCATGTGAGATGTTTGACAAAATGCCCCAAAGAAATTTGGCCTTAGGGAATGCCTTCATGGCAGGATATGTTCAAAACAATTTGTTAAAAGGCCTTAGAAACTTTTAATTAAATAGAAATCAGCATCCTACTTGCCTATGCTCAAATAGGAACTTGGGTAGAGGGTATGGATATCCATCAAAGCATGATTAAAAAGGGATTTTTGTCAATGTTGTAAATTTCAAGGGCTACTTCCTATCACTGCAAACTTCACAAAATTCATTAAAGAAGAATTTATGCCCAACTCTCTTGAATAACTTCAATCATGGTTACTTGTCTTGTAGATTATATTATGTGAATATTCCTTGTACTTTGCTAATGCCTTATGTGAAGGGGGAATTGAGGCTTTACTAATTTACTGAGATCTATTCAGTTTCATGTTCATTGATCATGGATAATAATTCATGTACATAGTTGTATATGGTCATTTATGTTAAAATTTATATACTCGTGGTTATATTATTCTTAATGTTGATAGAATCTATATACCTGGTTGTACATTGTATTAATGTTGATAAAGAACCATTTACATAGATGCATATTGCTATTAGCATTATATATGGTTTGAACCCCTTGATTTCATGGGTAACTAGAGTACACATGTACATGATATCTAGGGTATTAGAAATTGAGTACCTTGCATTAGGCCTTGTATGATGGCCTAACCCAGCCATTACATTTTGGATTTATTAGTGACCTAGATTAATATACTTTAGGGATTAAAACTAAAAGTGCTTAAATGGGACAACAATGTCACTGATTTTTGCAGAAGCATCCTTGTTGATAAATTCCCCTTGACTGTATTGAATGGGTTTATTATTATTTAGTAGTCTATGGTATTTATGATACCTAGGTATATACTCAAAAGTGATGTTGGGCTGATCTTGAGTTTTGGTATTTGAGGTTAGATCTAATGAACTATGATAAGGCTTCACTAACTGCAATATAAAGGGGTTAAGATGAGTACTTTCCTTATTGGTTGCCCTTGTAAAATAGAATAGAGTTGGTAAGATATCTCTTAGACATAATCTTTGCAATAATGATGAGTAGAAAAGAATAATTGCACCATCACTATATTCTGTCGATTAATGTTTATGAGTTTTGGGTTATGAGTAAACTTGTTGACTGTCATTATTTAGGGCAATAGTGGTAACTAGTCATGCTTTTGATCATAGTATCTGATTAAAATGCTAAATGATCATTGTTATGGTTAGGGTTAGGGCTATGAAAGTTGGTTTTGTCTAAAAAGGAGAGTTTATATCATTAATAGAAAATTTTGGGCATGACAGAGGTATAGGAATCTCTAGGTGCCAAGTTGCAATATACATGTTTTGATAGGGTAACTTATAGTTATTGGAATTTGGGAAACTTGAAGATGGAATTAACTCAATGTGAATTAGTGATTGATTTGAGGGTGATGTCCTTAGGATATCTATCATACTAAATTTCTTGAACTAAGAAATGCTTATACCATTATTGGGTAATAAATGGCGAGGACTATTTATTGAATTATAGAACTTGCATCTCTATTGTCGTTGTGTCTAGTTGCTCTCTAGTCATATGATGTTGGTTATTGAATGTTGTATCATGAGTATATGATGTTTCTACATCTTATGACCACTAAAATATGATAATAAGAGATGATTCACAAACCTATTGTTGCCATGTGAAATGACTAAATACGAAACATTAAGGTCATATTTAGTACGAATTATGACAAGTGTGAATATTATCTAGTCTGTGAATTGGACTATTTTAAGAATATGGGGTTGGCCCATAAGGTAAATGAAATCAAACAGTTCAGAATATTATTATTAGTTTTATGAAATGTATATATTTATATGAAGATCTGATGATTATAGTGTTGCCAATTGTTAGTATTGTTAAAATTCTAATAGCCTTGTTTTTTATGGTAGATCATAGTTAAATGATATGTTTACCTTTATGACTAACCAGTTACTAATGCTCTTTTGATGAACTATGTGTGAGGAATCTTGGCTTGTCTTGCAAGTTCAAGGGTACAAGATGACACTGTACTCTTCAAAACACAACATAGGCACAATTGTGGATGAGTTAGCTCTGATGCAGCACATGGACCCTCTCCTTGCTTTTGGCGACCTCCAAGTCACCTTCGCTCTCATGGCTGAAGCAAATTGAGCGAGGGCGAGACCCGAGGGTTGTTCTATTCACATGAGAGCAGAACCTCATGAAGAGTGGTCAACCTGATATGGGGCATGTGGTTGTTTTCAAGTTGCCTCTTTCTCTCTATAACAGTTGTTGAAATAATAATATGACTTGAATGATCAATTATGATTTGTTGCTTGTTGGGGTTTCTCTGATTCCAACACCTAGACGGATGTCTATTTGCTTCATTTATGTTCCTAGCATGTTGTAACCTAGCTTCATGGTCTTGAAGGCATTTTTGAATTTGTATGTCTTGTTCTACAACTAGATAATGATGTGTTGTTGCTCTTGTGTGAGTTGTGGTCTAGGGTTTATTTCCTCTAGTTCTTCTAGAATTGCTTTGACCTACTCTCCTCTAAGTCCTGGGCACATCCGTTTGTTATTCTAAGAGAGTTGGTATGCTTTGACTTGTTTTGACCAAGATGGACCATGTATAGTCATCAAAACATAGAATTCTTGTCATCTATAACACTGTATTCGAGATGTATATAAGGTAAATGAAATCAAGGGGTAATATTTTTTGTAATTAGCCCAATGGTATGTGTTGTCACCTGAAATTGCACCCTACTTGAAGCCTGTTCAAGCATTCCAATAACAAAATGGGACTGATCTCAAGGTGTGGGACCTTGTAGATGAGATCAGACCTCCAGAGAAGGCTGGTTCCTCTTTCTAGGATTAAGGCTTAGAGAATAAAACTAAACCTACACTAATGATCACCAAGGAAAAGAGAGAAGGAATACAGAAAGGGAAAGGTGATACACCAAGATTTAGGGTGTTTGGATGCAACTGACATAACACAGTAATGATCTCAAATGCTGAAGGGAAATCATGTAGACTTATGGGGGTTCAAACAGAGGTTAAGGTAAAGAGATGAAAGTATGAAAGGGATCATTTTTTCCACAATACATAGCTTACATATATCAAATAAACATAGTGGAACGCCCTTAATTGTCACTTGGATACTTGCGACCAATTGAGGAATCTTTATGTCCACTTAATTTGTTGTGCTACACTTTCAGTCCACGTTAATAAATATAAACAGTTTCCCCTCTGTCATTGACAACCTATTGGTTGTTGTGCTACACTTTCATTTAAAAAATTAAAATAATTTATTGTCAAAAACTATTGCTAGTTTGTCACTTGCATTTTTTTTATAATTAATGCCGTTGTTTACAAAACTAATTCCTCTAGTATCGAATTTACTATTCTTCTTTTCATGACTATGTAATCCTTATTCTTCAATTCTATGTGTCTCTTTTTGCACATCAGAAATACTTTCCTTCAATATTTATGTTTATGTTTGAATCCATAGAATGTAGAAGATGGAATGCTCGAGGCCCGAACTCTGTCGAAGCTTTCAAAAAATGGCTAAATCCTCAAACTTTCGGGGCTCGGACTTTCCTTCTTCCTCTTTCTCTGTGAAGGTGGAAGACTAAAGGCCCGAGGCCCGAGGCCCGAAGTTTGCCGATATGGTGATCTTCCTTTGTATAGCAGAGCTCAGGGGACGGGGTTTTCTCTTTTCTCCTTCTCTCTTGGAGGGCGGAATGCTAAAGGCCTGAGGCATGATCTCTGATGACTTCCACTATCTTTAGAAGCGAAGGGAAATATAGGCCAAGTTTGAAGGTCAAGCTTCCGCTCCAGCTGAAGTTTGTTGTTGAGCATTTATTGTTGCAGGTGGGAGATCAGATGTAAAATTTTCAATGTATCTATTTTTTTCTTAGCTACTTCAAAGAAGAAATTTTCCACATTTATATCAAAGACAAAACAATGTATCCAGGCATTCCTTTACGAAAATATCTTCTGACAGGCCCATACAACAAATTTATTGCAGCATGGGCGACAATTCTTTCTTGTTGACCACTTTTTCCCTCTTCCATGGATGCTACAATGATTTGTAAAAGATATATATGCATGTAAAAAGATGTATTTTTGTTGGTTGGTTGTCTTGCGTCACTTCTAGAGGTAGAAAATTCTTTGCAAGCTTGGACCTTGTGGTTTTCTCTAGAATTGGGCAGATTTGATGGACTGTGCTTTTTTGTTGAACCTCTCATGTCTCTGTGCCAGTTCAACAATGAAGGAGAGTCTATCATTTTGTGTTTATTTTATGCCTGTAATGGATTCTTTTTTCTTTTGTAATGGCTATTTAGCCTCTATGATCAATATAAACTAAAATTTTGCCTCTCTCATTGTTCTTGTACTATGTTTATTTGATAGATGTAAGCTATGTATTTTGGATAAAATGGTCCCTTTCATACTTTCATCTCTCTACCTTAACCTCTATTTGAATCCCCATGAGTCTGTGCGATTTCCCTTCAACATTTGAGATCATTACTGTGTTATGTCAGTTGCATCCAAACACCCTAAATTTTAGTGTATTACCTTTCCCTTTATGTATTCCTTCTCTCCCTTTTCCCTGCTGACCATTAGTGTAAGTTTAGTTTTATTCTTTGAGCCTTAGGCCAAAAAAGAACCATCCTTCTTTGGAGGTTTGATCTCATCTGCAAGGTCCCACACCTTGAGATCAATCCCATTGTGTCATTGGAATAATTAAACATGCTTCAAGCAGGGTGTAATTTCATGTGACAAGACATACCATTGGGTTAAATACAAAAAATATTACCCCTTGATTTCATTTACCTTATATACATCTCAAATACAGTGTTATAGATGACAAGAATTCTATGTTTTGATGACTATACATGGTCCATCTTGGTCAAAACAAGTCAAAGCATACCAACTCTCTTAGAATAACAAACGGATGTGCCTAGGACTTAGAGGAGAGTAGGTCAAAACAATTCTAGAAGAACTAGAGGAAATAAACCCTAGACCACAACTCACACAAGAGAAAAAAAACATCATTATCTAGTTACATAAAACAAGACATACAAATTCAACAATGCCTTCACGACCACGAAGCTAGGTTACAATGTGCTAGGAACATAAATGAAGCAAATAGACATCTGTCTAGGTGTTGGAATTAGAGAAACCCCAATAGGTGACAAATCATAACTAGTCCTTCAGGTCATATTATCATTTCAATAACTGTTATAGAGAGAACAAGGCAACTCCAAAATGACCACATGCCCCATATCAGGCCGACCACTCTTCATGAGGTTCTGCTCCCACTTGAATAGAACAACCCTCGGGTCTTGCCCACATGAACTGAACAACTAGAGAATGATGTGTTGTTGCTCTTGTTTGAGTTGTGGTCTAGGGTTTATTTCCTCTAGTCCAATTCACAGACCAGATAATATTCACACTTGTCATAATTTGTACTAAATATGACCTTAATGTTTCCTATTTAGTGATTTCGCATGACAACAATAGGTTTGTGAATCATCTCTTATTCTAAGATTTTATTGGTCATAAGATGTAGAAACACCATATACTCATGATACAACATTCAATAACTAACATCATATGACTAGAGAGCAACTAGACACAACGACAATAGAGATGCAAGTTCTATAATTCAATAAACAGTCCTTGCCATTTATTACCCAATAATGGTATAAGCATTTCTTAGTTCAAGAAATTTAGTATGATAGATATGCTAAGGACATCACCCTCAAATCAATCACTAATTCACATTTAGTTAATTCCATCTTCGAGTTTCCCAAATTCCAATAACTATAAGTTACCCTATCAAAACATGTATATTGCAATTTGGCACCTAGAGATTCCTATACCTCTGTCATACCCAAAATTTTCTATTAATGATATAAACTCTCCTTTTTAGACAAAACCAACTTTCATAGCCCTAACCCTAACCATAACAATGATCCTTAGCATTTTAGTCATATGGTATAATCAAAAGCAGGACTAGTTACCACTATTGCCCTAAATAATGGCAGTCAACAAGTTTACTCATACCCCAAAATTCATAAACATTAATCAGGTATGTGCAGGATCATGATGGGCCAAACAGTGGCAATAGAGAAAAACATCATGTGAAAGTGTTAGCTAAAATCATGAAACACTTTTTTAGGCTTGGATTTAGGCTTGGGTAGTTTTCTCAAAACAGATATCCATTTTCAAAACGGATATCCATTTCTTGAAAAAGGATATCCATTTCTTTTATTTTGATTTAAAAAATTTTCCCCCCAAAATTTAGGCTTGGGAATCCAAACCTGGGTTTTCAACGTGAAGGAAGAATTCATATGTTTTCACAGATTTTCCTTGACTTCACCCTTGATGCTGATGGACTTTTTTTGATCCAAATTTGATAAAATCAAAAGGGCATATTTGGGACACTGTCAGGATTCTAAAAATATAATATATGTCTAATTATAATTTTAATAGGTAATTATTAATAATTTTCTACCTACACTATGTCTGAATTCCTAAGAGACACACTAATTGAAAAACATCCATAACTTTCAAACCGTTTGACCTTTTTCAAATCCAAAAGTTCCATCACACTCTACACTTCATTAGCTATAGGTCTTTTTTTTTTTGAATTTCATTTTTTTTGACCAAGTTAGGTTGGCTGGAAAATTACTTTTTAATATTTCTAAAAAGTTGTAGTAAAAAAATCATAACTACTTATTTACTTAACAAAAAAATTTCATAAAAATATGCATCACATCTGGGAATGTGTCCTCTACTTGTATCTAAAGATTCAATTTTTTTTTTCTCATACTTAGGTTGGTCAGAATGACACCTACTTTTTATATTTTTTCAAAAAAAAAAGTAGCCCATAAACTACATTTAATTTCCTACAAATTTTATTACTACATATTTTTCAAATTATGTAGGTAACCCATTCAAATTTTCTCGTGAAGTTGCTTAAGTTTGTTTTTTTAGCATTTTCATTGCCACTTAGAGGTATTGTTTGGCCCATCATGATCTTGCACATACCCAATCGACAGAATATAGTGATGGTGCAATTATTCTTTTTTACTCATCATTATTGCAAAGATTATGTCTAAGTGATATCTTACCAACTCTATTCTAGTTAACAAAGGCAACCAATAAGGAAAGTATTCATCTTAACCCCTTTATATTGCAATTAGCAAAGTCTTACCATAGTTCATTAGATCTAACCTCAAATACCAAAACTCAAGATCAGTCCAACATCACTTTCGAGTATATACCTAGGTATCATAAATACCATAGACTACTAAACAATAATAAACCCATTCAATACAGTCAAAGGGAATTTATCAACAAGGATGCTTCTGCAAAAATCAGTGACATTGTTGTCCAATTTAAACACTTTTATTTTTAAGCCCTAAAGTATATTAATCTAGGTCACTAATAAATCCAAAATGTAATGGGTGGGTTAGGCCATCATATAAGGCCTAATGCAAGGTACTTAATTTCTAATACCCTAGATATCATGTACATGTGTACTCTAGTTACCCATGAAATCAAGGGGTTCAAACCATATATAATGCTAATAGCAATATACATCTATGTACATGGTTCTTTATCAAGATTAATACAATGTACAACCAAGTATATAGATTCTATCAACATTAAGAATAATATAACCATGAGTATATAAATTTTAACATAAACGACCATATACAACTATGTACATGAATTATTATCCATGAATTATAAATTAGCAAATTATCAATCTCAACTACAATTAATCAATCTCAACTAATTTATTTTTAATTAATCACATTTACTTAAGTTAAAAGAAAATTTATTTTATTTTGTATAATATACAAAATTTATGTCTTTTATATATATTTTTACTAATATTTATTAACACAAAAAAAGAAATAGCATATCTATCTTTAGAAAAATCTATCTAAAATATACTAGAGATGAGATCCCTATTTTTATATTTTTAACTCTTTGAGTAAAAAAATTAAAATCCCCAAAATAATCCAATTTCTTAAAATAAAATAAAGTAAAATATTTCCTCAACTATAACATTAAACTCATAACCCTAACCCTAGTTGGGTGTGGAGAGATTTAAATGTCTGCCTAAAATATTAAAATGTAATAATATGAATACTATTACAATTTAAAATGCATTAAAACTAGTATAGCTATATTTAAAAAATATATCTAAAGTACACCTTTTAATCAATTTATTTTAAACTATAATTGTAACTATTGTATAATTTAATAATTTTAAATCATAATTATGTAGTATAATATTAGTAAACATTATAATAATGTATTTATATTATTATTTTATTATAAATGTTTATTACTTTATTAGCAAATAGTTCAATATTTTAAATTAGAATAATTAATTTAAATCTGAATAATTATTTCATATTTTAAATCACATTAAATAATTTAAATTAGAATAATTATTTTAAAGTAAAATTATTTTATTTATATTACTATATTATTTTAATATTATTACATTTTATAGAAAATGTTTATAATAATAATGAAAAATAAATATATTAATTATAAATTATATTATATAATTATATGAATTATTATAATTATAATATAATATTATAATATAGATTAGATATATTATAATAATTATTAAATGGACTTATGCACTGCATTAGGTCTTCACCATCAACTTGATCCAGACAAAGTAATCCTCCACCCATGGATTCAATTTCATCATTCATCAAGTTAAAATCATGGTAGCAATTAGATAAATTTGAAGTAGCTAAAAAATTTATGGGGTATTCTCCTCTTGTCATGGCTATCTTCTACAATGTTTTTTGAGAAGTGGTTTTTCTGTGTATGTGACACCCTATTGTAATCATAGTTTTAACCCTAATTTGAATCTAAACCCTAACCCTAACCCTAATTCTAATTTTAACCCTAACCCTAAATCCAATTATAATTCTAATCTTGAGATATCCAAGTTTGTAACCCTAACCCTAACCTTAATTTTAACACTAATCTGAACCTTATTCTAATTCTAACCCTAACAATAACCTTAATTATATCCCTAAAACTAATTTTAACCATAACCCTCACCCTAATACTAACCCTAACCATAACCCTAATTTTAACCCTAACTCTAAATTGTAACCCCAATACTATCCCTAACCCTAACCTTAATCCTAACCCTAATTCTAACTGTAACCCTCGCCCCAATACTAACCCTAACCCTAACTCTAATTTTAAACCTAATTTTAACCCCTAACTCTAATCCTATATTAACCCTAACTATTTTATAATCCTCATTATTAAAAACCCTAATTATTTTAAAACATAAATATATAATATAACAATTATTAAATATAATAATATTATATTTATATTATTACATTATTATAATCTTATATTTATATTATTATTACATTATTATAATATTATATTTATATTATTATAATTACAATATTATAAACTTTAACCCTCACCATTATTATTTTAAGCCATAATAATAATAAATAATATTATTGTTATATATTATAATTTAATATAAATATAATTATATTATATTATATATTAATAATAATATTATTAATATAATATTAATTATTATAAACCCAAACTATTTTAAATCTCTCGTGCTTTCTTCTCCCTCCCTCTCTTCCTTTTCTCCCTCCCTCTCTTCCTTTGTCTTTGTCTCTCTTTACCTCTCTTTTTATCTCACTTTCCCTATCTCTTATCTCTAGCTCCATCTCTCTTTCTCTATTCCCCCTAACTCTATTCTATCCCTAACCGTAATTTATTAGTAGCTCTAACTTAATCCATAACCCTAAGCCTAATTCTAACTGTAACATTAATTCTAACCCTAATTCTATTCCCCCCTCTTTCTCTATTCCTCCCCCCCCCCTCTCTCTCCCCATGTTCCTACCCACTTTTGTATCTCCACTTCTTGTCCCTCCCCACTTCTCTCCATTTCTTGTCCCTCCCCACTTGTGTCTTTCCACTTCTTTGTTCCCCTCTCTCTAGCACTTTAATGTAATCTTTTCTGCACTTCTATCTTTCCACTTCTTTGTTTCTCTCTCTCTAGCACTTTAATGTAATCTTGTTCCTCAACGTATTCAAACTCATAGCTATCCTGGTATGTATATGTTTGTATATATATTTCCTTCACAATCCAAGTTCATTTACATTTTCATGTTTTGCTTGTGCACATAACCGTAACCCTAAATCTATTATATGCTAGTATTTGTAGTTAGATTTATAATATATTTTCTGTTTAATAGTGATCATACAAAATAAATAAAATAATAATAATTAACTATCTATAACTCTCTATAATTTAAATCATAATTATTAAGAACCCTAATTATTTTAAATCATAATTATTTTAAACCCTAATTAATTAAACCCTTTTTATCTTAAACTCTAACCCTAATTTGATCATTTTAAACCCTTATTTTAAACCCTAACCCTAACGATAATTTTACAACCTAACCCTACTTATTTTAAACCCTAATCATAATTATCATTTTATAACCCCTAACCCTAACTAAATTTCAAAACCTTACCCTAATTATATCTATAACCCTAATTTTTACCCTAATTGTAATGCTATCCCTAATTCTATCTCTAACCGTAATCTTAATTCTAATTGAAAGCCTAATTTTAACCCTAATTCTAATCGTAACCCTAACCCTAATTTTAGGCCTAACCCCAACCCTAATTCTAACCCTAATCATAATTTTATCCCTAGCCCCAACTATAATTCCAACTCTAACCCTAACAATTTTTTTTGGTTAAAAATATTTACTCTAGTTGTAACCCTAACTCTAATTCTATCCCTAACCCTAATTCTATCCCTAACCCTAACCTTAATTATACTTGTAACCCTAATCCAATGAGCTCCTCTTGCTTACATTTTACTAAGTATTTGTAATGGTCCTACCTTTTTAGTGCCTTTTTGCGGAGCAATTTCTTTGAAAGCTATTTATATTTGGTCTCACTGTTTTTATAAAATACAAATTATTGAAATTTAGATGTTTTTAAATGGTAACATAATAACTATAATAAATAAATATTGATATTGTTACTTCTATTATGAATGAATTTGAATGATAATAGTTTTATAATACTTTTTTAGACATGCAATTTATTTATTTATTATCATTAAAGTATTATGGTTGCAATTTATTTATTTATCTTGCACTACCTTAGGAACTCATACATTGCATTGCATATGCTTTTGCATCATCTTAATGGCCGCACCTATCAATATATATTATTAAAAAAATTATGTAACATGAAAATTTGTTGAAGGTCCCTAAAGTTGTGGAGGTCCTACAACAAAGTTGTTGAAGCTAAGTTAGGGAGAGGTAAATCATCCTCATTAAATTTGAGTTGAATTCTGTTCCATGTGAACGCTACACATTAGCTAGTAGATTGTTTAGATTGTTGTGCAGAGGAGCTTCAATAATAGGGTGTTGTGATTTCAAGTTTGGTATAAAGAAAATTGGCATCCAAAAAACAAATTGAAAATAATTACCCTTTAGGTCTTGTGTGTAGAATGCCGAGGTGAGTTGTAGGTCTTGTGTGTAGGATGCTGGGGTGAGTTGTAGGTCTTGTGTGTAGGTGAAATAAAACATCCAAGAGACAAGAGTTGTTAAAGGATAAACCATTTATAATTAAATTTAGGTTTAAACTTCAAAAACAAGATCTATTTTACTATTTGTAGATGTTATAAAAAAATTAATGGAAATGTTAAAAAAACTTATGATAAAAGCTTTCTGATTTAAGAAAGAGTAAAAGATAAAAATTATTATAAAAATATTTTTTTAAATTTTGTTTCTTTCTCAAATAATCTTTGGTCTGTTGTTAAATGATCTTTTCTATTTTAATGTGATCTTGTTGAAAAAGCAAAATGAAACTGTCAAACGTATCTATCTATAGGCATTTGATTTCATAGAGAGGAAAGTATTGGATTCTATTGCCAATTGCATTCAATTCCTCTTCTTGGCCTATAATCTTGTCATTAGGCTTTACAAGGAGAAAAAAAGAAAGTATTGATGTGGAACTAAATCTGTATAGGAAACAACATAGAAAAGGGAAGGGTTTTCCCTTAGAAAATGTTGTCCCAGAATAGCAACTTATCTACATTTGACGTTACTTTCTCACCCACTTGAACTATGCTATGGGAATTGTGCTTACTTTTTATCATTTCCATAGTGCTGTTCATAATTTATGTTGTTTTGTATGGCAGAAAGAGTCCACACCGTAACTTCTATTGCAAAACCATGACTAGAATGATAAACAATGATTGTGTGCAAAGGCCAATATGGTGGTTTTGAATGTAGCAACCAACACAATGATGAAGCTAATTTGTGGAAGGAGATGGAGGACTTGTGACCAAAACTTTGAAGCCAACAACACTAAATGGTGATTTTGGAGGCCAACGACCTTGTGAATATTTGCATTGACCTCATCAAAACACTTGGAGATTGTAATGTGGGCGACCTTGAACAAAGATCTGTAACTAGTGAGAGGAGTCTTGAAACAAAATGGTCATATTAAACTGTAGTGCAATGCAAACCCTAACTACCAACAATTCTGCCACTATCATCATTGAAGCCTTTCCCATATTCCCGGAAGGTGTTAGGTAGTGGGAAAGTATTCCCTCTATCCAAAACATTAAATAGTTTAAATTATGGGTAAATTGGTAATAGTTTAACTTATGACAGGTTGGGAGATGTCAATTTAAATTGGGGGAATAAAAATGTACACACATCTTGTGATGCCACTGTATAATGCCTCTCCGGCATATATTGTAAGTTTGAAGAATAAAATAAAAATGCAACAACATGGCCTAAATATTTTCCATGATAATGTAGATTTTTAACTCTTAAATGTAATAATATTGAATACTATTACAATTTAAAATTCTAAATATTTTCCATGATATTCTACATTTTTTACACTTGAGTAAAAAAAATTGAAATCTAAAAAAAAATCTAATTTTGTAAAAGAAAATAAACTAATAAATTTAATTTCATTCTGCAAAAAAAAAAAAATTAAGTTGAAATAATAATTAAACCCTAATTAATTAAACCTTATTTATTTTAATCCCTAATCCT
Organism: Cunninghamia lanceolata; assembly: GCA_027924645.1. NCBI lineage: Eukaryota > Viridiplantae > Streptophyta > Pinopsida > Cupressales > Cupressaceae > Cunninghamia > Cunninghamia lanceolata. Next base: position 14,726,280 of record BSBN01000068.1, on the reverse strand, counting down.
AATTATTTTATACCCTAATTATTTTAAACCTTAATAATAATTATTTGAAATTGTAACGCTAATGCTCATTTTAAAAGCTAACCTTAATTATCCCTAACCCTAATAGTCATTTTAAACCCTAACCCTAATGATCATTTTACAGTTTATTAATGTTTGCCAAGCAATTTTACTTTCCCTTATTGCTAATAAGAATTATCTTAACAAGAAAAAAACATTTAAGAAAAATATTCTTTTATTTTTGTATTCAATATTCCTTAAATTATCTCACACTATTATATTTCATAAGAATAGCACAAGTATAGCACAAGGAAATGTTACCCTTTTATTTTTTTCTCGCACATACTTTTATTCTCACACTATGTAAGTTTTTACTTGGACATGATATCACACATACTTTTATTCTCACACTATGTAAGTTTTTACTTGGACATGATATGTTTTAGGTCAGTATAAACTTATTAAAGTCATTTGCAAATTAAATTTAATAAAATATAAATTTGGATTTAAAGACTAGTTAAATCAAGTGTCCAGCTGCCGTTAAGGGCATGGTTCAGTGGTTAAGTCGTTTAGTTGTAGTGGCGACCACTAGGGTTCAAACGCCCTGCTGGGCCAATGAGCTCACATGCAAGTGTTGTGGCCTCACCGAACTTGTAGTGTTAATGCAAGTGTTCATGCTAGGGGATGAGGTCCCCCATATTGTGGCCTCACCAAACTTGTAGTGTTAATGCAAGTGTTCATACTAAGGGAGGAGGTCCCCTGTGTTAATGCAAGTGTTCATGCTAAGGGATGAGGTCCCTCGTGTGGTGGTTAATATAGTAGGGATCTTATATTAGTGATTTTATTATTATTTTTAAATTGACTTTTTAATTTATTATTAAACTTCATTTTTTTGCTTTCTAATTTTTAAAATTACTTATATCTAAATAAATATGACTTAAAAAAAAAAAAATTCCTTTCTTTTCTTTTCTTTTCTTTACATTTAATTATTTTATTTTACTTGAAATACTAACTTTCAATTTTACTTTCATTGTCATTCAATATTTTGGTAATTCTTTTATATTTTTAGTTTCATAAATGTAGTTCTCATTTACATTATTTTAAAAAAATTTCATTATTTTAAAATTACTTAAACATTTTTATATGCTTTAGGGGCATTCATCAAAAGCACGATACAACTTTGTTACCCGGTTTAACTCGACCTCAACTAGATGCCACCAAGCTAAATCTTCTCTGGCCTAGTAAAATCGTCATACATTCAGCTCCTAACAATTTCATGTTAAACTACTTTCTGTCTTCCATCTCCAAGTGTTGTCAAGCCGACTCAAGAATCACTTTGTGATAGCACATCCTTCCATAACTAAATAATTGCTATTATTACAATGCTACAAAGGCAACAATTTCATGTGAAGCCACCTTATGTCTTTGATCTCCAATTATTGTCAAGCTCACTCAATAATCACTTTGTGATAGCTCATCCTTCAGTAACTAAACAATTGCTATTATTACAATTCTACAAAGGCATGGCCACTAGGTGGCACTTGTGGAATAAAAATATGTTGGTTATATATTTTAAATTTAATTCATTTGTGCATTCATTTAATAAAAGTATGTGGCACTTGTGGAATAAAAATATGTTGGTTATATATTTTAAATTTAATTCATTTGTGCATTCATTTAATAAAAGCATGTTGGTTATATAATTTAATATATATTTTAAATTTAAAACAATTAATTTATTATTTTTAGGTGCATTCTTAATAAAAATATGTGGGTTATATATTTTAAATTTAGAACACTTATTTCATAATTAAAAAATATATATATAGTCTCTATTTAGTTTTTATGTACACAGTCAAGTCAAATGCCATGTATAACGTGTCTCAAGTAATTAATAAAATGTGTCCTCTCTAATTTTCTTATAATGCTCAAATGGCCAAGAAAACACATGACAATACAATTTAAAAATAAAAAAATAAAAAAATAAAAAATAAAATAAAATAAAATAAAATTGAATTACTTTACCTTTGGTCGAAGTAGCAGGGTGAGTTGTATCAGTGTCACCTTCCCCTGGAAAGGAAAATTCTCAAGGATTTAAAAAATCTTGATATAAATTTACACACAACATAAAACATCTCATCTCCTTCTGAATTGACTTACCTCCATGGGAAGAAGTACCTGTTCTAGCATTTTCTTCTGAAATACAACAACAAACCACAAAAATCATTTGATATTTAAAAGTGGAAATTTGATGTCTATCAATTAAAAAATATATATTTAAAATTAACCTTCAACTTGTGGTTTATTTTTCTTAGCCTGCGCTGAGACTCGGATAGGCTCATGTCGTTCTGTATAATCAGCAAAGATGAGTTGGAAGCTCAGATCCTGCTGCAGCTTCTCTAATCGCTTTGTACACGAAGATATTTGTTCTTCGTTCTTTGAAGAAAAAATAAACCTGAACCAATCGAAATGATAGACTTAACAACTCCAGAATTAAACAAAACAATCTACACTGTTTTAATCATGTTTACTTACTTGCGATATCTATGGGATTGTATGATAGACAAACAACAGGCAGCACTTCTGGCGATTACGCTTTTTGCCTCTGTTACGGTGGATTTCATTTCATCCGGTATGAGCGGCAATTTGCTGAATCTGCTTAGGGTTTTTCCCACTGTGTTAACTGATACCAGTAATTCGAGGCATTCTCTATCAATGCGTTTGGCCCTCTGAATGTTGTGTATAACGGCAGCTACAACCAGGAGGCCTGCTGCGGCCCAATGAGCCTTCCCCATTACTGCACATATGTCTTCAGCTGTCTTGGCTATATCCTGGTACTTGGTTGATTGTAACTAACAAATTCACCAAGAAACACCATTAATATTAAGTGGAAAGCTTTTAAAATTGTGTGTGTAAGATTTTTTATTGGTTATTTGGAATGCTTTTTAAAGTGAGTTATTAAAACATCTTATAGAGCCATCAAATTTAAATTCAAACTTTCCTATTACAAGGATGGAACATTGTGATTATCAAGGTAGTAATTTGTGGAATATGAAAAGTGTAGGAACAAAGGATGTAGGAACAAAGGATGTGAAAACATAGATGACAAATATAGAGGATAATTAAATATATGAGCTTATCATCTTATATAAGTAATATAGGTAATATCTTCTTTTAAATAGAGAAAAAAATATATAATAAAGGTGGTGAAATGAGAATAGGAAAAGCATATCAATCATAGCATAAATAAGATAGAAAGTGAAATGAAAATAAGAAAATGACAGTAATCCTGACATAAATAATATAAAAGGTGAAATGAGAACATTACTTCGGAATGAAAAAAAGACAACATTCATAACATACATAAAAAGGCTAAAGTGTAAGGACACGTAAAAAGTAAAAGCTAATATACAAATATAGATAAATATAGCATGACAATGCACAAAGTCTCAGGACACATATTTGAGAGGATCATGCTTCAAGAGATCATCCTCCTTCCAAAAGATTTCATCATATTCCTCTTCAATTGCATGACTTATTTTTTCAATCACGTGTTTCATCTTGGTAGGAATTTATACTCTTTGTGGACACACTACTCAAATGTTAGATGTTTCTTTCTTTATCCATTTTTCTTGTTTCTTAGAAGGTGGTTGCATTTATTGGACTTCAATATCCTTCTTTGGAATCCATATGGTAGTACTCTTAGCATGAAACATTAGCTTTGACAATATAGATGTCACATACTTGCAAACATAGTGTTCTTACTATACACTTGAAGTCCCCATGTAATTTGGACCAAGGTGGAGACCTTATTTGTTTGACATCTAATTAAATTTTGATGATTTTTGTAGCTCATGGTGAATTAGATTGCAATTGTTATATCCTAATAGTTTTGATATCTACTTTCATGACTTGTTGCTTATGATGATTACAATCATGAATGTTAAAATTCTAATAGCCTTGTTTTTTTATGGTACATCATAGTTAAATGATATGTTTACCTTTATGACTAACCAGTTACTAATGCTATTTTGATGAACTATGTGTGAGGAACCTGGGCTTGTCTTGCAAGTGCAAGGGTACAAGATGACACTGTACTCTTTGAAACACGACATAGGCACAATTGTGGATGAGTCAGCTCCGACGCAACACATGGACCCTCTCCTTTCTTCTGGTGACCTCCAAGTCACCTTCACTCTCATGGATGAAGCCAATTGAGCGGGGGCAAGACCTGAGGGTTGTTCTATTTGCGTGGGAGCATAACCTTGCGAAGAGTGGCTGGCCTGATATGGGGCATGTGGTTGTTTGGAGTTGCCTTGTTCTCTCTATAGCAGTTGTTGAAATAATAATATGACCCGAAGCGTCACTTATGATTTGTCGCCTATTGGGGTTTCTTTGATTCCAACACCTAGACGGATGTCTATTTGCTTCATTTATGTTCCTAGCACATTGTAACCTAGCTTTGTGGTCTTGAAGGCATTGTTGAATTTGTATGTCTTGTTCCACAACTAGATAATGATGTGTTGTTACTCTTGTGTGAGTTGTGGTCTAGGGTTTATTTCCTCTAGTTCTTCTAGAATTGCTTTGACCTACTCTCCTCTAAGTCTTGGGCACATCCATTTGTTATTCTAAGAGAGTTGGTATGCTTTGACTTGTTTTGACCAAGATGGACCATGTATAATCATCAAAACTTAGAATTCTTGTCATCTATAACATTGTATTCGAGATGTATATAAGGTAAATGAAACCAAGGGGTAATATTTTTTGTAATTAGCCCAGTGGTATGTGTTTTCACATGAAATTGCACCCTACTTGAAGCTTGTTCATGCATTCCAATGACACAATGGGACTGATCTCAAGGTGTGGGACCTTGTAGATGAGATCAGACCTTTGGAGAGAAGGCTGGTTCCTTTTTCTAGGCTTAAGGCTTAGAGAATAAAACTAAACCTACACTAATGATCACCAGGGAAAAGGGAGAGAAGGAATACAGAAAGGGAAAGGTGATACACCAAGATTTAGGGGGTTTGGATGCAACTGACATAACACAGTAATGATCTCAAATGCTGAAGGGAAATCACTCAGACTCATGGGGGTTCAAATAGAGGTTAAGGTAGAGAGATGAAAGTATGAAGGGGACCGTTTTATCCACAATACATGGCTTACATATATCAAATAAACACAATGCAAGAACAATGAGAGGTAAAAATTTAGTTTATATTGATAATAGAGGCTAAATAGCCATTACAAAATAAAAAAAATCCATTACAGGCATGAAATAGACACAAAATGATAGACTCTCCTTCATTGTTGAAATGACACAAAGACATGAGATGCTTAGCAAAAGAGCATAGTCCATCAAATCCACCCAATTCTGGAGAAAACCACAAGGTCCGAGCTTGCTAAAAACTTTCTACCTTTGGAAGTGACCCATTGCAACCAACCAACAGAAATTTACATCTTTTTACATGCATATATATCTTTTACAAATCACTGTAGCAGCCATGGAAGAGGGAAAGAGTGGTCAACAAGAAAGAATTGTCACCCATGCTGTAATAAATTTGTCTTATGGGCCTGTCAAAAGATATTTCCATAAAGGAATGTCTGGATACATTGTTTTGTCTTTGATATAAATGCAGAAAATATCTTCTCTGAAGTAGCTAATAAACAAATAGCTGTGTTGAAAATTTTGCATCTGAACTCCCACCTACAACAATAAATGCTTGACAACAAACTCTAGCTAGAGTGGAAGCTTGACCTTCGAATTTGGCTAGTTTTTCCCTTCACTTTTGAAGATAGCGAAAGTCATTAGAGATCAGGCCTTGGGCCTTTGGCATTCTACCCTCCAAGAGAGAAGGAGAAAGGAGAAAACCCCAACCCCTGGGCTTTGCTATACAAAGGAAGATCACCATATCGGTGGACTTCAGGCCTTGGGCCTTCCATCTTCTGCCTTCCCAGAGAAAGAGGAAGAAAGAAAGTTCAAGCCCCGAAAGTTTGAGGATTTAGCTAATTTTTGAAAGTTTCGGTGGAGTTTAGGCCTTGGGCCTTCCGTCTTCTACGTTTTATGAGAAAGAAGTAGAAGGAAGGTCCAATCCCTGAAGTTCGAAACACTTAGCATTGTTTTGAAAGAAAATAAGAGGAACTTGGACCTTGAGACTTCCTCCTTATCACTTGTCTTTTGTCCACGTGGCAACCTCTCATACTTTTGCGGTCATCCCATGCCTTAATAAAATAATCTTCACGGAACGTGGAAATGAACTAGAATACACCACGTGTTCTATCAGGAGTTGGCCATCGGACCTTCCACCCTTGGCCTTTTATGAAGAAGATAGAAGGTGAGAAGCTCGATCTCCGACCTCCAACATACATAGAGCATTTACTCGTCGGGCCTTGGCAAGTGGACCTATAGCCTTTGGCATTTCAAAAGAGAATGTAGAAGAGAGAAACCCCAAAGTTTGGCACTCGAACTGTCGCGTCTTAGACTTTATGGGATTGATTTCTTTTACGTTAATGCATAGAAAACTATTGAACTCTATTTGATGACATTTGATTTTATTCAATTTGATGATGATACATTAGTGAGCTTATGATTCAGTTGCTTTGTCTATATTTTTCAGAACTAACCTATTGACAATGGGAAATGAGTGGGATTGACTACAGGTTTGTCGAAGACAAGAACATGTGTCAAGTAGAGGGGACCTAGCCATTTGTCAACATGCAGATGGGTTTTGTTTGGTGCCCTATCATACACTCACATAGAATCATATTTCTAGTTTCAATGAATGATGTCTAACATTTTTGTTTAATTCTGTCATTCTCTTGTGAATATTTTTATGCTTGTTTTCGATGCTTGTTTTGTCAGAAAATCAAATAAATCAGTTTTGTTATATGGATCTATATGAATAAATGGTATCAAATATTATTTCTAAGAAAATATAAAATACCTATATGTATATAAATATATTAATGGCTAATTACTATGGTGTCTAACTTTGTAATTATATATAAATAAAGAGAATTAATTTATATGAAGAAGTAAAGTGCCTATTTGATTTTAAATATATATTTTTTAATTAAATAGTATTGTTGAAATTTTCAAAAATAAATAAAACTTATAATGTCAATTTATAAAAGAATAAAATACATATTTATAAACCAAAAATCTATATATAAATATATATAAATACATTTAGTTTTATTTAAATTAGATTCTTTCTTATAAAAAAATTGGGGAAAAAACATGTGCAGCATGCAAAAGGAGGGATTATATATATATATATATATATATATATATATATATATATATATATATATATATATATATATATATATATATATATATATATATATATATATATATATATATATATATTAGGTAAGGAGGGATTTTATATTAAATACAAGATAAGATTTTATATTGTGCACCATGCAAAAATTACAAGAAACCATCTAAATAAAACTAGAGTTCTAAACTTAAGAGAGGGCAAGAGTAGAGGTTTTGGAAAAAGGGAGATAAAAACAACAAAGGACAAGTAGAATGGGACACAGAGAGAGACACAGAGTTAGAAAAAAAATGAGAGAAGGAAGAAAAGGTCAGACGGAGAAAGAAAGACATAGCATCAACAGCCAACACTAAATCCGTTCTAGATTTAGGTATTTTTTTGATTTATATTTTAATACATTGATACTGGCTTAAATCGTTGGTGTTCTTTGGCTCTAATATGTTTTGATGGGCCTATTTTTGTTTCAATCTATTATGATTTGGCATGTATTAAACTTCAGTGGCTACACTTATTATCAAAGGCTCAAAAGTTCCATTAAATGCTTTTCTAAATGCCCTTAGTACTCCCTTTCAACCTTTCTAAATGTTTTTCAGCTTGTGTAAATTAATGGATCAACTTTTTTGTATTCTAAGGCTTCTTTATCTATGTCAACCTTTCTCTCTTATTGTAACAACCTTAGAATGGCTTGTGTTATCTTATATCGATCTTTTACCAGCGTAATGACTTCTTGCTATATGCACACTGTAACATTTTCATTATCAGTCTAGTTCATTTGACTTGGGTGGCTAGAAGTGGCTTGTCTTTTGTTATCCTTTTGGAACTGTGTTAAAATTTGTAAGGGGTCTAAGTGTAATTTAGATCACCCTTTTTGCTTGGAGTCAATCTGCTAAGTTAAAGATTTGTTAGGAAGGTATATTCGACCTTGTCCTTGTTTTTCCTGTGGACAAAGGACCAAGCTTTAGAATATCCAATCTCTCTGATTGTTGATGCAACCTCTTTTCTTATTTAGATCAGACTTATCAAATCTTTCGGCCTTCCTCTTATAGAAGCAATTTAAGATATAAGACATTGTCGTTTAATGGAAATTGCATCATGATAATCGACAGACTTTGGGCTGAATTTGTTTTTGCTATACCAATACAACCTCTTCCACTCATGATAATCGACAAACTTTGGATTGGTCTTTCATTCTGTAATCATCTCATCCTTTATATTCACTAATATGTTGTTTTGGAGACTCAATCGACTTTGAAACCTTTTTCTAGTGGTCTTTATTTCTTTTTTTGTTGATCACCAATCCTTTTAATCCCTCAATGCTGGGTGGAAGTCTGTGATTACATCGGCCTTTTTGTGCCTTGTGAACCATTCCTTTCACCTTTATTTTATTTGAGGTCTCATTTAAAATGACTTTGGTTATTCTTTCAAATCTCTTTCTCTTTTCTAAATAGCCTCTGTTTTCTCATGTCTCACTTATTTCCAGTATTTGGCCTGATGTGCCTTATTCTAGACTAAGTCATTTTGTAGCTCAAATGACTGTGCCATTTCTTTATACTTCTAACACCTAAAACACATGATCGATCTCTAGAACTTTGATTTGATATGAAATTCTTTAACAACTGTCCCGAAATTCTTATCCAAATTGAATGTTACTTTGGTCTTCCTGTAGCATATAGTCGCCCTCTTGAACATATGATTGCCCTCTTAAAAATCTCTGAATGCCACTAATGTACTGGTGACTAGATGTTGTTATAATCATAGATTTTCCAATATATGAATATTCTATTAGGCTCTTAATTTTGTTTTAATGAAAAGAAAATCTTATTCTTTGGTTTCAAGACTTAATTAATAAATCTGCTTGTTAACCTTTAAGTGGTTTATTTATTACAAACACTTAGGGGATTTAGTATTTTTATACTCTACAATATAGTTGGAACCTTATTGATCTAATCAAGTTATAGATTTATAGAAACCATCCTTCTATAGTTTACATGAGGAAAGACCTATTTTACCTATGAATGAAATACTCAATATTTTAACCCTACAACATGAAGAAACCAATCAATTAAATGAACCAAGTCTGATTTAATTGTTTATAAACCACTCTATGATAAAGATTAAGAAAACTAGCCACATGAAACAATTAGCTCCTATTTTCCTTGGAAACATAATATTCATCCATGTATTGTTACATGCATGAAATGAGTTTTATCTCCTTTTACTTCGTAAAATTATGCTTTGATTGAGATTGGGTAGTTGTGTTTTCTATGTCATTATGCTTGAGAAAGTTGCCTTCCAGGACGGGTGCCAAATATGGGGAAATAGGGAGATAGGTTTTCTTTTCAAAATCTATACACCGTTAATTGGTTTACACTTTGGCCAAAGTTAAAATTTGATGTTGAAATAGACGTGTGTACCATTGAAATAGATGGTTTGTTTTCCTAGTTTGTGCTTTTGTTTTTCCCTGCCATATCCTATTAATGTGATGCTGCATTTAAGTTAGGGATGCATGTAGGTTACTAGGCATGCACCATATTCCACCCTGCCGCTTGTTTACAGGTTGCTAGGCCCTTTGAGCAGGGTTGGGCATCCTTCAGTTTGAAGGATATTGGGGAAGCACAAGCTTTGTGTTTGGGTGGAAAAGTGCCTGAACCATGTTCTTGTCCTTTGACGCAGCAGATGGCCAGATGGTCGATGGCAGTCAAGGATTGATTGTTTTGGATTTACTTGATATTGTTGACAGTTATGATTCTTCATTGAACTCAAAATGTTATGTAAGGCGTAAGGCCATATTTGAAAATTGTATATATTGTTATTTTATAAAGCTCTATAAATGAACTTCAGAAAGATGAAATGTAGTATGAATATGTATCAAATTTATGAATTGAATCTTGCATTGACAATAGATGTTAACTCTATCTCTTTTTACTTGATGAAGTAGTTATAGTTACTTTACTTACTATTACTTTAGCTTTTCTTTAGTTATGTATGTATGTGGAACTTTAGTACTTTACATTTGGTATTAGAGCCTAGGTTCTACACTAGGCCTTTATGGACTATTACGCTAAGTTGTAAACTTGCAGATAATTCATCATGAATACTAGAAACTCTGGACGTAGGGGAGCAACCCCAGGATCTGGCAGTGACCTAGATACATGAAACAATGATGGAACCAACGTAGGGAACAATACATGCACTAATGAAGGAGCCAATGCAGGAAGCAATACCAAAAATAGTGAGGGAAACTGAAATGAGGTAAACAATAATAACAATGCACAGAACAATGATGGATAGAATAACTGACTGCATCAAATCCTTGCTCTCTTAACTCAACAAGGGACCCGAATGAACAATTTGGAACATGAAGTCAAGGGAATCAAAGGAAATCAAGATGAGGAATAGAGAGAAGAAGCCAGAGATCTAGAAGGTGAAGTGAATGTGAACAATCGAAACAAAATTACTAAGGAGTTGGGTAAGGACCTTAAAAAGGTCGCCCCTCCTAAGTTTGATGGTAAGACTATTGGTGACAGAGTGGAGGCTTGGATAATTGATATAGAAAAATATTTTGATCTCTGAAACTTGTTTGATGAAACTAAAGCAATATGGGGGTCTTACCAGCTTACTGGAGAAGCATTGACCTAGTGGGATAATGAAAAAGTAGACAAGAAGTTATTACTTGGAGAAGTAACGTGGGACCACTTTCTCGATCTCTTTAGGAAGAGGTGGTTACTACAACTTTATTTTGATAAAAAGATGACAAAATTTCAAAACCTAACTTAGGGACGTTTGACAGTGACTTAGTATTAGGAGAGATTCTCACACCTGTTGAAGTATGTTCCATAGTATCATCTGGACGAGAGGTTCAGTATCTGAAAGTTTATCTTGGGTTTAAGGCCACATATTGGGGCAAAGGTAGATATTCATAACCCCTTGACCATGGATGAAGTGTTTGAAAAAGCAACTAAGTAGGAACAAAAATTGCAGTAGATTTCTAATTACCATAAGAGTCAAGATGTGAAGTATGGGAATAAAAGATTTCAGAATGATAGTCTCAATCAGAGTAGCAACAACAATCAAGGAAACAATAAGCATCAGATTCATAATCTTAAATGAGGCAACAATTTTTTAGGAAAAGAACAGTGGAAACCAAGGTGGAAATAATAAGAGAGGCAACTTTGGCAACAATTGGAACAGTAACAGAAGAGAGATGCCAGGTAGACATAGAGGACCCTGAGATGGTTGTTATACTTGTGGAAGAGAGCACTATACTAGCACGTGTCCTCATCGAACAGTGAGCTAGTGAGATGGGAATCGGTAAGGAGTTCCTCAACACCAAATTCATGCGGCTATAGATCATCATCAAGTGGATTTCCAAGCAACACCAATTCTGTTATCCAGTAAGCTCTTTGGCCTTCCAGTTTCTATTTTAATTGATACTGAAGCTATAGAATGTTTTGTAGACCCGAAAATTGTAGCTAAGTTATCTGTAAAACTGGGACACATGGAAAATTCTTGGATGGTACAGTATGGTAACAATGCAGAGAAAAGAGTAGACTCATGTCTAGTATGTAGTGAATTGGATCTTCCAACCTTCCAAATGCAAGTCAACCTCTATGTGCACCTCTAGGATCTTATTCCGTGATTCTCAGAATCAATTAGCTATCTGAGCATGAGTCCTTAGTAAACTGTGAAGAGAAAATAGTGAAATGCCTTGATGACTTTGGGAATCAGGTAGAGATTCTTGGTTCTAGGATACCCCTTAAGCTAAGACAAATTTTAGCTATGCAATTGAAGAAAGCTAAAAGAAAGGGTTGTTCAATCTATGCAGTCAAAATAAGAGATCTAGATAATCAGGAACCATTCTTTGATAAGTATTCTATCCTTAGAGAGTTCTAGGATGTATTCCCTGATGAATTGATAGAATTACAGCCAAAAAGGGAATTTGATTTCTCAATAGATCTTGTGCTAGGAACAGAACCGCAATCTAAGGCACCCTATAGAATGACAACAACAGAACTGTATGATCTTTAAAGCACAATTAGAAGAATTGTTGAAACAAGGGTTTGTCAGACATAGTGTGTCACCATGGGGTGCACCGGTCATCTTCATAAAGAAGGATGGAGCTTTACGGTTGTGCATTGATTGTAGGATGGTCAACAGGACAACTATAAAGAATAAATATCCACTTCCAAGGATAGACAAGTTGTCCGACCAGATGAAAGGTGCGAATGTATTCTCCAAAATAGACCTTAGATTCGGCTACCATCAGTTACGGATTAAGGATGAGGATATCTCTAAGACAATGTTTAGAACTCGTTATGGTCACCATGAGTTCATAGTAGTACCATTCGGGTTAACTAATGCACCATCAACTTTTATGAACTTGATGAACAATGTGTTCAGGGATTGTTTGGATGAATTTGTGTTGGTCTTCTTAGATGACATTCTGATTTATTTTAAGTTAGTAAAGGAGCATGAAAGACACTTGAGGATAGTCTTGTAGCACTTGAGAAAGTGTAAACTTTTTGGCAAATTATCTAAGTGTATGTTCTATGAGAGTAAAGTGCACTATCTTGGCCACATGATTTCAGAAGATGGGATAGCGGTAGATCTACGAAAGATCAAAGGAATAATGGATTGGCCTGCACCACAAAATGTAACTGAGGTTAGAAGCTTTATGGGGCTAGCTAGATATTATAGGAAATTTGTAGAAGGATTTTTGACAATTGCAGCACCTATAACCTCATTATAGAAGAAAGGTAAGAAGTTTGACTAGATAGATAGATGTGAGCAAGCTTTCCAACTCTTAAAGGAAAAACTCATGACATCACCTATTCTGACCATACCTAATCCAAATGGTCATTTCAAAGTGATAACAGATGCTTCTAGTGAAGGTTTGGGAGGAGTGTTGATGCAGAACAGGAAAGTGGTGGCATATGAATCTAGAAAACTAAAGAAGCATGAGTTGAACTATGCACCTCATGATTTTGAGTTGGTTACCATTGTTCATGCACTCCAAATGTGGAGGCACTACCTCTTGGGTAAGCCCTTTGAGTTAAAGACAAATCATTTAGGGCTCAAGTACATCTTCACCCAACCTAATCTCAATGCACACCAAAGAAGGTGGTTAGAATTCCTTAGCGAGTATGACTTTGGAATTGATTATATAAAGGGCAAAGAGAATAGGGTTGCAAATGCTCTTAGTAAGAGATGACATTTGGCTACCATGGTAACTACTAGATCTAATATGAGACAACAGGTAATCCAAAATTCTCAAGGAGATGAGCATTATGACTGAGTTAAACAAGCACTAGAAGCAAACCCCTCATATCATTGATTTGATGGGTATGTGATTGAGTCAGATGGGATTTTGAGATACCGGGGAAGGATGTATATCCCAAATTCAGGAGAGTTGAGAAAATTAGTTCTTGAGGAGGTCCATAGTACACCATATTCAAGACACCCATGAGTGACCAAGATGATGGAAGGGTTGAGACCATTGTACTTTTGGCCTAAGCTTAAGGATGTAACTGAGATTGTCACTCAATTTTTAGAGTGTCAACGCATCAAGGCCAAACATGTCCATCCCGCAGAACTTCTTTATCCACATAGTGTTCCAAATTATAAGTGATAGGTAATTAGCATGGATTTTATTCAAGGATTACCCATGTCAAAGAACCGATATGATGTCATCTTGGTGGTGGTGGACAAGTTGACAAAAGTAACCCATTTCATTCTCGAAAATCTCTTAGATCATTAACCTTAGCAAAAAAGTTTATCCAAGATATCTTTCGATTACATGGAGTTCCAGAGACGATCATATCAAATTGTGACACTCGAATGACCTCTAGGTTTTGGACCACACTTAATGCAGCCTTGGGGACCAAGTTGAATTTTAGCACAACATATCATCCTCAATGATGCAAGAAGAATCCAGTGGTGTAAGGGCAATCTTGCATCACCCAAAAGAGAGATGTTGATTCAAAATCATTGATGTTGTTTCCATTTCTTTTCGAAATTAGTGTTTTTGGTTCCATAATTGCTTGAATAATGATGTGGACCTTTTAGTTTTTCCAAACTACTATTTTGGAAAGTTTGCATTTGGGCACAAATTGAAGTGAAAATTAACAGGAAGCTTTGTAAATAAAAAATAATACCTTTGGCGAAGGAATCACACAAAGATCATTTTTGAGTTGAAAGATATTAAAGTTTTTCGTTTCTCAAAAAATACCTGAAAATTATTCAAATTTAGGTTTGAGGCACTAAATAGCCCCATACAGGCCTAAAAATAGGTGGAGTTGGTAGAGTGGGTTATTAGAACGTAGAGCACTCTTCGAGATTTCCATTGCTTCAAACAGTTCATCAATTAGACACTTGAATCAAAAGTTATGGCTCTCAGAAGTTGACCTATTTTTGGAAGGAGAGGCAAATTTCAAAATTTTGTTATTGGCTGCCAAAAAGGGCTATTTATGACCATTTTTGGGAAAACCTTGGAGTAGTAGAGTTAAGGGGGAAAGTGTAGAGTCAAGAATAGGTGGGAAAATAGAAACCCTAGTAGATTTGGGGCTACAAAAAGTAGAAGATTCTAGAGTTTGGAGATAGGATGTTGTAATGTGTTGCAACTTGTAGAGGATTCATCCTCTGATTGTATTTGAGCTTCTATAGTGTAATGAGTTGTCCAACTTAATAAAAGAACATTCTATTTTCTATGTGCAATTTCTGTTGTTGTGTGTTTTATGATTTACCCCCTTCATCACTCAAACAGATGGTCAGATAGAGAGAGTCAACCAGGTAGTGGAGGATCTTCTAAGGATGTACTATATGGATCATTAGTATAAATGGGAGGAATATCTGCCACTGGTAGAGTGAACACATAATAATTCATATCATACATATTTAGGAATGGTACCATTTGAGGCTCTTTATGGGCACAAGTGTCAAACACCCATCAGTTGGGACAAGATTGAAGATAGAATAGTGGTTGGTCCCAACATGTTAAAAGAAATGGAAGATCAAATGCAGCTAATTAAAGAGAAATTAAAGCAAGCCTCAAATAGATAGAAAATTTATGCAGACATAAACAAGACTTCAATGCAATTCTCAGTAGGTAACAAGGTTTTTCTAAAAGTCAAGCCACACAAGAGTTTGATTTTGTTTGGCAAGACATCCAAACTCACTCCTAGATTCATAGGACCTTTCAATGTTCTTGAAGTGATCAATCCAGTTGCATATAGACTTGCTCTACCACCGGCTCTCAACAAAATCCATAATGTTTTTCATGTGTCATTACTCAAACCTTATCATCCTGATGCATTGTATATTCTTGATTGCCGTGCTCTACATGTATAGGATCCAGGAGTGGTGCTAGTGGAGTCCATTTGAGTCTTGGAGAAGTGCAATTTTAAGTTGTGCAATAGAGATATAGTACAATATAAGATCTAGTTGGACCATTATTCAATGGACTGTGCCACTTGGGAGGATGCTGCAGAGATTGATAGATCATTTCCGCATTTGTAAAATTAGAATAGTTACTTTTATTTCATGCATATTAGAGATATTATGATACTTTGATGATGGTACATTTGATATGTAACAAACCCTCCCTTTTGCTACGTTGGAGTGGAGAGTGGTGCTTCAGTTATAATATGTGTTGTAAGAATTGTTTTTTGAATTTTTATCCTATTTTTGAATTTTAAATTTTGAGACCATTTTCTTGTGTCTTAACTTGACCCTGGGTGTCCTAACTAAGTTTAAATTGACCCTGGGTTATACCCCATGTGTCTAGGGTCACTTTTGTCTTGGATAACCTTTGGTTAACCTCCATATGGTCACCTTAACTTCACAGTGAAGTTAAGTGATGAACTTAGAGGCTTGGGAAGGATAAGATAGTGGAGATATTTTATTAACTCCACTTGGGATAGTGGGGATATTTTATTAATTCCACTTGGGATAGTGGGGATATTTTTTTAACTCCACTTGGGATAGTGGGGATATTTTTTTAATTCCACTTGGGATAGTGGGGATATTTTATTAATTCTATTTGGGATAGTGGGGATATTTTTTAATTCCACTTGGAATAGTGGGGATATTTTATTAATTCCACTTGGGATAGTGGGGTTATTTAAATATTACAATCTAAAAAAAATTCATAAATATTACAATCTTTAATTCATTTTTGTCCTCCACTTCCCCATGAGTTGAATTAAAAATTCAACTTGTCATAATCCACCCTTTCCAAAAAAAATGAATCTTTAATTCATTTTTGTCCTCACATGTGAATTTAAAATTCACAAATAATGAGAGCCTTTGATTTCATCTTTTGATCCTCACCCTCCATCATCTTTTCAAATATCTATAAATAAGACCCTTCTTTAAGCCATTAGAAGAGAGAGGAAGAGACTTCATTCTTGCAGGGAACTTCATTCTTGCAGGAGGGGACTTCATTCTTGCAGGGGGACTTCATTCTTGCATTCTTATCATGCCTAATTTTTATTTTTGCAGGGGGACTTCATTCTTGCATTCTTATCATACCTAATTTCCTCTAGGAATCTTCTTCTGGCATCCTCATAATGCCCAATTCCTACTCTATTCTCCTCTTCATAGCCTCATAATGCCAAAATTATTCTAGCCATCCTATATCCTCCATTCATTTTCCCTTGCTTGTGATCATAGAGAGATTATTTTTTTTTTTAGAAGGGAGATTTGGAGAGGAGGCTGGAGAGGAACTCTACTTCAACTTCTTCCATTACAGGATTTTTAAGGTTGGATTTCAAGGCCTTTCCTTTGCATTTTCTATATCTTGCATGATGGATTTGTGAAATGAAATTTGATTAAAGTTGTGTAATTGAGTTAAATAGAAACTAATCTCATATTAAAAGTTTGCTTTCATAAGAATAGTGAATAGTGAAAAGTGAAAAGTGAATAGTGAATAGTGACTAGTGAATAGTGAATAGTGAATAGTGAAAAGTGAATAGCGCATAGTGAATAGTGAAATCTAGAGCGGAAACTAAGGAAAATGAGATAGAAATACAATCAAAATTAAATTTCAGAGAAATGGAAGAGAGGGCAAATGATCGTGCTTTGTTGAAAAAAAAGATCTATCACCCAAAACGACTATTGTTCAAATGTAATTCGTGAGTGTAATACCCTGCTAACAACTGTTTTTACGTGACACCCTAGTGTCTTGTACCTTTGTAGTTGTGAGTAGCACCCAACATTATATTGATGAGCATCTCTATGTGTTGACTATGGCCTTATGCACTGTTTTACGTGTCTGCTCCGTGATTGATGTGAGTGTTGGCCATCATGTATACCCTTTCCTGTATTATTCTATTTGGGCCTTTTGACTATCTCTGAGCATGGTGGGGTGGTTTCTTATGAGTCCGCATGGTTGGGAGGTGTTGCCACCACTATTGGGGACCGGCGAACAGGTTATCAAAGCACCAGTTTGAAGATGTTCTCTTTCTTTCAGTTACTTTATCAGTCATGTACCCATTTAGTTATTGTATCATTCATGGCTATGCCACTATTCTTATATATTCCTTTATGTAATTTTGTACTCTCTTGCGAGAGATGATGTAAATTATAGTAATGAGAAGATATGTGATGTTCTTCTTATTTGACTTACGGATTCCGATGTGGGTATCAGATCTGCTTGTACTATGATGTTTATAGATTCATGTTTATATCTGGAATGAGACATAGGAACATTTAAATTGGTGTTTAAAATGAATGTAGTTGTATTACTATTTCTCTGGAGAGTGATTTAGTGCTCTCCTCTAGGATGTGCATTCAGCCATGTGTGGCCATGAATGTCGTCGATATAACAAATCGACAACCATGTCTGGTTATTGTTGTGATGTTCACAACACGCCCCATTATGCTCCTTAGCAAAATGGGGACCCCTGCTGACGCTTTGCTTTTTGCTTCTGCTTGTGTTTGTCTACTTTCTGGCGGTTTGGTAAAAATGAGTCAGGTGCATCATCATCATGAAGGTCGGGATGAGGTAGGTCATCATCATGAGGTCAGTTTGTCAAAGTTCATATTTTGTTTCTGTGACCTCATATTTAGAAAGAGCTTGAAATTCCATGCAGGTTTCCCTTTTACATCACTTGAAATTCGTCCATACGTGGAAGTTATGCACAGTCAAAGTTTTGGTCAAACCTGATATTCGCAAGGTGATCATCATAATTTTATATCCTCAGTCATGTTGTCAAGGTCATCATGATCTTGATCTATCACCTGATAAAATCATGCAGTCAAAATATCCGGACGTCAATCTTAGGTGATAGTCCCCTTTACCCGTCAAATGACCTTATGCGCATCGCGAGCATCATGATATTTTTACATCACCTGATATTATAATATCATGCTGATATTATAATATCACCCTACTTAGAAAATCCACCATCTGCATATTTGCATGCACATGTCAAAATCCTGATGATCATCATCATCCTGATCTTTCAAGGGAGGATCATATTTACTGATATTCGCCAATATGATGATGACGTTATCATATCCTCTTGATCTCCTTTTGCATGATCATGATGATCACCCTATCTTTTAAGGGAGGGTGATATTTCATTCCTCAACAGCATGATCATATTTTAAATATCACCCTAGCGCTAACCTGATGATGACCTCAACTCATCCTCATGCTCCGAAGACGGAATATGATGATTACATCATCATGATATTCGATGAGGAGGATCATCATATTTTTATCCTATCATGTTGTCAAGATCATCATGATCCTATTTGTCTACCCGATATTTCGTAAAGTCCTCCTGCCGAGAAATATGACCTTTTGCAAATATCATGATGATCATCATCATCACATTTCCCTTCGGCAGGATATTTTCCAAAACATGATCTGGTTCGCGAATATGATGATGACGTCATGTTCTAAGTTTAACAAAAACCCCGGATATCATGATGACGTCATCTCGATCTGATAAACGAAGAAGCAAATATCCTGATGATCATCATCATCACATTTCCCTTCGGTAGGATATTTTCTAAGGCATGATCCGGTTTGCGAATATGATGATGACGTCATATTTTAAGTTCAACAAAGGCCCTGGATATCCTGATGATCATCATCATCCTGATCTTTCGAGAGGGTTACCTTGGCTGCAAGGGTGACCCGATATTACATTCACCACCTGATCATGCTCCTTAGGTGACCCGATATTACATTTATCCCCTGATCTTAACTAAACATGACGGTGACGTCATCTTTTGCATTTTAATGAAGCCCGGATATGACGATGACGTCACCATCATATTCCTTTCCTCAGCAGCAGGATCATATTTCATATCCTCCTATTTTTCCTTCGACATGATGATGATGATGATTGTCATTCTTTTCCCCAATATACAGAAGCGAAACATCCTGATGACGTCATCCGGAACTTCTCACGCCGATGGGCGGGAATGTACATAGCGGTGGAGTTTTAAAGCGTTTTTTGGCGCCCGTAGCATTTTTTCGGTCAGCGATGGTTGACCCGATGGGTTTTGAGCAGTCTGTATGCGTTTTGAACGCGTTTTAAGAGTATTTTGGACCTGATTCCCACGATTTTGCACAGTCACCTAGATTTAAACGATTATTTTAATTTCCTGCTGTTTATGTGATAAATGTAATACTTATTGCTTGTCTTGTCTTGCAGGCTTGCAGTTGAGGAAGTAGCTGGAACTTGATCATAGTGACATCATGG
This sequence comes from Cunninghamia lanceolata, assembly GCA_027924645.1. NCBI lineage: Eukaryota > Viridiplantae > Streptophyta > Pinopsida > Cupressales > Cupressaceae > Cunninghamia > Cunninghamia lanceolata. The sequence goes on along the minus strand of BSBN01000068.1, from coordinate 14,706,287 downwards.
AGGAAGGAAATCCGATCTCAGGAGCAGGAAGATAAGATGAAGTGCGAAGAAGTCAAGGCCATTCAAATAAAGGACAAAGTTGCAGCTGAGGGTATTACTACAACAGACAAACGAAAGTTATTGCCGAGCTGCCGGAACTTCTCAGAAGGGGCAATATTTCGCCCAGATTTGACACTGCTCAGAGATATTTTGAAGAGCTGGTTCACCTGTATTTATTGTTGTAACCAGGGGTTTGAACAGGGGTTCAGTTGGGTTTTTTTTTGCTGTAGTGAGGACAACCAGAAAGTCTATATATTGTGCCTCTCTACACTGTAAATACTTTACAACAGGGGCTAGAACAGGGATTTTTTTCTTTTAGAAGCACACAGTGAGTTAGCTTAGCATAGTTTAGAGGTAGAAGAAGGAGGTCGCCTGTTTGTCTGCAGTAAGGTGCGCGTGGAATGTCTGGCTGCCTTACTGTATCTGTAAAGCTTGTAAGTTCTCTGTAGTATGATCAATGAAACTAAGAGTCATTCCTACATTGTAAATCATGTATGACTATTCGTTTCTAATACAATAGAATCTGGAGTTCTGCATCTATCTTCTGAGTGTTCTCCTACTCTTCTTTGTGTTTTGAAATATTTTCTTTGAGAGCTTGCAATTTTAAATGTATGTTTGTGAAAATGCTCAGAACTTGCATTTAAAGTTTTCACTGTGAATTTGATCAAATTACTGTGGTATTTACATAGTGCATAACGGAAACAATTAGATCCTTCGGTAGATTAAATGAGGTATGGATTAGATCTTTCTAACTTTTCCCAATCCATCTGAAATATTTAGCTAAAAACGTAGAAATCTAAAGGAAATTGTCTCAAATTTGAAGAAGCATGCATAACAGAGTTAAAAGTAGACAGTTTTCATAAATAGATGAAGGAGAAAGCTGCAATAATTCAAGAAAACCATCTAAAACTTGCAGCACAGTAACACTTTTATGCAAAGGAATGAAAAGTATTGACATATCTCATAATCTTTTTGCATATTCTTAGTCCAGTAAGCCACCAAACAAACCTAAACTACGTAAGGCCCCTTGAACATTACAGCTTCACATTGACCAACTGAACTTGACCAACCGAACCATTGTAGACTTGGGATTAGTTGAATCTCAAATGATTCCTTCTTATCTTTCAAGTATAGTTTCAGTTCATTATATGTGAATTTTAACTTTATTGTTATGATTGCATCAAAACAATCATCAACAGTTATGTTATCTACTTATGTAAAAAAAAAATTATCTTGTCCTCTTTTGGCCCTTACCCTTCGAGGTTCACAGGGTAGGATGTTACATTTGGTATCAGAGCCCATGTTCACACACTGGGAGCTCTGGTGTACTTGAGCCTTCTATGTTTCGTTGTGTTTGGCGTGTGTGGCGTGAGCTTGTTATATTGTTTTCATAGTCTTGATTACTTTCATGCCTTAGCATGGCATTAGTGGGTTAAGTTACAACCCCAGCTTAGAAATCGTGGAGAAAATAGCCTCCTTGGCTTTACCTTACTTAGTGTGACTAGAGTGTTGAGTCCTATATGTTTGTGGGTTAAAGGTAACTTAGATTGCCTAAATACCCTTGTTTGGACTACTCTTGTAAGATTTCTGCTATAGATGTAAATGATGATAGGATGTAGCTATTTGCAGTTGTGGACAAACTAGTTTGGTTGTTCCATGCTCTCTTATAAGTGTTGAATGATTGCTGATTTTTCTTATCACCTCTTAATGTGCTTGAGTTGCTACCATTTATCACCCTTGATAACATATTGAAGTCATTGGAATACTAATGGTGCCTTAAATTATTCCTTAGTATAATTTTCATGTTTACATATGATGAATATTGGATGGCATGTAATGTCTTGACTTCAGATGAAACATATCTTTCTCTCCTCTTCTTAGTCGTTAATAAATGACAAGATGTTAGATTGATGGCTTATGGATTTAATTAATATGTAAAGTTGAAATAAATAAAAGATCTAATGTGTTAGGAGTGAAGAAGACCTCATGCTTGTTATGGTTATGTATTGAGAATGATTACATGTTATTAGTGCCTCCTTACTTAATGAGTTACACGAGAACGATAATTGCTTAGAGGGTATATCTTGTTGATGAAATTTGATCTCCTTTATTGCATTGTGGTTTTAATGAGATCATATAGGTGAATTCTTGTATTTAATGCAAACTAAAAATAATGCATGTTAGAGTAATAAGTATGTTGCATATCTTGCTTGATGAGCAATTGCATGCCCTAACACAACCATGGTTACTTAAGCTAATATGTATGGATACAAATGTAGAGAAATGATTAGAGTTCCTCAAACAAAACTCATTCCATTATGTTATTAGCATCTGATTCTCTTGTGAATGAATGGTATTCTTGTGACTGGTGACATGATGTCACAGTATGTGTCATTATGAGATGTATATAATTATGTGATTATAGAAGTGACTGTAATAGTGGTTGTGAAAAATGTTACTATGTTTATGCATTGAAGTAAAAGTGATAGTGATGATGCTATACATGCTCATACACTATTGCATTATGTTGATAGAAGTGCAAAGTGAATTTATGATGTTGCAAGTAATGAGTTGCCCTTGTGAAAAGAGAAAATTGGTATGGATGTTTGGGAGTACTTATTATTGGGTAGAGTTGTATATTTTGCATCATGTTGCATAGTCATATGTGGGCTATGGTTATACCTGGGTAAGAGAAATTGTGATTGTATTCCTTGTTATGTGAACATCTATTGATGTATTCCTATTGAGTGTTGTGATTAACCAGTGCTTGAGATGTGGGCCCATAGGATGGTGATACTGTGTACCCATCCATGGAGGATATGTATGGATTATGTGTATGGGAGAAAACCATACCATGTATGTGTTTTTTGTTGTCACCTTATTGATTGCCAACCTAAGGGTTGTTGATAGGTCAATATGTGGAGGGTAGTAGAAGCAACAAAGTTCCTTGGGAGGAAATTGCATGGCGTACGTATAATGGCGGCGCGAAAGAACGACGATCATTTCAACCTCCCAGGAAAGTACTCACTACTTCCCCTTACTAATGGACCAGATACTTGGTTCATACAATGATTAGCTTAAATCCCCTTAGTTTTTGAAGATGATATTAGTTTGTGGTATGAGCACCTATGACAGCTATGATCTTACCCTGATGTGATTGTTTTAGATATGATGCCACCCCCCACTGGTGTTTCAACACAGTGCTGGTGAGGATGTCGTGTCGTTGATGGTAGCGAGTCAAGCTCGAGGACACGATGCCACATACTTAGATGCGTGAAGGAGTAGTATATATGTTGTATTCCTACTTGTGCTGAGAGGAGTGGTTTCTCGCACAGAGTAGAGGGTTCGCTCAAGAGGGCCTCGATTCCGATCGGTTGGCATGTGAGTGGAATCTAGCCATGTGCACCTCTGGCTCGGTGTGTTACTGTATGTGTTTTCTCTGTGGGTACACACTATGTGGGATGCTCCTCTGAGTAGGACATTGCCATGCGGTATACGGTCATTGTGTGCTTTCTCTGCTTGGCGTATACCATGCGCGGTCGCGCCGCATGAGGTATGTGACATGGGTAGTCGGCACATTACTTTTCCATGTGAGGGTTGCAAGAGTAGGCCGCACCCACATGAAGGACTATTGAAATAGTCATGTTTATTTCCCTCCTTCCTCGTGTGGTGGCTAGCAATAGTCACATAGTGTTGTAATGTGTATATTTTGAAGACTGTGAATCTTCTTTTCAGTTATTGGTGACTTTTACTTTGCTTGTGTTGACCAACACCTTGGTTATCTTACTTGTATTGGTTTAGCCATGGATGATTTTCAGTGACATGTAACTCTTGTGGTTACATTTGATTTATTGTTGAAACTATGTGCATTTTCTTACCTTATTGTTGAAATTGAGATTTACTCTTTCTTATTTATATTTTGATGGCTAGACTAAGTGACTTTTTTGTTTTCAAATGTTGGTCTTGTGTTGTGATGTTATTCCTCATCGGGTATGATGAGATCCACTCGTTTGAGTGTATACGAGGAAGTAGACATAGGGAAACCCTTGAGGATGGGGGTATGTGTGAGCTGTTCTAAGCTCTAATTCACTACCTTCCTATTGCTTGACTATCTCTTGGAGGCTAAAACCCTTACACAAATAAGAGATATGTCATTGTGGCTTGTATGGATGGCTCACTAGGTGGGTCAATGCCATCAAGACACATGGTTTTAGATATTGGACATAGTTATTGGTTATGGACTCATGGATTTTTGGATATGGATGGTACTACGACATCCACGTGAACCCCTATGTAGCCTTGTGATGTGTATGAGTATGTATGTATATGTAGGTGGTACAATTGTCATATATGTAGTTGCATATTAAAATATAGATGAGAACAAAATTTGCATCATTATGCTTTGAAAAGTGACAAACTATTGCATTATATGTAAAGAGATGTCATGCATGCTATGAAAGCAAAGATTGAAATTATGTATATGTGTGTATGTATGCTACATTTTATAGATAGCTGCATATGAAAAGTTAGAGAATTGAAAATTTTATGTCTTGAAAGTGTATTTTGCTGCAAATTATGAGAAAATTGTGTGTTTATGCTAGAATTACATGTTTATATGTTTATATATTGTGATCAGTGCTTTTAGATGATCATGGACAAGAAAGGGATGATGTCGTAACACTCGTATTTGAGAGGCTTACGATGTCATGACCCTCTTCCTATTGACTATTGATGCTTCGGCTATTTTATGATATATGCACATGTGCTTTGATGTGTGCTTGGAGCGTTGCAGGTACTGAGTATCGACTCTACCTAGATTCACAGGCCTGAGCGTACTCTTATTATCCCCGATGGTGGTTACTAGAGATAGTCACAAGCCCTGTTCCCTATACCCTAGCTCACTATACCTTGTCAGTTTTATGTTCCCGTGTTGTATTATCTTTCGATTACCTAACGATAATGTTCAGATTGCCCTCATACTCATGTGGAGTTTTCCAGTCCATTTGTTAAGATATATATATATATATATATAGATTTTCTCCTTGGCTTCTTTTGATTGTATCGAATTGCTTGGTTTAGTGTGTGCTTTGGATACATCTTAGCATTTGGAGGCTTCTAGGAGTAAGCCTAGTCCTAGGGGGTCGGATGTAACGAACCCTCCCTTTTGCTACGTTGGTGTGGAGAGTGGTGCTTCGGTTATGATATGTGTTGTAAGAATTGTTTTTTGAATTTTTATTTTATTTTTAAATTTTAAATTTTGAGACCCTTTTTTTCTGTCTTAACTTGACCCTGGGTGTCCTAACTAAGTTTAAATTGACCCTGGGTTATACCCCATGGGTCTAGGGTCACTTTTGACTTGGGTAACCCTTGGTTAACCTCCGTATGGTCACCTTAACTTCACAGTGAAGTTAAGTGACGAATTTAGAGGCATGGGAAGGATAGGATAGTGAGGATATTTTATTAATTCCACTTGGGATAGTGGGGATATTTTATTAACTCCACTTGGGATAGTGAGGATATTTTTTAATTCCACTTGGGATAGTGGGGATATTTTATTAATTCCATTTGGGATAGTGGGGATATTTTTTAATTCCACTTGGGATATTGGGGATATTTTATTAATTCCACTTGGGATAGTAGGGTTATTTAAATATTACAATCTAAAAAAAATTCATAAATATTACAATCTTTAATTCATTTTTGTCCTCCACTTCCCCATGAGTTGAATTAAAAATTCAACTTGTCATAATCCACCCTTTCGAAAAAAAATGAATCTTTAATTCATTTTTGTCCTCACATGTGAATTTAAAATTCACAAATAATGAGAGCCCTTGATCTCATCTTTTGATCCTCACCCTCCATCATCTTTTCAAATATCTATAAATAAGACCCTTCTCTAAGCCATTAGAAGGGAGAGGAAGAGACTTCATTCTTGCAAGGAACTTCATTCTTGCAGGAGGGGACTTCATTCTTGCATTCTTATCATGCCTAATTTCATTCTTGTAGGGGGACTTCATTCTTGCAGGGGGACTTCATTCTTGCATTCTTATCATGCCTAATTTCCTCTAGGAAATCTTCTTTTGGCATCCTCATATGCCCAATTCCTACTCTATTCTCCTCTTCATAGCCTCATAATGCCGAAATTATTCTAGCCATCCTATATCCTCCATTCATTGTCCCTTGCTCGTGATCATAGAGAGATTGTTTTTTTTTGCGAAGGGAGATTTGGAGAGGAGGCTGGAGAGGAACTCTACTTCAACTTCTTCCATTATAGGATTTTTAAGGTTGGATTTCAAGGCCTTTCCTTTGCATTTTCCATATCTTGCATGATGGATTTGTGAAATGAAATTTGATTAAAGTTGTGTAATTGAGTTAAATAGAAACTAATCTCATATTAAAAGTTTGCCTTCATAAGAATAGTGAATAGTGAAAAAGTGAAAAGTGAAAAGTGAAAAGTGAAAAGTGAATAGTGAATAGTGCATAGTGAATAGTAAATAGTGAATAGTGAATAGTGCATAGTGAATAGTGAAATCTAGAGTGGAAACTAAGGAAAATGAGATAGAAATACAATCAAAATTAAATTTCAGAGAAACGGAAGAGAGGGCAAATGATCGTGCTTTGTTGAAAAAAAGATCTATCACCCAAAACAACTGTTGTTCAAATGTAATTCGTGAGTGTAATACCTTGCTAACAACTGCTTTTATGCGACACCCTAGTGTCTTGTACCTTTGTAGTTGTGAGTAGCACCTGACATTATATTGATGAGCATCTCTATGTGTTGACTATGGCCTTATGCACTGTTTTCTGTGTCTACTCTGTGATTGATGTGAGTGTTGGCCATCATGTATACCCTTTCCTATATTATTCTGTTTGGGCCTTGTGACTATCTCTGAGCATGGTGGGGTGGTCTCTTATGAGTCCACATGGTTGGGAGGCGTTGCCACCACTATTGGGGACCGACGAACAGGTTATCAGAGCACCAGTTTGAAGATGTTCTCTTTCTTTCGGTTACTTTATCAATCATGTACCCATTCATTTATTGTATCATTCATGGCTATGCCACTATTCTTGTATATTCCTTTATGTAATTTTGTACTCTCTTGCGAGAGATGATGTAAATTATAGCAATGAGAAGATATGTGATGTTCTTCTTATTTGACTTACGGATTCTGATGTGGGTATCGGACCCACTTGTACTATGATGTTTATAGATTCATGTTTATATTTGGAATGAGACATAGGAACATTTAAATTGGTGTTTAAAATGAATGTAGTTGTATTACTATTTCTCTGGAGAGTGATTTAGTCCTCTCCTCTAGGATGTGCATTCAGCCATGTGTGGCCAAGAATGCCGCCGATATAACAAATCGACAACCATGTCTAGTTATGTTATCTACTTATGAAAAAAAAAAATTATCTTGTCCTCTTTTGGCCCTTACCCTTTGGGGTTCACAGGGCGGGATGTTACATGATACATTGAGTAGTGTTAGTATGATACTTTATTGTTTATGTAGGATGTAATAAGACATTGAGACAATGTTTCTTCCAAGTGGGGAAGGATGTCGCATCTCAGACTTTACAGGATTGATTTCTTTTATGTTAATGCATACAAAATTATTGAACTCTATTTGATGGCATTTGATTTTAATCAATTTGATGATGATACATTAGTGAGCTTATGATTTAGTCGCTTCAGCTATATTTTTTGGAACTAACCTATTGACAGTGGGAAATGAGTGGGATTGACTACAGGTTTGTCAAAGGCAAGAACATGTGTTAGGTAGAGGGGACCTAGCCATTTGTCAACACGTGACTGGGTTCTGTTTGGTGTCCTATCACACACTCATGTAGAATCATATTTCCAGTTTTGATGAATGATGTCTAACATTTTTGTTTGATTCTGTCATTCTCTTGTGAATATTTTTATGCTTGTTTTCGATGCCTGTTTCGTCAGAAAATCAAATAAGCCAGTTTTTTCATATGGATCTATATGAATAAATGGTATCGAATATTATTTCTAAGAAAAATATAAAATACCTATATGTGTATATATATATATTAATGGCTAATTACTATGGTGTCTAACTTTGTAATTATATATAAATAAAGAGTATTAATTTATATGAAGAAGTAAAGTGGCTATTTGATTTTAAATATTTTTTTTATTAAATAGTATTGTTGAAATTTTCAAAAATAAATAAAACTTATAATGTCAATTTATAAAAGAATAAAATACATATTTATAAACCAAAAATCTATATATAAATATATATAAATACATTTAGTTTTATTTAAATTAGATCCTTGCTTATAAAAAATTGGGGAAAAAGCATGCACAACATGCAAAATGAGGGGTTTTATATTAAAGACAAGAAAATATTTTATATTGTATGCCATGCAAAAATTATGAGAAGCCATCTAAATAAAGCTAGAGTTCTAAACTTAAGGGAGGGCAAGAATAGAGGTTTTGAAAAAAGGGAGATAAAAACAACGAAGGAGAAGTAGAATGGGACACAGAGAGACACAAACTCAGAAAAAAATCAAAGAAGGAAGCAAAGGTTGAACAGAGAAAGGAAAGACACAACATCGACAGCCAGCAGTAAATCCATTCTAGATCCAGGTATTTTTCTGGTTTATATTTTAATACATTGATACTGGCTTAAATCATTGGTGTTCTTTGGCTCCAATATGTTTCGATTGGTCTATTTTTGTTTCAATTTGCTATGATTTGGCATGTATTAAACTTTAGCAGCTATGATTATTATTGAAGGCTCAAAACTTCCATTAAATAGTTTTCTGAACGCCCTTAGTACTCCCTTTCAACCTTTCTAAATGTGTTTCGACCTGTGTAAATTAACAGATCAACTTTCATGTATTCTAAGGCTTCTTTATTTGTGTCAACATTTCTCTCTTATTGTAACAACCTTAGAATGGCTTGTGTTATTTATATCAATCTTTTACCAATGTAATGACCTCTTGCTATATGCACACTGCGATATTTTCCTTATCAGTCTAGTTCATTTGACTTGGGTGGCTAGAAGCGGCATGTCTTTTGTTATCCTTTTGGAACTGTGTTAAAATTGTAAGGGGTCTTAGTGTAATTTAGACTGTCATTTTTGCTTGGACTCAATTTGCTAAGTTAAAGATTTGTTAGGAAGGTATATTCGACCTTGTCCTTGTTTTTCCTGTGGACAAAGGACCAAGATTTAGAATATCCAATCTCTTTGTTTGTCTATGCAGCGTCTTTTCTTTTTTAGATCAGACTTATCAAATCTTCCAGCCTTCCTCTTATAGTAGTAGTTTAAGACATAAGACATTGTCATTTAATGGAAATTGCATCATGATAATCGACAGACTTTGGGTCGAACCTTCTTTTGTTATACCAATACAATATCTTCCAATCATGATAATCAGTAGACTTTGGATTGGTCTTTCATTCTATAATCATCTCATCTTTTATATTCACTGATATGTTGTTCTAGAGACTTAATCAACTTTGAAACCTTTTTTGGTGGTCTTTATTTCATTTTTTGTTGATCGCCAATCCTTTTAATTCCTCAATGTTGGGCAACAATCTGTGATTAGATCGGCCTTTTTGTGCCTTGTGAACTAGTCCTTTCACCTTTATTTTGTCTAAGGTCTCATTTAAAATGACTTTGGTTATTCTTTCAGATCTCTTTCTCTTTTCTAAATAGCCTCTGTTCGCTCATGGCCCGCTTATTGCTAGTATTCGGCCTGATGCGCCTTATTCTAGACTAAGTCACTTTGTAGCTCAAACGACTCTGGGGTTTCTTTATACATCTAACACCTAAAATTTCTAATCGATCTCTGGAACTTTGATTTGATCTGAAATTCTTTAACGACTGCCCTGAAATTCTTTTTCGAACTAAATGTTACTTTGGTCGACCTGTAGCATATAGTCAGCCTCTTGAACATATGATCACCCTCTCAAAAATATCTGAATGCCACTAATGTATCAATGAATAGATCTTGTTATAATCATGGATTTTCTAATATATGAATATTTTATTAGGTTCTTAATTTTGTTTTAATGAAAAGAAAATCTTATTCTTTAGTTTCAAGACTTAATTAGTAAATTTGCTTGTTAACCTTTAAGTGATTTATTTATTACAAACACTTAGGGTATTTAGTATTTTTCATCTAGTAAATGAACACGAGAGTATACCCTATAATACAATTGGAACCTTATGGATCTAATCAAGCTATAGATTTATAGAAACCATCCTTCTATAGTTTACATGAGGAAATACCTATTTTACCTATGAATGAAATACTCAACATTTTAACCCTACAACATGAAGAAACCAATCAATTAAATGAACTGAGTTTGATTTAATTATTTATAAACCACTTTGTGATAAAGATTAAGAAAACTAACCACGTGAAACAATTAGCTCCTATTTTCCTCGGAAACATAATATTCATCCATGTGTTATTACATGCACGAAATGAGTTTTATCTCCTTTTACTTCATAAAATTATGCTTTGATTGAGATTGACTAGTTGTGTTTTCTGTGTTATTATGCTTGAGAAAGTTGCCTTCCAGGATGGGTGCCGAATATGGGGAAATAGGGAAGTAGTTTTTCTTTTCAAAATCTACACACTATTAATCGGTTTACACTATGGCCAAAGTTAAAATTTGACGTTGAAATAGGCGTGTGTACCATTGAAATAGATGGTTTGTTTGCCTATTTTATGCTTTTCCTTTTCCCTGCCATATCCTATTAATGTGATGTTGCATTTAAGTTAGGGATGCATGTAGGTTAATAGACACACAACAGATTCCACCCTGCCGCTTGTTTACAGGTTGCTAGGCCCTTCAAGAAGGGTTGGACATCCTTCAGTTTGAAGGATACCAGGGAAGAGCAAGCTTCCTGGTTGGGCGAAAAAGCGTCTGAACCATGTTCTTGTCCTTCGATGCAGCAAATGGCTAGATGCTTGATGGCGGTCGAGGATTGATTGTTTTGGATTTACTTGATATTGTTGACAGTTATGATTCTTCATTGAACTCAAAATGTTATGTAAGGTGTAAGGCCATATTTGAAAATTGTATATATTGTTATTTTAGAAAGCTTTGTAAATGAACTTCAGAAAGTTGAAATGTAGTATGAGTATGTATCAAATTTATGAATGAAATCTTGCATTAACAATAGATGTTAACTCTATCTCTTTTTACTTGATGAAGTAGTTATGGTTACTTTATTTACTGTTACTTTAGCTTTTCTTCGGTTATGTATGTATGTGGAATTTCAGTACTTTACATGAACATAGCCAAATTTAACTTGTACAAAGTGGAGTTCAGGGCTGATTGGGATGGCAGGATGAAGTGAAGAACTCCGAACTCTGAAACTGTGAAAGGGCAAAAAACATAAGGAAAACTTAGGATTTTTTAGACTTAGTCGATTTGAGATTTTTTTCCTTACATTTCTAAAGGGGAAAACACTTAGAGATTTCATGGATTTGAGCTATTTGGCTGGAAAGCAAAATAGGAAAACAATATGATTTAAGCAAGGTTTAGAATGGTTAGGAAGTAGCTTAATGTGAGGACTAATTTTGTAAGCCTACTTTCTACTCTCCACACTAATCTTTAATTTTGTCTAATTAAAATGATTATGTCATTCTTGTGTGAGATCTAAAAGAGTCGATAAGTTGAATATCTTTTTAAATATTCAAACCAATGATTAAAAATTAAAAATACAAAAAATAAATAAAAAATCAATGTGAAGTGGAAAGGTCAGTTTACCCTTATCATTTCATTGCCCATATTATAATAGTTTGGGCTGAAATATGATAGAAAAAGGGAGAAAACAAAGTTATGGCACATGTATGAGCATCATGGAAGAGAGAGGGGTCACCTACCATGCCATGGAAGAAGGTATGGCACTCCTCTTATGCATTTAGAACTCTAAAAGGATGAGTAGGAAGGGACATGGGAGTGGGAGAGGGAGAGCTTAAAATGTGAGGGAAGGCAAGAAAAAGGTAAAAATGAGCAACATAATAGAATGAAATGGAGTCATTTTGGGGGTGAGCTAAGGGAGTTGTAGCCTTATTTGGGAAAATCATTGGTGTATAGGGTTGTGGTAGCAAGGAGGTTGGGAAATAATTTCCAAGGGTGTGAGGACTGTTGTAGCAAATTGTATCAACAAGAGGAGCTTGTAATCAGGTTTCCATTCCCATTGCTACTGTATGAACTAGTTGTTAACATATTTTTATTTGATCAAATAGATAGGAAATACAAATTTGGTATAATATAATAGGTGTGCAATCTTTATATATATATGATTCCAAATCTATAGCAATTTTAAGTATATAGTTTCATGTACAACCATGTTTATGCAATTTGTTGATGTTACATACAATGCATATTGTATGAGATGCAATAAATCAAAATATCAGCTCTAAGATCCCTATTGATTATTCTTCAAAGGCAATGTCAAAAGGATTTTACACAGGTGCACATGGTTAGGAATTTGGTAATTGGGGTTTGACAATTTTAAATTTGTAGTAATATCAATGGTATTTTATTCTTTGTTTCTATGTACTTTATAATAGCAAAACTATCAAGGCAATAATCCTTGTTAGTGAATATTTAGTCTAGTCAAGCTTCTGTATACCTACATCACTTTTAGAATTCACTAGTTGGACATGAATTTTTTTCAATACTAATTTACTAAATGATTTGACATTTACCTCAAAAATTGCAAGTTTACTCATTCTTGTGTTATAGTCCAAACACCGTAGCTTGTTGTTTTTTTTCCTATTTAGGTCTATACTAATTGAAATTACAATGTCTATATGCACAACCGCTTATTTTTTCTATTCATGGATTTCATGAATTTCTCACAAGTTTTTATATATACATAACTAATAACATAAAAATAAACTAGTTGAGTAGGAGTCAAAAGCTAATCATTATTAGTTGAATGAAACCACAATTTAGAACCAAATATTTGTGAACTTGAGTCCACAACAAAAGATGCAAACCAAGGCCTTTAGTAAGGAATTTACTTCTTTTAAGGACATTCTTTCACATCTATGCACTTTCTTATGTTGATTATCTTTTTCATCCCTAATTTATCACTTGTATAAAATCTTATTGCACTCAATTGTAAAAACTTCATCCTTGTCAACATTAGTGAACCTTCAGGTCACTAAAGTAGGACAATTAAACCTTTCAAGATTAGTCTAGTAATACTCCATTTATATATGTTGACTTGATATCAACGACTAAAATTTATAGAGAAAGTATACCTAAAAAGACACATGGATGTGGGTGACAAGCAACAAAATGCTTGAGGTTGTAGATTGAACATTGAGGCAATTGATCTCTTATAGGTATCTTGGTGACAAGTAGTACATGTAAAGATTAAACAATGCCCACATTATAAATATGGAGGAAAGTTGTGCCTTAAGATGTATGTTTCATATGGCTCTTAGAAACATCGTTCCTACATAATTTATGGGAGACGAACTACCTAATATGATAGATAAGTGCTTGTTAAAGTTATTTTGTTATAATGCTTGTAAGTAGAAGGATTGCCAATCATTTGACATAATGACCATGTACAAAGTGCCTATTAATTGTTAACTTAATTTGTCACAGACTAAATGTATGACATGTGTTTGACAAAATGCTTACACTAAAATCTAAGAACTAAACCAATAGAAGGTGGAAAGTAAACCTTAACACCCTATGTTTGGTATGAGGTACACTTGATGAACTTGAGAACTAAAAGAAACCTATAAAATATAATTTTTTTTCTCACTTACGGTTGGTTTATAACCATATTTTGGGTGATGGTCTAGGATGTAGCTTTCTAGTAACAAGATTATGGTTATGTTCTTGGTAGGTCTAAAGTTGACTATCTATATATGGTTCTCTATGTTCTTGTTGTTCATCTTATCTAGGTGCTTGATATCACAACCACTAGACTTAGGTGAGGTCAAACCGTAAGACCAACTAATTTGGTAGTTGGGCTATTAGATGACCTCCACAAGTTAGGATCAAGTATGATACAAGAGTGGTCTAGCTAATTATCACTGGTAGCATGTAGGTGTTGGATGCCAGGAGCTACCCATAGTATGATAGGGCTTAGTAAGCTTCATTAGTGGCAAGTAAGTGAAATATGCTAGGACCTACCCCATACCATGTTGGACCAACTCTTGCAAAAAACATGCATGTGATAGATGCTAGGATCCATAGACTCAAAGGTTTAGCAAGTTGTGGGATGTTATTAATAGTCATACGAGTTGTGCATAGTTACACTTATCTCCTAGCTAGTGATGACTATAGGTAGTATCGGACACTTGATTTTCATCATAGTTGGTAGTGAGCTAGAGATAGAAAGGATCAAAGGTGTAGTATAGAATGCACCTTCATCTCCTTTTTTGGTTGGGATGTACTTAAGGGAGGGGTAAGAGTTAGTAAACTAGGTAATGGTGAGTGATTTTTATAGGGTTGCATTCCCATCCTATTGCTAGCTGGTCACTATGAGTCAAATCACTATAGATATAACTTAACAAGATTAAGATCTAAGTATAAGTTACCTTGGGTACCTTGGGTCATCAACATTATGATCTCCTTCATTGTTAGGCTATCATATTCCACTTGGTTGGGGTGGATAGAGATTCTTGTACACATGGTTGGGGTTCTATTACACCCTTGCATTAAAACTTAAGATTTTGACATCCTTATGGAGGGATTTGTACAACTCAATATCATCATCCATGAGCAAGGTACTACTCATCTACATTGTCCATGCTTAAGCATAATTCATATGTTCATTGTTTATTATGTTTTATTGATAAAATGCAATGCTAATCTTATTGAATTTTGGGGTGTAATTATAGCCAAATACCTCACAATGTTTTAAATGAACTATGATTAGATTTCTCTAAGTGGTATTGTTACTATTATGAACTAATCGTGATATCCTAATGTAACATTAGAGGAGCTACATTGATGAAACTGGGTACCTATATGCTATTAACATAAGGTGTATGCATCCTTCCTTTAGTTGTGTTGTTAATAGGGAATGATCCCATTTGTAGAGTGTCACCATTGATTATATGTGATTAGAAGCTAACAAATTTTCAAACAACATTGTAAAGATTATGATGGTACGATATAATTTGTGAATATAAAAAAATGTAGTATCCATAGTTGGTCGTATCAGAGCTCAAGGTTCCAACTCTAGACTATGGTTCTCACACTTCCAAATGTACTAAATCCCATTTTGTTTTGCAGTTATGGATCATGAAAGAAAGGGGAAAAACAAAGCCTCAAGAAAGAATCTCACACAAGCTAAAACCCCTAGTAACCCCATAGAACCTGTCAAGACCTCATCTAAGGTCGAGTTGGAATGGTCTTAGATTTTGATACTATGGCTATCACTCTCAAATAGTTAAAACTCCAACATGGAAACAATGTGGCTAGTCCTTCCAAGATTCCAAAATTGATGGAAAAGAACCCACATCTTACCACCAAACCTAAGCCATCAATTATCAAAGGCATTCCTTTTGGCTATAGGCATAATGCTCTAACCTTGACTAAGGAAATCATTGTAGAATATGAGCATTTTCACTTGAACACTACTATAACTAGAGAAGACTCTAGGAGAAGAGGAGTGAGTCCTAGCCTATCTAAAATCCTTCATGCTAGTAGAAATGCACCGTCCCCACAACTCATGATGCCCGAGGAGTTGCACAAAAAAATGAATGCTCTCTAAGCAAGGATCTAGCATCATAAGAGCAACAAATTGAGGAGTTGTTGAAGTAAAAGGAGTAAGGGACAAACCATAATACTAGTTTGGGAATAGATGAGCATGTTATGGAGATTGATGACCCCTTTGAAGTTTTGACTATGACAGTAGCTCCCAAATACCTACTCCCAGTCCTTCACCTATGGAGCAATGACAAGAAGAAATAAACAATCCATTAATTTGATAATTGAAGAAAATCAAACCTCCCAAGTATGATGGGATAGGTGGAGGAAATACCATAGAATCCTGGTTGATAAGGATGAACAAATATAATACTAAGGCCTGAATAGCCATATATCAACTAGAAGAAGTGTCATTATGGTGGGGGTCAATTTTTTCATTAAGGTTAAAAGGGGTTTTTTGAAAGGGCCAAAACCCTTTTACAACCATAGAAAAGACAAAATGGTTATGTAGAAACACAACAACACAACAACAACCAAATTACAATATGAGCCACAAACTAGCAAAGAATTGCAAAACAAAAACAATCCAACAATTGCCTAGCCATAAGGCTTGAACTCAAAAAACAAAGGTAAAGTAGCCCTATGACCAAATAAGATTAAATAATCAAGGAAATTTAAAAATAAAGCTACCCTAGGGGCAAGGAACTTTCCCATCCAAAGGATCCATACCACCATTTTCTTTCTTGGAAGAATTCCTGAACGAGACCACCACTATAGTGGAAGGGAAAGGCACTAAAGATGTCTTCCTTATAATTTCTCTATGAGTAATGGGAGCCTAGAGCTCCTTGGAACCTTTACTTTCTACTATTCCTTTCTCACAACCTTCCTCTTTTTGAGTCTCAAGAGAGTTTCCATAATATTTGGGAATGAGGGGAAGAGGTTTCTTCCTCCAAACTTGATGAGATTTCTCGTATTTAAAGCATCCCACTATAGAAGAGCCACTTTGTGGAAAATGTTGCACACCATAAGTGAATCCTCAAACATGATTCATTGTTTCCAAACACCCAACTTGGAGGAGAGATAAATCATTGAGGGGAGAGCTTTGTCCACCTCCACTAAAACACATAATCTTTCAAACAACAACCTTTTCCTATATTTATTTACTATGTCCACATGAAACAACTAACCAAAAGAGTTGGCAATTCCTAAGAGGAATTCCTCCTCCCAATATTCTAAGGGTGGATTAGGGATCCTGACCCAAATAGGTAACAAACTAAAAATTTCCTTCTCTAGATCGAAACCTAGATCCCATTTCTTGAGGAAGAGACTTTCCCGTCCAAGAAAGCATGGACCAAATGAGAGGACTCTATCACAATCATTAGAGTTCAAGAAAGATAATAAGATGAAGCCTTTTGATAGAGCAACAATCTCCAAATGGCCACATGGGGACTATTTTCATTGAGCCCATTGCTTGATCACATCCAAATTTGGTCTTGACCCCAAAAAATACCCATAAGAGAGCTCAAATCTAGTAACAACTCACTCCACAACAAAATTTGGGGTACGAATAGACACCTCCTTTCTACCCTATCATTGGGAAGTGGTGCAAGAGGAACTTCCTCTCGCTTCTGAAACACAAACTCACAACACTCAAACTCTCATAGGCAGATCCTCTTTGCTCATCAATTTCACATTCAAAGACATTATAAAGATTGCAACTAACAACAAATCAATGCACTCAAAGTTTTATTAAACATTCTTATTCAAAATAGAAATACAAACAATGCAAACAACAATTTACATTATCGACCCTAAATGGCCTCTCTCAAATGCACATAAACATTTTGCCCTCTTTCTCTGGTGACTCCTATCTCTTCTTGGTAGCTTGCACACACTCTTCTTTCCTCCTTGACTGCTGCCCAAACCTGCAACCAAAAATCAAATATATGCCTCTATGGGGCATCTCTTCCGCTTCCAATTCGTGCACATTTTTCTTTCATTGCTTTCTGTTTCAAATTCATCCTCAAAAGAGATGTTTAATCTTCCTTAGGTGCCTCTTGTATTTATTTTGTTTCTATTTTTAAATAGTATATAAAATATACCTCTAAGAGGCAATTGAAACTTCCCAAAGATGCCCCTTTCTTATTAATCATTTTTTTTAATTAATGTAGCTTCTCCACTTGGCATTGAACAATATGAAAATTATATGCTTTTTGGGCTTGAAATATGATTTTTTAAAATTGTTTTCAAACTCAAACACCTCCAAATTCCTTATGCAATGGATAGATGAAACATAAAGGAATACAAGCCAATAATTTAATTGCCACAAACTTGTTGAACACACCAAGATGTTGAGAAGAGGGGGGGTGAATCAGCATATACAAAAATTTCACTATTTCATTTGCAAATCAAATAAAATTACTTAGAGAATAGAATGTAAAGCATGCACCACATTAATCAACACATTGACACCAGGATTTTCACATGGAAAACCTAATGAGGGGAGAATCACGGTGAGGATTAACTCACAATATAATAAGCTCATTGCTATAAAAGATTACAACTTTGTTTTAGGACTACAACCCAAGGAAGCTACTACTCCCTGTTGACTTGTAAAATAAGGCTACAACCTTAGAACAAGATACAAAGAATTATAGGAACCTGAACTACTGTGAAAGAAGCATCTAACTTATGTTGATATTGCAGTCCCCCTTTTTTGCATAATTACTCCATCATATTGACTTCACACTCTTCATCCTTGATATTCATTTCTCTCATATTCACACACTTCCCAAATGACTTTGTTCTTCTATATATACCCTTCGCAACATCTCAAATCCTTAATTAGGTCAGCAACAAAAAGACCTTTAGATGAAATGTGTAATTCTCCATGAGTTGGCATCAATCATATACAATATGAAGAGAAAATAGGTTGCAGATGATAACACTGAGACTCTGTCTTAGCATACACACTATAAATGCCTTAACCAAACTTTTGCAACTTATCTCTAACTGTGGTACACTAAACTGGTAAGATATCAATGCAAACATATAGGAAACATCTTGGAATAGGTTTACACACCTCCACATCACACTTAGACATCAAGATGATCATCATTCTTTCCCATCCTGTAATGCTAACTAATATTACTGCATATTGACTATCTCTAGAATATATACAATGACGACCAATCTTATTTGAACATACTTTTGACATCAATGACAACTAATCTTATCAAGATGCCAACAATCTCCCCTTTCGTCATTGATGGCAAAACCAAAATGATGTGCAAACACTCCCCCTTAGATGTACATTCCTCTCTCTCCCCCTTTGACATCAAGGACAAAGGGT
The DNA here is from genome assembly GCA_027924645.1 of Cunninghamia lanceolata. Lineage (NCBI taxonomy): Eukaryota > Viridiplantae > Streptophyta > Pinopsida > Cupressales > Cupressaceae > Cunninghamia > Cunninghamia lanceolata. The sequence continues at coordinate 14,687,211 of BSBN01000068.1, read as the reverse complement.
CTAAAATATCTTACTTATAACCACTCAAAAACTGTATGAACTCCCCCAAGTACTATATGATTTCTACAATCAATACTCCCCCTAAGATGGAAATGCCCCAAAAATTGATGCTATGTACATAGAAAGACATTGTAAACCTCCATAAGTTTATACAAAGCCAAAATTGTCTTGTCTTCAATACTCTTTCAACTCACTTAGAAGGAAGAATAGATTTGTAGATTACCTTGATTTGAGTGAGAGTGGATACCCAATTTGTTTTTTTTGAGGCAAGAATGTGATTTTGGCATTCAAACTACATACATAAGTCCTCAGCTTCATCAATGCTACTTGGAGTCTTCATTTTCTACTAAATCTTTATAGCTTCACCTAGCAACCCTGATAATGAAGCAAGTCTCAAAGTGACTGCTTCTCTTAGCTGACCAAACTGATTCTTTATCTGTTCTCTTTGGTTCTATAACTGTGTCATTTGAATGAAAATTTTCAATTTGTGCCCTGGTTGATCCAACCTTGTCTTTTGACAAGTCATATACTTTGGCCAACTTAGAGATCTATGACTCAATGGATTCAATCTAAGCTTTGACATTCTTGATGGAATCAGACCATTTCAAGCAGAACAAGTATAAAGTCATGGCTTCATCGATGCATCCCTTAAATATCTTTAGATTTTCTTGTAGTCTATTGTGTGCATTGGCACACTTATCAGATATCTCAGCCAACCTTTTATCATTTATTTTCCTTAATGCTTCTTGTTCATCTTTTTGTTCAACATGAGAAGAGTGATCCTTAAAAGAATCCATTAATGGCTCTAACTTTTGTTCCAAAGGTAGGGAGGAGTCAATGATTACCTTTGGTAATACTTCCTGAATTAACTTCATTGCATCTTCAAATAAGCTAGTTTTCTTCAAGTTTTCTTGCAAAAGCATGTGGGATGTCACCAAGTTGTAGCTTATGGAGGGGTGAAATGTTTGACAGATCTACTTGCCCTTCATGAGTGGGAATTTGTAGAAGCTGTGGTGTGATCATAGGTTGAAACTGCATTTGCAAATCTAATAGGTCCTTAAATGAGTCTGATCCTGAAGAGCTCTGACCTATATCCATAGAAGTATCCTTAACTTCTTCATCTTGCTTCTCCTTTGTTTCACTTTGATCCTCTTCATCTTATTTTTCCTCAGTCTTCATTGATTCATCCTAAACTTTCTCTTCTTGTTTCTCCTCAAGGTTATCCTCTTTTCTTTGCTCATCTTTCCTTGTATTCTCTAGAGGAGGATTGTCATGTTCTACACTAGAATCAATATTCACTTCAATTTGATCTCTCGAACTCTAGGCTTTTATGTTTGTCGGAGGAGGTGTACCCACATTACCTTGATCCTCTATATTTTGTGTTTCAATGTTTTCCGGAGGATCAGTCTCATTATTTTGCTTATCATCTTTCTCAGTCATATCACCACTTTCCACATTATCTTCAAAGGCTAACAGATCTATATCATCAGATATATCCTCAATGATTATCTCATCATTCTTCATCTCTTCAAGAATTTTGGCAGTTTTCTCTATAGTCTCCTTTTCCAATCTTTCTATTCCTTCCTTGTCCTTTCCCATCAGAATATTTATTCTTTTTTTTTTCTAAATTATTTTGCTTGTTTTTGAGATACTTTAATCTTTTCTTCATCAGAGATGGATGGACCAACTTTTTCAACTGCTTGTTTCCTCATCCTCTTTTGCCATGGCTTCATTTCTCTTGTTGGTGAGTATGTCTACAAGACTTCTAGGAAGCTGATTAATGAACTCAATTAGGGCCACATTAAAGGCCATCATGTACCTAATTATAGCCTTCTCAATTGTGGCTTTATCATCATAAGGCATTTCATCATAAAACTCTGCAACTTCCTTTAAAGCACCATCTTGTGCAATTGCATTAACAGTGGCTTCAAGCTATAGAGGCATGTATTCGAATTTTTCTTGAGGAGCTCTTTTAGTTTTCTTTCCTTTCCCTTTTCCTTTACCTTTTGAGGTTTTTGCTTCTTCTTCTCTTGTTCTTTTATTTCTTCTCTCCAACATACAAGATTCATCTTCTTCTTCTTCATCATCCTCTTTATCATCTTCTGCATTTACCAGATTGATCTTTTCTCTTTTTTTCTTGTACCTTAGGTCTATGTTTCTTTGTCTCTATAGTCTTGGTCTATAGAAGGACTTCAATAGTAGTTCTTCTCCTACTAGGGGGTGTAAGAGCAAGTTTGGGGCATTTGGAAGAAGTAGTAGTAGCAACGGAAGACCTACTTGCCCTTTTAGGAGTTTGTGTAGTAGAGGTGGTATGAGATTCTACTGCAAGATCCTCAGGAGTATTAAGCATCTCTTCTAATTTTGACTTCATCTTTTCTACCTTTTCTCCTATATCCTTCTTGATTGTTTTGTTGGTTATTTGATCATATGTCCCAAATCTTTTTGCAGTGGGATCTTTAGGCTTGCTGAGCAATATATCATCGTGTCCAATCAAATCATGTTCAAACACCTCATAAGGCAAGGTGGTTATCTAGAAATTCCTTGGTTCTACTGCCTCCATATAGTAGTTTTCCTTGTCTACCATTAAGGTTATATCATTTTTGTATTTTTCTACAAATTTTGATGGTATCCTTTCCCTCAATTGCATTTCATCTTAGAAATTCTTAAAGAATCCCTAGTACATAGTGTTGCATTGTTTAGAGACTGCAAAGCTCCACATATGATCCCTTATCTATTGTGTAATAGTGATGTCTCTTCTCCATGCCACATTCTTCATGCCAGGCAATTCTCTCTTTAGGTTTTCTAACAATTGTTGTTGTTAGGGTTTGTACACAAGCTTTGCTGAAGATCTTCTCTTCTTTTCTCTTTTACACATTTGATTTCATTTAAATGAGATCAATTTTGATCAAAAATCAAATAAATATGCTTCATATCTACCCTTGTTGCTCTGCATTAAATGCATCCTTTTTTTTCTTGATCTAATTCACTATTTACTGAACATGTGTCCATGATCACTCAACAATCCCCCACAAAGAGTCCATTTGCTCTTGAAATTTGATCAAACATCATCATATCATCAACCAAACATATCCATATCACTTCTAGCCATTATGCTAAGTATTTTAGCATCTTATGCATTCAGGGGTTTTGAAAATATTTGTAGTTGCAACCCCCCCTGAATCAATACTTCTCTTTTTAGTTACCAGAAGATCCATCTACACCAGACAGAGGTACATATCCTTGCTTTACTTCACCTTCTTCCTTCTTCCATATCTTGGTCATTTCCTTCTTTTACTGACCAATGCAAATCTTATTTCAAGGAGTTGGTCTTACATTCTTTCCCTTGTAGAACCTTGCAATGTGTCCCAACTTATTGCAATTGTAGTAGGTGATATTGGTTTGTAGAGTATAACCACTTCTTACATTAGATCTACAATTAGCAGCCTTATAACAAAACTTGTTACATGTGTAGCAGTAACCATAGAAGAATTGAGAAGTCATAGCATTGCTCTTGTTCATGAAATCATTCCTCATCATTTTACTTCTATATCTATTAACCTTATAACTAACTTTGTTACAAGCATGACACTGACCATGAGAGTTCACAACATTATACCTTAGAGGCCTGAATGAATTCTGATTCATCTTGCTTCTACATTCAATAGCCTTGTGACCAAACTTATTACAAGGATAGAAATTACCATTAAAAGCTTGAGAATACATGGTAGGAGTAGTTTGTTTGGGAGTAGACTTTCTGAAGTTCTTCTTGTTCTTTCTTTGTCTTCAGATAGGAATGAATCCATCTTCTTTTGCATCACTAGAGGCATTCTTCTTGGGATCTTCAATGCATGCATTTTCCTCCTTTGTTTCAGACTTTCATTCTGCCTTGAAGTTATCATACAAGTTTGCAGATGCATTGATGATAGGACTTTTCCCCTTTTCAAAACCAAGACTAGATTTTTCTTTTGATGGCTTTTGAGAGTTGATCAATTCATCAAGAATTTTAGAGCCTTCTTTCAGTTTTAACCCCTTGTCAATTTGTTCTTTTGCTTTTTCCAGTTCTTTCCTTAGAGTGACAACTTCTTCCTCAAGTTTTGAACATTCATTAGCTTTCTCATTAAGCTTCACATTTAAGCAATCTTCAATCCTCTTGCATTCTTTAACCATGAATTTCAAAATAGAGATCATATCTTCTACCTCCTTGAGTTTAATGTCACATCCTTCATCTCCTTCTATTTGAGTTTTCAGTTTGCCAATTTCTTCCTTTGATTCTTTAGCTCTTAACTTCAATTTCACAATTGTCTCCTTTGATTTTTCAAGTATGGCCTCATATTCCTGGTTTAGTTCTCTTGCTTCATCTAGATCCTCAAGGGATGACTGACTGGAGTTCTCCTTCAAGGTCTACTTCATCTAGCTTGAGATCCCAACCTTTAGGTTCCATTGCTTCTAGATCTGGTTCTAGAGCAAACACATCATTAGACATAGCTTCAGATTCAATGATCAATTGCAGGATCTACCTCAACTTGTTAGGCTTCTCAAAGGTACTTGGCTCTGATACTAATTGTTGAACATACCAAGATGCTGAGAGAGGGGGGGTGAATCAACATATACAAAAATTTAACTATTTCACTTGCAGATCAAATCAAATTACTTAGAGAATAGAAATTAAAGCATGCACCACATTAATCAACACAATGACACCATGATTTTTACGTGGAAAACTGAATGAGGGAAAAACCACGGTGAGGATTAACTCACAATATAATAAGCTCATTGCTATAAAAGATTACAACTTTGTTTTAGGGCTATAGCCCAAGGAAGCTACTACTCCGTACTAACTTTGTTTTAGGGATACAACCCAAGGAAGCTATGACTCCCTACAAACTTCTAAAATAAGGCTACAACCTTAGAACAAGATACAAAGAATTATAGGAACTTGAACTGTTGTGAAAGAAGCATCTGACTTATGTTGATATTGCAGTCCCCTTTTTCTGCATAATTACTCCATCATACTGACTTTGCACACTTCATCCTTGATATTCATTTCTCTCATATTCACACACTTCACAAATGACTTTGTACTTATATATATACCCTCCACAACATCTCAAATCCTTAATTAGGTTGGCCCAAAAAGGCATTTAGATGAAAAGTGTAATTCTCCATGAGTCAGCATCAATCATATACAATATGAAGAGAAAATAGGTTACGGATCATAACACTGAGACTCTATTTTAGGGTATACAGTGTAAATGCCTTAACCAAACTTCTGCAACTTATCTCTTAGTGTGGTACACCAAACTGGTAAGATATCAATGTAGACATATAGGGAAATGTTAGAATAGGTTTACATACCTCCGCATCTCAGTTAGACATCAGGTTGATCATCATTCTTTCCCATCCTGCAATGATGACTGATATTACTACATATTGACTATCTCTGGAATATATACAATGACAACAATCTTATTTGCACATACTTTTGACATCAATGACAACTAATCTTATCTAGATGCCAACAAAACTCCACAATACCATTTCAAGATAAATTGATCAAATTGGTGCTTTGGAAGTGTGCAATTGAGTGCCAGAAAGGTGAAAAATCAAAAGTTCTCCATTTTGCCTAAAAATTTGTCCAAAGGTGTGTTATGACCCCCTCAAGTCCTCTACAAAAGGATTTCACTCTAGCCCTCATAAATTTTGAAATTATAAACTTTCCGTAAACTAGCAACACACTTTTGGCATTAACGACTCAAATTTCTGGCATTAATTTCTCCCAAACAGTGAAAGATACGACTTTAATTATTTTTGCACATTCGACATGGTACCTCCAAGAATGGCCTTGAAAAGGATTCTACTCTAGCTGTTATGGATTTTTGGTAATAAATTTCACAAAACTTCTTGCGGAGTGTTGAAATTGTACTCTAGTGAAAGTTTGATTCTTTCAATTATGTGCTAACTATGAAGTCCCCTGATGTCAAGAGTTGCAAAATGAAACCCAAAAACAAACCAAACCTGAAAATATTTTTGGGTGATGTCAATTGCCAGTCTACTCAGATGCTCCTGCATCAAACACATCAAGTAGGAAAATTTTATGAGTAGAACTCACAAAATGGAGTTGAGTAGTGGGATTACTCTTTCAAGTTGAATGCAACTTGCAACGAACTCCATCACTGAATTAGGCTGAGAGAATTTCTTCTTCCACCTCTTCCAGCATCTCGCTGGGACAAGTATAGTCCCCCTCCACCAAATGTGCACCTTCTTCCTCCTTACTCTCGTGGACTCATATCGACCATGAACTGTCCTCCTCCAAAAAATTTCTTCTCTCCTCTCCTCCTTCATGGGATCCAACCCACCACAAACTAACCACCTCCACCAAGTTTCACCTACACCATCCTCTATAGCTTCTACATACAAATATGCAGCATCCGCATATCAATATGCAACTATATGATCTCTCTTTCTATCTACTTGCACTAGCTCCTTATTCACCTCAACAATATGCAATTTCATATGAACTTCCTCATCACTAAATTTAAAAAATATTAAAATTCAAGTCTTCTTTCACTGCTGCATCTTTTCCCTCATCATCATTTATTACAACATCTTCAATTTCTATCACTACAACCACAACTACATCTTCATTCTTTCCATCCTCTGCTACTATCTTATCTTCGTTTCTCACATCTTTATTTTCATCTTCCTCATGGCATGTCTTCACTACAACCTCATGCTCAACAACCTCTCAATGTTGTATAGCTTCCAATCTATTCAATCTCACATTTATATCAACCATCATTGCCAAAAACTTCCTCTCTTGATATTATCTCCAACCCTCCCATATCACAGGCTTCCTCACAAATATCCTCATTCTTCTTACTACTACAATCTTTCACAATTCACATCACACGCTCTACAATTTGCAAAGACAAATTTCTTCATGGCTTCCCAGCTCTCAATTACTCAGGACTCTTCACATCTGCAATATTCCTCTCGAGCTCTTCACAACTGCGCTTCTTCTACCTGCAAGTCCTAGTGTATAATCTGCAATCTCAGGACTACCAACTCTGATACCACTTAGTGCAAGAGGAACTCCCTTTTGCTTCTCAAACACAAACTCACAACACTCAAACTCTCATAGGCAGATCCTCTTTGCTCATCAATTTCACATTCAAAGACATTATAAAGATTGCAACTAACAACAAACCAATGCACTCAAAGTTTTATTGGACATTCTTATTCAAAACAAAAATACACACATTCGTAAACAACAATTTAAATTATCAGCCCTCAATGGCCTCTCACATGCACATAAACATTCTGCCCTCTTTCTTTGGTGACTCCTATCTCTTCTTGGTGGCATGCACATACTCTTCTTTCCTCCTTGACTAATGCCCAAACTTGCAACCAAAAATCAAATATATGCCTCTATGGGGCATCTCTTCCCCTTCCAATTCTTGCAACTTTTTCTTTCATTGTTTTCTATTTCAAATTCATCCTCAAAAGAGACGTTTAATCTTCCCTAGGCTCCTCTTGTATTTGTTTTGTTTCTATTTTTAATAATATAAAAAATCTACCTTTAAGAGGCAATTGAAACTGCCCAAAGATGCCCCTTTCTTATTAATCGTTTTTTATTAATGTAGCTTTTCCACTTGGCATTGAAAAAAATGGAAATTATATGCTTTCTGGGCTTGAAAAATGATTTTTACAAAATTGTTTTCAAACTCAAACACCTCCAAATTCCTTATGCAACAGATAGATGAAGCATAAATGAATAAAAGCCAATATTTTAATTTCCACAAACTCCACAATACCTTTTTAAGATAAATCGATCAAATTGGTGCCTTGGAAGTGAGCAACTGAGTGTTGGAAAGGTGAAAAATTGAAAGTTCTTTGTTTTGCCCTAAAATTTTCCCAAAGGTGTGTTATGACCCCCTCAAGTCCTCTACAAAAGGATTTTGCTACAACCCTCATAAATCTAGAAATTTTAAACTTTCCGTAAACCGGCAACACACTTTCTGTTGCAAGTATGGGCCTAACCAGTGTTGCCATTGATGTCAACATACTCCTATTGCATTGATGTCAAGGATTGGATGAGTTGTATGCTAAGGATATTGAGAAAATTAGTTCTATCAGAAATAAAGAAGATCAGTGAAGACAGTGAAGCTCTATGAAGTGAAGATCCCAGCTAGATGAAGATCAGAGAATGTGCATCAAAGGGTTTGTATGTATGTGTCTGAAGATGATCCAGTCAAGACTTGAGAGGTCCACATGAAAATATGGAAGAGCTATGGCCATAAGAGTAAAACCAGTTCTAGCAACTATTTAAAGGTGACAGATTGACACAAATAGGTCCGATGAGATCTAGAAATACAATATCATGTTCAACGGATCTGGTAGCATGTTTGGGAGGCTAATGTGAATTGACAACTCAATTGGTTCATGGTTTGGAGGTCCACAAGCAATCCTTCTAATGTGATAGTGATGGGTGACTATATTCTTGAGGTTCTAGATGAAGATACAAATGATTATAGTAAGCAAAAGTGGTGTGGATGTTCTTGGTGATTCAAGCAAGCTTGTGGGGGTCTCTAGATTGTGTCTAGTTCATGTTGGTAGTCCGCATTGAATATTGAGCTCGTAATTGAAGACTTACCTTTGGGTGATGGTGTTCTTCCTAGTCTTGGCTGAATGGATGATTTGCTCATGTTGCGGAATATCTTGAAGATGTTTTGTGAAGCATGGTGTGTTCCTTGAAGAAGATTGAAGTCCCATCTATGTGTGGCTGACAGTGTAGTCATGCACATGAATTTTTTGTAATAAGTCAAGTTGTATTTTTGTAATTGCTCTGTAATAAAATAAGTGTATGTTGTGCCAACTTTGATGGTCATTCCAAAGTCAATGTCATGTATAAATAAGAGTTACGAAGTCATTCAAATGTGTCCTAGTGTTATGATGAGAAGGTGGTAGTAAAGAGGAGCGAAAAGTAGAGCAGAGGTGTTGAGCTTAAATGGAACTGACTCAAGCATAGTGAAGGTGCTAATCTCTAGTTCAAGTATGTAACACCTATATTCTTCTATTTTTAGTGTGTCTCCTATAGGCAGTGGGCCTCTTGTGAGTAGTGTGCTCAGGTAGTGAGCCCTAACTGGCAAGTGTCATTTTATTCATCTTTATTTTTTTAACAGAGAATACAATCTTGGGTTAGTCACCCCGTGGTTTTTCCCTTAACTAGGTTTTCCATGTTAAAATCTTGGTGTTATATGTGTTGAATTTATTTTTACTCTTGAATTATTGCATTATGCATCCATGAATGAATCTTTGATATGCTATTGAAATATAAGAAGGTTTAAAGTAAACAAGGAATAGGATTTTGGTAACAACTGATTCACACCCCCTCTCAGTTGTCTATCCTAAATATAACAATTGGTATCAGAGCAAAGTTCCTCTAGAAGAAGCTTAACTACTTCAGGTGATCTAGAATGTCGACCTACAAGAAGGACAGTCCAAGGTTTGATGGATCAAACTTGACTACCTAGAAAAGCCGCATGGAATGTCACTTACAATGCATGGGATATTAGTATTGGAACATAACCTTAACTAAATATGTTCCCCCAAGGAATGGTCCAACAACTATAGATGAAGTCAGAGATGTAGACAATAATCTTTGAGCTAAAGAAGCCCTACTAAGTGCCTTGTCTGATTCAAAGCTGATAAATGTTATGGGATTGAAGAGTGCTTATGAAATTTGGACAAAGCTTGAAAATCTATATGAAGAAGACAAATATGTTAAGTGTGCCAAGCTCCAAAGTCTGAAAGGAAAGTTTGAAAACTTAAAGATGAGTGAAGATGAGAATATCACTTTATATATGTCAAAAGTAAATGAGCTTGTATGTGGCATTAGATGTGCTGGTGGAGTATTGGATGAAGATGAAATTGTTGTTAAAGTTCTCAGATCTTTACCTCCTGCATATAAACACAAAGTTGCTGCTATTGAGGAAATCAGATCTTTAACAACTATCACAAGGGATCAATTGGCTGGTAAGATATCTGTATTTGAGTTGGCTGAGTTTGGTGACACACTTCCCAAGACTGAATCTGCATTCAAAGCTAGTGCCTCTGCGAAAGACAAATAGAGATATGATCCAGGTGAAAGTTCATCAAGGAAATCAACTTGGTATGATAAAGCAAGGAAAGATTTGGAAGAAGATGAGTTAGAAGTTGAAGAACTTGAAGCCCTTATTGCAAAAACACTACCAAGAGGATCCGGTAAGTATGAAGGAAAATTACCTTTCAAATGCTTTGCCTGCAATAAGATTGGTCATTTTGCCTCAAGATGTTCAGAAAGGTTTTCAAGGCTAAACCCTAATAGATCAAGGTTTTAGAAGAAGTGTTAATATGTTCAAGAAGATGATGATGGAGTAACAAATGATGAATCTAAGATAGGAAACAAACTTGGAAGTGACTGGGTGTTTATTGCCATCAAAGAAGATCCAATGCCTATTGAATTTGCCAATCATAAGATGATAGAAAGTGCTTTGGCTACTCAGGTTGAAGAAAAGGGTGAATGGGTTATTGACAGTGGATGCTCTCACCATATGACTGGCGACAAGAGTAAGTTCTTAATCTTGGAAAGATATGAAGGTGGAGTTGTAAATTTTGGAGATAATTCTGCTGGTAGAATTAGAGATAGAGGAACCATTTCTTTTGATGGAAAGAACAAAACCAATGATGTTCTATATATTGAAGGTTTGAAGCACAATCTTCTCAGTGTTAGACAGTTGGTGGACAAAGGCTATGATCTCCGTTTCAAAAATAGAAAATGCAAGATCTTTGAAAGCTCTGGAACTGAGATTGCATCTAGTCCACAGACAAAAGGTAACATCTTCCAATTGGTTGGTACTGGCAAAAGTTGCTTATTTGTTCAAATTGATCAGAGTTGGTTGTGGCATAGAAGAATGTGTCATGTGAATTTTGATAATATCATCAAGATAAGCGACACTTAGGCTGTAAGAGTTCTTCCAAGACTGATGAAACCTACTAATAGTTTGTGCAAGGAATGTTAGTTGGGTAAGCAGAGCAGAGTCACATTCAAAAGTAAGGAACAATCTTCAAATGGATTATTAGACTTGGTGCACACTGATCTCTGTGGTCCAACAAGAATTAGGAGTTTGCAAGGAGATAGGTATTTCATGTTGCTAATTGATGACCACTCCCAGATGATGTTGCTAACTTTCTTAAAAGAGAAATCCGAAGCACTTGAGAAGTTCAAAATATTCAAGGCTATGGTAGAAAATGAAACCGGCATAAATATAAAATGCCTCAGGTCTGATAGATGTGAAGAATTCACATCCAGTGAGTTCATAGCATTCTGTGAGAAACATGGGATAAAGAGACACTCATCAGCTCCAAGGACTCCATAGCAAAATGGAGTAGTGGAGAGAAAGAACCAGACCATCCAAGAAGCATCTAGGACCATGATGATGGAAGCAAATGTTCCTCAGATCTATTGGAGAGAAGTTGTAAGCACTGTTGTCTATACTCTTAATCGGGTACAAATTAGAGGCAATATTGGTAAGACCCCTTATGAACTTTGGTTTGGTATCACTCCTACTATGAAGTATTTCAGAGTCTTTGGTAGAAAATGCTACATCAAGAGAGATGAAGATCTTGACAAGTTTGATGCTAGAAGTGATAAAGGAATATTCTTGGGATATTCTACTCAAAGCAAAGCATACTGGTGTTATAACAAAAGATTGAGAAAGATTGTAGAAAGTACAAATGTGAAGGTTGATGAAGGCATGGAAAATCCCTCAATGTTTTATGAGTATGAAGTAGATGATCAGAATGATGTCTCAGCCCAAGGAGAACAAACCCCAACTCCAGTTCAGATTCAGACTGATCTAGAGAATCCTGAAATACAAGAAGAAGAGACAAGTTTGGATGAACTTGTCCAAGAATTAGAAGTGAAAGAGAACCCCAAAACTCCTAGGTATGTAAGACTGAATCATTCTGAAGATTAGATCATAGGAGATAGAAGCAAAGGTGTTCAAATAAGAAGAAAAATTGCTCAAGATTCAGTGAAGTATTGTTTGATTTCAGAAATTGAACCAAAAACAATAAGTGAAGCATGCAATGACGAAAGCTGGGTTAAAGCAATGGAGGAAGAATTGATGCAAATTGAAAAGAATCACACTTGGGATCTTGTTCCCAGACCTAAGGACAAAAATGTGATTGGGACTAAGTGGGTCTTCTGGAATAAATTGAATGAAGAAGGTGAAGTAGTAAGAAACAAAGCCAGATTGGTCTGTAAGGGCTATTCTCAAGTAGAAGGAATTGAATTTGAAGAAACTTTTGCTCCAGTGGCAAGAATTGAAGCAGTCAAATTATTTCTTGCCTTTGTTGCCTTCAAAGATTTCAAGGTATATCAGATGGATGTCAAGTCTGCTTTCCTAAATGGTGATTTGGAAAAAGAGGTATACATTGAGCAACTGGATGGATTCCAATTGTTTAAGCATGGAGATATGGTCTGCCAGTTGAAGAAGGCATTATATGGACTCAAACAAGCCCCAAGAGCCTGGTATGAAAGATTGGACAAACATCTTTTGAAGATTGGTTTCAACAAAGGTACTGCTGACAGTAATCTGTATTTTAAGATTGATCATGAAAATATCTTGATTGTGGAAGCATTTGTTGATGATATCATTTTTGGAGGGAAAGATAGTATGTGCAAGACTTTTGCAAATCAAATGCAAAGTGAATTTGAGATGTCTATGTTTGGGGAAATGAATTTCTTCTTGGGTCTGCAAATCATTCAAACAAAGAAATGAATCTTCATATCTCAGACCAAATATGTGAAAGAATTGTTGAAGAAATTTGGGATGGAAGATTCAAAGGCAATGAATACTCCCATGGCAACCAGATGTAAGCTGAGTAAAGATGATGAATCCCCTAAGATTGATCAGAAAAAGTACAGGTCAATGATTGGAGGACTACTATACCTTACTCAAGCTAGACCTGATATTATGAATGTTGTTGGTCTTGTTGCTAGATTCCAAGTTGATCCTAGAGAGTCTCATGTCATGGCAATCAAGAGAATTCTCAGATATTTGAAGGGAACAGTAGAGTATGGATTATGGTATCCTAAGGATCATGATTTCTCTCTTCATGCATATATAGATGCTAATTGGGTAGGAGATGTGGATGATTGGAAGAGTACCAGTGGTGGTGCATTCTTTTTGGGGAAAAGATTGGTTTCCTGGCTAAGAAAGAAACAAGAGGCAATATCTCTGTCCACTGCAGAAGCAGAGTATATTGTAGCAGCAGTCAGTTCCACTCAAGTATTGTGGATGAAGCAAATGCTAAGAGATATCAGCGTGGAGTATGAAGAAACTATCACAATCTTCTATGATAATTCAAGTGCAATAAATATATCAAAAAATATGGTGTTGAATTCAAAGACAAAACACATATCCATCAAGTTCCACTTTTTGAGAGAGCAGGTGAACAAGAATGAAGTCAGATTGGAGTTTGTGCCCTCAAAGGATCAAATTGCAGACATCTTTACTAAATCTCTACCTAAGGACTCTTTTGATTATCTTAGGAAGAAGTTAGGGGTTATTACCCCTCTGGTTTTGAATTAAGGTGCACTAATGTGCATCAGTTTGGTGGATCCCATAGTCATATCTTGTGATCTAAATTGATGTTAGGAGGCTACTACTCAGGGGGAGCAGTCTATATGATTTTGAAGTATGTGAAGTTGTTGCAAGTATGTGACCTTTGCCATTGATGTCAAAGGGGGAGAGAAGACATGTGAAAAACACAAAGTGGTTTTTGATCAAAGGGGGAGCAGTAAAGGAAGAGAAGACATGTGAATGGTTGTTATTGATAGGGGGAGCTATGTTAGTCAGTGAGGAGGAGTTCTTGTCTTGATGGTTAAAATAATTTTTCACATTATATGTTGCCATCAACAACAAAGGGGGAGATTGTTGCAAGTATGGGCCTAACCGGTGTTGTCATTGATGTCAACATACTCCTGTTGTATTGATGTCAAGGATTGGATGAGTTGTATATTGAGGATATTAAGAAAATTACTTCTATCAGAAACAGAGAAGATTGGTGAAGACAGTGAAGCTCTATGAAGTGAAGATCCTAGCTAGATGAAGATCAGAGAATGTGCATCAAAGGGTTTGTAGCTGTGTTTGAAGATGATCTAGTCAAGACTTGAGAGGTTTGCATAAAAATATGGAGGAGCTATGGTCATAAGAGTAAAACCTGTTAAGTAATGTTCAAAGGTGATAGAGTGACACAAATAGGTCTGGTGAGATTTGGAAATACAATATCATGTTCTGCGGATTTGGTGGCATGTTTGGGAGGCTAATGTGAATTGACAACTCAATTGGTTCATGGTTTGGACGTCCACAAGCAATCCTTCTAATGTGACAGTGATGGTCAACTGTATTCTTGAGGTTCTAGATGAAGATGCAAATGATTACAGTAAGCAGAAGTCGTGTGGATGTTCTTGGTGATTCAAGCAAGCTTGTGGGGGTCTCTAGATTGTGCCCAATTCATGTTGGTGGTTCGCATAGAATATTAAGCTCATAATTGAAGACTTACCTTTGGGTGATGGTGTTCTTCCTAGTCTTGGCTGACTGGATGATTTGTGCATGTTGCGGATGATCTTGAATATGTTTTGCAAAGCATGGCATGTTCCTCGAAGAAGATTGAAGTCCCAGTTATGTGTGGCCGACAGTGTAGTCATGCATATGAAGTTTTTGTAATAAGTCAAGTTGTATTTTTACAATTGCTCTATAATAAAATAAGTGTATGTTGTGCCGACTTTGATGATCATTCCAAAGTTGATGTCATGTATAAATAAGAGTTGCAAAGTCATTCAAATGTGTCCTGGTGTTATGATGAGAAGGTGGTAGTAAAGAGGAGTGAAAAGTAGAGCAGAGGTATTTAACTTAAATGGAATTGACTCAATAATAGTGAAGATGCTAATCTCCAGTTCAAGTATGTAACACCTATATTCTTCTATAGATAGTGTGTCTCTTGTAGGTAGTGGGCCTCTTGTGAGCAGTGTCCTCAGGTAGTGAGCCCTAACTGGCAAGTGCCATTTTATTCATCTTTATTCTTTTAACAGAGAATACAATCTTGGGTTAGTCACCTCGTAGTTTTTCCCTTAACCGGGTTTTCCACGTTAAAATCTTGGTGTTATATGTGTTGAATTTTTTTTTGCTCTTGAATTATTGAATTATGCATCCATGATTGAATCTTTGATATGTTGTTGAAATATAAGAAGGTTTAAAGTAAACAAGGAATAGGATTTTGATAACAACTGATTCACTCCCCCTCTCAGTTGTATGTCCTAAATCTAACACTTTCGACATTAACGACACAAATTTCGGCATTAATTTTTCCAAAAAATTGAAAGATATGACTTTGATTCTTTTTTACACATTCACCATGGTACCTCCAAGACTGACCCTGCAAAAGGATTCTACTCTAGCTATTACAAATTTTTGGGAATAAATTTCACAAAACGGCCTATGGAGTGTTGAAACTGTACTCTGATGAAAGTCTAATTCTTTTAATTTTGTGCCAACTATGAAGTCCCCTAACATCAAGAGATGCCAAATGAAACCCAAAACAAACCAAAATTAAAAACTAAACCTAAAAATGTTTTTAGGTGATGCTGATTGCCAGTCTGCCGAGATGCTCTTGCATCAGGAAGAATCCATAAGAGAAATAGCATCCACCCAAGATGTAACCAAAGATTCCTCCCACTAGATGCCAGGACAATAATGTTTGATGCAAGGGCTTCCATGCCAAGAATACTAGTATGTGAACTAGATTGTAAATTCAAACAACCTGTGGCAATGAATTTCTAGCAAGTGAGATGGCATCCAACAAAGCAGAAGAAACTAAACTTGATCCTACATCTAGAAAAATCTCTAAAGATCTTCACACTTTGTTCACCATGTGAGGTCCAAAGACTATTGCAGGGTAACCCAACAACACAAAAACAACCTTGCTAGAAGAACAAGCTTTAGCCACAGAGGGGGAGAGGAAGCCCTGTCTCAACACCTTACTGAACCCTTCATCCCTAGTAATTAGTGAGGATGAAAAAACATGCCTAGAATACACCTTACTGGATTGAGAAATAGATCTTTATGCCTCCAACCAAAGCTCTAGGAGAGTTTCCTTCACATCCTCATTATAAAGATGTCAGTCATTTGGATCCACATAATCATCCTCATCTCTATCTTCCTCATCACCTTCCAAGCTATATCCACTCCCACCTTGCAAGAAGTTTGAAATCCCACTCTTTCTCTTGCTCCCACTCTCCTTCTCCCTTTGTTATGTGTTATAGTTTATGTTGCTAGCAAAAAAAAAGTACAATCTAAAGGAGACAACTTTAGATAAGTTTGATAAGTACTATTGCAAGGAGTATTTGTCAACTCATCATCACTGCTAAAAGATGACAAATATTCAGTCATTTCAACAAGGAGCAATGTTAATAAGTGAGTATGAAGCCAAGTTCATGGGTCTACTCTACCATGTGCACTACATGAAAGAGAGGGACTATGTGAACAAGTTTATTTTGGGCTTGAAAAATAACATTATGTATGCCACTAAGCTTACACAACCCAATAATGTTAGTTTCATGGTCGAGGCAACCATAGTCACCAAGGAAAAGTGAAAGAACAAGAACAAAAGAAGGCCAAAAAGGTTTACCCTACCCACTCTAAGAATAGGAAGAAGGAATTTAATAAATTTGTGGACTTAGAAAAGGCACCCAAGAAATTTAAGAGCCAAAATTTTAAAGGAACCATTGGTTTGCAAGACCAAGGAACAATCAAGAAAAATGGCAAGGGCTACCAAAGTAGATGACACAGAAAAACCCTTCTAAGGAAAAGGGAGTAAAAAGGCTAGGTCTTGTGATAGGATTTTGGATATGTGGGGGTACACATTATAAAAATTAGTGTCTGAAGAATTCATAAAGACTACCAAGTCACCAATAAGAATACATGTAGTTATGGACAAGCATGGACTAGACGATCAATCTTTACTCAGAACTTTGTGGTATTTTCCTAGGGTAGACTATTATTATTTTGGCAGATTTAAGAGAAACTAATAGATTTGTTTCTCCTAATATTCTAAGTAGATACAATGTTAAGTCTGAAAGTATAACTCAAGAAGAGATAATTGATGAAGGTAGAGTTTGGGTTTGGTAAAAGTCTATTATGGAGTAAAAAGTGGACACATGTCTTTTTACCTCCTAGTTTAGCTCCTAGGTCCCCATGTTTATACTCTATAAAGTAAAATATTCATCTCGATGAGAAGTTCCCTGAAGCCCATGCCAAATAGGAACTAGGAGCCCATTTAAAGCTTAAGTCCTGACCAAAAAGGCCCCTTTCAACTTGGGCGCTCATGCCCAAGTCTATCTTGATTGGTCAAGGTAAAATCAAATAGATGTCAACATAGGACTTTTAAATGGGTCCTCCCTTATTGGCTCTTTCAATTAATTTGTCAAAGTTTGATGGGATAGCATATATAAACAAGTGTTTGAATTCATTTGTAACTAGGTGGATGATAGCAAAATTGTTGATAGCAAGGTTATGATATTGTGCAAAGTTGAATTCAAGGCATTCATTGTGTTTGTGGCAGACTTGTGTTAGTATTGTGTTTGTTGCAGATTTGGAATCATCATCAACATCCTTATGAGTTGAAGAATCTTCATCCTCTTAAGGGCTTCACCGCTAAGGTGACATCATCATTGTGTTCAAATCATTTCATTATCATTTGGATTATCTTTAGCCTCTTCCCTGCTAGGGCATGCTCTCTCTAACAAAGGTGTTGGGAAGGCTTGGATGCTAACCCATGATTTGGCTGAGGCAACTGCCTGAACACCACAACCCCCAAACCCCTTTTCTTCTTGTGTGTAGGTTATAGGTGTGGGAATTACATAAGTAAAGGTACATGGAGGCTATTTGAAGGATAAAGATTCAAGATTTGAAAATAGAGTTAAGAAATTCATCCATATTAGACTAGGGTGCTAGCCCCTGTGTCCAGCAGGCAAAACAAACTTTAAATTCAACATCAGAGCATCATTTATGATATTTTTGCAGTTTAGAGCTTCCAGAGATCAAGACTTTCTGGACTTGGGTGCTAGTCTCGGAGTCTTCTGACATTTTAGATTCTAAGGGACAGGTTTGGACATCTCATTGATCATCTTGGTGCTTTCAGATCCTGACTTGCTATTACAATTTCTCTGTTATAGGTTGATTATCATAATTTTAGGGTTTAGAGCATTGATTGGCCTAGGGTTTGATAAAAGGATTGATTCAATCACATCTTTTCTCTACAGACAAGAGCATAAAATCAGTAGCTGAGTCCTCTTCCATCCTGTAGTGACTTGGATCAGTTTTTTCTTTGAATGTTGTAGTGAAAGGAGGGTTTGATCTAGTGTACTCACATGCTTTGCATCCCTCTCTCTTTTCCCTACTTAACATTTTGGTGAACCTCTATTTTAAAGAATTTTCATCTTATTGAGTTTTGAAATTAGATCTTACATTAATTCATATCATACTTATCATTCTTCATTGAAAAATCTTGCATACATTTGAAATTTTTTGGAAAAATAAGCATTCTAGGCTTGCATAAAGGCATAGTTTTGCATTATTTTTCTTGCATATCATTGGAAGCATTTGAAAATCTAATTTATACATCAGATCTAAGAAAAATTATAGCAATCAATCATTTCATGATCTCACACCTTGCATTTACATATCTCATTTGCTAGGGTTATGTTAAAAATTGACATTTTTCATATAACCTAGATTTTGAAAAAAGCTAGGGTTAGTAGTCAAAATATTATTTTAGATTTTTTTGCTCCTTCAAACACTCATTCAAATATGATTTTGAGTTGTAGTGTTGTTTCATTGTGCATTCTTTCATTCAAATTTCAAATTTTGCAATTACACGGTGTATATTTCAACATTAAGGGTTTTACACACTTTCATCACACTTCTTTAAGAAAACTTTTAAATCATCCATATTGTCTTGTTGTGTAGCACTATTTCCATCATACTTTGTTTTTCATGAAATCCATGTGTTTTTTCTCTTTAAAAAACCCAATTTACTCAAACAAGTGCTTTGGTGTGAGACAATCTCACATACATGGCTTCTCATCACAACAATAATGCTATGGTCCCTCCTCAAGTTTATAGGAAGAGGAAGACTCTTGAACTTGAAATAACATTTACACCACATGATAGAACAATTGGAGACATTGAGGGACCTATTTACATCACTGCACGTATAAGTGGAAATCCTACAAGAGGGGTCCTCATTGATCCTAACTGTATGACGAATGTGATTACTAAAGAGTTCCTCTACGTGCATGATTTGATACAAGAATCTTATGAGCCCACACATATGATGGTTAAGACACATACTGGAGTTTTCCTCCCCTCTATAGGGAAGATTACATTATTGATTAAATTAGTTGAGAAATCTTTGGAACAATCATTTGACATCATCCCTACTTCTGACCTATTTCGTGTGAAACTAGGCCACCCATGGCTCAAGTCCATGAAAGTAGTACCCTCTACAATTCATAAATGTATAAAATTTCCCCACCAAGGTAGAGTGTATGTTGTCCACCATAGTAGATGGAATCCTATGGTTAATCACAGAAATTTCAGCCTAGACTACTTTTGGCCACAACCTACTGAGCCTCCTCAACCAAAAGAAGATCAATTCTTCCTGGGATATCAAAGACAAAAGGCAAAGTTAATAATAAAATTGGCTAGAACTCCTATCAAACAAGTGGAAAGTGAAGAGTAGATTGAATTGAAAGAACCCCCCCAACCATGAGGTAAGGGAGTCTTTGTCGAGGTTCCTCCTCTACCATCCTTAGAAGGACCAGGAGATACCCATAAAAAACAAGGTAGTTTATCACACAAGATCAATTTTGTACTAGCTTCGTCCTCTGAAATGTCAAAGATTGTGGAAAACCATGAGAATCCTTTTGTAAACATCACTAATAAAACATGAAGGAATAGGCAAGAAAGAGAAAGGAGGAAGAGATAAACCTTGGCCCGACAAACAACATCTCAACAAGAAAACATTCCACCAACTACTATTGAATCAAACAAGGAAGAGCTAAAGGTTGAAGAGTTAAAGGACAATGATTAAAGTTGGGCAATTGTACCTTATGTACCCATTTCCTCTTACAATCACGATTAGGAGGAATATGATTTGTTCAACAACAACCACTAGTTCGGTTGTGTAATAGGTAAGTATTTCTAACCCTTCTTAGCCAACCTTGTTGTAGCATCTCTTTGAGTTGCTCGCTTACGTGGCCTCCTCTTATGTGCTCTGTTCCCTCGTGTTGTGTTATGTGTCATTTAGGTCTCTTTGGATGACCCTTGATACTTTTATAAAGTCAAGGATACAAGTAGATTGCCCCTGTTGTGACCATTCTTCTATTTGTTTCTCTATTCTGCTACTTTCCTCTCCTCTATTTTATTGTTGTGTGTTGTGCCTTGGGGGCATAACTTTGTGGAGGATGTCTTGGGGGCATCTTCCCATGTTGTAAGCCCAAGTCACTCTTGTCTCCTCTCTCATTTTATTATTTAACTTCTTCAATGGCTCTACTAGCTGGTGGATGATGAAAACAAACAAATACTGATAAGGATCGTGTGTCCCTTTAGCAAGAAATAAAAATGGACCTAGTCCATATATGAAGATGGGGTTTGGTGCAGGAGCACCCACACATGATCAGGATATAGGTCCGCATGATCAGGATATAGGTCCGCATGATGACATACATGATCAGGATGTAGGATAGTTATCATCATGTTGACGGGATAATCTATTTTTAGTATGTTTGACTTATCATGTAATAAGGTCCACTGTGACCGATGCTTTGTAATAAGTTCAACATAGGAGTATGTGTAGTCAGTTAGAGGCAGTTAGAGATCGGGATAAGAGAGTCTGAGCTGTCCTCTCTCCCAGCCGCTTGGAAGCTCCCAGCCGCTGGGAAATGATGTTAGTAGTACTCGAAGGATTTGTTATATATACCTTCGATCTGTTGGGTTTAGATATAGTTTTTGGATATAGTTTGATATAGTTTTTGATATTGATGTACTGGTGTTGAGTAGATATTCAGGAGAGCAGTTCAGACATTGTGAAGCTGCATTCAGGACATTGAATTTCAATTGAATAAGATCTCGTCTTTTGCATTATCTGTTTGCATCTGTGTTGATTTCCTTTCCGTTTTGCAAGCTAATGACCACTTTCAACCCTTCCACCGGTTGATCCAGCAAATCGGTGGAATGGTCCTGTATCATAGATTAGATTGCATTTGTGTTTTCTGTTTATGCATTGCATTGTTCAGGAGATCTGTTAGAAGCATGCTGTAAATCAGCCTAGCATCCTCATGTGCTAGGTCTAGAAGATAAACTGTTAGATTTTGGTTTGGAGGTGATCCGGCCCGGTCGTCACATGATCTTTGTGAAATTATGCGGTTGTGAGTGTTTTCATGCAGTGGAAGGATACACAGGAGTCTGCATGTGTGTTTCCAGTCGGAACGAGCCGCAACATCATCTGCGAATCCATCGCCATCAGGATCGGGTCATGAAGTTGTTGAAATTTGCATGTTGCAGGTGCATCATGATGTTTTGAGGTGGATATATACTCAGTGTATATATTGCAGTCAGGATCATCTCTCAGGGAAGGTCATCATCCGCATATCGCTAACGGATGCGGGTGTGAAAGTTGAGTTTTTTTGGCTAAGTGTTGAAGAGTTCATCAGGATGATGTGTGACGTCATCGTCATCAGGATATGACGTCATCGTCATCAGGATATTAGGTAATCCCTCTATGCGGGTTTATCCTGTTGTCGCTAAGTGGTTGAGTATCGGCGTAGGCAGGAAGTTGTATTAGCATCATCAGGAGGTTTCGAAGAACCGGATGTTTAATATCATGATGCTGTTGCTTGTATCGTCGGGCAGTGAAGCATCAAAGGCAAGTTGTTGAAGTGGAACGTCATCAGGATATTTGGACAACCGGATATTTGGATATCCTGCTGACGAAGGTGATATTGAATATCATGATGATGTCGCTTGTATTTGGCACCCGATGAACAGTGCAACCGGAGGATGTTTGCGCCCGTTGATTATCATGATGATGATGTTAGGCGACAGTCGAAGGAGGTGAATAGTAATCGACAGGAGGATATTTGCGATCATCAGAAATATGATGATGCTGTTGAAATATGATGATGCAGTTGGTGTTGTTAGGAAATATGATGATGAGGTTCAGCCGATAGAGAAGTTTATCATGCTGTTTGTTTTGTTGGCAGCTCCTTCCTGTTAGGTTGCCTCCGTTGCGTTCCACTCTGCATCATAGTGGTATCAGAGCGAAGGTTAGGATCTTTTGGAAAAGATAAGCAGGATGTCAGACGAAGAAGGAACATCTGAGTTCCCAACAAAGATGACCAACGCTGAGTTGGTAGTTCTGGTGAAGAAGCAGATTGCAGAAAGCAGGGCCGTGAAGGCTCAGAATCAGGAGTTGAAAGATGAATTAGCAAAGCTGAGGAGCAAAGTAGGTTCTGGTAGAGAAGATGATAGGGAAGAAGAGGATATCCCTAGTTGGAGCGAGGAGGTCGTTCCTGCAGACCAGAGACCGCTGTTGAACGCCCTCAAGGCCATGGAGAGGAGAACCATGGATGTAAAGCTGGACTTGCCAGTGTTTACAGGTAAGATGGACCCTGATTCAGTAATGGAATGGATAGACTGTCTGAACAATTTCTTTGTGACAGAGGAGATACTAGAACAGCAGAGAGTGAAGATAGCACAGTCAAAGATGAAAGAAGCTGCCCTGACATGGTGGAACTTTGTTCAGGATGATAGAGTGCAGGAGGGCAAACGTAGAGTTGCCACATGGAAGAAGATGATGGAATTGGTAAAGGAGGCTTATATTCCTTTGGACTACAGTATCCAGCTGCACAAGAGGAAACAAAACCTGAAGCAGAAGGAGCTAGATGTCAGCTCATATACAGAAGAGTTCATGAAACTCTGTATGAAGACCAAGGTGAAATAAAGTGAAGAAGAAAAGGTAGCCAGATACCTTAATGGACTGAGGTTTAATATTCAGGAAGATCTGAGTCTGCATAACCCAGATACAGTGCAGAAAAGTTTTCAGTTGGCACTGAAGGTGGAAGAAAAGCTGAAGAGAAAGCAAGATCAGAACAACAGAGGAAGAGGAAGACAACAAAGAGGTGGAAGAAGTCCTTTCAGAGGCAGAGGACAAGGACAGGGATATCAAGGAGAGTCTAGTCAAGACAATAGCAAGGGCAACAATAGCCAGAGTCAGAAAGAGAATTTCAGTCAGCAAGGTAACTTCAGAGGTAGAAGACCTTACAGAGGAAGATCCCAGGGCAGAGGATCCATCAGGTGTTACAACTGTAACAAAGAAGGCCATATAGCCAGCAGATGTCCAGACAAGGCCACAAGCTCAGCGGGTGAAAGGAGGACAAATCTGGTCAATGAACCTGATAATCAGAGTAGGACAAGTTCTAATGATTTTCAGAGTGTGAATGGTCCTGAGAATTTTGGATATCCAGAAAGTGGAGAGTCCCTGATGATGAGAAGAATAGTAACTACCATGAAGGTACCTGATAAAGAAGCCCCTCAGAGGAAGTCCCTTTTCAGAACCACTTGCAAAGCAGGAGGTAAGGCTTGTAAAGTTTTGATTGATTCTGGTTCTACTAAGAACTTTGTGTCTGAAGAAATGGTGGTGAAGCTGAAGCTTAGGAGATTGCCTCATCCATCTCCATATAAAGTCTCATGGCTTACTCAAGGTCAGCAGACAACTGTAGAAGAGCAGGCTTGGGTAGAATTCCAGATTGGTGGATATAAAGATAAGTTGTTGTTTGATATCACCAAGATGGATGCTTGCAACCTTTTGTTTGGTAGACCATGGCAATATGATCTGAAGGCACAGCATGATGGTGTCAAAAACACCTATAAAATCACTAAAGATGGTAAAGATGTAACACTATTCCCATTGAAGGAGAAAGAGGAGAAGTCTAAAGGCAAAGAAGTGAAGGTCATGCTGATGGAAGGCAAACAGTTTATGAAAGAAGTAGCAGCAGAAGGTGCAGTTGCATATGCCCTAATCCCCTGTATGAGTGTGAATAAGGAACAACAGCAAGAAGCCAAGAAGGAGAAGAAGCCAAGGCTGATAGACCCAGCTGTCCAAGAGTTATTAGATAAGTACAAAGGTGTTATCTCAGAGGGAATGCCAAGATCCCTACCACCTATCAGAGACATCAGTCATTGCATAGACTTGATTCCAGGGTCTACACTTCCAAATAAAGCAGCTTATAAGCTTACCCCAGAACAGAATGCAGAAGTAGCCAGGCAGATTGAAGAATTGATGAATTCAGGTCTGATTGGGAAGAGTCTGAGTCCATGTGCAGTACCAGCTGTACTAGCACCTAAGAAGGAAGGCACTTGGAGGCTTTGCACAGATTCCAGAGCCATCAACAAGATCACAATCAGGTATAGGTTTCCAATCCCCAGAATTGAGGATTTACTTGATTGTTTGGGAAATGCCAAGTATTTTACTAAAATAGACTTGAAGAGTGGATACCTTAATGTGCTTGATACCGACAAGCGGGATCAACCACCTTAAGGTGCGGGCATATATAATGTAGCTGTTTGATTACTTTGGACACTGATAAAGTATTTTTGAAATCCCTCATCACGAGATGGGATGGTGTATCTCTTAATCTAGTGCACATCCTTTTAAAGAAAAAAGCCCTCATCGTGAGGCAAGATGTCATATCTCTTGAGCTAGTGCACATCCTTTTATACAAAGCCCTCATCGCGAGGCATGATGGTGTATCTCTTGAGCTAGTACACATACTTTTATATAAAGTCCTCATCACAAGGCGGGGTTGGATCTTGAGTCATTCACCCTTAAGCATGTCTTTGGTGGTTGTGGTAGTGTAGCTCAACCGTCAGGTGTGTTTGGTGTGTCTTATATAGTGAAGTGCAACAATGAGCTCCTTCTTATCGCTTGTGTTTGTCTTGTATAAGATGTATAGTGTGTCTATGGCATACTATGCGGCGCTTGTGTATTTTGTGTGTCTTTCGTGTGTTTTACGTGTCTTCCTTGTGTGTCTTGTGTGTTTGTGGTGTGGTCTAAAGACGTGTGGTGATGAGCCCCCCCACGCTGTATGTGTTTTGCATGTCTTTACATGTGTGTTTTGTTACTTTAGTTAGCATTATATATATAGATATGTAATTGCTTAATCATGTCTTCTCTTCATGACTTCTTCATGTCTTGTGTGACTACACTCATGTCTTCTCTATGTATTGCATGCTTCCTTACTGTATTCACTGTGTCTTATGTGACTATTCAGTGTTTTCTTATGTTTGCCTATGTCTAGGGGCTAGAAATAGTCCTTTGAGCTTAAGGTGTGTCTTCATTCTTGTGTTTGATGTGTTTTGATATGCTTCGACTGTACTTTAATGCATGTGTTGAATCATAGGATCGCACACACATTAAAGTGGGGGCTAAATGTTATGTAATAAAAAGTGGATACATGCCTTTTTACCTCCCAGTTTAGCTCCTAGGTCCCTGTGTTTACATTGTACAAAGAAAAATACTCATCCCAATGAGAAATCCCTTGAAACCCATGCCAAATGGGAACTAGGGGCCCATTTAAAGCTTAAGTCCTGACCATAAATGCCCCTTTGGACTTGGGCATTGGTTAGGGTAAAATCAAATGGATGTCGACATAGGACTTTTAAATGGGTCCTCCCTTATTGACTCTTTAAATTAATTTGTGAAAGTTTAACGAGATAGCATATGTAAACAAGTGTTTGAATTCATTTGTAACTAGGTGGATGATAGCAAAGTTGTTGATAGCAAGGTTATGATTTGTGCAAAGGCGAATTCAAGGCATTCATTCTGTTTGTGGTAGACTTGTGTTAGTATTGTGTTTGTTGCAAATTTGGAATCATCATCAACATCCTTATGAGTTGAAGAATCTTCATCCTCCTAAGGGCTTCATTGCCAAGGTGACATCATCATGATATTTGAAACATTTCATTATCATTTGGATTATTTTTAGCCTCTACCTTGCTAGGGCACGCTCTCTCTCTAACAAAGGTGTTGAGAAAGCTTGAATACTAACCTAAAATTTGACTGAGACAAGTCCCTAAACACCACAACCCTCAAACCCCTTTTCTTCTTGTGTGCATGTTATAGGTGTGGGAATTGTAGAAGTAAAGGTACATGGAGGCTGTTTGAAGGATAAAGTTCAAGATCCAAAAATAGAGTTCAGAAATTCATTCATAGCAGACTAGGGTGCTAGCCTTGTGTCCAGCAAGAAAAATAAACCTTAAATTCAACATCAGAGCATCCACTAGTAGAAATATGGCAAATAAATGACCAGGTGACTAAAACTTTTAGTCACATGACCAAACTTTTAGTCATGTGACTAAAACTTTTTGCAACACAGCTATAAATGACTAATTTGGTCATCAGTTGAAATGGCTAAATAAATGACCAAATAAATGACTAATTTGGTCATCAGGCAAAAAACACAGCTAAATAATTGGTTAGACAAATAAAAATGACTAAATAAATAACTATTACTCATCTATTCTTTTTTCTTTCCAATTTGATCATAATCCATGAATTCAAAGACAATACAAGGCAAGGCAATAAATGTTTGCTTAGACCAAAGGAATAAAGGGAGAGAAAGGATTGAACAAAGGGTTAAGAAGAAAAAAGACAAATCATACAAAAGGAAATATACAAAAAAATTTAAAAATAAGACAAGAAAATAGACAAACTGGATATATACAAATAAAATAAAGACAAAATTATTAATTATAAAACTTTTAAATATACTATAATATTTATTAATTATTTAATTTTGCAAGTCTAGTATGCACAAGTATAATTTAAGTTAAAATAATTTAAATTATATAATTAAATAACTTAAGTTGTATAATTTATAACTTATATAATAAAGTAATTATATAATTTAAGTTAAATATAATTTAATAATATTTCATATTATTTAAATATTATAATAATGAATAATTATATTGTAATATAATTTTATAATTTTATAATTAAAATTATAATATAAGTTTTTGCCTTGTCATGCATGGGTTTAGTTCACTTTAGTTCTAGGGTTTAGGGTTTAGGGTTTCAGGTTTAGGGTTTAGAGTTAGGGTTTAGGGTTTAGTGTTTAGGGTTTAGGGTTTAGCATTTAGGGTTTAGGGTTTAGGGTTTAGGTTTTAGTGTTTATGGTTTATGGTTTAGGGTTTAGGGTTATGGTTTCAAGTTTCAAGTTTTGGGTTTTGGGTTTAGGGTTTCAGGTTTAGTGTTTAGTGTTTAGGGTTTAGGGTTTCAGGTTTCAAGTTTTGGGTTTAGGGTTTAGGGTTTAGGGTTTAGTGTTTATTATTTAGGGTTTAGGGTTTAGGGTTCAGTGTTCAGGGTTTAGGGTTTAGGGTTTGGGGTTTGGGGTTTTGGGTTTTTGGTTTTTGGTTTAGCGTTTAGGATTTAGGGTTTAGGTTTTGGGGTTTAGGGTGTCAGGTTTAGGGTTTAGGGTTTAGGGTTTAGCGTTTAGGGTTTACGATTATGGTTTAGTGTTTAGGGTTTAGGGTTAAGAGTTTAGGGTTTTGGGTTTAGGGTTTTGAGTTAGGGTTTAGTGTTTAGGGTTTTGGGTTTAGGGTTTCAGTTTTAGGGTTTAGTGTTTCAGGTTTCAGGTTTAGACAATATGAGATTAAAGTGGATAATTTTTTAAAAAAAATTGAATTGAGGGAGTTGGTTGTATTATACTAGACTATAATATAATAATAATATATTACATTACAATACAATATAATTTAATATATTATAATATGATATTATATAATATAATATATATAATATTATATAATGATATAATATAATATTTTATATTATATAATATTATATTATTAATATTGTAATATTATATTTATATTATATATTATAGTATAAAATAATATTTATATTATATAATAATATAATATAATATTTATAATATAATATAATATAATATTATAATATTATATTATTATATAATATTATATTATAATATATTTAATTAAATGGGTTACAAATTTGATTTTCACCCTATCATATGGGCGCCAAAATTTATAGTTGTACAACTATCTGGTGTCGTTGATTTTTCTTTTGAAAATATCCTTCGTGCCAATGCACCAGACTTCCGGTCTCCTTTGTTGTTGCTGCTTAGTAAAGGTTAGTGAAAATGGCTCCTGCTCCCAACTGAAGCTCCCACTGATAAAATGGAGTTGGGTATATGGTTTGTGTTATTAATTTGGTTTA
Organism: Cunninghamia lanceolata; assembly: GCA_027924645.1. NCBI lineage: Eukaryota > Viridiplantae > Streptophyta > Pinopsida > Cupressales > Cupressaceae > Cunninghamia > Cunninghamia lanceolata. The sequence goes on along the minus strand of BSBN01000068.1, from coordinate 14,658,804 downwards.
TTCTTTCTCAAGGAAAGAATGTCTCTGCGTTGAGCTTGGAGGAACCCCAATATGCAGTGGTGCATCAAGAATCTGATTTTAAGGTGAGACTGTACAAAGCAATGACTTGGATGTCCGCGTCTCCTATTTAGGAAGTTTCTTTTGAGAAGGCCACACTCGAAGGCTTCCACAGGTACCCATCTTCTCTTCTTTATGTGCACTACGCAACAAACCCGTAAAAGATTAAATTAAGCACTTGGATGGTTTGTGCTCAAATGTGTTTTTTATCCCATAGGATGATTTTTGATTTTCTTTTTTATCTAGCCTTTGGCACTTTAAAATTGGATTTTATTTGTTGGGTATTTAATGATTCTGATTTTGGTTAGTGAAAATGGCTCCTGCTCTAGTCCACACTGACAATGGCAACATGGAAGCACCTCTTCCTCCATCCAAGGATGCTAAGAAAATCAAAGATGAGAAGGAAGAAGACCTGGTATTTATTTGCCTAGTTTTTGTACTAATTAATCTACTCAAAGCTAGGGTTAGAGTTTTGATTCATTTTCCCTTTATGCTCTTTCTGTGGAAATAGTCAAAGGAAGATTTAGCTTTGAAACATCAGTTAGAAGTATATATCGAAAGAGTTCAGGATTCGGATCTGGGACTACAGAAGATGGCTCTTGAGAGCATGAGGTATGGTACTCTATTGTTTTGCCATTTTTATTTTTTCAACCATTCTAGAAACTTAATCACATTTTCAGACTATTAATTTTTTTTCTTTTTCTTTCTTTTAGTATGTCAAAGGGTATGCTTCCCCTTGCAAACATAAAAAGCATGGATGTGATCTGTCTCCTACATAAAAAGCATGTACCATTTTATGCCTTTCAATCCAACTGCATCTGTGGATTTTTTTAATTCCTCTATTTTTCATGAATATCCTTACCTCAACACACCTGCCCACTTCTAGATAGATGTTTGAGAGAAGAACATAAGTTGTGCAACACTTTTAGGATCCAAATAAAAAAGCAGTGTTGTTGTAAATACTCCTAAGCCTATATTCATATGTGATCTATAGGCACCAAGAAAACACATCCATACAACCAACACAGATTTAATAAGTATCTCAATGATAAAGTTTAGGGTGTCTTCAAGATAGCCAACATAGGCAAGGAGGTCAACCATGCACACATAATGATCAACTGTAGGTGTAATGCAATAAGGGTTACAAATGTGATTGAAGTATGTACAACTCTCATCCACTAAACTTGCATGGCTGCATGCACCTAAAATACAAGAAAAGCTTACAATGTTAGGATATGTTCTAGAGTGCTTAATTAATTCAAAGATTTTGAGAGTGTCCTTGCAAAATCCATTTTTTGCATATCCTGCAATCATTGCATTCCACGAGATGACATCTCTTTGAGGAATTTTGTCAAACAATTTGTTTTTTGTCTATGATTCCATATTTTGCATACATGTCTATGAGAGCATTTAAAACTATAATATCTCACAAGAATCCCACTACCATTATGCTTTGAAGGATGTCCATACCCTATTCCAAAGCTCCCATTTCGGCACAGGTAGGGAGGATGCTGGCAAAGGTTGCATAATTTGGATTTATAGCTGACAATTGCATTTGCTTGAAAGTTTCTAAAGCCTGTTCAACAAATCCATTTTGTGCAATCCTGCAATCATTGCATTCCATGAGATGACATCTCTTTGAGGTATTCTGCTAAATAGTTTGTGTGCCTTGTCTATGCTTCCAACTATAATATCTGACAAAAATCTACCTTCTATTATGCCTTGATGGATGTCCATACCCTGTTCCAAAGCTTACCATTTTGATACAGGTAGAGAGGATGCTGGAAAAGATTGTGGAATTTGGATTTAAACCTACCAATTTCATTTGCATGAAAGTTTCTAAAGCCTTTCTCAATTCACACAGTCCAAAATAAAGGTAACATGCTGACTGTTAAGCAACAATAACTAACGGTTAACAAAAATGTAATGACGTTGAGCGTTGAGCAGGAAAATGGTTTGATCTGAGTCAAGGGTACTTCCATTCAGGGGCTGCAGGTTTCTGACAGGGTTACTCCTGGGGATTTGGATGCCTTCGGTGTTGGGGTTGCTGGTGCTCCTGCCCAGGATTCTAGTCCTGGTGCTTTCTGTGGAGGCTATGTTGTTCCCTCGGCTAATAAGAAGCATTTTTCTCTGGTTTCAGGTCACTCCCCTGATGCTGGCTTTAGGGTTACTTCAAGCTGCCATAAGAAGTCTTTTTTTGATGCTGTGTTAAATGCTCATGCTCAGAATCTACCTACTTAGGCTAGGGTTAGGCCTTTACCTTGTGCCCATGCTTCCCTTGTTGTGGTCTGTGGACTTGAGATCGCAGAAAATGAGAATTTCTATTTGAGACATGGAGTGGTCTGCAGTTTTAATGGCTTGTGGCCCTCACTTCCCGATCTCCATGGTTGGGTTGTGGTCTCTTAGAAGCCTCTTGTCTCTGGGCAGATTGAACTCTTCCCCTGTGCAAGAGGGTTCTTCATCACAACCTTCTCTTCCTCTAAGGAGCGAGACCGGGTGCTGGACAGGGGTGGTTGTGGGGTGATCATTCGTTGTCCATTAGGCCTTGGACTTGCTCTTTCAATCCTCTTAAAGAGTTGATGAAATATACCAGACCAGTTTGGGTCCGACTATCGAACCTCCCTCTTCAGTTTTGGGAGGAGTCATGTTATGAAGCTATTGGCAACACCATTGGAATCTTTTTGAAGGTGGACTCTATGACTCAAAATCTTGGGCACACCATGGTGGTTCGTATTTTAGTTGATATGGACATCTCCAAACCTCTCCATGGAGATGTGGTCTTGATGGTGGAGGACAAAACATGGATGCAGCTTCTAGACTATGAGGGCCTCCCTTTTCGGTGCAGGAGATGTTTCTCCATTGGTCACATGGTCTTTGGCTTCCCTCTTGCTTGCCGCAAGGGCGTGACAACCTCGTGGAAAGATGCTCTCACTGAACATCTCACGGTGGGCACTCCCTCTGTTGGTTCCTCCAATGAGGATGTTCCTTCCTTGGCTGAATCTTTATAGGAGACTGAGTCTCCCCAGGAACCTCTTCCAGTTAACCCTTCAACAGATCCATTGATGCCTTGTACTACTGTCATTGTTCAGGCAGAGCTTGTTCGACCCTCGTTGATCACCCCTATTGGTCCTTTGATTGCTCTTGATTCCTCTTCTATGTTGTCAGCTCCCTCGTTGCGTGGTGGCTCATTGCCTGTGGTGGATGTTGAGGATCCGCTCCTCTCGCCTCGCTCGGTGGACTTGGATTCCGAGTCTTCTTGGTCTATTGTTCAGAGAAAGAAGAAGGGACTCGCCAAATTTGTCGCTACTTCACGGCCTAGGGTTAAGGGAGTCAGATTTGTCCCCTTAGGTTCTAGGGTTTTTTACTCCTTGTCTATTGTTCGACTGTTGTTTGTCTGCTGTTTGACTGTTGTTTGTCAGTTGTTCCTATCCTGTTTTTGTTTTGTTCGTGGCTTGTTTTGGCATGTTTTGCCAAGCCCAGGTGGCTCTTGTTTGTTAAGGGTTCTGCCCTTGTTTGCTCTATTTTATGCCTCTATGGATGATGTGTACTAGGATCAGCACCCTTTTTTGCCGCTTACTTTATCAAAAACATGTTGACTACTAATGGCAATTGAATTCGTTCGACCTTTAATGTCATTCATACTTTGTAGAAGGGGAAATACCACTTCTAAAAATTCAATGGCTCACTCTTCTATGTTTTTCTTAGTTCCTAGCTCTTTGGGTTCAATTTCATAGTGTTTGTAATTACATGTAATTATTTTCTTGAAAGTTTTTGAAGCCTTTTTAACAAATCCACTTTGTGTATATCCAACAATTATTGCATTCCATGAGATGACATCTCTTTGAAGCATTGCATTAAACAGTTCATATGCCTTGTCTAGGCTTCCACATTTTGCATACATGTCTACCAGCGCAGTTCCAACTAGATCTAACAAGATTCCTCTGTGCATTATGATTTGATGGATGTCCATATCCTATTTGAAAGTTGTATATTGGCACAGGGAGTGAGGTTATTCGAAAAGGTTGTGGAGATTAGCTTGCACCTGACAATTGCATTTGGTTAAAAGTTTCTAAAGCCTTCTCAACAAGCCATTTGGTGCAAATCTTGCAATCATTGTGCAGTCCATGAGATCACATTTATTTGAGGATTACATGCCCATTTATTTTTGTGTACCCTTCATTAAGTAAATGTCTTGCATCTGGAAAATTCCCTGTTGCCTTCATCTCCCAAGCCAATTGCTCCAACTATGAATAGATATGTTGTGTCTTTGGATGTGATCTATCTCCTATAGAAAAAGCATGTACCATTTTAAGGCCTTCAATCCAACTACATCTAGGGATCTTTTTAATTCCTCTATCTTTCATCAATCTCCTTACCATTTGAACCTCATCCCAGCTGCCCACTTCTGCATATATGTTTGAGAGAAGAACATAAGTCACAACATTTTTAGGATCCAAATAAAAAAGAAACATTGCTGTAAATATTCCTAAGCCTATATTCATATGTGATTTACAGGCACCAAGAAAACACATCCACACAACCACCACAGGTTTAACTGGCATCTTAATGATAAAGTTTAGGTTGTCCTCAAGATAGCCAGCACGGGCAAGAAGGTCAACCATGCACACATAATGATCGACTGTAGGAGTAATGCAATAAGGGTTACTCGTGATTGAAATATGTACAACCCTCATCCACTAAACCTGAATAGCTGCATGCACATAGAACACAAGCAAAGCTTACAATGTTAGGATATGCTCCAAAGTGCTTCATTAATTCAAAGATTTTGAAAGCATCCTTGCAAAATCCATTTTGTGCATATCCTGCAAATATGACATTTCATGAGACCACATTTCTTTGAGGCATTTTGTCAAACAGGTCATGTGCCTTGTCTATACTTCCACATTTTGTATACATGTCTACCAGAGCATTTCCAACTATAATTTCTAACAAAAATCCCTCTTCCATTATGCTTTGATGGATGTCCATACCCTGTTCCAAAGCTCCCATTTTGGCACAGGCAGGGAGGATGCTGGAAAAGGTTGTGGAATTTTGGCTTTAGACCTACCAATTGCATTTGCTTGAAAGTTTCTAAAGCCTTTTCAAAAAATCAATTTTGTCCATATCCTACAATCATGGCATTCCACGAGACCACATTTCTTTCAGGCATTTTTTCAAATAGGTCACGTGCCTTCTCTGTGCTTCCACATTTTGCATGCATGTCTACCAAGGTAGTTGCAACTACAACAAATGACAAAATTCCTATATCCTCCATGCTTTGATAGATGTCCATATCCTATTCCAAAGCTCCCATTTTGGCACAGACAGGGAGTATGCTAGCAAATGTTGTCGAATTTGTCTTTACACCTACTAATTGCATTTTCTTAAAAGTTTCTAAAGCCTTTTCAACAAATCCATTTTGTGCATATCCCTCAACCATTGCATTTTGTGAGATGACATCTCTTTGAGGCATTTTGCCAAACAGTTCACATGCCTCATCAATGCTTCCAAATTTTGCATACATGTCTACCAGGGTAGTTGTGCAAAAGACCACCGCAACACCGCAACATGGTTGTTGGGCCTTCGCGATGATGCAGGGAACTCCTCGCATCACCGCGAAGGCCCAACAACCACCTTGTGGTGTTGCGATCACCCTGGCATCATAATTGTCTGTGCTGCTCGACAAATCATGGTGCAAAGAAAATCAGGCTTTGTGGGTGGAGATTTTAACCGGACCTAGCAGGAATTCCTTCTCCTCTTCTTACCGTAGGTTTCATATTTGTAGTAGAAATTCCCAACAGCTTCGTTGAAAGGGGACTCTTGGAAGATGGTAAGGTTGAACTCAAAAAAATTAGAGGAACCAACAATGTGGAACTAGAATTTAATGAACTAGTAGAAGCCAGTCGAATAGCCGCCCAAGTTAAACATCGTTTCAGAAGCGTAAAAATAGGCCTCCACTTGTTATGACAATTTGTCTGCAATTCTTTCAAAAATTTACTGGTATCAATGCCATTATATTTTATGCTCCTCTGCTTTTTCAGGCTTTGGGATTGAAAAATGATGCTTTATTCTACTCTTCAGTTATTATCGGCATAGTAAATATTTTGTCTACTATTTTTTTCAATCTATTAAGTTGATATAGTTGAGTGAAGAATGCTTTTGCTAGACACTAGAGTGAAGATGTTTATTTCACAAGTAAATCTTCTTTAGCCATCAGTTTTGCTGCTATAAATTGTAATCACATGTAATCATTTTTAAATGTTTTTATGTCATAAATTATAATGGTTTTGTTTTGGAATTGAAGTTATTATTCAAGTTTCCCATACTTTATTCTAAAGAAACCTCTTGGGTAGGAGCACCGTTTGATGTGAATACAAGAGTAATTAAGGACATTGACAATAAATAAGGAGTTCATCTAAATGCCATCATTTTTATTGATGGTGATTTATTATTATAAAAGATGTGTTTACAAAATATAAATGAGTTCATCTAAATGATATATTTTTTTAATCGATGGTGATTATTTGTATAAAGATGTGTCTACAAAAATATTTTAAATTGAACTTCTAACGTATAGTAATGGTTAAATAATGTCATTTTTCCCCCCGCCGATGTGACGACATTATCCCCAGCCCTTAAAGAGAATAATTTTTATCTATAAATGAATATATTACAGTAGTTAAGCTTTTGATATACTCTTAACCCTATGATATAGACAACTCTTGCATGACCTAAACCAACTAAAATTTTTTCAATGCTCTTCAAGAAATTTATGTCATTAAAATTTTGAGATTAGTTAATACTTTAAGATGTGTTTTTTTTGCAGTTTGTGGTTACACAATTCTTGCTTGCCTCCACGACAAGTGATTCTTTTCTACAAACTTGTGAGCTGAAAGACAATTACATTGCATCTAAAACTGTTTGGGCTCTTCTGTAAGTTTTGTGAAAATCTTTCAACACTCAGTAATATATTAAGAATTCAATTCTTGAATTTGAAATGTTAACATGATTTCATTTTAGATTTTGTTGTTTATATTTTTTGAATCTTGCTTGTCAAAAAACATGCTGCAACTTTGGTACTTGTTATTATTGTTAACTACCTTGGCAAGTTATTCCTATTGCCATAATTTTAGTTTAGATTGTTAACACCTCAATGGCTTGTGTGAAGGAGAATATGAAATGCACTAAGGTTGTGGTCAAAGCACCTGAACTGGTTAACAGAATGCCAAAAGAAATGATGTCTCATGGAATGCTTAGTGGCAACATCTTTTTTCTAAGTGTCAAAAGATGTGAAGGGCTTCATCGATCCGACCTGCCTTTCCATTGTTTTGCTATTGTATCTAATGTGGCTTCTAAACTAGTTTTTTCTTTAGCCAGTCCTTGTAGTTTGCTGTACATGACAAAGTTGAACTAGTTTTTTTCTTATGGCAGCCTTGTACTACTTTTTTATTATTTGTAATTATTTTCCTACATTGTTCCAATACAAAAAAATATATATTGCCACTTTGCTTTGTTTTGCTTCATTTTCTTATTGGCTGATTCTCAAATAGAAAGTGTTGGCTCAAATTTATCAATCTTTACTTGGCAGCATCATAAAATATATAGTTTTCTAAATTTATTTGCTTTTATGTTTTAATTCAAATTTAATAATATGTTCTTTTTGCATTATAAAATTTATGGTATTTAATAAATTATTCATATCATGACTAAATTTACTATCAATTAATGGAAACCAGTAAATAAAAATGACTACCATGACTAAATAAATGACAAGTTAACAATAATCAATGACTAAATGATTTCAATGACTAAATAAATAACTAAATATACTACCAAATTGATGACTAAATATATTACCAAATTAATGACTAAATATACTACTAAATTACCAAATATACTACCAAATTGATGACTAAATATACTACCAAATTAATGACTAGATTAATGACTAAAATTTGTTTGGTCATGAGATAAATGACCACCAATAAACTACCAATGGTCACGTGACCAAACTACTGATCACATGACCAATTTTTGGTAGTTTATTTAGTCATTTATTTATATTTTCCTACTAGTAATCATTTACGACATTTTTGTAGTTCAGAGCTTTCGAAGATCAGGACTTTCTGGACTCAGGCACTAGCCCCAGAGTCTTTTAACACTTCATCTTCTGAGGGATAGGTTTGGACATCACACTGATCACCCTGGTGCTTTTAGATCCTAACTTGTTGTTACTGTTACTTTGTTATAGGTTTATTATCATAATTCTAGGGTTTAGAGTATTGATTGGCCTAAGGTTTGATAAAAGGCTTGATTGAATCACATCTCTCCTCTGCAAACAAGAGCACAAACTCAGTAGCTAAGTCCTCTTCCATCTTGTAGTCACTTGGCTTAGTTTTGTCCTTGAATGTTGTAGTGAAAGGAGGGTTTGATCTAGTGTACTCACATGCTTTGCATCCCTCTCTTTTCCCTACTTAACAGAGTCAAAGGGTAGATTTTAGCTTAAAGGAAGTAGAAGTATCCCTAGGCAATACAAAAACTCAAGTAAACTTATCTCAGCTCCTAAAGACCTAAGATCAATAAGGGAAGAGAACAGGGAACTAAAGGCCAATCTTGAAGAGTCAAAAGAAACCATTGTTGACTTGAAGATTCAAATTGAAAAAGGTAAAAGGGCTACAAACATCCTAAATAGTGAACTCAATGCCAAATCATATGAATATTCAAGACTTGAAGAAGAGATTATCTCTTTAAGAAAAGAATTGGAAAAGGTACATACTAAGTTGGGTAAAAGTATCAAGAGCTCTGAGATTCTTGATAGTATAATCAATAATCAGATACCTCTATTCATTAAGATAGGATTAGGATATGATGATAAAGTCACACAAATTATTGCTCCTACACAGAAGACTGGCTTGGTAAAGATAGTGCTAAATGAAGAAATTCCAATGAAGGAGAGTAAGAAGATTGATGAAGTTGACTTCATCCCTGTCATCTCTCAAAGGAGAAAATTCTAAAAATCCTTTCCTCCAAAGTAGGTGCACATAACTAGGTTTCAACATTCTTTTTATGGTTATTATTTTTCATGCAATCATTTTGGTCACAGAGCAAGATACTGTAGAACACATACAAAAAATAACTTTATTTTGAACAAGAGTAGAAGTCCCTATGTATTATCAAATAGGAATTCATCTGCTCCTTTAGTGGTTTATGATGTTATATGCTATAAATGCAACAATTATGGGCATACACCACGATTTTGTAGAAGTTGTCTTGTAGAACCTAAACAAAGAAAGAAAGTGGATTCCATGGCCAAACAAAGATCTACAAAAGTTTGGAGAAGGAAGCAAGAGCAAGAAAAACAAAAGGAGGAGAAATCTATGTTTGGGCATACTACACTTTATGCACAAAATTGAGGAGAAGCACAAATTTAGGGGGAGCTAATCATTGCATATCATTCAGTCCCATGAAGAAGACAAAGAGGATGCGATAGATGGAACTTGAGCATGAGTTGGAAGAGATTAAAAGTAGAGATGGGTACTTGTTGAATTTAATTCTATACATGAGTAGCTAAAATGAAGAAAGGAACAATTTGTGCTTCTAGAAGAGGCTTATAAGAAGTTGCAGAAGCAATTTTAGGATAGTAAAGATGACAATGGGATGATTGTTTTCAAATTGGAAAGGGAGAGGCATGCTCACTTTATCTTTGGGGGCTCACTATTGCATTTCAAGAATTGTTATTTACATACTTATGATACTGCCTTGGAGCCTCCACATAGTCATTAGAAGGTAAATTTGAATTCAAGGATGATAAGGGAAGATTTTAAAGCTAGTAGATGACTGTCACATTTTAACAGACAATAAGAACAATATGCTAATCCATAAAGTTGTTAAAGACTAGTGAGATTAATCAAGAAGACTGGAAGACTGTCAACATCCTATGTATTCAAGACTGTCAAACAAACAATAGTACTACAACATATTTGGTGATCTAATCCCTATTTGGGAAAAGAGGAAATCAATTTTTCTACACGAGTTAACAGTGCTATGGTAATACCATGAATTAGTTTCAATGGGCAATGAAAACATGGAGGAATGTATAAAAAAGATGAACAATTGTAAAGAATACCCCAAATGCCCACCAAAGCTTATCACAACCCCATGCAACCATATAAGAGTTCAAGGACTATCATAATTTGTGCTAGTCAACTTCATATCGCTATGATGACATTCTTATCATGAGTTCTACCTCCATTCTTGGATATAAGGTTATAACATGCAATATCAATGGACATTGGAGGGTGCTACAAGTCAAGCAGGAGATGGATTTATGAAGAAATGCAAAGGCTATCACACTTTGGTTTGTAGGCTTATGGTGACCACGTGGGTAGATTCTACAAGTTGTGAAACTATCTAAGCCTTGAGTTCTTATATCATAAAGAGTGGAGAAAATGTTGTGAAAACCTTGTGTGGAGACAGTCTAATAGGATATTTGGCAAGGTCTGAATGAAGGTTATTCTAAAGATTATTGTCACATGTGTCTTATCAAGAATATTGTTAATATTGAATCAGATTTATGGGTTTTTTGGAGAGTGATATCACCTAGTACAGTGATACTTCCATTCTTTTGATTGGATCATTACATTCATATCAAAGTGATAATGTTTGCACATGACTGTGGGAAGACTAGATCGTTTTGAATATAAGCTCTATTAGGTCCTTCTCTTGAATTATGCCATCTCCCCAAAGTGTTGTCACTACACCCTACTCCCATCCAAATCTGGTCTTCTTGCATAATGCTACCATAATCATGATGAATGGATTGTTATGATATATGCCTCTAAGGATTGTCAAGGTGATCAAGAATAATGTTAACTGACAGTAGGCCTATTGCACATGAGAAGACTACTAGAGCTTTATAAGTCCCACCATATTTGGGAATGATTAGAATATAAAGGAATCAATCATAGTAGCAATGTTTGAGCTTAAGAAATACTTATAACATGCCCAGTGTGTTTGAAGATTGCACAACATTCTGATCCAATTGTCATAAGGTTGCATAGGGTAATGAATTAGGGATATGATTGCCTCAAGAGAGTTCTGGGTTAAAGGCTATAACTACCATGTTTCTTGCAGTCTTGAAAAATTATGAAGGGGCATTGATGAGAAGGTGTAGGCAAATTTAAGCCAAAGACAACACTGTCATGTAGGTAAAGTATGTTCAGGTATAGACAAAGGAAGGTGTAGTCATGGGATAGCAACAGCTTAGTTATGGAGTGTCATGAATTTTGGGAGCAATCAGAATCTTGTTTTTTTTGCTGAAACACCCCCCAAAGGATAATAAGGATCTTGCTAGATCAAGGTAAATGGAAAATCATGAAGTAGTCATAAAAATAGTACAACCATAATCTAACACTATCATATAATGGAAATGATGACAGTCATAATCTTTCTGCATGAATTTGAAGCAAAATCCAATAACAATCAAGGAATGGTTTGTGATCACTGAGTTGTCTTGTTTGACAAAGGATCATGGAGGATAGTTACAAATAGAAGATGGCTGTCATAGTTTAACGAAAGTGCAGTCCTGCTATTGTAGGACAATCATGAGCAAAAGATCATGATGGAGGACTCATGAACCAAATGAGAGCAGTCAATTGAGATCCAAGGTTATCAAAAGATGAGTTATTGAAGACAAGGAAAATATGACGGTAGTGAGCATCCCTTTACCATTGATGTCAAAGGGAGAAAGTTTCAAAAAGAGGGAGAAAGGAGAATGATGCCTTACAGACAGGGGGAGTCTTCTTTATGAAATCATCTGTCCAAGGGGGGGCAACTTAAGGTATATTCTCCATCCATGTGTGGATAGTGGCTACCTCTCAGGGGGAGTAGGTAGATAGAAGACAACACTGATAATCTAGTTTGATGCAGACAGGGAGAGACATTCCTCTTAGTTTGAGAATACTGACAGTACATTGGAAGACTACATGCCCTTTGCCCTTGATGTCAAAGGGGGAGAGATTCAAGATTGGAAAGAATCAGGTTAAAGACAGTTATTGAGAGTGTTGCCATCAATGACAAAGGGAGAGATTGTTGCACATATTGTCATTGATGTCAAAGAAGTTGTAAAAGACTATTTCATTGATGTCATAGAAGTTGCAAATGACATGTAGTAGTTTGAAGGTGACTACTCTAGGTGCTTGAAGGTGACTATGTGGCAGATTGAAGGTCACTATGACAACCTGACAGTGAGTGGCCAAAAAGCTCTTGAGCTTGTCTTTTGTGTGGTCTTAAAGTAGACAAAGAACATGCTTGCCAACATTTATGTGGCTTAATCATCCATGTCCAATGCAGAGTTGGTGATAGGACACTGTACAAATATTTTGGTGATAGGACAGTATGCAAATGGTAGGATCGTGTGTAGATATTTTCTTTGATATCACTCTTCCAAGGATAATAATGGATTAAACATAGTTGGAGCTTTCCAAGTGTTACAAGCCTAAAATACATTTCAAGAAAAACTTGTTTAACAACTGAGCACTATTAGTAGCATTGGTAGGAGATCAGGTTGAAGAAAAGTGAGACTATTCATGTAGAAGACAATGCAGATGGTTTGATCCATGTGGCAGTGACATCAAAGGTCTGATAAATCTTGGCAATACATGCCTCTTCATTTCTACATATACTTGTTTTGAATACACTTTAAGAACAACAATCATCGAGACACAAATTGTGCATCTGCTCAGGCAACAAGAGCTAAGCGAGTCATGGCAACATGAACATAAGCTGCAAATAGAGATGCTACCGCAACAAAGAAGAAATTGCCTTCAATACTTGTTGATGAATCCTCAAAACCAAGTTTTTTGGCAACAGGATCAGACCGAGTCATGGTGACAGGAGTAGACCAAGTCATAGCTGAAAATGGAGAAGGTACTGCAATAGAGAAGAAACTATTCTTAACACTTATTGTCAAGTCTTCAAAACCAATCTCAGAGATACAACATATGAGGGAAACAACAACTGTAATGCAAGAAAGTGACAGTCTATGAAAGGAAGCAGTAGCTGCAATACAAGAGTTTGCTCGGTCAGATGAAGGTGACATAGCTTGTGATGGGAACAACAACTGTAATGCAAGAGTTTACTCAATCAAGAGGAGCAAGACTCTTTGAAATATTTAAATCATTCATGAAATTAGGATTAGAGCTGACTAAGATCATTCATTTTGAGTTTTGGCCGACTAAAGTATAGGATTGTTTAAGTTAAAGGTTTGTAGGTTGATATTGTTAAACATTAAGAACACGCCTTGTATATAAACACAAGTCACAATACATGTTACGAAGTGTAGTAGGTGAGCAGAAAAAAAAAACAAAAAACAAAAAAAACAAAAAACAAAATTTTTGATATCAGTTTGATTTCTACACTATATGAGTTAGGGTTTCATTTGTGAGAAAGATTGTGAAGGATGATATGTGAGTAGGAAATGAACAATCATAAAGGGAGAAGCTATTTGCAATCATTGTGATTCCTATACTACCAGGGTTAGGGTTTCATTTCTTTTGAAATGAATAGAGGGAGATTGTGCAGGATGATGTACTACCTACAAAAAAGTTGAAGATCAAGAATAAAACATTAGAAGGCATGATAGCATAGCAACATGACAATATAGTAGCATGATAGCAGCATGACATCATGATCACATGACAGTAGAATAGCAGACTTATCATCATACTGCAAAGGTTGAGGAAATGTTTGGAGTTGGAAGGAGTCATCAGAATCAGTCAAAAATGTCCACCTACAGAAGACTAAGATAGTAAAGGATAATGTGCAGTTGGTGATCAAGTATGATGCATCTGAAGTAGTGACAACAATATGACAAATCTACCATCAAATTGCAGAGGTTGAGTAAGTGTATCAAAATCTCCATCTATAGAAGACTAAGATAATAATTGCATAGTGTAGAGGTTGGTGCCTCATCTAATTTATGTTGTATGTGTTGTATCACATTAGGGAGTTGGTTCTTCCTTTGGGTTGGTGCCCATAAAGCAGTGTAATATGGAGTTGGTGCTTCCTTTGGGTTGGTGCACATAAAGCAGTGTAATAGGGAGTTGGTGCTTCCTTTGAGTTGGTGCTCATAAATCAAGGGATTGGTGTCTCCTTTGGGTTGGTGCCCATAAAGATTATTGTAAACTTCATTTTACTTTGTGAGGATGGATTTGGACAGTAGATCCAAGTAGCTAACTCACCGTGGTTTTTCCCATCTTGGGTTTCCACGTACATCTAGTGTTATATGTGTGTTCTCATGTATTCATTGGTGCATTTGTTTGAAAGCATCTAAAATGAAAAGGTTTAAGGAATACTAATTCACCCACTCCCAGCATTGCCTTGTGTTCAACATCACACACCATTTCTAGTTGTTTTTTGGCAATTTTTTAAAAATCATGGGGTTTTATATTGGAAATTACATCTTATTGTTGAGTGATTTTACAAATCATGGATTGCTTTTGGACAGGTTTATTCATCAAATCATGCCATCTTTGATGGGTGCTTGGTTTTTGTATTGAAGGTCATGCAAGGGTAAGATAAGTTTTTGGTAGATTTTTCATACAAAAATCGCGCCTTTTAGGGCCACGAATTTGTGTTTTTGCTAGTTTGGGATCCTTTTTCTGCAAAACAGGGGTGAGTTTCTCTAGCTTCAAAATCATGGACTTATGGTTCTTTTGAAACCGCGTCTGTAAAGGAATAGGTCATGGCCAGGGTAGCATAGTTTTTACAAGTTTCTAGACAATTTTCTATAAAATCATAGTGGTTTTTCAAGCGTTTTGTGATGTTGTTTAGGTTATTTTTTTCAAAATTGTGGTTCCTATTAGCATATTTTCTTCAATTCATGGCCAGAAGGAATTTATTTTTTACTTTTTTTTTGGCAATTTTTGGATAAAATCATGGGTTTCAGTGATGCCTAGGGTTTCTAGGTGTAAATTACAGATCTATTAGTGGAAGTTTTTCACCAATTTTTGCATGATTTTAGAAAAAACATGGTCTTTTTTGAGTGCCTAGGGTTTTGACGTTTTTTAGACCTATTTTTTGGCTATTTTTTACAAAATTTAGTTTAAAATCATGGGTTCATCATTGTTTTATGGTGATGCCTAGGGTTTTAGGCAAATTTCAGCTCAGTTTTGGCGATTGTTTTCACAAAACTGTGGGTGTGTTTTGTTGCCTAGGGTTTTGGCAAGTTTGATACATCAAGTTTTTTGATGATTTTTTATAAAATCGTGGCTATTTTGGTGACTGGTTAATGACAATAGCTAGTTTTTTTCATTTTTTTTATGATTTCAAGTTGCGGGAGGGATGGCTTCATTACCCAACATTATGTTGTAAGGAAACCAATGCTTCAATGGAACAAATTATAACACTTGGAAGCAGCGCATGCTCATGATCTTCGAGTACTGATGCCTCGATACGATCATTCTTGGTACCAACACCCAGCTAGTGACTATGGGCAAATACTAGGACAAGTTTGACGAGTAGGATAGAGAAGCCATCATTTTGATAAAGCTATTAGTGACTGATGAGATGCTTTCAGAGATTTAGATAGGTAAAACCTCTACAAAAATTTGGATGCACATATGAGATCTATGTGAGACGTCAGATAAAGGCAAGGCTTTCTTCCTCAAAAATTTGCTTTTTTTATTATGATGAATAAGATAATATCCTTGTAGGAGCATTTTCTCAAAATAAAGGACATCAGAGACCAGTTTTCTGCTATAGGTCAGAAGATGGAAGAAGATATGGTGGTTATTATGTTGAAAAGCTTACCACATGCCTATGAACATTTTATTGAGACACTTAATATCACATCTACCAGTGTTGACTTGAATTTTAAAGAATTGTACAATAAGCTCTTGCAGCAGGACAGATGGAAGAAATAGTTTGGTAGCAGCAATGATACACAAAGCATGGAACAGACATTTGCAACCAAGGACAAAGGCACAAGCAAATGGCCTCAGAAGAAAGATCAAGGGGATAATGAGGATACTTCAAAGAATCTGAAAAGTATCACATATCACTATTGTGGTAAACTTGGTCATATAAAGAAGCACTGCATACAAATATTGGCTAAAAAGAACTACAACCAGGGAGGGCCTCCACCAAAGGCTCATGCCACAGAGCATTATGATGAGAAGTCAGCCTTCTATGCTTTCTAGATTCGATATAACCTTGGTGTAGATAGTAGATTGACCATTAAGGGAGGGTATTAAAGTATTCTTGTAATATTTAATGGTCAATTAGTTGTTAGGATGGACAAGTTTTAGGAGTATTCTTTATTCTGTTAGTTATATTCTTATCCTTTTGCTTTATTAGCTATCACTTAGTTGTCGCTTTTACCCTTTCTGGATAAAGCATTTGTAATCTCTTATTTAAGGATGCTTTCGCTCTTTAGTTAATATCTAATATCTTGGTAATCATTTTGTGTTTTATATTATTTTAAAAATGAAAGGAAGTTAAATACACTAAATTAACCAATAATATGTAACATTGCAACTAGATTATGGATATTAATGCATTAAGAGGATATCTAATGAAGAATGATATCAAGATTGACTTTAACAATGTAAAGAGTATTGTTAACCTCCAACTTAAGGATAGAAACAAGACTTGTAAGTAGACTTCTATAAAATCATAGTGGCTTTTCAGGTGTTTTGTGATGTTATTTTTTTCAAAATTGTGGTTCCTATTTGCATGTTTTCTTCAATTCATGGCCAGAAGGAATTTATTTTTTACTTTTTTTGGGCGATTTTTGGATAAAATCATGGGTTTTAGTGATGCCTAGGGTTTCTAGGTGTAAATTACAGATCTATTAGTGAAAGTTTTTCACCAATTTTTGCATGATTTTAGAAAAAACATGGTCTTTTTTGAGTGCATAGGGTTTTGACGTGTTTCAGACCTATTTTTTGGCTATTTTTTATAAAATAGTGGGATTTCAGTTTAAAATCATGGGTTCATCATTGTTTTATGGTGATGCCTAGGGTTTTAGGCAAATTTCAGCTCAGTTTTGGCGATTGTTTTCACAAAACTGTGGGTGTGTTTTGTTGCCTAGGGTTTTGGCAAGTTTGATACATCAAGTTTTTTGATGATTTTTTATAAATCGTGGCTATTTTGGTGACTGGTTAATGACAATAGCTATTTTTTTTCTTTTTTTTTCATGATTTCAAGTTGCGGGAGGGATGGCTTCATTACCCAACATTATGTTGTAAGGAAACCAATGCTTCAATGGAACAAATTATAACACTTGGAAGCAGCGCATGCTCATGATCTTCGAGTACTGATGCCTCGACAAGATCGTTCTTGGTACCAACACCCAGCTAGTGAGGGCAAAGACTAGGACAAGTTTGACGAGTAGGATAGAGAAGCCATCATTTTGATAAAGCTATTAGTGACTGATGAGATGCTTTCAGAGATTTAGATAGGTAAAACCTCTACAAAAATTTAGATGCACGTATGAGATCTATGTGAGACGTCAGATAAAGGCAAGGCTTTCTTCCTCAAAAATTTATTTATTTTATTATGATGAATAAGACAATATCCTTGTAGGAGCATTTTCTCAAAATAAAACGACACCAGAGACCAGTTGTCTGCTATAGGTTAGAAGATGGAAGAAGGTATGGTGGTTATTATGTTGAAAAGCTTACCACATGCCTATGAACATTTTATTGAGACACTCAATATCACATCTACCAGTGTTGACTTGAATTTTGAAGAATTGTACAATAAGCTCTTGCAGCAAGATAGATGGAAGAAACAGTTTGGTAGTAGCAATGATACACAAAGCATGGAACAGACATTTGCAACCAAGGACAAAGGCACAAGCAAATGGCCTCAAAAGAAAGATCAAGGTGATAATGAGGATACTTCAAAGAATCTAAAAAGTATCACATATCACTATTGTGGTAAACATGGTCATATAAAGAAGCATTGCATACAAATATTGGCTAAAAAGAACTACAACCAGGGAGGGCCTCCACCAAAGGCTCATGTCACAGAGCATTATGAGGAGGAGTCAGCCTTTTATGTTTTCTAGATTCGAGATAACCTTGGTGTAGATAGTAGATTGACCATTAAGGGAGGGTATTAAAGTATTATTGTAATATTTAATGGTAAATTAGTTGTTAGGATGGACAAGTTTTAGGAATATTCTTTATTCTGTTAGTTATATTCTTATCCTTTTGCTTTATTAGCTATCACTTAGTTGTCGCTTTTATCCTTTTTGGATAAATCGTTTGTAATCTATTATTTAAGGATGCTTTCGTTCTTTAGTTAATATCTAATATCTTGGTAATCATTTTGTGCTTTATATTATTTTAAAAATGAAAGGAAGTTAAATACACTAAATTAACCAATAATATGTAACATTGCAACTAGAGTATGGACATTAATGTATTAAGAGGAGATCTAATGAAGAATGATGTCAAGATTGACTTTTAACAATGTAAAGAGTATTCTTAACCTCCAACTTAAGGATAGAAACAAGAATTGTAAGTAGAAATCTATGATATATTTGGAGCATAGTATACAAACCTAGAATCATACCACCTGATCCACCAAAATATGTTACAATGGAGTTTTATATTCTCCACAAATTTCATTTTAAGATATATCTTTGTGTACTATCCAAGAAATATTATTCCAATGGAAAGGGGATGCACATGTCAACTTCACTTAGTATTAGCTAACATACTAACAATACATAAATTAGAAGATTTGACTCTTACTAAAGCAATAATTGATATAAGACATGTCAAAATAAAAGTTTTGAGGTTTATGGCTATCTATAGTGTAAAATCTTTGGAAGGACTTAGTATCTCATCACCATTCTCATGTGATCACTGTGAAAATTAAAGTATAATATGAGTTGCTAAGGAGAAAGTCGAAGAAGATCATCCTAATTCTTTAAAGTTGGAAACAGGGATAGGCAAAAAGTTTTAAGATTTATGTCTATCTATAGTGTAAAATCTTTGGAAGGACTTAGGATCTCATCACCATTCTCATATGATCACTATGAAAATTAAAGTATAAATTGAGTTGCTAAGAAGAAAGTTGAAGAAGAGTAGCTTAATTCTTTAGAGTTTAATAAAAAAAGGATAAGCTAAAATATATCAATTCAAAAAATCACAATATTTATTTTATTTATAAAATAATGTTATATAATAGATAATATTAAATAAATATGAATGTTGTGATCATTAATGCTACTAGGTCATATATCTTGAATATATTTATTTCAAAAATGCCAAAAAATATCAATCTTCAATGCACATATCATACTAATCTAACAAATCCAACATAGACACCTTTTAGAATAATATTTGTCCACATTTTTCATATAATATGTGAACTAATTTAATGAACACATATATATGTCTGGGTTGTAATTAAGTTAATTCCACATTAATTAAATTTACAAATTAAATGTGAATTGTAAGATATTATATGTTCGTCAAAGGGTCCTTGTTCTATTGGCAAAGTTGAATGGTTCTAAATGAGCCCACTGGATATCAAGTCTTGCTTAGTGCAAAGCTCTCAACACCATAAAGGATTGACACCTCTCAATTAGGGCCTAAATTTCATGGTCATATGGCCATATTTAGAGATTTTTGTTGTAAAATAAAATCAAGATTATGGAAAGACTATAGTATATGAAAGGGAAGATATTGTATAGAACGTCAAGAATTATACAGACTTATAATTAAGTACATTTGTAACCTATGATATACAAATTTTAAAAAGACATGTCTTAATATTTGAAAGGCAACTACCTTACCCTCAATCCTTAACTCTTAACCAAAGAGATATTAACTTAAGCTCAAAAAAATAATTTAAATTTATAAAAACATAGATACACTGAAAATAGAAATTACATTCACCATTAATTTCTACTTTGAATCTTCAACCTTGAATTATCAATGAATTTTTTTAGGTTGAAATCCCAAAATAGAAATTATATTCATCATTCCTCTTTCACTAATTAAAAACTAAAAATTAATATTATGGTAAACTGGAAAACCTTCAATGCTTAAACACACAAATTAAAATTAAGATAAACTTGAAAACCTTCAATGCTTAAACACACAAATCTTGCTAAAACAATCGTAACTCAAACCACAAAGAGAATAGGTAATGGTAAAATAGAGAATGAAATAAATGTTGGAAATAATCCACACTTGGACCGATGATGGACTGGTCAACAAAGGATCAGTAGCTCAATTGGTAGAGCACTCCAGCATGCAAATGGAAGGTCCTAGGTTCAATTCCTAGCTGGTACACACCTGAAGTGTGGCTTAAGGGGGGTGTTGGAAATAATCGACACCTAGCCCGACGATGGATTGGTCAACAAAGGGCCAGTGGCTCAGTTGGTAGAGCACTCTAGCATGCAAATCGAAGGTCCTAGGTTCAACTCCTAGTTGATCCATGAAAAATTCAACAATAAAGACAATCATATTTATTTGGGTAGTGGTAAAGCAGCTGAGGAACAAATTGGAAGTCCCAAGTTCAAATCCAGGCCGAGAGGAGAGGTGCAAAGTGAAATGATTCCATTAAAACAAGTGTAAACAAATGTTTATACAGAAAGGGGAATGATGAGCCTACCTTCTCATAGGCACTCTTGGAGCCCCTGGACAAGGAGTTGATCCATCCAGCCGAAGAAGTGAAGATACCAGAGCTCAACTTGTCTGACCATGTCTCATCCTGCACACACATTATTTTTCAAGATTTCTCTGAGGCACAAAATTCCCACTAATGAATTGAAGAGAGTGAAGCGAAACCTGATTTCTGGCCTGGTTTAAGAAGTTTTCTATGTGGTTGATAAGAGTTGCATAAAAGTCAAGTCCCTCCAGTTCGTTCTGGGCGACACCATCATCGGTATCAGAAGCAGCTCCATTGCTCTGGTCTTTCGCAGGATTGGCAGTAGAAATTAAAGCTTTTGAGGGAAGACAAGCCAACAAGGCGCCAGAGCAACCCAATTCTTCACTTTTCCTCATTGTAAGCTCCATTGCAGGAAACCCATTAACAGAGGACAGCTAAAATTTCTCTCTCTACAAGCTTTGGATTTATGTTTTGCATCTGCCTTCAGTTTAGCTGGAAAAACGTGAAGCCTGTGTTATCGTAAAGCCCTTTTAACCGGGGCAATGGCTAACAATCTACGATAATTGCTTTTTAGTATTCCATACTCTCCTTCATAGAGTAAATGATTCTTGTCTTCCTTTTTAGACATAAGGAATAATTATGTGTTGTGGCCTAAGTTCCAATGAGTAAGTGTTATTTTTTCTTTTGATTTTGTAGATGCCAAAAATGTATCTATAGCCCTCCTTTTCCTTTTCCTTTTCCTTTTTTACATATTTATATTTTTAAGTATCTAAAGTGCTTTTTTTTTGGTGGGGGAGGTGGGGGGAGGAGGAGAGTCGGTATTATGTCTAAATTGAATCTAAATATGAGTCTCCATTTTTTAGTGGTTTGGATCTAAATTTTAATCATACTATTTTCAACCTTGGTTCAAAATTATTAGGGTGAACCTAAACCTAGTTCAATATTGTTAGGATGGTCTTGACCTTCATTTTTCAAAATCAAATTTAATTGTGGGCCCAAGCTAACTTGACTCCAACTAATCATTACCCATCAAAATGTAAAATATTCAAATGTAAATGCTAAGGTGTTGTATAAAAGGACAAATTTATAGGTCATTTAGAGATCAATCATCCATTGATCTAACCATTACATTATCATTACAAGAGCATTTAGAGTATTGTCTGCATTAATATTTGCATTCATAAGGACAAATACATAGGCATTTGCATTTTACTTGGTGTTTCTTCAATATTGTTAAAACACTATTGAATCAGTACATAGGGCATGACTATAATCAAAATAAATCATCGATTCCCCCACTTTATAATAGGTCCTAACAATACTTTTAAGCACCCCCAATCCAAGTATACATAAGCAAACAAGTTCTTGAAGATTTGAAATCCATAGCTCAAGCTTGCCTTTGTAGGTTCAAGGTCATGCAAAAAGTTTAGGGTTGTACTTTTCTAGATCAAGGCCACCAATGCAGTTCAAACCCCTAACAAAATAGATCATGGATCTTTTCAATCTGTTAGATTTTCATTATTGCATATCTAATAGCAGAATTCTACGTTGGTTCATAGAACATTCATTGCAACACATAGAGCTAAGCACCCACTTTTCTTCTTAATCAATTTTAGCATTTATTTTAATAAATATTTTAATGCTTTATCTAGACTTAGCTCATATATCTAGATTAATTGGTTAATTGTCTAACTATTGCATCTATTAACCTATATAGTTTGTAAAAGGTGTTTATTCTCCTCTTCAAATTTAAAATAAATTTCAATGTAGCATTAATTTTTATAATAAAAATTTAGTATTTGTACTATCATTATTTTTTTATTAGGGTAAGCAGGGATTTTGAAAGGGCCTAGACCCTTGAACAAGAGAAATGATAAAGCATTGATGCCCAACCAACTACAAAGAACAAACATGAGACACCATCATCACAACAACCGCACTATAACAAAAAGACTAACAAAAGGCAGAAAACTCTAATAAACAACCAACCCAAAGTCAGGGTGGTTTGAAGCTAAATTGCTCCAAAGAACTTTGAGTAAACTCACCCAACTTGTCCATAATACTAAAATCCTTTCACTCAAATCTCCCTTTTTTTGGATGCCCTTTTTCACTTCGCATCTCCATTGAAGGAGTATCAAACATAGCTTTTGAGTCCTTAGAACTCTTCTCCCTACTCTCTTTTAGAACATCCTCATAAGAGGTCTTGCAAGCAATATCAAATGCTTACTTCTTTTTCCTCCACACAGAATAATTTATGTTGAGGCTTGGATAAATAGTTGTAGCATGACCCACTTTGAGGCAACAATCACATATAACTAAAGAATTCTTGAATGCAATCTACTGCACCCAATTTTCCAGCTTGAAAGAGTAATTTGAGAAGAGATCACCCTATCAGCCTCTACAAAAAACACAAAATCTAGCAGACAACAAACGTCTTTTGAATTTCGTAATAGCATTAGTTGCAATATACTGCTCAAAAGTATTAGCAATGCTAATAAATATCTCCTCATCCCAATATTCTAATGGTAGCCCTAGTAACCTAATCCAGATCAGAAACATGTTGATGCAATCTTTCTCAGGGTTGAAGCCCAAAGACCAATTTTTAGGAAAAGACCATTTTGCCCAAGGAACCAAGGACCTCCCAAAAGGATCCTTGAACTATCTTCTAGGTTTGAAAATGAAAATAGGAAGAAATATTTTGGTAGAACTATCACCTCTACCTGCCCCCTAATCGTCCATTTTTGAAGCACCCATCTTTTGACCACATCTATATTAGGGTGGTTACCACTAAATCTCCCAATAAGAGAGCTCCAAAGTCAAGCAATAGATCTATCAATAATAGAGTCCAAAATGCAAATGTGAGACTCCCCAAATGTAGCCCCTAAAACCTAGGTCTTAGGTAGACTATTGTAATTCAAGGCCCCTAGCAGATGGCCCATTTTAGGTGACATGACTGAGCCTTGACCCTACAAAGAATAAGGAGAGCTTCCTTCAACTTGTGAAGCAAGCACCATAAGCAAATCAAATAGATTGAAAGAAACCACCTTAGAACCTTGCCCTTCCCCAAAACAGGGGAGGGCTCAATCTCTCCCGAGTTACCCACATTATGTATCATGGAAGAATAAGGAGGAAAACCCTCCTTGGAAATGCAAGGATCACTACCCATGTTAACCGTAGGGCAAGAAGCCCCTGCACACACTCCATCCACACATGCTTGCAGAAAGAATCCTTTGTGGAGACCATGGCCCTCAACACCAGCATTGACCATCATTTTCAACCCTACAAAGCTTTAGATTCCACAAGGGAATCCTCTCGACGCTTCTTGGAGCCAACGAAACTAGCGCTCCCACAAGCTTCAAGCCATAGGTCAAGTAAACGAACATCATCATCCTCTTCAATAGACCTACACCAGTCTTATTGTTCCCTTGCACTGCCTTGGTCATCATCGACACCCTTTTCATTGTCATTGAGATCGCTCTCATCGTACACCTATGGAGAGGATTTCCTGCTCGAAACCCCACTCCTTCCCTCGCTCTTCTCCGCCATTGACATCTCACTGTTGTTCTTGTATGTTTTCAAAGCTTTGAATAGTTTGAGATCTATCTGTGAAATGTCTTATCCAATTCAAATGACTTTGTACTATCATTGTTTTAGTTATATGGACTTGTCCATTTTTTATTTGGTTTCTTTGGGGAAACAATTTTTATTTCACTAGCTCATTTTATACTTTTTTGGTCAAATTTGGTATCTTTTATTTCTCTTCTAGTGAGATTGCTTATATTATCCCTCACTATCAAAAAAAATATTTATAATAAGAAAGTTTTGAAATGTATCTTCAAAACAAAAAAATAAATGTCAATTAACTTGATAGGGATCCAACTCAACAAGAAATAAACACTCATAAGAGGCCACCAAGATATAATTCTAAATGAGCATAGCATAATTTAATGAACAAACATTAATATAAAATTAGCATTTGCTCACCAACTAAAAAATATTAAAAATTTGTGGTTAATGCTGAGAGGTATTCTACAATAGCAGATAAACATACAACATGTAGAAATAAAGATATGTTGTTATCAACATTGTCCACTTCTCTATCATATTTAGATAAATCTTTGAGAACCTTTTTTGCAATTTTAAGACTTAAGGAAGCAACATTAAATCATCATAAACTTGATTATAATCATCAAGGGTAACTAATTTTTAAAAATATTTATTAGTCAAGAAAGAAAATTTTGATTTGATAATTTGACATATTTTAATTGAATATATATGCTTAAATAATTAAATAATTAGCGGAACTAAAAATATAGAAGAACAAACACAAATAAAATTTTAAAACTAAACTATAAATTTTACCGTATCAAATGCAATACACATAAAGTAAACAAACAATATAGATACAATAATATTTATGCATCCTTGTATATAATAAATAAAATAATTCTAATATAAAATAAAATAAGGTATAAATAAAATAACTTCCAATTGAATTAGCAAAGGGACATCATTGCTAGGCTTGTGTTTCCAACATTAATATGTGTTATTTTTAATAGAATTGTCTCTCATCTTATATTGTCATAATCATGAGATTTTATACCTTTTTCTTTATATTTATTTGTCGGTTAAGGAGGAATAACTAAAGTTAAATTGGCGACAACCTTATATTGTCTAGGAAGAGCCCAACCCGTAAAAGAAAGACAAGGGAAAACTAACCCACAAAGAAATGGTGGCCGTTGTAGTTCCTTCCACCATAAGTGGATTTTTCCTTCCACTATAAAAAAAATGTTAGCATCACTATCATTAATTATGGCAGTGTCACTAATGTACATTTAAACAAAACTTAACATGTGCTTTATGGTTCACTTGCCAACATATATTGTTGATGGCTAGATTTTTGACAATAAGCTTACTTTAAAGTGACAAGCTTGTCTACTTGTGAAGGGTATATTTTTTATGTTAGTTTTATTAAAAAATTAGACTTAAAGCATTTTCCAATAAATACAAGATTATAAAATCTATTTTAGGATAAAAGGGTTTTTTTTTTGGGACATTCTATCATTCTTATTGAGTTTTGAAGAATTTAATTTTAGTTCCCATTTGCATCATAATTTTTTTTATGTTTAAAACAATTTTTGTATGTACTTTCTCCATCTTTTAAATGTATATGATTGTTAGTCTTAGGATTAGTATGAGATGAATGGATGATTGTTGTTCTCATCAAATGATAGAAGGGTCACATGGAGGAGGGGCCTTATGCTCTTTCCTCATTAGTCTTGCATAAGCACTTTTTGCAACTACCAATTTAGACTATTTTTCAAGGTCTACAATGAATTGAAATGGGCATTATTTAGGACTTTGATTGAGAATATAGATTATTGGTAGGATTCGTCTTAGTAGGAACAACAAATTATGGGAAGATAAATCTAGAAATAGTGGCAGTGCCTCATACACAATGTTTTCTAAATCTTTATTTTCTCCTCCTTTACCACCCTTAAAGAAGCATTGCTAGCTAACTAACAATTTTGGCTTTTTAACTTCTCTAGTCTCATTTCTCCCAGTTTGTATGGATTTTAAGAATTGACAAGGGTCGTTGTACACCTTGCATTTAAACATAATAATTGTCTAAATTGTCAAATCTAGGGCAGTGTCCATGGCTATCTACAATAAAGGCTATAACTAGCAGTCCTCCTAATACTACTCCTAAAAATCAAAGCTTACTTATCTAATTCTGATCATGCATTTAAATACTTGCTTGAAAGAGTCTTAATCTAGGAATATGAAAATGATAGCTACTAAATTAAAACTACTTTAACAGAGATTTAAGAAAACAACAATTTAGAATAAAACAATAAATCTATCTAAGGATGATCAAAGCAATGAACTTCAACTAAGAAATTTTAGAGCTTTAACAAAATAGGAAATCTAACCACTAAATACCAGTCTTTGCTTCTTTGGTGGGAGTGGGCCCTTGCTCCATACCTCTAGAAGAAGACCAATTCAATGCTTCAAATCAAAATTATAGAACTGCCTACTTTATTTATGGCGTTTCAAAAATAGAGTCTGTGCTTAAAAATAGAGTATGTCCTACTTTTTCTAAAATCCATCTATCATATTTTATATCTTCCATCCATATATATCAGTTGTATTTTTTGATAAAAATATCTTTGGAGTTATTCTTCTACACACAGTTTTGTATTAGATACAAAATCCTTATTCCACATCCTGAACATGCAACTATCACTTAAAAAAGAGTCATGCAAAAACTAAAAGAAATTATTAAAGAGACTCTAAAGATGTCACTTTAAAATAAGATTTTAACTTGAGTCTAAATAGGTCATGAAGGTCGCTGATAAAAAGAAAATAACTTAAAACAATAGTCTGGAAACTTCTACAACTCATGCAAAAATAGTCAAGTGGAAGCTTCTTCTCTTCAACTAGATCAACAGTATCAGGAACAATGATCATCCTATCTTCTGAGAATTTAGGTGGGATATGAGTTGGCATGTTATACTGCAGCCTCCTTCAGAATCTTCAGCATCTTTTGCAGAACTTTGGAGTGCTGTAAGAATCTTCAGAGCTTTTGTAAATAGTTCTACTGTGGAGCTCTGGAGTTGATAGAAGCATCTCCGGAGCCTCGTGAAGACCTCATTCTTTATAGTGAAAGGATTCATGCACTAAAAAATGAGTTTCTACATATTTCTATTAGTCAAAACTCATAGCATGAAACTATTTAATCCCAACCATTGCTGCAATACTACATCTATGTTTAACAAAATTAAATAAGGTTTTTAACAATCCTGAAGGTACAAATTAAATGATGAATTGTTTTTAGGATATAAAAGGGAGATATATTTACATGTTTTGGTGAGCTCTACCTAGCACTCATCATCCCCCTGAGCTTAAGGATTTGCAAGTCCTCCTACACTACCTTGCAACCTTGTCTTAGTCATGAGATGCAATTTCTCTGTGATATTACAATTGTCTTGGAACATCCTCCAGTTGGTTTGGTTGGTATTTGCATGACCATGAAATTCATTCACCTGCTCCAACCATTCCTCAAATTTAGCTTCCTCCATATGGTCAGCCCACATGGGCAGAGGTTCAATAATTAAGGGAGGTCTGAAACGTATCCCCACCCAATCCTGCTTGTATTTTTCTATTAGCCTTGCAACAACTTTGGCCTTCCTTAGAAACCATTTCATATTTTCCAGGGAAACCAATTCCCTCATTATTTTTTCCACTGACAGACTATTTCATCTTCCCCTACAGGCTGTTAGGATCTTGTTAGCTGAAGTTTATACAAATAGGTCAAATTCTAGGACACAGGCTTCCAAATTTTATTTATATAAAGGAAATAAATTGGGAGTGTAAACACATGCTTGGAATTGTGTGCTAAAATCCATAGGTGTGGTGCTTTCGTGCTTGATAAACATTCCAACATCCTTGACATTCATGGTGTGTTCCTCCATCCTCTGTAGCCAACTTTCATGATTTCTCATTAATGACACAAATGCCCTTAATTGGCATTCACCCTCAAATAGGTTGATAAAGAATGTGTTATGTTCATCTAAAAGGAATTTCTGTAAAAAGTGTTCACAAAGAAAATTTGTATCTTCAAGAGTACTGAGTATGTATAATCTCATGAAGTCATGTCCATTTTCTATGGACTCTGTAAGACCAGAGATGACTTGTGAGATCCTCCAAAGAATGAATATTTCCCTTAGGAACATAGTATAATTGCCACTAGGTGGCATGCAAGAGACTCACATATCTAAAGCTAAGGTAGTTACTGTAATCACTCTTTCTTCTACTGTTTTCACTTTTTCATTTAATGTAGAAACTACTCTCTGTAGCTAGAGCATTGTAGTATTACTAGCCAAGTCATTGCATCTCCTCTCCCAATTATACAAAGCCCTAGGAATATTCAACTAGAATGTCCTTAGGGAGACATTTTTTTGAGTACTTTGATCTACTGTAGATGGTTTGAAAGTTAACTCCTTGATTATCTCTTCTAGATCAAAAATTTTGTTGTTAGCCTTAGTTATTCTATTGTTAGCCCTAGTTATTTCCCAAGCTTGACTATCATCCTTCTCTTTCAATGCCTCCATCAAAGTAATGTAGTTGGCTATGGCTTTAGTAATATAAGTTTCCTTCTCTTTGAACTTCTCCTCTGCCTCAAAAATATTCTCTTTAAATTTTTCTTTACTTCCAAAAGTTGTATTTCTTTTTGTTTCCTCTCTCCATCTTTTTCCAAAATTTATTTCTTTTTCTTTATTAACATTCTCTTTTTCTTTTATGTATTTCTTCAGGCTACTAATTTCCTGATCCTTTGTGTTATTGGTAGGTTCTTTTTCCTTTATGCCCTTCTTCATATCCATGATGATAAGGTTCTTGCCCCAAAGAATCCTTTTCAAAATTTTAATCTCCTCTTGTAGCTCTTGTTCTTTGGAGACCTTAATATCCTCATGCTCTGAACCTTGGAACTAGCTCCCTACCTCAAATCATGTCTCTATTTTTGTCTCACTTTCTTCTTTAGTCTTTGTTCCTGCCTCTACCTCTATTGTTCCCATTTGTTCCACATTTCCTTCTACCCCTATTTCCCTCTCTTTTTTAGCAAGGTCATGGGCAAGTGAAGGCCCAACTTCAACCCCAATGGGCTTGTTGTCCTCATGTTCTGAAGTAATATCAGGTATAGCTGATGTCCAGAGTTCTGTGAGTACTTTAGAAAGTAACTTAGAATCCATCTCCAATTGGGTTTTGTATCTTCAACACTTACTTGTTTAGAGCTCTCATTGTGATTGTTGTTCATGTGTCTCTGGTCCCTACTAGAATTCCTCTAATTCAGAGGAGATGGGTTGTGGTTCAAGTACTAAAATCTCAGGTGCTCTGAAGGTCTATTCAATAGGGCTCTCTTGAGGATCTTTTTCTATCTCTTCCCCTTTTTCTTCTTCTTAACAGTTGAGGGGTTTCTTCAACTATCAATTACTCCCCCCTCTTCTTCTTAAGTTTTATCTCTAAAGGTATTTTTGTTTTCTTTTGCCTCTGCTTTGGGGTTTGTAGGGGCTCTTTAGTTGTTATTTCTTCAGGGATCTCTGAAGTTCAGGAAGAACTCTTCTCAACTTTCCTTTTTGGGGTTTGAGTTGGTTCATCAGTCATAAGCATTTTTCCTTTTGTTTTCTCTAAGGTCTGAGAGGACTCCTCAACAAGTGTGTTATCTTTTCTCTATTCTAGAGTGGAGGACTATCCTCTCAAGACCATCTTTCCTTTCTTCCTTTCCCCTATAGTTGGGGATGATGCTAATGGGACTATTTTAACCTTTTCTTCTTCTTCCTAAGTAGGGGAGGACTCTTTTGTTGTAACCCTTTTCTCCCTTTTCTTTCGTTTATGGGTACCTTTTAAAAAGGCCTACCATTGAGTCTCTCCTTCCCTTTTTGAGATGGAATGGGATTTAATAATGAGAAAAATGAGTCCATGATGTTTAATTTGTCCCTTTCCTTGCTGATACCTATCATACATTGTGTTCAATGATAAAAGTAGAAAATTTGGTAAATTTATTTTGTGTGCAAGGTTGTTTTGTCCATGTCTTAGATAAATAAGAGTTTTCATTATAGGCCCTAGAACAATTACAAATTGACCATCTCATGTGAAATATTTCATTAACCAGGTTGTTAATGACTTCTAGGGGTGAGGGAGACTAGTGTAGACAATTCCTTTAACCTCTCTTGTATTTATGTGTGTTTGAACCTTAGGCTCATTATCTACAAAGAAATTCTTTATCTAATTAGAATATAGAGTTTTGACGTGATAGAATCTCCCACCTTCTTTTCAAATGCCTGATATAGTGTTGATGATGGAGGAAGACACTGGAATTGTAACACCCTGCACTTTGCTTCTACTGTCATGTAGATTTGCAATGAATTCTTCTAGAAATTCTTCTTGAAACCCTTCAAATTTCTCCATAAATGCAAGCCATCCTGCATTTCTAAGGATGTTGGCTAATTCTTGGTCTTTAAGAAGTTGTTGGGCTATCTTTGGATCTGATTTCTTTTTGATGCCCATGTTGTAAGTTGTTCACAATGCAACAGAGAGACTACAACTTGATCATAGCCCTGAATTATTAACCTTAGCTCTGAATTTTCAATCTTAGCTCTAAACTTTCAATCTTAGCTCTAAACTCTTAAGTTTGTGATGGTCATTTAGGCAAGAAATGATACACCAACATCAATTGTTTACTCTCCCCTTGGGTTTTTGAGCTACTGAGTTGGTTACAAGGGAAATAATGGTGGGCAAAAATGGAGATTAAAGATTGGCACCTTCACTCGAGGGAATTATGTCACTCTAGAGGCATTTTATGCAATGACATGTATTTGATTAACGTGGTAGGTGTCTGAGTGTACTTGGGAAAGAATGGCAACGCATGGAAATTATTGATTCATACTAAAATAACTAATAAATTCCTATTTAGTTAGTTAAAGGGAGAGCAATACCTACGACTGATGTTATGATTATTAGGCATCATGCCAGTAGTTCATGCCGCAGTATTATCAAGATGTGATATTCCATAATATCTGTAGTATGTGATGTGACAAGTCTACATATACAACTAGTTGAAGTGACAATCCTTAGCAAATTGCACCATGATTGGTTGCCCTCATCAGTCAAATAATTATAAAAGACCATCGGCAACTGAGTGACAGTTGTCTTGACACTCATTCAATTTTTGAGAATGATGTAAGTAGGTCACAAGGGTATTATGATGTCATTCACATTATTGCCAAATGTATTTTAAGAAAACTCAAAGTGAGAGAATTGGAGGCGCTGGTGAGCTTGTAATATGAGTGCCAGAGATGAGTGTCGGAGGTGCTCTAGAGATGCTCCTAAATGGTCCCTGCATGGAGAAAAGAACTACCATTTTCTAGTTTTCAACTCTTTTCGGGAGAAGGATCACCATTTTACTGGTATTTAATCCCTATCATTTATTTATTTATAGAATTGGTTAGCTATCAATTTGGAAAAAGAGTTATACCTCTTTTACATAACATAAGTCTGGATGTGATAGATTTTTGACAAACTCTTCCTTGGCGGATGGATGTTGGTAAGGATGAAGTCTATGTCCATTCACCAGAAGTGTATTTTGTTCACCATCAATTGGTGACAACTGATCTATCCCATTTTCATAGACCTCTTTGATCTCATATGGTCCCATCTAGTGTGTTTGCAACTTGCCTTTGAACTCTTTAAACTTGGAATCATATTAGAGAACCCAATCTCCAACTTGAAATTTCCTCTTCTTAATGTGGTGATCATGCCATTGCTTCCTTTATTGCTGAATTATCTTCTTCTGCTAAATTTCCTCCATTCTAATCTCATCCATCTCATTTAGCTGTAAGATTCAATTCTGTTACAATGCAAAAGTCAATTCAAGGCCAATGTCCATGGAAGTCCTAAGTGCCTGATGTAGGAATAGCCAAGCATTCTTTGCAACACTTGATATTCACTCTCACAATATGGAAATCGATAAGTAGAGATAAGAAATCAATGATATTGATGAACCTAATTTGAGCATAAACATATATTAATCTCACTTGATAATTTACATAAGAATTCCTTATTAAATAGGCATGGATGAGGCAATCCACCTTGCATGTGGATTGACAAGTGCCACATGATGTGGCACATGCACGTAGACAAGTGTCCTATAGGTGTTAACCTTTGGATCACTTGGAATGTGCAAACCAACAACCTTTTGACCAAGACATCAACCTTGGTGACAAGTGTTGAATGACTACAAAAGTGATCTTTGAGGTGGGATGGAAAGTCTTCCAACCTCAAAAGGTATGCACATGAGGTTCACCAAACAACTAGGTAACCTCTAATGGCCTAAAAGGTTGCACATTCAGTTAGACAAGATGTTGTTTAACCTCATCAACCTAAGTACACTTAAGCATAGTGAATAGATAAATTATTCACTCTAACACCCCCCTTAAGTGATACTTGGGGAGATCACAAAAGTGCAAGATATACATAAATATGGGTCTCGACTAGTAGGCCATGTTAGGTATCCATGTACAAAGTTTCTCATAACTTGGAGTAAAGGAGAAAACCCTATGGGAACAAAACTCCTCTCCAAAAGGAGAAACAAAATGTATGAAAAGAAAACAAGTTAATAAGGACTTCTATCATGACCCCCTAGGACAACTTCTATCACATGTGTACAATAAATTTCCCCAAAATAGGAGATACAAAGAGAGACTTGGAAGCCCCCATAAGATATGCTATAGTGCATGTAGATGCTCGATGAAGTATGCTGAAGAGAATCCATGAATGTTGAACCACATTTCTCCCCTTAGGAAAAAATTGAACCATAGAAGTGTGGAAGTAATCTTCCCATTCCTAATAGGAGCATACATAAAGAAGTAGGAATATGTCTAAATTCTATACATGACCCAAAGACTCAGATGAGGCCCATGATGTCTTCAAACAATTCTCAAGAATCTCCAATCCAATGTTGTCATGTGATGAATACTAATGGAATAAATCATTTATCATAGAAGATTCTATAGCAAAAACCACAGGAACCATAGATGTATGGTGATGACTAGAACCATAAGAATCTAATACTGTCACTATAGAAGTTGATGTAGGCGAAGGAAGAGAAATCATATCTGAAGAAGATTAGGTTGATGCAACTTCATCGAAGTTGTCATTGAAAAGAAGAATGATGTCCTCAATGTGTGCTTCCATGTCAAAAATGCGGGACTCTACAAATAGACACAAAATTTTGTGTAGATATGCATCCCAATCAACAATGCTAGGAAGACAAATGTGATCCTACTACAAAGAAGTACTTGAAGCTTGCGAAGAAGTGACATTGACATCTGATGAAGCAATAGTAGGTAGTGGAGGAATGATGATTTCCTTTATGTCAACTAGACACTCTGTATCTAAATCATGATGCAGGATGTGAGTTGTGATCATAGCAGGATCATGCGGGAAGGGAGAAACATCAAAGTCTCCATATATTCCCAAATTTTGATCCATAATGCATGTGGACATTCAATATCCATGATGGCATACAAAGTGTCGTCTGGTATATGTAAGATGAGTAATCCAACAATGTGTTCATGATTATTAAACCACTCATTCTTCTTAGATTGGTTACCTGGTTCAGGGACAAGTCCATATAGAAAGGGTATGAGATTGTGGAACCTGAGATGTTTCAGGATGCCTTCACACCAGGACTTATAATTTCTTGGTTTTAGGTGGATTATAGAAGAGCAAATTTGATATTCCATGATTACAAATAGGTTAATTCCTTTAGACAATAGAAATCAACACATTAGGAACCCCCCTGATTAGGTGACCCCCCCAAATTTTGGCACTTTATAACTTAGTGTAATTTACAAAAAAATAGTTCCAATGCATGGGAAATGTGAAAATACCAACTTTTGCAAAAAACATTGCTCAATTTTGAGCTATTGATCAAAAGTTATGACAAAACAATTTCTTGTAAAACAAGCCTAAAATCAGAAAAAAAAAATGCCTATGGAGAGATAAACCTTGCCTTCCAACTACTTGTTGGAATCGACATGGAGTGAAGATTAAAATGATGTTATTTGTGAGGTGGAATTGGCATCCTACCAACCTGAGCCTCACCCTTTGTCTTTGTTAGGCAAAGATACAAGTATTTTAAAACCATTAATTCTTCAAATGAAAAATTGCCCTTTAAATTTGCCTCCTAATTTATAATAAACCCCCAAAATTATGCATTTATAGCATCTTAATAAACATAATTTAAATCATTATTAAAAACAAAATGTAAATGCTATTTTGATGAGTAAAAAATAGGGCAAAAATGGGTGGATTATAACAAAAAGAGCCCCAAAAATTGCTAGTGCAGCCAAAATTTAGCTCTACAAGCCAAATTTCTTCCTCTCAGGTCAATTTTAGGTAGGTATATGTTGATTTGAAATAGATTGAGGTAAAAAATGCCTTACACATAAAAAAAATGCCTTGCCCAGCTCAAAAAATGTCTTGCACATCAAAACATGTCTTGCTGAGAGGGATTTGACCCACTAAGATGTAAAAACCCCTTGCTGGGAGGGTTTCAACCCATGGAGATGAAAAAATGCCTTGCTGAGAGGATATTTGAGTTACAAAGATGTAAAAATGCCTTGTTGGAATGAGATTTGACCCATAGAGAGGGAATACAAGCCCCTGCAAAGTTGTGGACGCCCTTTATGTGGCCAGAGCCACCTCCAAATATGTAGGTCGTGAACTTCTTGTGGGTGCTACTTCATCCTCTTTGCACAGGCTATGGCTCTTTATGCAGGCCATGTGAATTCACTCGTCCTCTACAACAATACAAATGACCTTTGCACAAAGCAAAACTTGCAAATCAGGTTACCAAAACCAACAATCGAACCAACACTTTCTTTGATTCCAGCCAACCATTCAAATCCCTGCAAATCTTCAATTTGCAAAAAAAAATTACATTTTGAAAAAAAAATTCACAAAATTACATAGCAAAATCATTTTTTCTAAAAAAAGATACTTTTTCAATTTTGCTCGTGAGATCAGTTTTGCTCCAGGACATATTGATTTTTGCCTCACCTCTGGATCCCCTCAAAATGGAGAGTGTGTTTGTAGCATGACTCTAATACCATGTTGGAATAGCCAAGGATACTCCATGACTCGATCTATACTCTCACAATATGGAAATCAACAATACAAGATAAGAAATGGATGATATTGATGAACCTAATTGAGCATAAACTTATATTGATCTCACTTAATAATTTACATAAGAATGCCTTATTATATAGGCCTAGATGAGACAATCCACCTTGCATGTGGATTGACAAGTGCCCCATGATGTGGCATATGTACATAGACAAGTGTCCTATAGGTGTCAACCTTTTGATCACTTGGAATGTGCAAAACAACAACCTTTTTACCAAGTCACCTTGGTGACAAGTGTTGAATGACTACAAAAGTGACCTTTGAGGTGAGATGGAAAGTCTTCCAACCTCAAAAGGTATACACATGAGGTTTACCAAACAACTAGATAACCTCTAAAGGCCTAATAGGTTGTACATTCAGTTAGACAAGATGTTGTCTAACCTCATCAACCTAAGTACACTTAAGTTATAATGAATAGATAAATTATTCACTCTAACATCTGAAGCTCAAATTCTATTGGCAAGATTGGCTTCTTACCATAGAAAATATCATAGGGAGACAAACATGTAGTTGATTTCCATGTGGTGTTATATGTCCACACAGCTTCATGCAATTTTCTTGCCAAGTCTTTTCTATTTACTACCACTATCTTTGTCAAGATGCTCTCCAATTCTCTATTTGTCACTTCCACTTGCCCATTGGCTTGTGGGTGATATGGTGATGATTTCCTATGCTTGATCTGGTAGAGATCTGTGAATGCTTGTATCACTTGAGAGGTGAA
The DNA here is from genome assembly GCA_027924645.1 of Cunninghamia lanceolata. Taxonomy (NCBI): domain Eukaryota; kingdom Viridiplantae; phylum Streptophyta; class Pinopsida; order Cupressales; family Cupressaceae; genus Cunninghamia; species Cunninghamia lanceolata. The sequence goes on along the minus strand of BSBN01000068.1, from coordinate 14,622,644 downwards.
TTGTGGGCCTTTGTTTGAAACAATTGTACTAGGGGCACCAAATCTTAGGAAGATCTTGTTATATAAGAAATCAACAACCTTATCTTCCCTAGAAAATGTACTATCTAAACTTTTGTCCACTTTATCGCATAATCAGTACATACCAAAATATACTCCTTCCCTGTAGATGGTGGTGAGATTGGGCCAACAAAATCCAAGCCCCACTACTCAAATGGTTCTAGGACTAGTTGAGGATAAAAGGGCATCTCATTAGTGAACTTGGCTGACCTGTTCTCTAGCATTGATCACATTGTTTGATGTATTTCTTGACTTCCTTATGAAGGGATGGCTAATAATATCTAGCTCCTAAAACCTTGTGAATTGTTCTTTGTGAGGAGTAGTGTCTTGTTGTGGGTTCATCATGACAAGCTCTTAGCACATCAAAAAATTCATTAGATTTTATACACCTATGCATCAGAAAGTCAGGCCCACATTTAAATAATAAACCATTCATCCATTTATATGACATACTTTCCTTTACCAATCTCTTGTTCTATTTTGAGGTAAAGTGTGAAGGAAACAAGCATGTAGCAAGGAAATTGGCTATATCAGCAAACCATGTAGTACTGGAAGAAACAAAAAATAGATGTTGATCAAGGAAACCATCTTCTACAGGTTCATTTTCTCCACCTATATGTAGTATAGACAGAAAATCAACAACTAAATTGAATGTTCAATCTCAGTCCATTGATGTATCTAGCCATTTTCTCCTTGCTTTCTACACTATGTCTTGTTCTTATGATCATCTTATGAAATTCTTCAGTATAGTCCTTCACATATTTCTCTTATTGTATCAGGTTTTGCAATCTCTTCAACAATTCTAACTCATAATCAATAAGTATAAATTGATTCTTCAATTTTGTCACCATTCTATCCCACTTTGTAATCTTTTCTTTTCTCTTTAGTTTCTATCCAACTGAACTTCTTTCCACCATATAGCAGCATGTCCTTTCAGCTCTATCTTTGCAAATTTCACCTTCTCCAGATCTTCAACTTTTTCATATTCAAAGTATTCTTCCATGTCATTTATCTAGTCAATCAATTCTTTAGGATTCAAGTTGCCAGTGTAATTAGGTACATCAACTTTAGGTCTCTTCCCAATCTTTGAAATAGCTTGCAACATCTTTACTTGATCTGGTTCTTCTTCTTCATCACCTCCTAGGGTTTCACCAATTTGTTCAATAGATTGAAATTCCTCTTCATCATCACTTTCAACATTAGATCTTGGTGTCAATCCTCTTTGCCTATCTTCTTTAATAGAATCCAAATTAATTCTCATTTTTTTCATCATTTCCATCATCTCATCCATCCTACCAGCCATTCTTCTAATAACAAGAACTCTTCTCGGCAGCATCTTCCTAGGATCAAGTGCAAAATGCCTCAAGTTCAGTGATCGGGCTACAAGGTGATAAATGCCTCACAATCAGTGATCAGTTGCGACACAAGTAACCTACCTTAGATTCAGAGATATGTCTATAGAAAGATCTTATAGAAGTCCTTCACCAACTTTGCTCAATTCACTCCCAAAGATTTGAACTTTCACTCTGATACCACTTGGTGTAGTCACGGTAGGAGGGTTCACATAATGAACTGTCCAGACCATGCAGCAAGAGTAAACACAATGGAAACAACTCAAAGATATGAAACAAATGTAGATTCATTCATTTAGTATATCATAGAATTCAAATACAGATCAGCCAGTAACATGCGGGCTAACAACTAGGGCTCACAGGCTTGATTATAGAATATCAGATTATGCCTAAGATATAGCTTTGAAGCTCCCTCATCAAGAATACAAACTAAGAATTATGAATCAATCACTAGCTACTTTCCTAGGCATCTATTACAACCTTATATATCATCTCTGAAACCAAAGGTTCTTCTGTGTTGGCCAAGGAAGATCACAATCTCCAATGAAGAGTTGTAACGTGTGTACATGGATAGGTCAGCTCTAAATGAATAAAACTCCTCCACAAATGAATGGAATGATGTGCAGATCTCAGGGAAGGTTAGCCACAAACCAAAGATCATCGAATGATGTGTCATTAGGCTCCACAAGTCAGGAAATGCTCCGCAGGTCTTCTCCTTTAGCTGATTGTCTGAGATTGTCAAGATGCTTTGCTATGAGAAAATAGTTGATCTTTTGATAGTGATATCTTCCTGGTAACTGATCCAAATGCTCAAGAATTGGATATGATGTAGATGTGCATGTCTAGATGCTAAGTCTAGCTCCACAAGATCTAAAATGCAACTGCGGTAGAATGCAGACCAAAATACAAAAATTGCTATTGATTGAACTACTTGAACTGAACAAGAAAATGAAAAAAAATGAATTAAATTGCAAACAAACTGAAATGTAAATATTTTTGGTTGATGCAAGATTTCTCTTGAACCAGGGATGCTCCTGCATCAATTAATTGTGATTCGAGAGAAGATTTATGTGTTGTTATTGTATGTTTGTTGTAGGCATGAAGCTAACATCTATCCACTTTAGGGTTTGAAGGATCTTCATCACTCTAAGGGATCATCACATAGGTGATATCATTATTTTTTATCATCATTTGATTCATCATTATTATCTTTGTTTTCAGCCTCACCCCCCACGAGGGCACACACTCTCTATTAAACAACGATGTTGGGAAGCTTGAATGCTATCCCAGGATTTGACTGAGGCAAGTCCTTAAACACCATAACCCCCAAATCCCTTCTTATCTTATTGTGTGCAAGTTATAGGAGTGAGATCTAGAGAAAATGAAGATACAGGAAGACTGAGTGAAGATAAGGGTTTCAGGATCCAACAATTGTTACGAAACATTCCTTTGTCTAAGACTCAGGTAGTGGCACCCTAGTCTTTCCACCCTTTTAGACTTTAGATCTTGCATCAAGGTAGCCTCTGCAACGTATTTCTAGTTGACAGTATTAGCAGATTCTTCCAACCATGACTTGGGTGGTCCCAAAATAGTCCTCCAACACCTCTGCTTCCAGGAGACAGGTGCTATCATCTTCCTAATCATCCTTGTGCAATTGGTTTCTAGATTTTTGTTGTACATTTTCTATTATAAGCTGATCTTTTTTAAACTAGGGTTTCATGCATTATTAACCTAGGGTTTGATAAAAAGGCTGAGTTAAATCTGATTCCTCTATAGCATACCTAAGTACAAGATCTGTAGCCAAATCCACCTTCATTTGGTAGTGATTTAGCTCAATTTTGTCCTTGAATGTTATGGAAAAGGGTTTGATCTACTATGCATCCTAGTTGTCATCATTCACCTTTTTCATACTAAACACTTCGGTGGTTTAGTTGATGTATTTGTAGCTTTGTTAAGATAAAAAAATGCATTTATAGTTTTATGTACTTTGTTGCAATGTGGGCAAAGGGGTTATCCAATTCTTTAGAGAGAAAAATTATTAGGTAGCTTATGTGGGTATTTTGAGTCTACAACTTATTACATTCATTTGAATGGTAGAGATGAATTTATAAAAATGTAGAGAAAGATCAAGTTTCCAAATCCAACTCTATGTGGTAAAATTTAAAATTTGAATTAATTTTTTTATGTGTCCTCATTAATGTATGGTCATATCATTTCTTAACATGTGAATGCAATTTAAATATTTGAAATAAAAAACCATATATTAAGTTAAGATCACAAACTACCTATAAAGAAAGTCATTACAACATGCATGGGCTATTTATTAAGTGTAATCTCATTAAATAATTTTTTGAGATCATAAGTAATGACACCAAATTAATGCGTATGCCATGTAATTAATATGAACTATAATCCAATATCATTTGAAGCAAAACCTATTTTCAAATTTATATAACCAAGTCACATAATTATATGCCTATCCAAATTACTTATATTAAGATTTAACAAATACATATTGCATTATAGATAAAGATATAATATTTTTCCAATTTTGTTAGATAAAAAACTATAATATGATGCATTGAAATGTTAACAAAGGTGTAGAAGGGATCACACACACAACAAAACCTCTATATCTTTTTACATTTTGATGCATTTGACATGAAATAAGAACTTGTCAACTTTAGATTGTACTCCCATTGTATACATGTACTTCCAAAACTATTTCCACTTTTAGGTCTGTCTCCTAGAAGTATCCTCTTTTGGGCCTCAACATCTTTGATAATTAGCTCTCATAATCCTATAGAAGACTATGCTTAAATTATATGGGCTCTTTGTTATACAACTCTCTTCTCTAATAGTATATAGCCTTTGGATATTGTGATGCATTGATCCATAAATAGGGAGGGTATCCCTCACATGGTTCTCATCAACTATGGATTTTCAACATCGACTTACTTTAAAACTCCCTTAACCCATGGTAATCTATCTCTCCTAGATGTCTATTATAGATATCAATGTTCATTTACGTATCTAGACATGAAAGAAGTTTATAAAAGAAGAAAAATATGCAAAAGATTACACAAAATAAGACTAGACATAAAAAAATTTACCTTATAGAAACCCTAAATCATGGAGAAAACTCTAGAAAGAGTGACCTATTCTCCTCATTCCAATATCTTATCCAAGCTATAATGGTGTTATAATGTCTCTGGGGCATATTCATAACTCTATACTGATAGAACACCAACTCTTAACACTTCCAACCTTCTTTGCACCTTCAAACCATGCATTGTCACTTTCTCCCACCAAGAACAACATGAACATGTAGGTTCTCCAGTTGAGTTGGCATTCTCTCCTATTAAGTGACTTCATTTTTCTTTCCTATACACCCCCTCCAACCTCAAAAATGGAAGAATAAATGCCCCAAAAACAATTTCAACTGATAGAACCCTTTGTATTCTACATGTTTGAAATATGACATTTTTTTACAATTGTGCTAGGCCAAAATTTCCACATTCATAATAGTTTTCTAGCATTCATCATGGTATATAGATCATTAATTATGGTAGACTTCTATAACTGTTTGTGTAATTATTTAAATAATTATACTTTATTAAGTTTACCTTAGGGATTTCTTAAGTCACCTAGGGTTTTCTATCTTAGAATTATAAAAGCAAGATCTCATATGTAATTATTTTAATCCAATATCATTATTGCATCCATATCATGCAAATTTATCCTCTTTACTTTTTTCTTTTATAGAAGGTCATGTCTAGTTTTATAGGTGATCTTGGGAGCTTGAGTCTATTGGAAACTCTTACATGGTATCAGAACTTCAAATTTGCAAGCCCCTTCTCATATCTAGAGAAAATCAGGCAAGAGTTGACTATTGGGTGTATTTTTGTGTAAAATAGAGCTTTTCATTAGATTTAAAGTAGTTAAAATAGTTATATTAGCCTATAATTTTTCTCAATTTGAGCTCCAGAGGCCTCTGCAAGGGCTTTAAGTGAGTGCCTTTTCTTAAGATCTAGAGGAAAGCTAAAATTTTAGAGCTTCTTGGGTCAAATCCAACCCTGCTATCATGCTCAGAAGGCCCAAAAATCCTAAGATTGACTGTTAATTTTCCAAAAATGGACCTAGAATCATCGAAGGAAAAAACAATTTCCTACTATGGCCATATGACACTTGTACGACCTCTATCGTATGAAATTTTTGAAATAAATAAATAAAATTATTTTTTGGGTGCACATGCATGATCTGGACAAGGCATCCCAAGTTTGGGCCCTATCAACCCAACCAACCCATTTTCCTAGCCCCAATAGTCTTTTTGGGGAATGGATAGAGTCTTGGGCCCCGTGGCCCCATTTTTGGGGTCCTGCAAACCAAATCCAAGCTGCTTAGAACACAAACTTTGGCCCCAAAAATTAGCCCTGAAGTATTTTTCTGACCCTTACAAACCACAAATTTGTACCACCAAGACAATAATTTAGATCACAAACAACATTTTGGGCTTAAGATCTAGCCATTGGAACACTCACCTCACTACCTTGGACAAAAATTTGGCCCATCGAGCCCCAAATTTGGCCCTTGTGCTCTAGATTTAGCCACCACTGACCCCAACTTTGACTTCCACCAATCCACAATAGCCACACCACTTATGCTTGGATACTCCATTGGAATGACACCCATTAGATTTCGATCCACCACCCAACTGCCCAAGTACCACCAACAGGCTATCAGAACAATGTCAGACCCTATTTTTGGCCCACTTTGTGCTCTAAAGGAGTGGATTTTCTTCTTTTTGGCATTACTTTCCCATATGAAGTCAGGTTTCTGCAAACAAATAGGCATTGGAAAGATAGCTTTGATCATAATCAAATGGTGCTAATATTGTTTCTATATTTTTATACTAATACAATTATTGTTGTTTTCAAAGTTCAAATCACCTTTTTGGCTTTTGAGATCGTAACTTTTTTCCATGATCTTTGATTTTCATGATTCTTGTGGCATTGGAAAGGTATTGAGGAGATCTACATAGACATCCATGCATTTTTATAGATTTAACTCCAAGTATCTTTTATTTAGTTTGTCAATTTTACACATTCTAGTTGATAACTTGGACACACTAGCACTTGGAAAAGTTCTATTTTTTGGTAGGATTCATAATGTCTCCTAGTTTGTGGAAATTAAAATGTTATTATTGTGTGATAAAAAGGCATACGATAGATAAATGCATGCAGAAGAAAACTGATTATTTAAAATTGCTAATTGAGCTTCATTAGTTGAGATAGTTGTGCATTGGGCCAATTGCATCAGTTTACTAAATTCTTCTAACCCAACATGTGTAGACATTAACCCATCATCTGTTGCTATATCTAAGTCAAGGGTTGCTTCTTTGAGAGATTCCAATGATTCCTTGTAGCAGGGCATTGTCAGTTTTCCAGAGATAGCTTATTGGAACATATTTTTACTAGATATCTCATCATTGTTTGTAGAGTCCCATATTGTAGATTTGGGAGACACTTTGGAGGGTATTCAGTTCCTCTTTGATGACAACTTCGATGGAGTTGCATCACCACCATCTTATTCTTTAGAGATTATTCTTCAACCTCCTATTCAATCATGGTTTTCCAATGGATTGGAGACATTTGAGTAGTTTTTGAGAGATTCATTGTTCTTTTTGGATTATGCATAGGGTTTAGAGACATATTCCTATTTGGAATGGGAAGACATTATGCACACCTTTACAATTCTATTTCTTCCCAAGGCGAGGAATATTGTTTGTCATTCATGGATGATCATTTTCATTCTTTGTCGAGCATCTACTAGCACTGCAAGATTCATCTTGAGGAGTGGCTACATTTTCTCTCTTCTCATTTCTATTTTGGGAGGGAGCATTTCCTCGCATGGGGTTCCATCCTTCTCACTTTTGGGGGGGTCACCAGAACTTCTCTCTACATCCTCTCTTATGGGGGCTTGTACATATATATTGATTGTATCTTCATGATGGATGTAGTCCTTGGGGGGTCTTGGTGTTGAGTCCTTCCATCACTTATTTTATGTTTTCTCTCTTTTTGAGAGTTTTCTCCCACTAGGTTTTTCTCCTTTTCTCCATTTGTGAGAGACTTTTTGTACATGGGTACCTAATATGACCTTGTAGCTAGGATCCATCTTTGCATCATTTGCATGTTTCTCATTCTCCCTAAGTTTCACTTAAGGGGGGTGTTGGTGTAATTATTTAATTAATTACACTTTATTAAGTTTACCTTAAGGATTTAAGTCACTTAGGGTTTTCTATCTTGCAATTATAAAAGTAAGATCTCATATGTAATTATTAATCTAATATCATTAAATTGCATCCTTATCATGTAAATTTATCCTATTTTATTTTTTCTCTTGTAGAAGGTAATCTATGGTTTTGTAGGTGAAGCTAAGAGCTTGAGTCCATTGGTGACTCTTACCTTCACCACAATAGAGTGAGTGTTCATTGCAATATTTGACATTTTTGCTTCTTGTGAAAAGATGTGAATTTACTAAAATAGGTTTTCCAAGTCACTCTAAGGAAATATAACTTGTTTTGGAGATCCCTTGAAATGTCTAATACTATCCTTGACACTCTCTTGCTTTCTTATAGTCTCTCATTCTTTGTAATATCTAGCATTCCTATGAATTTGAGTTCCCAATTCATTCTAAGGTTCTCCTTAACTAAGTGGAACCACTTTAACCTCCTTGTCCAATTTTCTCAATCCATTTTCAGATCATACTTCCCCCATTAAGAGGATTTTGGTCTCCCAAAGATATAGGAATCAACAAACAAGGGTTGATGAACCCTTCATCTTACAAATATGATTTCTATCCTTCCAGTACATGACAAGTGCATAATCCAAAACTCAACACTTCTTTGTCTCCCACTACCCTAAAGTACTATTATCCTTCATCTTGATACTTTATTTAAGATTTAAACATCTATAAACCCCCAATCTTAGCTTTCTTTTGAAGAATAACCCTTCCATCGATACTCAATAACTTCTTTTAGTTTGAGGTACTCACCATGTAGATACCTTAGACTTGCCAACATAAGAATAAAAAATGAAATTCTTCCCATTCAACTAAAGCTTATACTAATTCTTCCTTCTAAGGTAAAGATAATCATTCTCATAAATATATGGACTTCAAAAATCACATCACAAACATCTAATGGGACATCCACCATCACTTCATCCCTAAACTTACAAGAATGTCAAAAAATTTACTTATATTACTTGGTCACAGTCATCTCCACTCCTCGTTGTAGCCATCCTAACCCATATGGGCTAGGATTATCCAAGAGATCTAAACTAAGTTCACAAACCAACTTGAAATAGATGAGGTTCATTTGTGGATGAATATCAAAAATAGAATCCACTTTCTTACCTCCTACTTGTATCTTGATGTGGAAAAGTTAAGTGATGTCTTTTCTTCCATGAGAGTCATCACCCACCTGCTATACACCCTTGGAAATAAAAGAAAACCTCTCATATAACTCTATGATACCTTCTATTTATTTTACTTTCCATGTAAAATTGGTATTCTTACCCTTCTCTGTCTTTTCCCAAGAAGTTGTCAACTTTGGATGTATGCCCTTCTTTAGTGTGCCCATCCTTTTCACAAAGTGCATAATGACTTATTCCTTCACATCTACCCTTTTATTTGACTCTAGAGGTAGAACTTATCTTATTTTCCCCCATTACCATATGCATACTTCTTTCCACCATGTTGTTATTCTTCACCCTATTGCTTGTGCTTGTAATAGGAGGTCCCCTCCATTTCTAGCTAAATGTAGTACACTTGGGAAGATACCTCATATATATCTTGGGGCTTGGCCATTAGGATTGATCTATTCAATTCATTAAATAACCCACCAATATATTTTATTAGCACTTCATAATCCATGAGAACTAATCTCTTCTTAAACTTTCTTGTATAAGCTTTCATGCTTTACCATTATTCTTGCTTCAAGTGATGTCATTACATTACTTTTTCTCCATGGCATATAAGGTAGAATTTTTTATGTAGTAGTGTCTTAAAATCATCCCACTTCATGATGGATAGTACTTTTAAAATCTCCAAAGAGTGAGCTTATCTCTCATACCCTATAAGAATAGTCCCTAAAATCTTCAACCTAGTAAAAGAAATTTGTTTATGAGGAGATAGTTTAGGCAAACTAAATTATACCTCCATATAAGACACCCATTTATTTATCTTGTCACCACTAGGGTTGTATGTTTCTCTTTACCTTAGCCTTGAAGAATCTTCCATGTGAGGTATCTCCTTTCTCTTCTTATAGCCTCTTTGGTTCTCTTTCTTCCTCATGATGCTCTTTTTGAGTTCCCAACTTGGCTATCAAGGCCATCATCATGCTTTCTAGTATATTCATATTTCCTTCTAGATGTTATAAATTATTTCAATATCTTTTTCAAAGTTATGAAAACACACTTCTCTATCTTCTTCATTTGTCATTCTTGCTCTCCTTAGCTACTCTCTATATCCAATTTCAAGCTCATAATGAAATAAATCACTTCCACTCAATATTTTGGAGGGTATTTAAACTATCAACAAACACAAAAGTACTTTCGCTAAAGAAAAGAACTTTCTCTAATACCAATATGATTTGAAAAAATAGAGGGTATCTCTCACACACTAGTCATCAATTATTAATTCTCAATGCCAACTCAGTAACATTCCCTTAACCCATTGTAACTTATCTATCTTAGATGTCTATTATGGATATAAAATTTCATATAAGTGTCTAACATGAAATAAGTTCACAATAGAAGAAAAATATGTATAAGATTACAGAAAACAAGACTAGACACAGTGGATAAAGCTAGAGAAGCCCTAAATTAGGGAGAAAAATCTAGCAATAGTGACTATGATCCTTATTCTAATATAGTTCTATCCAAGTTACAATGTTTTTACAATGACTTTAATGCATATTCATAACTCTATTGTGATGGAACACTAACTCCTAACACATACAACCTTCTCTACACCTTCAAACCTTTCACTGTCATATTCTTCCACCAAGAGCAACATGACTATGGAGGTTCTCTACTTGATTTAACACTCCTATTGTATGGTCTCACAACACGCCCCATTTTGCCTTAGCAAAACAGGGACCCAACCTTTTCGCTTGGCTTTGCTTGTGTGTTTTCCCCTTGGGAAGTATGGTAAAACATCATGTCCTGATCCATGGTCAAAGTTCAAGTCAAGTGTGTCTCCCTACAAAGGTCATCAATGGATAGAGAATTAAATTCTAAGCAACTTTACCTTTTACATCATGTCAAAACTTGTCAAAATGAGTGAGTTATGTCTGGTCAAAGGTCTAGTCAACTAGATATCCTAGTCAAAGGGATCTAGATATTATGATTGTAATATCCCATCCATTCTTAATATTAGGTTCAGTCCTTCTAGAGGCCCAAGTCTTTATATTAACTCTCAGGCGAGCAAACAATGTATCTGGACTCGAAATAATCATTAAATCACGTTAAAGCAATGCTAATCGTGACTAGATGGGTATAATCTCTTTGCAAAATATGCATATCCCTATCTCCTTAAAAAAGTCAAATTAATCAAAGTGAATGGTGAAAACTTCAACTGAATAGGGTATTTGCGTATGGATATAATTGAGTTTCAAATATCCATATCCATGCCAAATGTCCATATCCACATCCTGTGATGACTGCCAATTTTTTTCCCATAAGCAAACTTCTAATGCATGGATATTTCACACTCGATATGCTCAACCGACTGTTAAGTTTCAAATACCCATGTCTGAATATCTATATCCATATCGTGTATTACTAGAGTCAATGTCTCGCATACTCGAACCGTTGACTTTTCAAAGGGGATATTTTCAATCAGATATTTAGTACTCGCCAAATATCATGTCTATCCAAATATCCACATCCATATACTGAGTAAGGATTTTTCTCCATGTGTCCCGCCATTGACTTTTCAATGAGATATTTCACATAAGGACATTTTGTAAGGGTACTTCATATATCTTGACTTTTAAAGGCGAATAAGATCTTGTCACTCATCTTTCAGTCAGCGATGTTTGACTAGGACTTTTGCTAACGTCACCTGGATATTTTGAGCCAAGATATTCATCCTCATCTTGGTCAAAGTCAAATGGACATTTTGATACAGATATTTTGAACTAGATATTCAAATTTAGAATGTCCATATCCCGGTATCCCTTCCCGCATTTAATGCCATATATAAGGTCGTTGGCCTTTTAAATTTAAAAGCGTGCCTCTTGATAGATGGTAATTTCTCCCATGCTTAAATGGTGGAGACTTACCTAACCATAGGAAAAGTAATTAATATACCCTAGTCAACGGATTTTCTAAGGATAATGGAAAATATTGACATATCTTAAGAAATACATACTAAGTTGATCCAAATGATGACATATCAAGAGCATACACAGTAAAAGCTGCAAATAATAACAAATATAATGCAGATAATCATAAGTATTAGTGAATTACCAGTTTTAAAGAACATATTTAAGTAAATTTAGGATATATGTTAAAGGATTAGTTCAAACGAAGATAGTTTCAGAAGAACTAATCAAAGTTAGGATAGTTTCAAAAGAACTGATCAAAGTTGAGATACTTTCAGAAGAATTGAACAAAGTCATGTTCAATTCATACTTATATTCTTAAATCTCAACTAGATCTTATAAGATTTCATATAATTATCAAGGATCTATGTAGATCAGGTACAATACATAGGACATTTGCAGAATTTGGCATAATCTAAGAAGGAATACAATCAAAGAAGTGTCCCTGAAATGGAACAACATATCACAATGATCCTTGAGTGTTTTTTAGAAGGTCAAGACCTGACCAATGGAGCCTTGGGATCATAAAATCACTCTAAATTTATCATATCCTTCAAGATGAGTAAAGGTTTGTAGTGATAACTTTTATTCTTATGCATGTGACTAACAAGCACATCAACAGATTTGGTGCTAGAAGGAGGGCCCCGTGACTTGAAATTTATGCTCTTTCAAGGATCCTATCAATATTTCATATTCTGAGCTAAGTGACTGCAAATATCCCTTACCTGAGAACACTTGATTGTATGTTTGCAAAGATCTAGTCTAAAGCTTTAAATATTATCCTAAATTTTTGAGATGGATAATTGGCCTGCTACTAGATCAAGATATAGTGCTCCTTTGTATGAATCACCTGTTGTGAGGCCAAGATCATGCTCAGCTAGTGCACAACCTAGATCTACTATCCTTGTGACACCATTAGCCCCTGTACCAGTTCCCATGGCCTTCTTTAATGTTGACTCACCTCTTCACTTTGTGACATATAATGATTTACTAAAGAATCCTAATGAACTATGTCCAAAGTATCATCCATATCAGGATGTTGAGGATCACTTAAGAACATTCAAGGAAGCTTGCTTTAGAGCAAGGATTCAACATGAAGATGTAGTTTGTAGACTCTTTCCATACACACTAGGAGAAGAGGCATACAACTAGTACATAAGTTTACCCCAACATTCTATCAACTCTTGGTTCCTAATGGAAAATGCCTTAAAAGCTTGTTTCTGAATTCCAATTGACGCAGCAACGATGTATCATCTCTTTGTTGAAATTAAGAGAGGTAAAGGCGAGTTCATTAAAAATTTCAATGATCACTTCCAAAAGATGTATTCCAAGATAACCACTCCCTATAACATTGTGGAGGATGCCTCTATGGTAGTCTATTATTCTGCTTTGGATCCTTTAATTGCTATGTTTGTAAGGAGAGCAAATCCTGTTGTTGCGACATTATCTAGTACCTATGCAGAGGTAGTTAAGGTAAATACTGACATGAAACAAGTAGGACATGGCCCCCTGCTAGGCATAGGACCTCTAACCATGTTCAACCAGATGTAATAGATTAATGGAGCACTGATGAATCCATTACAAGTTCCATCGATCAACATAATTCTTCCACAAGGGAGTGGACAAATGATCATTCATACTGGACATGCTCCTACTGAAGTTAGGCCTAACGGGAATGGTAATTCATTTTTCCTTCCTGCTTAGGATAATACAATAGCTAAAGTATAGGAGGAGAAGGAAGATGTCAAGGAGATTATAGCTCAACTGAAGAGGTTGCCTGCTGAGGTGACTCACTTAAGGAATCAAAACCTTTACTCATAGAATAATGCTCAAAATATGTAGAACAAAGGATATCCAAATAGGGGATACAATGAAAAAAGATATATTGATAGCTAGGCTACAATAATAACGATCTGCAATCTCCAAGAGTCTGGAACACCAGACTGAATAATGCAAGTTTTCCATCACCTCTGGACAATCAGGCCCCTTTGAACCTAAATAGACAACCAGGGTCAACCTGGCTAAAGTTACGCTGAATAACTAGTATAGAATCCATAACATGAGTGCTCATGCTGAGTTGGATTGTCCACAGTTTAGGATAGCTGCTAGTATATTCTAGGTTGAAGTGCAAAACACAGAAAGGGAGACAAGCCCGTCTAAAGGTAATGGACTCATTCCTCTAGGATATGAATAAGCTATGGTATTAGAGAGATCCCTATTCCTAGGGGAATAAGTGAATATGGTGCTCGAGAATTACACTCTCGTATGTGAGGATTTCGCTCTAGCTTTTGAGGATTACACTTTCCCATTCAAGAGTGATAATGAACCAAAGCAAGAAGTAGATGAAGTCCATGCTTTCCAACAATTTCAAATAGGACATAATTACAACCTTTAGAATAATAGTAATTGGCCATCCATACCTTTAACTAGCTCCTTCTTGCCAAACAATTTCAACACCCCTTCGGATACAACTGCTAGTAATAATCTGAGACCTCCAAGGGTTAATCAACACCACTTTGCCTCATCCTCAGTGGTAACTAAAGGTATGAATGAACTCTCTGAGTCTGATAAGCTAGTCACTTATTTAGCTAAGGAGATCAAGAAGATGAAGATTAACCTATCCTTATTTGAATTACTTAAGACTCTAGTAATAAATAAAGCTTTCCTTAAGTCATTAGAAGAACATTCAATGAAAGAGAATATCCCTAGTAATATCTAGACTAGAGATCCTCTGCCTAAGAAGATTCCATTCAAGCCTAAGGATAAGAGTCAAGTCCACACTGCAGATGCACAAACGACATTGTACAAAGGAAAGACCAACTCTCCTCCTTTTCTCCTCACCTTGAGGATATTTGGAAAGAACTTCCACAATTGTCTAGTAGACTCTAGAGCATCCACTAATGTTATGCATGTGTTCGTAAATAATGTCTTAGGTCTCTCACCTGCTAAATCACTAAAGAAAGTCATTCAATTAGATAAGTTTGAGGCTAATGTCATAGTTGAGTTGATTCATATCCACATGTAGTTAGTGTTGGATCCTAGGGTCCAACACTTTATTGACATTCAGGTAGTGGATATCCCTGATACATACGAGATGTTACTAAGTTGGGATTGGTCCAAGACCTTGAATGGATACATGACTACAAACTTCTCACATATGTGGTTACCTTGGAGAGGTATTCCTAACTAGATCTGTATTGAGGCCAAGCCAAGGATGAAACATATGATCATGGAATACCATCAAAATAATGAAGTGTTGTATACCAGTGTGGAACAAGGGGTATATTGAGTGGAAATCCCAGACGTAACAGTGGAAGAGGTAATGATGTGTAATTTTACACAGGAAAGCAATGAAGTAAGTTGAATTATGCCAGGAACTAATATCCTGGTGGAATCTGATTATGACATTTTGGATGAAGATGAAGGAAGTAGTCTAAATGAATTTGAAAAGCACTTGTCTAAAGAAGTCCAAAGGTATAGACTGCATGCAATCCCACTAAGACATACTTTGCTACAAGGATGGTGCAGGTTGCATAGGACTACAAATTTTGAAACTACATGTGCATTGTACTTATACTTGGTTGACAGAAAGGAATGTTTACACTCAGGGAGAAAACGTGTTTCACCAAATAAAGCCCCTAAGATGCTGAAAGATGAATCAGAGATGATTAATTCAGCTCCAACAGATGTCCCGATGGCATAGATTGGAGGTCTAGGCATCAAAATTATTGAAAATAGAATTGACTCAAATTTCCAATCACATGACATCTAGATGCCTAAGTATCTCGATGCTCCAATGTCCGTAAAAAAAGATGTCTATACAGTGTGAACCACTTAAATTGAAGTGGATTGTTGAAGGAAGTGTGTCCTGAGCCAAAAGGAAGAAAGGTCCTGACAAGGATCCCCCTGAGGATAAACCATGGATATTAATGTTTGATGGATCCAAATCCAATCAGGGAGTTGGGTAGGGATTGACCTCATTAGCTCACAGGGAAAGTTATTCCTAGTGGCATATAGACTGCAATTCCACTTCACCAACAATGTGGAGGAGTATGAGGCCTTAATTCATGGCCTACTATTTGCATTGAAGAAGAAGGTTAAAATCTTTCATGTTTTTGGAGATTTAGAGCTTGTGGTCAAGCAAGTAAGGAAGTTATATTCCTGTAATATCAAATGTTTATTTAGCTACATACATAGAGTCTGGGGCTTGATAGAGAGCTTTGATGCTTTCAATATCACTCATGTCCCAAGGAAATTTAATCACCAAGCGGATGCTCTGGCGACTGCTACCAGCACATTGGAGCGATTAGCTATATCTAGAGTGAAATGATTTTCAGTTGGATTAGTATCAATTCCATCAATTTTGTATGATGTCACCAACCTCCAAGTATTTAAAGATGACCAACACATCCTGGACTTTATTGCCAATAGGGTTGTCTTCGAAGCCCAGGTAATAAATGAACAAGATAGAGATGACTAGGATTGGGATGAGGAATCCATTATTAACTTATAGGATAACATAATCCCTAAGGAGATGATTGAGCTTGAGTAGCTATTTGATCTAGATGGCATTCTCAAACAAAAGGATCTCCATAAGGCTTATGGAGGGGATTATGAACCCATATACATAAGTGAAAATTTAGAGGTTAGGAATGTCCTGATCAACAAAGTGTGTATGACCATTGAAAGGGAGGGGATCACCTAAGCATTGAACTATTACATACACATGATTGCATGGACATATGATACCTCAATCATTATGCACACCATCCCATTGAAGCTCTATGCGAAGCCATTTAGGTAGAAGCAGAGACTAGTAAATGCACTGCTGGAGCCTCTAATTTTTTAAGAAGCCAAGAACCTATTAGATGTGAGGATCATCTTCCCTGTCAGGCATTCTACCTGGGTCACCAACTTAGTCCCAATACGAAAGAAGAATAGAGATATCTAGTTGTGTGTAGACTTTTGGAACCTCAATAAGGTGTCAAGAAAGGATAATTATCCTTTTCCTTCCTTAGATGAAGTATTCCAGATGGTAAATGGAGCTCAAATGATGTCCTTTTTGGACAGTTTCTTCAGCTATAACTAGGTCATGGTCGACAAGATTGATAGGTTGAAGACTACATTCACCACTAATGGGGAATCTTTGCCTACAAGAGGATGCCATTTGGCTTGATAAATGCTAGAGCTACCTTCTAGCGTGTTATGGATATAGCCTTCTGGGGCCTAGTTGGTCAATGCATCATCATAGACATGGATGACCTGACGGTCTTCTCTAAGGTTAGGGGTGATCACATCAGTGATCTTCAAAGAGTATTACAGAGGTGTGAACAATACGACATCTCACTTAATCCTAAGAAATGCATCTTCAGTGTTACTACTAGGAAATTATTAGGACATCTGGTGTCTAAGAATGGGATATCCATTGACCTTGATAGGGTGAACTCCATCATGAAGCTCTAGTTGCCTGTGAGTAAGGAGTTAAAATCATACTTCGGTAAGATTAACTTTGTCCACAAATTCATAACTGATTTTGCTGAAATAGTAAGACCACTAAATGCCATGCTGAAGAAAGACACCAAGATAGAGTGGACACCTTAGGCCAAAGCAGAATTCGAAGAGATTAAGAAGGCCATCACAGATGCACTGGTGTTGCATAGTCCTGACTATACTAAGCCAATCTATATATTCGTTCACTTCAAACTATACGTGTGTTGTTGTGTTAGCGTAGACAAATGATGCTAAAGATGAGAAATCCATCAATTTTATGAGTAGCCCATTCAAAGATGCTAAATTGAAGTATATGGATGTAGAATGACATGCTTGAGCCTTAGTCAAGGCAATAAAGAAATTATGGCACTATATCCTGAGGAGCAGAGTAATCATTGTTGTCCCATAGTCAGTTGTCAAGATGTTGCTAATGCAAAATGAGCACAGAGAAAAGTAGGATAAATGGATAATAGTTCTATAGGAGTATGACATGGATATCACTCTGATGAAATTAGTTCAAGGACAAGCACTAATGCAGATGATTGCTGAGACAGATCCTAATCTGGTTAGTCAACAATATGTAGTTAACTTAGATGTGCAGGAGGATTGGTATTCAAACATCAGATACATCATGATGATAGTAAAATGTCCATCCAATTTGAAAGCATCCTAGAGAAGAGCTCTGAGGATCAAAGCTCAAAGTTATATGATTAAGGGAGGAATCATGTTCAAAAGAAATCACAAAGGCATATACCTCAGATGCTTCAATAGACAAGAAGCAGCCAAAGTCCTGTTGGAATTGCATGATAAATTTGGAACAACTCATGGATCCCATCTATCCACAATGCATAAGACCCTTAGAGCTGGATATTATTGTCCTATGATTTTTAAAGACACAAATGACCATATCAGGCATTGTCATACATACGAGGTAGCTACAAACAAAGAGAGATATGTGGCTCAACCATTGTAGCCGGTGATGGAGATACATCCATTTGCACAATGGGGCATGGACTTCATAGGAGCTATTAGTCCTCCATCTTCTACAGGACACATGTATGTCTTGATCGTAACTGATCATTGCACTAGGTGGACAAAAGATATGAGTAGAAAGACGTGCATATCAAAGGACATGATCAAGTTGTTGGATGATAACTGTTGATAACTAAGAGGGGGGGTGAATCAGTTATCTTAATTATTTCAGCTTTCTAAATTTCTTTATCAATTAGTACAATATCAAATCAAATAAGCAAACATAACCTTGAAAAGGAAATAACATTAATACACATGACACAATGATTTTGACGTGGAAAACCTTGTTAGGGGAAAAACCATAGGGTGATTAACCCAAGAATGTATTCTCTTTTAGAAGAATAAGTTGGTACAAAATAGCACTTGCCAATTAGGGCTCACTGCTCAAACACACTGCTCACAAGAGGCTCACTGCGTACAATAGTTTATACAAGAAAGCTAGTTACTTGAACTGATGAGAAGCATCCACATATGCTAAGGTTCAGTTCTGGTTAAGCTTAATATACTGATCTGTTGCACTTCATTCTCACTCTCTTAGGTGTTGCTGTCCTATTACATTCTGGACCTATCTTGCTGTCTTCGTACTGCTCTTCTACTTTTCTTCACACTGTATAATTTCACCACACATGCGTTCACATCCAAATCTATCTGGTATATATATTCACTCAAAGGACTTCCTTCTCTTTCTAGTCTGCATCTGGAATACTCAATATTTTCCCAAACTCTAGTCTGTCTGTTGAATCCTTGTTTACCAAGTGATGCGAATCAAGGAGATACTTATAGAAGTCATCTAACATGTCAGCCAATCATTTATGATATCTTAAGAACCTTGATCACCATCAATATCTCATCTGGAATAATTTTGATGCTCTGTCGGTCAGTTCTTCATCTGTCTATTCTACCAAACCAGACCTCAATACTTAGATGCTCATATCTCTTTACTCTTTCATCACCGGAAGCTCAATCCCTAGAATCTATTAGTCACTGTATTCCTCTTGACTTCCCCAAGTCTGCTCTTTACAAAGATACTTCCTATAGGAGATCCGGACCTGACTGTTGGACCTTGTTGTATGCTCTATTCTTGCTTACCAGACCAAAGTATTCTTCAATCTAACTTCTGGTATAGGCACACCATGTTCTACAAATCGGTGGGATGAACTTTGTTGCCATCAATGACAACACTCATAAAGCCACACAGTGTCTCTTGCCAACAATCTCCCCCTTTGGCATTGATGGCAACACTTAGTGAAAAATGACTAAGTGTTATACTACACTCCCCCTTGGTTGATGCTTTGTTCTATTGTATATTTTACCGGAGCTCCCCCTTAGCTGGATTCCATATTTTTCACTGCTCCTCACTCCCCCTTTGACATCAATGGTAAAGGGTACGGTCCGTACACTAAAATTTCCCAAAAAAAATCTATACTTAGCCGTACAAGTATGTATACATGCTATACTTACATATACTGAAGTATATCTGCAAAAGATGTCTTCAACTAGGCAAATTTTATTGCCCAACTCTGCTTCATCCTATCCAAAATTGAGATGTGACCACTTAACAAGAATGCAAAAGCTTCTACCCTCTTAAGATCTATCGAATCGCTGGTTCGGGCTGTGGTCTGGGCATCAGTTAGGGCCTCAAGCATGGCCTCTAATTTAGGGACAATCATCCCTCTAAGTTCACCCATCCTGCTTAATATGTTCTTCCTTTCCTTCTCAAGCTTCTTAATCTCATTCATGACTACAATAGTTTGACATTCTTGGTTTATTATGGATACAGTGAGAGGATCAAAATTCTGAGAGAGGCTTAACAGTTCATCCTCTTGTTCTTTCACTTTCTTCTCAATATCCTTTGTTGCTTTAGTCCAGGATATACAAAATTTATATACTTCCCCTCCATCCTTAAGAGCATTTTCTAATCTCTTTATCCCTATATCCATATTTCTCCTATCATTGGTTATTAAGCCTTGTAACTCAGAGAATCTCTTATCCAAAAATGCTTTCCAGACCTTTACCTCAGCTGATTTCTCTAAAGATTCAAAATGAGTGCTGACAAAACTAACAAGAGACTTGAGATTACCGGATGAAGAAGATAAGGAATCCTTTTGAAAGGATAGCATGATCTTTTCAAGCACACCAGATGCAATTTCTAGCAGCTCACAATCTTCCATGTGAGACTTTAGAAGTTTCTCTTTAGCCTTCACTTGAGTGAAGGAAGCTAGTTTCATGGTTTGGACCATAGAGAGGGAATCAAAATTGAATGGATCTTGAAGTAATTCCGATTCATCAAATTCTATCATCTCTTTGGTCAAGAACTCTTTGACTGCTTCTGCTGTGTCTCTTGCCGGAGATAGAATTTTCTCCCCTTCTGTAGCCTTACCACTATCATCTGTGGCCTTTTCTGTTGGAGTTTTCTCTCCTTTTGTAGCCTTGCTATTGTCATCTTCTTTTTCTTTTTCTTCTTGACTGGTCTTCTCTTCTACTCTTTCTTCTCCTTTGAATTCGGAGTCTATAGGGGAAACCAGAGAAGAGATGTTTGCTTGAACATGGACCTCCTCTTCTAGAGCAGAGGAATCTAAGTCCTTACCTTTTTGTTCACCTGTCTCCTTTACCTCTTCTACCACTCTCTTAGTAGATTCTTTTTCAACATCTGTGGCCAAGGGATTATCACCTAAGCCCTCTATAATAGGAATGTTGAATCTTTTATATGCATTCCAGAGAATCTCTTTTGTCTCTTTTGCTATTTTGTCAGTTTCGCCAAGCATAAGCTGATTCATTCTAGCTTTGCTTCAAAACTCATCCTTTTAGTCTTTGAAGATCATATTCATTTGCTTCTAAGTGATTGAAGGAAAGAGCTGAATGGCTATCTATTCCTGGATCTCAAGATCCTTCACCCTAGCATTATTCTTTCTCATCTCTAATTCTTTCTCTAGGCTTTTGGGAATGAGAGATATGATTTCAATAAAAGCCTTATTGTATATGTTCAAATACTTAACTATGGCTTCCTCCAAGATCTTTCTATCTGCATCATCATATGCATCATAGAATTCTATTATTGGTTGTAGGTTCCCATCCATAGTAACTGCTTTAACTACATCATCTAAGGACAGAGTGGGCCTTTCAACAAATTCTTCTGTTACTTCTTTAGTGGGGCCTCTAAATGTTTTCCTCTTCTTTTTCATTTTCTTTACTTCCTCATCTGATTCTATCTCTTCATCATCCTTCTGACTGATGTAAGACCTTGTGGCCTTGGTTTTCATTCTTTTCTCTTCTTTCCCAGATGATTTTGCTTCTGGTTTAGATACTTTTGAGCTTTTAGCAGTTGCAGGTGCAGAGCTCTTAGAAGATCTGGTCCAGGAGGGGGCTTTAACTGGAGCACTTTCTTTTTATGCTTCTTCCTTTTCTTTTTCTATTCTTTCCATCTTTTCTCTGTGGGCATCAAGTGCCTCTTTTGAGATTTCATGCCTCTTGGCAACTTCTTCAACTTCCCTTCTCACTTTCCTTTTGATTTCAGATTGTCTAAGTTCCACACGAACTTTTACACTCAGCTCTTGGAAGGTTCCAAATCTTTCTACCTTAGGGTCTTTGGGCTGGCTTAGCAGATGTTGGATATGCAGCTCTACAATTTTCTCATCTACTTCATACCCCATTGGCATGATCCAGACTGTCCTTGGCTCCACTGCCTCCATTAGGCATTGATCAGTGTCAACCATGAAACATATTGTATCTTTGTACTTCTCAACCAATGATTGGGGAATTCTTTCTCTGGTTTGCATCATATTTTGAAAGTTCTTGAAGTAACCCCACAGAGCTGTATTTCTGGCCTTAGCATCCCCAAGCCCATGCAAGTAATCTCTAACTTGAATTGCAACAAGTCTGTCATTCTGCCATACTCAACCACTGGATCTGGGCAGCTCATTCATAAAGTAGAAAAACAAACACAATATCAGTCCACCTTATTTAAAAGAGTTCTTTTTGTCCTTCTTTATCTTCTATAAGTTTTCCATTAGTTAGCTCAAAAGGAGTTCACAAAGATCATAATCTGCATTCTTTCTCAACATCTCATAAGTAGTATACACAACAGTTTTGGATACTAAATTCTCCCTAGTGGAGTGATATATCTTATAGCCAATTATCATAGATGCAAACTTGATATCTGGATCAGTGATATCTTCTATGGTCATTGCTCTCTTATCAAATTTTGATCTGGTGACCTTAGTCACAGTTTGGTTTTTGATAGATTTGAGAACAAGTAACCCTCCAGAAGAGTGTAAACCGGTTACCACCTTAATTGCATCCTTGGTGATCTTGAATGGTCTATTCAACCATAAGAAGTTATCATGCACTTTGCTCAACACATACCAGACCCACTCATCTTCTTCAAAATAGGGGAAATGGATGTATTGACCGAAATGTTTTTCCCGAATGGTCTTATACTGAGGTTTTAATTCAAATGAATCATCTATCAGTTCCTTGTGGTAGATGTCCATCATCTTGGATTCACCAAAGTCTTCAATGTTTGCATGAATGTAAACCCTAATGTCTTCTACATGTAGAACCCCATGCAGAATGTTGGAAAATGCCCCCAAGGGATCCACTTCTAGAGATTTGTAGGGATGTTTCTTAAATTTGGGGTGAGGTCTATCAGAGATCTTTACAACATTCAGAGTAGTCATCTTAAAGATTTAGAGAAAGTTTGATCAAGAGTGAAAAATACCTTTTTACGCTTCTAGGTTTCACGGGATGAGTTGGACTGGATTGCTGGAAGACTTGACTTTTGTGATTGATCTTTGAGAGACTTGAGACAATTTGTTTGCAGAGATCTTTTTCTCTTTTTCTCGAGTGCGAATGTGTAAATGATGATCAAATGAACCCTTTTATCTCTGAGCAAACCCTAATTCCACATTGCAATAAATGTGCAACTTAAGTTATTCCGGTTGCTCTGTTCTCCTTGTCCTGAGAGATTTTTTCGGATCACTAAGATGCACTTAGAGTTACTCTTGGTGGATAATAACAAATTATCTTACTTTCCCCAAACACTTGATCTATCCACAGAACAAAATGCCTCGAATTTGAATCATATCAGATTTAACTGTGATAATCCTATTTTACCGGATGACTGTTAAACTGGATCAATCTTGGAAGATTAGACTCTTCAAATCTTCCTGCAGATCATCCATATTTTTACCAAGCTTTCTTTAGATGTTTCTCTAAGAAACCTTTTATTCCGCAACTTCCCATGTGCCAATTTCAGGCACCAATCAACTAGCTGGGGGAAAGTGTATTTCCTTGTGTCTCCCCCTAAGCCAGAGCTCACTTTTTAATTTTTGAAAGGAATATCAGCACCAGATTCTGGTGCAGATCCATCCCCTACATTCTCTGTACTTCTCTTCACCCAAATCTTATTCATCTCACTTTTAACTTCATCCGCATTCACTATTCCTTTTCCTTTGTCTTGATTCTGATTATAATGCACCAGACCCCTTTTGTTCTGATTCTTGCTTCTACAGAATTTGGCAATATGACCGGATCTATTGCAATTGTGGCAAACAACATTTCTTTGCATATTTGAATGATATCCTCTTGATCTGTATTGATTAGCCATATGTCCCATTCTATTGCATGCAAAGCATCTACCATTGAATGAATTTTTCATTTGCATATTTCTGCATTCATGAGATTTGTGACCATACCTTTTGCAATTGAAACACTGTCCGGAGAAGGATGTATTTTTCTGGTTTATTCTTTTTCTACACTGATTAGCTTTATGACCAAATTTATTGCAGTTGTGGTAGTATCCATTGAAGGATGGATATCTTTGAGCATTAGGTTGCCTTACCGGAGGTCTTCTAGGCTCGTCCCTTGAATTTCCTAATCCAAACTTCTTCTGACCGGATCTGTAGCTTTCATCTTTCTCATGTCCCAAGCCACACTTGTCATCTACCCTCTTTTGGCTTTCAAGAAGAACTTCAAGTTGAGCAGAACTTATCTTGAATTTCTCTTTGTATTTATTTGTTGTTTGAAGATCCTTTTTAAGAGTGTCAATTTGATCCTCAAGTTTTTCTTCATTATCTCTAGCATCTTCAAGATCATATTCTAGATGCCTGATTATTCTATCCATTTTGTGGCAGTCTTCTAACTTCTCCTTGAGAGATTGTCTTAGATCATCTTCAGTTTTTCTTCTCTTCAATTTCTTGGGTGAATTTCATAACTCCTTATTCCATTTCATGTCTTACCATAATGACCTCTTTTGATAACTTTTCACATAACTTGGTTTTCTCCTTCAGATCTTCATTTGTACCATTGTCTTCACTTTGACTTGCTAATTGCTAAAGTAGATCTTTTCTCTTTTTCATAGAGATACTCAATTTCCCTTTTAGTTCATCTATGAAATCATCATCCTATTTGAGTCTTTACTTCAATTCATTGACATCAGAGTTTGATTGCTCAAGATCATCTAGGGCAGACTGAAGTTGTTGCCTCATACCATACACATCCATTTGATTTCCCAGATCTTCCTCAAGCTGTTAGGCTCTGTTTGGAGGAACTTGGCTCTGATACCAATTGTTGATAACTGAGAGGGGGGGTGAATCAGTTTTCTTAATTATTTCAACTTTCTGAATTTCTTTATCAATTAGTACAATATCAAATCAAATAAGAAAACATAACCTTGAAAAGGAAATAACATCAATACACATGACACAATGATTTTGACGTGGAAAACCCTATTAGGGGAAAAACCACAGGGTGATTAACCATTCTCTGTTAGAAGAATAAGTTGGTACAAAATGGCACTTGCCAATTAGGGCCCACTGCTCGAGCACACTACTCACAAGAGGCTCACTGCCTATAATAGTTTATACAAGAAAGCTAGTTACTTGAACTGATGAGAAGCATCCACATATACTAAGGTTCAGTTCCAGTTAAGCTCAATATACTGATTTGCTGCACTTCATTCTCACTCTCTTAGGTGCTGATGTCCTATTGCATTCCAAACCTATCTTGTTGTCTTCGCACTACTCTTCTTCTTTTCTTTGCACTGTATAATTTCACCACACACGCCTTCACATCTAAATCTATCTAGTATATATATCCGCTCAAAGGATTTCCTTCTCTTTCTAGTTAGCATCCGGAATAGTCAATATTTTCCCAAACTCTAGTTTGTTGGCTGAATCCTTGCTTACCAAGTGATGCGAATCAAGGAGATACTTATAGAAGTCATCTAACATGTCGGCCAATCATTGATAATATCTTAAAAATCTTGATCACCATCAATATCTCATCCAGAATAATTCTAATGCTCTATTGGTCAGTTCTTCCTCTGTCTATTCTGTCAAACCGGACCTCAATACTTAGATGCTCATATCTCTTTACTCTTTCATCACCGGAAGCTCAATCCCTGGAATCTATTAGTCACGGTATTCCTCTTGACTTTCTCAAGTCTGCGCTTTACAAAGATACTTCCTATAGGAGATCTGGACCTAACTGTTGGACCTTGCTGCATGCTCTGTTCTTGCTTACCGAACCAAAGTATTCTTCAATTTGACTTCCGGTATAGGCACACCATGTTTTGTGGATGGGTGGGATGAACTTTGTTGCCATCAATGACAACACTCATGAAGCCACATAGTGTCTCTTGCCAACAGATAACATCATCACCAAGTTTGGTCTCCCGTATGCATTGGTATGTGACAATGGACCTACCTTTGCTTCTTTAAAGTTTTCCAATTGGGCCTTTGAACATGGTATAACACTAAAGTTTGCATCTAACTATTATCTCTAAGGAAATAACCTTGCTGAGTCTACTAACAAGAATTTATTGGATATTATCAAAAAACTGGTAGAAAAGAAACTAAGGGAGTGGAACACTCTATTAAAATAAGCCTTCTGGGTCAATAGGACCAGAGTCAAGTCAGCCCTAGGAAATTCCCCGTATCACTTGGTCTATGGAGTGGATCCTATCCTTCCTATCAACTTGAAAATCCCTACTATGTAGTTTGCCCAAGAATATCTAGGCCTAGAAGATAAATTAGAAGTCAGTTTGCTACAACTTTTACACTTAGAGGAGAATAGGGATCGAGCAATAGATCACTTCTCCAAACATCAGGCTATTGTCAAGTGCTGGTTTGACAAAAGGGCCAAAGTTAAAGCATTTAGGATATCTAACCTTATGTTTTCTTGGGATAAATCCCATGAAAAGAAAGGAGATCATGGAAAGTTTGACAAATTATGGATAATTCTCTTTCAAATATCTGAAATATTAGGAGATAGTACATACAGGCTAAAAACCTTAACTGGAGAGGATGTTCCATTTCCCGTCAATGGACAATTCTTGAAACACTATTTCCAAGCCTATTTCAAGGGAAAATATGATAGTTGTATATATGTATAGTTGCTTGTACAAATGTTTGCCTATTTCGTTTGTTTGCTTGTTTGTTGAGTCCCTTTGGTTGAGTATGATAAGGAGCACCTTTCCACTTTAGAAAACAAAATTTCTAGAATTTAGGAAAGAACTCCAGATCCTTACATAAGTTGTAACTTCTATTGGTTTGGTCATGTTGATTTACTCTCTGAAACCATATTCACCAATCAAAATGAAGATTATCCAAGGAATCATCAAATGAACACTGGTTGAAAATATTAGTGTTTGCATTAAGTGAAAAATATAAAGGTTTGCCTTTGCTACCACTATAATTCCCAGCCTAGCAACAGGTTCCATTACTATGCAAACAATGAGCTAAAATGATATATCATGCACAAAAGGAAAATATTGAAAATGAAAAGAAAAGAGAATTTATTTTCTCAAGGTCATCTAAATAACCCTACTAGGCTATGGATGCCTAACTGGTAGTGGGGCTTTATTTAGGGGAATTATAGGCAATAACCTTGTTGAGGCTATGAACACTTGACTGCCAGCAAGGCTCTATCTCGGATCAGCTTAAAAGGTTAAATCAAACTATGTAGCTTAATGCTAATTACTGTTACTTTCAACCTCTTGAATAGTAGGAAAAAATGAATCACGTGCACACACTTACATTCCTTCTCACAATCTAGTTTCATTGGTGAATATCATCTCATCTAATCTAATCCTGATATCCATATACAGTGGAAGTTGGAAACTCTATGTCCAATTTTTCTTTTCTTTCTTAAATTGGTTTGAAATTCAGTGGTTTTCTTTGGTGGGAAGTTGTTGTGTGGTCTCACAACATGCCCCATTTTGCCTTAGCAAAATAGGGACCCAATCTTTTCACTTGGCTTTGCTTGTGTGTTTTCCCCTTTGGGTGGTATGGTAAAATGTCATGTCCTGATCCATGGTCAAAGTTCAAGTCAAGTATGTCTCCTGGCAAAGGTCATCAATGGATAGAAAATTAAATTCTAAGCAACTTTGCCTTTTACATCATGTTGAAATTCATCAAAATGAGCGTTATGTCTGGTCAAAGGTCTGGTCAACTAGATATCCTGGTCAAAGGGATCTGGATATTATCTGATCAAGTCCTTATGGAGGCCCAAGCCTTTATAATAACTCTCAGGCAAGCAAGTAATGTATCCGGACCCGAAATAATCATTAAATCATGTTAAAGCAATGGTCACCCCAACTAGATGGGTATAATCACTTTGCAAAATATCCATATCCCTATCTCCTCAAAACCATCGAATTCAGCAAGGTGAATGGTGAAAATGTCAATCAAACAGGATATTTATGCATGGATATAATTGAGTTTCAAATAGCCATATCCATGCCAAATGTCCATATCCACATCCTGTGACGACTATCAAATTTATTCCCATCAACAAACTTCTAATGCATAGATATTTTACACTGGATATGCTCAACTAGTTATTAAGTTTCAAATATCCATGTCTGAATATCTATATCCATATCGTGTATTACTAGAGAGTCAATGTCCCGCATACTCTAATAGTTGACTTTTCAAAGGAGATATTTTCAACCGGATATTTAGTATTCGCCAAATATCTATGTCTATCCAAATATCCACATCCATATCCTGAGTAAGGATTTCACTCCATGTGTCCCTCCATTGACTTTTTAACGAGATATTTTGCATAAGGACATTTTGTAAGGGATACTTCATATATCCTAACTTTTAAAGGTGAATAAGATCATGTCACTCATTTTTCGGTCAACAATGTTTTACCAATACTTTTGCTGATGTCACTTGGATATTTTGAGCCAGGATATTCATCCTCATCTTGGTCAAAGTGAAATGGACATTCTGATATGGACATTCTGAACTAGATATTCAAATTTCAAATGTCCATATCCTGGTATCCCTTTCCGCATTTAATGCCATATATAAGGTCGTTGGCCTTTTAAATTTAAAAGTGTGCCTTTTGACATATGCTTATTTATCTTATGCTTAAATGGTGGATACTTAACTAACCATAGGAAAAGCAATTAATATACCCTAATCAATGGATTTTCTAAGGATAAAGTCAAATATTGACATATCTTAAGCAATACATACTAAGTTGATGCAAATGATGACATATCCAAAGCATACATAGTAAAAGCTGCAAATAATAACACATGTAATGTAGATAATCATAAGTATTAGTAAATTACCCATTTTAAAGAACATCTTTAAGTCAATTCAGGATATATGTGCAAGGATAAGTTCAAACGAAGATAGTTGTAGAAGAACTGATCAAAGTTAGGATAGTTTTAGAAGAATTGATCAAAGTTGAGATAGTTTCAGAAGAATTGATCAAAGTCATGTTCAATTCATTATACTTATATGCTTGAATCTCAACTAGATCTTGTAGGATTTGATATAATTGTCAAGGATATATGCAGATTAGGTATATTACACAAGACATTTGTTGACATAATTTAAGAAGGAATACAATCAAAGAAGTGTAAGTCCCTGAAATGGAACAACATATCACAATGATCCCTAAGTGACTATCAGAAGGTCAAGACCTAACCAACGGAGCCTTGGGATCATAAATTAACTCTGAATTTTCAAGATGAGTAAAGGTTTGTTGTGATAAATTTTGTTATTATGCATGTGACTAACAAACACATCAACAACTCCCCCCTATAAAATGACTTCACTACCTTTCATATAGCATCTTTGTTGTTTCTTGCACAATATTCCCTATTTTATATGAGGAAAATAAGGAACGCCTATTCTTGAGGTCTTTGATTTTACATTTTGTGACATTGTGTAGCAAACTTGGGTCATCACATTTTTATTTTTGTTAACTAATTGTTTTGTGACCTAGAATAACTGATCTTGCGACATTTTGAGTATCTCTACATACACTTGTTTGTGGGATTATCAATTAGGTGGGATGCCTACAACATCATATCAAAATTTTGTTATGGGTGGATACATTCTAGAAGATGAAAGTCTATTTATTTGTTATATTGCGTAGGTGTATCTTTCATGTTTTAAGGATGCAACACATATGTATGAATTTTATTTCTTATTTTAGATTTGGGGATGTGTCAATTGATTAGTCTATCTAAACTAATGTCATTTGTTGACTGCAAATTAATCAATAAGTATTCAAGGGTATGTGTAGGATCATCATGGGCCAAACAGTGGCAATAGGAAAAAATCACGTTTTTACTTAGCTAAATTTGCGACTTGGCAAAGTTTGACTTTGAAACAGATATCTATTCTCAAAACGGACATCTGTTTTCAAAACGAATATCTGTTTTCTAAAAAAAATTGGGAAAAAGGCTTTTATACTCTTTTTGAAAATATACCTCTTAAATCTTGGATCTCCCATCAATATATGAACCTCCTTAAAGACTGTTTCTAGTGAAGGAGGAGGGCAAATTAACATTGGTAGCTTCTTTACACATTGATCCATAAGGATTTGTTAAACACTAAGAATCATCACTAATGAATTACTCAAATAATCAATAATAAAATATTCAGTTTTGTTCATCATGTGAAATAATCACTTTTAGACTATGTTCCAATATTTTGGGGATAGGAATGGTGGGGCAGTAGGGGATGTGTTTCAGGGCGTTTTGGATTTCATGCCCTAAATTGCTTTACCCAATCCTTCATATGATTTGATTCATGATACATGGTTTGAGAAGGATACACATGATATACCCTTACCCTCTAGAGATAAAATTATGAATGATACTTTATGTGGTGAAGCTACACCTTCATTAATCCTTCATGACATTGTTATTCCTTGTGATGATGATGTCCTTCATGTGATATGTTAGGACATAATGCAAAGTTAACATGGGATGAACTCTCTTGGAAGGGTAAGCATGGACTATAAGAACATTGAACTAGTTGGATCTATTAAGCTCGCCATTTATGAAAGAACCTTAAAGGTTAACCTTAATTAGGTAAGGTTATGTTTTAGTGTGGTTGTTTGTGCAACAATGTGTAAATTAATGTTATAGAAGGATAAATCTAAGTATACTAACATTTTAATAACCATGAGAGCTGGGACTAACAATTAGACTAAAAAATTGACAAACAATACAACTTGGACACATGTAGGACTTCGAAAATGGAAAAGAATATAATTAAATGTGGAAAACAATGAAAAAGTGGTATTAGTTGCACCTCTATAGAGAAGTGGCTTAGAGGTTGGTTAGGGGAATTATTTAGGGTTTAGAGGTTTAGGGTTGCTCAGGTTTAGGGGTTTAGGGTTTACAGTTTAAAGAGAGATAGAGAGAGGGGAATGATAGAGTTTGGGAGAGATAGAGGAGGCAGAGGGGAGAGATAGGGAGATAGAGAGTAAGAGACATGTCCAGAGACATAGAGAGAGAGGGAGAGAGAGAGAGAGAGAGAGAGAGAGAGAGAGAGAGAGAGAGAGAGAGAGAGAGAGAGAGAGAGAGAGAGAGAGAGAGAGAGAGATTGAGAGGTAGAGGAATGATAGAGATAGGGAGATAGAGGTTTAGGGTTGCTTGGGTTTAGGGGCATTATTTAGGGTTTTGGGTTTTGGGGTTAGGGGTTAAGGTTTAGAGGTTTAGGGTTTAGGGGTTAGAGAGAAATAAAGGACCAATAGGGAGATATAGAGGAGTCTGAAGGGAGAGATAGGGAGATAAAGAGTGAGGGACATGGCAAGAGACATAGCGAGAGAGATTGAGAGGTAGAGCGACAAAGGTGATAGGGAGATAGGGGAGAGATAGGGAGACATTGGTTTATGGTTACTTGGGTTTAGGGTTTAGGGGTTTGGGGTTTAGGGTTTCTCAGGTATAGGGGTTAGGGGTTAGGGTGTAGGGGCATTATAATTTAGGGTTTAGGATTTATTGTTTAGGGGTTAGGGATTAGGTTTAGAGGTTTAGGGTTTTGGGTTAAGGGTTTATAGAGAGAGAGGAATGATAGGGAGATATAGAGGAGTCTGAGGGGAGAGATAGGGAGATAAAGAGTAAGGGACATGGCCAGAGACATAGGGAGAGAGATTGAGAGGTAGAGGGACAAAGGTGGTAGGGAAATAAGGGAGAGATGGAGATAGTGGTTTAGGGTTACTTGGGTTTAGGGGTTTAGGGTTTCTCAGGTTTAGGGGTTAGGAGTTAGGGGCATTATTTAGGGTTTAGGATTTAAATTGTTTAGGGGTTAGGGGTTAGGTTTAGAGGTTTAGGGTTTTGAATTTAGGGTTTATAGAGAGAGAGGAATGATAGGGAGATAGAGAGAGGAGACTGAGGAGAGAGATAAGGAGATAGAGAGTGAGGCACATGGCTAGGGACATACAGAGAGAGATCAAGAGAGGTAGAGGGATGATAGAGATAGGGAGATAGGGGAGAGATAGGGAGATATAGGTTTAGAGTTGATTGGATTTAGGGTGTACATGGGTTTAGGGTTTCTCAGTTTTGGAGATAGCTAGATAGAAAGAGAGAGGAGACAGATAGGGAGAGATAGAGGTGACAAAGGGGAGAGATAGGGAGATAGAGAGTGAGCGAGATGTCTAGAGAAATAGGGAGAAGGATTGAGAGGTAGAGGGTTGATAGAGATAGGGAGATAAGGGAGAGATAGGAGATAGGGTTTAGGGTTGCTCACATTCAGGGTTTAGGGGTTAGGGGTTAGGGGTTAAGGTTTAGGGGCATTATTCAGGGTTTAGGGTTTATGGTTTAGGGGTTAAGGTTTAGAGGTTTAGGGTTTAGTGTTTAGAGAGAGACGACCAATAGGGAGATGTAGAGTGAGGGACATGGCCAAAGCATAGGGAGAGAGATTGAGAGGTAGAGGAATGATAGTGATGGGGAGATAGTGAGATAGGCAGATAGAGAGATAGGGGTTTAGGGTTTCTTGGGTTTAGTGTTTAGGATTTAGGGGTTTATATTTTCTCAAATTTAGGGTTTAGGGGTTAGGAAATAGGGGTTAGGGGTTATGGGTTAGGATTTAGGGGTTAGGTTTAATCATGTGTTAATATAGGTTGTGGAGTGAGAAATGGGTGGTATGGGTATGGTTGAATGGAGTAATGAGGTAATTTAATTGGTGATGACCTAGGTGAAGTGATGGGTAAGATGTCTTATGTAGGATTGCTAGAAAGTGTGATTGGTAATGGTGGGGATAGCTAAATGTCATCTTCTAAGGGTTCAAAGGTGAGGAAAGTGTAAGATGGGGATACAGGATAATCCGTGGTTTAATTATTATTCAAGGGAGTGTCCTTATATAATGATTATCAACAATGGTGTCAATAGGGGTAATGGAGTCTATGAATGTAGGTGTGAGAATGTGAGCTATGACATTGGGATTACAGTATTAGATGAATAATGGAAAGTACATGGGCACCTGTCTAGTGATGGAAGGAGTCACATGATCAAATGATGTTTGGGGAAGGGCTTTTATTAGGAAAGTAAGGATTTGGGTGATGGTCTAGGGTTTAGTGGAGAAGAATTTATGAAAAATGTGGAGGTCATTAAAATTAATATCCCTCCACCTCTATCTCCCTATCTCTCTCTTATCTCCCTCTAACTATCATCCCTCCACAGGTCTCAATCTCTATCCCTATCTCTCTAGACATCTCACTCACTCTCTATTTCATGTTCTCGACATACAAATGCAGTATACAGATAAAATGCATATTCACATACATTTGCGATATACGCAAGAAATGTTCTTCAACACACATAAGTGATATATACATGAATTGTATACGTGATATATGTTAGCGATATACACACGAGATGTATCTTCTCATACATTTGCAGTATACACATGAAATGCATATTCAATCACATGTTCCATCTATACTCATGTTCTGTCACTGAATATGTAGACTCATGTTTTTTCACTGAATATGCATTTCATGTGTATACTATAAATGTATGAGAAGATACATCTCATGTGTATATCGCTAACATATATCGGGTATACAATTCATGTATATATTGCTTATGTATGTTGAAGAACATTTCCTGTGTATATCGTAAATGTATGCGAATATACATTTTATGTGTATACTACATTTGTATGTCGAGAACATTTCATGTGTATATCGCAATTGTATGTGAGTATATTTCATGTGTATACTGTAATTGTATGTCGGGTTTGTATGTTGCAAATGTATGTTGTGAAGATACATTGAAAATGTGCATTTTGAATGATACAAGGACTGACCGGCAAAAATGGTAGAAAGAACCGGCACAACAAGTCAAGTTATGTATATGCAAAGTTGTAGTTATGCATTTCGGTGTGAGATGGGAGATCAAAAGACTAGTTTAAAGTTGGGCCGATGGATATATGTCATAATGAAAGGTTCAAAGGCTCATCAAAAGTGGAGTGATCGGAGCATCGGTATAAGAATTTCTAAGTCGGCCGATAATGTTTATCTTGCCGATAGGAAGAATGTATATGATTTGATGTTATTTGGGACTTTGAGAAGGTTTCTTAAAGCTGATTAAGCTTTAATCTATTTGAACTATGGGTTTTGATGGGTATTTCACTGTGTTTTGAGAGCTTCCACTGTGTGCTCTGCATCAGACCAATAGGGAGATATAGAGGAGTCCAAGGGGAGAGATAGGGAGATAAAGAGTGAGGGACATGACAAGAGACATAGTGAGAGAGATTGAGAGGTAGAGGGACAAAGGTGATAGGGAGATAGGGGAGAGATAGGGAGATAGTGGTTTATGGTTACTTGGGTTTAGTGTTTAGGGGCTTGGGGTTTAGGGTTTCTCAGGTTTAGGGGTTAGGGGTTAGGGTTTAGGGGCATTATAATTTATGGTTTAGGATTTATTGTTTAGGGGTTAGGGGTTAGGTTTAGAGGTTTAGGGTTTTGGATTTAGGGTTTATAGAGAGAGAGGAATGATAGGGAGATATAGAGGAGTCTAAGGGGAGAGATAGGGAGATAAAGAGTGAGGGACATGGCCAGAGACATAGGGAGAGAGATTAAGAAGTAGAGGGACAAAGGTGGTAGGGAGATAGGGGAGAGATAGGGAGATAGTGGTTTAGGGTTACTCGGGTTTAGGGTTTAGGGGTTTAGGGTTTCTCAAGTTTAGGGGTTAGGGGTTAGGGGTTAGTGTTTAGGGGCATTATTTAGGGTTTAGGATTTAAATTGTTTAGGGGTTAGGGGTTAGGTTTAGAGGTTTAGGGTTTATAGAGAGAGGAATGATAGGGAGATAGAGAGAGGAGACCGAGGAGAGAGATAAGGAGATAGAGAGTGAGGCACATGGCCAGGGACATAGGGAGAGAGATCAAGAGAGGTAGAGGGATGATAGAGATAGGGAGATAGGGGAGAGATAGGGAGATATAGGTTTAGAGTTGATTGGATTTAGGGTGTACCTGGGTTTAGGGTTTCTTAGTTTTGGAGATAGCTAGATAGAAAGAGAGAGGAGACAGATAGGGAGAGATAGAGGTGACAAAGGGGAGAGATAGGGAGATAGAGTGAGCGAGATGTCTAGAGAAATAGGGAGAAGGATTGAGAGGTAGAGCCTGATGATAGAGATAGGGAGATAAGGGAGAGATAGGAGATAGGGTTTAGGGTTGCTCGCGTTTAGGGTTTAGGGTTTAGGGGTTAGGGGTTAAGGTTTAGGGGCATTATTTAGGGTTTAGGGTTTAGGGGTTAAGGTTTAGAGGTTTAGAGTTTAGTGTTTAGAGAGAGAGGACCAATAGGGAGATATAGAAACCCCTATCTCCTCTATCTCCTCTATCTCTTGCCTCTCTCCCCCTATCATTCCTATCTCCTCCTCTATCTTTTCCTCTCCTCTATCTCTTCCTATTTGTCTCCTCTCTATCTCTATGTACCTAGCCATCTCTCCCAATCTCTCTATCTCTTGCCTCTCTCCCCCTATCATTCCTATATATCCTATCTCTCCCCTCTATCTTTCCCTCTCCCTTATCGATGAAGGAAATGGAAACAAGAAAAATAGGACTCCCTTTCTCAGGTTTAGGGTTTAGAAAAATGAGAGGTCGATCCTGAGTGTCACAAGTTTGATCTCAATTGTTGACACAAATATCATCTAATATGTAAGTTAAACATGAAATGATTTGTTACAATTTACACCAAAACTACTTGCTTTTACAAATTTTTTATGACAATTATCTATTCAAAAGTGCCTTTGAAATACTATGAGATACCTCAGTATAAGTAAATCATATAAAAATCAAATATATATATCATCATAATCCTATATAAATTTTGATAGTTTGTCCAAAATCTCTCCTTTCATATGATACAACCTTTCTAAAATTTGGATTGTATTTTATAGCTAAAATGCCTAAATACTAAAATACTAAAATAAAAAGCAATGAAAATAATTGAGAAAAAGAAAATAGATATCCATTGTGAAAAACATAAAAAGTGAAAAAGACACTGGGTTTTTGCAAACCCGCGGCTTGCAAAACACAGTGGCATCTTTGAAGAACGGATATCAGAGGTGAATGGATATCCGATCCAAAAAGGTAAGATCTTTAGCATTTTTTTTGTTTGTTTTGTATATTCAAGCAATTTTTTTAGTTTTTTATGCTAAGTGGGTATGTTCTCCTTTTTTAATTAGGCAAAATGGATGCACAAAATGAAAACCCAAACCCTCCACCACCAAACCCTCCTCCTCCAACAATAGAAGAGAATATTCAAAGAAATATTGATCATATAAGTAGGATCATTGAAATGTATTGCCACCACCCTCAATTGTCTACAATGACATCAAATTTAGAGGGAATCATTAATCATGTTCAAACCTTGTCAACCTAACATGAATCATTTAGGCAATGGTGAGAATCCAAGAAGGCTGAATATGCTAATGGTTTGTCATATGATGAAGTCAAAGAATTAGAGATTACAAAAACTATGTTAGCCCAACACTTTGTCAATCCTAAAACTGGATTGCATGTTGATGTCCGTAAGGCCAAGTTTTCAATCAAATGGTGTATTCATGAGGGCATTAGTTAGAACTTTTGGGATCGTTGGTGGATGGTTTTTGATAAACCACCCAACAACAATTTAGATGTACCTTTGTATTTCCTTCGTAAACTCTATGCAGATTTTGTCATGGGTCAACATGTTAATTATTTTAATTTTAGAGAGTTTCAAGGAGTGGGCAAATGAATGCCTCAAGATAGACCTGGGGCAATTAGACAAGTACAAGGTCCCTATATTCCCCCTCCTGCTATCCCTTCTCCACCCCCAATGCAGCACCCAGACGTTGTTGCAAATGCAACACAATAGGGCCTTAGTGCCATACACTCTTTGACCGAGCATTTGATTATATAGACATCTTAGTTTGCACAAGCACATGATGAAGGCGATGATATTGGATCACCTAGTTCTACCAGGCCATCGTCATCCACACATGTATGTGTGCCCCATCATTGCATTTCTTGCAATCATTTATGCTTAGGTCCTATTATAGAGAGTAGTGAGTCACTGTTGAACACATCAGAGTACAATCTCCATTCACAAGATGAGGTAATGGGGTCTAGAACTCAAGCTGAGGGTTCAAGGACAAGAGTAGAAGCTACCGGATCAATGAACCATAGAGAAGGAAAAATGCATGAGCAATCTTTTGTGCAGGTAAAATTTAAAGTTAAATTTTATGGTCTATTCCATTTGAATATATAAACAAATTTATTAGTACTAATGTATCTAAGTGGGATAACAGTTGATGATAGAGGAGGAGTTGACATAAGTTCATCATGGAACTTTGTCTGCCATCCAATTTGGCTTGGACTTGTCGGTATAATTTGTTCTACACATCAACTTTTTTTTTATGCATTTATTTCTTTGTGAGTACTTATATATTAATTTATATCTTGATGTTAATTTTATTTTATAGTCAATCAAAAATGTGAATGATGTGGCATCTCTACCAATAGTCTTTTCTCGAACTCCTGATCAACCCAAGGGACTATCATTTGCAGAATGGATTTCTCAACACCAACAAAGGGTGGAGGTAATTTGATTGAATTGTATTTTAATTGATAATTTAGAAAACTTAAATATTTGATTATATGCATTTAGAGTCTTACATTCTTGTCATTTTGATAATTCAAAGTCCTCAATTGAAGCAGGAGGCCTCGATGGTGGTATGTGCTTGTTTTCTAGTAGATGAGTTTTTGTGTAGTGCACTCTAGATTGTTTGTCTGTAACACATCTA
The DNA here is from genome assembly GCA_027924645.1 of Cunninghamia lanceolata. Lineage (NCBI taxonomy): Eukaryota > Viridiplantae > Streptophyta > Pinopsida > Cupressales > Cupressaceae > Cunninghamia > Cunninghamia lanceolata. The sequence continues at coordinate 14,584,786 of BSBN01000068.1, read as the reverse complement.
ACCTTTTTAAATGTATGCATTTCCTATTTTGTTTAATAATTATATATTAATTTATTTCAATGTTACTTTGTTGTAGTCTCTTGAGAATGTGAGTGATGTGCCACCTTTGCCATCATGCTTCACTAGGACACTTGATCGTCTTAAGAGAAAATCATTTGCAGAATGATTGTCCGAACAACAACATAGAGTCGAGGTAATTGAATTAAATTTTTCTAAATAATTGATAGTTTATCTAGTGGTCTTATAGTTGATTGTAGTGATTTAGATGCATGTTAATAAATGAAAGTTCTTAATTGTAGTAGATAAGAATCTATTTACTAACTTTAACTTATTTTTATTTACCATTGAAGAGATTAATCAAATTTGTGTTTTGACTTGTTAATGCAGGAAACTTTGCCTCCATCAATTACTAGACATTTTGGTACAAAGAGGACACTTTTTTAGGTTCCATCACAAATTGAGGATCCATCACAGATTGAGGGTCAAGTGGACTTGTAGTATTTGATGTAACTATTTGGCATGTAGATTGTATATAGATTTTGAGACATGGCATATGGCACATTTTGTAAAAAATGTTTTGAGTTGGCATATTTGCCAAATTTTTGTATATGTCTACCATTATGGACTAGATTTTAATATATATACACCTTGATATACAATATAATTTAAATTCCTTATGTGCATGTCATGATACTTCCCATGATGCCATACATTATGATGATAGTTCTTTAGTCCATTAATGATATGTTTAGCATTGAGAATGGTTTTAGATCAATAGAATCAATATGACAAAATTCCTTATATGCCCTAATCAAGCATAGTAGCTTGAAATCTAATAAGGTCATGATAAACCATTTCATCATGTATTTAGTCTTCATCTTGTCAAATTTTGTAAATATGTCAAAGTTGTCATATGAAAAATGTAAAAAAAATGCAAAAGTATGGAAGATGAATAGGCAAGTACTCAAAAGTCAGTTGGAGACTATTGGTTTCCCTCAAATCATGTATAAATATGCATAAACCTTCATGGAAAAGGCATTGGAGATGTATTGAAAACATTTTGAAGATGAATTGAAGACAAGTTTGAATGAAATTAATGTCAAGAAACTTTGTTTTTGCAGATTTTACTATTTTGCTGCTATTTCTTTGTTTAGTACAACCCTGTATGGATGTGTTAGGGGTTGAGAGAAATTGTAATTGAAAGCTGGTAGAATCTATTTCAGTTGGGTGTGTGTGTGTATGCAAATCCCATTTATGGCTGAGAAGCTCTCTATTTACTATTATTCAACTCTCGTTGATAGGAGGTTGGCTCTACAACTATTGCAATTTGTGTATGAAACCTAGATGCCTACGAGATCATATATATATATATGTATGTATGTATGTATGTACATCCTATTTATGGTCAAGTAGCTCTCTATTTACTATCATTGAACTCTCATTGATAGGAGGTTGGCTCTCCAACTATTGCAATTCAATCCATTTGTAACGATGCCTCTATCATCTTGAGTTTTATCCTATCTCTGCATCAATTTAAAATCACAAAGATGACAACACCATACAATCCTCATTGGGTTGTTAAAATGCACAAAACAATCATACAAGATAGTCATTCATGAAATTACTATGCAAAGAGGGTTTATAAGTTACATTAGGTTTTGTATAAATGATCTAATGGATTTATAATGTTGTCAAACACCAAAATGGATGATTTATATGAGTTTTGGGACTGTCATAGTACATGTACAACTTGCCCTTTATGATTGTTAAAAAGATACACATGGCTATCCAAAAACTGCCCTTTATGACTATCCTAAAACATCGTGTATATGCTCATAAAAGCCATCAAACTCTGAGAATAAACTTGTCATTCAATAAGGAGTGAAAGGATAAAGTCAAATTCTAAAAAACCTTATTTTGTGTGCCAAGCGTCCTAGTGATTCTGGGCAAGAGGCTACCAGTAAAGTCCCTTAAGATCCCTGAGACCAGAAAATGCCAAACTTTGACGGAGTAGTTCTCAAAATTTGTGAAAGCTGAGAATGTTTTGTTTGGACCTACAGGTGCACATGGGGTCCATCCACAATAACCTCTCTCATTTTTGGTCAACTCCATTCCATTTGCCCGTGCCGAAATCAAACACATTGTTTCAAAATGCTTCAATTTGATGCAGTGGAAAGGTGCTAGGTGTGACATTTTTCATTCCATAGCTCGTGGGGTCGAACAGATTATGCCAACACATTGGGGTGGGTGGTTAAATACCATTGGGGGTCTTTTTTGGTGCGCCAAGCATCCTAGTGATTCCGGGCAAGAGGCCATCAGCAAAGTCCCATAAGATCCTTGAGACCAAAAAACTGCCAAACTTTGACGGAGCAGTTCTCAGAATTCATGATAGCTGGGAATGTTCTGTTTGGACCTACAAGTGCATGTGGAGTCTATCCACAATAACCTCTCTCATTTTTGGTCAACTCCATTCCGTTTGACCGTGCCAAAATCAAACGCATTGTTGCAAAATGCTTCAAGTTGATGCAGTGAAAAGGTGCTAGGTGTGACATTTTTTATTCCATAGCTCGTGGGGTCGAACGGACTGCACCAACGCGTCGGGGCGGGTGGATAAATGCCATTGGAGGTCTCATTTGGTGCGCCAAGCATCCCAATGATTCTGGGCAAGAGGCTACCGGCAAAGTCCCTTAAGATCCTTGAGACCAAAAAACTGCCAAACTTTGATGGAGTAGTTCTCAGAATTTGTGAAAGCTGAGAATGTTTTGTTTAGACCTATAGGTGCACATGGGTCCATTCACAATAATCTCTCTCATTTTTGGTCAACTCCATTCTATTTTCCCATGCCAAAATCAAACACATTGTTTCAAAATGCTTCAATTTGATGCAGTGGAAAGGTGCTAGGTGTGACATTTTTTATTCCATAGCTTGTGGGGTCGAACAGACTGTGACAACGTGTCAAGGTGGGAGGGTAAATGCCATTGGAGGTCTCCTTTGGTGCACCAAGCGTCCCAGTGATTCCAGGCAAGAGGCTACTGGCAAAGTCCCATAAGATCCCTGAGACCAAAAAATTGCCAAACTTTGATGGAGTAGTTCTCAGAATTTGTGATAGCTGGGAATGTTTTGTTTGGACCTACAGGTGCACGTGGAGTTCGTCCACAATAACCTCTCTCATTTTTGGTCAACTCCATTCCGTTTCACTGTGTCGAAATCAAACGCATTGTTGCAAAATTCTTCAATTTGATGCAGTGGAAAGGTGCTAGGTGTGACATTTTTTATTCCATAGCTTGTGGGGTCGAACGGACTACGCTAATGCATCGGGGTGGGTAGGTAAATGCCATTGGAGGTCTCTTTTGGTGCACCAAGCAGCCCAGTGATTCCGAGCAAGAGGCTACCGACAAAGTCCCGTAAGATCCTTGAGACCAAAAAATTGCCAAACTTTGACGGAGCAGTTCTCGAAATTCATGACAGTTGGGAATGTTCTTTTTGGACCTACAGGTGCACGTGGAGTCCATCTACAATAACCTCTCTCATTTTTGGTCAACTCCATTCCATTTGACCGTGCCAAAATCAAACGCATTGTTGCAAAATGCTTCAATTTGATGCAGTGGAAAGGTGCTAGGTGTGACATTTTTCATTCCATAGCTCATGGGGTCGAACGGACTTCACCAACGCATTGGGGTGGGCGGGTAAATGCCATTGGAGGTCTCATTTGGTGCGCCAAGTGCCCCAGTGATTCCAGGCAAGAGGCTATCGGCAAAGTCCCTTAAGATCCCTACGACCAAAAAATTGCCAAACTTTGACGAAGCAGTGGAATGTAAAATTTCAATCCTAGCAACTTTTGACTTTGTCGGTAGCTTACAGCTCAGAATGACTGGGACGCTTGGTGCACGAAACGAGACCTCCAATGGTATTTACCCGTCCACCCTGACACGTTGGCGTAGTCCGTTCGACCCCACGAGCTATGGAATGAAAAATGTCACACCTAGCACCTTATCACTGCATCAAATTGAAGCATTTTGTAACAATACATTTGATTTCGGCACAGTCAAACAGAATGGAGTTGACCAAAAATGAGAGAGGTTATTATGGATGGACTCCACATGCACCTGTAGGTCCAAACAGAACATTCTCAGCTATCACAAATTCTGAGAACTACTCCGTCAAAGTTTGGCATTTTTTTGGTCTCAGGGATCTTAAGGGACTTTGCCAATAGCCTCTTGCCCAGAATCACTGGGACGCTTGGCGCACCAAACGAGACCTCCAATGGCATTTACCCGCCCACCCCGATGTGTTGGCGTAGTCCGTTCGACCCCACGAGCTATGGAATGAAAAATGTCACACCTAGCACCTTTCCACTGCATCAAATTGAAGCATTTTGTAACAATGCGTTTGATTTTGGCACGGTCAAATGGAATGGAGTTGACCAAAAATGAGAGAGGTTATTGTGGATGAACTCCACATGCACCTATAGGTCTAAACAAAACATTCCCAGCTATCACGAATTCTGAGAACTGCTCCATCAAAGTTTGGCAGTTTTTTGGTCTTAGGGATCTTACGGGACTTTGCCGATAGCCTCTTGCTCAGAATCACTTGGACACTTGGCGCACCAAACGAGACCTCCAATGGCATTTACTTGCCCACCCCAATGCGTTAACACAGTCCGTTCGACCCCATGAACTATGGAATGAAAAATTTCACACCTAGCACTTTTCCACTGCATCAAATTGAAGCATTTTGCAACAATGTGTTTGATTTTGGCACGGTCAAATGGAATGGAGTTGACCAAAAATGAGAGAGGTTATTGTGGATGGACTCCATGTGCACCTGTAGGTCCAAACAAAACATTCCCAGTTGTCATGAATTCTGAGAACTGCTCTGTCAAAATTTGGCAGGTTTTTGGTCTCAGGGATCTTACGGGACTTTGCCGGTAGCCTCTTGCCCGGAATCACTGGGACACTTGGCTCACCAAACGAGACCTCCAATGGCATTTACCCATCCACCCCGATGCATTGGTGTAATCCGTTTGACCCCACGAGCTATGGAATGAAAAATGTCACACCTAGCACCTTTCCACTGCATCAAATTGAAGCATTTTGCAACAATGCGTTTGATTTCGGCACGGTCAAACGGAATGGAATTGACCAAAAATGAGAGAGGTTATTGTGGATAGAGTTCACATGCACCTGTAGATCCAAACATAACATTCCCAACTATCACAAATTCTGAGAACTACTCCGTCAAAGTTTGGCAATTTTTTGGTCTCAGGGATCTTATGGGACTTTGCCGGTAGCCTCTTGCCCAAAATCACTGGGACACTTGGTGCACAAAATGAGACCTCCAATGGCATTTACTTGCCCACCCCGACGCGTTGGCATAGTCCGTTCGACTCACAAGCTATGGAATGAAAAATGTCACACCTAGCACCTTTCCACTGCATTAAATTGAAGCATTTTGAAACAATGCGTTTAATTTCGGCACGGGCAAATGGAATGAAGTTGACCAAAAATGAGAGAGTTTATTGTGGATGGACCCCATGTACACCTGTAGATCCAAACAAAACATTCCCAGCTATCACAAATTCTGAGAACTGCTCTATCAAAGTTTGGCAGTTTTTTGGTCTAAGGGATCTTAAGGGACTTTGCCGGTAGCCTCTTGCCCAGAATCACTGGGATGCTTGGCGCACAAAATGAGACCTCCCCTAGCATTTACCCACCCACCTCGATGTGTTGGTGCAGTTCGTTCGGCCCCACGATGAGCAGAACAAAAAATATTGTTCTAGTTGACACATTCTCAATCATTGACATGGATGATATCTCAGTACCATTCCTTTAGGCACAATATGAGCTTCTAATGGAAGGCGCAATTGTGAGATTAGAGATGATGAAAAGTGTGTGTCATTCACAATCATGTTTTACTTGTCTTTAATGATGATTCCTTGATTCAACTTAATCCTTTGATAATACATTTTAACCTCCTTATGAAAGCACACTTTCAAGGTTGCTTAAGTAAGAGCTAGCGCCTCAACATCTAGGCGCACTTTTGGTGTTCTAGAAGCATGAACTAGCACCTCAAATAGTAAGGCACTTTCAAGGTTGTTTGAGCAAGAGCTAGCGCCTCAACATCTAGGCGCACTTTTGGTGTTCTAGAAGCATGAACTAGCACCTCAAATAGTAAGGCACTCATTCTAGGTTGTTTATTCAATAATTGGTGCCTTGTATTCATTATCAAGGCGCATATCCAAAGTCATAGAGATATGAAGTGGCACCTCACTAATCGAGGTGCACATTTGATGGTGTAGAGAGGTAGATGTGCACCCAAGTCATCATTCAATGCCTTCAATAACTATAAACTCCTTTGATGATGCATTTTATCCTTCCAATTTACTATCTAGCCTTAGGCACACATTTTAGGTTGATCAATCATAATCCAGTACCCTAAGTACCAAGGTGCACTTTTAGGCTAGTTTGATCAAGGATTAGCACCTTCACTTCTAGGCAGAAGTTTGGAGTTGAAATACATCAAAATAACAAGTTTCTTCATCACTTCAAACATCTTTAACACTTTGAAGATCTCTAATGCATGATTGAATATCAAGAAACCAATGTATCATTTTATGAAGGTCTTGATGAGAAGAACAAAAAATATTGTTCAAGTTGATACATTCTCAATCATTGAACCAATGAAATTGATGCAAACATGCAATTTGTTCATGTTGTGCCATCATGTTGATGCAAACATTCTCTATCATTCATATTGTCACATGTTGTAAGCCATGTATGTGAAGATGTAAACATAGTATTGGTGACATGAGCAACACTACTACATATTCTTAAGTGTTGTAAATATACATCTTCTTATTTAATCATGTGTTGTAAATGAAGGATTGCAATATGTGCACAAAACATAATTTTTGATAAGGATTGAAAGGAAATGTTAAGAAAATGCAATTGGCGAGTGTAAATCCAAAGTGTGGAAGCATAGACAAGGCATGTGAACAGTTTGGCATGACACCTCAAAGAGATGCTATCTCATGGAATGCAATGATTGCAAGATATGCACAAAATGGATTTTTTGAAAAGGCTTTAGAAACTTTGAAGCAAATACAATTGGAACATTTAAAACCAAATTCCATAACCTTTGTAAGCATTCTCCCTACTTGTGCCAAATTAGGATCTTATATATACATATATGCATAATGTCATGAAAATAATGTATAGTGTATATATCAAGCCATATAGGCATGTACAAATAAAACCATATGGGTATATACAATGATATACATCGATAACATACAAAAGTATGTTTACAAAGCCAAATAGGCATATGTAACAAAATGTCCCAAAATCAAATCTCCTATCCAGATTGCTATCAAATAATCTATGGCTCTTTCTAGGCCATGAATATGGTGAACCAGTCAATGACTCATCCTCTATCACTCATCGACTAGACCTCCTGCACATTAATACAGAATTTAATATTCAAAATATATAACATGACATAAGTAATCAATCACTTACCGCCAATTGGTGATCCCTCTTGATCATTTCTTGTCTCTCTTCTTCTATAGATATGGATGGGTAGGGGAGGTGACATCCTGTGAGAAGCATGAACAAGCAAATTTAAGTAAACATGAATATCATAAATATGTACATTAAATGTTGCGCTTATTATAGGACTGTTCTAGGACTATTTTAGGACTGTTGTAGTTAAAACTATCCTAGTAGACATGTATAGGACTGTTATAGGACTATCATCTAATGGAATACAATGATGGAAAGATTACTATCAAGATTAGTATGAAGATTAATTATGACTATTATAGGACTTTTATAAGAATGCAAAGTAAGGAAGCATAGGCAAGGCACATGAACTATTTGGTGGAATACCTCAAAGAAATGAGATTTTTGTCAGATGTTGTAGTTGCAATTGCCATGTGACACATGTATGTAATATGTGAAAGCATAGGCAAGGCACATGAACTATTTAGCAAAAGACATCAAATACATGTCATCTCATGGAATGCCTTATGTAGAAAAAGGTACAAATGTGCAATATTAAGAAATACAAATGAGAACTAAAAATCATACCTCGAGTATAGTCAAAATAACCTACGATGCCATACAAAATAATTTATGATGCCATGCAAAATAATCTACGATGCCATGTAAAATAACTTTATTCGCAGTCCTGTATAGTCAAAAGTATGCATTATAGTTAAAGTAACAAGATTTTTAATAAAACAATTCTAAAAAATAGAAAAAACAAGAACAAGTTAAGATAAAAAATGTCATACCTGTCCATCTGGAAGTTTAAATGCTAGTCAAGTGTACCTGAGGGGTCATCTCGTACCTTCAAAGTATCTAATATTGCTTCATGATCAACATTACTAATTGTCCATAGTTCTTTTAATTTTGGTTTTCCACGATGCTTTAGTAACTTGACATTTGTTGCTACAACTAGGTGAGAATACATCAATATGGTTTTATGCTTCTCAAAGTCTTTAAAGGCCGGGATGCCATTATTTTTAATCATATATATTTATAACCAAGTCCTAGCAATAACAACTGATCCTGTAGGATATGTGAACCCATCATCATCTGTCATAGGTTGTGTTAGCTTTTGTTTTCCCTGTACACATCGTGCCAACCAATAGTCTGACCTCTCTTCATTTCCATGCAGTGCAACAACTGCATAAACATGACCTGGCTGTACAAGGTCTAAAAGATGTTCATAGTCAAATAAGCTCTCCATGTCATTGACGGAAGATGATTGACCTTCATATAAAGGGATTAAATATTGTGGAATCCATGCATCTACCCACTCACTTGACTCACAATTGTTCCAATCACATTTAATACAACTCTGACAAAAACAAGCTAATTCTCGTGTCCAAATAGTCCATGTACTTGCATTTGAGCTTTGAAATGAATGCATCTTTGATGATTCACCGATTCTCTGACATTCCAATTTCTCTATCGCTATCCCATCATCAACCAACCAAAAGAACCTGCGCACTTCAGAATCAAGAGCCACTCCTCGTGACAATGCACAGTTACACCACTTAACAATGGAATCTGCATCACTGAATGTAGCACCATCTCTAATATTTAGTTGTTCTTAAAAAGAGCTCAATTCATGCGTGCACCTGCTCCATCATGTTCACCTTTTCCATGCCTAGCTTCAAAAAAATTCCAAATATGAGGTATACCCTTGTCTACATGTATTTTGCTCAACCAATAGAAATTACAAGCATTCTTGAATTGACCAGTGCAACTATCTAACCAAATGAGATGTTGATCCATTCTAATATCTTTTTCTTGCAAGAACCCATAAAATTGTTGAAAACAATATTGCACAAAATCTGCTGAATGAGATCAATCATCACTCATGTAAAAATGGTATTCTCTGACAATCTTCCTATTCTCTTTTGTACTCTTGGGGGCATGTCTGTATGTGATGTGAACAAAAATAGCAATCTGAATAGAATTGTAGTACTAGGATTGAACTTCATTTTGGGGTTACAATGTATAGTTTTCTGCAAAATCAACTACAAAGACAATAGTTCCAACTGGGAAAGAGTCTTTACACATCTTGTACTATTGATCTAACCATCGACACCTGTGGCTACATCTGACATACTTGTAGAAAAGATTTTTCTTAAAATCATCAATAAAATCAGCAATACTTACCTCTTACAATCAACTCACATCTAGAACCTTCACCTCCACTTTTTAAATTATATTTCACTATCTCATATCTCTTTTTCTCAACCATTCTCTTTCCAGAATCATGCCCATTGCCCTCATGAAAACATGATACAAAATTTGACAACCCACCACATTGTAAACACTTTTCATTTAAACAATCATTCTTGTAGAACATGCAACCATCATCTCTAATACATAGAAATAAATCCAATAAGTCCCTAGATGACTTTGGTAGTTGAATTGCACCACACTCCTGTAACATTTCCTTAGTGTGCAAAGTAGAATGAATATTGCATAATAATTCATGGTACATAGAAAAATCTACATGGTATTTGCAACAACATGTATTACGAACTTTAAGAGGAACACAATAAAATGGCTTAAGAGATTCAAATGCTCTTTGTGAGATTGTCATGCCTGGGTGAGTTTCACAATATTGTTTGTACAATGTTGTTTGGCCACATTCCAAGTAATGTTTAGGATGTGGTGTGCGGTCTTTATCACCAATTCTTAACTTTACAACATCTTTTGCATTTGGTGATACCCTAGAGTTAGTGTGCCAAAATCATTCAATTTCTTCCTTTGTGCTATCAATTAGCTTCTTGTCAACTCGTGGAAGCCTACCACTGAAAGCCCAAGTATCATTAGCAAGAGGACTATCTAGCCTTGATCTTAATGCTAGTGCTTTTGACAATGTTTTACGATTCAATCTTAAGTCAACACAAGTTTGCCTTATTAATCAAGCATTTCTTAATTGCTTTCTTACTATTGAGGTTGTTATTACTCTACGGGAAGCTCTTTTATCTTTCTCCTTGCTAGTCTTTCCAATAGAATTGAGTGCATTGAAAAGGCTTCTAACAAGAATTTTATTCCGATCAGACACTTTGTTTAACCGAATCTTTAATTTCTTTAGTAAAGGTCTCATTTTGTACATCTTTAATAATTGCACAAAAAATTGGCATTGTTTGGCTAATGTTATCTTCTCAAAGTATTCATTGAAGAGTTTTGTAGCCCACAACCGAACCGTTCATGACGACCTCTTGCCTTCAAGTTTTTCCATTATGTTCTCATCAATTTCAAGTAACCATTTTGGGGTTCTTGGGTGTTTTTCAATTTCATCACAGTTATTCTCTTCTTGACAAATGTCCTCTCTTCTTATGAAATTTGGAGATACATTGATTGTTCTTGTTTCATCCATGTTATCAACCTCATCAATTTTATCAACAAATGGATTATGGAGTGCAATTTCAACATCATGATGTTCATATCCACTTTCTTCAAGTGCACGTCTTTATTTTTCTTCTTCTTTGTCCATGGTATTGCTATTATGAATAGGTGTTTCATAACATTTTTTAATATTTTCATTTGCAATATCATGGTGAATTTCATTCTTATCTAACATTTCATTATAATCAAAATTAACATCTTCAATTTGCATGTCATTAGATGGTGAAGAAGAAGATTCACCTTGATGAGCATCCACCAAACCCACTCTTCCAATCCTCTTCCTTTCCCTATATTTTCCCCTAATTGCTTCAATTTCCTCCAATGTAACTTTCCTCCTCCTTTTTGCTTTATGACGACTGTTGCTCCCCATTAGGGGAACAAAAATATCACCCTTATGATTGTAACAAGAAAATTGTCTCCAAAAGTGCATAAAAATATTCCTTTCACTATCATAGCCAGAAATCATGAGTATTTCGACAGCAGAGGATCTCTAGTTGCAGATGTCGGGCCCAACAATATTCCTTTTGTCTTTTTTCTGCATTCACAAAATGGATATCCATTTTGGAAATGGATATCCGTTTTAGAAACGGATATCCATTTTGGAAATAGATATCCATTTTCAAAACGGATATTCATTTCTTAAATCCCAATTCTTTGCCAACGAACACTCTGCAACGTCCATATCGCTACTACAAAATAGATATCTATTTTATTATGTACATTTGGATTCTAGACTAGGGATTCATTTTATTATTCTATAAACTTGTGAATTACCATCTAATATGAATGTTTACACACTAATCCACCTAGGTATCAACTTAATAAAGCTCTAGATATAAGCCATTATTTGATTTGAGTAATCTTACTTTGGACATATTTGTGAAGATTCCTAAAGAGCCTGGACATACAATTGTAAAGATGATATAGCCTCCATATAAGCATAAAGATGATATATAATTTTAGTTTGTTGAAGGCCATGTAAATCAGTCATTGATGAGGACTCTGCTACACCTAAAGTTGAGTCCTTTGTTTGGAACTTTGAAGCATGCAAAGAGGCAAGTGACTTGTAATGCTTAAGTAAACACAAGTCTCAACATGATGTAGTTCAACTTGATGACATGTCTAAATATGACACATTTTAGTTTGTATTGCATGAGGACTTCCTTATTCATGTATATCAAATTTATAATTAGGTATATTTTTCTGAAGTGTATGAGTTTGAGGCTTTCAATTTTTGTATTGACTCACTTGAAGATGCTAGCAGCCATGTGAACATGATTAATATGGGATCCAAGAGTTGTCCTTTTCCCATGCATTTGGAGTGGATTGTTGGCCCTTATGATTGTTTAAATCATGTTGGCCTAGCATTTGAATAGTTGCTTCGTGACATGGATGGGAATAGATAATGTATAGACTTTATCACACTTTAGGGTTTTCCCATTATATGCTAAAATGTTATGACTATCCACTTATTATATTTTAGGCTATCATCAAATGAGGAGCTTCTAAAGGAAAAAATGTTGTCCCAAAAGAAGGCTCAATGTTATTCGTAAAGACATTAGATTGTTAAAATACAAATTCAAGGGTAGATATTCCTTGGGCTAGTTTAGTATAGAGAAGCAAAATTGCAATATATGACTATCCTAGGAATTAGAATGGTTGATCATAGGATATTCATGGCATTTTGATATTAATGGATGGATTGATGGATGTTTAGGGAGTTTAAGTTTAAATGTAATGTATGAGAATTCTTATTTATGAAGGATCTAATAGGTCTTATGTCTTATTTGTAGGCCATTCAAGAAAGAAATGAAAAGATACCAAGGACTATCATAACACCTATTACAATTAGGTGCATCAAAGGATTGTCATCCAGGACCTTACCAATATGGGAAGTTATCAAAACCATGTCATGTTTAAAATTAAAGGCTTTATCACCTCTTTGTCCCTATAGGCCTATTAGAACAATAGGTCACATTTTATTCATATACCGGGGTTGAGAATAAACACTAAGCATTTGTAGTTATGACAAGTGTAAATGGAAATAGATTACAACTTTAGACAATCTATCCTCTCCTAGATTGCACTGACTAAGTGGAAATTAAAAATTCCCTATCAATGTCCTTTATATACTAAAGGTATGGGTGAGAAAGGTAAACTTTGTATGTTGTAGACAAGGCCTCAAATGTAAAATATATTATGACAATAATGATAAGGACTGTTAGGCATGAATGCTATCACTATTATAGATTGTCAAACCAACCATAGGCTGCCATAATAGTACACTGCTGACTATCATACCTTTAGGCATGGTGCTATGAACCTTATGAGTAGAATGCATTGGTATTTGTGAGAAATGTATTGCTTATGTTAAGAATAAGTATTTATATTGTTTGAACATCATCAAAAGGTGGACTACAAATACGACTTTGTCAAAGGAAAACTTTAGTGGCAAAAATCTAACTATGAACTATTGTGCCATCCAAGCACAATCATGACCAACATCAAGGGATAGTCAAGGCATGGGTGTCTTAAGAAACACAATTGAAATTGTCCATGGATATTTGAAGTAATTCACAATATTCATGATCAAGAATCAACTCTGACTGTCTCAACAGTGGTAAATTTGGCTTCAAGACAATCAAAAATTAGGGATTCATTATCACCAAGTAATAAAGAAGAGTAACCGTAAGTGTCGACCTTCAATTTAATTATACAAGAGGATGAAGAAGGGCCCATAGCATTTTCATACCATAATACAACATACAAAAGGAAAATCATGAAGTTAAAACATGTGAAAAGGGTATCTATGTTAAAGAGGAGACTTGTGAATGGACGATGACTATCACTGTCAAAATAAGATATAGTCTCACTAAGGACAGTTAGGTGATTTGTGGATTGTCATGACTACAAGGCACAAAAATCTTGTGTATGAAGAGGAAAGAAATATAAATAAAAGAAGATTGAAGGATTGTTGCACCTGGGTACAATGATCCTAAAGGATTGTCATGCTAAAAGGATAATCAACAGTACAAAGATTCATATTTCAAGGCTATCCTTAATCTCATTCACATGGTCCTAATGTTGGTTTGATTTGCATGGAGTGAGATGACACTATCAGGATTAATTGAAAAGGTGAAAAGGTTTGGTACCAAATTTGGTCACAAGTGTAAAAATTACAATAAGCTTGAGAATATTGTTCACTAAACCTAGAACTATCACCAAGCAACATCCTATTCATAAGATGTGATCAACAAACATGTAAGAAAAATGGATATCAACCTTCTTGGTTATGCATGCTTGATAAGAGCCCATACTTTTCACAAGGAGCCACCAATTTTTAACTAAATATTTCCATTAGAAATGGATAAAAAAATGTTCCCCCAAATGAGGAAACTAGATTGTTAATTAGAATTCTATGTGTAATGTGATATGAAACAATAGATACACCTATAAATGACCAACTAACTTTAACTTCTTGTATTATTGTCTTAATGTCTCAAATATGTTGCTTCTCTTCATCTAAAACCAATGGTACAAAAATTTTCATAGATCAAGGAAATGGATATCCGTTTCCAAAACAGATATCCATCTTGCTTTGGTACAAAGCAAAATAGATATCCATTTTGGTTGTTGACTTTTCATGGATTCTAACGTGTTTTCATGTTTTAGTCTCTTCTTCAAACTTCACCCTTCGTGCTGATGACTTTTTTTAATGCAAAATTGATAAAACAAAAAGGGTTTATAGAAAAAATTGTTAGATTTCTAAAAATATAAGACTTGTTTGGTTATCATTTTATTAAATAATTATTAATAATTTTCTATATACCGTGTCTCTGAAATCCTGATGGACACACTGATTAAAAAACATCCATAAATTTCAAACCATTTCACCTTTTTGAGATCCGAAACCTACGTCACACTCTATGCTTTTCTAGCTATAGGTTAAAAAAATTTTGAATTTTTTTTTTTTTATCGAGTTAGGTTGGCTGGAAAATTACTTTTTAGTTTTTAAAAAAAGTCAGTAAAAAAATCATAAATAATTATTTTATTGGAAAAAAATTTCAAATAAATATGCGTCGCATCCGAACATGAGTCCTCTACTTATTTTGAAAGTTTAAAAATATATATATATAATTTTACTCATAGTTAGGTTGGCTGGACAGACACCCACTTTTTATTTTTTTCTGAAAAATTTAAAAGCTATTCATTGAAATATTCAATTTTCACTATGTAAATTTAGTTTTTTTTTTTTTAAATAGTAGCCTATAAACTAGATTCAATTCTCTACAAATTTTGTTCTTACATCTTTTTCAAATTGTGTAGATAATTCATTCAAATTTTCACATGAACTTGATAAAGTCTGATTTTTTGTATTTTCATTGCCACTTAGAGGTATAGTTTGGCCCATCATGATCCTGCACATACCCTCAAACATAAAATTAACAATTTTGAGTATATAGTGCAACCATTTTTAGCTTAATACAAATCTTAGTTTAATTAGTGAAACACTTGTAGTAATTGATATAAGGGGTTTTAAACTATCTTTACTATTTTGTAGGCACTCGTATTGCTAGTTCAACTATCTCCTATATCAACAAGCTAGTAAAATGTAGCTTTACACCAACCTATTGGATTATTGCTAAAAGGAGGACAATGTAGTGGAGCATTTCATTAGTTCACAATTGTTCAATGAAGAGGAGGATTAGATTTAAAGGTTATATTTTCCAAATAATGCATTGTGCAATGCAACATTTAATATGTGGCAGTGCACATCTATAAGGTAAAGATTTTTGGTTCAATAAGAGGTTGTGTGCAGTGGAGATGAAGCTCGAAGATAACATTCCTATTAGTTCACACACTTAGTCAAAGATGGATAAATGGATAAATAAGCATTAAATATGACTATTTAGGTTTTTAGTAGTGGAGATTGTTACAAAAGAAGTTGATTATGAGCCCCATACATATACTAATATCTTATTTAATTATGTGCCCTATCTATGGGAAAAGAATGTGCCACAAAGGAACTTGTTTAGAGAAAGATGTTGTAAAGGAACCTATTTCTAATCCCACAAAGGACCCAATGCTACTTGAATTCTTCTTGTGTTTTTCTCATATGCCTTGACTTTATGCAATTTTGCATTGAGGTTAAAATTTTAATTTAATCGTTGCAACTACCAATGCAATGGGAAATCTTACTTTATTTTGAGCTAGAGTCTATCTAAGACCATATAATACTCTTTGTAAAGGGTTGGAAACTAAATTATTTTAAGCTATTTTAGAATTTTTACCATTTTCTTTATTTTGTTGGTTTTCAAACATGACAAATGGGTTAAAGCAAGAAGTGGAGTATACATTTCGTGGACGTCTCCCGCAGATGAAAAATACTGCTTGGAAAGGGTACCCATTTTGAAAAAAATGGGTACCCGTTTAGGATCAGGCACCCGAAGCAAAACGGGTACCTGTTTTCAAAAAGTATTTTTTTTTACATGCCTATGGCTATTTTTTTTATTTTTTAGAAACGGGTACCCATTTCTAAAATTTTGAAATTTTAAAACCACCAATTTGCATTGGTTTTAGGCTTGGAAACCCAAGCCTTAGCTTTGGACCTCCAACTAGGAGACCATTAAAACAACAAGAGAAAAAACTAGTTTCACCACTATGGCTGATGACTTTTTTTTCAGAATATTTTAATGAAATCAAAACCCATTATAAATCTGAAAGTCTAGTTTTCAAATATGTAATTTTTTCTACTATTGAACATAATTTTCTATTTATTATTTATTTTCCAAACAAACTAACTCATAAACTTAAAATAACATAGGTTACTATTTTTTTAATAACTTTTGATTTTAAAAGTTTCTTGAAAAAAGAATTATGTTTGACCAAACTAGACATCATTCTCTACATGATGAAAAAAAAAATTGGTGAATTGATTAGTTTAGCTCAAATTATGTTGGCCGTACACGAGGGGTTTTAAAAACACTAATTAGGGTCATTAAAAAATTAATAAAAAAATATATATTTATCAAAAAATTACAAAAAAATATCCTAACCAAAATTCAACATCCTAAAAATCTTTCCACAGAAGGAATTAGAAAAATACATTAATTTAGGTCAAATTATGTTGGCTGTACACATGCATGCTTTTGTAAAAACTAGGGGACTTTTAAAAAGCCACTTTTTGTACATCTAATAAAAACCAACTTGCATCATCTAAGTATTAGAAAAAATTACATATTTGAAAACTTGAAACAAAATCCTACATTTCTTATTTTTTCATCATCTTAATATTTTATGTGCAAGTGCTTCAAATTGTCACTCCAAGTACAACAAAATTTGAAAAACAGGAAAAATAATTCCACTTTTTGGCCAAAAAGTGAACTCATCTTCTTGCACTTACCCAAATGCTATTATGATTCCATTTTTGTAATTGAACTGAGGATGTGGTGAATTCTACTAAATGCTTCATGATATATTTTTCTAATAGAAGATTTATGTATTCAATTTGCACATGAATATAGTAGTTGTATTAATTTTTCTTCATGGTTTATTTGTCCTTAAAAGTTTGAACCATCTTGTGCACCTTCCCATGTGTTTATTGGTCAAGTAAGATTAGTTTAATGGGATTCTCCTTTTTTATTGTATTCGATTTGGCATCTGCATAAAATAGGATAATTTCTAATTCCCCTCTCAACCCTTTATCTTTTACTCTTTTTATAAATCTATTAGGTATAGGAGTGGATTTGGTATTAGATTAGATATGAGATTAGACTTTTACTAGTGATCCATATTGAAAAGATAAATTTTATGATTATAGGTTCATCCCATTTTCAATCTTGATGTAATATCTATGATATTTTTAGAATGAAATGTATTGGAAATAGTTTATAAAAATTAAATTTGTAGTTTGTTAGTTTAATTTAAAATTATCATCTTGATTTTTACCCCTATCTCCATGATTGAACAACATTTGCATTAGCCTTTGAGTTATCTTGCATGACCAAAATATTGTAATATATACCTTGGGGAGATTTTATATCCAAAGTTTCATTAGAGATAGAGTAGATCCCTACCTTATCTAAGTTGGTGTGTCAAAATACCCATCAACAAATTGGTGCTAGGAGGATGTAGGTGAAAACCTATTGGACTTTAAGTTTTTAGAATTTTGAGTTGCATTAACAAGTTGGAAACTAGAGTTTATTGCATAAAGTGTGACTATCAAGCTATAAAGATGAACAACTATTACTATGTTAAAGTCCATTGAGGGTTACTTTGAATTTTTATACCTTCCCTAGGATAGGAAAACTAGAGTTGATAAATGAACATCTAGACTAATAAATACTTATTGAGCTAATAATTCACCTATATCTGTTGTTCCTTTTATCAATCCTTTTTCTATCCCTTAGAATTTACTAATAATTTCCTGGTTTGGTGCAATAAAATATTCTTTAGCTATCTTAAGTATTGCACATGATTTACCTAAGAATATTGAAAAGTTTTATCTAAAATACATACCTAGTGGGATTCTAATTTCCAAAATGCATATACAAGATTTAAAAGATGTCATAATTAGAACTCACATACAACATGAAGATGTAGCATGTAGATTATTTCCATATAGGGCATGTGCAAAAAGATGGGGAACCAAAAAGTGGCCAAAACCACTTTTTGGTCCAAACAAGATAAAACATGAGTGAGTTATAACACGCTTGCATTATTTCTTAATAGAAATAAAGTGTACGTTGCATTTGCACCCTCCAGGAGTAAATCTATTCTCTCCTTTATTTCAAATCTACATATAATTTTAATGATAAAAGACAATTGAGCAATCAATAAGAAAGAATTTTAAGGTATTAATATGGTCAAACAACAGGATAGTGGGGATTTTAAGGGTGTTAAACATACACTAGTACTATAGTGAATACTAGAAGAAAAAGTAATAGATAGAGAGATGGAGAGATAAATAGATAGAGAGATAGAGAGGGGGAGAAGGACAAGGAAAGATAGAGATAGAGAGGGAGAAATAGAGAGATAGAGGGGGAGAGTGAGGGAGAGGTAGAGGGAGATAGAGAGACAAAGAGAGATACAGAGAGATGGATAGATAAAGGGAGAGTGAAGGAGAGATAGACGGAGGGGGAGATAATGATAGAGAGAGCGAGAGATAGAGATAGAAAGATATAGATCGATAGGGACATTTAGATAGAGATAGAGAGGGAAGGGAAGAGAAAGGGGGGAAGGGGAGATTGAGAGATATAGATAGAGAGAGAGAGGAAGAGATAGGGATACATATATAGAGAGAGAGAGAATCTTTCTACCTATCTTCTATATCTATCTCTATCCTCCCTATATCTCTATCTTACTATCCTCTCTCTCTCTCTCTCTCTCTCTCTTATTTTACAAGAGAAAGACAAATGCACAATCAATGTAGGTAATGAGAATTTTGCATAAGATCTATAAGAGAGTTGGTATCACATGTATTTACATAATTTCTATATTGAATTGTAGCTAACTTCATTCACTGACTTGTGAGTGTGAGGAAGCAAGTCTACTTGAAGGTAATGAAGGACAAGAAGGTAAAGTTTATGAGGCAATGTAACTTCAGCCCTCACATTTCTTGAAAATTGGACAAAGAACATATCCATTATCATATTGATAGAAAACATGTACACATCCATTATCCATTATCAAATGAAAACATAGTTTATCCATTTGCATGAGAAAGTAAGGGATATATAAACTTTCAATCAAATGTAATTGGCACGTGTAAAATGAAATTCCATTGTGTTTGCAAGCATCCTCCCTGCCTGTGCCAAATTAGGATCTTTGGGACAGGGTATGGACATCCATGAAAGAATAAAGGATAAAGGAATTTTGATAGATGTTTTAGTTGCAACTACCCTAGGAGTCATGTATGCAAAGTGTTGAATCATAGACAAGGCACATGAACTATTTGACATGATGCCTTAAAAAAATGTTGTCTCATGGAATGCAATGATTGCAAGATATATGCACAAAATGGGATTTTACAAAAAGGCTTTAGAAACTTTCAAGCAAATGCAATTGGTGGGTGTAAAGCCAAATTCCACAACCTTAGCCAACATTCTCCTTGTCTATGCCCATATGGGATCTTTAGAAAAGGGTATGGACATTGATCAAATCATAAATGATATGGGAAGTTCGTCAGATGTTGTAGTTGCAACTTCCCTATGAGACATGTATGCAAAGTGATGAAACATAGACAAAGTAGGTGAACTGTTTGACATGATGCCTGAAAGAAATGTCTCATGGAATGCAATGATTGCAAGATATATGCACAAAATGGATTTTTTTCAAAAAGGCTATAGAAATATTCAAGAAAATGCAATTGATGGGTGTAAAGCCAAATTGCACAACTTTAGCTAGCATCCTCCTTGTCTATACCCATATGGGATCTTCAGAATAAGGTATGGACATCCATCAAAGCATAAAGGATATGGTAATTTTGATAGATGTTGTAGTTGCAGCTGCCCTAGGAGACATGTATGCAAAGTGTGGAAGCATAGACAAGGCACATGAACTATTTGACATGATGCCTCAAAGAAATGTTGTCTCATGGAATGCAATGATTGCAAGATAGATGCACAAAATGGATTTTTTCAAAAAGGCTTTAGAAACTTTCAAGCAAATGCAATTGGCAAGTGTAAAGCCAAATTCCACAAGCTTAGCCAACATCCTCCTTGTCTATGCCCATATGGGATCTTTGGAACAGGGTATGGACATCCATCAAAGCATAAAGGATATGGGAATTTCATCAGATGTTGTAGTTGCAACTCGCCTATGAGACATGTATGCAAAGTGATGAATCATAGACAAGGTAGGTGAACTGTTTGACATGATGCCTCAAAGAAATGCTATCTCATGGAATGCAATGATTGCAAGATATATGCACAAAATGGATTTTTTCAAAAAGGATTTAGAAAATTTCAAGTAAATGCAATTGGTGGGTGTAAAGCCAAATTCCACAACCTTAGCCAACATCCTCCTTGTCTATACCCATATGGAATCTTCAGAACAGGGTATGGACATCCACCAAAGCATAAAGGATATGGGAATTTTGACAGATGTTGTAGTTCCAGTTGCCCTAGGATACATGTATGCAAAGTGTGGAAGCATGGACAAGGCACATGAACTATTTGACATGATGCCTCAAACAAATGTCTCATGGAATACAATGATTGTAAGATCTGCATAAAATGGATTTTTTTGAAAAGGATTTAGAAACTTTCAAGCAAATGCACAAAACAAACTTTCAAGAAAATACGATTGGCAGATGTAAATCCAAATTCCACAACCTTATCCACCATCCTCCTTGCCTATGCCAAAATGGGATCTTCAGAACAGGGAATAGAAAACCATCAAAGCATAAAGGATATCAGAATTTTTTCACATGTTGTATTTGCATATGCTCTTATAGGCATGTATGCAAAGTGTGGAAGCATAGACAAGGCATGTGAATAGTTTGACATGACATCTCAAAGAGATGCCATTTCATGGAATGTAATGATTGCATGATATGTGGAAAATGGAATTTTTGAAAAGGATTTATAAACTTTCAAGCAAATGCAATTGGCACGTGTAAAACCAAATTCCATAACCTTTGCAAGCATCCTCCCTACCTGTGCTAAATTAGGATCTTTGGAACAAGGTATGGACCATAGAAACATATATCTTTAAAATATCCCAATATATTCCAATATATCTCGATATATTCTGATATTGTTATTGTGATTAGTGATAAGCATTGTTTCCTTTGACAACAACAAACACTTATGTCATTATTTATGATTTATGGGCATAGTCATTACTAGACAAAAGTGTCAAATGATTATGCTATCCTTTGGCTTGTCATTATTATTGCATCATAGATGTTAGTGTTGTGATTTATCCTTATCAGTGGATATTGTTGTCATTATTTCATTATAAAATAGTTGTATTATTGAGGCAATTGTTTGGCAATTTTCATAATTACATAGTAGTTGTTAATAATGTTGTACCAGGTGAGATGGTTTTCATCATCATTGTCTTTGGACATAACTATCCTTTTTTGATTAGTAATCATCTTATGATCACTAATCAATAGCATTATCTCATTATTGTGACCTATATAGTCTTGATCATTATGGTGTTTAGTAGCATCCTTATTAGTACTGTGGTCAATTAATATGGGCATCAATATTGTAATCAACATTATAGGAAATATTAATGATAAAAATGAATAATATGAAACATTGTTGAGATAGGACATTACTATCCTGAAATGCTTTTCACTGCTGCAAAATTAAGAGGTATTTAAAGAGGTTAGGGAGACTATTGTTGTGAATTGTACTTCCTATTTGCTTCTATGGTATGGACAGCCATGAAAGAATAAAGGATAAAGCAATTTTGACAAATGTTGTAGTTGCAACTGCCCTAGGAGACATTTATGCAAAGTGTGGAAGCATAGACAAGGCACATGAACTATCTGACATGATGCCTCAAAGAAATGTTGTCTCATGGAATGCAATGATTGCAAGATATACACAAAATGGATTTTTTCAAAAAGGCTTTAGAAACTTTCAAGCAAATGCAATTGGCAGATGTAAAGCCAAATTCCACAACCTTGGTCAGCATCCTCCTTGTCTATGCCCATATGGGATCTTCAGAACATGGTATGGACGTCCATCAAAGCATAAAGGATATAGGAATTTTGTCATATGTTGTAGTTGCAACTGCCATATGAGACATGTATGCAAAGTGATGAAGCATAAACAAGGCATGTGAATTGTTTGACATGATGCCTCAAAAAAATATTGTCTCATGGAATGCAATGATTGCAAGATATGCACAAAATGTTTTTTTTGATAAGGCTTTAGAAACTTTCAAGAAAATACAATTTGTGGCTGTAAAGCCAAATCCCACAACCTTAGCCAACATCCTCCTTTTCTATACCCAAATGGGATCTTTGAAACAAGGTATGGACATCCATCAAAGCATAAAGGATATGGGAATTTTGACATATGTTGTAGTTGCAACTTCCCTAGGAGACATGTATGCAAAGTGTGGAAGAATAGAAAAGGCACATGAACTATTTGACATGATGCCTCAAAGAAATGTTGTCTCATTGAATGTAATGATTGCAAGATATGTACAAAATGGATTTTTTCAAAAGGCTTTAGAAAATTTCAAGAAAATGCACAAAAGAAACTTTCAAGAAAATTCAATTCGCATGTCTAAAACCAAATTCCACAACATTATCCAACATCCTCCTTGCCTATGCCAAAATGGGATCTGTGGAATAGGGTGTGGATAGGCCCATCAAAGCATAAAGGATATATGAATTTTTTTCACATGTTGTATTTGTAGCTGCCCTTATAGACATGTATGCAAAGTGTGGAGGCATAGACAAGGCACGTGAATTGTTTGACATGAAGCCTCAAAGAAATGCATAGTCTCATGGAATGCAATGATTGCAAGATATGCACAAAATGGAGTTTTTGAAAAGGATTTATAAACTTTCAAGAAAATGCAATTGGCACGTGTAAAACCAAACTCCTGTAATCACAATTGATCATCATATTATATTTAATGTAAACTATCATATACATAATGTCATGTGCATAACATCTAATCTATATAAAAAGCCATATAGGCATGTACAAACAAAGCCATACTGACATATACAAATATATACATCGGTAACATACAAAAGTATGTATACAAAGCCATCTAGACATACAAAAAATATACCAAAATCTAGTTTCTTATGAACTTCTATCAAATAATTGGCGGCCCTTTCTTGGCCATGAAGACAGAGAGTCAATTAGTGACTCATCCTCTCTCTCCCATCAACTAGACCTCCTCAACAGAGATTTTTGTAGCTCCACCTATTAATACAATCAAACAATATGCACATTAATATAGAAAGCATGAAATATATAACATCACATATATAATCAATCACTTACCACTAGTTGAGGATCCCTCTCGATCATTTGTTCTCTCTTTGTCTGTAGCTGGATGGGTTAGAGTTGTGACCTCCTGTGAGAAGCATCAAGAAGAAAAATTGAGTAAACATAAATATCATTTATGTACATCAAATGACATAAGACAAAACAAGAAATACAAAATGACATTTACATGTTACTAGCTAATACCTAGGTCAAAGGATTTACAGACAACACAACGGCAACAATGCCCACCTCTGCTAACTAATGAAGATGAGGAGTCTCCATATTCAACAGCTAAAAATAGAGTTCAAGGTTATTTGACCAAAATAGATACATAACATTATTTAAATGCATAATGATTACAAATGGTTAAATTTACCTCAATGAAAGTAGTTTTGTGTCCAAGGGACCAAGGAAATTGTGGAGGCATTGGTGAAGCTCCTTGTTGATTATCAAATTATCACTAAATAAGATTACCATTGATATATGTACTATATTATGATCATGTGATAAATTACATACCTGTTGACTCTACCTCCTCTCATAACCCTGCACTGGATGGCTAACTAATGCAAGATGAAGACCTTGACCTTGGAATTTCATAGTGTAGACAATTACATACATTAATTTTGACTTATAATATAGATAGTCATATAAAATTAATTACAAATTTCAAATACAAATATATTAAATCAAGATGAACCTCATAAAAAATTACCTAGGAGTCAATACCAAACATATGTTGTAAGAGGTCATATGTGAGAGCAATGTCATCCAATACGGATGTGTCCATCATTGACTATTTCCCCTACATCACAGCATCCTACCGAGGGTCCTACATCCCATAATAGCACAAGTTCCCACATGAACTGCAAAGATGTGGGGACAAATGACACCTGCTGCTCTCACCCTCATTGGCTTAGGTGAGATCATCACCATGCTATGCTAGAGACTAGGTGAGAGAACTCAATGAATGCAGTGTCTCCACCTCAACACTCTCCTTCCAAGTCAAAGAGAGTGAGACATGTGTTGGCCTAATGAGAGGTCTAGGTACACAGTTCTGGTCTTGATGTGCCCCCTCTCTATCTTGGGTAGAGTCACCACCTCTGACCTGGAACTCTTGAATGTCAAAGTAATTAGGAATCTCCTTGAGGATGAACTCACTTGATAGAGTTTCCTCAAGAAATATTGTGGCACCTCATTGTTATTACATTGACGCTCATCAAAGACCATGTACCATCTATCCCAAAAGTTTTGGGATATGTCTTTGTTCACTTACCAACGAATCAAGAATTGTTTGCAAGTCTCTTCTAGTGTTTGGCCAGTTTTAGGATTGATAAATTGTGAACATAATGCAAATTTTGTAATTTTTTTGTCCTTCACTTGTTTGTAAGATAATTTTTTAGCATAGTATTGCTGACTCCTCTCCCTATAGTCATTCCATTCACGATTTGGTTTGTCACCAATTCAATGTGAGAAACAATCACCTCTAATGACTTGACAAGGGCTCTTTACGATCGGTGCTTGCACTTGGACTATTTAATGTTTCAATTAGGGTTTCAAGATATATTTTTTTTCTTCAATTTCCCCTAAATAGTTTTATTATGTGTCTCTTTCATGGTGAGGATGTGAAGGTGGGGGGTTTTGAGGGTTGTGTTGATGTATAAAATTGCGTGAGTTTTAGCACCAACATGGGAAGCTTCAAGAATGTGGGATTGACTCTTGAAGCAACCTCTAGATTTTACGGAAGCTGGCTCTTCCTTTTTCAATGGGGTTTTGGGAAAAGGGAAAGAATAAACAAGATTACAGATACAATAAAATAAAACTCCTAAGGTGATGCACCGAACTTATATTTGTTTCATCAATCAGCAAAGTGATTAAATCCTCATTATCTTTGTTATATTAGAGAGCACTAAGCATGGCTAATATAAACAGATTGTACATCTGGATTAGTGTTTTGTGGTACCTCATTGACTGTAAATTCAACATAAAAAACCAATCAAACATTGCAAAAGTAAAAATTTCTTTTCAAATTCACAAAAATTAATTAAACCCTACCTTGTTCAGCTGCTACACCCTCTACACTTCGTTCATGACATCCTTGAGAGCAGGACTGGCAAGGTGGCATGGTGAAAATGTTGATTCCACTTAGAAATTACTTGAATCCTTCTTCTTATAATGTGATCATGCTGTAAAACCTAAAATTTGCTTGCCAAAATGAACAAATGAGTTGTGGCCTTTCTATTTTTGGTTTTTTATTGAGTAAATTGACAGGTTAAAATGTGAACATGTTATAACGCACTCACGTTTTACCTTGTATGGGACAAAAAAGTCATGTGGTGACTTTTTGGTCCCTCAACTCTTTGCACTTACCCTAATCCTTATCTATCCCATGGTTGGATTAATTTGAATGGCTACATCTTTTCATAGATTTTTTCAGATTCTTCCCCCTTCCCATTTGTCATCCCCTTAGGTGCTTGTCCCCCTCTCACAAGGGTAGGTCCTAACATATTTTACCGCATGTTTTAAAAAAAAATTGTGTTACCTTTCCAGTTCTCTATTCTACACTTGTTTTATCTTTATTTGTTCTTCACTATTCTATCTAGGGTCCCAGCAACGGAACCAAATGTTGGTAAGAAAAGATAGGACACAGTCTAGATAGCTGAGCTTGAGTCAAGTCTCTAAGTTTTTTTATACCCCAAACATGATAGTGATAGAATAATAGGTAATAGAGATAGAAACCTCATAGTATAGTAAGATTAGATCATATATACAAGTCATTCACATTCATATACATAGTTCATTAGGTAAAACTCTTATATCTTAATGTATATTCATATTCATATCATATACAAAAGGTAGGTCTAAGTCTTTTCTCTATATTATACTTCTACATTAACATCTTATCTCCTATCATATCTTTTAATACTATCTATTACATATATGGTTTGATAGGGATGTTTCCATTATCAAACAACCTAAATTCTATCTTATATGTCAACCCTGTCCTCCGCACTTCACTTGTGTTAAGTTGTGGTAGGTTCTGATGAGTGACATGTACCCTGCCAACAAGCACGACATGCAGACATCCATGTGATGTGTTTCCATATTAGGCAGTGAGCTCCTCCATTTGACAGCAGGCTCTTCTTGTTCCCTTGTCTTTAGTTCTATGATCTAAATTTCTATTTTTTATTCTAGTTTTATATAATCATCAATTTACCAATTTTTTCCTTATATTCATAGTTAGTTAGCACAATAAATACTTTCCTCATTTATAGCACTCTAAGGATTTCAATGTTATTATATTAAACAATAGTAGGTAGTAGAAAATTATACAATCCTAATGTAGTTGTAGTGAAGAGTTCATTTGACTAATACCTCTTAGTTGAATTGTAACTTTTCCTCTACCACAATGTCCAAAAGAGGTATTCAAGATTTAAATCAAAACATTGTTTTGAAGTATAGGTTAGGTTTAAGACCGCATATCTAATTAGATATGGATTTCATAAAAATCGCTTCAATTGGTTAATTCCATAGATTTGCTTGCAAATTTTAAGCAAATGCTAAAGTCAAGACAAAGATAGAAGATTCTAATTCTCAAAACAAGCCCCAATCTAAGCCCTCTAGATATAAAATCAAACTAGGAAATAGCTCTCAATGCCATACATAGAAGAAGTAGCAATTACAAAATGATCAAATTAAGTAGTACAAGATTGACAAGTGATGTTTAGTTCATAACTCTAGCACTCATTTTGATTTAGAATGTTATACTCAAAAGAATGGATGGTTTACTGTAAGATCTTAGAAACATGTCGCTAAATAGTGTCAAGTGGTATACAACATCAAGTCTTTTAAAGATACAATCCTTTATAATGTCACTCCATTAAAGAGGTATATGATGTTTTAACTAGGCAAATATATATTTATTATTGACTTGTAGTCTATGAAGAAAATCCAAGTTCAATGTTGTCACAGATGTTGGTGATAAAATATATCACATGCCAAAGGTAGTACCTAAGTTGACACTCATCAACACTAAATAATGTAAGAAGTTAGATAGTTTCATTAAGAAATTTGTGCTTTTAATTGTGAGACCTAAATGTATAAATGTCAATTGCATCATAAAAACATACCATAAGTTTCCTCTAATAACATAAATAGAGACTATAGAATTGAACCATAAGTTCGAGGAATTCAAGCATATCTTTCAGCCACCATTTAGGGAGTGCCTACATAGCATGTGATGAGATGTACTAATTATTTGATTCTTAGAATACCTCTACCTAATGCTTTATTATATTTATTATCTACTCTAAATGAATATATAGGGAGAAGGAAGGCTCGAGATGCTAGAATGGGGTACATGTAGTCATGGATGTCTACACACATAGCTTTCAAATATGCAATTAACCTCTAATCTTTGGGTGCTTTGATTTTAATTTTGAATGTGTGCCCTTGTTATGGTTTATTATTGTTTGTTTCCCTATTGATAACCAATCTAAGAATATTTATTTTTTCATGTCAATTTTTATTATTTGTGTTTATCTCCTAGTTTAATTTTATGTTTCATAGCTAGCTCTTTGTGTTTACATTTCAAATATTACAAATGCCCTATGTGTAAATCTTGAATGCTTTGTGTTTTTGTTAGTGTTGAAGTATTCTATGTTAAAACTTGCACTCTAAGTCCTATTTTAATGTTACTTGAATCTATTCAATGTCTAAATTGAATGTGTACTATTACATTTCCTTGGAGACACATACCACAATTAGGTTGAAGTGGCTAAAGCCTATGGGGTGCAACTTTATATTCCTCCATTTGACCAATACTCATCGCTCTCATCAATCAACATAATCTAGATTAGATTTGATTGTAATGTAATTCGTTTTTCTTTATGCTTAAGAAATTTGAAGGGTTTTCATATGTGCAACTATAGTTTGAATCCATATATATATTTGATAGATAAGCTACTGCCCTATGATAGCTAAATATATTATAAGAAGTAGAAAAACAAAGTCATTGCCACTACGTGAGCTCTGTATGCTGGGACCGTTCTCTCTTATGGGCGAGGTGGAAAAGTTTTCCAAGGCTCTTATGACTGATCCATGTGACATTCTGTGGTTCATATCTTTGGAAATCCTCATCCAACCTTCGAATACTGATCCTTCTGTAGGGTAATTTCTAGCCAAACTACAGAATCTTTAGAGAAAAATTCTAAATCCTTTGACTGACTGTTGTTTCTGTCCTCAATCGTCACTCCAAATCTAGGCTTTAGATTTCTTTTCTAATCTTGGCAAGAGGCTCTTTTTTCCCCACTTGAGGAGTGGGGGGACTAAATAACCATAGGCATTCTGAGGCATCGGATGAAGGGGTTGGGTGCCTTTTAAAATGTTTAATTTGGAGATGAATTAGGAGCACCTCTGGTGGTGCCCCTAATAATATCCCTAAGTTTGATTTTTTAATGCAATTTCCCATCCTTGGAGTGGTGTCCTTCGGAGGCGACGAACCAATCTTGTCCACTCCTGCCACTAAATTCCTCGACATATTATCAACTAGGAGATCTGACTTCATCATAGGGGTTTTTGGAGGAATGTGCATTTGGGGAATCGAATGAGCATGCTTGGTACCTGTCATATTCTCTCTCTAATGAGAAAAAATTTCCACATTTTTGTTGTCCTTGATCCCTTCTGTAAATATTTTCCCATCAGTCTTTTCTTCAGTGCATGGATTATCTGCATGTGATTGGAAACTATGGATGTTAGCATTGTTTAGTTCTATGTGATTGTTGATGGTGTTCTTTTCTGTCGTAAATATGTCTAGGTTATTTGAACATTCTATTTCTATCCCTTTTTTAGGGCATCAATCTTGTGAATGAAATCGACTTTTGCAATCTAAATAATTAAACCTCTGTTCTTCTATCTCTAGTTTTTGGGTCCATCTATGGTCTTTCGAGCATAGGTTTTCCAAACTTGAATTATTGCATAGAGGTATGTGTCTTTATCAAGAAGGTTAGTGTCGATGGTTTTTACAATTCCTGGAGAGCGACCTAATTTTGTTAGACAATCCTCCATCCAGAATTCCAGTGGTATGTTATAAAACTGAATCCATTTGGGTTCTTCGTAAGGTTCATAACTTGTAGGATCAAAATTTGGAATCCATTTTTGCATGTACAGAGGACCACCTTCCTGTTGCCAGTTTTTGCCTATTAAAATTTTGTCTCAGTCTGCTTCTAAGAGGAAAGCAACAATAAAGAAGCCCTTGGGTAGAAATTTAAGAATACACTAATGTCTGTCATGTCTCCTTAATCCATTCTCTTGTTTGCTTCCTACTTAGTTTTGGTTCGACGAAGTGGCATATGATCATTGTATGAGCTAACATATCGATCTCCTTTGCACATTCCCTTGAAATGTCTACAAGGAGGCAAGACTTCGATGGTTCTATGTTTCTGCTATTTTTCGCTAGCTCTGTTGGTCGGACTACCTCCATCTTATATATATATATATATTAAAACTATTTGATATTTAAATAAAAATAAAAATTTAAAAATCCATAACTTCTTTCTTTTTGAAATATTTTTGTGTCCTTATTTCATTTAATTTCTTCTCTTTTTGTTGAATATGAACACATAGTCTTATTTTTCCTTGTGTAGTGTAGTAAATTGTCACCTCTCACAATTTCACACTAGGCTTAGCATTTGCATGTTTAAATCATATTTTTATCCCTACTTATGACAAACCTATTTTAGGACTTGATTTAGTCTCACAGTTAAGTCCCTTAGTGGTGGAAATTTTGAGTGTAAATAGGTCTAGGACTAGAGCACCCAAGCTCTAGTGTCTTGCCTTTTTGATCTGAAGTTTGAATATGTGGGCCTTATTGCCTTGAGTAATGCACCATGTCGGCCTCAGTTCATTTTGGGATCCCCAAAAGTAACTGGGATTCATATATATATGTCTATCTCACTCATTTACTCCTAATTACTCTCTATGATAATTCTCTCTAACAAGTGTTCTATCTCTTTATCTATCTACAAGCTCTCTATTTCTACAGATTACTGTTGTATGCACTAACCTTTGTAGGTCTTCAAGGAAGCTTTTTCCTCCTTTGACACCTTGTGGATGATCCATGTTGCGACATGCTTTCACCTAGGGTTTCATACTCATGGTAACTCTATTCCATTTCATTTGATTACAACAATATTTATTACATGTTTTGCCTTTTCTCATCGTAGCATGCACTCTCTATCACTCTTATGACTACTGTTGTGGAGGTGGGAATACCATTCATGGGGTTTAACTTAGGCAAGCTCCTAGAAAACACCAACATTTCCCTTCTTTCATGTGTGTAGGTCGAAGATGAAGTTCCAGATAGAAACAATCGATAGAAGAATGAAAGTATAGGTGTCAAAAGTATCTCAGACTTCAGACAACTTGAAACCTTAGGACTGTAGCGCTTGGGTGCCATAGTCCCTCCAGAATTGGCCCTAATTCTTGTGGTAGACTTTGACAGTCCTTCTCAACTCTCCTCTGCTCCAATGTTATGGGTTTTTTAGTCCCGACAGGTCAGTAGCTCCTGTTTTGTTATATTTCATCATTAAAACCCTAGATCTAGCCTAGTTACCTCAATCTTTTTAATTACAACAAAGAGACATAGCTCTCACCAACCCAGCAAGGATCTTCCTAAGGGACAACAACCTTACTTGAAGTCATTTTTGGCTTGTGTTCCAATGTTTGATTGAAAGAATTGACCTAGTTAGTTGTGATTGATTAGGTCTCTCTTTTCTATCTTACATTTTGGTGAACCTGACACATCTTACATTTTGCAACTTTCTATTTATTGCATCAAATCTAAGAAGTATTGAAGTGATTAAACATTTCCTATTTGTACATATTGCATTTGTACTTCTTTATTGTTGTTGTTACCAAAAACCTCACCTTTTTGGTAAACCCCACTAGTCTTGCACTTATTGTTCATGATTGCAATCTTATTTTAGATCTTTTATATGTTGATTAGTTGCTAAATCTGATTACAAATTTCTATAGCATATCATACTTGTCATTTGTGTTTAATTAAGAAAGCAAAACATTCTTACGTCTATCTTTTCTTTAATATTTGAAAGCAAAAACATAAACAAAACTCTCTAAATGCAAACATGTCCTCTTCTTTTCTTTCATCACTTTCCAACTTTACTAGAAAGGTTTGTGAAATTGATGCATATGACAAAAACTTAGCTATTCCTATGTCATTGTAATCTTTTGATCCCTCTCTTAAGATTCCTCCTAATTACAAGGACATCATTAATACATTTCTTCATTTCAATGCTCTCCCTTCAAGAGATGAAGCATTAGTAGATGAAGAGCCTTCCCTCACATTGAATCCCCCACAGATAGATGTTGGGTATACTTTTTCCATGTCTTCTCCTAAATCTTGTAATTCTCAAAAAGATAATAATGTAAATTACATCATCATCAATAGACTTATCCCACCCACTAAGAAGATGTTAGATAAGTGAATTAATGTTAAAAACGTTCCTAAAATCATTGTGCATAAGGCACTAGATCTACATCCTCTCTCTAAATCTGTCATTACAGTTCGAGGTGTTCCAAACCCATCTTGACCCCTAGTTACATTTTCAACTTTGCAAAGCAACTTACTCAAAATAAGCAATTTGTTCAAAATGTGTCACAACAACCTCATTATCATGTGGTTGCTCACACATACAACACCCCCAATAACAAGCATAGTAAGCAAGCATCGAGCATGCCCACTTATCTTCCACATTCTCAACCTTTTCTTCCCCCACCTCCTCATCTTTCTCAACATACTACTAGAGAATATGATCTTGTTGAGTAACTCTGTACTACTCCAACTAAGATATCACTATAGGATTTGATACAAACCTCGCCTACATACCACGGAATGACCAAGAGGCTCTAAAAAAGGTATTCATTACACCTTCTATTAGACTAAATGATGTAGTAGCCATGTTTGATTGTATGCATGTGACGAGTCTAGATATCACCTTTCCACAACATGAATTACCTCCCATAGAAGTTTAAAACTAATATGATCCTCTCATGATATTTGTAATCATTAATAGAAATGGAATAAAGTGTACTATGATTGATAATGGATCAAGCCTTAATATTTGTGGCATATACATGTTACATAAAATTGATGTAGAGACATCTCTCATCAAACTGGATAAACTTAATATTCATGGCTTTGATAATGTTGGTAGACAATCACTAGGTACAATCACTAGATACCTATTAAGATTGGACCTGTGACCTTGCCTACACTTATCCATGTCATGCCTAATCCTCATACATACAATCTTCTCCTTGGTAGACCGTGGATTCATGCCATGGGGGTAGTCTCGTCTACTCTTCACCATACAATTAAGTTTTTTCATAATAACAAGCTCTATACGGTTCATGTTGATCCAAACCCAGAAAGTTGCTTGCAAGCAGAAGTGAGGCATCAACTTCTTATTTCAAAATCTCTTAGTAATTTGATTCCTTCTTCCAAAAAAGCTAACCCACTATCCTCCACTGCTAACAATAGTGATGATTAGGATATTGTTGATCCTTTGAGTGCATTTTTCTATGATGATTGGGGTTCACTAGATTTTACACCCTCCTTTATTGAAGAGTACAAAATCCCTTAATCTAAACCTGAGATCCTGAAGGTAGCTTTGGTTAATTCTACACAACCTATTTCTTCTAAACAATTTGAATCTACTTCTTCTCCTTATATTCATGATGATGTGCCTTCTTCTTCCAATGCATGCCTTGGTGATGAGTGGGGTTCTTTAGATTTTGACCCCCTTGGGTATGCTAAATCTAAAGTTGACCCTCCTCATCATGATAAAAATAATGATCCTTCTACTTCTTCAACATATGATCACAATCCTCATTTCAACAAGTCTTGTAATGTGGCCTCTCCTCTTCTTGTTGATTTGGAGACACATTATGGGTGTGGATTCAAAATTCTTTCTAAACATGGATACAATGGAAATGGGTTAGGATGCATGGAAAAGGGCATAAGGGACCTGTGGAACCAACACTGCACTTGTCTAAAGTAGGCTTAGATTTCCAACCTTCTCCTATGTTCCCGCCGCCATCTTCTAAAGTTTTTATGGCTCATTTTTAGAAATCAAACTCCACTCCACAATGGAAAGGGTTTCTTCCTACTCCACCCACTTTTTCTCTCCTATCTCAACAAGAGTGTATTTTTTTTAGTCTAATCAAGGACTTCTTGATCACTCTTCCTCCTCTAACATGCAAAAAGCTTCCTCATGACAATCAATCAAAACTCCCTTTCTATGCATATCATTGAGCACTTGGTCATTCCACTAGTGAATGTCAAGCCTTGCATGATAAAATTCAACAACTTTGAACTAGGTATGGCTCTAGCACCTTACACCGTGCTTGATGTATTCTCTTTAGCATCTTGTCCTCTATCCATTTATATTGAGCAAGTTTGGGAAAAGGATGATTTGCTATAGCCCAACTCGCAAGAGTGGCCCCTCCTCATTTGTGTTGTTCTTGTATGTATTGTTATCCCCCTATTGTGATGCTTGAGGTATATATTGTTGATTGTTAGTTCTCTGTGGATGACCCTTGACACTCTTGTTGATGCAAGGATACAAAGGGACTGATTCTATTGTGACACTCATCTATATGTATCTTCATTCTTCTAATTGTCATAATTTACAATTTTATTGGATGATTTAGCATCCTTCTATGTCAACCCAATGTGTATATATTTTGCTTTCATGTGATCTTTCTTCCTTCATCTCCATAGTTATGATATTTCAGTGTTTGATTTATCTGACACCCTATTGCAATGTTCGACATAATACCATGACTACATAAGCCATTATGTTTCATGCCTGTAGCATCACCTTGGTTGGCACATTCTGGGGGCAACTCCTTGTTGCGATGAAGCTTTTGAGAACACATATCATTTGGGCATATGATTTCTGAAAAGCTCTTGTGCCTGTTACACACATCTTACTTATTGTACTTTAAAGGGAATTGCCCCCTAATTGAGTTAGCAATCACTTTAAGGTGGGGGCATACATCATGTTATACATTTTACTTTGTTCATGCACCACATGGCTGGTCTTACAATTACAACACTTGTTGATTATTTTTTTAGCACCTTACCAGAGTTACCCAACAAACATCGTGCTTTACCTCGCCTATAATCTTTGATATGGTTGACATGGAGCTCAACTAGTGATTCGGTGGTCCTTAATAGCATGTGATGTCTTCACTTGACATGGAACTCACCTAGTAATTCAACGATCCTTACTAGCCTGTGATGTTTCTATTTGTTGTTTGGCCATGAGCCACCTAGCATAACACAACTTGCTTAGCATGTGTGCTTCATGCAACCTTTTCATTGTTACACTCATGGTCACCTAGTAATTTAGTGGTCCTTACTAGCTGATGATCCATGAGAGCATTGTTCATGACCCCTAATGACAGAGAAAGCTAGTCTATGTGTCATGTTATCTTTTTCTTTCGCATTGATTGCTCCCTTGTCTATCTATATGTCTTCTTTCCTTTATATCCTTTTTAGAATTCCTTTATTTTGGTTACATCTTGGGGATGACACATGGTAATTGAGACAACCTTTTAGATTGAGGTCTCTTTTACCTTGCTGACTCAAGATTTTTCTTTGTGTGCTTATTTATTTATGATGCATTGCATCATGTGGGTTATTGACTTCATTGTTATATTCTTTTTTCTTCCATGTAATTCTTCATGTATGCTTCATGTGTTCTTTGCATGTATTTTGTGTATGTTTCATGTGTATTTATCTATGTATGTTTTGTGTATTATGTGTTTGCTTTGTGTATTACGTGTTTTCTTCATGTATTATATGTTATCTTCATGCATAACATGTGTTATCTTTGTGTATTCTCTATGTATGCTTCGTGTATTCTCTATGTATGATCTGTCTTATCTCATGTTCACAGAATTCTTGAGTGTACGTATGTGTGTATGTGTGTGTGATTTATGCCATGTGTTTTGTGACTCATAGAATCCTAAGCTTGGGGGCTAGTGCATCTCTCAAACTTAGTGACACTCTATGAGGGGTTTTTGGTTTCTCCATACTTTAGCATGAGCAAGAGCATAAGTTCCTACTCCCACTAAAGTGGGGGCTAAATGTAGTGTAGTAAATTGTCACCTCTCACAATTTCACACTAGGCTTAGCATTTGCATTCTTAAATCATATTTTTATCCCTACTTATGACAGACCCATTTTAGGACTTGATTTAGGCTCATGGTTAAGTCCCTTAGTGGGGGAAATTTTGAGGAGAAATATGTCTAGGACTAGAGTGCCCAAGCTCTAGTGTCCTGCCTTTTTGCTCTAAAATTTGAATATGTCAGCCTTATTGCCTTGATTAATGCACCATGTTAGCCTCAAATCATTTTGGACCCCTGACAAGTAATTAGGATTCATATATATAAGTCACTCTCACTCATTTACTCCTAATGACTCTCTATGATAATTCTCTCTAACAAGTGTTCTATCTCTTTATCTATCTACAAGCTCTCTATTTTTTAGATTACTATTGTATGCACTAACCCTTGTAGGTCTTCAAGGAAGCTTCTTCCTCCTTCAACACCTTGAGGATGATCCATGTTGTGACATGCTTTCACCTAGGGTTTCATGCTCATGGTAACTCTATTCCATTTCATTTGATTACAACAATCTTTATTACATGTTTTGCCTCTACTCATTGCAAGCACACACTCTCTATCACTCTTATCACTATTGTTGTGGAGGTGAGAACACCATTCATGAGGTTTAACTTAGGCAAGCCCCTAAACAACACCAACATTTCCCTTCTTTCATGTGTACAAATTGAAGATGGAGTTCTAGATAGAAATGATTGACAGAATAACAAAAGTACAAGTGTCAGAAGTGTCTCATACTTTAGACAGTCTGAAACCTTAGGACTGTAGCACTTGTGTGCCATAGTCCCTCCAGATCTATCCCTAATTCTTGTGGTGGACTCTGACAATCCTGCTCAACTCTCCTCTGCTCCAGTTTTCTGTGTTTTCAGTCCTGACAAGTCAGTAACTCCTGTTTTATTCTATTTCATCATTAAAACCCTAGATCTAGCCTAGTTGCTTCAATCTTTTTATTACAACAAAGGGACAAATCTCTCGCCAACCCAACAAGGCTCTTCCTAAGGGACAACAACCTTACTTGAAGTCGTTAGTGGCTTGTGTTCCAATGTTTGATTGAAAGGATTGACCTAGTTAGTTGTGATTGATTAGGTCTCTCTTTTTATCTTACACCTTGTCCTTTTATTTCCCACCTTCTTCTCTATAAAAATGCATTACAATAATCTTTTAGATTCAAAATTTTCTTTCAAAAAATGCTCTAAATGTGAGCTAAAATAAATTTCCCTTCAATAAATCTTAAAAATGTGAAATCTGCGAGCACAATTCCTATTTTTTAGTTATAAACTAATTTATAATGTTTTGTTTATAGAGGAATGTTTTAATTGTTTAGGTCGGCTAAAATACCTTCAAATGAAGGTACTTATCTAGAAATATTTTAATATTTTTTTAGTCAACCAAAGGGACTTCTATAGAAATATTTTAATATTATTTCAGTTGGAAAAATAACCTTCATTTGAAGGTGCCTTTGAACAAAGTTTTTTCAAGTGAAGGTCCTTATGTAGGCTTTTCTACTATGCTCACTTGATTTTCCTCATATTTTTCTATTTCAAACCTTGAGTTGGATCAACAAATAGATTCAACATGACATGATAATTTACAAGATCATAGCCCTCGGAGTAAACTTTCCAAAAAATATAATTTCAAATATATTTAATTTAATTATTATATTTATTTTTTTATTTTCTAGTGGACATAAGTTTTTCACCAAACATCAAGGTTTATGTTCCACACACGTGGAAAAATAGAGAAATTTATTAAAAAAACATATTTGTGCACTAGGTATTAATATCCTTGTTTCAACAAAAGAAAGATTAATTTAGAAATATAGAAAAAGTTATGTATTATGGAATAAAACCATGTCTAAATTATAATTAATGTCACATTAAAAATTAATAATAAAAAAATATACATCAAAAAATTATACAAAATATATGCGCACTAGTTACAAATCTTTATCCTTTAACTATAAAAAATAAATTATTAAAAGTTATGTAAAAATTTACAATTTTTTTTTTAAAATAATATATTTAAAATCTACACATGAAATCTCAAAAATTACTACTTCACACAATCTTCAAATTCTTGGTTAAAAATGGTATTTCAATGTCCCATGTCGGATCACCTATTAATTAAACATTAAAATAACATATTTACAACATAACCAAAAATAATAAAAAAAACAAAACAAACACTTTTATTCTTTTGTGTTTTTATTTAAATTTTAAATAAAATGCATACACATAGATTAATATTATAATAATTTTATAAAAATTTATAAAATACAAAACTATTAGTAATTAACTTACAAACATCCTAAATACTTAAAGTCAAAAACATATTAACCAATTACCATTAAACCATTATAACTTTTTTTCCATCATCTACAAGAATTAGAATCATGCACTAGTTCAAAACTTTAATGATAGAATTACCCTACCATAAAGGTAGTCTACCAAGATAAATAAACCAATATTTCCACAAGGTCTCTTTTATTTTAGAAAGAACATTGGTTCAACAAATAAATCAATATTTTGAGGAGCTCTCTTTTATTTTAAAAAGAGCATTAGTTCAAAACTTTAATGGTAGAATCACCCTACCATAAAGGTAATCTACCAAGACAAATAAATCAATATTTGGATGAGCTCTCTTTTATTTTAAAAAGAGCATTAGTTTAAAACTTTAATAATAGAATTACCCTATCATAAAAGTAACTTACCAAGACAAATAAATCAATATTTTGACAAGCATCTCTATTATTTAAAAAAGAACACCAGTTTAAAACTTTAATGATAGAATTACCCTACCATAAAGTAGCTTACCAAGACAAATAAATCAATATTTCCACAAACGTCTCTTTTATATCAAAAGGAGCACTCTTATCCTTGAATTTTGTTTTGGTTGTCCCTCCCATTTCAAAAAGAGCACTCTCGTATCCTTGAATTTCACGTTTTTTCTTTTTTTCGTTTTTTAAAAGAAGAGAGAATATAATCATAACATTTAGAAAAGGATTAAAAACATTAGTGTTGGAACATGAGTCCAAAACATTTCTGCAAAATATCTTCCATTCAAAAGAGAAGCCACATATGCACGTGAAAAAAGAGGGAATATATTAACATGACGTTTAGACATGACTATTCAAATCATGAAGGATTGAAAATTTGTACTCACAGCTCAGACGTGACATAAAAAGTGGGACTGACAAAAGAAAAGTGAGCTACTTGTTTAGCATCCCTTTGCTTTGTAGCCTCCAAGTACTTGTCTCTCTAATATTCTCAATTATTTTTAATCAACCCGGACTTATTCTTTCGTTCATCGCGCTTTCACTTTAACTTCTGGTGATTGTCTTTCTAATATTCTTGGACTTCAAACTTCATTAAGCCCACCCCAAAGAGATGAAGTCTCCTTATTATAACTTTAACTTCATATACAGTAGTATTCAGATACACAATATTATATTTATTTGTCCTTTTTATGAAGACAACGCTGATTTTCCATAGCACTGCAATTGATTAGGAATGAAGTAGAAGACCCAAACCTTAGAATGGCAGAACTGGCCATATCTCGTAATTTGTACGTAAAAACCTCTGATCTTGTACACCCAATTCAAGCAAACCATGAAAACAAAGATTTTTATATTAATCTTCTCATCCAGCGTTTGGATGAAGCTTTTAAGGTACCTTTTTTTCCTCTAACTCTAGCTTCTGGTTTGTTATTTTTTTGTTCATTTATCTGTTTATACACAAACTTAACAGGTCTGTCAATACATTGCAGCCTGACTTGCCGTCTGACTTGTCGCCGGCACATACCATGTGCAGATTTCCAAGAAAGGTAGATAATGGCTAGCCAATATAATCACTTTAGTCCGGTTCTACTATTTTTCTATGCTTGTTCACTTTTTATTGTAGATGGGGTGTAAAATTGTTGAATCCTTGAAGTCAATGATATTTAAGTAGAGTGTGTTGGAATGTCCACCGCTAAACAGCCTGCACATTGTGTGCCAACTGTTTTTCGGTGTTTTCGATCCCCAATTTTTTTGTCTTCTTCGACCTACAATTTGAATCACGCTTGTGCACTGCTTTCGACCTGTCTGTTTAAGTTCTTCGGACAATCCACGCACTAGGTTTGTGTTATTGTGAAAACTATTGTTAAACATCCAGTATGTTCTAGTGAAATCCAGTACATTGACCATAACACACAGGCTGTATCATATAAATATGGTTATTTGCCTGCTGACATTATACTGCTACTTCTGTATTCTCAGAAAAAATTGCAATCAATCTGTTTTGTGCAGATACCCAGTTCCTCTATCATGGAAGTTCAGGACACTCGCAAAGAAAATGTGACAGTAAAGGGCATCTTAATTGTAGCAACTGTTATAGAACACTTTGATATGATCCTCCATTTCAGAAAAGAGTGCTGGAATCTTGCTAAGCAAATGTATAAGTTGGCTAAATCCTTTTATCAGCTCAAGGATTACCCTATTCTTAATGATCTGCACAAGGAGAAGAATGTAGATGCAGATCCTGTGTTGTCTACAATTGTGGAAGCATCATATGAATGTTTTTTTCAGAAAGAAGAGAAGAAATATGACAAGTAAGTTCTATCAATCCTAACATTTTTTATGTCACAATACTAACTATCAAGAGCACTTTCCTTACCATTCTATTTAAACATCATTTATTTTAATGGTCAATTAATCAATAGTAAATTTACATTTCATTCATACCAAAAGTGGTAAATATTTGTCTATTTTTATTGGTCAAAATTGACATTTGACTTTAGAAGTGGATGATGTTTAAAAATAACCCTTTTAACTTAAAAATAACCCTTTTGGCACTCATTGTTGAATGATAAAAGGATGAAATGATTACAAGCCTTTCGTAATAATACATCTTACTTGAATTGAATTGGATCTTTGAGAGTTAGAAACTTATATTGAACATAAAATTCATTAGAAACTTATATTGAACATAAAATTCATTTGTGATGAAATCATAGGCTTGTACTGAATCCTACCAAGTATAAGAAAATTATTGAAATGCATCACAAACGGGTCGACGAAGTATACAACGACTTGGGTACACAAATGCTTGTATACATTTTACGTTTCCAACAACAATGGCTTTACACCCGCAGAAAAGGTATGTTAATGTAATTCTTAATTTTTTAAGTGTAATTATTATTATATTTCATGGCTTTAAAGTCTTAGATTTTTTTTTTTTAACTAAAAGAGGTAAAAATTTATTCAAACAAGAAGAAGTACAAAGAAAGGGCTTTACTCAGCCCCATCAAGCTCCACTAAGCGGTCCAATTTTTGAGACAAATCTAGGGGTAATTGGCCCCAATCCACAATGTTCTAATTTTGCGTGTGATTAGAGGCCCATTTGGCCAAACAATCCACTACTCCATTCCATTCTCTAGGAATATGAATGAAAGAAACCGAATCCAAAGAATCACACAGATTAAGAATATGTTTAAAAACCAAAGCTAAACACCAACTAACATCAGCTAAATATTGTTTATTCAACAAATTCACCACCACCTGGGAATTAGACTCACAAATGATCCTTCTCCATACAAGATGGCAGCCACGCTCCATGGTATATAAAATGGCAAGAGCCTCCATTAGATTGTTAGAATGAAGACCCTTATAAACAAAAAATATAAACTGCATAGACCCAGAACTATCCCGACCAACTCCACCAATACTAGCATGGCCAGGGTTTCCTTGAGAAGAACCATCTGTGTTGAGTTTCAAAACTCCCTGAGGAGGAGGAGTCCAATGCCCCTCCCTATTTATCTTCTGAAGAGGGTGTCGACATTTATTTCTCATGAATCGATCTTGTTGAGGAGGAAGATGAAGACACTTGCAGCAAACAACCTCTTGAGGATCCACTGCATCCGCCAAATTACAATTTACCAACATAGTTTCACCCAAAGAATGAAGAATTTTCCACCACAAGTGATGGGCCCCCAACATCACATCTTGAAAGATCCTACAATTCCTCTCCAACCAGATATTCCAAATAATAAAGGAAGGTCCAAGAGCCCAAGTAATTTGAAGAAATGATGTTTTAATAGGGGTCATGCCCCGACGATCAAAAAACTCAGCCAAAGAAGAGACATGCCAACAAGCTTGGTTCCAAACACTCCACCAAAAATGCCAAATCTCCCTAGAGAAAGAACATTGGAAAAAGAGATGAGAAACACTTTCCTCACTATTATGGCACAAGACACACATCGAGGGACCCTGAAAACTGCACTTACTCAGATTATCCTAAGTAAGACACCGATTTTGAACCACCAACTACATGAAGAAGTTGCACTTGGGCCACGAAAACTTGAGCCAAACTTGTTTCCACCAAGGAACCTTAGTGTCTCCAAACATCTGCCTAACGAGCTGTACATAACCTGCAGATTAAACTTTTGAAAAGATTGAATATTTTTAAAGATTAAAGATTAGTATTATAAAATCCAAAATAAAAAATAAAGTAATTTTAATTTAATTTTATATTATATATTATTATGAGAGATGAATTAAGATTAAAGACATATTTGAGTAATGTAAGTTATGTTATAATAGATATCGTATTTCCATAGTCTATGATATTATTCTTGAGTGTTTCAAGATTTAATTGTGTGAAAGTTTTTCATCAACATTTGGATCACAATTTCTAATTCTCTTCTTCGTGATGATGGATTACCGAGTGTGATCTGAAACGTTGATGAAAAACTTTCACACAGTTAAATTCTGAAGCGCTCAAGAATAAGTTATGTTATGTTTACTTTAATTTTTAGATTTAATTTCTGTCATATTTAAATAAAGTCTTTAATAGTTAATTTTCTGATTTAATTTTGTGAGATTTAAATAAAATATTTAATAGTTTTTTTTTTTTTTTTTTGAAAAAGAGAACAAAAATGAAAGAGTAGCATGAGAGTGGATTTTTAACAAAGGAAAATGAGTTATTTATATTAAAAAAATTTACAAAGTTTTGATGATTAAAATATTGATTAAGAAAATAATATCAATATTTAATGATTAAATTATGATATTTAAAAAAAATTAAATTAATTTATTAGGCATTTAAAACTTAAGTAATATTTAAAAAATAGAAATGTTTATGAACTTCAAATGACCAGCAAACCATAAACACTTTTAAATTATAATTTAGAAAAACATTTATTACTTTTGACCTTTAGTTTTTTAAATTGTATTTTTAAATTAGAGTTTCTAACTTCTTCAAACAAAACATATGTAGGAAACCCATATTTAGGTGGGTGTATGTATTTGAAAATTGAAAAAAAAATACAAAATATTAATATAAGAAAAAAATTATTTTAATTCAATACAAAAATTTCATATTTTTAAGTTTACCTATTTCTCCAAAGATTAGAGGCACAAAAGGTTTAAAAGAGTATTTTTTATTCAGATAAAAATTATAATTATG
Source organism: Cunninghamia lanceolata (assembly GCA_027924645.1). Classification (NCBI taxonomy): domain Eukaryota; kingdom Viridiplantae; phylum Streptophyta; class Pinopsida; order Cupressales; family Cupressaceae; genus Cunninghamia; species Cunninghamia lanceolata. The sequence goes on along the minus strand of BSBN01000068.1, from coordinate 14,541,229 downwards.
CTAAAAAAAAATCAATAGCTTTATCAGTGCAGAATCTCCCATCAATTATACACCAAATAATTAACAAACTAGTAAAAGCACCAAAGGTGCTATCAAATGGCTGATAGGCACAAATATTTATAGGCCTATCGCTAAATAGTGTATATTTATTACTTGATAGTCATTATATGTAGTAGTTGGTGGGGCAAGGCTATAAATACTATAAGAAATTCATTTTTTTTTGCAAGTAAAAATAATAGAATGGTATTAAATGAATAACAATATGAACTAAATCATGAACAAACCATTAGAGAACTAAATCATAAACAAACCATCAAAGAACTATGGCCTCTCATTCAGCCAAAAAGAAGTGAAATATCTACTAGTGCCCCAAAGTCATCCACTAAATAAATTATAAGAAATCAAGACATTTGATAAACCTTAGTACTTAAATAATGTAGGATAATAGGAAATCCATAATACTAATTTACCTCACTTTGATTGCATGTGTGTGTGAATGAGCTTTGACACTCACTCTATGTGTGTGCAAAAAAATTGATGTTCACTTTGTGTGAAATGTATGTGTGTGTGTGAATGAACTTTGGCTTTGACTATGTGTGGGTGGGTAGGTTTGGATGTTAGCTTTGACATTCACTATGTATGCACATGTTTATGTGAATGAACTTTGACATTCACTTTGTGTGTGTAAAATGTGTATCAACTAACTTAAATCACATTCACTTTGTGTGTGTACGAGTGAACTAACTTTGACACTCACTTGGATTTGAGCCGCTTATTGCTTGTGTATTGGCATCCACTTTGCTCATGTGAAGCATATGTTTGAACTTTGGCATCACCTTAATTTGTTTGAGTTAATTGTGCATTCATTTTTTTTTGTGTGTGAAATGTAAGCGAACTACCTTTGTCATTCGCTTATTTGATCTATTTACTATTTGTGTTTAGGTAAGTTTTGACTTTCACATTCACTTAGTGTGAATTGAAAATTGGCATGTTGAATTATGTTTACTTTTGTGTGTGTGAAGTGTTTGTTTGAACTTTAGCATTCACTTTTGTGTGTGTGTCTTTGAACAAACTTTCGTATTCACTTGACACTCATCATTGCAAGGATGAGGAGTGGGAAAATTTTAAAACTTGCTTAAGGTGGGAGTGAGAATAGTAATAACAAAGGTGAGGAGGATAATGTCAAGGACTACGGCTTGGACGAAGGAGATCTGTATGAGTGGGATCTCTTGTATGACAAGGATGAAAATGATTTGGTCTTAAACTACCTTGAGTAGTTGTATTTTTTGTTGTGATGTTTTTGAGTTGTCTACTCTTAAGCTACTGCTCTTTGTAGTAGTATTTCTATTAAAAGTAAGAGCATATTAAGAGTAACTAGGAAATATAAAGAGACATAACTAATTAAGCTCAAGCAAAAATTAATCTAACTTATTAAAGTATCTCTTCTAAACTATATATAATGCAAAACAATTTTGAGTAAACGAAATCCTAAAACTTTTTCGACCATGCAAAACATTTACTTCATATCAAGCTATTATTCATGAAATAGTAGCATAAATTCATATATTTGCACTTAACTATCCTTAAATCTACAGATAATAACTAAATCATTTCAAACTACTATCTAGTAGAACAAGAACACACTCTCAATAACAAAGATGGAATAATTTCATCAAAAATCTTATTCTTTATTTTCTTGCACAAGTAAGACATTTGATCAAATTTACTTACATTTCTAAAATACTTTTCTTTTACTAATACTAATTACCTAATAACAAAGTTATACATTACATCTTCTATAATAAATAATGTTTACTAACCATCAAAGTTTCTCTTCTAATTGTAAGTATTTAGTTAAAATCATGTTAGTCTTAAATCAATTAAATATAACCTTTATTAAGCCTAAATTCTATTAAAAATAATTACAAAGATTTAAATAAAAGAATAATTTAACAATGACACTAAAATGAATCTTAAGAACTCTAATAATATAAAGATATTATAAAAATAATAGTAAAGATAATATAATCCTAATAAAAATCATTCACACATACTATTACTTCTATTAGATCAATTGCATTAAGGATAAGTGTAAATATGAAGACATCATTATTCTACTTCAGATATAAGTTTATTTCAATACAAGAAGAAAACATAAGCATCTATAACTTTTCCCAAATATCAACTAAAAATCTTCTTTATTTTTATAAACAAAACATATTCTTACTACAAAATAAATCCATTTACATATGTAAGAATATTCTTCCATTCTAAAATAATTTCTTTTAAAAATATTACAAATAAATTCATATATTTATTGGATAGAATCTTTCTATTCTATTCTCAATTAGAGATCTTTTATAAGTAAACAATCATACCAAAGTTATATTTTTATTTCTATTCTTAAATAGAATAATATAAGACAATATGGTTTACACTTAGTAACATATTTTTTTACTTTTAATATATTAATAAGGGGTAGCTAATGAAAATGTATAGAAGATATTAAATTTTAGAAAGAATTAATTGTTTTAGTTATCTAATAAGAGATAAGAGAAATGATGACTTGATCAATGATTTAAATTCATAGTTAATAAGGAGTACTAAAAGTAAAATTTAGATTGAAACTAAAAGTTTCTAAATAAAGAAGATTTAAAATTTAGCTTCTAATTTAAAGTTCTATTTAACACTAACACTTATCTATATAACATAATAATAATAAAATATAAAACTAATACTAATGCATTTAAGAAAATAAATACAAGACAATTATATATATAAGATCAAGATGAAATCATATTCTTAAATATAAATCATATTCACAAGTAATAAATCAAAATTTACTATCTAATTTTACAAAAGTCACAGCAGTAAAAATGTACTTGCTAGGTTTTTTTCCCATCTCTGTCAAGTTACCCAATTGTAATGAAATAGAGAGCAATATTAGTTTGGAAGCCTCCCTGAGTTCAAACCCCGAGAGCGACAATTATAGCTTTAATGGAATAATAGCAGAAATACAGTCCTCCAAAACCTGCAATTGAATAGAGAAATAATGGAGAACAATGAAGGCTTGCATTTGGAGGGTGCACGGTGGCCTAGAAGAGTCTCTACGAGAAGACCTTGATCAGAATCCCACACTTTCCCCAACAATAATAACTCCTCCAAAATAAATCCATTTACATATGTAAGAATATTCTTCAATAGCTCTTGTCCTGTTTTGCAAGGCCATAGGCCATCCACAAGGCAAATTTGAGTGCCTTTCTTTGCAGGGTTGAAACAGCACGCCTAGCCACACCTTGGAAAGGATTCGCGTCATCAAATGTAGGTTCAAATCATGAATCAAAGATGAATAATGGCTGCAACTAGCTTAGAAATAAACAGATCTACCCCTTGATTCATAGTGAAGATTGCGACTTCCTTCAAGGAAGACTGCAATCTTTAAATACCAACGATCAAGAGTGGAGACATCAAGGAGCAAGCATTAAAAGAAAGCTAATGAAAATAATGGGAAAGATTGGGAGATAAAAGGTGGAGAGGGAAAGAAGAAGTTGAATTGAGGAGCTAAAGAGAATGAAACTGCCACCACTTGTAACCTAATTTTTTTTATTTATTTTGGAAAACCAAAAAATTGAAGGACTACCAAAATTTTGGCAGTTACAAGATGTGTGCACATATAGAATGGCCTATCAGTGAAATTATCCCTAAGATTCAATAAATATGATGTAATATAGGATCCTTTACTATAAACTACCTAAAAAACAAAGCAAATTCTAAACAATGGAGTTCATAAAATATAAGGGTAGATTAAAGGAGGGTACATGGATAAATAAAATGTTATGTAGAGAAAATGACAAATAATGTCCAAGGGTTTGAGATCAAGTGGTTAAAGTACTAAGTTTTAATTGTGGAGACTAAGTTCAAATTCTCAATGTGATATCTAAAGTAAAATTCTAAGCGGTGACTCTTGGTCTTCTATTATTTGGCTTCTAGTAGTAATTTCTAAGTTATTGCTCTTAAGGATCGAAGTATTGTATTGTTCATAAGGAGCTAACAATTCTAAAACATAGATGAAATTAGCAACAAAGAAGATTGAAATAATCACACATAGTTCACATAAATATCACTCACTGTATTATTAATAAAAGTGGGATTACAATACAATGGAAAAGCTATTTTTTTGTGTCTCCACTCCATACTCCAATTTCTCTTTACCCAAAAACAACACCATATATTAAACCACTATCCCAAGCCTCTTATTTATAAAGTTAGGAGATATATAAAACCACAAATAGAATCTACCTAAACAATAGTTATGCCTCCCAAGGACACCCAAGTATGATCCTTCACATGCCCCATGACCCTTCACCTACCCAAGGTGACTTTTCACAGCCTAAGGCTAAATAGGTCAAACTAGATAATGGCATCAATTTTTTGACTTCATATTCCATCTTCAAGTGGTCTTATTTTGCCTTGATGCATGTCTTCACATGCCCCCTTAATTAATTATATTTACTAATGTTTCATATAACAATTATATAAGATAAAATTATAATTTTCTAACCACATGAGTCCTACACTTAACTACCAACATTAAATGTTTGTTATGCAAAGTGTAAAACATATATCCCAGTAATCACCCACTTGTTGTATGCATTGTATTTAAGAGGTCACAACATAGTCAAACCATGAGCTAATTACTAGAGGTAAAATATGCCCATAGTCTTCCTACACCATTACAAACTTTTTTGTGCTAATTGGTGTGGTAATAGAATCTACAACAGTATCAAAGTTGTCTGCTTTTTAAACACTTTATCCTCAACCATGTCACAATAAAGTGATACTAAACATCTATGTGTTTAGTTCTAACATGGAAAGTAATATTTTTTTCTAAATAATAGCACTCTAACGATCACAACTAGTACTCACTAATCTTTGTACAAAACCATATGTGTATAATCTTTGTAATCAAACCACCTCCATACAAGTATTTAGCCTCTATAGTAGAAAGTGAAACCATTGATTGCCTCTTACTCATCCAACTAATAGCTCCCCATTAAACAAGGTGTGGATGTAGCCAATTGTGGACGTCTTGATATTTGCATCACCTGCCTAATTTGTACCTAAAAACCCTATATATCCAACATTATGTAGTATGAGGTCTCTAGTAGTAAATTAAAGAATCTAAAGAGCCACAAAGATACTTGAAGACCCTTTTTACCATTGTCCAAGTTGTTAACTTGAGTTAGACATGAACTTACTCAAAACTCCCATTGATTGAGTAATATGTAGTCTTGTACATGGCATGGCATGCATGAGGCTTCCCACTACACTAGAATATGAAACATATGTAATTTAATATATGTCCCCCTAATTCATAGGACATTGATCCAAAGACAACTTAGTATCAACGGAAAAAAATATTAATACATTTATAATATTGTATATTAAACTTTTACAATATAGAATCAACATACGTTATTTGACTAATCCTATAATTATGTCCCAATTTCAAGTATGAGGGTGTTTAGGTCACTTTCCAACCTTGATCAAGGTTTCAAGATTTCTTATTCTATCATGTCTTTCCTTCATCCACCGCATCCTTATTTTCCTAATCCTTTACCTTCTGTGGTTGTTTAGGGTCTTCCTTACCTTGACACCTTTTCTTCTCACCTTAGCACTTTTCCCTCCATGAACCCATTTGCCTTGAGGCCTAATTATACAATCTTTCAATATTTCCTTTGCTATCTCCCTAGTTCTGTGGTATCCCACTTACCAAATCTTGATCCCCACTCCTCCTTACATTAGGTATCTTCAAATCTTGATCCTTGATAATTTTTACATTTGGTAGCTTTGAACCCAATCCCATTCCCTCCTACATCAAGTATCTCTAAAACCTATTCCCCACTCCTTCATACATTAGGTATCTCTAAGTCCTAATCCCCACTCTTTCCTATAGTGGGTATCTCCACAGCTTGAACCTCACTCCTTGCATCAAGTATCTTTGAATTTCAATCCCTGCTCCTTCTTGCATTAAGTATCTTTGAATCCTAATCCTCTATTTCCATCATGCTTCCCTATTCTAGACCATTAAAGTTTTCCTTACCAAACTTCTCTCTTGAAAAATTGTATGCAAGGATCTCATTCCTACCTCCTCGTTGTCCCACAATACCTCCTTCCTAGTTCCATGGACCTTTTCTTTCCCTTGCATCCAAGCATCCCTATATCCCATTCTCTAAACCCCTATTGAGAAACAAGGTGAAAATAATACTACAAAGTATGTAAATCTAAAATATGTTCATTTTATGAGATTATCATAAAGATTATGTATAGATGCATAAATCAAAAAATAAAAAATAAAATTAGCACACCATAGAAACATAGAATTTATGTGGAGAAACCCTTTCAAGAAAAAACTCCACTAGAGAAATGTTAGAAAAAGTGTCTCAACCTTGTAATTACAAAAAGTGCAATTTTTTTGTTATAAAATTGAATAAACTCAATTTCTAGGCTATAGAGCTAGTTTTTGGCCAAAACAAATATTCCAAGTTGTTTAGCACTACTTTCAAGGGTTCCTAGTGCATACATCTCTTTGAGCTTTGTAATTTGTAAAAACAAGCCTAGTCAACCTCCCAAATCAAAAGTTATGGCCTCTAGAAGTTGGGCCTCTCGTATTAGAAATATAAAAAAGCATTAGACACATAAAATGTAAGAGTTGGTACAAAATGCTCTATACCATGTAAGATTTATCTAAGAAACAAGGTGAAAATAATATACAATAAAAATCTTCTACAAAGTATGCAAATCTAAAATATGTTCATTTTATGAGATTACTATAAAGATTATGTGTAGATGCATAAATCAAAAAATAATATGTAGAGAAACCCTTTCAAGAAAAAACTCCACTAGAGAAATGTTAGAAAAAGTGTCTCAACCTTGCAATTACAAAAGGTGCAATTTTTTTGTAATAAAATTGAATAAACTCAATTTCTACGCTATAGAGTTAGTTTTTGGCCAAAACAAATATTCCAAGTTGTTTGGCACTGATTTCAAGTGTTCTTAGTGCATATATCTCTTTGAGCTTTGCAATTTTAAAAAAAAGCCCAGTCAACCTCCCGAATCAAAGGTTATGGCGTCTAGAAGTTGGGCCTCTCATATTGGAAATGTAAAAAAGCATTAGACACATAAAATGTAAGAGTTGGTACAAAATGCTCTATACCATGTAAGATTTATCTATGGACGTAGCCACCCAAGATCTAGGAGCTTCAATGAAAGCATAAGAGAGACCCAACATTAGAGAATAATTCTACGCTATTAAAGGATGGAAATACATAATATGATACATCAATATGAATTATAATGAGAAGCCCTTGGTTATATGGACCAAGGTGAAAGATAGGATAACATAATATTATGACAAGTGTCTTAATTTATTATGACATGAAACACAAAGTCCTAACTATCCTTAGTGAACCCTAAGTATGCCCTAAGTAAACCTAACAAGACAAGTGTGAATAGGATCTAATGTGGAATCAGTTAGGTAATATATTCTATTCACACCAACACCCCCTAAAGTGCAACTTAGGGAGAAGTAAACAAATGCAAGATATAAATATGGGTCCCAGCTACAAGGCCATGTTAAGTACCCATGTATAAGTAATCTCTCAGAAATGGAGAAAAGGAGAAAAACTCATAGGAAAAACGTCCTCTCCAAAATAAAAAATACAAGATGCTCTCTATAGTGTGAGACGAAAAAAAAACCCATATGAGGAAAAAGTTCCCACCATAAGAGAGAAGAATAGAGACCATGTAGCCCCCTTCAATGTAGAATCTCCTACACTAATGGTAGATTCTCAACAATGAATGTTGAAGATGATCCAAGAACACTAAACAACATTCCTCCCCTTAGGAAAAACAAATCCAAAGATGTATGTAGGAAGTCTTCCCATTCTTGAAAGGACTATGAAGGAAGAAATATCAAGATGTATGAAGTTTCTGAACTTCGCTCAAATGTTGTCATGTCAATGCCAAAAGAAGCCACAACCAAATCAAGAGTCCTAGGCCTCCCTAAAGAAGGTGACAATCTAGAACCTAGTGGAAACTAATGTAGAACATAATCCAAAGATGAAGATGAGTCCTTCGAATGTTTCTCAAGGTACTCCAACTCAATGCCAAACTGTGACAAGTGAAAAGGAGAATAAAGAACAAGAGGGTATGAAGTTTTCCTCATCAAATTGAAATAAAATGATGCAACTCCATGAGAGGTAACATCAAAGAGGAGATGAATGTCCTCAATAGTGTCCTCCAATTATGTAATATAGGCCTCACAAAACAAACCTATAATGTCTATCAAGTACTCATCCCAAGAAGGTGTATCTAGAAGACAATGAATATCCTGCTACACTGAATCAATAGAAACCATGGATGTAGCAACATTAGTCTCATGTCAGAAGCAACAAGAGATGGAGGAGATGAGATATCAGCACATATCCTAAAAACCTTAGTGGATGAAAGAAAACCAAGATTCAAATGACCATAATGCATCTCCGTAATAGTGCCCATGTGAATGTGAACATCAATCGAAGGAACAATAGGAGCAAAATGTGAGAAAGTGAACACTTGAGATTGATGATCTACCTCCACAATTACAACAATATCTCTACTATGCAAATCATGAATACTCACATAATTTGGTGTGGACTCAACACTCTTCCTTGCCCCACTATGTGTAGTCTAATAGATAGAAATGATATTGGTTGACAATGAAGCCACACAAAGGACATCATTTAATGATCATTCATCTATGTCAATAGAACCTTTCTTATAAACATGCATATATATGTTGTTGGTCATTAGGATGTGTAGTGATGAACAAGTCTCAAATGAAGAGAACATACTTTGTGATGAACCCATATGATGTGACTCTCCAAAATCAAGGATCCATCTCCCTAACTCAGAATTTGCAATTGTAACAAGTGCTTTCCCCTTTTATTTCTATGACTTTAAATGAGAAGAAAAATATGAACCCTCTGACATAGTTGAAGGCAAATTAATTTGAGTCTTCTTTAGAAGATGCAATTCATCAATTCTCTTTAAATAAAATTTATGTTTAGCATTCCCTAGTTTCTTGCAATATGCACACTTGGGCTTCTCCTTCATAGATGATTCCCCTTTAGAGGGAGAAAATTCAAAATCTATATGTGGTTTGTTCTTTTTCTTCTTTTGTTTCTTTTCAAGATTCCCTAGTTCTTTCTATACCTTAGGCTCAATAACCACCAATGCTTGTGGCATAGAATACTTGATGAGGCCCATTTGAATTAGCTTCACTTCCTCTTGGATTAGAAGATTTGAAAATGCATAAAAATTAGGCTCAACATATGTAGCTCTCATAGAAACCCAACGAGTGTGAAAGCCATAAATAAATACTGAATACTCAGAACCAAGATTGGGCAACATATTTAGAATCAATTGTAAATCCTCCTTATTAATCTTGCAATCCTTTAGTTGTGTTCTCAATTGCTTAATCTTGGAGATATAGTCTTGGATGTGGTCAAACTCTTTACGATCAAGATTCTTCAAATCATTATCAATCTCATATCCCCTAATCTCATCAATTTTACCATACAATTGTTCAAGACTCTGCCAAGCCTCAGGTGTTTTGCATGATTCATGATGAAATTATAAATTAAAAGAGACTAATAAACAAATGTGACCAAGAGTTTGTTGCAAGTATGGGCCTAACCAATGTTTTCATTGATGTCAACATACTCCTGTTGCATTGATGAAAATGATTGGATGAACTGAGTGCTGAGGATATTGAGAAAATTAGTCCTAATTAGGAAAGAACAGTAAAGACAAATAAGGTAAAAGTCCAGGATAAGATGAGGATCAGAGGATGCAGTTTAAAGGGTTTATAGATATGTGTCTTAAAATGATCCAGTAAAGATTTCAGAGGTCTGCATGAAGATCTGAAGAAGTTGTGGCTATTCAAGTAAAACCGGTTCTGGCAGGTGTTTAGAGGTGACAGAGTGACATAGATAGGTCTGGTGAGATCTGGAAATGCATTATCCTATTTTGCGGATTTGAGAGAGTGTTGAGGAAGTCTTTGTGAAGTGTCAACTCGATTGGTTCATGGTTTGAAGGTCCACAAGCATCTATTCCCTTGTGACAGTAGTGATAGACTGTGTTCTTGAGGTTCTAGATGAAGGAGAGAAGGATTTTAGTAAGCAGATGAAGTATGGATGTTCTTGGTGATTCAGGCAATCTTGTGGAGGTCTTTGGATCATGTCCAGTTCATGTTGGTGGTCCACATTGGAGTTGGAGCTTGCAATTGAAGAATATCTTCCGGATAATGGTGTTCTTCTTGAGACTGGTTGACCGGATGTATTACACATCTTCCAGATGTTCTTGGAGATGTTTGTTGACTTAGGTGATTATTCCTAAGTTGATGCCTTGTATAAATAAGGGATTGTAAAGTCATTTCAAAGGGTGTCCTATGGAGATGTGAGTTGGGGAGTGACGAAGAAAGCGAAAGGTAGAGCAGAAGGTTTTGGGCTTAATTGGAACTAATTCAAGCATGGTGAAGATGCTATTCTCCAGTTCAAGTATGTGATGCTTATTATTCTATAGACAGTGAGTCTATTGTAGGCAATGAGCCTCTTGTGAGCAGTGTGCTCGGGCAGTGAGCCCTAATTGGCATGTGCCATTTTGTTCTTTCTATTCTTCTAACAGAGAATACAATCTTGGGTTAATCACCTCATGGTTTTTCCCTTAACTGGGTTTTCCACATCAAAATATTGGTGTCTTATGTGTTGATATGTTTCTACTCTTGATTCAATGCATTATGTTTTCATGATTAATTTATTGATATGCTGCTAAGTCACAAAAGGATTTAAGTGTGTAATTGGAAAGAAAGTTTTTGACAACTGATTCACCCCCCCTCTTGTCTATCCTAAATCTAATAGAGTTTTCTTACAATTCATCTCCCATACTACCTTTGCATTAACATCAATATGTTTAGGAATAGTTTCTTCTACATATCTAGTACAACCTTTTTTCCTTAGATAATTCCATATTGATTTCTTCCATGATGCTGATGCGAGAGCATCCAGAGGTGTAAGAGCAATCTTGTATCACCCAAAAAAAATATGTTGATTCAAGATCATTGATGTTGTTTCCATTTCTTTTCAAAATTAGTATTTCTGGTTCTATAATCGATTGAATAATGATGTAGAACTTTTAGTTTCCAAACTGCTAAAAAAAAAAACTGTTATTTTTAGAAAGTTTGCATTTAGGAACAGATTGAAGCAAAAATTTACAAGAAGATTTGTAAATGAAAAATAAGACCTTTGGTGAAGGAATCACGTAAAGATCATTTGTGAGCTGAAAGATATTAAAGTTTCTGTTTGCTGAAAAAACCTTGAAAATTATTCAAATTCAAGTTTGAGGCACTAAACGGCCTCATACGGGCCTGAAAATGGGTAGAAATGGAAAGGTGGGTTATAAGAGCACAGAAAACTTCACGAGCTTTCTGGCGCTTCAAATGGTTCCTTAATCAAACACCTAGATCAAAATCTATGGCTCCTGGAAGTTGACCTATTTTTGGAGAGAGGTAAATTTCAAAATTTAGCTGTTGGCCGCCAAAAAGTGCTATTTATGACCATTTTTGGGAAACCTTGGGGGGAGTAGAGACAAGGGGGAAAGTGTAGAATCAAGAATAGGTAGGAAAATAGAAACCCTACCAGATTTGGGGTTACATAAGGCAGAAGATTCCAGAGTCTTGAGATTGGAAGTTCTCATGTGTTGCAACATGTAGAGGATCCATCCTTTGATTGTAATTGAGCTTTTGTAATGTAATGATTTGTCTAAATCAATAAAAGAACATTCTATTTTCTATGTGCAATTTTTATTTTTTATTTTGTGATTTTCCCCCTTCATCAAATGGTATCAGAGCAAGGGTTCCTGAGTGTGTAGACAGATCACCGATCGTGAGGCAGTTTGTACCAGGACCTGAGGTTGTGGGTTTGCTACGGAGATCAAGATGCCTCCATGAAGAAATCGTGTTGGAAGAAATGCTTTGACAGAAGAGGGTTTTAGAGCCCTGCAAAGGTAGACTGATGCATTGCAAGAGGAGCTACGAAGAGGGTTTGAGCCGATAACAAGAGAAAAAAATGAGGATGAAGCTAAAGAAGAGCTATCTAAGGAAGAACAAGAAACTGTAGGAGATCCAGTAGAAGTTAGGTTGTTGAGGACCATTTCTAAGATTGGAAAGAGGCCCAAGATTGAAGTTTCTACCTATTATGGAGATTTGAATCCAGAACAGCTTATTGATTGGATCAATGACATGGAGGAATATTTCGAGTATGAAGACGTGGAGGACCCAAATAGGGTCAAGTTTGCAAAAACAAAGTTGAAGGGCCATGCTAGTATTTGGTGGAAGGAGGTCTAGTTAGAGAGAAATAGGAGAGGAAAATGAAAGATTACAAGATGGGATCAGATGGTGGAGAAAGTGAAGAAGCAGTTCATTCCTATGGACTATGAGATGGAGTTGCTAAAGAAGCTGCAAGGATTGATGTAAGGTTACAAGTCTGTTAAGGAGTATACATAAGAGTTTTATAAGATTACTATTAGGACATGCCATGCAAAGGCCAACAAGGAGAAGGTATCTCGTTACATTAATGGGTTGAGGCTAGAAGTATTCAAGAGGAGCTAAGCCTGGTTAGGATGACCACCATAGAAGATACATACCAGTTTTCCCTGAAGGTGGAAGAGAAAATGAATAAAAGATTTGATAGCAAGCAAAGGGGAAGAGGTTAAGGCAGAAGGACTAGTGAAAGACCCTATGGAGGTTGAAATGAAGATCCAAAGAAAAGTGAAGAAGTTGGCACCAGTTGAAATCAAAGAAAAGATAATACATACTACCCTTGTGACCAAAATAATGGTGAGCAAAGAGGAAGAGGAAGAGGCAGACCTGGGCAAGGACCTGGAAGAGGAGGTTTCTGAGGAACTTGTTTCCAATGTGGAGAAGAAAGGCATCAAGAATACGAGTGTCTGCAACATCAAGGAAGGACGAATAGAAGACCTGAAGGTAATGCACGCGTTGCACATGTAGATGAAGATGCACAGTCTAAGCATTCTGAAGATGTTGAAAGGGGAGACACCCTAGTTGTCAGAAGAACCTTGTTGAATGAGGAGAAAGAACCAAATCAAAGGAATAGTTTATTCCACACAAGATGCAAGTGTGAAGGTAAGTGTTGTGATATTATTGTTGACAATGGAAGCACTAGCAATCTTGTTTCAAAGGAGATAGTTAACAAGCTGAAGTTGACAAGAAGAAAGCATCGACATCCATATTGGATCACATGGTTACATAGAAGGACCATAGAGCTTTGGTCAATGAATAGTGTTTAGTCAAGTTCAAGATTGGGGACTACCATGATGAGGTGATGTGTGACATCATACCGATGGATGCATGTCATATGTTATTGGGAAGGCCATGGTAGTATGATAGGTGTGCTATCCATGATGGCCATGCTAGCACATATTCCCTAACAAAGGATGGAGTTGGTCATAAGTTGAAGCCCTTGAAGGAGGTGGAAGAAAAGGTATGCAATACTGCCAGAATTTGCTTGGTAGATGGTAGGAAATTTTTGGAGGGTATGAAGCATGAGTGGCATTGCTTTGCATTAATTCCTAAGATCAGTCAAGAGAAATGTGAACATGTACCAGCAGAAGTCTCAGATCTATAGGAAGAATTTTAGGACATTGTCTCTAATAATGTACTAGAAGGTTTACCACCAGTGAGGAAGATAAGTCATCAAATGGATTTGATACCAGGAGCTAGTTTGCCAAATAAGGCAGCCCATAGAATGACTCCAGCAAAGAATGAAGAATTGAATTGACAAGTTCACGAGTTGTTAAGGAAGGGACTGATAAAAGAGAGCCTATGTCCAAGTGCAATACCTATAGTACTAGCACAAAAGAAAGATGGAGAGTGGAGGATGTGTATAGATTCCTGAGCCATCAACAAGATCACGATGAAGTATAGATTTCTATTGCCTAGAATAGATGACATAACATATTGTTTGAGTGGAGCCAAGTACTTCATGAAGATTGACCTGAAGAGTGGGTATCACCAGATTTGAATTAGAGGAGACAAATGGAAGACAACCTTCAAGACAAAGGAAGGTTTGTATGAGTGGTTACTCATGTCATTTGGGCTAACCAATGCACTAAGCACATTCATGCAACTCATGAATGAGGTATTGAAAGAGTTTTTGGGAAGTTTTGTTATTGTTTATTTAGATGACATTTTGATTTTCAGCAAGACCTAGGAAGAGCATCTGATGCATATCTAAAGAGTTTTGGAGAAGCTAAGGGAGGAGAAGTTGTTGATTAATATGAAGAAATGTAGTTTTGCAAAGGAGTTGGTATACCTAGGATTTGTTGTCTCAAAGGAAGGTTTTAAGATGGATGCAGAGAAGGTGAGGGCTATCATTGAATGACCTACGCCAAGTAGTGCTATAGAGGTATGATCTTTTCATGGTTTGGCAAGTTTTTATAGAAAGTTTATCAGGAATTTTAGTAGTATTTGTGCACCCCTAACTGAGACAATGAGAGGGGATACAAAATATTTTAAATAGACTACAGGAGCAAACAAGAGTTTTGATACATTGAAGCAGAAAGTCATAGAGCAACCTATTTTGGCATATCCAGATTTCAATAAGGTATTTCAGGTAGATTGTGATGCTAGTGGTAATGCTATAGGAGTTGTTTTGAGTCAAGAAGATAAGTCCATTGCCTATTTTAGTGAGAATCTTAATGATGCCAAGAAAAAGTATTGTGTTTATGATCAGGAGTTTTATACAATAGTTCAATCTTTGAAGAAATGGAGACATTATTTATTGCCAAAAGAATTTGTTTTATATACTAATCATCAGGCTTTACAGTATCTTAATAGTCAAGGAAAGTTAAATCAAAGGCATTTAAAATGGGTTGAGTTTTTGTAGAGTTATACTTTTGTTTTAAAGCACAGGAAAGCCTAACAAAGTTGTAGATGCCTTGAGCAGGAGGCAAAATTTGTTGACAAAAATGAAGATAGAAGTTGTTGGGTTTGATGAACTCAAAAGTTTGTATCCTGAAGATCCAGATTTTGTAGAGGCTTGGAAAGCTTGTTTGGAACCTTTGTTTTGGATAGGACAAAATAGTTGGATTTCATAATCCAAGATGGCATGTTGTTTAGAGGAAGCCAGTTGTGTATTTTGAGGAGTTCCATGAGAGATAACTTGATTAAGGAGAAGCTTAATGGGGGATTAGCATGACACTTTGATTGAGATAAGACCATTGCTATTGTTGGTGAGAATTATTATTGGCCACAGTTGCAACAGGATGTGAAGAAATCTGTGCAGAGTTGCAGAGTGTGTCAAATGGCAAAAGGAACAAGTCAAAATACAAGGCTATATTAGCCATTACCTATACTAGAGAATCCATGGGATAATATTAGTATGGATTTTGTTATTGGTTTACCAAGGACACAAAGAGGACATGATTCTATTTTTCTGGTGGTGGATAGATTCTAAAAAATGGCACATTTTATTCCTTGTAAGAAGACTAATAATGTTGTTCATCTTGCAGAGTTATTTTTTAGAGAGGTGGTGAGACTACATGGTCTACCTAAGAGCATAGTTTCATATCGGGATACCAAGATTATTGGTTATTTCTAGAGGATATTGTGGAAGAAGTTGAAGGCATATTTGAAGTTTAGTTATGCACACCATCCATAGACTGATGGATAGATAGAAGTGGTGAATAGGAGTTTGGGTAACTTGCTACAATGCTTAGTAGGAGATAAGCCCAAGGGATGGGATTTGATTTTACTACATGCAAAATTTGCTTATAATAATTCTATCAATAGGAGTACTGGTAAAATCACCATTCTAGATTGTATATGGGAATAGTCCAAGAAATGCTTTAGAGTTAAGGAAGTTGGACAAGGGAGAAAAGACAAGTGTTGAAGCTAAAGACTTTGCAGAACACGTGAAGAATTTTCATGAAGAGGTGAGAAAGCACATTAGTAAGATGAATATTTAGTACAAGGATAAGGAAGATCAGAAGAGGAGATATAAGGAATTTCAACTAGGAGATGAAGTCATGGTTCACTTGAGAAAGAGAGGTTTCTAATTGGAACATATAATAAGTTGAAAATGAAGAAATTTGGACCATGCAAAATATTGAAAAAGCATGACTCGGGAAATACATATGAGGTAAAGCTGCTGAGTGGGATCAACATTTCCCCTATGTTCAACATTGTTGATTTATCAGAATATCATGAAGGTGGAACAAAGGATGGACCAACAGAAGAACAGTGGAGTATTCTGGCATCTGTTTCAAAGGACGAGATAGAAGAGATCTTGGATAGCCATGTGGGAAGGAGTACTCGAAATAGGCAATATGAAGAATATCTGGTGAAGTGGAAAGGAAGGCATGTTGAAGATTCTTCCTGGTTATCTAAGGTAGAAGTGGACCATTTGGGGGTTTCCTCAAACACCTGAGACGTGATAAGGTCACTTCTCAAAATTACCCTAGGTGTTTGATGCAGGAGCATCTAGAGGAGTAGGAGCAATCTTGCATCACCCAAAAAAAAGATGTTGATTCAAAATCGTTGATGTTATTTCTCTTTTTTTCAAAATTAGTATTTCTGGTTTCATAATCAATTAAATAATGATGTAGAACTTTCAGTTTTTTCAAACTGCTATTTTTGGAAAGTTTACATTTGGGCACGGATTGAAGAGAAAATTTAAAGGAAGTTTCATAAATGAAAAATAAGACCTTTGGCAAAGGAATCACACAAAGATCATTTGTGAGCTGAAAGATATTAAAGTTTCTGTTTCCTGAAAAATGCTTGAAAATTATTTAAATTCATATTTGAGGCACTAAACGGCCCTGTACGGGCCCAAAAATGGGCAAAACCAACAAGGCTGGTTTTTAGCACGTAGAGCACTTTGTGAGCTTTCTGACGCTTCAAACAGTTCGTCAATCAGACACCCAAATCAAAAGTTATGGCTCTCAAAAGTCGGCCTATTTTTGGAGGGAGAGCCAAATTTTGAAATTTAGTTGTTGGCCACCAAAAAGGGCTATTTATGACCATTTTTAGGAAACCTTGGGGGGAGTAGAGATAAGGAGGAAAGTGTAGAGTCAAGAATAGGTGATGAAATAGAAACCCTAGCAGATTTAGGGTTACAGAAGGTGGAAGATTCCAGAGTCTTAAGATTGGAAGCTGCCATGTGTTGAAGCCTGTGGAGGATTCATCCTTTGATTGTATTTGAGCTTCTGTAATGTAATGAGTTGTCCAAATCAATAAAAGAACATTCTAATTTCTGTGTGCAATTTCTATTATTATTTATTTTTGTGATTTACCCTCTTCATCAGATGCATAATTATATATGGAGTTAGGAGTTTAATTTGAGTTTTCCCCATTGCAAGAACACAAAGAAGTGAAAGCAATCAACCACCACAAGATCACCCCCCAAATTCCCTCAATCAATGATTCCCCCAACAAATTATGATCTTGGAACTTTATGCTTAGTGTGATTATAGTTGTCACTAGCCAAAACAACAAAGTGGTCTTGTGATCTTATTACATGTAAATGTCAAATTTGGCCTCAAACTAAAAGTACAATTTTAGCGTAGAATTAGATCAAAATGATTATAAATATGAGGAGCATGTGAAAAATTATGCACTTCCAAAAACATTTTACTCAAAAATGTTATTGTATGATCCCAAACAAATCCCCAAAAGTTCCCACAATATGAACTACTCAGTAATAGGTGTGAAAATTATAATTTTAGAAAAATTAAGCACCAAAATAAAAAATTGTCTACACCACTATGAAGCTTAAAATTTTTTGCCCCAAATCCAAAATGAATTTCTCCAAAAAAAAGCTCGGATGACTAAGAAAATGGCCTCCAAAGTTCAGGTGTAAAAACAAAACTGCCAACGAAGAGGGGGTTTGGAGTTGGGAGGTTGAAAATCCAATGATGTCACTACTGACGTAGTGATGAAGATAGTCAATCCATTATGTTTCATTTATGTCACTACTATCATTATAGTCAATCCAATATGTTTCAAATTCTAATTCTTAGCACCATGCTAGACATTTGAGTCCACTTATTTCTCTTTGATGAAAATACCCCTAACATTTTCTAGCCCAATACTTCCTTTCTAACTAGATTTGCTTCTTAAGTTATACTCACTCCTAGCTTTAGCAATAGTTGCTATAGTTATCTCTCTCATTTCTTCATCAGAAGGTCTCCTTAATTGAATCTTACTCCTATCTAAACTCACATTATGCACATGAGAATATTCTTCACTATCTAAAAAAACTTGTTGGTGATAAGAATTTGATACATACCTCCTATTTTCAACATCTAAATCAGCTTCACATTCATTCTCAAAAGAGTACTCATCACTATTTTAACATTCTTTTGAAAACAACATATTTACTTCCTTGTGATCCTAATTTTGTAATGACTCATGACCAACGTCTTCATTATACTCCCCATATTCTTCATTATTATTCAAAACCTCTAAAGTTATTGAACACTTTAATGGAAAATGAGGCATTTGACATGCAAGGCACCATGAAGTAGATTCCACATTATTCACTCCTTTCTTTAAAGGATCTAGGGTCCTTCTATTTGTTGGTCCTCTAGGATTTTCTAAAATAGGTTTCCCATTATTCCATGTAGTATTGTAAGGTTGATCTGATAATCTAGGAATCCTCTCCTAAATACCTTGATTTTGTCTTTCTGTAGTAATGCATCTTTCATTTCTTGCCACCTTGTAACTCACTTATTTGAGAGCATGAATTACCTTATGCAACTTATCCTTCTATGTTGTAACATCCCAACTGGAATATTAGAAAACACAAACATAATTAAGCAAATAATCATGCTAATTTTTTTTAAGAGAGAAATATCCAAACCAATATATTACATTAGCAATATCCAAGTACAATATACATATTTCAAAAGAAGGTTGCTTCACATGTGACTTACAAATTGCACATATAACAAATGGTCATATTTCTTACAACTTTCAATTTTTACCAATATCATTTACAAAATAAGCAATGTGTTCTTGTTCACAAGTCTTTGGCAATCAACTGCAGGAGAGAGAGAGAGAGCATCACCTAGGTGCTTTTCCTCCAAATAGACTGACAGTCCTCCGTTCACCTTATTTTTGGAAGTAGCCCTTCCCTTCATGATGGTATTAAATAATTAGAATCAATTGATTCCATATGACATCTGAGAACTAGTGATGTATCCTAGCTAATGACAATCAGGTTTACAATGAGCTAGTCTAGCTCTAGCTATGTATGACCCATTCTAATTGTTCAGCTATCTGGTACACTATGAACCAACAATGCAAGCAATGACTTTTGCATTACTTTGGCCAAAGTTTCATATATATACTTAGTCATATGTTCACTCACTCTTTTCTTGACTTGGAGACAACATTTTTATCAATCACTTATTTCCTTTATTTATGTCAACTCTCTTGGTCTTGCTTATACCACATTAGTCATAAAGACATATACCCTTATCTTCTAGTCATTCTTGACTAGTCTAGGGTGAGAGTTTAAGTGACTAAAGTAACATATATTGAGTCCCTCTTTGCAACCTTGCAATCATGGGTCTATGACATTTTGTCATCTACTCAATAGCTTGTTTACCTAATCCCATATTCATCCATATCCATCTACTCATACATAGTTGATATTTAAATCATATAGATTATCAAATATAGACTCTATCTATCTTAATAAATATTCAACTCATAATCTATCAATAATAAACTATAAAAGCATAAACATATGAATTATATACTTATCTTTATGTATATCAAGAGAGAATTCCGAATTTCATGCTAGTCTAAACCTTGACTTCTCATTGATTATAAAGAATATTTCCCAAGACATTCTTGTGGCTATTCATAACCTACAATGGGTAAAAGAATATTTCTCCACAACATTAGATTATAATAGGTCAGGTTAATTCCATAATAACATTTACAAATGACTCAAATTTTCTCCATATTCTAACTAAAATATTTAATCTAATGTCAAGTATTTCTACACTGACTTTGTCTCATAAACTAGATTTTTAAGCTTTCTCAAACACACTCTCAATCATCTTAATCCATAGTTGGTAAGAGAAATACACTTCATTAATGATCTTCTCTTAGATCTTTTTATAAGTTTGCTAAGAACCCTTTCTCGGTTATTAAACCTAAGCTTAGTTCTCAATAAACAATTGGTCTCTTTTGGTTTAATCTTTCACCCTCAGTCTTTACGTTAAATACATTTGGCCCAAGTACAACATAATCAACATGAGTTCATTAACTCGGTCAGCCTCTAGGTAATATCACATCACTCTGCCTCCTATATTCTCACAGTCGGCCTCTATGTATTATCATAGTACTTAGCCCCCTATATTCTCATAGTCGGTCTCTGTGTAATATCATAGCACACGGCCTCCTATATTATCACAGTTGGTCTCTATGTAATATCACAACACTCGACCTCCTGTATTCTCACAATCGGTCTCTATGTAATATCACATTATTTGGCCTAAGTATGGTATCACTTTTGGCCTATGAACTGTTATGTCGTAAAAAGTTTCCCTAGGACTTTTTACCTCCTACTTTAGCTCCTAGGTCCCCTTAATTTAATTATGCATGTTTAAAACTCATCTCGAAGTAATTTTCCTCAAAACCCATGACAAATGGAACTTAAGGGTCTACATTTAATGCTAATCAAGAATCAAAATCATACCCTGTACTTGGGCACCTGCACCCTAGTCCAGGCCTATTTTGTCAGGACCTAAATTTAAATTGTCGGCATAGGACCTTTAAAAAGGTTTCCCTTTGTTGGCCTTTCCAATTTGAATTATGAAAGTTTAGCAAGAATGCATATATAAATATGTTTAGGACTTCATTTTACACCTAGATGATTAATGTGAACTTGTGATATTGACCTAAGGGATTTCAAGGTATTCATTGTGTTGTATAGTAGATTTGTGTTGTTATTGTGTTTATTTGTTGCAGATTTAGCTTTATCAATCCATCTCCTCATGGTGTGAAAGATCTTCATTCTCCATGAGGGCTTCACCTCCAAGGTGACATCTATTTGTGTTTCAATCAATCTATTTCATCATTTGATTTTGCCTCTGTCCACCAAGGACACGCACTCTATCTAACAACAGTGTTGGAAGGCTTGAATGCCATTCTAGGGCTTGACCGAGGCAAGCTCCTAAACACCACAACCCCCAAACCCATCTCTTTGTGATTGTAGGTTACAATTGCGGGATTGTTGGAAGTGGAGTTGCAAAATATTAGAGTAGAGGATAAAGATTCAAGATCTAAGAAGAAATTTCAGAAAACCTAACCTACTGGACTAGAGCACCCACCCTGTAGTCCTCCTGACTGGTATCTCCAAAAACTTTGAAGCAGGTTGTAGTCCTAGACACACCTTACTATTCCAAATCTATAGAAAAACTACCCTGCTGGACTAGGGTGCCTACCCCAATGTCCTCGAAGTTTTTCCACCTCCAAAAATCTAAATCCTGGTATGTTTCTAATTTGTATTTAGTGTCTTCTTGTGTGATCATTTGTTGTATCTTGTTCATCTGTATCTGATTTCATGTAATTAGGGTTTGAGGCTTAATTGAACTAGGGTTTGACATATCTATCAATTTAAACTATCTTTCCATATCATTCCTAAGTGACATCAACCTATAGCTGAGTCCTCACCATTTGTAGTGACTCAGCTTGATTGTTGTCTTTGAATGTTATTGTGAAAGGAGGGTTTGATTGAACCTACCTTGACCACACTTCAACCTTATCTTCTTTTCATACATAAAACAAACATATACGACTGACTTTGGACTTAAACCATACACCATTTAGTACATTATTGGGTCGGCATACTTAATCAATTGACCTATAAGCATGGTACTTGGTCTTAAGACATAATACATGGCCTTTAGACTTACACAGTCGGCCTTCTAAACATAATACACGGCCTTTAGACTTGCACAAATGGCCTTCTAAACATAGTACATGGCCTTTAGACTTTCACGGTCAGCCTTCTAAGCATAATACATGGCCTTTAGATTTGCACAGTTGGCCTTCTAGACATAATACATCATTATCAAATGGTTTTAATACTAGTCCTTCGACTGTTATCACCATTGCTACTATATATATATATATTGATAAACATAAGATATATGATACGCTAACCTGGATATTTGATTCTCTCTTATCTAAGATATTGTACCATAACATTTCCTTTAAGATACTCAAATATAGAAATACAAAGATAAACATACCTTCTGAGTTATTCATCTCTATGCCAAATCGACATACAATATTATAGATATAGATTTAATCCTTAGTGGAGTAAAAACATCTACAGAATTTCTGCATGCATCTACTTACCATTTCAAATGAATGCAAAGCAATGTCAAGGTATACATATTGCCTCACTCAGTGGTATACAATGACTTCCCTGTTGTATGCCATAGGCAATGCGCTCAACAAATCTTGCTTCCTCCTACATTCCTATTCCTGCTTACTCTTTCCCTTCCAAAGTATGTTCCCTTCTCCTCATGTTTTTTAATCAAAAACACTCACCTCTCTTTATCCAAAACCACCTCTCCAAGTTATGGCACCTCATTAAAACACCACTCCACCCTTTCTTCCACATCCTCACAGTCTCTTCTACATGTAGAAAATAGTGGAGGGTATGGAGAGTGTGGAGCTATTTCTCCTTTCTCCACTCCCAAGCATCTAGGGAGTTGGCTAGAAGAAAAAAATGAGACTTTTTACATTATCTACATAATTATTAACTAATACAAAAATATTAATATTAATAATAATAATAACTTTGTAAATAGACTTAACCTACTTATCTATTAAATGTTGATTTTGTGTACTTTCGAACACTAAATGTGTTCTTCTGAAGCACAATTATCGACAGATAATTCTCACAAGTTGACTAAGATATAAACAATGAAATTAAACATATTTACTCGACTTGTCATCCAAAGACATACACCAAGTTTCAATTAGACGACGAAAAGTATTTAACTTCCATCTTAACGACAACATATCTTACAAGAACTAACATGATCTCTCTGCTAAATATATGTGTGTTTCCAGATGGCATAAGGTTTGTTGCATTCATACAATCTAGCATTCTCTCCATGGTGATACTCTCTCCTCATATCAGAGGGAAAACAACACTGTTCCTACATCCACCTCAATTTCAGGATGGTAGTTAGTCCATTCATCATTTTAACCACATGTTCAATAATGATGTCATAAACAATTATTTCTTTCATACAAATTAATATAAATCAAATACATTTCACATCATTACTATGATCATAATATTTTCTCTAACTAACTATCTGTCTCTTGAAAATAATGAAAATAAACACATTAGTTTAAAAACAGGGTGTGACATATCTCTCCCCTTAAAGATCATCATCCTCAATAATTATGTCCAAGCTAAAATAAACACTTCAAACATGTTCTAGTACATCATGTTATATAAAAAGATGTGGAAACTTTTGATAGATATCATTGTAATCTTCATAGGTAGCATTTTCCTCTGAATACTGGTCCCACTGGACCTTGCACTAGGTAACCTCTCTATTATGCAAGTGGAGTTTGCATACCTCAAGCACTTTGAGAGGCTCGATCATAACCACCCCTGGGTCCCGTACCTGTAGAGCATTCCAATCTAGTATATGATTAGATCTTGATATATATTTCTTCAAATATGACACATGGAAAACATCATGCATTCTAGTAAGGGTTGGTGGAAGAACTATCATGTAAGCAACTAGATTAACCACTTCTACGACTTCAAATGGTCCAACATATCTGGGTGCTAGTTTGAAAGACTTTCCAAGATTAATTGGGCTCTTATGTGGTTTGACTCTTAAGAGAATTTTATCTCCTACTGAAAATTGTCAAGTATTCGCTTGGCATCAGCATAACTTTTATGTCTATCATTTGCTTCTGCTAATCTTTTCCTGATCAGCTTTACTTGCTCTTCCATTTTCAAAAGCATTTCTAGCCCAAGGCAAATCCTATCCTCTAGATTATACCAGCTTATAGGAGTTCGACACCTCTTGTCGTACAATGAATGGAACCATCTTAATTGCATAATGATATGAATTATTATATACAAATTCAACTAGTGGAAGATAATCTTCCCACTTATATTGCTAATCCATGCAATACAACCTTAACAAATCCTCTAGTATTTGATTTACTATCTCAGTTTGTCCATCTATTTCTAGATGATAGGCTAAGCTTATATTTAGTTGTGTTCCCAAAGCTAAGAACAAAGTTTGCCAAAATTTTGAAGTTATCCGAGCATCTCTATCCAAAATTATCTTTTCCAAAATTACATGCAATCTAAAAACTTCTTGCATGAATTTCTTGGTTAAGATGGGTGCTCCATCAGTAAGATTACTAGGTATAAAATGAGCTACCTTAGTAAGTTTATCCACTACCACAAGAATAGCATCATGTTTATAGCACGACATAGGTAATCCTCAGACAAAATCCATACTAATAACCTACCATTTCCATTCAGGTATGTCATGAGAATAAAAAAGTCCTGTCAGGTGCTGGTGTTCATCCTTAACTCGCTGACACTCTAGGCATCTTGCCACAAATCTTGCACATCATTTTCATTCCTTTCCAAAATATAAGGATTTCACATCAGCTAACAACTCTGTCACTCTAGGATGACCTGAATATGGTGCAGAATGCACTTCTTTCCACATAATTCTTCTTAAATCTCCATGATTTTGAACATATATTCTGTTATTGAATCTCAATAACCCATTAGGTTCAAAATAAAAACCATCATACCTTGTATCTTGAGGATTTTTTGTTAAATCTTTCAAAATTTACTCATAATATTCATCTCTAGTCAATTTTTTCAATATTCGAGCTCTGGTATCAAAGTGAACTGATACTATTTCCAATATGTGCCTTCTTCGACTCAATGCATCAACCACTTTATTTTCCTTACCCTTAATGTAATTAACCTCAAAATCATAAACAGAGATGAGCTCTAACCATATTCTTTGTTGGGTGTTAAGGTGAGGTTGAGTAAAGATATACTTCAAACCTTGATTATCAAATTTCAATTCAAATTGCTTCCCCAACAAATAATGCCTCCACACTTGGAGAGCATGTACAATTGCTGCTAATTCCAAATCATGAGGGGCATAATTTTTCTCATGAGGAGCATGTACAATTGTTGTTATTTCATAGAAGAATGTACTATTTATGCTTTGTACCTAAGATGTTGGAACTCCTTAAATATTTTTATTAATAATTATGATAGAAACTTGGCCTTTATATGCATTAGAATCTTGGGCCATAACCTAATTTTATCCTTCAGTTTACTTCCTCTAATGTGAACTATAGGTTCTCTTGCCATGATGAAGTATCAAACTCCATTTTTATGTTGTAAATTTAACTCCTCTTGTTTCATATTCTTTAATACCCTCTGTAGACACTTGAAATCATCTCATCACCAGGTTATCCCTTGACCATTTCACCATAGTTTATTAAATAAATCCTATTTATTTAATTAATTATTCCAATTTTCCCTACCAATATTAATTAAATATTTTTTATTATTTAGTTAATTAACTACCCATTTCTCTAGTATTAATTAAATAAATCATAAATCAAGATTATTTATTTAATTAATCAATCTTTCATCTATAGTCCAATTTTATTTAAATAAATTCAAATATTTATTTAACAAGGGCATCATCCTCATCCTAAAAAGTAAACAAATACATCCCATTTATTTAATTACTATTTTATCCATCAACCATTAGTTGACTAAGTCCATTCATTAATCTTCCTAATTATTTGCACATTTTAAAACATGGTTAATCAAGGTATATCTTACACAAGTTCCTAAAGTGTACATGGGTCAATGATTTGTACATGGGCATGGGCAAAGATTTGCACATCACTTAAAAATCTAATTTTTAGATCCGCACCATCCACTTTCTCCAAGACAATCCTCCGCCCTTGATTTTCCTTAAATCTTGAACCTCCACTTGTGCACCTATCACAAGGTGCCACATGGAGGTCCCTCATGCCTCCAATCCTCTTAAGTATCCTCAATCATTTATCTCTCCAATCAATCCCAACCTTTCATCTGCCTAGATCCAAAATTCTATAAAGAACGCCTCACAGGCCATTTTAACAGGACACTTGAATGCAATGTTATGCTATCAATGTGAGAACTTAACATTATCTCTCTCAACCACAACTAATCTTTGAGCACAACCACCATTGTTGGTGCAACAAAGGATCTTGTGGGTGAGAACTTTGCTTTATGTTTTCATCATTTTACTATGCAAGCTTCTTTATGCTTAATCTAGA
Source organism: Cunninghamia lanceolata (assembly GCA_027924645.1). NCBI lineage: Eukaryota > Viridiplantae > Streptophyta > Pinopsida > Cupressales > Cupressaceae > Cunninghamia > Cunninghamia lanceolata. Next base: position 14,514,735 of record BSBN01000068.1, on the reverse strand, counting down.
GGTTGCTTGTGTTTGTAAATTGAATAGGTTATGCATAGTATAGTTTGTTTATATAGATTTACTTTCACTAGCATGCATCCTCTATCTCAAAGTATCTTTCTAACTCTTGAGTCCTTGATCTAAGAACATCTTTATCTTTGATTCACCTTTAAAATAAGAGACTTCAACGGTCATCCTTGTTCCTTATTTGGACACATCTTTAATTATTCTCTCTATTAGATCTATTGCTCCAACCTAGTCCCTTTGAACTTGAAGTTCCTCGTCAAAGACCTCATGCCTTAGTCTAGCTTCAAGGGCCTCTAACCTTGCAAGTATTCCATCTCCAATATAATTTTCCTACCCAAATTTTATTTTGTTTTTGCCTCCCTAAATAAATTTGATCCCTCTTTGGGTCATAGTGGTACCTAATGCAGAATTTTCCCAACTCTACTTATGCAAAATATCCTACCAACTCTACCCAAAATTATTAGCAAATTGTCCCTAAGATCTAATAAATTTGTTATCTTCTATCTATAGAATCATTCCCCACAAAATGGTGTGCAAAAACAAAACATATCCTACACAACACAGTTTAGAAAATGCAAAAGAATGTTAAAACACGATATATGAATAAATAGAAAATTGGGGACAAAGAAGACATTAAGTAATAAAATGTAAACCATAAGTTTCATATTGAATGAACAATAAAATAATACAATGTTAAACAAATCATGGAGAGGTTGGATAGAGATAAAACCCTCAAATTTGTCAACAATCCAATTATTTGCCTAACACCTTTCTATATTAATAAATTACATTATCCCAAGATTTAAACAAAATAATGATACAAATCTTCCTAACAAGTGGTCCCCTAATTTCCAATAGAATACAAACTCTTATAAAGTATCGTCTAAAGTTCATCTCCGTACATCTTTAAATAAACTAATACACAAACAGTAAGCATAAGCATAACTTCGCTAATTGAACTTCAGCAAACAAATGCATAATACAACATTCAGCATTATGGATAAAAATACATTTAAAATTACCTTCCTTGCCCTTTCTATAACCTAATAATTGTCTTAAACCAAATGACTATAGTTTATAAATCCAATAGTTAAGATCAAACAAATTCAGGGGCTCAATTTAGCTACAAATGTTTTGAAGGAAAACATAAACAAACTTCAAAAATATTTACTTCTGCAAAATTCAGACCTTATATCAGAGTATAGTCCGGACTTTAATCCAGTCGGACTCAAACCCACTTTAATCCAAGCATATGTCAGCCTATGAAGGAAATCTATTAATGAATCACAAATAGTGCTCACTGATTTTCTATGTTCATAGCATTTCAATCCTCTAGATATTGCAACTGTATATTTTTTTGTTAATATCACTTGCATGGGCAGATGGCACAAGAGGAAGTCTTGAGCAAGCAAAAGTTGAAAAAACAGAGAAAGAGATTATTGAGGAAATAAAGGATGAAGAAAAAGAGAGAGAGAGAAAGGTTAAACATATGATAAGATTGTTGGATGAAAGCAAAGAGAATAAGCTGGCTGTCATCATACAAGGTGATAGCGGACAGAGCAAGACAGATTTAGCAGAAGCCATTTATGATCGTTTGGAAGTGGAGCTCTCTTTTGAAGGTTGGAAATTGTACAAGAAAAAAATCACCAAAGATATGGAATTTAACCCAAATGTTTCTGAGTTGCATTCTGAGATTATCAACCTCTTGTCAGTGGGAAAGACGGAGGGAAAAAATGGGGAAAAAATCCAAATTATAAAAAATGAATCTGCCTTCATATGGATTGACAACATCCTCCGAGCACAGGATCTCAGAAAGATGTTAGATATGGAATTCAGGCGTAGAAACAAAGTCAGGTTGCTTGTGACATCTCCCAACAAGAGTGTAAAGTCGCCACTTGAGGAGCGTGGGTTTATATGTGAAAAGCATGAGATGGAATGTGCTCAAGATACTCAGATTACCTTAGAGTGTAGCTCTGATCCATTGCTTCGGGAGATGGCCAGAGAATACCTTAATAGATGCAAAAAGGCAAATGAAGAAACCAGAAAGAAAGTATCTAAATGGGTGCTCGATAATAATCTTGTCCAGACAGGTTTTTATTTTGCCTTTGAAAATGCATTTCTGAATCTTCCAGCCTCAGCTCAAGATGCATTTCTAGATATTTGTGCTTTCTTCGTGGGATGGGATTGGGATGAAATTCCCTTCATTGTTGGAGAGGCAGAGCTTGAAACACTACAAGAAAATGCATGGGTGAAAAGAAGTCATAACAATCAGATAGCTGTTCCGGACATCCTCCGTAGCTTGGGTCTCTCACGAACAAAAGGTGTAAGACTAACCAACAGAGATGATCTCAAAAATGCTTTGGATAGCAACCAGGTATGAATTGTCCTGTCAATCTTTAGGATGATGAATGATCTTTTTCTCTAGGCACTCAAGATTTCTAATGCAGTAAGGCTTTAGTTTTGCAGATGAGCCAAATCAAAGGAATTTTTTTACCCAATGATAACGAGGAATTTCAGATACCGGTTCAAAAGCTAGAGCTTATGGAGACTCTCAGAGTTCTTTCGTTGGGAAGCTCCATATCTGTTGTGGACAAGTGTACTAAGTCGTTTGAGAAATTGAGATTTTTACAAGTGGGTAGATCCTCAAAGAATCTTCCCCTCCAGTTAAACCAGGTCAGGAACTTGAGATATTTCCGCTCTGATCAAGATGTGGATTTTGATCCCTCTCAGGTAAGTCCTCTTGCATTTCTAGGCTTTTATTACCCCCATTTCCTATAAAAATAGGAGTGAATTTCTTACCTAACATGTCCATGGTGGAGGGATTACACAAATTTGAAGTTGTGCTACACAGGAATTTTTCGAGTACACAGCAGAAAATGGTACTATGAAATAATATATTTGTATGGTTGCTTGAAACTTTTAATCTACTGCAACACATAAGAACTATAGATTCGTATTCTTCTTAAATTTTGTAAATATTTATATCATATGAAGCTATTTTTAAGAATATTAAGAAAGCTTTTGTTAGTAGCCAGAGGCTACAAATTTGCAATAGCTGTAGATAGTAGAGATATTTTAGGAGGGCTAACATGGAACCACACCCTTCAGGACCTAAATTTGATGGTCGGCCCTACCTATCAAGCAATTTTTTTATGACGGTTATCCATTCGAAGGTGTCCTTAAAATATTATGACATACCAAATTCTTTGGAATCTAAATAGCAAAGTGTGGGGAGAAGAACGAAGGCCCCAATGTTGATTCAGCTTATGAAGAGCTAGGGAGAAAGGATTGATAACTCTACAAAATAATTGTCATATAATTCTTGAAAGTCATATCCCAATTCCATTGTCAATATTTCCACCAAACTCTAGGAGGTTGGCGCCCCAACTTGTGAAGCATAACATCAAGGATAAGCTCATGTATGCAAAGAATGGAGGATAAATCTTCTGCAATAAGATGAATCTTTTGATGCAATGTAGGCCACGAGACACAATCTCTAGAAGAGATGAGATCCTTGATGGTGTGGATGCCTTTTTGAAATAGTTTAAGAGCTTTAATCCTAAGAGTTTCACCAAAGGCATACTTGAGGTATTGATGATAGGGGACCACCATAAGCTATGGTCATTGAAAAAGGGCCTATTTTTTAACCCATCACTAACCCACCTAAAGAAGGGTTTCACCATCTCAAATGTTTTCTAGATGCTTTGAGCAACAAAGTATCCTTGAATCTATTAAAATTTTCATAGAGTAGCTAGGAGTCGAACCTAGGACCTCCCATTTGCTATTGGGTACTCTACCACTAAGCTACCGGCCCTCTTGGTGATCAACCCGTCTTTGGTTTAGGTTTGGCTCATTTTCCAACACCCCCCTTGAGCCACACTATGCTCAAGGATCTTAGCTTTGTCGAGCTCTACTGACCTAGGCTTGGATATCCTGTTAAGCTTTTCATGGACCATCTAGGAGTTGAACGTAGGACCTCCCATTACTGTTGGGATGCTCTAGCACTAAGCTATTGGCTCTCTTGGTGACCGGTCCATCTTTGGTTCGAGTGTGGCTCATTTTCCAACAAAATTTTGATTGGGACATTGTTGAAGGCACAAGACAACTGAGAGGGGGGGTGAATGAATTATATCAAAAACTTAAAACCCTCATAAACATAATCACATCCACATCAATTCACTTAAACCCTTAATCTGTTATGAAGTTTAAACATGAAAAGTAGATAACAGAAACTTAAACACATCAACACCATGCACAAGAGAACACTAGATTTTTACGTGGACAGCCCTAAAAGGGAAAAACCACGGTGAGGATTAGCTCACAATATAATGTAGTAACAATACCGAATTACAAAGGCTCATTGCCATAGAGAGAATGCTCACTGTAAGGGACTCACTATCCAATTGGACTCACTACCCACTGAGAAAGAAAGAAAGAAGATAAGAATGGCTCACTGCAATGCTTTGAACTGATATAATTGCATCTAACCTATGCATGGAATTCAGTTCCAATGAAGCTCAATATACACAACATACTCAACACCTTCACAGCATCACCGAAAATTGTAGACACCTTCTGATCACTGCATCCAGTAGCCTAACACATGAAAACCCTTGTTGCCCTGATCAAATTCGCATCACTACATCATATACCCCATTCGCACACATGCATCCACGAATCCTTAACACTTATTTATACCATCATCACCTTTGAAACAATCTCCAAGGTCAGAAACACAATCTCCAAGGTTGGCAAACACACAATATTCGAATTAGGTTTGGACCTAAACATTCCTCAGCACAAAGGAATGAAGGAAAACCACTCTATGCCTTAGCTCGGACCCAAATCTATCAAGGCATGCTACACAACACTCACATAATCATCAAATCAACTCCTCAATCAGCACAAACATTCAAGGTCGATTAAACAATGTAAACATAAGGAATTCTTGATCACATGCTTCCACGAGCACAACCATAACCTGTGAACCATACATAGGGCTTTAACACAATCTAGAAACCTTCATGAACATCTTGAAGTCACCTGGAAACCAAAAAATTCAGCCACAACAGCTTTCACCTGATCACAACAGCTTTCACCTAAACACAACAACTTTCACCTAAACACAACACTATCGAACTCTACCACATAGTAAATTGCTTTCTAGAGCACCAAATCACAAACCTTTTGGAGGAAGATAGGTAAGGATCTTATGAACACATATCCAGAACCACAACACCTAAAACCTTTCTGCGAAGCAATGTGGAGCAAAATACTTTCTCCTAGACACCTATGCATAACTCAAAAACATTGTCAAATATTGTTCTCAAACTAGTGAACATAACTTTCACTGTACAACAATCCGGAGCACCAAATTCTAGATTTAACATCTTCAAATTGATGTAGCCAACAACATACACTCAATAAAATTGTGCCATTAATCATGTGTGAGAGCCAAAGATTTGGAAATTGGAAAAAAAACTTCTATTCACCAACTCTACTGCTACAATGAGAGAAAACTCTCTTATATCCAAGAAAACAAAAAAATCAAAAAATTACCTTTTTTGGCATATTTCGACAATTGTCAGATTTTGCCATTTTAGGTAATTTTGCATTCATATCTTGAGAATCTAGTTTTTTCGCGAAAACTTCCTAAAGCTAAGGTAGGATGAAAAGCCAACGAACATCCTAAATTTGAAACATGAGTTTTGAGTTATTAAAAAAAGTAACTTTTAAAAAACTAGAAAAAAACACTAAATTGCCATTTTGAGGGCCAAGATGAAAGTTTCAAGCCCTTAAAAAGTGCCAAAACAAGGTCCAACTGACTAGGGTGGGTTGGGAAACCACATGTCACCTCATAACGCATCCACCTATAAAATTTCATAGAAAACCCACATCTGAGTCAAAAGTTATGACCTCTGGAAGTCCCTGCATCATTCTCCTCTAGTTGAAAATAACGTAGCTCCTGCAAGTGAGTGTCTTTGAACTGCTGCCATTTGACTAGATCTAACCTCTGCACTTCCCACTCTTTAATCCAGGTGCTATCTGTTGGTGGCAATCCTTCCCACTGTACTAAATACTTGTTGTAATGCCCTTGCTGAGTGTAGGTAGTTTTCTTATCAAGAACTTGTGCAATCTTTTCCTTCTTATGGAGAACGTGGTGGTGCCATGCCACTTCTGGTTGACTATCTTCAGCATCATCCTCACCATGGAATGCATATAAATCAAAAATATTAAATACAGGAGAAATATCGAGATCATTTGGTAAACTGGCCTCATATGCATTATCATTGATCTTCTTTGTAATTTTGCAAGGACCAATTTTCCTGTACTTCAACTTGTGGTATGTTCTAGTAGGAAACCACTCTTTTCTCAAATATACTATCACTAAGTCACCTTAATTGAATGTTTGATGTTGCCTACTAGTATCCACTGTATTCTTGTACCTCTCATTACTATCCTGCAACTTTTGTCTCACATCTTTCTGCAACTGTTGAAGGTGTTCTACAAATGCTTCCCCATCATCACTGACCCTATCTTTCATTGGTAGCTATACCAAATCTAGAACACCCTGAGGATGCCTGCCATACACAATTTGGAAAGGGGACTTTCCCGTGGATCTGTTAACAAAACTATTATAAGCAAATTCAGCCTAGGGTAATGCCACGTCCCATTGTTTTAGCTTTTCTTCAACAATACACCTCAACAAATTTCCCTGACTTTGATTGGCTACCTCTATTTGCCCATCCGTTTGAGGATGATAAGCACTACTAAACTATAACTTAGTCCCCATCTTCCTCCATAAAGTCCTCCAAAAATGACTAAGGAATTTGGTATCCTTATTAGAGATAATAGTCTTTGGAACACCATGTAGTAGAACAACTTCTGAAAAAATAACTCTGCTACCCTTGTTGCATCATTAGTTTTCTTACAGGCAATAAAATGAACCATCTTGGAGAACCTATTAACAACTGCAAAAATGGAGTCATTACCTCGTTGAGTATGTGGAAGTCCCAACACAAAGTCCATGCTCAAATCTGTCCATGGTGCAGTTGGTACTGGTAATGGCATATACACCCTTGTATTATGTGAATGTCCCTTAGCCACTTGGCAATTCTACACCTTGTTACATACTTAGTTATATCCCTTTTCATCTTTGGCCAATAATATTTATCTTCTATCAAGGCTATTGTCTTGTCCTTGCCAAAATGTCCAACCAACCCACTACTATGAAATTCTCTGATAATGTTCTCCCTCATAGAGCCAGCTGGTATGCATAGTTGTTTTCCTTTAAATAGATACCCATCTTGCACAAAATATTCACTCCTAAAGTGATCCAAGTTACCAGATATTGGTGCCTTCAATTGTTCCACAATCTCCCAAAAGTCATCATCAGACTCACAAATTTTTGATGGCATCAAAACCAATCACCTCAGTTTCCATTGTGGTCAAAAATGCAACATGCCTACTTAATGCATCTGCAACTTGATTTTGTTTGCCAGACTTATACTTCAACACAAAATTGTAACCCTGCAAGAAAGAGACCTACTTGGCATGCCTACTATTCAACTTTTTCTATGTGTTCAAGTATCTAAGTGCAATATGATCTGTAAACAATACAAACTCCTGGGGAACTAGATAATATCTCCAATGCCTCAAAGCTTGAACAATTGCATAAAATTTCAAATCATAAGTAGAATAATTCTTTCTCACTTCATTCATCTTTTCACTAAAGAAAGTTATAGGTTTTCTAGCTTGGCTAAGCACAACACCTATTCCCACATGGGAGGCATCACATTCTACTTCAAATACCTTATCAAAATTTGGCAATGCAAGTATAGGTGCTTCTGTTACCTTTTGCTTCAAGTACTTAAAGCTCTCCTCAACATCCTTAGTCCATACAAACTCCCTTCCTTTGGTGCAATCTGTTATAGGACCTACAATACTACTAAAATTTTGAGTGAACTTTCGATAGAAAGTGGCCAAGCCATGAAAACTTTTTACCTCTGTGATGCTTCTTAGACTAGGCCATTCTAGAATTGCACTGACCTTTTCTAGATCCATTCTGACACCATCTTTAGAAATGACAAAGCCTAAAAAACCCAAACTATTCTACATGAACCTACACTTCTTCAAATTGGCATAGAGCTTCTCCTTTCTCAACACACCAAAGATGATCCTCAAGTGTTGTAGGTACTCTTCTTTGTTGTTACTAAATACCAAAATATCATCAAAATAAACTACCACAAACTTACCAATGGAAGGTCGTAGTATGGTGTTCATTAATCTCATAAATGTGCTAGGTGCATTTGATAACCCGAATGGCATAACCATCCACTCATATAATCTGTCTCCAGTCTTAAAGGCTGTCTTCCACTCATCCCCTTCTCGGATCCGGATTTGGTGGTAGCCACTTCGTAGGTCGATCTTGCTGAAATATTTGGCCCCTGCAAGGACATCCATCATGTCCTCCATATGAGGTATAGGAAAGTGATATTTGATGGTAATCTTATTAATTTCTCTGCTATCAGTACACATCCTCCATGTTCCATCTTTTTTTGGGGTCAACAATTCAGGTATAACACATGGGCTCATGCTCTTTCTCACCACACCTTTACTTATGAGTTCTGTTACTTGCTTATTCAACTTTGCATGTTGTGTTGGATTCATCCTATAAGTTGCTTGGTTGGGTAGAGTTGCTCCTGGAATCAAATCAATATGATGCTGAATATCTCTCTTTGGCAGTAGACCATCAAGTAATTCATCAGTCAAAACATCAACAAATTCTTTCAATAGCTTTGCTACTTCTGGGGGAACTGAAATGTCTTCCTCTTCACCTTTTTTCACTATTAATGCATAGTGACACCTTGTCACCTTCATTTATTTAACAATATCTCTTTCAGACAACATGGTCTCACCTTTTCCTTCATCCTTGAGAGGCAATAAAATCACCTTAGAGCCATCTTTCCAAAAGGTGTATGTGTTTTTCTCTCCATCATGCATAACTTTTCTATCATACTGCCATGGCCTTCCCAATAACACATGATAGGCATCCATTGGAACATCACACCATATCTCATCCTGATAGATCTTCTTATGCTAAACTTAATTCGGCATCTCTTATCAACAGTGACTTCATTTCCCTTTTTAAGCCATGCAATGCGGTACGGATGAGGATGTTTTTCACAATGTAAATTCAATTTTTCTACCATTTCTTTAGAAACCATATTTTCACAACTACCTCCATCAACAATAACTTGACATACCTTGCCACCCGAAGTGCTTCTGGTTCTGAAGATATTGGTTCAAAGCCATGAACCATCAGATCTTTTGGCTTGTGTTTCTCTTTCTTTGGAATCACCATTGCTCTTCTCATCATGAGACTTTCTCCCACATCTGGTGGAACCTCTAGTTCCATCCCTTCCACTTCATGTTTCATTTGAATCAAGTTCACCCTAGGTTTCCTCCTTGATTTCTTTCTTGCATGTTATAATTTGAGCATTCAAATGCCCTATGACCTTCTCCACATCTGAAACAACTAAAAGGCCTTCTCTAGTTTTCCCATCCTCTACCGCTACCATAACCTCTACCTCTTTGAAATCCCCTTCCTCATTCTAGATTCAGAGGATCTTATCAAGTGTCTACTTGTTTTTCCAATCCATGGGATGACTTTCCCCTGCCATAATTTGAACCTCCTCGAAATGGGGTTGATGTACCCCTTCTTCCTCCTCTATTCCTTTGATGGTACTATCTATTTTGTTTTTCTTCAGCCTTTAGAGCCAATTGGTAAGTCTCTTCCATACTGTTGAGTCGATGCATGCTCAATTCATCTTGAATAGAGAATTTCAAGCCATTCACATATCTAGTAGCCATCTATTCATCAATTTCTTGATGCTCTATACGTATATATAGCGTATAAAACTCATTTGTATAATCTCGCATAGAAGAGAGGTTCTGCTTTAAATTTTGAAACCTACGAAAAAGGGTTTGCGCATAATCTATGGGCAAATTTTTTTCTCTCAACTTCTTCTCCATTTTATTCCATGTCTTGATCTTATCCTTGCCTTTCCTTGTTCGTTCCTTTTGAATATGATCCCACCAAATCATTGCATGACCCTTTAATTTGGTGTATGCGAATTTCACCTTCTTTTCCTCTGTCATGGATTTCCATTCAAAAAAATTTCTCATGTCATTCAACCAATCTATCAACTCCTCTAGTTTAAGACTACTTGCATAATCTGAAACATCTACCTGGACCCCTTCATTTTTGCCTTCTAAGGCCCTGAGCATCCTTTCTTCAAAACTCATGCCTTATAATTCTTCTTCTTCATGTTCTGTATCTTGATCTACACCTTCTCGACCTATCTCTTCGTCAGATTCGTCTCCTCCTCTACCCAGTTTTTGGTTTTCCATCCATGTTGTAAGTTCTGCTATTTGCCTTTGCAAATTTTGCATTTCGTTATGCATTTGGGCAAGACCGCCTCTTCCTCTTCCCCTCCCAGCCATCTTCCTGCTCTGATACTAGATGATGTAGCCAACAACATACACTCAATAAAATTGTGCCATTAATCATGTGTGAGAGCCAAAGATTTAGAAAAGTGGAAAAAATACTTCTATTCACCAACTCTGCTACTACAATGAGAGAAAACTCTCCTATATCCAAGAAAACAAAAAAATAAAAAAATTGCCTTTTTTTGCAGATTTCAACAATTGTCAGATTTTACCATTTTAAGTATTTTTACATTCATATCTTGAGAATCTAGTTTTTTCGCAAAAACTTCCTAAAGCTAAGGAAGGATGAAAAGCCAACTAACATCCTAAATTCAAAACATGAGTTTCAAGTTATTAAAAAAAACAACTTTTAAAAAACTAGGAAAAAACCATAGTTCCACGGGGACACGCCCCCCCTAAAAAAGGGTCGTCTCGGAGATGGGGACGTTTCCGAGATGGGGAAACGTCAAGGAAACATCCCCCCGCCGTTCCCCCGCTGCACCCGAAACGTCTCCCTTTGGGGGGGACTTCTAGACGTCCCCCTTGAAATGCATTAAATTTTTTTTAAATTTTCATATTTTGTCGGATGTTGTTGCAACTGCCCTGGTAGACATGTATGCAAAATGTGGAAGCATAGACGAGGCACGTGAACTGTTTGACAGAATGACTCAAAGAAATGTGGTCTCATGGACTGCAATGATTGCAGGATATGCACAAAATGGATTTGTTGAAAAGGCTTTAGAAATTTAAAAGCAAATGCAACTGGTTGGTGTAAAGCCGAATTCCACAACCTTTGCCAGCATCCTCCCTGCCTATGTCAAAATGGGAGCTTTGTAATAGGGTATGGACATCCATCAAAACATAAAGGATAGAGGAATTTTGTCAGCTGTTGTAGTTGCAACTGCCCTATTAGACATGTATGCAAAATGTGGAAGCATAGACAAGGCACGTGAACTGTTTGACAGAATGCCTCAAAGAAATGTGGTCTGAAAATGTGGAAGCATAGACAAGACACATGAACTGTTTGAAATGATAAATCATTGCAATGTGTTTAAACTCTAAACTTTACTTATTAAGTTATTCCTTAGGCTTCTGTAGTTATACATCTTTTTAAAACTAATTTTTCAAGTACTATATGTATTTCAATGCATTGCCCCCCTGCCACCCCCCCACCACCATCCCCTCACCATCCCTCGCCGCACCCAAAATTAGGCCCCCTGCCCCCCGTCTCTGAAACACGTCCCTCGCCGTCCCCCCATCCCCGTCCCTGAAACTCCATGGAACTATGGAAAAAACACTAAATTGCCATTTTGAGGGCCAAGATGAAAGTTTCAAGCCCCCAAAAAGTGCCAAGATGAGGTCCAACTAACTAGGTTGGGTTGGGAAACCACATGCCACCTCATAATGCATCCACCTATAAAATTTGATAGAAAACCCACATCTGAGTCAAAAGTTATGACCTTCGGAAGTCCCTGCATCACAAACACTTCTTGACAACATATCCAAACTGCACACTTAGATCTCCAACACAGAAGAAATGCGGAGCAAAAACTCGAACTATATTATGTAAGCCGAAAGACTCTTCAACACATTGTTTCCAGTATCAATCAAAATTTCTCGAAAGCACTTGGAATCTCAACAACAGGAACAATCTACTAACATCATCAACACCTCTACAAGGAATTTAGATTACTTTAACACAACTTAATCAAATACCAACAACATCAGAAGATATAGTTGACACCAATGACATCACAGACATGTTGACATTAATGACAACACCGATTAGCACATACTTGCAACAGACATTGCTGATGAGAAGAGAATAGAAGCCAATTCCCTTCAAACACTACTTGCCATAAGGTGCTCCACCTTCTTACAATGCTTGAGAAGGAATTTCCAAGCTTCTGAGCCTTCAATGGCATTGATAATCTACTTAGCTCATAGCACAATACTTTTCCTATGAACATCAATAATGCCCATACCACCTTTGTCCTAGGGAAGGTAGTAAATATCCTAGGCCACCCTATGAAAACCTTGGGGTTGCCTATAATTAGCCAAAAGGAAATCACTCAGGAGTTTCACTAGCCTATTGTAGGTGGCTATGGAGGAATCCCAACAGGACAAATAATAGACAAATGTGGCAGAAAGAACATTAGTGCAAATTTAAAACTTTCTTGTGAGAAAACGACTTGGAAATCCAAAAGGAAATATTTTTTCCTACCCACTAAAGGACATACCACCAAAGAGTGGCAAGCATATTCTCAAAAGTGAAAGGAATTCCAAAAAAATTGAACATCTCCCCTTCATCTATTCACTTCCATTGCTTGTTCTCTAGCCAACATGGCTTGGGGAAAAAACTTTACCTATTCCACTAGGTTTTGTTCCATTATAAGCTAGAGCTAGAGGCTAGGAAAAAATGTCAAAGAATGACATACCTTTTGAGAAAGATTCATTATGTTCAAGAAAGTGACCATTAATAAGTTGTGTGGAAAAGTGAAGCAAAATACCCTTAACTAGGCTAAGCAAAGCCTTATGTACAAGGAGATAACCAAAGCCCTCCATAGCAAGCATATACAATGAAGGGGCAAGAGGGCAACCCTAGTGGATGGAGTGGAAAAGTCCAAAACTATCAAAGGTTCTACAATTGATAGAGGCAAGCCAAAGCATAAAAAAGAAGAGTTTGCACAACATGTTGAAAGAAATTACCAACTCCCAATGCTTTGAACATAGGTAAAATGATAGGCCACTCAATATGATCATAGGCCTTCTAAAAGTCCAGCTTGAGAAAAAGGATGCACTACCTAGACACTAGGGCCCATTCCATCCCTTCCCACACAACAATGATATTATCAAGGATATAATGGCTTTTGATGGAACCCATTTGTTTGGGTCGCACAATGGAAGGCAACAGACTGTGAATGCAAAGAGCAAGGGTCTTGTTGTGACCAAATCACAACATCACCCCATTACAAATGGGGACCCCGCTTTTTTGAGCTCATGTGCTTTGCATTGAGTCTTGGATGATGTCTTTTCCATGATGAAGTCAGTATGTTGAGTCTATAACTTTGTGGTGGATGCCATAGTCCCCTGATGTCCTGATATCTTGATGTATGTTTTCTGAGATCTTGAAAAATGACTAAGTTTGATATCTTGAAAATCCTAAAAATTGGCTAAGTCTGAAATCTGGTGGATCCCTCAAAATCTAGAAACTACATGTTAAATCTGGTGGATCTGAGACTTATACTTAAATATATTTTTCAATATACCTAACCCTGGGGATTTTCATTTTTAGGCGCAAATTTTCTCTAATTAGTTAGGCATATTTCTCCACTTGCAGTGACTCAAAATTGCGCCTAGAATTCAAGGCGCATTTCATCATCCAAACAACCTTAAAATTGCACCTTGACATGAAATGAGCGTAGGAGCTTACATAAAATGGCGCCTTGATTGAAGTTAATGTCAAAAGGCCTTAAGCATTGAAAATTTGACAAGGAAAAGATATTTAAGTCTAGGTGCTAATTCATTCATCTTGGATCTAGGTGCATTTTGCATGTGTAGCAACCATTTTTAGCCCCTTAAGAAGTGAATTGTTTTGACAGATGTGAAATTGCGCCTTAATGAGGAATATGAAGTGGAAGTCAAGAGGTATCAAGTTACAAGCTATCAAATTTTAGGCGCAATTTTCAACCTATTTCACCTTTAATATGCACCTAGCTTTGAAGAAAACCTCATCCAACTTAAGGCCCAAGATTCCTCTTGTCTAACTCCAAATGAGCACCTAGTAATCATAGAGTTCAAAGACATCAAAATGGCGCCTAACTTGGAGAAGATACTCATGATAAGGCGCCAATTCACACCTATGTAACCCTCAAGGTGTGCCTTGATTAAGAGAAGCTTGGAGTTCAAATTTAATCACTTTGCATTTGATTGAAATCATTGAAAGTTAGAAGAAAACAAACCAAATAGGTTTAGGCGCATATTTCCACCTCTACAATCATCTTCTGGCGCCTTCAAGGCAAATTGTTAGAAACCATCATGATTAGCACCTTGATGAAGTGTCCTCTTGAAAGTGCAAACATGAATTTTAAGATCCCAAAAGGCAAGACTAGAAAGTTTAGGCGCACTTTTCCTCTTTCTCAAACTACAGTGTCAATTTCCCTTGTTTAACCTCAATTTTATGCCTAAGTTAAATGTGTTTGATTTCATGAATTATGGGGATATTTAGATTTCTTGTGTGTCTCCTTGAGTTACCCAATGATTTGGATGCATGAAAGATGAAGGTAAATTCCTATTTGCACCTAGGTGCAAATTCACACTCGGAGGATCACATATTTGTGGCTAGGCATGAGGAAGCTTAAAACCATGAAATTTGATGTTACCTTGATCCAAAATTGAAGAAATCAACTAAGTGATATGAGGCGCTCTTTTTATCTTCCACAACCTCAATTTTGCACCTCAAGGAAGATCAACATCACTAAGTAAGTGAGGCACATTTTCCTATCTAAACTAACCTCTAATGGCGCCTTAAGTAAGAATGCATAGGGAAAAATCTAGGAGTTGAGCGCGATGAAGAGAGGGTCATCCTAGGACAAGCCTTAATGTTTAAATATAGCAAGTATGTGCCAAGTAATCTAAGGTGCACTTTCACCTCCATGCAGACCTCAATGAGCGCCCTGGGAAGAATCACATCAATTCACACTTTGAAGTGGGCGCTTTAAGAAAGGGAAACATCCTAAGACATTCACAATCATTTGAATCATTAAAATTGACAAATATGAAGCTATTTGGTGCTAGGTGCACTTTGCTCCTCCTTACATCTAGATATGCACCTAGGCTTGAGACAAGTTATTTAGATGTTTAAAAATGATTCCTTTGTGTTATAAAATGTTTATCATAAGGATTGATGGGTTTCTTGGTTTGTATTGCAAGAAGATTGAAGGAAAAGAAGTATCACCGAGGTAGGAGCAAGAGCTTGGAGTCACCTTCAAGCGAGGAGTGAGGCTAGAAGGCCACTATTAAGGAAGAGTCATCATGTAGCTGCTCCAAAGGAACCTTTCACCATCATCATGCCAGAACACTTCATTATCAATGACATCAAGTTCAACATCTATCCGTTAAGCTTCAAGTTCTATCAATCTTCAAGTATCAATTAGCTTCTTCATCAATCATCACTTTAGGGTCAACATGGCAAGTGTACTACTCCATCTTCATCATCATCAAATATTTTAAAGACATCCGTCAAGATTCAAGTTCCTCCGGTACATTCAAGTCTCCTTAAGAAGTCATCTACTCCACATGTAAAGAAGGTGTTATCATCAGTATCTACTCTCTAGGAAGTATCATCAAGGAAGATCATTTATATACCCCACAAGAAGAAGAAATATCCTAGAGTTAGTCAAATGAAGCAACATGTATCATACACATCCAATTTACAAGAAGATGAACAAGGCAGAATCAACAAAGGTACATCCCAAACATACAAGTTCAGAATGATCACATTCTAAGACATCACACAGATGACACAATTTGGGAATATGCCCACAGAACAAAGTGAATAAACAGTTGAAATCCAAAAATATGCTAAGGTGGCACTTATATGGCAAATGCATATCATTATTCAATCACAATTTGCCACATCATTCAACCACATTCAATGCGTCTACAACAAACAAGAAGCCAAAGAGGACGACTATATGGAAGATGCTCTAAAGATTCTATCTTATCCTTATCTTCTTGGAAAGCGTGCCCTCATTGCCTCTCTTATATACTAAAAATAGCAAGTTGTTATAACTACCTGCTAAGATGGCATGATCTGGGCCCTTAGCTACTTGAATTGATCCTAACTTTTCATTTTAATTCTAGACTTCTATATAAAGGCCTTATTGCCTCATTTGTAAAATCATTAGTCAATAGTCAGTAGGCAATAGAATAGAAGAGACTCTCGAAGTTCTCTTAGAGTACTTGAAGTTGTAAATATTTCTCAAGATTAATGCAAAAACATTGGAGCTTATTTGGTGTTAAGTGTTGTCTTGTGGAATAACATGGTTTCTTGTATCTTGATTGAATGGAGAGATGTTTCTAAATAGATTAGAAGTAGAGTAGTAGCTCATTGATGTAATGCATGTTGTATTGAATATTTGATCAACTCCTAACTCATGCTTTTGACATTCATCATTGGTGAAGTGTTGTGTAAAGCTAGTTTGAGCTTCATCATTGTTTACTTAAGTTCGATTGTGGATGCTTGTTTGAGCTGCGCCATTCAATGGGTGTTTATATAAGCTTTCATGATTTGAAAACCTTTCGTTATCCTTAGGAGATTGCACCAACTTCATGTAGTTGTAGGCACCCTTGGCGAAGTGGAGTTAGGTTGATTAAGGAGTTTGTCTATTCATGCATCATCATTGCTTCATTGACCTTAGTTTAGTTCCTTTAAACCTTGCCTTTTTCCTTTTCTTTATCATTGAGACATTGTACATACATCATCCACACTAAAATGAGAGATAAGCTAAATGAGATATGAAGAAGTCTGCATAAGTCCCTTTGTGATTATCAGCAAGATCACATGTATTCACTAAGTCTATCCAATACAATCATGAATAAGGAACTTTGAAGTTACTTCATTGGATCACATCGATTAGCCTTTGAAGAACTTTATTCAAGAGAGAGTTGGATACTTAGTGTTTTATTCTATTGTTGAGTTGTCTAAAAACAATCATCAACGGGTCTTTTCCAGAATCTTATAGGAAACATTCAGTAGGGTGATGGGCTATCAATTGGTGATAAGCTTTGGGTCCCTAACTTTGGGAATATACTTGATGTTTCCATGATTGACCATAGAACCTAGGGAAGAGTTGTGAAGAGCTTCCTTCTATACTTGGAGAATATGAAGGCCCATGAAATGCTGAGTGGCTTTATCGAATTCACATGGGAAGCCACCAAGGGCCTTGTTATTAGTCACGTGCATACAAGCACCATGGTACTCATTAAGGCCTAAGTTACCAATTACACCTTAGTAGGCCACTATACCCATACTGGATGGGTCCGAATGCATTTTGGGTCCACTCTAGGTATGTCCTAGACAACCGAGGTACATCCTAGGTATGTCAAAGGTGTATCTATAGCATAGTTGGTTCACCTAGGCAATACCCTAAGTGAACCCTCAAGTCTCCAAAACAAAAAAAGTTGAAAAAAAAAACAATTTGAAAAAAGAAAACACTCTTTTAACTAAAAAATCCTCTAAAATGAAAATTAAAATAACTAACATGTAGCTAGTGGGAATGGTTGCTAGTGGTTCAAATTAACCAATTGATGACTTAGATTTTTTTTGTATTGAAACAAAGCAGTAAATATACAAAGAGCAGCATAGGGCTACAGGAAAGAATAGAGAAAACTAACAGCAGGCCAGTTACGGCACAAGAAACTATGAACATCCAAATCATTGAGCCAAGAACAGAGATAAACAGCCCTGAACTAAAGACCAATACCAATCTTGGACTTGACGTCTAAAACAGTCTTGAAATCTATGTTCTTGCTGTATTTCAGCATTACCAATTCCAGAGAGGGCATGAACATCTCAGCTTGCCAAACATATGAACATTTTACCTTCACCAACCAGACTGGAGATACATTCAAAAACTTGCTTGCCATGTAAAGGCTCAGTTTTCCTTCCCTCTAACATTAATATTGCTTAGAAATAGAGCAGCATACAACTGTAAAGAAAAAACCAGACAACTGAAAGTCTGCTGCTAACATTAATATTGCTTAGAAATAGAGCAGCATACAACTGTAAAGAAAAAACCAGACGACTGAAAGTCTGCTATGACAGCAGGCAACAGCATACTGGTATAGGATACAACATACTGTGACAGCAGGAACCAAAGACTCCTTCCATCTATGTGCTGGCTATAAAGAACCAGCCAGAGGATAGCTGTAGAAACACTTTCACTGTAGTACCGAATGCTGGCCATGGAACAGCATAATACCTGTATGGGTTGATAAACCCAGCCAAAGCAAACCCTGTACATAGTCGGTAATGTAGAGTGGGAGAACAAAATAACATCTCCACCCTCATCTAACTACTTTGAAAATTGCAACTGTTGATAGCTTTAGCCTTTATCAAGGACAGAGATGAAAGTGGCCTTAAGCAAAACACCACGCTAAACACCAAGAAAAGCAGCCTCAAGAGAAAGAACAGTGCTGACAAAATGAAGCCCCGGCTTGATGACTTAGATACTCTTGATGAAGGAGCAATATGAAGATTATTGATTGTATTTTGTATTGATTTGACATTTGACATTGAATTATAAATGATCTTTATAGCAATCAACTGTGTATTCAATTTTGTATATTTTCTTTTTTTTCTCAAATTATTGGTAGGTATTGTTAAACTCAAACCCTGAACATGTACCCGACCCCATTCCCAACCCCGTACCCAAACCGGTAACTTAGATTAAAGGTGAGCTGTGAATCACAAGCAATTGGAGCTGCACAGCTAAGCCTGGCAGGAACAACATCCAAGCACTGCTGAAGTGCTTGGTGCCGCTCAAGCGTATCCTCTTGAGCCTGGAAGACCAACTTGTTATGCTCCAGAAAAGCTTCAGCTTGAGAGATCTCAAGAGGAGAAGAAAGCCTTCCATAGTCATACTTGATAACCTCGATTTGAGAACGAGCCTGCTTGACACACAAAGACTTGAAAAAATCTTTAGAGGCTCTATCTCCAACTGTAAGCCATAAATGGCAAGCACAGATTTGAGCACCCTTGGCTCTGTAAAGATAAGCAATATTGAGGTTATGCCTGAGCTGGGCAGCCCAGGTTTGAAAGGATTGAAAGGATCGGTTTCAAGCCACCCCGGTAAAATAGGAGAAGTCAGTAGTGGTGCGTCGTTTGTAAAATTTTGACTGCCCTGTCTTCACTAACTTCAGTTTTAAAATATAAATGTCAATCTTTTATGGATCTACATATAATTTAGCTTACTATATATAAAATTTAAGAACATAATTAAAAGAACTGTTCAAATGAGTTGCGGCTGCCTTTAATTTCAATCACTATATTAGAAATCATACAACTGAGAGTACCATGAAGGGCAATTTTGAAAAACAACCTGACTCAAAAATTGTTAGATGACCGTAGGTGACATCAAATATAAAGCCTGGTGGCTACTATTTCAACATTAGTCAGTCACCTACAAATATTTAGGTCAATAAATACTAGCTTTTCTTACATCCCCACTTAATGTTTAGGGTCAGGATAGTCATTTTTAGACCGCTCTCACATATGTCTCAACAACCAGGCGTGATGAGGCTAGTAACCTGCAAAGGCATTTGAATCATCAAAAAGAACTGTTGCTGCTGCTGGAGGCTGCACTGTTGAGGAAGAAAGTAAACTGTGTTCTGGCCTTAAAAATTATGGACCTCTAAGGCAGTCTACCACTGAATTAGATTACCAACAACTCACATACTCTAATATAATACTTTAACCTGGTTAAGATTTAGGCCATTTAGCTGAGAAGAAAGCTCTTGTGCTAATTTTAATATCCTCAGTCAATGTGATTGTTTAACATTCTCCATTTCTTTCCCTGTTGAACTGCTTTGGCAGGAGCTAGATGGTTGTCTAGTATATTGATTTTGAATATCTTATAGCTGTTTTATTGTTCATGCAGTTACCTCCAAAACTGAAAGTTGTAAAACTGTGTGGAGATGCATACCACAAGGGAAAGGAATTGATTCCATGGGAAATAGAGAACCTGAGAGTGCTAAAACTGAATAATTTTCAAAAATTAGGTGTACCCGACCCCAAGATATTCAGGCCTTTTAAAGTTCTAAAAGAGTTGTGCATCAGTACATGCAGTGTGGTAGAACTCCCTGAAAGTTTGACTCAGTTATATTTTCTCCAAAAGCTAGACCTGCATGACTGTAAATACCTCCAAAAACTGCCTAAAGCATTTGGTACCCTTCTACATTTAGCGAAGCTGAATTTAGGTTATTGTTCGTCATTGAGACACCTTCCAGAATCATTTGGGCAGCTGGAATGTTTAGAGGAATTGGTTTTGAGTTATTGTTCAGCATTAAAACAACTCCCTTCAAGTTTTGTGTGTTTGGGTACATTGAAGAAGGCCACATTCTCACATTGTCACAATATGCAGAAGCTTCCTGACAAGTTTGAACTGTTGAGTTCTCTTGAAGAGGTTGACTTCTCATATTGCAAGAATTTGAAACTGCTAACAGTGAATTTTGAGCTGCTTTCCTCGTTGCAGCTTCTCAACTTAAGGGGCTGTAGCAAGCTACAGAAACTTCCAGATAGCTTTCCTCAAACCCTGTTGAAATCAAAATTGTTTGCCATTAAGTTGTCAGGATGCTCAAGCTTGACGGAACTGCCAGATGAATTTTGCCAGGGTAACATGATTGAAGATCTATCATTAGCTTATTGCACCAGTTTATATAGGCTTCCCACAGAAATTCATCAATTGAAGCGGCTCAGAGTTTTGAATCTGTCTGGTTGTAAAAAATTGCGCGAGCTTCCAAAGAGTTTCAGTCAGCTTACATGTCTTGAAGTATTAAATCTAAGATCCTGCCATAAATTGCGAAATTTGTGTAACCACTTCAATCATCTGAAGATGTTAAGAGATCTAAATCTCTCCGACTGTCCTGCTCTGGAGGGCAACTGGATGAAGACATTGAAAAGAATTAGGAGCTTGAGAATTGTGGACATTCATGGAAGTCAACAGCTGAAAGATCAATGGGGAAAAAGGCGTTGCCATTTTACAGTGTTAACAGAAGACGAGGTATTAATGCACTCATTAATCATTTTATAAAAAATTATATCTGAGTATTTCTTTTAAATAGCCATTTACCAGGGAGAAGAGCTTATCTTTCAAGTAAGTTTGTAATTATTTGGAGAATAACATTAACATTTGGGCAGCCTGATCAAAGAGTTTGTTTTCTGTGATGAGTTTTGACTTGTTGACGCCACTGCCCACAGCTAATTCTATTTTTTAAATAATTGCAAACTTACATGAAAGATAAGCTGCTACATTTTTTAGTCAGTCTGAAAGTGTTTACAGAGGAGCTTTTGTTATAATTTAAAAAGTTCTTTTTATTTTTAGTATAGTTGTTATATGCTCTGTGTTTCAGAGGACGACCGACAACTCCATAGAGAAGATTTTGAACAGAACAACAAGAAAAATTTTCAAAGGCAAGGCAATTCTGGTTGACAAGAATGGGAGGCCATTCTCCCCAGAAGAGATCCCAATAGGCACTACCCTGGCACTAATTTTTGATCATAACATTTCACAATGGGATCGAGAAATGCTGGAAAACAATGTTGATGAGCTCCTAATAAATTTGACTGGCATGAAAATCATTTATGTTGGGAAATCCTTCGGTGCAATCCCAACAAAACTGGCAGATCAAGTTATTGCCTATACACCTGACCATTCTGAAGCGCTCTCATTATTTGATAAACCCTTAGCAATAACTGCAGGCCTTGACTTTTGGGGTTTCAGAACTTATATAATCAAGACAGTGGTTGCAAAGCACGAAGCAGGCTATAAGCTCTTTAAAGGATGGGATAGCATTTCAGGTATGTTGGCGGGGAAGAGTTTCAACATTCAAGACTACCACAGACTTGAAGAAATGATTGCATTAGACACACCACAAAACAGTAGTCCAACATTGCTGCAGCTGTTGCTCGTGACAAAAGAGAAAGAGTTCTTGTACAAAAAGAATAAATTGGTACTTAATTTCCCTGCTCAGATTTATTCTAAAGTAGAATCATACGGAGAAAAAGAGGAAATTTTTTTAATGTATTTTAAAATGGTGTGTTACAGGTGACAATCGATGATCTAAATAAGAATATGGTCTTCCTACTGATTTCAACACTGGAGATATCTCAAACCCAAATCTTATTTGAAATGTACAAAGAGATGCAAAATACAATTATAAACCATAACTTGAAAGTTGAATGGGTTTGGATTCCAGTCACAATTGCTGATGAGGATGTGTCAAAACAAAATTATAACAAACTAAAAGAAGACATGCCATGGGTAGTGATTTCAGAGCCATGGTTGATGGATCAATCAACTATCTCAGTTTTTTTCAGGGAAAGAATGGGCTTCTGTGAAATGCCTATACTTGTGTGCTGGGCTCCTTGGTGTCATATTTCTACCACAGATGTGATGCTCATGGTGGCGACATTGGGGTCAGAAGCATGGCTATTTCTCAATAATGACCATTCCTCACCCAGCTATTCAGATAAACTGAATACAATGCAGAGTTTACCCCACCTGAGCTGTCTCTTTACAGATTTCAAGGTAAGTTGGATCAAGTTATATTTATCCAGCATCAAGTTAAGAGTATAATGAGATGATCTGAGAAATAATTATACTTTTGTAGTGCATAGGTTGTGTTCGCAGTGCAAATTTGTGAATTAAATTTCTGCATCCAACTGGGTAATAATTATACTTTTATTTTACAGGAGGTCAGTGACACAAATTTGAGAAGGTCTCACATGATCTGGTTATATGGCGGACATCTGGAGAAGGTTCCAGATTTTAACAGCAAGTTAAGCCGTGTAATAAAACAAATGGACACAAACTGCATAATCGAGATAGTCTATGTGGGCAGGAGGAGCATTCTGCACAATATCAACAGTAAAGAAGAAGAAGAAGAAGCAGCAGCAGCATTGCATAAACAGAAGTTACAGAACACTAGTGGAAGTTCATGGTCGAGCTTGACCATTGGAAATGTGAAAATATTCTGGCACCACATACATTATTTGGTATATCTGATAGCATCTCACAAGGAAGAGAAGATTGAAAAGTTAGAAAGTTTTCAGAGACTACTGCTAGCTTTTCTGTCTCTTGATTGCCTATCCAGAAGAAATGGTACCGTTTGGATGATGGCGATTGATGGAACTCAAAATGAGATTTTCACGGGGAAAGGAAAAGATCTAGTGGACCTTTTATCCAGGAATATTAACAACTCTATAAATTCAAGGATAAAACTAAGAAGTGGAGCAGGGGAAGTGTATTCAAGTAAAACTGAAGGGGAACCATTGATACAATTGATCCGGAGTGGGGATAAAGTGGAAGCTAAGCAAACATTTGATGAAGGGCCATCTCTCACAGCACAGGAAAACCAGCAAACATTTGAAGATGCACTCTGGCTCACGGCACATCCATCGTCACACCTTGTAGAACAAATCTCAGCCAACATGTATTGCTCCATGTGCTGTGTAGGAGACACTGCCTATCATTGTGATGCGTGTGGATGTTTCAGTATATGCCAAAAATGCTATATATCAGAATTCATAGGAAGGAGCAAAGGGGAGAGGGGAGAGCAAATAAATCTTGAGGTAGCTCACTAGCAGTCAACCCTTACTCCATGTAGTGTTATGTAACATCCATGAGCTCTTCACTTCCAAATTGTTTCATTTGCAAACTCCTCCCCTGCTACCTTTCCCCTTGTTCCCCAAAATCATAACTTGGATGAACTACTGGTCTTTTCCTCACATTTTTTCCTAAACTTGGAAAACCTTGAGACTTTTTAGCTGTTAAATGCAGTTTCATCTACTCTATTTCAAACTCTGTGATATTAAAAAAACACAAAAAAACACCAACCTCCTCTAGTTCTGGGATCTGTTGGTATAGCACAAGTTTTTATCATCTGGTACAAGTTTGAAGGCCAGCAAAGGTGTTGCTGTTGGTTATAACGGCCATGGAAGTGCAGGATTTGTTTCTCGATCGTTCAAATGATGCTCAAACCACCCACCCACATCTCCTTTTATTCTGTTAGGCACTTAAATTGGCTTTACAGCTGTAGTAGTTTTCCATGTTTAGGTCTAATAGCTTTTGTAGTTCAGGATGGTTTCTTCCTAAAATCCTGTGAACATCTACCAGGGTTTGGATAATAAGGATTGCTCTATCTGTATGTTTTTTTTTTTAATTGGAAATATGTGTAAGAGTTTATACTAATTGGACCCGTAGGTTCAATGGGAAGGCTGATATTTTTTTATTATCCTAAACTTTGAAAACTTTGTTAGGGATGGATGCCTTTCCCATAGTTAAATTCTTAATCACATGGTACATGTTACAAAATTTAATGTAAATTTTTAAATGGTTTGCTTGTGAGATAGGAATTAGTGCAATAATTAACTACTTTTTTTCAATAAAACTATAAGTAACTTGTCTATATTCTATATATGTAGTAAATTAATTGAATGCTTTATTGATTTTTATATAGTCTCTTATAGAAACAAATGCAATCCTTATCACAAAAGCAAAAGAAAAATAGTAGAATTAAAATCCATGTAAAAACCAAATACTTCACATTATAGCCCAACAAAACAATATTCCACTAAAGTCCACAAAGACAATCTCCATGAAAATAGTTTTTTTATAATATATTATCATAACAACACTTAGAACTATTATCTTCCCAATCAAATAAATTTTAGAAGACTTATAAAAAAAAAAATTTCTACCAAAGTTTTGTTTGTACAATTGTTCTATTGGACCCCCCAATTATTTTGGTCACTACATATGTTCAACCACAAGAATTTTTCTACCAAAGTTTTGTTTGTACAACTGTTCTATAGGACCCCCCAATTATTTTGGTCACTACATATGTTCAACCACAAGCTTCACAATAATTACGGAACTCTCTGAAATCACTCTCATGCATTGTAGATCAATTAGACACATCAAGATTAGGTTCATAGTAGTCAAGATTGATCTTGCAAGACATGGAATTAATATCCATATGTTTCTACACTAGTTCAAATCTTGAACTATTCATCAAACCAAGGTGAATAATTTTGTGACAAAAGTAAAATTATCATTCCAAAACAACATCAACATGATTTATCTATCATTGATCCTAGAGCTAAGCCTGCTATCCCCTTATTTAATTATCACATTAATTTTAGTTCTAGTTCAAACTCTCAATTGTTCATTAGATTGAGGCAAAAAAATATGATAGAAATAAATCATTGCAAAATATCATGAACATCATTTATCTGTCATCGATCCTAAAGCTAAACCCCCTTATCCTCTTATTTAATTATTGCATTTATTTCGATTCTATTATTGGACCCAACTCTATTCTCAAGAATAATTGTTTGCTATGCAATTGAATGCATTTATTTAATTAATCTAAATAATTTATGTAAATCTTTTGTTTTCTTTACAAGTTACAAATTATAAATCATTTACAGATTGGTGCAAGAAATAAGTTGCTCTAAAATTTTATTCGATTGATTATTTACTAATGTTTGTGACTCTCGTAATAGTGAAAAAGAGTGCAAAAATTTGGAAAATTCTTGTCCAAGGAAAGGAAAAAAATATATGATTTACTCTTAATTACAATATTAAACCCCACTCAACTATTAAACCTTGGTTGTTGGTCTTCTTGTTGGGCTTTTTGTTGTTTTGTTGGAGACTTTGACAATTGTTATTGGCGGCTAGTGCCTCAGATGTTGCTCAATACAACTGGTTACGATTATGCTAATGTATTCTTTGTTGTTTAGCATTGTATAGGTTGTTGTTGTTCTTACAGCTATTAACTTTTTTGTATATTTTTATTGTGCGTCATCCAATATAAAAAAAAAACTATTAAACCCTATTAATGATTGGTCAATTGCATTGTTTGATTTGTTGGCAATTAAAAAGTGCCTATAATGGTTTAAAAAATACTAAACTTAATATATAGAAAAACACAAGATATAAATCTAATTAATGTGTTAACATCCTCTCACTAAGATGCTTATATATTTTATGAATCTCCTTGTCACCAAGTTACCTAGCTAAGGTGTTTATATGTTTTATGAATCTCCTTGCCATGAGGTTATTTCTCATATAAATGTTCTAACATATTAGATTCCTATTCCAATATAAGTCGAGACTTCTAGGATATAGAGCATTAGATTGTTTTGTTGAGAGCTACTTCCCTTTGTTACATAGATCCTCTTTAAACCAAATTATGGTTGATGAAATTTTTCTAGACATTAGAAGCTAATCCATACCTTTTATTCACAACCTAAATCTTTTGTTCTCAGTGTAATTGATGCAGGAGCATCCCTTATTCAAGAGCAATCTTGCATCAACCAAAAACACTTGCATTTCAGTTTGTTTCTTTTCATTTTCCAATTCAGTTCAAGCAGTTCAGTCAGTAGCAGTTTCTATACTTTGGTCTACATTTTATCGCAGTTGCATTTCAGACCTTGTAGAGCTAGAATTAGCATCTACATTCATTCTAGCACAACATATCCAAAATCCAGAGTATTTGGATCAAGTACCCAAAAGTTATTGCTATTAGAAGATCAACTATTTTCTCAAAGCAAAGCATCCTGACAGTCTTAAATAATCAGCTAAAGGAGAAGACCTGCGGAGCATTTCATAACCTTTGAAGCTTAATGACACATCATTCAATATTGTTTGGTTCACAACTGACCTTCCCCGAGATTTGCACATCATTCTATTCATTTGTGGAGAAGTTTCGTTCATTTAGGTCTGACCTATCCATGAAGAGGAATTTCAATCTGTTGATCAAATTGGTGAAATCCTAGGAGGTGATGAAGAAGAAGAATCGGATCAAGTCAAGATGTTGCGAGCTATTTCAAAGATTAGAAAGAGACCTAGAGTTGATGTACCTAATTACACTAGCAATTTGAACCCTAAAGAGTTGATTGATTGGATAAATGACATGGAAGAGTAGTTTGAATATGAAGAAATTGAAGATCTGAAGAAGGTGAAATTCACAAAGACAAAGTTGAAAGGACATGTTTCTAAATGGTGGAAAGAAGTTCAATTGGATAGAAACATAAGAGGGAAAGAAAATATTACAAAGTGGGATAGAATGGTGACAAAATTGAAGAATTAGTTTATACCTGTTGACTATGAGTTGGAATTGTTGAAGAGATTACAGAACCTAAGACAAAAGGAGAAATCTATGAAGGAGTATACTAAAAAATTTCATAATATGATCATAAGGACAAAACACAGTGAAGCAAGAAAGGAGAAAGTGGATAGATACATCAATGGATTGAGATTGAACATTCAAGAGGAACTGAGTTTGGTGAGGATGACAACACTAGAAGAAGCATATCAGTTTGCCCTGAAAGTTGAAGAGAAGCTGAACAAGAGGCATGATCAAAGACAGAGAAGTAGAGGAGGTAAATTTCAGAGAGGCAGAGAAAGATCATATGCAGAGTAGAGCAGACAAGAGAATACATTCAAGAAGGATGACAAAGATAACAATGCATACCGGAGAGATGACATAAATTTCTACCACAGAGGAAACCCTAGTCCATACTGGGGTGAAGGATACATAAGAGGAGGAAGAGGACCTAATAGGAGAACATTAAGAGGAACTTGTTTCAAGTGTGGAGGTGAAGGACATAGAGCATTTGAATGTAATCAGGGGAGTACAAGCAAGAGGACAGAGAACAATGGGAATGCAGCCTATGTGGAAGAAGAACCTGTTGGATCACCAAGTTCAGTTGGTAAACCTGAGAAAGGAAAATCACTTGTAATGAGGAGAGCACTATTTCAAGCAGAGATAGATGAAGAACCACTGCATAGGAAAAGTTTGTTCAGAACTAGATGCAAATTAGGAGGTAAATGTTGTAAAGTTGTTATTGATAGTGGTAGTTTTGATAACCTAGTTTCAGATGAGATGGTGACTAAGCTGAAGTTGGAAAGATTGAAACACCATAAGCCCTATCAGATAGCATGGATTTAGGATGATCATAAGGTACTAGTGAGTGAACAATGTTTGGTGAAATTTCATATTGGATCTTATCATGATGAAGTATTGTGTGATATTATGCCTGTGGATGTTTGTCATATTTTGTTGGGTAGACCTTGGCAGTATGATAGAAAAGCTATACATGATGGGAGAAAGAATACATACACTATAACATCAAATGGGAAGAGAATTACCTTGATTCCTTTGAAATATGCTCCTAAGAGTGAAGTATGTGGAAATGCTAGAATTTGTTTGGTAGATGGAAGAAAACTTCTGGATGGTTTGAGACATGAGAATATGTGTTATGCTTTGATTCCTAAGAAACCTGAAACATTGAAGGAGACTAAAGAATCACAACTGGAGTCTGATAACTGAGTTGCTAACAGAGTATGAAGACATCATATTAGACAATGTACCTAAAGGATTGCCACCAATCAGGAGTATCAGTCATCACATGGATCTTATTCTAGGAGCTGGTTTTCCTAACAAAGCAACACACAGAATGACACCAATGGAGAATGAAGAATTGAATAGATAGATACAAGAGTTGTTGAGGAAAGGTTTGATCAAAGAAAGTTTAAGTCCTTGTGTAGTACCTGTAGTGTTAGCACCTAAGAAGGATGGAGAATGGAGAATGTGTACTGACTCTAGAGCAATAAACAAGATCATAGTTTAGTATAGATTTCCTTTACCTAGGATGGATGATATCATGGATTGTTTGAGTGGAGAAAAATATTTCACAAAGATAGACTTGAAGAGTGGATACCATCATATTAGAATCAAAGAAGGTGATGAATGGAAGACTACTTTTAAGACAAATGAAGGATTGTATGAGTGTTTAGTAATGCCTTTTGGATTGACAAATGTACCGAGTACTTTCATGAGATTGATGAATGGAGTTTTGAATAAATTATTAGGTAAGTTTGTTATTGTATATTTGGATGATATTCTAATTTTAGTAAGACAAAAGAGGAAGATTTGCAATACCTTAGACAAGTATTGCAGAGATTGAGAGAGGACAAATTGTTGATACACATCAAGAAGTGTAGCTTCATGAAAGAAGAATTGGTATACTTGGGATTTGTGATTTCTGCAGAAGGATTGAAGATGGACCCTGAGAAAGTGAGAGCAATTGTTGAATGGCCTACACCAGAGAGCATTGGAGAAGTTAGATCATTTCATGGATTAGCTAGTTTCTACCAGAAGTTCATTAGAAATTTCAGTTAGTTTGCAACCATATGACAGAGACAATGAGAGGTGACAAATAAGATTTCAAGTGGACATCAGGAGTAGATAAAAGTTTTGAATTGTTGAAGTAGAAGGTGACAAAGCAACCTATTTTGGCATTATTGAATTTCAATAAGGTATTTCAAGTAAATTGTGATGCAAGTCGAAATGCAATTGGAGCAGTGTTAAGTCAAGAAGGTAGACCTATAGCATATTTTAGTGAGAAGTTGAATGATGTAAGGAGAAGATATTCAGTTTATGATCAAGAGTTCTATGCCATAATTCAAGCCTTGAAAAAGTGGATATATTACTTGTTGCCTAAGGAGTTTATGTTGTATATAGATCATCAAGCTTTGCAATATTTGAATAGTCAAGGTAAGTTGAATAAGAGACATATGAGATGGGTAGAGTTCATGCAGAGTTATACTTTTGTGTTGAAGCATAGGAGTGGGAAATCAAACAAAGTTACATATGCATTAAGTAGGAGAAGAAACTTGTTGACATAGATGAAAGTTGAAGTGATAGGTTTTGATGAATTGAAGAACATGTATGAGGAAGATTTTGATTTTGCAGAACCATGGAAAGTAGGTAGGGAACATGCTGTGATAGATAGAATTAAGTGGTTGGATTATTTCATTTAGGGAGATATGATGTTTAGAGGAAATCAATTGTGCATACCTAGAAGCTCAATGAGAGATAATTTGATCAAGGAGAAGCATAGTGGTGGATTGGCAAGACATTTTGGCATTGAGAAAATAGTGGCTTTGGTGAGTGAAAATTACTTTTGGCCTCAGATACATAAGGATGTTAGGAAATTTGTGCAAAGTTGTAGAGTTTGTCAAGTTGCAAAGGGGAGTAGTTAGAATACTAGATTACAGTATAAACCTTTGACAGTACTAGAGAGACCTTGGGAAGACATAAGTATGGATTTTATAATGGGATTGCCTAAGAAAAAAAGAGGACATGATTCAATATTTGTAGTGATAGATAGATTTTCAAAGATGGCACATTTCATACCTTGTAAGAAGACAACTGATGCAGTGCATGTAGCTGACCTATTTTTCAAGGAGATTGTGAGATTGCATGGATTACCTAAGAGCATAATTTCATATAGAGATACAAGATTTCTTGGATACTTTTGGAAGACACTTTTGAAGAAGATGAAGATAGATTTAAAGTTCAGTTCAACATTTCATCCATAGACTGATGGACAAATAGAGGTAGTGAATAGGAGTTTGGGAAACTTGTTGAGATGTTTGGTTGGAGAGAAGGCAGGAAGTTGGGATTTGATTCTTTCACAAAAAAGAGTTTGCATACAATAATTCAGTGAATATGAGTACTGGAAGACCACCTTTTGAGATTTTTATTGGAGTAAACCCTAGAGGCATAGTAGAGTTAAGAGATATCAGTTTGGAAGACGAGAGAAGTGCAGAAGCAGAAGAATTTGTAGAACATATGGAGATAGTGCATAATCAGGTGAAGGAGCATTTGAAGGAGATGAATAGCAAGTATAAGGAAAATGCAGATGAGAAGAAGAGGCACAAAGAATTTGCAGTGGGAGATGAAGTGATGGTGTACTTAAGAAAAGAAAGATTTCTAGTTGGGACATATACCAAGTTGAAGGTGAAGAATTTTGGACCTTGTAGGATACTCAGGAAATTTGATTCAGGAAATGCATATGAAGTAGAGTTACCAAAGACATTGGGTATTTCACCTATTTTCAATATTGCATACTTTTATCAGTATCATGAAGTAGAGTTTAGTGATAGCATGGAAAAGGAATTGAAGAAGCAGTTACCATAGTAAGCACCAGAGTAGATTGAAGACATTTTGGACAACAGAGTTGGATGCAACACTAGAGGAAGACAATACAAAGAATACCTTGTGAAGTGGAAAGACAAACTGAAAGAACATTCATCATGGATTTCTCAGGCTAAGGTAGACCGTCTTGGTTTCCCTCTAGCCCCAGCAAAGTGAGGGACTCAATTTTTCAATAACCTCAGATGTCTGATGCAGGAGCATCCCTGGTTCAAGAGAAATCTTGCATCAACCAAAAACACTTGCATTTTAGTTTGTTTGCATTTCAATTTGTTTCTTTTCATTTTCCAGTTCAGTTTAGGCAGTTTTGTCATTAACAGTTTCTATACTTTGGTCCTAATTCTATCGTAGTTGCATTTTAGACCTTGCAAAGCTGCAATTAGCATCTACATTCATTCATGCACAACATATCTGAATCCAGAGCATTTGGATCAAGTACCAGAAAATTTGCTATAAGAAGATCAACTATTTTCTCAGAGTAGAACATCCTGACAGTCTTAGATAATCAACTAAAGGAGAAGACATGCAAAACATTTCACAACCTTTGAAGCTTAATGACACATCATTCAATGTTGCTTAGTTTGTGGTAGACCTTCCCTGAGATCTGCACATCATTCCATTCATTTGCGAAGAAGTTTCGTTCATTTAGGTCTGACCTATCCGTGTACACATGTTACAACTCTTCATTGTAGTTTGTATCTTCCTTGGCTGACGTGGAGGGATCTTTTGTACTAGAGATGATATATATTGATGTAATAGATCCTTAAGAAAGTAGTTCTCATGATTTAGAAGATAGATAGATTGAATTTGTGCAAAAGAGCTTCAAAGATGTATCTTGTGTGTTTTGATATTCTATAATTAGGCATGTGAGCCCTAACTGTAAGCCTGCATGTTGCCGACCAATTTGTATTTAAATTCTATGATATACTAAATGACTGAATCTACATTTTCTTTACATCTTTGAGTTGTTTCTGTTGTGTTACTCTAGCTGCATGGCCTGGACAACTCATTCTGTGAACCCTCCTACCATGACTGCACCAGTAATAGACAATAGTTGCCTTTTTTGACAATAACACAAATACCCTCCTAGTGATGGATAAGTACAAAACAAAATTCTCATTATTGAACTTATTATTACATGCATAGTTTTGTAGGCAATACATTTAGACACCCAATCACTTGTTTGGTTAGAAATTTTTTTTCACTATTGTTAACATTATGTTACATAATTGACATATTATAACACCAAAACCCATGCTATCATCAACTAATTTGATTATAATTCTTTATAAATTCAATGTAGTCTAGTTATTTCAAAGATCAGAATTACCTAAATAAGTATGTACTTTTGGTTAAGATATTTCTTTTCTTCATGGTTCTTATTGTCCTATTTTACCTTTAGGCTAAATAGCCCAAGTATCCATGAGATTTCTAAGTGTTTTCCCTTTTGAAGTGCAAGGAAAAAAGCCCCCCAAATGGCTAAGTCCAAAATCTTAAGTGTTTCCTTGTATTTTCTATCTTTTCAGAGTTTTAGAGTTCAGGGTTCTCCTCTTTGTTATGCCATTCTTGTCGGCTTCCAACTCTGCCTTGGTTACTTGTAAATTATCCTAAGTGTTTCAAGCATCAGGGGTTGGGAGTTCTCTCTTCCTCCTTTTTCTTTTTTGAAGGTAGCCTGGTGGAAGGCCTGACAGCTGAGGTCCGCTGACTTCAAATGTTTCTAAGTATTGCAGAGCTCAGAGGCTAGGGTTGTGGTCTTTTCTTTCCATTTAGCAAGCAATAGGTGAAAGGCCCGATCACCGAAGTCCACCAAACTTCTAAAACATCTAAGTAGTTCAAACTTCGGTAAGCAGGAGTTTTCTTCTTCCTCTTTTCTTTTGGAAGGCGGAAGGCAGAAGGTCTAAGGCCCGATCGGGCCAACAGAACTTCATAATTCCTTCTAAGTATTTTGGAAATGGGGATCAAGTGTTTCTCCTTTTCAAAAGCACGATGCATGGTGAAGGCCTGGTCTCTGAAGCCCGATAGTTTCCCTATTACCTCTTTTGAACTTTGGAGATCAGGGTTTCGTTCACCTTTCAAAGACTTGATTAGGGGAAGCCCGATTGGAGGAAGCCTGATTGACTAGGGCTCGACCTATTTCGCCTTCTCAGCTCTTTCCACTATTCCTAATATGATGGGACTGCTCATTGACCTTCCTAGCTACCATGAATATTTTTTCAGAGCCTGATTGCTTGTGGAAAGTGGGTTTCTCATGCCCTATGTCTCTGTTTGTCCTTTGCATTGAATTGCTTGTACCCAAGGCATGGGTATACACTCTTCTTCAGTGGATTTCTAGGGTAGAGTCATGTGGGCATGCACCAAAGACATAGAGATGAATTTATGTAGCATGTGTTGGTGTGAACATATACTTCACACATGTTAAGTTAACTTAGTGAGTCTTATAGATGTCTAGTTGAGTCTAGTTGTGTGTTGAGTTGTTGATAGTTGGAGTGAGTTGTCCTATCCTCCACATGTGCAATTAGTTATCATCCTCTAATTGACACATGTTGTAGGAATATCTCCACTTTCCACTCCACCTTTCTAGCTCTCACCTTGCCTTTATAAGCAAGGCTCACTAATTGTATTTCATACAGCTTCATATGATCTTTGTATAGATTCTTTGCTCCATTGTTTTCGTATTTCTTCTCTGTTATCTTTGTGTGGAAGGTTGTCTTGATTGCAGGTGATCTTGGCTTGCTGAGTTACATTGACTCTTACATGGTATCAAAGCCTGATCTGCAATTTCCTTCTCTCATTGGAGAGGTTTTGCTGGGAGCTAGGTGTTAGGAGCATCCTAGAGAGAAACGAACATCACCATCGCGATCAGGAGGCCCAAATTAGTATAAATCAGTTGTCCAAATGTCAAATTTTGTCATCCAAAATTTTGGCATTTTTTTTTGCCCCTGGTTAGTCTTGGTGAAATCCATACAATAGTACCGTCATTACGTCAGCATTGTACAAGGACTGCATCTGATATGCATGCTTGCGGTGTATAATTATATGGTTGTACTTTTAGCATTTGTAACATGAGCACCAATTTGAGTTTACATTAGCTTAGAATGGCAGTTAAAAAGTTTTGTCGGCATTTGGTCAGCATTTACCAAAGGTCTGTGGATCACTACTTTCGGTGGTGATCGCCCAATAGTTGGCAGATCTGTAGTCTTAATTTAGTGGTCACCTTCAATTTTTTGTCAACCAGCTTTCAGTCGTCATCTGTTTACACTCTTCTCTGATCTCCCAACGGTAGAAAGCATATAGATCCAGTAGTCTATAAGCCCGAATCAAAGACCAGTGGTAGCCACATCTTCTTTAGTGATCTCCATTCAATTGTGTTTGGTGGCCTTTGGAAATTTAGTAACCACGTATTAACAATCGACATTCACCTGTTTCCTT
The DNA here is from genome assembly GCA_027924645.1 of Cunninghamia lanceolata. Taxonomy (NCBI): domain Eukaryota; kingdom Viridiplantae; phylum Streptophyta; class Pinopsida; order Cupressales; family Cupressaceae; genus Cunninghamia; species Cunninghamia lanceolata. Next base: position 14,480,019 of record BSBN01000068.1, on the reverse strand, counting down.
CGGGATTATGTGAGATCAAGTAGTTTTTCACAAATCTCCTAGCATTTGCCTTGTGATAACTTTGGTGGTTTATTGTTATCTCCAGTGGCATCTTGGACCACCATCGGGCATTTTGTTTTATTTGCAGGTTGTCTAATTTCATCGACGGTTTTGGTCAATGGCCCGGTGAATCAAGCGACCAGTTACAAGTTGTTTCAACAGCAGGAATCCTCAAATCTCGTCAGCATATTCTCTTCAATCACCAGAAGTTTTCAAATCCTAGCAGTTGGTGGTTTCCATTTCAACTCCATCGGTGGGAGTCTTCACTCCACCCAAACATCGGTCTCGGTAGTTTGTTGAACCCAGCGGTCTTTCACCCATTTTTTGCTATTAACGGAGGTATATATCATTATTCGTAGGTCTAAAAGACTTCACTGCAGGCGGTCAATATTCACTATAGTCAGCTTGTTTTTGGCAATAGTGGTCGATGTCCCACATCTTTAAATCTGTGACCCTTAGTGATCTACAAACTCCTGGTCTATCTCTATGGCATTTTTCATTTGAGATCGGCAGTAACAGTTATTAAAACCTGGTCGATGTCTATTTTCACTGTTAATTTTATAATCAGCTTCTAAAGATCTTGGCAGTATTCTAAACCACCTGTGTGTCTCACACTTGGTGGTTGCAAATCATTTCTAGCAGCCTCCGGTGGATCCAATATCACTGACAGTTTCACTTTGTAATTGGCAGTCAGTAGATTTCCCGTTGATAGTCTTCGCAGATCTCTAGCAGTAGCAGATTAATATTGCCAGTGTGAAGGGGTAACCCTCCCACCCCCATGGCCTTTCAATCTATATTCACAAACTTCAAATGGCTGTAGTTGGCACTTGAAGTTTGGCGGTTATCTTTGTTACAACCAGGAGTCTTCATCCGTCAACATTCGCAAGTTTAAACAATCAGTCATCAGTAGTTTTAGATCCATCTTTAGTGGTCTCCACTTTAAACTTTTATAGCAATCAAATCAAGATATCGTCGACCATTTTCTAAGCCATGGTTTTCTAAGTTTAGTAGTTGGTGGTTTTCACCCAGACTAGCAGTTTTTTTTCCTTGACGATGGTTTTGCGAGCAAATTGGCAGTTTTTTTTCCCATTAGACTATTTTCTATTTTTCTGACAGTGGTTTTGCAACAGGAGAATATTCTGTTAGGATAATGAATATTCCACTAGGGGGTCTGTTTTGCCCCTCAAAGTCCTAAAGTAGGGTTTTTTTTCTTTTCGCATAACTTTTGCCCATGGTGTCAAAATCAGGCAAACAAGATATCAATAGAAAGCTGACAGAGAGTACTTCATAGTGGTATCAATCATTTTCACAAATTTTTCTGTTTGACAACATTTATTTCAGGTTGAAGATAGATCACTTTTTTTAGCTCCCGAGCTCATAACTTTTTGCCACGAACTCTGATTTTCACGATTCAAGTGGCATTGGAAAGGTATTGATGAGCTCTACAAAGTTGTCCATGTACTTTTCTTAGATTTTTCTCCAAGTTTATTTTATTTCATTTGTCAATTTTTTGGCATTTGAGTGATAACTTGGACATTTTGAAACTTGAGGAGGTGAAATTTGTTTTGAGAGGATTTTTGCTATAATACATCATTGTGGGTGATTGTAATCTCACTTGGATCTCTTCTTTAAGAGATTTTGTTGTTTTCCCAATTTTGGTCCCTTGAGGACAATTGTCAAATACACTAAGTATAAAGTGCCACAACAAATTGGGGGGGCTCTCTTACATAGTAAAGGGGTGTTGTTGTCTCTCTTTTTCATCATGGATGTGCCTTCATTTCCACTTTTAACTCCATATAATTATCTTGAATGGAAGAAAAACATGGAGTGTGTATTGTATAAACAAAAGTTACATAGAATAACTTTAGGCACAGATCCTGAACCCACAGGTGCTACTAAGAGAAGAAAATGGTTAGATACAAGAGATGAGGCTTATGACACACTTTTTCTTTCTATTTCTCCAGATTTGAGATTTCATGTTGAGTCCTGTACAACACCAAATGAGATATGGACAATATTGGACAATCTCTTTGGCAAGCAAGATAAAATAAGAAGCTTCAAATTGGAGAATGAGCTAATTGCACTTAATCCTCAAGATTTTGATCAAATTAAATATTTCCTCACCAAGTTTAAGTCTCTCAGGTTGCAACTCAAATAGTGTAGTCTTGAGAAAGAAGATGAACAATTGATTCTATCTATTCTTGCAAAATTGGGTCCTACATATTTAGTTTATGTTTCTACCTTTTATGCTACAATGGATGTCTTTGGTAGTAAGTTTACAATGCCTTCACTTGAGGAGTTTTCTGCACAACTCACAAGAGAACATGCCAATCTACTACACATGGGCACATTGAAGTCTCCTAGAAAATAGGCTCTAGTTGCAACACAAAGCACAAAAGATCCTAAGGCTTCACATCACAAGGGAAAGAAACAAAATGATTCAAAGTCTAATGAGAAAGAGAAAGAATCAAAGAAAACCCCTAACTCTTCTTCCAAAGAGGAGTCCAATAAGAAGAAGAAGCCAAAGTGTTCTTATTGTAAGAAATTGGGTCATGATGAGACTAAATGTTATGAGAAAAAGTTTGAAGAGATGTCACAACTTCTTCAAAAACATAACATTGAGTATTCTCCATCAACAACAGTTTTACCCAAGTCTTCTTCTTCACCACCATCATCATCTACATCTACAGGGATAGCAAGTATTGCTTATGGGATAGGCAAAGGAAAAGGACAAGCACTCTTTGCTTCTAGAAGTCTATAGTCAGAGTTATGGCTTCTTGATTCTGGAGCTTCTCATCATATGGCATCTTCACAGGGGATGTTCTCTTCATTTCAGTCATGTACTTCACCACCTATTTTGATGGGTAACAATACATACATGATTGCAATTGGCAAAAGAAACATTGATGTTGGTCAGAATACATTCAACAATGTGTTGTGTGTACCTTACTTGACAACCAATCTCCTTTCCATCTACTAGATTACTCATTGTGCTGCAGGGAAGACAGTTGAGTTCACTCCTGATTTTGTGATCATACGAGACTTGGAGAGTAGAGATATCATTGCTATTGGGATGGCTGATCATGCATCTCGCTTGTATACTTTCTCCCATTTTGTTTCTGATGCTGATGTAGATCCATTATTTTCTATTCACACTCATGCATCAAGTGTGAATCATGTTTGTAAGGAGAAGTTTGGTCACTTGAACCTTGGTGTTCTTGCATCTACTTCAGTTCCTGAGACTAGTTTTGAGCTTCCTCCTTCTCCTGCTTCTACAAAGATTGACATTGACATAGCTTCATCTACTTCAGTTGAGTAGGATATTGTTTGTCTTCCAGATATAGGTTTGTGGGATGAGTACTTGACAGGTATTTCAGACTTGTTTTATGAGTCTTAGCTTGATGACTTGGAGGACATCATTGATGACATTCATCTCCTCTTTGAAGGAGTTGATCCTACTTCAGATGAGACAGCACCTTCATCTTCTCTTCACTTGTCATAGTTTGGCATTGAGTTGGAGCATCTTGAGCATCATTCAGAGGATTCTTTGTCTTTGGAGATTGATGATCTTGAGTTTTCATCTTGTCCTGGATTGTCACCTGATTGTGTGGCATATTTTAGTTGTAACATTTGGACACTTGAACAATTTTTAGAGACAACATACATCATGAGGCTTTTTCCCTCATACCTTGAGATGGAGTTTCTTCAACATTAGCCTTTGGACTTGTTTCTTCCTAAGGGGAAGAATGTTGTTTGTAGGCTTTGGATTCTCTTCAGTATTCTTCTTCAAGCATTCACCATTGGCATAAGAGCTACTTCATTGTGGGGGGGACCTACAGTCTCACACTTGCTCTCCTATGGGGGGTACTTTATTGTATATATGTGTTAGATGTTGTTCTTGGGGGGGTCTTGAGTCCTCCTTGTTGGCAAGAGACACTAGTTGGATTCATGATTGTTGTCATTGATGGCAACAAAGGTTATCCCACACATCTACAAGACATGATAGGTCCTCACCAGAAGTCAGATTGAAGAAGTATTGAGGTCCGGTAAGCAAGAATAGAGCAATCAGTAAGGTCCAACAGACAAGTCCGAATCTCTCAGTAGAAGTATCTCAGTGAAGTGCAGATTTGGGGAAGTCAAGAGGAGTATCTTGACTGATAGATTCTAGGGTTTGAGCCTCCGGTGTGGAAATGATAAAGAGATATGAATGCTTGAGTGTTAGGTTCCCAAGTGACAGTGTGAACAGAGGAAGAACTGACTGGTAGAACATCAAACTTTATTCTGGATGTGTTACTAATGATGGAAAAGGTTCTTAAGGCATAAGTTATGTTTGGCCGACGTGATTGCTGACTTCTACAAGTATATGCTTGATCCGTATTACTTGATGTGCAAGGATTTAGCCGACAGATCAGAGTTTGTGAAAAGATTGACTATTCCAGATGCCAACTAGAAAGGTGATGAAATCACTTGTGCGGATATATATACAAGATGGATTTAGTTGTGAGAAGTGTTGTGGTTGTGTGTGATATGTGAATAAAAGTAGTTGAGTTGAATAAAAGTAGAAAGGAAGGTCCAGTATGTGAAAGGAGAGCAGCACAGAAGAAGAGGAAAGATGAAGTGCAGCAGATCAGTATACAGAGCCTAACTGGAACTGAACTCAGCATATGTTGATGCTCCTTATCAGTTCAAGTATTGTATTTCACTCTTTATAAATTGTAGACAGTGTGTCTCTTGTAGGCAGTGTGCCTCTTGTAAGCAGTGTGCTCGAGCAGTGAGCCCTAATTGGCAAGTGCCATTTTGTATTTCCATTCTTCTAACAAAGAATACAATCTTGGGTTAATCACCCCGTGGTTTTTCCCTTAACAAGGTTTCCACATCAAAAATATTGTGTCATGTGTATCTCCATTTCATGGTTATGTTTGCTTATTTGAATTAATGTTGCATTGATTATTAAGAAAGTTTAGAAAGTAGAAATAATTAGGATAACTGATTCACCCCCCCTCTCAGTTATCAACACTCCTTCTATCACATCTTTCATTTGTTTTTTGCATTCTCATCTTTCGAGAGGAGTTTTATCCCATGAGGTTTTCTCCTTTTCTCCACTTGAGATTTGTTATACATGGGTACCTAACCTGGCCTAGTAGCTAGGACCCATCCATCATTGCATCTTTGTTTTAGTCAACTACTCCCTAAGTTGTACTTAATGGGGGTGTTGGTGTACATATAATTCACACATGTTAAGTTGAGTTAGTGAGTCTCCTAGATGTCTAGTTGAGTCTAGTTGTGTGTTGAGTTGTTGATAGTTGGAGTGAGTTGTCTTATCCTCCACATGTGCAATTAGTTATCATCCTCTAATTGACACATGTTGTAGGAATATCTCCACTTTCCACTCCACCTTTCACTCCACCTTTCTAGCTCTCACCTTGCCTTTATAAGCAAGGCTCACTTATTCTATTTCATACATCTTCATATGATCTTTGTATAGATTCTTTGCTCCATTGTTTTAGCATTTCTTCTCTGTTATCTTTGTGTGGAAGGTTGTCTTGATTGTAGGTGATCTTGGCTTGGTAAGTCACATTGACTCTTACAGCATGGGTGATTGGTTTTCCTTGTTGACCACTCTTTCTCTCGTCCATGGCTGCTACAACGTGATCTAAATAGATATATATGCATGTATTTCAAATGAATTTCTATTGGTTGGTTGCTGGGTCCTTACTCAAGTTGAAGCGCTAGATATTTGATCACGGCCTCATGATATTTCTTAGAACTATATGAATCTAATTGATTGTGCCCTATTTTGGACCTCTTTGTCTTCATTTCTAGTTCAACTATGAGGGGAAGGTTATCATTCTTTGTCTTTTCTGATCTATATTTATCTTTTCTCTCTCTGTAATGGCTATTTAACCTCTATGATTAATATAAGAAACTGATTTTACCTCTGTCATTTTTTTTATTGTGTCTACTTGAATGTTGTTCACTTATCTTGTGGATAAAATGGTCCCTTTATATGTTTTAGTATTCTATTTTGACTTATGTTAAAGATCAGATGAGTTTGTGTTGGTTTATTCAACCTTTGAAATCATTACTGTGTTATGTCTGCTCCAACTAAATACAATAAATCTTGGTGCATCACCATTTAATTTCAGCTTCTCCTTCTTCCTCTTTTCCCTGGTAGTCGGTAGCATTAGATTTAACTTTTTTCTCTGAACCTTAAACTTAGAAAGAGGAACCAACCTTCTCTAGAGGTTTGATCTCATTTGCAAGGTTCCACACTTTGAGATCAGTCCCATTGTGTCATTGGAATGTTTGAACATGCTTCAAGCAGGGTGTTATTCCATGTGATAATGGTTTATGGCACGCCTAGTTGGACTGGTTTGATGAGATTTATCATCAATTGAAGGATTTGGTGTGTTCTTCAATGTATCTTTGCATTTGGATGGTCTTCTTCAAGCACCATGGTGACTCTACTGAAGGGTAAAAGTACAAACCTGTGTCACACTTTATAAAGGAATCGGCCAACAACAAAAAAAATTCTGAACTTCGACCACATAAAAGTCATCTTTATGTTTTGAATTTTAAAATGATCTAAACTAATGAAATGCAGAACTTTTGATGAAGTTTATTCCTATAATTTTTCAGATTTTTAAAAATTGTTTTCATTATTTTTTTATCAATTTAAGAAATTTTTTTGGAATGCTGAAAATTTTAGGAAAAAGTGACGTTCACAAGACGTCATGAAACAAATTTAGAAAAACTTCATTTCTCCCTAATTTTATTTTCTAAATAGGTAACTTCAATATCTAGTACATGGAAAAAAAATTAAAATTTGATGTATATTTTTCTCGTAGTAACATTTTAAATTCAAATTTGTCAGAATTTGACAGTTTTCATGGGACGTCAACTATTGTCTATTTTTTTAATGATTTTCAAAAAATAAATTATACCCTTTTGAAGAGGACTCTCTCATCTAGTGCATCATATATATTTTTTTTAAAAAAATATGTTTTACTTTTTTTTTTTAAATTTCTAATCAGCGTCTTTTTTAACTTTAACAACCTACTTGCATTATTTTAAAAATAAAATATATTAAAACTAATCAAAATATGAAAAAAATTACATATTTGGATTCACCACTCTAAGCTCTACAAAAGGGTATTTTTCTTTGTTGCAAAAAATTCATTCTGACAGGAGAAATACCCTATTAAAGTTTAATGTTTCATAAATTTGTGAAAAAAGGTGAGTTGACTACCAAGCAGGTAGCCAACTAGACATACTTGACTGAGCATGTTACGACCGATAAGGTTTTAGGCGTAACTTTATCAGCCAAAACTAATCGATATATATATATATATACACATTTAAAAAAAAATTAACTAAAGAAAATTTGATTAAATACAAAAGAAGGCAAAATTCAGCAAAGAAATGCTTATTTTGACAAAATAAGACTTATTTCAACAAAAGAAGGTTTATTTCATATCATGTTTTCTTTCTTTCACATCATATAAGTCTTTTATTATGATATATTTAAATTAGAGGCATCATGCCTTTTCCCCCTCATGAGTAAATCATTATATATACTATCCTACCCATCTAGGGAAAACTAACTTTATGCATGTGGACAATCATGTTTCCCCTTGCACCTCCTCTTCTCTACTTTTCATTTATTTCTCATGTGTGGGTTCCATCCCTTGTTACAAATTAATATTTAACAAATGAAAGCAATTACATTAGTATTTAACAAATGAAATCAATTACATCTTGCAATTTTATTTGTCACATCCTTGCATTTAAGGAATCATAGGTCTTCCCCTTTGTATTCTTATCCTTTCATTGCTATATACCTTTTCATAGGAGATATATCATGTTTTCTCTCTTTCACATCATATAAGTCTTTTATTACGATATATTTGAATTAGAGGCATCATGATATACCAAATATGCTCATGATACCAAATTTGCTCATGATATGTTTGTAATTTGAATTTTTTTTTTCACTTTGACTTTAACAAATGAGCAATTTATAATTTATTGTTTTATTTATGCAATATTAACTGTGCATTCATTGAAAGCACATGTGTGTACATTTGTAAGCAGGTGAATTCAAATTTGAGAGCAATTTGTGATGGGGAATCCAAGGACTAGATCGAGGAAGTATGATCGAACAAGAGAGAGAAAGAGAAAAGTGGGTGAAGGAACATCTATTGAAGAACAACCCATGGAAAGTATTGACGACCAAGGTGACGTACAAGTACAAGAACAAACTGAACATAGTAATAGAAATTTTTTCTATGGTATGAAAAATTTGATGGAGATGGATGAGGATTCTCTTTTCAATAATATTTCATCTAAAGATATGTTACTTGAAAGCATAGTAAAATTAAACTCTAAAAGAATATGGAATAATTTTTTTGAAGAAAAATCTCTAATTGGAAGAGAACAGTTAGTTGCAAAGTTATTTAGTGTAAGGCCTACCCTTGTCTCACTGGTATGTACCAATTAATCTTATAGTTCTAGAATTAAATGATAAAATGAGTTGATTAAATTATATGATGTACTTGTATGATGGAGATGTATCTAAGTAGGTTATGCATCCTCATTGGTTTATTAGTGATGCTTCAGCTATGATTGCGTTGTGGGATTTGATGTTTTAACTTGAGTGTGCAGGATGTACTTATACGTATTGACCAATGGGTGGATGTGGAGGACGAGACAGTGAATCATTTAACCAATGTGCCACCTCACCTTACCTAGCTCAGTGGTCATGTGGTTTACCTTGTGTGCATATGGTATGTTGGTCACCAAAACCATCCTATTTCAGTTGCGAGTAGAAGGGTGTATTGGTGTCCACCCTATTGCCTCTAAATTGAATCATTATGATTCTTGATCCATGTGTAGGGATAGACATGTGTTGTGCATGTTACCCTTGTGTGTCTTTAATTTTAACATTTGTTCTTTTGCTTTCATTGGCATTTCTCTCTTTTGTTATGAAGTGTTGCAATTGATCCTTATGTGGTACTGATGTAACCAATCTAATTTGGTAGTCACCCTAGATTGGTATCGTGTCATCCATAACTTGGCCTTGTGTGCTTGAATGTGGTGTCATTTGAAATGCATGATGAACTTAAATGGGTGGAATCTAATGCTTTGGCAAGCTATCTCTTTGTGTGGGATAATCGTATTGGATTAAGAGACAAATTAGTTCCTTTTATTATAAGTCAATTGTAAATAATGTAATTTCGTGAAGGGAGGTTTCGTTTGGTGGTTAGCAAAGGGAGATAATAGAACTAAATTATAGTTGGGATATCATTTTCCTTATCTTAATCTAGATTGTGGTTAAGTGTGAAGATTAATCCTATATGATATTTTGATTTTAGACTAAATTATTTTCTCATTCAGTTGATGTGATTATATGCCTAGTGGGCCTTGTGGTGTGAGGGGAGAAATAGTCTACCTATGATGGGTGGTGTTTATCTCTGTAGAAGGTATATATATATATATATATATATATATATATATATATATATATATATATATATATATATATATATATATATATATATATTCCTTGATCATTGACCCTTCTTGTGAAGCAACCCCTCTCTTATGACAATTATCTATTCTAAGTGCCCCTAAAATGCTATGACATATTTTAGTATGTGTAATTCATACAGAAACCAAATATGCATATATATATATATATATATATATATATATATATATATATATATATATATATATATATAATCATAATCATATTTTAACTTGGGCAGTTTTTACTAAAATCTCCCTTGTCTATGTATTTCGGCTAGGGCCTCAAATTGACAGTTGATCTTGCCTTTTTAAGCAATTTATTTTATGACAGGTTATCTACTCATTAGTGCCATTAAAATACTATGGCATATCTTGATATGAGTTGATTACATGAAGATAAAATATATATAATTATTATCATAATCCTATTTAAATTATGACATTTCTTCTAAAATTTCTCCTTTCATATATCATAGTCTTTTAACATTTCAAATTGCATTTTATTTAGCAAATGCATTTCTTGGTTTAAAATTTGGTTAAGGTGGGGTTCTGGTATGTTACCAGTTATAATACTCTTCCTTAAAGCTTTTTCTTTTGATTCTATTTGAGATGGGGATTGCTATGTATTTTGAAGGCAATTTATTTACCTTTTTTTAAGGTCTGGGAAAAATGTATTCTTGGGGGGGGATTAGATAACTGGTTTATTTATTGAATTTTTTTTGGGGAGGATGGATTTTGGGGGGAAAATTTTAGGGTTTTGGGGAGAGAGGGTAGGAAAGGGGGAGAGTTTTGGAGGAGGAGGGGGACGACTCTCTGAAGGGGGAAAGCGGTGCCTCCTATGTTGGAGGGGTTGTATGTATAGAGGAAGGGTAGAGATCTAGAGTCTGGCGAAGTGGGGAATAGTGAGATGGATGCTGGGTTAAGCATCCAATCAGAGGGAAAGGTTTTCCCCTAAATCTTCTCTTAAGCTCTCAATAACATTAATTTTGTAGGTGTTTTTGTTTCAGTCGAAGGACATAAAACAATCTTAAATAAATATTTTTTTTGGATTCTTCTTCTCTAATGTTGAACAATTTGTATTTGACCCAGCAACATAGTATACTAAGGATGTGCTTCGAAACTCTGCTGACCAGTAGATTTGGTGCATTCCTTTATTTTTGTCAAACAAATAAACACTTTTGCTTGGTTTATGGCAGTGCCCTATCATTCCATCCCATGCAATGATGTCGCTAAGGCATTCTGTCAAAATAGTTGCATACCTTTCTGTGCTTCCACATGTTTGCATATGTCTACTTGGGTCGTGTAGGTATTCTAGCAAACAGATTTAATGCCCTCTCTATGCTTCCAATTTTTCATGCATGTTTGCCAGGGCATTTCCAAAATGGTAACATTTGACTAAAATTCCCTTCCATTAAGTCTCAATGGATGTCATTATCCTGTTCTGAAAAAGCTCCCCTATTGGGCATGGGTAGGAACATGTTAGTAATGGTTGGGGATTTGGTTGTATGCCAACTAACTACTTCTATTGAAAGCTTATAAAACAAAATATTTCTCAAGACAACTGTATTCCTCTAGACCCTCCAATCATTACTCCTTAGACCACATTCTCTAAGTTTTTTTTTATTTAAATAAATTGGGTGTCATCCATTCTTAGTTTCTTTGCCCTATCAATCTCATTTCCACATTATGAAATCATACAAATTCAGAAGCACACATTATAATGGCAACAAAATACTGGAAACTACGACTTAATATATCTGTATTGGATATTGTGCATACAACTCTGTGGAGAAACCAACCAATTGCTTCTTACTATATCGGAGTAACCTTTAGCTTCTATACCAAGAAAGAAACCATACCTAAAGGTTCTTAATAAATTTACTTTAGTTTGGATGATTAGAACTAAGGGATGCAGTTTATGGTGTCATCCATAAGACAATTGACTGACAGAATGGATTCAAATAAAATAATCCTTTTCTTTATATATATATATATATATATATTCATTTTATGATGTTTTAAGCAGTTGACTTCTTAAAGTGGCCATTTCAAATTTTATTTCTAAAAGGAATGGGGCTGCAGCTGTGGAAGATTTCCCAATGATGGTTGCATTTGTGTTAGAGTGCATTTTAAATGTCCTTTCTAATATTTTAATACAGGTTGCTACAAAAAAATTATATACCTTTGTATTTTTTTTGTATGTGTGGGTTGTTCTGCATGGTAAATCTTTGAAGATATTCACTTTTAAGTAGATGATGCAATGCGAATCATGCAAAGCCCTTGGGAATGAGTACAAGGCATTTTTTTTAGTAATAGTATCATTTAAAGGTAACCGATAATGGATTTGTCTCTCCACATTCTTGTGCTATTGCTTGCATTATGTAGAATTCCTCTAGAGGAGAGAGCACTCCATTGCAAGTTGGTTTAAGTTTTGAGTAATTAAAATTTTAAATTAGTATTACATTAGATCGAACTACAAAATAAAAAAAATTGATATTATGCTTTATACCCTCTTTATGTGTGTATATATGGGCAAGTGTACACTAAACCTTAAGTATCAATGATTTCCTTAGCTTTGCCCTAGGTGTGTGTGAAACCCATGTCTTTCCTTGTATGGCCTATCTTTTGTCTGTCCTTCATCCTTGTTGTGCGAGTCTAACCCTGTTAGGGGTTCCTTGATCTCCTCTCTCCGTAGCTCAGGGGATTGCCTAGAGTGCAATAGACATCTATTGCACTCAACGATGACAATATGGTTGGGAGGTGGGCAAAATCCCCCATTGGTCTTCATCTAGACGATCTCATGAAGACTTGGCAGAGACTTGTCCTATGTCTTTGTGATGTACTCATGATTGTCCAAAGTGTCATTGGGGCACCTCGATGGATTTTCTTTTAATGTATATTGTATTGATTTATCATTAAAGTATATTTATCTCTTTGATGTACTCAAGGAATTAATTATGGTTTAATCATTTGTATTGATGTATAGGAAAATAAGTACGTATATTTATCTCTCTTGATGTACTTAGGAAAATATTTATTATTTATTTAGTTCTATCGATGTATAGGGAAATAAGAACGTATATTTATCTCTCTTGATGTACTTAGGAAAAATATTTATTTTTTTATTTAGTTCTATTGATGTATAGGAAAATAAGTACATATATTTATCTCTCTTGATGTATTCAAGAAAATAATTATTGTTTATTTATTCCTATCGATGAATAGGAAAATAATTAACGTATATGTACCTTTCTTAATGTACTCAGGAAAATATTTATTGTTTATTTATTTCTATTGATGTATAGGAAAATAATTAATGTATATTTACCTCTATTGATGTAGAGGAGAATACTTAATGTTGTTTATCTCTAATGTTGCAAAGGAAAAATAATGATCATTTAATTGTCTCCTCTGATGTTTGAATCGTATAGACTGGATGCGGTAATCCTCTTTCTCTCATTGTTACCATGTTATATTTTAGTAATCAATGTAAAACTTTACCTTTTTATCCGCTTCTGTTCTTGTATGATAGGGTGATCTAAATCGTATTACAACTGCTTATGAATATAATATCCTATTTTTTTTGTTAAATGGAAGTTGAATTAATTCTTCTTGTATGGTCATTGTTCTCATCACTTAATGTTATTTTTCCCTTGGTTTGAATCTCTGACAAGGCGTCTTGGATGTTTCATCCATGCCTTGTCTTCCTTCTTCGCCTTGTGTGACGGGGATTTAGGGTTAGGGAGAAAAATTTTGGTGGTTCATGTCATGACCACATGGGCAATGCGGACATGACATGTGGTTTTCTCGTGTTGTGGCCACTCGTAAAAGTGGGCATGACATTTAGACAAAAAGAAATGACCCCTATTTTGGAGTTGTTAGGGGTTGATAATAGGAAAAGGTCATCAGGTTCATTATGTAATGCCTCCGCCAAGGAACCCCAAAGGACAACACTAAACTAGGTCAAATTAATGGGATTTTTTTTCTTTTAAAAACAAATAACAATAGAATGCATAACATAACATAATAATCTAAACCTAAGTCCTCTAAGGTTCCTTGACTACATTACTCACAAATCAAGATTACAAGAAATAAAGGTTACGTAAAGAGATACAAAAGGAGATACATCCCAATTTACACATACATGATAAGATATCTTTTCAAACATGAACAAGACATCTCTCATGTATTTACAAACAATTATAGTAAGAACCATAAAGTCATTATTAGCATAGTGGAAAAATATATTCTTTGCTCCAATAATCTACTTAGTTAACAGACCTATATCTGTGTATCTAAAAGTGAACATTAGTTCCACAAAGATTATCAATAAACATAAAAGAGAACTATATACTAGATGAAGGCCCTAAGGGGGCGACCTAATGTCTCAAGGGCTCATGATGGGCTTGCCTACGTACACATAGTGCAGAGACTTTGTAGTTTGAAACAATAAATTTTTCAACCATAAAGTTGACTTAGATACAATATCTAAAAAGGGATCATATATTAATTTCTAGAGTATCATTCAAGATCTAGAAAACACAATAACTTCATTCATAGAGACATTCATGATCACACGAAAGATAATCATCATTTCAAGGAATCATTAATCAAACTTAATTCCATTATTCACCAAGTATTGTTTTGTTATTCAATCAAGGTGAATCCACTTTCCATTAGTCAATAAATCTCTAACCAGAACAATAATAAATTTTATCTTTTTGCTACCTAGAACCATTTTCTTGCACCACATTAATTTCAATATTCATATCAATAAGTATTTAATATCATAACATTGAAAAGGAGGCCACGATTCGTAAAACAACTGAGTATAGAAAATAAAAACATCCTATTTTAAATATCTACTAGAGTATTGAAATTACTAATTTAATCCTTACTAATTCACTTACTTGAGGTGGAAAGCTAAGATAAAGATCTATGTCATGCAACCTCTTTCTTTTATATACCATATTCCACATGATTAAGCTACTTACATATATTTATATCCATTGTGCTATGGACATACCCACAAGTAGATCGAATGGTGCAGGAGCACCCTCAGGACTTGATGTCTATAAGAGGCAAAGTTTGAGTTTTTGTTTTATTTTCTGTTGTTCAATGTTAATAAGATCATTTTAGGCCAATATAAGTTATTTTGAGTCATTGATGAAGGTTTGGTGTCATTAGTTGAAAAAAATGAAAACATTGTTAAAAGTAGTCAAGTGTTGTCATAACAACTTTTCTTGTCAAATGACAACTTTTTAAAAGTTTGTTAAAAGTTGTTAAATGGTAGTTTTAGGTTGTTTGGGGGGCATAAATTGATTGTACAAGAATAAATATGAGCCTCCAAGTTGAATGGAGGGTTGGTGGTTGGATTTTAGAAGTTGAAGCAATAAAATCCCTTATTTTCTGTAGTTTCCAAATATTTTCTATTTTTATCCTGCATGGTATGGATTTGTATGACCCATTATTGATATGAGACCAATTGAGGATGAAATTTAAATGAATCTACTTTCGTTTTCTTTTTGTTTCATCTAATTTCATAGATATTTGAATAAGTTACAATATTTTTATTGAGGGTAGGTCTGTAAAGTTTAATTTTCTGAAAATGCAGTATGAAAGCAGCATGGTACAACCTAGTATGGCCTCCTATTAGGGAATGTAATAGATAGATAGAAATATATTTGTTTCTAATTTACAATAATTTTATTTGCATGTGATTTCATTAGGTTTTGAGTGAATTATGACATTTTTACTAACAATAGGTATGAACTTTGCTTAGGGTTCCTAATTTGGAACAACCTTGTTTTACCCTATTCTGTACAAAACAACCCTAGCCCATTTTGACATATGTTTAGTAAGGGCCAAAAGAGTATCTCAAATAGGTCTTGTATTTTAAATATCAAGTCTGCAATAAAAGTTATGCTCAAAAAGGTCTAAATTGCTGCACCCATGTTTTAGGCTTTAAGAGCAAGTTGTCAAGAATGAACAAGAATGCATATTTACATAATTTGTATTGAAACCCTATTTGGAATGTGTCAAGTTAGTCTTGTTTGAGTTCTATCTCTGCATCATCAAAGTATTATAGTTGAACTACCTCAATTTAATTTCTAAATGACATTATCCTAAAGCATATAGAAAAGAACCTAATATAGAAAATGTAATATTAATGTCATTAGTAATCTATTGAAAGAAGAGTACAATAAAAATAACAATATGGCTACAATCTCTCCTCCCAACTATAGGAATGATGCTCAATCCATCCCTGAGCTCTAAGGGTCACATAGCTCTTCCCCAACTTACATGGCTTACATTTCCAAATATGACACAAATCAACCATTCATTCACATAACTCAAGCTTAACTTTAACACACAAAAATGGCTATCCATGTTCAACTCAACAAGATGGAACTCCTACCCACACAAACCCCAACACACACAACATCCTCACAAGGAAACCAACAATAACTCTTCACATAGATTTTAATCACAAATACCCATTTAAACAAGGATCAACAAAGATATACATAGACCAACAAAAACTCCAATCATTCATTTTCATATCAACAAAACTCAAATCCAAAAGGATAGATCTTACCAAGAGAATTGGAAACCCAAATATGATAGAAACCCTAACTTTCTCCAAGCCCTTTCCTCCATTGTTCCTCACCCATCCTTTCTTTTTCTTTCCATCAAGAAATCTCCTCCCAAATGAGGAAAAACAAGAAAAACCAAGAGCAAGTGAGAAAAGTCAAGGTAAAAAGAGAAAAATCCCCCTCTCCTTTCAAAGAGAAGGAATTTATATAGAATGAAAAAGGCAACCAACTCTCCATAACTTCCCAACCACCCAACCAACTCCAATTTTTGCCACTTTTCATAAGTGGGTAATTAGAGTGGGGTTTAGACTTTATTTAAGGGGTTTTATGCCCTAACCCATAGACCTACCACCTAGGAAACTTTTTATGCAATTAAAACCACATAAGGACTTCATAAAACATACAATAAGTAATCACATTTAAAAAGGTGACTCAAGGGTCTAATAAAACAACATCCCACATATTCACAACCCTTATAAACAAGGTTAAAACACCTTCACAAGAATAACATAAGGGAAGTAGCTAAGTGACCCCTTCATCAACATTGGCCATTTTCTTTTTTACCTGTATACTCAACCAAAAGTGTTCGTACTTCTCTTAATTAATAGTAATTGAAACAAATGGCATATGAAAAACAACCTTCTATGAATGATAATCAAATAGAGGATTAAATCTACACAAGTATAGTTTAACTCTCCCTACTTGCATAATATCTTTTAGAGTCAAGCAATGATTGATCATACTATTTAATATCAAAATACTACAACTTATCAATAATCTAATTAACATGTAACAAATACTACTACAAACAATATTTAATATCAATCATTACCTTTATAATCACACTTACACTCATAATATAAAATCACCTAACATGATGCAATCTATTTGATATACATAATAATACTACCAACAACGAAACATTTCAATCATTGCATACTTACATAGATAAGAAATATAACTCATCTAGCTATCACACAAAATCACAACAACCACTAGTTAGTTAGTAACAATCAAAGTATAAGCATCTTGATGTATAGGAACAATAATCACTAATGTATATTGTTCAACATAAATGATCATAAAATATAGGACATAAACAATCGATGACTAGCAGGATCAAAAAGGCCACAAGGGACAGGGTCTTACACTCCCCCTAGAATTAGGCTTCCTCCTGGAAGTCCATTTTAACTGTCTTTAAATATCTCTATTATTTTACCTTCACCTCCAAGTTCCAAAGCCAACTACCTGCACATCCATGACGAGAATGGAGGGCACTACACATTAAAACAAACAATTGTTGAAAACTTTAAAGACGTATTGAATTGTATTGATAACAAGAGTCGAGCTAGTGATCCAAGTGTTGCACGTAGAGCATTGATGATTGTAATTTCTAGTAATAAATTATCACATAGAAGACAAGTTCAAGCAATTTTTGAATTACTAAATGTTTCTAGGAGAATTGTTCAAAGGTATATTGAAAAGAGAAATGAAATGGATGAAAAAATGGAGAAAAATTGGGTAAATATTTGTAGGGTTCCCCAGAAAGATAGAATTTTAGAAGATGTAAAGAAATAGGTGGTTGAATATTGGACCAATCACTCTCGTGTTTCTTCTGATAGAAGGGATACTATACAAATAATAGGTGAAGATGGTACAAAAATTTCTCATCCAAAACATTTTATAGAAACAACACAAAGTGAACTTTTTGAAGAATTCAAGCAAGAATCTTCAAATGTAAAGATTTGTCAAAGGATGTTTGAGACACTACGGCCATCATTTGTACGTATAAATAAAGTACATGAAACTTATTGTCAAAATCATGTTTAATTTGATCTACATCTACAACCATATACAAAAGCTATAGCAGTAATTGATTGAAATATAGCCATCCTTGGAAGCACAACACAATTTGTGAAGTCTCTTTTATGAGAAAAATTAGAAGATTCAGATGAATTCAATGTTTAGTGTATAAAAAATATATGTAATGATTCTAGAAATTTGAAGAATCTTTTACAAGTTGACAACATTGAAATGCAAGTTATTTGGAAGAGATTTGAATATGAGACATACTTAACGAAGTCAGGGGTCGAGGCCAAAAAATTGTTCTCAAAGAGAGTGGATTGCCTTATAATGAATTTATGAATAAATTTTGAAATATCATATATCCACATATCTAGCATTGTCATGGTGCAAGATGGCAAGCTAAGCAATTTTGTGACTCAAAGAATTGCTTTCCACCAGGTTGTATTCTTTCTATTGTAGATTTATTTGAGAACTATACATTTAGTCCTCAAACTAAGATTCAAAGTCAATATTATCATTCGGAGCAAGTTGCAATCTTTGTGCAAGTTTGCTATAGACATGCCAAGTTTTAGGTAGATGGTATACAAAGTAGTAAAGATGATTGAATTATCATCAAAGAGGTTCACTTTTATATCAGTGATGATATAGGTCATGATAGAAGTTATGTAGCTCATTGTTTGAAAATATTTTTTGAAGACCTAATATGGCATGGCATACATCAAGAACAACACTGGATATGGTCTGATGGATGTGTCTACAAAAGCTTTTGTTTGGTTAAGCCATCAACATGCTAGACACAATAGCAAATTCTTGTAGAATTTTTATGAGAGTGGACATGGAAAATGAGAGCACGATGGAGCAGGAGCATGTGTGAAGCATGCACTTTGTCAACATGAAGTTGTAGGTAGTTCGTGCAATATATATAGAATCTAGAGATATTTAAAAAAATTAGATCTCTATTTAAATTTTAAATTTTAAATTATTAAATAAACCTTGAAAGTACAACAGGTGACAAATTTTGCCAACATGTGTACTGGTAGGTAATGGCATACAGAATGCAAATGAAATTGTTGAATGGTGCAAAATTCATTTCTCCATTTACGATTTAACATACAACACACAGTATTTTTGGGAAGTTACAGGTACATCTAGTCAAAATTTGTTAAATTTGAATTTCAAAGTGTGTGTGCACATGATTTAATTTAATTTTCAAATTTATATATATATTAATCACTTGGATGTTTACATAATTTATAGATATTGATCAATCAAATGCTATTAATTGTCAAACAATTAATGACATTAGAAGTATGCATCAAATTATGACAATGGGAGGTAGCAAGCCTTATGTAATTAATGTGAGAGAAAAATCATGTTTTTGTTTTGATTGCATCAAGGACAATGCAAATATTGTTCAATGTGAGAATATTAGAGATGGGTATGTTTCATGATGAGAAATGAAACAATTAATATTAATGCCTTCTTTTGAAAAAAATAATAATGTCAATGTCTACGATCCCTTATATATAGCTAATTATGAATGTGTATTTGATTTAGTTGTTAAAGATATGTGTTTAATTGATTAACTTAAAATTGATTTATATATTCTATGTACAAGTAAGTTTGATTCAAGCATGTTTATATATATTTAAATATATATATATTTAAAATGTATTTACAACTTTCATAAACTTTACATGGTGTGTGTACAGGAGATATTTCTGCTGTTGTTGCAGATCTTGACAATGTGGAAGGTGTAGATTACTATCTACTAAGATGTATGCAACCAAAAAATAAATTGGTGGAATCGATGATAGATGATGATGGATAAGAGTATCCCATTGGATCAGTCATTATTCAAGGCACGTATTATCAACAAATAAAGATAGAAAGACATGGTATTATATTTGTTGATTATATGCCAAGACAAAAGGTTCTACATTATAGTCACTTAGTTAGAGCAACAAAAATAAATTTAGAAACTTTACCTAAAAGAGGATGTGCCAAACAAAAGTGGTTGTTACCTATTGAAGATCATGAAAAATTTTTAGAGATAATTAAAGATAGAGAGGATCTAGATTATATGTACCAAGTGCTTTAAGTTATTTTTTGGATATATGTTGACTGTATATATATATGTACTCAAACATTTTATAGATTTATCTAGATATCTATATTGATTGGACATATTCTTTTAAGTTCACTTGAATCTTTGATTTCATTTGTTAAATCTTAGATCTTATATATATATAATTTACAAAACCTAGTGACTTTTAAAAAGTTCACATTTGCCTAAATTCCTTTAAATCATCTATTCCAATTGCATTTTTATGTTTGATGTATGGATTTGTTAAGTTCACTTTCATTTAATATTCAATTTCATTTATTCAACTAGACACTTATATGCTAGATCATGTATATATATATGAAATTTACAAAACCTAGTTTATGTTCCAATTTTGCATAAATTTATGTCCCCAAACTCTCATGATGTAAGCTTTCTGCCTACACAGTAATTGAGGCAAAAACCCTACCAAAATACAAGAAAATAAAATAAACTCAAACCTGGCATGACATTTATAAGAGAATTGCAATAGTTTAAAAAATCAGTATCACTCATACCTAAATACTGACAAAACTTAAATCTAATCTTTGTCTTCTACCTCATTCTTAGCAATGTTAAAATAGCGTAGCTCGTATATATTGCGATCCTTATTGGAAGCTATCACTCGTATCCAATCCCTAACATTATCCTTATTGGAATGTGCTTGAGTGACCTTCATAACCAATGGAAAATGCAATTTAAAAAACATGTACTACAACTTTAAAAATTCATTTGGTGTTTGAGTGGTGAAGAATAGATACATGTTGTCTCTAGTTTTCTTTATTTTTTATGTTACTAATTTGTGACATTCAATTTTTTTATTATATTATCCAAGATCTATAGGCATGTAATTTCTTTTCTTTCATTTAGAGTAGCAACCATGATTTTCTATAACCTTTGGTATGTTACTTATGTGTATCATTTTGTGAATTGTTCTTGTATGGGTTCTCTAAATAGTGGGGGAGTTTGTTATATCTCACTCAAGTAATACTTGACCTAATGTCTCTTTTGTTTTTGATAAAAGTGGTCAAACAATTTTTGAAGGGGCCCCAAAACCCTTTACAAAAGGAAGCAAACATAAACTGTAAGCCAACTAAAAGCCAACTGAATGCTACCAGAACAACAAAAGCATAGAAAATATAGAAAAAAAGAGAACAGACCAAGATAAACTAATTCATCTTCTTCAGGGTGTCTTCTGCCTCTATTTCTTTTCCATAAAAAGTCTCATGCATCTTGGCAAAGTTGACCAGTTCCTTCTTTTCACCTTCAAACTGTATCTTCTTACTCCCCCTTGTGTGGGTAGAGGGACCACCCAAGTCCTTCATAACCACCTATTTACCAGTGCCTTTCATATCCTCTTCTTTATCCTATATACCCAAGCCTTCAACATTGAAGATATCCTTAGCTCTGAACTCTTTAAACTACTCTTTTGTTCAATTCTTTCAGCTTCTCTGTCAACATCTTCATTCCATTGAGACTATTCTGAATAGTTTGTTTACTGCTATGCATCATTTTTTAAAGATTTCTATTCACCTCCATGAGTTTCTCCTCCATATATTAAATTCTGGTACTGAATTCTTCCCTCATCCTGCCCAACTCCCTATCTATCTCTATTTTTGGGATTGCTTCCTAGTTTTTGAAGATCAAAGTGTCCTCCATAGTGATGTTTCTCCCTCTCCCCAAGCTTTCTTGCATCAACTATATTTAATATTGATCCTATTGATGTTGAGGAAAAACCATTTTGTCATCCTATGTTGGGAGTTAACAGCATTCTTCACCAATTCAAACACTTCCTGAATCTAGTCTCTGTGCCTAGCCTGCACAATTATATTGTCAAAATCAGATGGAAGGTTGGACAAAGGATCATGGATCTCAGGAAAATTTAGGTCCACTCTAGGTTCAAGAATTTGCATTGTTTTTCCCTAGGTTTCCAACCCACTTTCAACTCCCTTCTCACATGGCTTTTCTTGTTTCCCCTATTTCGAACTGGTCCCCTATTTCTAGGAGGTCTCTTGTTTCTAGGGGATGTTAACATTATTAGGAGCCACCCACTCTTTATTGCTATCTTTCTCCAAGATTTTCTTACCCTTCTTTGCAGGAGTAGCGATTTTTCTTTTCACTGGCATAGACCTCTTACCAAAAAACTCTTTAATGGAGGAATTAGAGTCATCTCCGGTGTTGGACCCGTTAGACCAAGAAATGTTAACTTCCCTTTTCTAAGTTCTCGTCCTCTTCTTTGAATACTCCACTTCATTTTCGTCCTCTTCTTCTTGTTTCCACTCTTCGTCATCCATTTGGGAATCATCCTCACTCATACTCGACTCCACACACCCCTTCTTTTTGCCACTATGTATAACTTTGGACCCTTATTTTGGAGTATTAATTTTCATGTGTTCCATTATCAGTAGAATGAGACTTTCATGCAAGATAGACAACTTAGGGTTTCTGCTATTTTCTTTAATGCAATACTCCAAAGAGGAAAGCAAGTAGAAAGGGATAGAAATAAACATATTGTGGCAGAAATGATTAAGCAAATTGAAATGGTAGTTGTGAATAGCAATGAACCTCCCATCCAATGAAATATATCTCATGATCACTTCAGCCACCTTGGACCAAATAGGTTTGATTGAGAGGTGGTTATACCCTCCCGACTGCATCTTCACCAGCTTATCCTTTCCACTGCCTTTAAACAAGTTGTTAAGGGCTTCTTCAGTATACTTTCACTCGCAGAAGAATTTCTTCCCTCTGGTTGAAAGACTAGAAACAGAGGCAATAAGATCTTCTGTGATGGCTAACTCCCAGCCATATGTAGAGACCCTTTTATTTTTATAGCTCTTTAAAAACATCACCGTAGAATTAGGGTCCACTCCATGAAGTTTCTCCATATAGGAAGTTAACCGCCCTTCCTCCAGAATTTTCCAGACCTTCTATTTTTGACGAGTCCCCTCGTAGGATGACGACTCAATTCTGTTCCTATCTCCTCCCATACTAAAACCTAGACCTCTGTAAAATTCACTATCAATGAAGAGCAGAATGAAAATAAGAATGTAATGAAGCCTATACTGGAGAGTCTTATTGTTATCTCTATTAGACTTAGGGCACACAACTGAGGGGGGGTGAATCAGTTGTGCAAAACTTTCTCTAATTTACACACTTAAATCTTCTTGGTGATTAGCAGTATATTAAACATGAAACATAATGTATTCAAATCAAAAGCAGAAACTCATCAACACATAAGACACCAAGATTTTGACGTGGAAAACCTAGTTAAGGGAAAAACCATGGGGTGATTAACCCAAGATTGTATTCTCTATTAGAAGAATAGAAAGAACAAAATGGCACATGCCAATTAGGGCTCACTGCCTGAGCACACTGCTCACAAGAGGCTCACTACCTACAAGAGACACACTATCTACAAAGAAATAAGTATCACCTTCATGAACTAGAGAAAAGCATCTTCACCATGCTTGAATCAGTTCTATTTAAGCCCAATACTTCTACTTTGCCTTTCGCACTCCTTGCTACCACACACTCATCACCACAAGACACACTTTGAAATGACTTCACAATCCCTTACTTATACAAGGCATCAACTTAGAAACAATCATCTAAGTCAGCAAATACCTACAAGAACATCCGCAAGATGTGTAATACATCCGGTCAGCCAGTCTCAGGAAGAACACCAACATCCGGTGGTTATTCTTCAAATACGAACTTTAACTTCAATGTGGACCACCAACATGAATTGGAAATGATCCATAAATCACCACAAGCTTTCTTGAATCACCAAGAACATCCGCACTTCATCTGCTTACTAGAATCCTTCTCTCCATCATCCAGAACCTCAAGACCACAGTTTGTCATCACTGTCACAAAGGAATAGGTTCTTCCAGACCTTCAAACCATGAACCAATCTACTTGACACTTCACAAGGACATCCTCAACACTTCCACAAATCTACAGAATGGGATAATGCATTTCTGGATCTTACTGGACCTATCTGTGTCACTCTATCACCTCTAAACACCTGCCGGAACCGGTTCTACTTGAGCAACCATAACTTCTTCACATCGTCATGCGGACCTCTAAAAACTTGATTGGATCATCTCAAGACTCATATATACAAACCCTTTAAACCACATCCTCTGATCCTCAACCTATCTTGGACTTTTACCTTGTTGTCATCACTATTCTTCACTGTTCCTGATTGAGACTAATTTTCTCAATATCCTCAGCACATATCTCATCCAATTCTTCTCATTAATGAAAGAACTTCTCCTTATTGTCACAACTCCCCCTAACAATAGAAACCATTCACATGTCTTCTCTCCCTTTACTGCTCCCCCTTTGATCACCAACCACTTATTTTTCACATGTCTTCTCTCCCCCTTTGACATCAATGGCAAAGGGCACATACTTGTAATTTCACCACTTTAGAATCATACCTGCTGCTCCCCTTGAGTAGTAGCTCCCATCAATCTGGATCACAAGATATGATTGTGATATCCACCAGACTGATGCACCTCAGTGCACCTTAGTTCATCACCGGAGGGGCGATAACCCCTAACTTCTCCCTAAGATACTCAAAAGAGTCCTTAGGTAGAGGTTTAGTAAAGATATCTACAATTTGATCCTTGGAGGGCACAAACTCTAATCTGACTTCATTCTTGTTCACTTACTCTCTTAAAAAGTGAAACTTGATAGATATATGCTTAGTCTTAGAATGCAACACCAGATTCTTAGATATATTTATTGCACTTGAATTATCATAGAAGATTGTGATAGGCTCCTCATGCTCTACTTTAATATCTCTTAGCATCTGTTTCATCCACAAAACTTGAGTGCAACTACTTGCTACTGCTATGTATTCTGCTTTAGTTGTAGATAGGGATATTGCCTCTTTTTTCTTGCTTAGCCAAGAAACCAATCTCTTTCCCAAAAAGAAAGCTCCACCACTGGTACTCTTCCGGTCATCCATCTGATACACCTTGAAATCCTTGAAGGCAGCAAATGCAAGAAATAATTTGACTACTTCAATTCTTGCCACTAGAGAAAAAGTTTCTTCAAAATCAATTCCTTCTATTTGAGAGTAGCCCTTGCAGACCAATCTGGCTTTATTTCTGATTACT
Source organism: Cunninghamia lanceolata (assembly GCA_027924645.1). Taxonomy (NCBI): domain Eukaryota; kingdom Viridiplantae; phylum Streptophyta; class Pinopsida; order Cupressales; family Cupressaceae; genus Cunninghamia; species Cunninghamia lanceolata. The sequence continues at coordinate 14,454,814 of BSBN01000068.1, read as the reverse complement.
TCACCAACTTCATTTAGTTTTTTCAGAAGACCCATTTGGTTCCAATCACATTTTTGTTTCTAGGTTTGGGAACAAGATCCCAATGTGATTTTTCTCAATTTGCATCAACTCTTCCTCCATTGCTTTGGTCCATTTTTCATCATTACAGGCTTCATTTATTGTCTTAGGTTCAATCTTTGAAATTAGACAATATTCATCTGAATTTTGAGCAATTTTCCTTCTAGTTTGCACACCTTTGCTTTTGTCACCTATGATCTGATCTTCAGAGTGGTTTAGTCTTACATACCTTGGAACTTTGGGAGTTTCTTGCACTTTTGCTTCTTGATCAGGCTCATTTAGACCTATCTCTTCTTCCTAATTTACCGGATCAGTTTGAATCTAACTTGCAGAAGAGGATTGAACTCCTTGAACCAAAACACCATTCTGATCATCTTCATCATATTCATAAAACCTTGAGGGTTTCTCTATTCCCTCATCAACCTTGACATTTGTACTTTCTATCATCTTTCTTAGTCTCTTGTTATAACACCGGTATGCTTTGCTTTGAGTAGAGTAACCCAAGAATATTCCTTCATCACTTCTAGCATCAAACTTGCCTAGATCTTCATCTCTTTTGATGTAACATTTTCTACCAAAAACTCTAAAATATCTTACAGTAGGAGTAATGCCAAACCAGAGTTCATAAGGGGTCTTACCGGTATTGCTTCTAATTTGAACTCGATTGAGAGTATAGACTGCAGTGCTGATAGCTTCTCTCCAACAGATATGAGGAACATTAGCTTCCATTATCATGGTCCTAGAAGCTTCTTGTATGGTCCGGTTCTTTCTTTCCACTACTCCATTCTGCTGTGGAGTCCTAGGAGCAGACAATTGTCTCTTTATTCCATGTTTCTCATAGAACTCTATGAACTCACCGGATGTGAATTCTCCACCTCTATCAGACCTCAGACATTTCAACTTCAATCCGGTTTCATTCTCTACCATAGCCTTGAATATTTTGAATTTCTCAAAAGCTTCTGATTTCTCTTTCAGAAAAGTTACCCACATCATCCGGGAATAGTCATCAATTAGCAGCATGAAGTATCTATCACCTTGAATACTCCTGGTTCTTGCTGGACCACAAAGATCAGTGTGAACTAAGTCCAATAATCCAGTAGAAGACAGTTCCTTGCTTTTGAATGTTACTCTTCTTAGCTTACCCAACTAACATTTCTTGCACAAGCCGTTAGTAGGTTTCACCAATTTTAGAAGATCTCTTATAGCCTAAGTATTTCTTATCTTGATGATATTATCAAAATTCACATGACACATCCTTCTATGCCATAACCAACTCTGATCAACTTGAACAAATAAGCAGCTTTTACCAATACCAACCAAGTGGAAGATATTACCTTTAGTTTGAGCACCCGATGCAATCTCTGTTCTGGAACTTTCAAAGATTTTACATTTTCCATCCTTGAATCAGAGATCATTAGCCTTTGTTCACCAACTGTCCAACACTGAGAAGATTATGCTTCAAACTTTCAACATACAGTACATTACCAGTTTTGTTTCTTTCATCAAAAGAAATAGTTCCTCTTCCTCTGATTCTACCAGCAGAATTATCACCAAACTTCACCACTCCTCCTTCATACCTTTCCAAATCTATGAACTTATTTTTGTCACCTATCATATGGTGAGAGCAACCACTGTCAATGACCCAATCATCCTTTTCTTCAACTTGGGCAGCCAGAGCTCTTTCCACAACTTTATGATTGATAGATACAGAGGATATTGGTTCTTCTTCCTTGATGGCAATAAACACCCATTCATTTCCTGATTTGTTTCCAGTCTCTTATTCATCATCTGTTACTCCTTCATTATCATCTTCTTCATGAACATAGTAACAATTCTTTTGGAACCTTGATTTGTTAGGATTTAGCTTTGAAAATCTTTCCAAACATCTTAAGGCAAAATGACCAATCTTATTGCAGTTAAAACACTTAAAAGGCAATTTTCCTTCATACTTACTAGATCCTCTTGGCACTCTCTTTGCAATGAGGGCTTCAAGTTGAGTAGTTTCTACTTCTTCTTCTTCCAGGTCTTTTCTTGCTTTTTCATACCATGACAGTTTCCTTGATGAGTTCTCTCCCAGATCAAATCTTTGTTTACCTTTCACAGAGGCACTAGCTTTGAATGCTGATTCAGTCTTGGGGGGATCATCTCCAAACTCGATCATTTCAAATGCAGCCAATTTGCCAGCCAATTGGTCTCTTGTGACAGTTGTATGGGCTCTGAATTCATCAATGGCAGCAACCTTGATTTTGTAAGAGGTAGGAAGGGATCTGAGAATTTTGCCAACAATCTCATTTTCATCCAAGACTCCACTAGCATTTCTAATTCCACAAACCAGCTCATTCACTCTTGGCATAAAAGTGGTAATATTTTCATCATCTCTCATCTTCAGTTTTTCAAATTTCCCTTTTAGACTCTGTAACCTTGCACATTTAACATACTGGTCTCCTTCATGCAAAAGTTCCAGTTTATTCCAAATCTCAAAAGCAGTTGGTAGGTCAATAACATTTGAGAGCTTTGAGTCAGATAATGCGCTTAGAAGAGCCTCTTTGGTCTGCAGATTATTTTCAGCATCTGTGATTTCATTTAGGGTTGTCGGACCACCCTGCGGAGGTATATACACTTTTGTACCCATGGACCAGTATGCCATTCCCATACACTGCAAGTGACATTTCATGCAACCTTTCCAAAGAGCAAAGTTGGTTCCATCAAACTTCAGACTATCCTTCTTGTAAGACGACATCCTGGATCTCCTCAAGTGGTTAAGCTCCTTTTAGAGGAACTTGGCTCTGATACCAATTGTTAGACTTAGGGCACACAACTGAGAGGGGGGAGTAAATCAATTGTGCAAAACTTTCTATAATTTACACACTTAAATCTTCTTGGTGATTAGCAGTATATTAAACATGAAACATAATGTATTCAAATCAAAAGCAGAAACTCATCAACACATAAGACACCAAGATTTTGACGTGGAAAACCTAGTTAAGGGAAAAACCACGAGGTGATTAACCCAAGATTGTATTCTCTATTAGAAGAATAGAAAGAACAAAATGGCACATGCCAATTAGGGCTCACTACCCGAGCACACTGCTCACAAGAGTCTCACTGCCTACAAGAGACACACTATCTACAAAGAAATAAATATCACCTTCATGAACTAGAGAATAACATCTTCACCATGCTTGAATTAGTTCCATTTAAGCCCAATACTTCTACTCTGCCTTTCGCACTCCTCCTCGCTATCACACACTCATCACCACAAGACACACTTTGAAAAGACTTCACAATCCCTTACTTATACAAGACATCGACTTAGGAACAATCATCTAATTTGGCAAATACCTACAAGAACATCTGCAAGACATGTAATACATCTGGTCGGCCAGTCTCAGGAAGAACACCAACATCCAGTGGTTATTCTTCAAATATGAACTTTAACTTCAATGCGGACCACCAACATGAACTGGAAATAATCCACAGATCACCACAAGCTTTCCTAAATCACCAAGAACATCCACACTTCATTTGCTTACTAGAATCCTTCTCTCCTTCATCCGTAACCTTAAGAACACAGTCTGTCATCACTGTCACAAAGGAATAGGTTCTTTCAGACCTTCAAACCATGAACCAATCTTATTGACACTTCACAAGGATGTCCTCAACACTTCTACAAATTCGCAGAATGGGATAATGCATTTTTGGATCTTACCAGACCTATCTGTGTCACTCTGTCACCTCTGTACACTTGCCAAAACTAGTTCTATTTGAGCGACCATAACTTCTTCATATCTTCATGCAGACCTCTAAAAACTTGACTGGATTATCTCAAGACTCATATATACAAACCCTTTAAACCGCATCCTCTGATCCTCAACCTATCTTGGACTTTTAGCTTGTTGTCGTCACTGTTCTTCACTGTTCCTGATTAAGACTAATTTTCTCAATATCCTTAGCACACAGCTCATCCAATCCTTCTCATTAATGCAACATGAGTATGTTGACATCAATGACAACACCAATTAGACCCATACTTGCAACAATCTCTTCCCATAATTTGTGTGAGCAGACCTTTCAGGATAGGAGTAGCCTTCGGAGCCTTTGAGATCATGATGGTCTCCTTATTAAATTTTGATCTTCGTACCATTCTTTCCATCATTGAAAATGCATTCCTTTGCCTTGCTCAGGATTTTTTTAATTTCATCCCATATGCTCTTAGATTGGCTATTAACCCCCAGGTTGGTGAAAATATCTGCCACCTTGTTGCCTTCGCAGAAAATGTGAGATATATGGATGGCTTCAAAGGTTCCCATAATCATAATAGCATCTTCAATTAAGGTTGTTGTGGACTAACTAGGTTTGGTGATATTATTGAGGCATTTTATGATGTTATTAGAGTCGCCCTCCATACAAGCATTTCTATAACCCTTAGCTTGAGCCGGAGCTATTGTGTGATAGGGCATCGCAACTTCAACAAAGTGGTTTGTCTAGGTACCCAGAGGGAGTGCCACCACCGCTAGGAACCTAATGTCTCTTTTGTTATTAGATTGGTGGCCAAGTTTATACAAGAGCCATATTATAGTCACATAAAAGTTGCAAATTGTATCTTGAGATATGTGAAGGGCACTTTGAATTTTGGAATTGAGTTCAAGAGAGAAGTTGAGTACAATTTATACTGTTTGTATGTGTTGAAAGTGATTCATATGAATTTAGATTATTGTTATTAGTATGATAGTGATATTTAAGGATATCGATTGTTATTTTCATCTAGGTTTTTTTTCTTGGTATGTGGATAGGAGACTTGTGTGTGCAAGTCTAGTGATTTTGTTCTGAGTAGCCCGATGAACATTTATGTTGGTTTCTATCTTGTTGAGTTTTATGAGGTCTATTATTTGGTAATGTAACCAATACTCTTTAGGTTGTATGAAATGTGTTTATTTAAACTTTTGAAGGGTTGTATTCGATAATGCATTATTGGCATAAAGTTGTATGGTTGTGTATGGGTTAATCTTAGGAAAAGTCTATGCTCAAGTTGCTTCCAAGAATTATTCTATGTAGTAAGTTTTTTAACCTATTGCTCATTATTGAGCTAATGGGCTTTGTGTTTAGTAAAACATTAAAAAGATAACCCTTGTATGTAAATTCTAGGTTATGCATTGATAAATCATCAATAAAAGGAAGAGGGATTGTATGTATGTGTCAATTGTGAATGTTGTAATAATGTGGAAGGAATAATCCATAAAAGTAGTTACATAATATGAGTTTTAAAGACCATAATATGATTGGTCTTTCTTGTTCACCTTGGTGCATTAGAATATTCATAATTCAATGTATAGCTTGAGGCCACATGTAATGGGGTCTTTGGTTACAATTATGTGGATTGATCATTTTTTAAATATATAGTTAATGTCATGGGAAGATCTCTAGATAGTTATATATTATGTGCATAGTGAGATTTTATCAATATCCCTTCCTCTATATACATCTAATTAAATTAATCTAAATTAATCTAAATTAATATATATATATATATATATATATATATATATATATATATATATATATATATATATATATATATATATATATATATATATATATATATATATATATATATATATATATATATATATATATATATATATATATATATATATATATATATATATATATATATATATATGCAATTAACATTCATTATATGCTAGATTTTCTTTATTTTTTATGTTACTAATTTTTGACATTCAATCTTTTTATTATATTATCCAAGATCTATCTAGGCATGTTGTAATTTCTTTTCTTTCATTTAGAGTAGCAACCATGATTTTCTATAACCTTTGGTATGTTACTTACGTGTATCATTTTGTGAATTGTTCTTGTATGGGTTCTCATGGATTGGTCTTTCTTGTTCACCTTAGTGCATTGGAATATTCATAATGATGTATAGCTTGAGACCACATGTAATGGGATCTTTGGTACAATTATGTGGATTGATCACTTTTTAATATATATAGTTGTCATGGGAACATCTCTAGATACTTATATATGTTGGCAAGAGACACTGCTATGCTGAATAATGGAGTGTTATCATTGATGGCAACAAGAAAGGGAACAAGGTTGGAACAGAGATTATGGTCTGGTGAAAAAGACTTAGTCATATTGGCTAAGTGTTGGCAATGTAAAAAAGTAGTGATAGAAGAATAATGTTTGGATTGGCATTGGTCCGTAGTTGAAGACCGAGTTTTGCGGTTATGGTATGTTGTTCCTAACTCTCAAATGATCTTATATCCAAGGTTTCAGTCTTTGATCCATTCTGAAAGTATATCTTCAAATGGACTAAGTCCGGTAGAACATAATACAGTAATATTCAGAGTAGTACACTCAATTGTTTTGGTCTGCATTTCTTCGGTGTTGCATATCTTGATATGTAGTTTTTAAAGTGTTGTAAACACTTGTATAAAGTGTCTAAATCCAGAGTTATAGGTTCTAAAGTCCACCAAAAAGATTGTTACATACCACTGAGTATCGCTACACTATTTGACAGAGTTTGACTGTGACAAAGTCTAAATTTTGATGGTCCATATTTTGTCGCTAAATGATGTTTTTCTTTGCAGTTCTGAATGTATGATTGGTGATGTCTAAGGAGTCTTTGAAATGATTTTGAGCAAGTCCTGTGGTCCATAGTAAAAGATGTAATCTGATAGATGAACTGAGTCAGTGGCAGTCTGAGGTAGAAGCTGACACGATAATTTTGAATTGTATGCGATAAGTTATAATGATTAGAACTTAATCCCAAGTTGTTAAATAGTTGAGGCCAACATATGTAAATGTAATTCAAGTGTCATTTGAATCCATTGGAAGTTTTGGTAAATAAATTTGGTCGACAAACTACTTAAGGTATGAGTACATGCTTCACTTTATTAGGCTGACCTAATATGAAGATTCTAAGTGTTGCAGATACATATAAAGGATCAAATTCAGTGTTTTGGGGTGTGATGCGAATGTGATACATACATGTGTGTGACATACAGTGGAAGGTGATAATGTGGAAGGAATAAAGAGCAGAAGAAGAGTGATCTTATTTTGATGTAAAAGCAGAGTAGGTAAACAAAGCAGTCAGACATGAAGAGTTATGAGATAGTATTTATGTACTTCATTGGAGCTGCAATCATGCATGTGTAGATGTAGTCTAAGCAGTTCAACTTGGTAGTGAGCCACTCTTCCTTCTTCTTTCTTTCTCTAGGCAGTGAGATTATTTTGGTAGTGAGCCATTCTTACAGTGAGCATTTCTCAAGGCAGTGATCCCTAAGGTAGTGAGCCTTATTGTAATTTGGTATTGTGCTATATTAATATATTATGAGCTCACACTCACTGTGGTTTTTCCATTTTTGGGTTTTCCACGTAAAAATCTTGGTGTTCATGTGTTATGTCTTTGTGGTTGTTGTTCCTATGCTTATTCTGCTTTCATATTATTAGTTTTGGAAATTAGATTAACAAACTTGAAAAGAAGTGGTTTTGTAGAATACTGATTCACCCCCCTCTCAGTATTCCTTACTATCGACAATTGGTATCAAAGAAAGGTTCCTTGGAAGAGGCTTAACATCCTAAGGAAGATCTGGGGTAGTGTAATCATGGCAGTAAGAAGATTTGGAAACTATGAAAGAAACAAGGAACTAGAAGCAACTCTTTGATCTTGAAAAATTAGAGACATAAATTAGGGATCTAAGTGCTCATATTCAAGAAGCCGATGAATGCATCCTAAAGCTAAGAGAGCAAGTCAGGAAGTTCAAAGAAAAAATCAAGGAGCTAAATGATCAATTAGATGACATGAGTTCCTAAATGGGTTGAGACTAGAAGTTGAAAAGAAGGAAGAAATTAAAAGACATCTGAATCAAGTTGTTAAGGATAAATCAGAGGAATGTGAAAAATTAGGCAAATAAGTGCTACTTCTAAAATTTGATCTAGAAGCAACCAAGAGTTATGAAGAAAAGTTCAAGATAAGTTCTACAAAGCTTGATGAAATGATTGCTAGTCAAAAGACTCCTGATGATAAGCAAGGTTTAGGATTTAAGAAAGGAGAAAGTTCAAAATCTACCTAAGCAAATTTAGAGTTAAAGAAAAATAGAGGCAACCAGTTTAGAAATTAAAGAAGAAGACCTAGAAGACCTCCGGTCAGGCAGCTAAATGCTCAAATGTATCCATCTTTCAATGGACACTATTTTAATTGCAATAAATTTGGTCATAAAGCTACTCAGTGTAGAAGTAGAGTATATCAGATTGCTCCATCATTCTCTGGTCAATGTTTCAATTACAAGAAAATTGGTCATAAATCAAATGAATGCAAAAATTTGGTAAGGAATGGTTCTTGTAATGCAAGAAATAGTCAATCGTTTAATGGAAAATGCTTTGTATGCAATAGATTTGGACATATGGCTAATCAATGCAAATCAAATCCAATCAATAGAAGGAATCAAAGACAAAGGAATATGGTATGCTACAATTGCAACAAGTATGGATATATTGCAAGAATCTACAGAAGCAAAAATGAGAAAAGAAACTACCATACTGAAAACATGAAAATAGAGCAAAGGAATGATAAAGGAAAAGAAAAGGTTGATCTGATTGCAACCAAGAAAGAAATGGACAAAATCTGGATCAAGAAACAAGTAATTGAAGTTAAGGATGGATCTGCACTAGCATCTGGTGTAGATACTTCCTCTGAGAAGTAAATTGGGAGCTCTAGCTTAGGGGGAGCAATGTTGGAAACCCTAAATCCCCAGCCAGATTATTAGTGCTAGAATTCGGCATGAAGATATGATGAAAACAATCACATGATAAATCCTTTGAAGGAAGTCCAAGAAGAAAAGGATTAGTTGTGAAGATTTGTGGAGTAATCTAAATTATCTGTAATTTTTAGGAAAGTGCTTGACAACTTTTTTTAAAAGATGACATTAATGACACCTAGGTTTTGTGATGCGAGGAATAAAAGAGATGTATCTAAAAGAAAAATCATTTTTTTTTCAAGTATCTATGGCAAACTAAAAGCAAAATTCAGAGCAAGTACAATGTTCTCCAAGCAAATCAAGACAAGATCAAGGAAACCCTAATCTGGTGAAAAAGGTATTTACAACCTGAAAACCCTATTGTGGAAATTAAATTATTCTGTGAAGATGTTTACTCCTCATGTAATCAAGAAAGGGAAAATGCCTCGCCCAAGGTTTAAGAAATAATTCTTCAAATCACTAGAAAATGATCTGTTAGAGACATTCTCAATTACACCACATGGGGTTATGCATATGGAGGATGTCAGAGTGTACATTCATATCAATTTAGAAGAATATGATCACATGAAGTTAGGAAAACTGTATTTGGACAAACTGACCATTGTGGATATTGTGTTGAAAGATGAATATAAAGCTTTAGGAGAAAAAAATTGACTCATGGTTGGATTTTCTCGTAATTGTGAATGATGCACGGGTCAAGCTCATTCTAAGCAGAATTCATGATGAATCTCTATGGCTTGATGAACCCTTTTTTATAACCAAAGAAGCTATTAGGGCTGTAACCGGTATGAGCTCCTCTGGAAGGGTTCCAGGCTTAAAGAAAATGAAGAACATGTTAGGAATTACATGCAAAAGATATCAATTAAATGTAAATAAAGATTAAATAGAGGAATGAAAAATACACATAAATAATAACAACAAAAGACAATTTTTAACATGGTTCACCCAAACTCAGGCTACATCCACCAACAGAAAGTCCAATATTATCATCCAATAAATCAAACTGATTATATCCAGCAATCCATGCAACTCAATACCACTGCAAATGCTACAATACAATATCAATGGAAACCCTAACCCTTAGCCATTTTTATCAAGACTTATGTCAGTTACAAAATAGGGTTTTTATGTCGACCAATAGAAAAAATAACTCCCGATGCCTTTATAAAATAATAAAAATCATTTGAGGTTTCAGGGGCGCTACCCCTAGATCCTACAAGGGGCATTGCCCCTTGACCACATCTTGGGACACTGCCCCCAAACCCCTGTTAAAATAATTTGGGGGGAAACTGCGCTGATAAAAGTGGGGAAAATTTAACCTCTGAGTCTGATTAGGATCCATATAACAACAATCTCTCACTTGGAGACTGATCAGACTCCACACCATATCATCTCCCACTTAGAGACTGATTATAACACTATTGAACCTGTAGCTCCCACTGTAAATAAGCACCCTAGACCCTGATGTTCTAATTTTATTGTTTTCATTCTTGGAGACCAACCCAAGCTAAAGAGGAGCTTAGATTCTCTTTTGTCACTATCTTTTTAAATAAATTTGCTAGATTTTCATCTATATGTATCTTTTCTAGCTTTAACTATCCATCATCCAACATTGACCAGATGAAGTGATACCTTAGCTGTATGTGTTTGGTCTTTGAATGTAAGGCATAATTCTTTGCAAGATGTATGGCACTCTGACTATCTGTAAACAAATAACTGTTAGTCTGTTGTTTGCCCAATTCTTCCATGGAAGATTGCAGCCAGATCATCTCCTTGCTTACCTCTGTTGTAACTACATACTCTACCTCTGTGGTGGATAAAGCAGCCACCTTTTGTAACTTGGAGATCCAATTCACTGTTGTCCCACCTACAGTAAAGAGATAACCTATAGTACTCCACCTGGTATCAATATCCCCTTCCAAATCTGAGTCCACATAGCCTACTAAATCATTATTAGAGCCCCCAAAACATAAAAGTTTATTGGATGTACCTCTCAAATATCTGAGAATCTATTTTACTGCATTCCAATGCTCCAATCTAGGATTACTCATTTACCTACTTACGATTCCTACAACATATACAATATCCAGTCTCGTGCATACAATGGCATACATTAAACTTCCTACAGCTGAAGCATATGGTACCTTGGACATTTTTTGTTCCCCCTCTTGTGTCTTAGGACACATCTCTGTAGTCAATTTCAAATGACTAGGCAAAGGTGTGCTGACAACTTTTGCATTCTCCATATGGAATATCTACAACTCCTTTTCAATATAATCAGCTTGAGATAGAGTCAATTTTCTATTCTTCCTATCTTTACAAATTTTCATACCAAAGATTTATTTTGTTGCCCCCAAATCCTTCATTGCAAATGATTGTGCTAAGTGCTATTTTAAATCTCTTATGTGATCCATGTTAGACTCAGCTACAAGCATGTCATCAACATATAAACATAAAATTATGTAGCTGTCATTATCCAACCACTTAAAATAAACACAATGGTAAGAATTACACTAGTTGTAGCCTTGCTCATCCATAAAACTATCAAATTTCAAATACCATTGCTGAGGTGTTTGTTTCAAGCCATATAAACTCTTCTTCAATCTACACACCAATTTCTCCTTACCTTTGACCTCAAATCCCTATGATTGTTCCATATATATCTCCTCCTCCAAATCACCATGGAGAAAGGTAGTTTTCACATCTAGCTGTTCCAAATGCAAATCTTCAATAGCCACAATACTTAAAATAGTACGAATAAAAATCATCTTAACAATCAGAGAAAAAATCTCATCAAAATTAATACCTTTTTTCTATACAAATTCTTTTACAACTAACCTAGCTTTAAATCTTGTCTTACATCCATCTTCCTCTTTCAGCCTATAAACCCATTTGTTTGGTAAAGCCTTTTTACATGCAGACAACTTACATAATTCCCAAGTCTAATTTTTCAGCAAGGAGTCCATTTCTTCTTTCATTGCAAGCTCCCACTGAACCTTTATATCCACTTGCATAGCTTCATCATACCCTTCTAGTTCACCAGCATCTGTTAACAAAATAGATTACAAAGAGGGAGAAAACTTCTCATTAGGTCTACTTAGCCTTGTTGACCATCTAACATTCATTGGAGTTTGTGGTATTTCTTGTTGCTATTGCGGAGCATGAGGAACCACTGGAACATCACTATTTGGAGTATCATCCAACACACAATCCTTTTCTTTCTTCTCATGTTGCTACAACTAATCTTTGTACAACACCTTCTCATTGAATACAACATCCCTACTTCTCACAATTTTTAGATTTTCAACATCCCAAAGCCTATAACCAAATTCATCAATGCTATATCTAATGAAGATACACTTTTTTGATTTTACATCCAGCTTGGTTCTATTTTCAGAATCTACATGTGTAAATGCTTCACATATGGAGGTTTTGAGAAAAGAATAACTCACTTTCTTACCTGTCCATGCTTCCTCTGGAACACCATAGCCCAAAGGAACTAAAGGACCTTTATTAATTATATATACATCAATATTGACAACCTTTGCCCACATGTTTAAAGGCAGCCCAACATGTAATATCATGCTCCTTGCATGCTCCATTATTGTCCAATTCATACGCTCAGCCACTCCATTTTCTTGTGAAATCCCTAGATCCATTTTCTGCCTACGAATTCTATTAAAGGAGTAATAATCCTCAAATTTTTTACTACAATACTCACCACCATTACCAAATTTGAAACATTTTAATCTTTTACTTGTCTCATTCTCAACCAAGCTTCTCTATTTCTTAAATGTTTCAAATACATCAGATTTCTGCCTAAGGAAATAAATCCAAACCTTCCTAGTTGCATCATCTATGAATGTAACATAATACCGAGAGCCACCTAGAGAAGATACCTGAGCTGGTCCCCATACATTTGTATGCACAAGCTCCAACTTTTCATCTTTCTTTTGCTTCCCATCCTTGAGAAAACTAACTCTCTTTTGTTTGCCATACACACAACTTTCACAGAAATCCATATTAATACATTTCAGACATGGTAAAACTTTATTAGAATGAAGTATCTTCATACCTTTTTCACTCATATGCCCAAGTTTGTTATGCAATAGTTTTGTCTCAAAACCTGCAGCAATTGTTTCAGTCTCTTCCTACGAACCCATAGCAACTGTTCCTAAACCTGTTTATTTTTTCTCTGCAACAACTAAAGTAGAAGGAACAATATGACCTGTACAAAGATATAAGGTGCCTACTTTTATACCTTTTTCTACTATTAAGGCACCTCTTGAAACCTTCCAATTTTTATCATTAAAAGTAACTGTGCAACCTTAATCACCTATATGCCCTGCTAAAATTAAAATCCTACTTAACCTTGGAATGTGCCTTAGCTCTTGTAGTACCCAATGATTCCCATTCTGCAACTTAATCTTAATTCTTCCCTTTTCAACAATTTGATAGGGTTCATTATCTCCCAAATAAACCAGCCTAAAATCCCCTTAGACATAATCAAGAAAATAACTTCTATGGGGTGTAGCATGAAATGAGGCCCCTGAATCTAAAACCCATGAATCATCAGCATTATTTAGGGAAAGAATCAAAGCATCATCTTCAGATTTATTACTTACTACATTTGCCTCCTTATTTCCTTCTTGTTTGTCTCCTTCTTTATTCTTCCAAGACCAACAACAATCTTTTTGTCCTCTGGATTGGGACCTCTTGTCCTTTGATTTTCCTCATGACTTCCCATGACCTCCATAACCTTTTTCTCTCTCCTTTGATTTGCCCCTACTTTCTGCATTCAAAACACTACCTAATGTGGACCCTCCTGAGCTTTTCCATTGCATTTTCTTGCTAAGGATAACACTAACAACATCATCAAATTTCAAAGTATTTGAACAAGAGACAGAGTTACTTACAACCATTACCAAGCTATTCCATCTTTCTAGAAAAGAACATAAAACCAAGAGAGCCCTCACCTCTTCATCAAATTTTACTTTTACAGAAGTTAATTGACTAGTAATTGTATTAAACTCATTTAAATGATCTGTCATAGATCCACCTTCAATCATTTTTAGATTAAACAAATACTTCATGAGAAATACCTTATTTGAGGCTGAGGGTTTTTCATGCAATTTAGCCAAAGCTTTCATTAGTTCATTTGTTGTCTTCACTTCTGTTATATTGGATGCCATAGATGGTGGCAGGTACAACTAAATGGTTCTCAGTGCCTTTTTGTCTAGAAGTTCTGAGGGTAAAAGCATAGAATTGTGTCACACTTTTGGCTGACTTATTAGCACAAGTGAATTTAAACATTTCTAACTAATTTTTTTTTTTCAATCATATGGTCTAATGAGATTCATTCTAGCTAAGTTAGATATGGGCCACAACTTTTCCAACTAGAAGTGTCCACTAAATACATATGTAGCACCACTTGGAGGCCAATTTACCAAAAAAAATACATAATTTCAAAAAAGTTGACATTTCAATAATTCCTACTTATGTAAATAATTAAAAAAAAAATCTAAAGATACCTTTTTTGTAGATTTGTAAGTGTAGTTTTAAAAAATGTAGTTTTTTAATAGTCTAATTATTGTTAATATTTTATTTTTTATTTTTACTAAAAGTAGGTCATGAGCACCAAAATATAAGGTTGATTGTTTTATCAAGAAAAAATAGAAAAGTTTGTTAAAATTTTTTTAAAAAATATGTTGCACTAGAGAAGAGATTCCATGTCAAGATGATATAATTTTTTTTTCTATTTTGGATAAATAGTCAAGACAAAAGCTGATGTCCCATCGAAATAATTATTTTTCAGTACACGCAACTTTTAATATTTATTTAAAAATATATATTTATCAAAATGCATAAAAAATAAATCCATGCACTAAAGTTTCAAGTTATAAATACACACAAAAATTTGAAGGAAAAAAAAATTACTATAAAAAAAGTGGTGTCCCACTTAATTTCATTTTTTAGCATTTTAGCAGCAACTAAATTATAGTGTCAATTTTACAAAAAAATGTATTCAGATAGTTTTTTAATTTTTATAAAAAATACAAACATAAAATACACTAAAAAATATACATTTCATTAATTTACATCATTTCAAAATTTAAAATGTATATGTCACTTCTAATGATTCAAGTTAAAAATTTAGATTAGCGTTAGCTGTTTCCTTTATAAAAGTGTGACACAACTTTGTGATTTTATCCCCCAATCCTCATCAGTTAGTCCTGTTGGTTTCTTGGCTATTCCTTCCAATGACCTCCATAAATCCTTTTGATATAGATAATTCTCCATCTACATCTTCCATAACTGATAGTTTTACACATTAAATTTATCTACTTTCAATTTACCCTCGTCTGCCATTGCTCCCACTTAACAGTGAGACCTCCACTCAATTGTGAGACCTTCCTATAGATGATAATCAAACACAACCCACTATAATACCACTTATTAAGACTTGTATGCAGAAGATATCAATTAAATGCAAATAAAGATTAAATAGAGGAATGCAAAATACATAGAAATAATAATGCAGTGAGAGATAATTTTTAATGTGGTTCACCCAAACTTAAGCTACATCCACCAATAGAGAGTCCAATATTATTATCTAGTAAATCAAACTGATTACAAGTTCAAACAATCCTTGCAACTCAATACTACTGCAAATGCTACAATACAATATCAACGGAAACCCTAACCCTTAGCCATTTTTATCAAGACTTATGTTGGTTACAAAATAGGGTTTTTATGTTAGCCAATAGAAAAAATAAATCCTGATGCCTTTATAAAATAATAAAAATCATTTGAGGTTTTGGGGGTGCTGCCCCTCGACCCCGTCCTGTATCGTGACATGGGCGCGCACCAGGGGCGTTGCCCCTAGACCCCGCAAGGGGCACTGCCCCTTGACCCCGTCTTGGGGGCGTTGCCCCTAAACCCCTGTTAAAATAATTTAGGTGGGAACTGCAGAGATAAAAGTGGGGAAAATATACCGTCCGAGTCTAATTAGGCTCCATATAACAACAAAACAATGTGGTAATGCAGCTGACAGGAGCCAAACTTGATAAGAATGCTCTTATAGTAAATGATATTAAGTATCCTGCTGTCAGATTTGCATTAATGATCATTGGATACAAGATATACTTTTCCAACAAGGAAAATTCTGGGTCTGCATCAACCATATACACAGCGTATGACATGATCAAGAATAATACGGATTATGACCTCTGTGAATAACTCTTGAGTAAACTTGTGGAGAACTTGAAAAGATCAAAAGAAACTAATCATCCTTTCAAATATGGAACATTGATTACATGTTTACTCTTTTACTTCCTGGGAGAGCTACCCGGTTTAGGAAATATTGTCTGGCTTGATCACATACCTGTCACCGCTCAAATAAGAAATCACTTACAGAGTTTGGGCAATGCAAATAAGCAGAATGAAATCTTATATAATTATTTCAAAGAATTTAAAAACAAAATGTCAACCTGGTTCTGAATACCTAAAAATGTAGTGATAAAGTATGAAAAAGATATTGTATTCATGGTGGATAAAGACAAATGCTTCATGGAAGTTGTGGAACCAAGAACTGTATGGGTTCTTGCACTAGGTTATGAAGTTGCAGAAGATGTCTTGACCGAATTAGCTAATGCACTACTAAGTAAACCTATTGATTCCAAAGAGGACAGATTTGGGACATTCTCAAAATTATCTTCTAGAATGTTGATGGAATTTGAGTAGTTAGAGAAAACATCAGATGAAAAATTAAGGCAACAACCAGCTCAGAAGGATCAAAGTTTGGTGCAGGGGCACCATGTTAGTCCATCTTTTGTAAATATGGTCTTAGGTCAGTTTAGAGTGTTTTGAGTCTTCTAAGTTCAAGTAAGGTCATAATAGACCATATTTGGTGTCTTAAGTCATTTAGATAGTTCATTTTTTTGTAAATATTACAATATTGTCAAAATGATGTAAATGAAAAGTTACAAATTGTGGATTACCAATAGTCATAGAAGTCTAAGTGTTAGTTTGGTCAAATATTTTAGTTGGTTTTGGTGTGTAATATTCATATTCACTTGGAAAGGGTTGAAACAATGAAGGAGAAGCTTTGTATTGGAGTTGTAACCATCTTTGGTGATTAAAATCAATAAAAAAGGACCCTATTTTCTATAACAGTCCCTGTTTTTGCTTTGGTATGGCCTGTAGGAGTACATTTAATAATTGGAATCAATGAACATATGAATTTTTTTCTTTATCAATTGGTTGCATCAATTTTTATTGAATTTGAAACATTTTATGGCATTTTGAGTGCAAGCAGCCTGGAAACCCTATTTTTGAGGTTATGAAATGAGAAAATTAACTTTGTGATAAATCCTTTCAGTGAAAATCTCTCAAAATTGGTGAAATGAACTGTAACAACATTTATTTTGATTCCTCTAAGTGGTTACAGTAGAGGTGTGAGTTTGATGTGTGTATGTTGATGCCCTAGGTTGGTAAAACTTTCATTTTTGAGCAAATTTGTATGGTTAGAGGCTAGAATGTGATGAAATGCCCTTGGTAAATATTGGGGAATGGTTGGTATAGCATGTGTAGGTCCAAATAAAGATATTTGAGCCATTGGTGAGGTTAGAAAAGGTCCAGAGATAAGAGTTTCAATAAACCCTCATTGTAGGCAAGCCTAGAAGGCCTAGAAGTGAGATTTTGGTGTTGGGTGAAATTGTAAGAGTTTCCACAAATAAAAATTGTTGATTTGATCCATTTGAAACCTTATTAAGGTCCTAGAATTGAGATTTGGGGTTAAGGAAGAGTTTGGGGTTAAGGAATAATTGCCCCTTTAGGATAGCAGCAACAACAAATTGTCGAGTAGGTTGGTCTAAAACAACCTTATCCAAGTTTCTGGTATATTGAAGAAGGGCATAAAGGGTACTCAAAAATGTAAATGAGTTGTTAGTTTGTGGCCAAATTTGAAAGTTATGTCGAAAAAACTCAATTAGGAGGGCTACAAGGAATATGAAGAGCTAGTGAAGGAAACCATTCATCTTAGAGGTTCAAGAGACCTGCAAATTGGTTTGTTTGAAAATTGAATTGATTGCTACCTTACATTGCATCAAAGTCCATAAGTGCTCTAGTAGAATGGACATCAAGTACTCTAGAAAGGAAAGATAAGAGATCTGAAGAAGAGAGACCAACATCTAGTCTCAGAAAAAGAATAAGGACCTCATCCATAACAAATGCCACAACTGAAGAAAAGAAGTGAAAGAAAGTTTCATTTTGTGAAGAAAAAGTGGCAAGAGACACTATTGCAAAACCCTTGGAAAAGCTACAAAGTGTACAAATCCTAGATCTATCCAAGTTTCTTCAAGAACTAATAAATCTAAATTCCCTATCTCTGAAATAGAAATTTGAATTAGTATCATTTGCCCAAGCAAAGGCATAGGAAGAATTGATGAAAAATCACATGCAAGATAATAAGCTCATTGCAATAGGATCTGATGTACTTGGAAAGTTGACTCTTGAATACCAGAAAGATACATTGATGTCATCTACTGATCAACTAAAAGGTATGATAAGATCAATCAACAATCATTTTGAATCCTTTGAAAAATATGCAAAAACAAAGGTCATAAAAGAATTTGATGAGAAAAGATTAGCCAAGTTAAAAACCATGTTGATCAATGATAAAATGTCTTTAGACTAGAGAATAAGAAGTATTTAAAGTGCCATTAAAGAAGCTGGTGACATATACAAATTTTGTTTATCCTTGCCGGAAGTCACAAAGAAAACAACAGCAAAGATCAAGGATTTGGAGCAAAACTGTTGAACACTTCCAAGGCATTTGATCTAGTAGCAGAATTAGTTAGTACCAAGGAAAGTCAAGTCATCAACTTTAATAATGACTTGAGCAATCTAATAAGTGGGAGGAATCAAATTAGAACTAGAATGTGTCAACTGAGAGATCTAATTAGTCCTAACTTAAACTCAATGTTTAATCTTGTAGCTAAAGCACAAACAACTTCACATATCGATAGACCTTCTGATCCTCACCAGGCAGAGACCATAGTTTTTCTACTTAGTGGTCACATTCAAATTTCAGACAATGCTAAGAAAAGATGGGATTGTGAGCTGACTCAAATTAAGAACATATTCAATGACATCCTCCAGCACATGTAAGCTAAAGTTGAGGACTATACTTGTATATATGCGACAAAGTATAGCAAAGTTTTGTAGTTTTGACAATTTTTGACTCTGGAATCTACACCTCTTCCATCAATGTCAAAGGGGGAGAAGAAGATCAGTGAAAACTGGGCAAACATCTTAGGAGGATAAGGAATATAAAGTGTGTATTGAAAGGGGGACAGTCAAGCAATCAAGTAAAGCATTTTTCACTAAGTGTTGCCATCAATGCCAAAGGGGGAGATTGTTTGCAAGAGACACTTCTATGCTGAATAATGGAGTGTTGTCATTGATGGAAACAAGAAAAGGAACAAGGTTGGAACAAAGATTGTGGTCCAGTGAAAAAGACTTAGTCATATTGGCTGTGTTGGCAATGTATAGAAGCAACAATAGAAGAACAATGTTTGGACTGACATTGGTTTGCAGTTGAAGACCAAATTTTGCTGTTCTGTTATGTTGTTCCTAACTCTCAAATGATATTATATCCAAGGTTTCAACCTTTGATCAGTTCCAGAAGTATATCTTCAAATGGCCTAAGTCTGGTAGAACATAATACAGTAATATTCAGAGCAATACACTCAGTTGTTTTGGTCTGCATTTCTTTGATGTTGCATATCTTTATATGTGGTTTTTGAGGTGTTGTAAACACTTGTATAAAGTGCCTAAATCTAGAGTTATAGGTTCTAAAGTCCACTAGAAAGATTGTTACATACTGAGCACTGAGTATCGCTACACTGTTTGACAGAGTCTAAATTCTGATGGTCCACATTTTGCCGCTAAAGGATATTTTGCTTTGCGGTTTTGAAGGTATGATTGGTGATGTTTGAGGAGTCTTTGACATGATTTTGAGCAAGCCCTATGGTCCATAGTAAAAGATGTAGTTTGACAGATGAATTGAATCAGTGGCATTATGAGGTAGAAGCTGACATGATAAGTTTGAATTGTATGTGATAAGTTCTAATGGATAGAACTCAACCCCAAGTTGTTAAATAGTTGAGGCTGACATTTGTACATGCAATTCAAGTGTCATTTGAATCCTGTTGTTCTCAAAATCAACTACGCTCATTTTTGTAGACAACCCCACGAAACTTGTCCGTTTCGTGAATCTACACTCTAAGATTGCAAATCGAGAAAAGATTTCCTTGTTCTCGTGCAAAGTCATTTGACATTCTAAACTCGTCTGCGATATTCCCTTGAACTGATTTCTCAATTTTTGCGAGGATCATTTAAAGTCGTAAACTAGTAAAAATGTCATTTTGGTTATTTTTAGGAGTTAGTAAATTTTTTGACTCTTGATATGCAAGAGCGGCGAAAAATGCCGCTCCTACATATTATTTTTAGACTTATTCTTGTTTGATGCAATGACGACATTTTTTGCTGCTATTGCATCATTTTTTAGTTTAATATGTAATGGCGTCAAAATTTACCGCCATCATGTGTTTTCTGTCAGATATGCAATGACGGCATTTTTCACCGCCATTACATATTTGTTGATTGCAGTGCCGTAGCGGCCCAAACTACCGCTCGAGTGAGATTTTCAGGATTTTGGGTGTCGAGTGCCATTAATGGCCACTCGTGCCATGCATGTAAACTTTAGTTTCAACCTTTTAAATGTGTTATCAAACCCATTGTTGCTTGTCATTTCTTATACTGAAACCTTTTAATCGATCCGCCAACACTCTCTTCAACCGTTTGATTGGGTGCTCCTGAGTTGTAACGGATTTTGTGTTGCAGACTGAACCTAGGGTTTCAAGCTTTTTACGGGTAAGTTACTTTTTGTTTCTCTTCCCCCTTTGCTCATTGTTTGTTTGTATTTTTGGTTTATAGAGTTTTGTTAGGTTGTTATTCTTCTGTTGTTTGTGATTTGTGTCTGAAGTTTTTACTCATACAACATAGATTGCCATTAGGGTTTTGGTTTTGAAGACGCTGTGTCTTTCGTCAGTTCAAACCTTCACCGTGTACCAACCTTGCCTTCGAAAATGCAACAACGGCCAGATTCACCGCTAGATCTTCCCAAACCTTGCAACACCCGTTGTGTGCAATGACGGTGGATTTTTCGGTTCTTACACCGAAGACTACAAAAAACCCTATGTAGAAGCGGCGTTTTCAACCGCCCGAACACTACAAAAGCCGATCATTCACATGCGGTGTTTTCAACTGCTCGAACATGTTACAAAAAACTTCCAAAACACTTGCGACAGCGGTGTTTTCCACTACTTTTTCACCTCAAGTCTCTTCTAACCTGCAATGGCAGCTGATACACCCGTCCAAGCATTTGTCAGTGATGAAACCCATCAAATGCAATAGCGGCCAAATTCCCCATCCAAACACTTGAAGTTTTCAATCTTTACATGCGATAGCGGTAATTTTGACCGCTTCTGCATGTCAAATCAAAACTTCCAAAATACAAGCAGAAGCGGTGTTTTTCACTGCCTTTACACCTGGAGACTCTTCCAAAATGCAAAAGCGGCCAAATCACCCGCTCAAACACATTTTCCTGATTTTTCCCTAACACTAGAAAATTTATTTTCCAAAACCAAAAACCCGCTTTCACCTTCGCCTTGATTTGCGCACTCAAGCCCTTTAAATGCATGCTTTCCTGTCCATGATTGTCAAAACGCACTTGACCTAGTTTATCCAATTTTTCCCCTAACTACGAGATCATGGCCTTTTGTAGTTCTCAATCAGCGTTCGTGGTGTTCAAATTCATAGTTTTCTCCAGGGCTCATGTCAGAATCATCTCTGTCAAAGTCCAGAGCCATGAAGTACAAGTACCAGGGTGTCTTTCCGGTAACCGCAGTGCAATCAAACGTTGATGAAATTAGAGACACATAAATTGGGCACGTAGATATGGCCAAATTCATAGATAGAACCAAACAAGCAAATGCCTCCAAGCATATGCAGAAAATCATTGACAACAGTATTCATTTGGTTGCATCATTTCCTGTCAGTGCACATAATCCTGAATTTGTTCTACAAGTGGCCAACCACTACAATAGAGACACTAGAGCTGTGATGGACTCACAAGGAAATGTTATCATGAGATTGCATGTAGAATTCATGGACAAAATCTTCATGTGTCCACCAATTGAAAATGTCGGGCAGATTGATTTTGCTCAGGGTCAACAAGACTATGACAATGACTTGGAATCTGCTAGAAGGCACATAAACAGCAAATGGTTGAAGATTCCTAGGGCAACTTTGACTAGATGGCCAAAAGACCTTCACAGGAGTGATTTTGTGGAGGAAGTATGTGATTTGATTACTCTTTTGAATCGCATCAGAGGACTCCCTTCTGCTTCCAAATTCCAGGACTGGATGTACACTTACATCAAGGTGATTCTATGGGGTAACTAGAAGATATTCTGGGGTGAACAGATCAACAATGCTTTGCACGAGCAACTGGTAAGGGTCAATACTACCTTCAAATTTTACATGACCTCTTACCTTGTCTATGCTGCTGCAAGCATGAGGAACTTTCCAGGTTTAACCCAAGTAGGGGATAGGAGGTTGGTCCCAGTATATGAATACTACCCCCAAATCACTCTGAAGGGTTTAATTCATCATTTCAGAAGAGTCAATGATGCATTCTTCTCAGTTTTCATGTGCTTGTGGGATGGTGAATTGGTTCAAAAAAGATTTTCTGATGAAGCATGGCAGGTTGTAAATTCTTTTGGTTGTTTGTTCTGGCAATTTCCCACTTTCACTTATCTTCAGGTAGGATACTATCCTGGTTACCCTTACATGCTGCCATAGTATCCTAGTGATTGCATTGTTCTTATGGAGCTTTGCAAACAACTGATTGTGGTACACAACAAATAGATGGAGCTTAAGAGGTCAGGGATAAAGTTTCCCATTAAAATTGGGAGGTACTCAGTTCAGTCTGCCAACAAAGCAAAGATAATCGACTCTGAGTTGCAGTTGGTCACCATGAAGACCTACAAGAAAAGAAATCATTTTGACTTCAGGAGGGTTCAAGATAAAATCAAGAGGAAGTCAAATTTTTATGAGCCAATGGTCGAAGACATATGGGCAGATCTCAGGACTCAAAATGAGATCAGAAAACTGGATTTCTGCAGGCTTCATCTAAGCCAAATTGAAGAACTAGGACTAGTTGATATTCCAGATGGAATGGAGGATGATGTGGATTTCCTAGATCACAAATATGAGGC
The DNA here is from genome assembly GCA_027924645.1 of Cunninghamia lanceolata. NCBI lineage: Eukaryota > Viridiplantae > Streptophyta > Pinopsida > Cupressales > Cupressaceae > Cunninghamia > Cunninghamia lanceolata. Next base: position 14,431,632 of record BSBN01000068.1, on the reverse strand, counting down.
AGAGAATGTTGAGGCTTCACCTCTCCCAGAGGTGAAATGGTCAGTCAAGGAGGAGACATCTATCAGAAAAAGATTCCAACCAATACTGGCAAACACCAATCTGTGGTTGGAGAGTAAGGGAATTAAGTTAAAAGAGTTCCTTACAGGGTCTGAAGAGGGAACACATGAGCAAACAGGTAAGAAGGTAGAGAACCTAACCAATAACAAGAGTGACACTCCTTCCTCCTCCAGGGTACACAAACCAAAGGTCAAATTTGTATCCAAGGGAGGAAAGAAGAAGGAAACCACAAAGGCTTCCGATGCCACTAAGTCAGATGTTGAAGACATCAATGATGATCAGATGGAAATTGAAGATGTTGAGACTGAAGAACAAAATGTTCAAAGGTCTAAGACAAAGGTATCAGATGAAGCTGAACAAGGTGAAGATGAAGATACAGAGGTAAAGCAACTTGATGGTTCCCTGTAGACTCCTGTGAAAGACCTTCCTTCCAAGACACAAGTTCTTACACCTCCTCCTCATGTTTCATTTTCTGACAGTTTGCCAACAATTTCAAATGTTCCTCTTTCTCAAATTTTTGTTGTTTCTTCTGACAATACTCCTCAATCCATGAGGGCTAGTCTTGGTACCGTTTTTTATTCTTCTGGTTCCATTCCAAGCTTATCTTCCCCTTCTTTTGATATCAGGGAACAAACTATTTTGGAGAACCTTCTTGATGCTTCACAAAAGGTTGTTGATACAGGTGTTGTGTTTACCAACACAAGTCCAATTGTCACCATCATGGGTACAACCGTGGAGCCAACCAAGCAAGTAGTGGATCCCCCTCTAGCTGTTGATGCATCTATACTTCCTCCATGGCTATCTGCCTATACTCCAAAGAGGAAGAAACAAGCCATCTCACCTGATGAGATTGACATTGAAAAGCTGTTACTTGTGAAAGCTAAGAACCAAAAGAAAAAGCCTAAGATTGTTTCTAGGCTGGTCACTGAAAAGGGAATCAGATATGCCAAAATTGCCAAACCTCCTGAAGATGCCACGGTTGATACTTTTGACATGAGCAGTTATGTCATCTTAAGGGTTGAGATTGGTAAAGTGACTCATGAGGGTGTCAAAGCAGATTTCTAGACCACTGCCAGTACCCTACTTGAAAAGTATGATGAAGCCAAGAGGGAGAAGGAGCAATACAAAGCAAAAGTAGAACAACTGGCTGCTGTCCTTCAAAAAATAGTGAAGTCATCAAAAATAGTAGAACCAATGGCAATGATAGTGGAAGATCCCTTGATACAGAAGGTTGAAAAAGCCCAAGCTAGAGGCAAGATAGTGGGGGATGTGGTAGAGTGGTTGTTGGCACAAGGACGAGTTCTATTAAACACTGCTGTGGAAAGAAAGGAGAAAATGGACAAAGCTAAAGCTAACCTGGACAATCTGGTAGATCTACTTTCACAAGAGCTGCAAGATCAAGAAGAGAGCCTAGAAGAGTGGATAGATATGAAGAAGATCAAGATAAAGAATCTGATCACCATTGGGGTCATCACCAACAGGGAATCATATCTCAAGACCAAGGAGACTCTAGCTCATCGTATTTTCACAATAAAGAGTGTACTTGAAGATCTGTGCCAAGCTCGAGAAGCCATCGAAGATAGTGATGTCACACTCCTACACTGGCTGGAAGAACTTCCTTGCACCTTGACAAGGGAAGATCATAGTTTCCTCACAGCACAGGAAATGATAAGTTCTTTTGAAGAAATGGTACAGAAGAAATTTGAAGAGGAAGCTCCCTCTGTGTTTTCAATGGATAACCTATATGATCAACATTCGACTCTGGAGAATCTAAAGGATAATTTAGAGAAGCATGAAAAGGCAGTAAAGGCGGTGAAAGATTCAATTCTCCGAGCTCGCACCATCTCTGAAAACACAGCAAAACTAGATGCATGCAAGATGTCAGTTGTTTAAACCATGTATTAGAACTTCTTGAGGAAAAAAGATGGAGGAAGCTAGTGCCTTAGCTTGTTTTTCTTAGATATTATGTAAATGGAATTTTGTTTTGGACATCTACACATGTAATTTTCCAAAATGTAATTACATGTGAAACAAGAGAAGTCATAAGTCAAATAGGACTCTCTTGTTGAGTAAGTCAAAGTAGTTGTAGATTTCCTAGATTTTCTCAAGGCCTTTCCCTATAAATAAAGGGGACCTCTGTTGTAAATATTATCTTTTGTCTATTGCAAGAAAACTCTAGCAAATTGAGAAGCAAATCAAGACTTTGTGCTTTTTGTGAAAATCAATATTCAAATATTTATCAATACAAGAAAGCAAGTTCAATTCCAATCTTTGTCTTGGGATTATTTGTGTTGTGATAGTTTTGTTCTTACATCTTGCTATCATAATCTTATTTGATAATAATTGAAGTGTGGAGTTTATTACAAGTGATTGAAGAGCGCTCTTAATTTGATTCTGATAAACTTTGTGTTATTAAATCAGTTGTGGGTTATATGTTCATGTTTGTGAGAATACAATAGTTTGGAGACTTTGTGCTGCAAGTTGTATTCGATTTACTTTTATCATCTTGAAAAGGAGTGAAGACTTTGGGCTGCATTCTACTTCAAATAGTTCCGTTTACAAGTAGTAAGTGAGGTAACAAAAAACTTTGTGTTTCTGTGATTTTGTGATAATTTATAAGTCTTCTATCAAAAGTTTGAAACATAAACATCTATTCTGAAAAAAGAGAATGAGATGAGATGGAACCACCACAAACATAGTTTTTTAGTGTACATAAATTTTATAAGTTGTTTGATTTGCAAAAGTTAAGTAATTAGAGGGAACCTCCCCTTGCTGAGAGGAGAGACTTTGTCTCATCATAGCTGTGGCTAATATACCCATTTTGCCGTTAGCGAGTTAATGATAAAATATTCACTCAACAATTTTTTGGTGACTCCACTGGGGAATCGAACGCGCAACTTGAAGCCTCATGCTCCGAGTTGAAGCATTTTCAGTTCTTTTCAATTTTCTTGCAAAATTGGGTTTAGCATAATATAGTATGGCAGATTCCCGGTACACTAGAAGTAAGAGGGCTCAGGGTATTATTGATCCTGCATTTGAATTGATGCAGCAGAATAATTTTGGATTCTTAACTCCACGACCTCGTCTTCAGCGCACCAGGAGTTTTCCCCCTACAAACACCAGGTCTCCAATACCAGGTGAAGTTTCTATTGCCAGTGCTAATAGAGTTTTGGCTGTTCATACACCACCAAGGTTTGTTATACCACCTTTCAATTAGCACGTCATGGCTTCCCAAGGCCCTTGGGGTAATACCTTTGGTCCTCTAAATTTGACCCCACCATTGCATGAACTACCTCGTAGTTCAAGAAAGAATTTCCCCAAATTCTATGGTGACGGGAAAGTTCATCTTGATGAGCACATCGCGGCTTTCTGTATAGCCTGTGGTGTGATAGGTGTCGAGCACGAAGATGTGGCTGTACGACTCTTTGTAGAAACACTACAAGGCGCTGCTGCAAACTGGTTTTACCACCTCCAAGCTGAGACCATAACGAGATGGGCTACTCTCAAAACCAAGTTCGAAGCCAGGTTCAAATCTACGGAAGATGCCCATGCATGGTTGGCATAGCTGACACAGATGAAAAAGGAACCTCATGAACCAATGTGAGATTTCATCTCTAAGTTCAACAAATTGAGAAACAGGATTCCCACCACCACTGAGCCCACAGCGGAGAACCTTAAATGTTCCTTTATCAATACGCAACTTCTGGAGCTGAGTTTCCTATTGAGGCGAGCTGCTCCTACTGATCTTGCTGCGGCTCAGATTTTGGTAACTGAAGTAGAAGATGATCTTATCCTTGCAGGTAAGATAAGGAGGGATACTAATAGAAATAAAAGCTCCTCTTCTACTGAGAATGCTTCCACAAGCACCACGGATCCCATGGTGCAAAAGCTAGCAAATGAATTGCTAGCTCTGAAGAGACAAATGTCCCAAGGTATATCTGCGCCTCCTTCTTACTGAGATATACCAAGGAGGACATTTCCAAATAAATCATATCAAGGCAATGCTGCTAGGAATCAAGGACAACAAAACTATCTTCCTCCTACACAGGGGAAGCTTGCCATTGAAGCAGCGCCGGTCAACTTTGCTGTTGGCTACTATGAAGCTGAAAATGAACTTTCTTTTCAACCTAAGTTGGATTGTGAAAATGGTGTTAATCTCTTCGTAGAAGGAGGAGAAGAGTTAGCTGGCGACTCTACCATCAGCTTTCTGAACTACCAGGATGAAGCTGAAAAAGGAGAAGTGTGTGAAGGAGCATATGCTGTTTTCACTAGGTCTCAAAATCAGTCAGCTCTTCAAGCTAATAAAGGGAAGGTGAGAGAAGAATCTCAACCAGCAATTTCAATTGCTAAATGGGGGACTTCGCTACCTTCCAAATCAAAAGATCTGGTGGTCAATAAACAAGTAAGTGCTTCTAATGAATTTGTACCTTCCACTTCTACTCCTCAGACTAGTGCTGTCTCTACCAAAAATCAAAATGATGGTTTTTCTTCCTCCGTAGCTAATTCTTTTCAGCAATTTGATATAATAGATCATGCTAGGAGAACTTAGATACAAATGTCTGAAGTTGAGTATCTACAGGCTAATCCTGAACAATTTGATAGATTAGCCAAATATGTCAAAAATAAGGCCGTCCCTGTAGGACAAGAGTTTCCCAAAGCTACTCATGACTCCTCTAAAAGTAAACCTACCCAAAACAATCTTGTTACTACTCCCCCTGAAGTCTCTGGAAAAATCAAACCTTTCTATGTTTCCCTATTAGTAAATGGTCATAAATTGAGCAATTGCGTAATAGATTCTAGAGCTTCAGACAATGTTATGCCTGCTAAGGTAGCAGATGCCCTTGGCCTCACCTTAACCAAAACTTTTGGGAGGTGTTTCTCTATGGAGAATAAGCAAGTTCCACTTTTGGGTCAAATCAAAGATGCCCAATTTGCATTTGCAGCTTTTCCAGATAAGAGAATCAAGATGACAGTCTTGGTAGCTGATGTTCCAGCTTCATACAGCATTCTTCTTGGATGTAATTTTTGCAAGGATGTCGGTGGGGAGTTAAACATGGATTTGTCTGAAGCAAGGATACTTGTTAAAGGTGTAATGCAGAAGCTGCTTCCTGAGAAGGAGGCAAAATACATTGTTACTCAAACATCAAACCCCAAAGCTCAAATTTTGTTTGAGTCCTCGGGAATGGGTAACTATTTTCTGTCTACTGAAGATTGTTCATCAGATGAGAGTACATCAGGTGATAGCTCCGATATGTCAGATGGAGACTCAGAAGAGTTTTCAGATGAAAGTTCAGGTGAGGGTATAGCAATACCAGATTCTTCCCTCATTGATGAAGAGGAATCTTCTAACCAAAGAAAGTCCAAGAAATCAAATTTTGATGGAGTCTGGGTTTTAGAATTTGATGGCAGCTGTTCTTCTACTGGTTCTAGAGCCGGAGTGGTCTTGATATTGCCACAAGGTGATATTTTACCTTTTTCATATAAGTTACAATTTGACAATACCAATAACACCACCGAATACGAGTCCTTGTTGCTCAGATTGGAAGCGGCGCGTGCTAGAGGTGTTAAAATCCTTCATGCTCAAGGGGACGCCGAATTGGTGGTTTGTCAAGTAAGAAATTTGTACCAAACTAAAAATGAAAGACTAAGACACTATCGCAATCGCGTATGGGATTGCATTGAAGGTTTTGATGCTTTCAACATTTCAGCAGTGCCAAGAGAGTTCAATGACCGTGCAGATTCATTGGCTGTTTCTGCCACTCTCATGGTGCCTCACAAGGATTTCAAAGGAAACAAGTACACTATTAAGCTGGTCTTCCGACCAAGTGTACCTGATAACGCTGACCATTGGCAGGTGTTCAATGGTGATAATCAGATCATTGCTTTCCTAGAAAAGATGGATAGTTTTGATGAGCTTTACTTTGAAGGAAGTGAATCACCACCTCGTGAATATGTTTCTGAGGTAGATTCACAAGCTGGTGAAGAATTTCTACAATTGAAAGGAAATAAAATCCCAAAAGGTTTGGTTTCCCTTGAGAAACTCTTTGATAAACATGATAGGTATATCAAGCAGCGGCAACAACAATAGGATTCAGGTTCCTCTATGGAATTTGAGTAGGTCAATTTGGGTTCGGAAGCAGATCCTAAGATGGTCAACATTGGAAAGTGTTGCACTACTGATGAAAGATTCAAATTCATTACCCTCCTCTGCCATTACATTGATGTTTTAGCTTACTCCTATGATGACCTGAAGTCTTTCAGGCCTAAGGAGGTTCGACACGAAATTCCCCTCAAGGCTGGGTCATTGCCTCACAAACAGAAGCAGAGGCAATACAATCCAAAGATATCAGGTACGATTCTTTCTAAAATTTAGAAGATGCTTAATGCAAGGATAATTTTTCCAATTCACCATTCCACATGGATTGCAAACATAGTACCTGTAAGGAAGAAGAACGGAGAAATCCGTATCTGTGTTGATTTTAGGAATCTCAACCAGTCTTCCTTGAAAGATAACTACCCTTTGCCCATCATGGACCAAGTGTTGCAAACAGTGATAGGTTCAGAAATGCTATCTATGTTAGATGGTTTTTCGGGGTATAACCAAGTGGAGGTAAATGAAGCTGATCAGTTCAAAACTGCCTTCACCACACCATGGGGCACATTTGCATATCGCAGAATGCCTTTTGGTCTGATCAATGCTGGCGTAACATTTCAGAGAGAGATGGATCTTGCTTTCAGAGATGAAATGGGTAAGTTCATCATCGTATATCTCAATGACTTGACTGTTTTCTCCAAAAATCGTCATGATCATGCGCATCATTTACGACAAGTGCTGGAGCACTGTCGGCAAAATAGTATTTCCCTCAATCCCAAGAAGTTAGTTTTTGGGGTGACAGAAGGTAAGCTTCTCGGACACATTGTATCTTGGGAAGGTACTAAGATTGACCTGGAGAGAGTTAAATCTATCAAAAGTCTCACTCTGCCATCAAGTAAGACTATTGTTCACTCTTTCTTTGGAAAGGTGAATTTTCTGCGAAGGTTCATTCCTGAGTTTGCAGAAAAAACCCGTCACATTGTTAATATGATGAAGGGTAAGGCCACTTTCCATTGGACTGCAGAAGGTAAGGAAGCATTCGAGGATATCAAGAGAGCTATTGCTCATGCTCTAGTTCTTGTTTGTCCCGACTACACTAAGGATTTCGTAGTCTATAGCTGCGCTTCAGAGCACACACTTTCAGCTATTCTGGTTCAGCAGAATGAAGAAGGCGTTGAATCTGCCATATCATTTATGAGTTGTCCTCTCAAAGCTCATGAATTGAAGTATTCGAATATGGAGAAACATGCCTATGCTGTAGTCAAAGCGGTTAAGCATTTCAGGTTCTATATTCTAAACTCACACACTGTTGTCATGGTGCTTGATACAACAGTCAAATCCATCCTAACTCAACAAGAGTTTGGAACAAAGAGAGGTAATTGGATCACTAAGATCCAAGAATTTGATCTGGATATCAAGCCTACCAAGCTTGTGCGTGGTAAAGGTTTGTGTCAATTAATTGCAGATAATGTTCCAAAAGAGATAGGGGACGAAGAAGAAGAAGTTGTGGACATGCCAACTGTTCTTTTTGTTACTACAATTGATGAGTGGTATTCCAATACCGCTCATTTCCTTACCTATGGTGAGTGCGCTTCCCACTTGTCTTATAAGGAAAAGAGAACTGTCAAGTTAAAAGCTGCTAACTACGTCCTTTGGGACAATGGTTTATACAAGAGAAATCTTGATGGTGTATTTCTCCGTTGCGTGGATAAAGCGCAACAAAGTAGACTTTTAGAGTCTTTCCACAATTTGGCTTGTGGAGGACATTTTTCAGCACTTGTAATAGCTCACAAGATTCTGCGAGCTCGATACTATTGGCCCACACTATTCCAAGATGCGTACAATTGGGTACGTAGGTGTGAGTTATGCCAACAGTTTGTTGGGAAACCAAAATTGGCAGCCTTACCTCTAAAACCAGTGGTGATTGAGGAGCCTTTTCAAAAATGGGGTATTGACTTCATTGGTGCAGTGAATCCATCATCAAGTGTAGGACATAACTATGCTCTCACTGCAACAGACTATTTTACCAAATGGGTGGAAGCTATTCCAGTCAAGCATGCTACTTGAGAGGTGGTATGCAGTTTTCTTAAGGAGAACATTATTTCCAGGTTTGGCATCCCAAACAAGATTGTAGCAGACAATGCTACTTGCTTTTCCTCTCATGAGATCACTAAGTTTTGTTACGAGCATGGGATCATTCTTTCCCATTCTTTAGACTATTATCCGCAAGGGAATGGTCAAGTAGAATCAAGCAATAAGAATCTGGTCACTATCATCAGGAAACTAGTAGATGAGAATCAGAGAACTTGGCATAAGGCATGGTTTGATGCTTTATGGGCAGATAGAATTACACCCAAAAGGGTGATAGGCATGTCACCATTTCAGCTTCTATATGGTCTGAATGCAGAGATACCGATTACCTTGGAATTGCCAGCGTTGAAGTTGGTAAAGGCATTGGAAGATAGAACTTTTGATAGTTCTATTGATAAAAGGATCATGTATTTGACCGAACTTGAGGAGCAGCACACTATGGTGGTGGACCGTATTGCTGAGCACCAAAATCAAGTAAAGAAACTCTTCGACAAGAAGACAAAGGCTCATGAGTTTTAGGTTGGAGATCAAGTCTTGTTGTGGGACAAGAGGAGAGAACCAAAAGGAATGCACAGAAAATTTGATTCCTTGTGGAGAGGTCCATTCGCCATTCATCAATGCTGTGGTGAAAACAGTTTCTTGCTGGAGTATCAGGATGGGACACCATTCTCGTTGCCTCATAGTGGACAACATCTGAAGCACTTCAATCTCTAAAGTTTCAGATAAGTTAAAATTGTATATTTGTATAGTTTTGTGTTTTTATTTGTGTTTTCATTTAGTCGTTTGTGTCTTTTTCTTTTAGCTTGACTCTATAGCCCAATGGCATGGATGAAGGCACTTAGAGACTGGATTCTAATCCCTTTGATCATTTCAAAGTTTGATCGAAGGAATTTCCCCAGTTAGAGCCAGCTGTTCTCAAAATTAGCTACGCTTGTTTTTGTAGACAACCCCACAAAACTTGTCCGTTTCGTGAATATACACTCTAAGATTGCAAATCGAGAAAAGATTTCCTTGTTCTCGTGCAAAGTCATTTGACATTCTAAACTCGTCTGAGATATTCCCTTGAATTGATTTCTCAATTTTTGCGAGGATCATTTAAAGTCGTAAACTAGTAAAAATGTCATTTTGGTTATTTTTATGAGTTAGTAAATTTTTTGACTCTTGATATGCAAGAGCGGCGAAAAATGCCACTCCTACATATTATTTTTAGACTTATTCTTGTTTGATGCAATGACGGCATTTTTCACCGCTATTGCATCATTTTTAGTTTAATATGTAATGGCGTCGAAATTTACCGCCATCACGTGTTTTCCGTCAGATATGCAATGATGGCATTTTTCGCCGCCATTACATATTTGTTGATTGTAGTACTGTAGCGGCCGAAACTGCCACTCGAGTGAGATCTTTAGGATTTTGGGTGTCGAGTGCCATTAATGGCCACTCGTGCCATGCATTTAAACTCAGTTTCAACCTTTTAAATGTGTTATCAAACCCATTGTTGCTTGTCATTTCTTATACTGAAACCTTTTAATCGATCCGCCAACACTCTCTTCGATCGTTTGATCGGGTGCTCCTGAGTTGTAACAGATTTCGTGTTGCAGACTGAACCTAGGGTTTCAAGCTTTTTACAGGTAAGTTTCTTTTTGTTTCTCTTCCCCCTTTGCTCATTGTTTGTTTGTATTTTTGGTTTATAGAGTTTTGTTAGGTTTTTATTCTTTTGTTGTTTGTGATTTGTGTCTGAAGTTTTTACTCATACAACATAGATTGCCATTAGGGTTTTGGTTTTGAAGACATTGTGTCTTTCGTCAGTTCAAACCTTCACCGTGTACCAACCTTGCCTTCGAAAATGCAACGACGACCAGATTCGCCGCTAGATCTTCCCAAACCTTGCAACACCCATTGTGTGCAATGACGACAGATTTTTCTGTCTTGACACTAAAGACTGCTAAAAACACTATGTAGAAGTGGCGTTTTCAACCGCCTAAACACTACAAAAGCTGATCACTCACATGCAGCATTTTCAACCGCTCGAACATGTTACAAAAAACTTCCAAAATACTTGCGACAGCGATGTTTTCTGCCGCTTTTTCACCTCAAGTCTCTTCTAACCTGCAATGGTGGCTGATACACCCGTCCAAGCATTTGTCAGTGATGAAACCCATCAAATGCAATAGCGGCCAAATTCCCTGTCCAAACACTTGAAGTTTTCAATCTTTACATGCGATAGCGGTAATTTTGACCGCTTTTGCATGTCAAATCAAAACTTCCAAAATACATGTAGAAGCGGTGTTTTTCACCGCCTTTACACCTAGAGACTCTTCCAAAATGCAAAAGCGGCCAAATCACCCGCTCAAACACATTTTCCTGATTTTTCCCTAACACTGGAAAATTCATTTTCCAAAACCAAAAACCCGCTTTCGCCTTTGCCTTGATTTGCGCACTTAAGCCCTTTAAACGCATGCTTTCCCGTCCATGATCGTCAAAATGCAGTTGACCCAATTTATCTAATTTTTCCCCTAACTATGAGATCATGGCCTTTTACAGTTCTCAATCAGTGTTCGTGGTGTTCAAATTCATAGTTTTCTCTAGGGCTCATGTCAGAATCATCTCCATCAAAGTCCAGAGCCATGAAGTACAAGTACCAGGGTGTCTTTCTAGTAACCGCAGTGCAGTCAAACGTTGATGAAATCAGAGACATAGAAATTGGGCACATAGATATGGCCAAATTCATAGATAGAACCAAACAAGCAAATCCCTCCAAGCATATGCAAAAAATCATTGACAGCAGTATTCATTTGGTTGCATCATTTCCTGTCAGTACACATAATGCTAAATTTGTTCTACAAGTGGCCAACCACTACAATAGAGACACTAGAGCTGTGACAGACTCACAGGGAAATGTTATCATGAAATTGGATGTAGAATTCATGGACAAAATCTTCATGTGTCCACCAATTGAAAATGTTGGGCAGATTGATTTTGCTTAGGGTCAACAAGACTATGACAATGACTTGGAATCTGCTAGAAGGCACATAAACAGCAAATGGTTGAAGATTCCTAGGGCAACTTTGACCAGATGGCCAAAAGACCTTCACAGGAGTGATTTTGTGGAGGAAGTATGTGATTTGATTACTCTATTGAGTCACATCAGAGGACTCCCTTCTGCTTCCAAATTCCAGGACTGGATGTACACTTACATCAAGGTGATTCTACGAGGTAACCAAAAGATATTCTGGGGTGAACAGATCTACAATGCTTTGCATGAGCAACTGGTAAGGGTCAATACTACCTTCAAATTTTACATGACCTCTTACCTTGTCTATGCTGCTGCAAGCATAAGGAACTTTCCAGGTTTAACCCAAGTAGGGGATAGGAGGTTGGTCCCAGTATATGAATACTACCCCCAAATCACTCTGAAGGGGTCAATTCATCATTTCAGAAGAGTCAATGATGCGTTCTTCTCAGTTTTCATGTGCTTGTGGGATGGTGAATTGGTTCAAAAAAGAGTTTCTGATGAAGCATGGCAGGTTGTAAATTCTTTTGGTTGTTTGTTCTTGCAATTTTCCACTTTCACTTATCTTCGGGTAGGATACTATCCTAGTTACCCTTACATGCTACCACGGTATCCCAGTGATCGCATTGTTCTTATGGAGCTTTGCAGACAACTAATTGTGGTACACAACAAACAGATGGAGCTTAAGAGGTCAGGGATAAAGTTTCCCATTAAAATTGGGAGGTACTCAGTTCAGTCTGCCAACAAAGCAAAGATAATTGACTCCGAGTTACAGTTGGTCACCATGAAGACCTACAAGAAAAGAAATCATTTTGACTTCAGGAGGGTTCAAGATAAAATCAAGAGGAAGTCAAATTTTCATAAGCCAATGGTCGAAGACATATGGGCAGATCTCAGGACTCAAAATGAGATGAGAAAACTAGATTTCTGCAGGCTTCATCTAAGCCAAATTGAAGAACTAGGACTAGCTGATATTCCAGATGGAATGGAGGATAATGGGGATGTCCTAGATCACAAATATGAGGCAGAGAATGTTGAGGCTTCACCTCTCCCAGAGGTGAAATGGTCAGTCAAGGAGGAGACATCTATCAGAAAAAGATTCCAAACAATACCGGCAAACACCAATCTGTGGTTGGAGAGTAAGGAATTAAGTTAAAAGAGTTCCTTACAGGGTCCGAAGAGGGAACACATGAGCAAACAGGTAAGAAGGTAGAGAACTGAAACAAGAACAAGAGTGACACTCCTTCCTCCTCCAAGGTACACAAACCAAAGATCAAATTTGTATCCAAGGGAGGAAAGAAGAAGGAAACCACAGAGGCTTCCGATGCCACTAAGTCAGATGTTGAAGACATCAATGATGATCAGATGGAAATTGAAGATGTTGAGACTGAAGAACAAAATGTTCAAAGGTCTAAGACAAAGGTATCTGATGAAGCTGAATAAGGTGAGGATGAAGATACAGAGGTAGAGCGACTTGATGGTTCCCCGCAGACTCCTGTGAAAGACCTTCCTTCCAAGACACAAGTTCTTACACCTCCTCCTCATGTTCTATTTTCTGACGGGTTGCCAACAATTTCAAATGTTCCTCTTTCTCCAAGTTTTGTTGTTTCTTCTGACAATACTCCTCAATCCATGAGGGCTAGTCTTGGAACCGTTTTTGATTCTTCTGGTTCCATTCCAAGCTTATCTTCCCCTTCTTTTGATATTGAGGAACAAACTGTTTTGGAGAACCTTCTTGATGCTTCACAAAAGGTTGTTGATACAGGTGTTGTGTTTACCAACACAAGTCCAATTGTCACCATCACGGGTACAACCGTGGAGCCAACCAAGTAAGTAGTGGATCCCCCTCCAGCTGTTGATGCATCTATACTTCCTCCATGGCTATCTGCCTATACTCCAAAGAGGAAGAAATAAGCCATCTCACCTGATGAGATTGACATTGAAAACCTGTTGCCCGTGAAAGCTAAGAACCAAAAGAAAAAGCCTAAGACTGTTTCTAGGCTGGTCACTGAAAAGGGAATCAGATATGCCAAAATTGCCAAACCTCCTGAAGATGCCACGGTTGATACTTTTGACATGAGCAGTTATGTCATCTCAAGGGTTGAGCTTGGTAAAGTGACTCATGAGGGTGTCAAAGCAGATTTTCAGACCGCTGCCAGTACCCTACTTGAATAGTATGATGAAGCCAAGAGGGAGAAGGAGCAATACAAAGCAAAAGCAGAACAACTGGCTACTGTCCTTCAGAAAATAGTGAAGTCATCAGAAATAGTAGAACCAATGGCAGTGACAGTGGAAGATCCCCTGATATAGAAGGTTGAAAAAGCCCAAGCTAGAGGCAAGATAGTGGGGGATGTGGTAGAGTGGTTGTTGGCCCAAGGACGAGTTCTATTAAAAACTGCTGTGGAAAGAAAGGAGAAAATGGACAAAGCTAAAGCTGAGCTGGACAATCTGGTAGATCTACTTTCACAAGAGCTAGAAGATCAAGAAGAGAGCCTAGAAGAGTGGATAGATATGAAGAAGATCAAGATAAAGAATCTGATCACCATTGGGGTCATCACCAACAATGAATCATATCTCAAGACCAAGGAGACTCTAGCTTATCATATTTTCACAATAAAGAGTCTACTTGAAGATCTGTGCCAAGCTCGAGAAGCCAGCAAAGATAGTGATGTCACACTCCTACACCGGCTAGAAGAACTTCCTTGCTCCTTGACAAGGGAATATCATAGTTTCCTCACAGCACAGGAAATGATAAGTTCTTTTGAAGAAATGGTACAGAAGAAATTTGAAGAGGAAGCTCCCTCTGTGCTTTCAATGGATAACCTATATGATCAACATTTGACTCTGGAGAATCTAAAGGATAATTTAGAGAAGCATGAAAAGGCAGTAAAGGTGGTGAAAGATTCAATTCTCTGAGCTCGCACCATCTCTGAAAACACAGCAAAACCAGATGCATGCGAGATGTCAGTTGTTCAAACCATGTATCAGAACTTCCTGAGGAAAAAAGATGGAGGAAGCTACTGCCTTAGCTTGTTTTTCTTAGATATTATGTAAATGGAATTTTGTTTTGGACATCTACACATGTAATTTTCCAAAATGTAATTACATGTGAAACAAGAGAAGTCATAAGTCAAATAGGACTCTCTTGTTGAATAAGTCAAAGTAGTTGTAGATTTCCTAGATTTTCTCAAGGCCTTTCCCTATAAATAAAGGGGACCTCTTTTGTAAATATTATCTTTTGTCTATTGCAAGAAAACTCTGGTGAATTGAGAAGCAAATCAAGACTTTGTGCTTTTTGTGAAAATCAATATTCAAATATTTATCAATACAAGAAAGCAAGTTCAATTCCAATCTTTGTCTTGGGATTATTTGTGTTGTGATAGTTTTGTTCTTACGTCTTGCTATCATAATCTTATTTGATAATAATTGAAGTGTGGAGTTTATTACAAGTGATTGAAGAACGCTATTAATTTGATTCTGATAAACTTTGTGTTATTAAATCAGTTGTGGGTTATATGTTCATGTTTGTGAGAATACAATAGTTTGGAGACTTTGTGCGGCAAGTTGTTATATTCGATTTACTTTTATCATCTTGAAGAGGAGTGAAGACTTTGGGCTGCATTCTACTTCAAATAGTTCTGTTTACAAGTAGTAAGTGAGGTAACAGAAAACTTTGTGTTTCTATGATTTTGTGATAATTTATAAGTCTTCTATCAAAAGTTTGAAACATAAACATCTATTCTAAAAAAAGAGAATGAGATGAGATGGAACCACCACAAACATAGTTTTTTAGTGTACATAAATTTTATAAGTTGTTTGTTTTGCAAAAGTTAAGTAATTAGAGGGAACCTCCCCTTGCTGAGAGGAGAGACCCCCTTGCTAAGAGGAGAGACTTTGTCTCATCATAGCTGTGGCTGATATACCCATTTTGCCGTTAGTGAGTTAACGACAAAATATTCACCCAACAAATCTGTTGGAAGTTTTGGTAAATGAATTTGGCTGACAAGCTACTTAAGGTATGAGTGCATGCTTCACTTTATTAGGCTGACCTAATATGAAGATTCTAAGTGTTGCAGATATATATAAAGGATCGAATTCAATGTTTTGGGGTGTGATGTGAATGTCATGCATACATGTGTGTGACATTTAGTGAAGGTTATAGTATGAAAGGAATAAAGAACAGAAGAAGAGTGATCTTATTTTGATGTCAAAGCAGAGCAGGGAATTAGAGCAGTCAGACATGAAGAGTTTTGAGACAATATTTCTGTAGTTTATTGGAGTTGCAATCATGCATGTGTAGATGGAGTCTGAGCAGTTCAACTTGGCAGTGAGCTACTCTTCTTTCTTCTTTGTTTCTTTAGGCGTTAAGCCTATTTTGGTAGTGAGCATTTCTCAGGGCAGTGAGCCCTAAGGCAGTGAGACTTATTGTACTCCGGTATTGTGCTATATTAATATATTGTGAGCTAACACTCACCGTGGTTTTTCCCTTTTTAGGTTTCCCATGTAAAAATCCTAGTGTTCATGTGTTATGTCTTTATGGTTGTTGTTCCTATGCTTATTCTTCTTTCATATTATTAGTTTTAGAAATTGGATTAACAAACTTGCAAAGAAGTGGTTTTGCGGAATATTGATTCACACTCCCTCTCAATATTCCTTACTATCAACAATATATTATGTGCATAGTGAGATTTTATCAATTTCCAATTGCATATAAATGTTCCATCTAGAATTCTTAAGTTCAAGAATAGATTAGATTTCATTTACATTCAACTGGACACAAGTATAGCTCATCATCTAGTTTGAATTCTTTGCATGCACAATCAAATTCATGTGTATTAGATTATATGGAGTTCTTAAGTTCAAGAATAGATTTGACTTCATTTACATTCAACTGCACACAATTATAGCTCATCATCTAGTTTGAATTCTTTGCATGCACAATCAAATTCATGTGTAAATATTGGATTATATGGAATTCTTAAGTTCATATAGCATCATATATATGCACAATTTATAGAGTATTTAACTTTATTCACCACTACTTAATTTTAATTACATATATTCACTATTACACTTTACCTATGATATAGTGATTTGAACCTATGAATCCTTCTATTGTCCTCTAGATAGGTGTTTATACATGTTATATAGACAAGTGAACAATCTTGTCAATGATATTAGAAGTCATTATAAACAAAAAAAAAGAATAAGTCAAAGTTTTCTTAAATTTTATTAGCCATATAAAAACATGTGACAAAACTATCAATAGTGGACACATCCAATAAGAGACTAATTTGAAATACAAATATTGTATAAAAACTATAATTTAATTCACAAGATTTAATAGATATAAATTAAATTAAAAATTATTCATCATTTTTAAAAGTTATTACACAACATAATTTATCTTTTTTTCCATACATTCCCACATATGTTATAAAAACTATTCCTATCAATGTCTAGGGTGTTGACATCATTTCTCAATCATTAATAACATCACATCTATAAGAAACATTTCAAAAACAAATTGATAATTTTCCATAAAATGTAATTTAAATTTAACATATAATTTATACATAAATAAGATATTTCAACTATATGTATATATGTGCAAGTGAATATATATACATAGGTATAAGTAAATTTAAATATGCATCTACAAGTAAACATATATACACATTTAAACTATAAGTTAAAACTTAATTTTATCCAAATTAAGACTTGTATATTCAAAGGAAAACATCCATACAGATCTATATAACTAAACATCTAAATGTTCATATATACATGTATCATATATGTATAAAGAAATAACAAAAAGTCTAACTGTGACATGTAAACTCAATAACATAAAGTCTAACTGCAACATGTAAACTCGACAACATCTAAACTCAATATAACATCAAGTCTAACTGTAACATGTCATGAGAGTTTAGGAAAACATAACAAAGAACATGAATACATCTAATTGCAACATCATCACTTGTGCCTCCTATGGGCGGAACGAGCCTCACTCAACCTAGGACTAGAATGATGAGTTGAGCCCTATACTGATCCCCATCTCGAGCCCTGTCTTGACCCTTGTCTTGAGCCTTGTCATGAACCCTATGTATCTAATCCCATCCATCTATGAATATCTAAGTGATGTGTAGATCCCTGAACATAAAATTTATCTCTATTAAATTAAATTTATATATAAATTAAAAAATATGGAATCTCAAGTACATGTTGAAATTTCATACAATTAAATACTAAATACCTCGCATCTAGCCTCAACCACATCCGCTGTGCTGCAAAGTGTCATGTCCTAGCACCTCTCTCATTGGTCCCTAATGTAAGATTGATTTAAAATAAGAGTCAACATGTGCATGATGCACATGACTAAATTTTATAATTTAAATATAAATTATTTATTTAACAAATAAATTACACTAGAGATTAAACACAAAATTTTAAAATGTATACATCATCATTAGCAACCTGTGTAGCTCCATGGATGACCCTCCCAACCCACTAAGGTCTAATGAATTGAGGGTCATTGCAGTTTTATCCTGAAACAAAAGACCATGGAATGATCTTGGTGCGTAAGGTGGCACAATACCAACATCAGGCTATGATGGAATCTACTGTGAATGCATTGTGTTAGTCATATGTGTAGCTCGGTGATCACTGCGCTGATTAACAAATGTGGACATGGTCTCGAGAGGGATCCCGTACTCTAAACTGACAAACTGATATGTAGAAAGTAGATCTTGTGCCAAACATGTACTTAATCTACATAAAGAACCCTCTCCAGAAGTCTATGCAATGTTACATGGTGAAACTATGTTAGCACGTATGTAAGGATCATAAATGGTGGAAGTTAAATCATCTGATCCTATGTTGGTACATAGACACAACATATATCTGCCAACACGATCTGATGCCAAGTGGTCAATGTCATTGGCAATAGAACCTAAACTCTAAAAATGCACTGTCTTGATGATGTAATTGCTACCTCAATTGATTGTCCTAGATTAAACCTTTTGGGAAGTACCAAAAGGTTGGGGCCCATTGATGCCCTCTTATCAATGGGTGGATCCTGATTAGGATGTCAAAATTTCTCTAAAAACCTCCCAAAACCCTATCCCGCATGTTGAGGGATAGATGTGAAATCAACATCAAGTCATAAATGAACTGCAACATATAATTGTTTTCAAAAATATAATGGCAACTCATCATTGTGAGGCCATCTATGTTGTGCTACTAACCATTTGGGATATATAAGTGGTGCAACAACAACATCTGTACACCTAGTGACAAAATAGCCCTGAACTCTATCTAGTCCCTTATAATGTGGAAACATACTATGCACCATATCCAATGAAACAACCCTATTAACTACTGGCCATTTCACTGTCCTAGTAATAGTACTAGCAAGTGACACATAAAAATCCTCAATACTAAAATCATTATAGGGATTATATGATTTGACTATGTCAATCATATGGGCAAACTCTGCTCTAATCCCCACCAACCTGTCTCTATTAGATAGGTTTGGTGTACTATCGATCATATGATCTAAATGTATCAAAGCATTATTTAGTCTATCAAGAGTGGCAACATATAAGTTGCTCCTAACACTATGCGCATCAACACTATTATGCTCACTATTATGAGCATCACTATGATGCGACACCATATCAGATGTCATTTATGCAAATTTCTGCATTTTAAAAAATTTGAACATGTACATTTAATTTATAAAATGAATTTATACATTCAATTTTTACATTTAAATTAACAAAACTAAAAACATTTAAAATCTACTTGAACTAAATACACATGAACAATCTAGACACATTTAAATTAGTTACAAAACTATATAAACATTTAGAATTAAAAAATTAAATACATTCAATCTAAACACTTATATTAAATCAAGACATAACAAGGAGTATTTAAAACATGAAACAACCTACGTGTTCTTAAATACTAAATTAGTTATTGTGGGTCACATACACCAAGGCAAGCAGGTTTCAAGTATGTGCACATATTTCAAATACATAGCCAAGTTCATATCCACATTTACATCAAGTTTAGTTTTGTAACCTAAAGGCAAAATCCAACTCTCACAACCCACTCTCTAGATCGATTTGTGCACACAACATACTAGATTGCCATAAAGCAAGGAAATTAGTTGGATTTTACATAAGTGTATGAATGTGTTAGGAAGTGTATTCTAATTGCCTAAATATTTTTTTTTAATTTTCTACTTTAAAGCAAATTCTATGTTAATACATAAAATAAAAAATAACTACTAAATGCAACTAAATTTTATATCTTCTCATTTCAATATGTAGATTTTGACATGAATGCAACTAAGATGCAAGAAAAAATGCATATTTTTACAAATGATTTAGTTTTATTGAACGATTCTTATATAAAATGAAAACTTTTCAAGAATACAATTTTGCAACTTTTCAAAATGATAAGAATACAATTGTTTGCAATTTGACAAGTTTCCATTTTATTAGTATTAGGATTTTAATATTAAAATTCAATATAAGATAAATTATAATTTCTCTTCAATGTCTTTCCCTAAAATGCAATCTAGGTTTTTAAAAAATTTCAAACTAATAATGTAGTTAGATTTCAAATATTGAATAAAAATGCAATTTTTATTGAAATAAATGTAAATACAAAACTCACTAATCTATTTCTATAATGGCAAAGGTATCCTTTTGAATTGAAATACATTAAAGTTTAAATTTCCCATTTTCAACAAATAGATTTTTCTTATTGAAATGAATGTAAATTTGAGAAGACCAAGTAAATGCAAATGACTATATTTGGGGTTTTCAATGGTTTTTGGATGGACAAAAGTACAATCCTATCACACATATAATGTTGTTAGGAAAATGACAACTAATTCAACAATGAATGACCTAGTTTTCTACTAGTTTGAACTATTATTTCCAATTGAAGATCAAAACAGGGGCCTTTAGTAACCAAAATAGTGGAGGCAAATAGGAATTTAAATATTGATAATGGGTTGGAATCACTTTTGAATGAGGGCTTACATGATATAGAACAACCGTTTGCAATCCAAAGACTAATAGAATATTTTTTTTGAAATGTTTAGGCAAGATAACCATAAAAAGAGACGACTTTTCAAGCAAGGTTTCTAGATAGATATCCCAATTTAACAATAATGGATTCAACATAGTTATAAAGTTAAATAATCTACTCCAACCATGAAGAAATGCAATCTAAATTTAATCTATCTCATTCAAGATCTGTGTTAAACTATTTTACTCTAATTTTAATTGAAGGTAAGAAAAAAATAAAATTTAATCTAATCTACTTGCAAAATAAATTGGAAAATTCAAATCTAGAGTGAAGTGATGTAGTTGTGGAGTTAAATGAAGTAAATTTGGTCCTCAAATTGAGCTCTTTCTTTAATTCTAGAGTAAATAATAAATCCAAAAGGTTCTTAAAGTTGAGCAAGGATGAGAAATCAAAAAATAAAGGTTGTATATGAAGTCAAATGATTTGGGATGTCTTCCTCTAGTTTTCACATACTAAAAAATGGGAAAAATGATGAAGATTTATAAGAGAAGAAGATTGTAGATTAAGGGTTTAGGGTTAATAAGGCTTGGGAAGGAGCATTACAATATCTAATGAAATTCAAGGTTTGAATTCTAGTATTACAAATTTTACCCCTTTGAAATTTTGACAGTTTGTCCAAAATCTATCCTTTCATATGATATAGTCTTTTTAAAATTTCAATTGTATTTTATAGTAAAAATGCCTAAATATAGCTATACAGTTCTTTAAAAAGACCAGGTATAGCTATATGTAGTCATTTTTAAAAAGACTAGGTATCATATCAAAGGAGAAAATACTGTATCATATGAAAGGAGAGATTTTGAACTATTGCAAAATTGTTCAAAGACTATATCATATGATAGAAGAGATTTTGAACTATTGGGTATAGTTTATATATCCATTTTAGAAATGGACAATCTTGAAATCTTTGCAACTATTGAAAAATTAATTTTATTGCATTTAAACCAAATTGGTTGCATATTCTTCGTAGTCATGTCTTTGTGCATAACCATGCTTCTAGTTTTGATTTTATCCATCCCTCAACAAAATTCTTTTGTTACTTATCCTTTATCCTATATGAATTTTGACAGTTTGTCAAAAATCTCTCCTTTCATATGATATAGTCTTTTTAAAATTTCAATTGTATTTTACAGTAAAAATGCCTAAATACAGCTATACGGTTCTTTAAAAAGACCAGGTATAGTTGTATGCAGTCATTTTAAAAAAGACCAGGTATCATATTGAAGGAGAAAAAACTATATCATATGAAAGGAGAGATTTTGAAAAAAATTATAAAAATTCATATAGGATTTTGTAGTCGACAAAATATCGTAGTATAATTAGGGTTTTACGTTCTTCCTCTATGGGATGGAAATGTAAAATCATTCTCTACACATTCACATTTATATATCCATTTGTACACATAGGTGTTGTGGAGTTGCATTGATGGAACAGTGTAGTACTTGGAGGTGGCGCAGTGTAGTTGAATAAAGGGGCTCGTTGGCCATTGTGGGCTCACTAGCTATTGTGGGCTCCAGGTGAACCACTTCAAAACTGCATCAATCTAGATGAAAATGACATTTTTCCCTTTTTTTAATTTTAATTTTCTATGGTTACTCCTAAAACCTAATCGGGTGTAAATGTCCTGCCCGATAGAGTTCCACTAAGAAATGTACAACCACATAGGCACAACGTGGTTTTAGGCATAACTAAACTGAGCATAAATATATCACACATAAACAATCTGCTAGGAACTATTTATTTAGCTGAAAGTGTGATGCACTATTGTGCTTTTACTCTAAACAAATCTATTGGTGTAGGTAGTTCAAGCACTTAAGAAACTTCAAAGATCATGATTTTAGTGATATTCCTAGTCTAACTTGCTTTCATAAGCATTTCAATGACCTAGAGACTCTCTGGTATGAGCTCATTTCTCAGAAGGGAAAATTTATTTGCTCTTATTTCATGATTATTTGAATGATTTTTTAATTTTTAATGCTCCATTATGTCAAACTATTATGGAAGCTATGGTTATCCCCCTCCACCTTGTCAAAACACAAGTCATTGGCCTCCATACTAGTAATATCAGACCCAAGACGCCTCTGGTTTTATGCCATACACCCCTATTTCATTAGGATATCAACATCCTCATGATGCTGGCCTCCCACCCACCCCTGTTCAGTCTTCTTGTTAGCCTAATAATGCCTATTACTAACCCCAAGAAGACTACCTTGCTCTTCTAGAGATTAAGGAACATTTGGATGATCTTAAAAGACAAGTAGGGTATAATCAGTTGCGAAAATCCTTTAATTATAATATCAAAAATGAAGGTGATGTGATGGAGATATCCTAGGTTTACAATGGGAGTGGGATGAAGTTAAAGGAATGATGGAGTATAACCAACAACAAGATGAGCTTGCTCATCAAGCCTTCCTTCACCAGTAGCAGATAGAGGCATAGGAAAGAGCTTATCAAGAAAGCCTGGCTTTAGAGATTGCAGCTAAAGAAGAACAATTAAGGCAATTACTTGTCTAGATGTAGAGACTAGAAGCCCAGTCAGTTCCCTCCATTCCCAATTTTAGGCAATCCCTCCCTTTCACGCAAGTTTAGCTCACAACCGAAATAATTCCCAAATTTAAAATCCCAAGCTTCAAGCAGGAGAAACCCTTTGAGCCTCTAAGACCACCTTCAAATTTCAAAATCCCAAGTTTCAAAGTCCCTAAACTTTCATGGGAGCCTATTCTTACACAAGTCCAGCATATTATTCCTTAGGAATGACCCTCTTAAGAAGCCCTTCCATCCCCCATTCCATGTCAGCACCCTTGTCTTGGCACTAGCTCACTTTTAAAGGACAAACTAGTTTTTGGGTGAGATACTAGGTTTTATGAGCTAGAAAGGGAGATGTTTGAGGGAGCTATGGAGCAACCAACTATTTGTGAACCCTCATGCACCATTAAAACTAAAGAATCAAACCTTTTGCAAAAGAAGTTAAACCAAATCATTCAGACTAGCAGCAATGCATCAAGCATGAGGTAAATGCTAATCAAGGTGCAGGGTTAAGTCCCCTAGATTTTGACTCATTTGAGGAGTTTTCCCATGCTTTGAACAAGATGAATGAAACCAAAATGCAAATAAGGCATGGTGAAGAGGTCTAGTTGTAGAGGCAACTCAAACAAAATCTAATGGAGTTGCAGTCAAATGATGAGGGCATTGAAGAGAAGATTGTTGTGGCTAGTCCAAAGGTAGATGATGCCATTCTCTTTCATGAATTGCCCAACCACATTGAAGATGAAGAAGGCATGCAAATGAAAACATTAGCTATAGTTCTAGAGTAGCATAAGTACATTGAACATGAGGGCCATGATGAGTTGTTAGCACGTGCAGACAAGTGTGGGAATGAGATCCTAGCTTATGAAGAAAAGAGAGAGCAACCCTATATTGAAAGTTGTAGAGGTTGATGATACAAACTAGTTTGAGAAGCTCCCATTTTAATAGAAGATAATGATGTGGAGATTGAGCATGGGCAAGAACAAATTGAAGATTTGTTCTTAATTATCCATCAGGGATATCAACTTCTTAGTGGAGGATATTTCACCATTGAGCATGCATAGGGCTCATTTTTCTGAGCCTAATTTAGAAAATCACAAGCATCTTGTTCATGAGGTAGAGGTAGACATATTTCCTATTGAGCCATGAGAGCCAGAGCTTTCAGACTAGCAAGAGGAGAAAAATTAGAGCCCAATTATGAGGTCTCCATTGACCATTCAAGTATAGTTTCAAGGGGATGCACTATCAGGCATCTGGCCTAGCTAGAGATAGATCATGAAGAGTCACCACTTTGCATGCTTATCTCTGAGAATGAGGTTGAGCATCAAAATGAGCAAGATCAACTCATTTATTCATTTCTTAGCAGCTAGATTTCCAATCAGTTTAGGTGGGTAAGCGAGTTTGTTCCTATTCTTGGGGAAGTGTTTCACCAATTCATTGAATATCCATCCCTTCCCCACCTCCTTTTAGCTGCCCATAAGCATGTGAAGCACTGTAAATTGTTGAGAAAGGGAAGTTATTTTGAAGAACCAGCTAATGGATTTGTTTAAAGTCATTTCCTTGTTGTTAGTTTAGGTTTAGGTTAGTTTTGCTTCTATTTTAGTTTTCATTTCCTCCAAATGCTCTTGCATAGGATGCATCCTCATTATGAGGTTGTTTTCCCTATTTGTTTTGTGTGTTTTGTGTTGTTTTATTTCTTGGAGGTAGTGTTCATTTTTGTGTTGGTTTGGCCAACCCCTGTACTTGTTGTTGCTACCCTTTTGACTCTATGCCCAATGGATTGATAAGGCCTCTAGATCTTAGTGTTTAGTAGACAAATACCCCTACATAGTCACCAAAATATTGTCCTATTTTGCCTTTAGGCCAAATAGCCCAAGGATCCATGAGATTTTTTCCCTTTTGAAGTGCAAGGAAAAAAGCCCAAAAATGGCTAAGTCCAAAATCCTAAGTGTTTTCCTTGTATTTTCTGCTTGTTGAAGTTTTAGAGTTTGAAATTCTCCTCTTTGTTATGCCATTCTTGTTGGCTTAGAACTCCACCTTGGTTATTTGTAAGTTCTTCTAAGTGTTTTAGGCATCAGGGGTTGGGAGTTCTCTCTTCTTCCTTTTTTTGAAAGTAGAAGGTGGAAGGCCCAATGATTGAGGTCCACCGACTTCAATTGTTTCTAAGTATTGAGAAGCTCGAAGGCCAGGGTTGTGGTCTTTTCTTTCCATTCAGAAAGCGATAGGCAGAAGACCCAATCCTCAAAGTTCACCGAACTTCTAAAAATTTCTAAGTATTTTTGACTTTGACAAGAAAGAGTTTTCTTCTTCCTCTTTTCTTTTGGAAAGCAGAAGGAGGAAGGTCTGAGGGCCAATCCCTGAAAGAACTTCATAATTTCTTCTAAGTACTTTAGAGCTGGGGATCGAGTGTTTCTCCTTTTCAAAAGCATGATGCATCATGAAGGCCTGATCTCTGAAGCTTGACGGTTTCCCTATTACCTCTTTCAGACTTCAGAGATTGGGGTTTCCTTCTTCACCTTTCAAAGTCCTGATCAGTAGAAGATTGATTGGAGGAAGCCTGATTGACTAGGGCCTGACCTATTTCACCTTCCCAGCTCTTTCCAATATTCTTGACATGATGGGATTACTCAACAACCTTCTTGGCTACCATTAATGTTTTTTCAGAGCTTGATTCCTTGTGTAAAGTGGATTTCTCACCCCCCTATGTATCTGTAGCTCCTTTGTATTGAATTTTTTGTACCCAAGGCATGGGAAAACACTCTCCTTCAATGGATTTCTAGGGCAGAGTCATGTGGGAGTGCACCAAAGACACAGAGATGAATTTATTGCAGCATGGATGACTAGTTTTCCTTGTTGACCACTGTTTCCCACATCCATGGCTGCTACAGTGTGATCTGAATAGCTATATATGCATGTATTTGAGATGTATTTCTATTGGTTGGTCATTGGGTCCTTACTTAGGTTGAAGTGTTGGATATTTGATCATGGCCTCATGATGTTTCCTAGAACTGTATGAATCTGATTGACTGTGTCCTCTTTTGGACCTCTCTGTCTTCATTTCTAATTCAACTAGGAGGAGAATGTTATCATTCTATGTCTTTTCTGATCTATATTTAGCTTTTCTCTCTCTATAATGAATATTTAGCATCTATGATTAATATAAACAACTGATTCTATCTCTCTCATTTTTTTCATTGTATTTCTTGAATGTTGTTCACTTATCTTGTGGATAAAATGGTCCCTTTATATGTTTTAGTATTCTATTTTGACTTATGTTAAAGACTAGACGAGTCTGTGTTGGTTTATTCAGCCTTTGAAATCATTACTGTGTTATGTCAACTCCAGCTAAAGACACTAAATCTTAGTGCATCACCATTTAATTTTAGCTTCTCCTTCTTCCCCTTTTCCTTGGTAGCTGGTAACATTAGATTTAGATTTTTTCTCTGAGCCTTAAGCTTATAAAGAGGAACCAACATTCTCTAGAGGTCTAAACTCATTTGCAAGGTCCCACACCTTGAGATCAATCCCATTGTGTCATTGGAATGCTTGAACATGCTTTAAGCAAGGTGCAATTCTAGGTGATAATAGTTCTTAAATAGCTTTAAGTGTTTTAGAGATTAATATTGTAGTTTAAATATCATGGTTGAGTTGTACATAATATTGAACTTGTGTTCTTTCCTTTATAACAATCTATAATGAAATTTTAATTATTTGTTTCTAAAAACCTTAAAAACATAAGTGTAATAACATCATAGATCTCTAATCTTCATTAAGATGAGTTCCATCTTTACACAACTTAATCACTAAGATAGATTAATGATGGTTTCATTTTTTCACAATTTAGATATGACAAACCATTAATTTTTGAAATAATATGACAAGATTGATAGGTTGGCAACTTTCACCAGAAGACATATTATTTACTGTTGCATATACGTAAGAGGACAGCTTTGTTTAATTATGGTTACATCAAAATATTTTATAGATTTTGTTTTATGGACAACCCTTATTTTTCTATTTTTCTAATTAGATAAACCTTGAACTCCTTTTATTATATACTCTGTCAATAGTAGTAGCCGGCTACTTGTAGATTGTAGCATTAGAGTAAAAATTTATTTTCACCATAACTATTTGAGCATGCCAAGGCATTGAAATGTTCACCATAAAAGTTGCATTACATTGCTTTTCACTGTAACTATTTGAACATGTCCGGGCATTCAAATGTTTACCATAAAAAGCATAGAAATGCATAAGTCTACACTGCAATGTTCATTTCATTTGTAAGGGAAAATATCTTAGCACCCTTTATCTTATAAAGAAATCATATTTATTCTTTCCAAGAGGTGAAGGAAATGAAAACTCAAACTTTTTAATTTTTTGGTCTTCCTCAATATTAACCTTGAAACCAAAACTTTCATGAAGAAACAAAAGTAATATTAGGTTAAACGAAAGAGCTAGAATTTACTATCTCAGATGTACTAAATGAATAGAAATAGAATATACCAAATACATTTATATAGCATGGGTGACCAAAATACAAGTATCAACTGATAAAAAGAATAATATTAAACCTAGTAAAAGACATTTACAACTGGAGAAAAGGCATCCCAAAATGAAGAAGCATAGGTGGGTGAAAATGATGTAGGAGCATCTAGGGTGTAAGAGAAATCTTGCATCAACCAAAAAAAAAAGTGTTGTTTCTTTTCAATAAGGGATAAATTCGGCAGGGTTACTATTTTTAGTAAGTTTGCATTTATGCACGGTTGGATACAAAATCTTACACGAACCTCCCAAATGGTGAATTGAAGCTAATGGTGAAGAAATCACTTTAATATCATTTGTCATTTGTGAGATATTAAAATTTCAAATTCCAAAAATCCTATTGAAATATTCATAGTCAAATTTGAGGTACTTAGAGGCTCTGGATGGGCCCAAAATTTGGTGGGAAACCTAAGCAGTCTACCTTTCGATATTGCTTGTGTACCATCTTCTTTTCGAGAGCTTTCTAAAAAGGTATTCTAATTGAAAATCCAACGGTTGGATTGAAAGTTATGGCCCTGCAAAGTTGACCTATTTTTGGAGGGAGATGCAAATTTTGAAATTAAGCTGGTGGCCGCCAAAAAGGGCTGTATATGACCATTTTTGGGAACCCTTAGGGGTAGTGGAGTTAAGGGGGAAAGTGTAGAGTTAGGAATAGGTGGGAAAATAAAAACCCTAGCTGATTTGGGGTTACAGAAGGTAGATGATTCTAGAGTCTTGAGAGAGGGAGCTGTAATGTGTTGCATCCTATAGGGGATTCATCCTCTGATTGTATTTGAGCTTCTGTTATGTAATGTTTTGCCCATATTAATAAAATATCATTTTATTTTCTGTGTGCAATTTCTATTATTGTGTGTTTTATGATTTACCCCCTTCATCAAGTGGTATCAGAGCAAGGGTTCTTGAGTGTGTAGACAGATCACCGATTGTGAGGTAGTTTGTACTAGGACCTGAGGTTGTGGGTTTGCTACGGAGATCAAGATGCCTCCACGAAGAAATCATGTTGGGAGGAATGCTTTGATGAAAGAGGGTTTAGAGCCTTGCAAAGACAAATCGATGAATTACAAGAGGAGTTATGAAGAGGGTTTGAACCAAGAACAAGAGAAGAAAGTCAAGATGAAGTGAAAGAGGAGCTATGTGAGGAAGAACAAGAAGTTGCAGGAGATCCTGTAGAAGTTAGGTTGTTAAGGGTCATTTCTAAGATTGGAAAGAGGCCCAGGATCGAAGCTTCTACATATTCTAGAGATTTGAATCCACAACAACTTATTGATTGGATCAATGATATGGAGGAGTATTTCGAGTATGAAGATGTGGAAGACCTAGAACGAGTCAAGTTTGCAAAGACAAAGTTGAAGGGCCATGCTAGTATTTGGTGGAAGGAGGTCTTGTTAGAGAGAAATAGAAGAGGAAAAGCAAAGATTACCAGATGGGATCAGATGGTGGAGAAATTGAAGAAGCAGTTCATTCCTGTGGACTATGAGATGGAGTTGCTAAAGAAGCTGCAAGGATTAAAGCAAGGTAACAAGTCTGTTAAGGAGTATACAAAAGATTTTTATAAGATCACTATCAGGACTGGCCATGGAGAGGCCAACAAGGAGAAGGTAGTCGTTACATTAATGGGTTGAGGCCAAGTATTCAAGAAGAGTTGAGCCTGGTCAGAATGACCACAATAGAAGATGCATACTAGTTTTCCCTAAATGTGGAAGAGAAGCAGAATAAAAGATTTGATAGCAAGCAAAGGGGAAGAGGTCAAGGCAGAAGGATTGGTGGAAGGCCCTATGGGGGCCAAAATGAAGATTCAAAGAAAAGGGAAGAAGCCAGCACTAGTCGTAATCAGAGAGGAGATAATACCTACCGCCCTCATGACCAGAACAATGGTGAGCAAAGAGGAAGAGGAAGAGGTAGACATGAGAAAGGACCTAGAAGACGATGTTTTAGAGGAACATGTTTCCAATGTGGAGAAGAAGGGCATTGAGCATATGAGTGTCCATAATATCAAGGAAGGGTGAATAGAGGACCTGAAGGTAATGCATGAGTTACACATGTGGATAAAGATGCAGAAAGGGGAGAAACCCTAGTTGTCAGAAGAACTTTGTTGAATGAGGAGAAAGAATCCAATCAGAGGAAGAGTTTATTCTACACAAGGTGCAAATGTGAAGGTAAGTGTTGTGATATTATTATTGACAGTGGAGGTATTGACAATCTTTTTTCAAAGGAGATGGTTGAGAAGTTGAAGTTGACAAGAAGAAAACATCCACATCCATATCAGATTGCATGGTTGTAGAAGGACCACGGGGCTTTGGTCAATGAGCAGTGTTTAGTGAAGTTCAAGATTGGGGACTACCATGATGAGGTGCTATGTGATATCATACTGATGGATGCGTGCCATATGCTATTGGGGAGGTCATGGCAGTATGATAGGAGCACTGTCCATGATGGCCGTGCAAACACATATTCCCTAACAAAGGATGGAGTTCATCATAAGTTGAAGCCTTTAAAGGAGGTGGAAGTAAAGGTATGTAGTACTGCCAGAATTTATGTACTAGATGGTACAAAATTTTTGGAGGGTATGAAGCATGAGCATCATTGCTTTGCATTAATTCTTAAGATTAGTCAAGAGAAATGTGAAGATGTACCAGCTGAAGTTTCAGATATGTTGGAAGAATTTCAGGATGTTATCTCTAATAATGTACCAGAAGGTTTACCACAAGTAAGGAAGATAAGTCATTAAGTGGATTTGATACCAGGAGCTAGTTTACCAAACAAGGCAGCCCATAGAATGACTCTAGCAGAGAGTGAAGAGTTGAACAAACAAGTTCAGGAGTTGTTGAAGAAGGGATTGATAAGAGAAAGCCTAAGTCCATGTGCGGTACCTGCAGTACTAGTATTGAAGAAAGATGGAGAGTGGAGGATGTGTATAGATTCCTGAGCCATCAACAAGATCACAATCAAGTACAGATTTCCATTGCCTAGAGTGGATGACATAATGGGTTGTTTGAGTGGAGCCAACTACTTCACAAAGATTGATTTGAAGAGTGGGTATCGCCATATTTGATTAAGAGAAGGAGATTAGTGGAAGACAACCTTCAAAACAAAGGAAGGTTTATATGAGTGGTTAGTCATGGCATTTGGGCTAACCAATGCACCGAGCACATTCATGTAGCTCACGAACGAGGTACTAAATTTTTTTTGGGAAGTTTTGTAATTGTTTATTTAGATGACATTTTGATTTTTAGTAAGACTTGGGATGAGCATTTAATGCATATCAGAAAAGTTTTAGAGAAGTTGAGGGAGGAGAAGTTGTTGATCAATCTGAAAAAATGTAGTTTTGCAAAGAAGGAGTTGGTATACTTGGGATTTGTTGTCTCAGAGGAAGGTCTTAAGATGGACCTAGAGAACATGAGGTCTATCATTGAATGTCCTATGCCAAGGAGTGCTTTCAATGTAAGATCTTTTCATGGTTTGGCAAGTTTTTACAGAAAGTTTATCAGGAATTTTAGTAGCATTTGTACACCCCTAACTGAGACAATGAGAGGGGATAGAAAAGAGTTTAGATGGACTAAAGGAGCAGACAAGGTCTTTGATACATTGAAGCATAAAGTCATAGAACAACCTGTTTTGGCACTTTTAGATTTTAATAAGGTATTTCAGGTAGATTGTAATGCTAGTGGTAGTGGTATAGGAGCTGTTCTAAGTCAAGAAGGTAAGCCCATTGCCTATTTTAGTGAGAAGCTTAA
Source organism: Cunninghamia lanceolata (assembly GCA_027924645.1). Taxonomy (NCBI): domain Eukaryota; kingdom Viridiplantae; phylum Streptophyta; class Pinopsida; order Cupressales; family Cupressaceae; genus Cunninghamia; species Cunninghamia lanceolata. Next base: position 14,400,463 of record BSBN01000068.1, on the reverse strand, counting down.
TGATGCCAAGAAAAAGTATTCTATTTATGATTAGGAGTTTTATGCAATAGTTCAAGCTTTGAAGAAATGGAGACATTATTTGTTGCCAAAAGAGTTTGTTTTATATATTGATCATCAGTCTTTGCAGTATCTTAATAGTCAAGGAAAGTTAAATCAAAGGCAATTAAAATGGGTTGAGTTTTTGTAGAGTTATACTTTTGTTTTGAAGCACATGAGTGGGAAGTCCAACAGAGTTGCAAATGCCTTGAGCAGAAAGCAAAATTTGTTGACAGAAATGAAGATAGAGGTTGTTAGGTTTGATGAACTCAAAAGTTTGTATCTTAGAGATCTAGATTTTGCAGAGGCTTGGAAAGCTTATTTGGAACCTATTACTTTGGACAGGACAAAATGGTTGGATTACATAATCTGAGACGGAATGGTGTTTAGAGCAAGCCAGTTGTGCATTCTGAGGAGTTCCATGAGAGAGAACTTGATTAAGGAGAAGCATAGTGGAGGATTAGCTGGACACTTTGGTCAAGATAAGACCATTGCTATTGTTGGTGAACATTATTACTGGCCATAATTGCAGCAAGATGTGAGGAAATTTATGCAGAGTGTGTTAGATGGCAAAAGGAACAAGTCAAAATACAAGGCTATATCAGCCATTACATATACCATAGAAGCCATGGGATGATATTAGTATGGATTTTGTTCTTGGTTTACCAAGGACATAGAGAGGACATGATACCATTTTTGTGGTGGTGGATAGATTCTCAAAGATGGCCCTTTTTAGTCCTTGTAAAAAGACTAATGATGATGTTCATATTGCAGAGTTATTTTTCAGAGAAGTGGTAAGACTACATGGTCTACCTAAGAGCATAGTTTCAGATCAAGATACCATGTTTATTGGTTATTTCTGGAGGACATTGTGGAAGAAGTTGAAAACAGATTTGAAGTTCAGTTCTGCACACCATCAACAGACTGATGGATAGACAAAAGTGGTGAATAGGAGTTTGGGTAACCTGCTATGATGCTTAGTAGGAGATAAGCCCAAGGGATGGGATTTGATTTTTCCACAGGCAGAATTCACTTACAACAATTATGTCAATAGGAGTACTAGTAAATCACCATTCCATATTGTATATGGCAATAGTCCAAGAAATGCTTCACAGTTAAGGAAGCTAGACAAAGGAGAAAAGACAAGTGTTGAGGCCAAAGACTTTGCAGAACACCTAAAGAATTTGCGTGAAGAAGTGAGAAAGCACATTAATAAGATGAATATTCATTATAAGGCAAAGGTAGATCAGAAGAGGAGATATAAGAAGTTTCAGGTAGGAGATGAAGTCATGGTTCACTTGAGAAAAGAAAGGTTCCCAATTGGAATGTACAATAAGTTGAAAATGAAGAAATTTGGACTGTGTAGAATCCTGAAGAAGCATGATTCAGGAAATGCATTTGTGGTAGAGTTGCCTAATGACATCAATATTTCACTAGTGTTCAACATTTCAGATTTGATAGAGTATCATGATGATGGACTTGATAAAGGAACATAGTGGGACATTCCAACATCTACTTTAGAGAAGAAGGAGATAGAGGACATTCTGGATAGCCGTGTGGTTAAGAGTACAAGAAACATGTAGTATACAAAATACTTGGTGAAATGGAAAGGAAGGCCTATTGAAGGTTCATCATGGTTATCTGAGACTGAAGTTAACCATTTTAGTTTCCTTCTAACTCATGAGAAGTGACAGGGTCACTTTTCCAATTACCCCGGGTGTCTGATGCAGGAGCATCCAGGGTGTAAGAGAAACCTTGCATCAACCCAAAAAAATGTGTTGTTTCTTTTCAATAAGGGCTAAATTCAGCAGGGTTACTAGTTTTAGTAAGTTTGCATTTGTGCATGATTGGATACAAAATCTTACACAGACCTCAAGAATGGAGAGTTGAAGCTAATGGTGAAGAAATCACTTCAATATCATTTGTCATTTGTGATGTATTAAAATTTCAAATTCCAAAAATCCTATTGAAATATTCAAAGTCAAATTTGAGGCACTTAGATGCTCTGGATGGGCCCAAAATTTGTGGGAAACCCAAGCAATCTACCTTTAAGTACTACTTATGCACAACCGTCTTATCGAGAGATTTCTAAAAAAATATTATAATTGAAAATCCAATGGTCAGATCAAAAGTTATGTCATCGCAAAGTTGACCTATTTTTGGAGGGAGATGCAAATTTTAAAATTAAGCTAGTGGCTGCCAAAAAGGGCTATATATGACCAATTTTGGGAACCCTTGGGGTAGTGGAGTTAAGAGAAAAAGTGTAGAGTCAAGATTAGGCGAGAAAACATAAACCCTAGCTGATTTGGGGTTACATAAGGCAGATGATTCTAGAGTCTTGAGAGAGGGAGCTATAATGTGTTGCAGCTTGTAGGGGATTCATCCTCTGATTGTATTTGAGCTTCTGTAACATAATGTTTTTTCCCATATTAATTAAATATTATTCTATTTTTCTATGTGCAATCTATGTTATTGTGTGTTTTATGATTTACCCCCTTCATCAAGTGGTATCAGAGAAAGGGTTCCTGAGTGTGTAGATAGATCGCCGATTGTGAGGTAGTTTGCACCAGTACCTGAGGTTATGGGTTTGTTGTGGAGATCAAGATGCCTCCATGAAGAAATTGTATTCAGAGGAATGTTTTGACGGAAGAGGGTTTTAGAGCCTTGCAAAGACAAATCGATGCATTGCAAGAGGAGTTGCGAAGAGGGTTTGAGCCAAGAACAAGAGAAAGAAGCAAGGATGAAGTGGAAGAGGAGCTATGTGAGGAAGAACAAGAAGCTATAGGAGATCCTGTAGAAGTTAGGTTGTTAAGGGCCATTTCTAAGATTGGAAAGAGGCCCAGGATCAAAGTTTCTACATATTTTGGATATTTGAATCCATAACAACTTATTGATTGGATCAATGATATGCAGGGGTATTTTGAGTATGAAGATGTGGAAGACCCAGAACAAGTCAAGTTTGCAAAGACAAAGTTGAAGGGCCATGCCAGTATTTGGTGGAAGGAGGTCTAGTTAGAGAAAAATAGAAGAGGAAAAGCAAAGATTATGAGATGGGATCAGATGGTGGAGAAATTGAAGAAGTAGTTCATTCTTGTGGACTATGAGATGGAGTTGCTGAAGAAGCTGCAAGGATTAAAGCAAGGTAACAAGTCTGTTAAGGAGTATATAGAAGATTTTTATAAGATCACTATCAGGATAGGCCATGCAGAGGCCAACAAGGAGAAGGTAGCTCATTACATTAATAGGTTGAGGCCAAGTATTCAAGAAGAGTTGAGCCTGGTCAAAATGACCACAATCGAAGATGTATACTAGTTTTCCCTGAAGGTGGAAGAGAAGTTAAATAAAAGATTTGATAGGAAGCAAAGGGGAAGAGGTCAAGGTGAAAGCACTGGTGGAAGGACCTATGGGGGTTGAAATGAAGATTCAAAGAAAAGTGAAGAAGCTAGCACCAGTCAAAATTAGAGAGGAGATAATACCTACCACCCTCATGACCAGAACAATGGTGAGCAAAGAGGGAGAGGAAGACGTAGACTTAGGGAAGGACCTAGAAGAGGAGGTTTTAGAGGAACATGTTTCCAATGTGGAGAAGGGCATTGAGCATATGAGTGTTTGCAACATCAAGGAAGGGTGAAAGAAGACCTGAAGGTAATGCATGAGTTGCACATGTGGATGAAGATGCACAGTCTGAGCGCTTTGAAGATGTAGAAAGGAGAGAAACCCTAGTTGTTAGAAGAACTTTGTTGAATGAGAAGAAAGAACCCAATCAGAGAAAGAGTTTATTCTGCACAAGGTGTAAATGTGAAGGTAAGTGTTGTGATATTATTATTGATAGTGGAGGTACTAACAATCTTGTTTCAGAGGAGATGGTTGAGAAGTTGAAGTTGACAAGAAGAAAACATCCACATCCATATCAGATTGCATGGTTGCAGAAGGACCACAGGGTTTTGGTCAATGAGCAGTGTTTAGTGAAGTTCAAGATTGGGGACTACCATGATGAGGTGTTGTGGGATATCATACCAATGGATGCATGTCATATGTTGTTGGGGGGGGTCATGGCAGTATGATAGGAGCACTATCCATGATGGCCGTGCAAACACATATTCCCTAACAAAGGATGGAGTTTATCATAAGTTGAAGCCCTTGAAGGAGGTGGAAGAAAAGGTATGTAGTACTGCCAGAATTTGTTTGGTACATGGTAGGAAATTTTTGGAGGGTATGAAGTGTGAGCATTGTCATTGCTTTGTATTGATTCCTAATATTAGTCAAGAGAAATGTGAAGATGTACTAGCAGAAGTTTCAGATATGTTGGAAGAATTTTAGGACATTATCTCTGATAACGTACCAGAAGGTTTACTACGACCAAGGAAGATAAGTTATCAAATGGATTTGATACTAGGCGCTAGCTTGCCCAACAAGGCAGCCCATAGAATGACTCCAACAGAGAGTGAAGAGTTGAATAAACAAGTTCAGGAGTTGTTGAGGAAGGGATTGATAAGAGAAAGCCTAAGTCCATGTGTAGTACCTGCAATACTAGCACCGAAGAAAGATGGAGATTGGAGGATGTGTACAAATTCCTGAGCCATCAATAAGATCACAATCAAGTACAAATTTCCATTGCCCAGAATGGATGACATAATGGATTGTTTGAGTGAAGCCAAGTACTTAACGAAGATTGATCTGAAGAGTGGGTATCACCAGATTCGAATCAGAGAAGGAGATGAGTGGAAGACAAATTTTAAAACAAAGGAAGGTTTATATGAGTGGTTAGTCATGCCATTTGGGTTAAGTAATGCACCGAGCACATTCATACGACTCATGAAGGAGGTACTGAAAGAATTTTGGGAAGTTTTGTTATTGTTTATTTATATGACATTTTGATTTTTAATAAGACTTGGGATGAGCATTTGATGCATATTAGAAGAGTTTTAGAGAAGATGAGGGAGCAAAAGTTGTTGATCAATCTAAAGAAATGTAGTTTTGGAAAGAAGGAGTTGGTATACCTGGGATTTGTTGTCTTAGAGGAAGGTCTTAAGATGGATCCAGAGAAGGTGAGGGCTATAATTGAATGGCCTAAGCAAAGGAGTGATTTCGAGGTAAGATCTTTTTATGGTTTGGCAAGTTTTTATAGAAATTTTATCAAGAATTTCAGTAGCATTTGTGCACCCCTAATTGAGACAATGAGAGGGGATAGAAAAGAGTTTAGATGGACTAAAGGAGAAGAGAAGAGCTTTGATACATTGAAGTAGAAAGTCATAGAAACAACCTATTTTGGCACTTCTAGATTTTAATAAGGTATTTCAGATAGATTGTGATGCTAGTAGTGGTGGTATATGAGCTGTTCTGAGTCAAGAAGGTAAGCCCATTGCCTATTTTAGTGAGAAGCTTAATGATGCAAAGAAAAAGTATTATGTTTATGATCAGGAGTTTTATGCAATAGTTCAGGCTTTAAAGAAATGGAGACAAATAAGAGTTTGTTTTATATACTGATCATTAGGCTTTGTAGTATCTTAATCTTCAAGGAAAGTTAAATCAAAGGCACTTAAAATGGGTTGAGTTTTTGTAGAGTTATAATTTTTTTTTTAAGCATAGGAGTGGGAAGTCCAATAGAGTTGCAGATGCCTTGAGCAGAAGGAAAAATTTGTTGACATAAATGAAGATAGAGGTTGTTGGGTTTGATGAACTCAAAAGTTTGTATCTTAAAGATCTAGATTTTGCATAGGCTTGAAAGCTTGTTTGGAACATGTTACTTTGGACAGGACAAAATGGTTGTATTACATAATCCAAGATGGCATGTTGTTTAGAGGAAGCCATTTGTGCATTCCGAGGAGTTCCATGAGAGAGAACCTGATTAAGGAGAAGCATAGTGGAGGATTGGCTAGACACTTTGGTCGAGATAAGACCATTGCTATTGTTGGTGAACATTATTACTGGCCACAATTGCAGCAAGATGTGAGGAAATTTGTGCAGAGTTGCAGAGTGTGTTAGATGGAAAAAAGGAACAAGTTAGAATACAGGGCTATATCGGCCATTACCTATACCAGAGAAGCCATGGGATGATATTAGTATAGATTTTGTTCTTGGTTTACCAAGAACACAGAGAGGACATGATTCCATTTTTGTGGTGGTGGACAGGTTCTCAAAGATGACCCATTTTATTCCTTGTAAGAAGACTAATGATGTTGTTCATATTGTAGAGCTATTTTTCAGAGAAGTGGTGAGACTACATGGTCTACCTAAGAGCATAGTTTTAGATTGAAATACCAAGTTTGTTGTTTATTTCTAGAGGACATTGTGGAAGAAGTTGAAAACAGATTTGAAATTTAATTCTGCACACCATCCATAGACTGATGGACAGACAGAAGTGGTGAATAGGAGTTTGGATAACTTGCCTTGATGCTTAGTAGGAGATAAGCCCAAGGGATGGGATTTGATTTTGCCACAGGTGGAATTTGCTTACAACAATTCTGTCAATAGGAGTACTAGTAAATCACCATTCCAGATTGTATGTGGCAATAGTCTAAGAAATGCTTCAGAGTTAAGGAAGCTAGACAAAGGAGAAAAGACAAGTGTTGAGGCCGAAGACTTTGCAGAACACCTGAAGAATTTGAATGAAGAAGTGAGAAAGCACATTAATAAGATGAATATTTAGTACAAGGCTAAGGTAGATTAGAAGAGGAGTTCCCAATTGGAACGTACAATAAGTTGAAAATGAAGAAATTTGGACCATGTAGAATCCTGAAGAAGCATGATTCAGGAAATGCATTTAAGGTAGAGTTGCTTAATGACATCAATATTTCACCAGTGTTCAACATTTTAGATTTGATAGAGTATCATGATGATGGACTTGATAAAGGAACACAGTTGGACATTCCAGCATCTACTTTAGAGAAGGAGGAGATAGAGGGCATTCTGGATAACCGTGTGGGTAAGAGTACAAGAAACATGTAGTATACAGAATACTTGGTGAAATGGAAAGGAAGGCTTGTTGAAGATTCATCATGGTTATCTGAGACATAGGTTAACCGTTTTGGTTTCCCTCTAACTCATGAGAATGACAGGGTCACTTTTTAAATTACCCCGGGTGTCTAATGTAGGAGCATCCAGGGTATAAGAGCAATCTTGCATCAACCCAAAAAAAATGTGTTGTTTCTTTTCAATAAGGGCTAAATTCAACAGGGTTACTATTTGTAGTAAGTTTGTATTTGTGCATGGTTGGATACAAAATCTTACACGGACCTTGAGAATGGAGAATTGAAGCTAATGGTGAAGAAATCACTTCAATATCATTTGTCATTTGTGAGGTATTAAAATTTTAAATTCTAAAAATCCTATTGAAATATTCAAAGTCAAATTTGAGGCACTTAGATGCTCTGGATGGACCCAAAATTTGCCAGGAAATCCAAGCAGTCTACCTTTATGTACTACTTATACACAATCATCTTAACTAGAGCTTTCCAAAAAGGTATTATAATTGAAAATCCAATAGTCAGATTGAAAGTTATGGCCTTGCGAAGTTGACCTATTTTTGGAGAGAGATTCAAAATTTGAAATTAAGCTAGTGACCACCAAAAAGGGCTATATATGACCAATTTTGGGAACCCTTGGGGGTAGTAGAGTTAAGGGGGAAAGTGTAGAGTCAAGAATAGGCGGGAAAACATAAACCCTAGCTGATTTGGAGTTACAAAAGGTAGATGATTCCAGAGTCTTGAGAGAGGGAGCTGTAATGTGTTGCAGCCTATAGGGGATTCATCCTCTAATTGTATCTGAGCTTCTATAATGTAATGTTTTATCCATATTAATAAAATATCATTCTATTTTTTGTGTGTAATTTTTGTTATTGTGTGTTTTATGATTTACCCCCTTCATCAGAAAATCTATATAACTGGCAAAGGAGTTCAGACCATTGCATGCCATATGTTTCTAAATATGCCTAGAGATTTGTAGGTGCTTATGAATCTTGAACAAATGGTTACATATATGAAAAATAAATATTAACCTATAATTTATTCATTATAGTGACAACTCAACATCATACTCCAATAGTGGGAGTCACATGGAAGTAATCACTCCCAACTTGAATCCTTGACAGTACCCATTCTTAAACATTAAGAGTGAATAGAAGGTTTGATAAAAAAAGAACTTATCTCAAAGAAAATTGCAATTAACTATAAAAAAATTATATTACACAAAATAACTTTGGCCAAAGTAAGTACCTACTACCTATGGTCCCACAATAATTGTAAAATCATGCAGGGAAAAAAATTGAGAGCTAACAATAAAGCAAACTGAATGACAACTAAAAAATGAATTATTGTAATAGACTCAAAGAAATTGGTAACTTACTCATCTTCTGCATCAGTGAAGTGAACTCACAGTAGTTGCAGGAGGTGGCTTATGAGGAAACAATGCATCATCAAAGAGTGGAAATAACCTTTGTACAACATTTACTATGTTCTTTGAAACAAGGGCCATAGATTGTCTCTTAGTATTTTCTACCATTACAGCAGCCACTGTCTGTTTCTTAGGTGGATAAGTAGATGATACAATGCCTATGCCAGATGAAACTATGCCTCTTGCTGACTTCTTCTAAGGTTTTGAACATGTATCAATACTTTGAAGTGGAAAGAGGGGTTCTTGTTCAAACTAGCTACGGTATTCTCCAATTTTAAATGTGGTTGCTTGTATGCTGACGCAACTAGCAAAGCACTTAAGTTTTAAGTCATTACTCAAGAAAAACATATTAAGACAAACAAAATTGAAATAAAATGGATTTAAGGTAGTACCGTGAAGAGGAAAGAGTGGTTCTCATTGAGCCTTGCTTTGATATTCTCCAATTTGAGCATGTTCTTGCTTGGACTTCTGTATAGCTGGCAGAGACACATAGGATTTAAGGCATTGTTCAAGTTTCAATATGAATAAGAATAAAATGGTGTATATCAGAACTAAAACTTTATGGTTGTAAAAAAAGGATGCTAAGCTACATATATACCATAGTCAAAATCATTAAAAAAAAGCTCTGACAAGTCTAACTGGAGCTACATCTAGTACTGATTGTAGCGGCCCAGAAATTGTAGAAATCCATCCTAATTCCATTTCTCCCTAAAGAGTGTTTCCTACAACAGTTGTTTTGTTACTTAGATATGAAGACACTGGCATTGGATGCAACTAAATGCTTTCCATTACAGAGGGATGAATATATGGAGGATGAAAATAGAACTTTGGACGTGGATTTTTCTTCCATGATGATACTTCATCACATTTGTCAACAAGCTCATTTAGCATCTTTTGAGCCTCAAGGGAAATGTGTTGCTTAGAAGGATCCAAAACACACATAGAAAATACTTGAACAAGGAGCTGAATGTACTCATCAATCAAACAATGCAATTGACCAATCTGATGGGCTGTGAACCTAGTTAGCATATTCTTTTTCTCAATATGTACCTCATCATAGCTAGATTGGCCCATCATACCCAGATTGGCCAATCATAACACTTTTGTGAGGCCTACATTTTTTATTTCTGTTCATGTGACTATTTACCTTACTGTTGCTAATACTTTTATATTTGTGGGACTGTTGATCCCAGATTTTTGAACTATTAAACCTTATTATGTTAAAGGAAAACAAATTGGGTGATGTTATATAAATGTTTATTTTATAGGAATTCTAATTGGGTGATGTCTGATTAATGTTTACATTACAGGAAAACTAATTGGGCGATGTTAGAAAGAAAATTATAATGTGATTTCATTATGTTTATGAGAACTGTGGTATGTTTTAGGAATGCATGTATTAAATTTGGTTCGGCTATGATATTTATATGTGGAATTAATTTTGAAATTGAGTGTGTAGGTATTTCTAACAAAACCACAGATACAGGAGATTATTCCACACCTTATGTTGTAATCCCTTGTAAAGCCAATCTGGTTCCACGAGGAACCAAGATCAACTCTGTGTTTGATTTAATGTTGTAATGTTGTCTTGCATGAGGTTGAATGGGTTAGGTCTACCCTCTTGTAAATTTGAATTATGATTTGTGTTGTAAGAAATGTATTTGAATTTTATTTTTTAAATTTTAAATTTTTTAGACCCTTTTCTTGTGTCTTAACTTGACTCTAGGTGTCCTAACTAGGTTAAAATTGACCCTGGGTTATACCCCATGGGTCTAGGGTCCCTTTTGACTTGGGTAACCCTTGGTTAACCTTCGTATGGTCACCTTAACTTCATAGTGAAGTTAAGTGACGAATTTGGAGGTATGGGAGGGATAGGATGAGTGGTACCAACACTCAAGCCCATCCCTTTTCCATTCCCAAGGTTAAGGATGACTCCAAGATCCACCAATTGTGGAGGACTTGAATTCAAGTTTCCTTCACTATTGATGAGAGTCCCCATGGAGTTGTGTGGTCCTTCATGAGAAGGAAGGAAGGGGAGACATGTGTCACCCTTTCCCTCTTTAACTCCCCTTTTCTCTCCCATGTGTAAGAGAGATGACATGTGGTAAGGGATAAGGAAGACTTTGGGATAGGTGAGTGACATGTGTCAACACCCATCCCTTGGGACACAATAGTGTTTGAGAGGAAGAGTGAGGAGGTGACAAGTGTCACCTCCCCATTCCTCTAAACTCATGGAATGGGTTATTTTAATCCCACTTGGGATAGGGAGAAAGGTTGTTGAATTTTTGGAGGATTTTTGTTTATTGGAAATTGCTTTTGGAAAAAAAAAAGGTTAGAGGGAGTTTGGTGGCTTAGGTTGGAGGAGACTTTAGAGGAGCTCTACATCAACTTCATCCATTAAAGGGCTTTTTAAGGTTGGATTTCAAGGCCTTTCCTTTGTATTTTCTATTTCTTGCATGAAGGATGTGTGAAAATGTTTATTTTGCTTGTGTTGTAAATTTTGTTATTGTGGGAATTTTTATTGGGGGGTTGACAGAGCTTCTTCCACTTGGGAGAAATGCTCATTAAGTGTGGGGTAGGAGAGAAGTGATCCTCCTCGAGTTCATTCCTTGTTTTGGGATGTTGAAATCCTTGAGGGTATTTGTGTGACTTTGAGAAATTTTGTTATATGGCTTAAGAGCCAAAATATGATCTCCTTTAGAATTTTGGTTAACTTGTTTGACTTGAGGCCATGAGAAAAATTTGTGTTGATATATTTTTGAAGGGTGGCACTCTAGAGTTGAGTGTGTCCACTCTCCTACCCCTTGTTAAACTCACTGTGGTTGAGTTTGTGTTGTGTAAATAGCCATGTAATTGTATTTTTGGGATGTTGTATTGCTTTGTTGTAGAGTGGATTTTAGAATACCCTAGGTATGTGGATGATCTCCCTAGCTCGGGGGTGACCCTCTTGCGGGTCTACGGTAGGGAGGAGAGCAAGTTGAGTGGTGTTTTCTCCCCTTGTGTGATATGCAGGTTCTTGGAGCTTATTCTGAAGCTTGGAGAAGATTACTTGAACTTGGAAAATATTTTATTTTTCTTTACTCTTAAGGCTCTATAGAAGAGCTTGGGCTTGTTATTGTCTACGTCCTTGTTGATTCCCAAGAGGAGAGATTTCTCCTTCTATTGTTGTAATTTTGGTATTTTGAGTTATGAGGAAATCCTCTTCATTGTAATTATAGTTTTATTTGTAGTGTTCATTACACTTGGTTACCAATTATGAAATGATTATGAAAATAAATTTATTTTTAAAAGGATATTAGAATTGTCTATTTCCTTACAACCCTACTTGAAAAGTTGTGAGTTAGTTGTTGTGGAAAAATACAATTTTTTTTAAAATTTATCTCGTTATATTATTTGTGAGAATATTAATTTTATTGAGTTATATAAAGTAGTAATTTTGTTACTATAAAAGAATTGCACTTGGATTTTAGTTATGTTTTTGAATTTAATTGTAAATAATTAGATCTCATGTTTACTACTTTAGATTTGAAATTATTGACTTGAAATTTAAAATGAGTAAGAGGGAAATATATTTTAACTATCCTTGTATTTAGTTTCTATTAAATATTGTTAATTTAGAGATGCATTGGAAGTTTCATTTGTATGAAAACTCATTAAAAAAAAAATTTCATTATTCTGCCCTTCCAAATTTATTACAGAGATTATTTAATAATTTTATTTACATATACATACATTTTCTGTATTTATTCAAGTTAAATGGGTTATTTATAAAATTGTGAATTTTATCACTGTGAGAAAATTGTGGAGTATATATATACGAAATTTAAAATGGAAGAATAAATATATCGTTTTCACAGTTTTCTTTTTTTTAAAAAAAACACAGTCAAAAGAATTTGTATTATAAAAATGGTGGGGGTTTGAACCCCCACCAAATGTATGACCACGGGTGTGGGGAGGAGATGGAGCCCCCACCCACACCCATGTTAACAAAAAACCCTGCAGACCACCAGACTCCCCACAACCCCTCCATCATCTACCCCATAGTACTCCCCTCTACACTCAGCCGTGGCCACTGTGAACACCGCCATCCACCACTACCTCCCCTGCAACCCTTCTCTAGCGACCGACCCCCGATCCACCACTCGTTCCCTCCTACGCGGCCTTCACCCCGCCACCCGCGACCACCTCTGCTCTGCCTCCCTACAAACACAGAGCCTCCCCTCTCTCCGCCATACACACAATGGCCATTCACCAATCCGTCGCCACCACTCCTCAACCCTGCACCACAAAGCAACCAATGAAAATTAAAAAAAAGAAATTTAGGGTTCAGCCAATGAACCAAAACATAAATATTTAGGGCTTCATCCCTATTTAAAACAAAAAAAAATAAAGCTTTGGGTTTTATAAAAGAAAACCTAACATTTTAATAGTATAAAATATTAATATATATATATATATATATATATATTAATTATTTGTTAAAAATTTAAAAAGGGAGGCTATGAGTTTTAAGAAAGAAAAGAAAAAAAACATAATAGGGGATTATTAACGACAATTAGAAAAAAAAAATATTTATTTTATTTAAAAGAAAATGTATTTCAGAAGTTTAAACAAATATTATACCAAGAGAACGAAAAGAAAAATATGTTCTTTCATTTTAACAAAAGACACTTAGAAATATAAATGCAAATAAGCATATATATGAATATATATGCTTATTTGTATTTATATAGATATGCGTACATCTTTATAAATGCAAATAAGCCATCATATGCATTTCATATGAGGCCGTTGAAAACCAAACTTGAAGATTGAGAAAATGTCAGTTTGAGTAAACGTCCAATTGAGAAAAAGAGAGACAAAGAGAAGAAAGATAAAAGTGAAAACAAAGAGGAGAAAATGCGTGGCATTTTTGAAATGGGCTAAGAGAACTAAGTAAGTTTGACCTACCGTTAATCCTGATTAGGGACAAGTTAATTATCCAAATTAATTCAAACGTTGAGATGAAACCTAGAGCGGAAACCTAGGAGACTATGTCAAGCGAAGTTAGTAAACCCTATTTTTAAGTGATCTGGTCTACCAAGAAAATGTCAAGGAGAATAGATGATTGTGCTTTGTTGAAAAATGATCAATCAACTTAGTCAATTGTTGTACCAAAGTAATTAGTGAGATTAACCTAAATCAGGAAACCACGTGACCAAGATTAGTGTTAGTTTAATAAATCCCACTCACGCCCATGAGGTGTTATGTTGTTAGATTTTTCTAGAATTTAGGGTTTAGGAGCTTAGCAAGTTCAACCCTTGTAGTGACGTCAACCATGTCGCGAAGACCCCCTTGTTGGCCTTCTTGCATTTGGGTGTGCGCATGTGTCCGTACTACCCCGCTATCAACTGTATTGTTTATGCCTTAAGTGTACACCACCGAGCACGCTATGCGTACGAGGGGGTTTCTAGGGAAGCATGGAAATTTTTTTGATATTTCGTGTCATGACCACATGACACATGTGATGTGTGTTGTGACCGCATGGGAAATGTGGGCATGCCAACTTTTTCTATCTAGAGATCGATATTGTGGCTGTAAACTTTATGTTAATGGAAGCAAAGGATGAAGTGGAGTTTTTGTAATCCCAAGAAGTTTATCTTTAATTTCGATAGAATTCCTTTAATGCCTTCTTTCTCTTGTATATTCCATACTAAAATTTTCCCAATGCTCTATTCCTGTTGTTTTTAATCATTATTTCATCATCACTTTCTAGTGCCTCTTCAATAGAAAACATCATAACAATTTTAAATTTAATGGTATAAAGTGGAACTAAAAGTACCTTGACTATAAAATCATGGACATTAGCACACCCTTCTGATGGACTGCTACCCATGGTAGAAAATTTGGGACTTGAAGAAAATACATATATAAAAAGGCTAAAGTGTAAAAGACATGTAAAAAGTAAAAGCTATTATAAACAGATAGAAAAATATAGCATGACAATGCACAATGTCTCATGACACATATTTGAGAGGATCATCCTTTAAGAGATCATCTTCCTTCCAAAAGGTCTCATCATATTCCTCTTCAATTGTGTGACTTATTTTTCAATCACATGTGTTGTGACGCCCGCCTTGAACGCCTTAAAGAATACACACTTTTGCAATATGAAACAGGAAATTTTTTTTTTTTTAAAAGATTAAATAACGATAACATAACTAATTACAACATATTCTCTAAGGGTCCAAGGCTGCATCACTTAACAAATCAACTAACATAATTTAACATACATCAACAACTGATCTAAATCCAATGCATAATTGCACGACTGATTCATATTCATTGCATGTCGACAAATAATGTAATACCATCTACATAATTAAGTACACAACTGATATGCTTTCCTTACACATGAGTACATCATGATATCACCATTTGTAGACTACATCAGAATTACATACACCATAAATGTTCTGTTACACAAATCTGGTACAAGGTTATACACATACATCTTCATCAACTGGTACAAGCACAACTGAAACAAATCCTTTTCTGCATAAGATCCTGACAAGAGAACCAATGGATAAAATAGCTCTTCCACCCGACCATGTGGAACCCAAAGGTCCACCCCCCGAGCTAGGAGTTAACATGAGGTCCCAAACACTGACAGTCAGGTAGACGAAAGACAAACAAGAACAAAGGATGACCAAACGCCAATACAACACATGGCAATATCAATACAACACAACATAACTTAACTTTCACTTTCACTTCACTTCCAGAGGCGACACCAAACAAACAAGGAGAGCCCGAACAAGGAATGCTAGGTTGTAGTAGGGAGAGTGTCATCGCATGGTCCTAACATGGGTTATCCTGACAGCCTCTCACTAGGCGCCGGCCCCCATCTATGGTTATCCTGACAGCCTCTCACTAGGCGCCGGCCCCATAGGGTGACACATGCGGAAATGACCTTCCTTTCATGAGGACAAGGAAGTCAATCATGCCGACCAGGCCTTCTCTACCCATCCTTAGTCTAAACAAGCACTACAGGCCATGGGAGAGGAATCCATTAATCTTATTAATGTGAGGTCTACCCTTAACCCCCTAATTCATTTTTAGGTTATCACTTGATTAATCTACTTCCAACGGGTTATCCTGACTGCCACTTTGGGCGCCAGCCCCACGTTGAAAGCCACTCTCCTTCCTAACACCTAGTAAACCTTAAAACATCATGCAAGACTTATAACAATACACGTAAATGAACACTGCAAGGCATAAACCTTCTTGCATCAAAATAGAATCATAACATCAATTGTTATCCAACATTTTTAATCATTACAATACTTTATCCTTTAACAGATTTTAGGTCTCTCCTTACGACAAAACGGCACAATAAGATCACAAGTGGTTGGATATTCCATCCTGAGATTATTACTTTACAAGACACAACATTCAACCTTGACAGAACCTCATTATACTTCATACTTTGTTTGATACACATAAACGCTATTTCATCGTAATTACAACATCAACAATACACACGCTGCAAATACTCAACATTGACGACTTAGCCTCTGGAATTCGGGTTTAAACAACCTCAAATCGACTCATTACAACACTCAATCAATTCAATTCAAAATTCAAGAGATGAAATACTATCATTCATTCTCAGTTCAATGCAAACATGTTCTGAAATAAAATCAACATTATATTACAACAATTAAATTAATACCTTGCAACAAAATCTCTAACTAATCTTTATTTTGATTCAAAAGATAAATAAATTGATTAACTAAAACATTACAATAATCATAAAGAACCACTTAACTTCTGTTTACCATTCGACACTTTCATAACGATACGATCTTTATATACTTTCCTTCAATCTTGTCCAATTAACTTTATTCTATAAAGGATAATAACGCTAGGAGAGATATCTTACGACTGAACGATAACTACACGAGGAGAGTTCAATCACGAAATGTTTGTTAACCTTCATACGATCTTGCAGACGTTCTAGCGAGCTCAACCAAATAGATTCTTTTATGATGATTTGAAGTTATTTCTGAAGTTGATCCTATCCGTGGTGATATAACTTCTCAAGAGAACAATCGTAAATGCGCCCTATGCGAACAGCTTGAGATATTTTACTACTGAGATGTAAAATTGCTATTGACTATTTTTTTCCAGAGAAATGGATAGCATCAGACCTTAACCAGTCATTTCGGACAGACACTGACATCTCAATCATTCTGTAGGATTCGACAGTTGATTTCTGTATGTACTCAGTTGAATTCCCTCGCTGCACTGGCCTTCGGAGGAGCGCCAATCTACATCTTCGAGATAACTGCTAAGTTTGTGTTGGTTGTGTGGTCTGATTGAAGTCTGTGCACTGGTGTGAAGGTGTAACCTGGAGAAAGGAACCTCTCAGACGTCTCAGCAATGTGAAAACAACCCACGGTGATATTCTAGTTATATACCAAAATTGCTGTTAAAAGAGGTTGAACTATGGTATACGATGCATCTAGTTGACAGAACCAGCGTTCTATGTGCATTGACCTGATTGTAGAAGGTATGAGATGTAGGCTAGCTTCTATGGGCAGCGTTCTACAGAGTTGAATTCCTTCAGAAGAGCGCCCCGCCAAGACAAGGGCGATCTACATCATAACTCGACTAACTTTTAGATTTTAATGTTTCAAACTGTTAATAATTGTAGTGTCATTTGGATGTTTGGATAAGACAAATGCGGAGGCTGCATTATTCATCTCCTCGAGTTAAATGTATACCTTAAACTTTAATATTGAGATCACAGTTAAATCTGCAGCGATTGGAAGGGTTATGATTGCAGTGGCTGCAAATATACCCAAGGTAGCGATTGGCTGGTAACAGCGATCTAGCAAATACATAACATAATGCATTTCAGGCAATACTCCTCCAGATTCGCTGTGAAAGCAGTAGTAATCGATGCAAGACAAAATAGACAACACTTAGCCAATGAATTCGTTCAAGGCAAGGGCGATCTTTCCTGGATGATCATAATCGCTCTATCTGATGGTTATCAACTGTTTGTAGGCCAGCATGATTTCGATCACCCTAACTATGGAGTGGACTGGTCAGATATAACACTAACTTTAGATTTTCATGTTTTGCAATGCAAGAATCCTAATTTATTAATACAAGCAAATTATAAGGACGGCAGTTTGATAAGTTCTCAAATGAAATTGTTAAAACAGATTATAATACGGCTGGAACCAATTATTAGATAACAGTTACAGGTGAGAGCAACTTTGACAATTTTTACAGCAGGTTGGTTGTGTGACGCAGATTTAATGATCCTAGTGGTGGTGGTAATTGTATATCTGATGACACATCTTAAGTAGGTATTCATTTCGCTCTCCGATCTTTGCAAAATTCAATTCTACAAATGCAAGTGTGTAAATGCTATGAAGCATTGATTCTATTTAAGTGACAGCTGTTCAGTGGTGGAGAAGAATCCATTTAGGTGTCAAGAAGCTGCTCGTTATAGGTTACTAACAATTTTCTGAATGAATCTCTGCATTGAATATGTTTACATGGAATGTCTAGTGTCCACATAATCACATGGCACCTATTGTGTTTTTAATACCATTTTCCTGTGGTGCTTGTTTACATTGGCCTTCCTAGTTGTTGCATAACTTTATCCAAAGAGTAAGATGTATTCTGGAGAATGGCGTTATGGAAGCATTATCACTATTAGTAATAGTTGATAGAATACAGTATCATGGATCAGAAGGGTGGACTTAGAGATAGCACTAGAGGACAACCATTCTAAAACCACCGAATATCTTATTATTGATGTTTAACTTTATTTAAATGAATTATTGTCTGTGTGCTAAGAACAGAGTTCATTCCTTCCTATAGCACATCTCCAAAAGCCGTCAGCTGGATACAGCATGACCAATTAATTAAAACATTTGTGATAAGCCCACGATGCTCAAATCGATCTGCAAAGTTTTCTGGGCTAAATCAGAATCTTAGATAATCATTCTACCCAGGCAAATATATTTTGACAATGGCAAATCAAATTAACAGAGCATCGTCATTATATTTCTGTCATCAATGTTAAAGCTAAACCCCTCTATCCTACTCACCGGGCATGCTCCAGAGCGATGGACGAAAACAGGTGCAAGCTTTCAGCCTTTTTAATGTCAAACCTTTATTATAAGGCTATAGTTTTGAAAACAGAACATCTAGAATCCGTTGCATATTCTTGGCACGAGTTATCATTGACATAGTCCTTTTGTCTTGGATAACAGTCTACAGATGTAAAACAGTCACCAAGAGTGCTGTTCAAAATGGGGAATCATCGTATTGATCTTATGTAGGAAAGGTGAATGGAACACCACCGATTGCTTCTTACAAGACATTAGTCAGGGAAGCTAGCGGCCACAGGATTTGGTGGACGATTCAAGGGGCAGCATTGTCTGGAGGAATAGGTGAATGAAAAGGATTCAATACTTTCATTTAACACAAATGATAATAAGGCAGCGAGCTAACTACAACATTACCTCCCTTTCACACCCTGGCGTTGCCACTTACAGCGGTACACAAAATCATCCTTCCATCATAAATAACACCAAGGAACAAAAGAATGATTAACATATCAGGCAAGACTCGTTAACCAGATCTTATTAAACAAAAGGACTTCAAATTGCAGACATAAACCTATGGACAGTGGCTGACAGGTTAACCCTAACCTACGCATTAACTTCGAACTATTTCTCATTAGTCCCACGCCTGACCTATGATGGTATCGCCTGTCTATTTCTGTTTTGCACTTGCATCATAGGTGCAACCCTTATACTAACCTCCGGAAAACCAAACAAGATACAGATTTATAATGAGTGGTTTCGAGCCATATAATTTGACCAAACCATGGCCTCATAGGAGTAAACCATCATGAAGAGAAAATGAGTTTTGTTCTGGCTATTAAAAATGAAATAAAAGCTACAGAGCCACGGTCCAGTGGAGGTTCATGATCTGTAATGAAGTGTACCCAGTACAGTGCCTTTGAAGCCGTGAGAAGTAAAGCATAAGGGTTTTGAGACGCTCAGAAAAGGGATAAAATTGTATGCAAACAACCATGACTCCCAATCAATATACACGCTCAATACTGAGCATATATGCAGTAATAGTCACGGCTAAAGAACAAAGTGTGTAGAGAAAAGAACAGATGAAGGAAATGTAGGGAGTAAAAGAGCTACCTTTCATTTCTGTGGAATCATGGTGTAACTACGAAGTATTCCTTCAATATGACCATGTATGGCACCTCAAGATAGAAGATCGACATAAGGGTACATAAAACAAAAGGAATACGTCAGAGAGAATGCTAAAACCGTGGCTTGAAGGGCTGGTTTCTTCTCAGAAGATGAAAGAAATCAAAGAGTATGAACTATATTTGTATCAGATAAACCTGTATTGCTGTGGTCCAATGGCCTAAGGAAAAGGGTTCGGAGTCCTCCATTCAAAACGAATGGAAACCAGTCAGCGGACTATCTAGCATTATCGGCCCATACAAGAACTAAAACCATCACAGCAAAACAATAACATGAAATGGTGAGAAAATGAGGCTCCCGAGATTTTCAACCAAATCAAATAATGATAATGCAATAGCAGCGCTTCCTATGTTATCATTCCAGTTATAAATATTTCTAAGGGATACCAACAGAATACAACTAAACCTCAAGTAAAAATTGATATACAGCGAGTTTCCAGACCAGTTTCCGGCTTAAACACAGAGAAGAAAACAATAACAACATTAATCTGATCTTACAGGAACGACTAGCTAAAACCAACAGCGATCTACGGCGACCCTATCGAGGTGTCCGTTACATCTACAAACCCTAGCAAGGTTTCGCCGGTCTGAGAGTGCATACGGAATGATTCGGCAAACAGTGGAAGGAAGACAGTTGACTTACGGAATCTTTGGGCAGAAACGAAGTATTTAAACCCTAAGACAAAATGCTGTTTAAATACAGAGAGCAAACTAATTTCGGATCGAACTATTTGGGAACAATCAAACTACAACAACATTTGCAGATTTAGAAAGAAAATTCAGAGATAAAGCATTCGACGGAACCTGGTTTCGCAATCAACTCGACGACTCTGCTCCAATCGTTGCAGTCCCAAGCTGCTTCTTTCCTTTCCCCTCTCATGATCTCCTTGAAGCCCCTACAGCTCTTTTATAACTCAGCCTCTTTCCTCTCCAAGGGCTTGGCACGCGATCCCGTGCACAACTCATTTAAAGAATATGTATTTTTATTTAATTTAAAGATCCCAATTATTAAATAGTTTATTTTATTATTATTTTATTAATATATCTTTTTATAGCCGACCCAATTTATTGTTATAAATAGAATAGTACTATATCGACAATTATATATTTTTGTACTATACTTTAATTTATCTTATTAATCAAGTTGTAAACAACATGATTACATCTATTTATTTATTTAAATATTTATTATAATTAATATTATATTGAATAATACAAACTTCTTACAACTTTATTTATCAACAACACTTCTATTAAAATAGTAATTTATTTATAGCTAAAATCGACAACTAACGGCATTATGCCCATTTAACAACACTTATACTCTTCCGTAGAATAATTCTAATTAAAGCACAACATTGCCACACATACTTAGACACCTGCAGAACTCATTAGACTCCAAGATACGGCATTACCTGACCGTAAGACATGGGCGAATAACCACCACTAACCACAAGGGTAAACTGACGACGAAGGAACACTGACTAGGGACCTCACGTTAACTCCAACCAACTAATCCATTGGCGAAGGCACGCTCAGACCTGTAATCAGGTGGAGTCGATGCCTAGTACCTGCATCCTGCAGCAACGCACAGTTAACCGTAACAAGATATACATATACATCACATGCAGTCCTATGGTGAATGGAAATCGCAGTGAGGTAGGGTACTCGAGAACGAGTAATACAACACTGTTCCATTCACGTTTTAAAATAATAATCAACTATATTGAACAGAGTATCAGATTACTAATCTACGACATAAAATGATCAACTAACTTCCAATCCATATAATGAATAACATCAAAGCATCTAAAACATCAGTTCATTTATCAAATTGTAAAGCATAAAATGGCATAATCCAACATCAACATCTGTTATCTTAACAATTAAGTTCACAATGAAGTAACAAGATAACAAGAGATCCATCTTCTACGGTCTAGGACACTATAAGGTTTAAGCAAACATCAATCTGATGGACGATGAGACGAGGGGCACTACATGTGTTTCATCTTTGTAGGAATTTATACTCTTTGTGGACACACTACTCAAATATTAGATGTTTCTTTTCCACTTTTCTTGTTTCTCAAGAGGTGGTTGCATTTATCAGACTTCAATATCCTTTTTTGGAATCCATATGGTAGTACTCTTAGCATGAAACATTAGCTTTGGAAATATAGATGTCTCATCCCTGTAAACTTAGTACTCCTATTAAACACCTGAAGTCCCCATGTAATTTGGACCAAGGTGGAGACCTTATTAGTTGGACATTTAATTAATTTTGTAAGCCTACAATCTATTCTCCCCACTAATATTCAATTCTATCCAATTAAAATGATTGTGTCAGTATTGCGTGAGATCTAAAAGAGTTGAATATCTTTTTGAATATTCAAACCAATGATTAAAAAATAAAAATATAAGAAATAAATAAAAAATCAATGTGAAGTGAAAAGGTTAGCTTATTCCTTTCCCCGCACCCTCATTTCTTAGAATTTATTAAAATGGTTTATGAGTTTCGTGCCTCTCCTTCCTAGCTTTCCAGAACATATTTAATTTCTTAATTTGGACAAGATACAAGAAAGTTATTCTCCTTTTACCCAGACTGGGTCTCATTATTACGACCCCTCATTTTTGGAGTTACAAATTTTGGAATTACTAAAATAAAATTTGGGTGTTAAGTCCACCAACCTGGGCCATAAAGACCACTTACAAGATTCCTTACAATATGATGGTTACAATAATAAGTGCCATTAATTCCATGATTCTTGGCAGCCCCATTTATGACAAAATCAGTCAAAACCCACCAAATTACATTTACAATTTCACCCAAGGGAAATTACATTTGTTGCAAATTAAAATATAATTTTCTCAAAGCTCCACCATTATTGAAAAAAACCAAACAACTAAAAATTAAAATATTTTGATGATGCAAGATTGCTAATTTGCCATGGATGCTCCTGCATTAGACTCCCGGAGAAAAGAAAATTCAAGTCCTCTTAAATGCAAGTCAACTCTTTCTTCCTGGTCCTCCAATTCTTCTACAACTTGTCCTTCAGCTTTGCAACTATCCCTGGGTCCTTCTTCCTCTTCTTTTTCTTATGCCATCTCTTATTCAACATTCTCTCAGCTTCTAGACTCCAAAATTCTATTTCTTGTGTATATACCTCAGTAATATCATCTACGTCTTCCTTGGTAGCATATTCATTTGAAAAGGAAATCATTTCCTTAAGTGTTTTGGCAACATCTTCTTCACCATCATCTTCATACACTTCTTCTTGTTCTTTATAACCTGCACATACATAATCTAATGAAATATTAGAAATAAAATATTGAGACCTTGAGGTCTCCTTGCTTCCTTGCACCATGCACTCTACTTCAACCTTATCCTCCAAGGTTTTCCTTTGATGAACAAAATCTTCTAATTCCTTCATCATAGTTATTAATTGCTTAGGACTTTCATATACAAAGTAGTATTCCTCTTTGTCCAAACTTGTCATCTCCTTCCAAAGGATTTGATCAATCTCTTGTTGCTGCACTTTAGGGCTACATTCAATTTGTCCTACTACTGCAACTTCCTCTTCCATAACTATTCTTTGTTTTCTTCTTTGAACTATCTTCTTAATAGGCCATGATACCTTCTTTTTGATTGTCAAGTGCCAACTCAATGCTCTTTTGACCAACTGCTCCATCTCATCTTCCATCCTTCTACTCATCTCTTCCATAGCTTGCCTCAGTTCTCTTATCTCTTTCTCAACCTCTATTTGCCTCATCTTTTCCTCTTTCCTCTTCCTCTCTTTTTCTTCTTGCTTCTTCTTTTGTGAACCCCCAACCTACCTTCTAAACAAATCTATCTTTCCTCTAGCAAGTCTCTCCTTGCTTCTCTTTATCTTTACCTCACCTAGGTCTCTTCTTTTTTTTCTCTACCTAGTCTTTTGGCAACCAGGTTCTCTCTTCAACCTACACAAAGGAAAAAATATAAACCAAACTCTCTCTTGCCTAGACCTTCTAAGCTCTGATACCAATTGATGCAGAGGCATGGAGAATTGTTCCAAACTCACAAACTTCCACTTTGCTTTGATGAAAGCAACAAATAAAGTAAATTCAACATAATTTTCAAAATACAACTCAAACCCATGATATAAAAACTGATTTGGATACCCATTATCCTCTTACACAACATATCTCACATGAAACATAGGGTGTTTTTGGACATATGCCTCAAAAGGTGACTATTCTACTATTCCCTAGGTTTTGAAATTAAGCGCCAAATAGAGTTTTCTTAGCCATAAATTTCGACCCAGAACTGATATCTAAAAAATAAAACTTGATTCAAATACCCATTTGGCCCTTATTTAACATATCTCAAAATGGGTAGGGGTTATGTTTGAAAGTATGCTTAAAAAATGGACTGTTATAGAGATGGAGACCTTAATAGATTGCAGACCTGCCCTCACCAAAAATGGCATAACTCACTCAATTCTTAATGAAAATTTGTAAAACTAAAATAATATGAAACTAAACTCATATGTCCACCTTTTTCCATTGGTTTCAGACTTGTAAGTGATCCGTACAATTCGTACCATTCTAAACAAGATGACTATTATAGTGAAAAAATTAGAAGTGTCAATCACCAAATTCATCACAACTTTCACAAAATATAATAAAAATTGATGAAACCAATGCCAAAAGAAAGAAGAATCTGATATATTTCTAAAAAATCTAATTTTATACCATTTGTATTTCATATAGGGTCGTACTAACCTCAAGAACAACAAAAAAATAGTAGAAAAAAATTGCAGAAAATTGAATTTTTATTTCATTTCTCTTCTCTAAACTTCATCTCTCTTTCATCTCTGCCTCTTGCATGAAATTTCAAGGCATAAATAATATATTTAAATCCATCTTCATTGTTCCATCAGTCCACTCTCTTTTACATGCAAAAAGAAGAGGCTAAAAATAGCCAAACCACTAACACTACTCAACTTAGAAAGTACTAAACTTGGGCAAACTTAAAGCTCCACCACCAAATGACCTCTAAATACATACGAGTGGTCTGACATAGACCTTTATTACAAGAATAATAAAATAAAACTTCTCCAATGTGAGAAACTACCTTTTAAACTCCCTATGACCCTTCATATTCCTCTTTTGTTTGCCCTTTTTGCAATTTTTGCAATCCTTTACAAAATAACTTCAAATCCCACTATGCCCTTTTTGCAATTTTTGCAATCCTTTACAAAATAACTTCAAATCCCACTAGAACCTAATCAAAGGCCTCTAATACATTTCCAATAGTCAATTCATGACCTTATTACATCATTAAAACACCAAAACTAGATCAAAACCAAAAGTTGCCTCATGGAGGCTTAAAGCTAGCAAGGTGCTCCTACACCATATATCCCTCTGCATCAATACCTTATATCCAAATTCTAGAATGGAATTCCCTTCCTATTCTATATCCCACCTAATCACACTTTCTCCTCTCTTATACTACGTGTAACATCCAAAATCTTAAACAAGACTAAAAATAGATATTTACCATGAGATAAAACATACAAGATGAGAAAGATATAAAATTTTTCTTTCTTTTATTTAACTTAAATCAAGATACAACTATTTCCATAATTTCTTTTCTAAAATAGACAACATGATATAATATACAAAGATGACATTTTGTCTAAGTTACAATTACAAAGATTTGCAATAAATAATGTTTTACATAGTCTTAATAAACACAAGTCACAAAGGCATATTGCATCTAAAAATTTGACATATTTATCGCAAGCCTCGGCATGTCTTCTGCTAGAGAGAGAGAGAGATAGGGCATCTTCCTAGTGATTTTCCTCCAACCACAGACCAGCAGTCTCCCACACATCTTCCATTTGGAAGTGGCCCTACCCTTCACGAAGAGAATAGACCAAAGTTGACAAATGGTAATTTAACATCTGAGTACTAGTGTTGTGTAGGACACAACTCTATCGATCATACAATCCTAGATACCATCTAGCTAAGTATGATCAATACAATAAGTTATGCAATCTAGATATGGTGAACTGACAATGCACATAGAAAACGTATGCATTACTTTGGCTAAAGATTCAATATGAAAAGATGTTCTCAATGAACGTAGTCGTAATGTTCAACCACCCCAACTCGACTTGGATACTATCATATTCCTATAGTTTGACTTGGTCAACTATGTTTTACCATATAGTCTTGACAACTTCAATATTTTAGACTTCCTAACTTAGACAAGTTTATGAACACTGTCAATGTTTATAGACCTTATGGATTTTCTTTCCAAACATGGATTCTCATTGCATCTTTACAATACCTGAGATCAAAAACTTATCAACACTCAAAGAATTAAGTTGATTTATAATGACTAAGAAGGTTACCTTACCAAGGTTAAGCACTGTTGATTAGGTAAATGTTTCCTTTCTAACTAGAAATAATAATCAATCAAAGTTAGGGTAATTGTCCCCTATATTGTCGATCCATAAAGAAGTAGTTAAGACAAATTGAGACTATAAAGGTATATTAAATAATTATACACTACTGGGTCACCCTCAGGTCTTATCCTCCCTATACCATAATAATGGAATATAAAAATACTAAAAAGAATCGGTGGCTTAACTAAATGTTGAACCTCTAATATTCTTTCATCTATGAGGTCATTATAATTTTTAAGAAAGACTAATACAAGTCAACCTTAGTTTAAAGCTAAACAATGGGTTTTAATCAAGTCCAACAAGATCTAAATTGACTTAATATCAAAGGATACAAAAGACTATTATATAAATACAATAGCTTGACATCATTACTCACAATAAGTTTACTCAAAAACAACGTGAAACTTTTCAACGTAATGAGTATAAAAGTTATGTGATTCTATAAGGATAAAAGAATACAGTATCTATAGAATCTATGACTTGTGTAATTTACATTGTCAAGCTTGCACTGTTTTATTTTGAAAACTACAATCAATTAAGAACATAAAGTCTCATATAAATAGTTTATACAATATCATGCAAAAATTGATCAGAATGATCAGTTGTAAATGGTTGACATAGTAACTTCTTGGATCTTCAAAATAACTCTACCTTAAATCTCTTATTCAACCAAGCATATGTATAATACAATATTATCTAGAAGTCAACTAGAAGTGTTCAGATCTTTCAATCAAACCTTCTCTAAAATGTTGCATGGATATACAACTAGAAAAGACAGATATATCTTATCATAGAGGATTCTATCTTATATGTGTCGGCCTAAATATCAATCCATAATGTCAACCTTAAAATGTATAGAATAGAGACAAACTCTTGATGTATATATTCCTTAATTCTCTGTCCAAGTTTTTACAGAGTTACACAACAATCCTACGAACTATCTAATCAAGCAAATATCATTCAATAATGACAACCTTGTAGAGGGAAAAATATCTACTCATAAATTACTATGGTGTCTAGCATATAATAATCATATCATAAAGTATTAAAAGACCTCTAGAATAGAAAAGAACTTGTGGGATGCTTATGTGCAAGTTTGAGCTAAGATATCACAGTGTTCTTATGCCACCATTGACTCTTCTACTCCAAAACTACTATGCTCTTCTGTACCAGACGTTCATTTTCTTCTATTAAGCAACAAAGCTCTTGGCCTTTAGAGAAATTCTCTTCACCATTTTGTAAATATTCCAAATAATCTTCCTATCTATTTTTCCCATCCCCCTTGACTCGAAGGTAGTTACTTTATATATAACGTATGACTCAACTATGAGTCACTACCTCCTTCACCATGACTATCAGTTATTTAAGGAGCCACTACGTATGGTTGAAACAACCTTTGTTTAAATTGAGGGGAAATTCTACTTAAGAGAACACATGGGAGTCAATCATGATGATGTGGGGATATATGTGGTTTAACATACTACTTTCTCATCATAATATTAACACCCCAATGCACATGTTACCGCACTTCATTAATTCAAAACTAATAGTTGTTAAGATAAAATCAAAGATGTTGCGAGGACTCCACTAGGCTGCTCCATGTTTTAAGTAAAAAGGAGTCATGGTATATTAATTACCACTACACTCACCACCCTGGCTCCTTAGAGGGTGACGACACATAACTAAGATGGTTAAAAAGCATATTAACAACATCATTATAGAAAAGGTGGTTACTCCCGTAAACCATAAGCAATCCCTTTTAATAAATAATAAACATGATAATATTAATAGTCCTAGACCATATTTATAACTTCAATTGAGATTAATATAATAATAAGTCAAAAGACTTACGTAAAACATGATAAGGTCAAGTTCATCTCCGCTTCACGAACACACACTAATTCAAGTTGATTTGACTTGCCAAGAATGTACATACAACGTTAAATGACAACAATTTAATCATCTATGTTTTGACAATGCAATTGCAACTATTTGTGATGTGATCGATGAAAGGTCGCGTTAGTCACATAGGACTAACATCCTTTCTCAACAATGTCATTTTTAACAAAATGACAAGTTCAACACACAAATAGCTCAAAAAGGAATCTAAAAGACATCAACAACCTATCAAGTCAATCCAAGAATCAAGCAATAAAACGTGACTTACCTCTATCGACTTAGAGTTCACAAATTGTTAAACACTATACTTTGTTGGAAAATGTCCGTTGCCTACATATAACTTGCAATTACCAGATTATGATCAGTGCATCATTAGTCCATTCTTAAACCTTATGAATAATAAACCAAGTTCTCATAACATAAATTATTAGATCAGTACATCATATGCATTGCATTTAATCACATAACTGATATTCAATAAAATCAATATTTTCCAGTGATATTTAACCCAATGTCAAAATATTTATCCAATAGATTCACTTATGTCCATGTAAAAGTAAAAAGTAAAAACAAGCCAAAATTAGGGATGTAATATATCTCTCCACTCAAGATTCACCGTCTTTGATGATTCAAAGTATCAAAATATAATTAAAAAAAGTTTTTGTTTATCTACTAAAAGCATGAAATAAATGAGAAAATTTATGATAAAATTCATGGTAGTCCTCCCATGTAGCACTATCCTCTGCATATTGGTCCCACTGGACCTTGTACTGCATAACTTCTTTGTTACGCAAGTGGAGCTTGTGTGTTTTGAGCACTTTGAGAGGCTCAATCATGACCACCCCTAAGTCCTGCATCTATAATGCATTTTGATTCAGAATATGGTTATCTCCTGCAATATACTTTTTAAATAGGAAACATGAAAAACATTGTGCATTCTAGACAAGGTCGGTGGTAGAGCAATCTTGTAGGCAATCAGATTAATCACTTCAAGAACTTCAAAGGGTCCTACATGGCAAGGAGCTAATTTGGAAGACTTCCCAAACTTTATAGAACTTTTCTAAGGTTTGGTCCCCTCAAAAGAACTTTCTCTCCAATAGAGAATTGTCTTTGTACTCGCTTGGTATCAACATAACTTTTCTGTCTATCACTGGCTTCTACTAATCTTTTCCTGATCAACTTAACTTTTTCCTCCATTTCAGCTAGCATTTCTGGACCAATGTTAATCCTATCTTCTAGATTATCCCAGCTTATAAGAGTTCAGAAGATTCTTACATACAATGCTTCAAATGGTGCCATCTTAGTAGTAGAATGATAGGAATTGTTATAAGCAAATTTTACAAGTGGAAAGTACTCTTCCCACTTATATTGTTGATCCATGCAATGCATTCACAACAAATTCTCCAAAACTTGGTTAACTCTCTTAGTTTGACCATCTATTTCAGGATGATAAGTTGTACTCACATTAAGTTTAGTCCCTAGCACAGAGAGCAAGGTTTTCCAAAACCTTGACGTTATATGTGCATCTCTATCCGAGATAATCTTTTTAGGAATTCCATGCAATTTAAACACTTCCTGAACAAATTTATGAGCTAATACTGGTGCTCCATCAGTTAAATTCCCTAATACAAAATGTACTACCTTCACGAGTTTATCAACCATAACTAAAATGGAATCATGTCTGTTCTTAGACTTTGGAAGACCCTAAACAAAATCCATACTTATGACTTGCCACTTCCATTCTAGTACATCATGTGGATACAACAGTCCTACAGGATGTTGATGTTCTGCTTTTATGCTCTAGCATTCTAGACAACTTGCTACAAATCTTGCAGCATCATTCTTCATTCTTTTCTAGAAATAAAGAGGTTTTACATCTGCTAGAAGTTTGGTTACTCCTAGATGTCCTGAGTATGGTGTAGTGTGCACTTCTTTCCACACCAAATTTCTTAATTTAGCTGCATTAGGAACATACATTCTTCCTCTATATCTCAATAGTCCATCAGATTCAAAATGAAACCCATCATACATTGGATCTTTAGGATTTATCTCAAGAGCTTGCTTGACCTACTCATAATATTCATCACTAGATAAATTTTGCAACACTAAATCTTTAAAGTTTGCATGAATAGAGACAATTGAAGAAATATGTCTCCTCCAACTCAAAGCATCAGCTACTCTATTTTCTTTCCTTTATATAATTTATCTCAAAGTCATAGTTAGATATCAACTCTAACCATCTCCTTTATCGAGCATTTAGAGAAAAAGACTAGATTATATAAATACAGTAGCTTGGCATCATTACTCACAATAAGTTTACTCAAAAATAATGTGAAACTTTATCACATAATGATTATAAAATTTATGTGGTTCTATAAGGATAAAAGAATACAATATCTATAGAATCTATGACTCAAGTGTAATTTACATTGTCAAGCTTGCACTGTTTCCTATTGAAAACTACAATCGATTAAGAACATAAAGTCTCATATATTTCATTTATACAATATCATGCAAAAACTGATCAAAATGATCATATGTGAATGGTTGACACAATAACTTCTTGGATCTTCAAGGGTACTGCCACAATAATGGGTTACACTTTCTGGGACATCCTGATTTTTGCTGAAATCACATATTTTTAAAAAAATAATGATTTAAGCCTTGAAAGTTTCCATTTAAAAGATTTTAATTGAAGAGGGTTTGATCAAACCCCCTTGGATATAACCTCTCTAGTTTTAAACCATACCTATAATGGAGTCTCCTCAACAACTATCAAAATGATGATAAAAAACCAGTTTTGATTTACCTTTTAGGGGATCAAATGAATTCATTTAAAATTTATGTTTTGTAAGTATGTTGTCCTTATTATAAGCTTACCAAAAAGTATAATTTTAAATATATTTAATTTGATTTTTATATTTATTTATTTTTATTTCTTGTGAATGTAGGTTTTTCAAAGAACATCAAGGTCTTTGTTTCACACATACAACAAAATAGGAAAATAGAGAAAAAAATTCTAAAAAATACATGTCCTCTAGGTATTGATGTCCTTATTCCAACCAAAAAAAAAAATTGAATTCTGATACATACAAAAAAAGTTATGTTGGACAAAATACACCTATGTCTAACTTATAATTGGTTTGACTTCAAAACTTAATAAAAAAATATTCAACAAAACATTATGAAACCAAATGCATCCTCTAGATATCAGTGTTACCAATTTAAATTCAAAAGAATTAGTGCTTTATCCTTTTTAGAAAAAAAGTTATGTGCAACAGACTACACACCACTTTAAAAAATGTTATTTACTATTAAAAACTAGTTATCAAAGGAGACACAAATTTTTTTACAATTTAACTCCAATTTTTTTTAAAAAAATATATTTAGAATCTACAGATAAAATCTCACAAATCATTAGTTCACATCATCTTCAAATTCCTAATGGTTTAGCGGCTATAGGTGTGAGAAAGTGAAGATTTAGTTGAAAATGTTGATTTTGATGTCAAGTTTGGCCAAAAAGTGTAACCCATTATTATGGGATGACCCTCAAAATAACTTTGCCTTAAATCTCTTATTCAACCAAGCATATGTATAATGCAATATTATCTAGAAGTCAACTAGAAGTGTTGAGATCTTTTGATTAGACCTTCTTTAAAAAGTTGTAGGGATATACAACTATAAAAGACGTAGATATATCTTATCATAGAGGCTTTCTATCTTATATGAGTCGGCCTAAATATCAGTCCATAATGTTGACCTTAAAATTTATAGAATAGAGACAAACTCTTGACGTATACATTCCTTAATTCTTTGTCCAAGTTTTTATAGAGTTACACAACAATCCTACAAACTAGAATCAAGCAAATATTGTCCAATAATGATGACCTTGTAGAGGGAAAAACATCTTCTCATAAATTAGTATGGTGTCTAGCATATAACATGCATATCATAAAGTATTAAAAGACCTCTAGAATAGAAAAGAACCTGTGGGATGCTCGTTTGCAAGTCTAAGCTAAGATATCATAGTGTTCTTATGCCACCACCAATTCTTCTGCTCCAAAACTACTGCTCTCTCCTGCACCAGACGTTCCTGTTCTTCTATTAAGCAACAAAGCTCTCAACCTTTAGAGAGATTCTCTTCACCATTTTCTAAAGACTCCAAATACTTTTCCTATCTATTTTTCTCATCCCCCTTGACTCTAAGGTAGTCACTTTATATATAATGTATGACTCATCTATGATTCATTGCCTCCTTCACCATGACCATCAGTTAATTAGGGAGCCCCTTAGACCAATGGTTGAAACATCCTCCTTTTAAATCAAGGGGAAGCTCTACTTAAGAGAACACATGGGAGTCAATCATGCCAACGTGGGGATATATGTGGTTTAGCATACCACTTTCTCATCATAAGATTGACACCCTAATGTACACGTTACCATACTTCATTAATTCAAAACTAATCGTTTCACTAAGATAAAATCAAACATGTTGCGAGGACTCCACTAGGCCGCCCCATGTTTTAAGTAAAAGGAGTCATGGTATATTAATCACCACTACACTCACCACCCTAGCTCCTTAGAGGGTGACGACACATAACTAAGATGGTTAAAAAAAATAGATTGACAACATCATTATAGAAAACGTGGTTACTCCTATAAACCACAAGCAATCCCTTTTAAGAAAATAATAAACATGATAATATTAATAGTCCTAGACCATATTTATAACTTCAATTGAGATTAATATAACAGTAAGTTGAAAGACTTACGTAAAATGTGATAGGGTCAAGTTCATCTTCCCTTAACAAACACACACTAATTCAAGTCGATTTGACTTTCCCAGAACGTACATGCAATGTTAAATGAGAACAATTTAACCATCTATGTTTTGATGACACAAACATAACTATTTGTGATGTGATCAATGAAAGGTTGCACTAGTCGTAGACAACTAACATCCTTTCTCAACAACGTCATTTTTCACAAAATGACAAGGTCGACACACAACTAGCTCAAAAAGGAATCTAAAAGACATCGACAACCTACCAAGTCAATCCAAGAATTAACCAATAAAACGTGACTTACCTCTATTGATTTAGAGTTCACAAATTGTTAAATACTATACTCAGTTGGCAAATGTCCATTTATAACCCAAGGTCTATTCTCCTCTCCTTAGAAGATACTCTCTCTCTCTCTCTCCTAGAGAGTCATCAAAACCTATTTTTCTGCATATCACTTGCAATTACCAGATTATGATCAATGCATCGTTAGTCCATTCTTAAACCTTATGAATAATAAACCAAATTCTCATAACATAAATTATTAAATCAACACATCATATGCATTATATTTAATCACATAAATGATATTCAATAAAATTAATATTTTTCAATGACATTCAACTAAATGTCAAAATATTTATCCAATAGATTGACTTCTATCCATGTAAAAGTAAAAAGTAAAAACAAGCCAAAATTAGAGATGTAACACTATGACATTTGAGAACCTATAAATACACACATTATGTCAGCTTAAGATTTTTGTAGTACAATTTTTTTAATTGCAATGCTTTTAATATTTGCACTTGGGAAGTTACATCTTTACTCTGATTGGTGGAGCTCAAAATCACCTCTTTTTATCAACAATATTTTGGGGCCCAAGAATAATCTAGAAGATCATGGGACTCCCAAAAAAGACACCAATTTCTTTGATGCATATGATAGACCATCAAAAAGGCACCATGACTCGCCATATTTCAATCCCCAATTATTAAAAACCACATGTTCGAAAGTTGTCAAGAAAACCATGAGCAGTTGGAGCAGAAGCTAATCAAATGACACCTTTTCCCTCCCAAGGACTTCTTTGAGTTTGTCAGCAGAGTCTTATCCTTCCACTGTCAATTAGGTAATTCAGGCATAATATCCCTCCTTAGTGAATGTCCTTGATGAAGGTCATCAAAAGAATGCAAGGGGAGAGGGACAAATGATGTTTCTCTTCCTAAACACCCAAAATCCCAATCCAGTCAGGGTCATTGAGATTTTACCCAGTCGACCCACCCCCGGGAATCAGGCTCACATAATTAGAGCTTCTGACCAACCTTTCCCCCTCCCCACAAGAATAATATTTCTCATCTATGATTATTAGAAAGAATAAAGGTTACTGAAGCCATACATCCTCATTCTTTCCAACTCCCCCATTCTCTAGCCAAAGTCTACCCTTCTCCTTAATTTAGAAAGAACAAATCTGTAACCAAGAAAATAGGGGTGTACTTCTTTAGGAAATATTCAAAGAAACACAAAGGGAAAATCCTTGTAGAGTAGCCATATTAAAAACTAATGTAGACAACTGATGACAAGGACTCCATTTATAATGAAAATAGATTGAGGCTCATCATTCAAATAGTCTTCACTCAGCATCAATCTACATAATTCCATTTCAGGTATTTGTAGGCCTTACACACTTGAATTTATTGCTAGAAATACTTGATAATCACAATACAACTACCAAAGTAAAGGGTGATGGCCCGAGGTGTTAAAATTATGTCCCACATGAACAACAGTTGTCTAGCATAATCAACAAAATGTGCTTGAAGATCAGGATCAACTGAAAAAAACATGCCAATTATCAAATCACAGCTCAACCATACCACTCTACGCATAGAAATTTGAATTTGATTTTGGACCATTGATCTAGGACACATGATCAAAAGGAAATTTGTGGCTGTCAAGATGCCACATGTCATCCCATCACACCATCGTAACGTCTAGAGGGTCACACACTATCATCTCCATTCTCGTGCGCTGGGCGTCATCTTTATTCTCCTGGGATTGGGTTCCACCGCTTCCATAGAACTATCATTGCATTAGCACAGCCTCAAAAGATCTGTCATTTATAGGACATGTGATATTGTGATGGCTCTAGATCTACCTTCAAGAATAGGAAACTAGCTACTAAGCCTAAAGGACCAGTAGAAAATGAAGCTAAGGACATGTTTGTATTATCACTTAATCCAATTTCAAGGTTTCATGAAATGAAATAGGGAAAATGTATGGGGGTTCCACCAGTGGCTCTAGTTGGGGATGCATGGATCTTGTAGGCATAGCAAGAATCACAAAAATCCAGGGTGCAGACCATATTCTTAATTCATTGGTCTTTTGCCTTGTCACTACTTAGTTAGGAATTAATGAAAGGTAACTCAAATCCCTTTCATGAAACTAAAGATTGATTGAAAGCTAACTCAAATTCCAACCTTTTACCAAGTATTCAGTTGTCATGAGGTGGCCCAAGGCCACCAAAAATAAGGAATCAAGACTTACCTCTATCAAATACTCTATTTTTAATAGACAAACCTAAACATAATCTGGAAGCATCATATTCACCATTGTTATTAGGAGAGTACATCATTATGCCTCTAGTCATTTCATTTTGTAGTTTGTAGTAAGAAATCAACTAGATAGTATCAGTGAGTGACAAACATAAAAAAAATGTTCATTAGGTTGACCAACCTTATGTTTACAAGATTTCTAGTTAACAAAATCACTCTTGTATAATGTTAGACTTCTCTGACACTGATATGTGGAATTGATATCCTGAGATTCACCTTCTTTTTTCATGTCCACATAAAAATTGAAATATTAATATGAGAGCTCCAATAACCTTTGCTACAAACCATATTCATCACATACCACTTCTGAACAATATTTGATGTAGAATACCTCAACCTTTTCAAGTAAACCCTAATACTCATATTCATGTGAATTTTCCATTACTATATCATGACAAACCTTTTGAGAGATATTTTGAGAACCTCCTTCAAGGATATGCATGTCTCTGTCATTAATCTCAATTAGATCTACAAATTCTTGTTGTTTACTTACCTCTTGAGACTCTTCCTTCACCTATTCAATTTCTATGCATTCTTCTTTTAGAACAAATAGGGACCGAAGGTGTAACTCCCTATGTTGTCTTGCATGATCTATCTGATTACAATGTTCCCTAACTTCCTGTAGCTATTGTCTTGCTTGAGCAGCCAATAATTTTTCTTTCCTATTCCTTTGCAACCACTCATCAGATAGCTCTTATGTCTTTTTAACATCTTCCATAGTATGATACACGAAACCAGAGCTATTATGGCTCAGTTCCTCAATACGAGTATGAATATTAAGAGAGTTTTCTATTACCTCTATTGTATTTATATGCATATCTTGTAACATAGAATCCTCGATCTCCTCTTCATATACACTATCAGGAACAATTGGGACATGCTCACTTATGGATGCATCACTCTCAATATTTAACTCACAAGCTAATCTATCATACCTACTATCTGTGTATTCCTTCGTTTCTTCAACAACAACACTGCTATAAGTTATAACTTCATATATATCCTTTATCTCATGATGTACATGCAATCCATATTTGCATATCTCTCTCCAATGAGCTGATTACAAACTTCATTTTCCTTGTTATAAAACATGCCTTCATTTTCCATCTCAGTAGTGATATCATTTTTATTCATAACAATGTTGTAATTAGCTTTCTAAGGTACAATACAACCCATAGACAAAGATAAAGTATCAGAACCTCCTGACTTGGATTTCCCATTTGTATGAGATATCTTACAATGACCAACACTTGCAGACACATGCCTTATCAGCATTGAGTAGTTTAAACTATTCTCAATATCCCTTGCAATCTGATAAGCATGGCAGAGTGACTCAAGCTCCTTACTTCTTAACAGGTAACTCATTTCTTAATCAAATGTTGCCAGATAAACTAATAGAGATAGTGCATCATTTGGCCTCATATATTCTGGGATATAATTGAGCATTTTTGAGAACCTTAGATTAAAAGCTGGCACAAGCTCATTCTGATCCTTCTAGATATTCATGAATTGTGTAATCAATGAAATCACAACTTTCACCAAAATTCTCTAAAAAGGTAACTTCAAAATCTAGCCAAGATGAAATATAACATAAGGGTAATGCTAAAAACCAATCCCTAGCATCATCTTTTAATGACTGAACAAAAAGTTTCATAACAACATCCTTAGTTTCAAATTCATAAACTACCATTAAATCACATAATTCTTACAAATGGTTATTTGCTAACTCAGATGCTTCTCCACTAAATTTTGGCAAATGCTTTCTAACTTCACTCTGGATAACATTTGGGTATCCATGGATTTGAGAAAAATTTAAAGCTTTATGTATTTTAGTAATCAAGAAATACATTCTAGCATCAGACATAGAAAAGTACCTGAAATGTGTCAAGTACAGATTCGCCACCTCCTGAAAAGAAAAAGAAGTATTAATAAACATTCTGGGTCAAGTCCTCTAGTAGAATCTTAATCCTATTAATCAAACCTTAGAGTACAAACCCTAATCCTAACTCTTGATGACCAATGCAAAGCATATCTTGACTCTTTCAAAATAACTAATCCCCAGTAGAGTATTTCTGTTGCAATATCATACTTTAACCCTTGTGATCATGTCAAATTGTTGGATTAATCTATCTTGACAACTCAATTAGTCCCTAGTAAGGTCACCATTTTTGTTGGTTCTCAAATCTGCATGCATTAAATCCTAAATATTTTCCACTTCTTATACTCAAATTTCAAGAAGAGACTTGGCCAACAAAGTAAGAGATTTTTACCTATCTCCCCTGCACTTTAGGTTCTGCTGCACCTAGGAGGGTATTCCCTTATCTACAACCAAATGATTTATCTTTGGCTTTATTTAGGAAAAATGTTCTCATGTATGCACCAAGATTTATAAGATTAATCCTAGATTGGCAATTTCTTGGATTATCTTCACTATTTTACACTAAGAACATGCTAAACATCCTATATTATCAACAAAACTGAAATAGACACAAATTGGCTCATCTTCATAATTACATTCTTTCTGGACCCTAAGGCAAGTAAATCTATTGATCAGTGCCTTATTAAGGATAATAGAGTCAAAGCACCACACTATAAATGTTACTTTTATGACAACAAAACTCCAAATTTAGAGGGTATATTTGTACCAATGCCTTGCAATGACAAACCCAAGAAAAGGTATTTCCTGCAACTCTTCTTAAAAAATCCCTAATGCAATACATTACTTCCTATGTTTTGTTTAAGGAATATTTAATCCAATCCTTGACCATGGTGGTGCCTGCATAAGCATTTAAATATGTAGGCCCCTTCCCAAAAATCTAAAAAGTTCTATCTCTTTTGACCTCTACAGTGCTAAAAAATGCAAAAAATCAGTCATATGTAGGTGTCTTTGTATATACAAGGGTTTTTGTATATACATACTAGTGAAATATACATTGGTGGGTGTAAAATCTTCATCGCCCTTTGAAAAAATTAGTTAGATACATTTTTGAGTGCATATCGGGCTCTAAATGTGCATATACAAAGGGGGAATCTTTCATAGATTCCTAGGAATATTCCCGCTTTGTATATCGGGTTATATGTAATGGTGCATTGAAAAATATACAAGGGCGCAAATGCATTTACTACAGTGCTAGAGATACAAGCGAAAAATATACATTGCAGGCATATTCCAGGGAAGATTCGCTATTTGTATGCAGAGGAAATATACAAAGCGAAATATACAAGGGCGTGCTAATATACAATTGCTATAGTGGTGAGGCAGAGATGCATGTGGTGGGGCCCGCAGATAGGACATACAAAGGTGAATGTATATGTGATATACATTCGAAATATACAATCAAATATACAAGGAGGAAATATGCATTCTAGACTCGAAGGAGGAATAAAATGCACTGAATAAATATTTCAGGTCCGTAGGTTCTATAAGGCACTTGTATATGGTGATATACAAGATGATATGTAGTGAAAGAGATACAAGCTAGATTTCAAAGGGAGGTACATTCTAATGCATAATGGTTTGAATTCTGCGGCGTGCATGTATGTGGTGTTTGTACATGCCGATATACAAAGGGTTAAGATACAAGCCGGATCTGAACTAGTTCTCAAATTGTTCTAATAAAATTTGGGGTCCAACTTATATATAAGGTGATTGTATATGCATATGTTCATGCATATACAAGGGTGAAAAGGAAAACTGGTGAAGGTGGAGAGTCAAGGTACCTATGTGGCATGATATCATTGGTTCATGACTTTTCAAAGGTGTTTTGAGCCGTAAATCTCAGTGATGGGGGAGGTGATTGACGGCTGTGTTTTAATTTTGCTAGAGCGATGGGTTTCTTTATCTGTAGCCCATTTTTGAGCAGGAAAAGCTTCAGACGTGTCCGCTGCTGCATTCCAGAAGAGGCTACGGGTAACTAAAGCATTAATGGAAGAAATGTAATGGTATGGGTGAGGTGACAAGTGAACTACCAGGCTTACAAAGAGAACCTTCAAGTGGCAACCCAGATCCCGATTCCATCTGCTTGTCCTTCTGCTGCATTAACTATTTTGAGTGCCAATCTGATCATGCATTGTATCTGGCAATTTTTGAGTTGACCGTTGTAATTTTTGCTGAGTACACAGTTTTGCTATAAAATGCAAACTGTGTCACTCATATTTGGTTGTTGAAGACTTGGGCATTTTTGTGTAAATAATGAAGAATAGGGCATGATCCTGGGTTGTTTTATCTCATTCTAGAGTTTATGAGTTGCATCATGAATGTATTTTGCACGTATGTTTAGTTTCATGTTGATATAGATGAAAAATGCTCTCATGCATGTGTTTATCTGTCTGTCTCCTTTGTTGCATGCTTTCCTTCTTTTGAATCTGG
This sequence comes from Cunninghamia lanceolata, assembly GCA_027924645.1. Classification (NCBI taxonomy): domain Eukaryota; kingdom Viridiplantae; phylum Streptophyta; class Pinopsida; order Cupressales; family Cupressaceae; genus Cunninghamia; species Cunninghamia lanceolata. Next base: position 14,360,636 of record BSBN01000068.1, on the reverse strand, counting down.
TTGCTAAGGGTTTCATAGATTCTAGGATATAGGGTTCTGTATCACATGTCTGATCTCTAACTTCCTTTCAAGGAGTGGATTAAATTGTTTTAGGTTAAACATGGAGAAGGTTTTATGTCAGTAGGGATATCTGTAAGTAGAGGCAGCTAAATACCCATTCTTAGGTGATGTTTGTAAGGCAAACATCAGATCCAACCCCTTGAAACTTGAATGCTAGTTGCAAACCATCTGTTGTATACATCTAGTTGACTCCTTGCCCTGAGATAGGCACCGGTCTACTCCTGGGTTAGTAATTATGACCCAAAACCCCCTGTCTTGCATCCAATCCATCAAACTAATCATTCCATTATCCCAACCTGTTAGTTGTAGGAGTAGGATTAGGAACCCCTGCATACTCTCATACATAACCAGACACATATGTCCAAGAATGTTGCCAACCTTGTGATTTGTCACATAAATCTTGGTCCCAAAATGAGAGTATTCTGCCTGTCATTAGAAAGATAAATCTTTTTGTCATTTGGAGAGTAAATGTTACATCTTTATCAAATAGGGACACCCCCCTTGGTGCGGCAGAACCAGAAGTGAAGGGGAGGTAGCTCATGCAACCTCTCGTATTTGTTGGCTAAATCTACCTATGCACTGAAACTGGCAAACCCTCTACCGATTCAGGAAAAATAACCAACAGATTTTGGCAACTCTGCTAGGGATGAAGAGAGTCAAATAATGTGAAATCATTATGGCATATCCATTTCTTTCATGTGAATATGGTGCTTTGCTGGTGGAATGAACTCAGAAAAATATTTGATGAGCTTTCAGTTGTTTGAAATTTTTATCCTCTTTGGAGAGGTGGCGACTCTACAAAAAAGTTTTAGTGCACATGAAAGGTTGATGTATGTTGTTGTGATAAAAGAATGTTCTATTCCGATTGCAGCATCTAGATGAGAAAAGGTACCTAGCTCCTTCCCATTTATATTTGTTGTTTTATTGCATAGGTTAGATGCCAGGGGAAGCCTTAGGTCTTAGGTAGACAAAGGATGTCTAAGAGTGAAGTTTATATGAATCTAAGTATGTATTCACCCATACTCAGTCAAGAGGGGGATAAAATGTTGAGTAAAAGAATGGAAGAGATAAAGAATAGGTTGATATCCTTAGAGGCCCGGTAGGCTCAGTTAAATAGTAGTAACCTTGTTGTGTCTGCCAGTCAGAATAATAACCCTCTTGTCAGCCATTTTGATCCTTTGTATGACCAATTAGATTTGTCATGGGTTGATTATCAAGTTGAAAGTATGCCTGCTAAAATTTACAATCAGATGCCCATATTTAATGGACACAATGTGTGTGATGGGGGTGCACATATCCAAAATTTTTACAGTTTTATGGAAAGACATTCATTTAGAGATGAGGATATGTGGATGAGGTTTTTTGTTAGATCCTTTGATGCAAAAGCTAGAGATTGGTATTTGAGCTTTCCAAAGAGATCCTTTGCCTGTTGGGATGAACTTGCTGACTGTTTCAAAGTAGAATTTGCAAAAGAACCTGCTAATCTTGTTGCAAGATTAATGGAAATTAGAAAACAAGATAAAGAGCCCTGTATTGATTTCAGTCATAGATTTGTAGTAGCCCTTTCACAAATCCCTGAAAACTTCAGACCTGATATTTCAGCTTGTGTTGGCATATATTTTGAAGCTTTTGAGGAGGGCTCTAGTGCATTGTTGAGGGAATTCAAGATAACAGGTATGTAGATGGCATACAAGTTTCTAGAAAATATAGAAAAAATGACAAATGAGCGTATGCAGAATTCTCTGTCCACAGGTTTTGGTATGAATAAAAATTGTGTAGCTGCAAATGACCAAGTGATCATGGCATCAGTTGAAGATAAATATGAAAATGAAAGCATAAAAGTTGAGACTATTGTATTCGAACATAATGCTGATAACAATACTCAACTGGATTATTCACCAGTTGAGGATGCCAATGAAAGGATCGATGATGAATCCCATTGCAAGGTTAAGGTGTTTGATTCTAAAAATAATGATGTGGTTATGGACAGCAATGAACATCTATTTGAATGGGTTTGTGGAGATGATTGTGAGTATTGTGCTTAGGATAGAGAAGAAATAAGCAAACAGAGCAGCAATCCCATGTTGGAATCATTTCCTTTTATTCAAACACATGGAGATGATGAAGAGAAATCAGAGATTGAAACAAGTGCTAGTGTTGAGCACGATTGTTCTTCATTTGGTTATGGTTTTGCTTATGACACACAGGCTGATACTCCTCCATAGGAATCCATTGGTAATGAAGATGCATGTCCTACTGCCCATGAACCAGTGGCATACCATGATGAAGTTGAAACCTCTAGATCACCCATTTTTGACACATATGGTGATGAGGATCTATTTGAGTATGGTGATAATTTAGGTAATGTCATTGATTTGGATTCTAGCCCTCATCCTGATGAAAGAGAGACCAACATACATCATGAAAATTACTGCAAAGAGGTGCCAAAGCCTGATCTTTTCCAGTTTGGTGTTGTTGTTGGTTGTGTGCATGATGCACACAAATATGAATTTGAAAGCTTTTCCTTTGATATGCCAGCTTATGATAATATGATCCCTGATCTTCCTAGCTGCATGGTGGACTTTGAGTGCTTTTAGTTTTCAGTCTAGCTAGGAGATCATTTTGCAATGCATAATGCTAACACAGATGATAACATGTGTTATATTTCATTTGAATATGCATTGCTTGATGAATATGGCATTCATATGTTGCTTGATATTGAAGGTTATTTGCATAAGGTTGAGATGAACAAGCTAAATAAGACAGTTGAATATGCAAAGGACAAGATTTGTTTGTGGGTAGGTTATGACAATGTCTTCAGGATTGATCTAGTGAATGCAGATGAAAACAAGATGTTTAACAAAGTGAGATACAGGTTTTTCTTTTCTTGGTGGCCTTAGGCCATCAAGTGTGTTTGGTGATGCAGGTCAGTGTAACTTCATGACTCTGTTCCCAATGGATAAGGGACTGGTCTGCATCCCAGAGTTCTGAGGTTCTCGCCATGCCTGCAAGAGGCATGCATCCCCAGATAGAGCCACTAGTGGTGCCTGCATAAGCAATCTAGTTTTAAGCATTTAAATATGTAGGCCCCTTCCCAAAAATCTAAAAAGTTCTATCTCTTTTGACATCTGTAGTGCTAAAAAATGCAAAAAATAGTCATATGCAGGTGTCTTTGTATATACAAGGGTTTTTTGTATATACATACTGGTGAAATATGCATTGGCAGGTGTAAAATCTCCATCACCCTTTGAAAAAATCAGTTAGATGCATTTTTGAGTGCATATTAAGCTCTAAATGTGCATATACAAAGGGGGAATCTTTCGCAGATTACCAAGAATATTCCCACTTTATATATCAGGTTGTATGTATTGGTGTATTGAAAAATATACAAGGGCATAAGTGCATTTACTACAGTGCTGGAGCTACAAGCAAAAAATATACATTGCAGGCATATTTCAGGGAAGATTCGTTGTTTGTATGCAGAGGAAATATACAAAGCGAAATATACAAGGGCATGCTAATATACAATTGCTACAGTGACGAGGCAGAGACGCATGTGGCGGGGCCCACGGACAGGTCATAAAAAGGCGAATGTATATGTGATATACATTCGAAATATACAATAGAATATACAAGGAGGAAATATGCATTCTAGACCTGAAGGAGGAATAAAATGCAGTGAATAAATATTTTAGGTCCATAGGTTGTATAAGGTGCTTGTATATGCTGATATACAAGCCGATATGCAGTGAAAGAGATACAAGCCAGACTTCAAAGGGAGGTACATTCTAATGCATAATGGTTTGAATTCCGCGCTGTGCATGTATGTGGTGTTTGTACACGCTGATATACAAAGGGTTAAGATACAAGCCAGATCTGAACCAGTTCTCAAATTGTTCTAATAAAATTTGGGGTCCGACTTGTATATAAGGTGATTGTATATGCATATGTTCATACATATACAAGGGCGAAAAGGCAAAATGGTGAAGGTAGAGAGTTAGCGATGGAGGATCAAGGTGCCTACGTGGCACGATATCATTGGTTCGTGACTTTTCAAAGGTGTTTTGAGCCGAGATCTCAGCGATGGGGAAGTGATCGACAGTTGTGTTTTAATTTTGCTGGAGCGATGGTTTTCTTTGTTTGCAGCCCATTTTTGAGTAGGAAAAACTTTAGACGTGTTCGCTGCTACATTCCAGAAGAGGCTATGGGTAGCTGAAGCATTAATACAAGAAATGCAGTGGTATGGGTGAGGTGACAGGTGAACTACCAGGTTTACGAAGAGAACCTTCAGGCAGCAGCCTAGATCCTAATTCCATCTGCTTGTCCCTCTGCTGCATTAACTATTTTGAGCACCAATCTGATCATGCATTGTATCTGGCAATTTTTGAGTTGACCATTGTAATTTTGGCTGAGTACACAGTTTTACTATAAAATGCAAACTATGTCGCTCATATTTGGTTGTTGAAGACTTGGGCATTTTTGTGTAAATAATGAAGAACAGGGCATGATCCTGGGTTGTTTTATCTCATTCTGGAGTTTATGAGTTGCATCATGAATGTATTTTGCACGTATGTTCAGTTTCATGTTGATATAGATGAAAAATGCTCTCATACATGTGTTTATCTATCTGTCTCCTTTGTTGCATGCTTTCCTTCTTTTGAATCTAGTTGCTAAGGGTTTCATAGATTCTAGGATACAGGGTTCTGTATCACATGTCTGATCTCTAACTTCCATTCAAGGAGTGTATTAAATTATTTTATGTTCAACATGGAGAAGGTTGTATGTCAGCAGGGATATCTGTAAGTAGAGGCAATTGAATACCCATTCTTGGGTGATGTTTGTAAGGCAAACATCAGATCCAACCCCTTGAAACTTGAATGTTAGTTGCAAACCATCTGTTGTATACATCTAGTTGACTCCTTGCCTTGAGATAGGCATCAGTCTGCTCCTGGGTTAGTAATTATGACCCAAAACCCCCTGTCTTGCATCCAATCCATCAAACTAATCATTCCATTATCCCAACCTGTTAGTTGTAGGAGTAGGATTAGGAACCCCTGCATACTCTCATACATAACCAGACACATATGTCCAAGAATGTTGCCAACCTTGTGATTTGTCACATAAATCTTGGTCCCAAAATGAGAGTATTCTACCTGTCATTAGAAAGCTAAATCTTTTTGTCATTTGGAGAGTAAATATTACATCTTTATCAAATAGGGACACCCCCCTTGGTGCGGTAGAACCAGAAGTGAAGGGGAGGCAGCTCACGCAACCTCTCATATCTGTTGGCCGAATCTGCCTGTGCACTGGAACTGGCAAACCCTCTGTCGATTCGAGAAAAATAACCAACAGACCAGAAGTGGTAACCAAAACATTCAATGCAACAAATATGCATAAGTGAAATCTAGAACCATTGATTCATTCATTCACAAAAGAAATGTATACATTCAAGGAGATAATTATAGAGAACACACACATATAGTGTTATTCATAGTACTCAATCAGAATTAAAAGTTGTCATACAAGGATTTAAACATATGTAAGTGAATTTCTACTCTGCAATATCAACAATGCACCCAATCCACTATAGAAACATACTCCCCAAGATATGGATACCTTGTATCCAAAGTCTAGAATAAAATTCTCTTCCTAATCTATATCCCACCTAATCACTCTTTCTCCTCTCTCTTATACTATGACATTTGAGAGCCTATAAATAGACACATTATGTTGGCTTAAGATTTTCATAGTATAATTTTTTTATTACAATGCATTTAATATTTTCACTTGGGAAGTTACATCTTTACTTTGATTGGTGGAAGTCGAAACCACCTCTTTTTATCAAAAATATTCTAGGGCCCAAGAATACTTTGGAAGATTGTGGGACTACCAGAAAAGACACCAATTTATTTGATGCATATGATAGACCATCAGAAAGGCACCATGACTCCCCACCTTTCAATCCCCAATTATTAAAAACTACATGTCGGGAAGTTGTCAAGCAAACCACAAGTAATTGGAGTAGAAGTTGATCAAATGACACCTTTGCCCTCCCAAGGACTTCTTTGAGTTTGTTAGTAGAGTCTTATCTCTCGGCTATCAATCAGGTAATCTAGGCATAATATCCCTCCTCAGTTGATGTCCTTGATTAAGGTCATCAAAGGAAGGTAGGGGAGAGGAACAAATGACATCTCTCTGCCTGAACACCCAAATTCCCAATCCAGTCAAGGTCATTGAGATTTTACCCAATTTGCCCACCCCCAAGAAGAAACCTCACATAATTGGAGCTTTTGGCCAACCTTTCCCCTATAAGGAAATGAGAGCATCTCAGAACATATTTCTAAGAACAGTGGTGTCTCAACATATTAAATTTCATTAGATTGCCTCAAAAAACATGCACAACTATGCAACAAAGCAGAATCAGACATAGTTCATTTCCAACATTAACCCTTAGAGGAAAGTACAAGAAACATTAACCAATTTCAATAGCAAAAATATTAAACATGAAAGATAGAACTAAAACACAGATTTACGTGGGGAAAACCCTTACGGGTAAAAAACCCGACACTCCAAAAGCCCAGATCGCCATTGTATTATTCAGCAATAGAAAACATAGTTACAATACAAATCTAGCACTAAGCCTTTCATGGAGATTAATATCCTGTTCCATTTGGAGAAAATTCTAAAGTCTCTCCTCTCATATCTTTCTGTCTTGCCCGATTCTAGGTATCACACTCATCCAACATTCAGAACTACATGTCCATGCATGAGTGTTGAGACTACTCTTCTTGTCTCTAATAACCAACCAAACAGAACGGCCTGAACTCTCTCTCTCTGTTTCCCTCTCAACTACTTTGCCCTATGTTACAATACGTTTAATATATCACATTACAGAAGAGAACATTTAGTTCGATTACCATAACGGACCAAACAATTACAAAAGGCAACCATTCAATTGACAATATTTGTGATATACATTGCCAATACAACATTGGCTATTCTATCCTTCCACCATGTCAAGGAGCCACGTCACCACTATCAAACGAATTCCTAGCATCCCAACTCATAACCATTTCCATGACTGTTCATAATTGTGAGATCTAATTATCCCACATTCATTAGCCAGTGATCCTTTGATCGCTTTATATACAAGACCACTCAGTAAGACTATAGTTAGCAATTTTGTTCAACGCGATGCTAGTCTAAGCCTCATCAGAATAACCCAAGCCATCAGACACCACTCCACCATCCACACTGATGGTTCCTTGTCCCACCAATACCCAAGCCTTCATCCTTCGTCGGTGTAACATGAAGTACCGGAGAGACAACTTCTAGCCATGCCAATGTCACTTGTCACGTCGATCATCAGAATGACTCTCATCGACACCAAACCTCCATTAGAGTGACTCAACACATTGAAATGACATTTCAAAACTAGGCTGATAGTGATTTTTATGCTGATGATCTTTCTCTATCAGAATGACTCTCACTGACATCAACCACCATCGGTGATAGTCTCTCAGATCACACCAACAGTTCACGTCTTGCCGATACAAAGGAAAACCCACTACTTTCATGTGATCGTTGAGACTCTTACCAATCGCTGAGACAAAAGGTCAACTCTTCTCAATGGTTGTAAATCTGAGACACATGTACTCAACATTCTCCCACTTGACAAAGGATTTACAGGAACCCATCAAAGCTCCAAGTCATAGAACCAAAGTTGATACTACCTCCACTCCATTGTGCTCACAAGATACACAGAAGCTCCAACATAACCAACTTCAAAGCTTCCAGAACATAGCCATGAAACCATCCTCCAGAAATAAGATAGAACATCAACTAGAACAACAATTAGAAAACTGACTGCACCCATCCAACTGAACAAAACCCATGTGACTAAAAATAGCACACACAGCAAGTGCTAATCCATCCAATCATCCATACCTTGAAGGTATTCATATTAGCAGACTCATGCCACCTACATATATAGCCATCAACTGTAAATACAAGCTCCATGTGTGAACTAGTCTAAAAAGACCAAACACATCCAACAACTCCCACTGCATGGGTAATGTAGATCTGAAAAAGATCATGGCATACAAAGTCCACCAATAGCACCATATGGTAGGTGTAATAACACCATTATGTAGTACCAAGGAATCATCCACAATGATATGCAAAATTTGTAAACAAATATCCTGCAACAATTCTCCCCACCAATCCAAAACTCTCCCAAATTCTCCACATCCAACAAAGGAAAAGAGCTAACAGAACCTCCATGTCATCACCCAAGAACATAAGTGAAAACACATGACCAAAAACTAGTGATCACCTCAGCTCCAATCAAACCTCAAGCCAATGTAGTGTGAAACAAACCATCCAGGAAGATAACTAGGACCATAGAGAGTAACTCTGCACATCATATACCTATAGACAATCCTTCTACATACACCTCTCAATGCCAACTATGTCAAGTATGATCTCCTTCAAAACACCCCAAAGAGAACAGCATGACAACACCCACCCATTCAATCTCTAAGATCAAATACAACATATATATCATGTAATTATAAATATGGATGTAAGCTTCTCTATGAAGATCAAACTGCACCATTTCCCATTTTAGAAAATCAGCCCATAAAACCATCTCCTAACAATCCTCATCAATGAATGACATCTTAAACTCAAATGCACAAGGAGATTAATCATGCTATCCATCTCTCACAATGAATCCTCCAGAAACATCTATGAGCAGTTCAAGATTAATGTCTATGAAAGAAAGCATAAAACACTTGAAAGGAACAATGGGCAATACCTCTCAAGTAATAAACTGCCGAGTAGACCATGAGCGGGGATACGAATGCTCCTCCAAGATATACAAGCCATCATGACTCCTGCAAGAGCAATCTCCTTATAGGTCTCTGTTGAACTCACATCCAACCAAGGTGTAGGCTTCTTAGACTTTCTGCTGAAATATTCATCAAGAGTAACCATCAACAACACTTCTCTTATCTTAAGAGAATTATAGCCTCACCTTATTCTCCATGTACCCATGAGCATCTGTAAATAATCATTTCATGCTAAACTCCAAATGCATCACTACACCAACATGAAGTAATCAAGCAAAAGATCAATTCACCCAACACACAAAGAATCACCAGACCACTATCAAAGCTCCAATCATCTAAATTAGGAACTTATCATAACATCATGATCTTACCATCCCCCTTTGGAGATTCCATGCTCTAGGTGAACATAACCATGGTCTCAAAGGGCAATGTATCAGGCCAAAACTCGAAAATAGAAATCAAGAATATATCATAACATGAAACAAACCAAACTCTAAACCAACATCACCTGTCAAGCACCACCAACACCTCAACCAAGGATTTCATGAATCCTTCATGACTCCAAGATGTTACACATCCTCAAATAGTGCCCCTACAAATGTGAAAGAACTCTTTTGCAACAACAGGATCCCAGAGCTCCTCCTAGTAACATCTGCAACACTAAAGAAGTTCATTCACCACTAAGTGATGAATGCACAGTCAATGCTAAAGCTCCCACTGAACCATGGAAACTGATCTTTTCAAGCATCATAACCAAACACCTCCTAATCTAAAAATCCTCCAGGTCCACATATTAACGCATCAATAAAAAACAAATGGCACCAAAATCTCCAAACCAAGAAAATACATCACTGTCAAAAGATTACACTGAACTGTGTATCCAAGCTATACATGACATCATGATACACATGCTACAAGTCACCTTAACTGACTATTTAGGTACTTTACAACATCCATCCTCTCATGCCAAAGTAGTTGTTGGCAAGAGACACTATATGGATTCATGGTTGTTGTCATTGATGGCAACAAAGGTCATCCCACACATCCGCAAGTCATGATGTGTCTCTACCGGAAGTCAGAATAAAGAAAGTTGTGGTCCGGTAAAGAAGAACAGAGCATGTGGCAAGGTCCGACAGATTGGTCCGGACCTCTCAGAGGAAGTGTCTTGGTGCAGTGCGGATTTGGGGAAGTCAAGAGGACTACCTTTAGTAGTATATTCCAAGGATTTAGCCTCCAGTGATGGACAAGGAAAAAGATATGAATGGTTAAGTACCGGATTCCTGAGAGACAGTGAAAACAGAGGAAGAACTGACTGACAGAGTATCAGACTGCTTTCCGGATGGGTTACTGTTGATGACAGAGGTTGTGAAGGCATGAATCATGTTTGGCCGACATGATTAATGATATCTACAAGTATATGCTTGATCCGCATTGCTTGGTGAGGAAGGATTCAGCCGACAGAATGAGAGTTTGTAAGAAACTAAGACTGTTCCGGATGCCGACTAGAAAGGTGATGAAACTACTTGTGCGGATATATATAGAGGATGGATTTAGTTGTGAAGTGTTGTGTGGATGTGGAGAGATATGCGAATAAGTCCAGAGAAAGAGCAGAGGTAGCAAAAAGGATCCGGTATGTGAAAGATAGCAGAACAAAGAACAGAGGAAAGATGAAGTGCAGCAGATCAGTGTACTGAGCCTAACCGGAACTGAACTCCAGCATATGCAGATGCTTCCAATCAGTTCAAGACTGTGATTATCATCACTTTGTAGACAGTGTGTCTTCTTGTAGGCAGTGGGCCTCTTGTGAGCAGTGTGCTTGGGCAGTGAGCCCTAATTGGCAAGTGCCATTTTTGTAATTTCCTATTCTTCTAACAGAGAATAATTCTTGGGTTAATCACCCCGTGGTTTTCTCCCTTAACAGGGTTTCCACGTCAAAAATACTGTGTCATGTGTTTCTTACTTCATGGTTAATGTTTTGTGTTTGATTTTATGCTGCTTCAATTAAGAGGAAAGTTCAATAAGGGAAATAATTAGGATAACTGATTCACCCCCCCTCTCAGTTATCAACAATTGGTATCAGAGCTAAGTTCCTCCTAATAGAGCCTAACAGCTTGAGGAAGATCTGGGATTTCAAATGGATGCATATGGTTTAAGGGAGCAACTCAAGACTGCCCTTGAGGATCTTGAACAGTCAAATTCTGAAGTCAGTGAATTAAAGGAAAGACTCAAACAGGCTGATGAATTCATGAGAGAATTAAAAGACAAATTAAGTCTCTCTATGAAAAAGAGAAAGGAGCTGCTTCAACAGTTGGCAAGACAAAGTGAAGAAAGCAATACAAATGAGGAATTGACTGAGCAAACCAAGTTATGTGAAAAGTTATCAAAAGAAGTCATTATGTTAAGACATGAAATGGAATCAGGAACTATAAAGTTTACTCAAGAGATTGAAGAAAAAAGAAAGGCTGAAGACAATCTAAGACAATCTCTTAAAGAAAAATCAGAAGAATGCCACCAGATGGACAGGATTATCAGACACCTTGAATCTGATCTTGAAGATGCCAAAGATAATGAAGGAAAACTTAAGGATCAAATTGCCTCTCTCAAAAGAGACCTTCAAACAGCAAATGAATATAAAGAGAAATTCAAGATAAGTTCTGCTCAACTTGAAGTTCTTCTTGGAAGTCAAAAGAGGACAGATGACAAGTATGGCTTGGGATATGAGAAAGGAGAAAGCTTCGGATCCGGTCAGAAGAATCTTGGATCAGAAAATCCAAGGAGCAGGCCTAGAAGACCTCCGGTAAGACAGCCAAATGCTCAAAGATATCCATCCTTCAATGGATACTGCCACAGCTGCAACCACTTTGGTCACAAAGCTAATCAGTGCAGAATGAGAATGAATCAGAATAATTCATCCTTCTCCGGACAGTGCTTCAACTGCAAAAGGTATGGACACAAATCCCATGAATGTAGAATTATGCAAGTAAACAAATCATTCAAAGGTAGATGCTTCACATGCAATAGAATAGGTCATAGGGCTAATCAATGTAGATCAAGAGGATATCAGTCAAATATGCAAAGGAATGTTATTTGCCAAATCTGCAATAGGTCCGGTCATAATGCTAAAGTCTGCAGAAACAAGAATCAGGACAAAAGAGGTCCGGTGTATAATCAGAATCAAGACAAGGGTAAACAAAAGATGAATGCGGATGAGGTTAGGAATCAGATGAGCAAGATTTGGGTGAAGAAAAGTTTAGAGAATGTAGAGGTTGGATCCGCACCAGACTCTGGTGCTGATATTTCTTCCGGAAATTAAAAGTGAGCTCTGGCTCAGGGGGAGACTCAAAGAAAATCTTGTTCCCCCAGCCAAACAAGTGGTGCCGGATGTTGCACAAGATGCGGATCAAAGGGTTTGTAGATATGAATCTTGAGATACTTCAGTCAAGTTTTCAGAGGTCCGCATGAAGTTATGAAGAAGCTGTGATCGATCAAATAAGACCTGTTCAGGGAGATGCTCCGGTATGATAAAGGATTACAAAAAGGTCCGGAAAAGATCCGGAAATGCACTATCTTGTTCTGCGGATTGGACAGAATGTTTGAGATGATCTTGCAATATGCTATCTCGATTTATTCATGATTGAAAGATCCGGATGATATCCACAGATCAGGACTAATCCGGGATACTCCAAGCTATCCAGACAAGGCAAACCGGAATGATGTAGGTGAAGCATTTATTGCAGACAGGTATTAGGGTTCGCGGAGCAATTTAAGGGATTTCTCAAAGGTCATTTGCTCATTCTGCACTCGAGAAGAAGCGAAAAGTGGAGCTCTGCAACAAGGTTCATCAAGCACCAAGGATCTCCTGCCAAAGCTATTGTATAAAGAAATCAATCCAACCACTCCGTGCAAACTGAAGGCGCATAAGGTATTCTCCGTTTTTCATTACCTCACTGCAAATCTTTGAAGAATGGCTACTCCAAACATAGTTAAGATCTCTGATAGACCTCGCCCCTCATTCAAGAAACATCCCTACAAATCATTGGAGGTAGACCCACTAGGAGCCTTCTCTAGTGTTCCCCACGGAGTTTTACACACCGAAGACATTAGGGTTTACATACATGCAAACATTGAGGAATTTGGGGAATTCAAATTAAGAGACCTCTATCACAAGCAGCTGATTGACAATGCCTTTGAGCTTAAACCAGAGTATAAGGATATTCAGAAGAAACAATTTGAGCAATTTATTCATTTCCCCTGTTTTGAAGAGGATGAATGGGTCCGGTATGTACTGAGCAGAATGCATGACAACTTTCTATGGCTAGATAGACCCTGCAAGATCACAAAAGAGGCAATTAGAGCAGTAACTGGCCTATACTCTTCCGGAGGAGTACCTATCCTCAAATCTGTCAAGAACAACATTGTAACTGAGGCCACCGGATCAAAATTTGACAAAAGGGCAATGACCATTGAAGACATCTCCGATCCGGATATCAAATATGCATCAATGATAATAGGATACAAGATCTATCACTCCAGCAGGGAGAATTCTGTATCCGGAACTGCAATATACACTGCTTATGAAATGTTAAGAAAGAATGCAGAATATGATCTCTGCGAACTACTACTAAGCCAATTAATGGAAAACATATAGAAAATCAAGAAGGATAAGAAGAATTCCTTTAAGTATGGTACTCTGATTGTATGTCTATTCTTCTACTTCATGAATGAGCTACCCGGAACAAGTGGATGGGTATGGCAGAATGACAAACCTGTTGCAGTCCAGATAAGAGACTACTTGCATGGACTTGGGGATGCAAAAGCGAGAAATTCAGCTCTATGGGGATACTTCAAAAACTTTCAGAGCATGATGCAAGCAAGAGAGAGAATTCCTCAGTCTCTCATTGAGAAATACAAGGACTTAGTGTGCTTTATGGTTGACACTGATCAGTGCCTAATGGAGGCAGTGGAGCCAAGGACTGTCTGGATCATGCCCATGGGGTATGAAGTTGATGAACAGATAGTGGAGCTGCATGTTCAACACATGCTAAGTCAGCCCAAAGATCCTAAGGCAGAAAGGTTTGGAACCTTTGAGGAGCTGAGTGTAAAAATACATGTAGAACTCAGGGAACCTGAGATTAAAAGAAAGGTAAGAAAAGAAGTAGAGCACATTGCTCAAGGCCTAGGTATCTCAAAGGAGGCACTTGATGCCAGCCGGGAAAAGAGGAGGAAGGCCGAGGAAGAAGAGAAAAGCAAAGAAAGTGCTCCGGTTGGAGCTCCCACCCGGACCAGATCAACAAAGAGATCTGCACCTCCCTCAACCAAAAGTTCAAAACCGGAAGTCCAGGCATCCGGTAAGAGATCAAAGGCAAAAGCCACAAGGGCTTATGGAAGCCAAAAGGATGAAGAGGAAACAGAATCAGATGAGGGAGTAAGAGAAGTTAAGAAACAGAAAAAGCAAGGATCCGGTAAGCCCTCCACAGGCCAAGACAAGGAGGAAATGGCAGAGGTAACTGTTGAAAAGCCCACTCTGTCACTAGAGAGCATAATCAAGTCGGTCACGGTGGATGGAAACCTTCAACCAATGACTGAATCCTATGATGACTTCAGTGAGGCAGACCAAAAGACTCTGCAGGAAGCCACAGTTAAATATCTGAACATATACAATAAGGCTTTCATTGAGATCATATCTCTCATTCCTAAAAGCCTAGAGAAGGAAATGGAAGTAAGAAAGAATAATGCTCATGCCAAAGATCTTGAGATCCGGGAGCAGATAGCTATTCAGCTATATCCTCAAATTGATCCCAAGACAATGAACATTATCTTCAAGGACTGCAAAGATGAGTTCAGAAGCAAAGCCAGGATGAATCAACTCATGCTTGGTGAGACTGACAAAGTGGCTCAAGAAACAGAAGAGATCCTCCGGAAGGCCTTCAAAAGGTTCAATCTTCCTGTTGTAGAGGACTTAGGTGCAGAAACAGCTGTTGATCTGGAATCTTCTGTTCCGGAAGAAGTGAGCCCTGAACAGACAAGTGAGGACTTGGGACCCTCTGCTCAAGAAGAAGTGACCCATGAACAAGTTAGCATCTCTCCTCCGGTTTCCCCTACAGTCTCCGGATCCAAAGAAGAAGAGCAATTACAGGAGAAGGAAGCAGTGGTGAAGGACAAAGAGGTTGACAGTTCTAAGACTGCAGAAGAGAAGAAACATCTGTCTCCGGCAAGAGACACTGCACAAACTGTTCAACAATTTTTGAGTAAAGAAACTCTAGAGATTGATGAACCGGAGCTTCTCAAAGGTCCATTTGATTTTGACTCTCTCTCTCCGGTACAAACAATGAAGATAGCTTCATTTGCAAATGCCAAGGCAAATGAAAAGCTCCTGAAGTCTCATATGGAAGACTGTGAGTTGATAGAGGCTGCTTCCGGAGTACTTGTGAAGATCATGCCATCAATCCAGATAGATCCGACAGCCTCCACTTCCGGTAATCTAAAAACCTTAGTCAGCAGTGTTGATACACATTTTGATTCTTTAGAAAAATCAGCTGAAGAAAAGGTCCGGAAGGAATTTTTGGATAAGAGATTTTCAGAAATATTAGAATTAATCTCTAAGGATAGGAAGATTGTAAGCATTGGAATAAGGAGCTTAGAGAATGCTCTTAAGGATGGCGGTGATATCTATAAATTTTGTATATCCTGGTCAAAGGCAACAGCAGCATTTGACAAGAAAATAAAAGAGGAACAGGATAAGCTACAAAGCTTATCTCAAAGTTTTGATCCTCTCTCTTCCTCTATAATAAATCAAGAATGTCAGACTATTGCAGTCTTGAACGAAATAAAGAATCTTGAGAAGGAAAGGAAGAACATCACCAACCGGATGGGAGAACTTAGAAGGATTATAATCCCTAAGTTGGAAACCATGCATGAGGCCATCAGTGATGCTAGGACCACCGCCCAAACAAAAGATCCGACAGATCTCAAGCGGGCAGAAGCGTTTGCATTTTTGTTAAGTGGTCACATTTCAATTTTGGACAGAATGAAGCAAAGTTGGGCTACCGAAATGATTCAATTACAGACATCCTTTGCAGACATTCTTCAATATATGTGAGTATGTAAATATGCGGCTAAGTATAAGAAATTTTTGAAAATTTTGATATGCGGACCCTACCCTTTGCCATTGATGTCAAAGGGGGAGTGAGGAGCAGTGAAAAATGAGGAATCCAACTAAGGGGGAGTTCCGGAAATTGTATATAAAGACAGAGCATCAGCAAAGGGGGAGCATAGTGAAAACACTTAGTCATTTTTCACTAAGTGTTGCCATCAATGCCAAAGGGGGAGATTGTTGGCAAGAGACACTATATGGATTCATGGTTGTTGTCATTGATGGCAACAAAGGTCATCCCACACATCCGCAAGTCATGATGTGTCTCTACCGGAAGTCAGAATAAAGAAAGTTGTGGTCCGGTAAAGAAGAACAGAGCATGTGGCAAGGTCCGACAGATTGGTCCGGACCTCTCAGAGGAAGTGTCTTGGTGCAGTGCGGATTTGGGGAAGTCAAGAGGACTACCTTTAGTAGTATATTCCAAGGATTTAGCCTCCGGTGATGGACAAGGAAAAAGATATGAATGGTTAAGTACCGGATTCCTGAGAGACAGTGAAAACAGAGGAAGAACTGACTGACAGAGTATCAGACTGCTTTCCGGATGGGTTACTGTTGATGACAGAGGTTGTGAAGGCATGAATCATGTTTGGCCGACATGATTAATGATATCTACAAGTATATGCTTGATCCGCATTGCTTGGTGAGGAAGGATTCAGCCGACAGAATGAGAGTTTGTAAGAAACTAAGACTGTTCCGGATGCCGACTAGAAAGGTGATGAAACTACTTGTGCGGATATATATAGAGGATGGATTTAGTTGTGAAGTGTTGTGTGGATGTGGAGAGATATGCGAATAAGTCCAGAGAAAGAGCAGAGGTAGCAAAAAGGATCCGGAATGTGAAAGATAGCAGAACAAAGAACAGAGGAAAGATGAAGTGCAGCAGATCAGTGTACTGAGCCTAACCGGAACTGAACTCCAGCATATGCAGATGCTTCCAATCAGTTCAAGACTGTGATTATCATCACTTTGTAGACAGTGTGTCTTCTTGTAGGCAGTGGGCCTCTTGTGAGCAGTGTGCTCGGGCAGTGAGCCCTAATTGGCAAGTGCCATTTTTGTAATTTCCTATTCTTCTAACAGAGAATAATTCTTGGGTTAATCACCCCGTGGTTTTCTCCCTTAACAGGGTTTCCACGTCAAAAATACTGTGTCATGTGTTTCTTACTTCATGGTTAATGTTTTGTGTTTGATTTTATGCTGCTTCAATTAAGAGGAAAGTTCAATAAGGGAAATAATTAGGATAACTGATTCACCCCCCCCCCTCTCAGTTATCAACAGTAGTCACACCAATGCACAAGTGATCACATACAAGGCCAGCTAACAAGTCTACCTAATCACATGATCAATCTTGTGGATATAGACCGTCAACTTCTGAGTTATCCCACTACAATCAATAGGCTGTACACACCTAAAAAATTGCATAACTCATAGTTCCAATATACTGAAACATGCAAACCCATTATTGCAGTAGAAACTACAAACTTGAGATCTCAAAGAATAAAAAATATCATGTAGACAACATGACTCAAACACCAGATTACATACAAATCTGATTTGCCAAACATGTCCACAACCTAAGCACCATAGTCTAGAAAACTAGAAGCATTACCATAAAAATGCTGAGTGTCATATCACATACTAGCACTCCCATGTAGAGCAAGCATTTCACCTCCTCACACCAAGCACAAAGTATGCAAAACTGCAACTATATCATCCAACAACACCCCAAAAGCTAGGGTCTAGAAATAGCTTAACTGCAGCTTCACAAAACCACAAGTTTTTCTCTTGACTGTGTAAAACTTGCAAAACCACTATGTTTGAAAAACACCCATGCACATCCATACCCACTTCACATTTGGAAGACCAAGAATATGAATCAAAAAACACCATAACGGTTAAACTACAAAAATGGATCATCATGAATATGCATAACCATAGATTTTAGGAAAAACTATGAAATCCCTCAAAACCAAGGAACATGATTTTGAGACATGCAAGTACAAAGCATCCATTAAAGGAAACAACAGTTCGGGAACTTCAGGCCCTCTTGTAGGCCATTTCCACAACCACCAACATGCACATGCATTCGAGGGAGATAAGCTATTTTAGAAGCTCTCAGACCATCCAATGATCAATTCCATAGCCTACATGCAATCAGGGTAACAAAAAAATTATGCCTTCCAATACCAGGATAAAACACCCAGCATAAGCACATTTCTCCATAGCTAAAAAACAACCCAAGCTTTTCCATATCATCAGGGAGCCTCTCACACAGACACCCAATAAAGAAATTTGTTACATCTCAACCATAGAGTAAAATATTCCACCATGCATCAGGATTATCATTTCAATATGACCAGCTCTAGAGTCTCCATCTTCAACATCCTTCAAGCGCCTGTTGTAACATGAAGACAAGATCAACTGCAAGACTTCCACTTAAACAAGGATCAATCATCAGTCAATTCCTTTAGATTTCCTCAAGCTTTCTAGGATAAGAAATCTTTTACAGAAGAAATATCCAGAACCAGAAACACCAGAAATAAAGAAATCCCAGCAAAAGGCTCTGATACCACTTGTAAGGAAATGAGAGCATCTCAGAACGTATTTCAAAGAACAGTGGTGTCTTCAATAGATTTAAAATTCATTAGATTGCCTCAAAAAAATGCACAACTATGCCACAAAGTGGAATCAGACATAGTTCATTTCCAACATTAACCCTTAGAGGAAAGTAGAAGCAACATTAACCAATTTTAACAATAGAAATATTAAACATGAAAAATAGAACCAAAACATAGATTTACGTGGGGAAAACCCTTATAGGTAAAAAACCCCACACTCCAAAAGCCCAAATCGCCACTGTATTATTCAGCAACAAAAAATATAGTTACAATACAAATCTGGCACTAAGCCTTTCATGGAGATTAACATCCTATTCCATCTGGAGACAATTTGATAGTCTCTCCTCTCATATCTTTCTGTCTTGCTTGGTTCTAGGTATCACACTCATCTAGCATTCAGAACTACATGTCCATGCATGGGTGTTGAGACTACTTTTCTTGTCTCTAATAACCAACTGAACATAATAGCTTGAACTCTCTCACTCTGTCTCCCTCTCAACTACTTTGCCCTATGTTACAATGCATTTAATATATCACATTACAGAAGAGAACATTTGGTTCAACTACCATAATGGACCAGATAGTTACAAAAGGCAACCATTCAATTGACAATATTTGTGATATACATTGCCAATAGAACATTGGTTATTTTGTCCTTCTGCCATGTCAAGGAGCCACGTCACCACTGTCAAATGAATTCCTAGCATCCCAGCTCATAACTGTTTCCATGACTATTCATATTCATGAGATCTAATTATCCCACATTCATTAGCCAGTGATCCTTTGATCGCTTTATATACAAGACCAATCAATAAGACTATTGTCAACAATTTTGTTCCCGATGATGCCAGTCTAAGCCTCATCAGAATAGCCCATGCCATTGGAGACCACTCCACCATCCACATCGGTGGTTCCTTGTCCCACTGATACCCAAGCCTTCATCCTTTGTCGATGTAACATGAAATAGCAAAGAGACATCTTCCAGCCACGCTGATGTCACTTGTTATGTTGATCGTTGGAATGACTCTCACCGATGCCAAACCTCCATCAGAGTGACTCAACACATTAGAATGACATTTGAAAACTGGGCCGATAGTGATTTTCATGCCGATGACCTTTCTCTATCAGAATGACTCTCACCAACATCAACCACCATCGGAGTAACACACACCATTGGTGATAGTCTCTCAGATCACACCGATAGTTCACGTCTTGCCGATACAAAGGACAACCCACTACTTTCATGTGATTGTTGAGACTCTTGCCAATCGTTGAGACAAAAGGTCAACTCTTGCCGATGCCTGTAAATCTAAGACACATGTACTCAACATCGCCTTCCCCACAAGAATAATATTACTCAGCTATGGTTTTGTGAAAGCAACAAGGTTACTAAAGCTAGAAGTCCTCATTATTTCCAACTACCCCCATTCTCTGGCCTAAGTCTACCCTTCTTAATCCAGAAAGAACAAATCTATAGCCAGGAAAATAGGGGCATACTTCTTTGAGAAACATTCAAAGGAACACAAAGGGAAATCCTATCAATGTAGCCATATTAAAAATTGATGTAGACAACTAATGACAAGGACTCCATTTATAATGAAAATAGATTGAGGCTCATCATTTGAATAGTCTTCACTCTCCATCAATCTACATAATTCCATTTCAGGTATCCATAGGCCTTGCACACTTGAATTTATTGTTGGAAATACTTGATAATCACAATACAACTACCAAAGTAAAGGGTGACAGCCTGAGGTGTTAAAATTACGTATCGCATGAACAATGACTGTCTAGTGTAATCAACAAAATGTGCTTGAAGATCGGGATCAACTGAAAAACATGGCAATTGTCAAATAATAGCTCAACCATACTACTCTATGCATAGAGATCTGAATCTGAATTTGGACCATTGATCGAGGACACATTAGAAAGAAATATGTGGCTATTAGGATGCCACATGTCATCCCATCACACCATCGCAAGCTTTGGAGGGTCGCACACTATCATCACTGTGCTCATACACTAGGCATCATCTTTATTCTCCTGGGACCAAGTCCCACCACTTCCATAGAACTATCATCGCACTAGTGCATCCTCAGAAGATATGCTGGTTATAGGACATGTGATATCACAATGGCTCCAGATCTACCTTCAAGAATAGGGAACCAGCTACTAAGCCCATAGGACCAATAGTGGATGAAGCTAAGGACATTATATTATCACTTAAGCCAATTTTAATCGGATTTCAAGAAATAAAACAGGGAAATGTATGGGGGTTCCACCAGTCGACATTAGTGAACCTTCAAGTCATTAAAGTAGGACAATTAAACCTTTCAAGATGAGTTTGGTAATATTCCATTTATATGTTGACAATATCAATGGCTACAATTTATGGAGAAAGTATACCTGAAAAAGACACATGGATGTGGGTGACATGTAATATAATGCTTGAGGTTGAAGATTAACTTTGAAGCAATTGATCTCTTATATGTATCTTAGTGACAAGTAGTACATTTAAAGATTGAATAATTCCCACATTATAAATATGGAGTTAATCTATGCCTTAATCTATATATGTTTCGTATGGAGCTTGGAAACATTGTTCCTACATAATTTATGGGAGACAAACTACCTAATATGATAGAGAAGTGCTTGTTGAAGTTATTTTGTTATAATGCCTGCAAGTAGAAGGATTACCAATCATTTGACATAATGACCATGTACAAAGTGCCTATTATTTGTTAACTTAATTTCACATACTAAATGTATGACATGTGTTTGACAAAATCCTTACAAAAAAATCTAAGAACTAAACTAATAGAAGGTGGAAAGTAAACCTTGACACCCTATTTTGGTATGAGGTACACTTGATGAACTTGAGAACTAAAGGAAACCTATAAACTATAATTTTTTTCTCAATTATGGTTGGTTTATAATCATATTTTGGATGATGGTCTAGGATGTATTTTTCCAGTAACAAGATTATGATTGTGTTCTTGGTAGGTCTAAAATTCACCATCTATATATGGTTCTCTATGTTCTTGTTGTTCATCTTATCTAAGAACTTGATATCATAACCACTAGACTTAGATGAGGTCAAACCATAAGACTAACTAATTTGGTAGTTGGGCTATTAGATGACCTCCACAAGTTAGGAGCAAGTCTGATACATGAGTGGTATAGCCAACTATCACTAATGGCATGTAGGTGTTGGATGCCAAGAGCTATCTACCATATCTTAGGGACTAGCTAGCTATCACTAGTAGCACACAAATGATGGATGCTAGGAGCTACCCATAGTATGAAAGGGCTTAATCAACTTCATTAGTGGCATGTAAGTAAAATATGATAGGACCTATTGTACCTTGCACACATGCCCCATTTTGTTAAAATATGGACCCCCTCTTTTCTTGTGTCATTTGGTCAAAGTTTCCAATTTTTAGTATTGGGCATTAGAGAGTGATTTCTTGTTAAATAAAGCACTATTTTGCAAGGTTTCATGCACTTTACTTCTCCTACTTATGTGACAAAATGTTCTTGTTGAATCCTAAGTCAATAGGTCTAGGAGGGGAGAATTTTTATTCCAAAGCCTTATTTATTGATTAGGGGTATGAGTTGTAGAAGTAATCTTGATCGGAATTGGATTCACATTCCAAATTTCAGAACTATCATCTTGATTTGCATGATAAACTTTCAGTGATGTTGGGATGAAATACATTTGGTTTAAAAATTGTGGAAGTTTTCAGTCCTTAGGGATATAGTAGGGATCTAACAAGCATTGGGATATATCCCTTATGCTCCAAAAGTCTCGCCTCCCTTAATTCTCTCACAAAAAAATGTTTTTAAGTTTAAAGGATGCAAATGTGGGGTTTACATGACTAAAGGGACAATGTAGAGAAACCATACCCATTGGGATAAATCCTCTTAAGACCCCTTTTCCCACACATCCCAATGACTATCGTTTTCCCACAAAGGTAAAGTGAAATTTAAAAAGAGAGAATGCAAGGATTAGATTAGGACGTGCATGTATCTTGATGGCACTAAAAGTCTTGGAACCTCCACATCCTTACCTCTAGGTATAATTCTTTTCATTATGTCATCATTTGAGTTTACATTTATGGTGGATTTAAGGGTCATTTTAGGCCTAGTTAGGAGATATAAGTTGTTTATCTCCTACAAGAGATCCATAAAAAATGAAGGTGTTGGATCCAAGATGATAGGATGATGGATTTGGAATTGGATTAGTAGACAATGGTGGAGGATCATGAGGATCTTGATTGACATTATGCTCAGTAAAAAGTTGATTGTCTATATTTTCTTATGGACCAAGTGCCTCATTAAGGGAAGTGGATGTTGTTGGATGATGGATAGGATTAGTTGGAGGATGGATAGGAGTAGTGTTGGAAGTGGTGGGTTTGGGATTAAGTGAATTATCGATAGGAGGAATTTGGATTTCTTGCTCATGGACAGTATCTTGATCATAGAGAAGATATAGGTTATGGATAGGTTGATCATATGATAGAATGAAATCGGGGATGGGTTTAGATAAGATGTTTAGATCTTGATTAGGATGAGGGATTGGTGTTTCCATATGCTTTGGACTAAGCTCATGACATATTTCTTGTGTTTGGATGGAAGTAGGAGACTCTTGGATAGGCTTTCAATAGACTCTCGATGATCAACAACATGAGTGTATAATGGATCTTGACTTACACTTATGGTAAGGGATTCTTCAAGAGGCTTCATAGGTTGAGGGATATAACATGAATTTGGAGGAATAGGAATATTGATTGAAGGTTCTTAGATAGATTCAAGGATAGGCATGTGATTACATGGAGGTGGTTGATTCCTTACTAATAGCCATTAGATCACATCCTTCATGAGTGTATGGGTGGATGGACAATATAATGGATGAATAATAATGGTGGATGTTGTAGGATTAGTATTTAGATTAGGTGGAGGGATAATGGGATTGGATGTAATAGGATTTGGATTAGAGTTAAGGTTTGATGGTTTAGAATTTAAATGGGTTGGAGATTGGCTTAATGGATTAAGATTAGGATTTGGAAGGTTTGATGGGGGATTTATGCAAGATGTCAAGGCTAGAGTGGCATTCCCTTGTCAAAGGTAGCATAAGGATGACTTAAGGATGCTTGATTTTGATGCAAGGTGTAGCTAGCACTAGCATGCTCATGTTGTAAGGGATTTTGAGGTGGATGTTGAGGAATATTATTGGAATAGGTTGATGTGGAATTGACATGATATGTGGATGGACTAGGTTGATATGGTGATGGAGGTGACACATGGGATTGGGGTGATTTGTCAAGCTTAACCTTTCTATAATTATAAAACTCAAGGATGCACTTCCCAAGTGTGGCACAATTGGATGTCTTATGACCTTTGATCCTATGTATTCATAATGTTCACTATCATTGTACCAATAGGGTTTAATGATATTTGGATCATATTGTTTTATCTTAGGAAGCTCAATCAATTTTTCTTGAACTAATATTTGTAACAATATCTCAATGGGATCTTTTCATGGAGAGTTGAAGGAACATGGTAATGGGGGTATTGAAGGGTTTTGTGAGGTAGGAGGATGTATTGTGATGGAAGAATTGGAGGGATTGGTGGGGTACAAGGACATGGAATTTGAGAGTCTTGGATAAGCATGTGGTTGGATGATGATGGGATACACATAAGTTGTATAAGAAGGATTGGTGTTTCCCTTCTCAAAGATAGCATGAGGAGATCTTATGGATGTTGGCTATTGGCTCAAAGAATAACTAGGACTTGCATGTTCTTGTTGTAAAGGATCTTGATAGCCTTGTAGGTAGATTTGGGAATGAGATGAAATGTTGGAATAAATAGTTGGATGGTCTTGAGGTATGGATTGATGTGGAATAGGTTGAGGTAAGATTAGCTTGATATGTGGTTGGACTAGGTTGGTATGAAGTTGATGAGGATGACATATTGGATTATGGTTGTGGTTTTTTAAGGATAAAGGTTTTGGTTGAGTTTGGTTTTCTTGGGTAGCTAAGAGTTGTTGAAGAAGGTCTTGTTGTTGTTGTTGGATGAGAGCTTGTTGTTGTTAGATGAGGGCTTTTTGTTGTTCATCTAGGAGTTGTAATTTTTGAATGAGTTGTTGAAGTTGTTTTTGGGTGGTGACTTCTTGTCATTGTGAGATAGTGGGATTTGGTATGTGTGAAGATGCATTATGGTTAGGAATTTGGACTTGTGAGGTTTGGGGTAAGGTGGATGCTGGATAAGTTTGGGATGTGGATAAGTTGGATGGGTTGTTGATGGGAGGTAGGTATGATGATGTAGGAGTGACTTGGTGCTTTTGTAGAATCTTTTAAGTTTGTGTAACATTCTTTGGGTGTCATATGGATAATTAGGGTAAAATGGATTAGATTGGATGAAAAAGATGATTGAGATAAGATAATTAGATAGGAAATTATGATGCAAGGGAATGATTAGGATGAATGCTAGATTTGGTTGGAATATTGATCCTTTTTTTAAAAAATTGGAGATATTTTAGTTTTTTTGGATTTTTGGAGATATTTTGATTTTTTTTAATTTTTAATTTTTTTGGATTTGTGAGATTTTGGTAAGAAAAAAAAACACAAAAAGACAATGACTGACTTGACTTAACAAGGAAATTGGTGCAAATTGCTTCATGACTAAAGTGGCTTATACTAGTTTTGCATAAGGAAAACATGCCAAGCACATGAACAAACCTAGAATTATTCAAGTAGGAGTGTCATATCCCATGGACTCACTTAGGTATGACTTTAATCTCCACTATTAGATAATGGTAATTTCCATCCCTTGATACCATTTATCATTGCTTGGATAGATAGGGAATGCAAGGTTATGCACCACCTTATTGTTAGAAGCTTGATGGTGTTGTCATTGATGTTAACCTCTAGTAAATGGTTCACTTGGTTTCTAAGTGCTTTTGGGACAATTTGAACAAAAAGGTGTATAGTATGACAGAGTATGTTTAGTGTTGTGCTCTGTATTTCCTCATGGTTGAAGATATGTTTGTACAGTTTGGAAGTGATGATCAGAGGTGTTCAAAAGTATTATAGCTAGAATCTCAGGTTCTAGATCATGTGGTAGTGGAAGATGTGTTTGACAGAGTAATTGACTACATGAACAAGGGTGTCTAGGAGAAATGAGATTGCTCCACATTTCTCTGCATTAAGGTTTCTTGTCTTGTGGTTCTAAGAACATGTATATATTACCTGTATCTATCTCCCCTTGAAGTTTCTAGTGTTGAGTTGCTCTGCAAGTTTAGTTCTTGTGTTGGTTCTTAGTGGTAGTGCATCCTAATATGTAGAATGAAGACATTCTTTATTTTAGGTAGTTGTGGTAGTGTTACAAAAGATTTTGATGATGTTGGAATATTCTAGAAAGATGTGTAGAAGATGTGGAATGTTTCTTCTTGGTTCACATGATGTTTTTGGACTTGGAGAGGTGTGTATGTGGTCACTTGTAGTGTTAGTTTAGGTTTGGCTAACCTGGCTTGCTAACGCTATTTTTAGAGGTACCTTGTGGATTGTGGATGTGATGAGTAGCATGGTGATACAGATTTGAGTCCTAGTTAACCCTTGGCGTGGTCCACCTTCACTTATTTCCACCACAAAAGTGTTTGGTGCCGACCTATTTCGGTGTTGTACATTTGAGGTGCACACGTTTCATTAAGGCTAACCTAATTGAGATTGTTTTAGGTTGCAGATGGTATAAATACAAGGTGAAACTTGAGTGGAAAAGTGTAGAGCAGATGATGTGAATCAAGGGTGGTGAAATAAGTGCAATCTTAAATGCTTATCACTCTCGAATGTAGTGAGTAGAAGGTATCTACATTTTAGTTTTCTTGAAGTTGCTAGCAATGAGCTGAAGGTTGTAGATGGCATAGAGTTGCAGTGGTTGATTTCTCCTATTGCTTTGAGATAGTGAATATCTCTATAACAGTCCTCTTCTATTCTTCTCTCTTTTACATAGTGAGTCCTTCTAGCAATGAGCCTTTCTTTTGGGCAGTGAGCCCTTGGCAGTGAGCCTATTTGTTTTTGGTGTTTCTATTCATATATATATATATATGTGAGTTAATCCTCACCGTGGTTTTTCCATTCTTAGGTTTTCCACGTAAATTTGATGCTCTTATGTGTTTGAATGTGTTTGCATTGATGTCTCATATGTTTACATTATGCTAATGCATATTAAGAGTTTGAAGTTTGAAATATCATTGAGGGTTTAATGTTTTAATGTATAACTGATTCACCTCCTCTCTCAATTGTCCTATGCATCTAAAAATTAGTATCAAAGATGAGTTCCTTAAATAAGCTTTACCACTTGAGGTAGATCCAGATGGTACACAGGAAAGGTACTACAATTCCCTTGTTTGATGGATCAAATTAGGCATTCTAGAAGATCAGGATGGAAAGATTTCTTGTCTCTTTAGGGTATGGTGTATGAAGTTAGTTGAGAAAAAATATATTATACCTACTAATGGTCCAAAGGATGATGATGAGATTAATGACCATGAGAACAATGGCAAGGCAAGGAGTGCTCTTCTGAATAGTCTTTTTGATTCAGAATAGGTGAAGGTAATGAGCTACAAAACTTCTCATGAGATCTAGAAGTTGGAAAGTATCTATATGAAGTAGATGAGAAAGTCAAGAAAGCAAAGATGTAGAATTTGAAGACCAAGTTTGAAACCTTAAAAATGTCAGAGGATGAAAATATTGCAAGCTACATGCAGAGAGTGGATGAAGTTGTCAATTCCATCAATGGTCTTGGTGGAAAGTTGGAGGAAGTTGAAGTGGTAAAGAAGGTACTAAGAACTCTTCTGAAATCTTATAGTGCTAAAGTTTCTTCTATTGAGGAAGTTCAAAAATTGGATACTTGTACTAGAGATCAATTATTTGGTACTTTAACTACTTTTGAACTAAGAGAGTTTGGTCAAGATGACTCAAGAAAAGTGACTGCTTTTAAGGTTTGGAAAAAGAAAAGAATGATGAATCAGATTCAGATGACTTTGATAAAATAGAAGCAAATTTTGTAAGCAAATTGAAAAAGGGGTCTAGAAAATATAGAAGTTACCCTTCAAATATTTTAGTAGTAGAAAGATAGGTCATTATGCTTCAAAATTTTTTATCAAACTTTCAAACGGCAAATACAAGGATAACAAGGGTAAACCGATCAAGATGAGTTATTATGTTAAAGAAAATGCTAGCATATCTGATGATGAGTCTAACTACCCTGATGATGGAAGTGATGAATGCTTGTTCATGGATTTGAATGTTAGAACTAATTCTACTGACTCTAAAAGATGTATGAAGGAAATTGCTCAAAAAATAACGTACAATATCAAAGGAGCACTGGTAACTAATTTTCATGCAAAAGAAGAGGAAAACTACTCATAATTGATTGTGGATGTTCAAATCTTATGATAGGTGATAAGAATAAGTTTTTTAAGCTTGAGAAATTTGATGGAGGTTTTGTTCAGTTTGGAGATGATGCATCTACTAAGATTTGTGGAAAATGTTCAACTAGTTTTGATGGAAAACACAATACAAATGATGTTCTCTATGTTAAGGGTCTTCGACATAATCTTCTAAATGTAGGACAAATGTGCAGTAGAGGATATAACCTTGTGTTTTAGGATGGTGGCTATGAAATTAGAAAAGAAAGCTCTAGAACTCTGGTTGCTATAGGAACAAGGACAAAAGGAAATGTATTTCAGGTCAAAGGTGTTAACGGTATGTGTTTTATGACTGAAATCAATGAAAGTTGGCTATGGCATAGAAGAATTTGTCACATGAATTTTGATAGCCTAGTGATGATCAGCTCTACTCAAGCTATGAGAGATCTACCAAGAATTACAAAGCCCATCAATACAATTTGCAAAGAATGTCAAATTGGGAAGTAAATGAGGAAGAACTTCAAAATCAAATAATATTCTACCATAGGACCCCTAGAGTTGGTACATATAGATCTATGTGTACCCACAAGAATTGGAAGCTTTCTAGGTGACATGTATTTTATGTTTTTGATTTATGATTACTCTAGAATGACTTGGGTAACCTTTCTCAAAGAAAAATTAGAATCTCTAGATAAGTTTAAATCATTTAAAATTATAGTTGAAAATGAAATAGATTTGAAAATCAAGTGCTTGAGGTCTAAAAGAGGTGGTGAGTTCACCTTCAATGAGTTTAACTATTTTTGTGATGATCATGGAATAAAAAGGCATTTGTCAACTCCTAGGACTCCTCAACAGAATGGAGTTGTAGAAATGAAGAATAGGATAGTTCAAGAAGCAGCAAGGACAATGTTAAAAGAATCAAATATACTAGCTATCTATTGGAGAGAATCCATTCACACTATAGTCTACATATACAAACCAAAGTGCTAGCAAGGGTCAACAATACAAACACTCCATATGAACTATGGTATGGAAGAACTCCTACTGTAAAATATTTTATAGTGTTTGGAAGTAAGTTCTACATTAGGAGAGATGAAGAAAACTTGGGAAGCTTTGATACAATATTAGATGAAGGAATATTCCTTAGATATTCTACAAAGAGCAAGGCTTACCAGTGCTACAACAAGAAGCTAAGAAATTAGTTGAAAGTGCAAATGTCAAAGTTGATGAAGAACCACATCAAAGCTCAGTGCTAATAGAAGGATATGAATTTGATGAGCTCCATTGCAGAGAAGAAGAAATATAAGAAGAAAAGGAAAAGGAGATGCATGTTGATGAAGAAGATTCTTTGAAAATGATTCCTGAGACTCCCAAGTATGTGCAGAAGAATCATTCTGAAGATCAAATCATTGGAGATAAGGACAAAGGTGTTTTAACAAGAAGAAAAATTTCTATGGAAGATGAACATGTAAATTTGTGCTTGCTATCTAAAATAGAACCCAAGACAGTGACTGAAGCATGCAAAGATGAACACTGGATCAAAGGTATGGAAGAAGAATTGATGCAGACTAAGAAAAATTAGACTTGGGAAATTGTCCCAAGACTAGCAGACAAAACTGTAATAGGAACTAAATGGGTATTTCATAATAAATTAAATGAGAATGGAGAAGTAGTCAGAAATAAGGCTAGGATTGTATGTAAAGGCTACTCACAAGTGGAAGGAATAGATTATGAGGAAACATATGCTCTGGTGGCAAGAAAGGAGGCCATTAGAATGTTCTTGGCCTTTGCAGCTCGTAAGAACTTCAAAGTTTATTAGATAGATGTGAAATCTACTTTCTTGAATGGGGAATTGGAAGAGGAAGTATACATTGAATAACCAAGACACTTTCAGTTATCAAACGATCCATATATGGTTTACAAATTGAAGAAGGTAGTGTATGGACTCAAACATGCTCCTAGAGCTTGGTATGCAAGATTGGATAGATACTTACTGTAGCAAGGATTCAAAAAGGGAACTACAAATAACAATTTGTACTTCAAAGTTGAAGAATATCAAATCCTAATTGTGGAGGTATATGTTGATGATATAATCTTTGGAGGAAATCAAGGTATTTGCAAGAGATTTATAGAAGAGATGGAGAAAGATTTTGAAATTTCAATGTGTGGGGAAATGAATTTCTTTCTTGGATTACAAATCATTCAATTAGAAAAAGGTATTTTCATTTCACAGTCAAAGTATGCTAAGGAAATGTTGAAAAAGTTTGGAATGGAGGATTCCAAACTAGTATGTACTCCCATGACTACTGGTTGTAAGTTAAGCACAAATGATGAATCTCCTAACACTGATCAGAACAAGTACATATTAATGATTGGTGGAGTGTTATATCTAACTACTACTAGATCGAATATCATACATGCAGTTTGTGTTTAAAATGAAGGTAGAACTGTTGCTATGAACCTTAAAATTTTGTGTAGCAAATTTGAAAAAAAGATTAACTTGTAACAATTTACTCAACTTGATTTATTTGCACATTCAATTCAAAATAGCAGAGAAGAGAAGAGAAGAGAAGATCTTGCACAATATTTACGTGGAGAAACCCTTTCAGGAAAAAACTCCACACCCAAAGATATTTCCTGCTTGTATTAAATCTTCTTTGAAAGGATTACATTTAATACTTGAAATTTCTCTAAGTCCTTGATGCACTTCAAAAACTTTTTCCTTTTTTCTCTAAGTCTTTTTTTCTTTCTCAAATCAACTCTCTGGAAAATGTATGGGGTTTTCAATTAAATAAAAGCACCCTCTTTTAAATTCAAGAACTTCTTTTTAATTCAACACTTCTTAACAAGAGCTTGAAACTCAAAATATAATCAATTACATTTGATAACATAGCTTCCAAAGCTTATGCAAAAATCAAGCTCACTCAAATTAAGAAGACTGAACTCAAACATAGTCCAAACGCTAAGTTAACTGATCCTCCAAGATGTGGGTGTCCAAGTTGGCTAAAAATAGGTTTCCCATCATCAAACTTATCACCAAGTAGAAGCAACATTGGAAACTCCTCTATTTGGGCATCCATACTTGCCCAATGAGTTTCTGTTAACTGAAGTGATCAAATACACATCAAAATCATGCAAAAAAACATGTAAGATTGATGTCCCCAAGGTTATTCTAAAATATCTTGTTCTATACATGCAATTGACATGCACACACCAAATCCAACATGCAACTGATACCCATTACCTGAAATTCTGAGAAGTACCATCGTGCAACTTTCTGGAGTTGGAGTGTCTTGCAAGTAATTTCTTAAAAACTAGCATGCAACTGACATGCAAGCATTGTAATCAACATGCAACTGATACCCATTTTCTGAATCACTGAGATGTACCATCCTACAAGTTTCTAGAGTTTGAGTGTCTGCAATTAATCTCACAAAAATGACATGCAACTACATGCAAGGTCATATAACTAACATGCAAGAACATGCAAGGTTATACAAGTCCATAGGAATGACATGTAACAACATGCAACAAGATGTAAGGTCATTCAAGTCCATAGGAGTTACATACAACAATATACAAGCACATGCAAGTGATATGCAACAACATGCAAGTCAATATGAGCAACATGCATCAACATGCAACAACATGCAAGTGCATGCAAGCTACATGCAAAAAACATGCAAGTCCATGCAAACTATTCTGACCACATGCAAGTAATATCCACTTCATGCATTTCTAACGCTATAGTTAACTCCAACATTATATCCATGCAAGGTCTCTCAACAATATCCACTCATGTACATAAAAAACCACAACTCCAAGTCTAAAAATATTGCCCAAGTCAAACTCCCACTGACTAGGAGTTATCAAACTCTATCTTAAGACTTAGGAGAAGTCAACAAGGTCTTCATGGCTCCCATCTCAAAGTGGACACCCAAGTTTGATATTATCCATTTAGAACATATATGCAAAAGTCAAAGTGTTGTAATTAATAAATAATTAATCTCTCAAAGTCTTAATGTGTTGGGGAACACATTCTAAGAACTTTGGAGACACATAAATTGGTTAGGATTGCAAGTTAATGGCAACTTATCCCAACATTCTCCCACTTGACATTATACATTGCAATAACTCTAAATGATATAATTAAACTTTAAATCATAGGGAAAAACATCCCTAGCCATCAATGTACCATTGATTCTTCAACATAATTTTGTGCTCCAACAAGATACCTATAAAAGCAACGATGATAACCATCATCTGAAACAAGAACTCCTTACATCATGTCACCCACGATAAACAAGAAACATGCCAAGGTGAAACATATCAACTGTCACTGAAACTTGCACCAATCTCAACATGAACACAAGCATCAAATCATATGATAACATAATACTCTGAGTGTCTGCCACACTCATACCAAATGGAAAAGCAACTACAGCAAGTTGCTAGCTCATCCAAAATATCCATACCTCAAAACTAGGGTAAACAAACCATCATATGTAGAACTCCATGCCATCAACATACCAACCCAAAACTGCAATCAAGTCCTTGTAAAACAATCCTAATAATCATCCATCCTCTCATCTCAATGCAACATACCAATGTACAAATGACCAAAGACAAGGCCAACAAACAAAATCTGCAATAATACTGAATGGATCTGTGGATATTGATGGTCCACATCCAAGTCTTCAATGCAACCAATGGGTAAAGGCAACCCACTAAACCTGCACAACTCGTAGATCCAAATAGTGAAACATGCAAAATCATCTTCACATCAATAACATGCAAACTGAGATAACCAAGAATATATTATGACAATAAAGAGCATATAGATCCAAGAACTGCCACAGCATGGGTAATGTCAAATCTGAAAATAAGATCAAGGCATTTAAAAATCCTCTTATAGCACTTCTCTTAGAGGATGTGGCTAACTCCTCTACCATATAGTGTCAAAATATATAATGATATGCATAAAACATCTCTCTTTACCAATCTCTAAGTAACTCTCTCAAGTCCTCTTAACCATTGAAGAAAGAGATCAAGGAGTTACCAAATTATTGTTAACAACAATATCACTTGACTCCAATGCAAACCTCAACTCCATAAACATGAGAATCTTCAAGAAGAAGAAAATATTCCAAGAAAAAGAGAAATTGCAAAATCATACCATGTCTTTATACCACACTAACCTGTGCCAAACTGTGTAAAGTAAGATCTCTTTCAACGCTCCCAAACTGAAAAGGTATCAACATCTAACATCCAAATTATGATGAAAACATGGCAGTAATAGATGTTAACCTTTCACTAAAAGTAGATCAAACTAACCAAACATTCCCACAACAAAGGGAATAAGCCCAAAAACTACAAACCATTTCTGTACCTCTCCAAAACAAATCCTTAGAACTAGTTCTATAGCTCAAGATCAACTAATAATGAGAACAACAGAAATCCATAAACCCATGCATCTACTTATCAACAATCCTTTTCAAGACTAGTGTAAAAGAGAAGATAAGATACATATAAATAATGCATCTAATAATCAGGTGGGAAACACCTATTAGATCATTTACCTACCGAGTAGACCAAGAGTGGGACACAAGATTGTCCTTGCATATAACACAAAGAAATAAAAGCTTATAATAAAGACAACCTTCTCATAAGGTCTATAATGGACTCACATCCATTTCCAAGTGTAGGCTTCTCGATCTTTTTGTTGACATCTCATAATGAGAAATTTTTCCAACACATATCTCTAAGTTCAAGAGATTTCATACCCCACCCAAATCTCTCAACTATCCATGAGTTTTTAGCAATCAATCCATGCTAACTTCAAATGTAATCTACACAATCATGAAGCTCCAAGAAAATGATTATTACTTCAAAACCAAAGAGAACTTAACCAAACCATTATCAAAGTTCCAACTATAGAATTAGGAACATATCAAGATATCATGATCTAACATCTTCTCAAAAAGATCATATGCTCCAATGAACATATCTTGCTCCCAAGAGCACCTGTATTATGCCAAAAAACTCTAACTCATGATCAAGAGTGCAACATGACATAATACTATACATCCTCTAAAACAAGGATCATATATAAAAAACTGATAAGTTATAAATTCAACACCTCACTAACCACTCCAAGAGTCCTCCATGGAAAACCAAGATGTCAACACCTCTTCAAAAAATATGAAAATCTAGCATCCTCTGTCAATAGAACCAAAAATGTCAATAGACACTTAATGCAAACTAAAGGCATAATCCAAGAGCTTCTTATGACACCAACAACCATTGCAAAAGATCATCCATCTTCTAATCATGGTTCACAACACTGTAACAACAACAGTTTAGAACCAATAGCTTTAAACAAAGAAGATAGAACACATTATGTAGCTGCACAAAACTCCCACTGAAAGGGATACCAAGTTATGCATGGTATCATGATCAACATCATTACCAAAACTCCACTGAAAGTGAAAAAATCTTCTTATGCAACATAACATTTACTGCTATAGATTCCAATGAATAACTAAATCAGGGACTCCAAACTACCCTTTCTTCTCAATACAAAAAATACCAATGTAATGAAGGTGACCAAGAAGAGGCCTACCAAATAGAACCCACATCAACTTATTCACAAGATTTGCACACATGTAACATCTCATAGGAGAAAAACATGATCAGTGCTCCAATCTTTAATAACTTAAAAAATAGATTCAACCCCACATCAGTAACATGTAAAACAAATCTAACCAGGTATAACATGTAGATTTATGAGACTCAAACACCAGAATCAACTCTAAATCTGATTTGCCAAATAAATCCACATAGGAGAAACCATAGATCATAGGAACCCAACAAGCAGCCTTGCAAATATGAAATTGTTTCCATCTAGAAAGTGTCTGAACACAATTTTCCACAAATCTACAAACCACAGATTTTGATTAACATGTAAAACTTGCAAAACCATATCTTTGTAAATCTGAAACCATTTAAATATCCAAACATTCACACCAATGAACACAATCAAATATGTCATCTGAAATAATGGAATATCACACATCTACAAACCCACAATCTTTCGAAATAGGAAAACTATGAAAACCTACATATTCAAAATATCATGAATATGAGAAAGAGAATCGAGGTTGTTCAAGAGTGTCCATATCATAGAAATACCAACTCCACAACCTCCATACAACCAGTGATAAAATTACTCAGTGCTTTCATGTAACCATGGGCTGAAACCATGAACCCAACATAAGCACTCCAAACTGTAGTCCAAGAAATGAGTGTTTTTCCATGTGATTAAGGTACCAAAAGTAACCATCTAACATAAACACCCTTTCATTGCACATGACCACAAGGTAAAGGAATAAAACCACTAAACAAGAGAATATACATATATTGTCAAAATGGAGCTCCAAATCACTATCACAGGATCAACTCCATAAAGATCCATAACCTTGAGCCTCAAGTGCCCAACAAACATTCTTTTGACATATCCATATGAGAGGTAAATGCAATGGCTTCCAAACTCACAGATCTGCAAAACCTACAAAACAGAGCTCCCACTGCAGCCAAAAAACCTTCAACACTTTAAGAGAAAGGTATCCCTCACTGTACACAACCATTGGTTATAATACCAAATGTTGAAAATGAAGGTAGAACTGTTGCTATGAACTTTAAAATTTTGTGTAGCAAAGCTGAAATAAAGATTAACTTGTAACAATTTACTCAACAATTTATTTGCACATTCAATTCAAGATAGAAGAGAAGAGAAGAGAAGAGAAGAACTTGCACAATATTTGCATGGAGAAACCCTTTCAGGAAAAAACTCCACACCCAAAGATATTTCTTGCTTGTGTTAAATCTTCTTTGAAAGGATTACATTTAATACTTGAAATTTCTTTAAATCCTTGATGCACTTCAAAAACTTCTTGTTTTTTTCTCTAAGTATTTTTTTCTTTCTCAAATCAACTCTCTGGAAAATGTATGGGGTTTTCGATTAAATAAAAGAACCCTCTTTTAAATTCAAGAACTTCTTTTTAATTCAACACTTCTTAACAAGAGATTGAAACTCAAAATATAATCAATTACATTTGATAACATAGCTTTCAAAGATCATGCAAAAATCAAGCTCACTCAAATTGAGAAGACTGAACTCAAACATAGTCCAAACACTAAGTTAACCAATCCTCCAAGATGTGGGCACCCAAGTTGGCTAAAAATAGGTTTCCCATCATCAAACTTATCAACAAGTAAAAGCAACATTGGAAACTCCTCTATTTGGGTGTCCATACTTGCCCAATGAGTTTCTGTTAACTGAAGTGATCAAATACACATCAAAATCATGCAAACAACATACAAGATTGATGTCCCCAAGGTTATCTTGAAATATCTTGTTTTGTACATGCAAGTGACATGCACACATCAAATCCAACATGCAACTAATACCCATTACCTGAAATTCTGAGAAGTACCATCTTGCAACTTTCAGGAGTTGGAGTGTCTTGCAAGTAATATCTTAAAACTAACATGCAACTGACATTCAAGCATTTTCAACAACATGCAACTAACATGCAAGCATTTTCAACAACATGCAACTGATACCCATTTCCTGAATCACTGAGATGTACCTTCCTGCAAGTTTCTAGATTTTGAGTGTTCTGCAAGTAATCTCACAAAAATGGCATGCAACTACATGAAAGGTCATATAACTAACATGCAAGAACATGCAAGGTTATACAAGTCCATAGGAATGACATGAAAGCACATGCGAGTGCCATGCAACAACATGCAAGCAGATGCAAGTGACATGCAACAACATATAAGGTCATTCAAGTCCATAGGAGTTACATGCAACAATATGCAAGCACATGCAAGTGACATGCAACAACATGCAAGTCAATATGAACAACATGCATCAACATACAACAACATGCATCAACATGCAACAACATGCAAGCTAATGCAAAAAACATGCAAGTCCATGCAAAATATTCTAACCACATGCAAGCAATATCCACTTCATGCATTTCTAACACTATAGTTAACTCCAACATTATATCCATGTAAGGTGTCTCAACATTATCCACTCATGTACATAAAAAAGCACAACTCCAAGTCTAAAAATATGACCTAAGTTAAACTCTCACTGACTAGGAGTTATCAAACTCTATCTTAAGACTTAGGAGAAGTCAAAAAGATCTTCATGGATCCCATCTCAAAGTGGGTGCTCAAGTTTGATATTATCCATTTAGAACATATATGTAAAAGTCAAAGTGTTGTAATTAATAAATAATTAATCTCTTGAAGTCTTAATGTGTTGGGGAACACATTCCAAGAACTTTGGAGACACATAAATTGGTTAGGATTGCAAGTTAATGGTAGCTTATCCCAATAGTTTGCCCTCTAGCTAGATCTCAAGCAGATCCAAGAGAATCATATGTTATAATAGTAAAAAGGATATTTAGATACTTGAAAGGAACTCCATATTTTAGCTTATGGTATCCCAAGGATACCGATTTCTCTTTGAGTGCATGTACATATGCAGATTGGGCAGGATGTACAAATGATAGAAGAAGTACAAGTGGTGGTGTTTTCTTTCTTGGAAGCAAACTAGTCTCATGGTTGAGTAAGAAACAAGATTTAGTTTCATTATCTACTATAGAGGTAGAGTACATTGCAACAACATCTTGTTGCACACAGGTGTTGTGGATGAAGCAAACATTGAAGGCTATCAAAGTCTCATATGATGAACCTATTCCTATTTTATGTGATAATACAAGTGCTATCAACATTTCAAAGAATCTAGTAATACATTCAAGAACAAAGAATATTTCAATCTAGTATCGCTTCCTAAGAGAGAAGGTTGCAAAGAATGTGGTGAAATTAGAATATGTGCCTACTAAGGATCAAGTTGTAGATATGTTTACAAAGGCTCTTCCTAAGGATACTTTTGAGTATCTCTAGTAGAAGTTAGGGGTTATTGCCCCTCCTTTTGATCCAGACCATCTTTATTGGCAACCAAAAAATTAGAAAATTTGATGGAAGTAGGAAAGAAAGATCCCTTCTTCTACAATATGAGATGTTCCTTATCAAACTAATTCAATTGCCTAATTATCTCTAGGAATGCAATTCTCTTAGGGACATATTTTGGCAACACACATGGCGCAACCTTGCTCCCATAGACTATAATACAAGTGGTATTAGTATGCAAAATCCAATCTCCCCAGTTGTGTTGAATTCCCAATTCTGCGGTCTTGTCTAGTGGCCTCAAAAAATCAAGAACATTAGGGTTCATTCTTTCACCTTCTAGTTCTAAGAAACCCAACAACCTCTTGATGAGATGATCCTCAAAAACAACATAATTTGCATCTGTATAATGCATATCCATCATACAAGTCCACATCTATATTGGAAGCAAAGTACCCTTTGGATCTTTCTCCTTAACATGCAAGTCTTTTTGCCACAATCTGGATCCAGCATACAAAAATATGTGGCACATCATTGAATACCACTTAAACTCTACTTTGGCATCTACAGTATATAGCTTATTCTTAATTTTAGTCAATTGCTTATGCATTTTATTAGCTATATACGTTGCATAGTCAAAAGGCTTTGTGGTTGAAATTTGTTGTATGTTTGTTGCTAACATCATCAAAGAGATTGACATTCTGTCTAGTGCATCCCTTCCCAAAACCTAGCACAGAGTATGGTATGTTTTCACAAATAAAAGCATGACCCATTGCACATCAAATGGCTCATCCTCTAGGTCTGATATCTTTACCAATTTTCCATCAATGTCCTTTGGTCTATGCTTGGGCAAATTAAAAGCTCTGTACCCATGTAGAACTCTCTTACATTCTTCCTTCAAAGAAGTAAGATTGATTCTTTTGCTAGTAGCATGGTTTAAGCCAAGCACACTTGAGATGTAGGATTTTGTGGTCCTAATCATGACAATGTTCTTCCTTGCCAAGACAACCCTAGACACGAGATCATACCTCTGTACAACTGCCCTCATAGAATCTAGATTTGGAAACACATTAAGGCATATCAATTTAGCTAAATCTAAGTTCTGGCCATTGCAAACTAGGACCTTGTATTCCCTTCTATCATACCAATGTTTAAACAAAATCCATCTTGGCACATGCAACTGGGTATCTCGATAGTCATAACACAGGTCCAAAAGTTTGTTATTCAACCCACTAAGACCATGTACATTTGTAGGTCTCTACGAAGACCCAGGCAACTGAATCATGAGGTCCTCATCTAAACTCTATTTTGAGGTGGATGGTTGGCTTATTTGACTCATTTTTAAATTGTTTTTCATAGATTAGGGATTTTCCTTTTTCTATTGATGCTCAAAACTATTTCACAGAATGATAATTCAATTGAAACAAACACAACTAGTGGAAGCAACTTACTTGTTTTCTTTCTCTGTAGATGCTTCAGAATCTTTATATTTTCTCATTCAATCCTTGCTGTGCACCAGAACTCTTCTTACACCCATAAAAATGATATGGAAAACCCTATTTTTCATCTTTAAAGAAGCTTTCAATTTAGGGCCAGTTGTATCAATGTGCGTCACTACGACCTTTATTACAATTCATGTTTTAGAGTGACTTCCAACATTTGTTGCAGTGAGTTTAAATTTTGGCCATTGATTTGAGCTTCTTCCTGTGAGATCAACGATCATGAGTTACCTGCTAGAATTGAAAATCTGATCTCTTACATTGAAAATTCATCAAGTAATAAAATAACCACATGTCAAATACACTTTTCTTGCTGACTCCTCTACCTTTTATATGATGTGGACACATGGCTTCATTTTGCAGCAGCGTGGTGGGAAGTGGGCCACCACCTTTTTCCTCTAGGAAAGTGCACTAAAATCTCCACATATCCTACCTTATGCAAACCTTTTTCTTCCTTTGAATGTTGGCCACGTGTCACAATCTTGTGACCATGCATTAAATCTTCCCTTTTGACAAGATTCCTCTAAGTGTCTATGCTATCGTTAGATTTTCCATTTCTTCTGGGTTATTTTTAATTGACACCTAGCAATGCATCCTTTGTTGGTTCAGAATCCTCAATCTTATGGCTGAAGGTTACACCATGCTTTACAGCTATCCCTATCTTGTAGCACCGTGATAGGTATATGACATCAGCATCAACAGTTATGCAGGCTTGCGATATCATGCCATGTGGCACCTCCAAGCCCTACTAAGACTAATGACTTAGACTTTTACAAATGATATGCCATTTATGGGCAATAATAGGTAAATATTAGGACTTGGGGCTGATCACTTATGACTTTGAAGACTCAAAATTATGACTTAAGTGACCGGTAACCTAGGATAAATAGTCAACGTAAAGTTATAACATAAAGTAAAATAAGACTGTGGGACTTAGGGTTTAAGGGGAAATAAAGATGAATACTTCTAGAAATGACTTAAAACCCTAGACCTAGGTAGGTACCACCATTAGCTTCGATTGGGGACATGCAATTCACTAGATTGTAGTGAGGACCCAAAAGACTCCAGGAGCTTACCAAAACCAAGATAGACATAAAACACAAAAGACAACTACACAAGAATTTACACTATATACAACCTATTTACAATGTGTACAGAGAATAACTGACTTATGAAAAGTAGGGTTTCAGGAACTATCCATGCACAGGCAATTCTGGAAATTCACCATCAATAGCCTAGAGAAAGTATGAGTCTTCTCCATGAGTGTTGCTTATCAGGTAAGGGCCAACCCACAAAGCTTCAAATTTTCCATGCTTACCCTTATCCTGGTTCCTAGAATTCCACATAAGAACCATGTCATTCACTTGAAACTTCCTCTCAGAGGCCCTTTTATCAAGCAAGTACTTCACTTTCTACTGCCTCTTCACATTAGTTCTCTATGATTCTCTCCTTGCCTCATCCAATGCAACCAATTGGTTTAAGCTTTCTGCCATTGGATCTTCTATATCATCATCATTTTGTTGTATAAACTTGTAGATTGGTAGGAGATTATTTATTGGTAACTTCACCTCCAAGCCATACACTAATTCAAAAGGAGACTTACCCATGGCTTTCTTAACTATCACCCTATCAGCCCACAGTGCTAATTTAAACTTAGAGTCTCATGCCTTCTTATTTTTATGAATTATTCTCTTGATTATCTTCATCAGATTACCTTGAGGATGATATGGTGTTGCATATGATAGATTAATACCATACTCATTGTAAAAATCAACAAATTCCCCTGATTTGAAACACATTGCATTATTTGTCACCAATTTTGCTGGTACCCCAAATTTGATGACTATATACTCCAAGATAAAATCCTTTACAACTTTGCTTGTAGCTTTCTTAGTGGGAAGGGTCTCAATCCATTTGATAAAATAATCAGTAGCTACAAGTATCAAATTACGTCCATCACTTGACTTCTTTTCTATTTCTCCAATAAAATCTATTCCCCACTGTTGAAAGGGAGCATCTACTATCACAGTTTTGAGTGGTAATGCACTAGCATACTTCAGCTTCCTTCAGAATCTCTGACATGAATCACAAGTTCTCACCATTTTATATACATCAGAGAAGAGTGTTGGCCACTAGTATCCTAACCTAAGTTCATCTTATGTGCAGTAGTCTTAGCTATGTAGTGTGCTCCACAAATCCCTT
Source organism: Cunninghamia lanceolata (assembly GCA_027924645.1). Lineage (NCBI taxonomy): Eukaryota > Viridiplantae > Streptophyta > Pinopsida > Cupressales > Cupressaceae > Cunninghamia > Cunninghamia lanceolata. The sequence goes on along the minus strand of BSBN01000068.1, from coordinate 14,318,835 downwards.
TATGCATGTCAATTAATATCTTTGGAGCCTGGTCTTGATCCACACACCTAAGTAATACACCATTAGGGTTCCTCCAGTATAGTTCACCTTGAACAATGACATACTTTATAGCTTGCAACTTTAAAGTCCTTTTCTGATTGTCATTATAGTGAGCTGGGCAATTCATGCTTTGTAGATACTAAACAATATCTTTGTACCATTCAAATTGTTGTACACTACACACTTTGTCTTGCATCTAGTCTTCAACCACATTTACATGACAAGCTTCTAGGTTTGTTTCTGCCATCAACTTTGCTAAACCTTGTCCCCTTTCTAGCTTGGTGATTTGTATATCAATGTTAAACTCCTGAATCTTATTTATCCATCTACACCTTCTCCTAGTTACCTCTTGATGTGTGAATATATCTTTGACTACATAGTGGGAAACATAAGCTACAATTTGAGAGCCAACTAAATAAGGCCTAAAATTCTTAACTGCCTTGACTAAAGCACAAGACAACTTCATTATATCATATTTTAATTGTACAACTTGCAAGGATTTGCTAAAGAAATTAATTGGATGTTCAAATCCATCATCATTCTTTTGTAACAAACATGCACCAATTGTATGGAAGGAAGCAAAATAAAATAATTGAAAAGGCTTAGTGAAGTCAGGAGACTTCAAAATAGGGGTAGTCTTGATGACTTCTTTTATGTTTTGAAATGACCTAATTGCTTCATCTCCCCATGTTACAGTCCCACCTTTCTTCATCATCTTAGATATTGCCTTGGTGATTTCTATAAAATTGGCAATAAACCTTCTAACAAAATGGATTTTCCCAAAGAATGATTGAATACATTTTACTGTCTCGGGTATTTGAATTTTGTCAATTCCAACAACCCTTTCTGGATCAATCCTAACTCCATCCTTGGACACTATATGCCCCAAATGTTTTCCCTCAGTGACTCCAAAGGCACACTTCTTAGGATTCAGTGAGATGCCATACTCCAATGCTCTAATAAAAATTTGTTCTAAATGCATATAATGCTATTCTTCCTTCTTTGAATAAATAGTCAAATCATCTTGGTATACAACCAATATAGAGTCAATTAATCCTGCAAAGGCAACATCCATTTCTCTCTAAAAAGTTGCACCTGTATTTGTCAATGCAAATGGCATTCTCACATATACATAAGTTCCCCATGGAATGGTGAAAGCGGTCTTAAACTTCTTAGATTCCTTAACTTTCACTTGGTTATATCCAGAAAATCCATCCTTCATAGATAAAATCTCACACCATGTCGCCTTTTGTAGCATAGCTTCCATGTTAGGTAGTGGATAATTATCTTTCAAAAATGATATATTCAAATTTTTAAAATCCACACACAACTTGATATCTCCATTCTTTTTTCTAACTAGGACTAGGTTTGACACCCAAGTGGAGTGCCTTATGGGCTTTATGATTCCAGGATCCCTGAGCTTCATAAGTTCTTCCCACATTTTTGGAGTCAAGGTAGGATTAATAGACCTCTGCCTCTGTCTGAATGGCCTAGCCCTAGATTTCAAAGGGATTTCATGCTGAAATAAGTTCTCTCTATAGGCCTTCAAGTCCTCATATGACCAAGAAAATACATGTTTATACTTCCTCAATAGTTCTATCAACATTTCCCTTATATGTGGCTTCAGCTGCTTTCCAATATAGACTTTCTTTTGGGTAGTATGTGTACCTGTTGTCACTTAGATTTGTACCCAATGTTGAAGGCTTTTAGGACTCCAAGAATCTAGTGAAACATTGAGATGACCTCCAGGTGTGGGACCCTATAGGGAGTTCAAATCTCTAGAGAGAGGCTGGTTCCTCTGCTGAATGAGAGATTAAACTAACCTAAGACTAAACCTAATCTATCCACAGGTTATGGAAAGAGGAAGAGGGAGTAAAATTGAAATTAAAAGGAGGTGATACACCAGGTTAAAATATAAGAGCCCTCACAGAACTAAGAAGATGCACAAAATGACTAGATATGACTAATAAATATACACAGATCAAACTAATTTTAACAGAGGCAAGGAGCAAAAAATCATTAGGAGTAATTAAGCATTCACAGACACATCATTCTTAGATCACATAGAGTTAAAACTAGCATAAAGAGGTAAAATAACTAGCATATATTCAATCAAAAGGCACATCTATAGTAGAGGAGTGCTCTGTTTGGAATACAGAAGCATGAAGACTAACTATTTTACAACTTTTTTTTACATCTTACATTCATGCATATATAGCATTTGATTCCAAATGACCTAGTTTAATTACAATAAATTGCCCCATGGTCTCTATCGAAAAATATCTTTGCCTGAAAGATGTCTATCTATAAGAATTAATGAAGAAAATATATGGAGTCAATAGGTGGTTGAGAGATATTTATCCCTCTTCAAGACGAGCAGTTGATTCATCAACCTGCAACCATTAATGCAACAAATATCTAAAAAGGGGGAGGTGAGAGGCATAGGATCTGCATTGATGGCATAAGAGACAAAACTCCTGAGCAAAGATTTTACAACACTTTAATCTTTGAACCCTTTGATCTTGTACCCTATCAGCTCCAAAATCCTTTGAAATTTCAACCTTTGAATTCCCCTATTGGTCGAATCTGCATATTTTTGAAACGACAAGATTTCTCACCTTTGGGAGTGCCTGAGAGTCTCCTTTGAATTAAGGCCATAGAAAGATTTGTTTTTTTAGAATTGACAACCATTGCTTTCCCTTTTGAATCTATGTTGAGGCTTGTAAAAGATTCTTCTTACGTGGCAGTATATTGTGGTCGCGCAGTAGGAAGTGGGCCATCTCCATTTAGCTCTACAGGAGTGCGATAAGCCCTCCACATGGATCTTCATTACTCAAGACCTTTTCCTTTCTCAAGGAACAAGCCACATGTCATCATTTCGTAGCCGCATAGTGAATCTTTCTTGCAGACAAGATTCCCCTATGATGCTGTGTCACCATCTAATTCTTATTGGCCCTTCCTCTTCACTTCATCCTTCGACACCTGGAGTGATCTTCTTTATCCTTTTGAATCATCAATCCTATGACCATGGGCCCCCAATATAGTTTATAGTTGTCAGCAGATAAGGGCCCACCTAAGAGATCAGGTAGAGAGGGCACCAAGGGAGCAGCGAGCATGTTCAATCTATGAGTTAGAGGTTTATGGAAGTTTTGAAGCATAAGATTTGAGAGTTTAGAAATTCTTTCAACTTCTAACCTCTCAACAAGAAAGGTTTTCTTTTAAACAAAGGCAACCAAGACCGATGATGAAAAGGCTTAGAGATACAAGACTTGGAGACTAGTTGGGAAGTCAGGTGGTTCACGAACTTCCAAATTTTCCGACTTAGGTTCAAAGACTCAAAGATTTTCCAAAAAAAATGAAAATAAAAGGCTCGGGGCTGGTGACTTGAGGGATGGGGCTGGTAAAAGACCGACCCACCTAGAATCAAAGTTATAACTCAAAGGAATTTACATGGGCAATAGGTGGTCAACTTAAATTTATAACAAAAGGCATCTGGGCCCTTGCAAAAGACTCTAGGGTTTAGGGTTTTAGTGCTTTAAGAACAAGATTTTAAATTTTTTAAACCCTAAGACTCTAGATACATAGAAATTTGAAGGTTTTGGGTCCACAGAAATAGGGTCCCTAATGGATTCAACAAGAATTTTTAAAAGGGGACTATTTGACTCTGATAAGAGGGAAATAGATCGACATTTTGGTGACCTCTCAGGGATGTTTGCCTACTAAACAAATGAAAACCAATGGCCTTAAGCATCTTTGGGCATAGAGTCAAGTCTGAAACATGTTGGAAATGTTTAGTGGAAAATTGGATAGTTTGTGTAAACTGAGTCAAGTGCTACCATTTCTCCACTAAGCATTGGGGAAGACAAGGATTGAGTGTAAGATTAATCTATAAGTTACTTGTCTACCCCTTTATGCTTGTGGTATCTAATTTGAAGAGCCTAACTAAGGTTTTATTAATTATTTGCTCATAAACCAAGTAAAAACCTTAATTATGCCTTAAATTAGAGATATATAGAAATTGATAACAATATAGGAAAAATTGATCATAGAAATGTAGAAACAGAGTATCAGACACTGTGCACCCAGATTTTGACGGCTGACTAGACTAGGGCGCCCGCTCCTTAGTCCCAAAAGTACCTGAAATTGGAATACTTCTGCACAAGCTGTCTGACACTCCCAAATGGCTTCCAGATCCCAAAAATTGCCCCCTATTGGACTAGGGTGCCCGCTCCTTAGTCCTGCAAGTACTGGAATCTAAAAACTCAAAAGTCTTTGATGACTATATTTGCAATATCTTTCTTCATGTAGCTTCTTTCCACTGAAACCTCCAAAACACAATCTGCACCTACAAAAGAAGGAGAAAGATGTTCCGGCTATATAGGAGCTTGCCTCGGTCAAGCCCCGTCTTTGGTATTTCTACCTCAATAATAGCCAGAGATAAAGATTTGCAGAAGTATGTGCAAACCTAATAATGTGTATGCAGAAATATCAAACCCTAGATTTCTCAATCAAGGGAAGCTCAACAACTTGCTTTGCATCAATAAACACATACAACTTCACCTCAAGGAGATGAAACAAATGAAGACTTGCATGAACAAGAAGGTGAATTAGCAATGTCTGTAGATGATCTCCAAGCTTGATGTTGGAGGCTTCAACCCTTCTCTTGACCATACAAAGAGTCTATAAACCCTAGGAAGAGAAAGATAGTCTCAAGATCTTGTTTCCTAATCTCCATCCATTGTCTCCATGATAGATAATATAGAATACTTTCAAGATCTTCAACAAGGCATTGATCTTCAATAGCAATTTTGGCATCAAGATTGCATAAGAATTGTGTGTGTTAAAATGATTTCTAAATGTCTTTTTATATCTAGCTTTAGGGAATTCAAATTTTGAAATAATGTCTCGATATCATGCAAAAACTGAGAATTTGAAAATAGAATCTTGAGGCACTCAACAGGAGCCAACATCCCTCACAAATTCAAAATCTTGGGAAATAGGGGAAGACTAGGGCATGAGTACCCAAGTCCAGGCTGAAAGGAAGCAAGGTACGCAGAACACAGTGTTGGTGCCTGAATTGACTCCCAGTTTTGGAGCAATTTTTCATGCAGGCACCTTCCCAAAAAATCCAAAAAAGTTCTAAGTTTAGGGACCCCTCAATGTTTTTCAGCATCTGCATCACAGTTCTTGAGGAGGTGGTCTTGATGTTTTCTCCATCGGCATGTGTTCGTTTTTGTGTCTTCGACATTTTGGTTTGAACTTGAACCCTTTTTCTCTAAGTTCAATGGTTCAGTGGTTCGGGGTTCATTTTTCTTCTAACGGATCATATTATGCATTTGCCTTGTGCAAATCTTGCATTGTTGAACCTCCCGCTTGAACCTTTTTGTTTTGGTTCAAGGTTCAATGGTTCAAAGCTTTGTTGCCTATGGAGTATTATTTTTGATGTTTGAACCACTGCTTTGAACCTCCCGTTTGAACCGGTTCAATGGTTCAAAGCTTCATGTTTTTGATATCGGAGTGAGATTGAGTATCGGCATAGGCATTTTGAAATTGGCCGACGGTATTGGTCTGGCCAACAGGGGATCGCAGTGGCTTCATCGGTGTAACTGATAAGATCGGCAAAGGTTTGGAAGGTCGGCCCGATGGTCTATCTCTGGCCGATGAAGGGGAGCGTAGTGTTGTATCGGCCAGACTTTTGAGCTTGGTGAGAAATTTTTGGGGCGAGCCGATGGTATGTGTCATGGCGATGGGCTTTAGATGAAGGCATGTGTGTCGAGCGCGGCAAAAGCGCTCGACACTTAGTATGTTAGTGGCCATGTTTATAAACTACTGAAGGGGTCTTCGTACCTTGCATGTGGGACTATTCTTCCTGCACATTTGAAACTTCAGTAAAGTACATTTTGGCGGGAACTTCTTTTTGAACGCAGCGATGGTTTCCAAGTAAAACGCGGGTGGTTGAGCCATCAATGGCAACTGTAACAAGGGTATGGGTGATGGTACAAATGATCAAACTGCCAGATTGAGAATGAAGACTTCCAGATGGCAGCACAGGGCTCGAGGCCACCCTTGTCTACTTTTTGTCTGCTGTAGCAATAACTTCTGAGCGCCATTCCTTCTGAGGACTGTATCTGGCAGATTTTTGTCAAAGCCATGTAATTAATTGCTTGTGGTACACTTTCTGGCCGATATAGGCAGACTATGTTACCATTTTTGTGGTTGTTGAAAGTTGAACATTTTTGGCTCTGTAATAAGATACAACTGGTTTTGGTTGCTCTGTGCAACAAAACTTGTGAGTTTATGTATCTCCTGTTGTACGTTTGTGCATGAATCCACTGATTTCATGGTCAATTTTATATGAATAATGCTATGTTTGCATGTGTTATGCTGATTCTGTCTCTAGTTTTGCATGTATCTTTCTTCTGAGTCCAGGCATTCAAGGAATGTCTGAGATTCTAGAACATAGAATTCCTGTGTTGAATGTTTAATCTTTTAACTTCTGCTCAAGGGGTAGATTAAACTGTTTTTAGATTGAATATTGGGAAGGGTATACTACAATAGGGATGCCACAAGTATAGACAGCTTAACACTCTGTATTGGGAGATATCTATAAGGCAGATATCATGTATATCCCCCTAAAATCTAGTTTTAGTTGTTCATGCTAATCATTCACAGGTGTATATCTACTGACTCCAAGCCCTGGATAGGCACCAATCTAGCTCTGTGTTGAGGTTATATACCATGTCTAGCTTTACATCCAAAAATCAAATCAAACCATTTCATCCTTCCACCTGTTAGTTGTAGGAGTAGGATTAGGATCCCTGCATGCTCTCATACCCAACCAGACATCATGTCCAAGAATGTTGCCAACCTTGTGATTTGTTACACAAATCTTGGTCCATACATGAGAGTATTCTGCCTGTTGCTGTCAAGTTAAATCCTTCTATCATTGAGCTAGTCAAGGTTATACTTTTATCAAATAGGGACACCCCCCTTGGTGCGGCAGAACCAAAATTGAAGGGGAGGAGCTCACGCAACCTCCTGTATTCAGTTGGTTGAATCTGCCTGTGTATTAGAAGTGGCAAACCCTAATGATGATTCAGAAGAAAAACCAACAAAATGGCAACTCAGCTGGGGAAGGAAATTTGAGAAAGGGTTATATCTTGTGACCCATCCGAGTCACCAACAAAATGTCGACTCTGTTGGGGAGAGAGAGAGTCAAGTAACCTGAGGGCTGGAAAATCTAGTTTCCAGTGAAGTTGTTGCAGCAAAAATGAACCATGGGGTGCTCTGCTGGGGTGATGAATCCAGAAAACAAAAGTGCCTTGCTGACATTCTGTCCTCTCTGAGACGTGGCAACTCTGTTGAAAGAACCTATCAGTGCTGCAACATATATCCAGTTATTCATCTTTGATTCAAAATGTTGAGTTTAGAACAGCAAGCCTGGTCGTGCTCTCAGAGAAGACCATTCTTTATTGAAAGATATAAAGTCCTAAATTTCACAGGGATATATGGTTACCCAAATATTATTCCCAATAAAATTAGAAGATGTTTGCCAAAATATAGTGGATCAGATTCTGAATCGACAAACAAACATCTGCAAAGATTTTGTATTTTAATAGAAGATTATGAGGTAGAGGATGAAGATGTAGTAATGAGACTCTTTGTTCAGTCATTGGAAGATGATGCTAGGATATGGTTTTCAGACTTGCCTGTTTGTTCAGTTTCTTCATGGATAGATTTAGAAATTGCATTCGTAGGGCAGTTTGGTGAAAGGTTTGATGTGGCCTCATTGATCATACATTTTATGAATATCCAAAGGGAAGATGAGGAACTGGTTCCAGCCTTTAATCTTAGGTTTATTAAATTGCTCAGGCAGATCCCTGAATATATGAGACCTAATAATGCATTGTGCTTGACAATTTATTTGGTTGTATTTGATGAAGAAATGAGTTATCTGTTGAGAGATAAAGAACCAGTCACACTTCACCAGGCTTTCCAATTTGCTATGGACATAGAAAACAATGAGAAATATGCAATGCCAGTAGGTTTCATGGCTGCAAGTTGTCAAAGCAGTTATCAAAGTGAATATATTTCAGCTCTCCTAGTATGTGCATTGAGAAATGATTGTATAGAGGGAAATATATTTCAGAATAATGTGTGTAGCCATGATGTGATGCATGAAGAAAATGTTGTAGAAAATGTAAGCACATCTTTTAATAATGAAAACAAAGATTGTTATCAGCCTTTAGAAGACAAGCCTGCAGACATAAGGTGCCCTCCAATTGATCAAATGAGAGACATACATGAAGTTGTGTCTTGCAGCAGTGTGCATATCCCAGTTATGCCTAATTATTTATATGAAGTGGATATGCAGAGCTTCACTCTGAATATAGAAAACATTGATTCAAGGGATGGTAGTGAATATGCTAGTGATTGCCAGCATTCAGATGCATATGTGAGCCTTTCAGATAATGAAATATATTTGGATGCTGATTATGAATGTTTCCTTGAAGATTTTGGCCACCTTCATAGTGTAGAGGTTGAAAACTTTGCTTTTGATTATCAGGGCATTGGTGAAGATAAAAAACAAGGTCACTATTCAGAGGTGGATGGGAAAATTGCAGATGTGTGTGCTCATATAGTTGGGGATAGTGTTGATTGCAGGGGTGACTATGAAGCTTTCAGTGTAGGGCTACATTCTGAGTTATTTCTGCCTTCTCTTGAGACATTTTAGGTGGACATTAATGACAAAACTACCATGCATGATGATGATGGATATCTGTAGGTTCATCAAGATAAATTTGATTATGAGATGTTGCTTGTGCCTGAATATTGCATGTTTGATACAGAGGAGCTCTTATTTTTTTAGGAAGGGCAAAATTCTGATGTGGATTCATTTGTTTCATGTGAGTCTGTTATTTTTCCAAGCAACATCAGTGACTCATATGATGATGACATTCTACAACTGATAATTATATATGCTGATGAAGCTAGCTGTAGATTTGTTGAAGAAAAAGAAATGAGCAGCAGCACAAATAATTGCCAAGGGGCTTGTTGCAGACAGTTAAATGCTTTTAGGCTTCATTTGAAGAAATCAAAAGAAAATCAGGTGTTTGACAAAGGAAAAGTCTGGTTTTTCCTTTTTGGTGGCCCTGGACCACCATGTTTATTTTAAAATAATGTGTTTGGTGATGCAGATTGGTGCAAGTTTGACTCTGTGCCCAATGGATAGGGGACTGGTCTGCATCCCAAAGATCTAGGGTTCTCGCTGTAGTCTTGCACCTGCACGTCCTTAGACAGAGCCACTATTGGTGCCTGAATTGACTCCCAATTTTGGAGCAATTTTTCATGTAGGCACCTTCCCAAAAAATCTAAAAAAGTTCTAAGTTTAGGGGCCCCTCAGTGTTTTTCAGCATCTGCATCACAGTTCTTGAGGAGGTGGTCTTGATTTTTTCTCCATCGGCATGTGTTCATTTTTGTGTCTTCGACATTTTGGTTTGAACTCGAACCCTTTTTCTCTAAGTTCAATGGTTCAGCGGTTCGGGGTTCATTTTTCTTCTAACAGATCATATTATGCATTTGCCTTGCACAAATCTTGCATTGTTGAACCTCCCGCTTGAACCTTTTTGTTTTGGTTCAAGGTTCAATGGTTCGAAGCTTTGTTGCCTACGGAGTATTATTTTTGATGTTTGAACCACCGCTTTGAACCTCCCGTTTGAACCAGTTCAGTGGTTCAAAGCTTCATGTTTTTGATATCGGAGTGAGATTGAGTATCGGCATAGGCATTTTGAGATTGGCCGACGGTATTGGTCTGGCCGACAGGGGATCACGGTGGCTTCATCGGTGTAACTGATGAGATCGGTGAAGGTTTGGAAGGTCGGCCCGATGGTCTATCTCTGGCCGATGAAGGGGAGCGTAGTGTTGTATCAGCCAGACTTTTGAGCTTGGTGAGAAATTTTTGGGGCGGGCCGATGGTATGTATCATGGCGATGGGCTTTAGACGAAGGCATGTGTGTTGAGCGTGGCAAAAGTGCTTGACACTTAGTATGTTAGTGGCCATGTTTATAAACTACTGAAGGGGTCTCCACACCTTGCATGTGGGACTATTCTTCCTGTACATTTGAAACTTCAGTAAAGTACATTTTGGCGGGAACTTCTTTTTGAACGCAGCGACAGTTTCTAGGTAAAACGCGGGTGGTTGAGCCATCAATGGTGACTATAACAAGGGTATGGGCGATGGTACAAATGATCAAACTACCAGATTGAGAATGAAGACTTCCAGATGGCAGCACAGGGCTCAAGGCCACCCTTGTCTACTTTTTGTCTGCTGCAGCAATAACTTCTGAGCACCATTCCTTATGAGGACTATATCTGGCAGATTTTTGTCAAAGCCATGTAATTAATTGCTTGTGGTACACTTTCTGGCCGATATAGGCAGACTGTGTTACCATTTTTGTGGTTGTTGAAAGTTAAACATTTTTGGCTCTGTAATAAGATACAACTAGTTTTGGTTGCTCTGTGCAGCAAAACTTGTGAGTTTATGTATCTCTTGTTGTATGTTTGTGCATGAATCCACTGATTTCATGGTCAATTTTATATGAATAATGCTATGTTTGCATGTGTTATGCTGATTCTGTCTCTAGTTTTGCATGTATCTTTCTTCTGAGTCCAGGCATTCAAGGAATGTTTGAGATTCTAGAACATAGAATTCCTGTGTTGAATGTTTAATCTTTTAACTTCTGCTCAAGGGGTAGATTAAACTGTTTTCAGATTGAATATTGGTAAGGGTATACTGCAATAGGGATGCCACAAGTATAGACAGCTTAACACTCTGTATTTGGAGATATCTGTAAGGCAGATATCATGTATATCCCTCTGAAATCCAGTTTTAGTTGTTCATGCTGATCATTCACAGGTGTATGTCTACTGACTCCAAGCCCTGGATAGGCACCAATCTAGCTCTGTGTTGAGGTTATATACCATGTCTAGCTTGACATCCAAAAATCAAATCAAACCATTTCATCCTTCCACCTGTTAGTTGTAGGAGTAGGATTAGGATCCCTGCATGCTCTCATACCCAACCAGACATCATGTCCAAGAATGTTGCCAACCTTGTGATTTGTTACACAAATCTTGGTCCATACATGAGAGTATTCTACCTGTTGCTGTCAAGTTAAATCCTTCTGTCATTGAGCTAGTCAAGGTTATACTTTTATCAAATAGGGACACCCCCCTTGGTGCGGCAGAACCAGAAGTGAAGGGGAGGAGCTCACGCAACCTCCTGTATTTAGTTGGCTGAATCTGCCTGTGCATTAGAAGTGGCAAACCCTAATGTTGATTCAGAAGAAAAACCAACACACAGTTCCTATGCTAATCTAATAAGGGACGTAGAGTGAAAATTATTTCAAATCCTTACAATTACAGTGTTATCAACCCAATAATATAGATATTGCACCAAACAACATACACATAGAATGACACAAAAGAAGAGAGACAAGATTTAACATGGGGAAAACCCTTTCAAGAGAAAAACCCTACACTCCAAAACCTATACAATGTATTAACAAATCTAAATGTTGTTTACAATACACTTACAATGCAAGCTCTCAGGAGTCTTCAAGACTCATATCTAAAGGTATTCTAGTAGCATAACAGTACCTATCAATCACATAATGCAACTCCTCCTCAAAGCACCTGTTTATATAGAAAATACAAGGCAAAATTACCTTTATCTTGAAATGGGCATCCAACTTGGCCTCATGGCCCAAAACCCATGCCTATGGACACTTGGTCAACATTATAAGATGCTTCTGACACTTATCCACACACCCCATCCCAAAGAGGTCACCTATTTCTAAAATGGGCTATGATAGATGCTCTTACGATACAACAATCATAGAATCTGTCATAGCTGTCATAACTTACAGCTGTAAGAGAATCTATCATACACAGACTATAAATAGCATATTCTCTTACAACATGTCATAGTCCACCTTGGGGCACCTAAAGATGCTCTTTGACAATGTCTTCACCTGTCATAGAATATCTAATTTCTGACTCTTACATGTCATAACTTCATCATAGGAATCTGTTATGACGGTTTCAATGAATATTCCTTTACACAACATCCAAGATGCCAACACATTGAAAAATATTCCTACCACAAAGTGGGATGCCTATCTCCTCGTGTTATGAAAAAATTACAAGTTCTCATCTTCCATGTAGGATGACACATCACCATGCCACATCCCACAAGATGACAATATGAATTTATAATTTAATTTACAACATAGGCAATAAATAAATAAATGCAATGAAAATAATACAAGGAATTACCAAGGTTGAGACACCTTAATTCCCAACATTCTCCCACTTGTTGAACACCTTGTAAGAGCCAATACGATTAACATGATTTAATTGCTATAGGTCGCCCATAGACTCTGAACACCATCTGAACTTCTCCGTGCCCACTACCTTCGTCAATGCATCTACAACATTCTTTAAAGTATATACCTTCTCCAAATTTACCTTCCCATCCTCTACCATGTATCGCACGAAGTGAAACTATACATCAATATGCTTTGTTCTGGCATGGAAAGTTAGATTCTTCGCAAGGAAAATCACACTCTGACTATCACAACAAATCATAATATGTCCTACATCAACACAATATTTGAACACAATCTTTTAAGCCAAATGGCTTCCTTGCAAGCATGAGTTGCTGCCATGTACTTAGCTTCTATCGTGGACAAAGCAACCACAGGCTGTCACTTACTCATCCAACTAATAGCACCACCAAATATAGTGAACACATAAGCACTGGTGGATCTCCTGCTATCAATGTCACCTACTCAATTAGAATCCACAAATCCATGAATACAAACTGAATGCGGAGGTCCTACAACATTACCATGATAGCATATCGAATATTCAGAAGTACCCCTCAAATATCTAAACACTCTCTTAACTACATCCCAATGTACCCATCTAAGATTAGCCATAAGTCGACTAAGGACTCCCACTGCTTGGGCAATGTCTGGTCTTGTGCAGACCATAGCATACATCAAACTGCCAACAACACTAGCATAAGGTACTCTACTCATGTTCTCGCACTCATTAGGAGATTTTGGACAATCATTAATAGACAACTTTGTCCCCAAAGAAATAGTAACACACAATGGTCTACAATCTGCCATGTTAAACCTATCTAACACGATCTTCACATACTTACTCTGGCTTAACCAAAGTTTTTTGTTAGTTCTGTCTCTTCTAATTTCCATTCCTACAATGTACCTGGCTGCCCCTAAATCTTTCATTTCAAACTGTGCTTCCAACTGCGACTTAAAATCAAAAATCATATTCTTACCCTTCCCAATCAGTAACATATCATCAACATATAATGCATCAATGAGAATATGATCATTGTCTAACTTGTAGTACGCACAATGATCTGATTTTGATCTCAGAAAACCAATTGACAACACAAAGGTATCAAACTTCAAGTACCACATCCTAGGAGACTGCTTCAAACCATACAAAGACTTTTTCAACTTGCAAACCAAATTTTCTTTACCTTTCACTATGTAATGCTCTGGCTATGACATGTAAATCTCTTCTTCCAAATCACCATGAAGGAAAGTTGTCTTCACATCCATCTGTTCCACCTCTAAGTCATAAGCAGCTGCAAGAGATAATAGAAATCGAATGGATGTCAGCTTTGTAATGGGAGAGAAAATTTCACCATAATCAATTCCCTCCACTTGTGAGTACCCTTTCACAACCAATCTGGTCTTGTACTTTTCAACACTACCATCTACACCAAATTTATTCTTGAACACCCATTTGCATCCAACAGGTTCCCATCCTTTAGGCAAAGGCACCAAGTCCCATGTTTTATTCTTTTCCAAAGTAGCCATCTCATCTTCCATTGCCTCCTTCTAGGAATCTGCATCTTTCATACCCATAGCCTCTGACACAGTTCTAGGTTCATCAGCGTTAGCAAGTAAAGCAAAAGTACAACTAGAATCAAGCAATGAATAACCAAACCTATCAGGTTACTTTCTTATTCATGTAGACCTCCTCAATGGCTGAGGTTGAGGTTCTACTTCTTCTTCTGAGCTTTCAGAGCTGCTAGAGCTCTCCTCATCATTAAGTCTCGCAGGGTTTGTCAGTTCAGTGTTCTCAGGGGTAGAAGGAAACTGAACCACATCCTCTTTCTTTTTTGTATGTTCTGGCTATAAAACAATAGAAGAAGGTGTTAGCTCTCTGAAAATAACACTTCTCCTATACAACACTTTTTCAGCCGCAAGATCCCAAAGCTTGTATCCTTTCACACTGACACCATAGTCAATGAAAATACATTTAACAACCTTGTTCTCCAATTTAGACCATTTCTCCCTAGGCACATGTGCATATGCCTCATAACCAAACACACGAAGATGTCTAATTGAAGGCTTCTTACCAGACCACACCTCCATAGGTGTTTTACCAATAAGAGCTAAGTAGGAGATCTATTTACTAGATAGCATGCAGTGGCTATAGCTTCAGCCCAAAACTTTTGTTCGAGGCTTGCTCCACTAATCATACTCCTAGCCTTCTCCATCAGTGTCCTATTCATCCTCTCTGCAACTCCATTTTGTTGTGGGGTATAAGGAGTTGTCTTATGTCTTTAAATCCCTTACTCTTTATAGAACTTCCCAAACTCTATCAAACAAAACTCACCACTGTTATTAGTTCTCAAACACTTAATCTTTTTACTAGACTGATTCCCAAGAAAAGCATCAAACTCTTTGAACCGACTAAAGACTTCAGTCTTGCTTCTAAGAAAATAAACCCACATCCTTCTACTGTAATCATCTATGAAAGATACAAAGTATACAAATTTGGAAATCGAAGGAACATTAATAGGACCAAACACATCATAATGAATAAGATCCAATAAACTAGAAGACTTGTGAGAACTAGAGTAAAATTGAACGCAGTTTTGCTTTCTATAAATGCAATGTTTGCAAAAGTCAAACTCGAGATTACAATTAGTTAACCCCTCAATGATTTTTTTATTTTTTAGGGTACGCAGACCCTTCTCACCAATGTGGCCATATCTCAAATTCCATAACATAGTCTTTTCAATAGGAAGCTTAAATTCCAAAGCATGTGCACTACCATCAAAACTAGTTATAATAGATTTCTTCACTGCTCGTTCAGATGGTGGGGATGAAGTGACTGCAGCTCTTTTCTTCAAGTTAAAAGAACTATTGCACTATGAAGTACATGCCTCTAGTTGAAATAGAGTACCTCTCTAAGTACCCTTAGCAAGCACCATAGATCCTCTAGTCATCTTGCATCCATCCTTAAAAAAGACAACTTGCACACCTACATCATTCAACATACTTACAGAAAGTAGGTTCCATGCTAGGCTTCGGATGTGCATAACCCTAGTGATCCCCTTCACTCGTCCATCAGGGAATCAGATTGAGACTCTTCCACAACCAACAATCTTCATATGAGAATCGTCACCTAGGTACAACCTTCCACCATTGAACTCTTCATCCTTTGTAAACCAGCTTCGATGCAAGGTCATGTAGAATGATGCACCAGAATCTATCAACCACACATCATCAGATGAATGGGTGTCTAGGCCACAATGAAGGCATCACCATCATCTTGTGACTTATTAGAATCTGAATCAAGAGCATTTTTCTTTTTCTTTTTCTTCTCTTTGCATTCCTTTCAAAAATGCCTAGTTTTCCCACAATTCCAACAGTGAGCCTTGGACTTTCTAGGAGATTTGGATCTCCCATAGGATTTGGATCTGGCCTTATCATCTTTCTTGTCCTTCTTTTTCTTCCCTTTTCCTTGGATCTTCCATGAACTGCAAGAGACTCTTTGGCTGCCTTGGAAGACTTTCTCTACATCTCTTCAGATAACAATGAAGATACCACTTCATCCATTTTGAATGTGGATGTGGTGCTCCCAATAGCCACAAAAAGATGATCCCACAAGTCTGGCAAAGAACAAAGCAAGGTCATGCAACGATCCTCCTCCTCCATCTTCACACCAACAGATGCCAATTGTGCAACTAACATGTTGAAAGCATTCAGGTGATTTGCAACTAATCCTCCATCCTCCATCCATAGAGAATATAACTTCTTTCTTAGAAAAAGCTTGTTCACTAGGAATTTGGCCTGATAAACATCACCCAGCTTCTTCAAAAGGTCTTTCGTGGTATTCTCCTCATGGACATTCAATAAGACTGAATCAGCTAGATTAAGTCTTATGAGACCCTTATACTTCCAATCTTTGAGATCCCAATCTGCTTGTGATGAAGACGGTAAAAGATAAAACACACAATAACAGAAATCGCACACATAAACTAGAGTGATATTTTATTAATATGAGCAAAACATTACATTATAGAAGCTCATATACAATCAGAGGATGAATCCCCTATAGGCTGCGACACATTAAAACTCCCTCTCTCAAGACTCTATAATCTTCAGCCTTCTGTAACCCCAAATCTACTAGGGTTTCTATTTTCCTACCTATTCTTGACTCTACACTTTGCCCCTTAACTCTACTACCCCAAGGGTTCCCAAAAATGATCATATATAGCCCTTTTTGGTGACCACTAGCTTAATTTCAAAATTTGCATCTCCCTCCAAAAATAGGTCAACTTCACAGGGCCATAACTTTCAATTTGAACGTTGGATTTTCAATTATAATACCTTTTTAGAAAGCTCTTGATAAAATGGTTGTGCATAAGCAGTACCTAAAGATAGACTGGTTCGGTTTCCCACCAAATTTTGGGCCCATCAAGAGCCTCTAAGTCCCTCAAATTTGACTTTGAATATTTCAATAGGATTTTTTAGAATTTGAAATTTTAATACCTCACAAATGACAAATGATATTGAAGTGATTTCTTCACCATTAGCTTCAATTCTCCATTCTCGAGGTCCGTGTAAGTCCAACTGTGCACAAATGCAAACTTACTAAAAATAGTAACCCTACCAAATTTAGCCCTTATTGAAAAGAAACAACATTTTTCTTTGTTGATGCAAGATTGCTCTTACACCCTGGATGCTCTTGCATCAGCTTGTGACATTGCAGTTGGTTTTACATTGGATATGGTTTCCCATAGGTCACGATCAACAAGTAGGTCTTCCATCTTGAGTTTTCACAACTCAAAAGTAGTGCCATTAAATTTATCCACCTCCAATCTTCTGGATGTGCCTGCCATCTCTTTCATGCAACAAGATTACAGAATACTCTACACAGGACTCCCACTCAAACTAAGATCATCTCAAAAAACCCCTACGCAACAACTAGGACCAAAGGTGATCAAGCATTGATACCAATTGAAAGGAAGCAAGGTACGTGGAACACACTTCCTACACCAATCTAATGAGGGAAGTAGAGTGAAAATTCTTTCAAATGCTTACAATTACATTGTTATCAACCCAACAACAGAGATATTGCAGCAAACAACATACACATAGAATGACACAGAAGAAGAGAGAGACAAGATTTAACTTGGGGAAAACCCTTTTGGGAGAAAAACCCCACACTCCAAAACTTGCACAATGTATTAACAAATCTAAATGTTGTTTACAATACACTTGCAATGCAAGCTCTCAGGATTCTTTGACACTCGTATCTAGAGGTATTTTGGTAGCATAATAGTACCTGTCAATCACATAATGCAGCTCCTCCTCAAAGCACCTGTTTATATAGAAAATACAAGGCAAAATTGCCTCTATCTTGGAATGGGCATCCAACTTGGCCTCATGGCCCAAAACCCATGCCTATGGACACTTGGTCAACATTGTAAGATGCTTATGACACTTATCCACACACCCCATCCCAAAGAGGTTGCCTATTTCCAAAATGGGCTATGATAGATGCTCTTACTATAGTTACAACCGTCATAGAATCTGTCATAGTTGTCATAACTTACAACTATAAGAGAATCTGTCATACACAAGCTATAAATAGCATATTCTCTTACAACATGTCATAGTCCACCTTGGGGAAAGCTTACATGTCATAACTTTGTCATAGGAATTTGTCATGACCGTTTTAGTCAATATTCCCTTACACAACATCCAAGATGCCAACACATGACAAAATATTCCTACCAAAAAGTGGGACACCTATCTCCTCATGTGAGGACAAATTTACAAGTTGTCATCTTCCATGTAGGATGACACATCACCGTGCAACATCCCACAAGATGACAATATGAATTTATAATTTAATTTACAATATAGGCAATAAATAAATAAATACAATGAAAATAATACAAGGACTTACCAAGGTTGAGACACCTTAATTCCCAGCACAAGCCCCTATTTCCACTCAGATCTACTTTTTGGGGGTCCCAGGGACCTATAATTCAAACTCCCTTTTCGGGTTCCATCAAAAGGTTACCTCAAAAAGTGAATATTTTGCAACTAAACTTAGTCAATCAGGTTTTCGGGAAGGTCAAAAAGAAAGAGGTTTGAGAGGTCCCCAAAGAGAGGACCTAAACTGAGGGAAATTGTACCATTCCATACAAGAGGATAATTTTTGACGTTACATTTAACCCCAACTTTAGTGGCAATATGACACTACATACATATGCAATTAAAGGAAAGTAAATACATCAATCATGAAAATGATACCCAAAAGGATACTGTAGAGGAAGCTGAAGTACTGTGGTTGAGAAGAAAGGAGCCCCCAAGTCTATAATCTTGCAAGACCACAAAGTTAGGAACTGCAACCTGCAAAGGAACACTTATCAGAAGATCAAAACCAAATCAACTTGCAACCACCACCAATGAGTCAGTACATAAAACACTAAGGGGGTTGAGTGATGAGACATGATGAGGGAGGAAATCGAGGGAGATATATGCCCCCCCTTGTTTCTTCTTGCTTAGTCCAAGAGTAGAAATAAGAAATCCACATGCATCAATTTTAGGGAAACTTGATGAGAAATGTGTTATGAGGGTCATTTGAAGAAACAACGCTCAAACATAACACATTGGGTAAGAAAGAGAGAGGAATCAAGATTCCAATGCAACAAATGACACTGAAATCAAAGTTTGACAACTCAAGAAAAGGGCTCAAGAGGAAAAGAGATTAATCTTGCACCTAGTTAGGGATAGGAATTCTCACTCATTTATTTTATGTACAAGGGAGTTGTCACTTATCACTTACTCATTGTTGTTTCTTATCATTTTAGAAAAGTAGAGGAGAGAGAGAAGGAGAATAGGAGGATGACCATGCCGAGTTGACACCCGTATTAGCCACCACGACTAGAGATGCTACGAGCCCGAGTAGCAGAGAGAAGTTTTGAGGCTGAGGTAGGGTCCTTGTCCTATGCTTCTGTCATCTTTTAGTTTGCCTTTGTTCTTACTTTTATCATTCTCTGTGCTAAGAGGGAGGAATGGACAAGGGTCCCTAAGAGGTGTGCTCGGGTCCACCTAGGGTGCTAGAGTCTCTCTAGGGTGCCCTAGTCCCACAGGGGCACCTAGGTCCACAGAGGACATGGGCCTTAGGCACAAGAACTCTTTTTCTATCTTTGATAGCTTCTTTCAATTTCTTCTAAGATTCTGATGTTCTTGTTTGCTTTTCAGTCTATAGGACGTCCCTTAGTTATGTGAGCACACAGGCGGTCACCTAATGACACTTCTACGAGAGTGTACTAGTTCATTGTCCACTGTAGAGAGAGAGCACCTACAAATAGTGGGCCTATGGTGGGTATTCGATATGCCCATAATCAGATTCCACTGCGCTATGCTAATGACAATGATGGAGGGGTGGGATGCAGACACATCCACATTCCACTTACTGAGAAGTGAGATGACCATTACACTGGAGGATGTATTCAAGATCCTTCGACTTCCCATCTGAGGAGAGATAGTGAGGATAGTAGGACATCGCTCAGTGAGGTACACCTACGAGAGTTAACTATACTGCTTGGGTCACACTATTTCTCAGGTAGAGCGAGGACACATTCAGCTTCAACTTCTAAAGCAGGGATGTGGTGACATTCCCTTACTATGGAGGATCATGATAGTCACAGTCGCATTAGCCATTGCGCCAGATGGATGAGGCACTCACCTACATAGGGGTCTCGTTCACACCATTAGAGAGATGGAGGAGCATCAGACTATCTATGCATGGGGGCGCAGTATGCTTACACACCTTTACCATGACTTAGGGTGATATGTCCATTATGAGATGCATAGTCTGATGATCTGCACATTACTACAGGTCTAAGCCTTTGAGCACATCAGATGCACATGACAAGTGGGTTATCCCATAGATGTAGCATTCACCCATCCATGTGTGTATGGCTATCCACTGGTCAGGGTTGGAGGCACAGTAATCAGCTATATTGAGAGTTATTTTTGACAGATTACAGCCTGGTGACATCATCTAGAGAGCATATCGCAGCTACATCGAATTGCCTGGCTAGCAAAGAGAGTTAGTGAGGATGTAGAGGGATCAGCTGATGGTCAATCGCGTCGATCATGTCATAGCTTGGTTCTATTTTGATAGGGTGGTGTAGTAGTTCAAACAGATACAGGATGTTCCATTTGTTCATTCAAGCTACGCACATGCAGCTTGTAGCTTAGTTAGGGTAAATATCGTCTGACAGTCGACGATAGCAGATGTGCCACTTAGTGATGATGAGAGTCCTGAGGATGCAGAGCCAGTGTCAGACACAGACAATGTCAATTATACATGGGCATATTGGACCTGGTGGCACATAGTGTGGCCTGTTCCTATATTTCCACCTGGTCATCCCATAGGTGATGTCTGACCTTGGGCCGGTCATGCTAGTGACACATGGGTAGAGGACGACATTAGTGATTTTGTGGGATACTACGATCTCAATGAGGATGAGTTAGAGGAGTTCCCACTACAGTACGTCCTCAGAGCAAGACCATGACAGAGCCAACAGGAGGCAAACGCTAACAAGGAGACCGAGTTGAGGCCACGGTCGAAGGCTCGTGGTCCTATGCTTGTAGGTGATGTAAGACCTAGTCGAGGAGAGTGGGGGGAGAGTAGTAGGTCTATGCCCCTAGCTACAAATTAGACTACAGAGCTCATCATACCTTAGGTGATTCGAGATCCATCCTGGCAAGATGGAGATCTAGGTTAGGTTTGGTTTATTATTTTGATGCTTTGTATGGTTTATTATTTGTGATATTTTATATGATGTTTTGATATCTATCTTATACTCTATTTTGTAGTTGGGACAAACTCTTGGTGAGACTTTGTGGGTCACGTCATAGCAAACATAGTACCTATAGATGTCTTAGAGAAGCGAGTACAGGCAAGTTATTCACCACGGTCATCCGTTGGGTGACATGCAGAGATATTCATGCCTTTCGTCTAGCATAGGACTGCTATGGAGCCTATGTTAGAGCAGTCCACATGAGAGAGAGAGAGAGAGGAGTTTTGATGGAGGGCTAAGCACATTGAGGCTGAGCTTGGGGAACAGCGAGAGTAGATAGTAGTGGTGCCTACATCAGAGGGAGAGCCAGTTGTCAGTGAGTTCTTACTGCGTGAGGTTTGTCAAGTGAGAGCTAACAGAGATAGGGCTCAAGCTGAGAGAGACCAGTACTAGAGGATGTACTAGGAGGCACACGAGTAGATGATAGAGATGAGAAGTGAGATCAGGGGGTTATGATCGTGAAGCATCTCTAGGAGTCATTCACGATCCATAGCCACACATGGTTAGGCTTCTGTCACTCGGACACCATGAGGGCCTGAGGGTACTAGCGATCAAGGCTTAGCTATGTGATATATGTATTTATGCACTCCAACATCCCATTTTGTCTTGAGGGATAGTCGACTTAGATGTATATTTAAAACTAAGTATATATATATGTTGTTTATTTCTTTCATCTATGTGTAATGGTTTTTGATCTATCACATGTGATTTTTGTAAAAAATGCAACTAGCGATGATATCTAAATGCTTTAATTAATTCTATTGTGATATACTAACAATTCTAAAGAAAGAATATATAGTGATAAGCACAATGATCAAGCAATTTACACATAATCCAAATTTTAATGCTATATTCAGTTAATACAAAAGTGATCTACGTAAAGAATACTTAAGCATAACAGAACAATGATCAACTAAACAAAAGATGTAATCTTAAATGAATTAAGACAAAACAATTGATTCTTGTCAAAATTAAAGCTCATCTATGTAATAAATTAGCTTAGAAACAGTTAACATTAGATCTTTAAGCAAAAAATCTTTTGAGGTGCATTGCATTAATAGGTTCTTTAAGTGGCATACCTTGCTCATCAACTAATTTATATGCTCAAGATCCAAAGGTCTCAGTAATTATATATGGTCCAAGCCAATTAGGGCTAAAGTTACCTTTTTCACTAGGTGGTGCATTTACATTATGTTGATTTTCATAGAATGTCAAATCCCCAATGTTGAATGAATGTTGTATGACTTGCGCATTATAGGATCATTGTACACCATTTTGATAAGCCTTGAGGTGCTCAAGAGTGTTAATTCACCTTTCATCAAGCATCTCAAATTCTTGTAATCTTTTCTCACGTTCCATGTCATCATCCATGATGGCTTTTAGAGAAATTCTTAAGGAAGGAATTTCTAACTCCAAGGGCATTATCGTGTCTATGCCATAGACAAGATTATCTGGTGTATTACCAGTAGGCATTCTAATGCTTGTTCTGTAAGCCCATAATGCATAGGATAATTGGGTATGCCAATATTTTTTATGTTTATTAACAATTTTCCATAAAATATATCGAATAACTTTGTTTAAAGCTTTTGCTTGGCCATTTGATTGAGGATAATAAGGCATAGAGAAGAGATGTTGTATATGGTACTTTTTGAGGAACTTTTTCACATCCTTGTTCTTAAATGGTGTACCATTGTCTAAAACAAGGGAGGAAGGTATTCCAAACTGAGAAATAATGTTGTCTTGTAGAAATCAATAGATTACATCTGTGGTCATAGATCGTAAAGGGACTGCTTCGACCCACTTAGTAAAATAATCAGTGGCAGTAATGATAAATGTATGTCCTTGAGAAGAGGGTGGGGAAATTTTCCCAATTAGATCCAAGCCCCAAATAGAGAATGGCCACAGTGACACCTGGGCATGAAGTTCTTGAGCGGGAGCATGGATTAGGTGTTTATGTTGTTGACATTACGAGCATCTCTTGATGTAAGCAAAGGAATCTTGTTCCATATGCTACCAATAGTAGCCCATACATAATAGTTTTTGCACCAATGATTTTCCTCCAAAATGCCCTCCATAGGCACCAAAGTGAGCTTCTTCTAAAGCTATCAGAATCTCTGAATTGCTTAAACATCAGAGTAAAACACCATTGTAACCTCATCGATATAAGACATTTGACAGTATAATGTATCACATTGCTAGTTTGCATAAACAGATTCGAGCATTCTTAGATGTTGAATTAGGAATAGTTCCATCACGCAAATAATTATATATATGGGAGAACCATTCATCCATGTATGTACTACAATAGAGTTCCATGTTCGCAACTACAGGATAGTCAATTGTCAGTTTTTTAAGATTATGAACAACAAAAGTAAATACCTCAGGAGAATCATCAGGAGATATAAGGGAAACTGCACTGGCCATTGCATCCACATGTCGATTATCTTTCCTGAGAATAGTGCTAATTGAATATGATGTGAATTGTTTTAAGAAAGATAAGGCCAACTCACGGTACTGAGATAGCTTATCATGCTTAGTTTGATACGATCCCATTATCTATTCTACAATTAACTGAGAATCATCGTATATTGATATGTTTTTGATATTAAGAGCCAAGGCTGCACAAAGTCCTGCTATAAGGGCCCCATATTTAGCTATATTATTTGTGCATAAGAAATCTAAGTGGTAAGATAGGGGAATTGGCTTACCAATGGGGGTGTCAATATAATACCAATCCTGGAGTCGGTTCGACATTTTGATCTGTCAAAGTATAATTACCATTTTTCATTAGCACAAATTGTTAAGATTTGGTCATCAGGAAATACATCCTAATGTTGTGTAGAGAAGGGTGAAGGAGCTTTAGCTAATTGATTAGCTAACGCTTTCCCTTTAATCACTTTTTGGGAAATGAACTTGAGATTGAATTCTGTTAGTAACATAACCCATTTAGCGAGATGACCCGATAAATTTATTTTCACAAAGAGATGTTTTAGAGGGTCAAATTTTACCATTACATGTACTTGAACATTTAGGAGATAGTGTTGATGTTTTTGAGTTGCAAACACTAAAGCTAAGCAATGTTTCTCTATAATAGTGTATCACACTTCATAATCAAGCAAAGTTCGACTGATGTAGTAAATGACACATTCTTTGCCTTCAACATTATGTTGTGCTAACAAAGCTGCTAGGGCATTATTAGATTCTAAGATATATAATAGGAATGGTTTATCAGAGACATCAGGTTGTAAAATAAGCAGATTGGCTAGATAATTCTTTAATCCATCAAAAGTTTTTTGACATTCAAAATTCCATTGAAAATTAGAATCCTTCTTCAATAATTGCGTAAAGGGGCGAGCCCTATCCATGAGTTGTGAAACAAATTGGTGGATGGCCTGTATCGTTCCCTGTAAACTACAAAGTTGAGATATGTTTCTAGGTATTGGCATATTAACAATTGCATCTATATTTTTTGTATCCACTTCAATACCACGATTTGAGAAAATAAATCCTAGTAACTTTCCATTGTCTACACTGAAAACACACTTATGGGGATTCAATCACGTATTATATTTCCTTATGCGCTCAAATATTTGTCAAAGATTTGTAGCATGATCTTTATGATGGATAGACGTTGCCAAGATGTCATCGACGTAGTCTTCTAAAATATTGTGCATATAATCATGAAATATAAGAGTCATTGCACGTTGATAAGTAGCTCCTATGTTCTTAAGTCCAAACGGCATGACTACCCAACAAAATGTACCCCAAGGTGTTATAAAAGCTGTTTTATATTGGGCTTGAAGATTTATTAAAATTTGATTATATCCTGAAAAACCATCCATGAAAGAAAGCAGTTCATGGCCAGCTATAGAATCGACAATCATATCGATATTAGGAAGTTGAAAATCATCTTTCAGATATGCTGAATTCAAATCTTAGAAATATGTGCACATTCTTATATGACCATCAGGTTTAGCGATGGAAACAATATTTGAAATCCAAGGTGAATAGTCAATAGGTATCATCCTTATCCATAACAACATCAACAGTCTTTCCATTAAGAAGAGTACTATGGTCTAAGGGATTGTAGGATTGTAATTGTTCTTCTAATTCTCCATTAGGTTCTATAGTAGCATTTATTGTGCTAGTTGTTTTTCCAAAGTAAGCATTGTTGTTTAAATAATAAGGTAGGCCATGTTTATGATGATAATGAAGAATATTATCATAAGCACCCAAGAATTATACGATTGCTTCATCCATTGAGAATACATCCAATGAAAGTGGTCCTAGAGGACAATTGGTATCAATCATATCAGGAAATATCAAACTAAGTGTTGATATAGTATTCACATTAAGAGTAGGGCATTTACAGGCTTTGGATTCCTTGAAAGGATTGTATCCAATGCCACTAGAGCAATGTTACAAAGCAGATTCTATAGGGACTTTGATTCCTTGTTGATTTATACCACAACCTTGACCTGTATAATCACAATCTTTATAAAGGATTCAGAATCCTTGACCATAAAGGGAAACCATTTCCTTAGAGGAAGAAGGAGCTTCATAAGTGTCATAATCAGGAATGTAAGTAAGTGTATTATCCTTATTTGTCACCAAAGAAGATTTATGTTTATCAATCGAAGCATGTGATTTGATTGATGCAATATTTGATGTTTCGGGGATGGGGTTTTTAGGTTTGTATTCTCCTGTAGAAGAAGTCAAATCTAATGAACCCCAGTCATCGCCAACAAATGCATTCGATTGTTTAGGCTCTTGCACAACATTTTCGATAGAAAGAGGAGTTGATAAATCCATTTTTAGGTTGTTTAGAGTCTTAGGACAAACAACATGCTTATGAACTTCCATTTACAAACAACTATCTAGTTTAGGATCAACATGAATAGTATGTAACTTATCTTTGAATATAAAGTTGATTGAATGACGTAGAGTAGAAGGAACTACTCCTAATGCATGTATCTAAGGTCTACCAAGAATCATGTTATAAGATAGAGAGCAAGGCATGGCATGAATTAGGGTAGGCACCATCATAGGTCCTACTTGTATAGGTAAAGTTATAGTGCCCATGGATTGTCATCCAACATTGTCAAAACCATAGATACTTAATGATTCCAATTTGATTGCCAATGTATCAACCTTAACCTTATGTAATAAGTCAATGCCACAAACATTAAGGGTTGATCCATTATTGATCATAACTCTCTTAACCAATGTTTTATTTATTGTAACAAAGATGACCAAAGGATCATACTAATTTTGAACTTCGAGAGATGGTAATTCATGTTGTTGAAACAGGATATCTATTTTTGTGGCATGCATACAATGTAATAAAGAAACAATGTCATTTGGTTTAATAGCAAGAGGAACAATCACCTTTTGTAAATCTTCTTGTAGCATACCATGGTAAATAGGTGAAGTTTGTATAAGTTCCCAAAGAGATATCTTTGTAGGAGTAGTGTGAAGCTGCTCTACAAGATAATAGTCTTTACCACCTTTATATGTTAAATGAGGTGCTTGAGGAAGCATAGGTTGAGAAGTTGGTAAAGATATCAGAATGCTTGATTGTTGTGTACTTTGTCTATTATTCCAAGTATTGTAGGCATGAGCAACCACATTATGATTGTTTTGTTGTGCTATTTGTTTAGCATAATCATAAATGTGATAAGGAGTTGACAACCTTTAATAGTAAGCATAGGTTTAGAAGATGGTTGCACCACATTTGCACATAAAGTAACCACAATTTTTTATTTTTCAAGCTCTTCTTTAGATTTAGGAACATAAATTGCATTTACAAATCTTTGAAATAATGATGGCTTTGAGGTCATAGTGGAATGTTCAATCAAGATAAAGTCTTCAAGGGCTTCATCTAACATATCAAAGTCATCATGACTAAACGGCTCATCATGAGCATGAAAATCTTGTAAAAAGTAATCTAAAATTTTAACATGCTCTTTTTAACCCAAGATTCAAATGCACAATGATGGCCTATGAAAATTAAATACCATGTAAAATAATGATTAACGATTTTTCAAATTCTTTTAGTGAAAAGATAAAGAATATGATTCTCAATTCAATGCATGCAATTTCACCAAAGACACTTTTTAATCTAAATATGCTCTAGGACATGAAATTATTTTAGATCTAAAGTTTAAAAGGATGCAAATTCTTTAAAGCTTAGGTTCACCAAAATGTTTAGTGGAAAATTAGATAGTTTGTTTAAACTAGGTCAAGTGCTACCATTTCTCCACTAAGCATTGGGGAAGACAAGGATTGAGCATAAGGTTAATCTATAAGTTACTTGTCTACCCCTTTATGCTTGTGGTATCTGATTTGAAGAGCCTAACTAAGGTTTTATTAAGTATTTTCTCATAAACCAAGTAAAAACCCTAATTATGCCTTAAATCAGAGATATACAGAAACTGATAACAATATAAGCAAAATTGATTAAAAAAATGCAAAAAACATATTATTAGAGACTATGTACCTAGATTTTAAGGGCTGAGTGGACTAGGGGGGCCATGCCTTAGTCACGAAAGGTCTCAAAACTAGAAATCTTCTGTACATGCTATCTGACACTCCCAAATGAATTCTAGATCCTAGAAATTGCCCCCTATTGGACTAGGGTGCCAGATCCTTAGTCTTGCAAGTGTTGGAATCCAAAAAATCAAAAGTCTGTGATGACTGTATCCACAATATATTCCTTCTTGTAGCTTCTTTCTGCTGGAACCTACAAAACATGATCTGCACCTACAAAAGAAGGAGAATGATGTTGTGGCTATATAGGAGCTTGCCTCAATCAAGCCCCATCATTGGTATTTCTATCTAACAAAAGCCAGAGATAAAGATTTGCAGAGGTGTGTGCAAACTTAATAATGTGTATGTAGAAATATCAAACACTAGATGTCTCAATCAAGGGAAGATCAACAAATTGCTTTGTATCAATAAACACATACAACTTCACCTCAAGGAGATGAAACAAATGAAGACTTGCATGAACAAGAAGGTAAATCAGCAATGTCCAAGAAGGATCTCCAAGCTTGATGTTAGAGGCTTCAACCCTTCTCTTGATCATGCAAAGAGTGTACAAACCCTAGGAAGAAAAATATAGTCTTAAGATATTGATTCCTAATCTCCATCCATTGTCTCCATGATAGAAAATATTGAATACTTTCAAGAGTTTCAACAAGTCATTGATCTTCAATAGCAATTTTGGCAGAGTTTTGGCATCAATCTTGCATAAGAATTATGTGTGTTAAAATGATTTCTAAATGTATTTTTATATCCAGCTTTAGGGAATTCAAATTTTGAAATAACATCTCGATATGATGCGAAAACTAAGAATTTGAAAACGAAATCCCAAGGCACTTGGCGGGAGCCGACATCCTGCCAAAATTCAAAATACTAGGAAATAGGGGAGGACTAGGGCATGGACGCCCAAGTCTAGGCCCCCTATTTCCACTCAGATTTGCTTTTTGGGGGTCCTAGGGACCTATAATTCAAACTCCCTTTTCGGGTTCCATCAAAAGGTTCCCTCAAAAGTGAATATTTTGCAACTAGACTTAGTCAATTAGGGTTTCAAGAAGGTCAAAAAGAAAGAGGTTTGAAAGGTCACCAAAGTGAGGAGCTAAACTAAGGGAAATTTTAACATTCCATATAGGGGGAGAATTTCCAACGTTACAGAAAAACTAAAACCTACCTCAAAATAAGACCACAAAAAGAAACAAGGCCTGCATTCTCCCAACGACAATATAGCATGTGCAAGGCACTTAGGGAAAGGAAACCTAAAATAGAAATGAACTAAAATAGTATACACAAGACCTCATACCAACCTTAATGGTAAGGTTTGAGATGGATCCCATTCACTGAGATCGGTAGAATTTCACCATCTAGCCTTGAAAGAATGAAAGCATTTGCTTGTTTGCAGTTGATGATGACATAAGGCCCACTTCAAAGTACATCAAACTTGGTGTGGCTTTAAGGTTTGGCTCTATCAACATCCCATTTCAGAAGAAGATCACCTTCTTTGAAGGTCTAGACCTTGGTATTCTCATCAAAATATCTCTTGGTTTGCAACTAATGTTCTTCTAATGTGATCATGGCTTTCTATCATTTCTCTTCTAATTCAATTAATTCAACCATCTTGACAGACCTTGCATCCTCTCCTTCTAATTCCAACTAATGAGTATGATCTAGTGCAAGAAATTCTAAGGATATAGGCAATCTAGCCTCTCTTCCATACACTAAAACAAAAGGAGAGTTCCCAATGGCTCTTTTGTATGTGATCCTAACATCCTAAAGAGCTAATCTAATCTTATTGTGCCATTGTCCATGGTTTGTCTCCATGGTCTTCTTCAAAATCCTGATCAGGTTCTTATTGGTGGACTCAACCAACCCATTACCTTGTGGTAATAATTAGATGAAGTATTTAAGAACACATTGTACTTGAGAGCCCAATCAATAATCCTAAAACTAGTGAATGCTTTTGCATTATCATAAATAATAGTATGAGGAGCTCCAAACCTTGTCATGATTTCTTCCAAGAAATCTAAGATTGACGACTTAGTGGCATCCTTGAGTGGGACTACTTCAACGCACCTGGAAAAGTAATCAGTTGCAATCAAAATCCACTTGTGACCAACACTAGAAATAGGATTCATCATGCAAATAAAGTCTAATCCCCATTGTGAGAAGGGTTGATTAGCCTGAATAGGGTGGAGGGGAAGAGCTGCCAATCTTTTATTTCCATCAAAGAGAGCACACTCTTTGTATTTTCTTACCCATACATGGGCATCATTGAATAATGTGGGCCAAAAGTAACCTACCCTCATTATTTTCATTATTGTAGCTCTAGTAGAGAAATGGCCACCAGCTGGGCCAACATGAAACTGACCAAGAAGTCTATCAACCTAATCCTCTTCTATACATCTCAATAAGACTCCATCCAAGTTTCTCTTGAAAAGAACACCATCTACCAAAGCATAAGGGATAGACTATAGCTTTAAATGTCTAATTTTGGTTCTATCCAGTCTATAGGGATACTCACTAGTGGATAGGAAACTAGCCATATCTGCTATCCAAGGACTCACAATCGATGACTCAGTTGTAGGCTCCTCATTCAAATGGTAAGATGAATTCACTTCATCTACTGATGTCTGGGCTAGTTGTTCACACAATCCTCTACCTCTAATCAACTTAGTGGCTTTGATGATCACATCATATTCTAGGATCTTGGTGACCCAGTTGGCTCTCTTTTCACTAATCTCAATCCCATTATGTCATCTCTCACACTAGGATGAGAAACTAAAACTTTAATATGATAATTTTCTAGCATATATCTAAATTTATTTAAAGCTCTAACAATGGAAAATACCTGCTTATAGATGGGGCTATATTTGACCTTGTAATCCTTCAAGGCCTGACTGAAGAATGCCAAAGGCTACTCCAATCCATGTTCATTTTACTGCATCAGGACAACAACAACACTATTCTCTCACCCATATGCATAAAGAAGAAAATCCTTATCATAATTTGGGTTCATGAGAGTAGGTTCTTGGGCAATTTATTCATTGATCATTTCAAAACCATCCTTCCCTTCCCTAGTCCATCTAGAAACTATATCTTTCTTGAGCATAAGGGTTAGAGGCTTCACCAAGCCAGTGCAGTTAGGAATTAACTTCCTAATAAAGTTGATTTGCCCCATAAATTATTATAAAGACTTTTTGTGAGCAGGTAGGGGAAGAGAAAGGAGAGTTGATGTCCTATTAGGGTCTATGGATATCCCATCCTCAAACACAATGTGACCCAAAATCTTACCTTGGACAACAACAAAAATACATTTCTTGGGGTTCAGAGACACCCCAAATTCTCTGCATCTCTGGAAAACTTTCTCTAGATGCTCCATGTGGTTTTCTCCCTTCATGGAGAAGACTATGACATCATCCAGATATATCAAGATGAACTTGTTTATAAATCATTTGAAGGCAATGTCCATTGCCCTTTGAAATGTGGCACCAACATTAGACATGTTAGATTTTAGGGCAGACAACTGAGAGGGGGGGTGAATCAGTTGTCCAAAACTTTCTTCCAATTAAAGAATTAAATCCACTTTGTAATTTAGTAGCATAATGATAAATCAATCATGGAAACATAATGCATTAAATCAAGAGTAGAAACACATTAACACACATGACACCAAGATTTTGATGTGGAAAACCCGGTTAAGGGAAAAACCACGGGTTGATTAACCCAAGATTGTATTCTCTATTAGAAGAATAAAAAGAACAAAATGGCACATGCCAATTAGGGCTCACTACTTGAGCAACTGCTCATAAGAGGCTCACTGCCTACAAGAGACACACTGTCTACAAAATGATAAGTATCACATACATGAACTGGAGAATACCATCTTCACTATGCTTGAATCAGTTCCATTTGAGCCTAATACTTCTGCTCTACCTTTCACTTTCCTCCTCACTACCACACTCTCATCTCCACACAACACCTTGAAATGACTTTACAATTCCTTTTTTATACAAGACATCGACTTAGGAATAATCATCTAAGTCAACAAATATCTACAGGTACATCTAGAAGTGATTCATCAAATGTGAGCTTAAACTCCAATACGGACCACCAACACGAATTGGACATGATCAAAAGACCTGCACAAGCTTTCTTGAATCACTAAGAACATCCACACTTCATCTGCTTACTGAAATCTTTCTCTCCTTCATTTGGAACCTCAGGAAAATAGTTTGTCATCACTATTACAAAGGAAAGGATGCTTGCAGACCTCCAGACCATGAACCAATTGAGTTGACACATCAAAAGGACTTCCTAAACACTCCACCAAATCTATAGAATAGGATAATGCATTTTTAGATCTCACTGGACCTATTTGTATCACTCTGTCACCTCTGAACACCTATCGGAACCAGTTTAACTTGAGCGGCCACAACTTCTTTCGATCTTCATGTGGACCTCTGAAATATCTACTGGATCACCTTAAGACACATATCTACAAACCCTTTAAACTACATCCTCTAATCCTCATTTTATCTTGGACTTTTACCTTGTTGTCTTCACTATTCTTCACTATTCTTATTATGACCAATTTTCTCAATATCCTCAGTAAACAGTTCATTCAATCCTTATCATTAATGCAACAGAAGTATGTTGACATCAATGACAACACCAGTTAGGCCCATACTTGTAACAATCTCCCCCTTTGTTATTGATGGCAACATATGATGTGAAAAACTATTTTAACCATCAAGATAAGAACTTCTCACTGTCTCAACTTCCCCTATCAGCAATAACCATTCACATGTCTTTTCTTCCTTTCTTGCTCCCCCTTTGATTAGCAACCACTTGTTTTTCACATGTCTTCTCTCCCCCTTTGACATCAATGGAAAAGGGCACATACTTGTAATTACAATACTTCAGAACCATACCAGCTGCTCCCCCTTAGTAGCAATTCCCCAACATCAATCCGAACCACAAGATATGACTATGATATCCACCAGATTGATGCA
The DNA here is from genome assembly GCA_027924645.1 of Cunninghamia lanceolata. NCBI lineage: Eukaryota > Viridiplantae > Streptophyta > Pinopsida > Cupressales > Cupressaceae > Cunninghamia > Cunninghamia lanceolata. Next base: position 14,286,024 of record BSBN01000068.1, on the reverse strand, counting down.
CATCAGTGCACCTTAGTTCATTATCGGAGGGGCAATAACCCCTAACTTCTCCCTGAGATACTCAAAAGAGTCCTTAGGTAGAGGTTTAGTAAAGATATTTGTAATCTGATCCTTAGAAGGCACAAACTCCAATCTGACTTCATTCTTGTTCACTTGCTCTCTCAAAAAGTGAAACTTGATAGATATATGTTTAATCTTTAAATGCAACACCAGATTCTTAGATATATTTATTACACATGAATTATCATAGAAAATTGTGATAGGCTCCTCATACTCCACTCTTATGTCTCTTAGCATTTACTTCATCCACAAAACTTGAGTGCAACTACCTACGGCTGCAATATACTCTACTTCTATAGTGGATAGAGATATTGCTTCTTGTTTCTTGCTTATCCAAGAAACCAACCTCTTCCCCAAGAAGAATGGTCCACCACTAGTACTCTTCTAGTCATCCACATCTCCTGCCCAATCAGCATCTTTATATGCATGAAGAGAGAAATTATGATCTCTAGGATACCATAGACCATATTCAACTATCCCTTTTAGATATCTAAAAATCCTCTTGATTGCCATGACATGAGATTCTCTAGGATTAGCTTGAAATCTAGCAACAAGACCAACAACATTCATAATGTTACGTCTGGTTTGAGTGAGATACAACAGTCCTCCAATCATTGACCTATACTTTTTTTGATCAACCTTGGCAGAGTCATCATCCTTGCTCAACTTACATCCGGTTGCCATGGGAGTACTCATTGGCTTTGAGGCTTCCATCCTAAATTTCTTCAATAATTCTTTCACATATTTGGTCTGAGAAATGAAGATTCCTTTCTTTGTTTGAGTGATTTGTAGACCCAAGAAGAAATTCATTTCCCCAAGCATGGACATCTCAAATTCACTTTTCATTTGATTTGCAAAGGTTTTACACATACTATCTCTTCCTCCAAAAATGATATCATCAACAAACACTTCAACAATCAAGATATTTTCATGATCAATTTTGAAATACAAATTACTCTCAGGACTACCTTTGTTGAAACCAATCTTCAAAAGATGTTTATCCAATCTTTCATACCAGGCTCTTGGGGCTTGCTTCAGTCCATAAAATGCTTTCTTCAACTTGCAGACCATATCACCATGATCAGACAATTGAAATCCATCTAGTTTCTCAATGTACACTTCTTCTAAATCACCAATTAGGAAGGCAAACTTGACATCCATCTGATACACTTTGAAATCTTTGAAGGCAGCAAATGCAAGAAATAATTTGACTGCTTGAATTCTTACCACCAGAGCAAAAGTTTCTTCAAAATCAACTCCTATTTGAGAATAGCCCTTGCAGACCAATCTAGCTTTATTTCTGATTAATTCACCAACTTCATTCAGTTTGTTTCGAAAGACTCATTTGGTTCCAATCAAATTCTTGTTTCTAGGTCTGGGAACAAGATCCCAAGTGCCATTTTTCTCAATTTGCATCAGCTCTTCCTCCATTGCTTTAGTCCAATTTTCATCATTGCAAGGTTCATTCACTATCTTAGGTTCAATCTTTGAAATTAGACAATACTCATCTGAATCTTGAGCAATTCTCCTTCTAGTTTGTACACCTTTTCTTTTGTCACCTATGATCTGATCTTCAGAGTGATTTTGTCTTACATACCTTGGAACTTTGGGAGTTTCTTGCACTTCTGATTCTTGATCAGGCTCATTAAAACTCATCTCTTCTTCCTGATTTACGGGATCAGTTTGAATCTATTTTTCAGAAGAGGCTTGGCCTCCTTGAATTAGAACACCATTCTGATCATCTTCATCATATTCATAAAACCTTGAGGGTTTTTCAATTCCTTCATCAACCTTTACATTTGTACTCTTTATTATCTTTCGTAGTCTCTTGTTATAACACCAGTATGCTTTGCTTTGAGTAGAGTAACCCAAGAATATTCCTTCATCACTTCTAGCATCAAACTTGCCTAGATCTTCATCTCTTTTAATGTAACACTTGCTACCAAAGACTCTGAAATACCTCACAATAGGAGTGATACCAAACCAAAGTTCATAAGGAGTCTTACCAGTATTGCTTCTGATTTGTACTCGATTGAGAGTATAGACTGCAGTGCTCACAGCTTCTCTCTAATAGATCTGAGGAACATTTGCTTCCATCATCATTGTCCTAGATGCTTCCTAGATGGTCCAGTTCTTTCTCTCAACTACTCCATTCTGCTGTGGAGTCTTAGGAGCAGACAACTGTCTCTTTATTCCATGTTTCTCATAGAAATCTATGAACTCACTGGATGTGAATTCTTCACCTCTATCAGACCTCAAACATTTCAATTTTAATCCAATTTCATTCTCTACCATAGCCTTGAATATTTTGAATTTCTCAAGAGCTTCTGATTTCTCTTTCAGAAAAGTTACCCACATCATCCGGGAATAGTCATCAATTAGTAACATGAAGTATCTATCACCTTGCACACTCCTAATTCTTTCCGGACCACAAAGATCAGTATGAACGAAGTCCAATAATCCAGTAGAAGATTGTTCCTTGCTTTTAAATGAGACTCTACTTTGTTTTCCCAACTGACATTCTTTGCACAAACTATTTGTAGGTTTCACCAATTTTGGAAGATCTCTTATAGCCTGAGTATTGCTTATCTTGATGATATTATCAAAATTCACATGACACATTCTCCTATGCCACAACCAACTCTGATCAACTTGAACAAATAAGAAACTTTTACCACTACCAACCAAGTGGAAGATATTACCTTTAGTTTGAGTATGGGATGCAATCTTTGTTCTAGAACTATCAAAGATCTTGCATTTTCCATTCTTGAATCTGAGATCATAGCCTTTGTCCACCAACTGTCCAACACTAAGAAGATTGTGCTTCAATCCTTCAACATACAGTACATTACTAGTTTTGTTCCTTCCATCAAAAGAGATAGTTCCTCTTCCTCTGATTCTACCAGCAGAATTATCACCAAACTTTACCACTCCTCCTTCATACTTTTCCAAATCTATTAACTTTTTTTTTCACAAGTCATATGGTGAGAGCAACCACTGTCAATGACCCAATCATCCTTTTCTTCAACTTGAGCAGCCAGAGCTCTTTCTACAACTTTATGATTGATAGATTCAGAGGACATTGGTTCTTCTTCCTTGATGGGAATAAACACCCAATCACTTCCAGATTTGTTTCCTATCTCTGATTCATCATCTGTTACTCCTTCATTATCATCTTCCTCATGAACATAGTAACAATTCTTTTGGAACCTTGATTTGTTAGAATTTGGCCTTGAAAATCTTTCTAGACATCTTGAGGCAAAATGACCAATCTTATTGCAGTTAAAACACTTAAAAGGCAATTTCTCTTCATACTTACTGGATCCTCTTGGTAGTCTTTTTGCAATAAGAGCTTCAAGGTGAGCAGTTTCATCTTCTTCTTCTTCTAGGTCTTTTCTTTCTTTTTCATACCATGATAGTTTCCTTGAAGAGTTCTCTCCCGAATCAAACCTTTGTTTACCTTTTATAGAGGCATTGGCTTTGAATGTTGATTCAGTCTTTGGGGGGGTATCTCCAAACTTGGTCATTTCAAATGCAACCAGTTTACCAGCCAATTGATCTCTTGTGACAGTTGTATGGGCTCTGAATTCTTCAATGGCAGCATCTTTGATTTTATAAGAAGTAGGAAGGGATCTGAGAACTTTGCCAACAATCTCATCTTCATCCAAGACTCCACCAGCACATCTAATGCTACAGGCAATCTCATTTACTGTTGGCATAAAAGTAGTGATATTTTCATCATCTCTCATCTTCAAATTTTCAAATTTCCCTTTCAGACTCTATAACCTTGCACATTTAACATACTTGTCTCCTTCATGCAGAAGTTCCAGTTTTTGCCAAATCTCAAAAGTAGTTGGTAGGTCAACAACATTTGAAAGCTTAGAATTAAATAATGAACTTAGAAGAGATTCTATAATTTGTAGATTGTTTTTAGCATCTGTGATTTCATTTGGGGCTTCCAGACCACCCTGAGGATGAGTATACTTTGTTGAACCCATGTTCTAGTACTACACTCTCATACATTGCAAGTGACATTTCATGCAACTTTTCCAAAGATTGAAATTGGTTCCATCAAACTTTGGACTATCCTTCTTGTAGGACGACATCCTAGATCTCCTCAAGTGGTTAAGCTCTTTTTAGAGGAACTCGGCTCTGATACCAATTGTTAGATTTTAGGGTGGACAACTGAGAGGGGGGGTGAATCAGTTGTCCAAAACTTTCTTCCAATTAAACAATTAAATTCACTTTGTAATTTAGCAGCATAATGATAAATCAATCATGGAAACATAATGCATTAAATCAAGAGCAGAAATACATTAACACACAGGACACCAAGATTTTGACGTGGAAAACCCAGTTAAGGGAAAAACCACAGGGTGATTAACCCAAGATTGTATTCTTTATTAGAAGAATAAAAAGAATAAAATGGCACATGCCAATTAGGGTTCACTGCCTGAGCACACTGCTCACAAGAGGCTCACTGTCTACAAGAGACACGTTGTCTACAAAATGATAAGTATCACATACATGAACTAGAGAATAGCATCTTCACTATGCTTGAATTAGTTCCATTTAAGCCCAATACTTCTACTCTGCCTTTCGCTTTCCTCCTCACTACCACACTCTCATCTCCACACAACACCTTGAAATGACTTTACAATTCCTCATTTATACAAGACATCGACTTAGGAATAATCATCTAAGTCAAAAAACATCTACAAGTACATCCGCAGGATGTGTAACTCATCTGGTTAGCCAGTCTCAGGAAGAACACCTTCATCTGGAAGCAATTCATCAAATGCAAGCTTAAACTCCAATGTGGACCACCAACATGAACTGGACATGATCCCAAGAGCTCCACAATCTTTCCTAAATCACCAAGAACATCCACACTTCATCTGCTTACTGAAATCCTTCTCTCCTTCATCTGGAACCTCAAGAATATAGTTTGTCATCACTATTACAAAGGAAAGGATGCTTGTGGACCTCTAGATCACAAACCAATCTAGTTGACACATCAAAAGGACTTCCTAAACACTCCACTAAATCCACAGAACAAGGTAATGCATTTTCAGATCTCACCGGACCTATCTGTATCACTTTGTCACCTCTGAACACCTGTCAGAACCGGTTTAACTTGAGCAGCCACAACTTCTTCAGATCTTCATACGGACCTCTAAAATCTATATTGGATCACCTTAAGACACATATCTACAAACCCTTTAAACTGTATCCTCTGATCCTCATCTTATCTTGGACTTTTACCTTGATGTCTTCACTGTTCTTCATTGTTCCTCTTATGACCAAATTTCTCAATATCCTCAATAAACAGTTCATTCAATCCTTATCATTAATGCAACATGAGTATGTTGACATCAATGACAACATCGGTTAGGCCCATACTTGCAACAAGACAAACCAAATGACATTCTTGCATATGCCATGATTCCTCGTTTGGTTGTGAATGTCGTCTTAAATGTATCCTTCTCTCAAAATGATTTGGTTATAGCCAGAGAACCCATCCAATAATGAAAACCTCCCTCGCAACTATTTGTAAAATTTGATCCATAGCGGGTAGAGGGTAATGATCCTTCAGAGAGGCTTGATTTAGGTCCTTGAAGTCTACATAGAGCCTAATCTCTCCATTTTTCTTTCTCATAGGCACTAGATTAGCCACCCAAGTAGAATACTTGATAGGGAAGATAATCCTTGCTTGTATGAGCTTAGCAAGCTCTTTCCTCATGAGTGGCTCAATTTTTGGATTTATCGGCCATTGTTTTTGGTGAAGTGGCTTGCAATTGGGGTCTAGATCAATGGCATGTTGAGCCACATCTAGATTGAATCATTTTAGATCCTCATATATCCATGCTAGGATATCACTATAATTTTGGGCAAGAACTAGTTCCACTAATAGTACTAGGTCCTAGGTTAATGGATGGGCTTGTCATCCATCGAGAGCATCTATCCTCTTGTGATAAAATGGATAGACGTGGGCCACACCATGGTAAAAGGGGACAGCTTACATGCCTTATCGTAAGCACGAGTTATTCCTCTTGTGATCAAAAGGGAATCTTGTAAAGTGTTGTCGGTTGGTCAATCTTATCTTTGTTTACAGATGAATTGGTCCCACCAGAGGAATCCTTATCCTCAACTGGGTCATCCTTCGGATAAGGTTTGTTTCGTGTCCACTCTTCATGGATGGATTTCAAAAGAAATTTTAAGAAGAGAGGTAAAAGATCAGCTCTCTTCCCCTATATAAGGAAGGAAGGCCGCCTTCTCTTCTCAACGATTTCTAGCGAAGTGAAGTCCTAGAGAGTCTAGCAGTCTTGTCCTTGGTATTTCAGTCAGTCCAGTCTTCAGTCTTTATAGTCTTTAGTTCAAGTTTCATAGTCATGCTCTTAATGTAGAGAGTAGTGCTTAAGAAACAAGAGAACCCTCTCTGTTCTTTTAAGCATACTTTCCACAGTAAGATCTCATTCTATGCCAGCGTGCATTGTAAGATGATGAATGTAATGTTCCTAAGTATTTGATGTAATAATCTTTATAAGATATATGTGAGAATCAGATATTCTATTCCGCACTTCATTTGTCATTTGCAGCTGTGTTACAAAGTTGGTATCAGAGCTGATGATGTTATTGTCTGTTGTTATCGTTGTTGTCTAACCATAACTAGCCAATAAGTGTTATAATATTCTCTGTATTGCTCCTTATATTGCTCTCTGTATTACTCATGCACACCAGTATTCTGTTGTAAGACCTCATGGTGTAAGTCCCGTTAAGCTTGTTGCATCAGGGTAGATTGGAGGCAGTAATTTGCATTTCAAGCGCAGATTTGAGCATAAGTTTGAGCGCAGTATGGATAGAGAAAGCACTTCTGGTTCGACTATAGAAAGCAGTGACCTAACCACAGATCGCAACACAAAAGTTAAGTTCACCAATTTCTTTGCTGATAATGAAAGTTCATTTTCTACTCCTAAGTCAAGTAGTAATGTGTTAGATGAAGTTTCTGCTAGTCAGTTACCTGAAAAAGAATTCCGTGTGCGTAAGATTAAAGCTTCTGAAATTTATAAAGATGTACCTAATGGTGTCATAGATATGTATAATACTAATGTAGGCTTGAATAATTGGTTTGGGTATAAAACTTCAGAACGTTGTCATGTAGCCACTCTGCAACATGTTACAGGTGGTAGTCAGGGTAAATTAAATATTTTCTCAGATGCCCTTGTTTCAAAGTTTCAGAAAGAAGCCTTCAGAAGTCCTAATAATCCACAGTTCATGCATTTGTCCTATGTTAGAATAGGAATCTGTGGTCATTATATAAAAGGCTTACCTATCATCGTAAAGATGATGCTGAAAGATGCCCGGTTCTACAAATTATCTCATTCCCTTCTCGGTGCTGGTTGTGATTCCATGTCCAAAGGCCCCTTCTTTGTAGATTGTCTATTAGACTTCTCAGTCAGCCTAAAGGATGGAAATTTGAAAGACATTCTTGAATATAACTTCAAGACAATGAATCTTTATATGAAAAAGAAGTCAGTTGACCATTCCCTTACCTTTTCTGGTTCACTACAGATTGTATAATAAGGTCATTCCCTTAATGGTTAATCCCAGAAAAGCCCAAGGGTTAGAAGGTCTTTCTACCATATGGACATCTTCCAGTGATAGCACACAGTTGACTGCTCCCAAAATAGTTAAGCACAAGGATATCAAAATGCCTGAAGAATGGGCATTCGATCTTTGGGATAGTGACAGTCAAGTAGAAGCTAAAAATGAGAGACAACCACAATTAAGAGGCATCTCAATTGATGAAACAGATGGTCAAGTGGTCATTAGATTCTCATCCAGCAACCAGTCTACCTTGCGCACTAGACCCTCCATGAGAACTGAACAAATTTTTAACTACAACCACCCTAGTCCATCTGCGACTTCCCTTTCTCGCTCCCAGAGCGTTAGATTACAACCCTCCAAGGGTTTTGAAAGCTTGTTTACACTTCCTACTGCTGCAAAGTCTCGCAGCTCAGTTGTTCCCACTAGTTCGTCATGCACCCATAAAAAGTTTTCTGAGTTAGATAATGGGTTGTATAGATGTGAAGACTGTTCATTTGTCTTTCCTCCAAAATCTGGCCATATCCAAATGATGTCAGCTAGACAAGCTACTATACCTGAACAGGAGATTTTTGAAGCCCATGAAAAGGCTGTTAGCACACCTGCAGGCCCTTGTCTTGTTCCCAGTACCATTCCTCCCTTTCGGGATTTTATTCTGTTTGACACAACCAGAACTGTTAAAGCTGATTTCTGGCCCCTGCATTTATTTCCTATAGCTGAAAGTTCTCAAGGAACCAGTCAAAGCAAATTGCTTAACTGGACAAACCTCTGTCTTAGGAAATCTATGCTCTTTGCCGAGGATAGAAAGATCTGGCATCAGATCAAAGCAATCAAGGCTAAAAAAGCACATCTCAGTGCCCAAGAGAATTTTCATTCTCTAATCTCCACTCTGGAACGCTTGGAAAAGCGTCTCACAGATCAGTGGATGAACTCTATTAATAAAGATCTCTAGGAACTCAAAGCCCAATATAATGAGTTCAAGAGTCAAGATGAAACCTGGTGGGTAGCTCAGCAACATTCTTTAGAACAACAGAGAGAACTTCTGCAGAAAGTCAGAAGTGAAGTAAAATTAGATTGTGATGTGCTTGGTTCACAACTGAACACTACAAATATTCATGTGAAGCATAATAGTCAGAGGCTCATTGAGATCTCTGAAGAAGTTCATTCAGTTGCACAATCACAATTGCTAATGAGCAATTCCATCAAATCGGAATGCTCTGATATCAAGTCTGCCCTTCAAGAAGAGTCTCAAAATATTCAGACAGTAACTCATACTATCCGACAGCAGCAGACAGTGAGAACAAAGAATTTCCCTTCTAGTGCAAAGGGTTATCTACAGGCTCAGTATGAAGGACCTAAGTTAAAGATAGAAGTTAGGCAGCCTGTAATTGAAAAGGTATATGATCCCTCTTTAGGGACATTAAGAGAAACCACTCCAGCAGAACAAGCTGAAGGAAAGTTTCAAATGGCACGTGGTTCTAGTTCTAATCCAAATGGATCTAACCCTATTGATCCATTTAAAAATATTCAAACTTTGAAAGCAGACACTCCCCCTCTTGTTAATTTTGATCATTTTGAAGATATAGAAAATACAAGAGCTATCGATGCAATGTGAGCTTGGATAACAAATTATATCTCCACTAATGCTGATGCTGATGAAAAGCAGGTAATCAAGCAAGCTCTGATACCAACTTTGTAACACAGCTGCAAATGACAAATGAAGTGCGGAATAGAATATCTGATTCTCACATATATCTTATAAAGATTATTACATCAAATACTTAGGAACATTACATTCATCATCTTACAATGCACATTGGCATAGAATGAGATCTTACTGTGGAAAGTATGCTTAAAAGAGCAGAGAGGGTTCTCTTGTTTCTTAAGCACTACTCTCTACATTAAGAGCATGACTATGAAACTTGAACTAAAGACTATAAAGACTGAAGACTGGACTGACTGAAATACTAAGGACGAGATTGCTAGACTCTCTAGGATTTCACTTCACTAGAAATTGTTGAGAAGAGAAGGCGGCCTTCCTTCCTTATATAGGGGAAGAGAGCGGATCTTTTACCTCTCTTCTTAAAATTTCTTTTGAAATTTGTCCATGAAGAGTGGACACGAAACAAACCTTATCCGAAGGATGACCCAGTTGAGGATAAGGATTCCTCTGGTGGGACCAATTCATCTGTAAACAAAGATAAGATTGACCAACCGACAACACTTTACAAGATTCCCTTTTGATCACGAGAGGAATAACTTGTGCTTACGATAAGGCATGTAAGCTGTCCCCTTTTACCGTGGTGTGGCCCACGTCTATCCATTTTATCACGAGAGGATAGATGCTCTCGATGGATGACAAGCCCATCCATTAACCTAGGACCCAGTACTATTAGTGGAACTGGAGTTGGCAGGATCTGGTTGGTGGAATATGCAACCCTCACAAAATTCTCCATCAGGATGAGTGCAGTCAGGTGAGCGATAGTTTCCACTGGCCCCATACGTTGGTACTCTAGGATCATCATGTGACTAGTCGACACAGTTGGCACAAGTTTGCATGGATGCATGTGGAAGACATCCTGGTGGTCGACTTGCTTCTTGTTCTTTCCAGATGATACTCATTGTTTTGAGTTTATGGGGTCCATACAATCCGTGGGACATGGCTTGAGGTGTAGCACCATTCATGCGATATGTCTTTGTATGAATCCAGATAGGACCGTAGACTTGGCAAAGATGTCTACTAATTGGATTGTCTTCAGAAGATCCAAAAGTGAGTTTGAAAATGCATCCATACCAACTTTGTAACACAGCTGCAAATGACAAATGAAGTGCAGAATAGAATATCTTATTCTCACATATATCTTATAAAGATTATTACATCGAATACTTAGGAACATTACATTCATCATCTTACAATGCGCGCTGGCATAGAATGAGATCTTACTGTGGAAAGTATGCTTAAAAGAACAGAGAGGGTTCTCTTGTTTCTTAAGCACTACTCTCTACATTAAGAGCATGACTATGAAACTTGAACTAAAGACTATAAAGATTGAAGACTGGACTGACTGAAATACCAAGGACGAGACTGCTAGACTCTCTAGGATTTCACTTCGCTAGAAATCGTTGAGAAGAGAAGGCGGCCTTCCTTCCTTATATAGGGGAAGAGAGCGGATCTTTTACCTCTCTTCTTAAAATTTCTTTTGAAATCCATCCATGAAGAGTGGACACGAAACAAACCTTATCTGAAGGATGACCCAGTTGAGGATAAGGATCCCTCTGGTGGGACCAATTCATCTGTAAACAAAGATAAGATCGACCAACCGACAACACTTTACAAGATTCCCTTTTGATCATGAGAGGAATAACTCGTGCTTACGATAAGGCATGTAAGCTGTCCCCTTTTACCGTGGTGTGGCCCATGTCTATCCATTTTATCACGAGAGGATAGATGCTCTCGATGGATGACAAGCCCACCCATTAACCTAGGACCCAGTACTATTAGTGGAACTGGAGTTGGCAGGATCTAGTTGGTGGAATATGCAACCCTCACAAAATTCTCCATCAGGATGAGTGCAGTTGGGTGAGCGATAGTTTCCACTGGCCCCATACGTTGGTACTCTGGGATCATCATGTGACCAGTCGACACAGTTGGCACAAGTTTACGTGGATGCATGTGGAAGACATCCTGGTGGTCGACTTGCTTCTTGTTCTTTCCAGATGATACTCATTGTTTTGAGTTTATGGGGTCCATACAATCCGCGGGACATGGCTTGAGGCGTAGCACCATTCATGCGATATGTCTTTGTATGATTCCAGACAGGTGTCTGGTGCGTATGAAAATATCGCAATCTAATTTTTACTATCCAATGCTCGAAGACTGAGGATGAACCGGCAGGACCGTAGACTTGGGAAAGATGTCTACTAATTGGATTGTCTTTAGAAGATCCAAAAGTGAGTTTGAAAATGCATCCAATGTAGGAAGTTGTTTCTTCAAACTGTAGATCTACTGCAGGAGGGTAAGGTCCTTGAAACAAGTTCCTTATGAGTGTTTTTCCATCTTCAGCATTTAACCATTGTTCTGGTCGTGCTACTGGAGGATTCAAAATTGGACTGGGAGAACAAAGTCACCACACCAATTTTGAAGAACATGTCCAACATCAGGATCGATGGGTTCTGCTTCAGCGGAGAACTAAAAAAATGGTTGATCTGTCCATAATCCTGGAGAGGTTAATTGTTGCTTGGCAATAAGCATTCTAAACCTGTCAAAAAGAAAATCATTAGCCATTTGATAATTATGCAAATCCCTTCGTTGAAAAGGGTTTGTGCTCCATTCTCTGTGACTTTCTTCATACCAACGCTGTTCTCGAATTTGAATAATTTGAACAGCTCCTTTTGTTTGTCGAACAACACCTTGAGCAGGAGAGATATCAGAATGTCCTTCTTGAGACATGAAATCTGCAAAAATATTTTCAACTCCGGGAAGGTGAACAAAATCAAATTCATATGTACTAAGGAGTTGATCCCATCAGAGAAGACGACCTCTTACCACCTTATTTTTGGATTCTTTTTGGAAGAATCCTCGCAGGTTCTGTAAATCACTTTTCAGGAGAAACCTTTTGTCGGCGATGAACATTTGGAATGTCTGGAAGGTATTCACAACCGCAAGGATTTCTTTATGCGTACTGTGATAATCCACTTCACTGTTCTTGAAACTACCAGATATATAGTGAACAATCTCACCTTTGTCTTTGGGATTGAAGGAGAGTGTTTTTTGTTCGCGAAGAACACCTACCCAAGCACCTTCACTTGCATCTGTCTCAACAATCTTAAAGTCGTTTCCTGGCAGCTTTAAGGGAGGTAGCTGGGAGCATTTTTGTTTGATGCGTTTTATTAAGGCATCATGCTTGGACGTCCATGGTGGTGGCTTCTTTCCAATAAGCTTGTTTAGCTCGAGTCTGTCTCCAGCAAGCTTATGATAGAATCCTGCTATATAATTGACAAGGCCCAAAAATTGTTGGAGTTCCTTGAGATTGGTAACAAGAAGAAGAGCAATCCGTTGTAGGATGTGTGGTTGGGCCTCCATCCTCCCCCCCGGAAGAAGCTTGATGCCAATAAAGACGATGTGGGTTTGAGCAAAGAAGGATTTTGCGGGATTGACAGCAAGACCATTGTGTTGACATATAGAGAGGAACTGACGCAGATGGTCAAGATGGTGAGGCATATCCTAGCTAAAGACAAGAATGTCATCCACATATGGTTGGATAAACTTGGCATATGGTCGAAATATAACATCCATTTTTTGCTGAAAAATAGAGGGAGCGGTTTTTATACCAAATGGAAGGACAGTCCATTCATACAGACCTTGAGGCACAGAGAAGGCTGTCTTGTAAAAATCAGCACTTTTTAGACCGATTTGCCAAAAACCCTTAGTTAAATCAAATTTGGAATAGACATGACTACCTTGGATAATTTGCTAGATATGATCTTTACTAGGCAGGGGATGTCTATTGTCAACAAGACATTCATTTAACGGCTTATAATTTACAACTAGCTGTTTTTCAGGAAGTTCTTTACCATTTTCATCTACCTTAGGTACATACATTGCATGGCAAGAAAATGGGGAGTCAGTAGTTTGGATGATCTTAAGCCTTTCGAGTTCTGCAACTTCTGTTCTGCAAGTGATTACTTCAATTGAACTCATAAGAAAATAATTAGCTTTGGCTTTAGGGATGAGTTCATTACCTTGAGGATCTCGCTTTAGAGGGAGATCACAATACAAGTTCCGTTTCTGCTTCTTGAGATCTTTTGTCATGACTGTATCAGCAAAAGCAATTTTAATCTCGGCAAGAGATTCTTGACCTGCATCAATTTGATTTGCTAACCAGACAGAATTGACTGGTTTCTTTTTCTTTTCTTTTTCTAGCTTTGTAGAATAAGCTAGATCTTGATAAAGTCATGGAAGCTGATAGGTTCCTCTAATAATGATGAAATCAGAGTCAATGGTGAAAGGTTCCCATTGCTGAATGGCTTTGCTTCCTATTACCCCATCATAGCCGTCTACTTCATACTAAACAAATATAAGGTTATCGGTGAAACCATCAAACCCAATTTGAATAGGAGCAATACAGAAGGAAGAACTGTCTTCCTTTTCAGAATTACCAAAAGTAATCCCAGTGGTGCCTTTCATCCATGCATCTTTTGGGAAAGCATTATATCTAGCAATATTTAGATCAGCTCCAGTATCAATGAGAAATGCTAAAGGATATGCCATAATACTTGGAAAGTGGATAGTGAGGATAATACCTGGGCATGCTGTAGTTGGTTTAGCAGTTCTCTTATAGGCTTTCATTTGACGGCTATTGGATCCTTCTTCAAAGGTCACTAGAGGTTCCTCTTCTTCTGTTTTGTCAACATGAGTGAGTAGAGGACTGTAGGGTCTTTCTTCACAGAAAAGATGTTCTTCTGAGAAGGTGCCTTGAGCAGGCAACTGTATAGAGCCAGCAGAATTAAATTGATTGATATATTTATCTAGCTCTGGAGCTTTCTCCATTTCTTCTGTGAGATAGAAATTCTCTTCATCATCAATTTCTGAAATTTCTGCCTGAGCTTGTCTGATAACCTTTTCAAGAAAGGTTTTCCTATTTCTTCTCCAAATACACCTTGCCATGCTTCCTGGAGAAGGGGCTTCCGTCAAAGATCTTTGATCGAATGATTGAGGCTGTTGAGGTCGTTGGGCTAGAGGCCTAGGAAACCATGGTGATGGTCTGTAACAATGTTGGCTTGTAGCAGGAGCGAATAAACCGGGAGGTCTCATGGTGGGCACCTTTGCTCTTGATGATCCTCCTTCAATATTTGGCTGAAGTAGGAAATATTTTCTGGATTTGAGTTGATCCAATTTACCCATGAGTTTCTTCCATGTTTCCTGACCCATATCCATGGTCTGGAGACGAGATTCAATTTGGACAATATCTTCAATTACCTTGTCCAATTCCACACGGGTGTCCCTTTTGAGCATTCTGCAATAGAAGGAGACTTCCGAATCCTCATCAGAGGATTGCACATCCTTGGTCATTAGATTGACCTGAACTTGAACTTGTTCTTGAGCTGATTCATACTCCTCAGAATCTGATTTTGATTTTGTAGAGAGGATGATATCCTCTGAGTCTGATGGGTAATCATTGATGAATTCAAATTCATCATTCTCAACACCTGCTTCTCGGGCTGCACGAACTTTTCCCTTTTTCTTATTGCAGTCTGGACACTTATTTGCAAAGTGATCTCCTTTGCAGATGTAGTAGGTAGGTTTCCATTTTTTGGATCCTTTTTTCTTCTTATCTCTTTTCCTGAAGTATCCCTTTTTCTTTGGATACTTATTCTTGAATTTTTTCTTTTTCTTCTTGTATAGCTTGTCAAAACTATCACCGTTAGAACAAGAAGATTTGCCCTTTTTGGGGAACTGATTAGAAGGCATGATCTGGTAACACACAGATGAAGAAAGTAAAGGCTGTACCTTTTTTATTTCTTTCTTGGCTTTTCCTTCTTCACAGATTTCTTCATTGATCTGTGTTAAGAATTGAACTAACTGTGGATAGGTTAGTTCTTTCATTTCTATATTATCAACTACCAGATTCTCAAGAACTTTCTTATGATAGAATTCTCCTATCACAGTACCAAAACTTTTCAGAAAAGTAGTGAACATAAATTCATGATTCTGTTCATGGCCTGACAAATAAAAATTCTCATATTGGACTTCACAATATTGCTTGAAATATTTGAGGTCCTTACATTTACCTTTGATAAACTTGTTGTAGGCCAACTTTTCTCTTGTGTCTATTTTTCCAACAAACAGACATGTCAACTAAGCACAGACTTGATCTGTACCTATGTCTAACAGACTTTCTCTGTAAGCATCATCTAGATGATCTCAGACATGTCGGGCAACACTGGTCATTGCATTCAGAGCTTGCTTGATTACCTGCTTTTCATCAGCATCAGCATTAGTGGAGATATAATTTGTTATCCAAGCTCGCATTGCATCGATAGCTCTTGTATTTTCTATATCTTCAAAATGATCAAAATTAACAAGAGGGGGAGTGTCTGCTTTCAGAGTTTGAATATTTTTAAATGGATCAACATGGTTAGATCCATTTGGATTAGAACTAGAACCACGTGCCATTTGAAACTTTCCTTCAGCTTGTTCTGCTGGAGTGGTTTCTCTTAATGTCCCTGAAGAGGGATCATATACCTTTTCAATTACAGGCTGCCTAACTTCTATCTTTAACTTAGGTCCTTCATACTGAGCCTATAGATAACCCTTTGCACTAGAAGGGAAATTCTTTGTTCTCACCGTCTGCTGCTGTCGGACAGTATGAGTTACTGTCTGAATATTTCGAGACTCTTCTTGAAGGGCAGACTTGATATCAGAGCATTCTGATTTGATGGAATCACTCATTAGCAATTGTGATTGTGCAACTGAATGAACTTCTTTAGAGATCTCAGTGAGCCTCTGACTATTATGCTTCACATGAATATTTGTAGTGTTCAGTTGTGAACCAAGCACATCACAATCTAATTTTACTTCACTTCTGACTTTCTGCAGAAGTTCTCTCTGTTGTTCTAAAGAACATTGCTGAGCTACCCACCAGGTTTCAGCTTGACTCTTAAAGTCATTATATTGGGCTTTGAGTTCCTGGAGATCTTTATTAACAGAGTTCATCCACTGATCTGTGAGATGCTTTTCCAAGCGTTCCAGAGTGGAGATTAGAGAATGAAAATTCTCTTGAGCACTAAGACGTGCTTTTTTAGCCTTGACTGCTTCGATCTGATGCCAGATCTTTCTGTCCTCGGCAAAGAGCATAGATTTCCTAAGACAAAGGTTTGTCCAGTTAAGCAATTTGCTTTGACTGGTTCCTTGAGAACTTTCAGCTATAGGAAATAAATGCAGGGGCCAGAAATCATCTTTAAAAGTTCTAGTTGTGTCAAATAGAATAAAATCCCGAAAGGGAGGAATGGTATCGAGAACAAGACAAGGGCCTGTAGGTGTGCTAACAGCCTTTTCATAGGCTTCAGAAATCTCCTATTCAGGTATAGTATCTTGTCTGGCTGAAATCATTCAGATATGGCCAGATTTTGGAGGAAAGACAAACGAACAGTCTTCACATCTATACAACCCATTATCTAACTCAGAAAACTTTTTATGGGTGCATGACGAACTAGCGAGAACGGCTGAGCTGCGAGACTTTGCAGTAGTAGGAAGTGTAAACAAACTTTCAAAACCCTTGGAGGGTTGTAATCTAACGCTCTGGGAGCGAGAAAGGGAAGTCGCAGATGGACCAGGGTGGTTGTAGTTAAAAATTTGTTCAATTCTCATGGAGGGTCCAGTGCGCAAGGTAGACTGGTTGCCGGATGAGAATCTAATGACCGCCTGATCATCTATTTCATCAATTGAGATGCCTCTCAATTGTGGTTGTCTCTCATTTTCAGCTTTTGCTTGACTGTCACTATCCCAAATATCTAATGCCCATTCTTCAGGCATTTTGATATCCTTGTGCTTAACTATTTTGGGAGCAGTCAACTGTGTGCTATCACTGGAAGATGTCCATATGGTAGAAAGACCTTCTAACCCTTGGGCTTTTCTAGGATTAACCATTAAGGGAATGACCTTATTATACAATCTGTAGTGAACCAGAAAGGTAAGGGAATGGTCAACTGACTTCTTTTTCATATAAAGATTCGTTGTCTTGAAGTTATATTCAAGAACGTCTTTCAGATTTCCATCCTTTAGGCTGACTAGGAAGTCTAATAGACAATCTACAAAGATGGGGCCTTTGGCCATGGAATCACAACCAGCACCGAGAAGGGAATGAGATAATTTGTAGAACCGGGCATCTTTCAGCATCATCATTACGATGATAGGTAAGCCTTTTCTATAATGACCATAGATTCCTATTCTGACATAGGACAAATGCATGAACTGTGGATTATTAGGACTTGCGAAGGCTTCTTTCTAAAACTTCGCAACATTGTCATGTAGCCACTCTGCAACATGTTGTTACAGGTGGTAGTAAGGGTAAATTAAATATTTTCTTAGATGCCCTTGTTTCAAAGTTTCAGAAAGAAGCCTTCGCAAGTCCTAATAATCCACAGTTCATGCATTTGTCCTATGTCAGAATAGGAATCTGTGGTCATTATAGAAAAGGCTTACCTATCATCGTAATGATGATGCTGAAAGATGCCTGGTTCTACAAATTATCTCATTCCCTTCTCAGTGTTGGTTGTGATTCCATGTCTAATACCTTTCCTAGTAGCAATTCTTTGTCATGGATGACAATTACCTTCTGGTAATCTTCTTTCTTGAAGGTCATGTTATTTCTATCACCCTTGAACTCATCATCATGACTAAAGATGGCCTCTAGGGTAACTAGACCCTTGGGCATCTTGTTTGATTTGAGCTAGACGATCTGATTACCATAGCATTCCTACAACCTAGGCTGCACCATGGAGGAAAATTCTGCTTCATTATGAATGAATCTCATAATCTGTTCATTCCTATCAAAGACCTGTCAAATAGATGGTCTGACAACAATCCTCACATGCTGATTAGGACCTTGGAATAAGTCTGTAGGTGGAGAAAACTAATCCCCCACCATTGTTGATCAACATCAACATTTAATTTTCTTAGTATTACCTATAGATTGAGAGCATTAAAACTCTCAAACATGCCCCAAAATCTATGTCTATAAGCTCTTAGAAGCTATTTTTTTGTTGCACATTTCTCACTAACTTGGTTGACCACCAATTCAGTATCACCAAAGATCTCCAGATGCCTCATTTTATTCTTTTCTACAATCAACATGCCATGAAACAATGCCTCGCACTCTGCTACATTACTCATGCAGGAAAAATGCATCCTATGAGCAAAGTGTAACTTCTTACCAATCGGGGAGACTAACAAAACACTTGTAGTAGCTCCATTTCTACTCTTTGCTCCATCAAAGAACATTTTCCATGGGCCGTTGGAGTCATCATCTGGTTTAAGTATGAAAGGAACTGAAGGATTCCCTTCATGGATCATGTAATTGCCCAAGTCAGTTGCCTCAGTGGTATCATAAGAATCAAAATATTCATGATCCCTTTCCCACTCATCTAAAAATAGGTCAGGGATAGGAATAGGTGAAGGTTCTACCTCAATAGGTTCTGAGTCGTGCACTTCCTCACCCTGAATCATCACATGCGGGTTTACTAGACTATGGTCATAATTTTCCACATGATAGTATGAAATTGGTTCAACCTTAATGGTAAACTATGTACCATATTTGGTCCTTAATAACATATGAGACCAGTCAAAAGAAAGGTAGCCACCTTCCTTAGCTGTGAAGTCCCTTGATAGACAAGTAGCAAAGAAGGGAGGAAGATTAATGACTGAAATGTCTTGTTTGAAAGTTAGGTTAGGACATGCATGTAGAGTCAAGTCCAACCCCTTAATCACTCCTATAGTGTTCATAGATGTGCCATCCATTTGTACTACTCTTGTTGAAATAGGGGTATACTTGATGCCTAATGCATCTACTATCTTCTTGGGCATGATTGAAACACTAGTCCCAGAGTCTATAATGTAGTTATGCACTAAAAATTTGCCAATGATCAAAGACAAGTAGAAAGGAGAAGGCTTCTTGACTATACTTACTTGTCCTTCATTTGGTTGCACTAGACTGATATGAGCCTTCTCTCTCTACCTAATTGATGGATCTAATGCTGCTAACTTAGCAAATGGGAAGTGCCTTAAGGCTTCTTGTAATAGATCCCTCTAAGAGGGGATGGACATCACTTACCACATAGAAACATTTATGTTTGCTTTCTTCATCTGTTCCACAATATTTAATGGAATAGTGGTTGCTTTATGCATGGAGGGAATCCATGTTCCCTCTCTGGATTGTTTTATAGCTTGTTCAGGCACTTTTAAGCCTAGTGGAATTTCTTTTGTAGGAGCAGATTTGCTACTCTGAATTGGAATTATGGCACTGACCACTTTAGCCTTAGGAATAAGCTCTTTTTGTAACACAACAGGCATGGGACTAGCCTCCAACTGCCTCTTATTTGACCTGATGTTGTTTGCAATAGGCATAACAACATTGTCCATAGGTTGATTAATAGCACAAAAATCCTCTGGAGTCCATATCATCATACTAGCATCATTGGTAATCTTATTTGACACTTCAAGAATGCTATTCATTGCCTCTAATAGTGATGCCTGCTGTGTGGAAGTTTTGCACCATTAAAGCTCTTTCTTGTGCTCCAAAAGAACAAGTGGACTGATTGTGGAGTTTATTACAAGGGTAGCACCAATTTACCTCCTGGGCTAGATTGTTTTGAGTAGGGACTAAGGCCCTAACTAGATTCACATATGGTATTTGTTGTATAGCTCTAATGGTTTGTAAAGGTCATGCAAGGTTAGGATTTTGGTATTTATTTTGTTGGCAACCCTGGTTCTAGTTCTGATTTCTATTTTGATTATACCCTTGATTCCAATTTTGATTAGATATATGTCCTTGGTTATAGTTTTAATAGGGTTTGGGAGCAATTCAAATAGATATACTATTCACCTTGTTGGTCAAATTGGACATTAGGGTTTTAAGATCACTCTCTTCCTAAGAAAGAGAGGATGTTGAAGTCTTAGGCTCTAGGATAGGAGCAACAATGGGTTGTTGGGATGACGAAGGCAGCTCTAGAAAAAGTGGGACAGGAGGTCTAGGAGTAATTTTCCCAGCCTGTATTAAATAATTTCAGCTTTTAGAGTTGTCTCATAACCATTTTGTAAAGTCTCAACACCCATTGATTGCATCATCACAATAATGTTAGAATTTAAAACTCTTAAAAAGTAGAAGAAATCACCTTGTGGAGATGGCATGAGGGTAGTTGGAATTCTCTCCCACATCATCTAGAATCTAAAGTTAAAGTCTGCTAGCATCTCACTTGGAGCCCTCTTGATAGTTGTCAACTGCTCAAGTAATGAAACATTATATGCCCTCTCTCCAAACTATTTTTAGAGGCCTCTCCCAACTCATCCTAGGTATGTATTCAAGTAGGGGTCAAGCTCTTGAACCATTGAAAAGATCTTCCCTTGAAATATGATACCATGAGACGGATTGCAACATCCTCATGTTGTATATGATGGACTGAGCACACGTTGGATATATCTTTGATATGCTTAGCAGGGGTTACAGAATCATCACCGATGAAGGGTGAAATACTTTTTAGGGCTGCAACAGGTATGTCATTGTATGCAACCAAATCTAATGGAATTCCTCCATTGAAGATTACACAAGGTAAATTTCTTGCCATCCTAGGAATGTTTAGATTTAGTCTAGGGATATGCAAGCTTCTTCTATTATACTGAAACCTAACAAGAGGGGGTGTGGACTGAGCTCTTGAAAAGGTAAAACTAAGGTGCTACCCCTTCTCATAGGAGACCTAGATAACTTAGACCTTCTCCTTGAAGAAACAATAGATAATTCAACAAATTGGAAATTACCTCTTGAAGATGCCCTAGTTTGTATAGGCATAAAAAATGGTACTGATTAGAACCAATAGCTTGTAGAGTCGCCAGGTGCACAAAAATTCTGCCAAAATGTAGAGTACTAAGAAGAACACCAAATTCTCAGCTTGATTCTTTGATTGATTATGCTTAGGTCCCACTAGGCATGCCAGAAACTGTTGTTACATAGATTTGCACCTAGTGTTGAAGGCTTTTAGGGCTTCAACAATCTAGTGAAACATTAACATGACCTCTAGATGTGGGACCCTATAGGGAGGCCAAATCTCTAGAGAGAGGTTGGTTCCTTTGTTGAATGAGAGATTCAACTAACCTAAGACTAAACCTAATCTATCCATTGATTATGAAAAGAGGAAGAGGGAGTAAAATTGAAATTAAAAGGAGGTGATACACTAGGTTTGAATATAAGAGCCCTCACATAACTGAGAAGATGCACAAAATGACTAGATACAACTAATAAACATACTTAGATCAAACTGATTTTAATAGAGGCAAGGAGTAAAAAATGATTAGGAGGAATTAAGTATTCATAGACACATCATTCTTAGATCACACAAAGTTAAAACTAGCATGAAGAGGTAAAATAACTAGAATATATTCAATCAAAAGGCATGGTTACAGTAGAGGAGTGCTCTGTTTTGAATACAAAAGTATTAAGACTAACTATTTTTTAACCTTTTTTAGATCTTACCTTCATGCATATATAGCATCTAATTCCAAATGACCTAATTTGGTTACAGTAAATTTCCCCATGGGCTCTGTCAGAAAATATCTCTACCTAAAAGATGTCTATCTACAAGAATTAATGTAGAAAATATCTAGAGTCCATAGGTGGTTGAGAGATATTTGTCCCTCTTCAAGACGAGCCATTGATTCATCAACCTGCAACCATAAATGCAACAAATACCTGAAAAGGGGGAGCTAAGAGGTATAGGAACTGTATTGATGGCATAAGAGACAAAACTCCTAAGCAAAGATTTTACAACACTTTAATCTTTGAACCCTTTGATCCTATGCCCTATCAGCTCCAAAAAGCTTTGAAATTTCAACCTCTGAATTCCCCTGTTGATCGAATCTGCATATTTCCCAAATGATAAGATTTATCACCTTTGGGAGTGCTTGAGGGTCTCCTTTGAATTATGGTCGTAGATAGATTTTTTTTTTTAGAATCGACAGCCATCGCTTTCCCTTTTTAATTAGTGTTTAGGCTCGCCAAAGATTCTTCTTACGTGGCAGTATATCATGGTCGTGTAGTAGGAAGTGGGCCATCTCCATTTGGCTTTGTAGGAGCATGCTAAGCCCTCCACATGGATCTTCATTACTAAGACCTTTTCCTTTCTCAAGGAACAAGCCATGTGTCATCGTTTCACAACCATGCAGTGAATCTTTCTTGCAGACAAGATTCCCCTGCAACGTTGCGCAACCATCTGATTCTTATCAGCCCTTCCTCTTTGCTTCATCCTTTAACACCTAGAGTGATCTAATTTTATTCCTTGTAAGAAGACTAATGATGTTGTTCATATTGTAGAGTTATTTTTTAAGGAAGTGGTGAGACTACATGGTCTACCTAAGAGCATAGTTTCAGATCGAGATACCAAGTTTGTTGGTTATTTCTAGGGGACATTGTGGAAGAAGTTGAAAAAAGATTTGAAGTTCAGTTCTATACACCATCCATAGACTGATGGATAGACAGAAGTGGTGAATAGGTGTTTGGGTAACCTGACACGATGCTTAGTAGGAGATAAGCCCAAGGGATGGGATTTGATTTTTCCATAGGCAAAATTCACTTACAACAATTTTGTCAATAGGAGTACTGGTAAATCACCATTCCAGATTGTATATGGCAATAGTCTAAGAAATGCTTCAGAGTTAAGGAAGCTAGACAAAGGAGAAAAGACAAGTACCGAGGCCGAAGACTTTGTAGAGCACCTAAAGAATTTGCATGAAGAAGTGAGAAAGCACATTAATAAGATGAATATTCAATACAAGGCTAAGGCAGATCAGAAGAGGAGATATAAGGAGTTCTAGGTAGGAGATGAAGTCATGGTTCACTTGAGAAAAGAAAGGTTCCCAATTGGAACATACAATAAGTTGAAAATGAAGAAATTTGGACCGTGTAGAATCCTAAAGAAGCATGATTCAAGAAATGCATTTGAGGTAGAGTTGCCTGATGACATCAATATTTCACCAGGGTTCAACATTTCAGATTTGACAGAGTATCATGATGATGGACTTGATAAAGGAACACAGTCAAACATTCTAGCATCTACTTTAGAGAAGGAGATAGAGGGCATTCTGGATAGCCATGTGGGTAAGAGTACAAGAAACAGGTAGTATACAGAATACTTGGTGAAATGGAAAGAAAGGCCTGTTGAAGATTCATCATGGTTATCTGAGACTGAGATTAACCATTTTAGTTTCCCTCTAACTCATGAGAAGTGACAGGGTCACTTTTCAAATTACCTCGTGTGTCTGATGCAGGAGCATCTATGGTGTAAGAGCAATCTTGCATTAACCAAAAAAAAATGTTTATTTCTTTTCAATAAGGGCTAAGTTTGGTAGGGTTACTATTTTTAGTAAGTTTGCATTTGTGCTAGGTTGGATACAAAATCTTACACATACCTCTAGAATGGTGAATTGAAGCTAATGGTGAAGAAATCACTTTAATATCATTTGTCATTTGTGAGATATTAAAATTTCAAATTCCAAAAATCTTATTGAAATATTCAAAGTCAAATTTGAGGCACTTAGAGGCTTCGGATGGGCCCAAATTTTGGCGGGAAACCCAAGTAGTCTACCTTTTAGTACTACTTGTGCACCATCATCTTTTTGAGATCTTTCTGAAAATGTATTATAATTGAAAATCCAACGATCAGATCGAAAGTTATGGCACTGTGAAGTTGACCTATTTTTCGGAGGGAGATGCAAATTTTGAAATTAAGTTGGTGGTTGCCAAAAAGGGCTATATATGACCATTTTTGGGAACCCTTGGGGTAGTAGAGTTAAAGGGGAAGGTGTAGAGTCAGGAAAAGGCGAGAAAATAGAAACCCTAGTTGATTTGGGGTTACGGAAGGCTGAAGATTCTAGAGTCTTGAGACATGGAGCTGTAATGTGTTGTAGCCTGTAGGGGATTCATCCTCTGATTGTATTTGAGCTTTTGTAATGTAATGTTTTGCCCATATTAATAAAATATCATTCTATTTTGAGTGTCTAATTTCTATTATTGTGTGTTTTATGAGTTACCCCCTTCATCATTTATCCTTTTGAATCATCCATCCTATGGCCATGAGCCCCTGATGTACTTTACAACTGTTGGCAGATAAGGGCCCACCTGAGAGATCTAACAAAGAGGACACTAAGGGAGCAGTGAGCATTTTTAGTTGGTGAGTTAGAGGTTTATTGAACTTTTGAACCACAAGATTTGAGAGTTTGGAAGTTCAAAGAACTTCTGACCTCTCGACAAGAAAGGTTTTCTTTTAAACAAAGGAAACCAAGACCGACAATGAAAAAGGCTTAGAGATGCAAGACTTGGAGGCTAGTCAGGAAGTCAGGTGGTTAACGAACTTCTAAACCTACCAATGTTAGGTTCAAAGACTCAAATATTTTTCGACAAAATGCGAAAATAAAAAGGCTCGGGGTCAGTGACTTGATGGATGGGGCTCGTGAAAGAATGACCCACCTAGATTCAAAGTTATAACTCAAAGGAATTTACATAGGCAATAGGTGGTCAACTCATATTTATAACAAAAGGCATTTGGGTCCTTGCAAAAGACTCTAGGGTTTAGGGTTTTATTGCTTTAGGAAGAAGATTTTTAAATTTTTAAACCCTAAGACTCTAGATACATAGAAAGTTGAAGGTTTTAGGTCCATAGAAATAGGGTCCCTAATGGATTCAACAAGAATTTTTTAAAGGGGACCATTTGATTTTGATCAGAGGGAAATATGTCAATAGTACCTAGGTTTATTTCTTCCAAATCTTCCTTGTTTGTGGAAGAAGTCTTAGCTACAAATTGATCCCTATTATCAAATACTCTTTCTAAAGCAACCAACCCTCTTGGATTCTTATTGGTCTTGAGTTGTATCACTTCTTTTCCAAAAATGGTTTCTTTCCCATCTACAAATTCCACAAAATTCTGAAAGTCTATCTCTTGATTTTCATACTCATCTATGTAATGCAAAAATCTCAATAGGTCCTTGTCATCCTCAAAAAATTGCTAGCTACATATGTTTTCTGGGACTGAAGGTCTAAATTTGACCTTAACATGTGCACTATCAGCTAATGTGATATCATCTGGCCTAATTGCAACATTAGCTAGGAAGTCTTCCAAAACATTCCTAGTTCTTTCCACCCAATTTATTAGAATGCATCAAACAACTCTACACAATCCTACACTACATGCTTATATTGCTTCATCCTTTTATTTTAGAAGCATATTTACCTCTCACCTAAGAAACAATTAGTTTTGAATCTCCTAACACCTTGAGAAGCTTAATCCCATGCTTAATTGCAACATTTAAACCTAGCAGAAGAGCCTCATACTCTGCAATATTATT
Organism: Cunninghamia lanceolata; assembly: GCA_027924645.1. NCBI lineage: Eukaryota > Viridiplantae > Streptophyta > Pinopsida > Cupressales > Cupressaceae > Cunninghamia > Cunninghamia lanceolata. The sequence goes on along the minus strand of BSBN01000068.1, from coordinate 14,260,253 downwards.
TATGCACCCAAACTTCATAAGGAAAGAAAACTTAAATATCTTACCAGTTGGGCAGACAAAAACTACTCTAGTACTTGAACCCTCTTTAGAGCATGCCCCATCAAAATACATGGACCAGAGCCCTTCTTGGTCTTTCAAAATTTCCAATTTAGCATCAATGTGTTATTTTTTGTTTCTATTTTGATCACATAATACTACTTGAAAATTATCATAGTCAATATCAACAAAAAACCTGCTTAGCTTGCTTAGGTTCTTCAACTGTGTCAGGTGCCCTTTCTTCTCTATCTAGTTTGACATTCCTTCCATTCATAGGAATCATGGCATATCACAAATCTAGCTGCATGCTTCCTCCAATCAGTGTTGCCCATCTCCATGACAATAACATTTGATATTGTGGCTCGATGTCAACCACAATCACGTTCATAGTATAAGTCTTCTCTAGATACACAACAAGCATGAAGTCTACATTTTTCATGATTCCAATTACTGGCACTTCTCTAGCATCCATAGAAAAGCACTTACCACATGCCTTATCTATTTTCATCCCAGCTTGTTCCATCACAGCCAAAGGCATGATGTTTGTGGATGCACCTAAATCAAGCATACAATTTCTTATCACTTTCCTATTGATAATGAGAAATACATAGAATGAATCTACCTATGATGGAGATTTTGTTAGGGTTGTCCCTAAATACACCTAAGGAATTTCTTATTCATTAGCTTCATTCTCTTGAGCTTTGTCATGATCCTTGGTAGCTTGATTTGCATTATCACGTATCCCTAAAATCAAAGATAATGCTTTGTTCATGTATTCTTCAATCTTCATCATCTCAAGCAATGGTACATAAACCTTCATTTGGGATAATGCTTGAGTAATTTCAAATGGGACATAATTTTGTATAATAGTTGTACTCTGTCCCACATTTCTATTTCTCTCATGAGTTTGTGTGGCTTTAGTATCTGTAGTATTTTGACTATTAATTGAATCACTAGAATTTTTAGATTCATCCTCATTTTGATTTGCCTTATTTTCTAAACTTCTGGCATTTTGGGCTAACTTTTCTTTTGAATCCTTCATACTATCATTATTCTTCTTCTTTTGTAACTCAAATCCTTTGAAATTATTTTGAAGCTGTTTCACAAATATGCTTCCTAGTTGACCGAAGTCACCAGTTTGGGCCCGGATCCTAAGATTATAATTACTCTTGACTTGAGCAACTACAATAGTCATTAGGGATCTAATATCCTCATCAGAAGGTCTCCTTAAATTCACATTTGTAATATGTGAATCTTATGCATAAACATGCTGATCTTCATCCTCTTCATCTGAGAAAATCTGCTGACAAATTTACTCTTTATGATACCTCTTTTGAACCACATCAACATCTACATCAACCTCATCAGAAGAAGAATAATCTCCACTAGTAAAAAGAATATTAACACTATGATATTCAACATATTGGGGTTCATTACACTCATTGCAATCATTATGAATGGATTGAGCAATCATACACTGTGCTGATGAATGAGGCATTTGACATACCATGCACCAAGGGGTATCCTCAACAACATTGAAATTCTTCTTTAGTAGATCAGGAGTTTCCTTACCGTACTAAGACTTCTGATTATTATTATTCAAGCTAGGCTTACCATTATGCCAGTTTGTATTGTATGGTATATCATGCGACTGTGGTCTTTTCTCTGGTCTTTGATAATTTTGCTTTTCAGGGCCTAGTCCTTTATTTATTCTTGTGAGCTTATAACTCAAGTCCTTAAAAGCATTTGTCAATTTATCCAACCTATCCTTAGATGTGGAACCATTACTCTGAGTATTCTAGATCCTATTGTTTGGATTTTCTAAGATTCTTACATCATCCCTCTTATACCTTTGCTAGATACTTTCCTATTATTCTCAATATTAGTTACAATCCTAAAAGCATCTCTGAGAGTAGTTGGGCTCTTGTCTCTCAATTCGTGAGTTGTTTTAGCATCAAAGACATTAGTGTATAAAACCATGCACATGGGTTCATTTGGTCTCATATGTGGTGGCAATTTATTTAGTACCTTGGTAAATCTTGCATTAAAATAAGTGATAGGCTCTTTGACCCTTTTGTTATACTAGTGAATTCATTTATAATGAAATTGGGGTGAGTCTTATCTCCATACTGTTCTCTAAAGATCCTCATGAAATCATCCCAAGATGAAATACTCTAGGAAGATTCCTATACCATTCCCTGGCTTCTTCTACCAGATATTGCATGAACAATTTCATGAAAATATATTCATGTTCAACTTTAAAATTATCCATTAAATTCAAGAAAACTTTCAAATGATCCTCACCTGACATTGCATTATTACCTAAAAACTTGGGCAGTTCAGTCTTGATATCATTGTCAAAGGGTTAGGATACCCAGGGATACTACTAAAATCCAATTGTATATATCTTTCCACCTACATGGGCCTCCTATCAAATGCATTCTGATTTATATTACCATGGGCATGTGCATTTTGATTTCTCATATTGTTCTGAGGTACTCTATTATTATTAGTGTTCTACCTTTGATGGTTTATCAGATTTTGATTTGCATATTGATCAAGCCCTTGAGTTCTACTTGTTTGGAACAATATTATCCTGTTGATTATGCATTGTGTTTACATTATTGATAGTTGGAATTGCATTTTGATGAGCAGTTCTTAGAGCTTCAACCTTAAGCCTCATCTCATCCCTTATTCTCAAAGCTTCCAAGTAATCAAGATGAACCCTAAGGTTCTTGATTTCTTTTGATAACTCCTCATCTCTTAGCAATGAGGAGGATGGTCAAGGGTTATCTATATCCCTTGGGGATTCTACATCTTCAAACCTGTTAGGTGGATCCAAAAAAAGGACATTCTTGAAAGGTATTAGATCCTAGCTTGATTCTATCACCTTGCTTTTTTTCATAGATCTCCTAGATGCTAGCCTCTATAGCTGAAAAATGTTGTGATTTAGAAGACCTAAATTCATTTTACATATTGTCATTGTTATGAGGGTTTGGAAACCCTTCTTGGCTGGATTGATTATTCCCCTTTTTATTATACACCATTTTCAGTTGTTCTTGGAACAAACGGTTTTGCTGGTATCTCCTTCCCTGCATACAAATTATAATATCACTGGCTGGGTGATAATTTTGGAGTTGCCACCCACAAATGGGGTTTCAAGTTGGATCCTAGGTTCTTTATAATCAACTCTCCAATGGAGTCGCCAATCTATTGGTGTTCCCAATTGATGGTCTAAGTTTCCCTAAAAAGTAGACAACTTTCATGCTCAAGATTCTCAAGTTAGTGGCCAATGAACATGAGACAATTACTTGTTCTCCTCTACACTTCAGTCTCTGCTATACCTAGGTGGTATTCCCTTTTATCAATATCTATATGACAAATCCTTATTTCATTGGATACTGACAACAAAAGCAGATATGTTCTCCTATATGTAAACCAAAACTATATGATTGCTTCAAAGTGGCTAGCTTTGGAAATTACTTCATTAGATGGCTTAGAGAACATGAAACTAAAACCCTATTCATACAAACTAACCAATTGACTTTGGTTTTTTTTAATGTATGTGATTGTCTGATTGTGGGTAATTTTATGAAAATAAACCCGACTCTGATTGGTGCCAATCCTAGGGTTTGGAGTCAATTCCTTACAGATGCGAATTACTTCGCATAAGCATCATAAACATGCAAATTCAAAGGATTTACTATGTTTCCTTCCTTACAGAAAATAATCCACTAATGGGCATTCCCAATAGCTCTTCTTATAGATAGCCTGATTATAAAACACACTTCCCCATATTTGACTTAAAGCATTTTAATCTATTCCTTGAATAGAAGCAAAAAACTAGACATGTAATATAGCAAATGTATATTTATGAATTCAGAAACTCTTAGTATCTTCCTTCAAATGAAAAATGCATGCAATACAGGAGATAATTATTGGAAACACATGCTCAGAGGTATTTTTCATATCAGCTCAATTTGAAACTAATAAAATGCTTACAAGAAACATACATTCAACAATGCAAAAAAATGAACTCACAACATAGAAATATGGCCAACCTCTAGAATTACTCTGTATTTTCATTATCAAAGTTTCCCAAATCTTTCAACAACCTTACAAAGTAGTACAACATGTTCTTTTATAGGCACAAGAATGTAGTACTCAACAGTCATTACCCTATGTTGGTTACATGAATCTTACATTACAGGCCACCACCCATAGGCATTGGGAAAACAAGTTGAAATTACATATATATGAAAGAGAAAAGACAAAATACAATTCATCTTGGATATTAAAAAAATAGTTTGAAAATGTATTACCCTTTCACATGATTGGATCTTCATTCGTCCAAGACATACTTGTCCATCCAAGCTGTATATAACCGTTTTGTTGGCCATTGAAAAGGAATTAATTTTGCTATTTTATCATTGTGCCATGTGTACCTTGCATACAATAGAATTTTTGCTTCTTTGCAAAATGTATCCAGAGTCAGTTCCAAGGCGTACAGCTTGTCCAATGTAGAATTCAAAATGCTCAAATTAGGATCTCCCTCTACACAGCTTGAGGATACCAACTGGCCAGCTAGATTTTCAAAGTCAATTTTCCACCTATCCATACCTCTCATCTATCCATCACTTTCTAAAATGCTTGGCATTATCCTCTTATCCATCTCCTCAATGAGTTGTCTTTTTTCTTTCAAAACATTTTCCAATTTCAACTGGAAAGCCACCACTTCCTCCAATATCAACAACATGTTAAGAGTCAATTTTATCTCTAGTGGGGCATCCGAGGCAAACCTTGAACACTTATGCAAGTTCCTCCTTTCCCTTGTTCGTGGCAGCCATACGTTAATCTATCTAAATTCTCCTTGTTTTTCTCATGTTTATCTTGGGCTGTTCTTATGCTTGAATATGACTTTCATGTGTCCTTAGTCCTGGCTATAATCTTAGACAACCTATGATTTATCAAAATTGTAATCAACTCTTTGATACCAGTTTTCTTTTCATATTTTAAACTCCTCACCTTCTCTTTCAACTCTTTTATTTGAGAGATCAATGGCTCTCTATCTATGGGAAACTATTCTACAGTTTAAATTTGAGCTAGAATACTATGAACTGAGATGCTTGGACCTAACAACATCTCCTTTAACCTATTCAACTATGAAGTGACTTGACCATACTTCAACAAAAGTTCATCATAGTCCTTTTACAATTTATTTGTTATAGCCTCAACAAATTGGGCTATTTGAACATTCAAGATTGAAGCTTGAGGGGCTGGAGTGTTTGATAATCTCTTTATAATCACATCCCCTATTAACTCTCCCAAACCAACCCTTGGCTTATTATTACTTAGGGCCAGAGCCCATATTGCCAAGGTCTCAAACCTGGGATTAAATTCTACACCAGATAGTGCCTTGTCCACTTGGTCATCTGAGATATCAGTGTTAGTTCTTGTAATAATATCAAAAGCAATGGCATCTACTAAGGTCTAATGTGGAATAAATAATTGGCCACTTTTTTCCACCATATCTCTTCCTTCATCGGGGATTATTTGGCTAATTTCTTGACTGACCTGACTAAACATCCTCTGAGTCATTTCCTCATATTTTTCTGGATCTGCTCCACTCTTGGCTTCCTCTATTTTCTTCTCAAATTCCTCATTCTTGACCTTCAACACATATCCTTTGAATTCAGGGGTATTTATGAAAGCATCATATAAAACCTAGAAACTTGGTTTTATACAACCATTTTCTTGAAACAAGATTTTTACCTTGAGGTAGAGGAACAAGATCCCAAGTTTGATTGGTAATCAACATGTCATATTCATCTTGCATGGCTTTTTTTCCAATGAGGTTGATGCTTAGCTTGCTCATAAGTTTGAGGATCATTTGTATCTATAATCTTAGACATTAAGGAATAGTTGCAATAATTTGTTTTTCTAGATCTATTCATTCTTGTGAGAATATCATCACTTTCTTGAACAAATTTTTATACCATTTAGGCATTCTTTTAGAGGTAGGTGTATCATCACTTGAAGAAGAATCATGATGAGAAGGTTCACTATCACTTTGACTAAGAAATGGATTAGGAGGGTTCAAAGGAGGAGTGATTGAAGGAGGATCATTCTTAATAACAAGAACATTCTTTTGAGAAGAATCATTATCAATTTTAGAATAATCATGAACCCCATTTTCAACAATGCAAACATCTCTAGCAACTTCAACTTTATTTGTAACAGGATCATAAACTCTATATGCTTTAGAATATTCATCATACCCAACAAAAAGTTGTGAGGAAGATTTAGAATCTAACTTTTGTTGTTTTTGTTTAGGTGTATGAAAAAAGCAATAGAACCAAAAATTCTTAAATCTTTCAGATTGGGCTTTCTACCTGACCAAGCCTCTTTAGGTGTGATATCAATTAGGGCTTTGGTTGGAGTTCTGTTACTAATATAAGTAAGACAATACATAGCTTCAGTCCAAAATTTATAAGACATATTTTTAGCATGTAACATGCATCTTGCCATTTCAACAATGGTTCTATGTTTTCTTTCCGCTACACCATTTTGTTGAGGTGTATAGGGAATGGTTAGCTCATGCTTAATACCAAAGGACTTTAAGTAGCTATTGAAAGCATTATTCACATATTCAGTACCATTATCATTACTTAAAATTTTAATTTTAAAACTAGATTGCCTTTCAACAAATTTATGAAAATCAATGAAAGTGTCAAGAACTTGATCTTTACTTTTTAGAAAATAGATCCATGTCCTTGAGAAATCATCAATAAAATTAAGTGCATACCTTGATCCTTGGATGGAAGTATTTTCCATGGGTCTTAAAAGGTCACTATGAATGAGGTGCAACTTATGTTTTGCCCTCCATGCTAGACCTTTAGGAAAGGGCTCCCTATGCATCTTACCAGTCGTGCATCCTATGCATACAATTTTAGAAGGTACAATACCAAGCAATCCATCTACCACATTGCATTTTTGCATCAAGGCAATTTTGTCAGCATTGATATGACCAAGTCTTTCATGCCAAATATTGAAATCAATGGTAGATAATAAAGAGTATTTAGAAGAAGCAAATTCATAGAACTTGAATAAGTTATCATTATCTAATTTAGCATTAGCAATGACTTTATCATTTTGATTAGGATCAATAACATAGCACATATCTTTGTAAAACTCTATCTTGTAATCTTGACAGAGCTTAGCTACAGAAAGCGAATTTGTTTTCAATTCAGGAACATATAAAACATCATGTAGCTTACCATTTGGAACATTCACATCTCCAACTGCTTCTATTTTACAACTATGATTATTTGCTAGTTGAAGAGGAATATCAGTAGTATCAGGGTGCATTGATTGAAATACCTCTTTATGAGAAGTAACATGTTGAGATGCACCTAAATCAATAATCCACTCAAGTGGTTGAGAACCCAAGAAAGCACAAGTAAAATGTGATGTCCCTATAATTAAATCAATTATGTATTATTCATTCAAATTAAAGATATGAATGACACTTGAATCTATTTATAAATTGTAAATTGAATTAATATAAATTAAATATATTCGAATTAAAATAAGATAAAAATAATTATATTTGGCTTAAATAGAAAATACTTAATTTATATTACAAATCAAATATATTTAAATATATTTGAATTAAATATTATATAAATCAGATATATTTTTATATACATAAATATTTATTATAAATTAAATATACTTAAATAAAATATTATTAAATATAATATTATAAAGCAAGTATATATTATATAAAAATAAATATAAATAACAAATTATAATTTATAACATATTTAATAATTAATATGAAGTACATTATTCCTACATAGAGATATATAATGCAATTAGCATTTGTAATAAGACAAAAGTCTAACAGCATATAAGACAAAAGATAAATAAAAAGTCAGATTATTATATATACGTAAGGTAGGAATTAGTAAAGATAGCAACTAATGAAGAGGCAACAATTAATCACCAAAGGCTACGATTTAGGAGTTGTCTCTTTGAAAAAGGTTGTGTCTATTAGGTCTTGGAAGATATATAATGATTTTGTGATTGGCAAAAGAAGGATATATGCTAAGTTTGAAATATATGCATTTCTGATATATTCAGACTTGCTCTTGTATATATGGAAAAAAGATAAGTTTAAGAAGATTAATCAAATTCACACCTACAGATTTGCCATTGAAATACATAATAGAAAGCATCAAGCAGGAAGTATTTTAGCATTGGAAAAATACACAACATCAAGCAAGCAATATTTAGTATTAGAAAAATACACAAAAGGAGCAAGTAATAAAGGTAGTCAGGTATGTATATAACAATAGTGGTATACATAATTAAAAAGGTAACAACAGAATGGTAATGGAACCTACCCCTTTGAATAATTGTAGTTATGCTTATTTAATGAATATAGAAATGAATAAATATGTTCAAATGCACTTATAATTATATCAATTAAAAGCATTGATAATTGATGCCAATACTATTGATCTTATGGATAATAATAATTTGATTTTGGCAATGATTGGTCAAGGAAGGGCAAGGAGGAGGAACGGCGAATGATCCCTCACTAGGCACACCACCTCATGATGATGGTTAAGGACCCTCGGTTAAGGACCACATGAGGCCAACAAAGGATAAGGTCTTGCTATTGGGCCTAGGGTGGAGGGTCTAGGACACTCTATTGCAGCCTCTTGAACTATCCTCACTTAAACCAATTGTTGAATTAAATAAAAGGAGGATCTTCAATCATAAGAGGAAAGGATGGTGTGATGGAGGGGAACAACGTAAAGCCTTCACTAGGTACGCCACCCATGATGATGGTTAAGGACCATCGGTTAAGGACCACATGAGGCCAACGGAGGATAAGGTCTTGCCGTTGGACCTAGGGTAGAGCAAACTTGGGACACCTCATCACGTTCCACTCCCCCACTCTTTATGGTTGAACCCACATAGTCCTAGAGACTTGTTACATTGCTATATATGATCTTTCTTTGTTGTTTATACTTTAGTATTTTGTGTATTCATGTGTATACTTGGTGACTTTGGGATGGTGGATGGGTCCACGGTGTAGTATGGGATGCACTAAATCCCTTTTCCAATTGTCTGATGGTATACTTACATGTATTAATGCAACTTACATGTATTCATTCCTTGTGATTTATGTGTATTTAAGTGCATTCAAGTGTATACCTTGTGGATTATGTGTATTGGAGTATATACTCTATGTATTCAAGTGTATACTTCATAAGGATAATGTAATATTGTAAGTGTTTTATAACTTGTTTGCAGGAATTAAATCAAACCAAGGTACTCTCTAAACCTTTGTTTGCTTGGAAATTGATAATTTAGGGTAAAATTAGTATTGTTCATAAAAGGGACATTGCATTAAATTTGTTTTCAATTCAAGAACATATAAAACATCATGTAGCTTACCATTTGGAACATTCACATCTCCAACTGCTTCTACTTTACAACTATGATTATTTGCTAGTTGAAGAGGAATATTAGTAGTATCAGGGTGTATTGATTGAAATACCTCTTTATGAGAAGTAACATGTTGAGATGCACCTGAATCAATAATCCACTCAAGTGGTTGAGAACCCAAGAAAGCACAAGTAAAAGCACGCCTCGATTGATTATTTTGTTGAGGCTTATGATTTTGTTGATTATTGTGCCTATAATTTTGCTTCATATTAGCATTTTGCTTTTTGAAACAATCTCTAATCCAATGACCATCTTTGTGACAATAGTTACAGTGAGGGTTCTTAGGAGTATTATTCTGTCGATTATTAGAAGGATTATTCTTTCAACTATCATAAGTATTATTGTTATGAAATTTTGAATTGTAATTTTGATTTTTATTAGGTGTAGAGTTAGGTTTATTATTATGTTTAAACATAAAAGCTTAGTTTTAATAGTACCAAATTGAATTAACTTAGCTTCTTCTTGCCATAACAAATTTTGAAATATATCAAAAGATAATTGAGTAGCTAAGGTAGGAATAGCTAATTGAGTTTGTAATAAATTGTTGAAACGGTTTAGGTAAACATTTTTTAAGAATGATATGAATTAATCTAAGATGGTCAAGCTTAACTCCTAAATCAGTTAATTGAGCATTAATATCATTAAATTTAAGAAGAAATTCATCCATGGTTTTGAAATTTGTATACCTGAGATCTTCGAGTTGATCTTGAAGTTGAATCTTCCTAGATTCATTTGCACTGTCATAAATATTTTTAAGAATATCCCATGCGGAATGTGCTTTTGTGCATGCCCCTATGTGAACATAGAGTTCAGGTGACATCGAGATAAATATCAAACCGAAAGCTTCGTCATTTTTTGCCATCTATTTGTCTTTTTCATCATGAGTTGTAGCTGCAGGTTCTGACTTTGAATCGGTCGCTACATCCAAAAGATGCTTAAATCAAAAAATAAAAGTAATATGTTGCTTCCAAGAATGATAATTAGTCAAAGTGAGTTTAATTTCGGGAATTAAGGTCGACATTTTGCAAAAATTAAAATCGACCAAAAATATACCTTCTTAGGAAAAAAAAAAAGAAGGCCTAATTACATAAACAGAAGGCAATTTTTTTTTGATAAAATTACCTTATTAAGATGAAGAAAAGGCAAAATTTAAAAAAGAAAAACTAAAAGGCAATTTTTTTTTTTTTTTTAAAGTTATTAAGACAAAAAATTTAGAAAAAGGAAAAAAAAAAGGTTTTTTTTGTTTAAAAGAACCTAAATTAGATACAAAAATTTAAAAAGGAACTTATATTCTAAAAAAGAATCATGTTTTTTTTTTAAAGATGCAAATTGAATTATAATATATAAAATAAACTTTATATGAACAAAAATAAGAAAATCCTCATATAAAAAACTAGAAGAAACTTAAGTTGAATAAAATTTTTTAAAAAGAAACATTCTAATATAGAATGCCTTTTAATTGCACGAGTTCGAACTCTTCTAATAGAAGTCTTGTGAAATTAGGGATATTGATTAAAGTGTAACAAGAACACAGGGCGGTGTCGTGGAGGCGGCAGAATAGTGGTCGGGCAGTGTTCGCAGGAGGGCGGCAGAGGCGACAGTCTTTTTTTTTTAAAAGCAGAGATCTTTAAAATAAAACAAGCTCTTAAAAAAATTTCTTATATGGTTTTTAAAGATTTAAAAAAAAAAAAAAAAAAGCTTTGATAAATAAGAAAGAATGATTTTTGTTTATTGTTTAGTATTTAAAAAATAACAAGCTTTAAACGAATTTCAATGAAGCCCTAGTAAAAAAATTTAGGGTTTTTAATAAAAGCTTGGATATGAATATTGTATTGTTTTTAATTTTTAACAAATATATTATTATTTTTTTGAACTTTGCCAAAAAAAAATGATTTTAAAAATATAGAAATGGTATAGTAGAAGGAGAAATTTTTTTCTTCTTTCATAGATCTTAAAAATTTTGATAAAAAAATATATATAGATTTTTTTAAAAAAATTTCACACAGAGCTAAAGATTTTTTTTTTAAAACAAATATAACTTGTAAAAAATTGAATAAACTAGAGTAGTATTTTATTTTACAAGCTATATTGATTTTGAAAAAAATATTTGAACCAGATAACGCTTCTTATTGTGTGTAGGTCTCCAAGGTCACCTATGACATATCTAGCAAAAATACTTGCACATAATGATTAGCAGTATGCCCTGATACCATGAAAAGAAAAATATGCAAAGCAAATAAACAACACGAGAGAAATACCAAATTGTAAGTTGTGCCAAAGAGACCAACACCAAGATTGTAAAGGGGGAAAAACAAAGAAAAACCCCCTGTGAATATGCAAGAAGAATGTATCTTCAGAAAGAGAGGTCACCTCTTAAATAGAGGTGAAGAAATGGCGTTATGCGTAACTCCCATATGCCACCTTGCATAAGGTGTGTGCCACATGTTTCCACTTAAGGAGGAATCTATCAAAATAGATTATTCATGCAGAAGGAATAAAAGAGGTGTTATCGGACATGTGGGATAAAACACCAAAAAATAATAAAATACAAAATTATAAAATAATCTTCACTAAGTAAAGATTAATTTCTAATAATCATCTTCTAAAAACTACACTCTGATATCCTCTATATCAACTTGAAGACCTGGGAATCTGTTATCAGGAGAGGCATATGGTCTTATTCTTGTAGGTGAATTCACCTGTTGGGATATTTCATGTTCTTGTTTATTTATCTCCTCTTCCAAATCTATTAGTTCTACCTCTTCTTCATGCTCCAAGTCAATAATTTTCACTTTCTTGGCAGGAGGTGAATCGAGTGATTCACTTCTTTTGTATTCTTTCCCTGAGCTGCTTGGAAAATAGGCAGGTCTCTCCTCTCCTGCAGGAGCACTGTCAATCAAACTATCCGGATTATCAAAAATCTTTTGGATCCTTGCTATTGGATCACTTTCTTCTGCAAATGCTCCTGGGTATGCAAAGTTCATTTTTTTTCTCATTCTTTCTGCCTCCATTATTGTCTCCCACCTTTTCCTCAAAAAGTGAACTTCTACCATTGTAGCACAATTCCTCACTATATCTTCATCAAATAAAACTTGGTGAGTGAATTGAGGTCTTTTGATGCCAAGCCTCACCTTATTTATGAATCCTTTAGGGTCAAAGTCCCTTGGTTGTTCAAACTCCATCTTGTAAACCATCAACACTGAATCATTTGATCTAGACCATCTTTATTGGCAACCAAAAAATTAGAAAATTTGATGGAGGTAGGAAAGAAAGATCCCTTCTTTTGCAATCTGATATGTTCCTTATCAAACTCATTCAATTGCCTGATTATATCTAAGAATACAATTCTCTTAGGGACATATTTTGGCAATACATATGGATAAATAGTCAACGTGAAGTTATAACATAAAGTAAAATAAGACCGTGGGACTTAGGGTTTAAGGGTAAATAAAGATGAATACTTGCAGAAATGACTTAAAACCCTAGACTTAGGTAGGTACCACCGTTAGCTTCGACTGGGGACATGCAATTCACTGGATTGCAGTGAGGACCAAAAAGACTCTAGGAGCTGACCAGAGCCAAGATAGACACAAAACAAAAAAGATGACTGCACAAAAATTTACACTATATACAACTATATACAACCTATTTACAATCCATAAAGGTTCAAATTTCCCATGCTTACCCTTACCCTGGCTCCTAGCATTCCACATAAGAACCATGTCATTCACTTGAAACTTCCTCTCTGAGGCCCTTTTATCAAAGAAGTACTTCACTTTCTATTGCCTCTTCACATTGGTTCTTTGTGATTCTCTCCTTGCCTCATCCAATGCAACCAATTGGTTCACTCTTTCTGCCATTGGATCTTCTATATCATCATCATTTTCTTGTATAAACTTGTAGACTGGTAGGAGATTATTTATTGGCAACTTCACCTCCAAGCCATACACTAATTCAAAAGGAGACTTATCCATGGTTTTCTTAATTGTCACCCTATCAGTCCACAGTGCTAATTTCAACTTAGAGTCCCATGCCTTCTTGTTTAAATTATCAATTATTCTTTTAATTAACTTCATCAGACTTTTGTCACTAGACTCATCTTGGCCATTACCTTGACTATGATATGGTGTTGCATATGACAGATTAATACCATACTCGTTGGAAAAATCAACAAATTTCCTTGTTCTGAAACACATTACATTATCTGTCACTAATTTTGTTGGTACCCCAAATCTGATGACTAGATGCTCCAAGATAAAATCCATTACAACTTTGTTTGTAGCTTTCTTAGTGGGAATGGCCTCAATCCATTTGGTAAAATAATCAGTAGCCACAAGTATCCAACTGTGTCCACTACTTGACTTCTTTGTTATTTCTCCAATAAAATATATTCCCCATTGTTGAAAGAGAGCATCTACTATCACATTTTTTAGTGGTAATGCACCAGCATACTTTAGCTTCCGTGAGAATCTCTAACATGAATCACAAGTTTTCACCATTTTATATACATCAGAGAAGAGTGTTGGCAACCAGTATCCTAACCTAATTTCATCTTATGTGCAGTAGTCTTAGCTATGTAGTGTCCTCCACACATCCCTATTTGCATGTTAATTAATATCTTTGTAGCTTGGTCTTGATCCACACACCTAAGCAACACACCATCAGGGTTCCTCCAATACAATTCACCTTAAACAATGACATACTTTATAGCTTGCAACTTCAAAGTCCTTTTCTGATTGTCATTGTATTGAGCTGGGCAATTCATGCTTTGTATATACTGAACAATATCTTTGTACCATTCATATTGTTGTACACTAGACACTGTTAGAAATGAAAGCAACACTACTTCAATGGAAATTTGATTCAAATAAATTTCAGCAATCTTTTAAGTGTGCATTAACAATGGAGATTGTAATCAAAACATAAACCAACAATATAGAAATATACTAGAAGTAGAATGAAGCACATAACACAAGTGTTTAATGTGGAGAAAACCCTTTTGGGTAAAAAACTCCACCAAGAAAAGAGTCCAAGTTGTATTATCTTCACAAAAGGAGATTACAAATACATTCACTTCCTCTGTCCTCCAACCTTCACTATGGCAGAACCTGGGTACCTGTAAACTGTTATATGCATCTCATTTACTATGCTATGGTTTTTATAGAATTTACACAACCTCAAGACATTAAATGACTTCTTACAAGCCCATAACACTTGTCAAGAGTCAACAATACAACCTTGGGCGTCCATGGCCAAGAATAGGCTCTTACGGGGTCATAAATACTATCATACATGCATCCTACACTTAGAAAAATGTTCCCATGCAAGCTTGAACGACTTGGGGCCAAAAATAGCCATTTATAACATCTTATGACGTGTCATATGCTATTATTAGTGTCATAGATTTTTATGACAATTTACAGTTGTCATAGAATCTCTTACAGCCTCTTACAACATCTATGACATGCGTCATAACACTAAAAATAGATTATTCCTCCAAATATGCACCCCACTTTGACCAATTACCATTTACCATAGTAAATGACATCTCGTAAATACCGTCGGTAACTTCGAGACTTACCATGCAGTAACTCTGTAATTATTGTGGATAGTAAATAATTTTGAAACTTGTACATCCCTTATGGGTAATTACAAATAATAAATGGAATAATACAATAATAGGATTTACAAGGTTAATGGCACCTTATCCCAACATTCTTCCACTTGACATTATACATTGTAAATCAACCCATAGGAAATCTAATGAAAAAATAATCAGGCACTATAAACAAGGCCCATGGCCTCTCTGCACCACATGAACTTCTTTGTGCTCACAGGCTTGGTCAATAAATCTACAACATTCTCTTGAGTGTCTATGTTCTTCAATTTAATCTCTCCATTTGCAACCAACTCTCGAACAAAGTGATACTAAACATCAACATGCTTAGTTCGAGTATGATACATGGGATTCTTAGCTAAATAAATAGCACTTTGGATATCACAACCAATCTGAATATTCCTGCAATCAAAACCAATACCTGTACACAGTCTCCTCAACCAAATTGCCTCCTTAGAGACATGAGTTGCAGCCATATACTCTACTTCTATGGTGGACAAAACAATTGTGGGCTGCCTCTTACTCATCCAACTCACTGCACCTCCAAACAGAGTAAACACATAGCCACTAGTGGACCTTCGACTATCCAAGTCACTTAGCCAATCTACATCAACAAAACCCTGTATGTGCAAAGATTTATTAGCACTATTAGTACCAGAATAAACCAAACAATGATCAGGAGTACCTGCAAGATATTTAAACACCCTCTTTGCATATTTCCAATGATGTCTACCAAGATTAGACATAAATCTACTCAAAGCTCCCACTGCTTGGGCAATATCTGGTCTAGTGCAAACCATTCCATACATCAAACTCCCTACAACAACACTAGCATATGGCACATTAGACATATCCTCAAGATCATCCTCAGTCTTTGGACACATATCTAATGAAAGCTTAGTACCAATGGGTAGAGGAACCCTAACTGGATTACAGTCCTACAAACTAAACCTCTGCAAAATAGTATTCACATACTTACTTTGTGACAACCAAAGATTTCTGTTAACTTTGTCCCTCCTGATCTCCATTCCCAAAATATACCTTGCAGCACCAAAATCCTTCATCTCAAATGCACCTAAAAGTTGGGCTTTAAGCTCACTGACCATACCCTTAGTATTACTAAAAAACATGTCATCAACATACAAAGCAATAACTAATATAGAATCACCAACACAATGAATGTAAACACAATGATCCTCCTTGATTCTAACAAAACCCAATTTCAAAACAAATGAATCAAACTTTTGATACCACATTCTGGGGGACTGTTTTAGACCATAAAGAGACCTCTTTAATCTACAAACCCAATGTTCTTTTCCTTTTACCTCAAAACCTGTAGGCTATTGCATATAATTTTCTTCTTCAAGATCTCCATGCAAGAATGCAGTCTTAACATCCATTTTCTCAATCTCCCAATCATAAGCTGCAGCAATGGATAAGAGAAATCTAATAGAAGTCAATTTAGCAACAAGAGAGAATATCTCACCAAAATCAACTCCCTCTCTCTGGGAGTAGCCCTTGGCTACCAGTCTATCCATGTACTTCTCCAATGATCTGTCTACTCCAAACTTCTTCTTGAAGACCCACTTACATCATATGGCCTTTCTTCCTTTGGGAAAACAAACAAGATCCCATGTGTTATTAGAGTCCAAAGCCATCATCTCCTCCTGGATGGCTAGCTGCCAAGACTCACTATCATCTACAAAAATAGCTTCCCTATAGGATCTAGGTTTATCATTAGTACTCAATAAAGCATATACATAATGGAAATCTAGTGGGCTATATCTGTCAACTAGATTCTGTTCTCTTGTGGATATCCTCAAGGGTGAAGTAAGAGACTCTACTTGTTCTTCTGCATGATCATCTGCACCAACTTCTTCTGTCACAATAGATTCATCTTCATCAGAACTACTTGAATCTTCTTCTTCTTCTTCACCCCCGAATCCATCATTCTGTTCTTCCTGAGGTGCATCTTGCTGCTCTAAGTCAAAGTACACTCTCTTTACCTTTTCATCTTTTTCTTTTGGCTACTCAGGTTTATAAATATCTCTAAGTTCCCTGAAAATAACATCTCTAGAAAAGATAATCTTGTGGGTTAGTGGATTCCAAAGCTTATAACCTTTGCCACTATCACCATATCCAATGAATGTACACTTTTTAGCCTTTGGATCCAACTTAGATCACTTTTTCTTATGCACATGAATAAAAGTCTCACAACCAAAAACCCTTAAATGTGAAACAAAACGTTTCTTACCTGTCCACACTTCATAACATGTCAAATCAAGAGCCTTATAAGGAGATCTATTTATCAAGTAGCAAGTAGTACACACAGCCTCTATCCAAAAGCATTTATCCAACTGTGCATCACTAAGCATACTTCTGGCCCTTTCCATAATTGTTCGATTCATCCTTTCTGCAACACCATTCTATTGTGGTGTATACGGAGTTGTCTTTTGTCTAATTATACCTGCATGCTTGTAAAACTCATCAAATTCCTTAGAGCAATATTCCTCTCCATTGTCATATCTTAATATTTTTATCTTTAAACCTGATTGGTTCTCTACTAAGGCTTTGAATTCCTTAAACTTAGTGAAAACTTTAGATTTATGCTTCATAAAATAAATCCATGTAAATATGGATATATCATCAATTAAGGTTACAAAACAACAAGATTTTCCAATAGATTCATTATCCACAGGTCCAAACAGATCCATATGAATAATTTATAACTTCTCTTTTGCCCTATTGCTTCCTAAAGAAAATGATTTTCTGTTTTGTTTACCAAACACATAATGCTCACAAAAATCAAAGTGCTCATCAGAATAAGAGAAACCGTCCAACAAATTTTTATTCTTAATAGTTTTTAGTACATTATTGCTTGTGTGGCCCAATCTATGATGCCACAACATACATGTATTTTCAGTAGTCAGATACATAGGAGGCATTATAAACTGTAGTAGCATCAAGCTTAAACAATTTCCTAAATCTCTTCCCTTTCACTACCACCAAGTTCCCTCTTACCAATCTGTAGCCATGCTTGTCAAATGTCACATGCATTCCCAAATCATTCAACTTCAAAACTGAAATTAGATTTCTAGCTAATCCAGGAACATACAAAACACCAGGGAGGGTTTTAATCCTCCCATCACTGAAACACAACAATACCTTTCCTTTCCCGACAATCAAATATGTAGAGTTGTCACCAAGGTAGCTATTACCTCCATCATATTCTTCATATGAGGAGAACCATTCCTTATGCGAGGTCATATGAAATGAGCATCCTGAGTCAACCAATTAGTGATTATTAGAAACAAGATTACATGCAGAAAGTAAAACTTGTTCACCTACATTCGAGGACTTATCTAAAGCACTCTCCCACTGTTTCTTGGGGTTTCTGTACTCCTTCACATGTCCCCTTTTACCGTAGTTCCAACACTTAACTATGTTCTTTTTACCAGGAGTCTTAGACCAGCCCTTGAACTTTTCCTTAGCCCCTTTTTGATCTCCCTTAGGTCCTCTTTCCTTAGACCTTCCCCTGACACTGAGAGCATCCCCTGAACTATCTAAACTCTTCTTCCTCAATTCCTGTGACAGTAGCACTAAAACAAGAGCATCCAACTTCGGATCTGCAAGGTTAGCAGTGATAGCAAGGATAACATTCTCCCAAGACTTAGGTAAAGAACATAGAAGTAAGATACATTTATCTTTCTCACTAACCTCAACATCTACTGAATCAAGCTGACTCACCAATAAATTAAAATAATTTAAATGCTCTGCAATTGACTCACCCTCTTTCATTTTCATGGAAAACAATTTTTTTTAAATAAAATTTATTTACCATACTCTTGGCTTTATATATCTCACCCAACCATTTCCACAACTTGTATGCAATCTCTTCCTTTGCGACATTTAATAGGGCAAAGTCTGAAAGACACAACCGGATTGTTCCATGTGCCTTCTTATACAGTCTATCCCACTCATCTTGAGAGACATCGTCAGGTTTCTTCTCTATTTGGACAGCCAACCATTGGTTTCTTTCTTCCAACAAATATTCTATTTTTAGCTTCCACAACTCATCCCATTCCATTGAACTTCTCAATATCCATTCGTGAGGTTGATGCAATGGTGGATGCAGCCATAATAACAACACAAGATCTACAAAACAAATACAACCAAATCTTCCATTGCAGCTACAGCTTCCACACTACCACCCAAAAGTCAAAGCTGGCCAGGCTCTGATACCAAATGTTAGAAATGAAAGCAACACTACTTCAATAGAAATCTAATTCGAATAAATTTTAGCAATCTTTTAAGTGTGCATTAACAATGGAGATTGTAATCAAAACATAAACCCACAATACAAAAATATACTAGAAGTAGAATGAAGCACATAACACAAGTGTTTAGCATGGAGAAAACCCTTTTAGGTAAAAAACTCCACCAAGAAAAGAGGCCAAGTTGTATTATCTTCACAAAAGGAGATTACAAATACATTCACTTCCTCTGTCCTCCAACCTTCATTCCGGTTGAACCTGGGTACCTGTAAACTGTTATATGCATCTCATTTACTATGCTATGGTTTTTATAGAATGTACACAACTTCAAGACATTAAATGACTTCTTACAAGCCCATAACACTTGTCAAGAGTCAACAATACAACATTGGGCGTCCATGGCCAAGAATAGGCTCTTACGGGGTCATAAATGTTGTCATACATGCATCCTACACTTGGAAAAATGTTCCCATGCAAGCTTGAACGACTTGGGGCCAAAAATAGGCACTTACAACATCTTATTACATGTCATATGCTATTATTAGTGTCATAGATTCTTATGACAATTTACAGTTGTCATAGAATCTCTTACACCCTCTTACATCATCTATGACATGCATCATAACACTAAAAATAGATTATTCCTCTACATTTGCACCCCACTTTGACCAATTACTATTTACCATAGTAAATGACATCTCGTAACTACCGTCGGTAACTCTGGGACTTACCATGTAGTAACTCCATAATTACTATGGACAGTAAATAATTTTTACCACTACCGGTGAAACTTGTACATCCCTTATGGGTAATTACAAATAATAAATAGAATAATACAATAATAGGATTTACAAGGTTAATGGCACCTTACCCAACACAATTTTTCTTACATCTGGTCTTCAACCACATTTACTTGATAGGCTTCTAGGTTTGTTTCTACCATCAACTTTTCTAAACCTTGTCCCCTTACCAACTTGGTGATTTGGATATCAATGTTAAACTCCTGAATCTTATTTATCCATCTACACCTTCTCCCAGTTACCTCTTGTTGTGTGAATATATCTTTGACTATAGAGTGGGGAACATAAGCTACAATTTGAGATCCAACTAAATAAGGCCTAAAATTCTTAACTGTCCTGACTAAAGTATAAGCCTGCTTCTCCATTATATCATTTTTTAATTGTACAACTTGCAAGGATTTGCTAAAGAAAGCAATTGGCTATTCAAATCCATCATCATTCTTTTGTAACAAACATGCAGCAATTGTATGGAAGGAGGCAAAAGAAAATAATTGAAAAGGCTTAGTGAAGTCAAGAGACTTCAAAACAGGTTTACTTCATCTCCCCATGTTACAGTCTCACCTTTCTTCATCATGTTAGATATTGCCTTGGTGATTTCTGTAAAATTGGGAATAAACCTTTTGACAAAATTGATTTGCCCAAAGAATGATTGAATACCTTTTACTGTCTTGGGTATTTGAATTTTGTCAATTGCAACAACGCTTTTTGGATCAATCCTAACTCCATCCTTGGACACTATATGCCCCAAAATTTTTCCCTTAGTAACTCCAAAGGCATACTTCTTAGGATTCAGTGAGATGCAATACTCCAATGCTCTAATAAAAATTTGTTCCAAATGCATACAATGCTATTCTTCTTTCTTTGAATAAGCAATCAAATAATCTTGGTATACAAATAATATAGAGTCAATTAATCATGCAAAGGCAACATCCATTTTTCTCTAAAAAGTTGCACCTGCATTTCTCAATCCAAATGGCATTCTCACATATACATAAGTTCCCCATATTATGGTGAAAGCGGTCTTAAACTACTCAAATTCCTTAACTTTCACTTGGTTATATCCAGAAAATCCATCCATCATAGATAAATGATCACACCCTGTCACCTTTTGTAGTATAGCTTCCATGTTAGGCAATGGATAATTATCTTTCAAAAATTATATATTCAAAGTTTTGAAATCCACACACAACCTGATATCTCCATTCTTTCTTCTAACTAGGACTAAGTTTGACACCCAAGTGGAGTACCTTATGGGCTTTATGATTCCAGCATGCCTGAGCTTCATAAGTTATTCTTGCATTTTTGGAGCCACGGTAGGATTAATGGGCCTCTACCTCTTTCTAAATGACTTAGCCCCAGACTTCAAAGGGATTTCATGCTCAAATAAGTTCTCTCTATAGGCCTTCAAGTCCTAATATGACCAAGAAAATACATGTTTATACTTCCTCAATGGTGCTATCAACATTTCCCTTAAATGTGGCTTCAGCTGCTTTCCAATATAGACTTTCTTTGGGGTATTATGTGTACCTATTGTCACATAGATTTGCACCTAGTGTTGAAGGATTTTAGGGCTCCAACAATCTAGTGAAACATTGATATGATCTCCAGGTGTGGGACCCTCCAGGGAGGTCAAATCTCTAGAGAGAGGCTGGTTCCTTTCTTGAATGAGAGATTCAACTAACCTAAGACTAAACCTAATCTATCCACCGATTATGAAAAGAGGAAGAGGGAGCAAAATTGAAATTAAAAGGAGATGATATACCAAGCTCAAATATAAGAGCCCTCATAGAATTGAGAAGATGCACAAAATGACTAGATACAACTAATAAACATAAATAGATGAAACTAATTTTAACAGAGGCAAGGAGCAAAAAATGATTAGGAGGAATTAAGCATTTATAGACACATCATTCTTAGATCACAAAAAGTTAAAACTAGCATAAAGAGGTAAAATAACTAGCATATATTCAATTAGAAGCCATAGCTACAATAGAGGAGTGCTCTATTTGGAATATAGATGCATGGAGACTAACTATTTTCCAACCTTTGTTTACATCTTACATTCATGCATATATAGCATCTAATTCCAAATGACCTAATTTAGTTACAATAAATTGCCCAATGGGATCTATCAAAAAAAATCTCTGCTTGAAAGATATCTATCTGTAAGAATTAGTACAGAAAATATCTAGAGTCCATAGGTGGTTGAGAGATATTTGTCCCTCTTCAAGACAAGCAGCTGATTCATCGACCTGCAACCATAAATGTCGAAAATATCTAAAAAGGGGGAGTTGAGAGGCATAGGATCTACATTGATGGCATAAGGGACAAAACCCTTGAGCAAAGATTTTACAACACTTTAATCTTCAAACCATTTGATCATGTACCCTATCGGCTCCAAAAACCTATGAAATTTTGACCTCTGAATTTCTCTATTGATTGAATTTACATATTTCCCAAATGACAAGATTTCTCGCCTTCAGGAGTGCCTGAGAGTCTCATTTGAGTTATGGCTATAGAAAGATTTGTTTTTTTAGAATTGACGGCCATTGCTTTCCCTTTTGAATCTGTGTTGACACTCGCCAAAGATTATGCTTATGTGGTAGTATATCGCGGTCGCGCAGTAGGAAGTGGGCCATCTCCATTTGGCTCTGCAGGAGTGCACTAAGCCCTGCACGTGGATCTTCATTACTCAGACCTTTTCCTTTCTCAAGGAAAAAGCCACGTGTCATCATTTCGTACACGCACAGTGAATCTTTCTTGCAGACAAGATTCCCTTGCAACGTTGTACCATCATCTGATTTTTATTGGCCCTTCCTCTTCACTTCATTCTTTGACACCTGGCATGATCTTCTTTATCCTTTTGAATCTTCTTTATCTTTTTGAGAGATCAGGTAGAGAGGGCACCAAGGGAGCAGTGAGCATGTTCAGTTGGTGAGTTGAAGGTTTTTGGAACTTTTGAACGACAAGATTTGAGAGTTCAGAAGTTCTTTCAACTTTCAACCTCCCGACAAGAAAGGTTTTCTTTTAAACAAAGGCAACCAAGACTGATGATGAAAAAGACTTAGAGATGCAAGACTTGGAGACTAGTCAGGAAGTTAGGCAGTTGACGGACTTCAGAACCTGCCGACTTAGGTTCAAAGATTTAAATATTTTCTAACAAAATGCAAAAATAAAAGGCTTGGGGTTGGTGACTTTCGCGATGGGGCTGGTAAAAGAACAACCCACCTAGACTTGAAGTTATAACTCAAAGGAATTTACATGGGCAATAGGTGGTCAACTCAGATTTATAACAAAAGGCATCTGGGCCCTTGCAAAAGACTCTAGGGTTTAGGGTTTTAGTGCTTTAAGAACAAGATTTTCAATTTTTGAAACCCTAAGACTCTAGATACATAGAAATTTGAAGGTTTTTGGTCCATAGAAATAGGGTCCCTAATGGATTCAACGAGAATTTTTTAAAGGGGACCATTTGACTCTGATCAGAGGGAAATAGGTCAACATTTTGGTGACCTCTTAGTGATGTTTTCCTACTAAACAAATGAAAACCAATGGCCTTAAGCATTCGTTGGGCATAGATTTAAGTCTAAAACATGTTGGAAAAACTAAAACTTGCCTCAAAATAAGACCACAAAAAGAAACAAGGCTTGCATTCTCCCAATGATAATGCAGCCTATGCAAGGCACTTAGGGAAAGGAAACCTAAAACAAAAATCAACTAAAACAATATACACAAGACCTCATACCAACCTTAATGGTAAGGTTTGAGATGGATCCCATTCACTGAGATCGGTAGAACTTCACCATCTAGCCTTGAAAGAATGAAATAATTTACTTGTTTGTAGCTTATGATGACATAAGGCCCTCTCCAAAGTGCATCAAACTTGGTGTGGCTTCTAGGTTTGGCTCTGTCAGTATCCTATTTCAGAACAAGATCACCTTCTTTGAAGGTCTAGACCTTGGCATTCTTATCAAAATATCTCTTGGTTTGCATTTGATGTTCTTCTAATGTGATCATGGATTTCTATCTTTTCTCTTCTAATTCAATCAATTCAACCATCCTGATAGACCTTGCATCCTCTCCTTCTAATGCCAACTGATGAACCAAATTTAGTGTAGGAAATTCTAAGCATATAGGTGTATACACCTAAAAATTACATGACTCTAACTAAATAAATATTTTAAATATTTATTTCATTTCAAATTCCTCTATCAATAAATAAATAAATCAATTTATTTATTTGATTCACATTTCTCTAAAAAAATTAAATAAAATCATTTATTTAATTAAATCATCCAAAATTCTTCTAAATTCATTCTAAATTAAATAATACCAAATTATTTAATTATTTCTTCTAAAATCCATAAGTATCAAACCATTCTCCATATTTAAATAAATCCAAATATTTATTTAAATTATCTATTTCCTCCAAAATTGAATTAATACCAAAAATAATTTAGTTAATCCATGTGCACATGTAATTAAATATTTTAATATTTAATTAGCTAATATTGGTGCAGGAGCACCTTGACAAATTAATGTTTCCATAGGACTTTGATTGAAATTTGATGATTTAACAATGTAATGAGATAATTTAAGTCATTTTCCTTTTATTAAAGTTACTAAGAGAGGTCTAAGTTCAAATTTGTGTAAATGATGCAAAATTGTAAAGTTGCAAATAATGCAACATATGGAAGATGAAAGGTCATAGATTAGTTTCATTCATTTGGAGGTAGTTAGAAACTGAAAGGTCATGATGTAATGCCTTTAAAATGCCTCGTATCCATTTGTGAAGGCAGAGGGGAGAAGGTTGGAGAATGTGGGTTGTTACATTTTGATGTGATATCAATAAAATATACCCTTGTTTCTGCATTTCTGAATGTTAAACTTCTATTTCAGAGATTGGTATGGATTTATACAGATTTTATATGACCAAAATGTGGTATGTATGGAAAGAGTATTGAGTCTACTTTCCATTTATTTTTGTTTCATCAAATTTCATTAAGATTTGAATAAGTTATGGCATTTTTATTGAGGGTAGGTCTGCAGAGTTTAATTTTCTGAAAATGTAGTCTGAAAATATGCATGGTATGGCCTGGTATAGCCTCACATTGATGCTTATAATAGATGGATGGAAATATATGTGTTTCTAGTTTACAATTATTTTGGTTTGGTATAATTTCATTAAGTTTTGTGAGAGATATTGCAATTTTGGTGAGGGCGGGTCTAAACGCTGCCTAGGGTTTGCAGTTTTGGTAAAAAAAATCATAACCTTCTCCCCTACCATTGGATCTTCATGAAAATTGGAGGAAAAATATATATTAATGTTATATTCAACCTAACCAAAGAAATTGGATTATTTCTTTGATTTTTTAATGTTATTGAGGATAGTTTTGGTCCTCCTACCTCTGCATCATATTGGTATCAGAGCTGGCGAAAGATTTAGGTGTTGACAAATTAATGTTTCCATAGGAGTTTGATTGAAATTTGATTATTTAACAATGTAATGAGATAATTAAAGTCATTTTCCTTTTATTAAAGTCACTAAGAGAGGTCTAAGTTCAAATTTGTGTAAATGATGCAAAATTGTAAAGTTGCAAATGATGCAACATATGGAAGATGAAAGGTCATAGATTAGTTTCATTCATTTGGAGGTAGTTAGAAGTTGAAAGGTTATGATGTAATGCCTTTAAAAAGGCCTTGTATACCTTTGAAAACTCGTGGGTGGTTGAAGATTTGAACATGGAATGAGAAAAAACACTGTTTTCTTGTATTTTCCTTCAGAAATTTGCTGTCTTTTGCTATTGTACATCCCTGTATAGAAATGCATGGATGTCTAATGGATTGAAAATGTTAGATATTTCATCCACCTTCCATTTGCAGTTGGTCTCATGCATTTTTGTTTTGATTTGTGGTAGATATTGCATTTTTAGTAAAAACTGTCAAAACCCTGATTTAGGGTAACCCGTTTTGGGAAAAACACCATAAATTTTGTTTCCACCGTTAGATCTTTATGTAACTTGGGGAAAATGTCTGTACCTATGTTATCTACAATCTAACATAAGTCATCAACTTTATTTTTGTTTTTGTGGAAGTTATGAATGACTGTTCGTGGCATTTCACAGTGAAATTTCTGAGTTTGAACCCTTGTAGTAGAATTACCAGTCCATTTTTAGAGCACATTTTCCAAAGTAACCTATACCCATCTTGGATTATGCTATGGAGAGGCATAATGGGTATCTAATTCATGTCTTAGGTTGACATTTGAAGCTCTGTGCAAAAATATAAGAGGATTGTTCTCTTTTTCTAGGGATATAAGCCATTTAAAGGATTTGTGAAGTAAGTGCATGTTCTAGGAGTGATCTGCCTTAACCAATGGGTGGGATGAGTCATTTGGTACCCCAATACAACCTTTCCATGGGAAAACAAAGATTTTTTTCTGCTTTTCCCACTTTTCTATGAAGGACTTGGTTTTGGACATATAGGTGTGGTTGAGCCTTGTTGAATCGATTCCTCATCCTTGCATCCCATTTGCTCTGCACCATATTGGTATCAGAGCTAGCAAAAGATTTAGGTGTTGTATTTGTTCCTGTCACTAAGAAGGCAAGTGAAGAACTGAAGGAAAGAATGTGTTGGTGACCATTATTTTGTTTGGTTGCAGGTACTTGGTCCATCTAGCTGCAGAAGGATGTTTTCTGAGGTTGTGTGTGTGGGCAGACAAGATAAGGTCTGTTATGACCATTCTCCAATGGAGATTAGGCTAGATAAGGGTACAAAAAGAAACCACTAAGGAGAGAGTGGTAGGTGCATCACCAGGATCTGCTATTGGGTGAGATGAATGGTTTGGTGAGTTGGTGTTGTGAAGTAGTAAAGAGATGGATACCTGACTGAAGAAGCACTTGATGTTGTAGCCTGAAGAGTACTCCACTGATGGGAGTAGAAGGAAGCTGAAGATGCTCTAAGATGATGGTAGTTCAGATTTTGTTGGTTGGTTGGTCACTTTTCTATTAATCTTAAGATTGGGAGATTGAAGCTGAGAAGATTGAAGATAAAGCTAGAAGAGATGCAGAAAAAAGTTTTTGTTGCAGGTACATTTCCAAGAGATCTGAAAATTTTGTTGGTTGGTTGTATGGTGCAGGAGCACCCTGACAAATTAATATTTCCATAGGAGTTTGATTGAAATTTGATGATTTAACAATGTAATGAGATAATTTAAGTCATTTTACTTTTATTAAAGTCACTAAGAGAGGTCTAAGTTCAAATTTGTGTAAATGATGCAAAATTGTAAAGTTGCAAATGATGCAACATATGGAAGATGAAAGGTCATAGATTAGTTTCATTAATTTTGTAATGCCTTTAAAAGGCCTCTTATCCATTTGTGAAGGTAGAGGGGAGAAGGTTGGAGAATGTGGGTTGTTACATTTTGATGTGATATCAATAAAAGATACCTTTTGTTTCTGTATTTCTGAATGTTAAACTGTTGTTTCAGAGATTGGTATGGATTTATATAGATTTTATATGACTAGACTGTGGTATGGATAGAAATATTATTGAGTCTACTTTCCATTTCTTTTTGTTGCATCAAATTTCATTAAGATTTGAATAAGTTATGGCATTTTTATTGAGGGTAGGTCTGTAGAGTTTAATTTTCTGAAAATGTAGTCTAAAAATATGCATGGTACGGCCTGGTATAGCCTCACATTGATGCATATAATAGATGGATGGAAAGATATTTGTTTCTAGTTTACAATTATTTTTTTTTGGTATAATTTGATTAAGTTTTGTGAGAGATATTTCAATTTTGGTGAGGGCAGGTCTAAACCTGCCTAGGGTTTGCAGTTTTGGGAAAAAAAATCATAACCTTCTCCCCTACCATTGGATCTTCATGAAAATTGGAGGAAAAATATATATTAATGTTCTATTCAACCTAACCAAAGCAATTGGATTATTTCTTTGATTTTTTAATGTTATTGAGGATAGTTTTGGTCCTCCTACCTCTGCATCAAATATCCCCTCACCCACATGTCCTATTTATCCTCTAGTAAAATCAGTTAACTCTTCAATTAATTCACTTAACTAATTAGTCTATTCTGTTAAATCCCATATCTCAAAATAGAGCAGGACACTTGTCCTCTCCCTATTCGTACACATCCTCTCAAATTTCCTCAACCATTGATCTTCTTATTCATTCTACACCATTAATCTTCTTTCTCAAAAATCTATAAATACAATCCCTATTCCTCCATTTGAAGGATCTAAGCTTTTTATAAACTGCCCTATTCCTCCATTTGAAGGATCCAAGCTTTTTATAAACTTACTCTGTAGGAATCACAACACGCCTTTGGCACAAATCACTCCATAGCTTGAGATCAATTGTCACACCATTATCACCATTATCATTGTATTGTGAAGATCCTCTTCATTGCAAAACCTATCAACAACCATTCTCCATTGTCATCTTGGAAAAAAGCAAGGAAGTGCACCTTCTGAGGGCTTTATTCATACATGAGATCAATTCGAGATATGCGACCAATGGAAGTCACAAAATTGAAAGGTTTGCAAGGTATTGTGCTCTTGTGTTTGATCTTATCTATTTCAATTTCATTGGGTTATTGGATAATTAATTGTTTATGCTATTGTCCCCATTTTTCTGATAACATTTATGGCACCCACCGTGGGGCCCTTGCGCTAATTTAACTTCAAAATTGAGTTTTTGTGTGTTAGAATCCGTACACAAGATGTTTTTCCGCATCTGTCACATTTTGCTGCACATCTACTCACTGATACTATGCATCTGTCAAAATCTACACATCCATTCACTGTTACAGCACATACATTCTCTATTATAATGCATCTATTTCTACACATTCATTCATTGTATCTGCGCATTTATTCTGCTAGGGTTTTTGATCTATTTCTCAAAAAATTTCTAATGCTAACATCATTTACACAAATATTCTCAGATCCACGTTACAGGTTAAGAGCTGGTCAGGCTATAGTTGCATGGTTAACTCTCATCTAGATCTAAATAGAAAAAAAAGTAATTAGTCTTGTTCATGTAAATTTCACTTAGATCTAAATAGGAGGGAAGTAATTTGTACTTTTTGCTTCACAACTTGAACATAGTCCCAAATAGGAGGATTAAAATTAAACAATTGCTCTCAAAAGGTTTTTCAAAGTTAACAAATCTTGTGTGCCTAATAGAGTAACTCATTTAGTTTTTCTCTTTTTAACTAAGAGGAAAGAACTAGTGTTTTCCGTGATTTTGGAATGATGATAGGACTATCGTCTCCCCTTAACTGGGTGACCAAAATGCCAGAATCATCATTTTTGATGTGTGACCTTTAGAAAGGCCTGCCCTTGGAATTCCTTCCTTCCAAGTGGGATGACCTTAAGTGATAACAGGCTAAAGACAAGCCACTTCTGAGTCACTATAAATAAAATGTGCTTGTGATGAAACTTGCAAGAAATAGGTGTTATTGTATTACACTGACCAATGTTTACCCCAAAACCCTGTGGAGCATAACCTCTATAGGCTGGGAAGCCTCCTTATTAGAGCGAATGGCCAAACGTGTAATCACCTAAACAGATGCCCTTGATTAAAATCTTTTTGTTGTAGAAGGCCAAAATCCTCTATTCAGTGACACAAGAGGAGGAACCTCTATAGCCATCCAACACCATACACTCATTTAGTGTAGAGACAGAAAAGTTTAACTCTTTAGAGGAACTATAACTTGATATACATGAGAAGTGAATGCCGTGGAGGGGAGCCGGTGCTACCAAGTTATTAGCTGTCTACCTTTATGCAAGTGGCTTGTGTAAAAACCAAGTTGGAACTCATTGAATACTGTCCTTACCAACCTTAGGATTGTGTTTGCATTGTAGTCAAAAAAAAAAAAATCAAACAATCATGAAAATATTCTTTATGTGTGATGTGTCTTTCTTTCCATAATCAAAGAAACAAATCAAAAAGAGCAACATTCAAATAAAGAACCCAAAAAAATATTGAAAAACGTGCCTTTCCAAGTCAAAATCAGTCAAAATAAAAAAAACAACACAGATCTACACATCTACTTCATCCTACTGCACATTTGCTTCACCTTGCTGCACATCTATTTTTTCCTGCGCTTTTACACAGTTCAGCTACGCATATGCTTTTTCACAATACCTACTGTTATTAGAAATTGTGAATAACAAGATTGAATAAATAAAGCACAAACCTCACAAACCTTGTTATCCTATGGCTTCCATTGTTCACCTAGTCTCGATCAATCTTTTGTGATGAAAGTTTCCATTAGGAAGCACACTTCCTTGCTTCTTTCTTCAAGATGGCGATGAGAAATGACTATGGTAATTTATTGCTATGAAGAAGAGCTTCAAAGCAATGGGAGTGATCTCAAGCAAATGTATGATAATAGGGGGTGCCAAAGGCGTGCTAGTAATTCGACAGAGTAATTGTACTAAAAGCTTGGATGATAGAAATGGAAGAATAAGGTTCAATTTATAGACTTAGAAGAGAAGAGATCAACGATATAGAAAGAATGAGAAGATCAACGATTGAGAATGGTTGAGGAATGTGTGCAAATAGAAAGAGGACAAGTGTCCAAGCTCCTTCCTGCAACATGGGAGTTAACAGAATAGATTGAAGAGTTAATAGAATAGACCAATCAATTAAGTGAATTGACTGGAGAGTTGATTGAATTGACTATTTAGTTAAGTGAATTGATTGATTAGTGAAATCAAATGACTCATTAGTTAATTGATTTGATTGATGAGTTAACTAATTTTGTCTGGAGAATAAATAAGACATGTGGGTGAGGGAATATTAGCTAATTAAATATTTAAAATATTTAATTACATGTGCAACAAGGTGAGGTGGATTTATGGAATTAGGACTTAGGATAGAGGAATTTAGGATTAATTAAATAATTTATGATTATTTAATTATGCGAGACATTAGAAGAATTTAAGGAATTTAATTAAATAAATTGCTTTTTATTTAATTATGGGATAATGAAGCAATCAAATAAACATAAAATATTTATTTAATTGATAGAAGAAATAAGAATTAAGAAAAATATTAAAATATTTAACTTAATCCGACATGAGCTAATTTTAGGTGTATACATTTTGCCCCTCTTTGAAGCAATGTGTTTTATCACGTTGTTTCAAAGACAAAGCTTGTCTGAAAATGTTACATGCCCTAGTTTGCCCCTGGTATAGGTTTATGACGATAGGATGCCCCCTCGGGAGATTGGAAGGGAAGAATGTGATGATAGGATGACAGACGATCTCACGATGAGATAGGTTGATAGGATAGACTGGAGAAGAAAGTGGTCGACCTAGAAAAAAATGGGATGAAGAAAGAGCTAAATGATACGTGATGCAAGACAAAATGATAACACACACAAGCAAGTTAGAAAGTATGCACAAATGATACAAGAACAAACAAGGTATTGCCCTTGTCAGGCAGTAAACCAATGATTAATCAATATTGATATACGACAGTGTTGTCATGGTGGGGAACGATAGATCCCTAGAGAAACATGAAGGACAGTGTCTGGTTTCAGTAAATGAAACATGTCATGTAAGACGCGTGTATTGGTTTGATTTCAACAATGTGACATCCTATATAAGAAAATTGATTGATTATAATTGATCAATTTGGTTTACGACCAGACAAGGATCAAGACCATTGATTGTGATTGGATCATTTGACAAGATTGACTTGACTCGATCGGTATGGATTAAGGATAGAATTGCATTTGGACCATTGTTTGAATTAACATCTAGAACTATTGATGAGAGATACAATGATTGATAGAAGAATGACTCGATAGAAGGATTCACAAGCTTTTATTTGTAAACATTGATACTCCACATAGGAATTCTTATTGCATGGGATATGGACATAAATGGATACGATATGGATGTGGAATGGTTTTGCCATCTTGATTTTACAAGTATTTGAAGTTCTTATTTTATCATTGGGTGATTTAAAATGTTGTAAGAAAATACAGGCATCTAGGTATAATTGAACTGAGATTACCTGAGTATCACTTACATGGATTTTGATTTAGCAAGTTAATACAAGCATTGAGGTATAATTGAACCGAGATGACCTGAGTATTTCTTGCATTTCAATAGACAAGGATTGCCCATTTTCATGTTTAGACCTTTGAAATCCTTGATGATCTTTTGTTGATCATGTCATTAGACAAAAGTCATCACATTACTAGAGATTAATCCACAAACAATAGACAAAGAAAAGTGATTATGCCCCCATCATAGCATCTCTAGCGTTTGGCATCCTCGAGTAGCATAGGAAGACATAATAACAAAAAATCAAGACTCTCTAACTTAACCCTTTTCACAAAAGATTCTTGTATTAGATGTGCTTTCTTGCTATAGTATAGATAAAATCATTTTTGATAAGTTTTTGGTCCTTGTTTTGTTTTGCCTTGGAAAGGTTGATGCTGTTGTGTCAAGATTTTGGTTTGGATGCATGCTTTGCTGCGTGCACGCTTGTCTTAATGAAAGGTGTCCTCTTAGAATATGTGGCATTCAAGAATCCAATTCTGTAACCAAGTCAAGGACTTGTGCCTGGTCAAAGGATCAACTTATTATGGACGAACCGACAAATAGAGATGAAGAGACGGGCCCTAAAGAACTAACCTAGTGCCTCGGGGGCTCATTGCTAAATGGACTTTCCTATTACACATTTTGTATACCCGTTTACCTCTTTCTTGTTTATATATATAATGAATATACTGCAATGTAAGCAAGAAAGAGGGTTTACAGGTGTTGGAGGCCAAAGGCCAAATGACAGATGATAGAAGACTTCGGTAGCTGCAGAGTTAAGGAACGATGGTGGACTATGGTAGCGGAGGGCTATTTGGAGAGTTCGATAGTCTACGTGGGGGTTAGGAGAGGTCGTAGAAGGGAGAAGGTGTAGCAGGTAACAACGAAGTAGATGGTGTGGGGGCTATGGAGGGGTAAGGGGGACATGAGTGTGGGGAGGGGCCGAAACCCCACCCACACTCCACTTCGGTGGAGTGTGGGTGGGGTTTCGACCCCTCCCCACACTCCATTGTTTACAAAGGCAGCGATGGTGGGGGGGTGGTACAGGGGCACCTAGATACCTTAATTAATTTCATGTTCTTTTGATTTTTTGGAGTTGTATAAGGTCCACATGATCAATTGTAAGGCCTAGTTCCATGTGTGAGTCCAAGTGGAATAGGACAAGCCGTAGGGTTTGGTAGTGGAAGAGAAAACACATTGTAACTGAATAGGTTGACAATTGCAGAATGGTTGGCATTCCCACTAATGCAAACTATCAAGAATAAGAACATGTATAAATAGTTCAGTGAACAGAAGAAGAGGGGTAATATAGAAATTGGGTGTGATTTGTGGTAGAATAATAGTAAGAAGATAGAAGAATTATTTTCAGTGCAGAAGTTCCCATGATAAATAAAAGATCCTGTTTTGTTTGTGTTCTTTCACTGTGTCACTGTAGTTAGTTCCATTTTGTCATTCGGATGGGTTACTGAGCCATTCCACTGATGAGATTTCTTTGAAATCGGTGGAATGGGTCTGTTTGTATAGTTAGTGTTCTTTTTTCTTTTGTTTATGTTCAGTGTTGGATCGAGTGTGGGATGTGCTAATCGAGCCTAGCATCTCCATGTGCTAGGATTCAGCGAAGGCAGAAAGTGTCTGCATTGCAGAATTTGTCTCTGACAGAACAATAACTGTCAGAGAAGTTCCAGACAATGGTTGTCTGGCTGAAAAAACAAGAAGAGCTAAGTCAGAAGTAGTAGTCTGCCCGAAGGGTAGTCAAAGTAACCCAGTGCATCAGCATAAGATTTGTGTTGTTTCACCAGATATACTTTATGTGAGTATATTGTAGTTGTATGTTCGTGTGTATGTCGTGAAATTACATCGAGTGAGATACAAGGAAGGTCAACGGCCAATTTCTGAATGCATGTTCTGAATGTATGTGGAGAATGCATTTCCCGAATGTATATTGAAAATATACATTGCGCATATACACTATGTTGGATGCAAGAGGTGATCGGTAGAGACACTAAAGGAAACTGGTGATCACAAGTCGACGGAAGTATATACAGTCTTTTGTTAAGTTTTTGACACTTCTGCTGTGTGCTCTACATCAGGGGGGGTTCAACCCCCCCCCCCCCCAACCCTTCCTTTTTTTTATTTAAAAATTGTAACAATAAAATATAGTTTGGTTAACATTCTTTACAAAGCAAAAAAAAATTATTGGTTTTATTTCAATATATATATATATATATATATATATATATATATATATATATATATATATATATATATATATATATATATATATATATATACACAATCAAAACATAGTTTCATTCCATTCCATAGTTTAATGTTTAATATTATAAGATAGCAGATATAAGGAAATATATATATATATATATATATATATATATATATATCCACTATTGTATACACAATTTTAGTCTCTTTTTTTGTTAAACAGTTTATGTATATAAAAAAAATCTATATTTAAATATATTAAATATATACATTCAAATATATATATATATATATATATATATATATATATATATATATATATATATACTTATAAATAATTGTATTTTCAAATATAGTTGTCATTCTAAAACTCACAATTTTTTTTTTGAATGTAATAAAGCAAAAGAACGTTTTTTCCAAAACAGATTAACATAGAGCAAATGAACATTTTTCTTTTGTAAAAACATAATCCCACATAACAACTCTTCAAAAGATTTATTCATTATCCCCTTTTTTTTCTAACAAATGCAATTAGTTCATTCTTTCATAATAACAACAACATCTATATTTTACTCTCTTAAGAAAATAAAATGTAAAGATTTTCATTTTATCCCCACAAGATAAAACAACTATCCATTTTTAAAAAATAAAAATAAATATACAAGTGAAATAACAATAAGACCATGCTATTCCTCCAATACTCTATTTTTTTAAATCATGGCATTAAAATCAGCAATTTAATTCTTCTATTTTCAAATATAATTAGTTTCATACAACTCAAGTAAAAATATACTCTTACAACTTGAGAGAGAGAATTAAGTTCTCCTCTCTTGAAATCTAAAGAAAATGATACACAAGGCCTTTCATGGCCATGCTCTCTCAAGAGCACAAGAATAACAACTCATAAGAACAATAATATTTTCCTCCACAACCATAGCTCCAAATAACCTACATAAACACATAGAAGGGAAAAAGAAGCCACTCAAACTACTCTCCTCCCTACCATTGACTCACTCATGAGTCACCCCCGAGCTAGGAGGTCATCCTCACACTAGGAAGACTCAAACCACAACACAACAATGCATTCAACACCCAAAACAAAATTACTCCCATGGCTATCACAACACAAAACTTACTCAAGGTGAGTTTAATGGCGTAGGGGAGAGGACATCACTCAACTCAAGAGTGCCACTCCAAAAAATTCCCAAAACATAAATCCCTTAAGGCCTCAAGCCCACACTTATAAACATGATTTCACAAATTTCTCTTAAACACATATTGTTTCAAGTATGGGCCTAACCGGTGTTTTCATTGATGTCAACATACTCATGTTGCATTAATTATAAGGATTGGATGAGCTGTGTGCTGAGGATATTGAGAAAATTAGTCTCAATCAGGAACAGTGAAGAACAGTGATGAGAGTAAGGTAAAAGTCCAAGATAGGATGATGATTAGAGGATGTAGTTTAAAGGGTTTGTAGATATATGTCTTAAGTTGATCTAGTTGAGATTTTAAAGGTCCACATGTAGATCAGAAGAAGTTATGGCCGCTCAAGTAGAACTGGTTCCGGTAGATGATCAGTAGTGACATAGTAATACAGATAGGTCTGGTAAGATCCAGAAATGCAATATCCTATTCTGCAGATTTGAGGAAGTGTTTAGGAAGTCCTTTTGAAGTATTAACTTGATTGCTTTGTGGTTTGAAGGTCCGCAAGCATCTATTCCTTTATGACAGTAATGACTAACTGTGTTCTTGAGGTTCCAGATGAAGGGGAGAAGGATTTTAGTAAACAGATGAAGTGTGGATGTTCTTGGTGATTTAGGCAAGCTTGTGGAGGTCTTTTGATTGTGTACAGTTTGTGTTGGTGCTCCACATTGAATTTGGAGCTCGCAGTTGAGGAATAACTTCTAGATGATGGTGTTCTTCCTAAGATTGGCCGACC
The DNA here is from genome assembly GCA_027924645.1 of Cunninghamia lanceolata. Classification (NCBI taxonomy): domain Eukaryota; kingdom Viridiplantae; phylum Streptophyta; class Pinopsida; order Cupressales; family Cupressaceae; genus Cunninghamia; species Cunninghamia lanceolata. Next base: position 14,223,764 of record BSBN01000068.1, on the reverse strand, counting down.
GGATGAGTTACACATCCTGCGGATGTTCTTGTTGATGTTTGCCGACTTAGATTATCATTCCTAAGTTGATGTCTTGTATAAATGAGGGATTGTAAAGTCTTTTCAAATGTGTCTTGGTGAAGATGAGTGTGTGGTAGTGAGGAGGAGAGTGAAAGGCAGAGCAAAAGTATTGGGCTTTAATGGAACTGATTCAAGCATGGTGAAGAAGCTATTTTTCTAGTTCAAGTAGGTGATACTTATTTCTTGTAGACAGTGTGTCTCCTGTAGGTAGTGGCCCTCTTGTGAGTAGTGTGCTCAGGCAGTGAGCCCTAATTGGCATGTGCCATTTATTCTTTCTATTCTTCTAACAGAGAATACATTATTGGGTTAATCACCCCATAGTTTTTCCCTTAATCGGGCTTTCCACGTCAAAATCTTGGTGTCTCATGTGTTGATGTGTTTATGATCTTGATTCATTGCATTATGTTTTCATGATTGATTTATTATTATGCTACTAAATTGCAAAGTGGAGTTAACTGTTTAATCAGAAGAAATTTTTTGTACAACTAATTCACCCCCCCTCTTAATTGTCTGCCCTAAGTCTAACAATTGGTATTAGAGCCAAGTTCCGCTAAAAGGAGCTTAACCGCTTGAGGAGATCTAGAATGATGTCTTACAAGAAGGATAGTCTAAAGTTTGATGGAACCAATTTCAATCTTTGGAAAGGTCACATGAAATGTCACTTGCAATGTATGGGAATGGCATACTGGACCATGGTTACAACAAAGTATCCACCTCCACAGGGTGGTCTGAAAACCCCAAATGAAATCATAGATGCTGAAAACAATCTACAGACTATAGAAGCTCTTCTAAGTGCATTATCTAATTCAGAGCTTTCAAATGTTATTGACCTACCAACTGCTTTTGAGATTTGGAAAAAACTGGAACTTCTGCATGAAGGAGAAAAGTATGTTAAATGTGCAAGGTTACAAAGTCTAAAAGGAAAATTTGAAAATCTAAAGATGAGAGAAGATGAAAATATTACTACTTTCATGCCAAGAGTAAATGAGCTTGTTTGTGGAATTAGAAATGCTGGTGGAGTGTTGCATGAAAATGAGATTATTGGCAAAATTCTCAGATCCCTTCCTACTTCTTACAAAATCAAGGTAGCTGCCATTGAAGAATTCAGAGCCCATACAACTATCACAAGAGATCAATTGGCTAGTAAATTGGCTACATTTGAAACGAACAAGTTTGGAGATGCCCCTCCTATGACTGAATTTGCATTCAAAGCCAGTGCCTCTATGAAAGCTAAACAAAGGTTTGATCCAGGTGAGAACTCTTCAAGAAAACACTCATGGTATGAAAAAGCAAGAAAAGACCTAGAAGAAGAAGAAGCAGAATTTTCTCAACTTGAAGCCCTTATTGCAAAAAGACTGCCAAGAGGATTTGGTAAGTATGAAGAAAAATTGCCTTTTAAGTGTTTTAACTACAATAAGATTGGTCATTTTGCCTCAAAGTGTCCAGAAAGATTTTCAAGACCAAATCCTAACAGATCAAGGTTCCAAAAGAACTGTTACTATGTTCATGAGGAAGATGATAATGAAGGAGTAACAGATGATGAATCAGAGATAGGAGACAAAACCAAAAGTGACTGGGTGTTCATTGCCATCAAGGAAGAAGATCCAATGCCCTCTGAATCTATCAATCATAAAGTTGTAGAAAGAGCTATGGCTGCCCAAGTTGAAGAAAAGGATGATTGGGTCATTGACAGTGGATGCTCTCACCATATGACAGGTGACAAAAGTAAATTCATAGACTTGGAAAGGTATGAAGGAGTGGTAAAATTTGGTGATAATTCTACTGGTAGAATTAGAGGTAGAGGAACTATTTCTTTTGATGGAAGGAACAAAACCAGTAATGTACTGTATGTTGAAGGATTGAAGCATAATCTTCTCAGTGTTGGACAGTTGGTGGACAAAGGCTATGATCTCAGATTCAAGAATGGGAAATGCAAGATCTTTGAGAGTTTTAGAATGGAGATTGCATCTGGTACCCAAACAAAAGGTAAAATCTTCTATTTAGTTGGCACTGGTAAAAGTTATTTATTTGTTCAAGTTGATCAGAGTTGGTTATGGCATAGGAGAATGTGTCATGTGAATTTTGATAATATCATCAAGATAAGAAATACTCAGGCTATAAGAGATCTTCCAAAATTGGTGAAGCCTACAAATAGTTTGTGCAAGGAATGTCAGTTGCGAAAACAGAGCAGAGTCTCATTCAAAAGCAAGGAACAATCTTCCTCTGGATTATTGGACTTAGTTCATACTGATCTCTATGGTCCGGCAAGAATCAGGAGTGTGCAAGGTGATAGATACTTCATGTTACTAATTGATGACTATTCCCAGATGATGTGGGTAACCTTTCTGAAACAAAAATCAGAAGCTCTTGACAAATTCAAAATATTCAAGGCTATGGTAGAGAATGAAACTAGATTAAAATTGAAATGTTTGAGGTCTGATAGAGGTGGAGATTTCACATCCAGTGAGTTCATATATTTCTATGAGAAACATGGAATTAAGAGACAATTGTCTACTCCTAGGACTCCACAGTAGAATGGAGTAGTTGAGAGAAAGAACTGGACCATCTAGGAAGCATCTAGGACCATGATGATGGAAGCAAATGTTCCTCAAATCTATTGGAGAGAAGTTGTCAGCACTGCAGTCTATACTCTCAATCAAGTTCAAATCAGAAGCAATACCAGTAAGACTCCTTATGAACTTTGGTTTGGCATCACTCCTATTGTGAGGTACTTCAAAGTTTTTGGTAGCAAATGTTACATTAAAAGAGATAAAGATCTAGGAAAGTTTGATGCTAGAAGTGATGAAGGAATATTCTTGGGTTACTCTACTCATAGCAAAGCATACCAGTGTTATAACAAGAGACTGAGAAAAATGATTGAAAGTACAAATGTGAAGGTTGATGAAGGAATTGAAAAACCCTCAAGGTTTTATGAATATGATGAAGATGATCAGAATGGTATTCTAATTCAAGGAGCCCAATCCTCCTCTGAATGTCAGATCCAAACTAATCTAGTAAATCAGGAAGAAGAGATGAGTTTCAATGAGCCTAATCAAGAATTAGAAGTGCAAGAATTTCCCAAAGTTCCCAAGTATGTAAGACTCAATCACTCTGAAGATTAGATCATAAGTGATAAAAGAAAAGGAGTAAAAACAAGAAGGAGAATTGCTCAAGATTCAAAAGAGTATTGTCTGATTTCAAAGATTGAACCTAAGACAGTGAATGAAGCTTGCAATGATGAGAACTAGACTAAAGCAATGGAGGAAGAGCCGATGCAAATTGAGAAAAATCACACTTGGGATCTTGTTCCCAGACCTAGAAACAAGAATGTGATTGGAATAAAATGGGTCTTTCGAAACAAATTGAATGAAGTTGGTGAAGTAATCAGAAATAAAGCCAGATTGGTCTGCAAGGGTTACTCTCAAATAGGAGTTGATTTTGAAGAAACTTTTTCTCTGGTGGCAAGAATTGAAGCAATCAGATTATTTCTTGCCTTTGCTACCTTCAAGGATTTCAAGGCATATTAGATGGATGTCAAGTCTACCTTCCTGAATGGTGACTTGGAAGAAGAAGTGTACATAGAGCAACTGGATGGATTTCAATTGTTTAATCATAGTGATATGGTCTGCAAGTTGAAGAAAGCACTATATGGACTGAAGCAAGCCCCAAGAGCCTAGTATGAAAGATTGGATAAGCATCTTTTGAAGATTGGTTTCAACAAAGGTACTACTGATAGTAATTTATATTTCAAAATTGATCATGAAAACATCTTGATTGTTGAAGTGTTTGTTGATGATATCATCTTTGGAAGAAGAGATAGTATGTGTAAAACTTTATGCAAATCAAATGAAAAGTGAGTTTGAGATGTCCATGCTTGGTGAAATAAATTTTTTCTTGGGTCTACAAATCACTCAAACAAAGAAAGGAATCTTCATTTCTTAGACCAAATATGTGAAAGAATTGTTGAAGAAATTTGGGATGGAAGACTCAAAACCAATGAATACTCCCATGGAAACCGAATGTAAGTTGAGAAAAGATGATGACTCTCCTAAGGCTGATCAGACAAAGTATAGGTCAATGATTGGAGGACTGTTGTATCTCACTCAAACTAGACCAGACATTATGCAGGTTGTTGGACTTGTTGCTAGATTCCAAGCTAATCCTAGAGAATCTCATGTCATGGCAATCAAGAGGATTTTTAGATATCTAAAAGGGACAGTTGAGTATGGTCTGTGGTATCCTAGAGATCATGATTTCTCTCTTCATGCATATATAGATGTGGATTGGGTAGGAGATGTGGATGACTGGAAGAGTACCCGTGGTGGAGCATTCTTTTTGGGGAAGAGATTGGTTTCTTGGCTAAGCAAGAAACAAGAGGCAATATCTCTATCTATAACTTAAGTTTTGTATGAAGCAGATGCTAAGAGATATCAAAGTGGAGTATGAGGAACCTATCACAATCTTCTATGATAATTCAAATGCAATAAATATATCTAAGAATCTAGTGTTGCATTTAAAAACTAAACACATATCCATCAAGTTTCACTTTTTGAGAGTGCAAGTGAACAAGAATGAAGTCAGATTGGAGTTTGTGCCTTCCAAGGATCAGATTGCAGACATCTTTACTAAACCTCTACCTAAGGACTCTTTTAAGTATCTCAGGGAGAAGTTAGGGATTATTGCCCCTCTGGTGATGAACTAAGGTGCACTAATGTGCATCAGTCTGGTGGATATCACAGTCACATCTTGTGGTCTAGATTGATGATGGGGAGTTGCTACTTAGGGGGAGCAATAGGTATAATTCTGAAGTGGAGGAATTGCAAGTATGTGCCCTTTTCCATTGATGTCAAAGGGAGAGAGAAGACATGTGAAAAACAAATGGTTTCTGATCAAAGGGGAAGAAGTAAAGGGAGAGAAGACATGTGAATGGTTGTTGCTGATAGGGGGAGTTGTGACAGTGAGGAGTTCTTGTCTTGATGGTTAAAATAGTTTTTTACATCATATGTTGCCATCAATGACAAAGGGGAGATTGTTGCAAGTATGGGCCTAACCGGTGTTGTCATTGATGTCAACATACTCCTATTGCATTAATGATGCATTACTGATAAGGATTGGATGAGCTGTGTGCTGAAGATATTAAGAAAACTAGTCTCAATTAGGAACAGTGAAGAACAGTGATGACAGTAAGGTAAAAGTCCAAGATAGGATGAGGATTAGAGGATGCAATTTAAAGGGTTTGTAGATATGTGTCTTAAGGTGATCCAGTAGAGATTTCAGAGGTCCGCATGAAGATCGGAAGAAGTTATGGCCACTCAAGTAGAACTGGTTCTGGCAGATGATCAGTAGTGACAGAGTAATACTGATAGGTTTGATAAGATCTGGAAATGCAATATCATGTTCTACAGATTTGAGAAAGTGTTTAGGAAGTCCTTTTGAAGTATCAACTCAATTGGTTAGTGTTTTGAAGGTCCGCAAGCATCTATTCCTTTATGACACTAATGACTGACTGTGTTCTTGAGGTTCTGGATGAAGGGGAGAAGGATTTCAGTAAATAGATGAAGTGTGCATGTTCTTAGTGATTCAGGAAAGCTTGTGGAGGTCTTTTGATCATGTCCAGTTTGTGTTGGTGGTCTGCATTGAAGTTGGAGCTCGCAATTGAGGAATAACTTCTGAATGATGGTGTCCTTCCTGAGATTGACCGACCGGATGAGTTACACATCTTGCGGATGTTCTTGTTGATGTTTGCTAACTTAGATGATCATTCCAAAGTTGATGTCTTGTATAAATGAGGGATTGCGAAGTCTTTTCAAATGTGTCTTGGTGAAGATGAGCATGTGGTAGTGAGGAGGAGAGAAAAAAGTAGAGCAGAAGTATTGGGCTTAAATGGAACTGATTCAAGCATGGTGAAGATGATATTTTTCTAGTTCAAGTATGTGATACTTATTTCTTGTAGATAGTGTCTCTTGTAGGCAGGGGCCTCTTGTGAGCAGTGTGCTTGGGCAGTGAGCCCTAATTGGCATGTGCCATTTGTTCTTTCTATTCTTCTAATAGAGAATACATTCTTGGGTTAATCACCCCATAGTTTTTCCCTTAACCAGGTTTTCCACATCAAAATCTTGGTGTCTCATGTGTTGATGTGTTTATGATCTTGATTCATTGCATTATGTTTCCATGATTGATTTATTATTATGCTACTGAACTACAAAGTGGAGTTAAGTGTTTAATTGGAAGAAATTTTTTGTACAACTGATTCACCCCCCTCTCAGTTGTCTGCCCTAAGTCGAACACATATTGCTCAAGTTCACAATTTTGCCCTCAAGGCTACAACTCCATGAAACCAAGGTAGGGACCCTAAGGAGGTTCACTCCTCCCCCACCCTACACATGTTGAGAATTTTCTCCCAAGTAGGAGAGGCTCTCACAAAGTCCCATACCCAATTTTCCCACAAGACAAAGTAAAATCAACAAAATGAACTACACACACAACATGCAAGTAAAGAAAATGCATAAGGAAAGGCTTTTGCCTTGAATCCTACCTTATTAAGCCCAAATGGAAGATAGCTGAGAAGAGCTCCTCTAAACTCCTTCTCCAAGTTGAGCCACCAATTTCCCCTCTAACTTTTTCACAAATAATTAAAATCCAAAAATTGCCAAAAATTCAACAACCCTCTCCCTCTTTTCAAGAGGGATTAAAATAGGCTCTTCTCATGAGCCTTGAGGAATGTGGAGGTGACACATCACCTCCTCACTCCTCCACCCAACTACTTGCAAGACTCCTGGAATGGGGTGGTGACACATGTCATTCACCCAATCCACCATGTCTTTCTTCCATCCACTTGTCCTCTCTTACATATGTGAGAGAGAAGGGTGGAGCCAAGGAAAGAGTGGGCGCCACATATGCCCCAATCCTCTCCTCCTAAGGAGGACCACTCAACCCCAAGGTACCCTCACCAATTGTGGGAGAGACATGGAGTAGAGTCCTCCACAATTAAGGGGTTGTGAATACTCCCCCAACCTAGGGAAGAGGAAAGGAAGAGGTTGAGTGTTTGACCCACTCATCCTCCCCCTCCCAAGCTTCCATTTTCGTCACTTTACTTCAAGGTGAAGTTAAAGTGACCAAATGGGAGTTTATCTGAGGTTACACAAGCGTAAATGACTCCTAGACCCTAGGGGTACAACCTAGGGTCAATTTTAACCCATTTTGAGCACCAAAGGTTGAGTAAAAACACATAAAAGGGGTAACAAAATTTATCACACCAAAAATGAAAATCAAATGACATTACAACTTTGTTGGTAAATAGATTTTGCACTATAACACATGGATTATTATATTGACTCTTTGCCTAGAAAAACACATAGTGAAAATAAGTACCAACAGTTGGTAAAGTTGTAATTTTTCTATCAACTTACCTCTACGTGTAGAGGGGCAGCTCCCTCATTTGATAAATTATAGATTTTAAGAATATTTGAGAATGAAATGAATTTAAAGAAAGGTTTTGAAGATTAAGACAATGGGCTTACGAACATTGACTCATCCCACATGCATAAAGTTTAACAATCTCACCAAGGCAATATAAGAATACTTCTTAAACTGTTAAAGTGAGTGTAGTATTGGAAAGAAAAAAAATGATTCAGGAGATATTCAACATACGTTGAAACATTATCTAGTAATCAATTCCTTCAAGACTAGTAGTTATTCCACATTGTAGATGCAAGATTATGTAAAGAAAACATCATCCATCAACATAAGAGGAAGGAATAATTTTAAGAAGATATTTGAGATCACACAATCCAAAATGCTTCTTATTTCTCCACACCGAGTTGTACAACTCTGTTTCTTATAACATCCTTAAAAATGTGAAAGCCAAAAAGTCCTTATTACAAACACCAAGTCTTCTATATATAGACTTGTTTCAGTAACAAACTTTATAACTACCTTATAACTACTTCCCGTAACTACCCAAAATATTTTATGAAAATAAAAGTGCATTTTAATTAACCTTTATACGGCATAAAGTCACTTTCATAGAAAGAGAACTAAAACCTATAATTTGTAAACTTTGAAAAGTAGACCAATATGATGGATCTCACAAGAAACCATCAAGTTTTATCCTCGCCATCTTTGACACCATCTGAAGATGTTTTTGCTACTACAAACTGTTGTGAAGGGAGAGTAGACTTTGTTTTGTATACTCTGAACATCCTGATTGCTGCAGCTATAAGTTTATTTTTGGGAACAATTACTCCTGTCATGTGAAGCTTCCATTCTGATTGATCTTTATGAACATCATTCAAATTATGTCGATAAATTGATATGTGATCAATGCCAGAATTGACAGCAACAAAGATGAGATTCAATTTATCCATAAGTCCTTCATTGAAAACTTGTTTGTTGAATAATCTTGTGTTAATCATGTCTTCAAAGTTTCTTTTGATAGCTTGGGCTTCCAAAACTAAAAATTTATCTGTCTCAATTACATCAGGATTGATTTCCAATAAATCAACCCGAATATTCTTCTTCACCTGCTCACAAATTTCCAAGAGCTTTTCTTGGGCTGCCAACACTTGTCTTATATTAGATAGTTTCCATTCAACTGAACATAGCCAAGAACTAGATTGGTTTTCTTCAATGTTTGGAAAGACTTTTTCAGCAAGTAAAATCTCATTATCAGTTTTGATCATCTCACTGAGGTCTTTGGATATCCCCTGCCATAACAATTGTTCTTTTTGGATACCTCTCATTTCATTATCAATCTCTTCCCTCTTTGTTCCAGCTTCATCAAATAGACTTTTTGCTTGCTCAATGAAACTAAATGCTTTTAATTTCATATGCTCAACCCATTTTTCAGTTACCTTCCCATACAACTGATATTTGTTGACGCTCTCAATAATTTCTTTTTCAATATTACTTTCAAGAGAGAAATTAGTGGAGGTAGAGGAAGTATCAAGAGGCAAAGCTGATGTATCTATGATGGCTTTGAGATAGGATGTCAAAACTTGCACCTGTTGCTTTAGTTGATCTTTTGTGTGTCTTTCTTTCTCTATTCTTTTTATTAATTGGGCAGCCGATACTTGAAAGTTTTGCATGTCACCCTCATAAGTAGATGGACCAAGATCTATATTAGTGACATTAAAATCACTTTCTGTAACCTCATTCAAATTCTTTTATGAAACAGGTTGTGCAACCTCAACACAGACATTGCCTGATGAAGAATCCATTGCCATCCTTGATGTAACCTTGATCTTTTTGGATTTGGGAGACGTTTGCAGCAAATTAGAGACTGTATCAAAATTGGGCATGATTAATTGAGCATTGTTTCTTTTTCTTGACAAACTTTGCTGCAACCAGGAAGAAGAAGAATTAAGTGAGGATTCTGGAATATTTGTGGAAAGAGGTACTATGTTTGAGGGAAGAATATGCTCATTGAATATATTCATAGGTGGCCGGAGTGAAAATTGTAATGCATGAGGTGAACAAGGTGTTTCATGAGAAGGAGAAACAACAAGGAGTAAAGGAGAGACATTCAAATGCTCAACATTTTGATGGATTACTTCAGGACTTGGAGACTTGTTTACTTCAACTATTTCCTGTATGGGAGGCAATACATTATCCTTCATTTTTGTTTTCCCTCTTTTCTATTTTTCATCATTTTCACAAATGCTCTTAGGACCCTTTCTTCTTGATGGATCTTCTCCATCATCTTCTCCTTGAGTATTCTTATGTGAACCAATTCTTAAAGATGGAGAATAAGAATGGAAAGAAGAAGAAGAAGAATTTGAATGTTTATCTTTCCTACTTGATGATAAAGCATTATTACTTGTCGGTTTAGCAGTTCTTGCTTCAATAGCCTTTTTCTTTACCGAATCTTTAGTCTTTCGAATGACATGTGCAGTCCTTATACTCAAATCTTTGATCTCTTCATTAGCCCAATTGATAGGTGGTAAAGACTGTGTTTCAATTTTATCACAATACACAGGATCAATTAATTCAGAGCCATCTTCCTCAATTCCATCTGTATTGTAATCTAGTTTGAATTCTTTGATCTGTGGAATGGTCATCCTCATCCAATCTCATTTACGTACCTCATATTCATTTTCACAATCTTCCCAAAAGTCTTCAAGTTCTAGAAAGTGACATTATCCTGCACCAAGCTGTAGATTATCTTTGACATATCCTTTGCTGTCAAAAGGGAATCTCATAGTATCAGCATACAAGCTAATTTTTATCAGAGATCTCTCTATGTTTTGAGCATCTGTAGAATATTTGTAGCTATAGTGACTAAGGCCAATGGGAAATAGAACTCCAGGTTTCCTCTTGTCTTTGCATTTCCTATTAAGTGAACCAATTTGCCTGCATAGTTCTATCAATATCATCTTGTCATCTACATATCTAGGTAACTTATATGGATATCCATCAAATCTGCCAACTTGTAGATAGGTAAATCTAGGATATTGAATGAAGTAGCTCCCATATATTTTGATTAAACTAGGAGCTTCTGGTGATATCCGGAGTGCAGTATTACCTTGAAGTTATCTTACTGTTAACATTGTGAAAGCATCGTTTACCCTGCAGTAGTGCTTGTAACTTTGTTCTAGTTGCAACTGAGGATAATGATCATAGATCTGTGTCATGTTATCATAAGTTCCTTTAGTAGCAAGACCTGGCCATGATTTCATGCATGCAATTGCATAAAATAAGAGGACATGTAGAAATGTTCATTCAATTCAAAATTGGTCAACTGATAATGCAAATTGTCACTAATAATGTTGCCCTAATCAATAAACTTATTTCCTGCACAAATAACATTTACAAAAAGGAACATCCACATTTCAAAATTAGCTACTTTTTCATCTCCCATCACTCTATGAAGTAGGACAACCATATTGGAAATATCTTCTATGAAGCATGATCTATGAAGGACTTTAGGCAACTGTGATTTTCCTCCTTTAGGTGTATGTAACCAATGTGTTGTGATGTTCACAACACGCCCCATTTTGCTCCTTAGCAAAATGAGGACCCCTGTTGTTGCTTTGCTTTTTGCTTCTGCTTCTGTTTGTTCTGTCTGGTGGTAAAGGGAAAACAGAGTCAGGTGTGTAAACCTTGTTAGAAATATGGAAAATTGCATTTTTAGTATCATTGCATAATATGGTTGGATTCCTTGTGAAAAATGAGCCAGGGTTGCTTTTTGAACCATCTTAAAATTCATCATATTTTGCAAGTTATGATCATTTAGGTAAAATGTACTATCAAGTTTTGCATGATAAACGGTCAGTTGTTTGCCTTTTTTTTTGTTGGCATTCGTTTTAAATTTCAAAAATATTCATACTTAGTGGTTCCAGGTCTTGGGCAATTTTGTCTGGGTTTCACTCTGTATGTTACGTTTGATTGTTTTGCAGAGAATGCATCGAACACTCTGATCGGCATATTTTATTCAATAGTTCAAGGGTTCGGATTCAAAACCAGGGTAATGTCATCGGCATAACAGTTTCCATCGGTGGAGTTTTGGAGTGTTCCATCGAAATGGAGTCTCTCGCTGATGACATTGTCATCGACATAACCTTCAGGTATCGGCCAAGGTAAAGGCATCGGCGGAGGGAAATTATGAGGCGCCGATGGGCGATCTCTCGCCGATGAACAACAACGAAGGAGTCGTCGGTAAGAGTCTCACCGACGGGGAGACATTGATGTAACGAAGGTTATCGGCGAAGGAATTTTGAGGCGCGCCGATTGTATAGTCTCACGCCGATGGCAGAAAACAAAGGAAAAGGGCATCGGCCCAACGGAGAACATTGGCGAAGGAATTTTGGGGCCCGCCGATGGCGATAGTCACGCCGATGGGCAGGAATGTACATAGCGGTGGAGTTTTGAAACATTTTTTGGCTGCCAGTAGCATTTTTTGGTCAGCGATAGTTGACCCGATGGGTTTTGAACAGTCTGTGTACATTTTGAACGCAGTTTCTGCTAATTTTGGACCCGATTTCCACATTTTACATGGTCACCCTGATTTAAACAGATATTTTTGGTTTCTTGCTGTTCATTTGATAAATATGGTATTTATTGCTTATCTTGTCTTGCAGGCTTGCAGTTGAGGAAGCAGCTGGAACTTCAACACAGTGACATCATGGAGGAAGGAAATCCAATCTCAGGAGTAGGAAGATAAAGATGAAGTGCGAAGAAGTCAAGGCCAACCAAATGAAGAACAAGGTTGCAGCTGAGAGTATTACTACAACAGACAAACAAGAGTTATTGCTGAGCTGCCAGAACTTCTTAGGAGGGGCAATATTTTGCCCAGATTTGACACTACTCAGAGATATTTTGGAAGATCTGGTTCATCTGTATTTATTACTTTAACTAGGGGTTTGAACCAGGGGTTCAGTTAGGTTTTTACTATAGTAAGGACAATCAGAGAGTCTTTATATTGTGCCTCTCTGCACTGTAATACTTTACAACAGGGGCTACACAGGGATTTTTAGGAAAACACAGCAAATTAGCTTAGTTTAGATTAGAAGTAGAAGAAGGAGGTCGCCTGTTTGTCTGCAGTAAGGTGCGCGTGGAATGTCTGGCTGCCTTACTGTATCTGTAAAGCTTGTAAGTTCTCTGTAGTATGATCAATGAAACTAAGAGTCATTCCTACATTGTAAATCATGTGTGACTATTTATTTCTAATACAATAGAATCTGGAGTTTTGCGTCTATCTTCTGAGTGTTCTCCTGCTCTTCTTTGTGTTTGGAAATATTATTTTTGAGAGCTTGCAATTTTAAATGTATGTTTGTGAAAATGCTCAGAACTTGCATTTAAGGTTTTTACTGTGGATTTGATCAAAATATTGTAGTATTTACATAGTGCATAATAGAAACAATTAGATCCTTCGATAGATTAAATGAGGTATAGATTAGATCTTTCTAACTTTTCCCAACCCATCTGAAATATTTAGCTGAAAATGTAGAAATCTAAAGGAAATTGTCTCAAATTTGAAGAAGCATGCATAACAAAGTTAAGAGTAGACAGTTTTCATAAATGCATAAAAGAGAAGGCTGCAATAATTCAAGAAAACCATCTGAATTTGCAACACAGTAACACTTGTATGCAAATGAACAAAATACTTGTTGAAATCTATGATTCTTTTGCATATTCTTAGTCCATTAAACCACCAAACAAACCTAAACTACGTAAGGCCCCTTGAACATTACAGCTTCACATTGACCAACTGAACTTGACCAACCGAACCATTGTAGACTTGGGATTAGTTGAATCTTAAATGATTCCTTCTTATCTTTCAAGTATAGTTTCAGTTCATTATATGTGAATTTTAACTTACTGTTATGATTGCATCAAAACAATCATCAACAGTTTTCTGGCGCTAGAAGGAGGGCCTTCCTGAGTTAGGTTTCATTTCAAACTGGCTAATGACAGTAATAGAGTGACTAGGTCTAGATCTAGTTCAGGAGATATATTTGTGCAACTGCCTGATACAAGGTGAAGTAAAAACCCTTTAATTTGGAATCCAAAGATATCACGAACGGGAAGTTCATCTGGAACACCTCCTGGGTCACCTTTTAACATCCGTAGTATTGTGAGTCCTGACAGATCACTGTTCAGATCTTTAAATCTTGGTTCAGGCACTCCTGGAGGTCTCAATCCTCCTGTAAATCCTAATCCACCAATCAATCTAGGTATTCCTGCAAGTTCAAGTCAAGCTCAAACACCTGCAATGGCTTATTTCGATGTCAATTCTCCCATACTCTTCAATGATTATCATGAGATGCCAAAAAATCTGGAAAAGATATGTCCCAAATACCAGTTGCATCAGGACCCAGAAGATCATATTAGAATATTTAAGGAAGCATGTTTTAGGGCTATGTTAGAGCACGAGGATGTTGTGTGTAGATTGTTTCCTTACACCTTTAATGAGCAGGCCTCTAGCTGGTACGTAAACTTACCCAATGGTTACATTTCTTCCTGGGCACTTATGGAAGAAGCATTTTTGTCAAGATTTAGAGGACCCATTGACCCTTGCGCTTTGTATCATAAATTGGCTGCTATAAAACGAGGTGAGGGAGAGCTAATTGATAATTTCAATGACAGATTTTAAAAGGCCTATTCTAGGCTGGTAACCCCTTATACCATAGATGATGCTCCCTTGTTGGCTATGTACTATGCTGCCTTGGATCCTTTAACCGCCATGTTTGTCAAAAGAAAACCTGACATAGATTCAATATCCAAAGCCTATAAAGAGGCAGCCTCAGTGAACCAAGAAATGAGGCATACAACTTATAGTCCATTTGTCAATGGAGGAAATTTTGGGGTGCAGAATCAGGCACACCCATGGAATGGAGTCCCTGTGCAGCACGCTCCACTAGTAAATCCAGTTCCTTCTTACACACCTGTGTATAATCCTACTCCAATCCAAGCTATAACTCCTTACACGGCTAGTACTTCAAATAACAGTCAAAATAATGGTCAGCCTTTCTTCCAACTTCCTAGGGATGTAACTATGGCAAAAGCACAAGAGGATAGGGAAGAAATCAAAGAAATTACTGCACATTTGAAAAGATTAACAACCGAAGTGACACAGCTAAGAAATGAGAACCTCTATGGAAGAAGCAACCAAAACTACAATCCACATCAAAATCACAACCAAGGCCAAAATTAGAATTATAGTCTCAATCAAAATCAGCAGTACAATCAGAACCAAAACTACAATCAGCATCAAGGCCCCAGTCAGGGGCAACCAATGCAAAATAGGGGGCCAGTGATAGATAATAGGACATGGGGCAATAATAACAGAAATCAGAATCAACCTAGGCCACCCAAGACATGGAACACTGGGCCCAACAATGGTACTCTGGCTTCTCGTTTTGAGAATACAGATAATCATGGTGCAAAACAAACAACTAGCATACAAATGGCCAGTACAGTACCCAAAAATTGGTGCAGATTTCACAATACCAATGCCCATGCTGAGCACGACTGTCCACAGTTCCACTTGGCAGCTAGTATTTTCAACATAGATGTACAGCCTCCTACCTTTGAATTTCTCATTCCTAAGGGTAATGAGGTAGTACCCTCAGGATATGACACAGCATTAGTCTTAGAAACGTTTACCTTTGCAACTGTAGAAGAGAAAGAGGATGAATTGCTAGAGGATGAACCATGCTGTTGTGAAAGTCTTTATCCTGAATCAGCCTTTGTGTTAAATGCTTTTCAGTTTCCTTTTGAATCTGAAAATGAGATATTAAATGAAACAGAAGAGGTGCAGGCCTTTCAACAGACAAATAAAAGCCACACCTACAATTTGAGGAACAACCCTAGGCCGGGAGGACCTTTCACCACTTCCACTCCTCCAAATAACATCAATACACCCCCAGATCAGAATGCTAGCAACAATCCTGCCATACTTAAAGCTAGTCAACACACAAATAATGGAACAACAGTGCAAAAGGATCAAATAAGTAAGACAGAAGCAATAGAGACAACAAGATTAATGGATTACTTATCAGAGGAAATAAAGAAAATTAAGGTCAGTATACCTCTAAATGAATTATTGAAGACCCCAGGGATCAGAAATGCTTTTTTAAAATCCCTGGATACATCCATAACAAACAAGGTGTCTGCTGATATAACTATTCCTAATAGTGATTCACCACCTAAGGAGAAAGGTAAGAAAGTTGAGCAGCCTTCCAATACAAATGTAGTAATACATGCGGATAAGAGGGATACTCACCCTTTCTTGTTAACTGTTAGGTTGTGTGGGAAGACTATACACAATTGCATGGTAGATTCTGGTGCTTCAGCCAACGTAATGCCCTTAAGAATATGTAAAACTCTCGGGCTGACTCCCACCAAATCTACCAAGGTTGTCACACAATTAGATAAGGCCGAGGTTAGTGTGATAGGAGAACTCATGAACATTCAAGTGCAATTAGCTTCAGACCCTAGGGTAAGCCAAATCATTGACATTCAAGTAGTGGATATACCCGTAAATTATGGAATGTTGCTAAGTAGGGATTGGTCCAAGACATTAAATGGATATATGGCTACTGACTTTTCACACATGTGGTTACCTTGGAGAGGCATCCCAAACCAGATCAGAATAGAGGCAGAGCCCAGAATGAAACATATGATAACAGAGTATAATCGAACTAATGAAATATTATATGCTACTGTTGAACCAGGTGTCTATAGAATTACCAACAATGGGATGCAGATTGAAGAGATTATGATGTTAAACATTAGAAAAAAGTGTGTCAGCAATAGAACGACACTATTCATTGAGTCTGACAGAAATTCTTCAGATGAAGAAAACAATGCAATAGACAAATTTGGTCATGCCATTAGACGAGAGGTGGAAGAGTGCGTTACACACAATCTCCCAGTCCAATGTAAGTTATATAAAAATAGGTGTAGAGTCCATGATAGGCAACATTCTGAGGAGAATTGTGAAATATGCAAAGACATCATTGAATATGAATACAAAAAGTGCATAGGGAGGGTAGAGTCACAAGAGGAAAATGAGAATCCTGATCCAACACAGAGATATGTTCAGGATAATATATATGCCTTGATTCCAGATTTAGGAAAAGAAATAGAGGACAAGGGTAGTTATCTTTCTGAGTTGCAAACTAAAAACACACGTATGCAAGATAACCAAACGGAAAAACCCATGAATAAACAAGACAACACCCCACAGACAATAAAAGGGACAAAGTATGCCAAGGTAAAAGATCAGAAAAGTAAAGATGGCATGTGGACGTTAAAATGTGATGGGTCCAAATCAAAACAGGGCGCATGTGCGGGTATTGAACTCATAGATCCTCAAGGTAAATCACATTTGGCAGCATATAGATTACAATTTTCCTGCACTAACAATATTGCTGAATATGAGGCCCTAATTTTAGGACTTGTCATGGCCATCAAGAAAGGGGTAAAAACCATCAGAGTATTTTCAGACTCTGAATTAGTAATCAGACAAGTGAGGAAACTATATGCCTGCAATTATAAGAAAATGATTAGTTACAGACATAGAGTATGGGGTTTAATGGATTCATTTGATGCTTTTAACATAGAGCACATTCCTAGAGAGCTGAACCACAGGCCAGATGCGTTAGCAGTTGCTGCTAGTACATTAGAACCATTGACACTGTCAGGATTAAGACGATTTACTGTTGAGCTAGTTAACGTGCACAGTATACCAGACAATGTTACACACTTTCAGGTATTTGGAGGGGATCAGCAAATTATTAATTTTCTGACTTGTAATGAGGCATTTGAGGCCCAAATCATTGATGAACAAGAAAGGCTTGAAGTAACATGGGACGAAGAAGATATGATCAACTTAAAGAGAAACTTCTTACCAAAAGGAGTAATTGAATTAGAACACATCTTTGACTTCGACGGAGTAATAAGACAGAAAGACTTACCCAAAACAGAAGGGGGTAGGTGTGATTTACATAACTTAGGGACTAAGCTAAATCCACAAAGTGTACTAATTGGGAAAGCTTGCTCTGAGAAAATTAGAAAAGAGGTTCTGGACGTTCTGAAAGAATATAAACATGTCATAGCATGGACTTATGAAGACTTGAAAACATTTGATGAGTCCATCATAACTCATGTAATACCTTTAAGAAAAGAAGTCAAACCATTTAGGCAGAAACAGAGGCCTGTAAATGCCATTCTAGAGCCTTTAATCTTTGAGGAAGTTAAAAAATTACTGTCCGCTGGAATAATTTTCCCAGTTAGACATTCTGTCTGGGTAGCTAACTTAGTACCAGTGAGGAAGAAAAACGGAGACATCAGGTTGTGAGTAGACTTTAGAAATTTAAACAAGGCATCTGAAAAGGATAATTATCCTTTGCCCCTAATAGACGAAGTACTGCAAGCAGTAAATGGCGCAAAGATGATGTCTTTTTTAGATGGTTTTTCAGGTTATAATCAGGTCTTAATTGATAGAGAAGATAGACTAAAAACCACCTTCACTTGCAAATGGGGAAATTATGCGTATAGAAGAATGCCTTTTGGTCTGATCAATGCAGGTGCCACTTTTCAGAGGGCCATGGACGTTGCATTCCGTGGATTATCAGGTAAATGCATTGTTGTGTATATGGATGATTTAACTGTGTATTCCAAGGATGCATCCACCCACGCTGAAGACCTCAGAAAAGTACTCAAGCAATGTGAAAGGTATGGGATTTCCCTTAATCCTAAGAAATGTATATTTGGCGTAACTGAAGGTAAATTATTAGGCCATGTCATTTCTGAAAATGGAATTTCAATTGATCCGGATAGAATAGAATCTATAAAAAATTTGCAAATACCAAACAGTAGGAAAGAGTTGAAATCAGTTTTTGGTCAAATTAACTTTGTTCGGAAGTTTATAACAGGTTTTGCAGAGATCGTGCAGCCGTTGAATGCCATGTTGAAGAAAGATGCACAGATGGAATGGAGGCCAGTGGCCAAAGCCGCATTTGAAGATATCAAGGAGGCAATTTCTGATGCCCCTGTATTGGCAAGTCCAGACTACACAAGCCCGTTTTACATCTACTCCTTTGCATCTTCTCATTCTGTCGCAGCTGCCTTGACACAGAAAGGTGAAAATAATGAAGAGAGGCCCATAGCATTTATGAGTGTGCCTCTGAAGGATGCACAGCTGAGATATCTAGATATCGAAAGATAGGCATTCGCATTAATAAAGGCTGTGAAAAAATTTAGACAGTACATTCTGCACAGCCAGATCAAAGCCATAGTACCAGACGCAGCAGTAAAAATGTTGCTGATGCAAAACGAGCCTGGAGAAAAAAGAGCCAAATGGATCACCACACTGCAAGAATTTGACATGGAGATCATTCCCATAAAGCTGGTCAGAGGGCAGGCATTGGTGCAGACAATAGCAAACATGGATCCAAATCTGATAAAACAACAATATGTATTGAATTCTCAAGACGCATTAGGCTGGTACGATGATTTAAGCACCTTCCTGATAGCTGGAAAGTACCCAAGCAAGATGAAGGCTTCTCAGAGGAGAGCTTTGAAGATTAAGGCACAAAATTATATGGTGTAAGGAGGTCTTCTATTCAGGAAGAACCATGATGGAATTTATCTGAGATGCATAAACAGAACTGAAGCTGATAGAGTGTTGACAGAACTACATGACAAGTACGGAACCGGCCATGGTTCCCATTTAGCTACAACACACAAAATACTGAGGGCGGGCTATTATTGGCCCACTATGTTCAAAGATACTAAGAGTCACATCAGAAGTTGCCACACTTGTCAGACTGCAGCAGACAAAGGGAGAAATCCGGCCAATGCACTGCAACCTGTGATCGAATCCAGACCGTTTGCACAGTGGGGCTTGGATTTTATCGGAGTCATCAATCCCCCATCTTCTGCAGGACACAAATTTATATTGACGGTA
Organism: Cunninghamia lanceolata; assembly: GCA_027924645.1. Lineage (NCBI taxonomy): Eukaryota > Viridiplantae > Streptophyta > Pinopsida > Cupressales > Cupressaceae > Cunninghamia > Cunninghamia lanceolata. The sequence continues at coordinate 14,204,290 of BSBN01000068.1, read as the reverse complement.
AAAGACTATTGTACAAGGTGGACTAAGGCCACCTGCTGCAAATTTTCCACAACTGAGGTAGTTATCAAGTTCCTTGAAGAAAACATTATCACCAGGTTTGGAACGCCCTATTCATTGGTATGTGATAACGGCCCTGCTTTCTCTTCTTTAAAATTTTCTAAATGGGCATTTGAATATGGGATTATTCTAAGGTTTTCTTTGAATTATTACCCTCAAGGTAATGGACTGGCTGAATCAACAAATAAAATTTTATTAGACATAATCAAGAGGTTAATTGCCAAAAGTCCTAGAGAGTGGAATACCCTGTTAAGATATGCATTATGGGTGGACAGGACCAAGTTTAAAATAGATTTAGGTAGCACACCTTATCACTTAGTTTATGGGACTGATCCCATACTTCCGGTTAATCTGAGAATACCAACCTGGAAGTTTGCCAATGAATATCTAGGCTTTGATAACCATAGGGAAGCCAGAATAGTGCAAATGTTACAACTAGAGGAGAAAAGAGGTCAAGCCATCGAGAAGTTTGCCAAACACCAAGTGGTTGTTAAGAGGTGGTTTGACAAAAGGGCAAGAGTCAAGACATTTAGGATATCAGACTTAGTGTTGTGCTGGGACAAAGCACATGAAAAGAAAGGAAGCCATGGAAAATTCGATAAATTATGGCTGGGTCCATTACAAGTCTCAGAAATAATAGGAGATAACACCTTTAGACTTAAGACCTTGACTGGAGAAGATATGCCATTACCAGTTAATGGCCAACATTTGAAACACTACTTCCAGGCTTGAGGTAAAAGGGGGGGGGGGGGGGCAGTCCTTTTTTCTTAATGTAAAGTGCTGAGGGTAATGTACAGTTCTTCTTTTGTGTTTTCTTTTGGGTTGGCTGTTTGTATAGTTTGTCTTCTGTTTGTTTTTGCTTTTTGTTTCTTTCTATTTGTACAGTTTTTCTTTTGTTGTGTTGTTTGTACAGCCTGTTTGTTTAGTTTGTTTGTTGTCTCTTCAGCAGGGATCTTTATTTTACTTTAGATTATTAAGGAGAAAAACTAGCAACCATTCAAAACAGTATAAAATTTAGGGTATTCAAGTTAATCATTTACAATTTACACATAACTTGTTACTGTCATGAATGTAGAGAGTTGTTCATCTTCTGAAGTTTTGTATTCAATAAATGTGATTGAGAATTCGAAGCAAGTTTCTCACGATGACACACCTAAAATCCTTGGGTTTGTTGAACTTACCAGTGTAGATATTAGGTGAAAAATCAGAGGTTACCCTTGCTACCATTACAATTCTCAGCTTAATTTCAGCAAGTGTCCACTCCTTGCATCATGAAGTTACAAATTGTTATATCTTATGAAGTCTTTCAAAATGAGAAAATAAAAATAAATAAATAAATAAAACGGATTATACTGAAAATCCAGATTAAGCCATCTAAGTAACTCTACCGGGGCTATGGACGCTCGCTGGCAGTGGGGCTCTACTTAGGAGAATTGTAACGATAACCTTGCCGGGGCTATGGACGCTCGCTGGCAGCAAGGCTCTATCCGGTCGGCTATGAGGGAATATCCTCACCTACGTAGGCTAATGTCAGTCACTGGTTTGTTCAACCAATCTTCAAGATGAGGATAATTAATCACGTGCACACAATTAAACTGAAAATGGAAATTCATGCACCCTTATTGAATACCTTAAGTCTCAAGCTGAATAGTAATTTACAGGAGGGATAGTCGGAAGTTATGAGTTCATTTCATCTAGTTTCCTTGAACACTCTGAATTTAGTTGTTTTGTTTTGGTTGCTAGTTGTTGTGATGTTCACAACATGCCCCATTTTGCTCCTTAGCAAAATGAGGACCCCTGTTGTTGCTTTGCTTTTTGCTTCTGCTTCTGTTTGTTCTGTCTGGTGGTAAAGGGAAAATAGAGTTAGGTGTGCAAACCTTGTTAGAAATATGGAAAATTGCATTTTTAGTACCATTGCATAATATGGTTAGATTCCTTGTGAAAAATGAGCCAGGGTTGCTTTTTAAACCATCTTAAAATTCATCATATTTTGCAAGTTATGATCATTTAGGTAAAATGTACTATCAGGTTTTGCATGATAAATGGTCAGTTGTTTGCCTTTTTTTTTGTTGGCATTCGTTTTAAATTTCAAAAATATTCATACTTAGTGGTTCCAGGTCTTGGGCAATTTTGTCTGGGTTTCACTCTGTATGTTACGTTTGATTGTTTTGCAGAGAATGCATCAAACACTCTGATCGGCATATTTTATTCAATAGTTCAAGGGTTCGGATTCAAAACCAGGGTAATGTCATCGGCATAATAGTTGCCATCGGTGGAGTTTTGGAGTGTTCCACCGAAATGGAGTCTCTCACCGATGACATTGTCATCGACATAACCTTCAGGTATCGGCCAAGGTAAAGGCATTGGCAGAGGGAAATTATGAGGCGCCAATGGGCGATCTCTCGCCGATGAACAACAACGAAGGAGTCGTCGGTAAGAGTCTCACCGACGGGGAGACATTGATGTAACAAAGGTCATCGGCGAAGGAATTTTGAGGCGCACCGATTGTATAGTCTCACGCCGATGGCAGAAAACAAAGGAAAAGGGCATCGGCCCAACAGAGAACATCGGCGAAGGAATTTTGGGTCCCGCCGATGGCGATAGTCACGCCGATGGGCAGGAATGTACATAGCGGTGGAGTTTTGAAACATTTTTTGGCTGCCAGTAGCATTTTTTGGTCAGCGATAGTTGACCCGATGGGTTTTGAACAGTCTGTGTACATTTTGAACGTAGTTTCTGCTAATTTTGGACCCGATTTCCACATTTTGCACGGTCACCCTGATTTAAATAGATATTTTTGGTTTCTTGCTGTTCATTTGATAAATATGGTATTTATTGCTTGTCTTGTCTTGCAGGCTTGCAGTTGAGGAAGCAGCTGGAACTTCAACACAGTGACATCATGGAGGAAGGAAATCCAATCTCAGGAGCAGGAAGATAAAGATGAAGTGCAAAGAAGTCAAGGCCAACCAAATGAAGAACAAGGTTGCAGCTGAGAGTATTACTACAACAGACAAACAAGAGTTATTGCTGAGCTGCCAGAACTTCTTAGAAGGGGCAATATTTCGCCCAGATTTGACACTGCTCAGAGATATTTTGGAAGATCTGGTTCATCTGTATTTATTGCTTTAACCAGGGGTTTGAACCAGGGGTTCAGTTAGGTTTTTGCTGTAGTAAGGACAATCAGAGAGTCTTTATATTGTGCCTCTCTGCACTGTAATACTTTACAACAGGGGCTACACAGGGATTTTTAGGAAAACACAGCAAGTTAGCTTAGTTTAGATTAGAAGTAGAAGAAGGAGGTCGCCTGTTTGTCTGCAGTAAGGTGCGCGTGGAATGTCTGGATGCCTTATTGTATCTGTAAAGCTTGTAAGTTCTCTGTAGTATGATCAATGAAACTAAGAGTCATTCCTACATTGTAAATCATGTGTGACTATTTGTTTCTAATACAATAGAATCTGGAGTTCTGCGTCTATCTTCTGAGTGTTCTCCTGCTCTTCTTTGTGTTTTGAAATATTATCTTTGAGAGCTTGCAATTTTAAATGTATGTTTGTGAAAATGCTCAGAACTTGCATTTAAGGTTTTTACTATGGATTTGATCAAATTATTGTAGTATTTACATAGTGCATAACAGAAACAATTAGATCCTTCGGTAGATTAAATGAGGTATAGATTAGATCTTTCTAACTTTTCCCAACCCATCTGAAATATTTAGCTGAAAACGTAGAAATCTAAAGGAAATTGTCTCAAATTTGAAGAAGCATGCATAACAGAGTTAAGAGTAGACAGTTTTCATAAATGTATAAAAGAGAAGGCTGCAATAATTCAAGAAAACCATCTAAATTTGCAACACAGTAACACTTGTATGCAAATGAACAAAATACTTGTTGAAATCTATGATTCTTTTGCATATTCTTAGTCCATTAAACCACCAAACAAACCTAAACTACGTAAGGCCCCTTGAACATTACAGCTTCACATTGACCAACTGAACTTGACCAACCGAACCATTGTAGACTTGGGATTAGTTGAATCTTAAATGATTCCTTCTTATCTTTCATGTATAGTTTCAGTTCATTATATGTGAATTTTAACTTACTGTTATGATTGCATCAAAACAATCATCAACACAATGTTTTGCAATGGTGTTGAGACATTGATGTTTTCTTTCATTGAAATATTGATGAGTAGTTTCTCATTTATGTTCACAAACTGATCCCTGACAGGTAACCTAAAAGCAATACCAATCGAAACACTGTCTAATCTGATAATTAGTTTGCATCAATGGTTTTGATCTCTCTGGTTTCCAGTTTGTAATGCTTCATACATTCTAAAACCAAGTCTGTGCATTGGACTGCCATGGGAAAACCAACTGCTTGGGCTAATCCACTATTAAACTACTTCTAAGTCATCGGTGATTTCTTCTCTTGTTCCATTGTCTCCTAGAAATCTGCCAAACTAATATGTCCTAGAGAGGTATCTGATATTTCTAGAAGTGTGGATTGGAGGACTGAGAGAAACTCAAACCCTTGATATCTGTATTTCATGACTGAATATTTCCCATAAGTCGTGAAAACTTCCTGTGTTTATTCTCTTTCAAAGTTTTCTAGAGTGTTTTAGGAGGTCTTTGTTTTGACAATTTACAAATTGTTGCAATAAATTTCAAATGGAAATTTGGAAAAACACATCATTCAAACTAGAAGGTAGAAGGTGTTCATACCCAAGCATCTGCATGGAGTAGTCATTACTGTATTGCAAGGAAACTGTATTTGTCTACGATGTTTGATTCCAATAGTTCATAGGCCTTCTATATGCTTGCTTATTAATGTCTATATCTCTGTATTTCTGCATAGACTTATCTCATTTAAACTACAAATGGACCGATTTGTGAAACAATTCATGTGTATTGACTTATGATTTCGCATTTTCTATCAATATCGGCTGGGACTTGCACCCACAGGAGAAAGAATGATAAAGTCAACCAAAAAGTGAACAATTTTCTGAGCATAACATTCATATACAATTCTTGTTGACAAAATTTTTGAGGTATCCTTCCAAGCCATTCACAAACCTCTACTATGTATGAATACCAAATATATGGACAGGGATTCAGTTTCTAAAAATAGAATTATGTTTCAACAATGTTCAATGAATATCCATGTCATAAATAAAGCGGTGCAATACAACAAATGATTCTAGCAGCTGTGTTTTCATGATTTCTAACTAACTATCCAACATGTATTGTCATCATTTGCTCTCAATAACCACGAACTACAACTTTTGCTTCTGTTAGAAATTTTAAATCATATTCTATGAGCTGTATTCCACTTACAACTTTTGATAACCATCTTGTCTATATGATAACCTTCTTGGTGATGGAATGATGGCAATGAGCACATTTGCACTGGTGTTTAGCCTTTGAAATCCTTGATTTTGTGAGATTTATGGGTGGTGAACACAGAGACCTTCCTTCAGGTTAAACTTCAAGAACATTTATCTGATATAGATAGCACACAAATATGCGAAGCTACATGCAACTCCAAGGCAATTACTGTATTATTGAAGCTGTTTGATCTTGAGTCTGAATTTCTTGAGAACCAGATAAAGTGTGGGCTAGAGTGTTGTTCTCTAATTATTCATAGAATGAATTCTTGTGTGCCATCAAGAAGCAAACAAGCCATACACTTACGCTGTCGCCAACTCCTCCATCGCATAAAACCTTCAGCGACTAGCTCTATGAAAATGCTAAAGCATTATACAATTAATTGCAAACTATTTATCTATCAACTAAAACCCTTCCTATCCTGTGCACATACATAGAAGGGTTACTAACTTGATAACTACCAGTTTTCTTTTTTTGAGTTAGATTTCCTAAAGCCAAAATTTTAGGTAGTTGCTTTAAGCATATCTTTCACCTTTATGTGAGGGAGATGCATGCCACAAAGCCTGATATTAATATTTTATCGTATATGATGGTGCACAGGAAGTTCATTGTTTCAACCTTTCAATTTCATGTCTTCAACACATGTCGACCATTGCTGATTTGCTGATGTAGTTATCGCCACCTTTTCTGGCATGTATCATTCATACATAATTTGAGCAATAAAACCCACAGGGTGCACTAAGTGATTAGAGGCTTTGGATACTATTTAGACTTTAACAGTTATCATGACTAATGATAATTTCTAGCACGGATGTCTTCGTTCCATCTAAACTTGGATGCTTGTAAATTTATGCCTCCACTTTTATTACTTGCTTCGAAAGAGAAAAATGTGCAACTTGTGATTTGAACAATAGAACCAACATTAAATTCCTAGCTGTCACAAGTGAATGTAGACTTCATTATGCCAAACTTATTGCATCGACAAAACGTGGACATGAACAACTTAGGCAAACTCACAAGTTGCGCGCACTTAGCAAAAGGCGAAGATTGATGCAAGTTTTGCGAAAAACAAAAGCAAATGCAAAATGTACTTCATGAATAGAAAAAGTTAACGCGGTCTTAGCTTAAAATGGAAAATAGATGCAAAACAAAATATTACTAAGCCATGAGGTTTGCCTTGGTATGAAAATTGCTTTTGAAGCTTTAAATGGAGAGAGAACAAGATGAGGGAAAATGCTATGATAACGAATTATCAACATGATTTAAATGTATGCAACACAACCCCAATGAATTGCAATGAAAAAGATGACTCAACACAGAGGATTAATTTTACAAGAAAGTTTTAAACTTTGGATAGAAGGATTGGGGCAAATAGCTGGCTCTGCTTGGGGACAAGAACTGCAAGGACGTAGATGAACCCCAGTGTCTTTGACAAGACTAGTGATCTTATCTCAAGGCAAATAGAGTCGGACTAGAAAAGAGATGTACAACATGACAAAAATAGGACAAAAAAGGAAACTCACTAACACAACAAAACTATCCTATATACAAAGAGTTGGGAATAAATCCCACATTACTGATTGTAAATCTTTAGGTGCTACCCATTGTAGTGCAAGGGTAGATGAGTGCCATCAAGATACGCCAAGTAGAATGAATTATCACCACACACTTCTGTAATTTAGAAAGGTCCTTTCCATAGAGACTCAAACTTTCCATGCATCCCTTTAGGTTCTTTCCTCTTATCCCAGAGTAGAATGAGATCTCCTACAACAAACTGCCTTTGTTTGGTCTTCTTATCAAATAGTTTCTTGACTTTTGCTTGATGTTCTGCTATTCTGTCGACTACTTGACTCCTTTGTTCTTCAAGTTTTGTCAGATGCATGATTCTTTTCTCCAAAGAATCTTTAAATTCATTACCTTCGATTACTATCTGAAGAGAGAGAGCAGTAAGTTCTAGAGGGATTGGCAAATGAGCATCGACTCCATAAACAAGTTGGAAGGGAGAATGTCGATGATCCTTTTATATGTAGTCCTGTCAGCCCATAATGCATCAAATAATCTCTTATGCCAACTTTTTTGTTTTTCCTCTAGTAGCTTTCGTATGATAGAGATGAGGTTTTTGTTGGTGGACTCTGCCAATCCGTTCCCTTGCGGATAATAATCAGAAGAAAGTGCAAGTATGATATCATATCGATAACAGAAATTAGAGATTTCATGAGAGGAGAAATTGGAAGCATTATCTGTGACAATTTTCTGAGGTACACCAAATCTCACAAGAATATTCTACTTTAGAAAATCACACACCACCTAGGAGGAAGTTTGACGAATTGGAATGGCTTCAACCCATTTAGTAAAATAATCTGTGGCCACCAAGATGTGTGTATGCCTGGCACTAGAAGTTGGATGAAGTGGACCAATAAAATCTAGTCCCCATTGACAAAAAGGTTCTTCAATAATAACAGGCTTAAGTGGTTGTGTGGCTAGCTTGACCTTGCCTCTAAATTGTTGACAAGATTCACACTTTTTCACCCATTGGTCTGCATCTTTGAATAAGTGAGGCCAGTAATGATTATGTATTAGAACCTTATAGGCTGTGACACTGGAAGAGAAATGACCACCACAAGCTTCATTATAAAAGAATTGAAGTAATTTTTCTTGTTGTTCTTTATCCACGCATTTCAAAAAATTTCCATCAATCCCCTTCTTGTATAAACTACCTTCCCAAATAATATATTTTGCAGCTTTCAACTTGATTGCTCTTTTCTACTTTAGAGTTAAGTGTGAAGGACACTCACCATATGTCAAGAAATAGGCAATATCTGAAAACCATTCATCTGTCAATCCTACAAACAATGCTTGAGGTAACTCGGCATTCTCTTCTAGAGATTCTTCCATCATGCGGTTGTCAGCTATGAGTTTACATAAGCCTCTTCCTTGTATCAATTTGGTTGGCTTAATATCAATATCATATTCTTGAACTTTAGCAATCCAAGAGGCTCTTTTGTTGACACCTATTTCTTGTTGTGTAAGTATGGTTTTGATCGAAGTGTCTGACACAATGACCTTAGAATGTGAATTGAGAATATAGAATCTAAAATTTTTTACTACCTTGATAACTACATAAGCATGCTTCTCTGCTAAGTGTTGTGATGTTCACAACACGCCCCATTATTGCTCCTTAGCAAAATAGGGACCCCTGCTGTCGCTTTGCTTTTTGCTTCTGCTTGTGTTTGTCTGCTTTCTGGCGGTTTGGTAAAAATGAGTCAGGTGCATCATCATCATGAAGGTCAGGATGAGGTAGGTCATCATCACGAGGTCAGTTTGTCAAAGTTCATATTTTGTTTCTGTGACCTCATAGTTAGAAAGAGCTTGAAATTCCATGCAGGTTTCCCTTTTACATCACTTGAAAATTCGTCCATATGTGGAAGTTATGCACAGTCAAAGTTTTGGTCAAACCTGATAATCACAAGTGATCATCATATTTTTTATATCCTGTCATGTTGTCAAGGTCATCATGATCTTGATCTATCACCCGATAAAATCATGCAGTCGCAATATCCGGACATCAATCTTAGGTGATAGTGCCCTTTACCCGTCAAATGACCTTATGCGCATCATGAGCATCATGTTTTGAGTGTAACCTGATATTTCATAACAACGAGCATCATGATATTTTAAGCATCACCTGATATTATAATATCATGCTGATATTAAATATCACCCTAACTTAGAAAATCCACCATCTGCATAATTTGCATGCGCATGCCAAAATCCTATCGGAGGGTCATCATCCTGATCTTTCACAAGAGGGTCATATTTGCTGAAATTCGCTAAGATGATGATGACGTCATCATATCCTCCTGATCTCCTTTTGCATGATCACGATGATCACCCTATCTTTTAAGGGAAGGTGATATTCCATTCCTCAGCAGCATGATCATATTTTAAATATCACCCTAGCGCTAACCTGATGATGACCTCAACTCATCCTCATGCTCCAAAGACGAAATATGATGGTTACGTCATCATGATATTCGATGAGGAGGATCATCATATTTTTTTTATCCTGTCCTATTGTCAAGATCATCATGATCTTGTTTGTCCACCCGATATTTCGTAAAGTCCTCCTGCCAAGAAATATGACCTTTTGCAAATATCCTGATGATCATCATCATCACATTTCCCTTCGGCAGGATATTTTCCAAAACATGATCCGGTTCGCGAATATGATGATGACGTCACGTTCTAAGTTTAACAAAGGCCCCGGATATCATGATGACGCCATCTCGATCTGATAAACGAAGAAGCAAATATCCTGATGATCATCATCATCCTGATCTTTCGAGAGGGTTACCTTGGCCGCAAAGGGGTCATATTACATTCACCACCTGCTCATGCTCCTTAGGTGACCCGATATTACATTTATCCCCTGATCTTAACTAAACATGACGGTGACGTCATCATTTGCATTTTAATGAAGCCCGGACATGACGATGACATCACCATCATATTCCTTTCCTCAGCAACAGGATCATATTTCATATCCTCCTATTTTCCTTCGACATGAAGATGATGATGGTGTCATTCTTTTCCCCAATATACAGAAGCGAAACATCCTGATGACGTCATCTGGACCTTCGAAAAGGAGAGCATCATATTTCCAGAATATCATGCAGATGAAGTGAACATCGGCCAAACAAAGAACATCGGCCGAGCGATTTTTTGACACGCCGATGGCGATAGTCACGCCGATGGGCGGGAAATGAAGCGGTGGAGTTTTAAAACGTTTTTTGGCGCCCGCAGCATTTTTTCGGTCAACGATGGTTGACCTGATGGGTTTTGAGCGGTCTGTATGCATTTTGAACACGTTTTAAGAGTATTTTGGACCCGATTTCCACAATTTTGCGTAGTCACCTAGATTTAAACGATTATTTTAATTTCCTACTGTTTATGTGATAAATGTGATACTTATTGCTTGTCTTGTCTTGCAGGCTTGCAGTTGAGGAAGCAGCTGGAAAGTCAACACAGTGACCTCATGGAGGAAGGAAATCCAATCTCAGGAGCAAGAAGATAAGGATGAAGTGCGAAGAAGTCAAGGCCATTCAAGTGAAGAACAAGGTTGCAGCTGAGAGTATTACTACAACAGACAAACAAGAGTTATTGCTGAGCTGCCGGAACTTCTTAGAAGGGGCAATATTTCGCCCAGATTTGACACTGCTCAGAGATATTTTGAAGAGCTGGTTCACCTGTATTTATTACTGTAACCAGGGGTTTGAACCAGGGGTTCAGTTAGGTTTCTGCTGTAGTGAGGACAATCAGAATGTATTTATATTGTGCCTCTCTACACTGTAATACTTTACAACAGGGGCTACAACAGGATTTTCTTTTAGGAACATACAGCAAGTTAGCATAGTTTAGAAGTAGAAGAAGGAGGTCGCCTGTTTGTCTGCAGTAAGGTGCGTGTGGAATGTCTGGCTGCCTTACTGTATCTGTAAAGCTTGTAAGTTCTCTGTAGTATGATCAATGAAACTAAGAGTCATTCCTACATTGTAAATCATGTATGACTATTCGTTTCTAATACAATAGAATCTGGAGTTCTGCATCTATCTTCTGAGTGTTCTCCTGCTCTTCTTTGTGTTTTGAAATATTTTCTTTGAGAGCTTGCAATTTTAAATGTATGTTTGTGAAAATGCTTAGAACTTGCATTTAAGGTTTTTACTGTGGATTTGATCAAATTACTGTGGTATTTACATAGTGCATAACAGAAACAATTAGATCCTTCGGTAGATTAAATGAGGTATAGATTAGATCTTTCTAACTTTTCCCAACCCATCTGAAATATTTAGCTGAAAACGTAGAAATCTAAAGGAAATTGTCTCAAATTTGAAGAAGCATGCATAACAGAGCTATAAGTAGACAGTTTTCATAAATAGATAAAGGAGAAAGCTGTAATAATTCAAGAAAACCATCTAAAACTTGTAGCACAGTAACACTTTTATGCAAAGGAATGAAAAGTATTGACATATCTCATGCTCTTTTGCATATTCTTAGTCCAGTAAACCACCAAACAAACCTAAACTACGTAAGGCCCCTTGAACATTACAGCTTCACATTGACCAACTGAACTTGACCAACTAAACCATTGTAGACTTGGGATTAGTTGAATCTCAAATGATTCCTTCTTATCTTTCAAGTATAGTTTCAGTTCATTTCATGTGAATTTTAACTTATTGTTATGATTGCATCAAAACAATCATCAACAGTTTTCTGGCGCTAGAAGGACGGCCTTCCTGAGTTAGGTTTCATTTCAAACTGGCTAACGACAGCAATAGAGTGACTAGGTCTAGATCCAGTTCAGGAGATATATTTGTGCAACTACTTGATACAAGGCGAAGTAAAAACCCTTTAATTTGGAATCCAAAGATATCGCAAGCAGGAAGTTCATCTGGAACACCTCCTGGGTCACCTTTTAACATCCGTAGTATTGTGAGTCCTGACAGATCACTGTTCAGATCTTTAAATCTTGGTTCAGGCACTCCTGGAGGTCTCAATCCTCCTCTAAATCCTAATCCACCAATCAATCCAGGTATTCCTGCAGGTTCAAGTCAAGCTCAAACACCTGCAATGGCTTATTTCGATGTCAATTCTCCCATACTCTTCAATGATTATCATGAGATGCCAAAAAATCTGGAAAAGATATGTTCCAAATACCAGTTGCATCAGGACCCAGAAGATCATATTAGAATATTTAAGGAAGCATGTTTTAGGGCTATGTTAGAGCACGAGGATGTTGTGTGTAGATTGTTTCCTTACACCTTTAATGAGCAGGCCTCTAGCTGGTACGTAAACTTACCCAATGGTTACATTTCTTCTTGGGCACTTATGGAAGAAGCATTTCTGTCAAGATTTAGAGGACCCATTGATCCTTGTGCTTTGTATCATAAATTGGCTGCTATAAAACGAGGTGAGGGAGAGCTAATTGATAATTTCAATGACAGATTTCAAAAGGCCTATTCGAGGCTGGTAGCCCCTTATACCATAGATGATGCTCCCTTGTTGGCTATGTACTATGCTGCCTTGGATCCTTTAACCGCCATGTTTGTCAAAAGAAAACCTGACATAGATTCAATATCCAAAGCCTATAAAGAGGCAGCCTCAGTGAACCAAGAAATGAGACATACAACTTATAGTCCATTTGTCAATGGAGGAAATTTTGGGGTGCAGAATCAGGCACACCCATGGAGTGGAGTCCCTGTGCAGCACGCTCCACTAGTAAATCCGGTTCCTTCTTACACACCTGTGTATAATCCTACTCCAATCCAAGATATAACTCCTTACACGGCTAGTACTTCCAATAACAGTCAAAATAATGGTCAGCCTTTCTTCCAACTTCCTAGGGATGTAACTGTGGCAAAAGCACAAGAGGATAGGGAAGAAATCAAAGAAATTACTGCACATTTGAAAAGATTAACAACCGAAGTGACACAGCTAAGAAATGAGAACCTCTATGGAAGAAGCAACCAAAACTACAATCCACATCAAAATCACAACCAAGGCCAAAATCAGAATTATAGTCTCAATCAAAATCAGCAGTACAATCAGAACCAAAACTACAATCAGCATCAAGGCCCCAGTCAGGGGCAACCAATGCAAAATAGGGGGCCAGTGATAGATAATAGGACCTGGGGCAATAATAACAGAAATCAGAATCAACCTAGGCCACCCAAGACATGGAACACTGGGCCCAACAACGGTACTCTAGCTTCTCCTTTTGAGAATACAGACAATCATGGTAGAAAACCAACGACTAGCATACAAATGGCCAGTACAGCACCCAAAAATTGGTGCAGATTTCACAATACCAATGCCCATGCTGAGCACGACTGTCCACAGTTCCACTTGGCAGCTAGTATTTTCAACGTAGATGTACAGCCTCCTACCTCTGAATTTCTCATTCCTAAGGGTAATGAGGTAGTACCCTCAGAATATGACACAGCATTAGTCTTAGAAACGTTTACCTTTGCAACTGCAGAAGAGAAAGAGGATGAATTGCTAGAGGATGAACCATACTGTTGTGAAAGTCTTTATCCTGAATCAGCCTTTGTGTTAAATGCTTTTCAGTTTCCTTTTGAATCTGAAAATGAGATATTAAATGAAACAGAAGAGGTGCAGGCCTTTCAACAGACAAATAAAAGCCACACCTACAATTTGAGGAACAACCCTAGGCCGGGAGGACCTTTCACCACTTCCACTCCTCCGAATAACATCAATACACCCCCAGATCAGAATGCTAGCAACAATCCTGCCATACTTAAAGCTAGTCAGCACACAAATAATGGAACAACAGTGCAAAAGGATCAAACAAGCAAGACAGAAGCAATAGAGACAACAAGATTAGTGAATTACTTATCAGAGGAAATAAAGAAAATTAAGGTCAGTATACCTCTAAATGAATTATTGAAGACCCCAGGGATCAGAAATGCTTTTTTAAAATCCTTGGATACATCCATAACAAACAAGGTGTCTGCTGATATAACTGTTCCTAATAGTGATTCACCACCTAAGGAGAAAGGTAAGAAAGTTGAGCAGCCTTCCAATACAAATGTAGTAATACATGCGGATAAGAGGGATACTCAACCTTTCTTGTTAACTGTTAGGTTGTGTGGGAAGAATATACACAATTGCATGGTAGATTCTGGTGCTTCAGCGAATGTAATGCCCTTAGGAATATGTAAAACTCTCGGGCTGACTCCCACCAAATCTGCCAAGGTTGTCACGCAATTAGATAAGACCGAGGTTAGCGTGATAGGAGAACTCATGAACATTCAAGTGCAATTAGCTTCAGACCCTAGGGTAAGCCAAATCATTGACATTCAAGTAGTGGATATACCCGTAAATTATGGAATGTTGTTAAGTAGGGATTGGTCCAAGACATTAAATGGATATATGGCTACTAATTTTTCACACATGTGGTTACCGTGGAGAGGCATCCCAAACCAGATCAGAATAGAGGCAGAGCCCAGAATGAAACATATGATAACAGAGTATAATCAAACTAATGAAATATTATATGCTGCTGTTGAACCAGGTGTCTATAGAATTACCAACAATGGGATGCAGATTGAAGAGATTATGATGTTAAACATTAGAAAGAAGTGTGTCAACAATAGAATGGCACTATTCATTGAGTCTGACGGAAATTCTTCAGATGAAGAAAACAATGCAATAGACAAATTTGGTCATGCCATTAGACGAGAGTTGGAAGAGTGTGTTACACACAATCTCCCAGTCCAATGTATGTTATATAAAAATAGGTGTAGAGTCCATGATAGGCAACATTCTGAGGAGAATTGTGAAATATGCAAAGACATCATTGAATATGAATACAAAAAGTGCATAGGGAGGGTAGAGTCACAAGAGAAAGATGAGGATCCTGATCCAACACAAAGATATGTTCAGGATAATATAGATGCCTTGATTCCAGATTTAGGAAAAGAAATAGAGGACAAGGGTAGTTATCTTTCTGAGTTGCAAACTAAAAACACACATATGCAAGATAACCAAACAGAAAAACCCATGAATAAACAAGACAACACCCCACAGGTAATAAAAGGGACAAAGTATGCCAAGGTAAAAGATCAAAAAAGTAAAGATGGCATGTGGACGTTAAAATGTGATGGGTCCAAATCAAAACAGGGCGCAGGTGCGGGTATTGAACTCATAGATCCTCAAGGTAAATCACATTTGGCAGCATATAGATTACAATTTTCCTGCACTAACAATATTGCTGAATATGAGGCCCTAATTTTAGGACTTGTCATGGCCATCAAGAAAGGGGTAAAAACCATCAGAGTATTTTCAGACTTTGAATTAGTAGTCAGACAAGTGAGGAAACTGTATGCCTGCAATTATAAGAAAATGATTAGTTACAGACATAGAGTATGGAGTTTAATGGATTCGTTTGATGCTTTTAACATAGAGCACATTCCTAGAGAGCTGAACCATAGGCCAGATGCGTTAGCAGTTGCTGCTAGTACATTAGAACCATTGACACTGACAGGACTAAGACGATTTGCTGTTGAGCTAGTTAACGTGCCCAGTATACCAGACAATGTTACACACTTTCAGGTATTTGGAGAGGATCAGCAAATTATTAATTTTTTGACTTGTAATGAGGCATTTGAGGCCCAAATCATTGATGAACAAGAAAGGCCTGAAGTAACATGGGACGAAGAAGATATGATCAACTTAAAGAGCAACTTCTTACCAAAAGGAGTAATTGAATTAGAACACATCTTTGACTTCGACAGAATAATAAGACAGAAAGACTTACCCAAAACAGAAGGGGGTAGGTGTGATTTACATAACTTAGGGACTGAGCTAAATCCACAAAGTGTACTAATTGGGAAAGCTTGCTCTGAGAAAATTAGAAAAGAGGTTCTGGACGTTCTAAAAGAATATAAACATGTCATAGCATGGACTTATGAAGACCTGAAAATATTTGATGAGTCCATCATAACTCACGTAATACCTTTAAGAAAAGAAGTCAAACCATTTATGCAGAAACAGAGGCCTGTAAATGCCATTCTAGAGCCTTTAATCTTTGAGGAAGTTAAAAAATTACTGTCCACTGGAATAATTTTCCCAGTCAGACATTCTGTCTTGGTAGCTAACTTGGTACCAGTGAGGAAGAAAAATGGAGACATCAGGTTGTGCGTAGACTTTAGAAATTTAAACAAGGCATCTGAAAAGGATAATTATCCTTTGCCCCCAATAGACAAAGTACTGCAAGCAGTAAATGGCGCAAAGATGATGTCTTTTTTAGATGGTTTTTCAGGTTATAATCAGGTCTTAATTAATAGAGAAGATAGACTAAAAACCACCTTCACTTGCAAATGGGGAAATTATGCGTATAGAAGAATGCCTTTTGGCCTAATCAATGCAGGTGCCACTTTTCAGAGGGCCATGGACGTTGCATTCCGTGGATTATCAGGTAAATGCATTGTTGTGTATATGGATGATTTAACTGTGTATTCCAAGGATGCATCCACCCACGCTGAAGACCTCAGGAAAGTACTCAAGCGATGTGAAAGGTATGGGATTTCGCTTAATCCTAAGAAATGTATATTTGGCGTAACTGAAGGAAAATTATTAGGCCATGTCATTTCTGAAAATGGAATTTCAATTGATCCGGATAGAATAGAATCCATAAAAAATTTGCAAATACCAAACAGTAGGAAAGAGTTGAAATCATTTTTTGGTAAAATTAACTTTGTTCGGAAGTTTATAATAGGTTTTGTAGAGATCGTGCAGCCGTTGAATGCCATGTTGAAGAAAGATGCACAGATGGAATGGACGCCAGTGGCCAAAGCCGCATTTGAAGATATCAAGGAGGCAATTTCTAATGCCCCTGTATTGGCATGTCCAGACTACACAAGCCCGTTTTACATCTACTCCTTTACATCTTCTCATTCTGTCGCGGCTGCCTTGACACAGAAAGGTGAAAATAATGGAGAGAGGCCCATAGCATTTATGAGTGCGCCTCTGAAGGATGCACAACTAAGATATCTAGATATCGAAAGACAGGCATTCGCATTAGTAAAGGTTGTGAAAAAATTTAGACACTACATTCTGCGCAGCTAGATTAAAGCCATAGTACCAGACGCAGCAGTAAAAATGTTGCTGATGCAACACGAGCCTGGAGAAAAAAGAGCCAAATGGATCACCACACTGCAAGAATTCGACATGGAGATCATTCCCGCAAAGCTGGTCAGAGGGCAGGCGCTGGTGTAGACAATAGCAAACATGGATCCAAATCTGATAAAACAACAATATGTATTGAATTCCCAAGACGCATCAGGCTGGTACGATGATTTAAGCACCTTCCTGATAGCTGGAAAGTACCCAAGCAAGATGAAGGCTTCTCAGAGGAGAGCTTTGAAGATTAAGGCACAGAATTATATGGTGCAAGGAGGTCTTCTATTCAGGAAGAACCATGATGGAATTTATCTGAGATGCATAAACAGAACTGAAGCTGATAGAGTGTTGACAGAACTACATGACAAGTGCGAAACCGGCCATGGTTCCCATTTAGCTACAACACACAAAATACTGAGGGCGGGCTATTACTGGCCCACTATGTTCAAAGATACTAAGAGTCACATCAGAAGTTGCCACACCTGTCAGACTGCAGCAGACAAAGGGAAAAATCCAGCCAATCCACTGCAACCTGTGATCGAATCCAGACCATTTGCACAGTGGGGCTTGGATTTTATCAGAGTCATCAATCCCCCATCTTCTGCAGGGCACAAATTTATATTGACGGTAACAGACTATTGTACAAGGTGGACTGAGGCCACCTGCTGCAAATTTTCCACAACTGAGGTAGTTATCAAGTTCCTTGAAGAAAACATTATCACCAGGTTTGGAACGCCCTATTCATTGGTATGTGATAACGGCCCTGCTTTCTCTTCTTTAAAATTTTCTAAATGGGCATTTGAATATGGGATTATTCTAAGGTTTTCTTTGAATTATTACCCTCAAGGTAATGGACTGGCTGAATCAACAAACAAAATTTTATTAGACATTATCAAGAGGTTAATTGCCAAAAGTCCTAGAGAGTGGAATACTCTGTTAAGATATGCATTATGGGTAGACAGGACCAAGTTTAAAATAGCTTTAGGTAGCACATCTTATCACTTAGTTTATGGGACTGATCCCATACTTCCAGTTAATCTGAGAATACCAACCTGGAAGTTTGCCAATGAATATCTAGGCTTTGATAACAATAGGGAAGCCAGAATAGTGCAAATGTTACAACTAGAGGAGAAAAGAGGTCAAGCCCTCGAGAAGTTTGCCAAACACCAAGTGGTTGTTAAGAGGTGGTTTGACAAAAGGGCAAGAGTCAAGACATTTAGGATATCAGACTTAGTGTTGTGCTGGGACAAAGCACATGAAAAGAAAGGAAGCCATGGAAAATTCGATAAATTATGGCTGGGTCCATTACAAGTCTCAGAAATAATAGGAGATAACGCCTTTAGACTTAAGACCTTGACTGGGGAAGATGTGCCATTACCAGTTAATGGCCAGCATTTGAAACACTACTTCCAGGCTTGAGGTAAAAGGGGGGCAGTCCTTTTTTCTTAATGTAAAATGCTGTGGGTAATGTACAGTTCTTCTTTTGTGTTTTCTTTTGGGTTGGCTGTTTGTATAGCTTGTCTTCTGTTTGTTTTTGCTTTTTATTTCTTTCTGTTTGTACAATTTTTTTTCTTTTGTTGTACAGCCTGTTTGTTTGGTTTGTGTGTTGTCTCCTCAGCAGGGATCTTTATTTTACTTTAGAGTATTAAGGAGCAAAACTAGCAACCATTCAAAACAGTATAAAATTTAGGGTATTCAAGTTAATCATTTACAATTTACACATAACTTGTCACTATCATGAATGTAGAGAGTTGTTCATCTTCTGAAGTTTTGTATTCAATAAATGTGATTGAGAATTCGAAGCAGGTTTCTCACAATGACACACCTAAAATCCTTGGGTTTGTTGAACTTACCAGTGTAGATATTAGGTGAAAAATCAGAGGTCACCCTTCCTACCATTACAATTCTCAGCTTAATTTCAGCAAGTGTCCACTCCTTGCATCATGAAGTTACAAATTGCTATATCTTATGAAATCTTTCAAAATTAGAAAACAAAAAATAAATAAATAAATATATAAAGCGGATTATACTGAAAATCCAGATTAAGCCATCTAAGTAACTCTACCGGGGCTATGGACGCTCGCTGGCAGTGGGGCTCTACTTAGGAGAATTGTAACGATAACCTTGCCGGGGCTATGGACGCTCGCTGGCAGCAAGGCTCTATCCGGTCGGCTATAAGGGAATATCCTCACCTACGTAGGCTAATGTCAGTCACTGGTTTGTTCAACTGATCTTCAAGATGAGGATAATTAATCACGTACACACAACTAAACTGAAAATGGAAATTCATGCATCTTTATTGAATACTTTGAGTCTCAAGCTGAATAGTAATTTGCAGGAAAGATAGTCGGAAGTTATGAGTTCATTTCATCTAGTTTCCTTGAACACTCTGAATTTAATTGTTTTGTTTTGGTTGCTAGTTGTTGTGATGTTCACAACACGCCCCATTATTGCTCCTTAGCAAAATAGGGACCCCTGCTGTCGCTTTGCTTTTTGCTTCTGCTTGTGTTTGTCTACTTTCTGGCGGTTTGGTAAAAATGAGTCAGGTGCATCATCATCATGAAGGTCAGGATGAGGTAGGTCATCATCATGAGGTTAGTTTGTCAAAGTTCATATTTTGTTTCTGTGACCTCATATTTAGAAAGAGCTTGAAATTCCATGCAGGTTTCCCTTTTACATCACTTGAAAATTCGTCCATATGTGGAAGTTATGCACAGTCAAAGTTTTGGTCAAACCTGATAATCGCAAGTGATCATCATATTTTTTATATCCTGTCATGTTGTCAAGGTCATCATGATCTTGATCTATCACCCGATAAAATCATGCAGTCGCAATATCCGGACGTCAATCTTAGGTGATAGTGCCCTTTACCCGTCAAATGACCTTATGCGCATCATGAGCATCATGTTTTGAGTGTAACCCAATATTTCATAACAACGAGCATCATGATATTTTAAGCATCACCTGATATTATAATATCATGCTGATATTAAATATCACCCTGACTTAGAAAATCCACCATCTGCATAATTTGCATGCGCATGCCAAAATCCTATCGGAGGGTCATCATCCTGATCTTTCACAAGAGGGTCATATTTGCTGAAATTCGCTAAGATGATGATGACGTCATCATATCCTCCTGATCTCCTTTTGCATGATCACGATGATCACCCTATCTTTTAAGGGAAGGTGATATTCCATTCCTCAACAGCATGATCATATTTTAAATATCACCCTAGCGCTAACCTGATGATGACCTCAACTCATCCTCATGCTCCGAAGACGAAATATGATGGTTACGTCATCATGATATTCGATGAGGAGGATCATCATATTTTTTTTATCCTGTCCTGTTGTCAAGATCATCATGATCTTGTTTGTCTACCCGATATTTCGTAAAGTCCTCCTGCCGAGAAATATGACCTTTTGCAAATATCCTGATGATCATCATCATCACATTTCCCTTCGGCAGGATATTTTCCAAAACATGATCCGGTTCACGAATATGATGATGACGTCATGTTCTAAGTTTAACAAAGGCCCCGGATATCATGATGACGTCATCCCGATCTGATAAACGAAGAAGCAAATATCCTGATGATCATCATCATCCTAATCTTTCGAGAGGGTTACCTTGGCCGCAAAGGGGTCATATTACATTCACCACCTGCTCATGCTCCTTAGGTGACCCGATATTACATTTATCCCCTGATCTTAACTAAACATGACGGTGACATCATCATTTGCATTTTAATGAAGCCCGGACATGACGATGACGTCACCATTATATTCCTTTCCTCAGTAACAGGATCATATTTCATATCCTCCTATTTTCCTTCGACATGAAGATGATGATGGTGTCATTCTTTTCCCCAATATACAGAAGCGAAACATCCTGATGACGTCATCTGGACCTTCGAAAGGGAGAGCATCATATTTCCAGAATATCATGCAGATGAAGTGAACATCGGCCAAACAAAGAACATCGGCCGAGCGATTTTTTGACACGCCGATGGCGATAGTCACGCCGATGGGCGGGAAATGAAGCGGTGGAGTTTTAAAATGTTTTTTGGCGCCCGCAGCATTTTTTCGGTCAACGATGGTTGACCTGATGGGTTTTGAGCGGTCTGTATGCGTTTTGAACGCGTTTTAAGAGTATTTTGGACCCGATTTCCACAATTTTGCGCAGTCACCTGGATTTAAACGATTATTTTAATTTCCTGCTGTTCATGTGATAAATGTGATACTTATTGCTTGTCTTGTCTTGCAGGCTTGCAGTTGAGGAAGCAGCTGGAAAGTCAACACAGTGACCTCATGGAGGAAGGAAATCCAATCTCAGGAGCAGGAAGATAAGGATGAAGTGCGAAGAAGTCAAGGCCATTCAAGTGAAGAACAAGGTTGCAGCTAAGAGTATTACTACAACAGACAAACAAGAGTTATTGCTGAGCTGCCGGAACTTCTTAGAAGGGGCAATATTTTGCCCAGATTTGACACTGCTCAGAGATATTTTGAAGAGCTGGTTCACCTGTATTTATTGCTGTAACCAGGGGTTTGAACCAGGGGTTCAGTTAGGTTTCTGCTGTAGTGAGGACAATCAGAATGTCTTTATATTGTGCCTCTCTACACTGTAATACTTTACAATAGGGGCTACAACAGGATTTTCTTTTAGGAACATACAGCAAGTTAGCATAGTTTAGAAGTAGAAGAAGGAGGTCGCCTGTTTGTCTGCAGTAAGGTGCGCGTGGAATGTCTGGCTGCCTTACTGTTTCTGTAAAGCTTGTAAGTTCTCTGTAGTATGATCAATGAAACTAAGAGTCATTCCTACATTGTAAATCATGTATGACTATTCGTTTCTAATACAATAGAATCTGGAGTTCTGCATCTATCTTCTGAGTGTTCTCCTGCTCTTCTTTGTGTTTTGAAATATTTTATTTAAGAGCTTGCAATTTTAAATGTATGTTTGTGAAAATGCTCAGAACTTGCATTTAAGGTTTTTACTGTGGATTTGATCAAATTACTGTGGTATTTACATAGTGCATAACAGAAACAATTAGATCCTTCAGTAGATTAAATGAGGTATAGATTAGATCTTTCTAACTTTTCCCAACCCATCTGAAATATTTAGCTGAAAATGTAGAAATCTAAAGGAAATTGTCTCAAATTTGAAGAAGCATGCATAACAGAGCTATAAGTAGACAGTTTTCATAAATAGATAAAGGAGAAAGCTGCAATAATTCAAGAAAACCATCTAAAACTTGCAGCACAGTAACACTTTTATGCAAAGGAATGAAAAGTATTGACATATCTCATGCTCTTTTGCATATTCTTAGTCCAGTAAACCACCAAACAAACCTAAACTACGTAAGGCCCCTTGAACATTACAGCTTCACATTGACCAACTGAACTTGACCAACCGAACCATTGTAGACTTGGGATTAGTTGAATCTCAAATGATTCCTTCTTATCTTTCAAGTATAGTTTCAGTTCATTTCATGTGAATTTTAACTTATACTTATGATTGCATCAAAACAATCATCAACACTAAGGAATAATTCAACTCATGCTTTTTCAGAGGAACCCTCATAAATGCAATAGGTGCTTCTGTACAATCATCATTTTGTTGAGTCAAGATAGCAGATAAAGTATGCTCCGAAGCATACCAATATATAATGACATATTTGGAAAAATCTGGATGAATTAAAACCAGAGCATCCACAATCGCTATTTTAATATCTTGAAATACCTGTTTCCCTTTTTCAGTCCACTTGAAGACCACCTTATCTCTCATCATGTGTACAATGTGGTGAGTTAATTTAGAGAAATCTAGTACGAATCTCCTTAAGAAATTGATCTGACCAAAGAAAGACCTTACTCCAGGTTTACTTGATGGTAATGGCAATTTTTGGATGGCCTCAACACGTTTAGGATCAATCTGAATGCCATCTTTAGACACAATGTGCCCTAGTAGTTTTCCTTCAGTAACCCTGAAAATGGACTTCTTGGGGTTAAGAGATATTCCTTGCTCATGACAACACTGTAGGACTATCTCCAAATTTTTGATATGGTCTTCTCTTTTTCTTGAAAAGATAGTAAGGTCATCCAAGTACACCACAATAATCTTGTTTTTCAAATCTCCAAAAGAGAGATCCATGGCACGTTGAAAAGTTGCACCAGCATTGATCAACCTGAATGGCATTCGATTGTAAGCTAGAGTTCCCCAAGACATTGTAAAAGAAGTTTTATGTTGATCCTCTCAAGCAACCTCTATCTGATTATACCTGAAGAACCCATCAAGTAATGACATCATTTCAGATCCAGCCATGGTTTGTAGAACATGATCCATCACAGGTAAAGGGTAGTTATCTTTTAAAGATGCTTGATTAAGATTGCAGAAATTGACACAAATCCTTATTTCATCATTCTTTTTCCTCACAGGAACTATATTTGCTACCAAAGTTGAATGATGAATGGGATATATAATTCTAGCTTTTAACATCTTATCAATCTCTACAAGGATAGCTCCAGCAACTTTAGGATTGAATTGCCTCTATTTTTGCCTAAAAGGAGTAGCTCCGGGTTTAAGAGTGATATAATGCTAAAATTTTCCACCCTTGAAACTCTTCAAATCATCATAACACCATGTGAACACATCCTTGTATTTGATCAACAGGGTGATGAGCTTCTTTCTTTCTTCTGGTGAACATGCTTTGCCAATGCAAATAATTTTAGGATCATCTTTAGTGCCTATGTCTACTTTATCATACTGAGAAGGATTGGGATTTTTCTGTTGGGCCTCATTCTTCGAATGACAATTGTGCTTATCAAATAGTGTCTCTAGAGTAATCAAACCCTTTGGAATGGTGTTCCCCTTTAGTTGTAGCACTTCATCTTCTGCAGAAGTTTCACTTCCTTCAAATAACAGATTGACAAAAGTACCGGCCTTCTCCAAAAAGGACACAATTTATCTATCATCATCAAAAACTTGCCAATATTTATCATCATCAGGCATGCTTGGTCGGTATACTAATTCAATCTTGTATTGATCTTTATTGAACTCTGGATGTGGAAGCAAGAGAGCCGCAGAAACTACAAGGTAGTCATCTTTAGAATTAAGAGTTCGAGGAATAGCCTCTATAGAGAAAGCATTGAAGAACTCTATTTGATCCCATACTAAGTTTCAGTATCTTCTCAACTTGGCGTTCTTTGTTTGAAACTGATTTCTTACTTGTTTGACAACCAATTCTGCATCTCTGAGAACTCTCAAACTTTTGATGCCTTTCTCTTTAGCAGCCTCGAGGCCTAAAATGAGCACCTCATACTCTGCCATATTATTAGTGTTGTCAAAAACCAACTTGAAAGCCACAGGGAACTTCTCCCCTGTAGGTGAAATAAAAACAACTCCAGCCCCTGAGCCAGAAGAAGAACAACTGTCATCAAATTCCATTGTCCAAAGGCCAGAAGACACATCAGGAGAGATAATGTTAGGGGTTACCTCTTTCTCCTGCATAAGCATATATGTACCTGGTCCAGTTTCTTCATATAGTATCTCTGCTCTTGGATCATCAGACTTCAGGACCGTATACTTTGATTTGGGCTCTAGATTTAATCAAACCTTCTTCCCATGTATGGGGACTAAGGCATGGGACCAATCTAATTGTATTTCTCCACCTAAGTCTTTACAAAAACTTCTACTAAGTAGCATGCCATAGCTTGCGGGAATGTCAACAACTAAGATGGTGAGCTTTAATTTCTTCTCCGAGAAAGCGGCTAAAGCAACTTGCGCATCTTTGAGTTGACCTACTAATGGGACTAATTTGGATTGCATTGAATAAACTTTGCCTAAGGGTTTATTTAATGACAAGCTGAGGGCATGACCAACCTTAGCGGGCATGACGTTATCAGAAGCGCCAGAATCTATTATGCAATTGCTAAGTTTACAGCCAGCTATATACAAGGAAACATAGAATGGGTCAGGCTTATCTGGGAAAATAACATTTACCAATGGAGTGCCTTTTTGTGGAGATTCACTAAGGAGATCGTCATGTGAAGGCTCTTCAGGTTGTGAGTCATTTGACTGTTGGTGTACTGAAGAAGTAAAATCTAGTTTTCCTTTGACAATATGCATTAGTCTCTCCAACTGTTGAGGATTTGACTTTAAGTAATCAAGTTGAGAAATTTGTACCTTTGTTTTCTTGCAATGCTCTATGAAATCAAATGCATCATCAGGTAGAGAAGATGAATCACCAGGAGGGGAACCTTGTGTGCCTTTATCTTTCATGGTAGTAAGAGGTTGATTCTCCAAAGGTTGTTTCCTTGATAGAATCTTCAAGGTATTTTCTGGAATTTTGTGGGCAGATTCAACTTTGGCTTTTCCTTCATTCTTCTGATATTGATTTCTTGTAAAGATATTACAAGAATGATTGTTAATGTCATGAACTTCTTCTTTTTCCTCATCAGATTCGTACTCAAGAAAGTTGATTGTTGGTTGGCCATAGGTCTCATTTGTCACGTCCTTTTTAGAGACAAATTCTTCTATCTTTTCACTCGATAGATTCATCTACATGAACCTTGCCATTTCAAGACAAGTGCTACCATCATGGTCAGTAGTTAGATGAAAATCACATGTAGTTGTAGTCTGTTTATGACTGGAAGAAGGATGTTCGATAGCTAGCCTTTGCATTGGAGGAGGAAGCCTAGGAGGCTTGTTCTGCTGGTATGGTACATAATTTCTCCTTGGTATATCTTGATATAGTAGAGGTGGATTATGCAGAAGCTATTTCTTGAGCAGGAGTAAATCATTAGCTAGCTTCTGAGTCATCGGGTCTGTAGTGGATGGATTAGAAGACTGTGCCTTCCCCTTCTGCAAGTCTTCGTTCCATTTCCTGACAGTCAACAAATCATCCTTGATCTCAATGGCCATAGTTTGTGCTGCTTGTAAATCAGCCACTTGAGCTCTTCTCAAATGGAAACTTATATCTGGAGGTTGCGCATTTAGAAAGAAACATTTTTTATTCTCCATAGTTGGCCTTTAGCAGTTTCAATTCTATTCACCAACTTGTTAAATCATGCCACAAACTCCCGCATAGGCTCATGAATATCTTTCTTCATTTGAGTAAGTTGTGCTAATAATGCATGCTCATCTTCAGCACTTTTGAAATGGTCTTCAAATCTTTGGCACATAATCACCCATGAATTTATAGTTCTGGTAGGCAAATGGTGAAACCATTCTGTTGCTCCTTCAGTTAGAGATTCAATAAATAATCAAACAGAAACATCTTCTTGCATGATGCCTAGGACACTGCATGCAGAAAAGAAGGCATTAATATGCTCATCTATAGAAATTTTTCCATCTCCAGTGAACTTGGGTAAAACTTTTCTAGATCCATGTGGTAAATCATGCAATTGATTACCTAAGGTGAGGGGGCCAATAGCTGCTCCCCAAGGCATAGGTTGAGCCATTTGCAGTGGTGGGATTGGTTGAATATTTATAACAATAGGAACTACAATCTCGTGCAAGGTTAATGCTTGGTAAGTGGAAGAGGAGGCAGAGGTTCTGGTAGGACTTCTTGCGGGTGAAGGGGGCCTACTAAAAGATTTAATGTTCCTTCTTGAGGGAATAAAAGACTGAGAAAAATCAAGATCCAGAATGCCTTTTTCACGGTCTCCTCTGGTGTATCTCTTGGTGGCCAGGTTGATTTTGAGGAGGATTCACAGGGCAATATTCTTGAATAGGTCAGATAGGAGGACCAACTTGTCTATCTCTTCTTGGAGCTACTTGAAAAGTAAAATGCCTGTTAGCTCTTTCCAAATCTTCTTCTGCGATGCCTTGAGCTATTAACCAGGCATGAACACGAATTTCTGTTCCTATGTCTTCTTCTTCATCAAGCACTGCATCTATTTCTTGATATTGGTGATTTGACCTCCTATATCTCCAAGCCAATACTCGCAAATCAGTAATTATATCTTCTTGCTCAAGGTCCAACCAGTTAACATTAGGTTGTAAAACAGGTCCAGCTCTACGTTGCAGCACCATATTTAGTGATCAAAAAGATTTGCTTTGAACACATTAAGGTGACTTTTTCCAAACAAAAAGAGGTATGCTTGAATCTGGTCCCTAGTAGAGTCACCAAAAATATGTTGGTAAATAGATTTTACACTATAACACATGGATTATTATATTGACTCTTTGCCCAGAAAAACACATAGTGAAAATAAGTACCAACAGTTGGTAAAGTTGTATTTTTTCTATCAACTTACCTCTGTGTGTAGAGGGGCAGCTCCCTCGTTTGATAAATTATAGATTTTAAGGATATTTGAGAATGAAATGAATTTAAAGAAAGGTCTGGAAGATTAAGACAATGGGCTTACGAACATTGACTCATCCCACATGCATAAAGTTTAACAATCTCACCAAGGCAATATAAGAATCCTTCTTAAACTGTTAAAGTGAGTGTAGTATTGGAAAGAAAAAAAATGATTCAGGAGATATTCAACATACGTTGAAACATTATCTAGTAATCAATTCCTTAAAGACTAGTTATTCCACATTGCAGATGCAAGCTTATGTAAAGAAAACATCATCCATCAAAATAAGAGGAAGAAATAATTTTAAGAAGATATTTGAGATCACACAATCCAAAATGCTTCTTATTTCTCCACACTGAGTTGTACAACTGTATTTCTTATAACATCCTTAGAAATGTGAAATCCAAAAAGTCCTTATTACAAACACCAAGTCTTGTATATATAGACTTGTTTCAGTAACCAACTTTATAACTACCTTATAACTACTTCCCATAACTACCCAAAATATTTTATGAAAATAAAAGTGCATTTTAATTAACCTTTATATGATGTTTCAAAAGTCCCTTAAATGCACTTTTTACCTTAATTACAAAAGAGTGACATAAAGTCACTTTCATTGAAAGAGAACTAAAACCTATCATTTGTAAACTTTGAAAAGTAGACCAATATGATGGATCTCATAAGAAACCATCACGTTTTGTCCTTGCCATCTTTGACACCATCTGAAGATGTTTCTGCTGCTACAAACTGCTATGAAGGGAGAGTAGACTTTGTTTTGTATACTTTAAACATCCTAACTACTATAGCTATAAGTTTATTTTTGGGAACAATTACTCCTATCATGCGAAGCTTCCATTTTGATTGATCTTTATGAACATCATTCAAATTATGTCAATAAATTGATATGCGATCAATGCCAGAATTGACAGCAACAAAGATGAGGTTCAATTTATCCATAAGTCCTTCATTGAAAACCTGTTTGTTGAATAATCCTGTGTTAATCATGTCTTCAAAGTTTCTTTTGATAGCTTGGGCTTCCAAAATTGACAATTTATCTATCTCAATTACATCAGGATTGATTGCCAATAAATCAGCCCGAATATTCTTCTTCACCTACTCACAAATTTCCAAGAGCTTTTCTTGGGCTGCCAACACTTGTCTTATATTAGACAGTTTCCATTCAACTAAACATAGCCAAGAACTAGATTGGTTTTCTTCAATGTTTGGAAAGACTTTTTTAGCAAGTAAAATCTCATTATCAGTTTTGATCATCTCACTGAGGTCTTTGGATATTCTCTGCCATAACAATTCTTCTTTTTGGATACCTCTCATTTCATTATCAATCTCTTCCCTCTTTGTTCTAGCTTCATCAAATAGGCTTTTTGCTTGCTCAATGAAACTGAATGCTTTTAGTTTCATATGCTCAACCCATTTTTTAGTTACCTTCCCATACAACTGATATTTGTTGACACTCTCAATAATTTCTTTTTCAATATTACTTTCAAGAGAGAAATTAGTGGAGGTAGAGGAAGTATCAAGAGGCAAAGCTAATGTATCTATGATGGCTTTGAGATAGGATGTCAAAACTTGCACCTGTTGCTTTAGTTGATCTTTCGTGTGTCTTTCTTTCTCTGTTCTTTTTATTAATTGGGTAACTGATACTTGAAAGTTTTGCATGTCACCCTCATAGGTAGATGGACCAAGATCTATCTTAGTGACATTAAAATCACCTTCCGTAGCCTCATTCAAATTCTTTTATGAAACAGGTTGTGCAACCTCAACACAAACATTGCTTGATGAAGAATCCACTGCCATCCTTGATGTAACCTTGATCTTTTTAGCTTTGGGAGACCTTTGCAGCAAATTAGAGACTGTATCAAAATCGGGCATGATTAATTGAGCATTGTTTCTTTTTCTTGACAAACTTTGCTGCAACCAGGAAGAAGAAGAATTAAGTGAGGATTCTGGAATATTTGTGGAAAGAGGTACTATGTTTGAGGGAAGAATATGCTCACTAAATATATTCATAGGTGACGGGAGTGAAAATTGTAATGCATGAGGTGAACAAGGTGTTTCATGAGAAGGAGAAACTATAAGGAGTAAAGGAGAGACATTCAAATGCTCAACATTTTGATGGATTACTTCAGGACTTGGAGACTTGTTTACTTCAACTATTTCCTGTATGGGAGGCAATGCATTATCCTTCATTTTTGTTTTCCCTCTTTTCTATTCTTCATCATTTTCACAAATGCTCTTAGGACCCTTTCTTCTTGATGGATCTTCTCCATCATCTCCTCCTTGAGTATTCTTATGTGAACCAATTCTTAAAGATGGAGAATGAGAATGGAAAGAAGAAGAAGAAGAATTTGAATGCTTATCTTTCCTACTTGATGATAAAGCATTATTACTTGTCGGTTTAGCAGTTGTTGCTTCAATAGCCTTTTTCTTTACCCAATCTTTAGTCTTTTGAATGACATGTGCAGTCCTTATACTCAAATCTTTGATCTCTTCATTAGCCCAATTGATAGGTGGTAAAGTCTGTGTTTCAATTTTATCAAAATACACAGGATCAATTAATTATGAGCCATCTTTCTCAATTCCATCTGTATTCCAATCTAGTTTGAATTCTTTGATCTGTGGAATGGTCATCCTCATCCAATCTCATTTACCTACCTCATATTCATTTTCACAATCTTCCCAAAAGTCTTCAAGTTCTGGAAAGTGATAGTATCCTACACCAAGCTGTAGATTATCTTTGACATATCCTTTGCTGTCAAAATGGGAATCTCATAGTATAGGCATACAAGCTGATTTTAATCAGAGATCTCTCTATGTTTTGAGCATCTGTAGAAGATTTGCAGCTATAGTGACTAAGGCCAATGGGAAATAGAATAGGTTTCCTCTTGTCTTTGCAGTTCCTATTAAGTGAACCAATTTGCCTGCATAGTTCTATCAATATCATCTTGTCATCTACATATCTAGGTAACTTATATGGATATCCAACAAATCCACCAACTTGCAAATAGGTAAATCTAGGATATTGAATGAAGTAGCTCCCATATATTTTGATTAAACTGGCAGCTTCTGGTGATATCTAGAGTGCAGTATTACCTTGAAGTTCTCTTACTGTTAACATTGTGAAAGCATCATTTACCCTGCAGTAGTGCTTGTAACTTTGTTCTAGTTGCAACTGAGGATAATGATCATAGATCTGTGTCATGTTATCATAAGTTCCTTTAGTAGCAAGACCTGGCCATGATTTCATGCATGCAATTGCATAAAATAAGTAAGAGGACATGTAGAAATGTTCATTCAATTCAAAATTGGTCAACTGATAATGTAAATTTTCACTAATAATACTGCCCCAATCAATAAACTAATTTCCTGCACAAATAACATTTACAAAAAGGAACATCCACATTTCAAAATTAGCTACTTTTTCATCTCCCATCACTCTATGAAGTAGGACAACCATATTGAAAATATCTTCTATGAAGCATGATCTATGAAGCACTTTAGGCAACTGTGATTTTCCTCCTTCAGGTGTATGTAACCAATGTTTTGCAATGGTGTTGAGACATTGATGTTTTCTTTCACTAAAATATTGATGAGCAAGTTTCTTGTCAATTTTCACAAACTGATCCCTGACAAGTAACTTGAAAGCAATACTAATCAAAACACTGTCTAATCTGACAATTAGTTTTCCATCAATAGTTCTGATCTCTTTGGTTTCTGGTTTGTAATGCTTCATACATTCTAAAACCAAGTTTGTGCATTGGACTACCACGGGAAAACTGGCCGCTTGGGCTAATCCACTGTTAAACAACTTCTGAATCATCGGTGATTTCTTCTCTTGTTCCATTGTCTCCCAGAAATCTGCCAAACTGATATGTCCTAGAGAGGTATCTGATATTTTTGGAAGCATGGATTTGAGGATTGAGAGAAACTCAAACCCCTGATATCTGTATTTCATGATTGAATATTTTTCATAAGTTGTGAAAACTTCCTGTGTTTATTCTCTTTCAATTTTTTCTAGAGTGTTTTAGGAAGTCTTTGTTTTGACAATTTGCAAATTGTTGCAATGAATTTCAAACAGAAATTTGGAAAAACACATCATTCAATCTAGAAGGCAGAAGGTGTTCATACCCGGGCATCTGCATGGAGTAGTCATTACTGTATTGCAAGGAAACTGTATTTGTCTGTGATGTTTGATTCCAATAGTTCATAGGCCTTCTGTATGCTTTCTTATTAATGTCTATATCTTTGTATTTCTGCATAGACTTATCTCATTTAAACTACAAATGGACCGATTTGTGAAACAATTCATGTGTATTGACTTATGATTTTGCATTTTCTGTCAATATCGGCTGGGACTTGCACCCACAAGAGAAAGAATGATAAAGTCAACCGAAAAGTGAACAATTTTCTGAGCATAACATTCATATACAAAGCTTGTCAACAAAAACTTTGAGGTATCCTTCCAAGCCGTTCACAAACCTCTACTATGTATGAATACCAAATATATGGATAGGGATTCTGTTTCTGAAAACAGAATTCTGTTTCAACAATGTTTAATGAATATCCATGTCATAAATAAAGTGGTGCAGTACAACAAATGATTCTGGCAGTTGTGTTTTCATGATTTCTAACTGACTATCCAACATGTATTGTTGTCATTTGCTCTCAATAACCACGAACTATAACTTTGGCTTCTGTCAGAAATTTTAAATCATATTCTGTGAGCTGTATTCCACTTACAACTTCTGATAACCATCTTGTCTATATGATAACCTTCTTGGCGATGGAATGATGGCAACGAGCACATTTGCAGTGGTGTTTAGCCTTTGAAACCCTTGATTTTGTGAGATTTATGGGTGGTGAACACAGAGACCTTCCTTCAGGTTAAACTTCAAGAACATTTATCTAATATAGAAACCACACAAATATGCAAAGCTACGTGCAACTCCAAGGCAATTACTGTATTATTGAAGCCGTTCGATCTTGAGTTTGAATTTCTTGAGAACCAGATAAAGTGTGGGCTAGAGTGTTGTTCTCTAAGTATTCATAGAATGAATTCTTGTGTGCCATCAAGAAGCAAACGGGCCATACACTTACACTATTGCCAACTCCTCCATTGCATAAAACCTCTATCAACTGGCTCTGTGAAAATGCTAAATCATTATACAATTGATTGTAAACTATTTATCTGTCAACTAAAACCCTTCCTGTCCTGTGCACATACGTAGAAGGGTTACTAACTTGATAACTACCATTTTTTTTTAGTTAGATTTCCTTAAGCTAGAATTTTAGGTAGTTGCTTTAAGCATATCTTTCACCTTTATGTGAGGGAGATACATGCCACGATGCTCGATATTAATATTTTACTGTATATGATGGCGCACAAGAAGTTTGTTGTTTCAACCTTTCAATTTCACGTCTTCAACACATGTCGACCATTGCTAATTTGCTGATGTAGTTATCGCCACCTTTTTTGGCATGTATCATTCATACATAATTTGAGCAATAAAACCCATAGGGTGTACTAAATGATTAGAGGCTTTGGATACCATTTAGACTTTAACATTTATCACTGCTAATGATAATTTCTGGCACGGATGTCTTCATTCCATCTAAACTTGGATGCTTGTAAATTTATGCCTCCACTTTTATTACTTGCTTTGAAAGAGAAAAATGTGCAACTTGTGATTTGAACAATAGAACCAACATTAAATTCCTGGCTATCACAAGTGAATGTAGACTTCATTATGCCAAACTTATTGCATCGACAAAACGTGGACATGAACAAATTAGGCAAACTCACAAGTTGTGCGCACTTAGAGAAAGGCGAAGATTGATGCGAGTTTTGCGAAAAACAAAAGCAAATGCAAAATGTACTTCATGAATAGAAAAAGTTAACGCGGTCTTAGCTTAAAATGGAAAATAGATGCAAAACAAAATATTACTAAGCCGTGAGGTTTGCCTTGGTATGAAAATTGCTTTTGAAGCTTTAAATTGAGAGAGAACAAGACGAGGGAAAATGCTATGATAACGAATTATCAACATGATTTAAATGTATGCAACACAAACCCAATGAATTGCAATGAAAAAGATGAATCAACATGGAGGATTAATTTTGCAAGAAAGTTTTAAACTTTGGATAGAAGGATTGGGGCAAACAAACTTACAACACCAATTAGAAATCAATAAAAGAAGGGTAGACTTAACCCAACTAACACCATGCAACAACATTTCCAAAAATTCATCATACAAACATAGGTTATATTGGTTTCTCTTGGAACTAGATTGGCTTCACATGGGAAAACAACATAGTGTGTGGGATGATCTCCGAGTATCTATAGCTTTGTTAGAAATACCTGCACACTCAAATGAAATGTTATTCCAACATGTATATGATAGCTGAAGAAAAGTGAAACAAGCACATACAACATCACATGTTCATATAAGCATCAAGGAAATCACATTATAGTTAAATTCTAAATTCTACATTTCAAACATCCATCGTAGATATAATTACATAACATATTCCTAACTAAAATCACATGCATAGTATCCATATAACATCATAATGTAAATCACATGTCTAACCTCATCAGTGAATCAATATCAATGTCCACCCACATCCTAATCATGTTGAACATAATAAATCTACATAAAGCATAAAATCTAATAGTCCTGCAAATCGGGATCAACAGTCCCATAAGTCTACTATGTATCACCAGTAGTAAAATGAAGTAGTCAAATATAAGGGAATGAAAAGGTAGGCCTCACAAAATCTCAATACAAAAGAGCATGATAAAGGGTGTTGTGAGGAAAATGATGGTGGACATAAAATTATGTCAGTAATTACAACCACTTGATGCCAAAAAATTCATCACAACACACTTATAGTGCCACTCAAGATCAAATTGTAGTGAAAATATAGCAAAAATAGGCAATTTTTCATGATTTTTCAATTCCAAGACCTAGCCAAAGGGGTGTTGTAAAGAATTTAATGAGTTTTAGAAAATAATATCAATTATATCAGTCACCTACAAGTATAAAATCTGTTACAACACGCTTAGGGTGCAAACTAAGCCAAACCCTAGGGCAAAAATAGTAAAAATATGCAAATTTTCACCAAATTTTCAATACAAGAGGCCAATAACAAGGTGTTGTAAAGAATTTTAGGAGGGGAAGCAGATAATACCCCTGATAGCATTCAATTAGTTCAAAAATATTCCTTACAACACATCTATAGTGCAAATTTAGAGAGTCAATAAGACCAAATCTAGTGAAAATCAATGTTTTTCAAGCCCTAGGTTTGAGGTCTTGATGTAAAATACTATATGAATGTTTTGAAAGCTGATATATGATGAAAATTATATTCTTTCAGATCTGAAAATGGTTTCCATTCTCTAACATGTAAAATGCAATTGTAAATCTAATGAAAAATCAATGAAAATACTAGTTTTTGTTGACTTGTTCTATGGAAAAATGCAAATTTTTAGAATCTAAATGCAAATTTGTTCTAAAATGCAAGACTATAGACAAGTGAAATTTTTAATGAGTCTCTAAAATCAGTTGAAAAAATTGAAACAAGATTTTACCTACAAACCCTAGATTTTGGAATTACTAGGTTATATGCAAAATTCACAATTTTCAACAAAACCCTAGCAATTTTATGATGAAAATGCCATGCAAACTAATAATTTTTTTAAATTTTATGTAATGTAAATCAGATATAATTCAAAAATTAGAAATTTGATGAAATTTAAATTAATTAATGCAAAATGCAAAACGCTAGCATGCAATTTTTTTGAATTTTTTGAATTTTTTAATTTTTTTGTAAATTTTCCAATCCAATAAGATGAATGACTAGATGAATGAATGAAATAAATCCAAATCAGAAGTAAAAAAATAAGTAAGGTGCCAAATTCAATTAAAATATGGGTTTACCAAAATGTAAAGGTTAAAATTTGGATTGTTTAGTTTTGGTTTGAATCCTCCTTTCACCAATTACATTTAAGGACCTTCAGATCAAGTGGCAGAGCACTATCAGGTCCTTGATCACTTAAAAATGTAGGGAAACTTGTAGTAGGGAATTTTATTACGAATTTTCCTTCTCTTATTCTTAATTATACATCAAAACCCTAATTATGTTGAAATGATAGTAAACAGACGAATAACAGAAAATGCTTCTGCAGAAAGATATAAAATAACAAATAACTATGCACCTATTTTTAGGGTTTCAAGCCAGAAAAGTCAAGGACAAAAGAGCAAATGCCCAAGTTCAAGGCCCTTCTTTTTTTCGGGATCTAGAAACTTAGTCTGTAACTTATTTCTATTGTTTTAGAGATTTTCCCATCATAGAACTTTGAGGACTAATGAGCGAGCACCCTAGTCTAGGGTGCCCTTTTTCCAATTGTTTTGCAATTCTGACACTCCAACATGCCCTCCTGCAACTTCACTTTATCTGCATCATCAACCTGTAACCTGCAACCATGAAAACTTTGGGAGGAGTTGTGGTGTTTAGGAGATTGCCTCAGTCAAGCCCCGAAAGGACACTTAAGTCTTCCAAACACCTTTGTCAGAAAGAGAGTATGTGCCCTTGTGAGGTAGAGGCAAAATCCAAATGAATAAATGACCACAAACATAATAAATGTCACCTTGTAGTGAAGATCTCATGGGAGGAAGAATCTATTCATTCCATGAGGAGATGGATGCTCAAATCTACAAACACAAACACATAGACAACACAAATCTACTCTTGCAACACAATGAAAGCCTTGAATCACCTTTAGAATGTATAAAGTTTACAATAGCCATCTAGTTTACAAATGAATTCCTAAACATGCTTTTATATGCAACTACAAACGCTTCCGCCAAGATTTTATAAATTCTAACTTACCGTGTTGGCCTAGGGACTAAATAATGGTCATACCTAAAATAGGGTAGGACTAGGGCACGGGTGCCCAAGTCCTCCCCCCATTTTGGGTAGGGTTAGGTGTAAGGGGTCCCCCTAGGCCCCATTTGTCATGATACCTAGTGTTCATTCCATTGAGATGCCAAATTATGATACAAGATGTCCTAAATGCACACTAAGGACCTGGGAGCTAAACCTTATGAAGGAAAAGCCCCTAAGGGGACATTTTCTGACATTACAATTCCTTATATTCAACAATTGGTATCAGAGCAAGGTTCCTTGGAAGAAGCCTAATAGCTTGAGGAAGACCTAGGAGAGTTCACTCATGGTAGCCAGGAGATATGGAAACATCTCATATGAAGACAATGTTGAATTGGAAGAAGCTCGTGCTAATCTTGAAAAGTCTGAAGTAGAAATCAAGAATTTGAAGGATAACATTCAAGAAGCTGATGAGTGCATTTTAAAGCTAAAAGAACAAATCAATAAATTCAAAGAAAAGTATAGAGATGTTAGTGAACAATTATTTTTAGAAAATTAGAACTTGGATGATTTAAAAGTAGAAGTCATTAAAAGTGCTAAAGCAAAAGAAGATCTAAATTTGATGGTAAATAGTAAGATAGGAGAATGTGTCAAATT
The DNA here is from genome assembly GCA_027924645.1 of Cunninghamia lanceolata. NCBI lineage: Eukaryota > Viridiplantae > Streptophyta > Pinopsida > Cupressales > Cupressaceae > Cunninghamia > Cunninghamia lanceolata. The sequence continues at coordinate 14,167,292 of BSBN01000068.1, read as the reverse complement.
GCAATAAGAAGTTTTGAGCCTGAAAATAGACTTGGAAAAAGCCAAAAACTATGAATAGAAGTTCAAGATAAGTTCTTCCAAACTTGATGAGATGATTTATAGTCAAAAGAGTTCAAATGACAAGCAAGGATTAGGATTTGAGAAAGGAGAAGGTTCAAAATTAGGACAAGGAAACTTTTTGTTAAAACAAAACAAGGCAATCAGTTTAGAAATCAAAGAAGACATAGAGGACCTCTGGTCAGATAGCAAAATGCTCAAAGGTATCCATCTTTCAATGGCCATTATTTAAATTGCAAAAAGATTGGTCATAAAGCTACTCAGTGTAGGAGTAGAATAAATCAGAATGTTCCATCATTCTTTGGTCCATGTTTCAATTGTAAGAAAATTGGTCATAGATCAAATGAATGCAAAAGTCTAGTAAGAAATGGCTTTCACAATTCAAGGAATACTCAATCATTCAATAGAAGATGTTTTGCTTGAAATAGATTTGGACACATGGCTAATCAATGCAGATCAAGGATGAATTCACTCAGAGGAAGGAATCACAGATAGGGAAACATTATGTGCTACAATTGCAACAATCTCAAGGACATATTGCAAGATTTTGTAGAAGCAAGAATGTGAAAAGAAACTACTATGCTTCAAAGAAAGGAAAACATAGCAAAGGAATGATAAGGGAAAAGAAAAGGTTGATTTAGTTGAAACTAAGAAAGAAATGGATAAGATCTAGATCAAGAAATAAGCAATTGAAGTCAAGGATGGATCCGCACCAGCATCTGGTGTAGATACTTCCTTCGGGAGTAAATTAGGAGCTTTGGCTCAGGGGGAGCTGTGTTGAAAATCCAAAACCCCCTACTAGAAAGCTAGTGCTGAGATCTAGCATGAAGAGATGTTGAAAGGATTCATATGATAGATCTCTTGAAATAAATTATGGTAAAGAAAGATCTAATGTGAAGCATTGTGGAACAATTTGGATTGACTGTGAATAATAGAGAAATGTGTGACAACTTTTGGAAAGATCACATTTATGATGATTAAGTTAAGGCTTCAAGGGATTAAAAAGGCTTGGATTTGTAAAAGACTAATCACTTTGCATTCAATTTTCCAAGTATTTAAAGCAATCTGAAGTGGCTCAATGATTTCTAAATCAAATCAAGACAAGATCAAGAAAAACCTTAACTTAGTGAAAAGAGGTATTTTCCAAATTTGAAATCCCACTGTGAACTTATTTAGAATAGCAACACCTCATGTGATCGATATAACTAAGAGGCTGAGGCCAAAATTCAAGAAACATAGGAGCATTTTCTGATATACCATATGGATTTATGCATGCAGCTGACATTCATGTTTCCCTAGAAGAGCATGGGGATAGTAAATTCTCATACCTATATCTAAATCATCTAAGCACTGATCAATTTGAGTTGAAAGAAGAATACAAATCTCTGGAGGTCAAGAAATTCATTCAATTTAAGGACTTCCCTACATTTGCAGAAGATGAATGGGTCCAAAACGTCTTGAGTAGAATTCACGATGAATTCATGTGGTTGGGACAGCCCTTTAAGATCACCAAGGATGCAATTAGGGCTATGACTAGACTAAATTCTACCAGTAGGGTACCCTTGTTGAAAGATGTAAAGAATGATATAGTAACAGTGGCCACCGAAGAAAAATTTGATAAAAGGGCTTTAACAATTGATGATATTGAAGATCATGCTATAAGATTTGCATCCATGGTGTTGGGATACAAAGTCTATTTCACTAACTAGAACTCTGTCTTTGGGACTACCATATATACTGCCTACCAGATGATCAAGGAGAATGTAGACTATGATATCTATGAATTATCGTGACAACAAGTAATGGAGAACCTGAAGAAGTCAAAAGAAAGCAAATATCCATTCAAATTTGGTACATTGATCATCTGTTTGTTTTTCTACTTCATGCATGAGTTTCCAAAAATGAAGAACTTGTTTTGGTTGAATAGTCAACCAGTTGATGTACAAATTAGGGATCATTTAAATAGCATTGGAAATTATGATGAACAAAACATAGCCCTATGGGACTATTTCAAGAACTTCTAGAGAATGATGCAATCAAGAGAAAGAATTCCAAAATCAATTGTGGATAAGTACAAGGATGACATGCTTTATTGTAACTAAAGACCAATACATGATGGAGGCTATTAAGCCTAGAACTATTTGGGTTATTCCAATGGGCTATGAAGTGGATGAAGCTATTGTGGATAACCATGCACAACACATGCTTAGCAAGCCCCGAGACCACAAAGAGGAAAGGTTCAGAACATATGAAGAAATGTCTATCAAAATTCATGTTGAAGTAAGAAAACCTGAAATCTCTAGAAAAATGTAGAAAGTTGTAGAGGATTTTGTCCTAAAACAAGGTTTCACAAAAGAACAAGTAAAAGAAGCAAGGGAAAAAGTACAAGCTAAAAAGAAAGCAGAAGAAAAGGAAGAAAATGAATCAGTCAAGGCTCCAGAAAAGCCTAAGAAGAAACCAAAGAAGCCTGAAGCACCTAAAAGAACAAAAAAAGGTTCAACATTTGCATCTTTCAGTCCAACACATTTTGTAAACATGGAGACACCTAGGTAAAAAAGGGTGAAAACTAAAGAAAAAAGGATGCATGAAAGTGTAAGTGTTGATGAAGAAGAAACATAAACAGATGAAGAAGTAAAAAAGATGAAAACTGAGGGTGCCAAAGTATCTGGAAGTAGTAAAATCATAGCCTTAGGTAAGGACTCAACAAAGAAAAGGGAAAGACAAACGTAGTGAGATGAGGCTACAATAAGCCTATAAGATATTCTTAAGGCTATCATAATAGATGGAAATCTGAAACCATTGGCCCAATTCTATGATAATTTTAATGATGTAGACAAAAGGATTCTAGAAAATGCCACTATAGAGTACCTGAACATATACAATAAATCTCTTATTGAAATCATTGGTGATCTCCCTATCAACCTGAACATCATTATGTATGCAAGGAAAGAAACTACCATGGTCAAAGATACTGAAATCAGAGAGCACACACTTGTTAGATTATGTCTAGAAATGACCCTAGAAGAAATGAACAAGATCTCCAAATCTCTTAAAAATGAATTTAGAACAAAAAGGAGAATGAACATTCTTATGGGAGGTGACATTGAAAGAGTAGCAAAGGAGACTGAAGAAATCATCTTGAGAGTGCTAAAACAATGTCATCTCCCAACAATATATGACAATGATGAAGTAGATGTTGGAGGTGATACATCTATTCTAGAAGTAAATTTGAACCAAGGGATAGATGACGAAATGGTCAAAGAGAAGGAAGCACATGTTACAATTATTGAATCAAGTTTCCCTCTGAAACATCAAATAGATGACAATACAGGATTAGAGAAGACTGAGAAGGTTGGTGATCAATAAGAGAAACAGGATAAGGAAATCTCTACACTAGAACAAAAGGTTAGTGTAAATGAAGCTATGGATTTAGATTTTCTAGAGCTAAACCAAGTAGAAGGTGTTTCTAGTATAGAAAGAGACACTGCAGAATCGATTAACGATGTTTTTGATAAAGAGAAATAGGTCTTGGATGAGCTGGAGATTTTGCAAGGACCAATAAACCTGGACTCATTGTCCCCAATACAGAAATTTAAACTGGTATCAATTGTATAGGTAAAGGCACAAGAAGAAATTTTGAAGTCTCACATATAGGATAGTGAACTCATTGGTGAGGCATCCAACATTTTGGAGAAGTTGATACTATCATATCAGAAAGACACTTCTTTGTCTTCTATAAGTCAACTTAAAGGACTCATAAAATTTGTAAGTGAACATTTTGAATCTTTTGAGAAATCTGTTCAGACAAAAGTGAGACAAGAGTTTGATAAGAAAAGGTTAAATGAGATAAAGACTATGATAGTAAATGACAAAGCTCTACTAAACAATAAAATGAAAGGAATACAAAGTGCCATCAAAGAAGCAAGTGACCTATTCAAATTTTGCCTATCTTGGCTGGTAGCCACAAAAAAGCTAGAAGAAAAGATAAAGGATTAGAAACTGCAGCTGATAAATATCTCCAAAACATTTGATCTAGTAGATAAATTAGTAAGTAGCAAGGAAATACAAGTAATTAATATTCATAATGAGTTAAGTGACATTGTAAATAAGAGGGATCAAGTGAAAAGTAAAATGTGTCAATTGAGAGGACTCATTAGTCCTAAGTTAGACTCAATGATCAGTATTGTAGCAGAAGCACAAGCAGCTTCACAAATTGACACAAATTCTAATGTATAAAAGATAGAAGAATCAGTCTTTATAATAAACGGTCATATTCAAATTTTGGAAAGAGCTAAGATTAGATGGGATGAAGAGATTACACAATTAAAGATTGTGTATAAGGATATTCTTTCACCAGCAACTAATTGAGTTGAAGTATTGTATGTGTACATATGTGGTAGAGTATGAAGATTTTTGTAGTTTTGGTCAAATTTTGACTCTCATACCTTTGCCATTGATGTAAAAGGGGGAGAAGAAGATCAGTAAAAAATGGGAAAACATCCTAGGGGGGAAGAAACATAGAGTAAGGGGGAGAAGATGCACATTTTCACTAAGTGTTGCCATCAATGCCAAAGGGGGAAATTGTTGGAAAGAGACACTATTGTGATAACTGAATGTTGGCATTGATGACAACAAAGGAAAGAGACTCCATCGGTATGACAAAGAGACCTTACTCTAAAAGCAGAAATAACTAAGTATGAATAGGATACATCATACAGAGTAAGTAACAATGTTTGGGATGGTATGCCTCTATAATAAAAGATCAGTATATGTAGTTCATGTATGTTGTTCATAGTTGCTTGCAAGTGAAATATCCAAGGTTTCAAGTTCTGAAGATCTCCAGAAGACATACCATGATTTAGCTAAGTTTGGGTGAACACAGTCAAGTCAAGAACAGTGCAGAGTGCCTGAGAAAAAGGGTCCACATTCCTTTGCAGTTGCATACTTTGCCTTGTAGTTCTAAATACATATTAAGAGGTCAAAGATGAGTGTTGGATGTGATTCTTAGATTTGTATATGATCCGCAGTGACAGTTGAATTGGTTAAGTGTGCTCTAATGAGATAGGTTGACATGCATGAAAGATTCATATGTGGAGAAGATATATTGTTTAAGGAACAAATCTAAGCGGTTGTATGATTTGTACTAACCTATAGCAAGATCATTATATGATTGGCTTGGTCCGCATTGCAGATTGTACACAAGTTCAAGCCGACAAGATGTAGTATTTGTGTACATGATTTATTTTCTTCGTACGAACCTGATTATGAGAAAAATCTTGTAGTGAAATATATATTCAATGGAATTCAATGATAGTGTGTGGTTGTGGTGTGTGTGAGTTCATGTGTGAAGGAATATGAGTAGAGTGTAGAGAAAAAAAGTTGAATAAGGACAGAAAATAAAGTATATATGGTTAAGTTGAGAAGCAAGGAAAAATAAATGAAGATATTTGAATTTGTGTATTGATCCTTCAATGGAACTATGATCCAACATATGGTAGATGCATCAACAGTAGTTCATCCTCTAGCAGTGAGCCAATCCTTCTTCTTCTTTCTTCTTTTCTCTAGTAAGTGAGCCTTTGTGTAGTGAGAACTTCTTCTTAGGGTAGTGAGCCCTAAGGTAGTGAGCCTTCTTGTAATCTAGTATTGAGCTATCATAATATATTGTGAGTTAACACTCATCATGGTTTTTCCCTTTTGGGGTTTTCCACGTAAAAATCCTGGTGTTCATGTGTTATGTCTTTATGGTTGTTGTTCTTTTGCTTATTTTAGTTTCATATTATTAATTTTGTAAATTGGATTAATGAACAAATTAATAAGTGGTTTTGTGGAATACTCATCCACCCCCCCTCGCAATATTCCTTATATTCAATAGGTAGATCCGGGATTGTGCACAAGAAAGATAATCCTCAGCTTGATGGATTAGATTATGTCTACTGGAAGGTACGAATGTAAAGTTACCTTAGTTGCATTAGCTATAGTGGTTGGAAGATAGTTAAAGATAAATATGTTGTACCTAAAAATGGTCCATAGTCTGATGAAGAGATTAGGGATTATGAGCTCAATCACAAGGCTAAGAATGCTCTATTAAATGGTTTGTCTTACACTATTATGGAAAAAGTTGTGGATCTCAAAACTACTCATGAGATTTGGGAGAAATTGAAAGGCATCTATGAAGGTGATCAATCAGTCAAGAAGTTTAAGTAGACCACATATGAAATAATGCGAACTTCAAAAGATGAGAACATTACAAGCTACCTTAAGAAGATTGATGAAGTTGTTGGTAGCATTAGGGGTCTTGGTGGAGTAATAGATGATAAGAATGTTGTAGATAAAATACTCAAAACACTTCCCAAATCCTATAGCTACAAGGTGTTTGTTATTGAAGAGTTGTTTGATATGGGGAAGCTTTCAAAAGATCAATTGCTTGGTAAGCTAAATGCTTTTGAGATGAGAGAATTTGGTACTACTAATGGCCCTGTGAAGATTGGCATTGCCTTTAAGGCCAAGGAGGAAAGGTCTACAAAATTCTAAGATAAGTATGCTATGGAATCAAATGATGGTGACTTTGAAGAACTTGAGGAAAACTTTTGTTTGTTAACAGATTTGTCACTTTGATTTTATACTCTCACCCACACCAATGACAAATGAACCAACAATTGAGTCACTTGCAATGTTATTTACAAGTGCTCTCTACTTATTTTACAAGGCGTTTCTAAGTCTAATGAATGAAAACAAGGTATGCTTTTTACTTGAAAGAAGAAAAGGAAAACTTAACACCTACTCATAACCATGAAATGGATGTGAAATATTAATTCAGAATGCAATGAATGTGAACAAATGACACATAGTTCACTTATCCTACACCCATGAATGGTAATGAATGATAAAAGGACAATTACATTTCCCTTAACACATATTAGACGTAAGAAAGGTATGAATATGAAAATAAATATAGCCATACATAGCAGAAACACATTGAAGATCAACTACAAAAAAATTGCAATTGAAGAAGGCATATACAGACACAAAATTCTAGAAATAACTCTTCATTTCTCCAATAAAACAAAGCTCAAAGTCTTTGAAATGGTCTTGTACATAGACTGAGTTAAGAAAAACCATAATTTATTACATACTTAATAGAAAATCAACCTGCTCTCCTTCCCCTATTCACAGATAGCTAGAAAAAGATCCCTTCAAAATGAGCCTCCAATAAGTTTTTAAAGGTTCCTTTTCACTTCTGTAAATGATTCTTGGAAGGTAAAAATGAAGAGAAGTCTTTCGTAATAGTTTATTTTAACTAACTTTTGATTTCCCCTTCCTGCTTCTTGAAAGTGAGTTAATAAGTAGAATTATTTGATTTTCTTGTGCATAAAGTGGTTCAACTTATAAACAAGTTAAAACCAAAATAGTATGCTTGGACCTTTTAACTTTAATATTTTCATCCTAATAATATGCTTCAAGTCCCATATTGAGATAATATTTGGAGTATAGTCATCACATACATCTTCGATGTGATAGGTATGAGTAGCCCTTTAATAAAATGTATTCAATCCATTATTCTAGCAGCAATAATCATACCCTTTGAAACTTTATCCATGATGTCAAATATTCCCAATTCTCACAATTCTCATAACAAATCATTGAAGTCTTAAGGTTGTATCTGGTATCTCACTTCCTGTTAAACATCTCTACTTAGGTTTCTCAATAGTGAGTTTTAGTAACATGCTAAAGTACTTAGAAGGGCAATTACATGTGTTTTATTGCTCTAGAAGGCCTTGCTACACATATGTATGATCACACTTTGAAGTTATAATCTGAGCTAGAATAGACATTTTCCCCAATAATGTTTCTTTTTGCAAATGGTATTACATATAGCTTATCAAGTGTCATTTAGTAAATCAAATCCATCAGGAGCATCTAACAGTCCCACTCCTTTTGTAGACTTTAGTCTTGTGTCAAGCACCTCTTTATATTGTACTCAATAGAGGCAGACTGTCCAAAATTTGGCTTTATCCAACTAGATTGGGAACTCACACATGTTTTCAAGAATTCTATGTAAGAGTGCATTCCTTCAAACCTATGTATAGACTTTGTTTTCCACATCTCACATATGTATATACCATAGCATTCTGCATACTATTCGATGCTTTGATGGATGTCCATTATTGACTAAAAAACTCTAGTTTGGGCACGGGCTTTGAGCTTGAATAGAATCAAAAGATTCTAGGTCATGAATACCCAAATCTCAAAGCTTAAGAATAGTAGTGCCAACATGAACTAACAAGAAACTCATGCAATCAGTTGAACTTGCCATGCTGCTAGAGTGACATCTTTAATCCATCGCATTGCCAAACTTGTTCCATTAGTCATATCTCCATAAGGCCTCTTACTTAAAACTCTCTCCTTATTTCACTTTGTGTTCTCTTTCATATGTAGTAACACTCTTCATTCAGAAAAGCTCTTCATAATGAACCATGCTACCCTCCACAAGAATACATAATTCAATATCCATTACATGGGCTTGTAAAGTAGTCCTAAGCTCACAAATTTGTCAATTTCTTTCCTCAATCCAATGTGCATACTCTATATCACGTGCAACTACAACTAGTGCACCATCAAAAATTCTAACTCCATGATGCAATTCATAACTCTTACATAATCCAAGAAGAATAGATATAGTATCTTCAACTGATGATTGAACCACATATACTTGTTGAAATTTGCACTCAAGTGCGGCATCCTTCCTAATATATTTGTGGTATTCATTGAGGATTGTGGCTCCAACACAATGTATCTCTCCTCGTCCAAGTATGGGCTTCAAGAATTCACCTGCATATTGAAATGCCATTAGCTCTTCACCATGATAAGGCAATCAACAATGACAAAGCCAAAATCCCAAGGAAAGCTATCTTCAATCTCAGTCATTGAATTCAAAAGCTAGTCTATCATTTGAATTATTTCAGATTAAAATCCAACTTCTGCTCCTAGTTTTAGTCATGAACTCCCCTACTAGTATAGAATAATGTGTGAGAGCTCTGCATAATGCATAGCAATTATAGCCATTGTAGAATCAAAATGATACACTTCTGGAACATGCTTTGGGCACAACTGACTATGCTCTTTCAGGATAGAAACCTCAAAATATGCATGATCTTTTTCCAATGACCATGACTCCCCTAGGCATTGAATACAATATCTGATAAAATCTCCATTCCATTATACATTGAAGGATGCACATAATCTACTCAAAGGCTCTCATTTGGCATGGCTCAGCGGATGCTGGTGATGGATTTCCTACTAGATTCTTTACTATGAAGGGAGCTACCATGGATGCTCGATGTCAAAACTCTGACTTGATGCTTTTGACAACACTCCTTTGTCAAACTTAATCTCCAAAGCTATCAGTATAAAAATTGCAGCATACAATACTAACATAGGTATTCGAGTACTAGTACGACATGATATTCATGAATGTAAGGGTTTAAAAACTTCAACAATTTCCATCAAAGAGAAGGCACACTCATAGGAGAAGTCGGGTAGTCAGGGATATCTTAAACTTTTGAACCTTGGTGTCAGGCAAATGTAAAGTTTGAGAACCTTCAAAAGTCTTGATAAAGAGCAAGTTAGGTAATCAGAAATCTTTTGAACTTTTGAACTTGTAAATGGAGAAGAGTCAGACCTTTATGGGGTTCATGAACTGGTGAGATCCCTGACAACAAAGAGTTGGAATTTTAGAAAGCCTTAATACTTCACAAATAACCTTTGGGCCACTAAAATTTATAACTTTAGTAAAGTCATATATCCTTGACCATGAGCAGATAAAGTCATCCTGATATCAATACATTGTCCAGACACAACAAAAAAGCCAAGACAATGTTTCCACATTTTGCATACATGTCCATCTGAGTATGATTATAATATTTTATCAAAATCCCACATACTACCATATTGTCATTGCAGTTTGATTGTTTAGAGGAGGGGAGCTTCTCGAAATGCTCTAGTTGGCAAGAAATATCCACACACTTAAGTCATAAAGCTGTATAGCCATTTCTTTATACCAATTTTTTTATTCCCCATCACAATGACTTCTTTCAAAACAAACAAAATCCTTTCATATATTTGTATGCTTCTTTAGAGCTTCACGGTCCATGAAACAACTAAAAACATTATTTAGCCAAGTACACTATGTAGAAAAGTCAACTAAGTAGAAATGATAGAATAACCCATATATAAATCAAGGAGGCAAGATGACATCATGGGATTTGGACTTGACAAGATGAATAGAGGGAAAGTTCAAAATTCCTTAGTTTCAAAAACTCAGGCAACAATAGGCTCTAATTGGGGACGAGGACTACAAAGGATGAAGCAAGGAATCTAGAATCTCAAGCGGGGACCAGTGCTTAAATCCATTAGGTAGTAGAGTCAGAGAGCACAGGGGAGAAAGGACCCAGGGCAAACCAAAAATAGGACAAATGTGAAAGGAAACTAAACTACCAACACCACAAAAAAACTCTTGATATGTACATGGTAGGAAGACTCTACATCAAGTGACTCCAAGATGGTCATGCAAATCCATTAACGGGTTGGGAGAAATTGTAGCCTCTTCAAAATAATGGTTGATGAATGAGAAGCCCACAAGCAACCAGTAACAAACTAGTGGCTATCATAATCAAAGGAATGTGAAAAACACCATGTAGAAAGTCTTCAAATAAAATCTGATGCTCAAGAAGCCACTCCTCATTGTATACTTTTGCAATTGGATGACTTATATCAGCATGGCTCAGCATATGACTACCAACATTTGCCTGTATTGGTTCATTTGTAATATCATAATGTATTTTTTGCAGGCAAAGAGAAGCCAAGCCCCGAATTGGACATCCCACACAAACATCATGAGACAAAAACTCTTGTTTGTTGTTGTATGTGGAAGTAACCACTCTATTTAAAAATATTGGATCCCAACTCTCAATACATGTCCTAACATTTTCTTGCATATGATCACCCCTATTTGCAGTAGACAGATTCATATCCCATGCCTAAAAATAACCATGACTAATCAAATCATTAGGAGGACAACCTATTGCAAGTATGGGCCTAACCAGTGTTGTCATTGATGTCAACATACTCCTATTGCTTTAATGATCAGGATTGAATGAATTGTTTGCTGAGGATATTGAAAAAATTGGTCATAACAAGAACAGTGAAGAATAGTGAAGACAGCAAGGTAAAAGTCTAAGTTAAGATGAGGATCAGAGGATACAGTTTAAAAGGTTTGTAGATATGTGTCTTAAGGTGATCTAGTAGAGATTTCAGAGGTTCACATGAAGATCTAAAGAAGTTGTGGCTGCTCAAGTTAAACCAGTTCTGACAGGTGTTCAGAGGTGACAAAGTGACACAGATAGGTCCAGTGAGATCCAGAAATGCATTATCTTGTTCTGTAGATTTTGATGGAGTGTTTAGGAAGTCCTTGTAAAGTGTCAACTTGATTGGTTCATGGTCTGGAGGTCCACAAGCATCTATTTCTTTGTAACAGTGATGATAGACTGTGTTCTTGAGGTTCTACATGAAGGAGACAAGGATTTCAGTAAGTAGATAAAGTGTGGATGTTCTTGGTGATTCAGACAAGCTTATGGAGGTCTTTGAATCATGTCTAGTTCATGTTGGTGGTCCGCATTGGAGTTTAAGATCACATATGATGAATTACTTCTAGATGAAGGTGTTCTTCCTGAGACTAGCTGACCGAATGAGTTACACATCCTATGGATGTACTTGTAGATGTTTTCCGACTTAGATGATTATTCCTAAGTTGATGTCTTGTATAAATAAGGAATTGTAAAGTCATTTACAAGTGTGTCTTGTGGAGATGAGAGTGTGGTAGCAAGGAGGAAAGTGAAAGGTAGAGCAGAAGTATTGGTCTTAAATGGAACTGATTCAAGCATAGTGAAGACACTATTCTCCAGTTCATGTATGTGATACTTATTATTTTGTAGACAGTGTGTCTCTTGTAGGCAGTAAGCCTCTTGTGAGCAGTGTGCTCAGGTAGTGAGCCCTAATTGGCATGTGCCATTTTTGTTCTTTTTATTCTTCTAACAAAGAATACAATCTTGGGTTAATCACCCCATGGTTTTTCGCTTAACCAGGTTTTCCACGTCAAAATCTTGGTGTCCTATGTGTTAATGTGTTTTTGCTCTTGATTTAATGCATTATGTTTCCATGATTGATTTATCATTATGCTACTAAATTAGAAAGTGAATTTAATTATTTAATTGGAAGAAAGTTTTGGACAACTGATTCGCCCCCCCTCTCACTTGTCTGCCTTAAAGCTAACAATTGGTATCAGAGCTAAGTTCCTCTAAAAAGATCTTAACCGCTTGAGGAGATCCAGGATGTTGTCCTACAAGAAGGATAGTTTGAAGTTTGATGGACCAATTTCAATCTTTGGAAAAGTCGCATGAAATGTCACTTGCAATGTATGGGAATGTAGTACTGGAACATGGCTTCAACAAAGTATACTCCTCCTCAAGGTGGTCTGAAATCTCCAAATGAAATCACAGATGCTGAAAATAATCTATGGACTATAGAAGCTCTTCTAAGTGCATTATCTAATTCAGAGCTTTCAAATGTTGTTGACCTACCAACTGCTTTTGAGATTTGGCAAAAACTAGAACTTCTGCATGAAAGAGACAAGTATGTTACATGTGCAAGGTTACAGAGTCTGAAAGGGAAATTTGAAAATCTGAAGATGAGAGATGATGAAAATATCACTACTTTTATGCCAAGAGTAAATGAGATTGTCTGTGGCATTAGATGTGCTAGCGGACTCTTGTATGAAGATGAGATTGTTGGAAAAGTTCTTAGATCCCTTCCTGCTTCTTATAAAATCAAAAATGCTACCATTGAATAATTCAAAGCCCACACAACTGTCACAAGAGATCAATTGGTTGGTAAACTGGCTACATTTGAAATGACCGAGTTTGGAGATACCCCCCCAAAGACTGAATCAACATTCAAAGCCAGTGCCTCTGTAAAAGGTAAACAAAGGCTTGATCCGAGAGAGAACTCTTCAAGGAAATTATCATGGTATTAAAAAGCAAGAAAAGACCTAGAAGAAGAAGAAGCTGAAACTGCTCACCTTGAAGCTCTTATTGCAAAAAGACTACCAAGAGGATCTGGTAAGTATGAAGGGAAATTGCCTTTTAAGTGTTTTAACTGCAATAAGATTGGTCATTTTGCCTTGAGATGTCCAAAAAGATTTTCAAGGCCAAATTTTAACAAATCAAGGTTCCAAAAGAATTGTTACTATGTTCATTAGGAAGATGATAATGACGGAGTAAGAGATGATGAATCAGATTTAGGAAACAAATCTGGAAGTGATTGGGTGTTTATTGCTATCAAGGAAGAAGAACCAATGTCCTCTGAATCTATCAATCATAAAGTTATAGAAAGAGCTCTGGTTGCTAGAGTTGAAGAAAAGAATGATTGGGTCATTGACAGTGGTTGCTCTCACCATATGACTAGTGACAAAAACAAGTTCATAGATTTGGAAAAGTATGAAGGAGGAGTGGTAAAGTTTGGTGACAATTCTGCTGGTAGAATTAGAGGAAGAGGAACTATCTTTTTTGATGGAAGGAACAAAACTGGTAATGTACTGTATGTTGAAGGATTGAAACACAATCTTCTCAGTGTTGGACAGTTGGTGGACAAAGGCTATGATATCCGATTCAAGAATGGAAAATGCGAGATCTTTGAAAGTTCTGGAACAGAGATTGCATCTGGTACTCAAACTAAAGGTAATATCTTCCACTTGGTTGGTAATGGTAAAAGTTGTTTATTTGTTCAAGTTGATCAAAGTTGGTTATGGCATAGGAGAATGTGTCATGTGAATTTTGATAATATCATCAAGATAAGCAATACTCAGGCTATAAGAGATCTTCCAAAACTAGTGAAACCTACAAATAGTTTGTTCAAAGAATGTCAGTTGGAAAAACAAAGCAGAATCTCATTTAAAAGCAAGGAACAATCATCTACCAGATTATTGGACTTAGTTCATAATGATCTTTGTGGTCTAGAAAGAATCAGGAGTGTGCAAGGTGATAGATACTTCATGTTACTAATTGATGACTATTCTTGGATGATGTGGGTAACTTTTTTGAAAGAGAAATAAGAAGCTCTTGAGAAATTCAAAATATTCAAGGCTATGGTAGAGAATGAAACCAGATTAAAATTGAAATGTCTGAGGTTTGATAGAGGTGGAGAATTCACATTCGGTGAGTTCGTAGATTTCTATGAGAAACATGGAATAAAGATATAGTTGTTTGCTCCTAGGACTCCACAACAGAATGGAGTAGTTGAGAGAAAGAACTAGACCATCTAAGAAGCATCTAGGACAATGATGATGGAAGCAAATGTTCCTCAGATCTATTGGAGAGAAGCTGTCAGCACTGCAGTCTATACTCTCAATTGAGTACAAATCAGAAGCAATACTGGTAAGACTCCTTATGAACTTTGGTTTGGCATCATTCCTACTATGAGGTATTTCAAAGTCTTTGGTAGCAAGTGTTACATTAAAAGAGATGAAGATCTAGGTAAGTTTGATGCTAGAAGTGATGAAGGAATATATTTGGGTTACTCTACTCAAAGCAAAGCATACCAGTGTTATAACAAGAGACTGACAAAGATAATAGAGTACAAATTTAAAGGTTGTTGAAGGAATTGAAAAACCCTCAAGGTTTTATGAATATGATGAAGATGATTAGAATGGTGTTCTAATTCAAAGAGTCCAAGGCTCTTCTGAAAAATAGATGAGTTTTAATGAGCCTGATCAAGAATCAGAAGTGCAAGAAACTCCCAAAGTTCCAAGGTATGTAAGACTGAACCACTCTAAAGATCAAATCATAGGTGACAAAAGAAAAGGTGCACAAACTAGGAGAATTGCTCAAGATTCAGATGAGTATTGTCTGATTTCAAAGATTGAACCTAAGATAGTGAATGAAGCTTGCAATGATGAAGATTGGTTTCAACAAAGGTACTGTTGATAGTAATTTGTATTTCAAAAATGATCATGAAAATATCTTGATTGTTGAAGTGTTTCTTGATGATATCCATTTTGGAGGAAGAGATAGTATGTGTAAAACCTTTGCAAATCAAATGAAAAGTGAATTTGAGATGTCCATGCTTGGGGAAATGAATTTCTTCTTGGGTCTACAAATCACTCAAACAAAGAAAGGAATCTTCATTTCTTAGACCAAATATGTGAAAGAATTGTTGAAGAAATTTGGGACGGAAGACTCAAAGCCAATGAGTACTCCCATGGCAACCAGATGTAAGTTGAGCAAGGATGATGACTCTCTGAAGGCTAATCAGAAAAAGTATAGGTTAATGATTGCAGGATTGTTGTATCTCACTCAAACCAGACCTGACATTATGAATGTTGTTGGTCTTGTTGCTAGATTTCAAGCTAATCCTAGAGAATCTCATGTCATGGAAATCAAGAGGATTTTTAGATATCTAAAAGGGATAGTTGAGTATGCTCTCTGGTATCCTAGAGATCATTATTTCTCTCTTCATGCATGTATAGATGCTAATTGGGCAGAAGATGTGGATGACTGGAAGAGTACCAGTGGTGGAGCATTCTTTTGGGGAAGAGATTGGTTTCTTGGCTAAGCAAGAAACAAGAGGCAATATCTCTGTCCACTGCAAAAGTAGAGTATATTGCAATAGCAAGTAGTTACACTCAAGTTTTGTGGATGAAGCAAATGCTAAGAGACATAAGAGTGGAGTATGAGGAGCCTATCACAATCTTCTGTGACAATTCAAGTGCGATAAATATATCTAAGAATTCGGTGTTGCATTCAAAGACTAAACATATATCCATCAAGTTTCACTTTTTGAGAGAGCAAGTGAACAAGAATGAAGTCAGATTAGAGTTTGTGCCTTCCAAGGATCATATTGCAGATATCTTTACTAAACATCTACCTAAGGACTCTTTTGAGTATCTCAGGGAGAAGTTAGGGGTTATTACCCCTTTGGTAATGAACTAAGGTGCACTGATGTGCATCAGTCCAGTGGATATCACAGTCATATCTTATGGTACAGATTGATGTTGGCAAGCTGCTACTCAGGGGAGCAGCTGGTAGGGTTCTGAAGTATTGTAGTTGCAAGTATGTGCCCTTTGCCATTGATGTCAAAGGGGGAGAGAAGACAAGTGAAAAACAAGTGGTTGCTGATCAAAGGGGGATCAGAAAAGGAAGAGAAGACATGTGAATGATTGTTGTTGATAGGGGGAGTTGTGACAGTAAGGAGAAGTTCTTGTCTTGATGGTTAAAATATTTTTTCACATCATATGTTACCATCAATGACAAAGGAGAGATTGTTGCAAGTATGGGCCTAACCAGTGTTGTCATTGATGTCAACATACTCCTGTTGCATTAATGATAAGGTTTGAATGAACTGTTTGCTAAGGATATTGAGAAAATTGGTCATAACAAGAACAATGAAGAATAGTGAAGACATTAAGGTAAAAGTCTAAGTTAAGATGAGGATTAGAGGATATAGTTTAAAGGGTTTGTAGATATGTGTCTTAAGGTGATCCAGTAGAGATTTCAAAGGTCTGTATGAATATCTGAAGAAGTTGTGGCTGCTTAATTTAAACCGGTTCCGACAGGTGTTTAGAGGTGACAGAGTGACACAGATAGGTCCGGTGAGATCCAGAAATGCATTATCCTATTCTACAGATTTGGTGGAGTGTTTAGGAAGTCCTTGTGAAGTGTCAACTTGATTGGTTCATGGTTTAGAGGTCTACAAGCATCTGTTTCTTTGTAACAGTGATGACAGACTGTGTTCCTGAGGTTCTGCATGAAGGAGAGAAGGATTTCAGTAAGCAAATAAAGTGTGAATGTTCTTGGTGATTCAGGCAAGCTTGTGGAGGTTTTTGAATCATGTCTAGTTCATGTTGGTGGTTCGCATTGGAGTTTAAGCTCACATTTGATGAATTTCTTCCAGATGAAGGTGTTCTTCCTAAGACTGGATGACCGAATGAGTTACACATCCTACAGATGTACTTGTAGATGCTTTCTGACTTAGATGGTTATTCCTAAGTTGATGTCTTGTATAAATAAGGAATTGTATAGTCATTTGAATGTGTGTCTTGTGGTGATGAGAGTGTGGTAGCAAGGAGGAAAGTGAAAGGCAGAGCAGAAGTATTGGGCTTAAATGGAACTGATTCAAGCATAGCGAAGATGCTATTCTCTAGTTCATGTATGTGATACTTATTATTTTGTAGACAGTGTGTCTCTTGTAGGTAGTGACCCTCTTGTGAGCAGTGTGCTCAGGCAATGAGCCCTAATTGGCATGTGCCATTTTTGTTCTTTTTATTTTTCTAATAGAGAATACAATCTTGGGTTAATCACCCCATGGTTTTTCCCTTAACTGGGTTTTCCATGTCAAAATCTTGGTGTCCTATGTGTTAATGTGTTTCTGCTCTTGATTTAATGCATTATGTTTCCATGATTGATTTATCATTATGCTACTGAATTACAAAGTGGATTTAATTGTTTAGATGGAAGAAAGTTTTGGACAACTGATTCACCCCCCCTCTCAGTTGTCTACCCTAAATCTAACACAACCATTAGCCATATGTGCCTCATGCAAAACTAGAAGTGGATGAGACTAAAAATCTACATTGCAAACAATATTTTCATGTGGCTAAAAATTAACCCCAACTGAAACAATCTCATCTATAGTATTTGAATCAACGGTTTAATGACTCACCAATTCACATTCATTCACAATTCATAAATTAGACATGGTGACCTCTTCTCGACACAAAAATTCATCCTCACATGCATTAAGACACCAACCAATTCAGAATATAGACAACATGAGACTCATCACACTTGTCTACTTGACCATCTTCATCAAAATTATTATGGCTACTTTTAACACCATCTTCCAATTTTTGTTTAAAAATTTTGGCATCTAGATTTTCAAAATGAAAAGATTCAAATGTAAAATCATTCTTGACTTCTTCTTGCAGTTGTACTTTGTTTTCATCTTGTTCAGGGAACTTCAAAGCTTCATAGTCAGCTTTCTTGCAAATTGGAGAAAAGATATTCATGACCTCATTTTTATGTTGTGTATCCCCAGGTTGTTCTTCATCACCAGTAAATGTGAATGATTCCATTTCTGTAGAAGATAAGGATGACAAAACAATACTATCTACACTACCCTTATTACAACTAGCATCATGGATGGATTATTCATTTTCTACACCACTTGAGGGGATTTCAGATTCATCATTATCTTCTTCATAATGGAAATAATAAGCTTCAATTCTTCTATCTACACGAGGCTTAACTTCTACATTGCTTACCTCATCTCTACCAAAGTGCTTTGGATCAAGAACATAGAGGTTAAGAAATTCAACAGAAGGAGGTTGTGCATGTTTGAAAGCTACAAGCTGAAAACTTTGTTTGTATATGATAGGCTTCCTCACAAATTCACAAATCAAATTATCTACAACCTGATGTGCTTTCCAAAGACCACTTAAAATCAAATCATCTTCAATTTTTACAGCCTCTTGTTGAGCAACTTCTATATCATTTACTTTACTTTGTCTCAAATCAAATTGAACATCTGGATACAATTTAGAAATAAAAGTACAGAGTTGGAGTTTCTTACTTGGTTGAATACAGGCAAGAATCATTTTGAGCAGCCAGTTGAACCTATCCACAAAATCTCTGATGTATTCACCTTCTTTTTTTTAGATATTGAAAAATTGACACAGTAGGGTAGCTTCATCAATAGGACCTTTATATCTTCCCAAGAACTTAGTCTTTAATGAATTCCAATCAGTAATACATCTATTTTCCAAATAACAAAACCAATCTCCTGCAGGCTCGATAAGAGATTCAATAAATAATTTTATAAAAACATTTTCCTCACTTACCCCTAGAATCCTGTATGCAACAACAAATGCCACAATGTGATTTTTTGCATCTTGATGGTCCTCTCCATTGAATTTCAGGAAGTACTTTCTTGATCCTTCAGGAAATGGTGAATATTGTGGCAAAGAAAGAGGTCCAAAGTGATTTCCCCATTGCTAAGAAGAAATCAATGCCGTACTGCAAGTCTGATAAATAAACCAACAGGGGTCTTTCCTGGAACCAAATGCTTCAAAATGCATTCCACTTCATAGAGGCACTAGCCTCTGTCCTCAGGGAGGTGCCTTTGAATTTCTAAGAAAAGAAGACACTGGTACTTCAATTCTCCCTAATAGAGTCACCAAAAATATGTTGGTTAACATATTTGTCACTTTGATTTTATATTCGCTCGCCCACACCAATGACAAATGAACCAATTGTTGAGTCACTTGCAATGTTATTTGCAAATGCACTCTACTTATTTTACAAGGCACAACTACCTTCGAATGGTTTACAATGAATCAAAACAAGGTATGCTTTTTACCCTAAAGTAGAAAAGGCAAACTTAACACCTACCCATAACCCTAAAACTAGATGTGAAATATTAATTGAGAATGCAATGAATGCAAACAAATGACACACAATTCACTTATCCTACACCCACGAATGATAATGAATGATAAAAAAGATAGTTATGTTTCCCTTAACACATATCAGAGGTAAGAAAGGTATGAATCTGAAAATAACTACAGCCATACATAGCAGAAACACATTGAAGATCAACTCCAAAAAAAATGCAGTCGAAGAAGGCATATACATACACAAAATTCTAGAAATAACTCTTCATTTCTCTAATAAAACAAAGCTCAAAGTCTCTGAAATGCTCCTATACATAGACTGAGTTAAGAAAAACCATAACTGATTACATACTTAATAGAAAATAAACTTGCCCTCCTTCCCGTATTCACAGACAACCAGAAAAAGATTCATTCAAAATGAGCCTCTGATAAGTTTTTAAAGGTTCCTTTTCACTTCCATAACTAATTCTTGGAAGGTAAAAATGAAAATAAATCTTTCATAATAGTTTCTTTTAACTGACTTTTGATTTCCCCTTCGTGCTTCTTAAAAGTGAGTTAATAAGTAAAATTATTTTATTTTCCCTTGCACAAAGTGGTTCAACTTATAAACAAGTTAAAACAAAAATAGTATGCTTAGACCTTTTAACTTTAATATTTTCAGCCTAATAATATGCTTCAAGTCCCATACTGAGATAAAATCTGGAGTATGATCATCACATACATCTGCGTTGTGATAGGTGTGAGTAGCCCTTTAATAAAATGTATTCAATCCATTATTCTAGTAGCAATAATCATACCCTTTGAAACTTTATCCATGATGTCAAAAAATCCCAATTCTCACATTCTCATAACAAATCATTAAAGTCCTAAGTTTGTATCTGGTATCTCACTTCTTGTTAAACATCTCTACTTAGGTTTCTCAATAGTGAGTTTAAGTAACATGCTAAAGTACTTAGATGGGCAATTACATGTGTTTCATTGCTCTAGAAGGCCTTGCTGCACATATGAATGATCACACTCTGAAGTTATAATCTGAGCTAGAATAGACATTTGCCCCAATAATATTTCTTGTTGCAAATGGCATTACATACATCTTATCAAGTGTCATTTAGTAAATCAAATCCATCAATAGCATCCAACAATCCCACTCCTTTTGCAGACTTTAGTCTTGTGGTAAGTACCTCTTTATATTGTACTCAGTAGAGGCAGACTGTCCAAAATTTGGCTTTATCCAACTAGATTAGGAACTCACTGATGTTTTCAAGAATTATGTGTAAGAGTGCATTCCTTCGAACCTATGTATGGACTTTGTTTTCCACATCTCACATACGTATCTACCAGAGTATTTCACATAATATCTTATGCTTTGATGGTTGTCCGTTACTGACTAAAAAACTCTAGCTTGGGCATATGTTGTTGCAAGTATGGGCCTAACTAGTGTTTTCATTGATGTCAACATACTCATGTTGCATTGATGAGAAGGATTGGATGAGTAGTGAGGAGCAATGGAGACCGTGAAGTGGAGATCCCAGCTAAGATGTAGATCAGAGGTTGCAGTTCAAAGGGTTTGTAGATATGAGTCTTGAGATGATCCAGTCAAGTTTTCAAAGGTTCGCATGAATATCTAAAGAACTTATGGCCGCTCAAGTAGAACTGGCTCTGACAGGTGTTCAGAGGTGACAGAGTGACACAGATAGGTCCGGAGAGATCTGGAAATGCTTTATCCCATTCTGCGTATTTGAGGGAGTGTTGAGGACATCCTTGTGAAGTGTCAACTCTATTGGTTCATGGTTTGAAGGTCCAGAAGTGCCTATTCCTTTGTGATAGTAATGACAAACTGTGTTCTTAAAGCTCCAGATGAAGGAGAGAAGAATTCCAGCAAGTAGATGAAGTATGGATGCTCTTGGTGATTCTAGAAAGGTTGTGGTAATCTTTGGATCATGTCCAGTTCATGTTGGTGGTCCGCATTGAAGTTAGAGTGCACATTTGAAGAATAACCACTGGATGATGGTGTTCTTCCTGAGACTGGCTGACCAGATGTATTATACATCTTGCAGATGTTCTAATAGATGTTTTTTGACTTAGATGATTATTCCTAAGTTGATGCCTTGTATAAATAAGGGATTGTGAAGTCTTTCCAAAGTGTGTCTTGTGGTGATGAATGTGTGGTAGATAAGAGGAGAGTGAAAGGTAGAGCAGAAGTATTGGGCTTAAATGGAACTGATTCAAGCATGGTGAAGATGCTATTCTCCACTTCATGTATGTTATATTTATTCTTTTGTAGATAGTGTGTCTCTTGTAGGCAGTGAGCCTCTTGTGAGCAGTGTGCTTGAGCAGTGAACCCTAATTGGCATGTGCCATTTTGTTCTTTCTATTCTTCTAACAGAGAATACAATCTTGGGTTAATCACCCCGTGGTTTTTCCCTTAACCAGGTTTTCCACGTCAAAATCTTGGTGTCTTATGTGTTGATGTGTTTCTACTTTTGATTTGAATGCATTATAGTTCATGATTAATATTCTGCTAATCACTAAAGAAGATCTAAGTGTTTAATTGGAGAAAGTTTTGCACAACTGATTCACCCCCCCTCTCAGTTGTGTGCCCTAAGTCTAACATGGGCTGTTGGGACAGGAGAATTTAAAAAATTTCCTATATTCTTACTCATCCACATCTGACCAAATCATAAAAAATTATGCCCAAAATCATACCAGAAGTGGATTCAAATCCCCTAATTTCAGCAAGACATCCCTTTTTGTCATACCAATCCATGTTCTATGAGGAACTTGTAGAAATAGTTATCAGCATAAGAATAAGCATCGACAAGAAGATTTAAAAAATTAGCAAGGGAGAAAGTGGCACCGATGACTTTTCATCAGGGAGAAAAATGTATGGTCACACCAATTGGCATAAGGAAACACTATCAGGTAGTATTTTACAAAACCTCTCGATGGCATAGATCATACTGATGGAGTATTTTGGCAAAACTCTCACCAAGCATTTCATGGAATCAAAGGAAATAGTGGTCATCGGTAGGAGATGAACATCAGAGTGAAAGATTAATATGTCTCCGATACTCTGATGTCTCAATGAATAACAAAAGGTGTTTTGGGTATAGGTCGTGCCGATATGTATAACCATTGGCAAAAACAAATGAATCAGAACAAGTTTTACAAGTCTAGCCAAAGCAATTCTCACGATGATGTCGGTAACATATTCTGATCCAAGATATAAAAGGCCATTGAGGAGATGACTACAATCGGGTATCCATAAATATGTTATCCCGATGACATAGATTACCTTGATGATAATGATAGTCAAAGTTCATCGACGAGACTCTCACCAATAGCCATATCGGTAACACTTGAGAGATCAAGGAAGAATAATAATCACACAATGATGAAGAAAGTCATGCCGATAGCAACTATGCCCACTTCCACATTGAGTAAGGCATGGAAATCTCTTGCCGATACGATATCACAAATGAAATATAACATCAAGGAGACAATTAAAGGGAAACATACAAAGGGATATACAATGGTAATATACATCACGGAACTGAAAGGGATATGAAATATAGTTTTATTGTTGTATGTTTCGGATACGTACATTGCGGTGTACATACAACATAGAAATCAAAGGAAGTTAAAGTTTAATATAAAGGATGCATCATAATTTCATTTATATCAAGAGACACATTTCACTTTATATACATGGCGGAGCCAAAAATGAATGAACTATGGTTCATAAAAGCAAGAAGTCTGGAAAGGAGATACAATTGAGTTTGTATGTATCGGGCATTGTATATGAAGGTTGGATACAAGTAGTGTTGTAACATGGAGTACAAGTGAGAAATAAGGTGGGTCCCACCGCTTGCACATTGGGCTTGTATAATAACAATGTATATCTTTGATATAAAAGCTGATATATAAGAAAAGATGCAGGTAAGAGTATACATGACCAGATATGTAATTAATTCCATTTTGTTTTATAGACCCAACGGACTCTGCATCTTGTATGTATGTCCTGAATCTATATACAAAGATTGAAAGGAAGGAAATTTCAACACAATATAGAGGCCAACCACATATGCATATGTATATGAGATACAGAACGATAAAACTTGCATATACAAGTCCCATAGTTAGCTAAAAATGAATCCAATATTAAAGGGCAATTATCCCATGCTCTTAAAATCCAACCTAGTGGTGTATCTACTAAAAAAGTCAAATAGATATATACAAATGCATCCGATGTAAATTCTGAATACTGTTATCCTCAAATAGAGATTATAGAACATTTCAAAGACAAAGAAGGTTAAAACTAAGATGTTTTAATATGTTGAAGATAATTAATTAAGTGAAGAGTTGCATCGAATGGTTGTCCAAAGGGTCACAACCCTAACAAATGCACAACATATATATAAAGATGAAATCAAATGAAAGTGGGAGAGATCAGCGATAGAATATAATACATATAGTTCAAAATGTTTTCAAAAGACCATGTTGCAAGTATATTATTGAAGAATTAAATTGGAGTTCTCTGATCTTATGGTTTTATTCTAGCATCAATTGTTTGTTAAAGTTACTCAATTGTGTAGTTGTCTCCAGTTCTGTATTTCCTTGTTATTCAGATTAATATATCAAGTATATATTTAATTTGTCAATACACATTTGTTGTAGTTGTGTGATTTGATTAATTGGTTTCCATAAAAGGAATTAAAATCCTTTTGATCAGTCATAGTAAATTGGAAGTGTTAGTTTGGATTACTAAGAAGAGCCATATAATTAGGATTTTCATTCTGTCTCCAAATTAATATTATCTATTATTCTTGCATATTTCATTCAATTGGTTCCTTCAAGAAAGGATTAAATTGCCTTCTGGTGAATAACAAGAAATCTAATTATATTGGTTGGATTATTAAGAAGAGTTTGTCAGTCATCTCCTTACACGTTTATACAAGTTATAAACTAAAATTGTGTCAAACAATTAGAATTATTACCCATTATAAGCCACTAGTCTTAGTCCTTCATTTGACTCTGTTTACCCAACAAGGCACTGGTCTTATTTCAATGTACCATTAAAATCCTTTTATTTGCACAATCATAAAATTCACTTTGATATTGCTTATACCAACCATTCATCAGATATTAGAATTAGTTAGCAAGCTTTCATCTATCCTACACCATTTGCCACTATAGGTAGATCCATTTACTCAGTCAAAATAGTTGTATTCAATCTGCTTTAATTTCCAAGGTTTACCCACCTAGGTGTAGCAGGATCTAAAGTGTAGGAAATCATTAAACCCAAAAGGTTGATTTCGTCGAGTTAGTTAAAAAACATTGCCAATCTAAACATAGAGCCTGGCATCCTCTTAGGATTAGCAACCTGCATTTTTGAGACCTGACAAATTGGCAACTCCACTGGGGACTTAGATAAAAGACCTTAGTAATAAACCATTCCTTTCATAGAGTCATTTCAAAAACTTTAGTTTGGTAACTATGCTGGCAAGAAGAATCCAGAAAGATAAATTATAAACTTTTCCTATTTACAAAATAGGTGGCAACTCTAGAAATTGTTATAACAAAAAGTTGATACCAAATGGATGGTAGGAGATCCAAGATGGAGGGCAAGAAATTGCAATCATCTCCACCAATTAGAAACATCTCCAAAAGAAATGGAGCTTCAAATTATTCTCACCAAGATAATAACCAGGAGACTCAAGAAGATAGTGCTAGGCAAACTATTGAAATTCACAATAAATTTACACCTCTGCATGAATCAAATGAAAACCTCAACACAGTAACTAATGACATATTGGCTAAATACAGACCTGATCCTCAAGAACAGCTTGAGTGTGAAGCATGGGCCATGAGGGAAATTGATCAAAGACAAGCTGAATATGATTTCAAGATGCCATTACATTAGGGAGAAGGGGTAAAACATGGGTTCTCAAATCAAGAAATAAATGAAAACCCAAATAATTCAGGAAGTATGAGTGAAGAACAGTAGGATGTACTCAGGCTCCAAAAAGAACTCGAAATGTTTAAGATATAGGAGACTAAGAGGTTGTTGCAATAGGAGATCCAATAGATAAAAAGTAGAGCTAAAACACCCCCCCAAAATATGTACCTCCACATAGGGGAAACACTACAAGGAATCCACAGCAAAATCTACATCAAAATACAGGTGTTGCTTCAAATTCACAAGCATCCAGAATTCATCAGAATACTATTCCTAAAGTTCCTAGACCACCTCCCATGCACAATACCTCTCAACATATGGTTAATCCTTACCCACCCCTTGGCCAACAATATTATAGACCACCAAATCCTTATATAAATCCCCACATAAACCCACAACAACAATTTTCCACCTCAAAACCTCACAAACAAATGTAGCCAATTCGATTTGACTGGGTATCAGTTGTATCCATATCCTATGGATAGTAATTGGAGAAATATGGTTCCCAAGTTTACTAGGAACAGTGTAATATCAGCTGAAGGTCACATCAGAAGCTTCAATGCTTTCATACAAGATATTGGTATGGATTGGGAAGATATTAGAATGAGGTTATTCATGATGTCCCTGACTGAAGATGCAAGAGACTGGTTCAACATCTTACCTAATGCCTCAATCAGTTCAATAACTGCTTTCCATAATCAATTTAAGGAGTAGTATGGTAATTAGTATGCCCCTGAATTTGCATTACATGAATTGGTAAGTATCCAGAAATACCAAAATGAATTAGTGTATGACTTCAATTTGAAATTTTCCAAATTACACAAAAAAGTACCACACAGATCCAAACTGTCCGATCTAGTAGCATTGAGTATTTATATGAAAACATTTGATCCCAAGATAGGGTATGAACTTAGAAACTGATGCCCTGCTACCCTGGCTAAAGCACAGAAAGTGGCATTAACTATTGAGAACAATAGGAAAGCTACAGGTATGGTTAGCAAGAGAGATAACCCTAGAAATGCTTGGAACCCAAATGTTTAGTAGACTAAACAAGAAGGTCAGCATAGGCATGAAAGGCCCAGGTTGCATGATATGTCGTACAATACAAATTGGAAAGATGGGAGACCCATTGATAACATCAGAAAGCAACATTATGGCAAGGATACCCCTGACCCTCTAAAAGGAAATATGGCACATATGGTAGAAGATAGACCTTGGTGTCTGGTGTGTAATCTACCACATTCACCTGAGTATTGTGAGGTGGCTAAAATAATACAACAAGAAGAAATGTTATACAATTATAACAGAGACAATCACACTATAAACATGATGCAAGATACACTATATTTACTGACTGAAGACTATTCTTCTACAAAGGAAGAGGGATATTAATATGATGTGGGAAATTAGAGACATCATATCCATATGGGAAAACAAGAAGTGTTCTTAGACTAGGAGGATGGTTATGAGGAACCTACTTATTATAATAATCAACCATATAATCAATAGAGAAAGCCCACTAAAAATGAAAGAGAGGCTCTTACAATAGCTGCAATAGCTCAAGCTAAAAATGCCTATAACTTAAGGAACTAGACAGTGAATGTTGAATAAGGAACACCTAGGAGTGTATTCATAAAAGATCAAAATTACAAAAAGAATAATGCAAAGTCATCATTCAAAGAACTAGAAAAGGATGGTAAGAGTAAAATGAAAGAAAAATCACAAAATCAAGAAAAAGAAAATATAAAGATAGAAAAGAATGACTAGACTATGGCCCATTATTTTGACATTGCTCATGCAATATCTCAGGTAAAGATATCAGTTCCACTTCAAGAAATGATGAAAATAGATAAATACATAAATATAGTAGTCAAACTAATTTCAGATATACCAAATTAGAAACATAAAGGATCTAAAAATAGAACAAACAATGTTCATCAAGAAACATTCCAAATGCCTGAGGTATACTTAGGTGATACATTGACAAAGAATCCCTCACAGGTGGACCCTTTCTACACTACATTATTGATCAAAAATAGGATAGTGAGGAATTACATGATTGATTCAAGTGCTGCCATGAACATCATGCCAATAGCAGTTATGAAAGAGCTAGGAACGTGGGTTGACACTACATTTGGTAGGTGTTATGCAATGGATAACAGATCCATCCTAGTCATTGGTATTATGAGGGATGTGGAGATAAAACTTGCCTCATACCCTAAAGTAACTTATAACATTGATATTACTATGGTTCACATCCCACCATATTATGGAATGCTTCTATCGAGACAATGGGCTACCATGGCAGGAGGGAATGTCCAATTAGACTTATCATATGCCACAATACTAGTGGGAGGTAAAGAAATCAAGTTGTGCAGGGAGCCAAGGTATGAAACTATTATAGAACGCTTGGATCAACATCAAATAAATTTATTTTGTGATATAGATTTGGGAGCCTTCAATGTTAAGAAAAATTAGCCAGAATTATAGAATACTGATCCAATACACATTGAATCTAAAAAAAAGAAAATGATGTGTGGAAGATGTATTTTGATGGTGCATGCAACAAAATGGGAAATGGGGCCGGAGTAGTATTTATTTCACCAAGAGATAAAACTTTCAAATACTCTTTTTTGTTAACATTTGAATGCACAAACAATGTAGCAGAGTATGAAGCTTTGCTCATTGGTTTGAACATAGCTACAAAGCATAAGATAAAAAAGTTAGTTGTATATGGTGATTCTGAATTCGTTACTTCCCAAGTGAGAGAAATACCTGTCAAAAAACAAGAGGTTGAAATAGTACAAAAATGTAGTAAGGGATGATATTGAGTTATTTGGTGCCTTTTCAATCAATTGGATTGATAGGTCAAAAAACATTATGGCAGATTTTCTAGCGAACATCGCATTAAAAAGGGATGATGTCACATTAGGAGGCATTACAGAGGTTGAATTCAAAACAGACCCACCATCCTAGATAATATACATAATTGGCAAGTGTTTGATAATGATGCTGATATAGTCAACTTCCTACATTGTGCTGGTCATTATGAAAATCAGGAGATTGATTTTAATGCATTTGTAGAAGAACATGATGGGAAGGAAACCCTTTTTGGTCAAGAGATAGTTCAGTTGAAAACAAATGAAATACCTAAGGGACTTATAGCATTGGAAAAGGCATTTGATGAACATGATAGATTTAAAATGAAAGACACACCAGTGATAAAAAAATAACCTTGAGGAGATTAATTTGGGGACACAGGCAGCCCTGAAGAATGTATATATTGGAAAGAATCTTGACCCCAAAATCAGGAGCAGGATCATCAACTTGCTTAGAAAGTATAGACATGTATTTGCCTTGTCATATGATGACCTGAAAGCATATAGAGAGGATCTATTTTAGCATGAAATACCACTAAAACTAGATGCTAAACCATTCAAGCAAAAATAGAGGCCTATCAATCCTGCATTAGCTCCTAAGATGCTAGAAGAACTTACAAAATTAAGGGATGGAGCTATCATTAAACCCATCAGACATTCCTCCTGGGTTTCTAATTTGGTGCCTATCAGGAAAAAGAATGATGATATTAGACTATGTGTGGATTTTAGGAATTTAAACAAGTCTTCTCTTAAGGACAACTATCCCCTCCCCAATATGGAAGCAATCCCAACCAAGCAAGCAACAAGTAGGGTGGTGATTAATTTTATGGTGGAAAATATTATATTCTGATTTGGCACTCCAATAAGGTTAATCACAGACAATGGAATGTGTTTCAAGTCTGATGAATTCAAAAATTTCTGTAGTACACATGGCATCAATGTGTCCTATGCTGTCCCATATCATCCACAAGCAAATAGACAGGTAGAATCCAGCAACAAAAGCCTCCTAAAAATCATAAAAAGAATGTTGGAGGGAAATAAGAAAGAATGGGATTCAAAGTTAAGAATGGTTGTATGGGCTGATAGGATTATTGTAAAAAGAGCAATTGGGAGATCTCCTTTTGAGCTAGTATATGGAACACAAGAAAGAATGCCATTAGAAAATCTCATACTAGTTTACAAGTTCATTCTTCAGGAAGATTTAAACGTTCCTGAACCAACGAAGGAAAGATTAGAACATCTTGCAGAACTAGATGAAACAAGGAGACAAGCCCAGAGGCAGAATATTAAGTTGCAATCACAAGTGAAATACCTCTTTGACCAAAAAGCCAAAGATAGGAAATTTGAGATGAATGACTTAGTGCTAATGTAGAATGCTAGGTGCCAAGAGAAAGGAAAACACAGAAAGTTTGAAGCTTTATGGCTAGGTCCTTTTGTTATAACTAGCAAAGGAGGTGATGACTCTTACTATTTGCAGAACATGTCCAGAGAAGAGCAGGAACTGCCTGTGCATGGGCAATATCTAAAGCCTTTCTTCTCATAATCATGCACAAAGAGAAGTGAG
This sequence comes from Cunninghamia lanceolata, assembly GCA_027924645.1. Lineage (NCBI taxonomy): Eukaryota > Viridiplantae > Streptophyta > Pinopsida > Cupressales > Cupressaceae > Cunninghamia > Cunninghamia lanceolata. The sequence continues at coordinate 14,137,335 of BSBN01000068.1, read as the reverse complement.
TGTTGCCAGTGCATGGAAAACCCTTAAAAAATTCTCAAAATATTTTATTCCATGCACAGTAGTCTAGGGAAATCAAAAGAGATTAGGATCTGCCAGTACATGGACAGTCCTATCAATCTCTAATATATATATATATATATATATATCTTTTCCATATATAGTAGTATAGGATCATTCCCGTTCCCCATCATTATCACCCCCCATTCTCATACAATCTTGTGAAACCGCAATCTCGAATAAATGAAGCATATGGTCTACTTCCCCAAGAGATCTGAATTCTTGTTATACTCACAAGGAGTATACATCCCAGATAGAGCCACTATTGGGGCAGGAGAATTTAAAATTTTTCTTGTATTCTTACTCATCCATATCTAACCAAATCATAAAAAATTATGCCCAAAATCATACTAATAAGTGGATTCAAATCCCCTAATTTCGGCAAGACATCCCCTTTTTTCATACCAATCCATGTTCTACAAGGAACTAGTGGAAATAGTTATCAGCATAAGAATAAGCATCGGCGAGAAGATTTCAAGAATCACCGAGGGAGAAAGTGGCACCGATGACTTTTCATTGGGGAGAAAAATGTATGGTCACACCAATCGGCATAAGGAAACACTATCAGGTAGTATTTTACAAACCCTCCCGATGACATAGATCATACCGATGGAGTATTTTGGCAAAACTCTCACCAAGCATCTCATGGAATCAAAGGAAATAGTGGTCATCGGTAGGAGATGAACATCGAAGCGAAAGATTAATGTCTCTAATACTCCAATGTCTCAATGTATAACAAAAGATGTTTTCGGTATAGGTCGTGCCGATATGTATAACCATCGACAAAAGCAAATGAATTAGAACAAGGTTTACAAGTCTAGTCAAAGCAATTCTCATGATGATCTCAGTAACATATTCTGATCCAGGAAATAAAAGGCCATCAAGGAGATGACTACAATCAAGTATCGATAAATATGTTATCCCGATGACATAGATTACCCCGATGATAATGATAGTCACATTCATCGATGAGACTCTCACCAATAGCCATATCGGTAACACTTGAGAGATCAGGGAAGAATAATAATCACACAGCGATGAAGAAAGTCATGCCGATAGCAACTATGCCCACTTCCACATCGGGTAAGGCATGGAAATCTCTTGCCGATACGATATCACAAATGAAATATAACGTCGAGGAGACAATTAAAGGGAAACATACAAAGGGATATACAATGGTAATATACATCATGGAACCGAAAGGGATATGAAATACGGTTTTATTTTTGTATGTTTCGGATACATACATTTCGCTGTACATACAACACGGAACTCAAAGGAAGTTAAAGTTTAATATAAAGGATGCATCATACTTTAATGTATATCGAGAGATGCATTTCACTTTATATACATGGCGGAGCCAAAAATGAATGAACTATGGTTCATAAAAGCAAGAAATCTAGAAAGGAGATACAATTGAGTTTGTATGTATCGAGAATTGTATATGAAGGTTGGATACAAGTAGTGTTGTAACATGGAATACGAGTGAGAAATAAGGTAGGTCCCATCGCTTACACATTGGGCTTGTATAATAACAATGTATATCTTCAATTTACAAGCCAATATACAAGAAAAGACACAAGTAAGAGTATACATGACCAGATATGTAATTAATTCCAGTTTGTTTTATAGACCTGATGGAGTCCGTATCTTGTATGTATGTCCTGAATGTATATACAAAGATTGAAAGGAAGGAAATTTCAACACAATATAGAGGCCAACCACATATGCATATGTATATGAGATACAAAATGACAAAACTTGCATATACAAGTCCCATAGTTAGCCGAAAATGAATCCGATATTAAAGGGAAATTGTCCCATGCTCTTAAAATCCAACCTAGTGGTGTATCTACTAAAAAGGTGAAATAGACATATACAAATGCATCCAATGCAAATTCTAAATACTATTATCCTCAAATAGAGATTACAAAACATTTCAAAGACAAAGAAGGTTAAAATTAAGATGTTTTAATCTGTTGAAGATAATTAATTTAGTGAAGAGTTGCATCGAATGGTTGTCCGAAGGGTCACAACCCTAACAAATGCACAACGTATATATAAAGATGAAATCAAATGAAAGTGGGAGAGATCAATAGTAGAATATAATACATACAGTTCAAAATGTTTTCAAAATACCATGTTGCAAGTATATTATTGAAGAATTAAATTGGAGTTCTCTGATCTTGTGGTTTTATTTTAGCATCAATTGTTTGTTAAAGTTACTCAATTGTGTGGTTGTCTCCAGTTCTGTATTTCCTTGTTATTCAGATTAATATATCAAGTATATATTTAATTTGTCAATACACATTTGATGTAGTTGTGTGATTTGATTAATTGGTTACCATATAAGGAATTAAAATCCTTCTGATCAGTCATAGTAACCTGGAAGTGTTAGTTTGGATTACTGAGAAGAGCCATATAATTAGGATTGCCATTCTACCTCCAAATTAATATTATCTATTATTCTTGCATATTTCATTCAATTGGTTCCTTCAAGAAAGGATTAAATTGCCTTCTTGTGAATAACAAGAAATCTGATTATATTGGTTGGATTATTAAGAAGAGTTTGTCAGTCATCTCCTTGCACGTTTATACAAGTTATAAACTAAAATTGTGCCAAACAATTAGAATTATTACCCACTATAATCCACTATTCTTAGTCCTTCATTTGACTCTATTTACCCAACAAGGCACTGGTCTTATTTCAATTTACCATTAAAATTCTTTTATTTGCACAATCTTAAAATTCACTTTGATATTGCTTATACCAACCATTCATCAGTTATTAGAATTAGTTAGCAAGCTTTCATCTATCCTACACTATTTGCCACTATAGGTAGATCCATTTACTCAGTCAAAATAGTTGTATTCAATCTGCTTTAATTTCCAAGGTTACCCACCTAGGTGTAGCAGGACCTAAAGTGTAGGAAATCATCAAACCCAAAAGGTTGATTTCATCAATTTAGTTAAAAAACGTTTCCAATCTAAGCATAGGGCCTAGCATCCTCTTAGGATTAGCAACCTGCATTTTTGAGACCTAACACAGGCTTTGAGCTTGAATAGAATCAAAATATTCTAGGTCATGAATACCCAAATCTCGAAGCTTAAGAATAGCAGTGCCAACATGAACTAACAAGAAAGCCATGCAATCAATTGAACTTGCCATGCTACTAGAGTGACATCTTTAATCTATTTCATTGCTGAACTTGTTCCATTAGTCATATCTCCATGAGGCCTCTTCCTTAAACCTCTCTCCTTATTTCACTTTGTTTTCGCTTTCATATGCAACAACACTCTTCATTTGGAAAAGCTCTTCATAATGAACCATGCTACCCTCCACAAGAATATAGAATTTAATATCCATTACATTGGCTTGTAAAATAGTCTTGAGCTCATAAATTTGTTGATTTCATTCCACAATCTAATGTGAATACTCCATATCACATGTAGCTACAACTAGTGCACCATCAGAAATTCTAACTCCACGATGCAATTCATATTACTCACATAATCAATGAAGAATAGATATAGTATCTTCAATTGATGATTGACCCGCATATACTTGTTGAAATTTGCGCTTAAGTGTGGCATCCTTCCTAATATATTTGTTATTAGAAAGCTTCCTCATTTGAAAGCTTTCTTGAATTTAATGGATAATTTTAAAGTTGAACATGAAGATATTTTCATGAAATTCTTCGTGCAATATCTGGTAGAAGAAGCTAGGGAATGGTATAGGAATCTTCCAGACTAGAGTATTTCATCTTGGGATGATTTCATGAGGATCTTCAGATAATGGTATGGAGATAAGACTAACCCCAATTTCATTATAAATGAATTCACTAGTATAACAAAAGGGTCAAATGAGCCTGTCACTTATTTTAATGCAAGATTTACCAAGGTACTAAATAACTTGCCACCACATATGAGACCAAATGAACCCATGTGCATGGTTTTATACACTAATGTCTTTGATGCTAAACCATCTTATGAATTGAGAGACAAGAGTCCAGCTACTCTCAGAGATGCTTTTAGGATTGTAACTAATATTGAGAACAATAGGAAAGCATTTAGCAAAGGTAATAGGAGGGATGATGTAAGAATCTTGCAAAATCCAAACAATAGGATCTAGAATACTCAGAGTAATGGTTCCACATCTAAGAATAAGTTGGATAAATTGACAAATGCTTTTAAGGACTCTAGTTATAATCTTGCAAGAATAGAGAAAGGACTAGGCCCTTTAAAGAAAAATTATCGAAGACCAGAAAAAAGACCACAGTTGCATGATATGCCATACAATACAAAATGGTAAGCCCATATTGAACAATAACAATAATCTGAAGTCTCAATATGGTAAGGAAACTCTGATCCATTGAAGAAGAATGTCAATGTTGTTAAGGATACCCCTTGGTGCATGGTATGTCAAAAGCCTCATTCATCGGCACAGTGTATGATTGCTCAATCCTTTCAGAATTATTGCAATGAGTGTAATGAACCCTAGTATGTTGAAGATGATAGTGTTAATATGTTTTTTTACTAGTGGAGACTCTTCTTCTTCTGATGAGATTGATGTAGATGCTGATGTGGTTCAAAAGAGGTATCATAAGGAGCAAATTTGTCAACAGATTTTCTCAGATGAGAAGGATGAAGATCAGTATGTTTATGCACAATATTCACATTTTACAAATGTGAATTTAAGGAGACCTTCTGATGAGGAGATCAGAGCCCTAACAACTATTGTAGTTGCTCAAGTCAAGAGTAATTATAATCTTAGGAGTCAGGCTCAAACTGGTGACTCTGGTCAACCAGGAAGCATATTTGTGAAACAACCTCAGAATAATTTCAGAGGATTTGAGTCACAAAAGAATTAGAATAATGATAATAGGAAGGATTCAAAAGAAAAGTCAGACCATAATGCCAATAGTTTAGAAAATAAGGCAAATCAAAATGAGGATAAATCTATAAATTCTAATGGTTCAATTAATAGTCAAAATACTATAGACACTAAAGCTACACAAACTCATGAGAGAAATAGAAATGTGGGGCAGAGTACAACTATTATACAAAATTATGTCCCATTTGACATTATTCGAGCATTATCCCAAATGAGGGTTTCTGTACCATTGCTTTAGATGATGAAGATTGAAGAATATAGGAATAAAGCATTGTCTTTAATTTTAGGGATACCTAACCATGCAAATCAAGCTACCAAGGATCATGGCAAAACTCAAGAGAAGGAAGCTAATGAATAAGAAATTCCTTAAGTGTATTTAGGGGAAACCCTAACAAAATGTCCATCACAAGTAGATCCATTACATGTATCTCTCATTATCAATGGGAAAGTGATACGAAATTGTATGCTTGATTCAGGTGCATCCACAAACATCATGCCTTTGGCTGTCATGGGACAAGATGGGCTGAAAATAGATAAGGCATGTGGTAAGTTCTTTGTTATGGATGCTAGAGAGTGCCAGTAATTGGAATCATGAAAAATGTAGACTTCAAGCTTGTTGTGTATCTAGAGAAGAATTATACTATGAACGTGACTATGGTTGACATCAAGCCACAATATGGGATGTTACTATCATGGAGATGGGCAACACTAATTGGAGGAAGCATGCAATTGGATTTGTCATATGCCACGATTCCTATGAATGGCAGGAATGTCAAACTAGATAGAGAAGAAAGGGTACTTGACATAGTTGAAGAACTTGAGCAGGCTGAGTAGGTCTGTTTTGTTGATACTAACTATGATAATTTTCAAGTAGTATCATGTGATTAGAATAGAAACAAAAAACAACACATTGATACTAAATTGGAAAAATTGAAAGACCAAGAAGTGATCTGGTCCAAGTATTTTTATGGGGCATTCTCTAAAGAGGGCTCAGGTGCTGGAGTAGATTTTATCTCCCCAACTAGTGAGATATTTAAGTTTTCTTTCCTTTTGAAGTTTAGGTGCATAAATAGTATTGCAGAGTATGAGGCTCTTCTGCTAGTTTTAAATGTTACAATTAAGCATGGGATTAAGCTTCTCAAGGTGTTAGGAGATTCACAACTAAATTTTTCTCAAGTGAGAGGTAAATATGCTTCTAAAAATAAAAGGTTGAAGTAATATAAGCATGCAGTGTGGGATTGTGTAGAGTTGTTTGATGCATTCTCAATTAATTGGGTGGAAAGGTCTAGGAATATTTTGGCAGACTTCCTAGCTAATGTTTCAATCAGGACAAATGATATCACATTAGCTGATAGTGCACATGTTGAGATCAAATTTAGACCTTTAGTCCCAGAAAACATATGTAGCTGGCAATTTTTCAAGGATGACAAGGACCTATTGAGATTTTTGCATTGCATAGATGAGTATGAAAACCAAGAGATAGACTTTCAGAATTTTATGGAATTTGTAGATGGGAAAGAAACCATTTTTGGAAAAGAAGTGATACAACTCAAGACCAAAAGATTCCAAGAGGGTTGGTTTCTTTGGAAAGAGCATTTGATAATATTGATCAATTTGTAGCTAAGCCTTCTTCCACAAACAAGGAAGATTTGGAAGAAATAAACCTAGGTAGTGTTGACCTATTTCCCTCTGATCAAAGTCAAATGGTCCCCTTTAACAAATTCTTGTTGAATCCTTTAGGGACCCTATTTCTACGGACCTAAAACCTTCAAATTTCTATGTATATAGAGTCTTAGGGTTTAAAAATTTAAAAATCTTGTTCCTAAAGCACTAAAACCCTAAACCCTAGAGTCTTTTACAAGGGCCTGGATGCCTTTTGTTATAAATCCAAGTTGACCACCTATTGCCCATGTAAATTCCTTTGAGTTATAACTTCAAGTCTAAGTGGGTTGTTCTTACACTAGCCCCATCTGTCAAGTCACCAGCCCTGAGCCTTTTATTTTCACATTTTGACAAAAAATCTTTGAGTCTTTGAACCTAAGATTAGCAGGTTTAGAAGTTCGTGAACCACTTGACTTCCCAACTAGTCTCCAAGTCATGCATCTCTAAGCCTTTTTCATCATCGATCTTGGTTTCCTTTAAAAGAAAACCTTTCTTGTCAGGAGGTGGAAAGTTTTTTAAACTTTCAAACTCTCAAATCTTGTGGTTCAAAAGTTCCATAAACCTCTAACTAACCAAATGAATATGTTCGCTACTCCCTTAGTGCCCTCTCTGTCACATCTCTTAGGTGGGCTCTTATCTGCCGATAGTTGTAAAGTACATCAGGGGCTCATGGTCATAGGATTGATGATTCAAAAGGATAAATCAGACCATGCTAGGTGTCAAAGAATGAAGCAAAGAGGAAGGGTCGATAAGAATCAAATGGTTGCACAACGTCATAGGGGAATCTTGTCTACAAGAAAGATTCACTGCGTGGTTGTGAAATGATGACATGTGGCTTGTTTCTTGAGAAAGGAAAAGGTCTTGAGTAATGAAGATCCATGTGGAGAGCTTAGCGTGCTCGTCCAGAGCCAAATAGAGATGGCCCACTTCCTACTACGTGACCGTGATATACTACCACATAAGAAGAATCTTTGGCGAGCCTCAACACAAATTCAAAAGGGAAAGTGATGGTTGTCGATTCTAGAAAACAAATCTATCTATGACCATAATTCAAAGGAGACTCTCAGGCACTCCTGAAGGTGGGAAATCTTGTCATTTGGGAAATATGCAGATTTGATCAATAGGGGAATTTAGAGGTTGAAATTTCAAAGGTTTTCAGAGCTGATAGGGCATAGGATCAAAGGGTTTGAAGATTAAAGTGTTGTAAAAGCTTTGCTCAGGAGTTTTGTCTCTTATGCCATCAATGCAGATCCTATACCTCTCAGCTCCCCCTTTTTGGATATTTGTTGCATTTATGGTTATAGGCCAATGAATCAGTGACTCATCTTGAAGAGGGACAAATATCTCTCAACTATTAGAATCTAAAAAGATTATTAACCCATAAAACTAGTGCAAAGAATATATTTCTAAACTATGAATGCAAATGATACAAAATCAAAATAGTAACACAGAGTTAGTCTCCAAGAGAGTAATGCAAATGCTAGAAGCAAAATAGCATTAAGAGGATGCAAAAGCAAGAGATACAAAATACAAGCTAGGTAGCATGCTTATATAGACTAGGAAGAGGGAGGAGGTGGCAACACTGACCAATGAGGAGCAACCATCTATCAGACTAAAGATAGAAAAGTATCTTCCCAAGATAGCTAATGGATGCTCACATGTAGGAAGGTGACACCTCACAACCACTCACCTATTAAGACATGCTTTATTAACCTAAGCGAGATTAATAGAAGTGTAGAAAAAACCTAGGAATATAGGGAAAGAATAAATAACCCACTAGGAAATAAAAACCTACACTAACACCCCCCATAAGCGAAGCTTAGGTGGATGTAGAAATGGGTCCCGACAAATCAAGCCAGATGAGGTACCCATGTACATAAAATTCCCCCCCCCAAAGAGAGAGAGAGAAGAGACCCCCCCTAAAAGTAGAGAGAGTTAGGACTCCGAGTGAGAGGAAGAAGCCCCCCAAAAGATGAAGCATCTTGCACCCCCAGCAAAGCTCACAAATAAAGGAACTTGCTCTTAGTGAAGGGTTTGGTGAACATATCAGCAACCTGCTCAGAAGTTGGCTAGTAGCAAAGGTCGATGATATGCCCATGGATGAGCTCCTGGATGTAGTGCATGTGGACCTCAATGTGTTTGGTATGCTGATGATGGACCAGATTCCATGAGATCTGAATGGGACTCTGGTTGTGACAAAATATGACTGATGGCCATCTGATCTAGATACCAAACTCAGTGAGAAGATTCTAAAGCCAAATGGCCTCAGTGGTGGCATTCACAGCCCCTCGATACTCAGCCTTAGTAGAAGATAGAGCAATAGCAGACTGCTTCTTGCTTGACCAACAAATAAGACCTAAACCAAGCGAGAAGTTGTAACCTAAAGTAGACTTGAGATCTTGAGAATCACTCGCCCAATCTGAATCTGTGTAGCCCACCAAGTCAAGCTCAATGCTTGTTGCATAGTGAATCCCAAAAATGTGAGAACCCTGAATGTAGTGAAGGATCTACTTGGCTACTTTCCAGTGTAGCTCATGAGGCTCCAACATGAATTGAGAGACCATGCCTACAACATATGAAATGTCAGGTCTTGTATGAGTCAAATAAATGAGACTCCCAACAAGCTATCAGTACAAAGTGCCATCAACAAGTGGAGAAGAACACTAAGCCTCAAGTTTGACCTAGAAAGAAAGGGAGTCAGAGCAGGCTTACAATTAGCCATATGAAACCTCAAGAGCAAATCTAGAGCATACTTGGACTATGTGATGGTGATCCCAGAAGAAGACTAAAAGATCTCAATCCTGAGAAAGTAATGCAACAAGCCCAAGTCAGTCATCAAAAACCTGTCATGAAGGGCAGTTTTGACAGCCCCAATGGTGGATGAAGAACTCCCTATGATCAACAAGTTATCAACATACAGAACTAGAAATAGGAGTAAATCATGCTACTGTAGAATGTAGACATTAGGATCAGAATGGCACCAAGTGAACCCAACTGATAGAAGGAAGGAGTCCATCTTGGAATACTAGGCCCGAGGAACCTGTTTGAGGCCATAAAGAGACTTTTAAAGATGGCACCCAAGTGAAGAATCCTGAATGAACCCCTATGGCTGCTCCATGTAAATCTCCTCCCAAAGGTCACCATGAAGAAAGGCACTCTTCACATCCATCTGGTGTACTTCCCAACGATTGGTTGTAGTAATGGCAAGAACAAGTCGAATGGAATTCATTCGGGAAACTAGCACAAAAGTCTCAGAGTAGTCAATCCCAGGAACCTAGGAAAATCCTTTGGTAACCAAGTGAGCCTTATGCTTGTCAACCGATCCATCTGCTGCAAATGTTTTCTGATAGATCCACTTACATCAAACAAGTTTTCTTCCCTTAGGAAGAGGGACAAGATCCCAAGTGTGGTTCCTCATCAAGGAACTATACTCCTACATAGTTGTATCCCACTCAGGAATACCAGAAACCTCATGAAAAGACTGTGGATCAAAGGCAGTAGCAATGAAGACATGTGGAGCATCCTAGAACTATGAATGAGTCTACCTAGTGTCTGATGGATCCCCAACCCAATCACCTATAGACTGCAAGGTCTATCTAGCCCAAAGTGGACTGGAAGATGGAAAATCTAGAGGAGAATCATCAACCTCTAAATGATGACTAGAAGAGGAAGGAGGTGAGTCCTTTGAATCGCTCTCTGCATCAGAAGTGGAGAAGACTGCTCAGGGGAATCTGACTCATTAGAAGATTTGTCATGTATCCCAAGTGACTCCAATGTCAAAGTAGAAGGAGTTGGAGAAGTGATAGAAAGTGAGCTCAAAGAGCCCTCCTCAAACTGAACACTCCTCTCAATTAACAACTCATGTGTAGTAGGGTGGAGCAATCGATAACCCTTCACACTATCAGGATAACCTACAAATATGCAAGGTCTACTCTATGGGTCCAAGGCCATGCTTTTTTTTGCAGGAATGTGGGCCCATGTAGGAGAACCAAAAACTCAAAAGTGCTTAACTGATGGTTTCCAACTGCTCCAAGCTTCAAAAGGAGTGACTCCCTTCAAGGCTCAGTGATGAACATGGTTCTGGATATAACAAGCACAGTTAATGGCCTCTACCCAATATTGTGGTGCAAGAGATCTGGAGTGAATCATGCAGTTTGTCATTTCCTTCAAGGACCTATTCTTCTGTTCTGCAACACCATTCTACTGAGGATTGTATGGAATTGAATGCTACAAATCAATCCCCTCTGAAGTGCAAAACCTCTCAAACTGATGGTTGACATAGTCACCACCATTGTTAGTGTGCAAAATTTTGATGGCTTTCTCAGATTGCTACTCTACAAAAGTTTTAAAGTCCTGAATATGATCAAATACCTTTGACTTTTGTTTGAGAAAGTACACCCAAGTATATCGAGAAAAGTCATCAATGAATGTATGGACATATCTAGCCCTGTTGAAAGAAGGATGCTGAAATGGACCAGCCAAATCACTGTGAACTAACTCCAGTATCTGTGAAGCTCTCCATGCCTTACCTTTGTCAAAATTTTCCTTAGGATGCTTATCAAGAATGCAACCTTGGAAAACACCACCTAAAAACTAAACTAAAGGAAACCCTGTGACCATGCTCTGCTGGTTGAGCTGCTGCAAGTAGCAAAAGTTAAGATGGCCAAACCGCTCATGCCATAATCTACTCACATCATCAAAATGAGTGAGAAAAATAGTCAAAGGAGGATCAAGAACAAAGTGAGAAAATAGATAGAGTTGTGATTGATGATCTGCTCTCCCAACTGCAACTGTAGAACTACTATGCAACTCACGAATCTCCACTGAATCAAGAGTGAACTCAACCCACTTGCCTAAACCTGTGTGAGTGATCTGGTATACTGATAGGAGATTAGTTGATAATGAGGGCACACAAAGAACATCATGGAATGTGCCATCCCCCACATCAATAGACCCTCTCCCACACACCTCAACAGGAGTGTCATCACCTATCAAAATAGAAGGCATAGTACACGGCTCCAAAGATGCAAGTTCTTCCTTATATGAAGCCATGTGGTGTGAAGCACCCGTATCAAGAACCCAAGTGGATGGTGAAGAAGCAACTACAACAAGAGCCTTGCCCTTTCCTTTCCCCTTGTTTTCTTTTTCCTTATTAGACCCCTCATTAGAACTATGTTTGATAGACTCAGGAACACTGATATTATTCTTCTCAAGAATGTGTGTCAAGTGATCAATTTGTTTCTTCAGATATTTATGTTCATCATGACCAGATCTTTTACAATAGGCATATTGGACCCTCTCTTTCTTAGGCTTGTCGCCCTTGGAAGATTGGGTCTCATTAGTTGCTTTTAAAGCAACCGATATCTGATCCTTCTTCTCCTTGTTATTCTTCTATTTCTTATCCTTACTATTGTTGTTACTACTTTGTCCTTTTTGTTCTTTTGTGCCTTGGTTCGTAGCCAAGGCATGTGACTTAGAAGACTTAAGAATGCCCATTTGGATTAGCTTGTCCTGTTCCTGAGTGAGATTGACAGCAAAATCATCTAAAGATGGCATGATGAATTGAGTACCAAGTGCACCCTTAGTAGCATAGAAAGTAGAAACAAACACAGAATATTCTGAACTTATCTTAGAGAGAATACTAAGAATTAGTTGTTTATCTTTCTTTTCAATTCCACATTGTTTTAACTACAGCCTTAGTGATTTCAATTTAGTGAAGAAATCCTGGGTTGTGTTGAAATTACATGGACTTAAACTAATTAGTTCATTTTCCAACATATGACCCCTCATTGAATCTTGTGTACCAAATAGTGTTTCTAGCTTTATCCAGATTTCATTTGGTGTATTCAAAGACTCAATGTGAAAGAACAAATTAAGAGAAACAAATAAACACAATGTTCCATATGCCTCATCACATTTGTTAAACCACTTAGGCGTATCTTCATCTTTAGCAAGTTCAGTTTCAAGTCCCATAGTTATCCTATTTAATCCATCTTTCCTTAAGTGAATTGTCATGCGTGACTTCCACTAAAAGTAATTGTATGGAGTTACGATGGGCACATTTGTTTGATCCATGATGAAGAAATGTAGAGAAGAAATGTTGAAAATAAGATAACACAACCAAGACAACCCCCCCTTTTCACTCAATCAAAGAACCCCTCCAAGAAAATATGATTTGGCACTTTATATTAGTGTGTTTACAACTGCCACTAGCAAGAAATACTAAGTGGTCTTGATTTCAATGCATTACAAAACTCTCACAAAGAGCATATGCTAAAAATACAACTTTGGCATAATACCCAAGGAAATAAACAACACCACTGTGATCTACTCAAAAAATCATGCACTTTCAAAAAATGAATCACCTCGATATGAGGTCGTATGTGAAAGTGATGATCCTTCGAAGTTCTCAAAATGAGAACTTTGTAGTGTCATGACTAAGAATCTACAATTTCTAAAAAATTTCTACATCAAAATCAAAAAATGTCTACACTAATGCATAGAGCATGAAAAAATAGCCAAAATAAAAAAAAAAATTCATGAGAAACAGAGTCCATATGAGCAAGAATGGAGCATTTGAAAACTTCCTTCAAAACTGCAACTGCCAATGGAGAGGGGTACTGTTGTAGCTTTCTGAGTTCGATTCTACAAAATATACAGAATGCATGTAAAAATTGAAAGATACCCAGATGGTTTTTTTGTGTTGTGAATGAAACCCAGAAAGCATTTTTATTGTTGATGTACAAAATATGTTGATCCAGTGTAAATAGAATGCCTTTAGCTACAAAAAATGACCCCAGTAACCAAAAAATGGCTTGTAAAGGCTGAATAACCTACCTAAGACAAGAAAAAGGCATGTTGGAACTTGCAATATTGATTGAAAATACTAAATATGCAAGTTGGTTGTCAGATTTGAGCTTGAAACCTTGGTTCCGCAACTGTGTATGATGATCTCTGATTTTGGTGAAATGAAATCCAAATCTAACTTTCTGAAGCCTCATGGACATGTTGGAACAGATGGAAATGCTGCCAATATAACTAGAAACACTGTAATCAACCAAATTTCATAAAACGTGTGCAAACCCCAGAGATTAAAAAAATTCTGTCAAACTTTTCTGATTCTCAAGATCATCTAAAGATGCAAGAGAAGAGCATACTGGGTTTTTCAAAAAGCTATAATAAGATTTATTGGCCCCCCAAATCTCTCAAATATGGAAACTAAAATCTACTCTTACACATAGAATAGCTCTGATACTATGTTAGAATCTGAAAATATTATTAACCCATAAAACTAGTACAAAGAATAGATATCTAAACTATGAATGCAAATGATACGAAATCAAAATAGCAACACAGAGTTAGTCTCCAAGAGAGTAATGCAAATGCTAGAAGCAAAATAGAATTAAGAGGATGCAAAAGCAAGAGATACAAAATACAAGCCAGGTAGCATGCTTATATAGACTAAGAAGAGGGAGGAGGTGGCGACACCGACCAATGAGGAGCAACCATCTATCGGACTAAAGATAGAAAAGTATCTTCCCAAGATAGCTAATGGATGCTCACATGTAGGAAGGTGACACCTCACAACCACTCACCTAATAAGACATGCTTTATCAACCTAAGCAAGATTAATAGAAGTATAGGAAAAGCCTAGGAATATAGGGAAAAAATAAATAACCCACTAGGAAATAAAAACCTACACTAACATCAACCACCTATGGACTCTAGATCTTTTCTGCATTAATTCTTGCAGATAAACATCTTTCAGGTAGAGATATTTTTTGACAAAACCCATGGGAAAATGTAAGATATAAAAAAGGTTGGAAAATAGTTAGTCTTCATGTTTTTGTATTCCAAATAGAGTACTCATCTACTATAACCATGCCTTCTGATTGAATATATGCTAGTTATTTTACCTCTTCATGCTAATTTTAACTTTGTGTGATCTAAGAATGATGTGTCTATGAATGCTTAATTCCTCCTAATCATGTTTTGCTCCTTGCCTCTGTTAAAATTAGTTTGATGTGTGTATGTTTATTAGTTGTATCTAGTCATTTTGTGCATCTTCTCAATTTTGTGAGGGCTCTTATATTCAAACCTGGTGTATCACCTCCTTTTAATTTCAATTTTACTCCCTCTTCCTCTTTTCATAATCGATGGATGGATTAGGTTTAGTCTTAGGTTAGTTGAATCTCTCATTTAGCAAAGGAACTAGCCTCTCTCTAGAGATTTGACATCCCTATAGGGTCCTACATCTGGAGGTCATATCAATGTTTCACTAGTTTGTTAGATCCCTAAAAGTCTTCAACACTAGGTGCAAATCTATGTGACAACAGTTTCTTGCACTCTTGGTGGGACCAAAGCACAATCAATCAAAGAATCAAGCTACAAATTTAGTGTTCTTCTTAGCACTTTGTATTTTTGTAGAATTTTCGTGCACCTAGTGACTCTACAAGCTACTAGTTCTACTCAGTACCATTTTTTATGCTTGTTCAAACTAGGGCGTCTTCAAGAGGTTATTTCCAATTTGTTGAATTATCTATTGCTACTTCGAGGAGAAGGTCTGGGTTATCTAGGTCTCCTGTGGGAAGGGGTAGCACCTTAGTTTTACCTCTTTCAAGTGCTTAGTCCACAACCCCTCATGTTAGGTTTCAGTATAATAGAAGAAGCTTACATATCACTAGACTGAATTTGAACATTCCTATGATGGCAAAGAATTTGCCTTTTGTAACCTTCAATGGAGGAAGTCCAGTAGATTTGGTTGCATACAATAACATACTTGTTGCAAACCTAAAAAGTGTTTCACCCTTCATGGGTGATGGTTTTGTAACCCCTACTGAGCATATCAAAGATATATCCACCGTGTGCTCGGTCCATCATATATAACATGAGGATGTTGTAGTCTGTCTCATGGTTTCATCTTTCAATGAAAAAGCTTTTCAATGGTTCAGGAGCTTGACTTCTGCTTCAATACATACTTGGGATGAGTTGGGAGAGGCCCTCTACAAACAGTTTGGAGAGAGGGCATATAATGTTTCATTGCGTGAGAAGTTAACAACTATCAAGAGGGCTCTAAGTGAGATGCTAGAAGACTTTAACTTCAAATTCCAGAGGATGTGGGAGAGAATTCCAACTACCCTCATGCCATCTACACAAGGTGATTTCTTTCACTTTTGAAGAGTTTTAAATTCAAACATTGTTGTGATGATGCAATCAATGGGTGTTGAGACTCTACTAAATGGTTATGAGACAGCTCTGAAAGCTGAAAAATGTTTAATACAGGCTGGAAAAAGTACTCCCAGACCTCCTGTTCCACTTTTTCTAGAGCTTCCTTCCTCATCCCAATAGCCCATTGTTGCTCCTATCCTAGAGCCTAAAACTTCATCATCCTGTCTTTCTCAAGAAGAGAGTGATCTTAAGACCCTAATGTCTAATTTGACTAACAAGGTGAATAATATAGCTATTCAAACTACTCCCAAACCCTATTAGAACTATAACCAAGGGCAAATATCTAATCAGAATTAGAATCAAGGGTATAATCAAAATAGAAATTAGAACTAGAACCAAGGTTACCAACAAAATAGATACCAAAATCCTAACCCTGTAGAGCCTTTATAAACCATTAGAGCTATACAACAAATACCAGATGTGAATCTAGTTAGGGCCTTAGTCCCTACCCAAAACAATCTGGCCTAGGGGGTAGATTGGTGCTACCCTTGCAATAAATAGTATCACTATCAAAGGCAATGAATAGCATTCCTAAAGTGTCAAATGAGGTTACCAATGATGCTAGTTTGATGATATGGACTCCAAAGGATTTTTGTGCTATTAATCAGCCTATGGACAGTGTTGTTATGCCTATTGCAAACAACATCAGGTCAAAGAAGAGGCAATTGGAGGCTAGTCCTGTGCCTGTTGTGTTACAAAAAGAGCCTATTCCTAAGGCTAAAGTGGCCTATGACACAATTCCAATTCAGAGTAGCAAATCTATTGCTACAAAAGAAATTCCACCAGGCTTAAAATTGCCTAAACAAGCTACAAAACAATCCAAAAAGGGAACATGGATTCCCTCCATGCATAAAGCAACCACTATTCCATTAAATATTGTGGAACAAATGAAGAAAGCAAACATAAATGTTTCTACATGGGTAGTGATGTCCATCCCCTCTTAGAGGGATCTATTACAAGAAGCCTTAAGGCACTTCCCATTTGCTAAGTTAGTAGCATTAGATCCATCACAGTCTAGGGTAACCAATTGAAGGACAAGTAAGTATAGTCAAGAAACCTTCTTCTTTCTACTTTTCTTTGATCATTGGCAAATTTTTAGTGCATAACTATATGATAGACTCTTGGGCTAGTGTTTCAGTCATGCCTAAGAAGATAGCAGATGCATTAGGCATCAAGCATACCCTTATTTCATCAGGAGTAGTACAACTAGATGGTACCTCTGTGAACATTATATGAGTGATCAAGGGGCTGGACTCAACTTTGCATGCATGTCCTAACCTAACTTTCAAATGAGACATTTTAGTCATTAATCTTTCTCCCTTCTTTTCTACATGTCTGTCAAGGGACTTCACAGCCAAGGTAGGTGGCTACCTTTCATTTGATTGGTCTCATATGTTATTAAAGACTAGATATGGTACATGGTTTACCATTAAGGTTGAACCAAGTTTAGATTATCATGTGGAAAATTATGACCACAGTCTAGTAAACCCACATGTGATGATTCAGGGTGAGGAAGTGCATGACTCAGAACCTATTGAGGTAGAACCTTCACCTCTTCATATCCCTGACCTATTTTTAAATGAGTGGACAAAGGATCATGAATATTTTCATCCTTATGATACCACTAAGGCAACTGCCTTGGGCAACTACATGATCCATGAAGGGAATCCTTCAGTCTCTTTTGTACTTAACCCAGATAATGACTCCAATGGCCCATGGAAAATATTCTTTGATGGTGCAAAGAGTGGAAATGGAGCTGGTGTAGGTGTTTTGCTAGTCTCCCCAATTGGTAAGAAGTTACACATTGCTCATAGTTTGCATTTTTCCTACACAAGTAATGTAGTAGAGTACAAGGCATTGTTTCATGGCTTTTTGATTGCAAAAAAGAATAAAATCAGGCATATGGAGATATTTGGTGATACTGAATTGGTGGTCAACCAAGTTAGAGAGATGTGCAACAAAAACTAGCTTCTAAGAGTTTATAGACATAAATTTTGGGCATGTTCAAGAGTTTTAATGCTCTCAATCTATAGGTAATCCCAAGAAAATTAAATGTTGATGTTGATCAACAATGGTTGGGGCTCAATTTTCTCCACTTATAGACTTATTCTAGGGTCCTCATCAACATGTGAAGATTGTTGTTAGACCATATATTCCTAATAATGATATCCGTTGGTGGGTCTTTGATAGGAATGAATAGATTGTGAGCTTCATTCATAATGAAGTAGAATTTTCTTCCATGGCATAGCCTAGGTTGTAGGAATGCTATGGTGATTAGATCATCTAGCTCAAACAAAATAAGATGCCCAAGGGTCTAGTTGCCCTAGAGGCCATCTTTAGTCATGATGATGAGTTTAGGGGTGATACAAATAACATGATCTTCAAGAAAGAAGATTACCAGAAGGTAATTGTCACCCAGGACAAAGAATTTCTACTAGGAAAGGTATGTGGTGATGCAGAGGAGGAAGAATTCATAAGACTTTCCCAAAGGTATAGTGACATCCTAGCATGGACATATGAGGATCTGAAAGGATTCAATCTGGATGTGGCTTAACATGCCATTGATCTAGACCCCAATTGCAAGCCACTTCGCTAAAAATAATGACTGATAGATCCAAAAATTGAGCCACTCATGAGGAAAGAGCTTGCTAAGCTCATACAAGCAAGGATTATCTTCCCTATCAAGTATTCTACTTAGATGGCTAATCTAGTGCTTGTGAGAAAGAAAACAGAGAGATTAGGCTCTGTGTAGACTTCAGGGACTTGAATCGAGCCTCTCGAAAGGATCATTATCCTCTACCCTTTATGGATAAAATTTTACAAATAG
The DNA here is from genome assembly GCA_027924645.1 of Cunninghamia lanceolata. Classification (NCBI taxonomy): domain Eukaryota; kingdom Viridiplantae; phylum Streptophyta; class Pinopsida; order Cupressales; family Cupressaceae; genus Cunninghamia; species Cunninghamia lanceolata. Next base: position 14,118,667 of record BSBN01000068.1, on the reverse strand, counting down.
TTGCGAGGGTAGAGAGGTTTTCATTATTGGATGGCTTCTCTAGCTATGACCAAATCATTGTCAGAGAGAAGGATAGATTTAAGATAACATTCATAACTAAATGGGGAATCATGGCATATGAAAGAATGTCATTTGGTTTGTCTAATGTTGGTGCCACATTTCAAAGGGCAATGGACATTGCCTTCAAAGGATTTATAAATAGGGTCATCCTAATATATTTGGATAACATCACAGTCTTCTCCAAGAAGGGAGAAACCCACATGGAGCATCTGGAGGAAGTTTTCTAGAGGTGCAAAGAGTTTGGGGTGTCTCTGAACCCCAAGAAATAATTTTTTTTTGTTGCCCAAGGTAAGATTTTGGGTCACATTGTGTCTGAGGATGGGATATCCATAGACCCTGATAGGACATCAGCTCTCCTTTCTCTTCCCCTACCTGCTCACAAAAAAGCTTTATAAACATTTCTGGGGCAGATCAACTTTATTAGGAAGTTCATTCCTAACTATGCTAGCTTAGTGAAGCCTCTAACCCTTAGTGAAGCCTCTAACCCATATGGAGGAGAGAACAGTATTGTTGTTGTTCTGATGCAGCAAAATGAACATGGACTGGAGTAGCCTTTGGCCTTCTTGAGTCAGACCTTGAAGGGTTATGAGGTCAAAATTAGCCCCATGGATAAGCAGGTATTTTCCATTGTTAGAGCTTTAAATAAATTCAGATATATGCTGGCAAATAATCATATTAAAGTTTTAGTTTCTCATCCTAGTGTGAGAGATTACATAATGGGGATAGAGATTAGTGAAAAAAGAGCCAGCTGGATCACCAAGATCCTGGAATATGATGTGATCATCAAAGCCACTAAGTTGATTAGAGGTAGAGGATTGTGTGAACAGCTAGCCCAGACATTAGTAGATGAAGTGAATTCATCTTAGCATTTGAATGAGGAGCCTACAATTGAGTCATTGGTTGTGAGTCCTTGGATAGCAGATATGGCTAGTTTCCTATCCACTATGAGTATCCCTATAGATTGGATAGAACCAAAAGAAGACATTTTAAGCTATAGTCTATCCCTTATGCTTTGGGAGATGGTGTTCTCTTTAAGAGAAACTTGGATGGCATCTTATTGAGATGTATAGAGGAGGATTAGGTTGATAGACTTCTTGGTGAGTTTCATACTAGCCCAACTGGTGGCCATTTCTCTACTAGAGCTACAGCAATGAAAATAATGAGGGTAGGTTACTTTTGGCCCACATTATTCAATGATGCCCATGTATGGGTAAGAAAATGCAAAGAGTATGCTCTCTTTGATAGAAAGAAAAGATTGGCAGCTCTTCGCCTCCACCCTATTCAGGCTAATCAACCCTTCTCACAATGGGGATTAGACTTCATTGGCATGATAAACCCTATTTCTAGTGCTGGTCACAAGTGGATTTTGACTGCAACTGATTACTTCACTAATTGGGTTGAAGTAATCCCACTCAAGGACGCCACTCAGTCATTAATCATGGATTTCTTGGAAGAAATCAGTACAAGGTTTGGAGCTCCTCATACTATTATTTCTAATAATGCAAAAGCATTCACTGGTTTTAGGATTGTTGATTGGGATCTCAAGTACAATGTGTTCTTAAAGACTTCATCCAATTATTACCCCCAAGGTAATGGGCTGGCTGAGTCCACCAATGAGAACCTAATTAGGATTCTAAAGAAGACCATGGAGACAAACCAGGTACAATGGCACAATAAGATCAGATTAGCTCTTTGGGTTGATAGTATCACATACAAGAGAGCCATTGGGAACTCTCCTTTTGTTTTGGTGTATGGAAGAGAGGCTAGATTGGCTATTGTTATCAGAAAAATGGGAACAATAGCATAAACAATTAATTATCCAATAACCTAATGAAATTAAAACAAATAAGATCAAACACAAAGAGCACAATACCTCGCAAAGCTTTCTTTTCCATGACTTCCATTGGTCGCCTATCTTGAATTGATCTCATGTATGAATAGAGCCCTTAGAAGGTGCATTTCCTTTCTTTTTTTTAAGATGACAATGGAGAATGGATGTTGATAGGTTTTGCAATGAAGAGGATCTTCACAATACAATGATAATGGTGATAATGGTGTGACAATTTATCTCAAGCTATGGAGTGATTTGTGCCAAAGGCCCATTGTGATTCCTGCAGAGTAAGTTTATAAAAAGCTTGGATCCTTCAAATGGAGGAATAGGGGTTGTATTTATAGATTTGTGAGAAAGAAGATCAACGGTATAGAATGAATAAGAAGATCAATGGTTGAGGAAATTTGAGAGGATGTGCATAAATAGAGAGAGGACAAGTGTCCTACTCTATTTGAGATATGGGATTTAACATAATAGATTGAGGAGTTAACTGATGATTAGCCAATTAACAGAATAGACTAATCAGTTAAGTGAATTGATTAAAGAGTTAACTAATTTGACTAGAGGATAAATAGGACATGTGGGTGAGGGGATATTAGCAAATTAAATATTAAAATATTTAATTACATGTGCACATGGATTAACTGAATTATTTTTGGTATTAATTTAATTTTGGAGGAAATAGATAATTTAAATAAATATTTGGATTTATTTAAATATAGAGAATGATTTGATACTTATGGATTTTAGAAGAAATAATTAAATAATTTGGTATTATTTAATTTAGAATGATTTTAGAAGACTTTGGATGATTTAATTAAATAAATGATTTTATTTAATTTTTTTGGAGAAATGTGAATCAAATAAATAAATTGATTTATAATTTATTTATTGATAGAGGAATTTAAAATGAAATAAATATTTAAAATATTTATTTAGTTAGAGTTGTGTCATTTTTAGGTGTATACATTTTGTCCCTGCTACAGTTTTAACGATGGTAGGATGCCCCCTCGGGAGATTGGACGGGAAGAAAATTTTGAGGGTGTGAGACAGAGAATCTCACGATGAAGAAGGTGAAAGAATGTGTGAAATGGTGGAAAAAATAGGTTACAGATTGAAAAAATGGAGGAAAAAGGGCACAAAGAGCAGGCAAGATCACCACACAGCTAGTTAGGGTTGAATGTCTATATATAGAAGCTGGGTCCACAATCCTTGTCATTTGCACACTTGTCTCTTTGTGAGAGCTATTAGGAGCTTTACAAAGTGCAGGAGCCAGAGAAGTCAGTGGAGAGATGGATATTCTAGTAGAGGATCATCGTTTCGAGTGGGTTCGACGATTCAGGTGGGTGGTGGATGCAGAACCCTCATTATATATGCCAAAAATTTTAGGCTATTAGTGCAATAAATGCATGTTAAAGTTACTGCAGTATATGAGTAGCTTTGGGTTTCAGCGCATGTGTTGCGATACTGCACATTTGTAGTGTTTCGGCGCATTTAGGTATTTTTGCTATGCATTTGTAAGTTATGTGCATTTACCATAGGTTTATGTGCATGTGTTGTGATAGTGCACATCTACTGGGAAGATGCGCATATGTGCCATGTGTCAGCACATATGTTTAGGTTTGACATATTTGTTATAGAACTATGCATCTACGTCTTTGTGCGGCACATGCATTGTGAAGTTGCACTTTTTCTCTAATACTACGCAAATGCTACTTGGAAGGACACATTTGCTTAGGGTACTCAGTTACTTAGAAAAATTGACTCAATTAGCCTCTTGATCAATGCAACAATTGATAAGCGATCTCCAAGATTGATAGAATCTAGACAGGAGATGATATGCTTGGTTTGATCAATTTGATATGTTAAATAAGTGATTATGATAGGTTTGATTATTGAGCAGGTTGGCATTAACATGGTTATGGTTGATGCCTTGCTTTGTTGATGGAGGGACCATATTTCTAATTGCATCATGTCCTAGGAGTAGCTCCTAGTTAGTATGCGGTGATGACACATGCTCATAGAGGTGGATCATCAAGTGCTTAGAGCGATTGGTTTGTACTATGTTTGTTTCATGCTCGAGGTTCATGCAAACCTCAGTTAACTGACTGCTTTGGTAGAGTGCTTTCAGGTCAAGGATGGGACATTCCACCTCCCTACCAGCGAGATCATCGTGACCTTGGAGGTGTTTACAGGATCCTGAGACTTCCGATAGTAGGGGAGCTAGTAGAGTATGACTCTCAGCGTGATGCCAGGCTAGCTAAGTGCAGGAGGATATTTGATGATCTTGACATTAAGGGATCAATGATTAGCTAGCAGGATATGTACGATGACTATGATTAATTCCTCAGGATTGTAACTGGCTTGGTCAAAGGTGTTGTATGCCCCGATAGGAGATCACATGGATTTGTAGTTGGCTAAGGTTAGACCCTAGAGAGGATGTTGACTGAGGGCACCCATTTTGCTTGGGGTGTCTACGTATTGGCCCACCTCTACCATGATATGCATTAGGTTGCGTATCGTGGAGTGTCGAGTCTTTCTGCAGGTGTTTCTTTGTTATAGCTCTGGGCCTGGGAGCACATTGCAGTGACACGGCCTATTGTCACATTTTACCAGTAGAGGGATGAGACATACTCCTATGGATACACCGGTGTACTTCCTCAACATAGGTTGGGTAAGTTGGAGTACTGGTGCCATAATTTGGATAATGTGGATGTAGTTGTGTGGCGACCATACCTGGACTACGAGGTATGGGATGATGAGGATGATGAGTTGTCATATGTGTTTCAGACATAGTGGCTGACTGACTGGACCCATCATATTCTGGAGAGGCAGATAGTTAGCCATGTCTTATAATAGTTTAGGAGGATATAGGGTATGCCACAAGGGTAGGCACTGTTTGTGAGGACATGGGCAGGGTGGCGGTGATGGGGTCATGTGGCTTCTTATGAGGAGGCCTAGGTGGACTTCCTACAAATTCCCTATCAGGTGTGGCTGATGAGGCGGGATGTGGTTGATGTAGGGATGACATCGGATTTTAAGGATTGGTTTGTCACGTACCTATTCCCTAGGTACTCAGGTTTAGGAGAGTTATCTCCTCATCTAGAGAAGATGGAGTTGGAGGAGGAGGATGATGGAGATAGACAGAGAATGAGCTGGAGGAGGAGGAGAGGAGGAGATGGTGGAGGAGGAGATAGAGGAGGTGATGGTTGGCCGAGACAGTGGGAGAGAATGGGGCAAGCTCCACCCCAGCAGATGACACAACAGGTAGTACTGGTAGTTGTTCTGTAGGTACCATAGGCACCTGATCAACCTGACCCACAACAAGAGGTGCAGGGGGATGCAGTAGCCTTGTTATGAGGCTAGCTAAAGTTGAGAGCACAGTTGAGAGCCACCGATGCTTAGATAGAGGGAGATGTAGGGATTATTGTCGACATCACTATAGAGTGGGATGCCACACTGGCCAGGGTATAGGCCTTGACAGGGGAGAGGGATGTAGCTATAGCTGCCCTAGGCACTAACATGGCTATAATACTTCTTGTTACACAATTGTCACGGGCCTAGGCCCAAGTTACACAGGTGCTGGGAGAGTTGGCTATAGTTTGAGCATAGACATAGTATTATAGAGGGCTATATCATGGGGTGGTACTAGCAGATTAGAGGGCATCGAATTACAAGAGCCAGTCAGTGGTTGTATGCTCACAGAGGGAAAGTGGTTCATGGTCGACGGCCTCGGGCATGGGCCCACAACAGTTTGGGATAGGGTTAGGTGGAGGAGGGGAGAGGACAGTGTTGGGAGCAGCATCCTATAGCAGCAAGTTTAGCTGTGATTTTGCATAGATTTTTGCTTTGAACATACATTTTTTTATGATTCATGGATAGCCAAATTATGTATATGTCACTCTTATTTTGTATAGCTACTAAGACATGTATCATTATTATTTTGATGCATGTATACACTTTTTGTGATTTGAATTATGGATGACAGACTGATTTTGTACATTTTGGACACTTTTATGTTTAATGATTATATATGATGATGCAGTTATGATGGCCTACCTATATTTTTTTATGTGATGATCATGGATGCACTCTATTTTTGATGTTTGTATGTTAAGCAAATGTTTACGATATCTAATATGCAACACCTGTTATGCAAATAAAATGGTATGAGATGATTATTGATAGCTATGTTTTTGGTTTTCTGATGAGACACTATGTTATGCTGATACAAATATACATGGATGATTGAATGCACCTATATGTATGTAAATTATTTAATCAAGTTAATGACTATCTCACCTAATATGAAATGCAAAATGATGACACATTTTTGTTATGTCCAAGTGTTCTCAATCGATGTAGACAAGATTTGATGAAAGATACAATGATAGAAATTTGATTGATAGAAGAAACACGAATGAAGGAATGCCAAGCTTTTATTTGCAAACATTGGCACTTTGAACAAAATCATTATTTTATGGATGGTATATGAAATGTAATTGGATGTGTATGGATATTTGTCACCTTGATATTGAAAGTATTTTGAAGTATCTAATTCATCATTGGGTGATTCTTTTTTGTTGTTGTTTTTGTGTTTTTAACATGCTATAATAAAATACAAGCATCTAGGTATAATTAAACCAAGATGACCTGAGTATTGCTTACATGGATTTTGATTTAGCAAGTTAATACAAGCATCTAAGTATAATTGAACCAAGATGACCTGAGTATTTCTTGCATATCAACAAACAAGGATTACACTTGTTTCATGTTTAGACCTCTGATGTCCTCGATGATCATTATGTTGATCATGTATTTAGACAAGGCTTCACATTACTAAAGATAAACCCACAAGCAACAAACAAATAAAATAATCATGCCCCCATCATGGCTGCTCTAGTTTTTAGGCATCCTTGAGTGGTGTAGGAGACATGATAACAAAAAGTTAAAATTTTAAGGCACAACCAATCAAAACAATACTTTCTTGCATTAGATGTGTCTTCTTTCCATAATTTAGATAAAATCATTTTGAGTGTTTAGGCACTTGTTTGTTTTTCTTTGGATAGGTTGATGTCTTGCGTCAAAATTTTTATGTGGAAGTGTGCTTTATTGCACATGTGTGTCTAGTGAAAGGTATCACAATCCTTATTGGTACGCACTTAGAACATGTGGCATTGCAGAATCCAACTCTGTAACAAGGTCAAGAACTTGCCCCCAGTCAGGTAAAGGATCAAGTTATTATGGAAGAATGGACAATAGACATGAAGAAACAGACCCTAAGGGACTGACCTAGTGTCTCGGGGGCTCATCAATGATGGCCTTGCCTACGTGATGGAGAAGAGACAATGTAGTTAGGGGTGTGGACTTTTGTGGACCTAGGACCTAGGTGATGGGAAATGGTGTGGATTTGGATGGACCAAAGGATGGGTGACACATGATGGGATGGATGGAAAAGGAGCCTCGGGGGCCATCGATACAAGATGGCCTTGCCTACATGATGATGCAAAGGTGACATAGTTTGACATTGAAGGTTGACTCTAGAATAGATAAATGGATGACAGACCAGTGATAGGATGAAGAAAGAGGTTAAGGAAGCCTCGAGGGCCTATTGATACAAGATGGCCTTGGCTACGTAAAGATGCAGAGGCGATGTAGTTCAAGATGATAAGATACTGACGATGGACTCTATGATAGGCTAACACTATGGATAGGTTAGTGGATAAACCTTAGGTAATAAGGCAAAAATCGTGATAGAGTATCAAACCATGATAGGTTATCATTAGGTGGTTTTGTGAAATGGATACGATCAAATGATGGATGATGGTAGGAAGAATGAATGCAATGCGATGGTTTTCCAAAGATGGAGGAAGTGGTTTGCATCGCAAAGAGCACCAATTTTCTAGGTTTTCACTACTTTTCTTTTATTGCCACATTTTTGTCTTTTTCTACCCCCCTTACATTATGGTTCTCTAGGTATAGAACCAGTAAAGATGCATACTATTGATTGGGTCATTGAACAACTCACCTTCTAATGTAGCTAACTAGTACACTCCTGATCCATAGGTAGCAATGATTACATAAGGACCAATCCAGTTGGGTTCAAACTTTCCTTTCTTCTCTAGATCCTGTTGAATTCCTACTTTCTTTGAGCACTAGATCACCAACATTAAAGACCCTTGGATGGACTTTGTGATTATAGCTTCTTGATATTCTTTGTTGGTAGGCTTTGAGATGGTTGAAAGCATTCTATCATTTCTCCTCCAACAGTTCTAACTGTTGTAGTCTAGAAACTCTGTAGTCCTCATCACTTATAAGACCTTTTAATGACACCCTCAAACATAGTAACTTGACCTCAATGGGAAAAATGGCTTTAGAACCATAGACAAAGGCATATAGTGTGGCACCTATGGGAGTGCATATACTGGTTCGATAGGCCCATAGAGTGGGATTTAGTTGCATGTGCCAACCATGGCCGGCGTCACTGATGGTTTTCTTGAGGATTTTTAAGATGGTTTTGTTGGATGCCTCTGATTGACCATTGCCTTGTGGGTAGTATGGGGTGAAGAAGCGATGTTGGATTTAGAACTTGTCATAGAGTTCTTAGACATCCTAGTTTTTGAAGGGTCTTCCATTATCCGTGACTATGGATGAGGGAATTCCATATCGACAAATGAGGTAATTAAGGATGAAGGAGGCAATTTGTTTGCCTGTGACATTGGTGAGTGGGATGACTTCAATCCACTTGGTAAAAAACTCGATGGCAGTGATAATGAACTTGTGGTTGTTGGATGATGGAAGGTAGATTTTTCCCACAAGGTCAAGTCTCCACTAACAAAAGGGCCAAGGTGTCGTTAAAGGTTGTAGTTCCTGAGCTGGTGCATGGATGAGGTTACCATGAATCTGACATTGCTTGCATTTCTTGACAAAATGATATGAATCTGTCTCCATGTTTAGCCAATAGTATCCCAAACGTATGAGTTTCTTAGCTAAGGTAGGACCACTAAAGTGTGTTCCACATATTCCTTTGTGTACTTCTCATAAGGTAGTTTGAGATTCGTCACGTTCAAGACATATGACTAGAGTACCATCCAAACCTCGGCGGTAGAGGGTGTCGGCGATAATGGTATAACAGGATGTTTGGAAGATAAAGGTTTGGCATTGGTTATTGGATAAGTCAGTTGGTAAAGAGCTATCCTTTCAAGGTAAGTGTAAATTTTACCATACAAGGGTGAATCAGATCCTACTAGGAGGCAAATAGATTGCATTTCAGGGATATCATAAGCTGGTTGTGTGACTAACTCCATCAAGAACTCAAAACGTGACTCATTCTCTAGTATATTGAGAAGTGAGCCGATGGTTGCCATGGCATCTGCTACTTTGTTCTCTATGTGAGGAATCTGCTCAAAGGAGATTATCACAAAGTATCCTTTAAAGTCACCTACCATACGCTTGTATGGTATTAGCTTGTCATCTTTCATTTGATAGCCATCATTTACTTAATTAATGACAGGTTGCGAATCTCCATAGACATGTAGCTCTTTCACTTTCGACTATGCCACCATCTTAAGACCAATGACTAAGGCCTCATACTCTACTATGTTATTTGTGCAAGGAAAATGTAGACGATAGGACTTAGGTATTGTGTCACCTTGAGGAGTGACTAATAAGATTCCTGCCTCCAATCCATGGTTTGTATAAGACCCATCAAAGTAGAGCTTCCATGAATGTGTTGTGATACTAAAAATTGATTCATTGGGAAACTTGAATGTCATTGGAGTAGTATCTTCCAATGGTGCCTTTGTCAACTGATCTATGATGATGTGACCCTTGATAGCTTTCCTTTCCACATATTATATGTCATACTCACTTAGTAGCATTGCCCATTTAGCTAGGTGGCCTATTAGAGCTTCTTTGCTTAACAAGTATTTTAATGGATCAATCTTTGCAATTAGCTTGATAGAATTTGCAAGCTTGTAATGGAGTAGTTTTTGGGAAGCAAAAACCACAACAAGACAAGATCTTTTTATTTGAGAATATTGCAATTCATACCCCACCAATGTGTGACTGATGTAGTAGATTGCCTATTCCTTTCCTTCATAGTCTTGTGCTAAAAGGACTCCAAGAGCTGTTGGTGTAGCAAATATGTAAAGATATAGTGGCTTGCCTTGGATAGGTGGCATCAAGATAGGTCGATTCATGAGATACTCCTTCAATTTTTGAAATCTATCTTCACACTTCTCATCCCATCCAAATGGGATATTCTTCTGCAAAAGATGAGTGAAAGGTTGACATTGGTCTACCATTTGTGAGATAAACTGACGGATTGCCTGTAATTTTCCTTGTAAAGACCACAGCTGGGTGATGTCCCTTGGTGGTGGCATCTCCATGATAGCTTTTACCTTCGTAGGATCTACCTCAATCCCATTGATTGATACTATGAAACCCAAGAGTTTACTGAAGGTGACTCCAAACAAACACTTTTTCTGATTCAATCATACCTTGAAGTGTTCTAGCTGCTAAAAGATTTTCTCTGGGACATCTAAGTGAGATTCCCCTATAAGTGACTTGGCAAGGATGTCATCCACATAGTTTTCCATGGTGACGTGCATCATGTCATGGAAGATAGTAGTCATTTCCCATTGTTATGTTGCTCCTACGTTCTTCAACCCAAATGGCATGATGTTCTAGTAGAAGGTAACCCATGGACATGTGAATGTCATCTTATGCTGATCCTCTGGCACTATTCTAATTTGGTTGTATCCAAGGAAACCATCCATAAGAGAGAGCATATTGTGTCCAATTGTCAATTCTACGATGATGTCTATTAGTAATTATTTATGTTTGGGGTTTTGAGCTTTGGATGTTCACAGGTTGGTGGGTTCATGGCTATCAGGTCTCTGCCTTCGTGTAATGTGGTAATGCCCTACCTATATTTAGGGGTTCAAAGTTAAAAAATAGTGGACACTTTTCATTTCAAACCCTAAGAATTTGTTTGGCCATCGGTGTGAGTTCACTTTTATCTTGGTGACCGCGTTCTTCACTTGGTATATTTGCACCATCGCCAAGACTTTGTCTATCGGCAGCAGTGTTACATGTTCCACCAATGAGGATGGTCAAGCCGATGAGGGATGTTCAAGGTAGTCATCAGCGTGAGTTCTATTATCAGTGAGGGAGGTTATTATCTTTCTGATAGTTTGGGTATCACTGATGGGGGATGTGAAGTGTCTATCAACAAGAGTAGGTGCTATCGGCAAAAGTGTTTTGTGGTTCGCCAAAGGGAGGTGGTCTCGCCGACAGTGTGTAACTCGTAAGTGCCATTGGCATGACCGAAGGTGTCAACGAGGGAGTTTTCATTTGGGCTGATGGTTTTGGTTGCACTGACGAAGGCAGTTTGGAGATTCATCAGGGTGACAGAAGGTGTCGGTTGAAGATTTTTTGAGTTCGCCGATGAGGCTAGTCTGGCCAATGGCGGATGGTATGGGATTTATGCTGTGTGGTCATCGGTGTAACGTGAGGTGTCAGCCAGAGGGTTTTTGATTACTCTAATGGTGTATGGCAGGCTAATAAGCTATTGCTGGAAGGTTCGTGGGTCAAGCGGGGCAAAACATTCGACACTTATTATGCTTGTGACCATGCTTATAAAGTGTTGGAATGGTCTCTGCAAGACCAATGTGGGATTTTAAATCATGCAGACATAAAGGTCTTCCTGATAGTCTTGGTCACATCAATGGCATGATATGCAGTGCAGAGCATGTATGTACAGGGTGCCTACGTGGCACATTTTCACAGGACGGTGACTTTTCAACATGAATTTAGTGCCATCAATTTTCAAGCGATGGAAGGATCGACGACCATGTTTTAAAGTTGGAGTGTGGGTTTCTCTTGTGCCTTCAAGTGTGTTTTGAGCAGGAAATTTCCATTTGGGCACTGCGACAGTCTCCATAAGAAGAAGTGGGTGGTTGAGCCATTAATGGCAATGTGCAGAGGCATGGGCAAATGGTCGAGTAGTCATGTACCTGATTTATGGCAAGAAAATTCTCCAATGGTGGCACAAGGCTCGAGCTCATCCGCTTCCTGTCCTTCTCTTGCTTCTCCATGTTTTGTCCCCTATTGCTTTTAATCTTTGAGCGCCATTCTTTCTGATGAATGTATCTGGCAAATTTTGATTTGCCATGTAATTAATTGCTCAAGGTACACTTTCTGGCTATTTTAAGCAGACTGTGTTACTCTTTCTGTGGTCATTGAAAACTGGACATATTTGGCTCTGTAATAAAATACAACTAGTTTTGGTTGCTCTATATGGGAGGTTTTGTGAGTTTATGTATCTCTTGTTGTATGTCTCATGCATGAATCTACTGATTTCATGATTGGTTTTATATGAGTAATGCTATATTTGCATGTGTTTTGTTAATTATGTCTCTAGTATTGCATGTGTTCTTCTTCTGAATCTAGATATCTAAGGGGTGTCTAGTATTCTAGAATATATAATTCCTATAGTGAATGCTTGATCTTTCAACTTCTGCTCAAGGGGTAGATTAAAGTGTTTTCAGATTGAGTATTGGGAAGGGTATACTGCAATAGGGATGCCATAAGTAGAGATAACTTAACACTCTTTATTGGGAGGTATCTGTAAGGCAGATATCACACAAATCCCCTTGAAATCTAGTTTTATTGTGTTCATGCTAATCATTCATAGGTGTATGTCTACCGACTCCAAGCCCTGGATAGGCACCAATCTAGCTCTGTGTTGAGGTTATACACCAGGTCCAGGTTTGCATCCAAACATCAAATCAAACCATTTCATCCTTCCACCTGTTAGTTTATAGGATTAGAAGTAGGAAACCCCTGCATGCTCTCATCCCTAACCAGACACATATGTCCAAGAATGTTGCCAACCTTGTGATTTGTTACACAAATCTTGGTCCACACATGAGAGTATTCTGCCTATTACTGGCAAGTTAAATCCTTATATCATTGAGCTAGTCAAGATCATACCTTTATCAAATAGGGACACCCCCTTGGTGCGGCAGAACTAGAAGTGAAGGGGAGGAGCTCATGCAACCTCCTATATTTTGTTGGCTAAATCTACCTGTGCATTAGAACTGGCAAACCCTAATGCTGATTCAAAAGAAAAACTAACACATTTGGCAACTCTGTTGGGGATCTGAAGTCAAAGTACTATCTAGTCATCTCTGGTGAGATATTTGTGGCCCATCTGAGTCGCAACAAAAATTGGTGACTCTGCCGGGGAATGAACAAGAAAAGTGATATCTTATAGCCTCTGGTGAAGTTTTGCCTGGCTCTGCTGGTGGAATGAACCTGGAAAAATAGCTTTCAGCTATTGAAAATTTTGTCCTCTCTGGAGAGGTGGCAACTCTGCAAGAAAGATTCAATTGCACATGAAAGTTGATGTGTGTGTTGTGATGAAAAATGTGCTATTCAGACTTTAGCATCTGGATGAGAAAAGGTACCTTGCTCCTTCCTACTTGTAATTGTTGTTTTATTGCATAGGTTAGATGCCAAGGGAGGTTATAGGTCTTAGGAATATATAAGATGTCTGAAAATGAGACTTAAATGAATCCAAATATGTATACACCCATGCTCAACCAAGAGGGAGATGCAATGTTATGTGATAGAATAGAAGAGATAAGAAATAGGCTGATAGTCTTAGAGGCTAGGCAGGCTCAGTTGAATAATGATAACCCTATTGTGTCTGCCAGTCAGAAAGCTAAACCTCTTGTCAGCCCTTTTGATCCTTTGTATGACCAACTGGATTTGTCATGGGTTGATTATAAAGTAGAAAGTATGCCTGCTAGGATATACTATTAGATGCCTAGATTTAGTGGTCACAGTGTATGTGATGGGAGTGCACATATCCAAAAATTTTGTAGTTTTATGGAAAAACATTCATTTAGAGATGAGGATATGTGGATGAGGTTTTTTGTTAGATCCTTTGATGCAAAAGCTAGAGATTGGTATTTGAGCTTTCCAAAGAGATCCTTTGCCTATTGGGATGAGCTTGCTGACTGTTTCAAAAAAGAATTTGTGAGAAAACCAGCTGATCTTGTTGCAGAATTAATGAAAATCAGAAAACAAGATGAGGAGCCATGTATTGATTTTAGTCATAGGTTTGCACTAGCCCTTTCACAGATCCCAGAAGTCTTTAGACCTGATATTTCAGCCTATGTTGGCATATATTTTGAGGCTTTTGAGGAGGGCTCTAGTGCAATACTGAGGGAATTCAAGGTGAGAAGCATGCAAATGGAATACATTTTTTTAGAAAATGTAGAAGAAATGAGAAATGAGCACCTACAGAAATCCCTGTCTCCAGGCTTTGGTGTGAGAAATGGTTGTGAAGCTGTAAATGACCAAATGAATAAGGCATCATGTGAAGATGAAAAGATGAATACTGAGGATACCAAGGAAGGGACTAATGATGACTCCCATTGTAAGGTTAAGGCAATTGGCCTTGAAAGCAACAATGAGGTTGTGGACAGCAATGAGCAATTTTTGAATGGATTTGTGGAGATAATTGTGAGTATTGTACTCAAGACAGAGAAAATATAAGCAAACAGAGAAACAGTTCCATGTGACAGAGAAGATATGAGCAAACAGAGAAACAGTTCCATGTGTGAACCATTGCCTTCTTTTCAAACACATGGAGATCATGAAGAGCAGTAGAAGATTGAAACAAGTGCTAGTGTAGAGCATGATTGTTTTTTATTTGGTGATTATTTTTCTTATGACACACAAGCTGATATTCTTCCACAAAATGAACCCATTGGTGATGAAGATGCATGTTCTGCTGCCCATGAACAAATGGCATATTATGATCAAGCTGATGTACCTAGATCACCCATTTTTGACATATATGGTGATGAGGATCCATTTGAGTATGGTGAAGGTTTGAACACTGTTTTTGACTTGGATTCTGTTTCTCATCCTGATGCAAGAGAAACCAACATACATTAGGTAAGTGACTATAAAAATGTGCCTGATTGTAAAGAGATGCCAGAGCCTGATCTTTTCCAGCTTGGTGCTACTGCTGGTTGTGTACATGATGTGCACAATTGTGAATTTGAAAGCTTTTCTTTTGATAGGCCAGCTGACGAAATGAACCTTGATCTTCCCAACTATGTGGTGGACTCTGAATGTTTCCTATTTTCAGTCCAGCTAGAGGATCACTTTGCAATGCATACTACTAATGCAGATGATGATAAATGTTATATACCATATGAATATGCATTGCTTGATAAATACCGCATCCACTTGTTGCCTGATGCTGAGGGTTGTTTGCATAGGGTTGACAGTGACAAGCTAAATCAGAAGGTTGACTATGCAAATGACCAAGGTTGCTTATGGTCAGATCATGGCAGCATTCTTAGGCTTGACCCAGTGTATGTAGATGAAAACAAGGTATTTGACAAAGGGAAATATAGGTTTTCCTTTTCTTGGTGGCCTTAGGCCATCAAGTGTGTTTGGTGATGCAGAGTTGTAGCTTTATGACTCTGTGCCCAATGGATTGGGATTGGTCTGCATCTTAGAGATCTGAGGTCCTTGATGTAGTCTTCAACCTGCATGTCCCCAGATAGAGCCTATGTTAGTAATTATTTATGTTTGGGGTTTTAAGCTTTGGATGTTCACAGGTTGGTGGGTTCATGGCTATCTGGTCTATGCCTTCATGTAATGTGGTAAAGCCCTACCTGTATTTAGGGTTTCAAAGTTAAAAAATAGTGGACACTTTTCATTTCAAACCCTAAGAATTTGTTTGGCCATCGGTGTGAGTTCACTTTTATCTTGGTGACTACATTCTTCACTTGGTATATTTGCACCATCGCCAAGACTTTATCTATCGGCAGTAGTGTTACATGTTCCATCGACGAGGATGGTCAAGCTGATGAGGGATGTTCAAGGTAGTCATCGGCATGAGTTCTATTATTGGCAAGGGAGGTTATTGTCTTTCCGACAGTTTGTGTCTCACCAATGGGGGATGTGAAGTGTCTATCAGCAAGAGTAGGTGCTATCGGCAGAAGTGTTTTGTGGTTCGCCGAAGGGAGGTGGTCTCACTGACAGTGTGTAACTTGTAAGTACCATCAGCATGACCAAAGGTGTTCGTCAGGGAGTTTTCAGTTGGGCCGATGGTTTTGGTCGCACCGACGAAGGTAGTTTGGAGGTTCATCGGGGTGACTGAAGGTGTTGGTTGAAGATTTTTTGAGTTCACCGATGAGCCTAGTCTAGCCGATGGCGGATGGTATGGGATTTATGTTGTGTGGTCATCAGTGTAACATGAGGTGTCAGCCAGAGGGTTTTTGATTGCTCCGAAGGTGTATGTAAGGCCAATAAGCTATTGGTGGAAGGTTTGTGGGTCAAGCAAGGCAAAATGCTCGACACTTATTATGCTCGTGACCATGCTTATAAAGTGTTGGAATGGTCTCTGCAGGACCAGTGTGGGATTTTAAATCATGTAGACATAAAGGTCTTCCTGATAGTCTTGGTCATGATGGTGGCATGATATGCAATGTAGAGCATGTATGTACAGGGTGCCTACGTGGCACATTTTCACAGGACGGTGAAATTTCAACATGAATTTGGTGCCATCAATTTCAAGCGATAGAAGGATCGACAGTCATGTTTTAAAGTTGGAGTGTGAGTTTCTCTTGTGCCTTCAAGTGTGTTTTGAGGGGGAAATTTCCATTTGGGCACTGGGATAGTCTCCATGAGAAGATGTGGGTGGTTGAGCCATTAATGGCAATGTGCAGAGGCATGGGCAAACGATCGAGCAGTCATGTACCTGATTTATGGCAAGAAAATTCTCCAATGGTGGCACAAGGCTTGAGCTCATCTACTTCCTATCCTTCTCTTGCTTCTCCATGTTTTGTCCCCTGTTGCTTTTAATCTTTGAGCGCCATTCTTTCTGATGAATGTATCTGGCAAATTTTGATTTGCCATGTAATTAATTGCTCAAGGTACACTTTCTGGCTGTTTTAAGCAGACTATGTTAATCTTTCTGTGGTTATTGAAAACTAGACATATCTGGCTCTGTAATAAAATACAACTAGTTTTGGTTGGTCTATATGGGAGGTTTTGTGTTGTATGTTTCATGATTGGTTTTATGAGTAATGCTATATTTGCATGTGTTTTGTTAATTATGTCTCCAGTATTGCATGTGTTCTTCTTCTGAATCTAGATATCTAAGGGGTGTCTAGTATTATAGAATATAGAATTCCTATATTAAATGCTTGATCTTTCAACTTCTGCTCAAGGGGTAGATTAAAGTGTTTTCAGATTAAGTATTAGGAAGGGTATACTACAATAGGGATGCCATAGCTAGAGATAACTTAACACTTTGTATTGGGAGGTATCTGTAAGGCAGATATCACACAAATCCCCTTGAAATCCAATTTTATTGTGTTCATGCTGATCATTCACAGGTGTATGTCTACCGACTCCAAGCCCTGGATAGGCACCAATCTAGCTCTGTGTTGAGGTTATACACTAGGTCTAGGTTTGCATCCAAACATCGAATCAAACCATTTCATCCTTCCACCTATTAGTTTGTAGGATTAGGAGTAGGAAACCCCTACATGCTCTCATCCCTAACCAGACACATATGTCCAAGAATGTTGCCAACCTTGTGATTTGTTACACAAATTCTAGTCCACACATGAGAGTATTCTGCCTATTGCTATCAAGTTAAATCCTTATATCATTGAGCTAGTCAAGATCATACCTTTATCAAATAGGGACACCCCCTTGGTGCGGCAGAACCAGAAGTGAAGGGGAGGAGCTCACGCAACCTCCTATATTTTGTTGGCTGAATCTACCTGTGCATTAGAACTGGCAAACCCTAATGCTGATTCAAAAGAAAAACCAACAATGTCAACGTTGGGAAATAGGAAATCATCTTTGCAATAGGCCTTGTTGAGATCTCTAAAGTAATTACATAATCTGACTCTTCCATCAAGTTTTAATACTAGTACAATGTTTGATACCCAATCTAAATAATCGATTGCTTTGATGAACCATGAATCCAGTAGCTTCTTTAGTTCCTCTTTGACTAGCGATGCAATATGTGGATGTATTTTCCTAAGTTTTTTTTAGCAGGTTTAACTCCAAGATCTAGTGGTAGATGATGCAAGATCAAGTTTGGATCTAACCTAGGCATATCTGCATAGGACCAAGCAAAGTTGACCTGTTTCTTTTTGAAGAAGGGCACAAATTTGATCTTTTCCACCAGAGATAGAGACTTGACAAAGTGTATGATCTTTGGGTTACCTTCTATGCTGATGTCAATAGGTTCTGTAGGTTCTACCACAATTTGTGACTTCTCTTGATACATGTTGTTGGGGACAGTGTTAAGCCTTCCATCGTCTCACACCTCAGAGAGGTTTTCACCATTAGATGCATCATTTATTTTTACTTTTTTGGGATCTGACACTGCCGCAGAGTAGTTTTCACCATCATATCCATGTTTAATTTTTATATTTTTTTGACTGGAAGGTATGTTTGATGGAGTACTCTCCTACCCCTATTTCTTTAATTTTTACTTTATGCTCTTTGACCTTTGATGTGGAAGCTTGGGAGCTAGGATCATGCTAGGAGGTGGAAGATGTGGAAGATCTATTATTAGGGATGATGAAATCTAGCTTTGATTGGATAGTGTTATAGTGTTGAAAAGGATTAGGGTCATGGCATGTATCCAAGGTCTACCTAGGAGAATGTAATATGCAATCTCCTAGTCAAGGACATGGAAAACAACTTCTTTCTCCACTGGTCCAATTCTTAACAGTAACACCATAGTTCCTTTGGTTGTCCATTCTTCTTCATCATAGGCTTTTATTGTGATCTTCTTTACTGGATCTACTGCAGTTTTTGAGAACCTAAATGTAAGGATTAATTTTAGTATGCAAATGTTCAAACCTGCTCCTCCATCAATGACAACCCTTTTAATGTGATGTTTATTAATGAAAGCCGCAATATGTAATGATGCATTTTGGTGTTGAGATATTGATAGATCATCCTATTCAGTGAATGATGGGATGTTAGGTGAGGTAAGATGACCTACCATGGCTTGAAATTTCTCTTGCGCCAAGTTGGTGAGCACAGTGGTTTCCACTAGGGCTTTATCAAGAATCTCTTTGTGGGATGGCAATAGATGCAACAACTCTAATATGGATATATGGGCTAGAGTCTTTTGTAGTTGGTCAATGACATTATACTTGTGGTGGGTAGATGGTGAGGATGGTGATCTTGGAGGGAGTGTGTGCAAGGTGACTTTCCCAGTGTGGGTGGTGAAATTGCAATAAGATTTGGTGTTAGAATCTGATTGTTTGTTAAATGTGAGCACATTGATTTGTGGGATATGCTCTGATATGTAATTAATGGTGTATTCGAATGGCACATTCATGTAGTTAGCATCATTGTTCCCATTATTGTGATTTGGCCAGTTGTTATTGTTGTTTTTATGAGTGTTCTATCTATCATGATTAAGGAGTGGATCCTTGAATGCCACATGTGATTCATTAGAGGGATGATCTTTTGTGCCCACACAATTTTGATCTAGTAAGTCTTGTATGATATTTTTCAAGTGGATACAATCACTAGTTTTATGACCTTTACTGCTATGGTACTCACAAAAATTGGTATCCTTCCACCAAGAAGGTTTGACTTGAGGTTCATAGTCTCTTGCAGTGGGGAAGGGTGATCTATTGTTTGCCATTAACTTTCTTAAAGAAGACTCATATGACTCCCCCACTGGTGTAAATTTTCATCTAGGAGGAAAGTTGTATGGTTGTATCAGTTCATTTGATGAAGATTTGCTCGGTGTTGCATTGTTTGATGCTCGTTTGAGATTTAAAATTGGTTTCTTAGGAGCGGCTACTTTAGCTTCAACCACTCCATCGTTGACGATGTTCTTGTTTTTGGTCTAGAATTTTGACTTATCCGTGGTATAGTTTGAATTAGGAGTGTCTTTGAATAATTTCATTTGTCCTTTTGTGATCATAGCATTTTTTATGAATAACCCCATCTCAATGACTTTTGTGAATGAGGTAGGGCATTGGATTTGAATTTAATATCTTAGATCAGGATTGAGATTATGGACAAATATTTCTATCATCTATTTCTCAGGGGCATGATATGAGCACTTGCTTGCAAGTTGCCTCCACCTTTGTAAGAAAGCAACGAAAGATTTGCCACTCTTTTGTTTTGTGTTGTAAAGGTCAAGCATGGACACCTCATGTTCGATATTATATCAGAAATGCATGACAAATTTGTTCACTACCTCATCAAAAGTACAGATACCAATGGGGAGTCAAGAGAACCACTCCATGGCTTGCCCTCCTAGAGATCTAGGGAAGAGCCTCATGAGAAAAGTTTCATTTTGAGAAACCTCTAGACATACAGTGCCGAATTCTCTAATATGGCCTCTAGGGTCACCCTTTCCTCTATACTTGTCAAATTTTGGAACTTCAAATCTAAGGGGAAAGGGGATCATGTTCAAGCTCTTATCAAAGGGATATGGCAAGATATCCTCCAATGAATAGTGTTTAGTGGACATCCTTGTTTGGAGGTCCACTAATTGTTGTTATAGGGTTTGAACTTGTTTTGTCAACATGTCTAAAGGTGTGGTTGAGTTTGTGGTTTTCTTTCTTTTGTCTATGCCAAGGGCTCTTTCCTAACATGTGTTGTCTTCATGAATTCTTTTGTCTTTAGTTTCTTTCAATGATGTGACATCAAAGTCAGCGGGGAGCTTAACTCCTTGGGTTTCTAGGTGGAGAAAGAACTTTTTAGGGTCTTAGTGGAGTACTTTGTCCATCATTCGTTGAAATTTTCTATCTTGGAGATCTTCTTGTAAGTCTTGTGAGATATCTCCTTGTCACTATCGTGAGGGGAGGGGACAATTTTCTTAGATGTTTTAGCCATTTCAATTCATTTTTTCTTCTACGATCTAGTTAGTACCATGCAATGTGATTTGGAATGGAGTGGGGTGAAATTGGATGCTTTGGTAAGATGTGTTTTGAGGTTGTAGTGAAGAGGATACTGGTGGTGATAAGATTTGAACAAGGGTTTTCTTTGATCAATGGTTTCAAACAAATCGATACAAAACGGTAGCCAAAAATAAGGATGGTTGAAATCTAATTACTTGGTAGAGACTAGTTTTGCATCAAAACAAACTAGTGAAGTTCCGAGATAGAAGGATGATAGATCCTATTAGTGGAGACTTACTAGTGATGCTTGAATCTGATATGATCCAAAAATTTTGTTGTAGTATCTTGATTTTTATAGTTTGATTTGTTCTTGGGAAGTTTTATGAAATTTTGATGAGGTGAATGATGGAAAAGAGGGTACGCTGTGGAAATGAATGAGAAAAGTGACTGTATGGTTAATTTGACCTCAAAAATTAATACAAGACTAAAATGGGTGCTAAAAAAGGTGGGTGTTTTTGTGACAAATTGTACAGAAGTACTTACTATGATAGATGCGTGGAAATAGAGTGTATATGTGTAGCAACAGGAAACAAAAGTGTAGATCTAGTGGAAAAGTCAATGTTCTAGAATAAAGTATGAATGCACAGCTTTAGGAAGTGTATGTGTAGGTGTATACACCTAAAATTAGCTCATGTCGAATTAAGTTAAATATTTTAATATTTATCTTAATTCTTATTTCTTCTATCAATTAAATAAATATTCTAATTTTATTTGATTTGTTCATTATCCCATAATTAAATAAAAATTAATTTATTTAATTAAATTCTTCTAATGTCTCACATAATTAAATAATCCTAAATTCCTCTATCCTAAGTCCTAATTCCATAAATCCACCTCACCTTTCCACCTCACCTTTTCCATCTCACCTTGTTGCACATGTAATTAAATATTTTAAATATTTAATTAGCTAATATTCCCTCACCCACATGTCTTATTTATCCTCTAGTCAAAATTAGTTAACTCATAAATCAAATCAATTAAATAATTAGTCATTTGAGTTCACTAATCAATCAATTCACTTAACTGATTAGTCAAGTCAGTCAACTCCCCAATCAATTCACTTAACTAATTGGTCTATTTTGTTAACTCTTCAATCTATTATGTTAACTCCCCTGTTGCATGAAGGATCTTGGACACTTGTCCTCTTTCTATTCACACACATTCCTCAACCATTCTCAACTGTTGATCTCCTCTTATGAGTCTATAAATTGAACCTTATTCTTCCATTTCTATCATCCAAGCTTTCAGTACAATTACTTTGTCAAATTACTAGTGCACCTTTGGCACCCCCCATTATCATACATTTGCTTGAGATCACTCCCATTGCTTTGAAGATCCTCTTCAAGGTATCATAGCCATTTCTCCATCGCCATCTTGAAGAATGAAGCAAGGAAGTGCGCTTCCTGAGGGCAACTTTCATCACAAAAGATCAATCGAGACTAGGCAAACAATGGAAGCCGTGGGATAACAAGGTTTGTGAGGTTTGTGCTTTATTTATTCAAACTTGTTATTCACAATTTCTATTAATGTTCATTGGTTTATTAATGGTTTTATGCTATTAAATACAATTTTTGATAATATTTCTAGTACCCACCATGGGGTCGTTGCCCCAAATCTAATCCAAAACTAAGTTTTTGAGTGACAGGTTCCGTATAGGTTATTTATGCACATCTGATTAATCTTTCTACACATTAAATATTTTGCTCATCCATTATCAGAAGCTGCGCATACAACCTCTGTTACGATGCAAATGATTTTACAGGGCATCTGATAATACTATGCATATGTTCTCTATTTCCGCACTTCTGACCCCTATCTCAGCACTTCTAAAATAGTTGCGCATATAATACCTATTCTTGCGCATATAAACTTTATTTCTGTGCTTTTAAATTTTTGTAATTCTGAGTTCTGCTTCTATGCATTCAGACTCTGAAGTTGTGCATTTGTCTTAAAACAGAGATTTTAGAGTTTTGCTAATGATTTTTGCTAATGCTAACACTTGTTTGCAAGATTCTTATTCTCGTCTACTTGTAGGGATAAGAGCTGGTTTAGATCATATAGACGCACTTATTAGATCATCATAGATTTAATTAGAGGAAGATGTAACAATGATATGCATACAAATCTCACATAGTTTTAACTAAGTGTGTAACTAAATCATTGCTATCTTGCATATCAGTGGATCTTGGCTACATTGCTATCTTGCTAAAAATGAACCATTGCTATATTGTAGTCACTTCAAAGTTAACAAATCGTGTGTTTGAGTAGTATAACGCATCTAGTTTTTTTTCATTTTTAATTAGGATTGAAAGAACCACTGTCTACTATGTCTTTGGAATGACATTAGGCATATGCTCTCCCCTATCTTGGGTGATCAAAATTCTACATGTGTCATTTTGCATGTGTTAAAGCTTTAGAGGGACCTACTCTTGGATACTTGTCTGTCCAAGTAGGAATGACCCTAAGTGGTAATAGGCTAAAGCCAAGCCCTGCCAAGCCACTCAAAATAAATTATGTTTAGAACAAAAGCTTCAAACAATGAGTGAAGTTGTGTTATACCAATAGCCAACATCCCCCAAAACCCTCCAAGGTGTAATCCTTGCAGGCTAGGAGACTCCAAAATGGAGATTAGTGCTTCTGCACATGTAACCACTCAAACAGCTACCCTCATTACATATCCTTTATTTTAGTAGACCAAAATCCTTCTATTTGTTGGTACAAAAGGTGGGACCTTTGAAATTGCCCTAATTCAAGTGGTTCTTAGTAGAGATAGCAGGGACAATCTTAAGGTTTGGTGGGGGTATGAGCCTTAGGAAACCTGGATCTTGGTATGCGTGAGAAGTGTGTGCCATGGAGGGGAGTCAGTGCCACCAAGATCCTGAAGCTATCCACTTTGAATATGCACAGCTAGGGGATCTAACAAATATTGTCTTTACCAGCCTAGGATTGTAATTGTTTTTTAGTCAAAAAGAGTCCAAAATTTTTCAAAAAAATAAAAAAACCATGAAACCATTCTTTGTGTTTGCTGTGTATTCTTGTTATAATTGATAAAATCAAAATCAAAAGACCAACTTGCAACCAGAAAAACCAAAAAAAAATTGAAAAATGTGTCAAAAAACTTTGCAAAAGCTTTCAGAAAACTAGATCTGCGCATATAATCCTACAAAACTATGCATTTGATTTGACTTTTTGTGCATCTAAGTAGACTTCCTACGCATATAGCATCTATTACTGTGCTTTTGAAATTTTCCAGTTTTGTGCATTTGTTACGACCTGCTGCGCTTTTGTACGCTGTTCCTGCGCATTTGATTTCTGTGCATGCAAAACAAAGAGCATCTCCACACCTTTTGAGAAAAAACTTTCACCACTTTTGAGTATCCATTTTAGCTATTTTCCAACTTCTGAGATCAATTTTGCCATGCAAACACTTTTTCCATCCACTTTCACAACAATTCACAAAAGTTCCCAGAATTAACAAGCATACCAAGTATCAAAAATTAGGTTAGGACAAACAAATTCTAGATCAATTTAGTTTTAAAGAAACTTAGAAAATCTCCACAATCAAGGATCTATCATCCTTTGGAACTTCTCTAGGGGCTTGTGCAAGACTAGTCAACATCAAGTAACTGGATATCAACATCCTTACTTCACCTATAGTTTTGTATCTACTGTCTTGTTTGACATAGTTGGTCTAAAAATTCCCTTATTCAAGCCTCGCCACTACAAGTTTTCACTTCAACATCACCCCATCCAAAAATCTCACATTTTGCATGGTCCTAACAAGATCTCAACACCAAAAATAATTAGAAATGGTAGGCACCTCTAAAAAGCATGTCCCAACCCCTCATGACAGTGATGAGGACATTACTCAGGAAGAGCTACTACAAACTCAACAAGACCAAAAATTCCAAGAACTGATGGATAAGGTGCTCACCCAAGACCCTTCTAGATTCTTTCTTTACCTAGCTAGCTAAGGAGCAAAACTACCTAAGGATTTTGATGTCAACACATTAAGAGAAACTGAAGAAGAATGAATCCTTGAGGATAGTACACGAGAAGAAATAACTACAAACAAAGGGAAAGCAACCATTGATGCTACCAATGCTTTAGGCTTAATAACACAACAAATCCAAGCCTTACAAAAATAGTTCACAGACATGCAAACTAGCACATCAATGAAACATTACTCTCTAGATGATATTTCACTATATCCTTTTGATAAATTATTGGTCATGATACCTTTTCCCTCTAAATTCGAGGTACCCAAATTTGACAAATATCGAGGGAAAGGTGATCCAAGAGACCACATTATAAAGTTAGTGCAACATGCATAGAAGTCACCCACAATGACACGTACCTAATGTGATTGTTTCCTAGAAGCTTGGGAGGACAAGCATTGGAGTGGTTCTCTAGACTAGCCCCTAGTATCAGAACATTCAATGAACTTGTGGACAAGTTCATCCTACACTTATCCTATAATATTGAGCATGACATCTCAATTTTAGATCTTTGTAACACCAAGCAAAAAGGTGGAGAATCATTCGCCACATTCTTACAAAGATGGAGACAATTGGCGAGCAAATGTTTGCACTAGATACCTAAAAAATAAATACTAGAAATGTTCATTCATAACCTCCATGCTGATCTCAGCTACGAAATCTAGATACAATGTCCTTCCTTTAGCAAAGTCATTGAGATGGGCTTGATCATTGAGAAGGCGTTGGTAGAGAAAGGACAAATCAAACTATACAAAGACACTCCAAGTACAAATACCAACATGGAAAAACCACGCTTCTAGACCAAGAATAAAATAGTTGTAAATGATGGGATGGTGGATGCCAAAACTGTGGCACAAAAATAACCAATTTTCACTTTAACGAGCCCACAAAACAATCCCCAACAAAACAAACCACAAAACACTAAATCACGGTTTACAAACTATCAATCTCAGAGAAAATTCACACCTCTAGGAGAATCATTGGAAACCAACCTACAGAAGTGATGAAGGGGGTAAATCACAAAACACACAATAACCAATATTAAACACAGGAAATAGAACTTTCTTTTATTGATCTGGGCAACTCATTACATTACAGAAGCTTAATTACAATCAGAGGAATCAGTCCTCTACAGGCTGCAACACAATACAGCTACCATCCCCAGGCTTCGAAATCTTCTGCCTTCTGTAACCCCCAAATCAGCTAGGGTTTCTATTTTCCTGCCTATTCTTGACTCTACACTTGCCCCCTTAACTCTCCTACCACCCAGGGTTCCCAAAAATGGTTATTAATAGCCTTTTTGGCAGCCAACAACCTAATTTCGAATTTTGCATCTCCCTCCAAAAATAGGTCAACTTCCAGGAGCCATAACTTTTGATCTGGGACTCCGATTGATGAACCGTTTTATGCGTCAAAAAGCTCGCGGAGTGCTCTACATGCTAAGAACTTGCTTTGCTAGTTTTGGCCATTTTCAGGCCTGTACGGGGCCATTTAGTGCCTCATACCTAAGTTTGAATAATTTTTAGGCATTTTTCAAGAAACGGAAACTTTAATATCTTTCAGCTCGCAAATGATCTTCATGTGATTCCTTTGCCAAAGGTCTTATATTTCTGTTATGTAACTTCCTGTAAATTTTGACTTCATTCCGTGCCCAAATGCAAACTTTCTAAAAATAGCAGTTTACTTTTTTTAGCAGTTTGGGAAAACTGAAAGTTCTACATTATTATTCAGGTGATTATGGGACCAGAACCATAGATTTTGAGAAGAAATGGGTAGAACATCAACAATTTTGAAACACATTTTTTTTTGGGTGATGCAAGATTGCCCTTACACCACTGGATGCTCCTACATCAGACACCCAGGGTAATTTGAGAAGTGACCTTGTCACGTCTCAAGTGTTTGTGTGAGGAAAACCCAAATGGTCAACCTCTGCCTTAGACAACCAAGAAGAATCTTAAATAGGCCTTCCTTTCCATTTCACTAGATATTCTTCATATTGCCTGTTTCGAGTACTCCTTCCCACACGGCTATCCAAGATCTCTTCTATCTCCTCTATTGAAGTAGATGCCAAAATACTCCACTGCACTTCTATTGGTCCATCCTCTGTTCCACCTTCATGATATTCTAGTAAATCAGCGATGTTGAAAATAGGGGAAATGTTGATCCCACTCAGTAGCTCTACCTCATATGCATTTCCGGAATCATGCTTCTTCAGGATTCTGCATGGTCCAAATTTCTTCATTTTCAATTTATGGTATGTTCCAATAGGGAACCTTTTCTTTTCTCAAGTGAACCATGACTTCATCTCCCACCTGGAACTCCTTATACCTTCTCTTCTAATCTGCCTTAGCCTTGTACTGAGTAGTCATCTTATTAATGTGCTTTCTCACCTCTTCATGCAAATTCTTCATATGTTCTACAAAGTCTTCAGCCTCGGCACTTGTCTTTTCTCCCTTATCCAGATTCCTTAACTCTGAAGCATTTCTTGGACTATTGCCATATACAATCTGGAATGGTGATTTACCAATACTCCTATTGATAGAATTGTTGTAAGCAAATTCTAGCTGTGGTAAAATCAAATCCCATTCCTTGGGCTTATCTCCTACCAAGCATCGTAGTAGGTTACCCAAACTCCTATTCAACACTTTAGTTTGTCCATCAGTCTGTGGATGGTGTGCAGAACTGAACTTCAAGTCTGTCTTCAACTTCCTCCACAATGTCCTCCAAAAATAACCAACAAACTTGGTATCTCGGTCTGAAACTATGCCTTTTGGTAGACCATGTAGTCTCACCACTTCCCTAAAAAATAACTCTGCAATATGAATAGCATCATTAGTCTTCTTACAAAGAATAAAATGTGCCATTTTTGAGAATCTGTCCACCACCACAAAAATAGAATCATGTCATCTCTATGTCCTTGGTAAACCAAGAACAAAATCCATACTGATATCATCCCAGGGCTTCTCTGGTATAGGTAATGGTTGATACAACCCTGTATTCTAACTTGTTCCTTTTTCCATCTAACATACTCTGCAACTTTGCACAAACTTCCTCACATCCTACTACAACTGTGGCCAATAATAATTTTCACCAACAATTGAAATGGTCTTATCTCGAC
This sequence comes from Cunninghamia lanceolata, assembly GCA_027924645.1. Taxonomy (NCBI): domain Eukaryota; kingdom Viridiplantae; phylum Streptophyta; class Pinopsida; order Cupressales; family Cupressaceae; genus Cunninghamia; species Cunninghamia lanceolata. Next base: position 14,090,668 of record BSBN01000068.1, on the reverse strand, counting down.
CAAAGTGTCCAGCCAATTCTCCACTATGCTTCTCTTTAATCAGGTTCTCTCTCATGGAACTCCTCAGAATGCACAACTGGCTTCCTCTAAACAACATGCCATCTTGGATTATGAAATCCAACCATCTTGTGCTGTCTAAAGTAACAGGCTCCAGACAAGCTTTCCAAGCCTCTACAAAATCTGGATCTTTAGGCTACAAACTTTTGAGCTCATCAAACCCAACAACCTCTATCTTCATTTCTATCAACAAATTTTGCCTTCTGCTCAAGGCATCTATAACTCTATTGGACTTCCCACTCCTGTGCTTTAAAACAAAGGTATAACTCTGCAAAAACTCAACCCATTTTAAGTGCCTTTGGTTCAACTTTCCTTGACTATTAAGATACTGCAAAGCTTGATGATCAGTATATAAAACAAACTCCTTTGGCAACAAATAATGTCTCCATTTCTTCAAATCCTGAACTATTGCATAAAACTCCTGATCATAAACTGAATACTTTTTCTTGGCATCATTAAGCTTCTCACTAAAATAGGCAATGGGCTTACCTTCTTGGCTCAAAACAGCTCCTATACCACTACCACTAGCATCACAATCTACCTCAAATACTTTATTAAAATCTGGAAGTGCCAAAACAGGTTGTTCTACCACTTTCTATTTCAATGTATCAAAGCTCTTGTCTGCTCCTTTAGTCCATCTAAACTCTTTTCTATCCCCTCTCATTGTCTCAGTTAGGGGTGCACAAATGCTACTGAAACTCTTGATAAACTTTCTATAAAAACTTACCAAACCATGAAAAGATCTTACCTCTGTGACACTCCTTGGCGTAGGCCATTCAATGATAGCCCTTACTTTTTCTGGGTCCACCTTAAGACCTTTTGAGATAACAAATCCCAGGTACACCAACTCCTTCTTTGCAAAACTACATTTCTTTAGATTAATCAACAACTTCTCCTCCCTCAGCTTCTCTAGAACTCTTCTGATATGCATCAGATGCTCATCCCAAGTCTTACTGAAAATCAAAATATCATCCAAATAAACAATAACAAAACTTCCCAAAAATTCCTTCAATACCTCGTTCATGAGTCACATGATTGTGCTCGGTGCATTGGTTAGCCCAAATGGCATGACTAACCACTCATACAAACCTTCCTTTGTCTTGAAGGCTGTCTTCCATTCATCTCCTTCTCTGATACGGATCTGGTGATACCCACTCTTCAGGTCAATTTTTGTGAAGTACTTGGCTCCACTCAAACAGTCCATGATGTCATCCATTCTTGGCAATGGAAATCTATACTTAATCGTTATCTTATTGATGGCTCGAGAGTCTGTACACATCCTCCATTCTCCATCTTTCTTTGGTGCTAGTACTACAGGTACCACACATGGACTTAGGCTCTCCCTTATCAGTCCCTTCCTCAACAACTCTTGAACTTGTCTATTCAGCTCTTCATTCTCTGCAGGGGTCATTCTATGGGCTGCCTTGTTTGGCAAACTGGCTCTTGGTATCAAATCCATTTGATGACTTATCTTCCTTACTGGTTGTAAACCTTCTGGTACATTATCAGAGATAATGTCCTAGAACTCTTCCAACATATCTGAAACTTCTGTTGGTACATCTTCGCATTTCTCTTGACTAATCTTAGGAATCAATGCAAAGCAATGACGCTTATGCTTCATACCCTCCAAAAATTTCCTACCATCTACCAAGCAAATTCTGGCAGTACTACATACCTTTTCTTCCACCTCCTTCAAGGGCTTCAATTTATGACGAACTCCATCTTTTGTTAGGGAATATGTGTTTGCATGGCCATCATGGACAGCGCTCCTATCATACTGCCACGGCCTTCCCAACAGCATATGACATGCATCCATCGGTATGATATCACACAGTACCTCATCATGGTAGTCCCCAATCTTGAACTTCACTAAACACTGCTCATTAACCAAAGCTCTATGGCCTTTCTGCAACCATGCAATCTGATATGGATGTGGATGCTTTCTTCTTATCAACTTCAACTTGTCAACCATCTCTTCTGAAACCAGATTATCAGTGCTTCCACTATCAATAATAATATCACAACACTTACCTTCACATTTGCACCTTATGCGAAATAAACTCTTCCTCTGATTTGGTTCTTTCTCCTCATTCAACAAGGTTCTTCTGACAACTAGGGTTTCTCTCCTTTTAGCATCTTCAGAATGCTCAGTCTATGCACCTTCATCTACATGTGCAACTCGTGCATTACCTTCAGGTCTCCTATTCATCCTTCCTTGATGTTATGGACGCTCATATGCTCGATCCCCTTCTTCTCCACATTGGAAATAGGTTCCTTTGAAACCTCCTCTTCCAGGTCCTTGCCCAGGTCTACCTCTTCCTCTTCCTCTTTGCTCACCATTGTTTTGGTCACGAGGACGGTAGGTGTTATCTCCTCTCTAATTTTGACTGGTGCCAGCTGCTTCACTTTTCTTTGCATCTTCATTTCAGCCCCCATAGGGTCTTCCACCAGTCCTTCCACCTTGACCTCTTCCCCTTTGCTTGCTGTCAAATCTTTTATTCAGCTTCTCTTCCACCTTCAAGGAAAACTGGTATGCATCTTCTATGGTGGTCATTCTGACCAGGCTCAGCTCCTCCTGAATACTCGGCCTCAACCCATTAATGTAACGGGCTACCTTTTCCTTGTTGGGCTTTGCATGGCCTATCTTGATAGTAATCTTATAAAACTCTTCTATATACTCCTTAACAGACTTGTTACCTTGCTTTAGTCCTTGCAGCTTCTTCAACAACTCCATCTCATAGTCCACAGAAATGAACTGCTTCTTCAATTTCTCCACCATCTGATCCCATCTAGTGATCTTTCCTTTTCCTCTTCTATTCCTCTCTAATTGGACCTCCTTCCACCAAATACTGGCATGGCCCTTCAACATTTTTTTGCAAACTTGACCTAATCCGGGTCCTCCACATATTCATACTCGAAATACTCCTCCATGTCATTGATCCAATCAATGAGCTGTTCTGGATTCAAATCTCCAGAATATGTAGAAACTTTGATTTTGGGCCTCTTTCCAATCTTTGAAATGGCCCTCAACAACCTAACCTCTGCAGGATCTCCTACAGCTTCTTGTTCTTCATCAGATAGCTCCTCTTCGGCTTCATCTTCGCTTTCTTCTCTTGTTCTTGGATCAAACCCTCTTCGCAGCTCCTCTTGCAATGCATCGATTTGTCTTTGTAGGGCTCTAAAACCCTCTTCTGTCAAAGCATTCCTCCCAACATGATTTCTTCGTGGAGGCATCTTGGTCTCTGTAGCAAACCCACAACCTTAGGTCTTGGTACAAAACTACCTCACGGTCAGCGATCTGTCTACACACTCAAGAACCCTTTCTCTGATACCACTTGATGAAGGGGGTAAATCACAAAACACACAATAACCAATATTAAACACAGGAAATAGAACTTTCTTTTATTGGTCTGGGCAACTCGTTACATTACAGAAGCTTAATTATAATCAGAGGAATCAATCCTCTACAGGCTGCAACACACTACAGCTACCATCCCCAGGCTCCGGAATCCTCCACCTTTTGTAACCCCCAAATCAGCTAGGGTTTCTATTTTCCTACCTATTCTTGACTCTACACTTGTCCCCTTAACTCTCCTACCACCTAGGGTTCCCAAAAATGGTTATTAATAGCCTTTTTGGTGGCCAACAACCTAATTTCAAATTTTGCATCTCCCTCCAAAAATAGGTCAACTTCCGAGAGCCATAACTTTTGATCCGGGACTCCGATTGACGAATTGTTTTATGCGTCAGAAAGCTCATGGAGTGCTCTACGTGCTTAAAACCAACTTTTCTGGTTCTATCCATTTTTGGGCCCGTACGGGGCTGTTTAGTGCCTCAAACCTGAGTTTGAATAATTTTCAAGCATTTTTTGGGAAACAGAAACTTTAATATCTTTCAACTCGCAAATGATCTTCATGTGATTCCTTCACCAAAGGTCTTATATTTCCGTTATGTAACTTCCTATAAATTTTGACTTCATTCTGTGTCCAAATGCAAACTTTCTAAGAATAGCAGTTTACTATTTTTAGCAGTTTGGGAAAACTGAAAGTTCTACATTATTATTCAGGCGATTATGGGACCAGAACCACAGATTTTGAGAAGAAATGGGTAGAACATCAACAATTTTGAAACACATTTTTTTTGGGTGATGCAAGATTGCCCTTACACCATTGGATGCTCCTGTATCAAGAAGCTTCTAGCAGGTCAACTCATAGCACTTCTGGCTATGCAGGGTTATGAACCAAAGGTTAAACCTCCTTGGTGGAATGATAATGACTTTTGTGAGTTTCACCAGAACAAGGGACAAAAAACAAACAATTGTATATCACTCAAGCATACCATTCAAGACCTGTTAGACTAGAAAAAGGTGTCACTCAATAGACATGCATTTAACACTGATCACTTGGAATTCAAGGATCCACTACCCAATTATGAATAGGGCGGGGGTTCCAAACAAAATAACAATAACAATAAAAATACCAATTATACGAATGTGGGATTTGACTATGTGGTTAACCACATTTTTGAAAGTGAGTCACACATCAATACCCTAAATAATACTCCTAATTGTAAAGTGACCACTCACAGTGGAAAGGTTACTCTTAAGGGGGTACCATCCAAGTCGTCCTCTTCATCCAATCAATATAGTATTCTGGATCAACTCCACAAAACTCCCACACATATCTCTATCTTGGAACTTTTGTGTTTGTCCCTATCTCATAGAGCCATACTAGATCAAGCTCTTTCTGAAGCCATCGTGCGAACAAACCTCATCGAAGAGAAATTCTAGACCATGGTAGGTAAGATTACCACACTTCACTCCCTATCATTCACTAAAAAGGATGATATGTCTCCCACTCAACCTTATAATGCCTATGTACACATTGAATCCTTCATCCACAAGCACAAAATCAAGAGGGTTCTAATTGATGGAAGGACCGGTTTAAATATTTGCACTTTAAAGCTAATCCTTGCATTGGGGTTTTCAGAGAAAGCTATTGATCCTAAAAAGATAAATCCCCAAATCAATAAAAGAAAGTTCTATTTCCTGTGTTTAATATTGGTTATTGTGTGTTTTGTGATTTACCCCCTTCAAAGCTTATGATGAAGATGAAAGAACTTCAAAAGGAGTGGTTGTTTTGCCTATCAGAGTGGGACCTGTAGTAAAAGATGTAGTGTGTCAAGTCCTTGATATGGAGCTTGTGTATAACATTCACCTTGGGAGACCTTGGATACATGCTATGAAGGCGATACCTTCAACCTACCTCCAGTGTATAAAATTCCCCTTTGAAGGTCAAGAAATCACCATCCAAGGTGATTCTAATCCACTTCAATATTGTAATATCGTCTACTCTAAACTTGAAGTGGTGATTCCCCATAACCATGCCTCTACCTCATATTCGTCCCATGTCGACCCAACTTCACTCCCTTCCACATCGAAGGCACCCCAAACCAACTTCAAAGTCAAAGACAAGGGCCTAGGTGAGTACACAATTGCACAATCCTTTTGTTTATCATAGCTCCCTATCTCCCCTAGATCCTATGGAAAGCCTTCCATGAGCAACCCCAAAGAAATAGCAACTACTAAAGGTGCATTTGTCTAATGGGGAAGCCTCGAAGATGAGAGTGATGAAAAAGACATTCTACAATGGTTATATAAAGATGAAGACCATTTATCCCTCCAACAAGACCATCACTCCATAATACAAATTGCACAGTATGGTCTAGGATTCTCAATACTACAAAGAATGGGGTATGAAGGTCATGGGCCAATCGGATTGAGAAAGGAAGGTATCACTGAACCTATCCAACCTCTTACATTAATAGCTCATGATACTACAGGGCTAGGCTACACTAGTAAAGCAAAGGCCAAGGAATCAGACAAGCATAAAAACAAACCAAAAACATCTACTACTAACATAGTAGATCAAATTCACCAACTACAAGGATGGAGTGAGATAGACTCCAATGAGTATGAATGGGATAGTCTCTCTAAACTATCTTATGATGAAAAAAATATTGATGTGGTCCATGAGTATATCCCTACCCATGCAACTAATGAAGGACAAAGTCCAAGGGCTAGACCATTAGAGTTCAACCCACACAATAACGATACTAAAATTTGAGAGGAAGGAATGATACCAAACTTCACAGTTCAACTAGTGGAGCGTACCATCACGAGCATTGTTAGTGCTTATAACGACCATCTTAACTCCTCAATCTTGACCATCAATGCCTTAGAACCAGACGAACCCAATGACCCTCTACCATTGGTATACCCAGAACTAATAGATTGGGACCTCTAAGATACTACGCCTGAGCTAGATACCTTCCAAAAGGATGAAGCCATAATAGACTTCCTAGAGCTTAGGTAACATATACCTGCAAGGGATCACAGGGTTGGCTATGCCATAGAACTCAATGACAAGGCATATTTTTGGAGAGAGTGCCGAGCCTTTTAGTCTCAAAAATATAAAAATGAAAAAGGGATCTAATGTTGAAAACCACTCTGTAGTAGTGTTAGATCATGAAAATAGTAAAAATATGAAAGACGTATCCAACGGTGAAAACCTCTTTGAGGCACCAAAGGATGGAAAGATTGACCCTCTCCCCAATCTAACACATCAGAAGAGATCGTTGATCTTGATAGAACCAATAGAGTAGATCAATGTCAACATGGGTGATAATCCAAGGATGATCCATATGGCACAATCTCTAAATACATAAGAAAAACCAAAGTTCACTAACTTCTTTAAAAGGAAACAAATAAACTTTGCTTGGTCATATGCAAACATGCTAGGACTGGATCTGAATCTCATAATGCATTACTTGTCCTTAGCTTCAAGAGCTAAACCTATTAAGGAAAAACTCAGAAAGATACACCCATAGGTTGCCCTCATGGTAAAGGAAGAACTGAAGAAGTTGCTAGATGTTGGGTTCATCAGACTAATAGACTATCTTGAGTGGATCTCCAACATCGTGCTTGTCGCCAAACTAGATGGGAAAGTTTGAATGTGTAACAACTTCAGAGACCTCAATAAAGCTTTCCCAAAGGAAGATTTCCCACTGCCAAACATAGACATCATTGTAGATCTCATGACAGGATAATCTATGTTGTCACTAATGGACGGTTTCTCAGGATATAACTAGATCAAAATTGCACCTGAGCACCAACACAAGACCACATTCACATGTCCATGGGGCACCTATTGTTGGTGTGTCATACCATTTGGATTGAAAAATACAGTGGCAACATATCAAAGAGCTATGACCACAATCTTTCACAACGTGATGCACACCATAATAGAAGATTATGTGGATGACATATTGGCCAAATCACACACAAGAGAAGGACACTTGGCAATGTTGGATAAAATCTTCACAAGATTGGAGCAGTTCAATGTGTGCCTCAATCCAAAGAAATGTGTTTTCAAAGTCACATCTGGCAAGCTTCTATGGTACATCGTATCAGGAAATGGAATCAAAGTAGACCCATTTAAGGTGAAGGCTATCATGGAAATGCCACCACCCAAAAATATTAGTCAACTAATGTCTTTATAGGGTAAACTGTAATCTATCAAAAGGTTCATTTCTCATTTGGCAGAAAAGTGCCACCCATTCACACACCTCCTACATAAGAATATTCCTTTCAAATGGATTGATTCATGTGAACAGGCATTTCAATAGTTGAAAGAGTATCTCATGAAAACACCGGTATTGATGCCACCCATCCAGGGTAAACCTCTGTTACTTTATATGTCTGCCACACCAATAGCTCTGGGAGCTCTCCTTGCACAATAGAATCATGAAGGAAAGGAACAAGCGATATATTACATCAGTAGAACATTAGTTGGCTATGAGTTGCAATACATGCCAATTGAAAGAGCATGTCTTGTGGTAGTCTTCGCTTCATGAAAATGGAGACATTACATGCTATCACATTCCATCAAGCTAGTAGCAAAAATTGATCCAATCAAATATTTGCTCAACAAAGATGCTCTTACAGGTAGATTGTCCAAATGGGTTATGCTTCTCAATGAGTTTGACATTGAATATGTAGATAGGTATGCAATAAAGGGTCAAGTACTTGCAGATCAACTGGCAAAGGCACCTTTAACAGATGATAATCCTTTGAATTTTGAATTTCTAGATGACTCCATCTTTCACATAACAACGATAACCCATAAACTATACTTTGACAGTTCCTACACTCAGCATGGATTGGGGGTAGGTATCTTGTTGGTTACACCTCATGGTCACACCATCCCAAACTCACACAGACTGCTTTTTCCTTGTACCAACAATGTGGCAGAGTGTGAAGCCCTGGTCATTGGCATCAAGCAAGTAGTTGAATGGAACATCACAGAGCTTCAAGTATATGGCAACTCATAGTTAGTTATCAACCAAGTGAATTATGACTACCAAACAAAGGATGAGAAGTTAATACCCTACAAACAAATGGTAGATGACTTCAAAGACTACTTTGTTGAGATCTCTTTTGAACAATTACCAAGGATAGAGGACAAAGCAGCTAATGCCATGACAATGATCACATCTCTCCTTGACATCCCTGACAAACAATCATGTTATAAGTTCTTGGTAGAGCCCATCTCCCATCCTGCATATGACTCTCCCGAATCCCATATCATTTGCCACATTGTAGGACCTGACTCTCCCCTCTATGGACAAGTATTTGCCTATCTCAAAGACAATATACTACCATCGGATCTCACAAGTAACCAAAAATGAACCTTCATTCATCAAGCATCTTGTTATGCTATTACTTCCAATACCTTATACCAACGCGGTCTCGATGGTACTCTCCTTAGGTGTCTCGATAGTGAGGAACATCAAACTGCCCTGAGCGAAGTACACAATGGTATATGCGAGACCCACTCTAGTGGTCCTACCCTAGCCAAGAAACTCATTTGCATGGGATACTACTGGCCAATAATGGAAAAGGACTCTTAGCATTTTGTAAAGAAGTGCAGGAAATGCCAAGTCCATAGGAACCTGATACATGCGCCAACACATGAGCTGCAACCTTTGTTGATAACTAAGAGGGGGGGTGAATCAATTATCCTAATTATTTTTGCTTTCTGAACTTTATTAATAATCAATGTAACATTAATTCAAATAAGCAAACATAACCATGAAATGGAAATACACATGACACAATATTTTTGACATGGAAACCCTGTTAAGGGAGAAAACCACAGGGTGATTAACCCAAGATTGTATTCTCTGTTAGAAGAATGGAAATACAAAATGGCACTTGCCAATTAGGGATCACTGCCCAAGCACACTGCCTACAAGAGACTCACTGTCTACAAAAGGAGTGTTATACAATACTTGAAATGATTGGGAGCATCTACATATGCTGGAGTTCAGTTCCAGTTAGGCTCAGTACACTGATCTGCTGCACTTCATCTTTCCTCTTCTTTTATGCTACTTTCCTTTCATATACTAGACCTTCCTTACTGCTTTCGCTCTGCTCTTCAACTTTTTTTCATACATCACAATCAACAACAACACTTCTCACAACTAAATCCATCTTGTATATATATCCACACAAGTGATTTCATCACCTTTCAAGTCGACATCTGGAATAGTCAATCTTTTCACAAACTCTGATCTGTCGGCTAAATCCTTGCACATCAAGTAATGCAGATCAAGCATATACTTGTAGAAGTCATCAATCACATCGGCCAAACATAACTTATGCCTTAAGAACCTTTTCCATCATCAGTAACACATCGGGAATAAAGTCTGATGTTTTGCCAGTCAGTTCTTCCTCTGTTCACACTGTCACTTGAGAACCTAACACTCAAGCATTCATATCTCTTTGTCCTTTCCACACCGAAGGCTCAAACCTTGGAATCTATCAGTCAAGATACTCCTCTTGACTTCTCCAAATCTACACTTTACCAAGATACTTCCTCTGAGAAATCTGGACTTGACTGTCGGCCCTCACCACATGCTCTGTTCTTGTTTACCAGACCACAACATTCTTCACTCTGACTTCCAGTAGAGACACACCATGTCCTGCGGATGTGTGGGATGAACTTTGTTGCCATCAATGACAACAATCATGAATCCATATAGTGTCTCTTACGAACAATCTCCCCCTTTGGCATTGATGGCAACACTTGGTGAAAAATGACTAAGTGTTTACACTATGCTCCCCCTTATCTAATGCTTTGTTATTATATACATTTTCTGGAGCTCCCCCTTAGTTGGATTCCTCATTTTTCACTACTCCTCACTCCCCCTTTGACATCAATGCAAAGGGTAGGGTCCGCATACCAAAATTTTTAAAAATTCAACTATACTTAGTCTCATAAGTATATTTTCTGGTTATACTTTACATAAACTTTAGTATATTTGCAAAAATATTTGTCAATTGTACAACTTCTGTTGCCCAACTCATCTTCATCCTATCCAAAGTTGAGATGTGGCCACTTAACAGGAATGCAAAATCTTTTGCCTTCTTAAGATCTATCGGATCATTGGTTCGGGCAGTAGTTTGAGCCTCACTTATGGCCTCATGCATGGCCTCTAACTTAGGGATAATGATCCTTCTAAGTTCACCCATCCGGCTAATTATGTTCTTCCTTTCCTTCTCAAAATTTATTATTGTATTTGTGATTGCAATAGTCTGACACTCTTGATTTACTATGGAGGATGAGAGAGGATCAAAACTTTGAGACAAACTTAGTAGTTTATCCTCTTGCTCTTTTATTTTTTCCTCAATATCTTTGGTCACTATGGGCCAAGATAAGCAAAATTTATACATATTTTTGCCATATTTAAGAGCATTTTCCAAGCTCTTTATCCCAATATCCATAACTCTCCTATCATTTGTTATCAAACCCTGTACTTCGGAGAATCTCTTATCCAAAAACTCCTTTCGGACCTTTTCTTCAGCTAACTTCTCTAGAGAATCAAAATGTGTGCTAACACTATTGACTAGAGTTTTGAGATTACCAGATGAGGAGGCTGTGGGATCCTTCTGAAATGATGGCATAATCTTTTATAGCACTCCGGAAGTAGCTTCTATCAACTCGTAGTCTTCCATGTGAGACTTTAGGAGTTTTTCTTTAGCCTTTACATTAGCAAATGAAGCTATCTTCATTGTCTGTACTGGAGAAAGAGAATCAAAATTAAATGGTCCTTGTAGAATCTCTAGTTCATCAATCTCCATTGTTTCTTTGTTTAGGAATTCTTGGACAGTTTTTGTAGTGTCTCTTGCCAGAGACAGATGTTTCTTCTCTTCTACATTCTTAGAGCTGTCTCTTGGAGCTTTCTCTCCTACATTCTTACCACTAGCAGTTGTGGTCTTCTCTGTTGAGGTCTTCTCTCCTTCTGCAACCTTGGTACTGTCATCTTCTTTTTCCTTCACCTCTGCTTCTTTCTCCTGTATTCTTTCTTCTCCTTTAGATCCAGAGACTGTAGGGGAAACTAGACGAGAGATATTTGTTTGTTCATGAGCCACTTCTTCCGAAGTAGAAGATTTCAAGTCCTTGTCCTTTTCTACACCAGTGTCCATGACTTGCTCAGAGGATTCTTTTTCAACATTTATGGTCGAGGGGTCAGTAGCCAAGTCCTCTATAATTGGAATTTTGAATTTCTTAAAGGTATTTCAGAGGATCTCTTCGGTCTCTCTTGCCACTTTGTCAGTTTCACCAAGCATTAGCTGAGTCATCTTGGCTTTGCTCTGGAACTCATCCTTGCAATCTTTAAAGATCATGTTCATTTGTTGCGGAGTGATTGAAGGAAAGAGCTGAATGGTGACCTATTCTTGGATCTCAAGATCTTTTGCTCAAGCATTGTTCTTCCTCATTTCAAGCCTCTTTTCTAGGCTTTTGGGAATTAGAGAGATAATTTCAATAAAATCTTTGTTGTAAGTGTTCAAAAATTGAACTGTGGCTTCCTCCAGAATCTTTTTATCTACTTCATTATATGCATCATAGAATTATGTTAAGGGTTGTAGGTTCCCATCCACAATCAGTGCTTTCACTACAACATCTAAGGATAGAGTGAGTTTTTCAATAAATTCCTCTTCCTTCTCTTCTTCTCCTTGACTGGTAGAGTGTTCACAGGATGATTTCTTCTTCTTCTTCAGTTTCTTTATCTCCTCATCTGATTCGGTTTCCTCATCATCCTTTAGACTAACATAGGACCTTGTTGCTTTTTTCTTTGTTCTCTTTTCTCCTTTTCCAGATGCCTGGACTTCTGGTTTTGATGTTCTTGAGCTTTTGGCTGTGACAGGTGCTGATCTTTTTGATGATCTTGTCCGGGTGGAAGATTCTACCAGAGCACTTTCCTTCCCTTTTCTCCCTCTTTCTCCTCTTTCTCTACCCTTTCCACCTTTTCTCTATTGGCATCAAGAGCCTCCTTTGAGATGCCAAAGCCTTTGGCGATTTCTTCAACTTCTTTTCTCACTTTCCTCTTTATTTCCAGTTGTCTGAGTTCCACATGAACTTTTACACTTAGCTCTTCAAAGGTTCCAAACCTTTCTGCCTTTAGATCTTTTGGCTGACTAAGCATGTGTTGAACATGCAGCTCCACAATTTGTTCATCAACCTCATACCCCATAGGCATGATCCATAAAGTTCTTGGTTCTACTACCTCCATTAGGCACTGATCAGTCTCTACCATAAAACATACTGTGTCTTTGTATTTCTCTACAAGAGACTAGGGAATTCTCTCTCTTGCTTGCATCATGTTCTAAAAATTCTTGAAATATCCCCATAGGGCTATATTTTTTGCTTTAGCATCCCCAAGCCCATGCAAATAGTCTCTGATTTGGATGGCAACTGGTCTGTCATTCTGCCATACCTAGCCATTGGATCCAGGAAGCTCATTCATGTAATAAAAGAATAGGCAGAGTATCAAGCCACCATACTTGAAGGAGTTCTTCTTATCCTTCTTAATCTTTTGTAGATTTTCCAACAGTTGGCTGAGAAGAAGTTCACACAGATTATAGTCAGCATTTTCTTTTAGCATTTGATAGGCTGTGTAAACTGTAGTTCCTGGTACTAAATTTTCCCTACTGGAGTGATAAATCTTGTAACCAATTATCATGGAAGCAAATTTGACATCCAGTTTAGTGATGTCTTCAATTGTCATGGCTCTCTTGTCAAATTTTGATCCAGTTGCATCACTTAATGTCTGATTCTTGACAGACTTGAGAACAGGTATTCCACCAGATGAGTACAGACCAATTACTACCCTAATTGCATCTTTGGTGATCTTAAATGGTTTATTCAACCATAGGAAGTTGTCATGCACTCTACTCAACACATACTGGACGCATTCATCTTCTTCAAAATAGGGGAAGTGAATGCACTGTGCAAAATGCTTATCCTGGATGGCTTTATACTGAGCTTTAATCTCAAAAGAATCATCTATCAACTATTTGTGATAGATATCTACTAACTTTGATTCCCCAAATTCTTCAATATTCGCATGTATGTAAACCCTAATGTCTTCTGTATGCAATATGCCATGCGCAACACTAGAAAATGCTCCTAGGGGATCTACTTCCAAAGATTTGTATGGATGTTTCTTGAATTTGGGTCGAGGCCTATCAGAGATTTTTACAATATTTGGAGTACCCATCATTCAAGGATTTAGAGAGAGATATTTGATAATGGAGAATACCTTTTGTACCTTTCAGTTTCACAAAGTTGGCCGGATCAATTTCTAGATGAATTGACTTCTGCAAATGATCTTTGATGAACTTATGGAATTTTGTTGCAGAGCTTCACTTTTCATTTCTTCTTGAATGCAGAATGAACAAGTGATTAATGACAAAACCCTTATATTGCTCCACAAACCCTAATGTCAGGTTGCAATAAATGCTCGACCTAAGTTATTCTGGTTTGCCTTATTCAGATGACTTGAAGAACTGGATCATCCTGATCTTTAAACATCATGTGGATCTTCCAAATCTTAACCATAGTTTGTTTGGATGTTTCCCTTATGAACCCTTCAATCCGCAACTCTTCTTGTGCCAGTTCCGGCACTAATTGACCGGCTGGGGGAACAAGGTTTTCTTTGTGTCTCCCCCTGAGCCAGAGCTCACTTTTTAATTTTTGGAAGAAATATCAGCACTAGATTCTGGTGCGGATCCATCCTCTACATTCTCTATACTTTTCTTCACCCAAATCTTGTTCATCGCACTTCAAACTTCCTCCGCATTCAGCTTTTGTTTTCCCTTATCTTGATTCTGATTATGATATATCAGACCTCTTTTGTCCTGATTCTTGCTTCTACAAAATTTAGCAATATGATCGGATTTATTGCAAATTTGGCAAACAATATTTCTTTGCATATTTGATTGATATCCTCTTGATCTGCATTGATTAGCCATATGACCTATTCTATTGCATGCAAAGCATCTACCATTGGATGATTTGTTCATTTGCATATTTATGCATTCATGAGATTTGTGACCATAACTTTTGTAGTTAAAACACTATCTGGAGAAGGATGAATTAGTCTAATTCATTCTCTTTCTGCACTAAATTGCTTTATGACCAAAGTTATTGCAGCTGTGGCAGTATCCATTGAAGGATGGATATCTTTGAGTATTAGGCTGTCTTACCGGAGGTCTTCTAGGCATGTTCCTTAGATTTTCTGATCCAAAATTCTTCTGACCAGATCTGGACCTTTCTCCTTTCTCATACCCCAAACCACACTTGTCATCTACCCTCTTTTAACTTCTAAGAAGAACTTCAATTTGAGCAGAACTTATCTTGAATTTCTCTTTATATTCATTTGATGTTTGAAGATCCCTTTTGAGAGAGACAATTTGATCCTCAAGTTTTTCTTCATTATCTTTAGCATCTTCAAGATCAAATTTAAGATGTTTGATAATTCTATCCATCTTGTGGCAATCTTTTGATTTCTGTTTGAGAGATTGTCTTAGATTATCTTCAGTTTTTCTTTTCTCTTCAACTTCTTGGGTAAACTTCATAACTCCTAATTCCATTTCATGTCTTACCATAATGATTTCTTTTGATAACTTTTCACATAGCTTGGTTTTCTCCTTCAGCTCTTCATTTGCATCATTTGCTTCACCTTGACTTGCCAATTGCTAAAGCAGCTCCTTTCTCTTTTTCATAGAGAGAATTAATTTGTCTTTTAGTTCTCTCATGAAATCATCAGCCTATTTGAGTCTTTCCTTTAATTCATTGACTTCAGAGTTTGACTGTTCAAGATCATCAAGGGCAGTCTTGAGTTGCTCCCTTAAACCATATGCATCCATTTGAATTCCCAGATCTTCCTCAAGCTATTAGACTCTGTTAGGAGGAACTTGGCTCTGATACCAATTGTTGATAACTGAGAGGGGGGTAAATTAGTTATCCTAATTATTTCTACTTTCTAAACTTTATTAATAATCAATGTAACATTAATTCAAATAAGCAAACATAACCATGGAATGGAAATGCACATGACACAATATTTTTAACGTGGAAACCCTGTTAAGGGAGAAAACCACAGGGTGATTAACCCAAGATTGTATTCTCTATTAGAAGAATAGAAATACAAAATGGCACTTGCCAATTAGGGCTCACTACCCAAGCACACTGCTCACAAGAGGCACACTGCCTACAAGAGACTCACTGTCTACAAAAGGAGTGTTATACAATACTTGAACTGATTAGGAGCATCTACATATGCTAGAGTTCAGTTTTGGTTAGGCTCAGTACACTGATCTATTGCACTTCATCTTTCCTCTTCTTTTATGCTACTTTCCTTTCATAAACTAGACCTTCCTTAATGCTTTCGCTCTGCTCTTCTAATTTTTTTCGCACATCACAATTAACAACAACACTTCTCACAACTAAATCCATCTTGTATATATATCTGCACAAGTGATTTCATCACCTTTCAAGTCGGCATCCAAAATAGTCAATCTTTTCACAAACTCTAATCTATCAGTTGAATCCTTGCACATCAAGTAATGCGGATCAAGCATATACTTGTAGAAGTCATCAATCATGTTAGCCAAACATAAGTTATGCCTTAAGAATTTTTTCCATCATCAGTAACACATCCGGAATAAAGTCTGATGTTCTACCAGTCAGTTCTTCCTCTGTTCACACTGTCACTTAGGAACCCGACACTCAAGCATTCATATCTCTTTGTCCTTTCCACACCGGAGGCTCAAACCTTGGAATCTATCAGTCAAGATACTCCTCTTGACTTCCCCAAATCTACACTTTACCAAGATACTTCCTCTGAGAAATCTGGACCTAACTATCAACCCTCACCACATGCTCTGTTCTTGTTTACCAGACCACAACATTCTTCACTCTAACTTCCAGTAGAGACACACCATGTCCTACGGATGTGTGGGCTGAACTTTGTTGCCATCAATGACAACAATCATGAATCCATATAGTGTCTCTTGCCAACAACCTCTATCTACTCCTTGGCATTTTTGTCAATGGTGACTCAACTTAGTGGGCAAGATACACCCTCCATCATCTAGTGGCCATAAATTCATAATCACTGCCACTGAGTACTTCATGAAGTGGATTGAAGCTATACCCCTCACCAATGTCACAGGCAAACAGATTGCCTCTTTCATCTTGAACTATATCATTTGTTGCTATGGTATCCCTTTATCCATTATCACTAATAATGGATGACCATTCAAAAACCAAGATGTCAAAGAACTATGTGACAAATTCTATATCCAACACCACTTTTCCACCCCATATTACCCCCAAGGAAACGGCCAAGCAGAGGCATTGAATAAAACCATCTTAAAAATCTTGAAAAAGACTATCAATGATGCCGGTCGTGACTGGCACGTCCAATTGAATCCCAAACTATGGGCCTACTGCACAAGTATCCACACACCCACATGTGCAACACCATACTCCCTGGTCTGTGGATCTGAAGCCATCTTGCCCATTGAAGTCAAAATCCCATCCTTGTGATTATCATTAAAAGGCATCATAACAGATGAAGAGTACTGAGTATCCAGACTTCAAGAGTTAGAGCTACTAGAAGAGAGAAGGCATTAGGCCTTTAACCCTCTCAAGGATTATCAACAAAGTATGTCCATAAGTTACAACCACATAGTAAAACCCTGGGTATTTCAAGTTGGTGACTGGGTACTTAGAGAAAATCCCTAGAATTAGCAAGATCGAGAAAAAAAAGGAAAGTTTGAACCCAACTGGTTGGGTCCCTATGTCATCATTGCTACCTATGGGTCAGGTTCTTATCAATTGGCTACATCAGAACGTGAACTGTTTGATGATCCCATCAACAACATGCATCTTCACAAGTTCTACACTTAAAACCCAATGCAAGGGAGGCAAAAATAACAAAAAAATAAAAAAAATGGCAAAAATAACAAAAAAATCAAAAAATGGGAAAAATAACAAAAAAAATCGTCCTCTAGTGAAAACCTAGCAAATAGGCACCTTGGATAGGTACCATGATGAAAACTTAGCAAACAGGTGTCATGTGTACTTTGTCTTTTGTGCAAATAAAAGCAATTGGTGAAAACCTAGTAAACAGGCACTCCTTGTGATAGACCGCCTCCTCCATCTTTTTCAACCTTGATTCCTCATTCATGCCTCCAAAAGCAAGTGTCCATGCACTCACCTCAGTGTACCTACCATGGCTTGTTGTTCACTCACCCTTATTGCTTTCCATCCACCCCAACTTGCATCCATCATGTCATCTATATTGCAATCCATAGAACCTTTATTGAACTATGTCGCCTTTGAGATATCACGTAGGCAAGGCCATTTAGCAATGAGCCCCCGAGGCTACCTATCTGCTCCATCTGTGTCCTATTCTTTGTCCATCACCTAGGTCTAAGGTCCACCAATTTCACCCCAAGCTATGTTGCCTTTACGTCATCATAGAGAGATGGCCATGAATGACTTCTCCTCCAACCTGCAAACAATAAAAAAGAAAATAAGAGAGAAGAATGTGAGAGGGAGAAGGATAGAAATGAGTGTGAATGGAGGCTAGGGTTATTTTCCTTTCTCCATAATGATCTATTTTTTTTAATAGGATGGCTTTTAGGGCAAGAGAGGGATTTTAAATTAGTTCTTTTATTTATTCTATTTTTCCTTTTTCCATCTCTTGTTTGTTTTAAGTTGGGGTTTAAATTTAATCATGTGAGTTGAAATGTGTTATCTGTTAGAAGGAGAATTAAAATACATATATTTGGGGTTTGTGGAAGTTATTTTATTAATGTTATTTAGGGAAACTTTTGTAGGTAAAGAGAATAAGTTAGAGTAAATTTGTATGAAGTTTTAATTTAAATTTATTTACGTCATATACGTAATCCTGGTGGGAATTAAATAACTAAATAAGTTATTCATTTTACTCACTTAACAAACCTAGTAAACTATCTAAATGAAGTAGTGTAATATGCTTTCCTGATCTGGTCTACCAAGAAATTAAGAATAATGTAAAGGATGCAGTGATAACTCTAATTGATAGAGAATGTGAAGAAGAACAAATTGATTGAGCTTTGTTGAAAAATGTTTTGGACATCTTTGTAGAGATTTCATTAATGAGTTTTGGGATTTATAATTAATCAAATTAACTATTCTACCAATTTAACTAGTCTAATGTAGGCAATTTAAAACCAACCCAGTAAACTTTCGATCAAATTTAGTTTTATTATAATAAACCCTAATCACACCTATGAGGTGTTATGCTGCTAGATTTTTCTAGAATTTAGGGTTTAGCTAGGTTAGTAAAATTTAACCTTGCTTAGGATTAAATTATTATTTTTGCCAGTTATCAACATTAGGTTTTCATATTAAATTATATTTATTCATGTAGTAGAATTTGGCTCTTAATTTTGACTTATGTCAAGATCTCATCATTCACTTAGGTTAACCTAGGGTTTTGATCATTGATCCTGACCCTATTGGTGACGTTAACCGTGTCGCATCGACCCCATGGTTGGCCTTCATTGCAAAATGGTATATGCAAGTGAATGCATTACCCCACCTTCAACTGACATGTTTATGCCTTAGGCGTAATGCCACCGAGCACGCTTCTACATGCAAGGGGGTTTCTAGGGAACCATGGTAAAATTTTTAATATTTCATGTCATGACCACATGACAAATGTGGACATGACACGTGTGATGCATTTCATGATTGCATGGGAAATGTTGGCATGGCATTTGGTATTAGAGCCTAAGTTTAAACACTGGGCTTATTTGGGCATGTTACTTATTCCGCAAATTTGATTAATTAGTGATTACCTTGTTTTGTAGGATGCCTCCCCAATGAGTTTGGCGAGCGCGTTCATGCCACACTGTGTCTGTCAAGGTGCATAGTTATTCTTCAGCTGAGGGTCAGGCACCATAGGCACCACCGGCACCACATGTCCTACCTATACCATACATTGGACCACAGATACTTTAGGCACTATAGGTAGTGTTAGGTAGGCTGCCATTGGTTGAAGATGCACTGTACATAGAGTGACATGCTGAGACCCACGTTGATTCATGAGAGGAACCATGCATGGAGCCACGAGTAGAGTCATGTGTGGATCCCCGTGTCAAGCTGTGAGAGGCACCAAGTGTCGAGTTGTTTTTGGAGATACCAGATACAATGGTAGAAGAGGTCAGATTAACCTATAGGGTCTGTAGTAGGAGCCCTCTACATCATGATAGGCATGAGGAGACAGTGCGAGTGGACTAGATCATTCATAGGCTATATGATTATTATGAAGATGAGCCCATTATAGGGTACAAAGACTGAGGAGACCCCATCAGGGACATGTTGAGGTTGAATCCTCCTACTTTCACTGGGACTATAGAGGGAGCTGAAGTTGAGGCTTGGCTCATCAGTCTAGACAGATGATTCACGTTACGTCCTTATTAGGGAAACATGAAGGCTTGTGTAGCAGTCCACTTGTTGCAAGATGCAACAGTTACTTGGTAGCACACTGAGTGCAAGCGCCATCTATCATTGGACACACTTACTTGAGAGACTTTCATTGAAGGCTTCAATGTGTGGTATTTATTAGATCACTATAGACAATGTCTCATAAATGAGTTTCATGACCTTCAGCAAAGAGGGCTTACCATTGCTCAGTATGAGGGCAGATTCACTGAGTTGTCTCGATATGCGGAGTATCTCCATGATGAGAAACTCCTAGTTCATAAGTTCATCAGAGGATTGAAACATAGCATAGCAGGGCCTGTACGAATGGTAGACCCCCAGACATTGAGTGATGCTGTTGAGAAGGCTTACATAGCTAAGGAGATATAGGGATGAGGGTAGGGATCACCCCCCTAGTTTCAGGATCATGGGCAGTAGCACCACCAATAGAATTATCGTAGACCACGACTACCACCATAGAGAGGAGGATTTAGTTCTTGTCATTACCTCCTAGACCTCCATAGCAGCAGTAGTAGAATCAGCAAAGGTCTAGACCCTAGCAGAGGGCATAGGGAGGATAGAATTGAGGATGGCAACAATAGGGCCCATGTCGAGACCAAAGGTATCAGAGACCACCTGCAGGGCCCACGAGGTTTCAGCAGTTATAAAGGGGTTCACAAGGTTCCACAGGTAGATCTGGATAGCAGCAGTCAGGTAGGACTCATGGGATAGATACAGGCTTGGGGCCCATGCTATGTGTGTGGTGGAGTAGGACATCTAGCCAGAGAGTGCCCATAAGTCTTTATGGTAGGGGGCGTCCCCGTTTAGGAGGGTCAAAGTAGACTATAGGGGATGTGGGCAAGTCCCACCGCATGTTTACAATGGTTGATAACTACTAGGCTGACTATCAGGCATCTGTGATTAAAACTTCAGGTATGATCAAGGGTGCCCCCATCTCTATTCTTTTTTACTCTGGAGCTACTAATTATTTTCTATCTACATCATTAGTGGAACATTGTAGGTTGGTGGCTTCTAGGAAGGACATTAGGTGGGAGGTTGAGTTGGCTTTTAGGGCCAGGATGTTAGTAGATGCCTTGGTTTAGGATTGTGAGATCTCTTTGGGGTCCTTCACTACATCTTGGACCTTAGAGTTATGCCATTAGGAACCTACGGTGTGGTTTTGGCATGGACTGGCTTGTGGCTCATAGAGCCAAGCTAGATTGTTTCTAGAAGGTGATTAGTTGCTTAGATGATCATGTGCACAGGTTGAGATAGTGGGCATTCAGAAGCCCACGAAAGTTAGTATGATATTGGCTCAGCAACTTAAGCACTACATGTTGAAGGGATGTCAGATGTTTGCTATTGTAGTTAGTGACAAATCAGAGGATGAGCCTGAGGCATCATTAGATGACCATCCCATCTTGAGAGAGTTCGCTGATGTTTTTCCATTAGAGTTACCAGGGATGCCACCCCGTCGTGAGGTAGACTTTCATATCAATTTAGTGTTGAGTGCCAAGCCAATGTCTCGTGTACCCTATAGGATGACCACTCATGACCTGACAGAGCTCAAGTTGTAGATTAAGGACTTGCTTAAGAAGGGGCACATTTGACTGAGCATTTCACATTGGGGCACTCCAGTTATCTTCGTGAAGAAGAAGGATGGGTCACTTTGGTTATGCATGGATTATAGGCAGTTGAATAAGGTGACGGTGAAGAACCGTTATCCTCTACCTAGTATTGATGATCTCTTCGACCAGATGTAGGGAGCCAGGGTGTTCTCTAAGATTGACCTAAAGTCTAGGTACCATCAGTTGCGTATCACAAAGGTAGATATTCATAAGACCACTTTCTGGACTAGATATGGCCACTATGAGTTCACTGTGGTCCCCTTCAGTTTGATGAATGCCCCTGCAGTGTTCATGAGTCTCATGAATGGGGGGCTTTGTACCTACTTGGATTGGTTCATGATTATTTTTCTCGATGACATATTGATCTATTCGCGGACTGAGGAGGAACATGAGGAGCACCTACGTCAAGTTTTGTAGTGCTTGAGAGAGCAGTAGCTTTATGGGAACTTAGCGAAGTGTGCATTTTTCAGGATAGAGGTACAGTACTTGGGGCACATCCTATCAGGTGATGGCATCTTCATAGATCCATTAAAGATCAAAGCTATCAAAGATTGGCTAGCACCCACTAGTGTGACAGAAGTTAGGAGTTTCATGGGATTAGCTAGTTACTACTATAGATTTGTAGAGGGCTTTTCTAAGATAGCACACCCCATTACATCCCTTCAGTGAAAAGGGAAGAGTTTCACTTGGACTGAGCAGTGTGAGAGGGCCTTTGGGGTCCTTAAGGAGTGTCTTATTAGTGCTCCCATCTTAGCAGTTCCTAATCCTATAGAGGATTTTGTAGTTTCCACAGATTCATCACTTGAGGATTTGGGAGCCGTGCTCATGCAGGGGTGGTAGGGCGATTGCATATGAGTCATGTAAGCTCAAGACACATGAGCTGAACTACCCTAGTCATGATCTTGAGCTTGCAGTAGTGGTTCATGCTCTTATTCATTGGAGACACTTTCTTTTGGGTCATTGCTTTGAGCTTCATTCAGATCACCATAGTTTGCAGTACATATTCACACAATTGAATTTGAATGCCTGCCAGTGATGTTGGATGGAGTTTCTATGTGAGTATGAATTTGATGTCCACTACATCAAAGGGAAGGAGAATGTGGTTACTGACACTTTGAGTTGGAGGTACCATGAGATCCTGACCTTTACCTTGAGTGTAGACTTGAGAGAGCGCATCATTCAGAATCTACCCGAGGACAAGTGGTTTCTTGAGGTGCAATAGGAGATCCAGTCACAGAGGGCCCTTAAGGGCAAATTTGCAAGATATTCCCTTGAGTTAGATGGGTTGCTTAGACATTGATAGTGCATCTATGTACTCTATGCAGGTGATCTTTGGGCAGTAGTTCTTTCAGAGGCTCATAGAGCACCTTATGCAGAACACCCAGGGGTGAAGAAGATGCATGCCGACTTGCGACAGTTATACCATTGGGTAGGTATGAGACATGATATTGTAGAATATGTTGCTTGTTGCCTTGAGTGCCAGAGGGTCAAGGCCAAGCATCAGCATCCCGCAGGTCTTTTATACCCTCATAAGATACCTGAGTGGAAATGGGACACCATTTCCATGGACTTCATTGCTGGTCTTCCTATGTCATCATGCCACCATGATGCCATCATGGTGATGGTTGACAAGTTGACCAAAGTGGCACATTTCTCACCTGTATGCATGACGTACAATGCACCATCTGTGGCAAAGAATATTCTTGGATCAAATTGTCAAATTACATGGGGTGCCTCACCGTATCATTTTTGACATGGATTCAAT
This sequence comes from Cunninghamia lanceolata, assembly GCA_027924645.1. Taxonomy (NCBI): domain Eukaryota; kingdom Viridiplantae; phylum Streptophyta; class Pinopsida; order Cupressales; family Cupressaceae; genus Cunninghamia; species Cunninghamia lanceolata. Next base: position 14,067,332 of record BSBN01000068.1, on the reverse strand, counting down.
GTTCACTTCAGCCTTTTGGAGAGCCTTGTAGCAAGCGTTGGGCACGCAGCTCAACTTTAGTTCTGCTTATCATCCTGAGACTGATGGACATACAGAGAGAGTTAATTAGGTTCTTGAGGATATGCTCCATATGTATGTCATGGATCACCAGAGTAGATGGGAGGAGTACCTGTATCTAGTTGATTTTGCCTACAATAATGGGTATCACAACTCGTTGGGTATGCCTCCTTTTCAGGCCTTATATGAAAGACCTTGCAGGACACCTTTGAGTTGGGACCGCATTGAGGACAGGGTTGCGATAGGGCTAGAATTGGTTCAAGATATAGAGTAGTAGGTGACTTTGATTAGGCAGAGACTTCAGGAGGCATAGGATCGACAAAAGAAGTATGCCAATGCTAAGAGGGTAGATCAGAGCTTCTCAGTTGGGGACAGAGTGTTCTTGAAAGTGCGATTGCACAAGAGTCCAATCCATTATGGAAAGGGCTTTAAGATTGCACCTCATTTTGTTGGACCTTTTGAGATCTTGAGTGGATAAGACCTGTAGGCTATCGTCTAGCCTTGCCACCTAGCCTATCACATATCTGATTTATCTCATGTATTAGATAGGAGTGCTCTTTAGGTAGAGGTGGATGAATAGCTGGCTTTGGAGCCAATTTGCATATTAGCTCATTGGACATTGGGCCTTTGAGGTTGAGATCTGGACTAGGTTAGGGTCCATTGGGACATGTACGATGAGGTCACGGTGACATGGGAGTGTTGGCAAGACACACTATATGGGCTTCATAAGTATTGTCATTGATGGAAACAAAGTTCATCCCACCCATCCACAGAACATGGTGTGTCTATACCGGAAGTCAGATTGAAGAAGTGTTGTGGTCTGGTAAGCAAGAATAGAGCAAGCAGCAGGGTCCGATAGTCAGGTCCGGATCTCTCAAAGGAAGTATCTTAGTAAAGTGCAGATTTGGGGAAGTCAATAGGAGTACATTGACTAATAGATTCTAGGGATTGAGCCTTCAGTGATGGAAGAGTGAAGAGACATGAGCACTTGAGTGTTGGGTTTCTGTTTGGCAGAGTAGACAGAGGAAGAACTAACCGGTAGAGCATCAGACCTAAATCCGGATGAAATATTGATGGTGATCAAGCTTCCTGAGGTACCATTCATGACTAGCCAACATGATTGATGACTTCTATAAGCATCTCTTTGACCTGCATTACTTGGTAGGTAAAGATTCAATCGACAGATCAGAGTTTGGGAAAATATTAAGCATTTTGGATGCCGACTAGAAAGTGGATGAAATACTTGGTGTGGATATATATACCAGATGGATTTAGATATGAATGTGTGTGTGTGGTGTATTGTACTATGTGAAGAAAAGTAGAAGATTAGTGTGAAGGCAGTAAGACAGGTCTGGAATGTAACAGGACAACAGCACCTAAGGAGAGTAAGAATGAAGTGCAACAGATCAGTATATTAGGCTTAACTGGAACTGAACCTCAACATATGTGGATGCTTCTCATCAGCTCAAGTATCTAGTTTCCTTGTATTAACTATTGTAGGCAGTGACTCTCTTGTGAGAAATGTGCTCGAGTAGTGAGCCCTAATTCGCAAGTGCAATTTTGTACTATCTTATTCTTCTAACAGAGAATACAATCTTGGGTTAATCACCCCATGGTTTTTCCCTTAACAGGGTTTTTCCACGTCAAAATTATTGTGTCATGTGTATTGATGTTATTTCCATTTCATGGTTATGTTTGCTTATTTAATTTAATGCTACACTAATTGATAAGGAAGTTCAGAAAGATGAAATAATTAAGATAACTGATTCACTCCCCTCTCAATTATCAACAATTGGAATCAGAGCCAAGTTCCTCCAAAAGAGCCTAAAAGCTAGAGGAAGATCTGGGAACTCAAATGGATGTGTATGGTATGAGGGAACAACTTTAGTCTGCCCTAGATGAACTTGAGCAATCAAACTCTAAAGTCAATGAATTGAAGGAAAGACTCAAATAGGTTGATGATTTCATAAATGAACTAAAAGGGAAACTGAGTATCTCTATTAAAAAGAGAAAAGATCTACTTCAACAATTGGCAAATCAAAGTGAAGACAATGATACAAATGAAGATCTGAAGGAGAAAACCAAGATATGTGAAAAGTTATCAAAAGAAGTCATTATGGTAAGACATGAAATGGAATTAGGAGTTATGAAATTCACCCAAGAAATTGAAGAGAAAAGAAAAACTGAAGATGATCTAACACAATCTCTCAAGGAGAAGTCTGAAGACTGCCACAAAATTGATAGAATAATTAGGCATCTAGAATCTGATCTTGAAGATGCTAGAGATAATGAAGAAAAACTTGAGGATCAAATTGACACTCTTAAAATGGATCTTCAAACAGCAAATGAATACAAAGAGAAATTCAAGATAAGTTATGCTCAACTTGAAGTTCTTCTTGAAAGCTGAAAGAGGGTAGATGATAAGCGTGGCTTGGGATATGAGAAAGGTGAAAGCTCTAGATCCCGTCAGAATAATTTTGGATTAGAAAATCCAAGGAATAGGCCTAGAAGACCTCTGGTAAGGCAACCTAATGCTCAAAGATATCCATCCTTCAATGGATACTGCCACAACTGCAATAACTTTGGTCATAAAGCTAATTAGTGCAGAAAGAGAATAAATCAGACCAATACATCCTTCTCCAGACAATGTTTCAACTACAAAAGGTATGGTCACAAATCTCATGAATTCAGAAATATGCAAATGAACAATTCATTCAATGGTAGATGCTTTGCATGCAATAGAATGGGACATATGGCTAATCAATGCAGATCAAGAGGATATCATTCAAATATACAAAGAAATGTTGTTTGCCACAATTGCAATAGATTCAGTCATATTGACAAATTCTGTAGAAGCAAGAATCAGGACAAAAGGGCTCCAGTGCATCATATTTAGAATCAAGACAAAGGAAAAGGAAAAGTGAATGCAGATGAAGTTAAAAGAGAGATGAACAAGATTTGGGAAAAAAGAATTACAGAGAATATAGGGGATGGATCCACACCAGAATCTAGTGCTGATATTCCTTCCAAAAATTAAAAGGTGAGCTCTGGCTCAGGGGAAGACACAAGGAAAAAAAATTTCCACCAGCCAGTTAATTGGTGCTTAAAATTGGCACATGGGAAGTTGTGGAATAAAAGGTTTCTTAGAGAAACATCTGAATAAAGCTTGGTAAACATATAGAAGATCCGTAAGAAGATCTGAAGAGTCTAATCTTCCAAGATTGATCCAGTTTAACAGTCATCTGGTAAAACATGATTATCATAGTTAAATCCGGTATGATTCAAATTTGAAGCATCTTGTTCTATGATAGATCAAGTGTTTAGGGAAAGAAATATAATTTGTTATTAATCACTAAGGATTTCTCTAAGTATATCTCAGTGATCCGGAAAAAGATCTTTCTTAAAATAAGAAGAACCAGGCAATCAGAATGACTTGAGTTGCACATTTATTGCAATATGAAATTAGGGTTTTCCCAAAGATAAAAGGGGTCATTCGCTCATCATTTGCACATTTGCATTCAAGAAGAAGAGAAAAGGAGCTCTGTAACAAACTATCTCAAATTCTCAAAAGATCAACCATTGAAGTCAATTCATCCAACAAATTAATCTAGCTCATTCAGCGAACCCTAGAAGTGCAAAAGGTATTTTCTATTATTGAATATTTCTCTATAAAATCCTTTGAAGATGACTACACCAAATGTTGTAAAGATCACTGATAGGCTGCATCCTAAATTCAAGAAACATCCATATAAATCCCTAGAAGTTGATCCCCTAGGTGCCTTTTCAAGCATTCCGCATGGGGTTCTGCATGTAGAAGATGTTAGGGCATATATTCGTGCGAATATTGAAGATTTTGGGGAATCTAAACTGATTGATATCTATCACAAGCATTTGATAGATGAATCATTTGAACTCAAAACTTAGTATAAAGCCATCTGGGACAAGCATTTTACACAATACATTCATTTCCCCTATTTTACAGAAGAAGAATGGGTCCATTATATTTTGAGAAGAGGACATGATAACTTCATGTGGTTGAATGGACCATTTAAGATAACCAAGGATGTCATTAGAGCAGTAACCAGATTGCACTCATCCGGTGGGATTCCTATTCTCAAATCCTTCAAGAATCAAACTGTGAGTGAGGCTACTGGATCAAAATTTGACAAAAGAGCAATGACAATAGAAGACATCAGTGATCCGGATGTCAAGTTCGCCTCCATGATCATCAGTTATTAGATATATCACTCTAGCTGGGAAAATTTAGTACCCGAAACTACAATTTACTCTGCTTATGAAATGTTGAGAAAAAATACAGATTATGATCTTTGTGAACTCCTTCTGAACCAACTGATGGAAAACCTAGAAAAGATCAAGAAGGACAAGAAGAACTCCTTCAAGTATGGTGGGTTGTTACTGTGCTTATTCTTCTACTTCATGAATGAGCTTCCTAGATCCAGTGGTTAGGTATGGTAGAATGATAGACCAGTAGCCATCCAAATCAGAGATTATATACATGGGCTTGGTAATGCCAAGGCACAAAATACAACACTCTAGGGCTACTTCAAGAATTTTCAGAGTATGATGCAACCGAGAGAGAGAATCCCCCAATCCTTAGTTGAAAAGTATAAAGACATAGTATGCTTTATGATAGAAACTGATCAATGTCTAATGGAGGTAGTAGAGCCAAGAATAGTCTAGATCATGCCAATGGGGTATGAAGTAGATGAGAAAATTGTTGAGCTACATGTTCAACACATGCTCACTCAACCCAAGGATCCTAAAGCAGAAAGGTTTGGAACCTTTGACGAATTAAGTGTGAAGATCCATGTGGAGCTAAGGCAACCGAAAATAAAAAGAAAAGTGAGGAGGGAAGTAGAAGAGTTTGCCAAGAGGCATAGAATCTCAAAAGAGGCACTAGATGCAAATAGAGAAAAGATAGAAGAGGTAGAAAAGGAAAAGGTAGAAAAAGAAAGTGCTCTAGTGCAAGCCCCTTCCTAGACTAGATCAACCAAAAGCTCTGCACCTGCCACTTCCAAGGGTCAAAAGGCTTCAAAATTGGAAGCTCAGACATCTGAAAAAGGAGAAAAGAGAACCAAGAAAAAGGCAACAAGGTCTTACACAAGCCAAAAGGATGAAGAAGAGACAGAATCAGATGGGGAAGTAAAGAAAATGAAGAAGAAAAGGAAAACATCCGATGAACCCTCTACTGAAGAAGTAGCAAAAGAATTTGTTGAGAAGCCTACTTTGTGCATTGATGACATCATAAAATTAGTTACTGTGGATGGGAACCTTCAATGAATGGTTGAATTCTGTGATGATTACAATGAAGCTGACCAAAAGATCTTGCAAGAAGCCACAGTCAGGTATCTGAATATCTACAACAAGGCTTTTATTGAAATCATATCTCTCATTCCCAAAAGCTTCGAGAAGGAGTTAGAAATAAGAAAGAATAATGCTATGGCAAAGGATCTTGAGATCTGAGAATAGATAGCTATTCAGCTATATCCTTCAATCACTCCTAAGCAAAAGAATATGATCTTCAAAGATTGTAAGGATGAGTTCCGGAGCAAAGCCAGAATAAATCAGCTCATGCTCAGAGAAACTAACAAAGTAGCAAAAGAGATAGAAGAGATCCTCTGGAATGCATACAAAAGATTCAACATTCCTATTATAGAGGACTTAGGTGATGATCCCTCAGCTACAGGTATTGAAAAAGAATCTACTAAGATAGTGGCAGAAGAGGTAAAGGAGACAGGTGAAGAAAAAGGTAAGGACTTAGATTCCTCTGCTCCAAAAGAGGAGGTCCATGAACAAACAAACATCTCTCCTCCAGTTTCCCCTGCAGACTCTGGATCCAAAGAAAAAGAAAGAGTAGAAGAAAAGATCAGTCAAGAAGCAGAGGAGAAGGAAAAAGAAGATGACAATAGTAAGGCTACAGAAGGGGAGAAAATTCTCTCTCCGGCAAGAGACACAGTAGAAGCAGTCCAAGAGTTCTTGACCAAAGAGATGATGGAATTTGATGAACCAAAATTACTTCAAGAACCATTCAATTTTGATTCCCTCTCTTTAGTTCAAACCATGAAACTAGCTTCCTTCACTCAAGCAAAGGCAAAAGAAAAAATGCTGAAATCTCACATGGAAGACTATGAGCTCATAGAAATTGCATCTGGTGTATTGGAAAAGATCATGCCATCCTTCCAAAAGGATCCTACAAACTTCACATCTGGTAATCTAAAATCTCTTATAAATTTTGTTAATACTCATTTTGATTCTTTAGAGAAAGCAGTAGAAGAAAAAGTCAGGAAAGAATTTTTGGATAAGAGATTCTCTGAAGTACAGGGTCTAATCTCAAATGATAGGAGAGTTATGGATATTGGGATAAAGAGTTTAGAAAATGCTCTCAAAGATGGCAGAAATATTTATAAATTTTGTTTATCCTGGCCCAAAGTGACCAAAGATGTTGATAAGAAAGTAAAAGAGCAAGAAGATAAACTACTAAGCTTGTCTCAAGGTTTTGATGCTCTCTCATCTCCCGTAATAAATCAAGAATGTCAGACTATTGTAGTCTTGAATGAAATTAAGAAGCTTGAGAAGGAGAAGAAAAATAGAATAAGTAGGTTGAGTGAACTAAGAGGGATCATTATCCCTAAGTTAGAGGCCATGCATGAGGCTCTAAGTGATGCTCAGACTACAGCCCAGACCAGTGATCTGACAGATCTAAAAAGGGTAGAAGCTTTTGCATTCTTGTTGAGTGGTCACATCTCAATTTTGGATAGGATGAAGCAGACTTGGGTGCATAAGTGGTACAACTAAAGACCACTTTTGTAGATATATTTCAGTATATGTAGGTAAAACATGTATATATGTTTTATGCGGCTAAGTATAGTTTTTTTTGGAAATTTTGGTGTGCGGACCCCACCTTTTACCATTGATGTCAAAGGGGGAGTGAGGAACAGTGAAAAATGAGGAATCTAGCTAAGGGGGAGCTCCAAAAAATGTACATAAGAATAGAGCATCAGCCAAGGGAGAGTATAGTGTGACACTTAGTAATTTTTCACTAAGTGTTGCCATCAATGCCAAAGGGGGAGATTGTTGGCAAGAGACACTATATAGCTTCATAAGTGTTGTCATTGATCACAAAAAAGTTCATCCCACCCATCCACAGAACATGGTGTGTCTATACTGGAAGTCATATTGAAGAAGTGTTGTGGTCTGGTAAGCATGAATAGAGCATGCAGCAGGGTCTGACAGTCAGGTCTGGATCTCTCAAAGGAAGTATCTTAGTAAAGTACAGTTTTGGGGAAGTCAATGGGAATACATTGACTGATAGATTCCAGGGATTGAGCCTTCAGTGATGGAAGAGTGAAGAGACATGAGCACTTGAGTGTTGGGTTTCTGTTTGGTAGAGTAGATAGAGGAAGAACTAACCAGTAGAGCATCAGACTTAAATCTAGATGAGATTGATGGTGATCAAGCTTCTTGAGGTACCATTCATGACTGGTTGATATGATTGATGACTTCTATAAGAATCTCTTTGATCTAAATTTACTTGGTACGCAAAGATTCAACTGATAGATCAGAGTTTGGGAAAATATTAAGCATTCCGGATGCCGACTAGAAAGTGGATGAAATCCTTGGTGTGTATATATATACCAGATGGATTTAGATATGAATGTGTGTGTGTGGTGTATTGTATTGTGTGAAGAAAAGTAGAAGATCAGTGTGAAGGCAGTAAGATAGGTCCAGAATGTAACAGGATAGCAGCACCTAAGGAGGGTAAGAATGAAGTGCAGTAGATCAGTATATTAGGCTTAACTAGAACTAAACCTTAGCATATGTGGATGCTTCTCATTAGTTCAAGTATCTAGTTTCCTTGTATTAACTATTGTAGGCAGTGAGCCTCTTGTGAGCAGTGTGCTCGGGCAGTGAGTCCTAATTGGCAGGTGCCATTTTGTACTATCTTATTCTTCTAATAAAGAATACAATCTTGGGTTAATCACCTCGTGGTTTTTCACTTAACAGGGTTTTCCATGTCAAAATCATTGTGTCATGTGTATTGACGTTATTTCCATTTCATGGTTATGTTTGCTTATTTAATTTAATGATGCACTAATTGATAAGGAAGTTCAGAAAGCTGAAATAATTAAGATAACTGATTCACCCCCCCTCTCAGTTATCAATAGGGAGGATGCAATGAGATTGAGGGCTCTTTATCCTCACCTCTTTGACGACTTTCAGGAGGAAGTATAATATTAGGGGGGGAGGATGTGAGGCCTACCTTTTCATTCCCTTATATTTGACTACTTTATTTTACTACTGGTGATACATGGTAGACTTATGGGACTGTTGATCTTGATTTGCAGGACTATTAGATTTTATGCTTTAAGTGGATTTATTATGTTTAGCATGATTATGATGTGTTTGCACATTGATATTGATTCATTGATGAGGTTAGACATGTGATTTACATTATGATATTATATGGATACTATGCATGTGATTTTAGTTAGGAATTTGTTATGTAATTATATCTGCGATGGATGTTTGAAATGCATAATTTAGAATTTAACTATAATGTGATTTCCTTGATGCTTATATGAACATGTGATGTTGTATGTGCTTGTTTCACTTTGCTTTGGTTATCATATACATGTCAGATTAACATTTCATTTGAGTTTGCAGGTGTTTCTAACAAAGCCACAGATACTTGGAGATCATCCCACACACTGTGTTGTTTTCCCATGTGAAGTGGATCTAGTTCCAAGAGGAACAAAGATCAACTATGTTTGCATGATGAATTTTTGGTAATGTTGTTGCATGGTGTTAGTTGGGTTAAGTCTACCCTTCTTTTATTGATTTCTAATTGGTGTTGTAAGTTGTAATGTCATTTGAATTTTATTTTTGAAGTTATAAATTTTGTGTCCCCTTTTATGTGTTTTTACCCAACCTTTGGTGCTCAAAATAGGTTAAAATTGACCCTAGGTTGTACACCTAGGGTATAGGAGTCATTTGGGCTCATGTAAGGTTAGGTAAACTACCATTTGGTCACTTTAACTTCACCCTAAAGTAAAGTGACGAAAATGGAAGCTTGGGAGGGGGAGGATGAGTGGGTCAAACACTCAACCTCTTCCTTTCCTCTTCCCTAGGTTGGGGGAGTCTTCAAGACCCCTTAATTGTGGACTGTACTCCAAGTCTCTCCCACAATTGGTGAGGCTACCTTGGGATTGAGTGGTCCTTCTTAGGAGGAGAGGATTGGGGCACATGTGGCACCCACTCCTTCCTTGGCTCCACCTTTCTCTCCCACATATGTAAGAGATGACAAGTGGATGGGAGAAAGACATGGTGGAACCCCATTTTAGGATTCTTGCAAGTAGTTGGGTGAAGGAGTGAGTGGGTGACATGTGTCACCTCCCCATTCCTTAAGGGTCATGAGAAGAGCCTATTTTAATCCATCTTGAAAGGAGGGAGGGGGTTGTTGAATTTTTGGCAATTTATGGATTTTAATTATTTTGTGAAAACATTAGAGGGGAAATTGGTTGCTCAACTTGGAGAAGGAGTTTAGAGAAGCTCTTCTCAACTATCTTCCATTTGGGCTTTATAAGGTAGGATTCAAGGAAAATGCCTTTCCTTATGCATTTTCTTTACTTGCATGTTGTGTGTGTGTAGTTCATTTTGTTGATTTTACTTTGTGTTGTGGCAAAATTGGGTATGGGAGTTTGTGAGAGCCTCTCCTACATGGGAGAAAATAATCAACATGTGTGGGGTGGGGGAGGAGTGAACCTCCTCAGGGTCACTACCTTGGTTTCATGGAGTTGTAGCCTCGAGGGCAAAATTGTGAATTTGAGAAATATGTGTTTAAGAGAAAGTTATGAAATCATGTTTATGAGTGTGGGCTTGAGGCCTTGAGGGATTTATGTTTTGGGAAGTTTTTGGAGTGGCACTCTTGAGTTGAGTTATGTCCACTCCTCTACCCCATTAAACTCACCTTGAGTGAGTTTTGTGTTGTGATAGCAATGTGAGTAATTTTGTTTTGGGTGTTGAATGCATTGTTGTGTTGTGGTTTGAGTCTTCCTAGTGTGAGGATGACCTCCTAGCTCAAGGGTGACTAATGAGTGAGTCAATGGTAGGGAGGAGAGTAGTTCGAGTGGCTTCTTTTTCCCTTCTATGTGTTTATGCAGGTTATTTGGAGTTATGGTTGTGGAGGAAAATATTATTATTCTTATGAGTTGTTATTCTTGTACTCTTGAGAGACCATGGCCATGAAATGCCTTGTGTATCATTTTCTTTAGATTTCAAAAGAGGAAAACTTAATTCTCTCTCTCAAGTTGTAAGAGTATATTTTACTTGAGTTGTATGAAACTAATTATATTTGAAAATAGAAGAATTAAATTGCTGATTTTAATGCCTTATGATTTAAAAAAAAAAAAAGAGTATTGGAGGAATAGCATGGTCTTATTGTTATTTCACTTGTATGTTTTCTTTTTTTGAAAAGGATAGTTGCTGTTTTATCTTGTGGGATAAAATGAAAATCTTTACATTTTATTTTCTTAAGAGAAGAAAATATAGATGTTGTTATTATGAAAGAATGAACTAATTGCATTTGTTAGAAAAAAAAAGGGGGGGGATAATGAATAAATATTTTGAAGAGTTGTTATGTGGAATTATGTTTTTACAAAAGAAAAATGTTCATTTGCTCTATGTTAATCTATTATAAAAATATGTTCTTTTGCTTTATTACATTAAAAAAAAAAATCTGCGAGTTTTAGAATGACAACTATATTTGAAAATACAATTCTTTATAAGCATAAGCATATATATATATATATATATATATATATTTGAATGTATATATTTAATATATTTAAATATAGATTATATATATATATATATTGTTTAACAAAAAAGAGACAAATTGTGTATACAACAGTGGATATATATACATATATATTTCCTTATATCTGTTGTCTTGTAATATTAAACATTAAACTATGGAATGGAATGAAACTATGTTTTGATTGTGTGTGTGTGTGTGTATATAACCCATAAAAAAAATTTGCTGTGTAAATAATGTTAACCAAACTGTATTTTATTGTTATAGTTTTTAAATTAAAAAAAATGGAAGGGTTTGGGGGGGTTCGACCCCCCCCACCATCATTGCCTTTGTAAACAATGGAGTGTGAAGAGGGGTCGAAACCCCATCCACACTCCACCGATGTGGAGTGTGGGTGGGGTTTCGGCCCCTCCCCACACTCCTATCCCCCTTACCCCTCCACAGCCCCCACACTATCTCCTTCGATGTTACCCGCTACCCCCTCTCCCTTCTACGGCCTCCCCTAACGCCCATGCAGACCGTCAGACTCTCCACGTTGCCCTCTGCTGCCATAGTCTGCCGCCGTTCCTTAACTCTGCGGCCACTAAACTCTTCTATGCATTTGTCATTTGGCCTTTGGCCTCTAACACCTGCAAACCCTCTTTCTTGCTTACATTGCAGTATATTCATTATATATATATAAGAAGAAAGAGGTAAACAGGTATACAAAATGTTATACCTCTCATAGAGAGATGGCCATGAATGGCTTCTCCTCCAACCTGCAAACAAAAAAAAAAAGAAAATAAGAGAGAAGAATGTGAGAGGGAGAAGGAGAGAAATGAGGTGTGAATGGAGGTTAGGATTATTTTCCTTTCTCCATAATGATATTATTTTTTTAATAGGATGGCTTCTAGGGCAAGAGAAGGATTTTAAATTAGTTCTTTTATTTATTTAATTTTTTCTTTTTCCCTCTCTTGTTTATTTTAAGTTGGGGTTTTAATTTAATCATGTGAGTTGAAATGTCTTATATGTTAGAAGGAAAATTAAAATACATATATTTGGGGTTTGTGAAAGTTATTTTATTAATGTTATTTGGAAAAAATTTTGTAGGTAAACAGAATAAGTTAGAGTAAATTTGTATGAAGTTTTAATTTAAATTTATTTATTTAATTTTAGTTTTGTGATTTGTTTGTGTCATATACTTAATCCTGGTGGGAATTAAATAACTAAATAAGTTATTCATTTTACTCACTTAACAAACCTAGTAAACTATCTAAATTAAGTAGTGTAATATGCTTCCATGATATGGTCTACCAAGAAATTAGGAATAATGTAAAGGATGCAGTGATAACTCTGATTGATAGAGAATGTGAAGAAGAACAAATTGATCAAGCTTTGTTGAAAAATCTTCTGGACATCTTTGTAGAGATTTCATTAATGAGTTTTGGGATTTATAATTAATCAAATCAAATGTTCTACCAATTTAACTAGTGTAATGTAGGCAATTTAAAACCAACCCAGTAAACTTTTGATCAAATTTAGTTTTATTATAATAAACCCTAATCACACCTGTGAGGCGTTATGCTGCCAAATGTTTCCACAATTTATGGTTTAGTAGGTTAGTGAAATTTAACCTTGCTTAGGATTAAATTGTTGTTTTTTCTGGTTATCGACATTAGTTTTTGGTATTAAATTATATTTACTCATGCACTAGAATTTGGCTCTTGATTTTGACTTATGTCAAAATCCCATCATTCACTTAGGTTAACCTAGGGTTTTGATCATTGATCCTAACCCTATTGGTGACATTAACCGCATTGCATCCACCCCCTAGTTGGCCTTCATTGCGAAATGGTATGTGCAAGTGAATGCATTACCCCGCCTTCAACTGACATGTTTATGCCTTATGCGTAACACCACCGAGCACACTTACGCATGTGAGGGGGTTTCTAGGGAAGCGTGGTAAAATTTTTGATATTTTTTGTCATGACCACATGACAAATGTGGACATGACATGTGTGATGCATGTCGTGACTGCATGGGAAATGTGGGCATGACAGATTTGGTGAAAAATTGCATATTTTAGTGCATTTTCACTATATTTTGACTTGTCATCATCTTAGATTTGCATCACGAGTGTGTTGTGAAGGATCTTATTGCTGTATTGTATTGATATTAGACATATTATTTTATATCCCTAATCCAAATCCTTACAAAACCTTTGCTTTCATATAGTTGCATTGAAAAAGTACAAAAAAATCAAGCATTTTAGGTCCATTTTGCATATAGTGTTGTACTTGTCTTTTACATCAAATTTGAAAAAAATTTAAAATATGATTTTGCATCTCATTATGGCATCTTCTTGTTATTCACCTCCGAAATCTTTGCATGAGTATATCCTAGATTTTGAAAATTTCTCTAATTTCACTAATGAGAATCCTCATGTTCTAGAACACATAGCCTATATTAGTGGTATTGATGCCTCTATATGTTCTACATATGAGTTACAATTACTTTGTTATACACATGATTTTAGTAGCTTCACTTTACTCATAGGAGCATATCCTTTGATATTAGAAGATTTAACCAAATTCATCTCTAGGAATACCCATGAGAAAGAGGAGAGTTAAAAGCCTTTTTCCGCCATAGAGTATAATGATGATTATGTACTTTCCTCTCATCCCATTTCTCTCCTTGGCCAAGATGTAGCATTAGTGGATGTGAAAAGGTCTCTCACATTAAATCTCCTAGGGATAGATGCTAGGTATAATCAAGAGAGAAATAATGTTAATTTGATATTCACTAATAGACTTTGTAGCAATATTCCTAAGATAATTGTCCAAGGGGCACCTAGTGCACCCTCTTGCTTAAAGTCGGTGGTTACGGTTCAAGGTAAACCTCCTGATCACATCTATGACTATCTAAAACAAATTTCTCAAAGAAATCTGGGTGTTCAAAATGTGTTACAACGACCACACCAAAATGTGATTGCTCAACATACAACACCCATAATAACAAGCAAAGTAAGCAAGCACCGCATGTGCCTATCTCTCTTCCATGTTCTCAACCTATGGTCCCTCCACCACCTCATCTTACTCATAAAAGTGGTCAAGAGTATGATATTGTCAAACAGCTTCGTGCTACTTCAGTTAAGATCTCTCTTTGGGATTTAATACAAACATTGCCTAGATATCATGGAATGCTCCAAGAAGCTTTGCAAAATGTGATTGTCCCACCTATTGCTAACCCTAGTTATGTAGCTGCTATATTGGATAGTATGCATGTGACAAAAATAGATATTCTCTTTCAACCACATGAATTACCGTTAGTTGAAGTTCAAAACCAATATGATCCTCTTATAATCTTTGTTACAATAAACAAAACATTGGTTAAGAGAGTTATGATTGATAATGGATTAGCTCTTAATGTTTGTGGCATTAACTTATTACATAATATTAAAGTTGATACATTTGACATCAAGCTAGAACCGTTATGTATCTGTGGGCACTATAACTTTACCCATACAAGTGGGACCTGTGATTGTGCCGACCTTGATTCGTGTCATGCCTTGTTTCTTATCTTACAACATGATTCTTGGTAGACCTTGGATGCATGCATTCAGGTCAGTCCCTTCCACCTTGGATCAATCAATCAAATTTATATTTAAAGATAAAATTCATACTATTCATATCGATTATGAACTAGATAGCTATTTACATATTGAAACACAAAAACTAGTTTATAACCATATGATCTTAAACAATTTGCGAGGTGATCTATCAATGACTAATGTTATGCAATACTTCCAACCATCAAATGTACTTGTTGGTGATGATTGGGGTTCATTATATTTTAATCCTTGCAGTACAGATGAATATAAATTTAATAAACCTGACACATCAAAAGTTGCATCAATCTCGTCTAAGCAATCTTTTGAAACATCTGAGAAAAACAAAGTCTCCTTGGTTGAAAATAAAGCCAATACTCACTTATACTACAAATTATGATACCTATGAAGCTTCACCTTCTTCTAAAGAAATGGACTCTCTATATGGTCATGGATTTCAAATCTTGTACAAAAATAACAACTATGTAGGCAATGGGTGTAGTGTAAATCAACAAGGAATTAGAGTACCATTACAAGTTGCTAGAATTAACTACATGGCTGGTATAGGATACCACTCTTTGAAACCCACCAAAGCCTCTTATCATTCTAAACTTAATATTAATGCAATATCAAAACAACATGAGAGATATCCTAGATATGTATGTTCTTAAAAATGGTGCTACCAGGTAAGTATCTCTGACCCTTTTATCTCTCTTGTGATGTGCTTCCCCCATGATTTGTTATGTGTTGTTTCCCCTAATTCTCTTGTAAGGTCCAGGATACCAGGAGACTACCTCTGTTGTGACCTTCTTCTATTTGTATCATCATTCTTCTATATTGCCTCTCTCTTTGATTTCATCATTGTGTGTTGTGTCTTATGGACATAGCATTGTAGTTGGTAACTTGGGGGCACCCTCCTACATGTTTGTCCCTAAGACACTTGTTTCTCCTCTCTTATTTATTGTTTCCTTTCCTCTAGTGTTTCTATCTAGCACACGGATAATGAAAAAACTTATATTGATGCAGACCTAGCATCCCTTTAGCAAGAAATCAAAAATTGAACTTAGTTCCTAATATCTCAATGGGGTATATCTTATCCAACGCTCAGCTAGTAGAAGCACTCATGCTTTCTACATGGTGATTATGATGGTGTCCTATCTCATTTACAAATCTTAACAATACTGATGCTCTGTGCATTTTGTTTGTCTTTGAATCTAGCCTTGGTGGTACTTGATTCAAAGATCTTCATGATATAGCCCCACAGTTATCCTCAAACTCTGAATTCATAGTATAACATTGGCTCTTTGTATGGTTAATCATATGCATTGATGTGTTGATGAGAGTTTTTACAAACTCACAACATACTTAAAATTCATAGAACCTTAGCTATCTTGGAAGATATACAGAATTAACTAGTAATTCTCAATCTCAAGTTTCTGGATGGTCAGTTCTTGACTGTGTGGGATAAATCAGAAATTCATTGTGAAGCTATTATATTCAAGGGGCCTTACTCAATCTAAGGATTTGTCACTAGAAATTGTCAGTCATTCTATGCAAATATCTCAAATTAATGATCCTTTGCAACTATTTATAACTTTCAAGTCAAACTTTATATGAACTTTACAAAAACAAACTTGATTTCTCAAACTTTATGAAGATCATAAAAAATCTTTAGCATTTCCATATATTCAACAAGATTCTTAACAACTTCCTTTAGATAACTATGTTTCAACTAATTATTTATCACTTATTGGAGAAAATTTAGAAAGATTAGAGTTAGAAGCATCATTCTAAATAGGATCTAAATGCTCTATTATCCACATACTAAGGAATACAGTAACCTAAAAAATTCAACACAATCAAATCCACATATGTAAAATCCTAAGTAGTTTCATGAATATACATAAGAGATTGCAATATTTCAAAGAAAAATACATCAAGTAAAAGCCTGAATCAGAAAACACTTTGTAATAGATGTAGAATTCTGAGTTTACCTTTATTCAAAGTATAAAGTCATAAAAAATTTACAATGTAATAATGACTCCTATTGCATTGATTAAAATCACTAGAAAAACTTACAAATGCTTTTGACATATACATAAAGGAGACAGGACATTCTGCACACCCCTTAATGCAGACACAGGTGACCTCTTCTCTAAAATTACTAAATGCTCAAAGTATTCTAAAAGAAACACCTTCCCTTTGAAACAAAATTAACAATTACAACCTTAAGATAAAAGTTTAAAATCCTTGTGTACTGAAATACATGTAGCAGAGCTTCTTATATAGATTTTGAAGCTTCCCTCCTACTACGGTTACAAAATTAATCCAATGATCCACATTCAAACCCTATAGATCAATGGTGGGAATCCTTTCCCAACCGTTCTCAAAATTATCTTTATGGTATCTTTCCTCAACACAAAAAATGCCATTAGAATATTTTCAAAATAAAAGATACCCTTGTTGACTTTCCTCCCTTTGTTGACTTCTTGTTGGTGATGATAAGAAAAGAATCCTCAAGCATATGCATATGTCATTGTTTATGGTATACCCCTTTTGATACGCTCCTACTCCTTCAAGTACTCTGCAAAATTGCTTATCACACCCATAATAAAAGTGTGATCACCTTCTTGAATCTTTGCCCATGTATATTTCTGTACTTCAATTCCTTCTTTCAATCTCTTCTCTTGTTTTGATAAACCTTTCACCCTCTTCTGATATTTCTTAATTTTAACATTTATCTCCATAACTGAATCAATCATTTCTATATTTAAATTTGATGCAGGGTTCTCCAAGCACGGTGAATAAATGGCTTTAAATTCCTTCATTACCATTGCTAAGCCATATATTGGTACTTCTTGACATTCATGCCTAATGATTTTTTCTATTATCTTCATATGTTCCCTTGCTACATTATCAGCAATCTCTTCCAAATCTCTAGTATTCATAATACATCTTTTGAGAATATCTTCTACAAACTTCAACTCTAACCTTGTTTGTGGTAACTAGTTAGCCATTTGAGGAGTAATGACTCCTTCATTTATTAACTCCTCCACTCTCCCCTCCATTTTTTTGAGTTGTTTTGATTCCAATATGCACTCTTCTAATCTAGACTAACAGTGATGTATGAGAACATTACATTTGTTTTTCCCTGTAAGAGAAATATCTCAACCTGTCATTGCTTATTTTGTTACATCTTCTCTCTTCTGCTTAAACTCTTTTAGCCACTTCTCAAAAATATCTTCCTCAGCTCTTTTATTCTCCATCTCATTCATTTGGTCTTTAGACAAAATTGCTATCTCTGTAGGTAACTCTAGCATACTGGAACTGGGATCAAACATACCTTGGATAAACTGCTATAGCTGGACAATGTGTCCTTTCAAATACTCATACTTATCTTTATCCTTCCTCATTATTTTAATGGTGACATTATTCATATCTTTCCATTCGGCAATGTGTTGCTCCCTTGTCACATATCCAAGATCCATGTTAAGCAATTTATAATCATCTATGCTCATTTCTCCTTTATCCTTGTCCTTTTGAGGTATAGCCATCTCTAGAGTTTTGGATCCAAAAGGATTTCTCTTTATTGTTGACATAATTCTTACTTTCCTCTTTTCCTTTCTTGGATGACCTCCCAATAAACTTTTGATATCAACTATAGGTATTACTTGTACTTCTGTCTTTTCTCTTTGAACTTCTACACCTATCCAAGATGGTACTTTCATACCTATCTCTACTTTCTTTTCTTCATTTATTACCTCTTCTTGAGGTTTCTCTATTTCTATAAGTTCTTGTTGTGGTGGCTACTGTGGTGGAGGTTGCTGATCCCAAACTAGTGGTATATTGCCCTAGTGTTATGCCCCCTCTTCTTCATCTTCTTTTTCTTCTTCTTCTTCTTCTTCTTCTCTTGAGTCTTCTTCCATATTTTGCCTTTCTTCCCTATGCTCATCATCATTCCTATAAATATTCTCCATATATTCCTCAGGACCACCTGATATCCCTACTACCTCCATTGTTGTTTCAATTTGTCCTTGCACATTCTTAGGCATGCTTATTTGATCTGTCTGTGGAATCTGATTTGTACATTTGTCAAGCCCTTCTATAGCCCTTTCTATGTTCTCCTCTCCCTCTACATTTTCTTCTTTCTCACTTTGTTCATTATACATATTAAGAACATCTAAAACATCAATATTAGAAACATTTACTAATATTGCTTCCTCTGTCATCTCCTTGGTTTGAATTGGTACCTCTTCTGTCCTGCTCATTTTCTTTGATTATGCTAGCACCTTTGTTTCCTTTGTAACTTTTTCTTGTCCTTTTTTTTCTGATTCTTCTATTTGTTGTGTAACAACTTGCACTTCCTCTATTATCTCTGGTGATACTAGTGTACCAAAATGATCTATTACCTCTAACTCTCCTTGTACATTTTCTCCTTTTGATCCTGAGCTTTGTGCCTTCCTCATATATACTTGGGTATTATGTTCTTCCATTACAATAGAATCTTTATCTACTTCTTCTTTCTTTACAAGTTCTACTTTAGCACTAGTTTCTACTTCCATGACCTCTTCATCACTGCTATCATCTTCCACATTCACCATCTCACCTACTTCCTTGGCTTCCCAGGATTTTGACTCTTGCAGCTTGTCCTCAGTTAATTCTTTATTAACCCTCATATAGCCCTATTTTCCCTCTTCTATTATGGATTCAATAGGCATGTCTTTCTATCTAGTTTTTACCTATGAAGCACTTATACTTTCAGCTTGTACTGGTGCCTTTCCTATTGAAGACTTAATCATTATGGCCTTCATAATTTTTTGTTCTATTGGCATCTCAATTGTTTGGGTCTGTTCTATATTGATGTCTTGACCTGATGACCCTTCCTCTAAAAATGTTCCTGAGGCTATTGCTAATGTGATACCCAAGGCATAGGGATCCATTAAAGTTGCATTTTTATACTTTTCAATGATTTTGGATTCTACAATCTTTCTTTTCTTTTCATAAAAACATTGTAGCTCATCCTGATTTTCTCTTCCTCTTTTCTTGCCTTTTTTCAAGAATGTAGGCTCAACACCCTTAGCCTTGAGTTCCTCTATCTGATCCTTCAATCGTGTTTTAGAGAATATAGTAATTGGTTTTGATGGAGCATCCAAAGATGTTTCCCATGGTTGTGTCCAATCAACTTCACCAATCAGGATCAGTCTTGTGTTCTCATGACTGTGGTGTAGCACCTTCTTGTCATCTTCAATTTCTAAGGGAACATTAATTTCTCCCATTGTCTTCATCTATTCTATAGTCAACCTCTGATGAGCTCTCTTTCTTACTTCCCTTTTGTTCTCACAATCAGACCAATAATCCTCAGTATGCACTTCATGTTTGTAATTAGGATCAACATGCTTTTGAATCCTATGAAAAGGATCAAAGCATCTAGCCAACTCAAATTCTTCAAAACCATAGTACCTCAACTCTTTTTTTTGAATAACTAGCTACTTCTTCACTATAACAAGAATACCTTCCAATAGACCACGGGAGTTTGATATTTCCTTTGCCCCACTTCTTCTTATACATCCTGAATGCATTTAGATTCTACCTAGAAAACTCTAATATAATTAGTTTATTTGAAGGATATCTAGGCAACATGAATGGCTTCCCCTCAAAACCTTCAGTTTTGATATATGTGAAATTAGGAAATTGTATGTACCACGAGCTATGTGGACCTATAGTACTTTTTGCTTCTTTAGACAACTTCTTATCTTTTTCTTTAGTCAAAACTCTCACCATATAAATGTAAAACACATCATTTCCCAAAGCAAACTTCTTCAAGGCATTATCCTCTTGCAAATCCTGATAATGATCATAGAGCAATTTCTGATCTAGTCCATTTCCCAAGGTCCCAATTCTATCAATACCAGCTATGTAAGGATTAATCTTGGCTGCACATGAATACAAAACATAAGATGACAAATAGAAAGGCATTATTTTGTACTTTCTTAACATGACCTACTTCCATATGGCAGTATTGATAGCTTTGGCCCAATGAATTTTTCCATCCTCCTCTTTTGCTTCTCTCATAAATTGGATAATAGTAAACATCCAGGGTTCACACTTTGTCGCCTCCCTCAATCCTACCAATCTACTTAGCATTGTAATCATCAAACGTATTTCCTCTTTGAACTCGATTCTATAGAGGTTCTTTGGTACTCTTACTACTCTCTTAGGTTTTTTTCTGTAGTGTACCATTTGTAGAAGATTGTACTCTTGCATTCTCTCTCATTGTAATTAAAATCTTTTGTATATTGATCTATATCTATATCCATCATTTTATCCTAGATTTCTAAGCTGAATGTCCTGGCTATCCCCTCTATGGATAAATTAGCTATGACATGTTCTTCATGCATTACCCTTCTAGTATGTGTTTCATATCTACTTATACATTCTAAAACCAGATCTTTAGCTTCCATTGCTAATGGGAACCCCGCAGCCTTGTATAACCCCTTCTCCTAGATGCACTTCATATCGGGACTAGCGTCTAATGATGTGATTTTCCTGAAGACATCCTCTGCATCATAGTAGCCCACATTTGTATCTGTCACAATTCCACATGTGATGATCATAGATGGATATCCTCTATGCATTGGCAATTCCTTCTTTTCTTTTTCTTTTCATGGCTTTCTTTCCTTTTTTACCTTTACTTTTTCCTCGTCTATTGAATCCACCTTCTTTTGCTTCGGAGCCATCCTGTAAGAAAGCTCGTATGTTTAACCCTTTCATTTTACTCTCTTCCTAGGGTTTTACCATGATTTTTTACATATTCACATTTACCCTAACCATTTTGTCTTTTCCCTATTTTAGATTTCATGCTATCTAACACAGTTGGTTAATTTCCCTAATTAGCTACAGTAATTTGCCATTCATTTGCATTTTCACACGAAACTACTCATAACTAATTTGTATTTTTTATTAACCTCATTGTAATGGCATTTTAGGGTGCATACCTATTTTTGTGATAGTTTAACTCTATAAGTGTTGACCCAATTTACCTTTTCAGCTGCACTATTATTGTTCTGAAATTCTGTTCAAGTGTTGAATGTTTGCTCAATCTATGCAATAATCCCTTTCCTCTGCAATTTTAGCTTTTAAGATGCAATTATGAAAGTAAAACAACCCTTTAAATTAACCCTAGCATGTTTAAATTCTACCTTTTCATTATTAGTTTTGCATTAAATGTTGTATTTAATGCATCGTTCAAGCTCAATTCTTCATTTCAACTTTGTATTTTGAACATTATATCTGTTAATTCCCTAGCCTTTGCATTTCAACTTTTGTATATTCCTTTTTTGTATATTACTTTGCATATCCTTTAATATACAAACTGAAACATGCAATAGCTTATAAATTAATGTTACACTTTACTTTGTGTTCAGCTTTGTATTTCACTTTTGTATTTCGCAATGTATATATAATAAATACAGTTTAACATACAAGTGCGGAATCAAAAAAGATACAATCAATTTGCTTTAATTTCCCTATTATGATATTGTATTTTATCTTTTATTGTATGTGGGCTTTGTATGTATGCAATCTTTCATACATACAAACGCACTAACCTGAGTTATTTTAGACCACCTTTTAAAATCACCGTCAGATTTTACCTTTACCTTGTTTGTATCTCTTTTTGTATCTATCTTTATATATCCTGATGTAACTGCAACATACACTATAATATACAAGCCGTGGACTTAACGAACATTTGACTATTTTTAACCATTTTGTTACTTCTAGGTTTGTACCTTTATATCTTCTATTTTGTATATCCTTTTGTATGTGACATACATACAAAATGTGGAACCCCTTTTATTACAAGTACCTGCGGGTACCACCAATGTTAAAACTCCTTTTCAACCACCATTTGGAATCTGCATTTGTATGTATATTAAAGATGCAAAGTTGATACATACAAAATATGATACAATGTAAAGTAAGCCTTCAACTTTTATAAATTGCATTGTATACTTCTTTCGGGTTCAAGTATGCATATTAGCCACTTTGTATATTAACTACATTTGTATTAAACATACATACAAATGTATATTCAAGCGTGGACCTGTCACTTTATTCACTCAACTTTTAATATCAATCAGGTTTGGCTTGTATGCAAAGGGTTTGATCATTAGACTTATGCATGTAATCAACCAGATACAAAAAACCCGATAACACATACAAAGACTCCATATACAAGCAAACTTGTATATGACATACAGACTCCAAAAATAGTCTATTTTACCAAAACCCTCATATCTCACAAAATATTATGAATTTCAAGTTGGTTCAAAAAGCAACCCTTAATCATTTTTCACAAAGAATTCACTAATACCATCAATTTCCTTTTCCCTAACACTGGGCATTCTAATTTTCAACACTTTTGCAACACCTACCTTTTTCCCTTTTACCACCAACCAGGACCAACACACAAGCCAAAAGCAACAACCACAACAAGGGTCCTCATTTTGCTAAATGGTAAAATGGGGCATGTTGTGAGCATCACAACACGTTATTTATCATGATTATGTAGACACTAACATGTTTCTTGTAGGGATGTGTTTGTGGGAACCTTTGGCGATCGCAAAGTACATGTCACCTTTGGGGGCCATGGGCTTTATAAAAGTCCGTGTTCCCTTGTGTGTTTATTTCCTACCTTAACATGCTTAATATCGATGCATGATATCAACCACCTTAAGGTGGGGGCATATATAAGGTAAGCTATCTTCTGTAGATGTTAGCAATGTGTTTTTCCTCAGGTGCAGTTTAAAGACCTACGCGATGAGTGCATCTTGAGTTTATTTGCATTCAATCAATCAATCATGTAAGCCCTCTATGGAGGTGAGATATCAAGCATATCCTTTTTCTTAAGCCCTCTACAGAGGAAGGGATGGTGTATTTCTCAAAGTAGATTGCATCATCCTATAATTTTGAAAAGTCCTCTACGGTGGCGGGGAGCAGTTCTGTGACTAACTCAACCCTTAAGCATGTCTTCAGTGATTGTTGTGGCAAAGCCCAATCATCGGTGTGTGCCTATAATGTGCTTGAGATGGTGTTGGACCTAGAAATAGGAACACTACATCGCTTGTCTATCATGTTTTCTATGTCTTCAAAGTTTGTGTGTTTGCCGTCCTTACTTTGTGTGGTGTGTTTGTTGCCCCATATGCAGTTTAAAGACCTGCGCGATGAGTGCATCCTGCATTTTGGGAGGTTTTGTGTGTCTTACATGTGTGTTTTCCCATATATATAGTTTAGAGACGTACACAATGAGTGCATTCTACATAATGGGAGGTTTGTTTACTTTCTTGTACTTGCATCTGCATTTCATATATATGAGAAAAAGAAAAGAAAAGAAATCATTTTTGTCTTCCATGCATTAAGGTGTCTTCTATGCATTTGATGTCTTCTCCATGTTCTGCATGACTGTAATTGTCTTCTCTGTGTTTTGTGTTCCTATTATTGTCTTCTATGTGATTGGCATGTCTTCTCCGTGCTTGGCATGTTTTCTATGTTTGTAACCATACTTTAATGCATGTATTGGCCTCGTGTTTATACATACATTAAAGTGGGTGCTAAATGTAACATCAAAAAATGTCCTCTTGGGGGTTGTTCCCTCATAAGGTTTAGCTCCTGGGTCTTTAGTGTGCATTTAGGACATCTTGCCTCATAATTTGGTATCTCAATGGAATGTGAAATCGTGGAAAATCAACATGAATGGAATGATAACCAATGTAAATCAAACACATGCAAACCTCATGTTGACTCATGATCCATCGATAGGGTTGAGAATGTCACACCCATGAACATTCTATATTTACCTAAAGATTGATATGTTGATTGCTTGATTCTGCAGCATAACAATGATAGATGAATGGATGGATGATGATAGATGGATTATGGATTGAGAGGAAAATTTGGCAGAGTAAGGATACTAGAACAAGGTTTGATCATGCAAATGGCTCAAGAGAGGCTATGTTTATAGGATATGGCTGATTCAAATGGATGGATGAGATTGAAAGTTATGTTGGAGGATATGAATGGTCTAGATTGATTAGGGTTGGATTAGGGTTTCCCACTCAAAGAGGGATTGTAGTCACATGACAAGTGTATGATGGAGAATGAAAGGAATCTAATTCAAATTTGAATTAGAATGACATGTGAAGGCATATTAAGTGAATGATGGAGACATGTGACATGTGTTGCAATGTGATGAGAGGTGAGGAAATAATTCAAATTTTTAATTTGAATTATGTGAGACATGTGAAGGGGGATTATTAACTAAACAAATGGGATTTATTTAGTTAATTGGAATGTGATCAAGTGGGATTAATTAAATAAAATGGGTTTATTTAATTAATCAAGAAGATGATTAAGATGGGATGAACTAGGACCTAGGGATAAATGGGATGGGGTTAGATGAACTAGGATGAACTAGGACCTAGGGGAACATGTACAAGTTCATGTTGACAAGGTGTTGTGTAACTAGGACCTAGGCCAAAGACATACAAGGTCATGTGTAAACAAAACCTAGACAATTTTTAGTGTCTACATTTGCCCATCTTTGAGATGATGTTGCGAGATGATAAGATTTAAGTTGAGTAAGATCATTTCAAAGAAGTTAAGAAAATGGATAGAGGAAAAGGATAGGGTGATGATGCCCCCTCAAGAGGATAGGCGGGTTGGACAAACATGTGTAGGCTCTTGAAATGAAAGGAATTGGTCAAGGAAGAAAGATAAGGGAATGGATAGAAGAAATGGAATGATAAGTTATGTTGCAATGAAAGTGAGCAACCATGTTGTTTGATATAGCATGAGACGTTATGCACCAAGGTATAAGGACCAAGGTGATGATGTGTCTTGTGCCCTAGCATAATACAACCTTGTTTAGATACAAGATATGAATATTAACTGGGTTGATTTGGATTTGAAACAAATGTAAGATAAAAAGATAACACACACAAGCAAGCATGAACAAATGATACAAAAACAAACGAAGTATTGCCCCTGTCAAGTTGTAAACCAATGCTTAAGTGATTGATTGATTGATGATTGATAAAGATAGTGTTATCATGGTGGGGAATGATATGTCCCTAGATCAACACAAGGATGTGGGAATGATATATCCCATTGATGATGATGATGATTGTTGATTGATTTGGTTTATGACAAGATTAGGATTAAGACCAAGGATGTGATTGGATAATTTGACAAGATTGATTAACTTGGTTGGTATGGATAAAGGATGGACTTGCATTTGGATTATTGCTTGGATTGGATTGAATGAATGATGGAATATTGGATTTGATGAAGATTGATGAAATGATTGATTTGACAGATTGAAGAAATGTTTTGAAAGATTGATGAATTGATGAAGATAGATGATAGAAGAATGATGAAAGAAGAAAGAGGAATATTGTCTTGTGCCTGAATCTAGGCACTTCTTTTGTGCTCTAGACGGCCTACATACCTATGTCCATAGGATCAAGGCACTTACAATAGAGATAAGATGTAGTTCTAATTTTGTGTTTTATTGATGGGATGATATGGATTGGATTTATGTGATTTGTTTGATGGATTGGATGATTGATTTGATGATTTGATTGGATTTGTTTTGATTTTGATGATGTGATGAAGTTGATGATTGGGATTGATTTGATTGGAAGAATATGATTTTGGTGATTTGATGTGGAATGGTTTTATTGCTTGGATTTTGTAGGATTTTTTTAATTTTTTTTAATTTTTTGACATATTTTGATTTTTTTGTCTTTTTGGGAATATTTTGGTTTTTTTGTATTTTGAAATGTTTTGGGATGGCATTAGATTTACCATTTGAGTAGCCTTTATGCTAGATACCAATGACAAGGGAAACCAAGTCTAGGTGAAGGTAATGAATGGGATTGGACAAAAGGATCATGATAAATGGATATGATGGATGATGGTGGATGGATTAAAGGATCATGATAAATGGATGGAATAAAGGGATGTGTGATAGTAGATAGGATGAAAAATTCACAATGGATGTATGTGTAAGAGAGCAAGGATGTGATTTCCAAAGGCTATGTCACATAACAATAGCATGCCCCATTCAGGGTGGAACACTTAGGATTTTTTATGACAATGCTTAGGACAATGGGATGATATGATTTGACATGAAAAAGCTTATGACTTGGACGATATGGTTTGTGAGGTATGCTGAGAGATGCCCAAGATATGTTTCAACATTTTGCCTCCATTTCTTTATCAAGATCAAAAGAGGAAGGGAGTATGGATGGGTTTGATATGATAGGAATGTGTATGCAATGGATAAAATATGAAAATGATATTGAGGATGAGACAAGGTGAAAATGATATGTAGGATGAGACAAGGTGCCCCCAAGTGTAAGTGGCATAGAAGATCGACCTACACATGACACCTATTTACCAAGTTTTCATCATGGTACTTATCCAAGATGCCTGTTTTCCAGGTTTTCACCGTTGGATGAAGGGATTTATCTTTACTTTCTTTTTTTTTGATTTTTTGCGACTATTTTGATTTTTGAATGGAAGAAGATGGATATGGATGAAAGGGACTTAAGTGTCTAGTGCCATGAAAGGTGATAGTCCCATTGGAGAAGGATGTCATCACGAATGGACCATGTCAAGTCATTATGCTAAAGATGTTGGTAGGGAGATGGCATGAAGGTGAGATGGATAAGGTAGATAGTGGATTATGATGTGGATTATAATGGACTTATGCAAAAGCATGGACCATAGGAAGCGGATGGGGGAGATATGTAGGATAATGTTTGAATGATGGACTAATAGAGGTGTGAAAAGGAATCATTACCAATGGTTGTACACATTGTGACAAACATGGAAGCTTTTGAGTGGATGGAGGTGTAGGAAGAAATGGTGATGTTTGCTTAGGAGATGGATGATTTAGGACTCTTGGAACCCACATGGACTTAGTATTTTTGTGATTTTTGCTTTTCGTGTGGGATGTTTGAAATGTTTGAATGGAATGCATTTTTGAATGGAGGGGGATGGTTGGGATTTTTGAGAAGTGGATGCCTCATTTGACTTTCTTGATTTTTTCTTAAGTACCCATACCATTTTATTCTTGGACTTTTGTTGTGAAGGTATGGGCTTGGATGGATTTTTGAATGTACCTTGCTTTGAACTTTTGGATTGATTTCCTAAGGCATTAGGACCCTTAGGATTTTTGGCTTTATGTAAGGAGGCATCCAAATGTTTATTTTTAAATCCCATGTGGCAGATGAAATGAGTAGAAGCTTCTTGTTTATACAATGCGTGCACTTGTTGGTCATGATTAGGGTTTTTATGAATGATTGGATAAGGGGGTGTTGATAGCAATGGTGGCAAAGTAGATGGAGGGATATTAGGAGTTGGGAGTAGTGGAGGTAAAGTAGATGGCGGAAGGTGAATAGTCTCTTGCTTTTAACCTATGTAGGATGATGGGGGTGGAATGGCCACATATGTTTTAGGAATATGATGGTGTTTATGATGGAAGGAAGTGGATTTAGGAAGTGTGGAGGAAGTACCAACATCATTAGATTGTTGACCTTGGGGTGTGTATCCAAGGCCAAATGAGCGAGGAGGGACCTTGACATAGATTGGTTCCAAAATGCCTTGTTCATGTAGGCCTAAACCTTTGCCTTGGTAGTTCATGTTTTGGAGCATGCGATTGACTATAGGACTAGGTGTAGTTTGGAAACTAGACTTGAGTTGATTGTTGGATGGAGAAGGTAAAGTGGATAATGGTTGTTGGTGTTCTAAGGAGGAACACTAATGAATGAATGTGGATAGACTAGTAGGATATGGTGGATTTGAAATGGGATCAATGGTGGATGTGGAAGGATCATTAGGATCTTGATTATGTTCATTGTGCTCACTAAGATCCAAAATATTTGTTTGATCTTCTATATTTTCTTTGGAGGCACATGTCTCATCATGACAAGTGGAAGGTGTATGATCATAAATTGGGCTAGATGGAGGATGACTAGGAGCAATTTGGATGTCTTGTTCATGGATGGGTATGGAAGGATATGTGGAGGGATAACTTCTTGATCATGACACACATAAAGTCTAGCTAAGAGGCTCATAATGGTTTTCATGAGTTTGCTCAAGAAGGTCATCATGGTTTTTATTATCGTGGAGAGGACCGTGATTATTAATGTGATCATAGATAAGATTAAGCATGCTATGGATAGGATCACTTTTGGCATGAATAGGGTTATGATCATAAACAATGTCATGATCATAGAAAACATATGGGTCATGGATCTGTGGATCTTGGATATGCTTTGATCTTGAATTAGATTAGGGGTTGATGTTTCCTCATGCATAGGATTATACTCTTGACATACCTCTTGATGTTGTTGAGTGGAAGGGGATAAATCTTGGATAGGTTCAATAGGCTCTTGGATAGGCTTGACATGTTCTTGAGGGTTATCAATATGATGGCATAATGGTGTTTGACTTGGGCTCATAGTATTAGGCTCTTCATTAGGCTTGATAGCTTGTAGATCACATGATGGGGCCATAAGATTGGACATAGTATTGGTGGACGCATTAGGAGGTTCAAGAATGGGTGTTTGATGACATGGAAATGTTTTATTCCTTGCTAGTAGCCGATGGATCACACCCTTTACAAGGGTATGAGTGAATGGGAAATATAGAGGATGGATGATAAGGGTGGATAGGGTTGGAGGCTTAGGATCATGATTAGATTGAGGGCTAATTGGATGGATAATAGGATTAGATGGGTTGGCACTTGGGCTAGATGGAAAGATAATGTAATTAGAGGGATTGGTTTTATCCAAGACAATCTTACCACAATCTTCTAAGTTCTTGACCAATTTTTGAAATCAGACACAAGTGGATATGGTATGGCCCCTATACCTATGGTATGCACAATATGCATCCTTTTTATACCAATGAGGTTTAAACATAAATGGAGAATATGCTTTGAACGAGTATAGTTCAATCAAATTTTCTTGGACTAATTTCTCTAAAAGTATCTCCATGGAATCTATTAATGAAGAATTAGTGGAACATGCGGATGAAGGTGATGAAGGTGATCAAGGGCTTGATAAAGGTGTTGGGATGCAACTAGTTGGCTCATGTGTTGGCATATGATTGGATGGTGAAGGTGACTCAAAGGAGGCACTTGCTAGGTTAGTTTCTCCCTTGTCAAAGGATTTTAGGTCTTACATGAGATGACTTGTACTTTCTTGATTTATGTACATAGGGCCATTTAGACTTGCTTGTTGTTCTTGTAAGGACATTTGATTGCCATGCAGATAGGTTTGGTGATGAGGTGGCATGATATTATTTGTAGGTGAAAGGTTTTGTGAGGTGGATTGTTGTGGAGATTGGTTGATGCTGGAGGTTTATTGAGAAAGCAGTTGGGATATGATGGCAATGGAGTTAGGATCATTGGATGGTAGGCTTATGGTAGTACTTGTATTTGGGGTGTTACTAGGAATAGTGAGGGTGATTTGTGGTATGGATGTGGAATTGTTATGGAAAGATGTTGGATAAGTGGATATGAAATGGCCTTGATAGGATGATGAAGTGGGATTAGGTGATGTGGCATGAACATGATAAGTGGATGGATTAGATTGATATGGTGAAGCTTGGTATGAGGTCGACGGATCCATGTTGTTGGAGAGGTATGATGAAATGGATAGTGGGTGATTAGGATCAAATTTCAAGACCTTAGGATGATTTGATTTGTTTTATTTTTTTTATAGATGGCTCTCTATGCTTAAGGTAGACTAATGACACTTAAGTAATAGAGGGTTGATTGGATTGATTCGATTGGTTGACTTACTCAAGATAGACTAATGATCTCAAGCAAGTTTGGATAACGGTTGATGATAATCAACTAAGGTCTTGATTTTTGATTGGGTTGCTTTGGATTTGGATTGGGATGAAAGTAGTTGGGATGTGATTTAGCTTGGAATGATTGGATGATGTGTGATGACTAGTATGATGACTGGGATGATTAGGATGATGGTTGATTTGACAATAATTAGAATGATGTTGATTGGATAATGATTTTGATAGAATAATGATGATTTGATGATGTAGAGTGACAAGGATATGATTAGGATTGGATTAGAATGAATTGGATGTGAAGACAATTATAATGAAGGGGATTTGAGGAAAATGAGGTTGATGATGATGTGTAATGATGACTTGGATATGATTAGGGATGAAATGGCTAAAAATAGGTGATAAGGATGAATGTGATTGGATTTGAATGTGTTGGCAAAATGAGTCAAATGACTTGTCTTATGTGCTTGGTGTTTAGCTTGAGTTGGCAATGTTCAATCAAATGATCACACATGTACAATCATGAATCACTCACGCAAGACACATAAGCAATTTTGGATTTTGAAAATGAAATGTAATGATGATTAAACAAGCACATGTGGAGGACACATCAACATGCCCTAATGTCTAGTTTGAAATAGGGTATAGCCAATTAAGTTTTGGGCTTATGTTTACATGAGGTTGACTAGGAAATTTGAAATCCTACCACACAGCCAGGAGAAAGGGGTAACCCACCCTTCACCTTCACTTCCCAAAGGTATAAAGTTCTTTGGGGCTTAGCCAAGAGTGACAAGATTCCAAATCTCAATGAGGGTGTCTTTCGATTCAGCCTCGATTGAGGTCGTCCCTTGGAGTGGTGTGTCTCCAAGCAGGCCTCCTAGGAAAGGGTAGACAAAAACAAATCAAGTGAGGTGTTTTTGATCTCCAAGATCACCTTACAGTGCGAGGAGAGAGCATACACACACAAACTTGACACACACTCGCACTTGTTAATTAACCTTTAGAAATTGAAATATGAGGAAGACACCTCAAGCACTTGTTCTTTTTACATCCAAAATCCAAATGTGATAGAAGACACTAGTTTATTTTAAGCCCAATTTTCAATGATGTGTGATCAAGCAATGTTCATTTTAGAAGCCAAAATTTAAATGTGTCTGCAAACAAGATTATGATGAAATGAGAAATAGAACAAGTGCTCCTAATTATTATTGCTATCTAATTTTTTGTATTTTTTGATCCTGATGTTGTTCCAGCCCCTTTGATGCTCCTACAAGCCACCAAAATTGAAAAGTCCAAGTAACTTTGCAAAGAAGAATGATTATGCAAAAAAGATAAATCTGATGAAAATGGACTGATACAAAAAAATTAATGTCATGAATAGATTCCTCATGAAATTCTATGCAATTTTTTATAAAAAAATTGCCAAAATTTGATCAAAATTGCAAAAGATATGAGCATTTGAAGTTTATGTGTAAGTTTGACTTTGACTACAAAAAAAATTGATAAAATGGTATAGTCACCTAATAAAAGTTCCACTTTTGTGAAGTTCTCTCTCCTAGCTTTCCAACGAGTCCTTATTTGCTTGATTTTGCCTCCATATGACCAAGTTACGAGTGAGAGAAAAAAAATGCCTCCTTTGGTATGTAGGAAGCACTAGGAGGCTAACTCTAACTGTTTGGTGCAAACTATTAGTGGTTTATGAGTTTCTGGTCACATGGGAGGTTTTCTTGGTGTCTGGCAATCAGTGTCAAAGCTGGCGGTTAGGGTTTAGCCCCTAGTCACCCATATGACCAGGGGCGGACCCAGAGGAAAAAATTAAAAAAAACAAAAAGCAAATGAATTGGAGGGGGCATATTAAAAACCCCCACCCCTATGTACATGTGACCAAAGGCCTATCTTAGGGCATCAAAGTGTTTTTAGGCCCTTTTTCTAATTATTTAGATGGACTGGTCAATGATCTGAGAGTGGCGATGGTTGCTCTAAAGGTGGCAATCAAGCGGTGACCATGGTTTTTGGGAAGCGATGTGGTGGTTCGATACCGATGGTAGGACTGTGTGGTGGTGTTAA
The DNA here is from genome assembly GCA_027924645.1 of Cunninghamia lanceolata. Classification (NCBI taxonomy): domain Eukaryota; kingdom Viridiplantae; phylum Streptophyta; class Pinopsida; order Cupressales; family Cupressaceae; genus Cunninghamia; species Cunninghamia lanceolata. Next base: position 14,034,909 of record BSBN01000068.1, on the reverse strand, counting down.
GGATCGGTGGTGCTAAGGAGGTGATTTTAGGGATTTGATAGGGCTAAGGGCAGGTGGAAGATGGTCGACAGGTTAAGGGAAGTGGCGATGGAGTGTTGTGAGGTATTCAGAAGCGGCGGGAAAAGGAGTAGATAGGGGAGTGTGGTGACAGAGAATGGCGAGTCAATAGGAGGAATAAGGGAGTGGCGGTGATAGGTGATGTGGGAGGCGATAGGGTCAACAGGTGATGATAGGGCCAATACGGGTGGTGGCGACCAGTGATGTGGGGGGCGATAGCGTCAATAGGTGACAATAGGGCCAATACGAGTGGTGGTGACCAGTGATGTGGGAGATGACAGGGTCTTGTAGGGGTGGTGACTGGTGGAGAACCAATGGCGGAGGATTCAATGGGGTTCAGTAGCAAAAGTAGGGTTTTAAACTAGTAACAAGTCTGTAAACAAATGACCATTAAACCTTCAATGGGAATGTTAAAAACCTGCAATAATAAACCTTGACCTCCCATCCACAAATCAAATAATGAAAACCAAACTTGTTGACCAACTCCCCTATGCAGCAGCTATATGGACAGGGGTCTGCAAGTCCATATGGTACGGATCTGTACTATACAAATTTGTAGGCCTAAAAAAATTTCAATTTTTTTCAAAAATTTAGTCACTAAAAATAAGCAAATTTACAGTCAAAAAACTCAAAAATAATGTCCTAATTGCAATGGTGCAATCCATTTTTGCCCAGGATGCAACCTGCAACAACTCACCCCTAAAACTTACAAAACTTGATAACACGGGTTAGAAAATGAAGATTTTTGACAACAAAACCCTAGAAAAATGATTGATTAGATTCAAGAAACTGGGTGTGCCAAATGAAATCATGGAAAATTGACATGAATGGAATGATAACTGATGCAAACCTCATGTCGACTCATGATCCATCAATAGGGTTGATAATTTCGTACCCATGAACATTCTAGCTTTACCCAAAGATTGATATGTTGACTGCTTGATTCTTCTGCATAACAATGATAGATGAATGGATGGATGATGATAGATGGATTATGGATTGAGAGGAAAATTTGGTAGAGTAAGGATACTAGAAGAAGATTCAATCATGCAAATGGCTCAAGAGAGGCTAGGTTTATAGGATATGGCTGATTCAAATGGACGGATGAGATTGAAAGTTATGTTGGAGGATATGAAGGCTCTAGATTGATTAGGATTGGATTAGGGTTTCCCACTCAAAGAGGGATTGTAGTCACATGACAAGTGTGTGATGGACAATGAAAGGAATCTAATTCAAATTTGAATTAGATTGACATGTGAAGGCATATTAAGTGGATGATGGAGACATGTGACATGTGTCACAATGTGATGAGAGGTGAGGGAATAATTCAAATTTTCAATTTGAATTGTGTGAGACATGTGAAGGGGGATTATTAACTAAACAAATGGGATTTATTTAGTTAATTGGAATGTGATCAAGTGAGATTAATTAAATAAAATGGGTTTATTTAATTAATTAAGAAGATGATTAAGATGGGATGAACTAGGACCTAGGGATAAATGGGATGGGGTTAGATGAACTAGGATGAACTAGGACCTAGGGGAACATGTACAAGTTCATGTCGACAAGGCATTGCGTAACTAGGAGCTAGGCCAAAGACATGCAAGGTCATGTGTAAACAAGACCTAGATAATTTTTAGTGTCTAGAGAATGAACCCTAGGTATCATGACAAATGGGGCCTAGGGGGACCCCTTGAACCTAACCCTACCCAAAATAGGGGAGGAGCACTTGGGTGCCTATGCCCTACTCCTTCCTTATTTTTGGTCAAGCCTAAATTTTTAGTGTCAGTTTATGATAGTTATTTGGTCCCTAGGTCGACATGGTAAGTTTAAAAGTATGAAATCTTGGCGGGAGTGTTTGTAGTTGCATATAAAAGCATGTTTAGGCATTCATTTGTAAACTAGATGGCTATTGTGAACTTGATACATTATAATGGTGATTCAAGGCTTTCATTGTGTTGCAAGAGTAGATTTGTGTTGTCTATGTGTTTGTGTTTGTAGATTTGAGCATCCATCTCCTCATGGAATGAAGAGCTTCTTCCTCCCATGAGATCTTCACTACAAGGTGACATTTATTGTGTTTGTGATCATTTACTCATTTTGATTTTGCCTCTACCTCACAAGGACACACACTCTCTATTTGACAAAGGTGTTTGGAAGACTTAAGTGCCATTCTGGGGCTTGACTGAGGAAAGCTCCTAAACACCACAACCCCCTCCCAAAGTTTTCATGGTTGCTGGTTATAGGTTGATGATACAGACAAAGTGAAGTTGTAGGAGGGCATGTTGGAGTGTTAGAATTGTAGAATAGAAGGAAAAAGGGAACCCTAGACTAGGGCACCCACTCATTAGTCCTTAATTTTCCATGATGGGAAAACTTTTGAAACAACAGAAATAAGTTACAAACTGAGTTTCCAGATCCTGAGAAAAAGTAGGGCCATGGACTTGGGTGCCTGCTTTTTTGTCCCTGACTTTTCGACCTCAAAACTTTGAAAACAAGTGCATAGTTATTTGTTATTTTACATTTTTCTGTAGAAGCATTTTTCATTATTCGTCTATTTATTGTTGTTTTCACATAATTGGGGTTTTGATGGATAATTGAGCATAAGAGAAGGAAAATTGATAATCTAATACCCTAATCCAAGTTTCCCTACATTTATAAGTGACAAAGGACTTGATAGTGTTCTACCACCCAATCTGAAGTTCCTTGAATGTAATTGGTGAAAGGAGGATTCAAATCAAAACTAAACAATTTAAATTTTAACCTTTACAGGAATACAGAGAGAAGGGTGAATCAGTATTCCACAAAACCACTTCTTAATTTGTTCATTAATCTAATTTCCAAACCTAAAATATTGTCTAAGTTAAATTTTGGATTTGTTTAGTTTAGTGTTTAAATCCTTCTTTCACCTTTTACATTCAAGGACATTCGGATCGAGTTGTAGAGAACTACCAGGTCCTTGGTCATTTACAAATGTAGGGAAAATTGGAATAGGGTGTTTGATTATCAATTTTCCTTCTCTTATGCTCAATTATCAATCAAAACCCTAATTATGCAAATACGACAATAAATAATTGAATAATGAGAAATGCCTCTATAGAAAGCTATAAAATTACAAATGGCTATGCATCTGTTTTCAAGGTCTAGAGGCAAAAAAGTCAGGGACAAAACAACAGGTGCCCAAGTCCGATGCCCTACTTTTTATCAGGATCTGCGGACAAGATCTGCAACCTATTCCTATTGCATCGAAGCTTTTTCTATCACAAAAATTTGAGGACTAATGAGCAGGCACCCAAGTCTAGGTAGCCCCTTTTCCTATTGTTCTGTAATTCTGACACTCCAACATGCCCTCCTACAACTTCACTTTGTCTGCATCATCAACCTGTAACCTACAATCATGAAACTTTGGGAGTGGGTTGTGGTGTTTAGGAGCTTACCTCAGTTAAGCCCTGGAAGGATGACTTAAGTCTTCCAAACACCTTTGTCAGATAGAGATTGCATGCCTAGGGAAGAAGAGGCAAAAACTAAATGAATAATGATCACAAGCATAATATAATGTCACCTTGTAGTGAAGATTTCATGGGAGGAAGATTCTCTTCATTCCCTAATGAAATGGATGCTCAAATCTACAAACACAAACAGATAGACCACACAAATCTAGTCTTGCAACACAATGAAAGCCTTGAATCACCTTTAGGATGCCAAAATCACATAAACATAATATAGTTTCTAAATGAATGCCTAAACATGATTTAAAATGCAACTACAAATACTCCCACCAAGATTTTCATAATTTAAACTTACCGTGTCAGTATACAACCCAAATAACGGTCACAACCTAACACCCAAAAATTGGGACTGCCCCAAAATAGGGCAGGACTATGGTGCGAGTACCTAAGTTCTCCCCCCTATTTTAGGTAGGGGTCATGTCAAGTAGTCCCCCTAGATCCTATTTGCCAAGACACTTAGGGGTTTTCTCATCGAGATGTTAAAATATGATGTAAAATGTCATAAATGCACACAGAAGACTCAGGAGATAAACCTAAAGAGGGAAAAGCCCCCAAGGGGACATTTTTCGATGTTGCATTTAGCCCCCACTTTAATTTATTTATAAATGTGAGGCCAATACATGTATTAAAGTACGGTCACAAACATAGCAAACACACCAAGCATAGAGAAGACACACCAATCACATAGAAGACAGTAACAGGCACACAAAACATAGAGAAGATAGTTACAGTCATGCAGAACATGAAGAAGACAACAAATACATCGATGACACATTAATGCATAGAAGACAAACATGGTTTATTTTCTTTTCTTATTCTTATATATATGAAATGCAGATGCAAGTACTGGAAAGTAAACAAACCTCCCATAATGTAGGAAGCACTCATCACGCTAGACTTTAGACTGCATATATGGGGCAACACACACACAAGACACACAAAACCTCCCAAAAAGTTAAGAAGCACTCATCGTGCTAGTCTTTAGACTACATATGGGGCAATAAGCATGCTAAACAAAGCAAGCATGCCAAACACAAACACTTGAAGACATGGAGAAAACATGACAGACAAGTGATGGAGTACTCCTATTCCTAGGTTCAACACCATCTTAGGCACATTACAGGCACACACCAATGATTGGGCTTCACCACAAAAATCACTGAAAACATGCTTAAGGGTTGAGTTAGTCACATAACCGCTCCCCACCTCCGTAGAGGACTTTTGAAAATGATAAAATGATGTAATCTACTTTGAGAAATACACCATCCCCACCTCCCTAGAGGGATTAAGATAAAAAAGGATATACGTTGATATCCCACCTCCATAGAGGGCTTACATGATTGATTGTAAAAAAAACTCAAGATGCAGGAAGTACTCATCGAGCTAGTCTTTAAACTACATCTGAGGACAAGCACATAGATAACATCTACAATAGACAGCTTACCTTATATATGCTCCCGCCTTAAGGTGGTTGATATCAGGTATCAATATCAAGCATGTTAAGGTAGGAAGAAAACACACAAGGGAACACAAGCTCTCAATAAGCCCATGCCCCTCAAAGGTGACATGCACTTTACAATCACCAAATGTTCCCACAAACACATCCCTACAAGAAACATGTTAGTGTCTACAAAATCATGATAAATAACAACAATGCATATGATTAACCACACAAAGAGCCAAGGTTATACAATTAATTCAGAGTTTGAGGATAACCCTGGGGCTATATCATAAATCTCTCTAAATTGAGTACCACCAAGGCTAGATTCAAAGACAAATAGAGATGCATAGAACAACATTATTGTTAAGGTTTGTAAATGAGATAGAAACATCATCATAGTCACTATGTAGAAAGTACAAGTGCTCCCACTAGCCAAGCGTCAAATAATTTATTACAACCCCATCTTCATATTAGGAGCTAAGTCCAATTTTTGATTTCTTGTGAAAGGGACACTAGGTCTGCATCAATATAAATGTTTTTCATCAATCACCTACTAGATAGAAACACTAGAGGAAGGGAAACAATAAATAAGAGAGGAGAAACAAGTGTCTTAGGAACAATCATGTAGGAGGGTGCCCCCAATGTCACTAACCACAACGCTATGTCCACAAGACACAACACACAACAATGAAATTAGAGAGAGAGGAAATAGAAGAATGATGATAAAAATAGGTCACAATAGAGGTGGTCTCCTAGTATCCCAAACCTTACAAGAGAATCAAGGGTCATCCCAAGAGGCCTAAACAACACATAACACATCATGGGGGAAGCACATCATGAAAGAGATAAAGGGTTAGAGATACTTTCTTGGTAGGCTCTTCCAGGCTAAGTCTCATCATCAAGTAAATCATTGTCATCTTCCCACTCCCAAATGCTAGAGGAAATTGGGGCATAAGGTACAATAGGCCAAATCTTGTTCTTATCTTTGGATTGTTCATTGTTGAAAGGAAGCTAGGTGTGCAGAAATTGCATCCTACAATAATCTATTGAGGAGAGGGCTATGCAAATTCAAATTTATCCTAACTATTATAGCAATGTTAAACTATTAACATGAGATATTGCAGCAAAACACAAAAACCAGAAAGTAGACAGAAGAAGAGACAAAGATTTACGGTGGGGAAAACCCTTATCAGGTGAAAAAACCCACACTCAGAAACCTGCACAATGTATTAACAAATCTGAAAGAATGTTTACAATACACTTGCAAATGGTCTTCAACACTCATGTCTAGAGTCAATCCAATAGCATAATAGTACCTGTGAACCTGTGATACAAACCCCATCTCCAAGCACCTGTTTAAATAGAAAATACAAGGCAATTTTGGACCTTTCTTGGAATCAGCGTCCAACATGGCATCTTGGACCATAACCCACACCTAGGGACACTTGGTCAACATTGTAGGATGTGTTTGACACTTGTCCATAGCTCCCATCCCAAAGAGGTCACCTATTTCCAAAATGGGCTATGACAGATGCTCTTACGACACTTACGACCACCATAGAATCTGTCATAGCAGTTACAACTTACAGCTGTAAGAGAATCTATCATACACATGCTATAAATAGCATATTCTCTTACAACATGTCATATTCCACCTTGGGGTACCCAAATATGCCTCATTCAAAGATGCTTCATGATACATGTCATCACCTGTCTTATAACCTTCTATTTCTGACTCTTACATGTCATAGATTCGTCATAGGAATCCATCATAACCGTTTTAGTCAAACATTCCTTACACAACATAGAAGATGCCGACACATGGTAGAATATTCCTACCACTAAGTGGGATGCCTATCTCCTCATGTGAGGACAAAAATACAAGTTTTCATAATCCATGTAAGAGTGACACATCACCGTACCACATCCCACAACATGACAATATGGATTTTCTAAATATTTACAACATAGGCAATTAAATAATAAATACAAACATTACAAATGTAGAGAATTACCAAGGTTGAGACACCTTAATTCCCAACATTCTCCCACTTTTCAAACATCTTGTAAGAGCCAATAGAAAAATAGGATTTAACTGATATAGACTGATTGGCCCATAGACTCTAAACACCATCTGAACTTCTCTATATTAACTAGTTTCGTCAATGCATCTACAACATTCTTCAAAGTATCTACCTTCTCCAAATTTACCTTTCCATCCTCAACCATGTCCCTCACGAAGTGAAACTAAACATCAATGTGCTTGGTTCTAGCATGGAAAGTTAGATTCTTTGAAAGGCAAATTGTACTCTGACTGTCACAACTGATCGTGATCTAACCTACATCAACACCAATATCTAAACACAATCTCTTAAGCCAAATGTCTTCCTTACAAGCATGAGTTTCTGCCATGTACTTATCTTATGTTGTGGACAAAGAAACAACAGTTTGTCACTTACTCATCCAACTAATAGCACCATCAAATAGCGTAAAAACATAAGCACTGGTGGATCTCCTGCTATCAATGTCACCTGTCCAATTTGAATCCACAAATCCATGAATATCAATAGAATGCAGAAGTCCTAAAACATTACCATGATAACAAATGGAATACTTAGAAGTACCCCTCAAATATTTGAACACTTGCTTAACTGCATCCCAATGAACCCGTCCAAGATTAGCCATAAATCAACTAAGGACTCCCACTACTTGGGCAATGTCTGGTCTTGTGCAGACCATAGCATACATCAAACTACCAATAGCAGTAGCATAAGGTACTCTTCTCATGTCCTCCACCTCACTAGGAGATTTTGGACAATCCTCAACAGATAACTTTGTCCCCAAAGAAATGGGAACACACAATGGTCTACAATCTGCCATGCTGAATCTGTCCAACACTTCACATACTTACTCTAGCTTAACCAAAGTTTTTTGTTGATTCTGTCTCTTCTAATTTCCATTATGAGAATGTACCTGGCTGCCCCTAAATCTTTCATTTCAAACTGAGCTGACAACTGAGATTTAAAATTAGAAATCATATTCTTACCTTTCCCAATGAACAACATATCATCAACATATAGTGCAACAATGAGAATATGGTCACCATCAAATTTAAAGTACACACAGTGATCCAATTTAGATCTCACAAATCTAATTGACAAAACAAAGGCATCAAACTTCAAGTACCATCTCCTAGGGGATTGCTTCAAACCATACAAAGACTTCTTAAGTTTGAAAACCAAAATTTCTTTACCTTTTACCATGTAATGCTCTAGTTGTGACATGTAGATTTCTTCCTCCTAGTCACCGTGAAGAAAAGTTGTCTTCACATCCATCTGTTCTACCTCCAAGTCATAAGTTGCTATGAGTGACAACATGAATCAAATGGATGTCAGCTTTGTAATAGGAGAGAAGATCTCACCATAATCTATACCCTCCACTTGTGAATACCCCTTCACAACCAATCTGGCCTTATACTTCTCAACACTACAATCTACACCAATCTTCTTCTTGAACACCCATTTGCATCCAATGGGTTTCCATCTAGGAGGCAAAGGCACCAAGTCCCAAGTTTGATTCTTTTCTAAAGAAGCCATTTCTTCCTCCATGGCCTCCTTCCAGGAATCTGCATCCTTCATATCCAAAGCCTCTGATACAGTTCTAGGTTCATCACTGTTAGTGATTAAAGCACAAACACAACTAGAATCAAGCAATGTAAAACCAAACCTTTTAGGTTGCTTTCTTATCCGTGTAGACCTCCTCAAGAGCTGAGGTTGAGGTTTAGCTTCTTCATCTGAGCTTTCAGAGCTACTAGAGCTCTCCTCATCATCAGGTCCAACATTGTCTTTCTATTCAGTCTTCTAAAGGGTGAGAGGAAACTGAACAACATCCTCTTTCTTTTCTTTTTCTTCTGGTTACAAAATAGTGGAAGAAGGTGTAAGATCTCTGAAGATGACACTTCTACTATACAACACTTTTTTAGCCACGGGTCCTAAAGATTGTATCCTTTCACACCAACACCATAGCCGATGAAGATACACTTAACAACTTTGTTCTCCAAATTTGACCGCTTCTCCCTAGGCACATGTGCATATGCCTCACAACCAAAAACATGAAGATGCCTTACTGAAGGCTTTCTACCAAACCACACCTTCATGGGTGTCTTTCCAACAAGAGCTGATGTAGGAAATCTGTTTGCTAGATAGCAAGCAGTGGCAACAGCTTCAGCCCAAAACTTTTGTTCTAGACCAAATCCACTAAGCATACTCCTAGCCTTCTCCATCAGTGTCCTGTTCATCCTCTCTGCAACTCCATTTTGCTGCAGGGTGTATGGAATTATCTTGTGCCTTTCAATCCCAAGTTCCTTGCAATACTTATCAAATTCTATAGAACAGAACTCACCACTGTTATTAGTTCTCAAACATTTAATCTTTTTACTAGCCTGATTTTCAGCAAAGGCTTTAAACTCCTTAAACTTGCTATAGACTTTAGATTTTCTTTTGAGAAAATAAATCCATGTCCTTCTACTGTAATCATCTATAAAAGATACAAAGTATATAGATTTTGATAACGAAGGAACATTAACAGGACCAAACAAATTAGAATGAATAAGGTCCAACACACCAAAAGACTTATGAGAACTCGAGTAAAATTGAACATGGTTTTGTTTTCCATAAATGCAATGTTTGCAAAAGTCCAACTCAAGATTACAATCATCTAACCCCTCAACGAGGTTCTTGTTTTTCAGGGTACATAGACCCTTCTCACCAATATGGCCAATCTCTTATGCCATAACATTGTCTTTTCTGTAGGAAGTTTAACTTCCAATGCACGATTACAACGATCAAGATTAGAAACAATAGATTTCTTCATTGCTCATTCAGATGGTGGGGATGAAGTGACTACTGCCCTCTTCCTTGATTTAGAAGAACTATTGCATTGTGAAATGCATGCCTCCATCTAAAACAGACTACCTCTCCGAGTGCCCTTAGGAAGCACCATAGATCCTCATGTCATCTTGCATCCTTCTTTCAAAAAGACAACCTGCACACCTACATCATTCAACATACTTACAGAAAGTAGGTTCCGTGCTAAGCCTGGGATGTGCATAACCCTAGAGATCCCCTTCACTCAACCATCAGGGAATTAGATTGAGACTCTTCCACGACCAACGATCTTCAAATGAGAGTCATCACCCAGATACACCTTTCCACCATCGAACTCCTCATACTTAGTGAACCAGTCTCAATGCGAGGTCATGTGGAATGATGTACCAGAGTCAATTAGCCACACATCATTAGATGCATGGGTTGTCAGGGTTGCAATGAAAGCATCGCCGTCATCTTGTGACTTGTCAAAATCTGAATTAGGAGCTTTCTTCTTTTTCTTCTTCTCCTCTTTGCATTCCTTTTAGAAATGCCTAGTCTTGCCACAGTTCCAACAAAGAGCCTTGGACTTTCTAGGAGATTTGGATCTCCCATGGGATTTGGATCTACCCTTCTCAACTTTCTTGTCCTTCCTCTTCCCTTTCTCCTTAGGTCTTCCATGAACTACAAGGGCCTCTTTGGCTACCTCAGAAGACTTTCTTTACATCTCTTCAGACAACAGTGAAGAAACCACCTCTTCCATTTTGAATGTGGATGTGGTGCTTTCGATTACCATGACAAGATGATCCCATGAGTCTAGTAGAGAACAAAGCAGGGTCATACACCGATCCTCCTTCTCCATCTTTACACCAATAGATGTTAATTGTACAACCAGCATGTTAAAGACATTCATATGCTCAGCAATGGATCCTCTATCCTCCATTTGAAGAGAATACAACTTCTTTCTCAAAAAAAGTTAATTAACTAGGGATTTGGCTTGATACACATCCCCCAACTTCTTCCAAAGGAGTTTTACAGTAGTCTCCTCATGGACATTTAACAACACAAAATTGGCAAGACTAAGTCTTATGAGACCCTTAGCCTTTTGATCCTTGAGATCCTAGTCAGCTTGTGACATTGCAGCTAGTTTAGTTTCATTCACACTATCCCAAAGGTCTTGGTCAACTAACATGTCTTCCATTTTGAGCTTTCACAGCTCGAAATTACTGCCATTGAACTTCTCTACTTCAAACCCTCCTGATGTGCCTACCATCTCCTTGCTGCAATAAGATACAGAATGCTCTACACAGACTCCCACTCAACCTAAGATTAGCTCAAAAAACCCCTACCCAACAACTACGACCAAAGGTGATCAAGCTCTAATACCAACTGAAAGGAAGCTAGGTGTGCAGAAATTGCTTCCTACACTAATCTATTGAGGAGAGGACTATGCAAATTCAAATTTATCCTAACTATTACAACAATGTCAAACTATTAACATGAGATATTACAACAAAACACAAGAGCCAGAAAGTAGACAGAAGAAGAGAGACAAAGATTTACGGTGGGGAAAACCCTTATCAGGTGAAAAATCCCACACTCCAAAAACTAGACAATGTATTAACAAATCTGAAAGAATGTTTACAATACACTTGCAATGGTCTTTAACACTCATGTCTGGAGTCAATCCAGTAGCATAACAGTACCTGTGAACCTGTGATACAAACTCCATCTCCAAGCACCTGTTTAAATAGAAAATACAAGGCAATTTTGGACCTTTCATGGAATGGACGTCCAACATGGCATCTTGGACCATAACCCACACCTAGGGACACTTGGTCAACATTGTAGGATGTGTCTGACACTTGTCCATAGTTCCCATCCCAAAGAAATCACCTATTTCCAAAATGGGCTATGATAGATGCTCTTATGACTGTCATAGAATCTGTCATACACATGCTATAAATAGCATATTCTCTTACAACATGTCATATTCCACCTTGGGGCACCCAAATATGCCTCATTCAAAGATGCTTAATGACACATGTCATCACCTGTCTTATAACCTTCTATTTCTGACTCTTACATGTCATAGGAATCCATCATAACCATTTCAGTCAAACATTCCTTACACAACATAGAAGATGCTGACACATGGCAAAGTATTCCTCCCACTAAGTGGGACACCTATCTCCTCATGTGAGGACAAAAATACAAGTTGTCATAATCCATGTAGGATTGACACATCACTGTGCCACATCCCACAACATGACAATATGGATTTTCCAAATATTTACAACATAGGCAATTAAATAATAAATACAAACATTACAAATGCAAAGAATTACCAAGGTTGAGACACCTTAATTCCCAAAAATTGTTAGGGTCGTCTTTGTTTGGTTTAATGTTTGGATCAATGTTTTCTTGTTGAGATACAAGGTAAGCGTGTTGCCTTCTCTTCCTCCTTTTTGCATGTTGGTGTTGTTTTTCTTTGCGACTTAGTTTCTGTAAGATAGGGCTTTGCTCTTTCATGGATTTTTGTGTTGTAGAGGAGGAATCATCAGGATCAAAGTTTATTTTTATAGGTGGAATGTTTTTTTGTCGACCATTACCTCTTGATCCTTGTAAGGATGATAGGGGAGGAACCTCAACATCATGATGGATTTGTTCTTTTATTGTAGGGAAAGTGTCATTGATTTCATCATTTTGTACCAACATACCCTCATGGGAAGGATCATTTTTGAAAGAGTGAGTAGAGGAAAATTTTATGTCATCATCGCATGGAGAAGGTATTGAAGTACTATTGTCATTGTCTTTTTCATTGCTACTCATGGAGAACTCAGTTAAGCTTTTTAATATCGTAGGATGTTCACTCATGAGGGTTAAAAATTGGTCAAAATCAAGGTCTTTGATAAATGCATGCAAAAATATCATTGAAAATTGACATGCAAGTACCATGTGTATATTTTAAAATTAGTGCCAAATCAAATTTTGAAAGCTTGCAAACAACAATTGCAAAGTTATATGCAACAATGACCTAAATGCTTGATTTTTTGTAATTTTTCAATGCAAATATATGAAAGAAAAGGTGTTGTAAGGATTTTGATCAAGGGAAGAAAATTATATATCTGATATTAGTCCAAAATAGAAATAATATCCTTCACAACACACTCTTGATGCAAATCTAAGATGACAAGTCAAAATATACTGAAAATATGCTAAAATGTGCAATTTTTTCACCGAATTTCAATGCAAAAGAGCATGACAAAGGGTGTTGTGAGGAAAATGATGATGGAAAATAAAATATATCAGTGATAACAGCCACTTAATGTCAAAATATCCATCATAACACTCTTTTAGTGCCACTTAAGGTCAAATCCTAGTGAAAATATAGCAAAAATAGACAATTTTTCACAGTTTTTCAACTTCAAGACCTAGCAAAAGTGGCATTGTAATGAATTTTAGAAAGTGTGGAAAATAAAATAAATGATATTAGTAACCTCAATCTATAAAATTTGTCACAACACATATGGAGTCCTAACTAGGGCAAACCCTAGGGCAAAAATAGCAAAAATATGTAGTTTTTCACCAAATTTTTAATACAAGAGGCCAATAAAAAGGTGTTGTGAAGATTTTTAGGAGGGGAAGAAAATAATTACCCTGATAACAGCTAATTAGTGTAAAAATACCCTTCAAAACATGCCTATGGTGCAAATTTAGAGAGTCGATAAGGCCAAATTTAGTGAAAATCAATGTTTTTGAAGCCCTAGGTTTGAGATTTTGACACAAAATGCTATATGAAAATTTTGAAGTCTGATTTATGATGAAAATGGAATATACTCGGATCTGAAAATTAATTCCAATCTCTAAGATACAAAATGCAAGTGCAAATCTAATGAAAGTGGATGAAAATTGCTAGTTTTTTGTTGAAATTTTATATGCAAAAATACAAATATTTAAAATTTTAATGCAAATTTACACTAAAACGTAAGACTACAAACAAATGCAAGTTTTAATGAGTCTCTAAAATCAGTATAAAAATGTGAAAGAAGATTTTTCATATTAACCCTAGATTTTGGAATTACTAGGTTATATGAAAATTGTCAAAATTTCTACAAAACCCTAGCAATTATATGATGAAAATGCAATGCAAATTATTGCATTTTGTAATTTTATGTAGTTTATATTAGATCTGATTAAAAAATCATGAATTAGGAAAAATTTGAGTGAATTGATGCAAATTAGTAACCCTAAAATGTAATTTTTTTTTCAATTTTTCAAAGTTTTCATTTTGTTTTGAATTTTTCTCAATGTAATAAGATGAATGACTATACGAATGAATGAAATCAACCCAAATCTAAAGACAAACACTCAACAAGTTGCAATTAAGTCCAAAAACATGGGTACACCAAAATGTTTAAGGTAAAATTTGGATTTGTTTAGTTTAGTGTTTAAATCCTCCTTTCACCTTTTACATTCAATGACCCTCCGATCGAGTGGCAGAGCACTATCAGGTCCTTGGTCACTTACAAATGTAGGAAAACTTAGATTAGCATGTTTCATTATCAATTTTCCTAAGTGGATAATTAGGGTTTTGATGGCTCGCTACCTAGGGCTCACTACCTAGGGCTCACTACCTAGAAAAAGGCTCACTACAAAGAAGAAAGGCTCACTACCAAGAGGGGCTCACTGTACAGAAGAAGAAGAAGAAGGAAGCGGTGGCTCACTACCAAATATGAACTGATATGATTGCATGTAACACATGCATGGGTTCAATCACATTGAAGATCAACAAACATCACCTTCACTGATACATCACACACTTTGCCTCTGATTCACTTCACATCTAGGATATCATCATTCACACACATCCATACCTCACATATGATATAGTTATTTATACAATTATCAACCTTGGAACATTCATCAGTGTCAGCAAGACACATTACAACCCTTGAAACATTCTTCAAGGTCAGCAAACATACATAATTTGAATTAGATCTAGACTTAAACATCTCATGGCACAAAGGTGTAATATAAAAAAAGTCCCCTTGGGGGCTTTTCCCTCATAAGGTTTAGCTCCTGGGTCTTTTAGCTGCATTTAGGATATCTTGCATCATATATTGACATCCTGATGAAATGAACCCTAAGTTTCATGAAAAATGGGACCTAGAGGGATTCCTTGAACCTAACCTTGACCATAATAGGGGGGAGGACTTGGGTGCCCATGCCCTAGTCCTACCCTATTTTGGGTCAATCCCAAATTTTGGGTGTTGGCTTGTGACTATTATTTGGGTCTGATGCTGACATTGTAAGTTTGAATTATGAAATTCTTGGCGAGAGTGTTTTTAGTTGCATATATATAAGCATGTTTAGGTATTCATTTGTAAACTAGAGGACAACTAGATGATTATTGTGATCTTTTGGCATCCTAAAGGTGATTCAATGAATTCATTATGTAGCAAGAGCAGATTTGTGTTGTCTATGTGTTTGTATTTGCATATTTGAGAAAGCATCTCCTCATGGCATAAAGAGCTTCTTGCTCCCATGAGATCTTCCTACAAGGTGACATCATTTGTGTTTTCGAGCATTTATCATTTGGTTTTTGATGGGTTCAAATGTTGACTTCTTTTATGCTATTTGTTATGCTTCTAGACTTTATACCTATGCTATTTCAGATACTTTTCTAAGACATTACTACCATAATATGCTGCCTTTTATATATATTATGCCAACCTTGAACTTAATCTGCCAATATGAAACATGGTGATAATATTTGTCAATTGCATGAGTTAGACATAAGTATGTATGTATATAAATGGGATTTTGTAGTTTAATTATGAAGGCTATTTTGTATACATATGTTTTATGGATTAAGCCTATGCATCAAGCGAGTTGGTAGCATTAAGGAGAGGAGAATTCACAGCACATTACAAGATAGAGCATTGAAGGAAGTCACAGTTAAGTGCCAACTGAAGTTGAATGTGATCATCAAGGAAGAATAAATACAAGAGAAGAAGAAGACTTGTTCTAGGATTCTAATCATAGCTTATGTGTATGAATTTCTATTTGAATAGGACTCTGCTTCCTTTGTTTCAGTTTGATTAATAATTTGATCTCGAACTTGTACCTTGATATCTAGGGATGAATTGATGATCAAGGTAGTTGGTAGTTACATCGTACCCTCCTATTTTTGTATAAGTTAGGAGGGATGAGTTCGATGGTAAAGAGTTTTTCTTTCCAAGTTACTTTATTTTTATAGTTGCTCTAAAGTTACTCTTTTTTTATGTTGGAAGATCTAGACATGTTTTATTGAATACAATCTGAAAAGATCTTGTTTCTAATATGAAGTGAATACAACTATGTGTTATGAGAATCTAAAGTAGACTTAGTTTCCAGATTGAGATAGTTCCCTGAGCTAGGCACTCAAGGTACTAACCCTCACTTTGTGTCTTTCCTTATTTATTCATGCATGTCTAGTTAAAAATGTTTCATGTTATTTTATAAAGTCGCACTGTGGAATGAGTAAGATATATTGATTACTATATTTAGTAGTTGTGATTCATGAATAGATTGCATAATTTAAGTCCTTCAGAGGTTACTGTCAATTCTTTTATCATTCTGTGTATTTTGAGTTAATTCTGTAATTCTTTATTAAATATAGTTATCTTTAGCTTATGCTGAGGGTACTCGTAACAATTGAATTTTTAACTATTTTTGTTGTTCTGACATTTCTATGAACTTTAGTAAATAAGGATAATTAGAATAAGTCTATATGAGTTAGTTTAGGATAGAAATGAGTCTTGAAAGCATATATAATATAGGAATCATCATAAGCTTACACTCCTTGGTTGATAATTCAATGTAGGAATGCAATGATAGAGTGGACTATTCGGATAGGTTTACCCTTGAATTTTGTTTAAGTCTACAATACATTAGTTTTCCTCTACATTTTTGGCATCATTGCTTGGGATGGTGCTACTTTTATAGTCTCATTAGTTTTATGTGTTTTCATAGATTAAATTTTGATTCCAACATTAGAATTAATGACTTCATTTTTCTTTAGGAAACACCAGATATTCTACTAACATTTTGTAGGACTGCTGAAACATAAAAGCTCAAATTATTGTATGCGGAGGTAGAGAGATCACCGATGTAGATTCCTCCTTTCAACTTCTTAGGATAACAAGGACATAGCTGAATTTATCAACTACATAGTAGAAAGTTTTGAAGAAGAGTTTCCTCTTACATCTTCATCAACACTATCTACATCTCCATCAACTTCCTCCATAGCCATAGAAGGGACTTTTAGAACCAAGGGAGATGCTGCAGTAGATGATCCTCTAGGACAAGCAACGTTTGAATTCCCTATCCCAGACCAAGCACAGGCTACTACTATAAAAAATATACCACCTTTTGCATTGCCTATTTTCTACAGCTTGGTGATCAAAGATCTTGGCACTTTCCTGTTCAAGTTTGATGTCTTGTGTAGGAGTTATGACTACACCACTAATCCTTATAGACTCAAGTTGTTCCTTGCCACACTAAAAGATGTTGTTTTTAAGATGGTTTATGGGGTTGGGGAAAGATGTCATTCCAGACTGGGATACCATGAAGACAAAGTTCTTGGAAAAATATAAAGACTATTGCAGAGGACATGATAGGAGGAGAGACGACATCTTTAGGATGTCATAGAAAGAGGATGAACCGCTAGAAGACTATGTTGAAAGATTCCAGTTTGCCTTGAAGAAAAACCCTCAAAATAGATAGTCTGAAGAATCACTGAAGCTGGTCTTTTTGAGTAGAGTTAATGATGATTGCATGGATGCCCTCAATCTCATTGGAACAGGGGATATATCTCAAATTTCCTTTGAAGATGTCTGCAGAGCCTACAGAAATTATTCAAGAACCTTGTCTAGAAAACTAAGGGGAGAAAGAGCAGCCATCACAGGCAATGCAACTAATGGAGTTTCAAGAGTGGAAATTAGTAACCTACTGACCAACATGAAGGAGGACATTATTAGCCATATGGCTACATAGATGGACACTCTTCATATCAAGAAGAAAAAAGAAGAGGAAGATGTAATGCTTACTGAATATTGCCCCAGTTGTAGATAGAGGAAGGCCAGTATCCAGCAAGAAAAGACTGAAAGGTCAAAATTACAGCCATTTGAAGGAGAAGATGGGAAACTATTCTTCATAGCTCAAAGGAGACCTTGGCAACAAAGATAAGGTATGCCCTATGATCCACTTAATTTTAATTCTCCCTTCCTACTACAAACCAGAATTTGTCTACTTGGAATACTCAACAATGGCCTGGTAACCCAAATGTGTGGCAAAACCCACAATGGCCTACTCCACACGCTGGTTGGAACCAACAATAGCCAAATCCATGGCCTCAACAAAATTTCCAAGGTCCCAACTATAACCCCCAGTGGCCTATTTAGCAGCAATAATGGCAGCCTCAGTGGAACAAGGGCCAATAATGGAGCAAAATGCACAATTTCAGCAACCTATAATTCCATCTCAACCACAATAGCTAGCCATAATGTTGCCATCAACACCTCAAAATCCACCTCCTAGACCTACCCAAATCCCTTCCCAACCTGCACCTAACCCTAAAAACAAGCCTATTCAACAGGGTTATACTAATGAGGTAATACAATATCCCACCTATGAGGTGGAAGTGAGTAATGTTCATCTTAGATCAAGGAAGCGACTTGCAGGGCCTTCATCTCCTCAAATTACAGAGCTTGAAGATGAAGAACCCACTGAAGAAGCCTCAGATAAACCACCTTTTAAACCTGAATCAACCCAAGATGCCCAAACTACCTTACATCAGAAGCCTCCTCCTTTCCCTAAGTGCTTGGCTATGTAAAAGCAAACATTTCAAATTGATACTGTCCTTCTCAACTAGCTAAAAGATATAAGCATCAAGATTCCCTTAATCCAAGAAATCAAGGATATTCCTATCTACACCAAAACTATTAGGAATCTTTGCATAAAGAAGCTAGGAAGGAAGAGAATATACCCTCAAATAGTGCATGTTTTAGGTAATCTTGCTGATATCATGTTGGATAATATAATTGTTCCCAAATATACAAATCTAGGTAGTCCAGTGGTGGATGTCAAGATCAATGGGACTCTAATTAAAAATACTTTGATAGATTTAGGTGCTAAAATTAATTTCATGACGAAGGGAACAATGCATACACTCCAATTAAACAACCTTAGGCCCACTTAGACAATCTTCCAATTAGCTGATAGGTCTACAGTCAAACCTGAAGGAGTCATAGAAGATTTGGTCATTGCATTAGATTCTTGGGAATACCCTACTAATTTCATAGTTTTGTAGCCAAAGGTTAATCTTGCTAATTATCCTCTTATACTAGGTAGACCATGGCTTGCCACTGCTGATGCATTTATAGATTACAAGTCTAGTAACATGATCATATCCAATGGGATAATGACCAAGAAATTGGTTTTATAACCACTAGCCCAGCCATACCATGTGCTCAAACAAACCATTTGGCCTATCCTAGAAGATGAGGACACCTATTCCTTGAAAACCCTAATGACTATTGAATGTAGCCCCTTGTTGGATATTCCAAATGAAGATGAGTTAATTTCTCACATCATCCAAAATGACTATGGGAGGCATCCACAATAGCAAGATTTCCTACCTTGCTTACAAGACCCTTTGAGAAGCATAATACCTAGTGGTTCATCAGAAGAAGTCTCCTGAATATTCCATGTGTTATTACCTCAGCAATGTTTACCTGTATTACCGAGCCTTGATTTGTCTTTTATGCAAATACTATCCAAACAATTAGATATCAAGCCAGGTAAGATGCTGAATATTAACAATACATTGACTAATAAACAACAACAATCCCTGCATAAAATATTGCATACACACTCAGCAGCATTCTCCTGGGATTACAGTGACATGAAAGGCATTGATCCTACCTTATGCATGCACAAAATATATATTAATGATGGCCATAGACCCATCAGGTAGCAGTAGAAGCACATGAACCCCACCCTCAGAGAGATTGTGAAAGTTGAGCTTCAAAAGCTTCTGGATGTAGTCTTTATTTACCCCATTTCAGACAGTTAATGGGTTTCACCATTGGTTATACTGCCCAAGAAAGGTGGCAAATGGAGAGTTTGTGTTGATTATAGGGAACTGAATACTGCTACTTGGAAGGATCACTTTCCATTGCCATTTATTGACCAAGTTCTTGACTCTTTAGCAGACAAGAAATAATTTTCTTTTCTTGATGGTTTTAGTGGCTATAACTAGATTAAAATTACTCTAGAGGATCAGGATAAGATAATGTTTACTTTTCCTTGGGGGACATATGCATACTTTGTCTTACCCTTTGGTTTATGCAATGCTCTAACTACATTTCAGCGAGCAGTCCTCAATATTTTCTCTAATTTTTCCCATGATAGCATGGAGATTTATATGGATGACTTCACCACATATGGTGATACATATGATGAAGCTTTACACAATTTGGAGAAAGTATTGAAAAGATGCACAGAGCACAACCTCTCTTTGAGTAATGAAAAATGTTTTCTGATGATGACATAAAGAGTAGTCTTGGGACATTTCATCTCTAGTGCAGGAATACAAGTGGACCCAAGGAAGATTGAAGTTATTTCCACCTTGCCTATTCCACAGAAACATAAGGATGTAAGGAGCTTCCTAGGACACGCAGGATACTATAGGAGGTTCATTTAGGATTTTAGCAAGATTGTTGCACCTATGTTCACTCTGCTAACAAAAGACAGTGAATTTGAATGGACATCAGATTATCAGATTTCTTTTGAAAAGATAAAAACATCATTGACACAAGCCCCTATTCTCAGAGGTCCAAATTGGACACTACCTTTTCACATCCATACAGATGCATCCAATTTTTCCATTGGGGTAGTCCTAGGCCAACAAGAAGGAAACAAGGAGTATGCCATATACTATGTAAGTAAAAATCTGCAAGGAGCTAAGTTAAACTACACTATGATAGAGAAATAGATATTGGTAGTTGTTTATGAAATTAATAAATTCAGGCACTACATAACTAGTTACAAGGTTTTCATACATACAGATCATGCAGCCATCAGATATTTGATGAATAAACCAATAGTGGGTGGTAGACTTGTAAGATGGTTATTGTTGTTACAGGAGTTTCATATTACAATTGTTGATAAGCCAGGCAAGGCCAATGTAGTTACTGATTTTCTATCCAAACTACCTACACAAGATTCAAAAGGAGTGATTGATGACTCTTTTCCTAATGAGCATCTATTTGGTCTAACTATACACAGTCTATGGTATGTAGATATCACCAATTATTTAGTTATAGATAGATTCTAGGATACTTCTCTCCAACAAAGAAGAGGCAGCTAGTTCACAAATGTTTTCCTTATTCATGGATTTCTAGATTTCTATTTTACACTGGGCTAGATAATATTATGCGTAGATGTATCTGAGAAGATGAGGTGTTTGATATATTGAAGGCATGTCATGATGAGCCTTGTGGGGGACATTTTGCAGCCAAGAGGACAACCTTCAAAATACTAACAACATGATATTACTGGCCAACACTTCATAAAGATGTTGTCAAATATACTAGGAGTTATGATAGATGTGAGAGAATGGGGAGGCCTACAAGAAGTGATGAGATGCCCTTGCAACCATAGATCTCATTAGGTCCTTTTGACAAGTGGGGATTCGATTTTGTGGATCCTATATCTGCTACATCCAACAATAAAGAATATATCCTAGTATGTACTAATTACCTAACTAAATAGGTTGAAGTGAAGGCATTATAGCTTGCCAGAGATGGCAATGTGACAAAATTCTTATATGAGGATAGCTTCACTAGGTATGGTGTGCCAAGAGAGATAGTAATTGATCAAGGGCCACAATTTATATTTGATTTAATCACCAAATTATTTGAGGAATATCAGATCAGACATAAGAAATCCACTCCCTACCATCCTCAAGCCAATGGTCAGGTGGAAGTCACAAATAGGGAGATTGAGAACATCTTGACAAAGATAGTGCAGCTTCACAGAAGAGATTGGGTTTCTAGGCTCCCAAAAACTGTTTGGGCATACAGAACAACCTAGAAGACAACAATAGGGTTTACACCTTATGAGTTGGTCTATGGCAAGACAACAATTCTACCTATAGAATTTGAACACAAAACCTTGAGGACAATAATAGAACTAGGAATGGACTTGACCACAACATAAAAAGATAGGCTACAACATTTGAATACTTTGGATGAAATCAGATTGGAGGCCATTCATCACATAGAGGTCATACAAAAACAAAGAGCAAAATGGCATGATAAGTACATCAAGACAAAGGAATTCACTGTAGGTGACCGAGCACTCCTTTATGATTCAAGATAGAAGGACTTCAAGGGAAAGATTTAGTCTCATTGGTTAGTCCCATATGAGATTAAGCAAGTCTTCCCTAATGGTATAGTTCAATTATAGATTATTGATACAGTTTGGTTTTCACTGCTATTAAATGGGCATAGGCTAAAACTATATAAAAAACCACTTTAGAAGGATGACCTTCTCATTTCTCTAGTTGCTCAGTATGGTCCTCCTGACACTCCTGAAGATGATGATGAGACACCAAATGATACACCTTCAAATACTGATCCACCAGCACTATCCAGTGATGTGGAGGTTGAGTTTCCATACTCAACCCCTGTCACTGAAATATAATTTTCTTTGCTTTAAAATCACATGCACACACAACACATTGTACATGATGACCACTGTCAATTTTAGAGGGACCTATTTTTCACATAGCATAGGGACCTGTCACAGTTGGGCCCTGGTTTCCTATTTCTGAACATATTCAATCGGGACCTATGCTACGGGTGCCTGTAGCAATAAGTGTTTACGGAGCTTTTCAACCATTTGGCACATATTTCATTCTTCTTCCTACACATTTATGTACTTCTCCATGTGCTTCAATCACATTCAATAATCCAATGGTTGTGGCATGTTTGTTTGAATGGTATTAACTAGCTGCTACATCAACTTTTGCAATTTGTCAAGTCAAATGAATTCTGACGTACCCACCACCCTTACATCTACTCTATGCATATCACTTCACTCATGCTAAATCAATGCCAACATACTGATCTCCTCTTCCAAGGTGATCTGCTCCATGCTCTTCATAATCAATGCACATAAGCTAACCTTTTAATGATTATCTTCAAACTTTCTATTTATATTCATTATTACTAAGTGTTTATCTTATGCATGTAGCAATATATCACCCCTTTTCATGTAATCATTACTCTTCCATCCCTGCACATTTGTTCATGAAGTGTGGTCACTTCACCTTTCAATTGGGGGAGGGGTATATGGTCATTTTCTAATTTTATTTTTACCATCAATCAAATTTTTAAGCTACTGTCAAGGTTTTCTTATGCCCTTTTCCATGATAGTCAACCTGCCCTAAATTGTGAGCTTGTTAGTTCCCTGTGAGTGAGCTGAATTTCAAATTTTTACTAACAAAGAACTCTAAAAGTTACAATTAGGGGGTGAAAGAATTGACAGGCTATCTTCTGAGGTGGTAAAATTGAAATTAGGCAGAATTAGGTAGAATTGAGAAGTGATAAGAATGCAGAGTATAGGTACAATGGGGGGTGATGTAATTAGAAGAGAACCATTAGTGCATAAGGAGATGTTGGAAGGTGTATTGGTTCTCCCAATCTTTAATAGAGTGGGGTGGATAGACTATTTTCTGAAGTTAACAGAGTATGACAATGATATGGCAAGAGATTTTGCAACAACTCTGCAATAAGACAAAGCGACAATGACGGGATTAGTTGTGGATGCCTCTAGAACAACTATTTCCCAAGTCACCAGATTACCACAAATAGGGTCTGAGTATCTAGCCCATGCTGATGCAGTAGCAACAAGGGAGGAATTCTGTGATCATGGTGAGAACCTAGATTCAACCACAAAAGGTACAAAAAGATTATCCCTTCCATTTTTCTAGGGGAAATGTGCTTTGTATATTATCAAATCTATCACTTGTGATGGTAGACATAACCTATTGTATACTTCACACTTTAAATTGTTGAATCACCTACGCCATGACAAACTAGTTAATGTTCCCAATTATCTAAACAATATGTTCAAGAGAATGGCATTTGAGTATCATTGTTTGGTATCTCTACTAGTTAAAAGAAGTTTGAGAATCCAGCACCCACTGGTTAGTTGGGATGCTTTTAAACAATGCAAGGATGTTTTTGAATTACTAGAAGTAGATGAACCTCAACAGGAGCCAGAACTAGAAGATGAACCTAATGTTGAACTATAGGTTGAACCTAAAGTTGATCCTGAATGAGAAGAGCCGCAAGAGGAAATTCCTCTAGAAACTATGCTAGTGACAATAGAAGAAACCTCAATTCCTAACCCTAAACCTATGAGAGGAACTATGAGAAGTGATGATTATTCTAAAAAGAAGAAGAGAAAGAAGAATGTGGAGAAGGCTAAGAGCATTTGGAAAGAGAAGGGTACAGGTTAGAGGAAGAAGAGAAGTCAAAAAAGAGAAAAAGTGAGGATAAGCCAAAAACTGTCACACCTAGGCATTCAAGAAGACTAAGGAGGCAGAATGTAGGAAAAAGAATTGATGAGGAGAAAGGGAAAATAGAAAAAGAGGAAGCACCGCAGCAAGATCCAACATTGTTGGATACAACTTCAGTGAAGGAAGGAAATGTCCCTAGGAATACTCCTACTAATGCTAGTATACTTGCCAAATGAAGAAGGTATGTTTCTTCATCTTCTAGTTCTGATTTAGAGGATATTTTCATTGCAAGAAAAATGGGAAAACCAGTTCTTGGCAGCCCTGTTAGACAAATTTTCAATGTTACTGAAAGTAAGGATGAAGGTTTTGAATTTGAACAAGAAATAGAGTTATTAGAAAATAGAACTATGAGGCAAGAACTTTAGGAAGCCCTTAATAGAATTAAACAATTAGAAGAACAAGTGAAACAATATGAGGAAAAGGATAGGGAAAAAGAGATAAGAATAAAAGAATTGGAGGCAAAGATTCAGACATATTGTCATGGCTCTAACATGGATCTCTTAGAACAATTAATTGAGAGTAAAATGGAAAATGAGGAAAAAGAAGCTCCAATCTTGCAGCCTCCTATAATAAGACCTCCAACATGACTCGTTGTTCTATCTATGGGTTTTGAATTGATGAAGTTTAATGATAAATTTAAGAAAGAAAAAGAAAATTGGGAGGAGGAGAAACAAAGTCTAAATACATCATTAGAAAGTAAGAATGTTGAGTTAAAAAGGTTGGAAGGGAAGCTAAGAGAGGTAGTTGACAAGGCAATTCAAATCATAGAATGTAGACCTCCACCAAAAGTTTATGCATTATTTCTTGAAGAAAAGTTTCTTAGTTTTTAATTCAATAGATTCATCAATGATCAATCCATTTCTATATATTCAAGGCATGATTTTTTCTAGTTATTTCAAGGAGTCAGTTTGGAAGAACAAGATCAATTGTGTTACACAATTATTTGATGGAAGAAGATACAAAGTGGAACCCCTTGATATATGTTGGCGATCTTCAAGTTAGAACACTAATGTCTTACTTTAGAAATGAGCAGCTTAGAGGGGAACTGATGGATAAATATGAGGAATAGGAAAAGGAATGCCACTGCAGATTAGGAAAGAAGCCTTAGATCCTGAAGTAATCCTGACCCAATGGTTAACACTACTTACTCATAAGGGTCCAGGTAAGGTGATTATGGATTTAAGACTCAAAATTATAGGATAATATAGTGGTTGGAAGTATCCATCATTCAGAATTACAAAAGGTACGTGTAGAATAGATGGGATAGTTTGACCCCAAAATTGCAGAAGAAAGAGCCTCACTCTCTCCACAACTTTATGAATATGTTTGAGAGATTGTGCAGGTATATCCAGTTCTTAGAGAAAAAAGGAATGGAATGGCTACTCCTTACTTATCACCCTCCTATTCTTCTTTATCTAGTACCACACTGGGCCGGAGGAAGAGGTGATGAGTGCAGGTGTACTAAATCAATGAGGATGGAGAAACTTGCATGCTACAATGGTTTTTATCTCAAACAAGGAAAGGGGGTCAGAGAAGATATGGATCTGAGGTAGATAACTTTGCATTATAACCTTTTTCCTTAGGTATTTTATTGAATATTTTGCTTCAAGACAAGCAAAAGTCTAAGTTGGGGGGAATGATGGGTTCAAATGTTGACTTCTTTTATGCTATTTCTTATGCTTCCAGACTTTATACCTATGCTATTTTAGATACCTTTCTAAGACATTACTACCATAATACATTGCCTTTTATATATATTCTACAAACCTTGAACTTAATCTACCAATATGAAACATGGTGATAATATTTGTCAATTGCATGAGTTAGACATACATATGTATGTATATAAATGGGATTTTGTAGATTAATTATGAAGGCTATTTTGTATGCATATATTTTATGGATTAACCCTCTACAGAAAGTGAGTTGGTAGCATTAAGGAGAGGAGAATTCATAGCACATTGCAAGACAAAGCATTGAAGGAAGTCTTAGTTAAGTGCCAATTGAAGATGAACGTGATCATCATGGAAGAATAAATACAAGAGAAGAAGAAGAATTGTTCTAGGATTCTAATCACAACTTATGTGTTTTCATTCATAAGCCATTGTGTATGAATTTCTATTTGAATAGGACTCTGCTTCCTTTGTTTCAGTTAGATTAATAAATTGATCTCAAACCTGTACCCTGATATCTAGGGATGAATTGATGATCAAGTTAGTTGGTAGTTACATTGTACTCTCCCATTTCTATATAAGTTAGGAGGGATGAGTTTGATGGTAAGTGAGAGTTTTTCTTTCCAAGTTACTTTATTTTAGAGTTTCTCAATAATTACTCTATTTTTATGTTGGAAGATCCAGACATGTTTTATTGAATACAATCTAAAAATATCTTGTTTCTGATACGAAGTGAATACAACTATGTGTTATGAGAATCTGAAGTAGACTTAGTTTCTAGATTAAGTGAGATAGTTCCCTGAGTTGTCCACTCAAGGTACTAACCCTCACTTTGTATCTTTCCTTATTTATTCATGCATTTCTAGTTAAAAATGTTTCATGTTATTTAATAAAGTTGCATTGTGGAATGAGTAAGATATATTGATTACTATTTCTAGTAGTTGTGATTAATGAATAGATTGCATAATTTAAGTCCCTTGGAGGTTAGTGCCAATTCTTTTATTATTGTATGTATTTTAAGTTAATTTTGTAATTCTCTGTTGAATATAGTTATCTTCAGCTTATGCTGAGGGTACTCGTAGCAATTGGATTTTTAACTGTTTTTGTTGTTCTTACATTTCTGTGAACTTCAGTAAATAAGGATAATTAGAATAAGTCTGAATGAGTTAGTTTATGATAGAAATGAGTCTTGAAGGCATATATAATGTAGGCATCATCATAACCTTATACTCCTTGGTCGATAATTCAATGTAGGAATGTAATGATAGAGTGGACTGTTCAGATAGGTTTACCCCTAAATTTTATTTAAGTCTACAATGCATTCATTTTCCTCTACAATTTTTGCCTCTTCCCCTCAAGGGCATGCACTCTCTATCTAACAATGGTGTTCAAAAGACTTGAATGTCTCCAGGGCTTGATTGAGGCAAGCCTCTACACACCACAATGCCCTCACAAATCGTAAAGTTTCTATGATTGCAGGTTACACGTTAAAGATATAGGAAAGGTGGAGTTGCAGGAGGGTACTACAAAGTGTTAGATTTGCAAATCAGAGTTGAAAATAGCACCCTAGACTTGGGCGCCCGCTCTTTAGTCCTCTAGATTCCACAACGGAGAAATCTCTATGACAGCAAGAATAGGTTGCAAATTGATTTCCCAGATCTTGACAAAAAGCATGGCACTGGACTAGGGTGTCCACTTATTAGTCCCTGACTATTCTACTTCTGAACCTTGAAAATAGGTGCACAGTTATCTGTCATTTGACATCTTTCTATAGCAACATTTTTTGATATTCATTTGTTTGCTTCTATATTTGCATAATTAGAGTTTTGATGTATAATTAAGTATAATTGAGCATAATTGATAACCAAATCATACAAATCCAAGTTTCTTTGCATTCCAAACTGACCTAGGGTCCAATCGTGCATTGCCACTTGACCCAAAGTCCTTGAATGAAAGGGTGAAAGGAGGATACACAAAAAAAAACTACCAAAAACCAACTATCCAAATTCCACCATTTACAAAAGGAATGAAGGTGACCCACTTTACACCTTAGCTTAGACCTAAATCTATCCAAGCATGCTACACAACACTTACACAATCATCAAAGCATCTCCTTAATTACTGCATTGATCTAGGTCAACTAAAACATCATACACATAAGAGATTCTTGAACACACAATTCAACGATCACTTCCATAACTAGAGTAACTTATACAATGCTTTAACACAATCTAGTAACATGCATCAACAACATAAATTCACTTAAGAATCACCGTATTTAGGTATAACAAATTTCACTTGAAGGCAAGTCATAGACTGTTCTTACACAGACACTATCAAGCTCTGCTACTCATGAAAACCAACTTCTAGAGCATCAAATCACTTATCCTTTGGAATGGAGATAGATATGGATCTTATAGACATTCATGTAGAACCTCAAGGCCTCAATCTACACCGTAGAGAAATGCGGAGTAGAATACTTTCTCCTAGTCACTCTGTAATCACTGTCAGGCATAGTCTTTGAACTAGTGAACACAACTTTCATTCCATAGCTTTCCAAAGCACTAAACATAGGATTTAGAATCTTAAACTAGTCTTCTAAAAAATATCCAAGACTCATCCTCTGGTCTTCAACACAGAAGAAATGTGAAGAAAAACCTTAGATAGTATTTGGTAAACCAGAATACACTTTCACAACTCTATCTTTAGTATACTTCAAATTCTCTCATTTAACCACTTGGAAACTCAATGTCTGGAGCATATTATCATCATCTTCAACAATTATACAAAGAAATACAAGGTAAGGAACTCATCACAAACAAGAAATAAAAACAAGAGCACAATTGACATCAATGCAACACAGACATGTTGACATCAATGACAACACCGATTAGCACATACTTGCAACATCCATCACATGCAATGACATGCAACTCCATGCAAGTACATGCAAACAACATGAAAGTGCATGTGACTATATGAAAGCACTTGCAATCAATGAAATGACCCTAGATTTAAGACTAAATGTATCGAAAGATGCCCAATATGTACCTCAATTATCATAAGTTTTACTAGGAAAAATTCTAATCCAAGTGCAAAAACTATGTCCATAAAGAAGAATTGGGACATAGATTCATTTACCACATTAAACCTTAGAGGAAACAAATGCAAATATCAAATATGTGAAAATTTTAATAGCATAGACATGTAAAATAACACTTTTAGAAACAAGAATAAGAGAAGAATAAAAGAAGCATAGCCAGAAGAGAAGAGACACCAATATACATGAGGAAAACCCTTTTCAATTGGAAAACCATATATAAAGAACAAATCCATGGTATTATTCAAAAATATTTAACAATTACAATACACTTCCAGGGTCTTGTCTTGACATGGAGAACATTATTGTACTCCTCTAGAGGAAATCTAGTAGCAAAACTCTATAATTAATACTTCTTAATGCCTCCATCTCACTTTTAAAAGGAAGCAAAGTATGTGGAAAACACTTCCTACACTGATCTAATGAGGAAATATTTATGCAAATTTTTATCTTTTACAGTTACAGATTAAGATGCACATTAATAGAAAGGTAATAACATCATCAAAATGCAAAACTCACAACACAAGATATACATGGGGAAAACCCTTTCAGGTAAAAAACCCCACACTCCAAAGATGCCCAATATATTATTTGAGAATCAAGAAGATTAAAAAATACTTGCAGAGCAATCTTTCACAATATTATTAATCAATCAGAGATCTAGGAGGCAATACAACATCTATAAGATTCTTACACACAACCTCCATCTCAAGCTCCTAATATATAGGAGAAACAATATAGTACACTACCAATGGTAATTACAAAACCATAAGCCAAAACCACCCAAAAGTGGTGCCCAAATTATCTCTAATCAAAGATGCCTTGTTATGTGCCAAACCACACACCAACATGTGTAACTCTCCCCTTTACAACTTTTTTAAGTCTCAACACATTTTTACATTTCCCAAAAATAGAAGGCCCAACTTTCAGAGGTCATAACTTTTGATCTGGGTGTCTGATTGATGAACCGTTTGATGCCTTGGAAAGCTCGTGAAGATATCTATGACCCTATGACTGAATTTGTTAGTTATGATAATTTTTAGCATATTTAGGGAAGTTTAGATTATGACAATTAAGTTCAATCCTTTTTTCAGCAGTTTCAAAAAATAAAAACTTTAATATCTCGCAATCCAGCTATGATCTTGAGTCAAAACTCACCCAAGATGTTTACTTAGTTGTCCACACCTTCTAGGAAAATTTTGGGTCAATTTGAGGTCAAATGTAAACTTACTAAAAATAGTAATTCCCACCATTTTTAGCCCTTTCAAAAACTTTGAAAGTTCTAGATCATTCTTCAAGATAAACTGTATTAAAAAAGACCAAAGCTGGGAAGAATATTAATCTTTTGAAGTTGCAAGGTTGAGATACTTTTCCTAACATTATCTCACATGTCGAATACCTTTCAAGAGCAAAGGGAGTATCAACACCATTATTTAACTACTAGGGGCTGAGATGCCCATAGACTCTGAACACCATCTAAAATTTTTTGTGCTCACAGGTTTTGTCAAGGAATCTGCAACATTTGTCAAAGTGTCAAGTTTCTCCAAGTTTACCTTCCCATTCTCTACCATGTCAAACAAAATGGTACTGGAGATCAATATGCTTAGTCCTTGCATGGAAAGTATGATTATTTGCCAAACATATGTCACTCTGACTGTCACAGCAAATAGTAATATTCCCTGCATCAAACCCAATATCAGAACACAACCTCTTAAGCCAAATGGCTTCTTTACAAGCATGAGTTGTTGCCATGTGCTCAGCTTTGGTAGTGGACAAAGTGATCATAGGTTGCTACTTACTGATCAACTAATAGCACCACCAAACATAGTGAACACATAAGCATTAGTGGATCTTCTACTGTCAATGTCACCCAATCTAAATCCACAAATCCACGAATACAAAGTGAATGCTAAAGTCCTATAGGATAACCATGATAACATAAGGAATACTTGGAAGTATCCCACAAATATCTAAACACTCTCTTCACTACATCCCAATGTACCCATCTAGGATTACCCATAAACTGACTAAGAACTCCCACTGCTTGAGGAATGTTTGATCTAGTATAGACCATGACATAAATCAAGCTACCATCCACACTAGCATAAGGAAATCTACTCATATCCTCCATCCTAGAAGGAGACTTTGGACAATCTGCAATAGATAACTTTGTCACCATCATAACATGAACAGTCAAAGGTCTACAATATACCATGTTGAATCTCTCCAATATAGTATTAACATACTTACTTTGGCCTAACCAAATTTTTTTGTCTTCTTTGTCTCTTTTGATATCCATCCCCAGAATGTACTGAGTTGCCCCTAGATTTTTCATCTCAAACTGTATAGATAATTGAGACTTCAAATTAGAAATCAAACTTTTACCATTCCCAATGAATAACATATCATTAGCATACAATGAAATAATGAGAATGTGATCATTGTCAAACTTGTAGTAAACATAATGATCTGATTTTGATCTTAGAAATCTAATACTTAAGACAAAGGCATCAAATTTCTGGTACCACATCCTAGGAGATTGTTTCAAACCATACAAAGACCTTTTCAACTTACAAACCAAATTTTCTTTACCTTTCACCACATAGTCCTCTGGATGTTACATATAGAT
This sequence comes from Cunninghamia lanceolata, assembly GCA_027924645.1. Taxonomy (NCBI): domain Eukaryota; kingdom Viridiplantae; phylum Streptophyta; class Pinopsida; order Cupressales; family Cupressaceae; genus Cunninghamia; species Cunninghamia lanceolata. The sequence goes on along the minus strand of BSBN01000068.1, from coordinate 14,003,000 downwards.
TTCCTCCTCCAAGTTACCATGAAGGAATGTTGTCTTCACATCCATCTATTCCACTTCTAGATCATACATTGTTACAAGAGATAACAAGAACCGAATAGATGTCATCTTTGCAATGGGAGATAAAATCTCACCATAGTCAATTCCTTGCACTTGAGAATATGACTTCACAACCAATATAGCCTTATATTTCTCACCACTACCATCTATAATGAATTTATTTTTGAACACCCAGTTATATCCAATAGGTTTTCATCCTTCAGGCAAGGCACCAAGTCCCAAGTATTATTCTTTTCCAAAGAAGCCATCTCTTCTTCCATGGCCTCCTTCCAAGAACCTGTATCTTTCATATCTATAGCCTCTTTCACAATTCTAGGCTCATCAGTGTTAGAAATCAAAGCAAAAATACAACTAGAATCATGCAATGAATAACCAAACCTATAAGGTTGCTTCCTTATCCGCGTGGACCTCCTTAAAGATTTGGGTTGAGGTTCTTCATCTTCTTCTAAACTTTTAGAGCTACTAGAGCTCTCCTCATTATCAAGTCCAACAGATGTTTTTGGTTCAACTTTCTCAGGGGTGGAAGGAAGTTGAACCACATCCTATTTCTTCTCTTCTTTCTCTAGCTACAAGATAGTAGAAGGGTCGAGTTCTCTAAAGATCACACTTCTTCTATACAGAATTATTTCAGCCATTACATCCCTAAGCTTGTACCCTTTCACACTGATGTCATGACTGATGAAGATGCACTTCATAGCCTTGTTCTCCAATTTAGAACTCTTCTCTTTAGGCACATGTGCATATGCCTCACAACGAAATACTTGAATGTGTCTTATTAAAGGCCTTTTACTAGACCATACCTCCATAGGTGTCTTATCAACAAGCATTAATGTAGGAGACATGTTAACTAGATAACAAGTGGTAGCAACATCTTCAACCCAAAATGTTTGTTCAAGGCTAGCTCCACTTAGCATATTCCTTGCCCTTTCCATCAACGTTCTATTCATCCTCTCTACATCTCCATTTTGTTGAGGGATATATGGAGTTGTCTTGTGCCTCTCAATCCTCTGTTCTTTACAAAATTTGTCAAAATCTTCTGATCAAAACTCACCACCGTTGTTAGTCCTCACAAACTTAATCTTTTTATCCTTCTGATTCTTTACAAGAGATTTGAACTCTTTGAATCTAATAAAGACTTTAGATTTGATTCTAAGGAAATACACCCATGTCCTTCAACTGTAATCATCAATGAATGAAACAAAGTAAACAAATTTTGAAATCAAAGGAATATTAATAGGACTAAACACATCAAAATGAATCAAGTCCAACATCTCAGAAGATTTATGAGAACTGGAATAAAACTAAATGTGGTTTTATTTTCCATAAATGCAATGCTCACAAAAATCAAACTTAAGATTACAGTCATTCATACCCTCAACAAGGTTTTTATTTTTCAAGGTCCTTAAACCTTTTTCACCAATGTGACCAAGCCTTTGGTGCCATAACATTGTCTTCTTAGCTAGAAGTTTCATCTCCATAGAATGAGTACCCTTAGGTACCCAGAAAGCATGACCATCAAAAGTAGAAGCAACAATCCTCTTCGCTGTTGGTTTCAATGGTGAGGATGAAGATTCTAAGTCTCTCTTCTTCAAAACAAAGATACTATTGCACTAAATTGTGCATGCATCAAGCTGAAACAAAGTGCCAATCCAAACACCCTTAGCCAACACCATAGATCCTCTAGTCATCTTGCATCCTTCATTTGAGAAAACAACCTACACACCCACATCATTCAACTTATAGAAAGAAGGTTCCATGTCAGACTAAGGATATGTAGAACACCATTGATCCCTTCACTCATCCATTAGGGAATCGAATCTGTCCTTTTCAGGATTTTATGTTAAAAGATTTATCTGGTCACTTCCAGGCTAATTTCTGGCCATTACATGGAAGCACAACCTCACATTCTAACCTAAATCCAGAATTTACAGGTAACCACTACCGACTTTTCGTGATAGTTGCAAATGAGAATAAAGTAAGAACAGAGGAATAAGGGCAGAGAATTGGAACACATACAGTAATGGAAGAAACTGCTACAGTAATCATATTATCATGGTAGAAGTATTACAGTATTCTCATATACAATGCGCGCTATGAGAATATGTGCTAATAGGATAACTTTTTATACTGACAGGACTCTATAAGCTATTAGGCTTCTGAGTTTCTAATTTCTGCTTGAAGAAAAAAGAGCATACTTCTCTGGCCTTTCGGCTTTTCTAAGACTCAGACTTGATTTACCTAAGATGACTTTCTTACTAAGACTTGAATCTTCTAGGACTCTTCTAAGGTTTTCTTGAGGACTCACTCACCAAGACTTGAATGAAGAATGAGGTGGCCTCTCATGCATTTATAGGTCTTGCGAGAGGCAGATCTTTAACCTTTCTCATAAGTCCAGCTTTGACATCCATCAATACAAAGTGGACACATGCAAGCCTTTATCCGACGGATTACATGAGTGAGGATAAGACTCCTCAGGTGGGACCAAATAATCTGTGAACAAGATAAAGGAGGACAGAAAATGACTCCTATGGAATCTACTTTTTACAAAGCATCCTTTTGATCACGGGAAGGATAACCCGTGTATACTGTAAGGCACGTATACTTTCCCCTTTTATCGTGGTGTGGGCCATGTTTATCTTTTGAAACGAAGAGATAGATATCTTTGATGGATGACAAGCCACATCTATTAACTAGTGCTTGGATTAGAGTCACTTGGAATATGCCTACCATACATTATGGACTCTTCACAGAATTCTCCAGCTAGATGAGTGCAATCTGGGGCCCGGTTGTCTTCTTGTGTTGATGGAATTGTTCTTGGAGAAGAATGTTCACCGGCTCTTTCTTTGTAATATCTACAGTGATCACATTGTTCCCAGACTGGATGCGGTGTACAACCTAGTAAGACACCCCAATGTGATTGTGAACTTGAAGGCCAATTAGGATCCAAAAGAGGGATAGGAGTTTTTAGATCTTCCTTCTAGAGAATGCTGAGTACTTTGAGTTTATGCGCTCCATACATTCCATAACTAATTGAAGTGTGATCAACACGGTCTATTATGTAGGTTTTAGTGTGAATCCACAGAGGTGTTTTGGTTGTATACAAATGTTGCAATTTATTGGAGACATTCCAATACTGAAAGCGAGAACCAAAACATGTAGGACCATAGGTCTGGACCATATGTCTATTAATTAAATTCTCAGTATATGATCCAAATGTTAGTTTGAACACACATCCTAAATAGGATGATGTATCTGTGAAATCCATTTCAGAAATTGCCATGTTAGGTCCTTGAAACATATCTCTAATGAGATTCTTACCCCTTCATGATCTAACCATCTGTCAGGTCTGATAACATGTGGATTGCAAAATATGATAGGCATTTGATAATTATCTTCACACCAATTTTGAAGAACTACTTTGACCTCAGGATCAATTTCCTCTGCTTGTGCTGATAATTCGAAGAATGGATGATTAGTCCATAATCCTCTGAGAGTAAGTTGTTTTGAAGCAATAAGGCATCTAAACCTGTCATGGAGAAAGTCATTAGCCATATAAAAATTATGTCTATCCCTCATTGCAAAGGGATTTGTACTCCATTTCGTACAACTTTGTTCATACCACTGGTGTTCATGAACTTTGATAACATTTACATGTCATGTGGCTTTAATAGGTGGACCTTGTACCAGAACATCATGTTCCACCTTAGCACATATATTTCCTTCTCTAGAAAGGAAGTCTGCAAAAATGTTAGAAGACCCAGGAAGATGAGCAATATAAAAATCAAATGTATTGAGAAACTAAGCCCATCAGAGAAGTCTTCCTCTAACCACTTTATCTTTTGATTCCTTTTTAAAGAATCCCTTCAGGTTCTGCAGATCACTTCTGATTAGAAATTTCTTATCAGCAACAAACATTTGGAATGCTTTCAGAGTATTAATAGCTACAAGGATTTCTTTATGTGTGTTGTGATAATTGATTTCACTATTTTTGAAGCTTCCAAAGATGTATCTAACTATTTCTTCTTTGCCACTAGCAACCTTTTCTTTAAGAACTCCTGCCCATGCATAGTCACTGGCATCTATTTCAACAATCTTAAAACTATTTCCTGGGAGTCTTAAAGGAGGAAGTTCGGAACACCTTTTTTTTTAGTTTTGATGATTAAGGCATCATGCTTTTCTGACCATCATGGTGGATTCTTTCCTAGCAATTTATTTAACTCTAGTCTGTCTTCTGCTAGCTTACAATAGAATCCAACAATATAATGTACAAGGCCTAAAAACCTTTGAAGTTCTTTGACAATGGTTACCTGTAAATTCTAGATTCGGGTCAAAATGTGAGGTTGCGCTTCCATTTTCCCCCCAGGAGAAGCTTGATGCCAATAAAAATAATCTCACGCTGAGCAAAGTGAGATTTGGAAGGATTAATCGCAAGGCCATGTTGTTGACAAACCTGGAGAAATTGCTGCAGATGTACCAGGTGTTGCTTCATATCTTGACTAAAAATAAGGATATCATCAATATATGGCTGAATAAATTTAGCAAATTTATAGAATATTTTATCCATATCTTGCTAGAAAATAGAGGATGCAGTTTTAATTCCAAATGGAAGAACTTTCCATTCAAAGAGGCCTTGAGGCACTGAGAATGTTGTTTTGTAGATATCCTCTTCTTTCATTTGTATCTGCCAAAACCCTTTTGTTAGATCAAACTTGGAATAAATATTGCTGCCTTGGATAGCTTGCCATATATGATCTTTGCTAGGCAAAGGATGTTGATTGTCAACTAGACATTCATTTAAAGGCTTATAATTAACCACAGGCCTTTTCTCAGCTAGTTCAACTCCATTTTCATCAAATTTAGGAACATACATTGCATGGCAACAAAATGGTGAACTAGAAAATCTGATTATATCTAAAGAAATTAATTCTTTAATTTATTTACGGTAAAGCTTGGTTTCTTGCATACTCATCAAAAAATAGTTTTCTTTTTCCTTAGGGACAATTTCATTACCTTAGGAGTCACTTTTGAGAGGTAGAGAACAAGTCAGGTTCCTTTTTTGTTTCTTCAAATCTTTTGTCATAACAGTCTGTGCAAATTCTACTTTGAGTTGTTCCAAATCTGTGGCTACTGCTTCTATCTATTGTGTTAACCAGATAGTGTTTTCCCTCTTTTTCTTCTTTTGGATTTCAATCTTTTTTTTTGTAGGTGATATTCTAGTGTAGGCGAGGCATCTGAAAGGTACCAAGAAGGGTAATGAACATGGAATCCATTATAATGGGTTCCCATGCTTGCATTGTATTACTACCAATTACACCATCATAACCATCTACTTCATAATGAACAAAAGTTAGTTCATCCACGAAATCCATTCCTAATTGAATAAGAACTCTACAGATAAGTTTCGATTCATATTTGCCTTTTCCAAAGACAATTTCTGTAGTTCCTTCAACCCATAGGTCTTTAGGAAAATAATTATATCTGGGAATATTTATGTTAGCTCCAGTATCCCATAAAAAAGCTAGGGGATATACCTTTATGCCGGGAGGATGTATGTTGAGAATTACTCCTAGGCATGTTGTAGTTCTTATAGACTACAATGTTCTGAATTGACTGCTGCTATTGCCTTCTTCTATAAAAGGAGCAAGCTTTGGAATAAGAACCGGGCTTTGATCAGGTTCTTCTACTAGCAATGGTGCAGGACTGAAAGGCTTTTCTGAACAAAAATGTTCTTCTTCTCAGGATGAAACTTGTTGTGGTAACTGGATACCACTGGATGAATTATATTGAGTAATAAAACAAATCAATTCTAGAGATTTTTCCATTTCTTCAACAAGGCTGGTGTTTTCTTCATCTTCAATCTCACCTATTTCTATTTGAGCTTGTTGAATGACTTTTTCTAGAAAAGTCTTTCTCTGTCTTCTCCACAGACGTCGAGCTATGCTTCCAACTAAGGGAGCCTCTGTAATGCTACGTTGAGCAATTGACAATCTTGATTATGGAGGCGATACTGTTTGAGGAGCATAATTCGGAATTGGAGTTCTTCTTATGGCTTGTCTAGGTGGTTCAACTTCTTTTAACAAGAAATATTTTTTGGATTTAAGCTATTCTAATTTTCCCGTTAGCATTTTCCAAGTTTTCCTTCAATCTGGACAATTTTTCAATTGTCTTGTCCAATTCTTCTTGAGTATTTCTTCTGAGCATCATACAAAAAAATGAATTTTTAGAATCAAATGAATCTAATTCATTTTGTTGTCCTATCAATTGATTGACATTTGCCTGCTCAGGGGCAGACACATATTCAGCCTCATCAGATTTTATTTCTTTTGAAGCATCAGAAAGAATAACATCTTTAGAATCTGAGGGATATTCATTGATGAACTCATATTCATCATTGTTGTCAAGTCCAGCTTCTCTGGCTGCACGGACCTTACCCTTATTCTTTCTTGTTTCTATCTAGACACTTATTTGCATAATGTTTTCCTTTGCAAATATAACAAGTAGGTTCCCATTTTTTACCAAAACCCTTTCTATCCTTCTTTCTAAAATATCCCTTTTTCTTAGGATATTTACTATACTTTTTCTTCTTCTTTTTATAATACTTGTCATCTTTATCGTAATATTTCTTTTTAGAAGAAGATTTGTATTCTTTGCATTTATCTGAGTACTGAGTAGAAGGCATAAGATGATAACAAATAGAAGATGAAATGAGAGGTTTGACTTTCTTTATTTCTTTTCTCTTCTGTGAGGCTTGACAAACTTCTTCATTAATTTCTATCAAAAATTGCACTAGTTGAGGGTAAGTGAGTTCTTTTATTTCTATACCTTCATTAACAAGATTTTCTAGAACTCTTTTATGATAAAACTCCCCAACATCATTACCAAAACTTTTTAGGAAAGTGGTAAACATGAATTCATGATTTTTCTCACATCCTGACTGATAGAAATTCTTGTACTGATCATCACAGTACTCCTTAAAATATTTTAAATCTTTACACTTGCCTCTAATGAACTTGTTATAGGCAAGTTTATCTCTTGTGTCTATTTTTCCAACAAACAGATGGGTTAACTGTGCACACACCTAATCTGTGCCATGATTAATCAAGTTTTCTCTATAGGTATCTTCTAACCTATCCCATACCTTACGAGCCACTCCAGTCATAGAGTTGAGGGCTTGCTTAATCACTTGAGCTTCATTAGCTCCTGCATTTATTGACATATAATTGGTGATCTAGGCGCACATGACATCTATTCCTCTCATGTTTTCTACATCCTCAAAACTGTCAAAATTGACTAGAGGAGTATTTGATTTGTAGGACTGGATGTTCTTGAATGGGTCAACTGGATTGGAACCATTGGGATTAGTTCCATTTCCTTAGGCCATCTGGAATGTTTCAGATTTCTTGTCTTCCTTAGTAGTGTCTCTGAGGTTTCTAGTTGTGGGATCAAATACCTTTTCTATTATAGGCTGCTTAGGTTTGACTAACAATTTGGGTCCTGCATATTGGGCCTATAAACAACCTTTGGAATTGGACGAAAAATTTAACACCTTAGTTTTCTGAGATTGTGACTAAGTCTGAATAGTAGTAACCATGGTTTTAATCTCAGAAGACTCTTGAACTACAAAATCTTTTAACAAAATACGATTTTATTTACTTGTTGAATTTCGTGTTGGACAAGCTCAATTTTGTCTTCAGTGTGCTTCATCTGAATCCTGCAGTTTGACAACTGCAAACTTAACACATCATTATCAAGTTTATTTTCTACTCTAACCTGTTGTAGCTTTTCCCATTGTGTTTTTGTTGCTTTGTGTAGAGAGACAATCATCACTCAAGTACACCTTTCCACCATTGTATTCTTCATACTTCAAAAACTAACCCTGATGTGAGGTCATGTGAAAAGATGCACCAGAGTCAATAAGCCACACATCCTTAAATGTGTGCATCGCCAAGGCAATGATAAATGCTTCTCCTTCATCTTGAGAGGACCTTTCAGAATCTGAATCATTGTCCTTCTTCTTTTTCATTTTCTCCTCCTTGCACTCCTTGCGGAGGTGACCAAGTTTGTTGCAATTCCAACACAAGGCCTTAGACTTTCTGGAAGACTTAGATCTCCCATGGTGTTTGGGTCTTCCTTTTTCTTCCTTCTACTTATCCTTTTTCTTTCCCTTCTCTTTAGATCTACCATGAACTGCAATAGTCTCCTTAGCTGATTAAGAAGACTTTCTCCACATCTCTTTAGACAACAATGAAGAAACCACTTCATCCTTCTTGAAGGTGGTAGTGGTACTCCTAATGGCCATAACAAGGTGATCCCATAAATCTAGTAAGGAACATAGTAATGTCATACATTGATCCTCTTCCTCCATCTTCACACCAATAGAGGTCAACTAGGCAACAAGCATATTGAATGTATTCAAGTGATCAGTGAAAGATCCTCCATATTCCATCCTTAGAGAATACAATTTCTTTCATAGGAATAACTTGTTCACTAGGGATTTAGCCTGATAAACATCTCCAAGATTCTTCCAAATATCTTTTGCAGTCTTCTCTTCATGGATATTCAGAAGCACTAAATCAACCAAATAGAGTCTTATCAGACCCTTAGCCTTTTGATCCATTAGATTTCAATCTTCTTGTTTTATTCCCGCTGGTATTGTTCCAAATACTATGAGCCACAAATCTCTATCCACCAATAAGTCCTTCATCTTGAGTTTCCACAACTCAAAGTTGTCTCCATTGAAATTCTCTATATCAAACCTCTCAAATGTCCTCACCATCTCTTACTTGCAACAAATATTTCAAAATCCTCTGCACAAGCTCCCACTCAAATGAAGATCAGTTCATAAAACCCTCTACCCAACAACTAGAACCAAAGGTGATCAGGCTCTGATACCAACTGAAAGGAAGAAAGGTATGCTGATAATGCTTCCTACATTGATCTAATGAGGAAAGATTTACACAAATTTTTATCTTTTACAGTTACAAATTAAGATTCACATTAACAAAAAGGTAATAACATCATCAAAATGCAAAACTCACAACACAAGATATACGTGGGGAAAACCCTTTCAGGTAAAAAACCTAGACTCTAAAGCCACCCAATATATTATATAGGAATCAAAAAGATTAAAATATACTTGTAGAGAAATATTTCATAGGAGCATTAATCAATTAGAGATCTAGGAGGTAATACACCATCTATAATATTCTTACACATAACCTCCATCTCAAGCTCTTGATATATAGGAGATTGAAATACAGTACACCACCAATGGTAATTACAAAACCATGAGCCAAAACCACCCAAAAGTGGTACCCAAATTATATCCAATCAAAGATGCCTTGTGATGTGCCAAACCTTACACCAACATGTGTAACTCCCCCCTTTACAACTCTTTCAAGTGTCCAACACATTTTTATATTTCCCAAAAATAGAAGGTCCAACTTCCAAAGGTCATAACTTTTCATCTAGGTGTCTAATTGATGAACCGTTTGATGCGTTGGAAAGATCATGAAGAGATTTATCACCCAATAACCAAATTCATAGATTATGATAATTTTGGGATATTTAGGGAAGTTTTGATTCTGATAATTAAGTTCCAATCTTTTTCAGCAGTTTCAAAAAATAGAAACTTTAATATCTCACAATCTAGATATGATCTTGAGTTGAAACTCAGCCAAGATGTTTACTTAACTATTCTTCACATTCTAGGAAAATTTTACGTCAATCTGAGGTTAAATGTAAACTTACTAAAAATAGTAAGTCCCACCATTTTTAGCCCTTTTGGAAAATTTGAAAGTTCTAGATCATTCTTCAAGATAAAGGGTATTTGAAAAGACCAAAACTAGGAAGAATAGTAAACTTTCGAAGTTGCAAGGTTGAGACACTTTTCCTAACAACTTTCCCTCATTATATAGATTCAAGGAGGCCCTAAAACCACCAAAATCCATTACCATGGGCCCAAATAGGGTCCGCAAATACCATGGTAAGAATTCTCATGACCCAAACCCCATTTTGATTCATTTTTGTCATTTACTTCCCTTAGAAAGATTCCTTATGACACATCATTTCATGCATTATAAGTGGGTCAAGACTATTAGTTTGTAACTCCCTATATTCATGCTCTTACATGTGTATTAGAATTTCTTACACTCTTACAATGTCATAGATGCTCTTACACATCGTACATGACATAATGCTCTTACATATTCTTAATCACATCATACAAAGGCATACATAAGGCATAATGGCCATCATAAGTGGGGCACACCATTTCCCAGATGAGACATAAAATAATTAATAAATACATATTTCAAACATTAGGACTTGCAAGGTGTATGATACGCACCTAATCCCAACAATCTTACCTATTCATATGGTTGTGTACATTAAATTACTCTACAAAAATTATTAGATTTGGATGTTTATTGTATAGATCTAATGGTTAGGCTACATAGTTGGACAATGTTTTATTAGACCCTTCATCTATGACTACATCGACACCTTCCCCTAAGAGATACAATTTCTCACTATGTTAGTTCATGTATATGTATTTGAACATTTGTCAATTATAGCATGAAACATTTTGATTATATCATTCTATGTGTTTGATTATTGAATATCACATGTGATGTTTAGATATTACTGCATGAGTTTGATTTCACTTTATATGTGCATGTTGTAATATATGTTTTTATGTTTACTAGAGTTCATATGTATGTATGTACGGATGTGAAATGAATCATGCAAAATAACTCACATGTTATTTAATGTAAGAAATGAACTCTAATAATGTAATGGAACCCTAGTAAGATGAAGCAATCAATAGCTCAAAAGGAATCCTATAATCAATATCATGTGTAATAATTGAAGAAGTGGCCTCCTTTGAATAAATATTAGTTTCAACATGAGGCTCTTTTCTTTTTCCTTGTTGCTCTTCTAACTAGAAAGTCATGTCCTTAGGTTGGTGGCCAATTCCAAGATGTCTTCTAGTTTCTCTTGGTTCAACAAATCATGTATAACATTGTTCATTTTTACCTTGTCTAGTGTCATTGTACTCAAGCTTTGTCATAAGGTTGTATCTAGGGCCATAAATTGGTTTGAAAGATGGCTTAGGATGAAGTGATAGTTATTTAGAAGATGTGTCACTCTTAGTATTGCTTGCACATACATGCCTCCTTTGCATCCTTATACTTCTAAAGTGTTTTACCATAGGTAGATTGATCCATATATAAAGATGAGATACCATAAGACTTATGATCCACACATTACTCACCAACACTATAATGAAATGAGATCTTGAATAAACAACCCTCACATCTATTTTCACACACACACAAATAGAAAATAAACTTGCAACAATTATTTGCAATTCTAGTTTGCAACTTGTAACCAAATTCCATACATTCATCCAACTTTCATAAAAGGAAATTGCATCAGTTCAAAAAGGACAATGTGTTAGGGATTGCATGTGGAAGATATCAATTAAATGTAAATAAAGATTAAATAGAGAAATGAAAATACACCAAAATAATAACAGTGAGAGACAAGTTTTAACGTGGTTCACCCAAACTCGGGCTACATCCAGCAACAGAGAGTCCAATAATATTATCCAGTAAATCAAACCAATTACAACCAGCAATCTTTGCTACTTAATATCACTGCAAAATGCTACAATACATCAATGGAAACCCTAACCCTTAGCCATTTTTATCAAGCCTTATGTTGGTTACAAAAATAGGGTTTTTTTATGTCAGCCAATAGAAAACTAACTCCTGACACCTTAATAAAATAATAAAAAATCATTGGAGGTTTCGGGGCCACTACCCCCAAGCCCCTGTGGGGGTGCTTCTCCTCGACCCCACAAGGGGTGTTGCACCTAGACCCTGCAAGGGGTGCTACCCCTTGACCCCATTAAATAATTTGGTGGGAAATTGCATCGATAAAAGTGGGGTAAATTTAACCTTCAACTCTGAATAGGCTCCATATAACAACAATCTCCCACTTGGAGACTAATCAGACTCCACACCATATCATCTCCCACTTAGAGACTGATCATAACACTGCTAACCCTATAGCTCCCACTAGAAATAAGCACACTGGACTCTGTTGTTTTGATTTTTTATTTTTAGTCTTGAAGACCAACTGAAGATGAATAGGAGCTTAGCTTCTCCCTTGTCACTGCCTTCGTAAACATATCCGCTAGATTTTTATCTGTATGTATCTTTTTCATCCTTAACTATCCATCATCTAACACCGACTGGGTGAAGTGATACCTGAGTTGTATGTGTTTGGTATTTGAATGCAAGGCATAATCCTTTGCAAGATGTATGGCACTCTAACTATCTATATAGAAAGAACTATTAGCCTATTGTTTGCCCAATTCTACCATGAAAGATTGTAGCGATATTATCTCCTTAGTTTCCTCTATTGTAGCTACATACTCTACCTTTGTGGTGGATAAAGCAACCACCTTTTGCAACCTGAAGATCCAACTCACCACTGTCCCACCTATAGTAAAGACATAACATGTCGTACTCCATCTGGTATCAATATCCGGATGCAGAGGAAATGCAACAGAAGCTTACAAATAGGATGGAAAAGCCATTAATCCACTAGCATGTTAAAATCCTAGACATGCAGTATGTAATACCTATCGACTTATCATCATCATCATATTTCTTGCTAACACAGACAGCATCATCATATTTTGAAGAGGCATGAAATATCCTCCTGCTAACTACTGTTCACTTCCTTATCACCTTTCGCCTTTCGCCTGTCAGCAGCATCATGATACTCGACGAACACAATTATCCTCCTGATGATCACTATTCACTTAGCGCCAAACTCTATCGGTAGCATCATGATGTTTAGCATCATCTTCACCCTTTGTCGGTAGGATATGAAATATCCGATTCCTCTCATATATCTTGATGACGATATTCCTTATGCACCTTTTCTTCGATGCTTACATCACCGTGATATCGACCTTCTTTAAACAAACAGCATCAGGATATGACTTATCAGGTCATATTGAAACATCCTGATGATGTTAACCAAACTTTATGCCGATGACTTACGCTGATGCCAAAACACTTAGCGACAGCAGAATAAACTTGCATAGGGTGATATTCACAATATCCTGATGACGATGACGTCACTTGCACCCGATGATGATGTCAATGCACCTGATGATGATGTCAACAGGATATAAGAAACTTATATCCTCCGCAACATGATAATGAATATCTGGTGATCTTTTCAATATTCTGATGATGACCTTTCCGGTCCTTAGCCAAAAAGTGAACTTTCGCTTCTGCATGCGATAGCGATATGCGGATGATGGATACACACGAAAGATGATCTTGACGATGATATACACACTCAGTATATATCCAACCTATATCATCCTGATGCACTTGAAACATGCAATTTTTTGCCAACTTCAGAACCTGATCCTGATAGCGATATACTCGTAGATGACGATACGATTCACTCCGTCTGGAAAAGCACATGCAGATCCCTGTATATCCGTCAGCTGCATGCAAACTCACAGAACCGCACAATTTTACAAAGAAAACATGAGGATCGGGTCGGATCACCTTCAGATCAAAACTTAACAGTTTATCTTCCTAAACCCTAGCACATGAGGATGCTAGGTTGATTCATAGCATGCTACCAATCGATCTCCCACACAATGAAATGCATAAACAGAAAACTAAAATACAATCTAAACTAACATGCATGACCATTCCACCAATTCACAGAATCAACCGGTGGAAGGGTTGAAAGAATCCATTAACCTATAATCAGAACAGAAATCAAAACATAAAGAGCTGATAAACCAGATAATGCAATTGATGAGATCTTATTTAGATGAAACACAAATGTCCTGTTTCTACAATACTATCAAACAACAATGTTTCACAATGTCTGGACTGATCTCTGGATCTCACTCAATCACCAGTACAACATAACATAACTACTACTCTGATCTCAAACCCTAACTGATCTGAGTTATTTATAGCAATATCCTACGAGTACTACCAACTCGGTTCCCAGCGGCTGGGAGCTTCCAAGCGGCTGGGAAGAGGACAGCTCATACTACCTGATCACGAGCTCTAACTGCTTGCACACTCTCCTAGGCTGATCTAATACATATGCATTGGTCCAATGGACCTTATTACATTATGAAGTCAAACATACTAAAAATAGACTAATGTCCTGTCATGCGGACAATGAACCTATATCCTGTCTTGTAGGGGTGCTCCTGCACCATACTCCCCAGAAGAAGAAATCTCAAGTCCACATGAGATGAGAGTATGAAGATCTGCACCATGTTTCTGGATCTGCTCTTCAGTCATCCAGACTACTTCAGAATTAGGTTTTCCCTTCCAAGAGACTAGATACTCCAAGTACTGTTTGTTCCAGGTCTGTTTGACCACTCTGGTGTCCAAAACCTTCTGTAACTGTGGAGGATCATGCTTGGGAATGTTATCATGGACTGTATCCTGTAGGAGTTCCTGATCTGCATCTGGATAAGACTTGTATGGAGTTAAATCACATACATTGAATACAGGGGACAAACCAAGATCAGGGGGAGTTGTATCTCATAAGCATTCTGTCCATGCTTGTGCAAGATCTGACATGGTCCAACTTTTCTCTGCATGAGTTTAGTATATTTGCCCTTAGGAAGTCTGTCCGTCTTTAAATGAACCCATACCAAGTCGCCAACATCAAACTGTACATCCTTCTTCTTTTTATCAGCATATTCCTTATACTTCAAGGTGGTTTGTTGCAGTTGGGTCTTGACTTGATCATGAACCTCTTTTATGGCTTTTGCAAAAGCTTCTCCTTCTGCACTAATAGGGTCTACTGTAGGTAGATCTCTCAATTCCAAAATTCCTCTTGGATGCACACCATAAACTATCTGGAAAGGTGATTTCCCTGTGCTCCTATTGACAGTATCATTATAGGAAAATTTAGCTTGAGATAGAATATTATCCCACTTTTCTCCATGTTGTTTTGTCAAACATCTAAGCAAATTTCCTAAGGAACGGTTCACTACTTCAGTCTGTCCATCCGTTTGAGGATGATATGCAGAGGAAAAAGACAAATTTGTTCCAAGTTTCTTCCAAAGAGTTCTCCAGAAGTGACCAATAAACTTCACATCCCTATTTGACACTATGCTCAATGGCAATCCATGGATCCTGACAATCTCCTTGAAAAACAAATCTGCAATGTATGAAGCATCAGCAGTGGTTTTGCATGGTAAGAAATGTGCCATTTTGCTGAATCTATCCACTACAACAAAAACACTGTCAAACCCTTTCCTTGTCCTTGGTAAACCCAAGACAAAATCCATACTTATGCTTTCCAATGGTCTGGAAGGAATGGGTAAGGGCTGATATAAACCTGCATTAGTCGACCTGCCTTTAGCTTTCTGACATATCACACATGTCTCTACAAACTTTCTGACATCTGATTGTAACTTAGGCCAAAAGTAATGTCTTCGGACAAGATCAAGAGTCTTATCTAGACCAAAATGACCTACCATAGCTCCACAATGTTTCTCCTTAATGATGTTTAACCTCATAGAACACCTTGGAATACATAACTGTCCACCTTTGAACAACAATCCATCCTGAATCAAAAATTCAGAGAATTCAGCATGATATTTCTCTCCAAAAGAAGTACATACATGATATATCTCCCCAAAATCTTCATCAGTCTCATACATGGTCTTTAGTGAATCAATGCTAACACTTTCTAACTGAATCTGGTTGACTGTTAGAACTCTCCTGCTCAAAGCATCTGCAACTTTATTCTTGACTCCTTTCTTATGCTTCAATGTAAAAGTAAAAGCTTGTAAGGTTTCTACCCATTTCATGTGTCTGTGGTTCAGCTTTTCCTGGCTGTTTATGAAACTCAGAGCCTAGTTATCTGTGAATACTATGAATTCCTTTGGCATCAAGTAATGCCTCCATTTCTTGAGTGACTGGACTAAAGTATACATTTCCAAATCATATGAGGAATACCTCTTTTTAGCATCATTGAGCTTCTCACTGAAAAATGCAATAGGTCTACCTTCTTGGCTGAGTACTGCTCCAATGGCCATGTGACTGGCATCACATTCCACCTGAAAGATTTTGTTAAAGTCTGGAAGTGCAAGGACTGGCTGCTGTGCCACCTTCTTCTTCAATGTTTCAAAAGAATCATCTGCTCTTTGAGTCCAAACAAATCTGCACTTCTGTCCTCCTTTGATGGTATCAAGCATGGGTGCACAAATATGACTAAACCCTCTTATAAACTTCCTGTAGAAGGTTGCTAACCCATGGAAACTTCTGACATCATTCATAGTCTTTGGGGTTGGCCAAGACAATATGGCACTTACCTTCTCCTTATCCATTTGTAACTTTCCTTGTGAAATGACAAAACCCAAATATGTGATCTCCTCTTGCATGAACAAACACTTGTCTAAATTTATCATCAGCTGCTCTTCATGTAACCTCTTAAGAACCAAATCTATGTGTCTGAGATGTTCTTCTTTTGTGTTGCTGAAAATCAGAATGTCATCTAGATATACTATGACAAACTTACCAATGAACTCTTTCAAAACCTCATTCATCAACCTCATAAAAGTACTAGGTGCATTAGATAAACCAAAAGGCATAACCTTCCACTCATATAACCCTTCATTAGTTTTGAATGCTGTTTTCCATTCATCTCCTGGCCTAATCCTGATCTGATGATATCCACTCTTTAAATCTATTTTTGTAAAATACTTAGCACCTCCCAAACAGTCAAGTAAATCCTCTATCCTAGGGATTGGAAACCTATACCTGATTGTGATCTTGTTAATAGCTCTGGAATCTGTGCAAAGCCTCCAAGTACCTTCCTTCTTTGGTGCTAGTACAGCTGGTACTGCACATGGACTTAAACTTTTCCCAATCAGACTTGAATCCAATAATTCTTCAATTTGTCTGGCTACTTCTGCATTTTGTTCTGGAGTTAGCTTATAGGCTGCTTTGTTTGGAAGTGTTGACCCTGGAATTAAGTCTATGTAGTGACTGATATCCCTGACAGGGGGTAGGGATCTTGGCATTCCCTCTGAGAGGATACCTTTGTACTTATCCAATAACTCTTGGATAGCTGGGTCTATGAACCTTTGCTTCTTCTCTTCCTTGACTTCTTGCTGCTATTCGTTATTCACCCTCATACATGGGATTAGGGCATATGCAACTGCACCTTCTGCTGCTACTTCTTTCATGAACTGTTTACCTTCCATCAGCATTACCTTCACCTCTTTTCCTTTAGATTTCTCCTCCTTCTCCGTCAATGGTAGTAACTTTATAACCTTACCATCTTTAGTGATTGTATAGGTGTTTCTAACACCATCATGTTGTGCCTTCAAATCATACTGCCATGGTCTACCAAATAAAAGATTGCAAGCATCCATCGTGGTAATGTCAAACAACAACTTATCCTTATATGCTCCAATCTGAAATTCTACCCAAGCCTGCTCTTCTACAATTGTCTGCTGACCTTGGGTAAGCCATGAGACTTTGTATGGGGATGGGTGAGGCAATCTCCTAAGCTTAAGTTTTGTCACCATTTCTTCAGACACAAAATTTTCAATAGAACCAGAATCAATCAAAACTTTACATGCCTTACCTCCTGCTTTGTAAATAGTCCTGAAAAGAGACTTTCTTGGAGGGGATTCTTTGTCAGGTACCTTCATGGTAGTCACTATTCTTCTCATCATTAGAGACTCTCCACTTTCTGGGTATCCATAATTATCAGGAGCATTCACAATCTAAAAAGCATTAGAGCCTGTCATACTTTGATTATCAGGTTCTTGGATCAGATTTGTTCTCCTTTCACCTGTTGAGCTTGTGGCCTTTTCTGGACATCTGCTTGCTATATGGCCTTCTTTGTTACAGTTATAACATCTGATGGATCCTCTGCCCCGGGATCTTCCTCTGAAAGGTCTTCTACCTCTGAAGTTTCCTTGCTGACTATAATTTTCCCCCTGGTTCTAACTATTGTTTCCCTTACTATTGTCATGACTGGATTCTCCTTGATATCCATGTCCATGTCCTCTACCTCTAAAAGGACCTCTTCCACCCCTTTGTTGTCTTCCTCTTCCTCTATTGTGTTGTTCTTGTTTTCTCTTTAACTTCTCTTCCACTTTCAATGCCAACTGAAAGCATTTCTGAACTGTATCTGGATTATGCAGACTTAAATCTTCCTGAATATTGAACCTCAATCCATTAAGGTATCTAGCTACCTTCTCTTCTTCACTTTCCTTTACCTTTGTTTTCATACAAAGTTTCATGAATTCTTCTGTATATGAGCTGACATCTAGCTCCTTCTGCTTCAGGTTTTGCTTCCTCTTGTGTAATTGGATACTGTAATCCAATGGGACATAAGCTTCCTTTACTAATGCCATCATTTTCTTCCATGTAGTGACTCTACGCTTTCCTTCCTGTACTCTATCATCTTGGACGAAATTCCACCATGTCAAGGCAGCTTCTTTCATTTTTGACTAGGCTATTTTCACCCTCTGTTGTTCTGGTATCTCCTCTGTTTCAAAGAAATTGTTCAAGGAGTCTATCCACTCCATCACTGAATCAGGTTCCATCTTTCCTGTAAACACTGGCAAATCCAATTTCACATCCATGGTTCTCCTCTCCATGGCCTTGAGGGCATTCAACAGTGGTCTCTGGTCTGCAGGAACGACCTCCTCGTTCCAACTAGGGATATCTTCTTCTTCCCTATCTTCTTCTCTATCAGAACCTACTCTATTCCTCAACTTCTCTAACTCATCCTTCAATTCCTAATTCTGAGCCTTCACGGCCTTGCTCTCTGCAATCTGTTTCTTTACCAGAACTGCCAACTCAACGTTGGTCATCCTTGCCGGAATCTCAGATGTTCCTTCTTCATCTGACATCCTGCTATATCCTGATCTTTTCCAGAAGATCCTTCCTTTGCTCTGATACCACTATGATGCAGAGGAAACGCAACAGAAGCTTACAAATAGGATGGAAAAGCCATTAATCCACTAGCATGTTAAAATCCTAGACATGCAGTATGTAATACCTATCGGCTTATCATCATCATCATATTTCTTGCTAACACAGACAGCATCATCATATTTCGAAGAGGCATGAAATATCCTCCTGCTAACTACTGTTCACTTCCTTATCGCCTTTCACCTTTCGCCTGTCAGCAGCATCATGATACTCGATGAACACAATTATCCTCCTGATGATCACTATTCACTTAGCGCCAAACTCTATCGGCAGCATCATGATGTTTAGCATCATCTTCACCCTTTGTCGGTAGGATATGAAATATCCGGTTCCTCTCATATATCTTGATGACGATATTCCTTATGCACCTTTTCTTCGATGCTTACGTCACCCTGATATCGACCTTCTTTAAACAAACAACATCAGGATATGACTTATCAAGTCATATTGAAACATCCTGATGATGTTAACCAAACTTTATGCCGATGACTTACGCCGATGCCAAAACACTTAGCGACAGCAGGATAAACTTGCATAGGGTGATATTCGCAATATCCTGATGACGATGATGTCACTTGCACCTGATGATGATGTCAATGCACCTGATGATGATGTCAACAGGATATAAGACACTTATATCCTCCGCAACATGATAATGAATATCTGGTGATCTTTTCAATATTCTGATGATGACCTTTCCGGTCCTTAGCCAAAAAGTGAACTTTCACTTCTGCATGCGATAGCGATATGCGGACGATGGATACACATGAAAGATGATCTTGACGATGATATACACACTGAGTATATATCCAACCTATATCATCCTGATGCACTTGAAACATGCAATTTTTTGCCAACTTCAGAACCTGATCCTGATAGCGATATACTCGTAGATGACGATACGATTCACTCTGTCTGGAAAAGCACATGCAGATCCCTGTGTATCCGTCAGCTACATGCAAACTCACAGAACCGCACAATTTTACAAAGAAAACATGAGGATCAGGCTGGATCACCTTCAGATCAAAACTTAATAGTTTATCTTCCTAAACCCTAGCACATGAGGATGCTAGGTTGATTCATAGCATGCTACCAATCGATCTCCCACACAATGAAATGCATAAACAGAAAACTAAAATACAATCTAAACTAACATGCATGACCATTCCACCGATTCACAGAATCAACTGGTGGAAGGGTTGAAAGAATCCATTAACCTGTAATCAGAACAAAAATCAAAACATAAATAGCTGATAAACTAGATAATGCAATTGATGAGATCTTATTTAGATGAAACACAAATGTCCTGTTTCTACAATACTATCGAACAACAATGTTTCACAATGTCTGGACTGATCTCTGGATCTCACTCAATCACCAGTACAACATAACATAACTACTACTCTGATCTCAAACCCTAACTGATCTGAGTTATTTATAGCAATATCCTACGAGTACTACCAACTCGGTTCCCAGCGGCTGGGAGCTTCCAAGCGGCTGGGAAGAGGACAGCTCATACTACCTGATCACGAGCTCTAACTGCCTGCACACTCTCCTAGGCTGATCTAATACATATGCATTGGTCCAATGGACCTTATTACATTATGAAGTCAAACATACTAAAAATAGACTAATGTCCTGTCATGCAGACAATGAACCTATATCCTGTCTTGTAGGGGTGCTCCTGCACCATATCCCCTACCAAATTTGAGTCCACATATCCTGCTAAATCAATATTAGAGCCCCCAAAACATAAATGTTTATTAGATGTACCTCTCAAATATATGAGAATCCATTTTATCACATTCCAATGCTCCAATATGGGATGACTCATATACCTACTTGTGACTCCTACAACATGTACAATATTTGGTCTTGTGCATACCATGGCATACATTAAACTTCCTACAACTGAAGCATATGGTACCTTGGACATCTTTTCTTCCTCCTCTTGTGTCTTTGGACATCTCCTTAGTCAATTTCAAATGACTAGGAAAAGGTGTGCTGACAGTTTTTGTATTCTTCATATGGAATCTCTGCAACACCATTTCAACATAATCAGCCTAAGATAGAGTCACTTTTTTGTTCTTCATATCTTCACAAATTTTCATACCAAGGATTTGTTTTTCTATCCCCAAATCCTTCATAGCAAATGATTGTGCTAACTGTTGTTTTAACTCTCTTATGTGATCCATGTTAGACCCTGCTACAAGCATGTCATCAACATATAAACATAAAATCATGTAACTATCATTATCCAACCTCTTAAAATAAACACAATGGTCATAATTACACCAGTTGTAGCCTTGCTCAGCTATAAAACTATCAAATTTTAAGTACCATTGTTGAGGTGCTTGTTTTAGACCATACAAACTCTTCTTCAATTTGCACACCAGTTTGTCCTTACCTTTGACTGCAAATCCTTGGGGTTGTTCCATATATATCTCCTCCTCCAAATCACCATGGAGAAAGGTAGTTTTCACATCTAGCTATTCCAAATGTAAATATTCAGTAGCCACAATACTTAAAACAGTACAAATAGAAGTCATCTTGACAACTGAAGAAAATATCTCATCAAAATCAATACCTTTTTTCTATACAAATCCTTTTACAACTAACCTGGATTTAAATCTTTTCTTACCTCAATCTTCCTCTTTTAGCCTATAAACCCATTTGTTTGGTAAACCCTTTTTACCTGCAAGCAACGTACATAATTCCCAAGTCTAATTTTTTAACAAGGAGTCCATTTCTTTTTTCATTGCAAGCTCCCACTGAACCTTTGTATCCACTTGTATAGCTTCATTATACCATTCTAGTTCACCAGAATCTATTAACAAAATAGAATACAAAGAGGGAGAAAACCTTTCAGGAGGTCTACTTAGCCTTGTTGATCATCTAACATTCACTAGAATTTGTGGTATTTCTTGTTGCTATTGTAGAGCATGAGAAACCACTGGAACATCACTATCTAAAGTATCATCCACTACCACATAATCCTTTTCTTTCTTCTCATGCTGCTATAATTGATCTTTGTATAACACCTTCTCATTGAATACAACATCCTTGCTTCTCACAATTTTCTGATTTTCAACATCCCAAAGCCTATAACCAAATTCATCAATGACATATCCAACAAAGGTACATTTTTTTTATTTTACCTTCAACTTGGTTCTATTTTTAGAATCTACATGTGCAAATGCTTCACATCCAAAAGTTTTGAGAAAAGAATAACTCACCTTCTTACCTATCCATGCTTCCTCTAGAATACCACAGCCCAAAGGAACTGAAGGACCTCTATTAATTAAATATATAGTGGTATTGACAACCTCTTCCCACATGTTTAAAGGAAGCTCAGCATGCAATCTCATGGTCCTTGCACGCTCCATTATAGTCATATTCATGCATTCAACCACTCCATTCTCCTGTGGAGTCCTTGGAATTGTTTTCTACCTATGAATTCCATTAAAGGAACAATAATCCACAAATTCTTTGCTGCAATACTCACCACCATTATCAAATCTGAGACATTTTAATCTTTTACCCATCTCATTCTCAACTAGGCTTCTCCATTTCTTAAATGTTTCAAATACATCATATTTCTACCTAAGCAACTAAATCCAAACCTTCCTAGTTGCATCATCTATGAATGTAACATAATATCAAGAGCCACTGAGAGAAGATACCTGAGCTGGTCCCAATACATCTATATACACAAGCTCCAACTTTTCATCTTTCTTTTGCTTCCCATCTTTGAGAAAACTAACTCTCTTTTGTTTACCATACACAATTTTCACAGAAATCCATATTAATACATTTTAGACTTGGTAAAACTTTCTTAGAATGAAGTACCTTCATACATTTTTCACTCATATACACCAAGTCTGTTATGCCACAGTGTTGTCTCAAAACCTGCAACAACTATTTCCGTCTCTTCTTGTGAACCTGCATCAACTGTTACTGAACCTGTTTGTTTTTTCTTTGCAACATCTAAAGTAGAAGGAATAGTATAACCTGTACAAAGATATAAGGTGCCTACTTTCACACCTTTTTCTACTATTAAGGCACCTCTTGAAACCTTCTATTTTTTATCACTGAAAGTAACTATGCAACCTTCATTAGCTAGCTGCCTTGCTGAAATTAAATTCCTACTCAACCTTGGAATGTGCCTTACCTCTTTTAGTAGCTAATGATTCCCATTCTACAACTTAATCTTGATTCTTCCCTTTCCAACAATCTAATAGGGTTCATTATTTTCCAAATAAACCAGCCCAAAATCCCCTTCGACATAATCAAGAAAATAACTTCTATGGGGTGTAGCATGAAATGAGGCCCCTGAATCTAAAAGCCATGAATCATCAAAATTATCTAGGGAAAGAATCAAAGCATCATCTTTAGATTTATTACTTACCACATTTGCGTCCTTATTGCCTTCTTGTTTGTCTCCTTTATTCTTCTGAGACCAACAATCTTTCTTCAGACGACCTAGTTTCCCACAGTACCAGCAATCCTTTTGTCCTCTGGATTGAGATCTCTTGTCCTTTGATTTTCCTTGTGATTCCCCATGACCTCCAAAACCTTTTCCTCACTCCTTTGATTTGCCCCTACTTTCTGCATTCAAAACACTACCTGATGTGGACCCTCCTGAGCTTTTCCGTTGCATTTCCTTGCTAAGGATAAGACCAACAACATCATCAAATTTCAAAGTATTTGAACTAGACAGAGTTACTTACAACCATTACCAAGCTATTCCAATTTTTTGAGAAAGAACATAAAACCAATAGAGCCCTCACCTCTTCATCAAATTTCATTTTTATAGAAGTTAATTGACTGGTAATCGTATTAAACTCATTTAAATGATCTGTCATAGATCCACCTTCAATCATTTTTAAATTAAACAAACGCTTCATGAGAAATACCTTATTTGAGGTTGAGGGTTTTTCATACAATTTAGCCAAAGCTTTCATCAGTTCTTCTGTTGTCTTCGCTTCTATTATATTGAATGCCACCGATGCTACTAGGCACAATTGAATGGTTCCTAGTGCATGTTTTTCCATAAGATTCCAATCGTCATCAGTCATTGTTACCAGTTTCTTGGCTATTCCTTCCAACGGCCTTCGTAAATCCTTCTGATAGAGATAATCCTCCATCTGCATCTTCCATAACTGATAGTTTTTCCCATTGAATTTATCTACCTTTAATTTACCCTCGTCTACCATTTCTTCCACTCAATCATGAGACCTTCCTGCAGACAATAATCGAACACAACCCACTCTGATACCACTTGTTAGGGATTGCATATAGAAGATATCAATTAAATGCAAATAAAGATTAAATAGAGGAATGAAAACACATAGAAATAATAATAGCAAGAGATAAGTTTTAATGTGGTTCAACCAAACTCGAGCTACACCCACCAACAGAGAGTCTAATATTATTATCCATTAAATCAAACTAATTACAACTAGCAATCCTTGCAGCTCAATACTGCTGCAAAATGCTACAATACATCAACAGAAACCCTAACCCTTGGCTATTTTAATGAAGCCTTATGTCGGTTACAAAAATAGGCTTTTTTATTTTGGCCAATAGAAAAATAACTCCTGATGCATTAATAAAATAATAAAAAAATGTTGTTAGGTTTCAGGGGCATTGCCTCCAAGCCCCCACAAGGGTGCTGCCCCTCAACCCCACAAGAGGTGCTACCTTTGGACCCTGTGAGGGATGCTACCCTTGGACCCCACAAGGGGTGTTGCCCCTTGACCCTATCTTGGGGGTGCTACCCCCAATACCCCTGCAAGGGGCGCTACCCCTCGACCCTATTAAATAATTTGGGGGCAAACCACGCTGATAAAAGTGGTGTAAACTTAACCTTTGAGTTTGATTAGGCTCCATATAACAACACAATGAGGCTAAAACAAGTCCTTACAAAGATTTAAAAAATTAGTTACAAAATGGTTTGCTACAGCCAAACCAAAGTTTCACAAAACTACTCCTTCAAGCTCCTGCAAAATCCCCACAAATAGTTATTCAACTATAACTGATCCTCCTGAAATCCCAATGGCTATGTAATCAGCCTCAAACCTACAACAACACAATCCAAAACCACTGTTCAAGGTATGCCATGCCTACCCTTTGTCTCTCCTACAATTTGGAAAAACAAAACTTAAAAATGAATTAAAATTCCTTTTTGTATCTCCTCCTTTTTTAATGAAATGTAATTTCAATAAATTTATTTGCATTTCAATATATTTCTAGCCCACTCTCCAAAATGGAATGCCCATCTCTTGGAAAAATTCCATTTCATTTATTTTAATCAAATAAATTGACTGAAATAAGCCATTCAAACATTGTGCCTCGCCATGCTTTGTGGTGGTGCTATTTTTGGCTTTCTTGCTTTTATGCATTAAAGAAAAAATCTGATTTCCTTATCTTGGGTTCCCACTCTCTCCATCTCTATTTTTTAGGGATTATAGAATCTCAAAAATGATATTTTAAATGCAATAAAAACTCTCCAAAATCCCCCTTTTTCTTTTTCTAGATTTTGTGCTTTCAAAGCACGATTCCCACTATCTCCCCTATCTCCACTATCTCCACTTTTACCAATTTTAATTCCAAATTTCAAGTTTAATTTTAAAACATGAAATAACATCCAAATGCACATCAAAATGAATTTCACAAGACAAAATATGAAATTCAAATCACCACAAAAAGTGCAATAGAAAATTAAACATATTTTTGGTTGACACATGATTGCCACTATGCCATGGATGCTCCTGCATCAGACACCCACGGTAGAAGAAAAGTGATCTTATCACTTCTCAAGAGGATATCCAAGACAAGTAGTCTTAGCCTTAGATAACCATGAAGAATCCTCCATAGGTCTCCCAAACCATTTCACCAAATACTCCATGTATTGCCTTCTTCTAGTGCTTCTTTTCACCTTGCTATCAAGAATTACTTCAATCTTTTCATTTTCTGAAGTAGGTGTGAGTGCTTGTGGCTGACTAATTACTGCAACTTCATCATTTTCACATTCATGAAATATGGTCAAATTTGAAATATTAAAAATTGGAGAAATATTAAACTCATTGGGCAATTCTACCTCATATGCATTACTAGAATCATGTCTTTTCACAATCTTGCACGGTCCAAACTTCTTCATATTGAGCTTGTTGTATGTACCCAATAGAAATCTCTCCTTCCTTAGATACACCATCATTTCATCTCTAACTTGAAACTCTTTATGTCTCCTCTTCAGATGAGCATTAGTTTTATAAGAAAAATTCATTTTGTTGATATGTTTTCTCACCTCATCATGTAGGCCTTTCATATGCTCTACAAAATCCTCTGCATGTACACTCTTTTTCACATATTTACCAATCTGATTTAAGTCTAAAATAAATCTTGGGCTGATTCCATAAACAATTTGAAATGGTGATTTACTTGTGCTTCTATTGACCGAGTTGTTGTAAGCAAACTCAGCTTGTGGTAGGATCAAATCCCATCCTTTCAGTTTGTCTCCAACCAAACATCTTAGCAAGTTTCCCAAACTCCTATTCACCACCTCCATTTGTCCATCTATTTGAGGGTGGTATGCTAAGAAAAAAATTAATTTAGTGTTGAGCTTCTTACATAAAGTCCTCCAGAGGTAGCCAACAAACTTGGTATCCCTATCAGAAACAATGCTCTTTGGAAGTCCATGAAGTCTCACAACTTACTTGAAAAACAAATATGCAACATTCACAACATCATTAGTCTTATGACAAGGAATAAAATGTGCCATCTTAGAGAGTCTATCTACCACAACAAAGATGGAATCATGTCCTCTTTGTGTCCTTGGCAAACCAAGAACAAAATTTATACTTATGTCCTCCCATGGCCTCTCAGGTACAAGTAATGGTTGATACAAACTAGTGTTTTGACTCACACCCTTTACCATTTGACAAACCCTACAACCTTGTACATAATTCCTCACATCTCAATGCAATTTAGGCCAAAAATACTTCTCTCCTACAAGTGCAATAGTCTTATCCATCCTAAAATGACCTACAAGACCACCACTATGCTTCTCCTTGATTATATTCAATCTCATAGAGCTCCTTGGAATGCATAATTTGTTACCTTGGAATAACATGCCATCTTTGATAAGATAATCCAACCATTTTATCCTATCTACCGAAATAGGATTCTTGCAAGCTCTCCAAGCTTCTCCAAAATCTAGGTCCTCCTCATACAAATCCTTCAACTCCTTAAATCCTACAACTTCCACTTGCATTTAAACCAACAAATTGTGCCTTCTACTCAAAGCATCTTCAACTCTGTTAGACTTCCCACTCCTATGCTTCAAAACAAAAGTGTAACTTTGTAAAAGCTCAACCCATTTCATGTTCCTTTGACTTAACTTACCTTGGCTGCTCAAATATTGTAAAGCTTGATGATCAATATATAAAACAAACTCCTTTGGCAAAAGATAGTGCCTCCACTTCTTCAATGCTTGCACAATAGCATAAAACTCTTGATCATACACAAAATACTCCTTCTTAACATCATTTGACTTCTCACTAAAGTAAGAAATAGGTTTACCTTCTTGACTCTTGCATCACAGTGTACTTGAAAAACCTTGATGAAATCTGGAAGTGCTAAGACAAGTTGCTCTGTAACTTTCACCTTCAACACATTCAAACTTTTTTCTGCCCCTGAAGTCCACCTAAAATCCTTCTTATCACCTCTCATAGTTTATGTTAGTGGGCTGCATATGCTACTAAATCCTCTAATAAACTTTCTATAGAAACTGGCTAAAGCATGAAAAGATCTCACCTCAGTTACCATTCTTGGTCTAGGCCATTCTAGAATTGCTTTCACCTTCTCTGGATCCATCTTAATGCCTTCACTTGACACCACAAAACCCAAATACACCAATTCCCTCTTCACAAAAATACATTTATTAAGGTTAATTAGCATCTCTTCTCTAAGCTTCTCAAACACACACCTAATATGCATCAAATTCTCCTCTAGTGTCTTACTGAAAATGAGAATATCATCTAAATAAACTATCACAAACCTTCCAAGAAACTCTTTCAAAATTTCATTCATGAATCTCATAAAAGTACTGGGTGCATTGGTTTTCTAAATGGCATGACCAACCACTCATATGAACCTTCTTTTGTCTTGAATGCAGTCTTCCACCTATCCCCTTCTCGTATCCTTATCTGGTGATACCCACTCTTCAAATCATTCTTGGTGAAATATTCTGCTCCACTCAAGCAATCCATTATGTCATCCATTTTGGGTAATGGAAATTTGCACTTTGTTGTGATGTTGTTTATAGCTCTGGAGTTCGTGCACATTCTCCACTCTCCTCCCTTCTTAGGTACCAATATTGTAGGCATTGCATAGGGACTCAATCTTCTAAATCAATCCCTTCTTCAACAATTTTGCTACTTGTCTATTCAGCTCTTCACTCTCTATTGGTGACATCCTATGGGCTGCCTTGTGGGATAAACTTGCTCCTAGAACCATATCAATTTACTGACTATTTTTTCTCATTGGTGGGAGTCCTTCTGGTGCATTATTAGACAGAATGTCTTAGAACTCTTGCAACAAATCTACAACTTCTGCATGAACAACTTTAACAACTTCGCTATTAGTTTTAGGAATAAGAGAAAAACAAACCTTCTCATGCTTCATACCATCAATAAATCTCCTTGCATCAACTAAGAAAACTTAGCATTACCACAAACTTAAACATTTTCCTCCTTTAAAGGCTTCAACTTATGCTTCACTCCATCTTTTACAATTGTGTAGGTGTTGGCACACCCATCATGTATGTCCTTCCTATCATATTGCCATGGCCTTTCAAGCATAATGTGACAAGCATCCATAGGGATGATTGTTGTCAATTCAAGTATGCACCCTTTTTAATCTTTATGAAAACTTAACTACTTTTTGAAACATGGAATCATTCTCGGATGTGGGTCTCCTTTCATGAGAACAAAACTCCAGAGTGAGCTGGTTCTCTTATAATTTCTAAACTACTGACTTGAGGGGAAAATGGATAGAAAGATGTAATTGAAATGCAAACTAATTCTAGAATCTAAATTGGATGAAATTCTATCACTCACAAACAGATCCTCTAACCTAAATCCTCAGAATTTCACTGATAGTTTATTCCTTAAGTAATTTACAAGGTTTAAATCAAACACAAACTACAACTAGGAAGAACTAAGTTTTTAATAGTATTGAGACACAATAAAGGACTAAAAAAGTCACAATATAACATCAGATCAAGACTACAAAAAAATATGTGAAACATGATGATTTTCTATTAGAACTGAAAGGAGTACAATGCATGAAAAAATAAAATGTGTGAGCCAACTACCTATATACAACTCTGCAAGAGAGAAGAAACTAATGCTAACTAACTAAGAAAAACTAAGTTTTTCTCCTATATATGTCTCCAAATGATCTCCCCTAAAGAAAGCTGAAAAAGCTCCTAAAAATAGACCCTAAGTCCATTTTTGAGCTACTCATGAAAGCAAAAAATAAAGCACTAAATCTGCCACCAGTCTGTGAAATAAAGCTACAAAATTACCCTCTCATGTGGTCCCACCATAAAACTACTTTTCTTTACTCACGAAAGCTCCAAAAATTTGTCCTATATGGCTCTAAACAAAACAAATCAAAATGGAATATTTGATCTGCTTTTAGCCTATAAATTGCCTAAAATAGTTAAACTTTAAAAGCAATTCATAATTTCATTGCTTTAAAGTTAAATTTACAATGATCTGGCAATTTTAATCAATATCCTATCGATATGATTTTTTACAAAAATAAAATGTTATCTGGTTTATAATTTCACCAAGATATTTACAAGATATCACAAATGATTTTCTATAAAAATCATAAAAAAATGAAATACTACACATATTTGCAAAAAAATAAATAAAAGCCTGAAAGTCTTGACACCATGGCCTCCATGTGTCAATATTCTTCCACCTCATCACTATCCATATAGCTTGAAAAATGCCAACTCACTACCTCTATAGTGCCACCATGTCACATTGACCTCTCTGACCATGTTATCATCTTGCACACTCTTCACATCTCCAAAGGTTAATGTTTGGTCTTATGCATAAACTGAAATATGTGAAGGAAAAAGAATTAATGCATAAGTGGCAGGTCAAAGACACTCAACCACATGCATTGTCAAATGATAATTAGACTCTAATGTGAGTCGACCACATATGATATCAAGACCTTGGCAAGGTTCTAAAGGCATAAGCCTTGTTCGCTCATGATAATGTCTACCTTTGACTTCACAAAATAAACCATATTCTTTGAACTGTTGGCCACTTCTACTTATGATCACTAGGCATCATCAAACATAAGGTGTTGACCCTGATCTCATTTGGATAAAAATGATTATGTTTTTTTGCATGGTCAAAATGAAAAGGATGTCAAAACAAAAGAAAATATGAAACCCTAAAACTTCGGTCATTTCATTTGTTGGCATTAAGTTTGGCTCTACAACTGTGGCTGCTGACTTGGGGTTTCATGCTCTATGTATTTTACTCCATTCAATGGCTTTTGAGGTCAAAACACTGCATTTCTTCAGCTAAAATGATAGGCCACACTTGGTAAGCTTGAATCTGAAGCTTTCAATGGTATTTTACTATATTTTAAAGTCTTATGTCTCTTAAAATGGTCGTGGCCATATAGCTCTTTCTCCAGTTTCTCTACTTTGATATGTATTGTTTAGCTTTTCTATGTTGAAACTTGTGAAAAATGGAAAAAAAATGACAAAAGTCTTCAGCTGGCTGTGACCATATTCTTCTCCTCTGCTACATCATGGTGAGTCCTCCATATCATTGCTTCCACTGTGGCTTCTTTTATCTCTGTCTATATGAATCTATGATGAGGTTTTTATTTCATGTTTGCTAGGTATGTGAAATATCTTCACACATGGAATGGCCATGGCATGTAATGCAATTTTGTAGCTTCACTTTGTCATATGATGTAAAAAAAATTGAAGTTCCTTTGTGTTGTAAATGAGGGTTTCATTTTATGTCACACAAAACCTCTTTTGTCTTTCACGGCCATACTACACAGAAACTACTCTTACCTTTCTTGACTATATGTAAGAAGAAAGGATACTTCTTTTTTAAACTCGATAAGGGTTTCATGTTTATTTTGTATAAACCGTCATTCATCATGGCCATTTTGGACAGCTTTACTTAACCACTTTTCCTTTCTCTTCTCTACAAATTATGTTGGTTCTAGAACTCGATATGGGTATTTGGAAAAAAGAAAGTAAATGAGATTTTATGCCTTGGCCTTGCTATGAATATATCTGTACACTTTTTCTTTATTGTATAAACTCAGATTCTCCAAAACTAAACAAGGGTTTCTATCTTTTGAACACAAAATTGCTTACTGTAGCATACACTGGCATATGATATCTCTTTTTTCTCTCTTATGATGTCATTGTTTTAAGAAGAATGATGATTGCATACATTGTTTCTCTACCTCTGTAACTCTACTTGCTCTTTCATAGACTTTGCATATGGAAATGTATATGGTCAGTTTTGAACTCAGAACTTTTCTTCTTCTTATAGCAGCATACATGTCTTGAATTTTGTAGCTTTACTTGTCCATTCAGTGGACTGTAGAAATTAGATACTTCAAACATGATGATGACCATAGCTATGTCATGCCATTGTGGCATTGTAACAAATGAAGACAATACTTACTTGTTCTGTATAAACTATAACAACATGAACCTTATGTTGCTCCTTTTTATTGTACCTCATCATATCAAATGCATTATGTGAGATATCCTATAGGATATCAATCAGGTCCACTATATCTGATATCACTAGTTTGATAGATCACTTCTTATAATGAAGATTTTATTTGAGCTTACTCAGCCACAGATGCAACCAAGCACTTACCTATTTCATTTTGAAACAAAATGACATCCTATAGCATAAAGGATGATGATCATACCAGTTTAACTACTCCTTTGTCACATGATAATGATGCTCTCTTACACACATGTAATGAAATGTTCCTTTTGACCCTTTGAAGCTTGTCAAAGACAAAAATAAGCTATCTGACTTGGTATTCTTGTATTCTTCTGCTACAGATCTGCAATACTGTCATGCTTCCTTTTATATATATGTAATGAATATAACATGTGATACACACTGCTCTGATGTTCAACTTACTTGTCCATTCAGTGGACTGTAGAAATTAGATACTTCAAACATGATGATGACCATGGCTGTGTCATGACATTATGACATTGTAACAAATGAAGACAACACTTACTTGTTCTGTATAAACTATAACATGAACCTTCTGCTGCTCCTTTTTACTATACTTCATCATATCAAATGCATTATGTGAGATATCTTGTAGGATATCAATTAGGTCCACTATATTTGATATCACTAGTTTGACAGATCACTTCTTATAATGAAGATTTTATTTGAGCTCACTCAGCCACAGATGCAACCACGCACTTACCTATTTCATTTTGACACAAAATGACATCTTGTGGCATAAAGGATGATGATCATACCAGTTTAACTACTCCTTTGTCACATGATAATGATGCTCTATTACACACATGTAATGAAATGTTCCTTTTGACCCTTTGAAGCCTGTCAAACAAAAAAATAAGCCATATGACTTGGTTTTCTTGTATTCTTCTGTAACATAGTTGCAATACTATCATGCTTCCTTTTATAGATATGCAATGAATATAACATGTGATACACACTGCTCTGATGTTCAACTTATTGGTAGTAAAAAGTAAGGCATAATTAGTTATATTTCATCATTTAAAAAGGCATCTTATGTGATTTGAATTCTAAATTTGATTATGTTGCTCTGCTTAAATGAGAAAGAATGATGTTTGTTACTCACCTATCTTTGCAACTTGCTTATTGAGAATGTCATTTTCATAACAATTTGAGTAGTACATAGGCTGTTATATGTATTGATTTTGTCCTACATCAGTTCAGGTCCTGTTCTTGGTTGTATTTCATACTTTGAAGTGAAATCATGGTCATGTCTTGAAATGGAACTAATGCATATAATTGTATTGTTGCTCTTTCAACTTGTCATGTGAATGTCATCAATGATCTTCTTCTTTTATTCATTCCTTCTAAGATCAAGGGGCAGCAGCATGCTGGGCTCAACCCTTGTGGGAGCCCATTTGTCACCACATGTTGAATGTCTTCAATCAGCTTCATGATATGTCCTATACTTGCACATGAAATAAAGAGATTAGAATAAAAACAATGATGCTCTATGTTTACTTCTCTTCAGTTCCTTCTACTTATGGATATTCTCATTTGATCAATGTATTATAACTAAAGTATTATGCCTCTCTTGATTGATGAAGGATTTACATAACCAGAGCTTCTAATAGGACCTTTCCCACAATTTTTTTAGGTACATGTTGAAGTCTAGAGCAGGACTGGAGGCTACTACGAAGATCGATCAAAAGAAGGCAATGATGGCTATGTATTTCCCTCTTCTTCATTACATGCATAGTATTTTATTTGCATTTGCATAAGTTCATCTATAACCCACGGCTTGTGTGGGACATCTGATATGTATTAGTTTCCTTTAATGCAATATTTATTCTCTTATGTATTCAAACTTGTAAATGAATAACCATTGTGGTGAATGAATATTTATCTCATTTTACTGCTCTGCAATGCAATGAATGATTGAAACTTTTCTTTTATGTATCTGAACAACTAAATTGAATTGTCATAACAACTATGCAACTAGCACATAATAGAAATAAATCAAACTTCACTCAAAAATGATAAATGTTAAATCTGCTTAGCCAATTTTTGAGCTATGGTAAAAAAATGGTAACATTTCTGGCAACTTCTACTATATGCTTGCATGTTATACATTTGACCAATTGCCTTGACATCCATTGGGCATAGAGTCATACTCTGTCCTTCTCAGAAACTCAGAAAACACTATAATTCATCTCTCCAATAGTTCAAACAGCAACAAAAAACTAAAAACAAACTCTACTGAAAGCAAACTAACAAGCCCTGATGGCCAAAAGAACTTGTGCAGTAGCACTTAGGGAAACAAAACTAGCTAAAAGTAAATGTGCACTAAGTACTTATTGATTGAAAATACTACGCTAACCTACTCTAACTAGGCCTAGAAGCTGGTCAAACAAAACCATTCACTGACTAGGTGAAATAGCTGCCTCTTCTAACCAACTAAGAATGCTTGTCACATTTATCAACTATCAAGGAGTGAAAAATGAGAACATGCCTTATAAAATACTATACTACAACCTGAAGAGTACAACCAAGGATCTGAATCACTCAATTTTGTTCAAACATTACTCTGGTTTTCCATGAATGAGCAAGTTGGATCAATTATTCCTCAACTACAATCTCATTTCTGAGGGTGCTGAAAACACTCTAAAACTTGTTGGTCACTTCATTGGCCAAATCCCTAATGGGCAACCTCTTGCAAGGATAAAGCCAAAACTAGTCTTGTTGGTTTCACTCTTATTGGTTGTTTCCTCAACTACAATTGCTTATTGCTTTGGCTGAATCCTGATTTCAACCTTATTTTCCTTCACAACCAAGCTGTCCTCATGTGATCACTTGTGAACCAGTCCTTTGTCTGAATGGTTTTTACCATTCTCTTCATCCTGCTATTTTGGCTACTCCTGGTGAGCCACAATATCCTCCTTCACAGGTGTTGGCATAATATCCAAACATGAGCAGAAAAACTCAATTTTAGATTGTACTAGACCCTCTTTAGTCAAAATAGAATTGTTTTCACACACTTGTCCATGAATCAACATATTATCCGAATATTCTGCAACACTTTGATGGTCAAAACTTGGCATAGACATGCTATTTTCATCTCCAACATTAGAGCTAGGAAGTTCATCAAGCATACTAACTGAAACCTTCTCCACATTGTCTAAATTGGTAACAAAATCATCAAGGTCATCCCAAAATGCATTTTCATCATGATCCTCTTGATTTTCTAATAAAAGAGGGTTGTATTTTACCTCATGGAAGCTCTCAGTCAGCTATGTAAGTTGCATGATAGGATCTCTTTAAATCTCCTCTACATGATCCAAAACCTCCTTACCAAATTTCGCAGCTTCAAACAATAGCTTGCCAGATGTTTGAGGATCCTCACATTGCTTTGACACTACTACTTCTAGTATAAGCATATACTCCTCATCTGGTTCTACAAAACCAGGTAACTGATTGAACAAGGTACTGGATCTTCTTCATGATCTAGTGCCCTCTCGGATGAGACTTCATTTTTTAGTCTTTGCAATTGAACGCTTTCACCTTGTGACTTTTGCACCCTACTTTCATTGATCTTATGAACAACATTAGAAAATTTTTCAAATGAATCAAAATTCAAAGGGTTCAATATTAGATTTGAAGCAACTTGCTCTACACAAACAACATCAGCCTTTTCATGTGAATCAACCTCTTGCACTACATGACTTAAAAATTTATCATCTTTTACAAAACAAGGAGAATTATTAATGCAAACATCAGAAGGTTCATCAAGAGGAGTCTTTTCTAATTTGATCTTTTACTGCTCTAACCAATATTGCTCCATAGCTATATGCAGTAAACTTACCTACCTAGCTTCCTTCATAGTGAATGAATCATTTTGTAAGATAGTAGGTCCATCCTTACAAAGGCAAATAGTGATAGGACAATCATATTTGTCTAGTTGGGAAACTTGGGGAGTCTCTTGGATTTCTTAGAGGAATGGAAACTCTTCAAGTGGCTGATCTGCAACTGTACTAAGCTGAACATGGTTATTTTCCTCAACTTGTAAGGGGTGAGGGTTTCTAAAACGAGGTACTTTAAACTTATTAAGTTGCCTTGAGGGAGCAAGAGCTTCATTCTACCTAAAACTCAGGATTTTAATTTTAGGAGATTTAAGAGGTTCATTCTGTCTGAAACTTGGAAATTTATACTTATGTACCTCTTCTTGAGTAGGCTGTTCTGGAACTATAGGAGTTGCTTGGGCTCGAGCAAGCAAAAACTTGGTTTGTGCAGCTGCCTCTCTCTCAAGATTCTTTTCAAACTGTCTCTTTTGTGTCTCCCACTCCTGATCAGCAATAGAGATCTCATAGGGTGGTTGCTCTAGATGTTGAAGGTAAACTTGGTGATTCAACTCGTGTAGCTACAAATTAGATTCTTCATACTACCTTGCTTGAAATCCCCTTTCTTCCTGGTACTAATAACTCTTCATGCTTGTAATTTCCTGCTCATATTTTGCTCTTTGTGCCTTCAATTCCTGCTCATGCAGATAGGCTTGGTAAGCTAGTTTCTCATGGTCATGTTTATACTCATGTTCCCTCTTGATCTCCTCCATCTACCTATTAAAGTCTGACAGAATGTCTCTCACCATGTCATTAAGCTCTTTAATTTCAGACTGATAAGAAGGTTGACTAGGAGATTATGTAGGAGTGGGCATGTAGTAAGCATCCTAGGTATTTGGACTAAAACCAACATTATGACTGCTTATATACAGCTGGTAAGGAAGTTGGGCAAGGGTGGGTGGGTGGCAATCATACTGTGCATGCTAATTTTGAATGGCCATGGGATTGGAATCAATAGCATAATTAGTTTGATATGGATGATAAGGGGCCCTATGATAGCATCTTCATAGTATGGTGGTGGATATTCATATTGCCAATGAAAATATGACATTTTTATTCATAAGAAAGTTGGAAAATGGAATGAATAGATGAATTTTATAACATACCAGCACTTGATCATAATGAAACCAGTAAATTCAAACGTAGAGTCACCAGGTATACTTGTAAGAAACCTCTGAAGGTTGGAACACTGCTGTGTATACCAGAACAATAGCTTGATTATTGAAAAACTTCTTTGAAAATGCTTTCAAAGTCCCACTGGGTGTGCCAAAAACTATTGTCAATTCAAGTATGCACCCTTGTTAAGCTTTGTAAAAACTTAACTACTTACTGAAACATGGAATCATTCTTAGATGTGGGTCTCCTTTCATGAGAATGAATCTCCAGAGTGAGTTGGTTCTCTTATAATTTCTAAACTATTGACTTGAGGGGAAAAGGGATAGAAAGATGTAACTAAAATGCAAACTAATTCTAGAATCTAAACTAGATGAAATTCTATCACTCACAAACAGATTCTCTAACCTAAATCCTCAGATATTCACTGATAGTTTATTTCTTAAGTAATTTGTAACAAGGTTTAAATCAAGCACAAACTGTAACCAAGAAGAACTAAGTTTTTAACAATATTGAGACACAATAAAGGACTAAAAAAGTCACAATATAACATCAGATCAAGACTGCAAAAAAATTTGTGAAACAAGATGATTTGCAATTACAACTAAAAGGAGTACAATGCATGAAAAAATAAAATGTGTGAGCCAAATGCCTTTATACAACACTGCAAGAGAGAAGAAACTAATGGTAACTAACAAAGAAAAAACTAATTTTTCCTCCTATATATGTCTGCAAAGGATCTCCCCTGAAGAAAATTGAAAAAGCTCCAAAAAATAGACCCTAAGTCCATTTTCGAGCTACTCATGAAAGCCAAAAATAAAGCATTGAATCTGCCACCAATCTATGAAATAAAGCTACAAAATTTCCCTCTCATGCAATCCCACCATAAAACTGCTTTTCTCTACTCATGAAAGCTCCAAAAAATTGTCCTATATGGCTCTAAAATAAAAAAAATAAAATGGAATATTTGATATGCTTTTAGCCTATAAATTGCCTAAAATAGTTGAACTTTAAAAGTAATTAATAATTTCATTGCTTTAAAGTTAACTTTACAATGATATGGCAATTTTAATCAATATCCTATTGATATGATTTATTGCAAAAATAAAATGATATCTGGTTTATAAATAATTTTCTATAAAAATCATAAAAAAAATGAAATTCTTCACATATTTGCAAAAAATAAATAAAAGCCTTGAAAGTCTTGACACCATGGCCTCCATGTGTCAATATTTTGCCACCTCATCACTATCCATATAGCTTGAAAAATGCCAACTCACTACCTCTATAGTGCCACCATGTCGCATTGACTCCTTTGACCATGTTATCATCTTGCATTCTCTTCACATCTCCAAAGGTTATTGTTTGGTCTTATGCATAAATTGAAATATGTGAAGGAAAAAGAATTAATGCATAAGTGGGAGGTCAAAGACACTCGACCACATGCATTGTCAAATGATAATTAGACTCTAATGTGAGTGGACCACATATGATATCAAGACCTTGGCAAGGTTCTAAAGACACAAGCCTTGTTCACTCATGATAATGTCTACCTTTGACTTCACAAAATAAACCATATTCTTTGAACTATAGACCACTTCTGCTTATGATCACTAGGCATCATCAAACATAAGGTGTTGACCCTTATCTCATTTGGATAAAAATGATTATATTGTTTTGCATGGTCAAAATGAAAAGTACATCGAAACAAAAGAAAATATGAAACCCTAAAACTTCAGTCATTCCATTTGTTGGTGTTGAGTCTGGCTCTACAATTGTGGCCGCTGACTTGGGGTTCCATGCTCTATGTATTTTTCTCCATTCGATGGCTTTTGAGGTCAAAACATTTCATTTCTTTAGCCAAAATGATAGGCTGCACTTGGTAAGCTTGAATCTGAAGCCTTCAATGGCATTTTACTGTATTTTAAAGGCTTATATCTCTTAAAATGGCCACACCCATATAGCTCTTTCTCTAGTTTCTTTGCTTTGATATGTATTGTTTGGCTTTTCTATGTTGAAACTTGTGAAAAATGGCAAAAAAATGACAAAAGTCTTCAGCTGGCCGCAACCATATTCTTCTCCTCTGCTACATCATGGTGAGTCCTCCATATCATTGCTTCCATTGTGGCTTTTTTTATCTTTGTCTATATGAAGATGTGATGAGGGTTTCATTTCATGTTTGTTGGGTATGTAAATATCTCCACACATGGCATGACCGTGGCATGTAATACAATTCTGTAGCTTCACTTTGTCATTTGATGTAAAAAAATTTAAAGTTCCTTTATGTTTGAAGTGATGGTTTCATATTATGTCACACAGAACCTCTTTTGTCTTTCATGGCCATACTACATGAAAACTAGTCTTACCATGCTCGAATGTATGTAAGAAGAAAGGAGACTCCTTTTTTAAACCCAGTAAGGGTTTTATGTTTATTCTATATAAACAGTCATTCATCATGGCATGTCTGGACAGCTTTAGTTAGCCACATTTCCTTTCTCTTCTCAGCAAAATATGTTGGTTCTGGAACTCAATATGGGTATTTGAAAAAAAGAAAGTAAATGGCATTTTATGCCATGGCCTTGCTATGAATGTATCTATGCACTTGTACTTCACTGTATAAACTTAGATTCTCCAAAACTAAACAAGGGTTTCTACCTTTTGAACACAAAATTGCTTACTATAGCATACACTGGCATATGATATCTCTTTTTTCTCTCTTATGTTGTCATTGTTTTAAGAAGAGTGATGATTGCATACACTATTTCTCTACCTCTGTATCTCTACTTGCTCTTTCATAGACCTTGCATATGGAATGTATACTGTCAGTTTTGAACTTAGAACTTTTCTTCTTCCTGTAGCAGCATACATGTCTTCAATTTTGTAGCTTTACTTGTCCATTCAGTGGACTATAGCAATTAGATACTTCAAACATGATGATGACCATGGCTATGTCATGACATTGTGGCATTGTAACAAATGAAGAAAATAATTACTTGTTCTATATAAACTATAACAACATGAACCTTCTGCTACTCCTTTTTACTATACTTCATCATATAAAATGCATTATGTGAGATATCCTGTAGGGTATCAATCAGGTACACTGTATCTGATATCACCAGTTTGATAGATCACTTCTTATAATGAAGATTTTGTTTGAGATCACTCAGCCACAAATGTAACCATGCACTTACCTATTTCATTTTGACACAAAATGACATCATGTGGCATAAAGGATGATGATCATACTAGTTTAACTACTCCTTTTTCACATGATAATGATACTCTATTACACACATGTAATGAAATATTCCTTTTGACCCTTTGAAGCTTGTCAAAGACAAAAATAAGCCATCTAATCCAGCTGTCTTGTATTCTTCTGCTACAGATTTGCAATACTGCCATGCTTCCTTTTATAGATATGTAGTGAATATAACATGTGATACACATTGTTCTGATGTTCAACTTATTGGTAGAAAAAAGTGAGGCATAATTGGATATATTGCATCATTTAAAAAGGCATCTTATGTGATTTGAATTCTAAATTTGATTCTGCCACTCCACTTAAATGAGAAAGAATGATGTTTGGTACTCACCTATCTTTGCAACTTGCTTACTGATAATGTCATTTTCATAATAGTTGGAGTAGTACATAGGCTATTATATGCATTGATTTTGTCCTCCATTAGTTCAAATCATGTTCTTTGTTGCATTTCATACTTTGAAGTGGAATCATGGTCATGTCTTGAAATGGGACTGATGCATATAATTGTATTGTTACTCTTTCAGCTTGTCATGTGAATGTCATCAATGATCTTCTTCTTTTATTCATCCCTTCTGAGATCAAGGGGTGGCAGCATCCTGGGCTTAACCCTTGTGGGAGCCCATTTATCACCACATGCTAAATGTCTTCAATTAGCTTCATGATTTGTCCTATACCTGCACATGAAACAAATAGATTAGAATAAAAACAATGATGCTCTATGTTTTCTTCTCTTTAGTTCCTTCTGCATATGGATATTCTAATTTGATCAATGTATTATAACTAAAGAATTATGCCTCTCTTGATTAATGAAGGATTTTCACAACCGGAGCTTCTAACAGGACCTTTCTTGCAATTTTTTTAAGTACACATCGAGGTCAAGAGTAGGACTAGAGGCTACTATGAAGATCGACCAAAATAATGCAATGATGGCTATGTCTTTCCCTATTCTTCATTATATGTGCATAGTATTTTATTTGTATTTGCATGAGTTTAGCTATAACCCATAGCTTGTGTGGGACCTCTGATATGTCTTAGCTTCCTTCAATACAATGTTTATTCTCTTATGTATTCAAACTCGTAAATGAATAGCCATTGTGGTGAATGAATACTTATTTCATTTTACTACTTTGTAATGCAATGAATGATTGAAACTTTTCTTTTCTGCATTTGAACAACTGAATTGTCATAACAACTATGCAACTAGCACATAACAAAAATAAATCAAACTTCACTAAAAAATGATAAATGTTAAATCTACTCAGCTAATTTTTGAGCAGTGGTCAAAAAATGGTAGCAATGATATCACATAGAATCTCATCATGATAATTCCCAACCTTAAACTTTACATTTCATTATTGATTCACTAACAACTTTTGATTATCTTGCACCTAAGAAATCTGGTATGGATTTGGGTGTTTCTTCCTCTCAAGATTCAACTTCCTCACCATTTCATCAGACACAAGATTCTCCATGCTTCTGCTATCTATTATGATGCTAAACACTTTTCCTTCACACTTGCACCTTATTTTTCAAATACCTTTTTTTTTGCATAGGCTCACTATCTTCATTCAAGTGTGCTCTCCTTGTCACCAAGACCTCTCCCTCTTCTACATCTTTACATTCTAAGGAAGGTGCCTCTTCCTCATTGACATTTGTTGCTCTTCCCTAGTATTCTTGTCTCCTTC
This sequence comes from Cunninghamia lanceolata, assembly GCA_027924645.1. NCBI lineage: Eukaryota > Viridiplantae > Streptophyta > Pinopsida > Cupressales > Cupressaceae > Cunninghamia > Cunninghamia lanceolata. Next base: position 13,961,147 of record BSBN01000068.1, on the reverse strand, counting down.
TTGTCTTCTCCTCTATTTGTGGGCAATCATAGGATTGGTGCCCTTCCTCTCCACATTTGAAACAAGTGCCTCTAAATGGGCCTCCACCATCTAAAATTTTGGTCTCTCTAACTTTATCCTTCTTCATACTTTGCTCCTTTATTGTTGTCCTCTTCATTCTTGGAGCTCTTTTGTTTATAAGTCCTTCCTCCAACCTTGCCTCTACGCCCTCTTCCTTTGTTCTTGTTTTCAAACCTCTTATTCATCCTCTCTTGTATTTTCAATGTTGTTAAGTAAGAATCCTCTATTGTCACAACTCTAACAAGTGTTATCTCTTCTTGAGTGTTTGGTCTTAATCCATTTATGTATCTTGCAACCTTTTCCTTGGTTTCCTTTGAATGTCTAGTTCTGATAAGAAGTCTATGGAATTCTTTAGTGTATTCTTTAACATTCTTTCTTCCTTGCTTCAAACCTTGCATCTTCTTGAGCAATTCTAACTTATAGTCTACATGAATTATTTGCCTTTTCATTTTCTCCACCATTTTTACCCATTTGGTAATTATATCTTTTCCTCTTCTTCCTCTTTCTAATTGGACCTCTCTCCACCATATTGAAGAAGAAGTATGCACAAATATGGGGGACCAAAAAGTCACCACCATGGGACTTTTTGGTCCAAAACAAGAAAAAATGCACTCGTGTTTTGACTAACATAAAAGTGCAAAATAAATTCATTTCTTCCATTCACTACAAGAAAACAAGTTTGTGTGCCAAAAACCTGAGAACAAAACATGAGCACATCAAAGGAAAACCTCTTCAAGCATGTGCAAGAGAGAAAACATCATTTTCATAGTGCCACCTCACTAGAAAAGATGTCGTGCAACAAATTTGGAGGATCTAGCAGCTGAAGAAGGTAGGGTTGTTGCAAGTATGGGTCTAATCGGTGTTGTCATTGATGTCAACATAATCATGTTGCATTGATGAGAAGGATTGGATGAGTAGAGAGGAGTACTGGAGATAGTGAGGTGAAGATCCTAGCTAAGATGCAGATAATAGGTTGTGGTTCAAAGGGTTTGTAGATATGAGTCTTGAGATGATCCAGTCAAGTTTTCAGAGGTCCGCATGAAGATATGAAGAAGTTATGGCCACTCAAGTAGAACCAGCTCTGGCAGGTGTTCAGAGGTGATAGAGTGACACAGATAGGTCCAGTGAGATCTGAAATTGCATTATCCCATTTTGCAGATTTGAGAAAGTGTTGAGAACGTCTTTGTGAAGTGTCAAGTCGATTGGTTTGTGGTTTGAAGGTCCAGAAGAACCTTTTCCTTTGTGATAGTGATGATAGACTATGTTCTTGAGGTTCTGGATGAAGGAGAGAAGGATTCCAGTAAGCAGATGAAGTGCGGATGTTCTTGGTGATTCAAAAAAGCTTGTGGTGATCTATGGATCGTTTCTAGTTCATATTGATGGTCCGCATTGAAGTTAAAGCTTGCATTTGAAGAATAACCACCGAATGTTGGTGTTCTTCTTGAGACTAGCCGACCAGATGTATTACACATCTTGCGGATGTTCTTGTAGGTGTTTGACAACTTAGATGATTGTTCCTAAGTTGATGTCATGTATAAATAAGGGATTGTGAAGTCATTTCAAAGTATGTCTTGCAGTGATGAGTGTGGTAGCGAGGAGGAGTGCGAAAGGCACAGCAGAAGTATTGGGCTTAAATGGAACTGATTCAAGCATGGTGAAGATGCTATTCTCTAGTTCATGAAGGTGATACTTATTTCTTTGTAGATAGTGTGTCTCTTGTAGGTAGTGAGCCTCTTGTGAGCAGTGTGCTCGAGCAGTGAGCCCTAATTGGCATGTGCCATTTTGTTCTTTCTATTCTTCTAACAGAGAATACATTCTTGGGTTAATCACCCTGTGGTTTTTCCCTTAACTAGGTTTTCCACGTCAAAATCTTGGTTTCTTATGTGTTGATGAGTTTCTGCTTTTGATTTGAATGCATTATGTTTCATGTTTAATATACTGCTAATCACCGAGAAGATTTAAGTGTGTAAATTGGAGAAAATTTTGCACAACTAATTCACCCCCCCTCTCAGTTGTGTGCCCTAAGTCTAACAATTGGTATCAGAGCCAAGTTCCTCTAAAAGGAGCTTAACCTCTTGAGGAGATCCAGGATGTCATCTTACATGAAGGATAGTCCGAAGTTTGATGGAACCAACTTTTCTCTTTGGAAAGGTCGCATGAAATGTCACTTGCAATGTATGGGAATGGCATACTGGTCCATGGTTACAAAAGCGTATGTACCTCCACATGGTGGTTCGACAACCCTAAATAAAATCACAAATGCTGAAAACAATCTGTGGACCAAAGAGGCTCTTCTAAGTTCATTATCTGACTCAGAGCTCTCAAATGTTATTGACCTTCCAACTACCTTTGAGATTTGGAATAAACTAGAACTTTTGCATGAAGGAGACCAGTATGTTAAATGTGCAAGGTTACAGAGTCTAAAAGGGAGATTTGAAAAACTAAAGATGAGAGATGATGAAAATATTACCACTTTTATGCCAAGAGTGAATGAGCTAGTTTGTAGAATTAGAAATACTAGTGGAGTCTTGGATGAAAATGAGATTGTTGGTAAAATTCTCAGATCCCTTCCTGCTTCTTACAAAATCAAGGCTGCTACCATTAAAGAATTTAGAGCCCATACAACTGTCACAAGAGATCAATTGGCTAGGAAATTGGCTACATTTGAAATGACAGAGTTTGGAGACAACCCCCCAAGACTAAATCTGCATTCAAAGCTAGCACCTCTGTTAAAGGTAAACAAAGGTTTGATCCGGGAGAGAATTCTTCAAGGAAATTATCATGGTATGAAAAAGCAAGAAAAGATCTAGAAGAAGAAGAAGTAGAAACTGCTCAACTTCAAGCCCTTATTGCAAAGAGGCTACCAAGAGGATCCAGTAACTATGAAGGAAAATTACCTTTTAAGTGTTTTAACTACAATAAGATTGGTCATTTTGCCTCAAGGTGTCTAAAAAGATTTTCAGGGAAAAATCCTAACAAGCCAAGGTTTTAAAAGAACTGTTACTATGTATATGAAGATGATGATAATGAAGGAGTAACAGATGATGAATCAGAGATAGGAAACAAATTCAGAAATGAATGGGTGTTCATTGCCATCAAGGAAGAAGATCCAATGTCCTCTGTATCTGTCAATCTTAAGACTGTGGAAAGAGCTCTGGCTGCCCAAATTGAAGAGAAGGATGATTGGGTCATTGACAGTGGATGCTCTCACCATATGACATGTGACAAAAATAAGTTTGTAGATTTGGAGAGGTATGAAGGAGGAGTGGTAAAGTTTGGTGACAATTCTACTAGTAGAATCAGAGGAAGAGGAACTATTTCTTTTGATGGAAGAAACAAAACTGGTAATGTACTATATGTTGAAGGTTTGAAGCACAATCTTCTTAGTGTTGGACAGTTGGTGGACAAAGGCTATGATCTCTGATTCAAGGATGGAAAATGCAAAATCTTTGAAAGTTCCAGAACAAAGATTGCATCTGGTACTCAAACTAAAGGTAATATCTTCCATTTGGTTGGTACTGGTAAAAGCTTCTTATTTGTTCAAGTTGATCAGAGTTGGTTATGGCATAGAAGGATGTGTCATGTGAATTTTGATAATATCATCAAGATAAGCAATACTCAGGCTATAAGAGATCTTCCAAAATTGGTGAAACCTACTAACAGCTTGTGCAAGGAATGTCAGTTGGGTAAGCTGAGCAGAGTCACATTCAAAAGCAAGGAACTGTCTTCTACCAGATTATTGGACTTAGTTCACACTGATCTTTGTGGTCCGGCAAGAACCAGGAGTATTCAAGGTGATAGATACTTCATGCTGCTAATTGATGACTATTCCTGGATGATGGGGGTAACCTTTCTAAAGGAAAAATTAGAAGCTCTTGAGAAATTAAAAATATTCAAGGCTATGGTAGAGAATGAAATAGGATTAAATTTGAAATGTCTGAGGTCTGATAGAGGTGGAGAATTCACATCCGATGAGTTCATAGAGTTCTGTGAGAAACATGGAATTAAGAGACAGTTGTTTGTTCCTAGGACTCCACAGTAGAATGGAGTAGTGGAGAGAAAGAACCAGACCATCCAGGAAGCATCTAGGACCATGATGATGGAAGCAAATGTTCCTCATATCTATTGGAGAGAAGCTATCAGCACTACAGTCTATACTCTCAATCGAGTTCAAATCAGAAGCAATACCAGTAAGACCCCTTATGAACTCTGGTTTGGCATTACTCCTACTGTAAGATATTTTAGAGTCTTTGGTAGAAAATGTTACATCAAAAGAGATGAAGATCTAGGCAAGTTTGATGCTAGAAGTGATGAAGGAATATTCTTGGGTTACTCTACTCAAAGCAAAGCATACCAGTGCTATAACAAGAGACTAAGAAAGATGATAGAAAGTACAAATGTGAAGGTTGATGAGGGAATAGAGAAACCCTCAAGGTTTTATAAATATGATGAAGATGATCAGAGTGGTGTTCTAGTTCAAGGAGTTCAATCCTCTTCTGAAATTCAAATTCAAACTAATCCAATAAATCAGGAAGAAGGGATAGGTCTGAATGAGACTGATCAAGAAGCAGAAGTGCAAGAAACTCCCAAAGTTCCAAGGTATGTAAGACTGAACCACTCTAAAGATTAGATCATAGGTGATAAAAGCAAAGGTGTGCAAACTAGAAGAAAAATTGCTCAAAATTTAGATGAATATTGTCTGATTTCAAAGATTAAACCTAAGACAATAAATAAAGCCTGCAATGATGAAAACTGGACCAAAGAAATGGAGGAAGAGTTGATGCAAATTGAGAAAAATCACACTTGGGATCTTGTTCCCAGACCTAGAAACAAGAATGTGATTGGAACCAAATGGGTCTTCTAGAACAAACTAAATGAAGTTGGTGAAGTAATTAGAAATAAAGCCAGATTGGTCTACAAGGGCTACTCTCAAATAGAAGGAATTGATTTTGAAGAAACTTTTTTTCCAGTGGAAAGAATTGAAGCAGTCAGATTATTTCTTGCATTTTCTGCCTTCAAGGATTTCAAGGTGTATCAGATGGATGTCAAGTCTACTTTTTTGAATGGTGACTTAGAAGAAGTGTACATTGAACAACTGAATGGATTTCAATTATCTGAGCATGGTGATATGGTCTGTAAGTTGAAGAAGGCATTGTATGGACTAAAGCAAGCCCCAAGAGCCTAGTATGAAAGATTGGACAAACATCTTTTGAAGATTGGTTTCAACAAAGGTACTACTGACAGTAACTTATATTTCAAAATTGATCATGAAAATATCTTGATTGTTGAAGTATTTGTTGATGATATCATCTTTGGAGGAAGAGACAGTATGTGTAAAACTTTTGCAAATCAAATGAAAAGTGAGTTTGAGATGTCAATGCTTGGTGAAATGAATTTCTTCTTGGGTCTGCAAATTACTCAAACAAAGAAAGGAATCTTTGTTTCTCAGAACAAATATGTGAAAGAATTGTTGAGGAAATTTAGAATGGAAGATTCAAAGCCAATGAATACTCCCATGGCAACCAGATGTAAGTTGAGCAAAGATGATGACTCTCCTAAGGAAAACCAGACAAAGTACAGATCAATGATTGGAGGATTGTTGTATCTCACTCAAACTAGACTAGACATAATGTAGGCTGTTGGTCTTGTTGCGAGATTCCAGGCTAATCCCAGAGAATCTCATGTCATGGCAATCAAAAAGATTTTAAAGTATCTAAAAGGAACAGTTGAGTATGGTTTGTGGTCTTAGAGATCATGATTTCTCTCTTTATGCATATACAAATGCAGATTGGGCAAGAGATATGGATGATTAGAAGAGTACCAGTGGTGGATCATTCTTTTTGGGAAAGAGATTGGTTTCTTGGCTAAGCAAGAAACAAGAGGCAATATCTCTATCTACAACTGAAGCAAAATACATTGCAGCAGCAAGTAGTTGCACTCAAGTTTTGTGGATGAAGCAGATGCTAAGAGGTATTAAAGTAGAGTATGAGAAGCCTATCACAATCTTCTGTGATAATTCAAGTGCTATAAATATATCTGAGAATCTGGTGATGTATTCTAAGACTAAGCATATATCTATCAAGTTTCACTTTTTGAGAGAGCAAGTGAACAAGAATGAAGTCAGACTGGAGTTTGTGCCCTCCAAGGATCAGATTGCAGATATCTTTACTAAACCTCTACCTAAGGACTCTTTTGAGTATCTCAGAGAGAAATTAGGGGTTATTGCCCCTCCGATGATGAACTAAGGTGCACTGAGGAGCATCAGTCCAGTGGATATCATAGTCATATCTTGTGATCTAGATTGATGGGAGCTGCTACTCAGGGGGAGTAGTAGGTATGATTCTATAGTGTTGGAATTGCAAGTATGAGCCCTTTGCCATTGATGTCAAAGGGGGAGAGAAGACATGTGAAAAATAAGTGGTTGATGATCAAAGGGGGAGCAATAAAGGAAAAGAAGACATGTGAATGGTTGTTGCTGATAGGGGGAGTAGTGACAGTAAGGAGAAGTTCTTGTCTTGATGGTTTTTCACATCATATGTTGCCATCAATGACAAAGGGGGAGATTGTTGCAAGTATGGGTGTAATCAGTGTTGTCATTGATGTCAACATACTCATGTTGCATTGATGAGAAGGATTGGATGAGCAAAGAGGAGAAATGGAGACAGTGAAGTGGAGATCCTAGCTAAGATGCAGATAATAGGTTGTGGTTCAAAGGGTTTGTAGATATGAGTCTTGAGATGATCCAGTCAAGTTTTCAGAGGTCTGCATGAAGATCTGAAGAAGTTATGGCCACTCAAGTAGAACCAGCTCTGGCAGGTGTTCAAAGGTGACAGAGTGACACAAATAGGTCTGGTGAGATCCAAAATTGCATTATCCCATTTTGTGGATTTGAGGAAGTGTTGAGAACGTCCTTGTAAAGTGTCAAGTCGATTGGTTCGTGGTTTGAAAGTCTGGAAGAACCTTTTCCTTTGTGACAGTGATGACAGACTGTGTTCTTAAGGTTCCAGATGAAGGAGAGAAGGATTCCAGTAAGCAGATGAAGTGTGGATGTTCTTGGTGATTCAAAAAAGCTTGTGGTGATCTATGGATCGTGTCCAGTTCATATTGATGGTCCGCATTGAAGTTAAAGCTCGCATTTGAAGAATAACCACTGGATGTTGGTGTTCTTCCTGAGACTGGCTGATCAGATGTATTACACATCTTATGGATGTTCTTGTAGGTGTTTACCGACTTAGATGATTGTTCCTAAGTTGATGTCATGTATAAATAAGGGATTGTGAAGTCATTTCAAAGTGTGTCTTGCGGTGATGAGTGTGTAGTAGCGAGGAGGAGTGCGAAAGGTAGAGTAGAAGTATTGGGCTTAAATGAAACTGATTCAAGCATGGTGAAGATGTTATTCTCCAGTTCATGAAGGTGATACTTATTTCTTTGTAGATAGTGTGTCTCTTGTAGGAAGTGAGCCTCTTGTGAGCAGTGTGCTCAGGTAGTGAGCCCTAATTGGCATGTGCCATTTTGTTCTTTCTATTCATCTAACAGAGAATACATTCTTGGGTTAATCACCCCATGGTTTTTCCCTTAGCCTAGTTTTCCACGTCAAAATCTTGGTGTCTTATGTGTTGATGAGTTTCTGCTTTTGATTTGAATGCATTATGTTTCATGTTTAATATACTACTAATCACCAAGAAGATTTAAGTGTGTAAATTAGAGAAAGTTTTGCACAACTGATTCACCCCCCTCTCAGTTGTGTGCCCTAAGTCTAACAAGGGTTTGATCAATTTCTGTTAGTTTTAGAAGGATTTTTGGATTTTGATTGTTTGATTAGTTTTTGTATTGCATTTATAGTTTTTAAGTCAAGAGAAAACCTAAATCTAGCTGATGAGGGTGACAACATGCCCCAAAACCCTCCAAACCCTCAAAACCCACCTTCACGTCCTCACAATGTAAGGGATAGTCAAGAAAACTACCTATGACTAATAGAAGAAAACAAGAAACATCTTCAAACTGTTATTCAAATGCTAAATAATCCAATTACAAGCACCGATCGTAGGAGGGTGCTTGCAAAGTCACTAGAGGAGATTGTTTCCCACACCAATTTAGTGACAAAACAAATCAGTGAATTCCAAGAGTATAGGGAGATGTGTCAGCAATATTATGCCAACACATTGTCATATGAACAAGTCAAGAATGAAAAATTTACAAAATCTCAATTATGTTCACACTTTATTAATCCCAAAACTAGCCAAAGATTAGAAGAAAGTTGCAAATGATTTCCTATTCATTGGCGTAGGGATGAAGAAATATCTCAAAACTTTTGGGATAAATGGTACATGGTCTTTGATGAGTGCCCATGCAACAATGATGAGTAACCACAACATTTCTTGAAGAAACTCCATTGTGAGTTCATCCTCAAAAAGATTTCCAATTATTTTGACATTCATGAGTTCTAGGGTAGAGGTGGTGGCTCTGCCCAAGATAGACCCAGGGCTCAACGAGATGAAAACCATGTTCCTGTACCCCTGTTGTGGCCAAAACATAGGTCACTCCCTTTGACTTTGAAGGAGAGTGTTAAGGTGGAAACATTACATTCATTGACTACTCTCACCCAAACTCTATCACAGCATGCCGATGATCTTACCCAGGCCAATGAGGGTGAGAACAATAGGTGTCATGTGTCCCCACATTTGTGTAGTTCATGTGGGAACTTGTGTGATTATGGGATGCAAGATGCACGGCAGGATGTTAGGACGCAAGATGTATGGTAGGATGCTGCGATGCAGGAGTAGCATCCAATGATGGACACATCCATATTTGATGAGATTGTTCTTGTTGATGATGTCTTACAGACTACATTTGGTATTGACTCTCAGGTAATTTGTTATGAGTTTCATCTTGATTTAATATATTGTTATTTGAAATTTGTAATAAATTTTATATGATTATTTATATTATAAGTCAAAAATAACATGTATGTAATTATCTACGAAATGAAATTCTAGGGTCAGAGTCCATCCTACCTATGTTAGCTATCCATTGGTGGGTTATGAGAGGAGGTCAAATTAGTAGGTATGTAGTTTATCACATGATCGTAATTATTGTAGATATGTCAATGGTAATATTATTTTGTGACAATTTGATGATTTCAACAGTCACCAACACCTCCACAATTTCCTTAGTCACCTAGACACAAATCCACCACTTTTATGGAGGTAAATTTAACCATTTCTAATCATTATGCATTTTTAAAATAATGTTATGTATTTATTTTGGTCAAATAATCTTGAACTTGATTTTTGGATGCTAAATGTTGAGACTCCTCCTCATCTTCATGAGTCAGCGTAGATAGGCATTGTTGTGGCCATGATGTCTTCAAATCCTTTGACTGAGGTATGAGCCAATAACATGGAAATCTCATAATTTTGTATTTCATGTTTTATCTCATGTCATTTGATGTACATAAATGATAATTATGTTTAGTAAATTTTTCTTCTTTATGCTTCTCACAGGAGGTCACAACTCCTACCCATCCAACTATGGACAAAGAAGCTAGAGACAAGATGATGGAGAGTGATCATCAAATGTTGGTAAGTGATTGATTACATATGTGATGTTATATATTTCATGTACATTTTCTATAGTAATGTGCATATTGTTTGATTGTATTAACAAGTGGAGCTGCCTGAACTTGAATTGTTGAAGAGGTCTACTTGATGACAGAGAGAGGATGAGTCAAGGATTGGCTCTCCATCTTCATAGTCAAGCAAGGGCCACTAATTATTTCATAAAAGTCAATAGGAAACTATTTTTTGGGAAATTTTTTGTATGCCTAGATGGCTTTGTATGTACATACTTTTGTATGTTACCAATGTATTTTTTGTATATATGCCAATATGGCTTTGTTTGGACATGCCTATATGGATTTGTATGTAAACTAGATGTTATGTTCATGACATTATGTATATGACAGTTTATATGAAATATTTAATACGATGATCAATTATCATTACATGTATTTGGTTTTACATGTGCCAATTGTATTTGCTTGAAAGTAACTTATAAATCATTTTCAAATAATCCATTTTGTGCATATCTTGCAATCATTACATTCTGTGGGACTGTGCATTTCTTTGTGGCATCATTTCAAATTAGTCATGTGCCTTGTCTATGCTTCCACACTTTCCATACATGTCTACAAGGGTAGCTGCAAATCCAATACATGTGATAAAAATCCTATATCATTTATGCTTTGATGGTTGTTTTCACCATGTTCCCCAAATCCCATTCTAGCATAAGCATGGAGTAAGTTGGATAAGGTTGTTCAATTTGGTTTTACACGTGCCAAAATTTGCATTTGGTTGAAATTTACTTTTGTGCATTTGCTTGAGATTTTTCTAAAGCCTTATGAAAAATCCATTTCGTGCATATCTTGCAATCATTGCATTCTATGAGACAACATTTCTTTGAGGCATCATGTCAAACAATTCACGAACATTGTATATGCTTCCACACTTTGCATACATGTCTTGCAGGGTACTTACAACTACAACATTTGACAAAATTCCTATATCCTTTATACTTTGATGGATGTCTATACCATGTTCCAAAGATGCCACTTCTAAGGTCTTTGGAATTTGGCTTTATGTGCTTTCCAATTGCATTTTCTTGAAACTTTCTAAAGGTTTATCAAAAAATCCATTAAATGCTCATATCTTGCAATCATTGCATTCCATGAGGTGACATTTCTTTGAGGCATCATGCCAAACAGTTCACATGCCTTGTCTATGCTTCCACACTTTGCATACATGTCTCTGAGAGTAGTTGCAACTACAACATCTAACAAAATTCTTATATATTTTATCCTTTGATGGATGTCCATTTTGGCATAGGCAAGAAGGATACTGGCTAAGGTTGTCAAATTTTTCTTTACACTCTCCAATCACATTTACTTGAAAGTTTCTAAAGCCTTATCAAAAAATCCATTTTATTCATATCTTGCAATCATTACATTCAATGAGGTGACATTTCTTTGAGGCATCATGCCAAATAGTTCATGTGCATTGTCTATGCTTCCACACTTTGCATACATGTCTACAAGGGCAGCTACAAAATTACAGCATGTGACAAATTTCCTATATCCTTTATGCTTTGATGGTTGTCCATATGTTGTTCCAAACAATCTATTTTGGTGGATGTCCATACCCTATTCAAAAAATCCTATTTTGGAATTTACACATGTCAATTTCTTTTTCTTGTATATTTCTAAAGCCTTATCAAAAAATCCATTTTATGCATATCTTACAATCATGGCATTCCATGAGACCACATTTATTTGAGGCATCATGTCAAACAATTCACTTGTCTTATCTATGCTTCGACATTTTACATATATGTCTTCTAGAGCAGTTGCAACTACAACATCTATCAAAATCCCCATATCCTTTATGCTTTGATGGATGTCCATGTACCATGTTCCAAAGATCTTAGTTTGGCATAGGCAAAGAGGATGCAATCAAAGGTTGTGGAATTTGGATTTACACCCACCTATTGCTTTTGCTTGAGAGTTTCTAAAGCCATATCAACAAATCCATTTTGTGCATATCCTACAATAATGGCATGTTCCATGAGACCACATTTCTTTGAGTCATCATTCCACATAAGTATGATATTTGATAAAATTCCCATGTGCTTCCACCCACTTATTTCTTTTTTCTTGAAAGTTTCTAAAGCCTTATCAACAAAATCATTTTGTGCATATCCTACAATCATGGCATTCCATGAGATTCTATTTCTTTAAGGCATCATGTCAAACAATCCACTTACCTTTTTCTATGCTTCCACATTTTGTATACATGTCTCTTACGATATTTACAACTACAACATCTTACAAAATTCCCATATCCTTTACGATTTGATGGATGTCCATGTACTGTGTTCCAAATATCATAGTTTGGCACTAGCAGAGAGGATGTAGTCAAAGGTTGTGGATTTTATCTTTACATCCACCACTTGGTTTTGCTTGAAAGCTTCTAAAGCCTTATCGATAAATCCATTATTTGCATATCCTACAACCATACCATTCCATGAGACCACATTTCTCTGAGGCATCATGTTAAATAGTTCACTCAACTTCTCTATGCTTCCGCATTTTGCATACATGTTTTCTAAGGTAGTTGCAACTACAACATTTTTCAAAATTCCAATAGACCACAATTTTGTGAGGTGTCATTCAATGCAACTACGGCATTTGATAAAATTCCCATATGCATTTTGTAAGAATATGAGATACTACATATTTCTATATGATTACCCTAATTAGTAAGAATTAATAAGAAAGAAGCATAATGACAATAATTAGAATTCAAAGATTTCTAATGAAGACCTAGGGTTTGGGTGCCAATGGAAACTCACCAAACCCTCAGATCAATCTTTATAAATGAAGAGATTTTATTATTTAGAATAATACAGATGCTTGGGTATCTCATGAACATATTGATATCTAATCATTGCTTTGTTTCTTATAGGGTTTGTTTCCATGCTTCTAGTCATAATAATCAAGGTTATGGAAATTCTCTTCCATTATTTGCATATCCTACAACCATACCATTCCATGACACCACATTTCTTTGAGGCATCATGTCAAACAGTTCACTCACCTTCTCTATGCTTCTAGATTTTGCATACATGTCTTCTAGGGTAGTTGCAACTACAACATTTTTCAAAATTCCAATAGATCGCATTATTTTGAGGCATCATTCAATGCAACTACAACATTTGATAAAATTCCCATATGCATTTTGTAAGAATACATGAGATACTATATATTTATATATGATTACCCTAATTAGTAAGAATTAATAAGAAAGAAGCATAATGCCAATAATTAGCATTCAAGGATTTCAAATGAAGACCTAGGGTTTGGCTACCAATGGAAACTCAACAAACCCTTGGATCAATTTTTAGAAATGAAGAGATTTTATGATTTAGACTAATACAGATGCTTGGGTCACAGTTATGAAAGACTATCATTATGCCATCTTAGAGACCCTATGACTCAAGAAATCACCATAAAAATGAGGTTGAGGATGCCTGGCACACGAAATGAGACCTTCTCCAACATTTACCCACCCACCTCGACACATTGGTGCAATCTATTCAGCCTCACAACAAGCATATCAAAAAATAAGGCACCCAACAAGGTTGTGCTGCATGAAACTAAAGCATTTTGCAAGAATGCATTTGATTGTAGCACAATCAAATGGATTGGAGTTGACCAAAACTAAGAGAGGTTATTGTGGATAGACCCCACATGCACCTATAGGATAAAACAAAACATTCCCAACTGCCACGAATTTTGAGAACTACTCCGTCAATGTTTGGTCATTTTTCGTCTTAGGGATCTTAAGTGACTTTATTGGTAGCCTGCTACCTCGAATGAATGGGGCACTTGGCACACAAAATGAGACCTACCCTAGCATTTACCCACCCACCCCAACATGTTAGCAAAGTCTGTTTGGCCCCATGAGCTATGGAATGTAAAATGCGACTCCTAGCACCTTTCCACTACATGAAACTAAAGCATTTTGCAAGAATGCATTTGATTTTGGCACAGTCAAATGGATTAGAGTTGACCAAAACTAAGAGAGTTTATTGTGATGGACCCCATATGTACTTATAGGTCCAAACAAAACATTCCCAGCTACCACAAATTCTGAGAACTGCTTCGTCAAAGTTTGGTAATTTTTTGCCCTAGGGATCATAAGTGACTTTGCCAGTACATTTTTGCCCCAAATGATTGGGGCACTTGGCACATGAAATAAGACCTCCCCTAGAATCTACCCACCCACCCAACATTTTGGTAAAGTCTATTCGGCCCCATGAGCTATGGAATGTAAAATGTCACTCCTAGCACCTTTCCATTGCATGAAACTAAAGCATTTTGTAAGAATGCATTTGATTTTGGCATGGTGAAATGGATTGGAGTTGACCAAAACTGAGAGAGGTTATTGTGGATGGACCTCACATGCACCAATAGGTCCAAATGAAACATTCCTAGCTACCATGAATTCTGAGAACTACTTTATCAAACTTTGGCAGTTCTTTTGTCTTATGGATCTTAAGTGACTTTGATGGTAGTCTGCTGCCCCAAACGACTGGGGCACTTGGCACATGAAGTGAGACCTCCCCTAGAATTTACCCACGCACCCTGACTCATTGGTGAAGTCCGTTCAGCTCCACGAGCTATGGAATGCAAAATGTCACTCCTAGCACCTTTCCACTGCATGAAACTAAAACATTTTGCAATAATGCATTTGATTCTGACATGGTCAAATGGATTGGATTTGACCAAAACTGAGAGAGGTTATTGTGGATGGACCCCACATGCACTTGTAGGTCCAAACAAAACATTCTCAGCTGCCACAAGTTCTGAGAACTGCTCTGTCAAAGTTTGGCAGTTTTTCATCTTAGGGATCTTAAGTGACTTTGTTGGTAGTTGACTGCCTTGAACGATTGGGGCACTTGGCACATGAAATGAGACCTCCCCTAACATTTACCTGCCCATCCTAATGCATTAGAGAAGTCTGTTTGGCCCCACAAGCTATGGAATGCAAAATGTCACTCCTAGCACCTTTCCACTACATGAAACTAAAGCATTTTGCAAGACTACATTTGATTTCTGCACGGTCAAATGGATTGGAGTTGACGAAAACTGAGAGAGGTTATTGCAGACAGACCCCACATGCATCTATAGGTCCAAACAAAATATTCCCATCTGCTACAAATTTTGAGAACTGCTTCGTCAAAGTTTGGTAGTTTTTCATCTTAAGGATCTTAAGTGGCTTTGTCGACAGCCTGTTGCCCCAAACAACTGGGTGCTTGGCACACAAAATGATACCTCCCCTAGCATTTACCATCCCACCCCGATGCACTGGCAAAGTCCATTCGGCCCCATGAGCTATGGAATGCAAAATGTCATTCCTAGCACCTTTCCACTACATGAAACTAAAGCATTTTGCAAGAATGCATTTGATTTTGGCATGGTCAAATGGATTGGAGTTGACCAAAACTAAGAGAGGTTATTGTGGACAGACCCCACATGCACCTATAGGTCCAAACAAAATGATCCCAACTACCATGAATTCTGAGAACTACTCTGTCAAAGTTTGGTAGTTTTTCATCTTAGGGATCTTAAGTGACTTTGTCGGTAGCCTGCTGCCTCGAATGACTAGGGTGCTTGGCACATGAAATGAGACCTCCCTTGGCATTTACTCATGTACCCCAATGTGTTAATGAAGTCCATTTGGCCCCACAAGCTATGGAATGAAAAATGTTGGTGCAGGAGCACCTACCTGACAGCTGGTCTTGATAAGGCAGTTAGTAGTTTAGGTCATGTTTGTGTTTCCAAGAAGGTCTGTTAGACCAATTGCATGTAATAAGGTCATGCTGATCATGATAAGATCATGCTGACCAGGCTTTTGCTATTTTTAGCTAGTTAGTTATAACAGCTGTCATGATGTATGTTCGGTGGGATCTCCCAGCCGCTTGGAGAGTTCCCAGCCGCTTGGAGTCGGGTCAGTAGTACTCGTAGGAAAGTCTTTATAAGCATGAGATCGGTTGATTGTAGATCGATCGATCGGCAGTGTAGTGTTGCATCAAGCAGAGGAGTTGAGTGTTCTGTGTGAGGAACATCATATTGTATTGCATCTTTGAGTCAATAAAGATCCTGTTTCGTTTTCTGTTTGATCTCCTTCCTGTAATCGATTGCTGGTTTGAGAGGTTTTCATGGATATACTGATCCATTCCACCGGTTGACTCATCTGATCGGTGGAATGGCAATGTACAGTAGGTTAGTAGGTAGTTTGTTTGTTTGCATGCAGGTGTGCAGGATCGCGGTCAAGAGATGTTGAAGACCCTAGCATCCTCATGTGCTAGGTCAAGTTGAGAAGTTCAAGTTGAGAGAGATCACCCTAAGACTGGATCGGGTCGTCCCTGGAGGATCGGCGAAGTGAAATTTCGCTAAGTGAAGAAACTGGTCAAGACGGCATCATCAGGATATCTAGGTGAATATCCTGCAGTCGGGTTAGACATCGTCATCCGGATAAGTGAAGGAGAGCATGATGTTGTCGATCGCATGAAGTGCAAGTGCGTCGGGGTGATCATCATCTGGAGGAGCCGAGTAGGAGCGTATCGGCATCAGGATCATCTATCGGGAGTACCAAACATCCGCATATCGCGAGTAGATGCGGAAGTGAAAGTTGAGTTTTTTTGACTAAGTGTTGAAGAGGTCATCAGGATATTGGGTGACGTCATCGTCATCAGGATATGACGTCATCGTCATCAGGATATTGAGATATCCCCCTGTGCGAGTTTATCCTGCCGTTGTTAGGTGGTTAAGTATCGGCATCGGCAGAAAGTGTATTAGCATCATCAGGAGGTTTCGAGGGAACCGGATGAATTATATCAGGATGTTGCTTGTATCGTCGGGTAGCGGAGCGTCGAAGGTAAGCTGCTGAAGGTGATCGTCATCAGGATATTTGGAGCAACCGGATGTTGAATATCCTGCTGACGAAGGAAGTGTTGCATATGATGATGACGATGGAGTCCGGCGCCCGATGAACAGTGCAACCGGAGGATGTGTGCGCCCGCTGAACATCATGATGATGATGTTAGAAGGAAAGCGGAGGTGAACAGTAGTCGGCAGGCGGATGTTTGCGACCGTCCGAAATATGATGATGCTGACTGTGTAACGCAGAACATGATGATGCTGTTGGTAGTTTTAGGGAATATGATGATGATGGCGAAGATGATGATGATGAGGTTGGTCTGCAGACATTCATGCTACATGCGAAGGTTATAGTGTGGATGCCTCTGCATCATAGTGGTATCAGAGCTCAGCAAAAGGTCTGGGCTGTCGTATGTTGATTCTGTCACTGAAAGGGCAGAGATAGAGTTGATCGTGTTGTGTGTTGATTGAGAGGTTGACAAAATGCCTCCTAAAGGTAGTGGTACTGCAAGGGAATTGTAGGAACTGAAGGAGAAACATGCTAGAGAGATGAGGAAGATGAAGGAGCTTGCTGAAGCACTTCAAGCCAGGCTGACAGCCCTGGAAAAGAACAAAAAGAGGGAAGTGGAAGACAGTGAGTCTGAAGAAGAAGCAGATACTGTTGAAGAGTATGAAGAGGTAGCTGAGGATCTGGATGCTGAAGACCAGAGATTGGCAAAACTGTTAAAGGCAGTGCAGAGTGAAAAACCTAAGGTAAAGGTTGATGTTTCCAAGTATACTGGAAGCTTGAATGAAGATGAGTTGTTGGATTGGATTGCTGCACTTGATAATCACTTTGAGTGTGAAGATGTTGCTGAGGATCAGAAAGTCAAGATTGCAAAGACCAAGTTAGGAGGTCATGCTTTGGTATGGTGGGATTATGTACAATCTGAGAGAAGGAAACAAGGGAAGTCTAAGATCACTTCTTGGGATAACATGGTAGCAAGGATCAAGGGTAAATTCTTGCCAAGGGATTATGAAATCCAGATGTTTAAGAAGCTGCAATTTTTAAAGCAGAAAGACAGGGATGTGAAAGCATATACTGAGGAATTTTATCTGTTGAGTATGAGATCTGGTCATCATGAGAATGAGGTAGAAAAGGTGGCTAGGTACTTGGCTGGTTTAAGGTTTAACATACAGGATGAGTTAGTGTTAGCTAACCCTAAGAATGTGGAGGATTGTTATCAAATGGCAATCAGGATTGAAGAAAAGCTGAATAGAGGACATGATAAGTCCATGAGAGGAAGAGGAAACAATAGGGGAAGAGGAACAGCCCCTGCACAAAAGCAAATCAATGAGAGTCAAGAAGACACTAGTAAAGGACAAGGACAGTCTGATTTCAGAGGTGGATGGAAAGGTAATAGAGAAAGATTTGGAGGTGGTAGAGGTTCTACTACATTTTCAGGAAAGTGTTACACCTGTGGAGAGTTTGGTCATCCATCTTTCAAATGTCCAGAAAACAAGGGTTCATCATCTAGAAATGATAGAACTAGTGACAAGAGAGTACAACTTGTACAAGAAGAGAAAGTAGAAGAAAGTGCACCGAGTTCAAACAAAGGTCCTGAGAATTATGGATATCCAGAGAGTGGAGAATCATTGATGTTAAGGAGAATTAGTTTACAGGCATCAAAGGATATGATGCAAAGAAGAGCTCTTTTCAAGACCACATGCAAGAGCAAAGGTAAGGTATGTAAAGTTGTCATTGATACTGGTTCAACAGACAACATGGTATCTCAGGAAATGGTGGATAAACTGAAGCTGGAAAGGATTCCACATCCACACCCTTACAAGGCATCTTGGGTGAGTGATAGGCAATCACTTTTTGTCTCTGACCAGGCATATGTGGATTTCCAGATTGGACCATATCAGGATAGAATCTTGTGTGATATATTGCCTATGGAATGTTGTCACCTACTGCTGGGCAGACCATGGCAATTTGACAGAAGGGTATTGTATGATGGGTATGCTAATACCTACACCATCAAGAAGGATGGGAAGACTATTAAGTTGATGCCATTGCAGGCAAAAGCTGCAGTACAGAAGGCAGCCCAAATCATTTTAATGGGAAAGAAGGAGTTTGTGCAGATGCCTAGAGGAGCAGGCATGAAGGCAGTTCAGGACACTGCAGGGCAAGGAGTTGTTACAGACAACAAGCTGAAGAAAGTTTCAGTTGTGACTGACAGAGGTCAGCAGCAGGTTCAGAAACAGGGGTGCAACCAACCATCAGTTGAAAGGAATGACAAGGATGTTGTCATAGTTGGGACTATTGCTTGTCCTATGAAGATTGACAGGAAGATACAGTTGAACACCACAGAGGCAGTTCAGAAAGAGGTTCTGGTCAGGCAACCTGACAAACACAGGGTATGTGAGAGAAAGGCCTACATCAACAGGCATGCAGATTTACTTGCCAGAAAGCAAGTTACAGTTCAGCAGTCTTGGAGCAGCCAAGAGACAGCAGCAGACAAAGCTGGAGCAGGTCAGACTATTGACAAGGCAAAGTGTAGAGGTGGAGGACTTCCACATACTAAACTCATGGGACATGAGTTCTTTTCTTTTGGGGAGTATGGTGCAGGAGCACCTACCTGACAGCTGGTCTTGATAAGGCAGTTAGTAGTTTAGGTCATGTTTGTGTTTCCAAGAAGGTCTGTTAGACCAATTGCATGTAATAAGGTCATGCTGATCATGATAAGATCATGCTGACCAGGCTTTTGCTATTTTTAGCTAGTTAGTTATAACAGCTGTCATGATGTATGTTCGGTGGGATCTCCCAGCCGCTTGGAGAGTTCCCAGCCGCTTGGAGTCGGGTCAGTAGTACTCGTAGGAAAGTCTTTATAAGCATGAGATCGGTTGATTGTAGATCGATCGATCGGCAGTGTAGTGTTGCATCAAGTAGAGGAGTTGAGTGTTCTGTGTGAGGAACATCATATTGTATTGCATCTTTGAGTCAATAAAGATCCTGTTTCGTTTTCTGTTTGATCTCCTTCCTGTAATCGATTGCTGGTTTGAGAGGTTTTCATGGATATACTGATCCATTCCACCGGTTGACTCATCTGATCGGTGGAATGGCAATGTACAGTAGGTTAGTAGGTAGTTTGTTTGTTTGCATGCAGGTGTGCAGGATCGCGGTCAAGAGATGTTGAAGACCCTAGCATCCTCATGTGCTAGGTCAAGTTGAGAAGTTCAAGTTGAGAGAGATCACCCTAAGACTGGATCGGGTCGTCCCTGGAGGATCGGCGAAGTGAAATTTCGCTAAGTGAAGAAACTGGTCAAGACGGCATCATCAGGATATCTAGGTGAATATCCTGCAGTCGGGTTAGACATCGTCATCCGGATAAGTGAAGGAGAGCATGATGTTGTCGATCGCATGAAGTGCAAGTGCGTCGGGGTGATCATCATCTGGAGGAGCCGAGTAGGAGCGTATCGGCATCAGGATCATCTATCGGGAGTACCAAACATCCGCATATCGCGAGTAGATGCGGAAGTGAAAGTTGAGTTTTTTTGACTAAGTGTTGAAGAGGTCATCAGGATATTGGGTGACGTCATCGTCATCAGGATATGACGTCATCGTCATCAGGATATTGAGATATCCCCCTGTGCGAGTTTATCCTGCCATTGTTAGGTGGTTAAGTATCGGCATCGGCAGAAAGTGTATTAGCATCATCAGGAGGTTTCGAGGGAACCGGATGAATTATATCAGGATGTTGCTTGTATCGTCGGGTAGCGGAGCGTCGAAGGTAAGCTGCTGAAGGTGATCGTCATCAGGATATTTGGAGCAACCGGATGTTGAATATCCTGCTGACGAAGGAAGTGTTGCATATGATGATGACGATGGAGTCCGGCGCCCGATGAACAGTGCAACCGGAGGATGTGTGCGCCCGCTGAACATCATGATGATGATGTTAGAAGGAAAGCGGAGGTGAACAGTAGTCGGCAGGCGGATGTTTGCGACCGTCCGAAATATGATGATGCTGACTGTGTAACGCAGAACATGATGATGCTGTTGGTAGTTTTAGGGAATATGATGATGATGGCGAAGATGATGATGATGAGGTTGGTCTGCAGACATTCATGCTACATGCGAAGGTTATAGTGTGGATGCCTCTGCATCAAATGTCACTCCTAGCACCTTTCCATTGCATGAAACTAAAGCATTTTGCAAGAATGCATTTGATTTCAACATAGTCAAACGGTTTGGAGTTGACCAAAACTGAGAGAGGTTATTGTGGATAGACTCCACATACACTTGTAGGTCCAAACAAAATATTCTCAGCTACCATGAATTCTAAGAATTGCTCCATCAAAGTTTAGTAATTTTTTCATCTTAGGGATCTTAAGGGACTTTGACGGTAGCTTGCTACCCCGAACGACTGGGGCACTTGGCACATGAAATGATACCTCCCCTAGCATTTATCTTCCCACCACGATGCATTGGCAAAGTCTATTTGAACCCACGATCTATGGAATGCAAAATGTTACTCCTAGCACCTTTCTACTGCATGAAACTAAAGCATTTTTCAAGAATGCATTTGATTTTGGCATGGTCAAATGGACTGGAGTTGACTAAAACCAAGAGAGGTTATTTTGAGAGTCCCCACATGCACCTATAGGTCTAAACGAAATGTTCCCACCTACTATGAATTCTGGGAACTACTCCATCAAAGTTTGGTAATTTTTCTGTCTTAGGGATCTTAAGGGACTTTGCTGGTAGCCTACTGCCCCAAATGATTGAGGCACTTAACACCATATTTTGTGATCAAATTTAGATTCAGATTCAGATGGAGACATGACTATCATATTTAGATGCCAATAAGACTGTTATAGTTATGTGGGTAGTCATAATAGTCCTAACTATCTAAGACTATCACACCTAGTCCTAGAGACAACCAAATTACTATTGATCACTTCATGCACATGATAATAACTTTATTCGTAAGGTTCTAAGAGGATTATTTTAGAGATTTTTCAATATAGACAAAAGGTGAAAGTTTGAATAAGATTGACCAAGTGCTCATAAAGGATTGTCATGCCATAACTAATTTATTCAGAAGGATAGTAATATTGATGTGTGATAGGTAAAAATCAGGTTGATAAGATCAAGCATAGCCATGAAAACATAACCCTACCATCATCAAAGAATCTAATCTAAATGAAATCAAAAGCATGCAATTCAAGAACAATATCACCTAGATTGTATGATTCCTTGTTTATGATGTGGATTACTTCTTCAACAATGAACAATTATGAAGATCAAAACTGCCATACTAGATGGATGATAGTGATAATAAGCTCAATGGATGCTAAAGTGCTCAATATGCTCAAGATGATAATGTAGGTGCTATGAGAATGCTAGATAGATGTAGTATGGAATGAGAGGGTGTTTATATAGAACTCAACCAAAATCAATCAATGGTGGAGATTTGGTGGCTATGTGAATGGCTAAGATTAAAAGATGATCATAGATGAATGTGTAGATGATAAGTGGAGGGAAGATGGGGCTTATGTGTGACCGTGTACATAAAAAGTACTACATGTGAAAGATATTAAATAAAAGATGTAGTACCACTTATCTTTTTAAATGAAAGATGCGCACATGTCGACTCATTGAGATGAATGATAAGAGAAATTAATTAAATAAATAAAATTTATTTAATTAATTAGAAAGTGGGTTTATTAGGGGATTTTAATTAAATAAATAAGATTTGTTTAATTAAAATAGAAGAAATAGAGATAATTAAATAATTAAAGATTTTTAATTATAGATTAGAAGAAATAGCTAATGAATTAATTAAATAAATATAAATTTATTTAATTAATAGAAGAAATAAATGATACGGATATTGCTCAAGTGTGTTAGACAAATGCAGATGGTAGCTAATGCGATATTTGAATGCTAATGATAATTAGGTCAATTTTGGGTGTCTACATTCTGCCCCTCTTTGATAAAATGCTTGTTAGAGCATTGTGTCAAAGAAGATATGATAATCACTTGATAAACAAGGTTATGCCCCAGTGTAACTGGTAGGTGATGCCCCCTCGAGAGGTAATCCAGACTTACTAGGAAGGGTTGGGTTGTCTCGCGATAAGATGAAAGGCTAGAAACCAAGGTTGACACGAAGAAAATGGGGGTTGGGGAGGGATAAAATGGGAAGAAATAATAGAATTAGGGTTTGGACAAGGGCTATAAATGGGACTATCAAGGGCAAATAGGCTCATTTGTGCTAGCTACGAGTAGAAATCTAGAGCTTAGGAGTGTGAAAAAGTTTGGAGTGCCAAGAGCTTTTAGGATAGTGATTCCACGTAGAGATCATTGTGCTGAGCGAGTGAGGACACATGGATGACCAAAGGGAGCAGGTGCACCAGTATGTTTTGAAACTTTTGCTAAAAGCATGATTTAAATAGGCTAAAAGCATCATAAATACACACATGTCACTAGAAGTGACTAGGTTAGCGGCTAGGCAATGCAGGTCACTTGCAGGATAAAAGCAGTCGCTTAGGGTAGTTGAGGTTGCATATAGGCACGGCTTAGTCACGTATAGAAAAAATGAGTCGCTTGTGGTCGACTAGTGGAAATAGGTAGGTGAAATGTGCATATGGCTAGAATAGGTAACTTATGGGGAAAAATGGACACTTGTAGAAAAATTACTTGCGTTTGAGGGATAGGTAGATGCATGTGGCAAATAGGTCGCTTATAGGCAAAGGGCATGCACATATAGATGTGTAGCTCGCTTGTAGTCAACAGTCACATGCATGTGGGAAGTAGGTCACATTTAAGCTAAGAGCATGCATAGATAGTAAAATAAATTGCTTATGATCAATAGATAGTCGCATGTAGAAAAGTGAATTGCTTATAGTAGGTATAGTCAGGTATAGCATGCAAAAGGCAATTTTGATAGCACAAAACTGATACGGTGAGCGGAATGATGCAGGATGTACTACCACCATTATTATCGTGAGAGCCACATCCCATAGATTTGCGGTTGGTGAGACTACTGGATGCAGAGGAGCAGGTAGTGTTAGAGATCCTCACATTGGAACATGTATCTAGATTGGAGCTAGTTTAGGCACATGAAGGATTGATGACGTCAATGGTGGAGTGATGGAGGAGAAAGCATAGTTTCTTCTTATTACCAACAGGAGAGGCCATGATCACACAAGAGGATGTGTTGCAAATTCTGCATGTTCCTATTGATGGAGATAGGGTGGATTATGATCCTGATATGGGTCCAGCTGCATTCAAATGATTATTTGGGACTCCAGATATTAGAGCAGAGGGCTCAAAGATTTCTATGGCGAGGATGGAGGAGCTATGTGATAGGTTACAAGTAGTTGTGGCTTTTATCAGATGGCTAGTGGGTGATAGATGAGCTAAAGGATTCCCTATAGAATGAGGGATAGTGATGGAGGGGATGTTCTCCTATGGGATGAGATATGCATGGGTGAAGTGTGTGTTGAGACAGCTCTATCATTATCTACATGACTATTCCTATATGTTCAGGGCTAGTATGTTAGCTGGAGTCATAGTTTTGCATATATGGGCCTATGAGCATATTCCCGTGACCACGCCAGATGGATGGGTGGCTAGAGCAATAGGAGATCCTTATGCGAGGATGTATAGAGGAGCTTTGACATACCAGTAGCACAGAGGAATAATGTACTGGCAGAGGATATTAGATAAGGTGGATAAATTTATATGGAGGCCATGCCTAGGATGTGAGAGATGGGATGAAGAGGATAGATAGCTTGTCTATGCTAGGTAGGAAAGATATATTTTTGGGCATAGGATATATATTATAGAGTGCTATTTGCCTAAGAGGGTTTTGAGATAGTTTGCGTTGCCACAAGCAGTACCAATTGGTGATGCCATTTTTAGGAGGACTCGACAGGAGGTGTTTGATTAGGGGCTGGAGGTAGTGGTTGACATAGCTTTGGCAAAGAGAGAGGGGCTATAGCCAATTGTATGGCAGTGGGGACAGGGTCCTGCAAATCCAGGCACACTACCAGATTATGATGCATACTGGGTGATAGTGAGACCAACTCAACTAGTGAGGGTTGGTGAGATAGGACAGATAGAGATGGAGAGACCAGTCAAGAGGAGATGATGATGGGCTCCACCAGCACAGGTTGTAGTGCTGGAAGCTCTAGGGATATAGGTATAAGGATAGGCACAGGGGCAGCTTCAGATACTAGCACAGCTTGAAGGTCAGATATTAGGAGGTGATGATGTTGGGATTTAGTAACTGCAGAGGAGGATTAGGGAGGAGAGGAAATGGAGATAGCAGGCTCAGATGAGGTTGAGGAGAGTGGAGTTAGACAAGCATCATGCAATGATAGGATTATGGCATGCGAGAACACAAGCTCAGACATACCAGGCTTAGTTACAGGCTAGAGCACAAGTTGGGGATGGGCAGGATGATGGTGCACTTGCTAGAGTGATAGGGGAGAGAGATGCAACTAGGAAGCATGACTAGATGATGAGAGTGGAGTGAGACACTGCCATTCAATAGATGCAGGTGATGAGGGCTGAGAGATGGTTTGCGGATAGAAAGGGATACAGTTGTTCAGCAGTTACAGGTGATGACTGGCGAGTGGGATAGAGTAGTGGCTGCATTGGGTGCAAATGGAGATACTATGTATCTAACCACACAGCTGACATAGGTATAGGGAGAGATAAGGAGGGTACAGGGAGAGGCTAAGTATTATAGAGGCTTATACTATGGAGGTGTACCAGCAGAGCAGAGGCACCCTAGCTTCAGAAGTAGGTCAGGAGCTTTGGGTTCATGGACGACAAGTGGATCTTGATTTGTAGCATCAGTGATGGGACCACAGAGAGATAGGGGGACAGGTGTAAGACCTAGTGGTGGTGGTCAGGGCGAGGGAGTTTCCAGTAGTCACTAGGGCTACATTGCTTATGTATATGATATTGTATCATGATGAGGCCTAGAGCTGATTGTACATACATTTTTTATGGCCCATTTGTATAATTTGCAGACACTTGTATATGGACACATGTATATATATATATATATATATATATATATATGATGGCTTTGGTTCTATATGATTATGGATGCACAAATGGTATTATGATGGTTATGCATGTTATATTTTTACTTTCATGGTTTATATGAATGTTTATGCAAATGGAATGAATATGTGAATAGAAAAATGGTAATGTATTATGCTAATGGTAAGGAGGTTATTATGATAACGCAAATATGTAGATGGTAATGATAATGATATAAGCATATGCATGTCTAACACACTTTTTTTTGTAGGATAAGAGATGTGGAAGAGAAAGGTGGAGGGAAAGATTGATCATGGTTGAGTACTACATAGGTGTATGATGGAATAGATAGATGGAAAGGATAAATAGAATGGCAACTTTTTTAAAGTAATTGGTTAGAATTTAAAAGAAAATGCAATCCTTATGTTTCATATAGCATATTGATGTTATGCACCAAGGTATAGAAGACCAAGGTGTTGAGATACCCAATGAAAAACTAACATACTACAATCTTGTCTGAACATATGAGGTCAAGATGTTGAGCCAACATACACAAGATATGAATAGCAGCTAGTGTTCCAAGATGGACTTTGATGCTACAAGCAATGGTTTGAGCTTATCTCCACTACACATTGTGATACCTTACTGGTTATATGTATGGAGTTAGTCTTAACATAGAATAGTCTCAAGTGCATAAGAGATTGTTTAGCTTCTCAGATGCTAGAGATAATACAAGATGCTAATCCCAACACGTACAACATAGTAATATGCATAGGAAGAGAATAAGATCATCCAGCAGACATAGCATATGAAAGCAATATAACCATGCCCTAGTCCTTACTTCATCACAACATACCAAGATATGATAGATCAAGGTAGTCTTGATTAGGCATAGGAAAGGGACAAAAGATAAATCAAAAGATAAAACAAAAGATACTATCTATTGGTGTCTAAATCGGCAGAGGGTTTGCCAGTTCCAATGCATAGGCAGATTCGGCCAACAGATATGGGAGGTTATGTGAGCTGCCTCTCCTTCACTTTTGGTTCTGCCGCACCAAGGGGGGTGTCCCTATAGCTAAATATTTGATCTTGACTCACCCAATGACAGAAAGATTTAGCTTTACAACAACAGGCAGAATACTCTCATGTGTGGACCAAGACATGCATGATACATCACAAGTTTGACAACATTCTTGGACATAACTAACTGGTTGAGTATGAGAGCATGCAGGGGTCCTATTTCTACTCCTACAAACTAACAGGTTGGAACTTTGAAGTGGTTTGTATTAATGTTTTGGATGCAAGATAGGGGGTTTTGGATCATAACTACTACACAGGGAGCAGACTGGTGCCTATCTCAGGGCAAGGAGTCAACTAGACGTATACAAGTGAATGGTTTGCACTGGCACTCAAGTTTCAAGGGGTCAGATTGGTGTTTGCCTTATGAACACCACCCAAAAATGAGTATTTAGCTGCCTCTACTTACACATATCCTAGCTGACATACATTCTTCTCCATACTTAACCTAAAATAGTTTAACCACTCCTTGAATGGAAGTTAGAGATCAAGCATGCAATATAGCAAATTTGTATCCTAGAATCTAAGAAACCCTTAGCAACTAGATTCAAAAGAAGCTATGCATATAGAAAATGGAGAAAAGCAACTAAATACATGCAAGAATGCATTTTTCATATGAAACAACAATGAAACTAAACATGTGTGCAACATACATTTGAAATGCAACTCATAAACTCCAAAAAAGAGATAGAACAGCCAAGAAAGGCTTTGTTCTTCATTATTTTCCCAAAAATTTTGCCCAAGTCTTCAACAACCTAAAAATGAGTGACATAGCCTGCTATATAGCAAGAATGTGTACTCAGCAATCAAGTAACATGACATATCAAAATTTTTCCAGATATAATGCACCAAGAATGGCACCCAAATCATTCAATGTCCAGGCAAAATAGGAAGGAAAAACAAGTGAGATCAGGGAATGTGCATCTGTCTGAAGATTTTCCTCTTAAAGATAGTGGTTGACCTATCAATCATCAAGCAAAGCTTCTACAATCTCTGCCATTAATGCCAACCTACCTGTGGCCTTCTAGAGACGTAATAGTGAATGCACCAGAAGTTTTCTCTACCTGAAAATAGATACATATACAAAGAAATACCTTTTCTACTTGAAAGTTTAAAACTGGTCGTCGATTCATTTCCTCCCGCAGAGATCAATGGCCTCAAATCACCTTGAAAAGTCACCAGCCAATGAAATTGTGCCACGTAGGCACCCCTTGCTTATATCGTTGACTTTTCTGCCATATTTTGCCTTTTTTCGTCTTATATATGCAAGCGCATATACATACAATAGCCAAATACAAGGCGAACCCCAAAATATTATAAATCAAATTGAAATTGGGTTTAGGTCTAGCTTGTATATTTTCTTTTGCATCTTCACTTTGTATATTGCATATACAAACGTAATACACATTCTGCAGATTTCAAATTTTATAAAACAGATTGGAAACCTTTTAAAATCCAGCCTTGTATCTTCAAACTTTGTACATTGGCATATACAAGCACTTTATCATACAAGCCGCGGACCCCAAATTCTTATGAAACATATTAAAATTGCTTTTGGGTCTGGGCTGCATGTCTTACCTTTGTATAATCACTTTGTATATTGCATATACAAATGCAATATACAACCAATGGACCCCAAATCATTTATCTGCTAAATCACAATTTCCTTCACGTCTGGGCCTTGTATGTGCACTTTGTATATACCCTTTGTATATAGCACATACAACCCAAGACATACGAGTGGCGGGCCCCTTCATGTCTTTGAATGCTTTGTTGACTTTGACTGCCTTGCACATTTCACTTGTATCTTTCACTTGTATGTGCGCTTGTATATTGGATATACATACAATGCAAACATACAAAGGAAATACTTTGACCTTTCAACTTAGCCATTGTATGTATGTGCGCCAGGTCTAATTTGATAATATTTGGAATCTGCCCCTTGCATATTCTGCTTTGTATGTTTCTTTGTATGTGCAAACATACAATCGGTGGACCCCATCAAATGTATCTCCTGCTTTGTATATTGCCAAATGTACAAGACCCCTTGTTTCTTTTCATTGCATGTATCTTTGACATACATTTTCCTTTGCATATGCATCAACCGTCAAGGAGACTTTAGACTCAGCTACCGATGAAGCTTGTTTTGCCGATGAAACCTTTGTACATCACCCATTGTATATCTGCTTGCATCTTTTCCATTGTATGTAGCCATTGTATGTCTAAACATACAAAACTGATATACAAACAAACTCAACATACAACTACAGAATATTCTAGGAATCTATGAAAGATTCCCCAATGTATATGCACCTATTCCAAACCTAATATGCATACAAGGAGGCATATAACTGATTTTTATTTTATTTTTTGAAGTTCGATTGAGCATTCTGCAAGCCCGCTAATGTACATTTGAACTTGCATGTATATACAAGTGGCCTTGTATATACAAAGGCACATGCAAAAAACTATTTTTTGCAATTTTAAACTGCAAAGGCCAAAACACTTAGAATTTTTTTGATTTTTTGTGAATGGGCCTACAGATTTAAATGCTTAAACTTGAGTGTTTATGTAGGCACCAACACTGTCATCACATTCTCTTGCCAAATTTAAGTACTCTTGGATAGGTTCAAGCTGGTGCCTTGTTGAGAGGAAAGCTGCATCTTGTTGAAGGCTAAAGATGTTGATAAAATGCTTATAGCAAATGTTGGCTTAAGGCATGAGACAAATAGCTTCTAGTTTATTCTTAATTGGTAAAAGTGCTTGAGCTTTCAGTATATAGATAGTCTACTTCTTGCTTAAGTTGATAAAAAAGAAGAAGATGAAATATGAAAGAAGATGAAGAAGATGGGGTGGATCATCTGTGCTTGAGTACTGGATACTTCCTTCGTATTCCAGACTGCCTACATACCCTATTTCTATGAGATCAAAGCACATTATAATGATGATGAGACATGATGAATATTTAGTTATGGGTTTATTGATGATGTAAGTGATGAAAGATAAAAGAAAGGGATATGAAATATCGAAGGATGATTAGAAAAAGGATGAAAAATGAATGATGAAAGAAAGGGAGCTATCATCTTTTCCTGAATCAGAGTGCTTCCTTTGCATCTCAGATTGCCTACATACCCTGTATCCATGGGATCAAGGCTTTAACGATAGAGCTGGTGATGTAGCTCTTACTTATTGCATTGGTTGATGTAAAAAGGTCAACTTTATTGCTTGGATTTTTTGCAGTTTTGATTTTTTTAGATTTTGAAATGTTTTGGTGATGTTTGGACTATGCTTTGATCTTGATTGCAAATATTTGTTGTGTTAGAATTTGGATGGATGTTGTGCTTGAAGTTGTATGTTTGTTGTGTTATGAGCTAAGATGTTTGTTGTGTTATGATCTAGAGCTATAGGTATCCACTTCCAAATAAGGCTCAACAAGTGCCCCCAGTGTGGGATTATGGTTTTATTATGGAGAAGTTGTGGTGAATACAGTTGTGGGATCAAGATACTAAGGTGCCAAATGATATAAGTGCCTCATCAAACACCAAACTGTAAAAGCTAGCAAGGCAGAGGGGAGGACGGAAAACTATGTTAAGGATGTATAAGGGATAATGGCTTACAAGGTGAGATGTGGATTATGACATGGATTATATAGGATATATGGTGAAGTATGCTACGAAAAACTAGTACCGAAACAAACTAAGCGGATGATATATCTAGTCACTACACATAGCACCTATTTGCTAGGTTTTCACTACAGTACTTATCCAAGGTGCCTGTTTACAAGGATTTCACTAGAGGATGGATTTATTTATCTTTTTTTTTGGGATAGCTAAGATTCATGGATAAAACTTCTTAAGGTGGATGATGTTAACTAGTTCATCCAAGGGAATACCCTCAAGTGTTGAAAGAGTGTATGCACCTGATCCATAAGCCAATTAGGTTCAAACTTGCCTTATTTCTCACGTTGTTGCTAATTCTTTTGGTTTGCTTTAAGAACAAGGTCCCCAACTTGAAATTTGTGCTCCCTGATTTTCTTGTTTTAGTTGTGGTATAGACGGTCCTGATAGACTTGGAGATGGTTGAGAGCTAAAAGATGTCATTCATCTAATAGCTCAAGATCATGGAGTCTAGATACTCGATATTTTTCATCTAAAATAGTATGCTGGAAAGACACTCACAGTGAGGGGATCTCAACCTCAATAGGTAGGATAGATTCAATACCATACACAAGGGCATAGGGTGTAGCTCCAGTTGGAGTTTTGATACTTGTTTGATAAGCCCATAATGTAGGATTGAGTTGTAAATGCCAATCACGACCAGCTTCATTGACTGTCTTTTTAAGGATTTTGATAATTGTTTTGTTAGAAGCCTCAGCTTGGCCATTACTTTGTGGATAATAAGGTGTAGAGAATCTATGTTGAATATGAAACTTGTTACAAAGATATCTGACCTCTTGATTCTTGAAAGGATGACCATTATAAGTGATAATGGCTTGCGAAACTCCATACTGACAAATGATATAGTGGAGGATAAACTTAGATATTTGCTTGCCAATAATATAGGTCTTTGGTATTGCTTTCACCCACTTTGTGAAGTACTTAGTGGTGCAGTTATGATAAACTTATGACCGTTTGATGAAGTAGGATGGATTTTACCTGTGAGATGAAGTCCCCACTGCAAGAATGGCCAAGGAGTGGTAATAGGCTGAAGTTCATGTGCTGGTGCATGTATTAAATCTCCATGTTTTTGACATTGTAGATATCTTTTTGCAAATTGATGTGCATCTTTCTCCATAGTTGGCCAATAGTATCTAGCTCATAGAAGTTTCTTAACAAGGCTAGGGCCAGCAGAATGTGATCTGCAAACACCTTCATGTACTTCATGTAAGGCAACCTTTGCTTCCTCAGAATCAAGGCATCTAAGAATAATACCATCAAGACTCCGGTGATATATGGTGTCTCCTAAGATAGTATAGCGAGAGGCTCGACGGATGAAGGTTTTGCATTGGGTATTAGATAGTTGTAGTGGAAAGGCTTGATTGCAGAGATACTTGTATATGTCCTTGTACCAAGGTGAATTGGGACCAACAATCTCATAAATGAGCTCAAATTGCAGTACTTCAAATGTTGGAATCAAAATCTATTCAACCAGGAACTCACACTTATGTGTATTGGATGGCATATCTAGGAGAGATCCAATCATAGCCATGGCATCTACTGCTTTGTTATGTATCCTTGGAATCTGTTCAAAGGTGATAGTGTCAAAATATTTCTTGAAATCATCGACCATTAGCTTATATGGAAGGAGCTTCTCATATTTTGTTTGATATTCATCTAAGACTTGTCTAATAACCAATTGAGAATCACCAAAGACTTGTAGCTATTTGATAGCCCATTGCACTGCCATGTGTAATCCTGTAATTAAAGCTTCATATTCTACTATGTTGTTTGTACATGAAAATGCAATTTTGTATGATTTCAGGATACAATCTCCTTAAGGGGTAACAAACAATATCCCTACCCCTGATCTATGTTGTGTGTAAGATCCATCAAAATATAGTTGTCATAGTGTTGGTGAAGTTAGATTAAACAATTCTTCATCAGGAAACTCTGGATGTATTGGTTGAATATCTGTAATAGGTGCTGCGGCTAACTGATCAACAATAACTTGTCCTTTTATGGCCTTACAATCCACATATTGTATGTCAAATTCACTTAGAATCATAACCCATTTTGCTAGTCTGCCTATAAGGATTACTTTAGAAAGAAGATATTTGAGTGGATCAACAATAAATATGAGCTTTGTTGTTTGGTTCAACATATAATGTCACAACTTTTAGGAAGCAAACACCAATGCCAAACATGCTTTTTTCCATAGGGGAATAATTAAGTTAGTATCCCACAAGAGTTGTACTAATGTAATAAATGGTTTGTTCCTTTCTCGAATCATCATGCTGAGCTAACAAGGCCCCCAATGCTATTGTCATTGAGGATATGTAGAGTAGTAGTGGGCGATCAAGTATAGGAGGTACTAACATAGGAGGTGTTGCTAAATATTCTTTTATTTTGTCGAAGGCCTGTTGACACTTTTCATCCCACTTAAATGGTTCACCCTTGCAAAGAAGGTGTTGGAAAGGATGACACTTATCTGCTAGTTGTGAGATAAATCTGCGAATGGATTGTAACCTTCCTTGTAGACTACGAAGCTGCTTATTATTTGCTGGGGAAGTCATTTCCATGATAGCTTTTACTTTGTCCAGATCCACTTTTATTCCTCAGTGAGATACAATGTATCCCAACATTTTTCCAGATGTTACACCAAATACACATTTCTTTGGGTTCAACCTAACTTGATACTTCTCTAGTCGATCAAATATTTATGCCAATACCTGTAGATGTCCTTCTCTTTTTTTGGATTTCTCTAGAATATCATCAACATAGTCTTCCATGAAAGTGTGAAAGAGGTCATGGAAAATAACTATCATGGCTCATTGATAAGTAGATCCCACATTCTTGAGACCAAAAGGCATTACAACCCAATAGTATGTACCCCATGGATAAATGAATGATGTATTGTCTTGATCTTCCTCTGCTATTTTGATTTGGTTGTATCCTAAGAATCCATCCATCAAAGATAACATTTTATGTCTAGATATGAGATCTACAATGTTGTCTATGCTTGGTAATGGAAGTCATCTTTGGGACATGCTTTATTAAGATCTCTGAAATCTGTACAACAACAAACTCGTCCATCAGGTTTTGCTGCAGGTACCAATTTTGAAACCCACTATGGATAATCAATAGGCTTTATGAACTTTACTTCTAAGAGCTTCTGAATTTCTACCTTAACCAATAGAGCTACTTGTGGATGCATTTTGTGCAATTTTTGTTTGACAGGTTTTGCATTAAGAGACACTGCTAAATGATGTACCACAAGTGAAGGGTCTAGACCTAGCATGTCAACATAGGTCCATGAAAAATTGATAACTCTTTTCATGAAAAATGCTATGAAATCTCTTCTTTCTTGTTCTAATAGTGAGGTTGCCAAATATGTGACCTATGGATTATGTTCTGTGCCCAAGTTCATGTCTTGTGATTTTTCAACTAGCACTATTGATTTATCATGATAGTCTGTGGCATCAGGAAGATCAAATCCTCCATCCTTGGGCATCTCAGAGAGGTTTTCACCCTCAGATACATCCTTTATTTTTACTTTTTCACAGTCAAGAGGCACCTTTCAGTTTTCACCTAATGACCTATCTTTTTTTATTTTATTTATTTCACTTTTGCGCTTGAAGGATTTGATACTTCCACTAAAATATGCTAGTTTAGGGAGATCCATCATGAAGCCTTCTTTGTGATCACCCAATGGAATGCCTTGTCATAATCCCATGAATTCAGCAATAACTTCATCATTTTTAAATGTATCCAATATCAGTGCCCCCTGTTGGTCCCAATCGACAAGGTCAGGATATACGAGTGAAAGGGTATGGGATGAAGTGTGTCAGCTAGATGAAGTTGTGGAGATCATGAAGATGGAGTTTTCTTGAAATAGGTCAGTAATATGAAGGAGGAGTCATCGATGGTATCCGTATTAGATGTCTCTCCTACTGAGGAAGGTCTACCTTCCATATCAAAAATACACTTAATGTCCTTGGAAGGTGGTACCTCTTACTGATAGCCAAGGCCTTGTTTATTAAACTTCTTAGACACAAATGGGTTCAAGAGGTCCTTGTTCCTGTGATCCCAATCCACCATGTCCTTTACAACCCATGTTCTTAATGATGTAGAACCCATTGTTATATCGCTCTACTTCAAGTTAGACTTGGTCGTTCTCATCATAGAATATCCAAGAGTCAATGTCATCAATAACTTCATCATCCAAGAATCCACCTTTAATGAATACTGTTGGAGGTGCTTTTATGATAGTAGTGGATGAAGATGGATTAGATGTAGAAAGTTTACCATGAGATTTAGGAGATAAGGGAAGAGTTCAAACACAACAAGATTCTTGCAATGTGTACTAACCCAGGCCGTGTTCGGTGTATGCGATACGGAGATTGGAAGAGGCTTTTCTAGATGATGGCTTGAGTAAGGTAGATGGATCGACATATGAGGATGAGGGATATGCTTCAGTGTTGATAGGAATATGGTTAGGGATTTGATATTTAGCTTGGAAAGCATGACAAAATTCAAACGGATTGGGATCAGCATGAATAGTAATTTTGATATTGTTATGTGGAAACTTGAGACATTGATGGTATGTGGAAGGAATGGCTTTGAGAGCATGAATCCATGGATGACCAAGAATGATGTTATAAGGAAGCTCAATATCAAGAACTTGACAACGAGTGTCAGTGGTGACCGGTCCAACTTGAATAGGCAAGTGAATAATCCCTTTAGTATCTCTCTCAACATCATCATAAGCTTTGATAGTAATGACCTTAGAAGTATCAACATCCTTCTCAAAATATCTCAATTGTTTTATTAATTTTAAAGAACATATGTTAAGACTAGCACCACCATTAACTAAGATTCATTTGATACGACATTGTTTAACAAACACTTCTATGTGGAGAGCTTTGTTATGTGATGAGTTGATGGAAGGATGAAGCTCTTTATTAGAAAAGGTGAGATGGAAAGGGGCTCCAATGCTAGCCACCATAGATTGAAATTGAGTGGTATTGATATCATTGGGCACCAAAGATTCTTGTAAGGCTTTATCAAGGATAGCTTTGTGGGTAGGGGATATGTGAAACAATTCAAGGATGGAAATATGTGCAGGTGTTTTAAAAAGGTGGTCAAGGATATTGTAACTAGAAGATGGTCGAGGAGGATGGACAGGTGCTCCTTGAATAGTAATGCAACCTCTTTGGGTAGTCACAGCGCAGTTAGGTGCTTTGCCTTGGATGGTAATAGTAGAAAGGCGAGCGTGGTCAATGTGGCCAATAGTAGATGATTCATAGTTATATTGAATGGCATTCCCAGCATGGGGGTTACTTGGTTTATCATGAGATGGAAGTGGATTCTTAAAAGAATCTAGATCATAATTCGATCTTGGTTGTTGTGTTGGTTGTGTTGTTGGAGGTGTGATTTTGATTAAACCTTGATCGATGCAATCTTGAATAACATGCTTTAAGTGCACACAACTATTTTTCTTATGTCCCCTGACCCTGTGATAATCGTAATACTCATTTTCTGTGTACAAGGAGCTTTGAAGAGTAGTTCACCATTGGGTGGTGCATCTGGTAACATGATATCTCCTGCTTGGAGAAGCTTTTGAAAGATAACTTCCATGGGTTCCGCTAATGGTGTGAATTGGCATCAAGGATTTGAAGTTTGTCATTGTTAAGTTCATTGAAAAGTTTGAGTTACTGTAGATGTGGCTTGAATGTTAATAGGAGCTTTCATTGCATGTATATTCTTTGCGTCTAAAACACTGTCATTGACAACATTCTTGTTTTATTAGGATTTATCATTGGAGTTTTGAGGATTGTCTTTGCTATCTTTGAAAATCTTGATAGTGCCTTTAGCAATTAAAGTGTGTTCAATGATGGTTCCTTTGGAAACAAGTTCATCAAAGGTATTAGCACTTTGCAGTTGTAGTTGAAATGAAAGCTCAAGATGAAGATTTTGAACAAAAGATATTGAGCTGTTGTTTCTCTGGTATTTCCCATGATAGTTTGCTACCCATATTATGCCATCATTGAGTGAATGCAAAGAAAGCTTCACCATTGCATTGTTTATTGTTTACAAGATCATTCATGTTCTCTTCATGTTTAATGTTAAATGCAAAATGTGACCGGAACTTACTTGCTAGTTCCACAAAAGACTTAATGCCTAGAGGTAAGTGAGAGAACCATTCAAGAGATTGTCCTGCTAAGCTTTGGGGAAATAGTCTCAAAAGATATGTATTGCCTTGAGAAACATTGAGACACATGACAAAGAATGCTCTAAGATGGTCATCCAGATTTCCTTTAGCTTTGTACTTGTCAAATTGTGGAATTTCAAAGTGTGGTGGAAAAGGTGTCATATGAAGTGACTTGTCAAATGGATAAGTGCATATGTTGTCCAAGGAAAATGATTTCTTGCCTTGGCCTATCGCTTTGTTAATCATTTGTTGAACATCCACCAAAGACAATTGCTATTATTGCAAAGGGTGTTGTTGGTTCAGAAGTGGAGTGTAATATGATGTATATTGTGGCTGCTATTGTGGGATATATGAAGCCGTGACTATTTGTTGAGGTTGCGAACTCACAATATATGTCATGTAGGATTAGTATGTGACACATATGTGTTTAAAGATTGTTGTCCATGAGACACAAATGGTGGTTGAGTATATTGCGATGAATTAGGACCAAGGTTTTGCATCACATGAGAAGTAGAGGATGGATTGGTGTTGGTCAATGGTTGTGAGTTTGGAGTAGGGTTTGTGACATGGTAAGTGAAGGAAGGATTGGTAGATGTAGAAGAAGGATGGACATTTGGGTTTGTATTTTGGACAACATGAGGGTTGGTATATGTCACATATTGGGTGACGATGGGCAATTCTTGAGTGGTATAAGATGGATTGATGGCTTGTGAAGGATTGTAAGAAGATGGTTGAAGTGATGTAAGTGGGTCAACATGAGAGACCTTCGCACTAAGATTAGCTTGTGAAATAGTAGGCGGGTCATTCATGTCAATGAGACTAACATTGGGGTTGTATGATGTGTTAGATGGATCCTTGGAAATTGTGGATACCATATTAGTAGTGGTAGGGATATGGGGTGTGGTTTCTACATGTTATGCAATAGGAATAGTGGATTGCAATGGTTGCAAGATGTGGACAAGTTGTGTTGTTTGAATAGCTTGGGAAACTTGTGGAATATGGGATGTGGGGATAGCTTGTGACATGATAGGAGTTTTCTCTTAGGCAACATGGATAGTTTGTGTTACTTAAGGTACTAATACGGTCATGGTAGGAGAAGGGGTATGTTGTGAGACATGAAAAGGTAGAATGTTTAGACTTTGTGAAAAGAAAGGGAGCACACTAGTTAGGGTGATCAAAGGTTCTAAAGTGTACTTCGAGCATGGTGGGTCAAAGGATGTAACAATGGGCAATGAAAGATGGATTTTGCAACATGGTATGTGATGGTGTGACTAGGGTAGATGGTCCCTTTGCAACAACAGCAGGAGTGTTTGGATCATTCTCTCGAATAGTGGATATGTCAAAATCTCTTGGTAGTTTAGCTCCCATATGTGCTAATTGCAAGAAATAGCAATTAGGATCGAATAAAACAAGTCTCTTGAATTGATCCCATACATGTGTATCTCTAAACTCTAATAAGTCTTCTTGGGATTGTTCTTCATAAGTCTCCAAAAATGTTTGAGGTTGCACTTGTGAGGATGATTCTCCAATGGTATATCCCTCAGGCACAAACATGTGAGGAGGCATGCCAGTCGTAAATTGAGTTGCATCTCTAAAAGATGTGGATCTAGATTGTTGCATCTTATCTTCCATCTCAGCTCGCAATTTTGCTTCCATTTTAGCTCTATATTGGCTCCTAGTTTGAGACATGATTGTTGATGTTGAAAGTTGGACTTTTAGTTTGCTAAGGTTGAGACCCAAAAATGATGGTTCCTAGTTGGTTGATTGGTTGTTGGTTTGCTTTGCTAGTTTGTTGTTTTCTTTGTTGTTGGGTTGTTTGGTTGATTGTTGATGTTGTTTGGTTGACAAACTTCCCTAGAGGATAGCTCACACACTCAAAGGGAAAAAAGGTAGTTGATGTTGCTATTTATTGATGTTGTTGTTTACTGATATTGATAAGGCTAAAGCCAAAAGATGTTTTGTTGATGTTGGATTAATTGTTGGATGTTTTAGTTTGTTGATTTGAGGTCTCAAAAATATGGAAAGTCCACAAAGTCCAATTGTTTGCTATGCTCAAGATAGAAGACAAAGTCCAATTGTCTGTAAATGATTAAAAGTAGGTCTGAAAGCTAGTGTTGAAGCTAAACAAGTTGAAAATGTAGCTGGTTTGGCTAAATTGTTGGGTTTTGCTGATATTGAGCTAGAGGTGATAGATTCTTCATTTCCTTCATTCCCTGCTTCCCTCCATCCTTCGATCATCCTTGTTGGATTCCTTGCTTTGGTGCTTCCCTGCATGGATCAATGCTTGGTGTGCATCCTTCCCTGCTTGCTTCCTTCATCCTTCGTTCCATCCTTCGTTTCCACGTTCGGTTGTTACTGTCCTAACCGGGTGGCTTGCATGCGTATGATTAGATTTGAAATCTTTTGACTTGCCCCTCTCTCTATTGCATTTGGAAGTGGAATATGTTTATTAATAATTGGTAGCTCAGATGCGACATAGAAAAAATGACAGGTGACTAATAATAGCTCAAAAGTGATCTAGTTTTAATGCAGGTAATAGGGTACAGTATTAGCCAGAAGTGAGCGAGTTTCCTATAAGAAAGTAGTTTTGGTTCAAAAATGATTTTCTACATATTAAAGGCAACTTAGTTTGGACCAAAGGTGAGTGGCCGTTGTTTAAAAGTGACTAGATTTAAGAAGAAGACAACTGACTGTTGTTTAAAAGTGATTTGGTTGTCTATATGCAGGTAGTTAAAGCTCAAAAGTGATCTATGTCTGTTAGGGAATATGTTTGAATTATGTTTTTGACAAGAAAATAGTGATTTCAGTCACTCACACTCACAACAATCACAAACTTGTACAACCTAGGCAAGGAAAGGACTGTATTTGTTGAGTCCCCTAGCTGTGCTTATTCAAAGCGGATAACTTCAAGATCTTGGTAGCACCAGCTCCTCCTTACATTCCACTCACTTCTCATGCATACCAAAATCTAGGTTTCCTAAGGCTTGTCCCCCAAGAAGCCTTAGGATTGTCCCTACTATCTCTACTAAGAACCACGTGAATCAAGGCAGCTTCAAAGGTCCCACCTTTTGCATCAAAAAATAGAGGGTTTTTGGCTACTACACAAGGTTTCTAATAAGGGCATCCATTCAGGTGGCTATACGTGCAGTAGCACTACACTTCGTTATGGAGTCTCCCATCCTTCAAGGGTTATGCCTTGGAGGATTTTGGGGGAGGTTAGTTGTCGGTATAACACAACAACACCCATTGTTTGTGGCTTTCGATACAAATACTTTTCTTATATAGTAGTTCAGAAGGACTTGGCTTTAGCCCGTTACCATTTGGGTCATATCCCTTCTCACGTGCCAGGAAGGTAGGCCCTCTAAAGATAATAACAAGTTATCATACACCCAAGATTCATTTGATAGGCAAGGGGAGAGGATACTTTTATTATTAAATTTGGGTTACAAACATGCACATTCAAGCAATCAAGAAAGATAAATCAAACATGGAGCAAACAATGATTCATTTTAAGCACCAAGCCCAAATGTTTCTAAATTAGTGAAAAAAACTTAAGTCTTGGACCAATCAGAGCTGCAACAGATATGTTAGTAGTTTGATAACCTCCTTTTCTTGGATAGTCGATAAGATGCTACAAAAATACCTAATTAGTAACCAAGAAAACTGATCTACAAATGATACAGACAGAATGTGATAGTTGCCAGAGGTGATCAACTATTGATCAGAAGCAACCTGTATTCTTCCAAAAGTGAACTGTTATAGATTAGAGGCAATGCTAGTAAAACCATGTGTGAATTGATAAAGCTCATAAGTGATGCAAAAAGGCAATAGGTGACTGCTTACAGATAATAAGTGATCTAGATCTGTGACAAAACAAGATATAACAAAAAACCCTAATTTTGTAGAAAGCGAGCCAAATAGCTAAAACCGGTCATTGTCAGATTAAAAGTGATGCAAATAAGGACATAAGCGAACATTGTTAGCTTGTAAGCGATGAAAAAAAAGGTAATAAGTGACTGTTGTTTGCTCAAAAGTGATCTGGAAAATGCTATAAGCAGTAGGTTTTGGCTTAAAAGTGATACATATAATTAGATAGCGACTTGTTTTCTCTTAGAAGCAACCGAAACTTGCCATAAGCGCTCGAAAACTTGATCTTCACAAAAACAACTTCAAATAACAAAGTTAATCAAGGATGTGAGTCCCACCGGGCATGCCAAAATGTGATAGGTAAAAGTTAGGTTGATAAGATCAAGCATATCCATGAAAACCTAACCCTACCATCATCAAAGAATCTAATCTAAATGAAATCAAAAGCATGCAATTCAAGAACAATATCACCTAGATTGTATGATTCCTTTTTTATGATGTAGATTGCTTCTTCAACAATGAACAATTATGAAGATCAAAGCTGCCATAATGGATGGATGATAGTGATAATAGGCTCAATGGATGCTAAAGTGCTCAATATGCTTAAGATGATAATGTAGGCTCTATGAGAATGCTAGATAGATGTGGTATGGAATGAGAGGGTGTTTATATAGAACTCAACCAAAAGCAATCAACGGTGGAGATTTGTTGGCTATGTGAATGGATAAGATTAAAAGATGATCATAAATGAATGTGTAGATAACAAGTGGAGGGAAGATAAGGCTTATGTGTGACCATGTACATAAAAAGTACTACATATGAAAGATATTAAATAAAAGATGTAGTACCACTTATCTTTTTAAATGAAAGAGGCACACATGTCGGCTCATTGAGATGAATGATAAGAGAAATTAATTAAATAAATAAAATTTATTTAATTAATTAGAAAGTGGGTTTATTAAGGGATTTTAATTAAATAAATAAGATTTATTTAATTAAAATAGAAGAAATAGAGATAATTAAATAATTAAAGATTGTTTAATTATAGATTAGAAGAAATAGCTAATGAATTAATTAAATAAATAAAAATTTATTTAATTAATAGAAGAAATAAATGATAGGGATATTGCTCAAGTGTGTTAGACAAATGCAGATGGTAGCTAATGCGATATTTAAATGCTAATGATAATTAGGTCAATTTTGGGTGTCTACATCATGAAATTTGGATTGATTTTGATTTCATTTGAGTTGGTGTGATGGAGTT
Organism: Cunninghamia lanceolata; assembly: GCA_027924645.1. Taxonomy (NCBI): domain Eukaryota; kingdom Viridiplantae; phylum Streptophyta; class Pinopsida; order Cupressales; family Cupressaceae; genus Cunninghamia; species Cunninghamia lanceolata. The sequence goes on along the minus strand of BSBN01000068.1, from coordinate 13,919,468 downwards.
TAATATGTTCAATAAGTTTCAGATATGACTATCCTAACACTACAAACCATTGAAACACACATGAAGGAAATCTAAATTGCTGAAATACATAATGTGCAATTCACAGAGTAGTCCTAGGGATAGCCATCTATGGTTATTGTGATTAGATAATTATGGAATGATGAAGCCACTATGACATGATGAATTATATGAATCATGAAGACAATGATGGAGATCCATGGAGAAAACCAAGGAGGACAAGATAAGACACCAAATTTGTGAAGTTGTCAATGGTAACAAATTTACCACCTAGCTGTCCTTAACTAATCCATGATTTCAAATGGATGTATTTTGGCTTTTATTGACTAAAAGTGACTTATTTATGATGAATATAATGCTCAGAATTATTTCTTGCAGGTCTAAGAAGTTGGAAACAAGTGGACATTAGCTAGAACTATCTTGGAAACATGAATATTTGGAGACATCCTAGGACTATCATAAAAATCATTAAACTAATATTTGTAATTTAGGGTATTGAAAGGTATATAGTCAATCAAGGTAACCACCATGTGCTAACAAAGGACAATTAAGAAATTTTAAAATATTGTTGTGTCATGTGCATACAAATCATCATGAATAGGTGAATAAGGAATGTCCTAGCCCAAGACACTAAGGAGGTCTCCACATCCTCCAACCTTCTCCAAGAGAATTCATACTATGAAACATGCATGGAGAAGTTATCAAAAGGACACCTAACAATTATGTTTAAATGATCAATAGAGACAAGTAGGATTGTCATAATAGGGGGCATAGGATAGTCTAAGATTCAAGCCATTGCATGGTTCTATTGAATGGATTATTATGCATATTAAGGAATAAATCCTTCTATATCATCCTAGGGAAAAAAAATTAAGACTCTTCCAGAATCAATTTTGGCTCCATTGATAATGAATATGAGTATGACAAATAATTGTTCACTAAAATTATTTTATGAAGTATTTGATATTGTTTTTCTCTTGTATATATGAAAATAGGTGAAATGAAGGGCCAAAACAAGGTGGAAACATGAGGAATTTGGAGTCTCTTTGACTAAACTAATTGGTATACCTAGACACATATATATATTAGAACATACAGAACATAAAGAACATAAAGAACATAAAGACATAAAGACATAAAGAACATAAGAACATATATATGTGAGTTAAAATAGACATAAGTTGAACATACCTTAGAATTCGATATTGCAGTTAACCAATTCTCCAAAATATGGCTTCAAAATCCTCAAATTCTTCTTTTTCACAAGTTTGATTATGAATTCTATATAACTCTAGAATAGGATTAGTGAGATTTATGGAAAGAATAAATATATATCATCAAATTCAATCTATATATCAATGGTAATTAGCTTTGAAACAATATCACACATGAAGCATGAAACTTTTAGTTTAAATAATCAAATTTTCTCCAAAAACATGCAAAATCAATTCTTCTACGTTCAAAAAACAAAAAAGGTGGTGGATTGACATAAAAATGATTCTCAATAAGTCAAACAACATGAAAAGTGTTTTCTTGTCTGATATACTGCATGAAAAGTAGGAATAACAGTCATGTGGGGTCTGAAACATGGATCCCACATGCTTTTTTACCATTTTTCATGCTTCCTAGAATGTGCTCATGTTAGAATGCAAGTGCGTTTTTGGAAGCATGAAAACATAAAGCTTCATGCATGCAAAAATCATAACCTTCTCAATGTTGGTGCCAAAATCATTGTCTAGGATGTCATTCTCTCACATAAAATATATTGTAACTATGCATGTAGTGCATGAAATAGGTAATCAAGTGACTATCCAAGAGTATCCCTAGACACAAACATCTGTGTGGTTCATGAAATAGAACTTGTCTATACTAGGAGGCACAAATGTAACCTTTTATCTACATGGGAGAGTCTTTATATCTCTCTCTTTATTTCTCTATCATATATATAGAGAGGGACTAGGAGACATGGAGACATAGAGAGGGACATAGATAGGGAGAGAGCTCAGGGACATGCAGAAAGGGATGGAGAGATAGAGATAGAGTTAGAGAAATGAAAAAATAGAGATAGGATTATGCGAATAGATAGAGATAGGGAAAGAGATAGAGAGATGTCCAAAGACATAGGGAGAGAGATTTTAAGAGGTAGAGGGATGGGGAGAGAGATAGAGAGGAGGAGAGAGAGGTAGTGAGGGATAGATTAAGAGATAAGGATCCATATGTCCAGAGAGATAGAGATAGGGAAAGAGATCAAGAGATACAATTTCCAAAGACATAGGGAGATAGATTTGAGGTAGAGGGATTAAGAGAGTGATATAGATGGGGAGTGAGATAGTGAGGAAGGGAGAGATAGCAAGGTAAAGTTAGAGAGAGGGGATCAAAAGAGAGAGCAAGATAGAGAGATAGGGAGAGAAAGAGATACAGAAGTAGGTATAGTTAGAGAGAGGGATGGAGGAGACAAAGATATCTCTCCCAGGCTCAGTCTCCTCTATATCTCCTTATTCTCCTCTATACCTAAACTTCTAATCCTTAACCCCTAACCTCTAAACCATAAACCCTAAACCCTAAATAATGCCCCTAAACCTTAAACCCTAACCCCTAAACCCTAAAAAACAAGCAACCCTAAACCCCTAAACCATAAAACTTGGAAGTAACCCTAAACCTCTATCTCCCTATCTCTTCCAACCTCTATTGGTCCCCTCACTCTATCTCTCTCTAAACCCTAAACCCTAATCCATAAACTTGAGCAACCCTAAACCCCTAACTCCTAAACCCTAACCCCTAAACCCTAAAATCAAGAATCCCTAAACCCCTAAAGCCTAAATAATTCCCCTAAACCCTAAACCCTATTTACTTCAGCAACCCTAAACTCATGTAAACCTCAAATAATGCCCCTAACCCCTAAACCCTAAACTTGAGCAACCAGGCTAAACACCTAAACATATTGTTTGATAGGGAATGATGGAGGATCAATGGGAAATGGATGTAGAATTCTTGGATCTTGATTAAATCATTATCCTCATTAGGATGTGATTTGATAGGATCCAAGTTATTTGTTTGATTGTCTATGTTTTCTTGGGGACCAAGTGTCTCATCATGGGATATTCATGGATAATGAATAGGACTAGCATGGGATGATGGATAGGAGTGATGTGGGTTACTTGCTCATGGATGAGATCTTGATAATAGATAATATCTTGTTCATAGGGAGGATAAGCATGGATAGCATGATATTAGATATGGATAGGGTAAGTGGGGATGCATTGAAATTCATTGGATTAGGGAGTAAGAGATGGTGATGGGGGTTCACTACGAGATGTTGGAGGATCATGTGAGGACCGCCCTTTTTACTTCTGTTGTTATGACTATTTACATTACTGTTATTATTACTTTTTATATTTGTGGGAAAGCAGTTCCTGGAATTGTCAAACTATTAAACTTTATTATGATTTCGGAAAAACTAATTGGGTGATGTTTGGATAAGTTTACATTTCAGAAAAAAATTAATTAGGTGATGATGGAAAATTGTAATATGATTTCATTATTGTTAATTAGTCCTATGTCATGATAATGCATGTTTTTAAGTTGCTTCGGCTATGATGATTTTATGTGGTTACTGATCTTGTAATTTAGTGTGCAGGAATTACTAATCGAACCACAGATTTCGGAGATCATTCCGCACCTTGTTATTTGTTATTCCCTGTTAAGCCGATCTGATTCCACGAGGAACCAAGATCTCTTTGTGTTTGATGTAATGATGTAATGTGGTCTTTCGTATGGTCGAGTGGGTTAGGTTACCCTCATGTAACATTATTTATAATTTGTGTTGTAAAGAGATTGAATTTGAATTTCCTTATTTTATTTAAATTTATGAGGCCTTTTCTTGTGCTTTACCTTGACCAGGGCTGTTTTGTATGGGTTAAAGTTGACCCTGGGTTATACCCATGGGTCCAGGGGCCCATTTGGCATAGGTAACCCTTGAGTAACCTCCATCTAGTCATCTTAACTTCCCCCTGAAGTTAAGTGGCGAAAATTGGAGGTATGGAGGGGACATGATGGGTTGTACCAACACCCAACCCATCCCCTCTACAATTCCCAAGGTAAGAGATGACTACAAGCCCATCCATTATTGAAGGATTGACTTGAAGTCACCCCCTCCATTAGTGAGATTCCCCCATGTGCTGTGGGGCCACCCATGTGAAGGAGGGAAGAAGAGGCATGCGTCACCTGTCTTTTACTCCTTTAACTCCTTTTATTTCTCCCATGCGAAAGAGAAATGATAGGAGGAAAGGGATAAGGAGTACTCTAGGGATGGGTGAGTGACATAAGCCACCAAGACAGAATAGTGGTTTTGGGGAAGGGTGAGGAGGTGACAAGTGTCACCTCCCCATTCCTCGAAACTAAAAAGAAATGGAGTTATTTGTTTCCAATTTTGAGGGGAGAGGAAGAGAGTTGAATTGTGGGGAAACTTTCATTCTGTTTTACCAAAAATAGAAAAGTTAGCTTGCAGAAGAGAGAAGGGAGAGGGAGTTGGTGGCTAAGGTTGGAAGAGAACTCTGTGGGCTCTGCAACAGCTTCATTCTAGGAAGGCTTTGTAAGGTTGGTTTGAATTTTACCTTTGTTTCGTATAGCTGAATGTGTATGTAAAGTGTGTGAATTTGTGTTTAGATTTGTTTTCTGTGGGGTTTGTTGTCGGGTTGTTTGACAGAGCTTCTCCCACTTGGGAGAAATGCTCATCAAGTTTGGGGTAGGGGAGGAGAGATCCTCCTCGGGTGCATACCTGTTTCCATCTTTTGGGATGTTGAAAGCCTTGAGGGCATGTATCTGTGTCTATATCTTTGACTTGAGAGTCATATATAGATTTCTTAAGAATTTGTGATCAAACTTGGTTTGAGACCAAGAGAAATTGTATTGGTTAACTTATCTTTCAGGGTGACACTTTGGAGTCGAGTGTGTCCACTCTCCTGCCCCTTATGAAACTCACTGTAGTTGAGTTTCTGTGTTGTGTAAATGACCCACGGGTGTTTGTGTGCTTTGGGATTGTTGTTGTTACTGTTGGGAAGTGGAGTGTTTGAGTTACCCAGGTGTGAGTATGGTCTCCCTAGCTCGAGGGTGACCCTCTTGCGGGTCTACGGAAGGGAGGAGAGCTAGATGAGTGGTGTTTTCTTCTTTGTTTGTCTTTGATACGCAGGTTTTCTCTTGGAGCTTCTGGTTGGCTTGGGAGGAGTTATATTTGTGAAGAAACAGTTATTCTTCTTTGTCATGAGAATTAGGCCAGGTTCATTTCATGAGAGTTGAAGAGAGAGCACCTCTCTTGATATTGTTGTAATTTATTGTTACCCTGGGAGTGAAGGAAATCACCTCCCTGATCTTGTTATTGATGGATTGTTTTTACTTGATTGTCACAAGCTATCAGTTGTATATTGTTCATATCTGGGAAATTAGTTGTTGTATCCATGGTTTAAAATTTATTCTCTTGCTATTTGTAGTGGAAGAATTAACTTTCTGTAATATGAATGTGGTAAACAAATACATTAAAGTTTCAAGTTTGTTGTTTTGTAAACCTTATAAAATTTTGGTTAATATGTTAATGAAAGGAAGAGTTCATCTCTTATTTGCAATCTAATCTGAGTTTGTTTATGTAATTGAAAGTTTGGAATTGCGTAATTTGTTGAAAGATCAGTTTTATGATTCACTGTTCTAATGGCTAAGTTAGTTTTAAATGATTAAGTTTTCTCCTTCATAAGGAATAATGGATTTAGTTATTTTGTAAGTTTTAAAGAAAATCTATTATAATTACTTCTGGTTGTCCTAAGAGTTGAAATGGACATGTATTATTGCCTAAGTATACTGATTAAAACTTCATTTTTCTTAAGTGTATATATATATATATATATATATATATATATATATATATATATATATCTATATGTATATATATCTTTATATATATATATATTTATATATATATATAGAATTTTATTTAATTAATACTTGATCGTTTTAACTGACTACAAGAAAAATGAATAAGGTATTTAATTTGAGAAAATTATGAAATATATATATATACATATAAATATATATATATATAAATAAATAAATAAATATATATATATATATATATATATATTTAACAGTTTTTATTAATTATCATTTTGACAGAATAATAGAAAACTGAATAAATTGTTTTATTAAAGAGACTGAAATATAAATCTATATAAAAATGTATATATATATATATATATATATATATATAAATATATTAGTGATATCATATATCATCGAAAAAGCACAAAACTGAATAAAGTTTATGATTGTCGAACTTTTTGTAGTCGCTGTGTATTCTACACAGTCGAGGCTTAATACAAGGTGGGCGGTGGGGAGTAAACCCCACCGCAGCCCCCGTTTTTATAAAACAGAGGTGTGGGGAGGGGCGGAGCCCCACCCACACCCCACATCATGGGATGTGGGTGGGGCTCCGCCCCTCCCCACATCCCCCCCTTTCCTTTGGAACCCCGCGGCCTACATAGGCCTTCCCTCTGCGCGGCCGACCCTGTCTCCGCTGCGGCCACCGCCGCCCATATCCGCCGCTGGCTGTGTCTAAAACAAAACAAAAAAAAAATGTTAGGGCTTTTGGCCCTAACACATAATTGGTCTATTTTGAAATGAATACATTATAATTGCCATATATATAGGCATATATAGATACTATATATGTCTATGTATATAGCAATATATATAATGAAATAATTAATATATATCTATATATATATAGATATATATATATATAAAAGGGATTACGTGGAGTTTGAGAAACAAATTAAAAGCACAATTTCGTCAACTACATGTATAATTTTATATATATATATATATATATATAGGAGAAGTTCTATGAGCCATTTTATTGGGCTCTCGTTTAAAATCTTGACAAAATGTGACACATGGATATACAAAAAATAAAACAAAAAAAAAAATATTTTCACAGTTAGTTTTTATTAAGTGTTGAACACAGCAACCAAAGAATTTATGTTTCCATGATCCGGGTTTTATAAAGTGGAGAGCCTCCTACATGTATTAACAATGGTAAATGATTTACAATAAGAGTATTAATAATACTGATTAGTAATAATAACAACAGTAATTATAGATAAGAGAAAATAAAATATAATTTAATGAGAGGATAAAAGAATATACTGTGTTACCCGGGAAGAGTTTCTCGGAAGTTTCACTATCAACGCGGTTCAATAACCAGGAAAATGAAGAGGAAAAATTACACGTCACCATGCTTAAAAGGTCACTGGAAATAAACTTAAGGAGTCATCACAGAAATTCCATGTGAGGCCATTTTAATCTCAACTGTAGTAAACGTCCATATAAGTAAACCTGTAAGAGAGTCAGAAGAAGAAAAAGTAACATTGGAAAAACACAGAGGAGAAAATGCGCGACAATTCCCACATGGGATAAGAGAACTAAGTCGATGGACTCTCTAGCCAAAATTTGCTTAGGAACAAGTTTAAGTAAGATATACAAGAGAAGAAACCTAGAATCGGAGAAGACTAGGAGACCGAGTCCAGCGAAGTAGTAAACCAGCCTATGTGACCTGGATCATCCAGACGTTAGGTTTAATATTAACAATAGAAACATTGATAACCCTGATTGATGCCCAATTTGAAGAAAGGAAAATGAAAGAGAGAGAGACCGAAATATAAACAAACTAAATTATCACAGAAACAGTTAAGGTGAGCGCGATAAAAATACAATCAAAATTAAGACCCAGAGAAAAGGGAAGAGAGAGCAAACAAACCGCCTTGTTGAGAATGCTAAGTCGTAGGAGGAGTATGTTTCAGGAAACAAGAGAGGAGACAGACAACCGTGCCTTGCTGAAAATTGACTAAATAGGGAGATCACTAGTCGGTTTAGTCGGAACAAGGCGTCGTGGGAAGTTGTTAATCTATCAGCGAACCACGTGCGTAAATGAGTGCTGCGTAATTCCCACTAACGCCGTAAGGCGTTATGCTGCCAGAATTTGCCGAGATTTAGATTTAGGAACTTTGGTAATCTCACTCTTGTAATGACGTAAACGGCGTCGTAGAGACCTTCTTGTTGGTCTGCTTGCGTCTGGTTGCACGCAATTGTACTTATATCCCGCCGAAAGCTGTAGTATTTTCACCATGAGAGAACACCGCCGAGCATGCTTACGCATGCGAGGGGGTTTTTAGGACAGTGTGAGAAAAGTTTTTCATATCTCGTGTCATAACCACATAACAGATGTGGCTATGACACGTGTGATGTGTGTTGTGACCACAAGGAAAATGTGGGCATGACATTTGGTATCAGAGCCAAGTTTAAACACTGGGCGTATTTGGGCACGTTATTATTCCGCAACCTTGGCTAATTAGTTTCTACCTTGTTTTGTAGGATGCCTCCCCGACATGTTCGACGAGCGCGATCATGCCACACAGCGTCAGTTGAGGTGCACAGCGATTCCTCAGCCGAGGGACTGGCACCCGTAGTTACAGCAGCACCACCTGCACCACCTGTACCACAAGCACTATTAGTACCACAGGCGACACCAGTATTGGCACCCGTAGTTACAGCAGCACCACTTGCACCACCTGTACCACAAGCACCATTAGAACCACAGGCAACACCAGTATTGGATATAGGTCCACAGATCTTACAGGCACTACAGACTATGTTAGACAGGTTACCGCCAGTGATTCCTGAGCCACGTATAGAGCCTCGTGTTGATCCGCGAGAGGAACCACGTGCCGAGTCACGTATTGAGCCACGTATGGAGCCCCGCGTTGATCCACTAGAGGTGCCACGTGTGGAGCCCTTCGTTGAGATTCCTGACACAACAGTAGAGGAGGTAGGGTCAGCCTCCCGAGCACGGAGCAGGAGTCCTCTGAGACTTTTGAGACGAGATGAGATCCAAGGGGCAGAACAGGTTCAGCATGGATTATACGAGGATGGTGTGGAAGAGCCACTTGTGAGACTGAGAGACAGAGGGGACCCCATCAGAGATCTACTAAGGCTCAACCCACCCACTTTCGCAGGTGCTACAGAGGGAGCTGCAGCTGAGGCTTGGCTGATTAGCTTAGATAGGTGTTTCGCATTGTGACCATATGGAAGCAACACGAAAGCACGAGTGGCAGTCCATCTTCTTAGGGATGCAGTAGCTACCTGGTGGCGTACAGAGGAGTGCAAGCGCTGACTTTCCGTGGATACACTCACATGGGACATCTTCATTGAGCGCTTCAATGCGCGATATTTGTCCGAACATTATAGACAACGCAGGATCAATGAGTTCCATGATTTACAATAGAGGGGACTCACCGTTACTTAGTATGAGAGCCGATTTATAGAGCTTTCTCGTTACGCAGAATACCTCCATGATGAGAAAATCTTAATACACAAATTCATCAGAGGGCTAAATCATGGGATAGCAGGACCAGTTCGTATGGCAAATCCCCTTACCATGAGCAAGGCTGTTGAAAAGGCCCTTATATCAGAGGAAATTCAGGGACGAGGGCAGAATTCACGCCCGCAGTACCAGGAACGTAATCCCCAACAACAGCAAAACTTCCGAAGGCCTCAAAATACAACACAGAGAGGAGGATATAATCCTTCATCATTACCTCCTAGGCCTCCACAGCAGTAGCAACATCAGAAAAAATCTAAATTTCAACAGAGGGGTCAGGGAGGACAGAACCGTGGATGGCAACAGCAGGGTTCACGTAGAGATCAGAGACAGCAGGGTTCATCGGCAGGACCCGCGAGGTCCCAGCAGTCTTACAGAGGCTCACAGGGATCCACTGGACGGACTGGGCAACAACAATCAGGCAGAACACAGTCAGGGCAATTACAGGCTCGAGGACCATGTTATGTGTGTGGTGGGGTAGGGCATCTGGCTAGAGAGTGCCTGCAGGGATTTACTGCAGGGGGACAACCCCGATCAGGAGGATCTGAGCAGACCGTAGGTGACGTGGGCAGAACCCACCACATGTTTGCAGCGGTTGATAACCGCCAGGTCGATTTCTAGGCTTCTGTCATCGAGGCAGCAGGTACGATTGGAGACTTTTCCATTTCGATCCTTTTTGACTCAGGAGCTACTAACTCTTTTTTGTCTACATTGTTAGTGGAGCGTTGCAGGCTGGTGGCTTCTAGGCAAGACATTAGGTGGGAAGTTGAGTTGGCCTCAGGGGCTAGGATGTCAGTAGATACCTTGGTTAAAGACTGTGAGATCACATTGGGATCATTCACCACAACATGTGACCTTAGGATTATGCCATTAGGATCTTACGGAGTAGTTCTGGGTATGGATTGGCTTGTGACACATAGAGCCAAGCTTGATTGTCGCCAGAGGACGATTAGCTATTTAGACGATCATGGTTCATCGGTTGAGATAGTGGGCATTCAAAAGCCCACGGCTGTTCGTATGATATCCGCTCAGCAGCTTAAGTGCTGTATGCGGAAGGGATGTCAGATGTTTGCCATCACGGTCAGTGATAGAGTAGAGGATGAACCTAAGGCTACTTTAGATGATCACCCTGTCCTTAGAGAGTTTGCCGATGTATTTCCGCCGGAATTACCAGGTATGCCTCCACGCAGAGAAGTGGACTTCCACATCGACTTGGTGCCGGGTGCAGAACCGATATCCCGTGCACCCTATAGGATGACTACACATGAACTCACTGAACTTAAACTACAGTTAGAGGAATTACTTGAGAAGGGGCACATCTGACCTAGCGTTTCGCCATGGGGCGCACCGGTTATCTTCGTGAAGAAGAAGGATGGGTCTCTTCGTCTATGTATGGACTACAGGCAGTTGAACAAGGTGACGGTGAAGAACCATTATCCTCTGCCTAGGATTGACGACCTTTTTGATCAGATGCAGGGAGCCAGAGTGTTCTCAAAAATCGATCTAAAATCTGGGTATCACCAATTGCGCATCATGGAGGCGGATATTCATAAAACTGCTTTTCGAACCAAATATGGCCATTATGAATTCACAGTGGTACCTTTCGGGTTGACGAACGCTCCTGCAGTATTCATGAGTCTCATGAACGGGGTGTTCCGTACTTACCTAGATTGGTTCGTGATCATATTTCTAGATGACATTTTGATTTATTCACGGACTGAGGAGGAGCATGTAGAGCACTTGCGTCAAGTTTTGCAGCAATTACGAGGGCAGCAGCTTTATGGCAACTTGGCGAAGTGTGCCTTCTTCAGGACAGAGGTGCAGTATTTGGGACACATTTTATCAGGCAATGGCATCTCTGTAGATCCATCTAAAATTAGAGCAATCCAGGAATGGCCAGCACCCACTAACATGACAGAGGTCCGAAGCTTTATGGGGTTAGCCGGGTATTATCGTCAGTTTGTCGAAGGCTTCTCCAGGATAGCACATCCCATTACTTCCCTTCAGTGAAAAGGGAAGGGTTTCACCTGGACCGAGCAGTGTGAAAAGGCTTTTGGAGTCCTCAAGGAGTGTCTTACTAGTGCTCCTATTTTAGCGGTCCCAGATCCTACAGAGGAGTTTGTAGTTTGCACAGATGCATCATTAGAAGGATTGGGAGCCGTGCTTATGCAGGATGGTCGAGCGATCGCATACGAATCGCGGAAACTAAAGACACATGAGTTAAACTATCCTACTCACGACTTAGAGCTCGCAGCAGTTGTTCATGCTTTGGTTCGCTGGAGACACTTCCTCTTAGGTCAACGCTTTGAACTCCATTCGGATCATCATAGTTTGCAGTATATTTTTACACAGCCTAATTTGAATGCCCGCCAACGGCGTTGGATGGAATTCCTATGCGAATATGACTTCGATGTCCACTATATCAAAGGGAAGGAGAACGTGGTCGCTGATGCCTTGAGTCGAAGGCGCCACGAGATCCAGACCCTGACCTTGAAGGTGGACTTGAAGGATCGCATCTTATAGCATCTGCCGGAGGATGAATGGTTTCTTGAAGTGCAGCAGGCATTACTAAATCAGAAGGCCCTTGAGGGTAAATTTACAGGATATACCCTTGAGTCTGATGGTATGCTTCGACATCGGCAGTGCATCTATGTACCCCATGCGGGTAATCTTCGCACAATAATCCTATCAGAGGCTCATAGAGCACCCTATGCAGCACACCCAGGAGTGAAGAAGATGCATGCTGACTTACGACAGCTTTATCATTGGGCTGGGATGAGGCGTGACATTGCCGAATTTGTTGCTCGTTGCCTGGAATGTCAGAGGGTCAAGGCCGAACATCAGCATCCAGCGGGACTGTTGTACCCTCACGATATACCTGAATGGAAATGGGACACCATTTCTATGGATTTTATCGTTGGTCTACCTATGTCATCACGTCGCCATGATGCTATTATGGTGACAGTTGACAAGCTGACCAAAGTGGTGCATTTTTCACCAATATGCACAACATACAATGCACCATCAGTGGCAAAGGTGTTTCTGGATCAGATTGTTAGACTTCATGGGGTACCTCGCCACATTATATCTGACAGAGACTCCGTATTCACTTCATCGTTCTGGAAAGCCTTACATCAGGCGTTGGGCACACAGCTCAACTTCAGTTCAGCATATCATCTAGAAACCGACGGACAGAGAGAGAGAGTTAACTAGGTGTTAGAAGACATGCTTCACATGTATGTGATGGACCATCAGTCTAGATGGGAGGAGTACCTATATCTAGTTGAGTTTGCCTACAATAATGGGCATCACAGCTCGTTGGGTATGCCTCCTTTCCAGGCGTTATATGGCAGACCATGCAGAACACCTTTGAGTTGGGATCGGATAGAGGACAGAACAGTCATCAGCCTAGAGATAGTTCAGAATATGGAACTGCAAGTCAAACAGATAAGACAGAGGCTTCAGGAAGCACAGGACAGGCAGAAAAAGTATGCCGATGCTAAGAGGACAGACTAAAGCTTCTCTGTGGGGGAAAGAGTATTTTTGAGAGTGCGGCCGCACAAGAGTCCAATCCATTACGGAAAAGGCTCTAAGCTCGCACCTCGATTTGTAGGACCTTTCGAAATCTTGGAGCGGATAGGACCAGTAGCCTATCATCTAGCCTTGCCACCTAGCCTGTCACGTATCCACGATGTGTTTCATGTATCAGTTTTACGTCTATATATTTCTGACTTATCTCACGTGTTGGATTGGAGTGCTCTTCAGGTAGAGGCAGATGGACAGCTGGCGTTGGAGCCAATTTGCATATTGGCTCGTCGGACGCTGGCCCTTCGAGGTTGAGAGCTGGACCAGGTTAGAGTCCAGTGGGACCTATATGAAGAAGTCACCGCAACTTGGGAAGATGCAGAGAGACTGAAGACTCTTTATCCTCACCTTTTTGATGACTTCCAGGAGGAAGTACCGTCTTAGGGGGAGAGGATGTGAGGACCGCCCTTTTTACATCTGTTGTTATGACTATTTACATTACTATTATTATTCCTTTTTATATTTGTGGGAAAGCAGTTCCCGGAATTGTCAAACTATTAAACTTTATTATGATTTCGGAAAAACTAATTGGGTGATGTTTGGATAAGTTTACATTTCAGAAAAAAATTAATTAGGTGATGATGGAAAATTGTAATATGATTTCATTATTGTTAATTAGTCCTATGTCATGATAATGCATGTTTTTAAGTTGCTTCGGCTATGATGATTTTATGTGGTTACTGATCTTGTAATTTAGTGTGCAGGAATTACTAATCGAACCACAGATTTCGGAGATCATTCCGCACCTTGTTATTTGTTATTCCCTGTTAAGCCGATCTGATTCCACGAGGAACCAAGATCTCTTTGTGTTTGATGTAATGATGTAATGTGGTCTTTCCTATGGTCGAGTGGGTTAGGTTACCCTCATGTAACATTATTTTATAATTTGTGTTGTAAAGAGATTGAATTTGAATTTCCTTATTTTATTTAAATTTATGAGGCCTTTTCTTGTGCTTTACCTTGACCAGGGCTGTTTTGTATGGGTTAAAGTTGACCCTGGGTTATACCCATGGGTCCAGGGGCCCATTTGGCATGGGTAACCCTTGAGTAACCTCCATCTAGTCATCTTAACTTCCCCCTGAAGTTAAGTGGCGAAAATTGGAGGTATGGAGGGGACATGATGGGTTGTACCAACACCCAACCCATCCCCTCTACAATTCCCAAGGTAAGAGATGACTACAAGCCCATCCATTATTGAAGGATTGACTTGAAGTCACCCCCTCCATTAGTGAGATTTCCCCATGTGCTGTGGGGCCACCCATGTGAAGGAGGGAAGAAGAGGCATGGGTCACCTGTCTTTTACTCCTTTAACTCCTTTTATTTCTCCCATGCGAAAGAGAAATGACAGGAGGAAAGGGATAAGGAGTACTCTAGGGATGGGTGAGTGACATAAGCCACCAAGACAGAATAGTGGTTTTGGGGAAGGGTGAGGAGGTGACAAGTGTCACCTCCCCATTCCTCGAAACTGAAAAGAAATGGAGTTATTTGTTTCCAATTTTGAGGGGAGAGGAAGAGAGTTGAATTGTGGGGAAACTTTCATTCTGTTTTACCAAAAATAGAAAAGTTAGCTTGCAGAAGAGAGAAGGGAGAGGGAGTTGGTGGCTAAGGTTGGAAGAGAACTCTGTGGGCTCTGCAACAGCTTCATTCCAGGAAGGCTTTGTAAGGTTGGTTTGAATTTTACCTTTGTTTCGTATAGCTGAATGTGTATGTAAACTGTGTGAATTTGTGTTTAGATTTGTTTTCTGTGGGGTTTGTTGTCGGGTTGTTTGACAGAGCTTCTCCCACTTGGGAGAAATGCTCATCAAGTTTGGAGTAGGGGAGGAGAGATCCTCCTCGGGTGCATACCTGTTTCCATCTTTTGGGATGTTGAAAGCCTTGAGGGCATGTATCTGTGTCTGTATCTTTGACTTGAGAGTCATATACAAATTTCTTAAGAATTTGTGATCAAACTTGGTTTGAGACCAAGAGAAATTGTATTGGTTAACTTATCTGTCAGAGTGACACTCTGGAGTCGAGTGTGTCCACTCTCCTGCCCCTTATGAAACTCACTGTAGTTGAGTTTCTGTGTTGTGTAAATGACCCACGGGTGTTTGTGTGCTTTGGGATTGTTGTTGTTACTGTTGGGAAGTGGAGTGTTTGAGTTACCCAGGTGTGAGTATGGTCTCCCTAGCTCGGGGGTGACCCTCTTGTGGGTTTACGGAAGGGAGGAGAGCTAGATGAGTGGTGTTTTCTTCTTTGTTTGTCTTTGATACGCAGGTTTTCTCTTGGAGCTTCTGGTTAGCTTGGGAGGAGTTATATTTGTGAAGAAACAGTTATTCTTCTTTGTCATGAGAATTAGGCCAGGTTCATTTCATGAGAGTTGAAGAGAGAGCACCTCTCTTGATATTGTTGTAATTTATTGTTACCCTGGGAGTGAAGGAAATCACCTCCCTGATCTTGTTATTGATGGATTGTTTTTACTTGATTGTCACAAGCTATCAGTTGTATATTGTTCATATCTGGGAAATTAGTTGTTGTATCCATGGTTTAAAATTTATTCTCTTGCTATTTGTAGTGGAAGAATTAACTTTCTGTAATATGAATGTGGTAAACAAATACCTTAAAGTTTCAAGTTTGTTGTTTTGTAAACCTTATAAAATTTTGGTTAATATGTTAATGAAAGGAAGAGTTCATCTCTTATTTGCAATCTAATCTGAGTTTGTTTATGTAATTGAAAGTTTGGAATTGCGTAATTCGTTGAAAGATCAGTTTTATGATTCACTGTTCTAATGGCTAAGTTAGTTTTAAATGATTAAGTTTTCTCCTTCATAAGGAATAATGGATTTAGTTATTTTGTAAGTTTTAAAGAAAATCTATTATAATTACTTCTGGTTGTCCTAAGAGTTGAAATGGACATGTATTATTGCCTAAGTATACTGATTAAAACTTCATTTTTCTTAAGTGTATATATATATATATCTATATGTATATATATCTTTATATATATATATTTATATATATATATATATATATATAGAATTTTATTTAATTAATACTTGATCGTTTTAACTGACTACAAGAAAAATGAATAAGGTATTTAATTTGAGAAAATTATGAAATATATATATATACATATAAATATATATATATATATATATTTAACTGTTTTTATTAATTATCATTTTGACAGAATAATAGAAAACTGAATAAATTGTTTTATTAAAGAGACTGAAATATAAATCTATATAAAAATGTATATATAAATATATATATATATAAATATATTAGTGATATCATATATCATCGAAAAAACACAAAACTGAATAAAGTTTATGACTGTCGAACTTTTTGTAGTCGCTGTGTATTCTACATAGTCGAGGCTTAATACAAGGTGGGCGGTGGGGAGTAAACCCCACCGCAGCCCCCGTTTTTATAAAACAGAGGTGTGGGGAGGGGCGGAGCCCCACCCACACCCCACATCGTGGGATGTGGGTGGGGCTCCACCCCTCCCCACATCCCCCCTTTTCCTTTGGAACCCTGCGGCCTACACAGGCCTTCCCTCTGTGTGGCCGACCCTATCTCCGCTGCGGCCACCGCCGCCCATATCCGCCGCTGGCTGTGTCTAAAACAAAACAAAAAAAAATGTTAGGGCTTTTGGCCCTAACACATAATTGGTCTATTTTGAAATGAATACATTATAATTGCCATATATATAGGCATATATAGATACTATATATGTCTATGTATATAGCAATATATATAATGAAATAATTAATATATATCTATATATATATAGATATATATATAAAAGGGATTACATGGAGTTTGAGAAACAAATTAAAAGCACAATTTCGTCAACTACATGTATAATTATATATATATATATATATATATATATATATATATATATATATATATATATATATATATATATATATATATATATATATATATATATATATATATATATATATATATATATATATATATATATATATATATATATATATAGGAGAAGTTCTATGAGCCATTTTATTGGGCTCTCGTTTAAAATCTTGACAAAATGTGACACATGGATATACAAAAAATAAAACAAAAAAAAAAAAAATTTCACAGTTAGTTTTTATTAAGTGTTGAACACAGCAACCAAAGAATTTATGTTTCCATGATCCAGGTTTTATAAAGTGGAGAGCCTCCTACATGTATTAACAACGGTAAATGATTTACAATAAGAGTATTAATAATACTGATTAGTAATAATAACAACAGTAATTATAGATAAAAGAAAATAAAATATAATTTAATGAGAGCATAAAAGAATATACTGTGTTACCCGGGAAGAGTTTCTCGGAAGTTTCACTATCAACGCGGTTCAATAACCGGGAAAATGAAGAGGAAAAATTACACGTCACCATGCTTAAAAGGTCACTGGAAATAAACTTAAGGAGTCATCACAGAAATTCCATATGAGGCCATTTTAATCTCAACTGTAGTAAACGTCCATATAAGTAAACCTGTAAGAGAGTCAGAAGAAGAAAAAGTAACATTGGAAAAACACAGAGGAGAAAATGCGCGACAATTCCCACATGGGATAAGAGAACTAAGTCGATGGACCCTCTAGCCAAAATTTGCTTAGGAACAAGTTTAAGTAAGATATACAAGAGAAGAAACCTAGAATCGGAGAAGACTAGGAGACCGAGTCCAGCGAAGTAGTAAACCAGCCTATGTGACCTGGATCATCCAGATGTTAGGTTTAATATTAACAATAGAAACAGTGATAACCCTGATTGATGCCCAATTTGAAGAAAGGAAAATGAAAGAGAGAGAGACTGAAATATAAACAAACTAAATTATCACAGAAATAGTTAAGGTGAGCGCGATAAAAATACAATCAAAATTAAGACCCAGAGAAAAGGGAAGAGAGAGCAAACAAACCGCCTTGTTGAGAATGCTAAGTCGTAGGAGGAGTATGTTTCAGGAAACAAGAGAGGAGACAGACAACCGTGCCTTGCTGAAAATTGACTAAATAGGGAGATCACTAGTCGGTTTAGTCAGAACAAGGCGTCGTGGGAAGTTGTTAATCTATCAGCGAACCACGCGCGTAAATGAGTGCTGCGTAATTCCCACTAACGCCGTAAGGCGTTATGCTGCCAGAATTTGCTGAGATTTAGATTTAGGAACTTTGGTAATCTCACTCTTGCAATGACGTAAACGGCGTCGTAGAGACCTTGTTGGTCTGCTTGCGTCTGGTTGCACGCAATTGTACTTATATCCCGCCGAAAGCTATAGTATTTTTGCCATGAGAGAACACCGCCGAGCATGCTTACGCATGCGAGGGGGTTTTTAGGACAGTGTGAGAAAAGTTTTTCATATCTCGTGTCATAACCACATAACAGATGTGGCTATGACACGTGTGATGTGTGTTGTGACCACAAGGAAAATGTGGGCATGACAGATCAATGATGGGATTGATGTACAAAGGGGTTGACCATGAGTTGGTAAGGGAACCAAGATGGGATTAGATGGGATGTTTGGATTTTCATTAGGATGGGTGGTTGGTGTTTCCACATGCTTTGGACTTGGCTTTTAATGTATAGCTATTGGGTTTCTTAGATGGATGTGATGGG
Organism: Cunninghamia lanceolata; assembly: GCA_027924645.1. Classification (NCBI taxonomy): domain Eukaryota; kingdom Viridiplantae; phylum Streptophyta; class Pinopsida; order Cupressales; family Cupressaceae; genus Cunninghamia; species Cunninghamia lanceolata. The sequence continues at coordinate 13,900,838 of BSBN01000068.1, read as the reverse complement.
TTCTTGGATGGGATCAATAATTTTTAGATGTTTGACAACATGGCTACACGATGGGGTTTGACATGGACTTATAGTAGGAGACTCTTCAATGAAATGGATAGACATAGGAGTGGATGATGGTATTGGAGTGGTAGACATGTTATTAGGAGGTTCTTTGTTAGGCTGAATGATAAGAATTTGAGTACATGATGTTCTTAGATTCCTTGCTAATAGTCCTTGGGTCACATCCTTCATGGCTTCATGGGTTGATGGACTAGGATATGCATATAGTTGATGGATAATGATGGAAGATTGTGGGGTTAGGATTATGATCAAGTTAATGGATAAAGGAGGCCTAGATGGATTAGGATTGGGAGTGTTAGAGGGGGATGAAATTGGATCAGTGGATTTGGATGGCTCCATATCTTTTCTTTTATTTTTTGATTTTGTAAAGACTCTTTGGAGAAATTTTTTCAAGTGTTCATGAGTTGATGGATTAGAGCTTAGAATATTTGATGGTGTATTAGATGGTGAGTTATATGGTGGATGGATGATAGGGATTGATGGATTAGGAGATGGGTGGACTAATGCATTAGGATTAGGAGGATTGGAGGGAAATTATAAAATAATTCCTCTTTAACCCTAACCCATAAACCCTAAACTTGAGAAACCTTAGAGACTCATAAACCCTAAATAATTTACCCCTAAAGGTCTAAGCAACCCTAAACACATAAACCCTAAATATGCCCCTAAACCTAAGCAACTCTAAACCTCTCTCTCTCCCAAAACCCCTAAATTCTAACCCCTAAACCATAAACCTGAGCAACCCTAAACACCTAAACCCTAAATAATTCCACTATACCCTAAACTTAAGCAACCCTAAACTCATAAACCTGACCAACCCTCTCTCTCTCTCCAAAAGAAGAAAACTAGAACTCTCTCTCTCTCTCTCTCCAAAAAAATAAAACTAGGACTCTCTCTCTCTCCTTATCACCCTGTCTCTCCCCTCTCTTTCCTATCCATCTCCATCATCTCTCCCTCTTCCTCCTTCTCCTCTCGCATGTCGGCAAAGAATATGGAAACAAGAAAACTAGGACATGCAAAGAGGGATGAGGATATAAATTAGGATGATGAAATGGAAATAAGATTATGAAATTTCATTGGATGGGAAGAATGATGAGGAGAGGTAGAGAGGGGAGGGAAGTAAAGAGTGAGAGAGAGGATAGGAGGTAGAGACGGGAGGGAAGTAGAGAGTGGGAGAGGATTGTAGGAGGTAGACAGGGGAAGGAAGAAGAGAGAGAGGGTATGAGGTAGATAGGGGAGGGAAGCAGAGACTGAGAGAGAGGGTAGGAGGTAGATAGAGGAGGGAAGTAGAAAGTGAGAGAGAGGGTAAGAGGTAGAGAGGGGGAGAAGAGAGTGAGAGAGAAGGTAGGAGGTAGAGAGGTGAGGGAAGCAAAGACTCATAAAGAGGGTAGGAGGTAGATAGGGGAGGAAAGTAGAGAGTGAGAGAGAGGGTAGAATGTAGAGGGGAGGGAAGATGAGAGTGAGAGAGAAGGTAGGAGGTGGAGAGGGGAAGGAAGCAAAGACTCAGAGAGAGGGTAGGACGTAGAGAGGGGAGGGAAGTAGAGTGAGAGAGATGATAGGAAGTGCAGTTGCCCTTGTAGACATGTATGAAAGTGTGGAAGCATGGAGAAGGCATGTCAATTGTATGACATAACACCTCAAAGAGATGTTCTATAATGGAATGCAATGATTGCAAGATATGCAAAAAATGGATTTGTTGAAAAGGATTTAGAAACTTTCAAGCAAATGCAATTGGCACATGTATATGTAGTTATGCCTAGCATAACATGAGCACGTTATAACAAGCTCATGTTATGCTCATCTTTCTTTGACATATTTTCATCAGTTTTTAGCAAAATCTTGAGATAATCTAGAACATGCTCCCCATTAGGATGGCACTTTTTTCAATGAAAACTCAAAAAAATACCACCATAATCTTAAGCTCTTTGTTAGCTATCTAATGATATATTTTTTTTCACATTTTGAGTACATTAAGGGTTTCATCTTGAATTTCTTTTGTTAATGTGTCCTTTTTTGTCAAAAACTAGTGTCTAGTATTTTTTACTTTTTTTTAACTATTCATCAAAATTTGAAATAAGTTATATTTTTAGAAACTAGACTCCATTCTACACATTTTTTTTTTAATTTTTGACTAGTTTTCAAACATTTTAGGGGGGAGCATGCTCATCTATTTTTCAGGATGTGTCCACTTTAAAAATTACTAAAAAATTAATTATTCATTAAAAAATTATCAAAAAAATCAGGGATAAACTACATGGTGTTAGCTAATTTCTCACTAGAGCGATTATTGAAATAGTAAAAAAAAGTTAACATTTTAGGGGGAGCACACTAGATGCTATGTTATGTTTTTTTAAGAAAAACATGACCAATTTGTGTGCTCCCCCTTTTTGAACCCCTTAATCTCAACCATTTTTGGAAAAAAATTAGTAGTTTAGAAACTAGATTCAGAGCACTATGACTCTTTTTTTTGTTCCATCTTCAAATTTTGAGTGTAGCTATCTTCAATTTCTCATGCAACATCAATGTTTCCTGATTTTAGAAAAAAAATGGCATCTTAAGACCCCATTTTGGTCCCTCATCTTTTTGCACTTACCCAACATGTCCGTTCAACTTTGTCTTGGCAAAATTCAATTTAACAGGATCTTCTATCTCTTCAAATTCAAAATATTCTTCCATATCATTAAGCCAATCTACTAATTCCTTTGGATTCAAACTTCCACTGAATGTAGGCACATCCATCTTAGGCCTTTTTCCTATCCTTGATAATGCAATTACCAAAGGATCATGAGCAATTGTTGCTGCTATTGCACCTTGGCTTCCAGCTTGACTAGCATTCTCAGTGGTCTCATCATCACTTCATGGGTCTCTTATTCTTGCAAAACCTCTCCTTATATCATCTTGTAAAGTCTCTACCTACCTTCTCAAGGCTCTAAAATCATCATCTCTAACAAAATTATCTCTTCCTCTTCCTCTACCCCTACCTCATGGGGCTCCTCTGGCAAACATCTCTGCAACACAACTCACAAGTATTGGTGTAAATTGCCTCTCTTCAGTGGTCTATCTACACACTTAGGATCAAACTTTATTTGATACCACTAATGAAATAAGATCTAGAATAAATAGCCCTCAAATCTATTTTCATACACACACAAATATAAAATAAACTTGCAACAATTATTTGCAATTTTGGTTTGTAACTTGCAACCAATTTTCATACATTCATCCAAGTTTCATAAAAGGAAATTACATCAATCGAAACAGGACAATGGGTCTACGAAAAGCCCTTACAAAGATGAAAAAAATTAGTTACAAAATGGTTTTCTATAGCCAAACCAAAGTTTCACAAAACTACTCCATCAAGCTCCTGCAAAATCCCCGCAAATAGCTATGCAACTGTAACTGATCCTCCTGAAATCCCAATGGATGTGTAATCAGCCTCAAACCTGCAACAACACAATCAACAACCACTCTTGGAGGTATGCCATGCCTCCTCTTTGTCTCTCCTGAAATCTAGAAAAACTAAACTTAAAAATGAATTATAATTCCTTTTTGTATCTCCTCCTTTTTGAATGAAATGTAATTTCAATAAATTTATTTGTATTTCAATATAATTCCAGCCCACTTTTTAAAATACAATGCCCATCTCTTGGAAAATGCCATTTCATTTATTTTAATCAAATAAATTGACTAAAATAAGTCATTCAAACTTTGTGCCTTGTCATGCTTTGTGGTGGTGCTATTTTTGGCTTTCTTACTTTTATGCATTAAAGCAAAAATCTAATTTCCTTATCTTGGGTGCCCACTCTTTCCATCCCTATTTTTTAGGAATTTTAGAATCTCAAAAATAATATTTTAAATGCAATAGAAAGTCTCCAAAAACCCACGCCTCTTTTTGCTTTTTCTGGATTTTGTGCTTTCAAAGCACGATCTCCACTATCTACACTTTTACCAATTTTAATTTTAAAACATTACATAACATCCATATGCACATCAAAATGAATTTCACAAGACAAAATATGAAATTCAAACCACCACCAAAGATGCAATAGAAAATTAAACATATTTTTGGTTGACATAGGATTACCACTATGCCATGGATGCTCATGCATCACACTACAAGGCATAGAGTCTAATGAGCTCCAATCATCACCATGATATGGTTATGTGCTAAGCATTCATTTTGTGTGATGTAAATGTTAGATATGTCAATTTGAACACATTTATTGAAAGATTGAGGATCTATAGGTATGCAATAAAGCTTCCCTTTATGCCAAAACATGATATATTTATGCAAAGTAGAGGAAATTACTTTCATAGCATGTAATTATGCATGCCCAAGAGGCATATTATAACTTAATTTTCTAGGCATAACATGGAATAATGTATCTAGGTTGCATGTATTGGATTGAATTAGATGAGTAATAGTACCCAAACATGATCTAAGCATATTATCAAAGCCTCTAATGATAAGGTCCGATGGTTGTATCTTTGACATGTCTACTTCTAATTATTTTAAACAATCTTCAGTGCATATGTTAAGTCTTGATCTATCTTCAACTAAAGATCATTTATGATATGTAAGGTAATTCTTCCTTAAGTACTTTTTAGGTAGAATTTATTTGTCATCGAATCACATATTGAATGACTTAAGTTAGTTATGGAGTAGTATCAAATCCAACTTGTATTTTCTTTAAGGCCTTTTACATTATATATCTATAAAATAGTGATGTACATACTAAGTCCCATATAGATAGTTTGAGTTCTTGGTATTTGTTGAAAGATGTCATCCTCCTTTATTTGAGATGTATCTTTAGATGCAGAAGGTAAATTAAGTTTATTGGTAGGTAGGATAGGTAGTGGTAAATTGAGATATCATCCTCTTCCTCACCTTTGATGAGTGTGTCTGAAAAGATTATATTCATGTGAATCTACTAGGGTAGCATGAAAATAAGGTATATGAGACACATAAGCCTTGATATTAATAGATTTTGATCAAAGATAGATTAGGAGGGCTCATCTCTAAGTCCATATATATCCTCATGTGAATTAGGTCTAGAAAAATATGCAATGAAAGCATTGACCAAATTCATAAAGAAAGCACATAGAGCAAGTAAGATGAATCAAACCATTGTAGAGCTCTACCATTTAGGTAAATCTAAAATCAATAATCAATAAAATGTCATCATATATGTGTTGATAATTAGAAAGTAAGAATGACTTCACATGTAAGGATGTGTTAGAAGACCCATCATAATCATGATGTAAGAGTTCATCACTAAGGTTTATAATGTCATCATGCAATGTCAACAAAGCCAATGAAGTACCAATGAAGCCTGCATGAAAATATAATGAATTAGCATCAAGGCATATTCTATAATCTTATAAATTAAGGCTATGCGAAGTACAAGTATCTATATTTTCATCATGGGATGTAAAAGAATGATCACCGATATGCTCATCACCATGTATAAAAGAAGATAATTCATTTAAATCACATGAATCTATGGAGATAGAATTATCATGACATGTAAAGTATTTATCATCACAAAACAAATTAATATTGTGCATAGGAGAATAACATGATAGATCCAAGTAGTTAGTGTGTGCTAATCATTATCACAAGATATAGGATCATCATGAAATGTATGAAGGAATGAACTAAGCACCTCTAATAACATAGAGTTTGTGCTAGCAAATTCAAAGAAAGATGAGAAATATAGAACATGAGAAAAAACACCTTGATAGAAGACACATCCATATCCATAGCATAAAAATTCATAAGTATATTGAGGATAGATGTACATCATGTGATATGAATTATAAAAATATGTTAAAATGGATGTATATCAACAAAGGAATAAACCCTAGAAGGTTATATGAATGTAGAGTAATCTAGGGTGGGAAGGTGGGATAAATGATAAATCACAATGTAAACCCAAATCTTACGAAAAAGATACAAGCATTTAAAGACTAAAACCCTAGAAAAAAATATAAATAGATGATAAAATAGTTATATCAGATTTGAAAACCTCATGTTTATTACAAAACCCGAGAGGAAAACTATGTCATGTAGGATCAATTAAGTTTACCAAAAATGTGAAGGAAAATTTTTCCCTCTAAGGTTAATCTAGGCTAATTGACTAAATGCAAACAATTGAGCACAAATTAGTCTAGATTAAATAATGACAATTAGGAATGATTAAATTAAATAATTGCAACAACTATTTTAGGAAAGTAAGTGTGAAGAAGAAAGGTACTTAGCTTTGTAACTAGAAATGAATATAAATAGGTTGTGGTGTTGAAATCTTTATGGTTTAGGATCAAAAAAGGATTATGATAATTTGTAAGTTGCCTATGAAATATAATATTTTGTTTTCTCCATGCAAGGTAGAGCTTGGAGATCAAGGTCAAGTCTATGATCATGGAAATGTATTTTACTTGTGAACTTGATCTAACAAACTACAAAACTATACTTTTCACTTTGCCAAATTTTCTTCTATTCTTTTTGTCTTTTCTGATATTTAGGGACTAGTCATTTTTATGAATATCTTGGGGGGATTGTCATTAATGCAACAAGGTGATACATTCTCCTAGGTCAACCCCTAAAAATCTTGAGGAAATAATTGAAGACAATATTTTTCAAACATGCATGTGCTCCTACAATGCTCATGAAGATCTAGATTCCTTTTATTGCACCAATTGAAGTGTTGTAATGCCTTAAACTGAAAGAGGAGATGTAAATTATGGATGATGTAAAATGAATGCATTGAATGCCTTTAAATACATGTACATAGTAGTAAATCACACAAATGTGTGTTTAGTCAGCCTTTGAAGGGAAAATAATTAGTTGGAGTAATCTAAGTTTTGATTTTAAAATTGTAAAATTCAAAGGGTCAAGTCCAAGGGATATAGAATCCTCCTTAGGGATCCACTGCAAGTAACAAGGGCAAGTCATTGAAGGTGGAGTGCCTCCTTAAGAGATGCATTACCATGGGGTTGATCGATCAGGGATCTGCAATTGATGGCCACCCTATTTTTTCAACACCTCTTGCATGAAGATTGCTCTTCTCTCTGCCATGAATGACTAATGGAATCCATACTACCTCGAAGTCTACCCTATTTTCTATGGGGTTCTCTCGCAACATATTTTTGAGCTTCTTGTACACACCATTGAAAGCTGAGCTTTCTTCTTCAATGTTACGAAGCCAGGAGACTAATAGGAAAACAAATTTTCCTTCAAGTTGCTTGACATCCATATGAGCAAATAAGGAATCCCCAGACTTAAATTTGTTTAAACATATTGAAGAAGATCAAATGGAAATGAATTTTATTTAAATGTAAAAACAAAACTAAAAATCAGGTCAATAACAGGATTGAAAATCACAATACATTACAGTAGGTACTAACATGGTGAAAAGAACCTAATTCACTTGCAGCAAGAATAAAATAACTTAAAATAAAAAGGGGGTGATGACCGAAAACATGTAAACCCAGAATAGTTTTGAAGTACAAATATTCAAGAGTGATGATACCATCCCTAAGTACTAAGACTCCAGTTAATGGAGATCAAGGGTATAAAATTATAACAAGAGGGCCACCTATGCAGAACAATAACAATAATAGTTGGCTTATAATCAATGCACCTTATTGGCTTATGTAATAAGCCAAGAGTTTAAATAGTTGGCACATTGTGACTGTTTAAATGGAGAGAGGGTCAATGTAAAGCATATAATGTTGGTTGTTTACTTTCAATCTTTGCAAATAGAAAAATGTACCCACAACTCCTGGTCACAGTTGACTGTATTTATCAATGGTAAAATAATAGTGAGTGGTTAACTCAACATAAAAATTGTAAACTTGTGTGATTAATAAGCCCTTAAAATTATAGCCAGAAGTATTTAGGAAAGTGATAAATTGAAATAAACCTAAAACAACATCTTTACCTAACTTGTTCTGGTAACAAGGAAGTCTATTTCTTTTGTGAACAACAATGCTTGAAGCAATTCGATATTTCTATGCTAAGGGGTTTTTGTAAGTTCCTTTAAGCATAGGTATTTAGTTCTTGGAACTTCCATGGACATGGCCCATAAGCTATTGTTTGTAATAGCCTTCCAGGTAGAAAAGGACTTATGGTTTGTTCTAGACCATACAACATCAGTACTGATCATCGCATAATCCATCTTGTGATCAAAGGATTTGATAGTGGACAAAGGTTTTTCAAAGAATACTTGAGCTTCATAGTCATCACAAGTGAAAACATGATGCCTGCCAGCCAGTTGCCTTGCCAATGAACTCACAAATTTGCTCACTTGAAGTACTTGCATGTTCTTACACCTAGCTTGGAGATCATCAAGTATTACTCCCAACACTTGTAGCTCTTCCTTCTAATAGCTATGGTAGAAAATAATAGCTATGGTTGTGCCTTCCTCAAGACTATAGGGATAAAATGAAGGCAAATTAGATAAAACTAGTGATCTGTTGATCACAAAACAAACCAAATGCAAAAGCCCAGATTGCCTTAGAGATGAAGAGGCAGGGCATCAATATATAGAGTCTGAGAAACACAAAGGAGTTATGGCACACAACCACAATGCCAACAACTCAACCATAAAACTAAATGTTGAACCTGAAAGTCAAGGAAGGCAACTACAAACTTAATGAGCCTAATGAGCATTACAAATATGTCAAAGATGGCTGTTGCACATGATAATTGTTGTCATTCTCCCCCATAATGACCATTGGGAAGAACTTGAAGTAGATCTCTAAGTGTCTCGAACCTTTCATGAGCTAGAGGCTTTGTAAAGATGTCAGCTAGTAGATCCCCTGTACTACATTACATAATCTCGATCAATCCTTGTTGAACCAACTCTCTAATGAAGTGATGTTGAATCTCAATATGTTTGGTCTTGCTATGAAACACTAGATTCTTAGTCATCTATATAGTACCCTTGTTGTCACAATACAACAAGATAGGTTCATTCTGTAGCTGGTGCAAATCCTCCAATAGTCGTCTTAACCACACTGTTTGGCATGTTGCAAATGTTGCAGCTTTATACTCTGCCTCTATTGTAGAAAGTGATATAGTTGGTTGTTTCTTGGACTTCTAAGAGAATACTACTGAACTAAGACTAAAAGTACAACCAGAAGTAGACTTCTGATCATCTATGGAACCTGCCCAATCTGAATCTGTATAGCCAATCAACTTACTATCCTCTGAATGCTGAAATCTAAGACCATAACTCAATGTCCCTCTGACATATCTAAGAATCCTCTTAGCTACACTCTAATGTGTTTGCTTAGGTTCTGACACAAACCTAGATACCAAGCTCACTGCATATGTGATATCTGGTCGAGTAGTAGTTAAGTAGATCAAACTACCAATCAACTGCCTGTATATAGTGGGGTCCACTCAATCTGACACATCCAAGTTAGACAACTTAAGTCCAACTTCAATGGGTGTTGCAACTGGTTTGCAACTATTCATCTAAAATTTATGTAGGATGTCTGAAGCATATTTTTTTTAGACATAAATATTTCCCCTTTGTTTTGCCATACTTATATACCAAGAAAATAGTGCATCTATCCCAAATTTGTCATCTCAAATTTAGCAACCATAGCTACTTTAAACTCTGCAAACAAATTTGAATTATTCCCAGTATAGATAAGATCATCAACATAGAGAACTAAGAAAAAAATATCCTTAGCCGAGATCCTAATATAAAGATTTGGATCTGATTGACTTTTTAAGAAACCTTTTTGTTGTAGGTATGAGTCTATCCTTGAATACCATGCTTTTGGTGCCTGCTTAAAACCATACAAGGCCTTCTTTAATCTGTAAACATAATGTTCTTTAGAAGGTATTTCAAAACCTCTAGGTTGAGAAACATACACTTCCTCATCAATATATCTATTCAAAAAAGTACTCTTTACATCCATTTGATAAACTATCCAACTCTGTTGAGCTGCTAAAGCCAAAACCAATCTGATAGTATCCATTCGTGCTATAGGTGCAAATGTTTCAGTGTAATCAATGCCTTCTTGTTGAGTGTATCCCTTGGCTACCACTCTAGCCTTATGCTTATCAATGCTTCCATCAGATTTATACTTAGTTTTATACACCCACCTTGTACCAACAATTTCCTTACTAGGAGGTAGCTAAACCAAGTCCCATGTGTCATTCCTTTCAATTGTTTCTATCTCACTATTCATTGCTTCAACCCACTCTTCTTTTTCTTGAGCTTGTTCAAATGTTTTTGGCTCATTACTTTCCATGATTTGAGTCATCAAAGCATAATTCACTTTTGCTTGTGATCTTGTTGTCATTTTCTCAAAGTTTGAATCCAACATAAGAGTTGATGGATGATTCTTTTCTGTACTCCTTTGATATTTTTGATACTTTCTTGTTCTTGTACTAGAAGACTCAGGTTCATTTTCTTCTTCTTCTTCAACTTCATCAATCATCATCTCTTTTCCCTTTGTTTCATTTTCCTTGGTATATTTTGCTACTTGATTGAATATCACATCTCTACTTATAACGAGCTTCTTTCCTATTGGGTCATATAATCTATATGCTTTATTTTCTAATCCATACCCAATAAAAATACATTTTAGGCCTTTATCATCTAGCTTAGACCATTTTTCCTTTGGTATGTGTGCATAAGCAACACACCCAAATACTCTCAAATGTTCAACACTTGGCTTTACCCCATACCATGTTTGTTCAGGAGTCATTCCCTTAACTACTTTTGTAGGACTCCTATTGAGAAGATAAACTATTGTGCATACTGCTTCTGCCCAAAACATCTTATCTAAATTCTTCTCTTTCATCATACTCCTTTCCATTTCAATAATGGTTCTATTCTTTCTTTTAGCAACTCCATTTTGTTGTGGAGTGTAAGAAGTAGTGAACTCTCTCTTGATTCCATGATTTTTGTAGAAATCTAGAAACTGATTTGATTTGTACTCACCTCCATTATCTAACCTTATCACTTTGATGTACTTACCACTTTGTTTTTCAACCAACCTCTTGAATTCTACAAACTTGTCAAACACTTCTAATTTTGAAACTAAACAATATACCCAAGTTTTCCTTGAATAGTCATCAATGAAGGTTAGAAAATACTTTGATTTATTTAAAGAAGGTGTTTCCATAGGACCACACAAATCCGTATGGATTATCTCAAGATGATGCTTAGCTCTATTGGATTTACCAATTGAAAAGCTAGCTCTATGTTGTTTGCCTACAACACATTCTTCACACACTTCTTTTGTATTTTCAATGAATGGTAGACCCTCAACCATTTTAAATCTCATGAGTAAAATTAACCCACTAAAGCTGAGGTGGCCATATCTTTGATGCCAAATTCTACTTTCATTCATTTCACTAGACCTTAATGCTTGGTTTCCTTGGGTGAAATGGAGAGGAAACATCCTATCACCTGTCATCTTTGCTCTTGCAACAACTGCATTTCTTTTTAACTTATCATTTTTTGGTAAGATTAACTTTGTTCAGAAGTTCATAATAGGTTTTGCAGAAATCGTGTAGTCACTAAGTGCCATGTTAAAGAAAGATACGCAGATGGAGTGGATGCCTATGGCTAAGGCTACATTCAAAGATATAAAGAGGGCCATTTCTGACGCCCCTATACTGATGAGCCCAGACTACACAAAGCCATTTTATATCTACTCCTTCACATCCTCCCATTCAACCGTGGCTGCCTTGACACAGAAAGGTGAGGACAATGAAGAAAGGCACATCGCATTCATGAGCGTGCCTCTGAAGGATGCACAGTCAAGATATCTAGACACTGAGAGACAAGCATTTGCATTAATGAGAGCCATGAAAAAATTTAGACATTACATTCTGCGCAGCCAGATCAAAGCCATAGTGCCAGACACAGCAGTAAAGATGTTGCTGATGTAGAACAAACCTAGAGAAAAGAGAGATAAGTAGATCACCACGATGCAAGAATTCAACATGGAAATCATTCCCATGAAGCTGGTCAGAGGGTAGGCATTGGTGCAAACACAGACCCAGGTTTGATAAAATAGCAATATGTGCTGAAATTCTCATGACACATCAGACTGGTATAGCAATTTAAATGCTTTTCTAATAGTTGGAAAGTACCCAAATAAGATGAAAGCTTCTCAGAGGAGAGTTTTGAAGATTAAAGCACAGAAATATATGGTACAAGGAGGTCTTCTATTCAGGAAGAACCATGATGGAATTTATTTAAGATGTCTATATAGAGCTGAGGCAGATAAAGTGTTGACAGAGCTGCATGATAAGAACGAAACTGGTCATGGCTCCCATCTAGCTACAACACACAAAATAATAAGGGCAGGCTATTATTGGCCCACGATGTTTAGAGATACAGAGAGTCACATTAAGAGTTGCCACACCTGTCAGATTGCAGCAGATAAGGGAAGAAATCAGGCCAACCCATTACAGCCCGTGATTGAATCAAGACCATTTGCACAATGGGGCCTGGATTTCATTGGAGTCATCAATCCTCCATCTTCTGCAGGACACAAGTTCATACTGATGGTGACGGACTATTGTACAAGGTGGACTGAGGCCACATGCTGCAAATTCTCCACAACTGAGGTAGTTATCAAGTTTCTTGAAGAAAACATCATCACCAGGTTTGGAACTCCCTATTCATTGGTATGTGATAATGGCCCTGCTTTCTCTTCTTTAAAACTTTCTAAATGGGCATTTGAATATGGGATTGTTTTAAAGTTTTCTTCAAATTATTACCCTCAAGGTAATAGATTAGCTGAGTCTACAAACAAAATTCTATTAGATATAATCAAAAAGCTAATTGCAAAGAGTCCTAGAGAGTGGAATACCTTGTTAAAATATGCACTGTGGGTAGATAGGACCAAGTTCAAAATAGCTTTCAGTAGTACACCTTATCATTTAGTTTATGGGACTGATCCCATACTTCCAGTAAATCTGAGAATACCAATTTGGAAGTTTTCCAATTAGTATTTAGGCTTTGATAATCATAGAGAAGCCAGGATAGTACAAATGTTACAATTAGATGAGAAAAGAGGTCAAGCCATCGAGAAATTTGCAAAACACCAGGCAGTAGTTAAGAGGTGGTTTGATAAGAGGGCAAGAGTCAAGACATTCAGTATATCAGACTTAGTGCTGTGCTGAGACAAAGCACTTGAAAAGAAGGGGAGCCATGGAAAATTTGATAAACTATGGCTAGGTCCATTACAAGTCTCAGAAATAATAGGGGACAACACATTTAGACTCAAGAGCTTGACAGGGGAAGATGTGCCATTACCAATTAATGGCCAACATTTGAAACACTACTTCTAGGCCTGAGGTAAAGGGCAGTCCATTTTGTGTAATATAGTGTAGGTACTGTATAGTTTTCTTTTCTTTGTTTTCTATTTTCTTTTTTGTAGGTTAGTTGTTTGTATAGTTGTCCATTTCCTTTGTTTTCTTTTTTTTTTGTCTTTCTTGTACAGTCTGTTGTTGGTTTGTTGTTTTCTCCTCAGCAGGGATCTTTGTTTTCTTTAGAGTATTAAGGAGTGAACTAACAACCATTGAAAACAGTATAAAATTTAGAATATTCAGGTTAGCCATTTGCAATTTATACATAATTTGGTGTGACTGTCATGAATGTAGAGGGTTGTTTAGCTTCTAAAATTTTGTATTCAATAAAAGTGATTGAGAATTCAAGGGGAAGTTTCTCACGATGACACACATAAAATCCTTGGGTTTGTTGTACCTACCAGTGTAGATATTAGGTGAAAAATCCAAGGTCACCCTTGCTACCATTACAATTCTCAACTTAATTTTAGCAAGTGCCCACTCCTTGCATCATAAAGTTACAAATTGCTATATCTTGTGAAAGTTCTATCAAGCATCAAAATCAATAAAGTATAAATATAAAATATAAAATATAAATAAAGCGTATTATACTGAAAATCTAGATTAAAGCATCTAAGTAACTCTACTGGGGCTATAGACGCTCATTCGAAGTGGGGCTCTACTTAGGAGAATTGTAACGATAACCTTGCGGGGGCTATGGATGCTCGCTGGTAGCAAGGCTCTATCTGGTTGGCTATGAGGGAATGTCCTCACCTACGTAGGCTAATATCAGTCACTGGTTTGTTCAACCGATATTCAAGATGAGGATAATTAATCACGTGCACATACTTAAACTGAAAATGAAAATTCAGCATCCTTATTGAATACCTTAGGTCTCAAGTTGGATAATAATTTACAGGAAGGATAGTTGGAAGTTATGGATTTATTTCACTTAGTTTCCTTAATGCTTTGAATTTAATTGTTTTGTTTGGTTGCTAGTTGTTGTGATGTTCACAACATGCCCCATTTTACTCCTTAGCAAAATGAGGACCCCTCCTGTGGCTGTTGCTTCTGCTTTTGTGTGTTTTGTTTTGCTTAGTGGTAAAGGGAAAAGAGGGTTAAAATTGTAAAATTTGATAGAAATAGAGAAAAAATGCATTTTCAGTATCAGGGCATGATATGGTTGGATTCCTTGTGAAAAATGAGCTAGGGTTGCCTTTTGAACCATCTTAAAATTTGCCATATTTTGCAAGTTATGATCATTTTGGTAAAATGTACATTCAGGTTTTTATATCGCTTTGCATATACAGGGTCGTTTGTATATGAAAAGGGTTTTGATTTTGTACTTAGTCGCTTTTGCATTCAGGTTCATATACAAGGCGGCTTGTATGTATGCATTTTAATAAAGGTTTATGCACACATACAAGATGGACCCGAAGTGGTTTTAGGTTAAAATAAATTGATGTTTTAAATCTGCTTTGTATCTCACGTTTGTATGTTTGGCAAGTAAAATATACAAGGCACTTCATACATGGCGGACCCGAAAGGTTATTAAATGGTGTTAAATCGTTGTATCTTTGCAGGCTTGTATATTTCATTGGTATGCATTGCAAATATACGTCGCGCAGACTTGAAGTTTATAAAAAAGTGGTTAATTCATTGCATGTATCCGTGATGTATATATCTCACATACCCTGCCAAGATACAAACACTTTGTGCATTTGGCAAACCCGAAGGGAGTTATGAAAATTGATTAATTCCTTGTACATTTTGGACTTGTATATTTAAACATTCAAAGCAAACATACATCGAAATATACAAGGGGCAGACTTGAAATGACTATGAAATAACAAAAGATCCTTGTATATTTCGTGCCTTGTATATTATTACATTGCAAGGAATATACAAGGTGGATCTCAACGAAAGGTTAGGTTTTGTTAAATGCTTGTATCAAGCCTGAAGTGTATGTCTAAAAGATACAATGGAAATATACATACCGCGGACATGACGGAAAGTTAAAAGAAGTTAATTCATTGTATGTTCGCGCTTTGTATATTTTGATACATACAAGCCAAGATGCACCATGAAATGTACAAGCCACGGAATTGAAAAGTTATGAAACGAGGATAAATGCTTGTATATTTTGCATTTGTATGTTGCAATATACAAACGAAATATACAAAGCCGTGAAATTAAAAAAGATTCAAGTCTGATTGAACCAATGTATCACGTCCACAATGTATATCAAAATATACATTGCTCAGTATACAACGCAATTATACATTGGGCGGACCCGAGGGGATTATTAAAGAGAGTTAAGTCATTTTATATTTGTGCAATGTATATTTTGCGATATACAATGCACTCATACAGGCCGAATTCGAAATGGAAATTAAAAATAGATAGTTCCTTGCATATTTTGGTGCTTGTATATTCAATATACAAACCCGCTATACAAGGAAAATATGCATTCGCCATATACAAGGATTTGGACAGGTGAAAAGGGCAGGAAAAGGAAGCGATAGGAATTTTGAAGTTATTTTTAAAGCCCGAATGCATATTTTTGGTCAACAATGGTTGACCTGACTATTTTGGATGATGTATATGCATTTGACCCACATTTTTTCACGGATTTAGGGCCCGATACTTGCGTTCACACAGTCATGACTAGATTTGGTAGTTGTTTTCCTTCCTACAGTTTTATTAATCGATGATACTTATTGCTTATCCATTTTTGCAGGTTTGCAGTTGAGGAAGGAGCTGAAACTTAATGGCAGTGACATCACGGAGGAGGAAATTAGATCTCAGGAGCAGAGGAAGATAAGGATGAAGTGCGAAGAAGTGAAGGGTCTTCACTGATGAAGACAAAATGCAGTTGAAGACATTATTGCAGCAAACCATAGAAGTTATTATTGAGCTGCTAGGGTTTCCAGAAGGGCATATTTCGCCCAGATTTGATGTATGCTCAGAGATATTTTGGGAGACTAGTTCAGCAGCATTTATCGTTGTAACCAGAGGTTTGAACCAGGGTTTAAACTAGGATTTTTTGAGTTGTATTGAGGACAATAAAGGTCTATATATTGTGCCTTGATACACTGTAATACTTGACACAGGGATTTTTTAGAATAGAGGGACATTTGAGTTTAGAAGTAGAAGAAGGAGGTCACCTGTGTCTGCAATAAGGAATGTGTGGAACATCTAGCTTCCTTACTATATCTGTAATGCTTGTAAGTTTTCAGTAGTTTTGTCAATGAAGCTAAGAGTCATTCAGACATTATAAATCTTATATGACTGTCTATTTCTAATACAATTGAATCTGGAATTCTGCATCTATCTTCTGAGTGTTTTCTTGCTCTCCATTGTGTTTGAAACATTTTCTCTTAGAGCTTGCAATTTTAAGTGTATGTTTGTGAAAATGCTTAGAACTTACACTTAAGGTCTTGTTTGTGGATTTGATCAAGTTACTGTATGATTTATAAAGTGCATAACAGAACAATTAGATCCTTCAAATAGAGTGAATGAAGTGTAGATTAGATCTTTCTAACTTTTCCCAACCCATCTAAAAATACTTAGCTGAAAACATAGAAATTTAAAGGAAATTTGTCTCATATTTGAAAAGAGCACGCATAACATAGTTTGAAAGTAGACAGTTTTCATAAATATTTAAGAGGAGAAAGCTGCAAAAATTTGAGAAGACTATTTAAAGTTTTGCAGCACAAGTATAAGTTTATGCAAAAGGGATGAACAACATATTGACATTTATTAATCTTTTGCATAGTTTGAGTCCAGTAAACCAACAAGAAACCCTAAATCACGTAAGGCCCCTTGAACATTACAGCTTCACATTGACCAACTGAATTTGCCCAACAAGTCAAGACCTAACCATATTAAACTTGGGATTGAGTGAATGTTAACCGATTCCTTCATATCTTTCAAGTTAGTTTTGGTTCATTTTATGTGAATTTTAACTAATTGTTGTGATTGCATCAAAACCATCATCAACAGTTTTCTGCTGCTAGAAGAAGGGCATGACTTGAGTTAGGGTTTGTTTCAAGAAAAAATTGGCTAATAACAGTGATAGAGTGACCAGATCTAGATCCAGTTCAGGGGATATTTTTGTGCAACTACTTCATATAAGGCAAAGTAAGAGCCCTTTGATTTGGAATCCTAAAATATCACAAGCAGGGAGTCCATCTAGAACACCTCCTGGGTCACCTTTTAACATTCATAACCTTGTGAGTCCCGACAGATCTTTATTTAGATCTTTAAATCTTGATTCAGGTACTCCTAGGGATCCTAATCCCCCAAGAAATCTAGGTATTCCTACAGGTTCAGATCAGGCACAGATACCTGCGATGGCTTACTTCAATCTCCAGTCCCCCATACACTTCAATGATTACAATGAGATGCCCAAAAATCTAGAAAAGATATGTCCCAAATACCAGCTACCCCAAGACCTGGAAGACCACATTAGAATATTTAAGGAGGCATGTTTTAGGGCCAGATTAGAGCACGAGGACATTGTGTTTGGATTGTTTCCCTACACCTTTAATGAACAAGCCTCTAATTGGTATGTAAACTTACCCAATGGCTATGTTTCTTCCTGGTCACTTATGGAAGAAGCATTTTTGTCTAGATTTAGAGGACCCATTGATCCTTGCATCTTGTATCTTAAATTGGCTACTATAAAACGAGGTGAGGGAGAGCTAATTGATAATTTCAATGACAGATTTCAAAAGGCCTACTCTAGGCTGGTAGCCCCTTACACAGTAGATGATGATACCTTGTTAGCCATGTACTATGCTGCCTTGGATCCTTTAACTGCCATGTTTGTCAAAAGAAAACCTGACATAGATTCAATATCCAAAGCCTATAAAGAGGCAACCTTAGTAAATCAAGAGATGAGGCATACAACTTGTAGCCCATTTGTTAATGGACGAAATTTTGGGATGCAGAATCAGGCACAACCATGGAATGGAGTCCCTATGCATCACACTCCATTATTAAATCCGGTTCCTTCTTACACACCTGTGTACAGTCCTACCCCAATCCAAGCCATAGCTCCTTACACGAGTAACACTGCTAACAATAGTCAGAATAATGCTTAGCCTTTCTTCCAACCTCCTAGAGACACAACTGTAACAAAAGCACAAGAGGAAAGGGAAGAAATCAAAGAGATCACTACACATTTGAAAAGATTGACAACCGAAGTGACACAACTAAGAAATGAGAATCTTTATGGAAGAGGTAACCAAGGATACAATCAAAATCAAAATTATAACCAAGGCCAAAATCAAAACCATAGTTCAAATCAAAATCAACATTACAATCAGAACTATAATCAGAGCCATACCCAAAATAATAGCCAGGGCCAATGTTTAAATCATAGTCAAAACTATAATCAGCATCAAGGTCATAACCAAGGGCAACCAATGCAAAATAGAGGGCCAGTGATAGACAATAGGGCCTGGGGTAATAATAACAAAAATTAGAATCAGCCTAGGACATCCAAAACATGGAACACTAGACCAAACAATGGTACTCTAGCTTCTCCTTTTGAGAATATAGATAATCATGATGTAAAACAAGCGGTTGGCATCTAAATGGCCAATACATCACTAAAAAACTAGTGCAGATTCCATAATACCAATGCCCATGCTGAGCTTGACTATCCACAGTTCCATTTAGTAGCCAGCATAGTTAATATAGATGTGCAGCCTCCTACTTTTGAATTTCTCATCCCCAAGGGTAATGAGGTAGTACCCTTAGGGTATGATACAGCTTTAGTTTTAGAAACCTTTACCTTTGCAACTATAGAAGAGAAGGAAGATGAATTGTTAGAGGATGAACCATACTTTTGTGAAAATCTTTATCCTGAATCAGCCTTTGTGTTAAATGCTTTTCAGTTTCCCTTTGAAATTGAAAATGAGGTATTAACTGAAACAGAAGAGGTGCAGGCCTTTCAACAGATGAATAAAAACCACACCTAAGGAACAACACTAGGCCAGGAGGACCTTTCACCACTTCCATCCCTCCTAACAACTTCAATACACCCCCAGATCAGAACGCTAGCAACAATCTTTCCATACTTAAGGCTAATGCAAATAGTGGAACAACGTTAGAAAAGGCCCAAACAAGTAAAACTGAAACAGTAGAAACAACAAGGTTAATGAGTTACTTGTCAGAAGAAATAAAGAAATAAAGGTCAATATACCTCTGAATTAATTATTGAAAACTCGAGGGATCAAGAATGCTTTTATAAAATCTCTAGATGCATCCATAACAGATGGGGTTGCTATTGATATAACTGTTCCTAATAGAGATTCACCGCCTAAAGAGAAAAGTAAGAAAGTTGAACAGCCTTCCAAGACAAATGTAGTAATGTATGCTGATAAAAAGGATGCTCCCCCTTTCTTGTTAACTGTTAGATTGTGTGGGAAGAACATACACAACTGCATGGTAGACTCTAGTGCCTCAGCCAACATAATGCCCTTAGGAATATGCAAAACTCTTGGGCTGACTCCCACCAGATCTGCTAAGGTTGTCACATAGTTAGATAAGACTGAGGTTAGTGTGATAGAAGAACTCATGAACATTCAAATACAATTAACTTCAGACCCTAGGGTAAGCCAATTCATTGACATTCAAATAGTGGACATACCCATGAATTATGGAATGTTGTTAAGTAGGGATTGGTCCAAGACATTAAACAGATATATGGCCACTGATTTTTCACATATGTGGCTACCTTGGAGAGGTGTCCCAAACTAGATTAGAATAGAGGCAGAACCCAAGATGAAACACATGATAATAGAGTATAATCGAACGAATGAAATATTATATACTGCTGTTGAACCTAGTGTTTATAGAATTACTAACAATGGGATGCAAATTGAAGAGATCATGATGTTAAACATTAGAGAAAAATGTGTCAGCAAGGAGACAACATTATTCATTGAGTCTGATGGAAATTCTTCGGATGAAAAAAACAGTGCAATGAACAAATTTGGCCATACCATTAAACAAGAGGTGCAAGAATGCATTAAAAAGAATCTGCCAATCCAATGTAAACTGTATAAGAATAGGTGTAGAGTCCATGATAGGCCACATTCTAAAGAGAGTTGTGGAATATGCAAAGACATCATCGAATATGAATACAAAAAATGCATAAAGAGGGTAGAGTTACAGAAGGAAAATGTGAATCCTCATCAAACACAGAAATACATTCAGGGTGATGTAGATGCTCTGATTTCAAATTTAGAAGAGGGAATAAAGGACAAGGGTAGTTGTCCTTCTGATTTGCAAGCTAAAAATACACATATGCAAGTTAACCAAACAAAAATACCCATGAATAAATATACCAGCACCTCATAAGTAATAGAGAAGATGAAGCATGCCAAAGGGAAAGATCAGAAAAGTAAAGATGGCATGTGGACATTAAAATGTGATGGGTCCAAGTCAAAGTAGGGCGCGGGTGCAGGTGTTGAACTCATAGATCCTCAGGGTAAGTCATACCTAGCAGCATATAGACTGCAGTTTTCTTGTACTGACAATATTGTTGAATATGAAGCCTTAATTATGGGACTTGTCATGGCCGTTAAGAAAAAGGTGAAAACAATTAAGGTATTTTCAGACTCTGAACTAGTAGTCAGACAAGTAAGGAAACTATATGCTTGCAACTACAAGAAAATGATTTGTTACAGACATAGAGTATGGGGTTTAATAGATTTATTTGATACTTTCAACATAGAGTACATCCCTAGAGAGCTGAACCACAGGCCAGATGCACTAGCAGTTGCAGTGAGTACATTAGAACCCTTGACACTGTCAGGATTGAGATAATTTTCTGTTGAGCTAGTTAATGTTCCCAGTATCCGAGACAACGTTACACATTTTTAGGTATTTGGAGGGGATCAACAAATTATTGACTTCCTGACCTACAATAAGGTATTTGAGGCTCAAATCATTGATGAGCAGGAAAGGCCTGAGATAACATGGGACGAAGAGGATATAATCAACTTGAAGAGCAACTTTTTACCCAAAGGGGTATTTGAACTAGAACATATTTTTGACTTCGATGGAATAATAAGACAGAAAGATTTACCCAAAATAGAAGGGGGTAAGTGTGATTTACACAACTTAGGGATAGAGCAAAATCCACAAAATGTGCCAATTGGAAAAGTTTGCTCTAAGAAAATTAGAAACAAAATTTTAGATGTTCTGAAAGATTACAAACACGTAATAGCATGGACATATGAAGACCTGAAAACCTATGATACGTCCATCATAGCTCATGTAATACCTTTGAGACCAGAGATTAAACCATTTAGGCAGAAACAAAGGCCTGTAAATGCCATTCTAGAGCGTTTAATCTTTCAGGAAGTTAAAAAAATTGCTGTCTACTGGAATAATTTTCCCAGTCAGACATTCAGTCTGGGTAGCTAACCTAGTACCAGTAAGGAAGAAAAATGGAGACATCCGGTTGTGCGTAGATTTTAGGAATTTGAACAAAGCATTCGAAAAGGATAATTATCCTCTGCCTCCTATAGACGAAGTGCTGCAAGCAGTAAATGAGGCAAAGATGATGTCTTTTCTAGATGGTTTCTCAAGTTATAACCAGGTTTTAATAGATAGGGATGATAGATTAAAAACCACCTTCACTTGTAAATGGGGAAATTATGCATATAGGAGAATGCCTTTTAGTCTGATCAATGTAGGTGCCCCTTTTCAGAGAGCCATGGACATTGCATTCCGTGGGTTATTAGGTAAGTGCATTGTTGTGTATATGGATTATTTGACTATGTATTCCAAGCATGCATCCACTCATGCTGAAAATCTCAGGAAAATACTTAAGCGATGTGAGAGGTATGGAATTTCCCTTAATCCTAAAAAATGTTCATTTGGAGTTATTGAAGGTAAATTACTAGGGCATGTCATTTCTAAGGATGGAATATCGATTGACCCAGATAGAATAGAATCAATAAAAAGTTTGCAAATACCAAATAGTAGGAAAGAATTAAAATTATTTTTTGGTAAGATTAACTTTGTTCAGAAGTTCATCATGGGTTTTGTAGAAATCGTGTAGCTGCTAAGTGCCATGTTAAAGAAAGATGCGCAGATGGAGTGGACACCTATGGCTAAGGCTGCATTCAAAGATATAAAGAGGGCCATTTCTGATGCCCCTGTACTGATGAGTCCAAACTACACAAAGCCATTTTATATCTACTCCTTCGCATCCTCCCATTCAACCGTCGCTGCCTTGACATAGAAAGGTGAGGACAATGAAGAAGGGCCCATCGCATTCATGAGCGCGCCTCTGAAGGATGCACAATCAAGATATCTAGACACTAAGAGACAAGCATTTGCATTAATGAGAGTCGTGAAAAAATTTAGACATTACATTCTGCACAGCCAGATCAAAGCCATAGTGCCAGACATAGCAGTAAAATTGTTGCTGATGCAGAATGAACCTGGAGAAAAGAGAGCCAAGTGGATCACCACGCTACAAGAATTTGACATGGAAATCATTCCCATGAAGCTAGTCAAAGGGTAGGTGTTGGTGCAAACAATAGTAAACACAGACCCAGGTTTGATAAAACAGCAATATGTACTGAATTCTCATGACACATCAGACTGGTATAGCGATTTAAACGCTTTTCTAATAGTTAGAAAGTACCCAAATAAGATGAAAGCTTCTCAGAGGAGAGCTTTGAAAATTAAAGCACAGAAATATATGGTACAAGGAGGTCTTCTATTCAGGAAGAACCATGATGGAATTTATTTAAGATGTCTATATAGAGCTGAGGCAGATAAAGTGTTGATAGAGTTTCATGATAAGTACGGAACTGGTCATGGTTCCCATCTAGCTACAACACACAAAATATTAAGGGCAGGCTATTATTGGCCCACGATGTTTAGAGATATACAGAGTCACATTAAGAGTTGCCACACCTGTCAGACTGCAGCAGATAAGGGAAGAAATCAGGCCAACCCATTATAGCCTATGATTGAATCAAGACCATTTGCACAATGGGGCCTGGATTTCATTGGAGTCATCAATCCTCCATCTTCTGCAGGACACAAGTTCATACTGACGGTGACAGACTATTGTACAAGGTGGATTGAGGTCGCATGCTACAAATTCTCCACAACTAAGGTAGTTATCAAGTTTCTTGAAGAAAACATTATCACCAAGTTTGGAACTCCCTATTCATTGGTATGTGATAATGGCCCTAATTTCTCTTCTTTAAAGCTTTCTAATAGGCATTTGAATACGGGATTGTTTTAAAGTTTTCTTCAAATTATTACCCTTAAGGTAACGGATTAGCTGAGTCTATGAACAAAATTTTATTAGATATAATCAAAAAGATAATTGCAAAGAGTCCTAGAGAGTGGAATACCTTGTTAAAATATGCACTGTGGGTAGACAGGACCAAGTTCAAAACAACTTTAGGTAGTACACCTTATCATTTAGTTTATGGGACTAATCCCATACTTCTAGTAAATTTGAGAATACCAATCTAGAAGTTTGCCAATGAGTATTTAGGCTTTGATAATCATAGAGAAGTCAGGATAGTACAAATGTTACAATTAGATGAGAAAAGAGGTCAAGCCATCGAGAAATTTGCAAAACACTAGGCAGTAGTTAAGAGGTGGTTTGATAAGAGGGCAAGAGTAAAGACATTCAAGATATCAGACTTAGTGCTATGCTGGGACAAAGCACATGAAAAGAAGGGGAGCCATGGAAAATTTGATAAACTATGGCTAGGTTCATTACAAGTCTCAGAAATAATAGGGGACAACACATTTAGACTCAAGACCTTGATAGGGGAAGATGTGCCATTACCAGTTAATGGCCAACATTTGAAACACTACTTCCAAGCTTGAGGTAAAGGGCAGTCCATTTTGTGTAATATAGTGTAGGTACTGTACAGTTTTTTTTGCTTTGTTTTCTGTTTTCTTTTTTGTAGGTTAGTTGTTTATACAGTTGTCCGTTTGCTTTGTTTTCTTTTTCTTTTTGTCTTTCTTGTACAGTCTGTTGTTGGTTTGTTGTTTTCTCCTCAGCAGGGATCTTTGTTTTCTTTAGAGTATTAAGGAGCGAACTAACAACCATTGAAAACAGTATAAAATTTAGAATATTCAGGTTAACCATTTGCAATTTATACATAATTTGTTGTGACTGTCATGAATGTAGAGGGTTGTTTAGCTTCTAAAATTTCATATTTAATAAAAGTGATTGAGAATTCAAGGGGAAGTTTCTCACGATGACACACCTAAAATCCTTGGGTTTGTTGAACCTACCAATGTAGATATTAGGTGAAAAATCCGAGGTCACCCTTGCTACCATTACAATTCTTAGCTTAATTTCAGCAAGTGCCCACTCCTTGCATCATAAAGTTACAAATTGCTATATCTTGTGAAAGTTCTATCAAGCATCAAAATAAATAAATTATAAATATAAAATATAAAAAATAAATAAAGCGGATTATACTGAAAATCTAGATTAAGCCATCTAAGTAACTCTATTGGGGCTATAGACGCTCGTTGGCAATGGGGCTCTACTTAGGAGAATTGTAACGATAACCTTGCCGAGGCTATGGATGCTCGCTGGCAGCACGGCTCTATCTGATTGGCTATGAGGGAATGTCCTCACCTACGTAGGTTAATATCAGTCACTGGTTTGTTCAACTGATCTTCAAGATGAGGATAATTAATCACGTGCACATACTTAAACTAAAAATAAAAATTCATGCATCCTTATTAAATACCTTAGGTCTCAAGTTGGATAATAATTTATAGGAAGGATAGTTGGAAGTTATGGATTTATTTCACTTAGTTTCCTTAATGCTTTGAATTTAATTGTTTTGTTTGGTTGCTAGTTGTTGTGATGTTCACAACACGCCCCATTTTACTCCTTAGCAAAATGAGGACCCCTCCTGTGGCTATTGCTTCTTCTTTTGTGTGTTTTGTTTTGCTTGGTGGTAAAGGGAAAAGAGGTTTAAAATTGGAAACTTTGATAGAAATAGAGAAAAAAATGCATTTTCAGTACCAAGGCATGATATGGTTGGATTCCTTGTGAAAAATGAGCTAGGGTTGCTTTTTGAAACATCTTAAAATTTGCCATATTTTGCAAGTTATGATCATTTTGGTAGAATGTACATTCAGGTTTGTATATCGCTTTACATATACAGGGTCGTTTGTATATGCAAAGGGTTTTGTTTTTGTACTTAGTCACCTTTGCATTCGGGTTCATATACAAGGCCGCTTGTATGTCTTTTTCCTTATATGCATTTTAATAAAGGTTTATGCAAACATACAAGATGGACCCGAAGTGGTTTTAGGTTAAAATAAATTGATGTTTTAAATCTACTTTGTATCTCACGTTTGTATGTTTGGCAGGTAATATATACAAGGCACTTCATACATGGCAGACCCGAAAAGGTTATTAAATGGTGTTAAATCATTGAATCTTTGTAGGCTTGTATATTTCGGTGTTATGCATTGCAAATATACATCGCGCGGACTTGAAGTTTATAAAAAAGTGGTTAATTCATTGCATGTATCCGTGATGTATATATCTTACATACACTGCCAAGATACAAACACTTTGTGCATTCAGCGGACCCGAAGGGAGTTATGAAAATTGATTAATTCCTTGTACATTTTGGACTTGTATATTTAAACATTCAAAGCAAACATACATCAAAATATACAAGGGGTGGACTTGAAATGACTATGAAATAACGAAAGATCCTTGTATATTTCGCACCTTGTATATTATTACATTGCAAGGAATATACAAGGCAGATCTCAGCGAAAGATTAGGTTTCATTACATGTTTGTATCAAGCCCAAAGTGTATGTCTAAAAGATACAATGGAAATATACATACTGCGGACATGACGGAAAGTTAAAAGAAGTTAATTCATTGTATGTTCGCGCTTTGTATATTTCGATACATACAAGCCAAGATGCATCACGAAATGTACAAGCCATGGAATTGAAAAGTTATGAAACGGGAATAAATGCTTGTATATTTTGTGTTTGTATGTTGCAATATACAAATGAAATATACAAAGGAAGCATATAGGCCGCGGAATTAAAAAAGATTGAAATCTGATTGAACCAATGTATCACATCCACAATGTATATCAAAATATATATTGCTCAACATACAACGCAATTATACATTAGACGGACCCAAGGGGATTATTAAAGAGAGTTAAGTCATTGTATATTTGCGCAATGTATATTTTGCGATATACAATGCACTCATACAGGCTGGATTTGAAATGGAAATTAAAAATAGATAGTTCCTTGCATATTTTGGTGCTTGTATATTCAATATACAAACCCGATATACAAGGAAAATATGCATTTGCCATTTACAAGGATTTGGACAGGTGAAAAGGGTGGGAAAAGGAAGCGATAGGAATTTTGAAATTATTTTTGAAGCCCGAATGCATATTTTTGGTCAACGATGGTTGACCCAACTATTTTGGATGATGTATATGCATTTAACCCATGTTTTTTCATAGATTTAGGGCCCGATACTTGTGTTCACATAGTCACGACTAGATTTGGTAGTTGTTTTCCTTCCTGTAGTTTTATTAATCGATGATACTTATTGCTTATCCGTTTTTGCAGGTTTGCAGTTGAGGAAGGAGCCAAAACTTAATGGCAATGACATCACGGAGGAGGAAATTAGATCTTAGGAGCAGAGGAAGATAAGGATGAAGTGCGAAGAAGTCAAGGGTCTTCACTGATGAAGACAAAATGCAGTTGAAGACATTATTGCAGCAGACCACAGAAGTTATTATTGAGCTGCTAGGGTTTCCAGAAGGGCATATTTCACCCAGATTTGATGTATGCTTAGGGATATTTTGGGAGACTGGTTCACCAACATTTATCATTGTAACCAGAGGTTTGAACCAGGGTTTAAACTAGGGTTTTTTGAGTTGTATTGAGGACAATAAAGGTCTATATATTGTGCCTTGATACACTGTAATACTTGACACAGGGATTTTTTAGAATAGAGGGACCTTTGAGTTTAGAAGTAGAAGAAGGAGGTCGCCTGTGTCTGCAATAAGCAATGCATGGAACATCTAGCTTCCTTACTGTATCTGTAAAGCTTGTAAGTTTTTTGTAGTTTGGTCAATGAAGCTAAGAGTCATTCAGACATTGTAAATCTTATATGACTGTTTGTTTTTAATACAATTGAATCTGGAATTCTGCATCTATCTTCTAAGTGTTTTCTTTCTCTTCATTGTGTTTGAAACATTTTCTCTTAGAGCTTGCAATTTTAAGTGTATGTTTGTGAAAATGCTCAGAACTTACACTTAAGGTTTTGTCTGTGGATTTGATCAAGTTACTGTATGATTTATAAAGTGCATAATAGAACAATTAGATCCTTCGAATAGAGTGAATGAAGTGTAGATTAGATCTTTCTAACTTTTTCCAACCCATCTGAAAATACTTAGCTGAAAACGTAGAAATTTAAAGGAAATTTGTTTCATATTTGAAAAGAGCACACATAACAGAGTTTGAAAGTAGATAGTTTTCATAAATATTTAAGAGGAGAAAGCTACAAAAATTTGAGAAGACTATTTAAAGTTTTGCAGCACAAGTATAAGTTTATGCAAAAGGGATGAACAACATATTTTATTAATCTTTTGCATAGTCTGAGTCCAGTAAACCAACAAGAAACCCTAAATCATGTAAGGCCCCTTGAACATTATAGCTTCACATCGACCAACTGAATTTGCCCAATAGGTCAAGACCTGACCATATTAAACTTGGGATTAAGTGAATCTTAACTGATTCCTTCATATCTTTCAAGTCAGTTTTGGTTCATTTTATGTGAATTTTAACTAATTGTTATGATTGCATCAAAACCATCATCAACACACTCTTTTTCATCAAAGGTCACCTGATAATTTTGCTCTAACATTTGTCCAACAGACAACGAATTCTTTTTGAGAGCTGGAACCAACAATGTTTCATTGATATGTTTTACCTCACCATATTCTATTGCAACTACAATAGTACCCTTGCCTTTAATTCCATGAGATTGATTATCTCCTAATATCACTGTACTATGATGGTTTTCATCTAATTTGATAAACAAATTTTCATTAGATGTCATATGTGATGAACATCCAGAATCAATGTACCATACATCATTCTCACTAACATTTGTATTGAAAGAAGAAATAAATAAATTTTGTCTATCTTCAACAGTATTGTGAGCATTTCTTTTTTCTGATCCACCTTATTTACTCCAACATTCTGATGCATAGTTTCCAAACTTATTGCAATGAAAGCATTGGACGTTATTTTTATCTCCCCCATTATTTCTACCTCTTCCTCTTCCTGTTCCTCTGAAGTTGCTACTTCTTCCTCTGAAACTATTACCTTTTCCTCTAGAATTACTAGATTCACCTTTGTATTCATTTTTATTTTGATTCCTGAAAAATGTGTTTCTTTTACCTCTTATGCTTGCTTTAGAAGAAAATGCTTGTTCTAGACATTCTTCATTACTTTTTATTCTTTCTTCAGCAGTTAACAATATTCCACTTAGTTCATCTATTTGCATAGTTGTGAGATCTTTGGAGATCTCAATTGTAGAAACCACACCATCAAATTTATGAACTAACTACTTAAAATTTTCTCAATGACATGCTTGTCATCCATAGTTTCTCCTAGAACTTTCATTTGACTAACTAGGCCTTCTACCTTTGTTAGAAATTCATTTACACTTTCATTATTGACCATTTTTACATTTTCAAAATTTTTCCTCATAGTTTGCAATTTTGCAGTTTATGCACCTTGATAGGCATTATTGAGAATTTTCCAAGCTTGCTTAGAATTACTAGCACCACTTATCCTAGGAAAAATTTCCTCGATTAATTGCACCTTGAACCAGAAATAAAGCTTCATTTCCTTCTTTACATTTTCTTTGTATTCTCTCTTCTATTGATCATTTAATGCATTAAATACAGTTGCATTTAATTCTACATATCCTACTTGTACAATTTCCCACAAATCTTTGGATTTGAGTAGGGTTTGCATCCTAGTACACCAATATGTAAAATTGTCTCCTTCAAATATGGGAATTAGCATGTTAGACATAACATTTCCTGCCATATTTTCCATAAGAGTAATGTGCACAATAACTCAATGGCTCAACACAAAAAAAACTTAGAGAGATCTCTGCAAATGAATACTCTCTCCATCCCTTCAAATAGGACCCACACCATAATGATTTTATATTATTTTGTCTTTCACATATAAGTGTCAGTTGCAACCGATAATGCACTTAATTACAAAACAATAATTTATCTCCTTACAAAAGAGTTACACTTCCCAAGGTTTGAACTTATATCCCTTTAATTCAAATTTCTAAACATGTCATTACAACCAACCTTTCTAAATACCACTTTCCTCACAATTTAAGAATAAAAAAGGCAACATAAATACATAATACCTTTTGAAAACTTAAAAAATATAATTTTCCTTCAAAATTTTATTTTCACCTTTTAAAAAAAAAGAATAATAAGACTTTTAAGAGGGGTAGCTTTTCACGTGGCTTAAAAATCTAAAGCAAAGTGCATAACTTCAAAATTACCACTTTTTATTTTAAAAAGGTCACCTTCTCTTTTTCATGTGAAGAGTAAGAGAAGTCAAAGATTTTTTAAGAACCTCTCTTTTCAACAAAATCGTGCTTGTTCTTTCCACGCTTGCTCGCCTCCTTCACACTCACAGCAATATTTTTGGCGTAAACAACAATATTTTGGCATTTTTGGTTTCTTCACACTACCGTCACTTCAAATGCCTACTCTATCCATGCCTGCACATGGACAAGAGTAGAGGCCAACGCAGCCAAAAAAAAAATTGAACAACATTGCTAGATTTAGTTCTACATCAAAACAACATGTAGACTCTGTTGCAACAGCTCCCTCTTGTGGATTTCTTTGTCTCACTACTGTTGCACCTTAATCCTACACAAAATAATAAATAGAGATGTCTGGCTCTGATACCAGTTGAAGGCAAATAGACAAAACTAGTGATCTGTTGATCACAAAACAAACCAAATGCAAAAGCCCAGATTGCCTTAGAGATGAAGAGGTAGGGCATCAATATATAGAGTCTGAGAAACACAAAGGAGTTATGGCACACAACCACAATGCCAACAACTCAACCATAAAACTAAATGTTGAACCTGAAAGTCAAGGAAGGTAACTACAAACTTAATGAGCCCAATGGGCATTACAAATATGTCAAAGATGGTTGCTGCACATGATAATTGTTGTCATAAAATGGTCTTCCATTCACATCCATAAAAAACCATTTGCCATTGAAGAAATTGAATGATCCTTTTTCTAACTCCTTAGTAATGTGTGTCCCCTGCAATATGATAGGAAGCATGGTCAACAACTAAAAGATCCTTTGGCTCTGCATTCAATTGTTTCTAGTTGATGCAGACTCCAGAGCCTTGCTCTATTCTAATTAGTCCTAAAGGTTAAGGGAAGAAGACAATAAAGGAGACTTTTTAGGGATAGCCCAAAACCATGGGACTTGGTCTTATTAGATGTTGATACAGTCAAGGATTGAGGGTGAAGCTAATGACAACTTTATCTTTGCAGCACGAAACTACACTCAATGCAAATGATGCAAAACATACAATTTAAGAAAACAAATCTTCCTCATTCACAAACATATAAACAAACTTAAAATGAGAAAAATACATTTACCAAGATCAAAGATGATACTTTGATGTTCTCTAAGCATACATTCAGTAAAACAGCCATAGATTAACTCAACTCAACTCCCTAAACAAGATAGGCAAAGTTTACATTCAGCAAAACAGTCATAGATCAACTCAACCCAACTCCTTAAACACGATAGGCAAAGTAAATAAACTATAATTTAATCCAAAGATTTCTGCGACATTACATGTTTGACTTTAGAGCAAATGTAAATAAACTATAACTCAAGCAAGGTATCCTCCTATCTTAAGGGGATTGTGATAACCACCCTGGTTACTACTAATTTTTTTTTACAAACCAAGTACTAATTTAATTGTCCAAGCATCTTCTATCTAATTTAGAAGTGTCAAATTCAAAGACTTACCAACCATAGTCATGACAACAATGCTATGCCACAACTAATATACTCTTACTAGAGTATGGTAAGCTCTTAGGGTCAGGGTCATCCCTAGACCCAGACCTAAACCTCAAGGGCTCATTCATAATGGCCATGCCTACGTATCCCCTCATAGGAATCAGAGGCTCCGTAGTTCATATTTCAACAATAGAGAGGCTTCATCTTCTCCTCTGATATGAGATCTCTAATCTCGCTTTTAAATCATAGCTTTTAAGTAAATCATATGATTCCAATTCAATTTATGATAGTCAAAACATTCTAATCGAATGATAGTACAATGGCAATATCAGTGTATGAAGAAACACAAATACACATAGTGACCAACTCATATAAACATTACTTGTTCACACATAGGGTTTGGCTCAAGCATACATTACTTGTACACTATGTGGCAATCTCTCAGATGGGTCACTTGCACACAGTGTGACTAACTCGGGTACAACCCATAAACACAAAGTGAATAACTCATGTATGTGTCACCTATACATATTTGTGACTAGATCATGCATACCACATATACATAGAGTGAATAACTCATGCCTACGTCACATACAATCAGAGTGACTATCTCATGCATACAACACTTATACATAAGGAGAATAATTCATGCATGTGTCACTTGTAACACATTGAGTAACTATCTCACACATGTACCACACCTACATAGTGTGATTATCTCATACGAATATCATAGGTATAGATAGTGTCTAGCTAACAAAGGAAATGATTACCACTTTACTACGAGCCTCTTCTCCTTTACCTGGTTCACTAACCCATAAGCCCTTAATTAACTTCTAGCTAGAAAAAGGAATGTCGGTGTTTCTGGTGCTATACCATGGTTAAATCCTTTTTCCATCTCACAACCAGTTGTGAAGACAATAAGCATCCCATACTACTTGCAATCATCAGCAAATGAGGTGTAGTATAACAACTTATAATAGATGAGGCCATTATTAATATTTCCATAGTCCACTAAGTATTTGACTCATCTTATAACTAGACAACCATATTCACAGTATCTTTTGGTTTTACATCAACTAAAGATAGTGCCTATATTGTCAATCATTGGACTATTTTAACAATCAGAATCATTAGAAACATATTGCAAGTTGAAATAACATAGGGAGCTCACAATCATTCTACTACAACCATGTATGTACTAAAATCCTGAGGGGTAGATACTGGCATCCATCGCTTGCATACCACTGGTGAAAGCCGGAGCAATACTGGCATATATCACATGTATGCTACTGGCGAAAGCCTATCTAAACCCTATGAAACTGGGTAGCCCCTGACATCTATCACCTGCATGATACTAGTGAAGATCTGCTAACCCTATGATATTGGGTAGCTCCTGACATCTATCACCTACATGCTACTGGTGTAAGATTGCTAACCCTATGATATAGCTAAATACTTCTTTAGGCAAAGCACGCTCCTTGACTCCTGTCAAGTTGGAGCAATGATAAGGTTAGCTATAAGCGGGTCATAGGTTTTATAATGTCAGTGATTACCATGAATGGAGTGGAACAAGCTACGTTCTAGGAGGCATTGCATACCACCTACCTATGCCCTCGTAGAGCCCTTACTCCAACCATCATGTGATGCCAAAAAGTTAGCTCATGTATTGATCTCGGTTCAACATTATGATATTATAAGGTATAAGGACATGGCTTTAAATCATATAGTCCTAAGGGCTTACACCTTATACTAGTCAATGAGGTTACAATTACCACACATGGATCCATAACCCTATACACATGGTCTTATAGGTCTTTGGGTTAAACTACCAACATGCACATAACACATTATACCCTAAAGAGTTGGGTCATAAATACATAAGGAAACAACTCATAAAGTAATCTCAAACACTATTTACATCATTCCATTGTTACTCAAATTCATAGTAGTTGTGAGACAAAAACTCGAACCCACAATATTACTATTATATGCAACATCTTACTTCTAAGTACGTAACACTTACATATTACCAATCATAAAACTTAACATACAATTACTCACCAAACTAATATAAAAGTAAACCACCATACCATATAAATGGTAATACTTATTTATAGTTGCTCACAATTAGTAAAACCAATCATAAGGAAATTCCATCCTAACTCATCCCAAATCTAGGCACAAATTTAGAGTAGGCATATCATCCACACCTATTAAGAGTTGTTCACACCATCCTATCATAATGGATTAGCTTAGCAGCAACATTAAATGCAAAGTAACAAGTTTCCTTAACACATTTATAACTCTGTCATGGCCAAGTTTATCATGCCCTTATTCCTTAGAATAATAGAGCTCTCTAGGGTCTTGAGTCTAACCTATACTTATCACTGAGCCCCTACACACTACCATAGTGTTCATCACCCAAAACTCTAATAATCTTAGTCCCAACAAGTCTACATGAGAGACTGACCATGATGGTAGTAACTCTAAATGTTCATCCAAGAGTAGAGTAGATTGTGGAAACTAAACTCCACAAGCTCAAAATAGGTAAGATTGATGATAATGGAGGGAATTTATTGGCTTAGGCCTATATAGTTAGGACACATTAATTGGAATGCGAGTTCACAGCCATCTGATGCAAATTCAACCTCAAAATGAAATGCACTGAAGGGGGAAGGTTGATCAAGTTTAGGAACACCCCATACCTCGGAGTCATTCCCTAAACCCCTCCCCTATGGACTTGAGGTCCAGGGGCATCCTTTGCACAAGAACTACCTACATACCCGCTTCCCAACGGGATCAAAGTCACATGTAGTTCTCCTCACTTAAACTCTCAAGGGTTAGACACATAGGTTCCTACCCTCAGGGTTTCATATGAATAGTTACTATTATCGTAATAGTTAAATTTGTATATAGAAGTCATAATGACATAATCAATATCAAATAAACCCAGTCATAATAGAGCACATTTCATCAGCAAGCATAACATCTTAACAATGCAACAATTATGTATTAAATTCCCAGCAAGGCTCCAAGTGATGTCCTAGTATAATATGAGTTAGGTATATCAAGGTCTCAATTTAGATCTCACCTCCATTATGATTCATAATTCAGCATAAACATTGTTTGTACCCTTACAAGCTCATCTTATTAGCATAGCCTAGGGCGATGACCTACCAAAAGTGATTATCAATCGTCCCCTTCTAACACTAATAATATACTTGGTTTAATATGTATATATTTAGCTTGATTAATTGTTAATACCCGCTATCATATAATTCTTAATACTTACAGAGTTGAAATATGAACGCAAGTTCAAGTATTTGCACCAAGCTACTAGAAAAATTGACTTAGATTAGTTTTGTACAACCCTTTTTAGATTTCCCACTAGGTACAAAATGTTACCTTATTAATGTCAACATATATGTTAATTATCTATCTCCCCATGCTAACACCAATAAGGTCTAGGGTTGATTATGTTTATACATTTGACCCTATCGACCCTAGTTCATACTTATATTGAGGTTACCAAACGAACGTCAAGTTCGATTATCACCAATTCTATTATCAAAATTATTAATATGGCTAGCATCAAATTCATACTCAAAGATAGTAATCATCAAATCTGTACAATGCAATAGTTATGCAAGGACCTAATATGGTCCTAAACAATGTCCTACTATAAATGAATCAATGATAACAAGTATCATTACTATATTATATTGTAGCATCTTTCTTGATGGAACTCAACATGCATTATCAATGGACTCCCATGAACATTGTCTAAGATCTTGAAGGCTCACAACAATACTTATCGACATGCTTTAAGCAAGATTAATACCTCAGTCATACTCAAGAGACTTGGCAACACTATTATCATTAAATCATCATACAAAGAGGTCCCCTTGATAATATTAATAGTAGCTATATTTTAAATATTTGATTTCAATTACTACATGGTCCTAACCTAAGATATTAGAAGAGCCGACTCTCCAACTATTTATGTTTAGCAGTAATTATTTCTGCAGCTTTAAAACCACGTCATACCCAGCTGCAACAACCCCTACCATTGGCTCTAAAGCCAGATTGAAAGGAAAATTCCATGTAGGGAAAACTAAAACTCACGCATATACTAAAAGCGGCAGAGAACCCCTAGCAGGTCGTTCTCTGCAGGCAATGGGATAAAAAGAAAGGCACCATAGCAGGTCGGCTTGTGGCCACTGTGAAGTGGTAAATCTTGTTCTTTCTCATCATCTGGTTCCATGTATCCACTAGATGTGGGCTGTCATGAATGTCTACAAATGTCAAGCTTTGTATCTTACTCAAACTTGTCAGCCAGTGTCCCTTGAGTCCCGCACAATTAGACAGATTCACCTCTTTCAATGATGGCAGACCGCTCAGTCGAGCAGAGAGCTCCTCCAAATTTTCACATGAGCTTAAATTCATTCAATTTTTCCAGATGTTCAAGCTCGTGGAAACGTATGGGGAGGCACACAAGGCTTCTACAACCGCTCAAGTTGAGGCTTTTTAGACCACTCAGTTCCATTGGAAAATCCTCTGGAAGTGATTTCAAACTGATGCAGTCCACTAAAGTGAGCTCTTCCACACAAACCTTGATGATATTGATGAATCCTTTTGATAATTCTGGTACACTTAAACACCAAGTCAGGGACACCCTCTTGTGCAACAACGTTATTTCTCCATGCTTTCCAGGAAGAGCTTTTAGTCTCTTGCATGACTCCAAACAGAGCTTGTTGAGAGCCAAGTCTTCAAATCTTTCTGGCAATTCCATCAGGTAAGTACAGGCTCTCAAATTCAAGACATGCAATGTGGATAGTTTCACCAAGCTTTTGGGAAGTTTGTTAATGCTCTTGCAATATGACAAATCAATTTCCTTCACAGAGCTCAGCAAACCCATACTTTCAGGAAGATCCTTTAAGCTCCTACAGTAGGAAAGTTTAACCTTCTCAAGAGTGCTCAAACACCCAAAATCTGAAGGCAAGTTACTGAAAGATGAACAATGGCTTAGATCCAACGTCTTTAAAAATCGGAGTTTCCCGAAGGATCTTGGCAAACTCTGCAGTCTTTTGCATTTATTCAAAATCATCTTCTGTAAAGCATACAATTCACAGAAAGTGTCTGGTAGTGTATCCACATTATTGCCTACTATGTCCAACTCTATGATTTTATACTCCTTGGGCAGATTGTCCAATGTAAGGTTGTCTTCAAATTCTGGTCCCTTATATCTCACCATTCTGAGTGTTGGGGGAACCTGCAGACAAAAAATATAGTAAACTGCAATAGCGTTTTGTTTTGTTATCCGTAATTAGAAGTTTCAAATTTCACTAAAATAAGAATTTTGTCCATTTAGGTTTAGAAAGAAAAGTTAAAAGTCAGGTCCACTTAGCAAACTCTCCATTTAAATTTTCTCCCCATGTTGTGCTCAGAGTTGTTGTCCAAGAACCTTATGTTATCCAAGTGGCTGATATTGAAGGGTAGGTGCCCAACTCTTACCGCTTGAAAATATCTGAGATAGCTAAATTTCTTGTTGCAGTTACCTTTCACTATTGTCCAGGCTCCTAATGCAAGAACTCTTAAATTTGACATTTCATCCAGCTGTTGTGAAGATATAGGAATTGGACACTTGTTTTGTACCGGCCAGATTCCTTTTATTGCATGAAACTTCAGGGGATAGATTAAATCAACACAATCAACAAGAGAGTGAGTGAATCAGAATGTATATAAGGGTGAAACCACAACATACATGCCAAACCTTTTCGAATAGAAGGTAATGTGGGATGTTTCTGATTCAACTACCTCACTTATAACTATGGAAATGTGATTTTATAAGGAATTATAGACCACCATTATGTATAGCCCATATCAGTTCTACCTAATGTCTGTTCATGATTCCTTAGCAATTCTACCTAATGTTGGAGCGCACACCAGGTACCATGTACTCTAAAACTGATACGGATCCTTCTTTGGCCTTGTCGAGTTCAGTGAGTTTTATTATGATTTGCTTCCATTTTTCCTTGATGAAGTCAAGTTTTAGCTTTGAGCAGACTTCATCAGCAACTCTGGCTTTCCCTGTGCTCCACGCACCACATATGAAAACTGCAATGGCTGCTTCTTTTTTGAGACCAAGCATCTCCTTAACCTTGCCAGCTGTTTGTACCAGTGAAGTGAACAAAATAAAAATAAACAAAAAAATATTTGTAAACTGAAACAGTATCCTTGTATAAAACACAACAAATTAGAAAATATTTGAATATGTACCTTCCCATGGTTACGTTTGCGTGGCACTACGAGGCACTGACCCAGGGTTACGTTTGCATCCATCTTAAACAGACGAACCAAAGCATGACAATCAACACATCTAATTAATATAATCTACTAGATTGTTCAAGGATGTTAAACCCTTCTTTCTTGATACTATTATCGGGGCTGGGCTTAAATTACACACTCTAAGCTTTGACTGTTTAGTGGCAGATATGGGCCCCTTCATTTTGCCAAGTCGTTCCAGTTCAAGAAGCAGTCACCGTTAACGTTATCGTTTAAATTGAAACTTCACTCCCGCCGGAAGTTTGGTGGATGCCCGTAAGTATTTGACTGCATAAAACAATAGATCGCGTCTCCTGGAAAATGATTGCTGCAATGAAAAAAAGATATGGGCAGTCACATCGTTTCACCTTATGCCTCAAACAGGTTTCCAATCGGATCAGTTTTCATTTGCCAGCGTACTCCCGGCCTTTGGCAAAATAGGAGTTTTGGAACAGGGTGTGGACATCCATCAAAGCATAATGGAAGGGGGATTATCGTCAGATATTACAGTTGGAAATGCTCTGGTAGACATGTATCCAAAATGTGGAAGCATAGACAAGTCACTGTTTGACCGGATGCCTCAAAGAAATGCGGTTTCATGGAATGCTATGATTGCAGGATATGCACAAAATGCGTTTGTTGAAAAGGCTTCAGAAACTTTCAACCAAATGCAATTGGAAGGTGTAAAGCCAGACTCCGCAACCTTTGCCAGCATCCTGCCTGTGCCAAAATGGGAGCTTTGGAACAGGGTATGGACATCCATCATAGGATGAAGGATAGACAAATTTTGTCAGATGCAGTTGCAACTGCCCTGGTAGACATGTATGCAAAATGTGGAAGCATAGGCAAGGCACGTGTACTGTTTGACAGAATGCCTCAAAGAACTGTTTGACAGAATGCCATGATTACAGGATATGCAAAATGTGGAAGCATAGACAAGGCACGTTAACTGTTTGACAGAATGCCTCAAAGAAGTGTGTTCTCATGGAATGCCCTGATCGCAGGATGTTAACAAAATGGATTTTTTTAAAAGGCTTTTAGAAACTTTCAACCAAATGCAATGGGCAGGTGTAAAGCCAGACTCTACAACCTTTGCCAGCATCCTCCCAGCCTGTGCCAAATGGGGGCTTTGGAACAGGGTATGAACATCCATCAAAGCATATAGGATATAGGAATTTTGTCAGAGGTAGTTGCAACTGTTATGGCAGCCATGTATGCAAAATGTATCTACATGTTCATAAAACTTACATATTTAACTTTTGGAGTAGTTTTGATATCATGATTGTAGCTACAATTCACCATAGAGACTAGTGAAGAATATGTGTAATTAAGGGAGTTGAGGAAGGTTTAGATGAGTATGTGTGATTAAGGGAGTTGAGGAAGGTTTAGATGAGTATGTGTGATTAAGGGAGTTGAGGAAGGTTTAGATGAGATATATGCTTAGGTTTGAACTAGTGAAATAATATTTTGTGTATGTGCATTATGTGTGTGTGACTTGTGATGTTATTAAATTGTGACGATCATCGTTTTCTTGGATTGGTTCTAGAAATTAGCTACAAAATTGCTTAGATGGTAGAAGCCTTGCACCAATCAAATGGGTTCAAGACCTCTAAATGGCCACACACCTCACCAAAACCCCTATGAGGTTGAAGACCTCATTTCTAATGGTGGATAGGAGGAAAAGTAGACATGATACTTGGATTGGCCTACAAGCTAAGTCCTATGCACTCTAATAATAAATTTGTAACACATGTTCCTACATTCTATGAATTAATGAATGACTCTAGTTGCAATAAAGATGAATGAATATTATCTCTAAATTCATGAATCTAACTACAATTATATTTGACTGTTGTAATGAACTTTGTGATCTTTGTTTACCCAATATGTATATAGGAGAAAGGGGTAGAGATTGCTTAAGGACGCCATCAAAGATGTAGAGTAGGAAGCATTAAGGATTGTTGAGTTGTAGTTGGCAATCATCAAATCCTTGGTTAAGGATCAAGAGACTTGTTATTAATTTGTCTTAAGGCATTAAGTTGTAAAGTCTAGAGAACTGTATAGGATATGTTAATAGTTAAATATTATAATACTTTGTGTAAACTACTTGTGTAAAATTTGACCCATCACCTCATAGATAGAGCTAGTTTTTGAATACTATGATTCTAGTGTGTGATATAAATTACTTAAAGGCTTGTATGAGCTTCCTAGAAGGCTTATGAGTACATGTTCATTTTTTATTAGGATATTATAGTGTTTTGTTGTCATTTGGTAAAGCTAATTATGAAACCTCTAAAGCTTGATACCTTCCTATTGAAGTATTGCTTTATATTATTATTTGGGTTAGTCTCTAAGACATATGAAATGATTCTTTAATGCTCTAGTGAATGAACCTAAATACCTATGTGTAATTGACCTAGAGTGAATTATCTAGACCAAAAAAGCCATGGATGGTTAGAGGCTAAAGTACAAAGGTTATGTAATTGGGGATTCCTAAATTTGGCATACAATTATCTTATCTCATAAATTGAGCATATTCCCTAGCTATATCAAGTCTTGTGGATGGTCAAAATATATTAAGAGCTAACTATGTAAACCCCATGGATAAATCATCAAAGGAAGTATTAGCAAAACTCTTTGAGGTAAATTCTAATAGCCTAGACTGAAACCAATATCCTATCGCTCTTTCTAGGATTCAATGATCTAAAGTCTAAATAATTTAAGTATGGGAGGTTGTTTCTTGAATTAATCATAATGTCTTAAAGTCCCTTCATGAGAATTTCTCCATCAAGGCTATGCTTTGAGACTAGCTTCCTTTGTAATATTGAAACCTATTTTTGTTTCCAATTCTTAATAAATCATAACCATCAATTCCTCAAAAAAATTATTGACCATGGATGTCTTAGAGTAAATCTCTAATAGACACATGTCCCTAAGAGGAAAGAAGCCTTGGAAAGAGTCCTAAGTCAAGACAAAACCCTCTTCATTAATTTATCAAGTGAAATCAAAGTCATTGATTGACCAAAGTTAATAATGCAGTGATACCTATCCTCTAAATGGGATTTTGAATTTTTCCGTTGTAGAAAACTAGAATTGAAATTATGTTAAGTTAAAATTACAAGGAGTCGCACATCCACTAGGACTTTTAGGAATAAAGAAGTGTCAAATGCAAACCTGAGATCTCAAGTAAAATCAAATTTATAAATACCCACATTTGTAGAAATTTTTAAATATAATCATATGTCAAGATTGAAATTGAGAGCTCTAATAAGTAAAAATTTTCAAGGATGCTTATGTCCATGGTATATGCTACTGTCCATAATGTCATGATACTTTTGGAACTGAGAGCCCAAGCATGTTAAAATTTATAATGTTCCCACATTTGTGGCAAGTACTAGTGAATTTTATAACTATTTATGCCCCAATTGAACCTATATCCACTGATCTGCTAGAGTGAACCAAAGTTAACAATTGGAATACTTTAGAATACCTAACAATTTGGTGCATGACATTTGTTTGTATCAAAGTTAACCCTTTGGAATACTTTAGAATATAGCCTTAGGATTTTAGAACTGACTTACAATTATGTAATGTTTTATAGGACTCTCGCATCCACTAAGCCCAAAAATCTAAGGCCATTAAATTTTTAGACCTAGATGCCTAATTAAACTAGGTTGTATATAATGCTTTCACATCCATAAGCATAATTAAAAGTATGTCAAATATGCTTGAGATTTCATGAATATAAGAATGTACCAATTGGAGTTGGCCACGTGTTACCATATCAATTCTTTTGAAATTCGATGGTTCAACTCAAACTAAATCTTGTCTTAAATCCCATCTCTCAGTTGTCACCCTACATTAAGATAAAATAAGGACTTTTTAAGACCTAGACATGAATGCCTAAGCTCAATGTTATTATCAAACCCAAGAAGCCAAGTATGTCAATCCGAGAGAATTCTTGGATGACTTTGCATAAGGATTTATTGATGTTGTAAGACTACATTCTTTTATATAATGTGGGTAGAAGCTTAAGAAGTTCAATTAAAAAAATAGTCTAATTTTTCCTAAGTTCGTTGGGCTATCACATATGGTATCAAAGCATGGTTTAGAACTAAGGGCCTAATGGGCCATTAAGGATAGAATTTTAGGTTCAATTTTGAGATTGATTATGGATTGATCATGCAACTACTCTATTGATGCAAATAGTAAGAAAGATAAAGTTAAAAAGTTAGTCTGTTGTAGTGTATTAATAGGCAATGATTGTTAATCATTTTGTTTTCATAGGTTTAACTTCAACTATGAGCAAGAAGAAGATAGAAGAAAGATAAGAGCAATTCATAGATGAGTTACTAAGCTCTGACATGGAGTGAAAAGTGCAAGGGTGTTAGGAGTAGAGAGAACCCAACAAGATAGAAAATGAAATACTAAAATCAATTGCGAAAGAAATACTCATTCAACATGAAATAAGAGACCAAATGTAGCCAAGGAAACTAACAAAATTTATAGTTGTATAGGATTGGAATGAGCAAAAAAGGAACCTAAAAGTGGGATGAGATCTAATAAACTCTAAGGAAGAAGCCATATAAATAAATTGTTAAGAACAAATCCATCATTGGGGATTTTGAATAAATCAAGTCAAATAGATGTGGCGGTACAAAGTGGTAGGAGAAAGAATGTAGCACCTTTTATTTATTGAGGACCTCACTTCACGAAAGGCAATCTATGGTATTATTTTATAATTATTTTTAATTTTTAATGACAATGGAATTGCTTCAATTCAAATGTTCCCAACTATTATAATGCATACACAAAAATATTTATTTATAATTTTAGATGTACCTTCAGACCTCAAGTGTGATACTATTAATGATAGTTACAAAGTGATTTAGCATTTATAAGAATAGAATGTACTTCATAACAAATTCTCTGCTTCTATTGTAAACTTTAAAAACACGCATTATAAAGACTTATAATAACTTAGAAATATATGTTCTCTTATAACTATAAAGTTGTCAAATGCATTTGCATGAGATGAAGAATTAAAGTTCATCACTCTAGGTTCTTTCCAAAAAACTATTTTTCTTGCCTTCATTGTATACAAACATGTATGCTTATGATAAAATTCTATTTTTAATTTAACTAAACAAAAATTGTTAGCCACGACTCATAAGTCTTTGGACATTATGAAATGAATCTCCCACTATGAAATTTTGAAATGAATCAAGTACAACAATTTCTCTTGTTCTAAGTCTTGTTGTCACTCGAAACACTTATGAAGTGCCCTACTTAGCTCTCTCCTTACTATTAGGAAGTTAGGGGTCTCAACCTTGCAAATTTCTTAATTTTATTTAATTTTTATTTAACACTTTCCCATAATTATTTGGACATTTTATAATGTATTTTTATTATGTTGGCACTTGTGCCATATGTCAATGCCTTGTAAAATGAGCTGTAAGCTGTCATAGATGCTCATTTATTGTCAAAATAAGGACAACCTATTCCTAGAGATTCTATAACAATTGTAAGAGATAAAAATAGGGGGGAGTTATTGGGAATCTTGACCAATTGTAAGATGTGTAAGATTCATATGTAAGAGCCTAATTTTAGACCAATTATTATTAGCAAACTTGGGCACCCATCTTGGGAAGATAAATTTAGGAAGTTATGACATGTAAAAGAATATACTAAAAATAGCTAGGTGTGGAAATCTTGTTTTTAGGTTTTGGGCCAAACCTATAGCCATTACTTGCTACCTATTAAACAACAAGCTCCTACATAATCACTTGTGGATAAGATTTCAATGGAGGTGTTGTTTGTTGGAAATATGTGTTGTCAATAATGTCAACATAGTATACATTGATGTTAACATAACATATGGAAATGCATAGATAGACTTGTACAAAGGAAGAGTCAATATTGTCAAGGCAAATCAGTCCAGGAGAAGAAACAATGGTCTAAGTATGGATCAGTTTTGGGCTTGAACATGATGCAAAGGAAAACACTCATATCCTTGCATGATTCTTGCATACATACAGACATATCTCATCAATTGGGAGTACTGCACTCAAGGGCAAGAAGTAG
Source organism: Cunninghamia lanceolata (assembly GCA_027924645.1). Taxonomy (NCBI): domain Eukaryota; kingdom Viridiplantae; phylum Streptophyta; class Pinopsida; order Cupressales; family Cupressaceae; genus Cunninghamia; species Cunninghamia lanceolata. The sequence goes on along the minus strand of BSBN01000068.1, from coordinate 13,856,912 downwards.
AAAAGTGTTTAAGGCATTCTCAATGCAAAACCTAAAGTAGAGTCAACTTAAATTGGTCCACACTTCTCCACAAAGAGAGAGTTGTCCATTCAGTTCTAATGATAGTTTTTGACATGTATTGAAATGTTATATCCAAGGTTTTAGTCTCTCATTCCTTCAACATGAAAAGTTACAAGGGATAGTTCATTGGCCATCACTGAGACAGAGTAGAGCAATAATAGGGAGACAATGGAATGTTCTGCATTCCTCTAAAAGAGATCTGTTTGTCATGTGGCTCTAAGAAATGACTAAGATCAATATGTGATATGCTATGATGAGGTTTCAAGTGTTCTAGTAGTCTGTAGAGACATTACTCAAGTGACAGAGGCATCACACTGTATCTCGGAGCCTAAATATACAAGTTAAGTTCTTCAAAAGATGAAACATGTGTAAATCTATTATCAAAGCTTGTGTGGAGGTGGTATATGGTCCAAGACACATTAGATATGATCCGCATATAGATAATTCTCATTTTCCAGTACCACATCAAAATTTCATAGTGTAAGCAAAGGTGTAAGTATAACTGTCTTTCAGAACTCTAAGTACCTAAGCCATTCTTGAATTCCTCTGGAAACTTTAGATAGTGGTGTGTGGATCTGATGAGTAGCATCCATTGATATCTTTGATCATTTATAGAAGATTCCAGACCCTGCACTTCACCGCAATATCATATTTTGGGTTATGAAGCATTACATAAGGTCTAGAAGACTCTGTTGTCTACAGACTGATACATTTCTTATCTTGTGGATGCATAGTGTTACACCAAAAAATGTCTCCCTAGGACTTTTTCCCTCATATGTTTAGCTCCTGGGTCCTTTAGAAAGCATATTGATCATCTTGCATATTCATGTTGACTCCCAATGAGAAAACCCCTAAGTTTCATGGCAAATAGGACCTAGGGGGTGCTATTGAGACAAGTCCTGACTGAAATAGGGAGCACTTGGGCACCTGCACCCTAGTCCTACCCTATTTTAAGCAAGACCTAAATTCTAATGTTGGTTATGTGACCGTTAATTAGGTCCTATGCCAACACTGTAAGTCTGAATTATGAAATTCTTAGCGGGAATGTGTTTAGTTGCATATATAAGCATGTTTAGGGATTCATTTGTAAACCAGAAGATAATTATGAACTTTTGGTGCACTTGTGACTTTAGAGCATTCAAAATATTCATTGTTGTAGAGTAGACTTATCTTGTTATTGTGTTTGTTATGTAGATTTGGCTTCATCTTCTCATGATGTGAAAGATTATCATCTATGTGAGATACACTTCTAAGGTGACATTTATTTGTGTTTTCAATCATTTATCATTTGGATTTTGCCTCTATCCCATAGGGATACACACTCTTTATATGACAACAGTGTTTAGAAGACTTCAATATCTCTTCGAGGCTTGACCAAGGCAAGCCTCTAAACACCACAACCCCCAACCCCCTTTTCTGTGATTGCAGGTTACAAGTTACAGAAGAGGAAGAAGTGGAGTTGCAGGGAAGTAGAACAAAGTATCAGAAGTGTAGGAAAAAGAAAAAAAGTAGGACCTGGACTAGGGTGCCTGCTCATTAGTCCTCTGGATGCTGAAATAGTGAAATCCCTGAAACAACAGAATTAAGTTGCAGACAGTCTTTAGAGATCCGGACAGAAATTGGTACATTGGACTAAATTGCCCGCTCATTAGTCCCTAACTTTTCTAGATACTAAATCTTGAAATTTGTTGTTTATTTAATTGTCATTTGATATCTCTATGTGCGAGCATTTGTCGAGATTCTTATGTTTATTTATGATTTTATGAAATTAGGGTTTTAAGCATAATTGGACTTTATTTGATCAATAATTTAGCAAATTCCAAGTTTCCTCTAAACACATAGGTTGGTATGATACTTCTCTGATAAGGTGTATGATTGTTATTGAGCTCTTGCATGATTGAATCCTTCTTTCACATTAAGTTTTTAGCTTCTCCATGACAGTTGAAAGATGAACAATTGACAATGTTAAGCAGTATGAGCCAACTAGTTAAGTACTTAGTGCATGCGGAGGCTCCTGACTAGTTTCTCCAAGTCTAAAAGGTGTGTCCTGATGTTCTTCAAAATGCCCTACAGTTTGCAATAAGTTTGTTATCACTTTGCATGTGTTGTGGCCGACTAGTGACTAGCTACACATTACATTCAATATTATTCTGGATGCTGACCCAATCAATGTTTTAATATCTTGCGGAGGATATATATAGAAGATATAATTCATTTGAAAGATAAGTAAGGTGAATGTGAATATAGAAGAGCAAAAGAAGATATGAAATGCATAGAATTAGTTTAAAGGTAGATGTTGAGCAAGAATAGTAGACTACACCATCAACATATAATAGATGTGTTCTCCATAGCAGTCCTTATATCTATATTATCATTGTAATAGTAGTGAGCTAAGCATTCAGAGAGTAGTAGCTTCCTTGGGTTATAAACCTAAATCAAAGCTGTAAATCAGGGAGTAGTAGCTTCCTTGGGTTAAAGCCCTAAAACAATGTTGTGATACTTTTGCAGTGAGCATAATATATTGTGAGCTAATACTCACCATGGTTTTTCCCTATTTTAGGGTTTTCCATTTAAAAACATTGGTGTTATGTGTTGACTCTTTATTTGCATGTTTTCCTTCATGTTTTCACAAAGCTATTCAGTTTTATTAGTAATTGTTTGATTAAAGTTTTTAAGTGTGCTAATTCACACCCCCCTCTCAGCACCCCATTGTGTTCAACATGGTCAAGATATAAGACTTCACTAAGACATCTGAGAGTTCTTGGTTGTGAGGCATATGCATATGTTCCAAGAGAGAAGTGAACTAAGTTGGAGAACAAAGCTATAAAATGTATCATTATTAGTTACAATTACGGTGTGAACAGATACAAGCTTTGGGATCCATTTGCAAAGAAGGTAATTTATAGTAGAAGTGTTATTTTTAGAGAACCTAAGCCTTCTTACATTGTTATATAGCTAGAGAAATTTGAATAGAAGAAAGATGTGATTCAACTTCCTTCCACACCTAAGAAAATTGAATCTAGGCCCTAGTTAGATAAGAAGTTGAGGAGAGCTCATCAAGCTTTGAATATTTAGAAGAAGAGGAAGAACCTCCACCTCATCTTGTTCAAAGGTCTACAAGATATAGGCAACCACTAGAAAGGTTTGGGTATTCTCTTGATGATTGGAGATGTATATTTGCTTTAAATACTAACATTGATGAATTAATATTAAGGATTGTGTTTCTCTAAAATTCCCCTCATCATTTTGAGTTCTTGTTGTTCTAAGTCCTATTGTCACTCCAAACACTTATGAAGTACCCTATTTAGCTCTTGCCTAACCACATTGAAACCCTCATCTCATTCGTATTAATTTATAAATCTCATCATGCATAAGTTTTCAATACCATGAATGTGCAATTAAAATCATGATTTTCTAAACACATACAATTATTATTCTCTTCTCTCTCATATTAATCTATAAATCTCATTATGTGAGTTTTTCAAGTGCCATGCATAACCACTAATTACAACATAAACACATTTGTAATTTTTTTACTTCTTCATTATAAATTATCCTAGTTTATTTCTAACTAAAACCAAACAAATTGAAATCAAATTAAAATAAAAAATATCAACAAATTCACAAATTTATTAACTATTTCACCAAGAAAAGGGATGTGAAACAACATTATAAATATCTAACCATAAATTTCACAAAATCTACATACACTTATATAAAATTACATATTGAATCTAGAATGTGCAATTAAATAGTTAACCTAACATAGACAAAATATAATACAATTAATCTAAACAAAAAATATACAAAATGGAAAGGGTAATTGGGAGTCCTCTCCCATTTCTGATTGGTCAAGCATCTTTCCATTTACTTGAAGTGTTCCTCACCTTTTATTTTCTCTTTCTCTACCTCCTCCTAGCATTTCATTTCATACATATGTAGGTTTTTTGAAAACAATTCAATTAAGCATCCATGTTATCATAAAATAAGTCTTTGATGGATATCCCAACAATGAATATAAGTAGTGAGATCTCCATTGCACTCTATACATCTAACTTTGTGAAGCCAACATCATATTCTAGATTGCCAAAAACTCAAAACAAAAATAAAACCAAAAAACTTTCTTGAAACTAAACATAAAACCTTGTTCCTTCATTATTATTGTAGGTATGACATAAAACATGGTGCACATTATTATAGTGCGATCCTATTTTTTAGATCACCTCATTTAGCCTCACCAATAATATCCACTAGAACATTCTCCCTATTTAAAATGATGGAAACAATTTGCATCCCTCACGATAATTTCTCTTGCAACAATCTTGGAGATAAATTTTGTTGTAGTGTGGCAATCAACACATACTCGAAGGTTCTTCACAACTCTAATAGTTGTTCTAAGGGGCATGTCTAACAAACCAAAAATAATTACCAAATTTTCACTATGGTGGCAGACACACAATTCTTTTTCCTCCTTTTCCATATCACTAAGTAAAGATCTTGAATCTAAAAAATACCCTGCTACCTTCATCTCCCAAGCTAATTTCTCCAACTTTGCATAGATCTCTTGTGTTTGTGGATGCAATCTGTCTCCTACACAAAAAACATGTACCATTTTATGGCCTTCAATCCAAGTACATCTAGGAATCTTTTTAATTCCTTTATCTTTCATCAATGTCCTTACCATTTGAACCTTACACCACTTGCCCACTTTTACATAGATGTTTGAGAGAAGAACATGATTCACAACGTTTTTAGGATCTAAATAAAAATCAATGTCGCTACAAATTCTCCTAATCCTATATTCATATGTGATCTGCATGCAGTGCCAAAGAAACACAACCACTACAAGTTTAACTAGCATCTTAATTAGGGTCTCCTCAAGATAGCCAACGTGGGCAAGAAGGTCAACCATGCACACATAATGATCAATTGTAGGTGTGATGCAATAATGGTTACTCGTGTGATTGAAATATGTGCAACCCTCATCCACTAAACCTACATGATTACATGCACATAGAACACAAGAAAAGCTTATAATGTTAGGATATGTTCCAAAGTGCTTCCTTAATTTTAAGATTTTGAGAGCATCCTTGCAAAATCCATTTTGTGCACATATTATAATTATCTCATTCTATGACAACAAATTTCTTTGAGGTATTTTATTAAACAGTTTGCATGCCTTGTCTATGCTTGCACATTTACCATATATTCCTACCTGAGAATTTCCAACTGTAATATCTTACAATAATCCCCCTTCCATTATGCTTTGATGGATGTCCATAGCCAGTTCCAAAGCTCCCATTTTAGCATAGGCAAGGAGGATGCTAGCTTTACAATTGCCAATTTCATTTACTTGAAAGTTTCTAAAGCCTTGTGAACAAATCCATTTTGTGCATATCCTACAATCATGGCATTTTGTGAGACTACATTTATTTGAGGCATTTTGTCACATAGATCACATGCCTCTATGTATACAAATTTTGCATAGGTATTGTTGTGTGGTTACACAACACGCCTGATTTTGCATTATCAAAACAGGGACCCAACTTTGCTGGCTTGTTCCCTTGCTTTTGTGTTCTGGGCGGTAATGGTAAAAACAACATCAGGGTAAGTGCAGGAAGATGAGGGGCCAAAAAGGGGTCTTAAGTGGCCACTTTTTTTTTCTGAAATCAGGAAATACTGGCCTTGGATGAGAAATTGAGCATAGTTACACTCAAAATTTGGAGATGCAACCAAAACAATGTTCGTAGTGCTCCGAGTCTACCTTCTAAACTACTATTTTTTTTTAAAAATAACATAGATTAAGGGGTTCAAAAGAGGGAGCCACAGAAATTGGTGTTGTTTCTGTCAAAAAAACATAACATAGCATGTTTTGTGGCTCCCTCAAAAGGTCAACTTTTTTTTGGTATTTTTAAAATCGCTTCAGTGAGATATTAGCTGATAGCATGTACTTTATGCCCGATTTTTCTAATAATTGTTTGATGAATATTTGATTTTTTACTAATTTTCAAAGTGGACACATCCTAAAAAATAGAATTTTGGCCGTGCTACCCTTATAAATTTTAAAAACTAATTGAAAATCATTTTTTTCTTTTTTTAATATTTGTAGAATGGAGTCTAGTTTCTAAATATGTAATTTTTTTGAAATTTTAATGAATAGTTAATTTACAATGAAAAAAAGACCAAACAATAGTTTTTGCCCAAAAATGGACACACAAACAAAAGAAATTAAAGATGAAACGCTTAACATTGTTAAAATGCGAAAAAAATTACATTGTCAGATAGCTGAGAGAAAGCCTAACATTACCCAGATGTTTGATTTGTTTGACCTTGAAACACGTGCAAATCTGAGAGTTAGCACGAATGAAATTATATAAAATCTTGAAGAATATGGAAAAACATGTCTGTTATTGTTCAAAAGGCACTCCAAGCCTTTGGGTTGGAAATCCAAAGCAAATCCCAAGCCCAAGGCTTGGGATTTCCAAAGCAAGACATAACACGAGCGCGTTATAACGCGCTCTTGTTATAACATGCTCGCGTTATTCTTTTCTTTGCATTTTTCCTTTTCCACAAAAGTTTGTGTTGTTTTTCATGTTTTAAATAATGCAAGCGCATTATGTTCAACTTAAATTTTTTTATGTTTAAGGCTATTAATCATGTATGTATGTATGCCTATATGTATGTATGTATGTATGTATGTATGTATGCCTATATGTATGTATGTATCTATGTATGCCTATATGTATGTATGTATCTATGTATGCCTATATGTATGTATGTATAGTGTCGAGGGTAGAGAAGGGTAGAGATGGGAGTGAGCTAGATAGGGGAGGAGAGGGGTGGATAAGGATTGAGTGATTAAGGTTTAAGGTTAAGGGTTGAGAATTTAGGGATAGGATTTAGAGTTTAGGGATAAGGGATTAGAGTTTAGGACCTTGAGGGATTAGGGTTTAGGGTTGAGGCTTTAGGGATAGCGTTTAGGGTTAAGGGTCAAGGGATTAGGGTTAAGGTAGAGTGTTGAGGGTAGAGGGATTAGGGATAGGGTTTAGGGTTGAACATTTAGGGTTGAGGGATTAGGGTTTAAGGTATAGTTTAGTAGTTCTTGTGGATAGAGCCAGTAAACAATGGGAGATTATTTGCCTATTTCATAATAATATACCTCCCCTAAGTGCGGGGTGGACAACAAGAAACATAGATGTACCCCAATGCAAAGCTTTTCCCATAATGATCATCCTTCTGATTTCAATTGTTAATTACTCACTATGGCTTTTCTCATAGTGTGTACACCTATTGGCATAATGAACCCCATATGGGCCAAAAAAATATGCCATATAACATTACTAACATTAAAAAAGTTCATAGCCATTTTTCTGACATATTCTTGCAACTCAAATATCTTTAAGAGAAGAGTGTCAAAAATGATGGGTTTAACAACCTAACATAAGGCAAAGTAGTTTTGTTGGGTTTAGGGTTTAGGGTTGAGGGATTAGGGTTTAGGGTTGAGGGATTATGGTTTAAGGTATAGTGGTGAGGGTTGAGGGTTTAGGGATAGGGTTTAGGGTTGAGGGATTAGGGTTTAGGGTTGACGGATTAGAGTTTAATGTTGAGAGTTGAGGGTTGAGGGTTGAGGGTTTAGGGATAGGGTTGATGGTCAAGGGATTAGGGTTAAAGTAGAGTGTTGAGGGTAGAGGGATTAGGGATAGGGTTTAGGGTTGAAGGTTTAATGATTGAGGGTTGAGGCTTTAGGGCTAAGGGTTAAGGGATTGGGGTTTAAAATATAGTGTTGAGCATTGAGGGTTTATGGATAGGTTTTAGGGTTTAAATTTTAAGGGTTAAGGGTTGAGGGATAGTGTTTAGGATTTAGGGATAAGGGATTAGGGTTTAAGGTATAGTGTCGAGGGTTGAGGGTTTAGGAATAGGGATAGAGTTTAGGGATGAGGGATTAGGGTTGAGGGTTGAGGGATTAGGGTTTAAGGTATAGTGTTAAGGGTTGAGGATTTATTAATAGTGTTTAGGGTTGAGGGTTGATGGATTAGGTTTTAGGGTTGATGGATTAGGGTTTAAGGTATAATGTTGAGGGTTGAGGGTTTAGGGTTGACAGATTAGGGTTTAGGGTTGATGGATTAGTGTTTAATGTCAAGGTTAGGGTTAGAGTGTCGAGGGTAGAGGGATTAGGGATAGGGCTAAGGGTTGAAGGTTTAAGGATTGAGGGTTGAGGCTTTAGAGATGAGGGTTTAAGGCTTAAGATATAGTGTCAAGTGTTGAGGGTATAGGGATAGGGTTTAAGTTTTAAGGGTTAAGGGATAGGGATTAGGGTTTAAGGTATAGTGTTGAGGGTTGATGGTTTAGGGATAGGGTTTAGGTTTGAGGGATTAGGGTTTAGGGTTGATGAATTAGGGTTTAATGTTTAGAGTTGAGGGTTCAAGGTTGAGGTTGAGAGATAGGGTTAATGGTTAAGGGATTAGGGTTAAATAAGAGTGTCGAGGGTAGAGGGATTAGGGTTTAAGGTATAGTATCAAGCCTGTTGAGGGTCTAGGAATAGGGATAGCATTTAGGGTTTAGGGATGAGGGATTAGAGTTAAGGGATGACAGATGACGGATTAGGGTTGAGGGTTGAGGGATTAGGGTTTAGGGACAAGGTTTAGGGTTAGGGTTGAGGGATTAGGGTTTAAGGTATAGTGTTGAGGGTTTAGGGTTTAAGGATTAGAGTGAAGGGTTGAGGGATTAGGATTTGACATTGAGGGTTGAGGGTTGAGGGTTGAGGGTTTAGGGTTAGGGTTGAGAGTTGAGGGATCAGAGTTAAGGGTTGAGGGATTAGGGTTTGACGTCGAGGGTTGAGGGTTGAGGTTCAAGGGTCAAGGGTTTAGGGCTAGGGTTGAGGTTCAAGGGATTAGGGTTAAAGTAGAGTGTGGAGGGTGTAAGGATTAGGGATAGGGTTGGAGGGTTTAGGGATAAGGGATTAGGGTTTAAGGTATAGTATCGAGTTTGTTGAGGGTTTAGGACTAGGGATAGCATTTAGGGTTTAGGGATGAGGGGTTAGAGTTGAGGGATGATGGATTAGGGTTGAGGGTTGAGGGATTAGGGTTTAGGGTTGAGGGTTGAGGGATTAGGGTTTAAGTTATAGTGTTGAGGGTTGAGGGTTTAGGATTAGTGTTTAGAGTTGACGAATTAGCATTTAATGTTGAGGTTAGGGTTAGAGTGTCGAGGGTAGAGGGATTTGGGGTAGGGTTTAGGGTTGAAGGTTTAAGGATTGAGCGTTGAGGCTTTAGGATGAGGATTTAAGGCTTAAGATATAGTGTCAAGTGTTAAGGGTGTAGGGATCAGGTTTAAGTTTTAAGGGTTAAGGGTTGAGGGATAGGGATTAGGGTTTAAGGTATAGTGTTGAGGGTTGATGGTTTAGGGATAGGGTTTAGGTTTGAGGGATTAGGGTTTAGGGTTGATGAATTAGGGTTTAATGTTGAGGGATTAGGGTTTAAGGTATAGTATAGAGTATGTTGAGGGTGTAGGAATAGGGATAGCATTTAGGGTTTAAGGATGAGGGATTAGAGTTGAGGGATGACAGATTAGGGTTGAGGGTTGAGGGTTGAGGGATTAGGGTTTAAGGTATAGTGTTGAGGGTTTAGGGTTAAGGGATTAGAGTGAAGGGTTGAGGGATTAGGATTTGACGTTGAGGGTTGAGGGTTGAGGGTTTAGGGATAGGGTTGAGGGATCAGAGTTAAGGGTTGAGGGATTAGGGTTTGACGTCAAGGGTTGAGGGTTGAGGTTCGAGGGTCAAGGGTTTAGGGATAGGGTTGAGGTTTGAGGGATTAGGGTTAAAGTAGAGTGTGGAGGGTGGAAGGATTAGGGATAGGGTTGGAGGGTTTAGGGATAAGGGATTAGGGTTTAAGGTATAGTATTGAGTCTATTGAGGGTTTAGGAATAGGGATAGCATTTAGGGTTTAGGGATGAGGGATTAGGGTTGAGGATTGAGGGATTAGGGTTAAGGGTTGAGGGATTAGGGTTTAAGGTATAGTGTCAAGGGTTGAGGGATTAGGTTTTAGGGTTGATGGATTAGGGTTTAAGGTATAGTGTTGAGGGTTGAGGGTTTAGGGTTGATGGATTAGTGTTTAATGTCAAGGTTAGGGTTAGAGTGTCGAGGGTAGAGGGATTAGGGATAGGGTTTAGGGTTGAAGGTTTAAGGATTGAGGGTTAAGGCTTTAAGGATGAGGGTTTAAGGCTTAAGATATAGTGTCAAGTGTTGAGGGTATAGGGATAGGGTTTAAGTTTTAAGGGTTAAGGGTTGAGGGATAGGGATTAGGGTTTAAGGTATAGTGTTGAGGGTTGATGGTTTAGGGATAGGGTTTAGGTTTGAGGGATTAGGGTTTAGGGTTGATGAATTAGGGTTTAATGTTGAGAGTTGAGGGTTGAGGGTTTAGGGTTTAGGGTTCAAGTATTAAGGGTTAAGGGTTGAGGGATCAGAGTTAAGGGTTGAGGGATTAGGGTTTGACGTTGAGGGTTGAGTACATTGAGGTTTGAGGGTTAAGGGTTTCAGGATAGGATTGACGGTCGAGGGATTAGGGTTAAAGTAGAGTGTCAAGGGTATATGGATTAGGGATAAGGTTAGAGGGTTTAGGGATAAGGGATTAGGGTTTAAGGTATAGTATCGAGCTTGTTGAGGGTCTAAGAATAGGGATAGCATTTAGGGTTTGGGGATGAGGGATTAAAGTTGAGGGATGATGGATTAGGGTTGAGGGTTGAGGAATTAGGCTGAGGGTTGAGGGATTAGGGTTTAAGGTATAGTGTTGAGGGTTTAGGGATAGGGTTTAGGGTTGAGGGATTAAAGTGAAGGGTTGACGGATTAGGATTTGACATTAAGGGTTGAGGCTTCAGGGTTTAGGGTTTAGGGATAGGATTGAGGGTTGAGGGATTAGAGTTAAGGGTTGAGGGATTAGGGTTTGACATTAAGGGTTGAGTACATTGAGGTTTGAGGGTTAAGGGTTTCGAGATAGGGTTGAGGGTCGAGGGATTAGGGTTAAAGTAGAGTGTCAAGGGTATAAGGATTAGGGATAGGGTTGGAGGGTTTAGGGATAAAGGATTAGGGTTTAAGGTATAGTATCGAGCCCATTGAGGGTCTAGGAATAGGGATAGCATTTAGGGTTTAGGGATGAGGGATTAGAGTTGAGGGATGACGGATTAGGGTTGAGGATTGAGGGATTAGGGTTTAAGGTATAGTGTTGAGGGATTAGAGTGAAGGATTGAGGGATTAGGATTTGATGTTGAGGGTTGAGGGTTGAGGCTTTAGGGTTTAGGGTTTAGGGATAGGGTTAAGGGTCGAGGGATCAAAGTTAAGGGTTGAGGGATTAGGTTTTGACGTTGAGGGTTGAGGTTCGAGGGTTAAGGGTTTAGGGATAGGGTTGAGGTAGACAAGGAGTGACTGAGAGACATAGAGAGGGGAGAGGTAGAGAGGTGAGGGGGAGAGATAAGTGAGATATAGAACATGAGCTAATGGAACTAGAGGTGAGATATTGTAAAGGTGCGATCGAAGGTGAGATAGGCACAAATATTAATGGATCAATCTATAGTAGGACAAAACATGAGCCAGTAAACAATGTGAGATTATTTACCTATTTCATAACAATATACCTCCCCCTAAGTGCGGGGTGGACAGCAAGAAACATAGATTTAGGGTTTAGGGATAGGGTTTAGGGTTGAGGGTTTAGGGATAGTGTTGAGGGTTGAGGGTTTAGGGTTGAGCAATTAGGGTTTAGGGTTGATGGATTAGGGTTTAATGTTGAGAGTTGAGGGTTTAGGAATAGGGATAGCGTTTAGGGTTTAGGGATGAGTGATTAGGGTTGAGGGATTAGGGTTGAGGGTATACAATAAATAAACTAGAATTTAGGCAGGGTTGGGAAAATTTTGTGAATCATCATGGGTTAGAGATTGGAGATTTTGCTATGTTCAAGTACATATCCAAGTCATATTTTAAGGTTAAGATATTTCAAAGAATAGAGTGTGTGAAAAATATTAATGCTCTTCAGCTTATGAATACTAACATTGATACAAATAAAAGATGCCCCTTTTCTAACAGAATATGTAGTTCAAGTCAACCAATGGGCATCAAGTTGCTGAATGAATTAGTTTCTGATGGGGAAAACAACAATGATGTTGAATCAATGGAAGAAAATCAAAATTAGGGTTGAGGGTTGAGGGATTAGGGTTGAGGATTGAGAGTTGAGGGATTAGGGTGTAGGGTATAGGGTATAGGGTAGAGGTTTGAAGGTTGAGGGATAATGTTCAAGGTTGAGTGTCCAAGGTTAAGTGTAAAGGGTATATAGGGTTTAAGGGTTTAAGGTTTGAGGGATTAAGGGTTTAAGAGTTGAGGGATTAGGGTTTAAGGCATAGTGTCGAGTGTAGAGGGTTTAGAGACAAGGTTTATGGTTGAAGGTTTAAGGGTTGAACGTTGAGACTTTAGGGCTGAGGGTTAAGGGATTAGGGTATAAGGTATAGTGTTGAGGGTAGAGGGTTTAGGGATAGGGTTTAGGATATAAGGTTTAAGGGTTGAGGGTTGAGGCTTTAGGGATAGGGTTTAGTGTTTAGGTTAAGCGAGACACCTAGATGACTAAGGATAGATGAAGAGGTAGACAAGGAATGACTGAGAAACCTAGAGAGGAGAGAGGTAGAGAGGTGAGTGGGAGATAGAGGTGAGAGATAGAGAGGTGAGGGGCGATATAGAATAAAATGAGAGAGTGAAGTTGACAACTTGAGGGAAAGATGGGTAAGGAGGAGGGAGAGAGGTAGAGAGGAAGGGAAATATCTAGAGAGCCCTGAGAGATATAAAAGTGAGAGACCTACAACCTAGGGAGAGAGGGGTGAGAGAGATAGGGGAGAGATGGGGGTGAGTCAGATAGGGGAGGAGAGGGGTGGATAAGGGTTAAGGGTTTAAGGCTTTATGGTTTAAGGGTTTAGGGTTTAGGGTTTAAGGGTTAAGGGTTTAAGGGTTGAGGTATTAAGGGTCTAAGGGTTGAGGGATTAGGGTTTAAGGTATAGTGTCGAGGGTTAAGGGATTAGGCTTCAACCCTCGACACTATACTGTAAACCCTAATCCCTCAACCCTTAGACCCTTAATACCTCACCCTTAAACCCTCAACCCTTAAACCTTAAACCCTCAAACCTTATCCACCCCTCTCCTCCCCTATCTACCTCACTCCCATCTCTCCTCTATCTCTCTCACCCCTCTCTCCCTAGGTTGTAGGTCTCTCACTTGTATATCTCTCAGGGCTCTCTAGATATTTCCCTTCCTCTCCATCTGTCTCCATCCTCCTTACCCATCTTTCCCTCAAGTTGTCAACTTCACTCTCTCATTTTATTCTATCTCTCCCCTCACCTCTCTATCTCTCACTTCTATCTCCCCCTCACCTCTACCTCTCCCCTCTCTAAGTTTCTTACCTCTCCATCCATCCTTAGCCATCTAGGTCTCTCATTTAACCTTAAACCCTAAACCCTATCCCTAAATCCTCAACCCTTAAAACTTAAATCCTAAACCCTATCCCTAAACCCTTAACCCTCAACACTATAACTTAAACCCTAAACCCTATCCCTAAAGCCTCACCCCTCAACCCTTAAACCTTAAACCCTAAACCCTCTACCCTCGACACTATACCTTAAACCCTAATCCCTTAACTGTCATCCCTAAATCCTCAACCCTCATCCCTTAAACCTTAAACCCTAAACCCTCTACCCTTGATAGTATGCCTTAAACCCTAATCCTTCAACCATTAAACCCTTGACCCTTAAACATTGGGCAAACTTTTGCAAAAAAGAAAAAAATGCAAAGAAAACAATAACGCGCTCGTGTTATAACGTGAGTGAGTTATGCTAGCATTATAACATGCTTGCATTACAACATGCTTGCATTATAGCACAAGCACGTTATGGTTTTGTGTTGCCGAGCCAAAGGATTGGCAACACCAAGCCATAACGCAAGCGCGCTATAACGGGAGTGCGTTATAACGCACTTACGTTATGGGTTTTTCAAAGGTTTTAAGAATTTGGCCACTTTTTGGCCCCCCATATTTGTGCACTTACCCATCAGTCAGTATGCATATGCCTAATGTTAGGTATATTTGTGATCTTGAAGTCTAAACCTAAATTTCAAAGTATGAATCTATCCCTAGAAAGCTTACCATGTGAAAGAGCTTGAAATTCTAGGCAGGTTTGCCTTTTACATCACCCTAAAATTTGTCCAAGTGAGAAAGTTATGACAGGTCAAAGGTTTGGTCAAACATGATTTCTGAGAGGGTCATATTCCAAACAACGGTCATCCTGATATTATAATATCACCCTGCTTAGAAAATTTACCATCTACATATTTGTATGCGCACGTCAAATTCCTATTAGAGGGTCATCTACCTGTCAAAATGCTCGCATATTCAATATCAGGTTCATATTTACTAATATGACGGATCTCCGCTAAACATGATGGTGACATCACCATCATATCCCATTTGATGAGGAGGGTCATATTTGTTAATATCCCACATATTGATAATGTGCATCAAGCGGACCCGAAATGTCAATTAAACGGAAGAAATTCATTGTATGTATCTTGCATACAAGTGGATATATAATTCTATATACATTCGGCTAAGATCAAAAGGTTTTAAAGTAGGTGGTCATTGGCATGACTTGTCATATCGGTGGAATCCTGTATTGTCATCTCGACTGGGTATGGTCTCTCCGATAGGAAGTTTGGTCATCGGCCTAACTTTTGCCATCGGCCAAGTTTAATTTTGTCTCCCCGATGTTGTAGTCTGCTCGATGAAAGCGGCTATTGGCATAGGGTTTGCTATTGGTGAAGCCTTATGAAGTCTGGGCGATAGTGGTGGTCTCGCCAATGGAAGGTGATCGGTGTAGCTCTTGGCCTCGGTGAAGTTTTGATTTGTCATCCCGATCATGTGTGGTCACACCGATATATGTGCAAATATGATGCTGACTTGATATGTAACCTGATAATGTACAAGGCATATATTTGAAAGGAAATTTAAAAGTGGCGAATTCCTTGTACATCTTATTGCTTGTATATGCAACCCGATATGTACAAAGGCATATACATGAAAATTTAGAGCCCAATATGCAAAGGGAAATGGGTGGGAAAATAGAGTGATGGAATTTTAAAGAGCTCAAATGCATGTTGCGAGTCAACGATGGTTGACCCGATTATTTTAAGAGCTATTTATGCATTTGAGGCGTGATTTTCGCTGATTTGGGACCCGATTGCTTGTGTTTGCACATTTAGCCTAATTTTTGATGTAAATTTTATCTTCCTGCTATTTATTGAAAGATGAGGATGCTTATTGTTTGTCTGTCTATGGCAGGAGTCTTGGAGCTGTTTGGAAGTTGATAATTGCAGAGTTGCACACAGATGCAACATGAACCTGGGTAATAGAAGATATGGACAAATACACTATTTGCCAGCTGGAGGATGGACCAGGTTGAAGATGATGGAATATTCTGTGCCAGCTATACATTTGTTAACTGGCAAAGCACATGCTATTCATCTGGACCGTTGGTTGTCCTGAGAGGATCATGATCATTGGATTATTGTAATTGTTTTTTGGCATTTGTTCTATATATGGGCCAGAACTTGTCATAGAAAAGAGAGGTCACTTATTCAAAATCAAACTAAGCCAATTTAATACAAGAGGTCGAATTGCTGAGACTAATGAGGATTGAATTGTTGAAACATCAAGGTTCTTTCTTCAGATCACTGTAAATGTACCTGTTCTTAAGCATACTAAATGAAGATGAAGTTTTAGATTACATCCTGATTGTAAACCTTAAGTAATCTTCAAGTTGATTTCTAGATATGTACTGGTGAACGCTGTGTTCAAATAGAAGTGCTTTCATTTCATTACATGTTGTTGTCAACTTTTCCTTTGAAGATTTGCACGGGATCATGCTGATTTGTGGAATGTCCTGGTGAAGTGTGATTCTAGTTTCCTTCTTTTCATTGCATGTATGGGAACTTGTATGTGGATCAGTGATCTAAGTCAGGTAGTTTTGGGAATCTCATTCTTTAACCCTTTTCCTTTTTCTTAATTTCATAAATTCACTTCCATAACTACAAATCATGATAAATAATAAGCAGGACAAAGAAATATGCTGACATCCCATAAATAACCATAAATCCTTAGCATATTCTAAGCATAAAAAGGTAATATTGAAAATATCATTCAAGGAATTGCAAATAATGGTAGAAATCATGCAAATATTAACCTATAGGCACATTATTTGACTGAATTCATAAGTGCAGAGGTAGAATTGTTAAAGATTTATGCAGAGGAGACATAAAGGACATGATATCATGGAGAAATAATGATGAACTTTACAGAAATTACTGGAATATGTAAGGCACCAAAATGGAAACAACAACACACATCAACCTCTGAGTAACGTCAGAAGATTAAGACCTAATCAACAGAGACTTGGGATCATGAATTCTTTGAATTCATCGTATCTTTCAAGATGAGTAAAGGTTGTTGTGTAACTTTTATTCTATGTTTGGTGTATGACTAACATCATCATCAACATAAATTGGCACTAGAAGGAGGGCCTGAGCTATTTCTCAGCAAAGAAATCGTTTTCAATTAAAGAGAGATCCCTCAACTCTGTATAGCTGCCCACTTTAAATCTTGCAATTAATCTGCAGGCTCCTCGCTCTTAACGCAACATAAATTGGTGCTAGAAGGAGGGGCTGAACAAGGAGATTTCTGGATTTCTACAAATATTTCATAAATATTTCATCATTTGAGTTGAATGTCTGCAAATATCTCTTATATGAGAGGTTTTGGTTGCATCTTTGCAAAGATCTAGCTCAAAACGTCAAAGATTAGTTTGATTTTTTGAACTTTCAAGTTTTATTCTGAGATAGGATGGATCTCCTTAAAATTTCAAAATCTTAAAAAAAAAATGGAAATAGAGTTTCATTTTGATGGATGCATATGAAGGCAATTATCAAATTAACATTCCTTTATTTTAGGAAGCGTTGAATAGACAACTTTATCCTCAATGTTTATCTAACTTTGGTTTATCCACCTGTTGCAGGATACACCAGACTATGGAGCACTGTGAAATAAATTGTTTAACTTCTCTCACAAGGATGGATTTATATTTGAAAGGACTAATATTCTTTCTAGATGTGTTTAGGGTTGAAATTTGCTAGGGAAATGAAGAAGTTTTGGACCAACGAAATGAGGAAATTCTGGAACAACAAGCAGAGACAACACCAAAAGTTATTAGTAGTCCTGACACTGAAGTGGACCGCTATGAAGATTTTGAATTATATTTGTCTAGAAACATACAATGTAGTCAAATATTAGGTTTATCCACTGATGATGTCTTGATTGAAAGTTGGTGTAGATTACATGATAAAGAGCATTCAGAAAGAGGTTGCTATGATTGCTTGGTCATATTGAAGAGGATTCTAGAAAATACAGTAGTTGAATTAGTTCCAGAAGGTAAAGAAGAGGAAACATCCTTCCTGGATTCATTTTATGGTGAGATTGATAGGAGTTCCTTACTTCCTAATACACGTAGAGGTGAGGCAGTGTGCAGGTATGAATCTTGTGAAAATTCTAGAGAAGAAACCACTTGTTAGGATAATATTTTTGATTCTGATCCTAATACTTTTGATAAAGAAGATGAAACATCTTTCTTGGAGTCATTCTATGGTAAATAGAAGTGTAAATAGATAGTAGAACAATTTAAATGCACCGCTAATGATGAAGTTCCTATGATAGTAACTCACGGAGTTATAGAAAAGAAAGTAAATGCTGATTTCATAGATGACCTGTTTGAATTGAATGATCAAATACAAGATTGTTGCAGGTTAATGGAACTGGACACTCTACTAGATAGAAAATGTGAGTTATTTAATGAACAATTCATGAAGGTTGAGGATACAGAGGATTATGCTGTTGCTATGCATGATCAAGTATCATTCCAGCATTATTTTGAAAATGAAAGAAGGAAGTATTCCTATTAGTTGAATGCCAATTCTCCTTTATAGTCAAATGATTTAGAAATGATAAATTTCTGTATCTCAGGTTATGATAATAAAGATACTCATTTAGATGCTGATGTGCAGAGAATTGAAGAAAATATTGAGAAGTTTCCTAAACTAGAGGATAAATTGAATGTCCAAAATGGAGGAATAAATATGGATAAAGATGAAGAATTAATACATCAAGAGTCATACATCCTTCAAAATGAAGTGAGACCAGATATTGAGCCAAGCAATGAAAATATAAAGTTAAATAGAAGATGGGCTATCAATGAACAAGCATATCCAACTGCAGAATCAGAAATACACCAGGTTGTATTTTTCCTTTCCATAGTAAATGATGTTGATTATTGTTTTGATTATGGAAATTTGAGAGATAAGACATGCACATGGATTAATCATGAACATAATGAGCTTCCTTAGTTGCTGATCATCAAGAGTTATTCTATTGAGTATAATGAATTTAGAATATCAGAATATTTTTCAAAATATAAAGATAAATTTTCTAGGTTGAGAACCATAACTGATACCCTAATGCTCCTACACAATCAAAGGAAGTATGTAAATACAGGTGTTTTTGGGTCATTTTCTAGTTTTTGTTTGCCTAGTAGTGGTTTGTATATAGTTTTGTAGGTTAGTTGTTTGTACAGTCTGCTTGTTTTGCTTTCTTGTTTTGTTTTCTGTTGTTTCCTTTTGGTAGTTAGTTGTTTGTACAGGTTGCTTTTGTGTTTTGCATTGTTGAGATTTTGTTTTGGTTAGGCAAAATTGGTGCACCTTGTTACTTAAGAACACCGCATAAATTGTTAGAATTCAAAAGTTGGATATAAGTTTTTATATAGGTTATAACTCATATCAATATAGTTATTCTTGATCAGGTCTGTGGTATCATATTCATCAGTACTACTTTTCTTGAGTCAAGGTGATCCTCACAATGACACACCTAACAGCCTTGGGTTTGTTGAACATATCAGTGTAGGTGTTAAGTGAAAAATCTAAAGGTTACCCTTGTTACCATTGCAATTCTCAGCTTAATTTCAACAAGTGACCACTCCTTGTATCATGAGACTACAACTGTTATATCTTATGAAATCAAATTCCAAATATAAAATAATAAAATGGATTTTCTGAAATCTAGATTAAGTCATCTAAGTAACTCTACCAGAGCTATGGACGCTTGCTAGCAGTGGGGCTCTACTTAGGAGAATTGTAACGATAACCTTGTCGGGGCTATGGACGCCTGCGGGCAGCAAGGCTCTATCCGGTTGGCTATGAGGGATGAACCAAACTACGTAGCCTAACACCAGTCACTGATTTATTCAACTCACTTTCAAGATGAGTAAATGAATCACATGCACACAATTGATCCCTTATCAATTTATTGTTACATTGATGAACATGATACCAGTTAGAAAGGATCAAGATGCTCATGCTTAATAAGAGTTGGAAATTTATGTTTTAACTTATCATCATCTTTTGAATTATTTGAATTTTGTTGTTTTCTTTGGTGGCAAGTTGTTGTGTGGTTACACAAAACGCCCCATTTTGCATTATCAAAATAGGGACCCAACTTTGCTGGCTTGTTCCCTTGCTTTTGTGTTCTAGGCGGTAATGGTAAAAACAACATCAGTCAGTATGCATATACCTAATGTCAGGTATATTTGTGATCTCAAAGTCTGAACCTAAATTTCAAAGTCTGAATCTATCCCTAGAAAGCTTACCATGTGAAAGAGCTTGAAATTCTAGGCAGGTTTCCCTTTTACATCACCCTGAAATTCGTCCAAATGAGAAAGTTATGACAGGTCAAAGGTCTGGTCAAACATGATTTCTGAGAGGGTCATATTTCAAACAATGGTCATCTTGATATTATAATATCACCCTGATATTATAATATCACCCTGCTTAGAAAATCTACCATTTGCATATTTGTATGTGCACATCAAATTCCTATCAGAGGGTCATCTACCTGTCAAAATGCTCGCCTATTCAATATCGGGTTCATATTTACTAATATGATGGATCTCTGCTAAACATGATGGTGATGTCACCATCATATCCCATTCGATGAGGAGGGTCATATTTGTTAATATCCCGTATATTGATAATGTGCATCAAGCAGACTCGAAATGTCAATTAAACGGAAGAAATTCATTGTATGTATCTTGCATACAAGTGGACATATAATTCTATATACATTCAGCCAAGATCAAAAGGTTTTAAAGTAGGTGGTCATCGGCATGACTTGTCATATCGGTGGAATCTTGTATTGTCATCCCGACTGGGTATGGTCTCTCTGATAGGAAGTTTGGTCATCGGCCTGACTTTTGTCGTCGGCCAAGTTTAATTTTGTCTTCTTGATGTTGTAGTCTGCCCAATGAAAGTGGCTATTGGCGTAGGGTTTGCTATCAGTGGAGCCTTATGAAGTCTGGGTGATAGTGGTGGTCTCACCAATGGAAGGTGATCGGTGTAGCTCTTGGCCTCGGTGAAGTTTTGATTTGTCATCCCGATCATGTGTGGTCACACCGATATATGCACAAATATGATGTTGACCTGATATGTAACCTGATAATGTACAAGGCATGTATTTGAAAGAAAATTTAAAAGTGGCGAATTCCTTGTACATCTTATTGCTTGTATATGCAACCCGATATGTACAAAGGCATATACATGAAAATTTAGAGCTCGATATGCAAAGGGAAAATGGGTAGGAAAACAAAGCGATGGAATTTAAAGAGCTCGAATGCATGTTGCGAGTCAATGATGGTTGACCTGATTATTTTAAGCACTATTTATGTGTTTGAGGTGTGATTTTCACTGATTTGGGACCTGATTGCCTGTGTTTGCACATTTAGCTTGATTTTTGATGTAAATTTTATCTTCCTGCTGTTTATTGAAAGATGAGGATGCTTATTGTTTGTCTGTCTATGGTAGGAGTCTTAGAGCTGTTTGGAAGTTGATAATTGTAGAGTTGCACACAGATGCAACATGAACCTGGGTAATAGAAGATATGGACAAATACACTGTTTGCCAGCTGGAGGATTGGCTAGGTCGAAGATGCTAGAATATTCTGTGCTAGATGTACATTTGTCAACTGGAAAAGCACGTGCTATTCATCTAGACTGTTGGTTGTCCAGAGAGGATCATGATCATTGGATTATTGTAATTATTTTCTGGCATTTGTTCTATATATGGGCCAGAACTTGTCATAGAAAAGAGAGGTCACTTATTCAAAATCAAACCAAGCCAATTTAATACAAGAGGTTGAATTGTTGAGACTAATGAGGATTGAATTGTTGAAACATCAAGGTTCTTTCTTCAGATCACTGTAAATGTACCTATTCTTAAGCATACTGAATGAAGATGAAGTTTTAGATTACATCCTGATTGTAAATCTTAAGTAATCATGAAGTTGATTTTTGGATATGTACTGGTGAATGCTGTGTTCAAATAGAAGTGCTTTCATTTCATTGCATGTTGTTGTCAACTTTTCATTTGAAGATTTGCTCTGGATCATGCTGATTTGTGGAATGTCCTGGTGAAGTATGATTCTAGTTTCCTTCTTTTCATTGCATGTATGGGAACCTGTATGTGGATCAGTGATCTAAGTTAGGTAGTTTTGGGAATCTCATTCTTTAACCCTTTTCCTTTTTTTTAATTTCATAAATTCACTTCCATAACTGCAAATCATGATAAATAATAAGCAGGATAGAGAAATATGCTGACATCCCGTAAATAACCATAAATACTTAGCATATTCTAAGCAGAAACTTGTAATATTGAAAATATCATGCAAGGAATTGTAAATAATGGTAGAAATCATGCAAATATTAACCTGTATGCACATTATTTGACTGAATTCATAAGTGCAAAGGTAGAATTGTTAAAGATTTATGCAGAGGAGACATAAAGGACATGATATCATGGAGAAATAATGATGAACTTTACAGAAATTACTGGAATATGTAAGGCACCAAAATGGAAACAACAACACACATCAACCTCTGAGTAACATCAGAAGATTAAGACCTAATCAACAGAGACTTGGGATCATGAATTCTTTGAATTCATCGTATCTTTCAAGATGAGTAAAGGTTGTTGTGTAACTTTTATTCTATGTTTGGTGTATGACGACCATCATCATCAACAGGTATCTACAAAAAAAGTTGCAACTACATCTAACAAAATCCCTCTATCCTTTATGCTTTGATGGATATCCATACACTATTTCAAAGCTCCCATATGACATGAAATAATTACTTGCCAAATCTAGGAATCTGCAATTACATAACCTTTGTATTTTAGCCTCTAACCATCCATGGCTTTATTTGACTAGATCATTCACTTTAGGTCAATTACACATAGGTATTTAGGTTCATTCACTAGAGCATTAAAGAATCATGTCACATGTCTTAGAGATTAACCCAAATAATAATATAAAGCAATACTTCAATAGGAAGGTATCAAGCTTTAGAGATTTCATAATTAGCTTTACCAAATGACAACAAAACACTATAATATCCTAATAAAAAATGAACATGTACTCATTAAGCCTTCTAGGAAGCTCATACAAGCCTTTAAGTAATTTATATCACACACTAGAATCATAGTATTCAAAAAATAACTCTATCTATGAGGTGATGGGTCAAATTTTACACAAGTAGTTTACACAAAGTATTATAATCTTTAACTATTAACATATCCTATACAGTTCTCTAGACTTTACAACTTAATGCTTTAAGACAAATTAATAACAAGTCTCTTGATCCTTAACCAAGAATTTGATGATTGCCAACTACAACTCAACAATCCTTAATGCTTCCTACTACACATCTTTGATGGCGTCCTTAAACAATCTCTACCCCTTTCTCCTATAGACATATTGGGTAAACAAATATCACAAAGTTCATTACAATAGTCAAATATAATTGCAGTTAGATTCATGAATTTAGAGATAATATTCATTCATCTTTATTTCAACTAGAGTTATTCATTAATTCATAGAATGTAGGGTCATGTGTTACCAATTTATTATTAGAGTGCATAGGACTTTGCTTAGATGCCAATCCAAGTATCATGCCTACTTTTCATCCTATCCATTGAAAGGAAGCTGGGCATGTGGAAATCGCTTCCTACACTAATCTAATGAGGGGAGGACAGTGCAAATTCATTTTAACCTTTACAATTATAGAATGTTTAATACAACAAAAGAGATATTGTAGTAGCAAACAACATAAGAATGTAAGACAGAAGAAGAGACACAAGATATACATGGGGAAAACCCTTATTGGGTAAAAAACCCCACACTCCAAAACTTGCACAATGTATTATCAAAACTATAATGGTTTACAATACACTTGCATTGTAAGCTCTTAGGAGTCTTTGACACTCATATTTGGAGACAAACTAGCAGCATAACAATACCTGTTAATCACACCTCTCATCTCCTCTCCAAACACCTACTTATAATGAAGTTTTTAGGGAAAAACTGAACATATCTTGGAATGGGTGTCCAACTTGGCCTCATGGCCCAAAACCCACACCTAGGGACACTTGTCCAACACTGCAGCATGGTCATGACACTTGTCATATCACTCCATCCCAATATGGTTGCCTATTTCCAATTTGGGCAATGACAGATGCTCTTACACACCAACCGATTGTCATAGCTATCATATCTTATAGGTGTAAGAGAATCTGTCATAAACAGGCTATAAATAGCATATTCTCTTACAACATGACAAAACCCTCCTTGGGGCACCCAAAGATGCCTTCTTCCAAGATGCCTTGTGACACATGTCTTCACTTGTCATAGAACCTTCTATTTCTGACTCTTACATGTCATAGATTCTGTCATAGGCATCTGTCATAACTGTTTCGGTCAAGATTCACTTACACACTAGTTAAGATGCTGACACATGGTAGAAAACCTCTACGACGCAAAAGGGATGCCTATCTCCACATGTAGTGAGTTGACCATCCTAGTCACCTTACAAGTGCAATGACTCATCGTGCCACTTCACACTAGATGACAAAACAGGATGTGCAACAAAATTACAACATAGGCTAAGTAAATAAATTACATTACAATAATAAATGCAAGGAATTTACAAGGTTGAGACACCTTAATTCCCAACATTCTCCCACTTGTTGAACACCTTGTAAGAGCCAATAGAACTAACAAGATTTAACTGCTATAGGCCAAGGGGCCCATAGACTCTGAACACCATCTAAACTTCTTTGTGCCCACTAGTTTCGTTAATGCATCTGTAACATCACATTTTGACTATCACAACAGATAGTAAATTGTCCTGTGCCAACACCAATATCTGAACACAATACCTCTTAAGCCAAATGGATTCCTTGCAAGCATGAGTAGCTACCAAATACTCAGCTCAATTCAGCTCCACTATGCTCACTAGCTTTACAGAAGCACTTGTAACATCTTCCAAGTGATCATCAACATGACAAAAATTAGAATGCCAAAATATATGATGAAACACTAAATGTCACATAGACACACCAATGTATCCTATTTAAAACTGGTTAATCAGAACATAACTTTGAAGTCCAAACATCTTCAAAAACAAGATTGAGCACGTAAGCTCCAAAATAGTTGGAACAACAACCACAACTAGTTGTTTACATCTAACTAAAAAACCATCATTGATAGAACTTTTGTACATGACATATTCAGTCCATACTACAACTCTCATCCTTGTACAATCTACTTTCTTGCTCAAAGTTATCATCTCCCATGATAACAAACATACCAATAACCATTGATGTGCAAAAAATTTGAAGGCCTTTGATACTGCAATCCAATGAAAAACCATCTACCAAAGATATACATACATCCTAGGAATCAAATTGCATGAGCAATGCCAATTGAAGTAACTCAAAGTCTACCAATCAGTACTTACATAAAAAGATGGCTGATAATACAAAGAACAATCACAATGATCTACAAATTGCAACCAACTGCTGCAAAATAGAGCATACTTCCACAAATAGTTTTCTGCTCACTTTCTCACCTTTGACCTCCTCCACTTCTCCCAAGTCCACATCTAAAAAGAACACATACTGTTGCCAAAAAATAATAAAGTACAACAGTAGAGGAGCACAGACCTAGTGATCATACTAGATGAATCAAAACTTCTAGGAAGTAGAATGAGACCATAAAGAGAAATTGGAAATCATAACATGTCCTTCTGCCAACACCACCAAGTGCTAAGCTATGCCAAGTATGATCTCCTTGACAAAACCCCAACTGAAAAGCCTTACCAACACCCAACCATTCAATCTTATAAGATCAAATAACATATGTAACATGTAACCAATATGGATGTAAGCCTCTCTAAACAAGGTAGATCAAATTCATAACCATTCCATAACAAGGAATAAGCCCAATCACATCTCCTAAACTACTCATAAATGAACATCATAAAATAAACCATATGAATCAAGAAGATAACCATGCTGACATCCCTCAAATGAAATCTCTAGAACTAATAACTATAGCTCAAGATTCATATCCATGAGAAATCAAAGCATAAAACAAAATGAATATGAAATAACCTGGGCAATACCTATCAGAACATTTTCTTCCAAGTGAACTGAGAGTGGGAATGAGACTGATCCACTAAGATACACTGAGTCTCATATACTCTCTCCAAGAAAAATCTCCTCTCAAGGTCATATATGAACTCACATCCATAA
Source organism: Cunninghamia lanceolata (assembly GCA_027924645.1). Lineage (NCBI taxonomy): Eukaryota > Viridiplantae > Streptophyta > Pinopsida > Cupressales > Cupressaceae > Cunninghamia > Cunninghamia lanceolata. Next base: position 13,831,099 of record BSBN01000068.1, on the reverse strand, counting down.
CAAGTGAAAGCTTCTTGGTCTTTCTACTAAAACTTAACCATTCCAACACATGATCCCTTGAAAAAGAGATCTCAAGCCTCATCTCAAGTCTCTCTAGTATCCATGAGCATCCATCAACCAATACATGCCAACTTCAAATGCATCTTGTAAAATCATGAAGCTGCAAGCAAATGATTAATACTCAAAACTAAAGAGAACAAACAAGATCACTATCAGAACTCCCACTGCACATCTGCATGATCAAGAAGCCCATCATGACATTATGATCTAACCATGTCCTTGTAAGAAGATCACATACAACAAAGTGTACAATGATGCATACATCATGTCTCAATTTGTATCATGCCAAAACTTTAAGCTAGCATCAAGAGTAAATCATGACATAATAACATCTCTAAACAAAGGATAAACATGTCATACTGACAAATCATAAACCCGACACCTCAATCAAGATATCAACATCTCCAAACATATGAAGATAACCATCTCTTAAAAACAAAACTGAAAAATGTCAAAGAACTCTCAAAACTAAGAGCTCCTCCATGACACCAATATCCACTGCAGAAGATCATCCATCACTTATGATGAATCCAACATCACTGTCGAAGCTCCTACTAAAATTGTGATACTGAGCTTATTAAGGCATTATGATAACCATCCCCTCAATGAAGATCATCCATGGCTCTAACACAATCTAACAATTGTCCTGTGCAATATTAGCAACACAAAAGAATAAAGTAGAACCAAGATATCCAAGTCAAGAAGATAAAACCATCACTGTCAAAAGCTCACACTAAACTTTGTAACCAAGATATCCATGACATCATGATAAACATGCTATAAGTCCCAATAACTGACTATCCATGTACTCTAATTATCCATCCTGTTATCCCAATGCAACATACCAATACACAAGTGACCATAGACAAGGCCAAGTAACAAAATCTGTATAACCACTAAATCAAACTCATGGATAAAGATAGTCCACATTCGAGTTATCTCACTACAACTAATGGGTAGCTAATCCACAAACTACATAACTCAAAGATCCAAAACAAATGTAACATGATAACTCATCATTACATTAGTAACCTGCAAACTGAGATACCAAAGAAGACAATCTGTAGACTTCAAGACTCAACCATCAAATCAATTCTAGATTCAATTTGCCAACAAGTCCACAAACGAGTGATCGTAGTCAAGGAACTAAACAATCATATGCTATAGAAATGATGAGTGACTAATCACATACCAACATCTCCACACTGAGAAAATTACAAATCTCCTCACACTATGAATGAAGCATACATACAAATCTGCAACTATCTTAAATCTAGAAACACTCTTAAGGAATCATAATCTAAAAAATAGTTTGTCTACAAATCTACAAAACCACAAGTTTTTGATTAACCATGTAAAACCTACAAAACCACCATGCCACTAACATACATGCAAATCCATATCCACTTATCATCTAGAAAACCCATACTTGTCTAAAAATCACCAATATAGTTAAACCAAAATAATGGAATAACATAGATAAGCATAACCATAGATTTTTGAAACGGAACATCTACAAAACCCTTAGATCGAATCAATATGAAACTAAGACATGCAAGTACAACCAACTAAATGAAATAGAGGTCCAGGAACTTTAGGCCCATTTGTAGGCCAACTTCACAACTATCACCATGTACAATCATATGGAGAAGCTAGGTTGTTCCAGAAGCTTTCAAACCATCCAATGATTAACTCCATAGCCTACTTGCATTTGAGGTTAACAAAACTATGTCTTCCAATGCTAGGGACTAAAACCAAGCACCCAACGTAAGCACATCAAACCACAGTCATGGCAACCCAAGTTTCTCCATGTGATTAGGGAGCCAAGAATGAACACCCAACATGAATACTTTGCTGCAAGCAACGATAGAATGATAGGACATAACCACCAAGCATGAGGGTTATTGTATACTGTCAAATAGGAGCTCTAGATCAATAACACACTAAATGTAACCACATGATCAACTCCACAACACTCCATCTTAAGTTTTTGTAACTCAAAATTTGTGCCATTAAACATCCCCATCTCTATTCTTCCAGATGTGCCTGCCATCTCATTCCTGCAACAAGATTTTAGAATACTCTACATAGACTCCCAATCAACCTAAGATTAGTACACAAAACCCCTATCCAACAACTAAAACCAAAGAGAATAGCTTTGATACCAACTGAAAGGAAGCTAGGCATGCAAAAATCGCTTCCTACACTAATCTAATGAGGGGAGGAGAGTGCAAATTCATTTTAACCTTTACAATTATAGAATATTTAATTTAACAATAGAGATATTGCAGCAGCAAACAACATAAGAATGTAAGACAGAAGAAGAGAGACACAAGATATACATGGGGAAAACCCTTATCGGATAAAAAACCCCACACTCCAAAACCTGCACAATGTATTATCAAAACTGTAATGGTTTACAATACACTTGTAGTGCGAGCTCCCAGGAGTCTTTGACATTGTATCTGGAGATAAACTGGAAGCATAACAACACTTGTTAATCACACCTCTCATCTCCTCTCCAAGCACCTGCTTATAATGAAGTTTTCAAGGCAAAACTAAACATATCTTGGAATGGGCATCCAACTTGGCCTCATGGCCCAAAGCTCATGCCTAGGGATACTTGTCCAACACTGCAGCATGGTCATGACACTTGTCATATCACGCCATCCCAATATGGTCACCTATTTCCAATTTGGGCAATGAGAGATGCTCTTACACACCAATGAGCTGTCATAGCTATCATATCTTATAGCTGTAAGAGAATCTATCATAAACAAGCTATAAATAGCATATTCTCTTACAACATGACAAAACCATCCTTGGGGTGCCCAAAGATGCCTTCTTCCAAGATGCCTTGTGACACATGTCTTCACCTGTCATAGAAACTTCTATTTCTAACTCTTACATGTCATAGATTTTGTCATAGGAATCTATCATAACCGTTTCAGTCAAGATTCACTTACACACTAGTCAAGATGCTGACACATGGAAGAAAACCTCTACCACACAAAAGGGATGCCTATCTCCACATGGAGTGAGTTGACCATCCTAGTCACCTTACAAGTGGAGTGATAACTCATTGTGCCACTTCACACTAGATGACAAAACATGATGTGCAACAAAATTACAACATAGGCTAAGTAAATAAATTACATTACAATAATAAATGCAAGGAATTTACAAGGTTAAGACACCTTAATTCCCAACATCCACCACTACAAATGAGGTCTTCAACTTCATAAGGGTTTTGGTGAGGTGTGTGGCCATCCAGAGGTCTTGAACACATTTGATTGGTCTAAGGCTTCTACCATCTAAGCAATTTTGTAGCTAATTTCTAGAACCAATCTAAGAAAACCATGGTCGTCACAATTTAATAACATCACAAGTCACACACATAATGCACATCCACAAAATATTATTTCACTAGTTTAAGCCTAAGCATATACCTCATCTAAACCTTCCTCAACTCCCTTAATCTTACATATTCTTCACTAGTTTCTATGGTGAATTATAGCTACAATTATGATATCAAAACTACTCCAGAAGTTAAATATGTAAGTTTTATGAACATGTAGATACATTTTGCATACATGTCTACCATAACAGTTGCAACTACCTCTGACAAAATTCCTCTATCCTTTATGCTTTGATGGATGTCCATACTCTATTCCAAAGCTCCCATTTGGCACAAGCTGGTAGGATTCTGACAAAGCTCCCATTTGGCACAAGCTGGTAGGATTATGGCAAAGGTTGTAGAGTTTGGCTTTACACCTACCCATTGCATTTGGTTGAAAGTTTCTAAAGCCTTTTCAACAAATCCATTTTGTTAACATCTTGTGATGAGGGCATTCCATGAGAACACATTTCTTTGAGGCATTCTGTCAAACAGTTAACGTGCCTTGTTTATGCTTCCACATTTTGCATATCCTATAATCATGGCATTCTATCAAACAGTTCTTTGAGGCATTCTATCAAATAGTTCACATGCCTTGCCAATGCTTCCACATTTTGCACACATGTCTACTAGGGTAGTTGCAACTACAACATGTCACAAAAATTTTCTATCCTTCATTCTGTGATGGATGTCCATACCCTGTTCCAAAGCTCCCATTTTGACACAGGCAAGATGTTGGCTACGGTTGCGGAGTCTAGCTTTACACCTTCCAATTGCATTTGGTTGAAAGTTTCTGAAGCCTTTTCAACAAATGCATTTTGTGCATATCCTACAATCATAGCATTCCATGAGACCACATTTCTTTGAGGCATCGGCTCAAATAGTTCACGTGACTTGTTTATGCTTCCACATTTTGCATAAATGTCTACCAAAACTGTAATATTTGATGATAATCCCCCTTCCATTATGCTTTGATGGATGTCCACACCCTGTTCCAATTTACTCCCATTTTGGCAAAGGCTGGGAGTACGTTGGCAAATGAAAACTGATCTGGTTGGAAACCTATTTGTTGCATAAGGTGAAACAGTGTGACTGCCTCATGATGATACTCATATCTTTTTTTCATTGTAGCAAGCATTTTCCAAGAGACGCGATCTGTTGTTTTATACAGTCAAATACTTACGGGCATCCACGAAACTTCCAGTGGGAACATAGTTTCAATTTAAACATTAACGTTAACGGTGATTGCTTCTTAAATAGGAACGGGCTTGGCAAAAGGAAGGGGCCCACATCTGCCACCTAAGAAGTCAAATCTTAAAGTGTGTGATTTAAGCCCATCCTTAGATTTATGCCTCATCTTTCATCGCACTAGGATAAACTTGATTCATATCTAGGAGACTTTAAAATATTTGTACATTAATAGGTTAATATTTTCTCATAAAATTCAAAAATTATAAAAAAATTGGTTGTCATCAATTAGATTGATCATCTTGGATATCTTGACAAACTCAAGTTTCTTGTTAAGGGATGTAAAACTTCTTCTTTCAAATTATAGCAAAGTTTAAGTGAGGCGTTCCAAATTTATTCTTATAGTGTGACACATTTGTCTTTGGCTGTTACACCTTTCAACTGCCCCACAATAGGGTAGTTTTGCATGAATTTAATAGAATGAACAACATTGTTTGATGATAGTGGAAGAATCAAGGAAGTTGGAGATAGAGAGCAAAGCATAACCATCTGTCTGTAATATTTTTTTTTTTTAGTTAAATGTTTTTTAGTCTTTTCCAAGTATGGGAATATGTAATCCCGACCTCTATTACTTAATATTGTTCTTTTCATCCTTTGCATTTAATTTTGGACATGGACATATTAATCCTAAGAGATATGGATGCACTTTATATTTGTATGTGTACTCTGATATGTATGAAAACAAGGGAGTAATCTTAAAGTGCAGGGGAGTATAGGTATGACCCAGACATAAGTAAATATGATTTAATTTGTCTCCTCTACATTAAAAAAGAAAACTCCCTCTCATGTTCTATTGACTCAAGTGGGATGGAAATATATAGCACCCAAAAAAAACTTTGTTATTCTTGTGTGTAGTGTACAGATCTCAAGCTCTCTTGGTTTAATTTATGTAAGAAACTATTTTTTATTAATACTGGGGAGTCTAATTTTTTACTCTCTGCTTTCCTTCATTTGGTATCTGAGCTAACAATGTTATTTTCCTTTGGTACAAGTCTTACTAATCCTCAAATTTCTCAATTTACTGGCAAGATCTATAAGTATTGGTCAATCACAATAAAGGCTTTGTTAAGTTAGCAAGATATATGGGAGTTTGTGGAAAATGAGTTTCCTCAAACTTATAGATGCAATAGCATAATGCAATATCTCAAGCAGAGAAAGATTTGTTTTGGGACAATAGAAAAAAGAATTACAAGGCTCTCTTCTAATGCATGAAAGTGTCTTCCCAAAGGTTGTAGCAACAATAAAATCAAAGCAAGCATGGGACATCCTCCAAACCACATACCAAGGTATGACTAAATTAAAAATTGCAAAATTGCAAATGTTGAGAAGAGATTTTGACCATGTTTATGAAGGATTTGGAATCTGTAGATTCATTTTTTACTCAAGTTTTTAGTCTATTCAATCAAATCAAGTCTCATAGTGAAACCCTTGAAGACAAGAGAATAGTAGAAAAGATTATGAGAAGCCTACCCACAAAGTTTGAGTTTGTTGTTGTGGCTATAGAAGAGACAAAAAATCTCTTAGCTATTTGTAGATCCTTGTAATGTCTCCTTTCAGGTTTGCCCTAAATCTTGCCCTATAATTACAAATTTAACATAGTTAGGGTTGTAACTTACCAATTGAATGTTTGAAGCAAGATAAGTTTGACTTAGGTCTTGTAAACATATTAGTTATCAACAGATAAACAAACATATAGTCCAATGATGTTTGTAATGTCCCTTACCTAAATTGCCCTAGAAATTCAAATGCCACAAGCTAGGTTTAAGGTTTATGATTTACCACATAGAATATCTTTTAAATTGCATAATTCTTGGACTTGAATTCAATAGTCATAACATAGGAAAAACATATACAAATATATACATATATACATCTTTATCATTAGGGTTAGACAAGATTACATTGCCTTTGAATTCATAAACAATATCAATATAGAGAGATTATATATTCATTACCATGCAACTAACTCAGTTTGTTTACAAAATTTAGTCATAGAAGAGCGTTGTATAGGGAGGCATGGTAGGGTGCCTTCAGTCAATAGCTCCCCCTCCAAGCAGTCCCCTCACCACTCTTCTTTGACTGGTGAACTTGAATTTGTCAATAAACCCTCAACATGGAGATTAGGTGGAGAATTGTGCCCTTAGCCGTTCTCTCCCTTTCATGTAGGACAGCAGGGTGCCCTACTAGCTTCTCTCTCCCTACCTGTCAATGTGAAGGGTGCTTTTAGTTGTTCTCTCCCATAGTGTGTATTTCCTCCTTGTCCATGTTGACAGTTTATTACAATATTTTATGTATTTTTATATATGACAACTTGATATGCAATAAGTAAAGATAATTGACAGTCAATAATGATCTGAACTGATGTTCCTTATTTTATTTTTGCATGTATATTCAATAATGATTCTTATTAAACTTCTAGTTTAGTTTTAGGATTTGCAATGTATCCTTTTGTTGTCCACAATAGTCTATATGACTGAATAAATATATATAACTCTGCAGATGGAATTCAAATGTCTGTTGTTATACTCAATAATCAATGTCTTTCTAAATAGGTGTGTACAAGAAGTTGTGTCCACTTATTGGCCAAAAAGTGTTTTCCCTGATTTTCAGAATTTGTCACATTTGACCTAAAAATTTGAAGCACTTAAAGGTGGAATCTTGGAAAAAGTCACTAAATATGAAATGTAGTACTCGGAGTCTAGTTTCGAAATATGTATTTTTTTCAATACCCAGATGATAGAAATTAATTTTGAATAGGCATTTCTAAAAACCACTGTTTAAAAGTTACTTTTTTTTACTATACCATGTACGTGTACATCATCCATATTTTGACCTAAATAATCATATTTTCAAAATCTTTTTGGGAAAAGATTTGTAACTCACTGAAGCACGTTTTCCATATTTTTTTGTAATTTTTTATTGAATATGTTTTTTAATTGATTTTTTATTGGCCATTTTTTGTCTTTTAAAAAATCATCGTGTACGTCATGGATAAGATGATCTAAACTAACCATTTTTTGAATTTTTTTTAAATTGAAAAGAATTGTCTAAAGTACGTTTTCCTACAATTATTTTTTCAAAAAAATATTTTAATAAAAAGTTATTAAAATACTAAAAAACCCTAATAATTCAAGTTTATGGACCTATTTCATAAAAAATTGATTAAAAAATAGAAAAATTAATCCAATTGTAAAGAAAATTACATATTTGGAATCTACACTGTCTCATCTATAATGGGTTTTAATTTTGTCAAAATATTTTGCAAAATAGACCTTCAGATATATGCCCAAAGTCATTATTTTGTTGTGACATTGATAGGACCTTCAAGGACCTTCAAGTTGCAGGTCAAACCAGGTCCAGAGGTCAAGTTCGTGTCCCCAAAGCATTTCCTGAACTGGGTTACAAAGCAAAACCCAAGCTTAAAATTCAAATTTTAAATAACGGGATCCCGATTCTTACTCCACCGGTGCAAAATAAAATGGGATTCCGTTTATTATTTGTCCATTTTTTAATAAGACTATACTATGACCGTCAGCCCTGCAACTTGCTCTATAGTATGCCCGATAATGACATTTACAGCATTCTCTACCATCTTATTTTCTTTTGCAGGTCCATCAACTTTGAATATTGTTTGAATTTTGATAGAAGCCATCATTGAGACACTGTTTGAGTGAAATTTTGTTGAATTGGTACTTGTTTGAAGGACTTGAACAAAGAAGAAGGGCTTTCAAGTTTTTGACATTCATTTGTACATGCTTGATAAATTTTTGAATCATGGGATCACAAAGTCATAATAAGAGAAAAGATAGGAAGGTATTAACCCCTGAATAAATTGAAGAAAATAGAGAGGAGGCAAAAAGACAAAGAGATAGAAGAATAAAGATTCAATCAATGAATAATGCTAAAGCATCCAATTCCACAACTATTGAAGATAAAAACATTGAGGAGACCATGGATGTAGATGATGCAAATTTGTAAGAGGTGAATGTGAAAACTAATACAATTATACAAACTACTCCTGGTATGTCTTCAAATCCCTCTGTCAATGCTATGGAGAAAGTTTCAATAGGCACAAATCTAGGTACTTCAAATCCACCTTTGAATGAAATGGAAATAGTTTTGCTAGGAGATTTAAAACAAGATGGATATAATAGTGTTGAGATTGATAATATTTGTAGAGATCAAAATTTGAAACAAATTGTTGTTAAAAATAAAAATGAAAATCCTTTTGTTGAAAATGAAAATGAAAACCGTTTTATTGTTGAAAATGAAAATGAAAACTATTTTGTTGTTGAAAATGAAAATAAAAATCCTTTTGTTGAAAATGAAAATGAAAACCATTTTGTTGTTGAAAATGAAAATCATTTTGAAGTTGAATATGAAAATGAAAATCCAGGATGTGATGTTGAAAATAAGAATTATTTTTTCAAAATTGAAAGAGATGTTTTGGATAATTTTCCTGGTAAAATTTCTTGGAGACAAATAAGAACACATGCCAATAGATTATACAAGGAAATTTTTTTATCGTAAAAAACTATCATTTCAATGTCAACTAATGATGCAATTAATGAGAATGTGGAAAATGAGAAAAGTAATGAAAATGCTAGGTATTTTTGTTAAACCAAGAAGAAAAGATCAATCACTAAAACATGCTATGTCTACTATTGCTAGTGCCATTGAGTCTATTGGAAGTAATAGTCGATCCAAAGATAAGAATGCAGCAAGATGAGCTATAACAACTGCTATAGTGAATAAAACAACTTTGAATAGAAGAATGGTAAGCAATATTAGTGGAATTTTAAAAATACATCCTAAAACATTGGTAAGAGCAGCAAAAAGAAGAGAAAGTATAGAAAATGATCCAATTAACCAATGTTGGAGTTTTAGTGGTCGACTCCCGAGATCTGACATGAAACTAAATGTTGAAATCAGATCTTTGATCGAAAAATATTGGCATGATAATACTAGGGTATCATCTAATGCTAGAGATGTTTTAAAATTAGGAGTGGGGTCCAAAGTTTACGATCCTCATCCAAAACACCTATTAGATACAACACAAACTAAATTTTATAGAAAATTTTGTGATGAATTAGTGTTACTTGGTAATATTAAAATAAGTCAAATATCTTTTGAAAAATGCAAACCATGGTATGTAAAGATTAATATGCAACGAATATCTTGTTGTTGTAAAACACATGTTCAATTTCGTTATTATTATGATGTGTTTCAATATATACGTTGTACTTTACATAGTAACATGATTATACAAGAATGTGATATTAATATGCCAACTGAAGCAATGAAAGAGTTTATACCAAGTTTTTTCTGTGAAAGATCTAATGAAAAATCATTTTATTTAAGTTCATGTATTTCTAGACAATGCACTAGTTGTGGCAATCTTTCTTTGTTAAGAGTTTGTATGCATGAAAGTGTTGAAAATGATTTTGGACAACAATTAGTGGATGTTAAAAGATTTAAGAATGTTGAATATTCTTTAAAAGATGGAAAATTTAGAAAGCGTTGCGATTTAATTACAGAAAAGGTTAGTGTGCATGCATTCATATCAGAATTTAAGAGTAAAATTGTACCAAAATATGTCAAGCACTCTCAACAAGCTTGATGGCTTGATGGACAATTTCGTGAATGTAAAAACACATTTCCAGTTGGTACTATACTATCAGTGGTTGATTTTGTAGAAAACTATACTTTAGCTCTGCAAGAGGAAATTCAATCACAATATTACAATTCAGTGCAGGTTGCTATGTTTGTTCATATTGTTTATAGACATGCAGATGATAGCATAGAGAATGATAGAAAAATTTTGAGGGAGTATCATTTCTATTTAAACAACAACCAGTTACACTCATCAGAGTTTGTTCAATATTGTTTCAATATATTTTATACAAATTTAAGAGAGAGGAATCCAGATGACTGAACATCTTATATGGTCAGATAATTGTATGGGGCAGTTCAAGAATGCTCGAATGTTCTGTTGGTTAAGTAGGGTTCACAAGGAGAATAATGTCCAACATATGTGAAATTTTTTTGAAGCTAGACATGGTAAAGGAGAACATGATGGAGCTAATGCGTGTGTTAAAAGAATTCTTGCTAGACAACAATTGAAATTTGAGGATGTAGTAAAATTTAAAGATACATGTGGGATTGTAGATTGGTGCAATACAAGATTATGTACACCTGGATCAAGCAAGTACTCTATAGTTTGTCAATTATTTTAGTTGGTTGAAGAAGAAAACATTCTACCTAGACTTGATTGTCAGACAATCAATGGATCTATTAAATGACATTTATTTAGGAGTTTGAATGCAAGTACATGGACTATCTGGACAAGGGAGCTTGCATGTTTTTGTCAGTTTTATATTTCAGGAGATTGGGAAGCATGTGAGAATACAGAATAGGTTGAAGAGTGGGAGCAAAGACCATTGACACTTACACAAGCACACGATCAAAATGAAACAATTGAAGACAATGATCAATTGTTTGCATTAGATGATTATGACCGTGTTTCAGACCTTGTACAAGAAGGTAATTTAATTCAAATTATTTCATTTTATTTCACTTCATTACTAATTTGTAGTGCTTTTATTTATTTATATGTGTACATATGAATGCGTGTATGTTGATTGGTCAAATTTTATGGACATGTGCAAGTTATTGAATCAAAATTTGTTTGCAGGACATGTGTATGTTGTTGTTACACCAAAGAAGAATGAAGAGGAAACAAAATATTGGTTGGCTGGTTGTGTGGAGACTAAACATAAGTTAACAACACCTCGAAAAGATGATGATATATTTCCTTATCCAACAGGTTTGGTGATCCACTTAAGACATCCCCTTAAGCAAATTTTGATAACAAGTCTTTGATCCCCTTAAGCAAATTTTAAGAACTTCTTTGATCCCCTTAAGCAAATTTTAATAATTTCTTTAATGATGGCTATCATTATCCGATAGGTTCGGTGGTGGTTGTTGGCACTTGTCTATAGAAATACCTAATACGGAAGAATTGTTTGCCTGCATTCCAAGATTATGAAACACATAAGAAGATTATACACTACACACATTTGGTGTTGGCAGCAAATATAAAACTGGAGAGGTATCGTGGAAAACCTACAAATAAAGAGCTAAATTTCTATGGAAGACCATGAGATAATCATCGATGCATTGGAAAAAAGAGAGGATGGAGATGGTACAATGGAATAAGTAAATATAGGTAAATATAGTTAAATAGATTTATATTGTTATTTTAAATACATTAAATACATGTTTTGATATTTTTTGTGTGGTATTAGTTGAAATTGATTTAAATTGTCCTTTTATATCCTTAGGCTATCATCACAAATTCATCATATACTTTGAAACAAAAACTTGAGAGGCACTTGTAAATACAGGTACAAATTGTGTATATCTAGATAGTTTTATATAAATTATTAAAATACATGTTTTGATGATATATTGATAAATTGCTTGTATTATTTTTATATCAGGTGGCGTGAAGACCTACTACATTCCCCACGAGTTTTGTAAATATTATTTTGAGTTAGCATATATGTACATACACAATTACATTATTACACATTTTGTACACAAATTTGAATACATTTGTATGTACACAATTTTATACTGTACACTTTTATATATCAAAATTATTATTCTATATATTTTATTTGTTAAATGCGCATGTTTTTCTACTTTGAATTTACTTTAAATTTGATTTTATTATATTGTTAAATTTGGTTGCTCTGGGCAACTTCACTAGATTTTGAGAACTTAAGACGTCCCCTTAAGACATCGTAAATTAGGACCCCTTAAGACATCCAAAAAGTTAGCATCTTTGTATGTTAATTAACATGGCCAATTTGAAGTTATTAATGCACCACAGTACATCCTACATGCAGTTATGTTACTTCTATGTTTCAATAACCATATATCTCTCAATCCAACTAGATTACACTATCATCTTTATTCTATCCTTAAAATTTCTTCTTTATATTTGACATGCTCAAGAATGAAGATGAATTATTATATGTCCATGATGTGAATCATGCATGTATATGTCCTCTCTATGTTTGCAATGATATGAAATTAACATATATGACTACATCTAAGAGAGGGGCTCAAAACTACATGGATATCACCTAATATACCTTCATCAAGTCTAATAATATACATCATATATATAGAATGATGTAATTGATTAGTTAAATTGAAGGAAAATATAAGGGAGTTAAATGGTGTTTCATCTTTTTATAACATACTTCTATTTAAGGTACTTTTCAACACCATCAAGTTTTCATACATAGGTACAAACATGGGTGAACAAATTCTATGAGTCAAAAGGAGTAGTGGAATAATCTATGTGGTGACAAAGCCTTTGATGTTTAGATTTATAGTGATGACCTCTTCCCAATGTAAACAAAAAGTAATGAGAAAATCCATGATTGTCAAATAAATTCTAATCCAATAGCATAATCTAGATCTTGATTATCAAGCACATTTTAGAAGAAATAATCTAGCATCAACCATATAAAATCTACAAAGAGAGATAAGCTATTCTAAGCCTCTTGTTTATATTTGCATTTATGAGTCTCAACTCATTTATTTTATTTTAACTAATTAATAAAATTTAAAAAGCATTCTATTAGACCTAAATAACTATAGGTGTAGTGCCGCTCCGTTCGCACCCTGGATGTATAGATGAACTGGTCAAGGCGCATGAAGGTGAAGGTAAAATAACCAAAATATTCAAGATAAGGTAAACAATTGATGTTGTACAATATAGGTAGATGCTTCATCCATGTGTGGTTTCATATGAAAGATAATGTGTTTTATTGATAACCTCTATTGCGGCACTGATGATGCAGGGTTTGATATTGTTTTGAATTCCAATGTTTAAGATGTCGATCTTACTACAATTGTTATATATTAGAATGGATCTCATGTGACTGATTCTGTTAGATTTATTTGTTATGATGGTACTTCTGACACTTATGATTTCATGTACTTGTATGTTAAGTGAAGGGTTATGTTCAGATTAAGAGATAGATTTGATTTGGTTATGATTGAGCTAATCTAGATTGATATGACGTGGAAGGGACGATGTCGCATCACTCACTTGTGAGCGCCCTGCGATGTTGCGATTCCTTTTTCCACCTAGTACTAGCTTATATGCATCTATACATGCTTGACCATGACATTTGTTGCAGGATGCAGGTACCAGGCATCGACTCCACCTGATGCAGAGTGGCACAAGGGAAGCAACACACAAAGGTTTACTCTATTGTCCTTTGCCCACTCACCCACTTCAACTAGCCTTCAACCAACCAACCAACCAAAGGCACATACAAGGCATATGAAGGATTTGATGTCCAGACTATTGTCCAACCCCTAAGGCTTCTCCAACACCTTAAGACAGATCAACAAACACCTTCTATGCAGTTGGTTTGATCTCCAACTTCCCAAAACTCTTCAACCTATACCTTGACTAGTAAGGCTACTAGCCCTCCAAACTAGGTTTTCTCAACAAAACTTGACAAAATCCCAAAGGTCTAGGCAAACAAATAATGGAATTGAACACCTTTCAGGGGACCCTAACAAACCTCCAAATCTCCTGCTCCAACTCTACTCCAACAATCCAGAACGCCTACTAGGTCTCTAGGCCTAATTGATCAATTTAGGCTAGGTTACAAAGCAAGTGCTCAAAATTGGGTGCATAGGTCAGGGGCAGGAACTTGGAATGACTCTACCATCCCCAAACAACACAAATCCACCATTCATTCACTCATCCTCTTAGGGTTTTGTCAAATACAACAATAAATTGCATAAATTCAGTCAAATACATAGAGATATTTGACCTAGGGCATCACATTAAAAATAGTAAACTATATTTTCTCAAAAAATACTTTTGGAATCAAGTAGTATACACCCCTAGCCTGCATTTCACCAGTTTTTGCAAATTTTCAACGATGGAAATGCATTCTAGGGCCGGATTTCTATGGCTGCCCTAGAAAACAGGGTTTCTAGACCAGTTTTGAAAGAAAATTCAATAACTTTTGACTCTGACCACTCAAGACCTCAAACCAGTTGCATTGGAACCCTGACTCCAAGAGCTTTCCGAAAAATATCATTTGCACACATGAAAAGTCCGTACAGTCCGTACACAGCAAGAAAAATAGTGAAAAACAGTCAGTTTTCTTGATTTTTGTGCCCAAATTCCGTACAAAAACTTCCTCCCCCATACTGGAGTCAGATATCCACCATATTAACCCATCCAAGTTGGTTTCCAACTTCTACAACAGCATTTAACTGCCCAAAGTGGTTTTTGAACTGACCCAACACATAACACCTTTGACAACTATGGTGTTTTGCATTAACACAAGGAGGTTGATTTGTTTGGCTTGTCCAATGGAGTCCAAATGATCAACACACTCCTTCCAACATACTAAAACATTAAAACAACCAAAAAAAACTCGAAAACTAATCCTTAGACCTTCTAGGCCTAATTGGCACAACAAGGATCCAAGTGGACTAAGAAGGATTTAAGGTTTATATAGTCACCCCAAACCTCTTGACCATACAAAATGGACCAAACAACAATGGCTAAAAGCCTTATTACAAAACACATTGAACAAAAAAAACATAACTTCTCAAAATGCATCAAAATGCCTTTAGGAACCAAGGTGCTCCTAGGTGCCCTGCACCATAATGCAGAGTGGCACAAGGGAAGCAACACACAAAGGTTTACTCTATTGTCCTTTGCCCACTCACCCACTTCAACTAGCCTTCAACCAACCAACCAACCAAAGGCACATACAAGGCATATGAAGGATTTGATGTCCAGACTATTGTCCAACCCCTAAGGCTTCTCCAACACCTTAAGACAGATCAACAAACACCTTCTATGCAGTTGGTTTGATCTCCAACTTCCTAAAACTCTTCAACCTATACCTTGACTAGTAAGGCTACTAGCCCTCCAAACTAGGTTTTCTTAACAAAACTTGACAAAATCCCAAAGGTCTAGGCAAACAAATGATGGAATTGAACACCTTTCAGGGGACCCTAACAAACCTCCAAATCTCCTGCTCCAACTCTACTCCAACAATCCAGAACGCCTACTAGGTCTCTAGGCCTAATTGATCAATTTAGGCTAGGTTACAAAGCAAGTGCTCAAAATTGGGTGCATAGGTCAGGGGCAGGAACTTGGAATTACTCTACCATCCCCAAACAATACAAATCCACCATTCATTCACCCATCCTCTTAGGGTTTTGTCAAATACAACAATAAATTGCATAAATTCAGTCAAATACATAGAGATATTTGACCTAGGGCATCACATTAAAAATAGTAAACTGTATTTTCTCAGAAAATGCGTTTGGAATCAAGTAGTATACACCCCTAGCCTACATTTCACTAGTTTTTGCAAATTTTCAACAGTGGAAATGCATTCTAGGGCCGGATTTCTATGGCTGCCCTAGAAAACAGGGTTTCTAGACCAGTTTTGAAAGAAAATTCAATAACTTTTGACTCCGACCACTTCAAGACCTCAAACTAGTTGCATTGGAACCTTGAGTCCAAGAGCTTTCAGAAAAATATCATTTGCACACATGAAAAGTCCGTACAGTTCGTACACAGCAAGAAAAATAGCAAAAAACAGTCAGTTTTCTTGATTTTTGTGCCCAAATTCCGTACAAAAACTTCCTCCCCCATACTGGAGTCAGATATCCACCATATTAACCCATCCAAGTTGGTTTCCAACTTCTACAACAACATTTAATTGCCCAAAGTGGTTTTTGAACCGACCCAACACATAACACCTTTGACAACTATGGTGTTTTGCATTAACACAAGGAGGTTGATTTGTTTGGCTTGTCCAATGGAGTCCAAATGATCAACACACTCCTTCCAACATACTAAAACATTAAAACAACCAAAAAAAACTCGAAAACCAATCCTTAGACCTTCTAGGCCTAATTGGCACAACAAGGATCCAAGTGGACTAAGAAGGATTTAAGGTTTATATAGTCACCCCAAACCTCTTGACCATACAAAATGGACCAAACAACAATGGCTAAAAGCCTTATTACAAAACACATTGAACAAAAAAAATATAACTTCTCAAAATGCATCAAAATGCCTTTAGGAACCAAGGTGCTCCTAGGTGCCCTGCACCACCACCTAAATTAATAGGTTTGAGCGTGCCTTGAACCCAATGGATATGTTGTTTCAGAGATAACTTAAGGTGCCACATCCCAAGTCATTATCCTCGATTAGGATGCATGACATGTCTAGTTCAACCTATCAGTCTTGTTGGTATGTCGGTCTTGCAATTGATTGATATTTGATGGAACTTCTTGGCTAAGTATGTTTTGGCTTGGCTTGTGAACATGTTTGATTCAGCTTTTGATGGTTGTCCTGCTCAGTGGGCTAGGTTGTATGCCCAGATTTCGTTAGATAGTCATACTATTATTTGATCCACTATGATATTTAACAGGGTTACATCATATTATCATTATTATTATTAATATTTGATAAGATTTAAAATGGTAATTTATAATCACCTAGTTCAAGATACTTAAAGGAAGCAAGTATGGTAGTCAAAACACTTAAAGTTCACCACTCCTACAAAATTCTATGTTACGGTGCACCTGGTTAACCATAGGATTGACATTAGCAGTAGCTTGCTTCTCCTGATCTTCCTTGGGATTTGTATTGGGGACTTGAAGAAGTGAAATTACCAAATGATGAGTAACTTGGTCTCCAATTACTTATGCATATTTTATTGGGAAAAGAGACTGATGCCATACTGCTCAATGTGGTGAGCTCTAAATTATTTAAGAAGTTTTAAAATGTAGTTTGGACTTTAATTCATTTACATGGTAATGAATGCTTCATAGAAGAGGATGCTAGATATCCATATTAGTTGGTCTTTTAGGGCAATATGGGTAGCCTTGATTATTTTGTTGTAGAACCAGGGCTTATTTAATAATCACATGGTACGGTGATTAGTATTTAGGCAAAGGATCATTGACAAGGTATATTGATTAGTAAACTCAAAAAAATCATGATCACTCCATAAATTATTCAACAACATTGTGAATGAATATTTTGGTTAAGCTCTCACTTCTTGCCCTAGGTTAAGTTCGAGGGGATTATGATCACAATATGTGGTGGTTTGCTTAGTTTACTTTCTTTTGGGGTTTTGTAATTTTCATTTTTAAGCTTCTATTCACTAGTTTTGAATGACTAGAAGTCCTAAACTGATCATCTGGGTGTTTGTAATCTTCATTCTTTTAAATAAATAATCATTAAAGAGGAATGCTATTGCCACAGATTAGAGTATTAGATTATCTTTATTGCTAGGTATTGTAGATCTGCACTAACTAGGATTAGGTTATGTGGGACTCTTGCTTAATGAATAATGACAAAGTGCAGTGATTAGTAAAGGTAAGGATCATCATAATTAGAATGCGTACTCGCCTCTGCCAACAGCTTACCATTCAAATTATATTCAAGTTATCATGTTGCAAGTGAAAATAAATATTATCTAAGCTTATATAATACATGTCCTCTAAGCTAAAAGACATTATGATAACAGAATATGCCGCTCAAGGGCAATACAATTTCCAAACTCACTTCATTTGAGTATTCAGTTAAATAATTATATCAATTGCAGAAAAATGACTTGAGAAAGTTTTATGGAATAGAAACTTCTGACATACCCAACCTATTCTGTTCATCTCTAAACTAAATAGAGAGTTGAAGGCTAGCATATAAATGTCTAGCAAGTTGTGCAATGTCTTTCGGCATGTCTTCCCTTCAGGGCTGCTAATGGTTGTAGTTGTAGAGATCTAGTGTCTCTAAATGATATTCCATAGTTCTTTTCCATATAGAATCTTGATAATATATTTGTAATCAAGAATTTACCAAGTTTAGGGGTCCATAATTCCAATAATGCCTTCATATTTAGGTTGAATGTGCTGATTCCAAAAGGTAGTTTGCATGCGTTGCTGGCTATTGCATTTAACTCAAAAGAAGGGCCTGTAGAGCCCTGGGAAGTGAGCCAACATGGGCCTCCTAATATAGGACAAAATGGTAGACAACTTCCTAAAAAGGAGTGAAGGTCTAAGGGGGGTTCCCATAACTGTGTCAGGTACAACAGGACGTGGGGAAATTGACAGAAGATTGTCCATTACATCTTTGACAACTTTTAGCCAGTCGATACTGGGGTGGTCGGTTCCTTTTAGAATAATTAGATTCAATGGTGCTGGGAGGGAGTTCGTTCAGATTCCTGTTAGGGGGGGAGTCTTCTCAATTTCTTGTTGACCATTCACACCCATTGCGCATTCATTGATTTAGAATGCTATATCAACTTCTTTGATTTGTTGGTTTTTAGCATGGAAGAGTCAGGAATGGTGAATTTGTGATACCCATTTGTTTTATTAGTGTAGAATGTGAGGATTGTAGAGGCCATTTTTGGTTGCTATTTACTTCATCGCCCCCACCAAAATAGAGCACACCTCTCCTTCCTTTTTCTAGCCCTTGCGTCCTTCTTGACCATGTTGCCCATCATGGGATCACCATAAACTCTTAGCCTAGAAAACCCAACATCCATATAACTCTGGGCAACGGAATCAAGTCTGGTGGACAAGGCTATAGGAGGTAGGAGATTTGTTTTCAGAAGTGACGAACAGAGGTATGCCTTATGCACTTGGTGTGTTCTTGTACAATTCCTTTATATCTGTTATAATGAGATCAATACCTTGCCAACAGTCCTTAATCTTATGATTACTTTTATCTTCTATGTTAAATATATAAATTCGTTGGGAGATTGAGGCGTGTTGGTTCTACATATGCCTACAATGAGATGATAGTGTTATCTACTTAGTAGATCTCCTTGCAGACTCCTCTTCATTCTTTCCACGTCTTTTCTAATTCATGATAGGCTCTTGTAGTAATAAGAAATTTTCCCTACTGTTATGTTTGATGGATTTCCTTACCCTGCTTTCAAAGTTTCCATTTGGCTTGCGTAGAGGGAGGATGCTGGCAAGGTGGGGTGGTTGGGCTTAACACCCACCAGTTGCATTTGCTTAAAAAGTTTCTAAGTACTTTTCAATGAGTCATTTTAAATATATCCTGCAATCATGGTATTCTATGAGACCATATTTCTTAAGGATTCCACATTTTGCACGTCTGTCCACCAGGGCACTTGCAACTGCCACATCTGACAGAAATTCCCCTTGTGTTATGCTTTGAGGAATGTATCACCATCTTCATTATTACTGGAGATCTGATACGGTGCACCTTATTATAATGCAAGCCATTTTTCAGATTGTTTCGCTTAGCATCGCTGATAATCTCCACAAGATCATTGTCTCGTGACCATCTTGAAAATAAATATTGTTGCACTGGGACAATCAGCACATACTCAAGGTCTTAACAACTCTAGTAGTTGTTCCATGGGGCATGTTTAACAAACCAAATGCGATTGCACCCATGGTGGCAGTGAAACAATTCTTTTCCCATTTCTCCACAGTATTAAGTAAATATCTTGAATCTGGGAAACACCTTGCTGCCTTCATCTTCCAAGCCAATTTCTCCAACTATGCATAGATCTCTTTCATCTATGAATGTGATCTGTCTACTACACAAAAGCATGTACCATTTTACGCCCTTAAACCCAAGTTTCTCACATAGAGAGTGCTCTACCAAATCATTTCCTTGTCACTACAAAACACCTTCTATCATTCTTTGGTACCATTGCAGATCCAATATCTCTATTGTTGATTTGTTTATTATCCATTTCACTCATGAGGTTAAATGGCTAGGAAGGTAAGACGAAGGGTCACAAATTTTGATAACAATCTTCTATACAAACCTCATTTAAATGAACACACAAAATCAAGGAATAATTGAAGTGATATATTTAATGCTCTAGTACCCATGATTCAAAGCACCGTGGTAATTCAATTTCAGAGGACAACACACTAAAAAGTGGTTTTAAGGTGTTATAGGCAAAAATGTTTTAGATAAAGAAGGAGAACAATAATAGTCAGAACGTCATGACAAAGGGTGAGAAAATCAATAGGACACCATGCCAGAATTGTAATGCAAGATCGTATATAGTCAGAACCTGCAGTTTCTGTACAATGATCCAAATAGTCAAATGTGTATAGACCAAAACTAGACTAACTAGAAGCCTATTCAAAGAATAGATGTCATACACTAATATACAAGTGTGGAAGACGAAAAGACAACTTTAAATGAAGTCTTTACTTAACATTTTATTTCGGGTTTTTACTCCCTATGAAAGAGGACGATAACTATTGAAAAGGTGGTGGTCTTTGTCTACTCTTGGTGATAAATTATGATTTTGGTCCCTATGCTTATTATGGGATGAAAAATATTTGCTATTCAATAATCTAAGGTATTTATATTATTATTATTATTTCAAGATGAGATAGATGATTAGTTAAATGTCTAAATTTTATAATAATATTATTATTTATTTTAATGATAATTGCAATTCCTTCATTGGATTGGTTAAGTCATCAAATAAGTTAATTAATTAGGGTAATGAGCTATACATACATATATATCTTGTATTAGATTGTCGTTTAAAGACAATTGTAAACCAAATATTATAGTTAAGTGATTTTATTGAATTAAATTATTGAAATTTATCTGATTGGACCACTCGATTTATTTATAGTTTGAAAGGAACATAGTAAAGAATATTAGTAGATATTTACCTAATTTACATTATAGGCATTATAGTTTTATACTTATACATTTTGATATATAATGATATCTATATCCTCGTATTTCATTTAATTCTATAACAATAGTAAGGAGGCCTCCAACTGGGTAACCAAAGTCTATGCCCTGGGAAATTAAATTATTCTTTTCTAACAAGAAGTATATTTGTATTGTGTTTATATCTCTTAGAATGTAACTAAATATAGATTTAACGACTAATCCTATTTAGTTATTTAAATGTGCAAGTTATGTTGGAATTTGATAACGTTAATTTATTTGAACGACCTTATTAATTGTAATCTTATATAGTCAATTAGTATTTAAAATAAACATAAATTATTTATAAGATGGGTTGTTGTTGATGAGTACAATTGTTTTTACTTAATGAAGTCCACATCCATGGATCCCATTTGGTGTAATAAATTATGTTGTGTTGATATCTTCTTGTTACAAGGAATAGTAGAATAATTGAAGTGAATGTTGTATTGATTCATGGGCATCTTATGAGTACGGTACTGTTTTGAAGACCCATGGTTAGTATGCCATATTATATATTGCACTTAGACTATGTAAATTGGATTGGTCCATTTGAAGGAGTTGCGTTTTTATGAGTAAATGTTAAATGTGGGATTGTTGTGTTTCAGTGGTGTCTAGTGAAAGTTGATTCCAGAGGCTAGGAGAGGTTGTTGTGAGTTGACCCTTGTGATACTTCAATCTTGTTAAAGAATGAGCATGTTTGGTTTTATGTGGGGTTGACTTCTCTCTGCTTATGGTTTATATGATTTTTAATGACTATGCAAGAGGGATAATGCCTTGCTTAGTATATCTAGTCCTGTTGTTAGATGTCTTGAGATCATGATGTTATAAGAAGCCTTGTCATCTCTAGTTATGTATGGATTAAATGACAATTGAATGATAAATGCACTTCTTGTGATTGTATTGTTATCCAATTGGTCGTACCAGTCTTGTATCCAATTTTGTGGTAAGATATGGAACAGGGTGACATGGAAATCTTAGAGTTGTAATGAATATGTGTTATTATGGGCAATGGTCTAGGAGTCCTGCCCTTATAATTATGTTATGGAGGGTTAATGCTTTGTATGGTTTTATAATGATAGTTGTTATGCAAGATGGTCAATGCCTTGCATGGTTCCGTATCCTCGTTATTGTGATGTCTTGCTATGCTTGTTGTGTATGGTTTCCTAGTTGTAGGTAAGGGAGTGGCTTCCAATGTGGGGGCCAGTGCCAAGTGGCTAGCTAGGGTAACCCACTGGGAGTTGGTAATTTAGTGATAACATAATAAAATACCTAGGGGTTGGGTAGTTTTCACACTAACAAGATAATAAGATGTTTTGTTCCTCACTCATGCCTGTAGTGCTAGTTCAGACTAAGGATGAGGGGAGAAGGCCGGGATTGGCAGATTTACTTCCTTGTCATCACGAAAGGAAGGTGGATTCCCACATGCGTCATCCTATGGGGCCAGTGTCTAAAGAGAGAGACTGCCAGGGTAACCCATGTTAGGACCATGCGATGACACTCTCCTTACTACAGCCTAGAACTCCCTAGTTGTACTCTCCCCCATTTGTTAAGTGTTGCCTCTGCAAGTACTATTGTGTTGTTAGCGATATTGACCTATGCGGTTGGAAGTCATGTGCTGTCCTTGTTCTTTAGTTCTCTGTCTACCCGACTATCTGTTGTTGTGGGACCTTATGTTATCTCCTAGCTCAGAGGGGTGGGCCTCAGGGTTCCACATGGTTGGGTGGTAAGAGCTATCCATTGGTCCTTTTTGGAGATACGGTTCGAGTTCCACGTAGAGGTGTTCTAGATCTAGTTTGCTCTCCTCCTTCAGAGTTGTATGCTTTCTTATGTATTATTTTGTAAACTGACATGATCGGTCTTATAATCTTGTAATCATGTAATCTTGTATTGAGACTCTGTAATTAATCTATCCTGTTATAGTAAAAGTTATTTGTATCTATTTTAGCAGTGTAATGGCTATTGTTTTGATAGTTTTATTTTCTATCATTAATGCAGTTATGTTGCCCTAGAGTTGTTAGAAGAGTAATTTCATTTATATGGTGTAATATGATATGGTCGGTTACTACTTTGCAATATCTGGCTTTCAAAAAAAAATATTTCGGTAACTTTTGCACTTTAGTCTAGCACTCTAGGGTTGCATGACGGGGCATTACAATAGGCTATGTTTATTTTCCTACACAATCCTAGACTAGAAAAAAAAATAGATTTTTTAAAAATTAAACAAATATAACTTATAGATCACTATGACTAAAGTTATGAGCAAGTTCTATTTTGTGTATCAAATTCTTAAATGAGCCATGACCTTTTACTCTTTAGATGATGTGATATATTAGTGTGGGCTTAGGTCGATACTATTTAGTTAGTTCCATAAAATAGTAAGATATTGTTAAGAAAATATTAACAATAAAAAATTATTATGATTAGCCATAATTAGAAAACTTGTCTAGTAAAGCCCATATGTGAAAGCAAGACATGTTAGTACACTTATGGAATTTTAGAATTTGTGGTTGTTTCCTGTCACTATTTTCACATCATGATGAATAACCCAAGTGATTTATCTCATGATTTATAGAACTCTCTATTTATTTATTTTTTGTATTGGAAAATTTTCAAATATTGATGTGTTAATTTGTTGATATTTTCTAAAGTGAAGAAAAGACCTGACAAATCTTAGAAGCCCTAGTGAAGGATATCAAGAAATGGGGCACAAGGGTAGCCAAAGCTCCACTAATAAATCTTACCAAGACAAAGCAATTGAAGAGTGTAGCTTCTCCTTCTCACCTTTATTTTGCAATTTTCTTAAATAAAATCTATTAGATTGGGATTAAACTTAAAGTATTCTAGATTAGTATCTAGTCTAAGATTTAAATTTTTACCATGTTTGAAATTGTTAAAATTCCTTGGTAGGACTTGTATGTATTCATGTATGAAATTATTAATGAATGTCTAAAACTAAACATGTACATGTTTGCTTCATCTTTCTTACTAAGTAACAAGAATAATTGCAAGCAATGCCTTGTGTTTCATTCCTTTGATTTCATTAGAGCCCCTCATATGGGACAATCGACATCTACCACTATGTTATTCACACAAATCAAATTTTTTGATAAAGAACATTGGGGGAAGAAGTTCCCTTTCAAGTAGGGAACAACTAGTTTCATTTATTATTGTGACAAAATATGCATCAACAAGTGGTGAATCAATTTTGCACATCATCAACATTATTCTTCTATTGTTGATGTTAGAACTAAGTAATTAATTCCTCATTTAATTATCATATTATTACTATCAATTTATCAACCTGACTCTAGATTTTATCTGGTTTAATAATGCTTAATTATTTGCGTTAGATTAATTAGCCTAGATAATTTATACATAAATCATTTATTTATTTACATTTATTAGTGAACCCAACATTGCTTACATGACTTAAGGTTCCCCCTTAGGGTTTCTCTTTCATTAGGGTTTTTTAGATCAATAATTTCTAATTAGTTTATCATATTTGGATATCTTGTCAGGGTTTATATGCTCTATTCTATTATACTTTATAGGGTTTATATAATGTATAGATAGATCTAAGTTCATACCATTAAATTGTGGCATGTATAACACTATACAATTCTTCTTTCATCCAATAAAATTATATTACAAAAGTCTTATGCTCATCTTGAATGTGTATTTGCATACTAATCTAGAGTTTTTTATGGATAGGAACTACAAATTCTATAACATAATGCACTAAATTACAAGTTTAGACATCCTCTAATCCTCCTAGGATTCAAATCAAATAAGACAGGTTCAAAACATGTTTTTTCAAGTGGTTTTTTTTGCATATACAAGTTTTGGAAAGAACTACTCATAAATTTGTTAATTTATGAAATACTTTTCAACCAAACAAAAGAGTATGTAAATATATAAAGTCATTTACAACTTCCTTTATATAAAGTCACAGCGGGAAGATTACAAATTAAAAAATCCATAATTATAAACTATTTAAATATAAAGTCAGGTTGTATAAACTCCAGGTCCATGTTCAAAAAATATACAAAGTCCCATACATTCAAAATATAAAGTCCATGTTCAACACAATATATATAAAGTCCATGACAAATAGTATATAATGTTCATAGTCCATGAAATAGTCAAATTATGTAGCCCATGTTCAATAACCTATCACATACTATTTCTATAATCAAGAGTCCTCTTCACACCATGTGAACTACTTAGATGACCTGAATCACTCTATAGAAGAGAAAGATTTAGATGAAATCAGATGTAAGATGATTAAAAATGATTTAATGACAATTTTTAAATTTATAAATTTTATCATAAAATTAAATTACCATGTGAGGCTGAGAGGCATGCTCTGGTGCACCTGGACCTGTCTCTACATGCTCTGAATCAATCTATTTAATACAAGAGAAAGTTCAAGTTGAAATTAGATGTAAGACGATATTAAAAGTGATTTAATTCAATTTAATTTATAAGTTATTGTTGATGATTACAATATACAGCCTTCTAGCCCTCCTTCTAGCGCCAGAAAACTGTTGATGATTACAATATACAGCCTTCTAGCCCTCCTTCTAGCACCAAAAAACTGTTGATGATTACAATATACAGCCTTCTAGCCCTCCTTCTAGCGCCAGAAAACTGTTGATGATTGTTTTGATGCAATCATAACAGTAAGTTAAAATTCACATATAATGAACTGAAACTATACTTGAAAGATAAGAAGGAATCATTTAAGATTCAACTAATCCCAAGTCTACAATGGTTCGGTTGGTCAAGTTCAGTTGGTCAATGTGAAGCTGTAATGTTCAAGGGGCCTTACGTAGTTTAGGTTTGTTTGGTGGTTTACTGGACTAAGAATATGCAAAAGAATCATAGATTTCAACAAGTATTTTGTTCATTTGCATACAAGTGTTACTGTGCTGCAGGTTTTAGATGGTTTTCTTGAATTATTGCAGCTTTCTCCTTTATCTATTTATGAAAACTGTCTACTTATAACTCTGTTATGCATACTTCTTCAAATTTGAGACAATTTCCTTTAGATTTCTACGTTTTCAGCTAAATATTTCAGATGGGTTGGGAAAAGTTAGAAAGATCTAATCTATACCTCATTTAATCTATCGAAGGATCTAATTGTTTCTGTTATGCACTATGTAAATACTACAATAATTTGATCAAATCCATAGTAAAAACCTTAAATGCAAGTTCTGAGCATTTTCACAAACATACATTTAAAATTGCAAGCTCTCAAAGAAAATATTTCAAAACACAAAGAAGAGCAGGAGAACACTCAGAAGATAGATGCAGAACTCCAGATTCTATTGTATTAGAAACGAATAGTCATACATGATTTACAATGTAGGAATGACTCTTAGTTTCATTGATCATACTACAGAGAACTTACAAGCTTTACAGATATAGTAAGGCAGCCAGACATTCCACGTGCACCTTACTGCAGACAAACAAGTGACCTCCTTCTTCTACTTCTAATCTAAACTAAGCTAACTTGCTGTATTTTCCTAAAATCCCTGTTGTAAAGTATTACAATGTAGAGAGGCACAATATATAGACTTTCTGGTTGTCCTCACTACAACAAAAAAACCTAACTAAACCCCTGGTTCAAACCCCTGGTTACAACAATAAATACAGGTGAACCAGTTCTTCAAAATATCTCTGAGCAGTGTCAAATCTGGGCAAAATATTGCCCCTTCTGAGAAGTTCCGGTAGCTTGGCAATAACTTCTGTTTGTCTATTGCAATAATACCTTCAGCTGCAACTCTGTCCTCCATTTGGTTGGCCTTGACTTCTTCACACTTCATCTTTATCTTCCTGCTCCTGAGATTGGATTTCCTCCCTCCATGATGTCACTGTGTTGAATTTCTAGCTGCTTCCTCAACTGCAAGCCTGCAAGACAAGACAAGCAATAAGTATCAATTTATCAAATAAATAGCAGGATATTAAAATAATGTTTAAATCCAGGTGACTGTACAAAAATGTGGAAATCGGGTCCAAAAAACTCTCAAAAACGCGTTCAAAACGCACACAGACTGCTCAAAACCCATCGGGTCAACTATCGTTGACCAGGAAGATACCACGGGCACCCAAAAAAACTGTTTAAAATTTCCATCGCTATGCATCCTCCGCCCATCGGCGTGACAATCGCCATCGGCGTGCCAAAAAATACATTGGCCGATATTTGCTGTTTGGCCGATGGCCTTTCCCTCTTTGTTTTTTCCTTTGTTTTCTCTGTTTCCTTCCTATCGGCAAGAGCTTATACTATCGGCGAGCTCTATATTCTCTCCGCCGATGACCTTCGTTTGGCCAACGCCCCCTTGCTTTGTTTATCCTTTGTTTATTCCTCTATCGGCTTGTTTTTCCCCTTCATCGGCGAGAGATTCGCCATCGGCGAACTCTGAATCATCTCTGCCGACCACCCTCTTCTTACCGATGTCCTTACATCGGTGTGACTCCTACCGATGTCCCCTCCTTCATTCGTCATCGGCGAGAGGTCGCCCATCGGCAACCTCCATTCTTCCTACGCCGATGCCTTTGCTATGCCGATACCTCTTCGTCGGCCTGACTCCTGCCGATGACCCCCTCGTTGTTCGCTATCGGCGAGAGATCGCCCATCGGTGAACTCCAAACCTCCTGCGCCGATGCTACTACCTTGGCCGATGTGCTTTTATTGGCAAGAGTTTCGCCGATGCCTTTTCTTCCATATTCGGCTAAGTCTTTCTCCTTAATGTATATTTCATTGTATATAGCGCTTGTATATCGCGATATACAATGCGAAATATGCAAGCAATTAATTCCAATTAATAACCTTTCGATTCTGTCATTGCACATTTCGCTTGTATATAGCCTTGTATATTGAACAGTGTATGTATATTTCGCTTGTATGTGAAAACATACAAGCCCCGAAAATATACAACGAATTTGCAGTTTTTAATAAATCCGTCGGGTCCGCCAATGTATATTTGCAATGTATATTTTGCTTGTATGTTAGGATATACAAGCCCGAATGTACAAAAGCGACCAAGCATAAAAAATAAAAAAAAAACTTTGCACATACAAAGGACTTTGTATATGCCAAGCGATAGACAAACCTGAATGTACATTTTACTAAAATGATCATAACTTGCAAAATATGGCGAATTTTAAGATGGTTCAAAAAGCAACCCTAGCTCATTTTTCACAAGGAATCCAACCATATCATGCAAGGGTACTAAAAATGCATTTTTCTATATTTTTAACAAGGTTTGCAAATTTGACTCTCTTTTCCCTTTACCACCAAGCAAAACAACACAAGCAGAAGCAAAAAGCAAAGCAACAACAGGGGTCCTCATTTTGCTAAGGAGCAAAATGGGGCTTGTTGTGAACATCACAACAGTTATCATATTTAAATTATTATACCATAAGAGGAAATTGTTGTGCATCCTCTATTCCAAGACCTGTCTCTATAGGCTTAGCTACATGACATGTCTCAAGCTATAAAAGAAAAAGAATTTTGAACACATGTCAACATATATATCTATCAAGAAATTTACTTTAAGTTCACAATGTATATTTTAATTGAATTTAAATATAATCTAAATTTTAAATTATACCGTATCAGGCTGCCCATCTCCTCTGTCCTCCTACTTTGCATGTGTTGTGTGTTGATGAAAGGTGTCACTAACAAGCTCCTACAAGGTCATTTATAAGTTAGCACATGTGTGTACAAATTAGGTTTTAAAACATATATATAATTGACTTGTGTACATGTTATACGTTTTTGAACAACCTGAAATGCAGTCGACTCCTGATATAAACTTGGATTATCCAAGTGTGCTGCAATGCCCATCCTCATTCTTGTGTCAACCTGCATAGACATATTTTTAATATATATTAAATAGTATATGTGCATGTTTTCAGATACAGTGATATCAAAATAGAAAAATCTAAGTATATATAGTTTTTTAAAACAATATACATACTGTAAGAGTGTTATGTGAGATGCCCAATGATGGAGGAGCACTCAAGACACCCTAAGATGGAGGATTCAATGTGGAAGAACCCTGAACTAGTTCATAAATAAGTTTAAAAGTATTTAATGGTACACACATTCAAGACTGAATTAAAAATTAAAATCAAGTAAATAAAATTATATTTAAAATATAAATCATTGAAAATGTACCCCAAATGGGTGCTCAAGATGAATAGGTGTCGATGAAAAATTAATTTGATCAATGGTCCCTGTTGCCATCATCTACACCAAAAATTCAATTGTTAAAATATTACAATTTAATTGATCTAAATGTTGATTAAAAACACGCTTAAAAAATTGTTATAAATTCAACATGTGTACATAACCTATATATATACCTGTGTCGAATGATCAGTGGGATGATCCTCAACAAATAGATAATCAATAAATGATTCAGTGCCCACATTATCAGATGATGCATGTGTAGCTAAAGTGGGTGCAACTGCTTGATAAGGTCCATAACACAATTGATTGCAACTCATACATGTATGAGGCATCGACACATGTGGAATGGTACTAGGACCACTTCCATCATCAGCTCCTCCATGGTATCTAACTTGAGCTACCATCATAGAAGTCTGCTCATGTAGGCTACCTGAGAGTGCACTTAATGTGCCTAGTGTGGATACTACTACATGATGCTGGAAGGGTGAAGGAATGGAAGCAATAGGAGGGTCAATAAGAGGTTGAACAAGCACAAGTCGTTGGGGATCAACTCCTACCCCCAACCTCTATTGTGGCATGCCACCACCAATACCCTGGAATGATCTAAAATCAAAGTAGTTGGGTTTTTTATTCAGAACAAACTCTGCATATATTTTTCTTAAAAAATATAAAGGAACCTCACAATTAGCATGAGGTGGATAATCAAACACCATCCACCATCTATCCCAAAAATTGGTAGACATTCCTTCATGCCTACACTACCTGATTGATATTCTTTTCTTATTTGCAAGAATAGGTTCATTTGTAATGGGATGTCTAAAATATTGCACTAAATGAGCTTTTGTGATTTTAAGATCCAAAATAGTCTTATAGGAGAGGCCATCAGCATAAAATTGGTGCCTCTCCTCTCTCCATTTTTGGAATCCATCAAAGTCTGAGTCAATAGACCTCACAAAATCTACAATGTTTTGCATCAAAGCTGTAAAACGTACCACGTGAGGTGGCATGAATTGTTCATTGCGAATGGAATTCAATTTTTCTTGTATGGAATCCACATTTTAATTAATTATGGCTCGCAAGTGAGCTTGGTCAGTTCCAGGTGGGGGTGGAGGTGGGTCATCTAGAGGTGGGGCATCTAGCATTGGGGGTGGGGGTGCGGGTGGGGGCGGATCATCTTGTGCATTGAGGAAGTCCTCAACATCAAAGTGAATATCATCCAGATTCATGATATATATATATATATATATATATAAACAGATATGAACCTGCATATATACATATAAACATACAAACTTGAGTACAAATTTAAAATTAAATCAAGAATATATATATATGTTTCAAGAAATTACACTTGAAATAAATTTAAATTAAACATACAAATAATGTATACATGCATGTACAAATTTCAAAATGTAAGAGAGCTATAATATAACTTGAACTAGCTGTAATTTTCAAATTGAAATCAAGGGATTTTCATTCATGAGATAAATTTTGATTCTTATAGTGAGGGAGACAAGAAAGATCATATGTTAGGTCCAAGGTTTCAATTTTGTTAATTTTTCTATGGAGTTGGCTATTGGTTTGATGTTAAGTACTCATTCTAGGAGATCCAACATTTCCTATGGCAAAGCTACAAATGGTTTGTAATGGTTTTGGATGAATTTATCTAACTAAATATGACTAATAAGCTTGGTCAACAAACAATAGTCATGCTTGCATTGGTTTGAGCATTGGATCAATCATGAATTCATAAATTGGATATATGTGTTCAAGAGTATGTGAAAATTTGAGTGAATACTTACCATTTGATAGGAAAAAGGAAATCATTGAATGTGAACTTTAGTATCTTGTATAATGTTGTCATGACCATTAAGGACTGAACATATTAATTGTTATTAAATTCCTAGATTGTTATATGGACCTTTAAGATAACCTTAAACCAATAATAGACTTGTCATGAGGGACAATGAACTACAAAGGGACAATGAAATTGTTGTTATGATGTAAGACTCCTCTAGAGATTCAATTGCATTATCTAGATAATCAAAGAGATATATAACCATACATGTGGTAATGATTAAATCTTCCACTTTTAAGATAGATGATGAGGTAAAAAGGTTAGGATGCTTTGTTTAACTTGTGATTATAGGGATGATCTAGCTAGAAAAAGATATTAGTTGATGGTGAAATCTAGCTTGATTTTGTTTCCTATTTCCTATTTGCAATTGTTGTTTTCTATTTAGTTGTTAGTCACTTGACTCTTATGTGTGTTATTTAGCTTCAGACTAAGCCCATTTAATTTAAAGTCTAAATAACTATTAATTTGCACTAGATCTTAACACTAGATGATTGTCCCAAACCTTAAGAACAATTTAAAACTCTATTTTACTATCAATATATATCAATGAAGGGTGAATGTATAGGATTAGGTGGATGGATAATAGGAGGAAATGGATTAGGATTGGGAGTGATCAAACTTAATAGAGAGGGATGGCATATAGGTTTGTCTTCAAGTAATATAGTTCATAGTACATGTCTATAGAGGTCATTTAAGAGAGGTGATTTAAATTTAGGATGTGAAGTTGGAGGATTAGATGGTGGTGAGGGTAATGAAGGGATTGATGGATTAGAAGGTGGATGGACCAATGAATTAGGATTGGGATTACATGGTGGTATTGGGATAGGACTAGTAGGCTCTTGGATAGGCATTCGATTGGATGATGATGAAGGATACCCATAAGATGCATAATCTAGAGTGGTGTTCCCCTTGTCAAAGGTAACATAAGGACTTAAGGACACCTGATCTTTGTGAAAAGGGTAACTTGGACTTGCACGTTCTTGTTGCGAAGGAACTTGATAGTCTTGTTCAAAATATATGCATCATGATCTACAAGGTCCTCATGATCATTGGGAGGAAATTAGGGACCTCTTAGGATTGTGACTTTGGGTTTGGCATGGTCAACTTGGAGAGGTTGTGTGGCATATCCCTATAAGAGGATGAAGGGTGATAGGAGGTTGTAGGATGGCTAAAAGCATTCACATGATGATAATGTTCAAGTTTAAATCAAGATATGCATCATGGTCTACAAGGTTCTCTTGTTCAAAGGGTTCATCATATTCTATAAGGAACTCACAATCATTGGTACCAAATTCAAGACCTCCTATCATGACCAGGGGTTTCCTATTGATTATGAGTTTAATAAGCTTCTTTTTTATTGTCACAACCATTTTAGACAAAGAAATGAATTAGAATAGATGCATCTATGCTATTGAATGATGTCATAGAAACCAGTTGACTATCATACCACCTAGGTAGAATCATAATGAACATCTGCTTTAGACTATAACTAGACTTGGAAAACTACCTTGAGGTGGATATCTTGTGCATGCCACATGATCTAAAAACCTAAATTTGGTGAAGTTGTAGGCTATGGCAACCAAATTTGATAATGGAGATCTGGGATTGACTACTAGTTGCCTAGGACTTAATCTGAGTATGAAGATGAATATATTATGATGATTTGTGATTTAAATTTAATGAAGAATTTGATGCTTTGATTAAATGAAGGGTGAATGTTCAATATATATCAATATATATCAATGACTTGGGTGAATGTTTAGATGCATAGATATGCTATTGAATGATGTCATCTAGAAACTAATGGACTATCATACCACCTAGGTAGAATCATAATGAACATCTGCAAGACTATAACTAGACTTGGAGAACTACCTTGAGGTGGATATCTTGTGCATGCCACATGATCTGAAAAACTAAATTTGGTGAAGTTACCTATGGCAACCAAATTTGATAATGGAGATAGGATTGAAGTTACTAGTTGCCTAGACTTGACTAATCTGAGTATGAAGATGAATATATTCTGATGATTTGTGAATTAAATTTAATGAATAACTTGATGCTTTGTTTTTAACTTACATGATTGTAGGGATTCAATCTATCTAGAAAAAGATAAATTAGTCAAGATGGTTCTAGCTCGATTTTGTTTCCTATTTCCTATTTGCAAAATTATTGTTTTCTATTTAGTTGTTAGTCCCAACTCTTTCCTTTTAAGAAGTATATCAAATCTAATGTAGTAGTAGATACTTCTACATATACAAGTTTCTATTAGGAGAAAATATCTTTTTCCAAATTTGTATAGAGTTGTCTATAGTGTGTTCCAGGGTAATCAAATGATGTAAGTCACAATTTAGAGGGTTGAGGGATAAGTTTGTGTTGAGTCTACATGAGGTGTTTTCTTACATAGACCTCTCCATAATCTAGGTGTCTCCGTGACTAACTCAAATGTTTCAAGGGATATTATATCCAGATTAATGATAACATTTTATATAT
The DNA here is from genome assembly GCA_027924645.1 of Cunninghamia lanceolata. Taxonomy (NCBI): domain Eukaryota; kingdom Viridiplantae; phylum Streptophyta; class Pinopsida; order Cupressales; family Cupressaceae; genus Cunninghamia; species Cunninghamia lanceolata. The sequence goes on along the minus strand of BSBN01000068.1, from coordinate 13,797,033 downwards.
ATGGCTATGAGATCCACGATCATATCAATGTTTGGTAGAGAAAAGTTATCTTTAGGGTATCCTTTTTTGATGTCTCAAAAATTAGTGCAAACATGAATTCCCTTAGTTTTCTTGCTAACTAAGACCACATTAGAGACCCATTTAGGATAAGTAATAGTCTATTCATGAACCCCACATCCAAGATTTTATACAATTCTTCTTTGACCAAGAGGGCTACTTGGGGGTGCATTTTGCGTAGCTTTTATTGAATAGGTTTGGCATTGAGGTGAACCACAAGATGATGCATGACTTTAAAGATGGAGTCTCAAGGCATATCACCATAAGACCACATGAAGAAATCAGTGTAATCTTTAAGGGTGATGGTTATGCCTTCTTTGATGTCAAGGTCCAGTGGAGCTACTATCTTAGAGAGTTTAGGGTCCTCTTCTATTCGTAGGTTGATGTCTATAGCATCCTCAACAAGGAGAGGGGAGTCATCTTGTATCTGAGTGGTATCTAATGGAAGGTGAAGTTTGTCATTTCTCGGAGCTCTTGGGAAGTGTCCATTTTTATTGTATCATTTTAATCAATCACAAGTTTCTTCTTATATATTGTTACTATTATGCCTACTAGGGTGCCTTAGGACTAAAGGGTTCTTCTTTCTCTCCAAAATAAGAATAGGTGTTAAGTATGGTGGAAAAGTCTTTCTTATGATTACAATGGGGATGTGGTCTTGACACTTCATAAGTTTCATGATGGCTTCATCATTTTGGAAAACATCAAATCATAAAGGGTTGTGTTGGTCCCAATCGATAAGCTCAAGGTATTATAGGTCTAAGGAGATGGTGAGGATAGTGACCTATCATGAAAGAGGTTAGTGGTGGTAATATCTTCGTAAGGATCATGAGTGGGGCCTACATCAATGTCATTAAGATTAGGGGAAGCATTACCAATGAGGTTAGGCTCGTATCACAATTAACATCACGATGTTCATCCCAGGGGCATAACCTAGCTAGTGAGGACAACTACAAGTGTCTCTAAAGTTAGATTTGTTGGCTTGATTTCATTCTTGATTAGTTGGCTATCACAAAAATTGTAAAATTTTCTCAATTCTTGATTAGTTGGTTGTCTCTAAAGGTTTGATTATGGTTTGTTGTAATTTTTTTACATGTCAGTTACCTATTCAATAATGCCTTTAAAATACAATGACATACATTGATATAAGTAAATTTTATAAAAACCAAATATAAATATCATCCCAATGCTATATAATTTTTGACAGTTTTTTCAAAATCTCTCCTTTCATATGATATAGTCGTTTCAAAATTTCAATTGTATTTTTAAAGCTAAAATGTCAAAATATAGCTATTCAACACTCAAATTGAAATCAAATTTTGACAGTTTGTTCAAAATCTCTCCTTTCATATGATACAATATTTTAAAAATTTCAATTGTGTTTTACATCTAAAATGTCTAAATACAACTATTCAATTTGCAAATTTAAACAAAATTTTGACAGTTTGTTTGTAATGAAACAACTTGCACAATATCTGAATATAATAGTAAATATGCTGCAAACACTTGATAATAATATGCCACTTCGAGGGGGCAACCTCCAAAACCACTTCAAGGGGGATACCTCCAATAGTCTTCAATGAGAACACAATACTGAATATGATGAAATAAGAATCACTACCTCCTATATATATACCTATTTATGCCTAGGATATCACCTAGGCTGACTTAGATGGGCCTATATAAGCCTTAGGCTGACCTAAACAACTAAATAACAATAAAATAATGATAATATGACTTAATTAAGAGTTAAGATAGCCACAAGTCGACTATTCATAACCCTATACACACTATAGGATTAAGGCCGTAGCATGCCCCCCCTCTTCAAAGAAGCATTGTCCTCAATGCTGACCAAATGTGGATGCTTTTGCATGAATTCCTCATTCTCCCATGTAACTTCCTCAACTAGAGAGTTCTTCCATTTAATTAGATATTCTATGATTTCCCTTGTCCTCAGCTTCTTGGTACGTGTTTGAATAATTCTCTCAGGATCCACAACTATTCTTCCCTCCTCATCAAGCTTAGGTAACTTAGTTTGTGCTACCACTTTATTCCCAATAACCTTCTTCAAGTAGGAAACATGAAAAACTGGATGAATTTTTGTTGATATGGGAAGCTCCAATTTATATGCTACATTACCAATCTTCTGCAACACTTTATAAGGACCATAGTACTCGGGTGCCAGCTTGTTAGCTTTATGTTGTTGTTTTAGAGACATTTGCTTGTATGGTTGTAGTCGCACAAAGACCCAATCTCCCACTTCAAAAGTTCTTTCACTACGGTGTTGATCAACTTGTTGCTTCTTTCTGTTTTGTGCCATTGCCAAGTTCTCTCGAAGACTAGCCAATACTTCTTGCTGATGATGGATGTGTTCTTCGTCTATGTGAACCTTTGGTTGTGCCCACAATGAAGAGATAATTGATGGTGGGTGGTAACCATATAGAGCTAAAAATGGAGACATCTTGGAAGAAGTATGGAAAGAAGTGTTGTACCACCATTCTGCTAGTGGTAGCCATTGCACCCATCTCTCTTGTTTATCTGAAGCAAAACAACAGAGATAGCCTTCTAAGCATTTGTTGACCACTTCTGTCTGTCCATCTGACTGGGGGTGATATGATGAACTACGATCAAGCTAAGTGCCCAAGCATGAAAACAAGTCAGTCCAAAAATTACTTGTAAATATAGGGTCACGATCACTGACTATAACTTTCAGAGTCCCATGCAGTTTCTGAATAGTATTCATAAAAGCTATTGCTACAGTGCTTGCTGCCAATGGTTGTGCCAAAGCACAAAAGTGACCATATTTGGTGAGACGATCCACAATAACCATGATGACATTTTTTCCTTCAGATCTAGGAAAACCTGTGATGAAATCCATAGATACCTCCTCCCACCTTTGACTTGGGATACCTAAGGGTTGTAGAAGACCCAGAGTCTTAACTATCTCTCCTTTATGTTGTTGACATACCATGCATTCAGCTACAAATTTTTGAACATCCCCTTTCAGCCCTTCCCAGAAGAAATCTTGCTTGATTCTATGATAAGTTTTGAGGAATCCTAAGTGCCCACCTATTGGAGAAGCATGTAGTTCTTCCAACACCTTAAGCTTAAGAGTTGAATTCTTGCAAAGGTATAACCTCTCCTTGTACCATAAAATATTTCCTTTCCATGAAAATTTGTCAAACACACTTGATTCCTGTTGGAGTTTCTCAATGAGCCTTAGAGTATCTATGTCCTTCTCCCACTCTTCTCTTGCCTCATTTACCCAGTCTGCTTGTAACATGGAAATGGCAAATAAAAATGACTCTGTGGGTTCATCATACCTTGATAGAGCATCAGCCACAACATTCTCCTTGCCTTTCTTATATATGATCTCAAAGTCATATCCCAACATCTTTATGACCCATTTTTGTTGTTCTTTAGATGATAACCTCTATTCCAAGAAATATTTGAGACTATCATGATCTATCTTGACATTAAAGTGTCATCCCATTAGATAAGGTCTCCATTGTTTGACTGCATGCAAGATAGCCAACATTTCCTTCTCATAAACTAGCTTCAACAAATTCTTACCTTTGAGTTGGCGACTTTCAAATGCTATGGGTTTTCCTTCTTGCATAAGTACTACTCCTATTCCATGTCTTGAAGCATCACATTCAACAACAAATGTTTTAGAAAAATCTGGGGTAGCTAGGACTGGAGTTGTGCACATGGCTTCCTTTAGTTTCTCAAATGCCCTTGTCGCTACTTCATTCCATTGGAAAGCATCCTTCTTTAACAAGGATGTGAGAGGAGATGCTATGCTACCATAATTCTTTACAAATCGGTGATAATACCTTGTAAGCCCTAAAAAACCTCGTAAGTTCTTAAGGGTCTTAGGAATTTTCCACTCTACAATTGCTTGGATCTTATGAGGGTCCACCTTGACTCCCTCATGTGACACAATGTGACCAAGGTACTCCACTTCTTTGAAACCAAAGATACACTTGGATGGTTTAGCATACAACTGATTCTGCTTCAAAATGTCCAACACTTGATTTACATGTTGCAAGTGTTCCTCCCATGTTTTACTATATATTAAGATGTCATCAAAAAATACCAAAACAAATTTCCTCAAAAATGGCTTGAAGATAGAGTTCATCAAACTTTGAAATGTCGATGGTGCATTAGTGAGACCAAAAGGCATTACCAAAAATTCATAGTGGCCCTCATGGATTCTAAAAGCTGTCTTATGTACATCCTCATCTCTAATTCTAATTTGATGATAACCAGAATGGAGATCAAGTTTCGTAAAATAAATAGCACCATTAAGCTCATATAACAAATCATCAATTACTGGAATAGGAAACTTATCTTTTATGGTGAACTTGTTAAGCTCCTTGTAATCTGGACACATCCTCCAAGTTTCATCCTTCTTACGCACCATTACCACAGGAGATGAGTAAGCACTTTGACTATGCTTGATAATGCCTGCTTCTAGCATCTCTTGAACTATCTTCTCAATCTCACTTTTCTGAGCATATGGATATCTGTAGGGCCTAATGTTGGGTGGTTGGCTCCCTGGTACTAGTTGAATGGCATGATCATGATCTCTCCTAGGAGGTAATCCTTTTGGCATCTCCCCAAAAACTACATAGTGCTTATCTATAATTGCTTGTAGATCTAATGGTGTAGAAGCCTTTGAGTGATATGCTTCTAATGAAAATAATTGGGCTACCATCCCATCTACCCCCTACTTCAACATCTTTTGCATTTGGTAAGAACTTACTATCTATAGTGACTTTGCATGCATCCCTTGTAATTCTATTGTTCTTCCCTCTGATTGAAAGTGCATGAATAGTTCTTGGAAGTTCAATTCAATTATTCCCAAAGTGGTGAGCCACTGTACTCCCAAAATAATATCTGTTGCACCCATTGAGATAGCATACATTAGACAATTAAGATGATAATCTCCCATGGATAATTTAATGCTATTGCATTTTCCTGAACAACTAACAGTACCGCCATCTGCAATCAAGACCTGAAATTCTGGAGCTGGATATATAAAACAATTTAGAAAAGTGGCCAACTTTTTGTTGATGAAGTTATGAGTGCTACCTGAGTCTATCAACACTATTACTTTTTCTTTCTTTAAGAAACCCACTACCTTGAGAGTTTGTGGGGTACTAAATCCTAAAAGTGCATGGCAAGAAATGATTGGTTGAGTATCTCTTGACTCCTCCTCTATCTCATTGTCACTCTTTACTATTGGTACCTCTTCTTCTTCCTCACTTGGCCCTTCACTATAGAACAATTTCTTTTCAGTGCATTTGTGTCCTCTACTATATTTGCTATCACAATTAAACATAATCCTTTTGCTCTCTTCTCTTCAATTTGTTGTGGTGTTAGCCTAGTAGGTTGTGGAAATGACTGTGTAGGAGTGCTTTTATCTCTTATGTTTATAAAAACTTGCCTTTTATTAACCATAAATTTTTCCTCTACTTGCCTTGCCATAATCATTGCATCTGAGATGGAATTTGGATGGAACATGCGTACCTCATATTTAATGTGATCCTTTAGGCCACCAATGAATAGCTCCAACAAATTTTATGTAGACACATTTTCCACTCTTAAAGACAAAGTACGAAATTGATGAATGTAATCCTTGACCATACCTGTTTGCCTTAATTTGGTAATTTGGCTGAAGTAGCTATCCATAAGATTTTCACCATAATGAGTAATGAGTTCTTCTTGGAAAACTGACCAAGTGACAATGCATCCTTTTACTTTCTTTTCTTCACATAGCTAATGGTACCAAATGAATTGATTAGGTTCCAATTATAAGGAAGCCATGGCCACCTTTTGTTGACATGGAACATGGTGGATATCAAAGAATTGCTCCATTTAACAGAGCCAATTGGTAGGATCTTGACCATCAAACTTTTGCATATCCAACTTTGGTGTGAAATTCCTTGCCATAAAATGAGTGGTGTGATGATCCATCTTGAGATTTGATTCAAACCCAAAAACACCTTCCCTTTTGTAGAATCCTCTTCCTCCACATCTTGGTGTTGTGACTGCTTATGTTTGGAAAGTATCTCCAAAATTTTCTCAATATCACATGACTTAGCCAACCCTTTCATTTGTTCACCCATAATGGACAAGATTTCACCTTTCATCTTGCTATTTTCTTTATGAATAAGTATATTTTCATATTCTTTTTTGATCAACATCCTCATTTTCCACCTCCTCCTTGCCTGGAGTTTTTCCTGGTGTCGTAACATTCTTTTTGCCCCTTGTTGAAGGACCCATCATGATTGGAAAAAATAATTTTGTAATAAATCACACAAAACAAATCAAATCAATCTAAACTTTTTACTGTAACTTACCAGGGCCAAGATCTCACTTCCCTGAAAAAATTGTGAAGAAATTCAAAATTGTGCAGCCTGGAGAGAGAAATTGGTGGAAACCCTAATTTATAAATAACTCCCTTTATTCTACTCCAATTGTTTTCAAATCTGGACTATAGTAGCCTCACTATTATATTGAAAAACCCACAAAAAATCTTTCAGAGACTCGACAAAATAAGAGAGATATATGTTTTTCAAAAAATAAGGGTAGAAACCCTAATTCTACTATAACTTGCTTAATTTTACTCCAAATACTCTAAATTCTAGACTGTAGTAGCGTCAATATGTTCTTCAAAAACCCTTTTAAAATCAGAAAAAAATTTGCAAAATTTGAAAGTTATGTGCTTTCCAAAATGACCTCCAAATCAAAAAAAAATCTCCTAGTTTTTGTCTTCACGGTGCCAAGATCATGCTCTGATACCACTTGTAATGAAACAACTTGCACAATATCTGAATATAATAGTAAATATACTGCAAACACTTGATAATAATATGCTACTTCGAGGGGGTAACCTCCAAAACCACTTCGAGGGGGATACCTCCAATAGTCTTCAATGAGAACACAATACTGAATATGATGAAATAAGACTCACTACCTCCAATATATATACCTATTTATGCTTAGGATATCACCTAGGCCAACTTAGATGGGCCTATATAAGCCTTAGGCCAACCTAAACAACTAAATAACAATAAATAATGATAATATGACTTAATTAAGAGTTAAGATAGCCACAAGCTAACTATTCATAACCCTATACACACTATAGGATTAAGGGCGTAGCATTGTTTAAATTCTATCCTTTTATATGATATAGTCTTTCAAAAATTCAATTATATTTTACAACTAAAATGTCAAAAAATAGCTATTGATTCCATAAACAGAAACCCTAAATAACAGTTTACAATTTAAATTTTGATTGTATTTTACACCAAAACAAACAAGGGAAACTTCAAAAGATTCATTGCTAAATTGTAGAAGTGGAAAAATCCACTTACCTGTTGTTTTGATGGTGACTCAACTTAGGATCCCATTCTCAACTGTCACTTTTCGCTGGGAAAAATGGGGTCTCTGCTATTTTTTTTTAAATTTAATACTTTTTCAAAACGGGATCCCATTTTATAAAACAGGATTCTGTTTAATAAACGAGATCCTGTTTCATAAAATAGGATCCCATTTTTGGTTCTAGGTTTGGGATCGCGTTAAGGAATGGGATCCTATTTTGGATTTTAGGTTCGGGATCCCATTTTCAATCATCTAATTTCTTATTTTTTTCTAACTCTGAAGCTTCCACCTTAAGTGGACACAACTTCTTGCATTTACCCATATGAGAACTTTTGTATATTATATCAGTTATTTTCTACTATTATGTTTTTGATATCTCTTCTAAAACTCCTCTATTATGTATTCTATATCCCTCATTATGCCTCTATGAAGAGAGACATCCCTTTGAATAGAAGCATCTCTCTAAAAAGACATCACCCTTTTAATATGATCACTACCTTTGTAAACTAATACCAATCCTTGATCTCTTACTTGATCGTTGACTTCTTCATGATCGCACCCTTGGTGTATTAATTGTTGTTCTTTACTAATAGAAATCACAACCTTATTAACATTAATCACTTCTCCTTTAATATTTGTCTTCTTTTCATATTCGCATCCTTTTGTTTATAGTAAGTAGCATATCACGTTATACATTTAAATAAGACCTTTGTCTTATATGAATGGGATCACTACATAAACAATAATCAACCCATCATATTACTTGAAATATGCATAAACAAATCGTATCTTTTATTATTTGTGGTGCTTGACTACTTAAGTGATTTTATTATGATTGTTACTTATTATCTCTTGTTCTTTGTGGGGAAATTACAATCCAAGCTTCATGCAACTCTAATTTCTCATGAGCATAGGCTAGAAGCCACTCTTCTAACTCTTCTTTAGAGCATGCTTTCAAGTCATAAGATTCTGTTAGTCATTGTAGAGTTAGAAGAATCTAACTTCAGAGATAGAAGGAGAAATTCATCAAGAGGTGGAAGAACCAATTCAAAAATTTAAGTGGAAGTAGAAATAGTCAAAACTAGTCTAATAGCCAAAGGTATGACAAATCTCAAGTTCAATGTCATTACATTAAAAATTATGGTCATTATGCATAGAGTGTAGAAAAAGATAGTTTGATTTCTTTGAGTAAAATGCAAACTTATCTAGAGAAAATCAGAATTAGGTTATTATGTTTTTCGCATGCAATGTTGCTTAGGAAAGTCCAAAAGATTTTTGGTTTCTAGATTCAAGTTGCAGTAATCACATGATAGGCAATTTACAAATGTGTTTGAGACTGAATAAGTCAATAAAATTCTACATGTTACTTTAGGTAATGATAATAGAGTGTTAGTCATGGGAAAATACAATGTTAATACTCTAACTACTTGCATGGGGAGAAAAAGCTTATTTCAGATTTTTACTGTCGCGGGTTTAAAAAATAACTTGATGAGCATTCGATAGCTTGTTCAGAAGGGGTATATAGTGTTTTTAAAAAAATAATGCATGTGTAGTTTTGAACCAATTTCCAAGAAGTTAGCCAATAGCCAAAGTTCAAATGATGAACAACAAAATGTTTCCTTTGAGGTTGAAACTAGATTTGAGGGTGAAATTTTCTCAAGCTCACCCCTCAACGAGAGCTCAAGTGGGTCAAGAAAAAGCTTAAAAACTTCATTTATTTAACTTCTTCAAGTGATACCTTCCACAATCCCACATTCAACCTAGCTAGAAATCACTTAAGCAATACCTCCTTAAGTGCAAATTTTTATATATTTTTTGCAAAAAAAATCTACTTAAGCTTTCATTGAAGCAATACCTCAAGCAAATTTCATTTAGAAATAAAAGATGAGAATTGGCTTTGAAGTTTGTGATTTAGACAGTTGAATTTTGGAGGTCTAAATTTACTACACAAGAAAAATATGGTAAAAGGTTTGTCACTGATAGAAAAACTAGATAGAGTATGTGAAGGGTGCATTTTGAGAAAGCAAAATAGAGAGTCATTCCCAACTAGCAAGTTAGTTAGAGAATTTAGGCATAATTGGAGATTGTTCACTCCAATTTGTGTTGACCAATGCGGAACCTTCAATTGATGGATGCTTTATTTTTTGGAATCATTAATGATTACACCAAAAAGACATGGGTGTATTTCCTAAATCATAAGTTTGATGTTTTTGGGATTTTTGGCCAACTCAAAGCCCTAGTTGAGAATAAAAGAGAGCACTATGTTAAAGTTCTGAGAATAGACAAAGATGACAAATATATCTCAAATACTTTTGTAAATTTTTACAAGGATCATGGAATCCACAAGAAGTTTATTGCCATGTATACACCTCAACATAATGGTGTAGCAAAGAGAAAGAATAGAACAATCATATACATGGCCAAGATTATATTGAAGGACAAACATTTATCAAATGAACATTAGGTAGAGGTAGTAGCATGCACAATCTAAATAATGAATAGGTAGCCAACCAAGAGTATCAAGAACACGATTTTAGAGGAAGCATGGTGCATAAGAAAGTAGAGTGTTGCTCATATGAGAGAATCCAGATGTGTGATATTTGCACATGTCTTAATTGAATTAAGAAAGAAATTAGATAATAAGGGAAAAAACTGTATCTTTGCAAGATACAATGAGGACACAAAAGCTTACAAATTGTATAATCCAATAAGCAAAAATGTGATAATCAGTAGAGATGTGCAATTCATAGAAGAAGAAGCATGGGATGGAATTTTGGAGAAAACAATGAGTATTGTGTTGAAAACAAGGTGAAATAATCAATGAGAAATGTTGTTCTTTAGTACATCCAAAATTATTAAATTGTGATAGATCATAAGATGAAATGGAAATCAACAATTAAAGAAAATGTAAATCATAACACAATGTTTACATGGAGAAACCATTATGGGAAAAACTCCACACCTAAAGAGACTCAATCTTATATTAATCCTAAAAATAGTTACATCAATACAATTTTCTTATCCCTCTTTTAGGCAGCATATAATGGTGCTCAAATGACATTCAAAACAATCTCATAATACTACCATCTCAAGGCACCAATATATAGGATATATAGATACAAGATACCATGAATGGTATTCCAAAACTAGTGGTAAATACCACTCACTCAAATCTAGTCATCCACCTCCATTGTTGGGAATCTCACAACTCACCACAATCAATCAACCATCTTGAATAGTATGTAACTCCTCTTACACACCTTATACTCACCTTATGTGTCGTAATCATTATAGATCATGTCATAATGGTAAAATTGATCATGATCCCAATCCTGGTCACTCCATGGGAAGATTGTCCAAATTTAACGTAAGATCTATTTGTAGAAGATCTTCTTAAATCCTCTTACACCTCCCAATTTTTCCTAATTTCCAATATATTTCCAAATGTAACTTCCAACTTAAATTCCATTACAAATGCATGTGAGAGGATAAATAATAATAAATAATTTTGCCTACAACCTAAGAGGGGCATCTAAGTATACCCTCTCCATTATCCTTGGACACATAATATTATTTATCAGAAGCAATAATTAAATGTAATTAAACACGTCTAGAGATTTGTAAGGTGAATGGAACCTAATACCAACATTCTCCCACTTGACATTCACATTGCAATAACATAATTAAGAACTTAATAAATCAAGCTCTCGAAGAGGAGAGACCCATGGCTTCTCTACACCAATTGAACTTCTCTATGCTCACTAGCTTAGTGAGAGAATTTGCAACATTCTCTAGCCACTGTAAAATGGCTCTATCACCCTCAATCATTTCTTGAATAAAGTGCTACTAATGTTCTTTGTGTAGGCATGATACATTAGGTTTTTAGCCAAATAGATGGCACTCTAACTATCACATCCTATTCTGACCTATCTACACCGAAAGCCAATAGCTTAACACAACCTTTGTAACCACACTACCTCTTTACACATGTCACAACTATATACTCTACTTTTGTAGTGGACAACATGACTATAGGTTGTTATTTTCTCATCCAACTAATTGCACCTACAAATAAAGTAAAGACATAGCCACTCATAGACCGCTTGCAATCTAGATCACCAACCCAATCAGAATCAACAAATCCCTATAAATCAACCATCATGCCCACATCATTAGTCCCATGATAACTAATGAAATGGTTATAATTTTTATGTAAATATTTGAAAACTATTTTAACATAAGTCCAATGTTCTTTACCAGGATTTGATGTAAACCTACATAGAACTCCCACTGCATGGGCAATATCAAGTCTTGTATAGACCATGGCATACATGATCCTTCCAACAATACTGAAATATGGAACCTTATGCATCTTTTCAAGATCATCATTTATTTTAGGACACTACACCAGAGAGATCCTAGTGCCAACTAGTAAGGGAATGCTAATTGGTTTACAATCCTACATGGAAAAATGCTACAAAATAGTTGCAATGTACTAATTTAACCAAAGTTTCCATTAATCCAATCCCTATAGATTTGGACATACCCAAAATATATTTGTCAACCCCTAAATATTTCATATCAAAAGTACCAGATAATTGAATTGTAAGTTCCCTAATCATTCCCAATAAATAACATATCATCAACATATAGAACAATGATTAGTAGTTAATCATCAATTAATTTAAAATAGACATAGTAATCAGTCTCACTTCTAACAAAATCATGATCCAATGCAAAGGCATTGAATTTTTGATACCACATTCTCGATGACTACTTCAAACCAAACAAAGATTGCTTCAACTTATTAACCAAATGCTCTTGTCCCTTCACCATGAAACTGTTAGGTTGTTTCATAAATATTTACTCTAAAGGATTCCCATGTATAAATGTTGTTTTAACATCCATTTTCTCTACCTCTACGTCAAAAGTAGCAACAATAAATAAAAGGAATTTAATAGAGGTTAACTTATCCAAAGGATAAAATATCTCACCAAAATCCACTCTCTCAACCTAGGAGTAACCCTTATCCACTAATGTGCCTTGTACTAGTCCAACTTACCATATGCTCTAATTTTCTTTTTAAACACCCATTTACATCCAATGGATTTCCTCTATGTGGGTAGCTCAACTAGATCCCATGTGTCACATTTTTCCAAAGTATTTATTTCATCTTTCATCGCTTCTAACCAAGACTCATGCTCATCTAAAGATAACGATTTGTTCATAGATCTAGGTTCATTGTTAGTACATGACAAAGAAAATACACAACTATAATAAGGACTATAGTTTCAACTAGATCCTATTGTCTAGTGGACCTTCTAAGAGGTGTAAAAGGAGGTTCATATTTATCCTCATTGAACTCAAATTTGAACCTTCTTCTTCCTCATTCTATCCATCTTGTTGTTTATATGTACATGCATTGTCTTGTGGATCATTCTTAATATCAAAACACACTATTTTTTTAGGCTTTTCATGAGGTTATTCTACATCTATAAATACCTTGAGCTCCCTAAAAATAACATTCTTAGAATATACCATTTTCAATGCTACAAGATCCCAAAGCTTATAACCCTTACTATTCTTTCCATAACTCATGAATTCAAAATTCTTTCTTTCTAAACATGGATATAATAGAAATGGTCTTGGTGCATGGAAAAATGAGTTAAAGTTCATGTAGAACATACACTGCACCTTTCTAAGTGTGGGTTTAGGTTATCATCCTTCTACTCTATCTATATCCCCTTCCATTGACTGGTGTCTCTATGGCTTCTTTTTTTGTGGATTACACCTTTCTCCCCATTAGGATAGGTTAATTCCTCCTCCATCTACCTCTAAACCCATTTAAAGTATTCCACCTCCTTCTATTCCATCCAAACAATATGACAACCCCTCCATGTAGCTTTCTCATCCTCTTGAACATATTCTTCCTTTGCTCCTGAAATCCTGCTTGATCACTCTTCCTCCTCCCACACATAAGAAATTTTCTAAACACATCCAATCAATGCTTCTTGTGCATATCACTGAGTTCTTGTTCATTCCACTAATGAATGTCAAGTCTTACAAGATAAAACCCAAAACATCCTTGATGCAGGTGCCATCACTATTCCTTCTATTGATGCACCCTTCTCTTCTTCACATGGTATTTGGCATTGAGGTTCACCTTTTATAGTTCATTCGATACTATAAGTATTCTTCGTCTTCTTCCTTTTTGTACTACAACTATTACAACATTAAGATCACCTTTATCCTAATATGAGAAACATCTCTATCAAAATATTGAGATTTGTTTCTTATGGAAACAAGGTTACCTTTGTCTTCACATTGAGATTACCTCCACAACTCCAATCACTAGAACATCATATTGAGACTACGTCTATCTTTTTCTCTTCTATTTTCTCATAAGTTTTTTAGGCCTTTCTTCATCTATTTTGTTGTTACCCACTATATGACACTCATGTGTTCTATCATACTGTGGGAGTACAATTTTAAGTGCAACCATACTATCTTTTCTTTGATAAAAACACAATCATTTCCATCCCCACCTACATTATGGGGGCATCAAAAAATCATTCTGGGGGTGTGCATCCTTCCTAAAGATCCCCTCTCTTCTTTCTTCCCCTTTACATTACCTTAAAATATTTGTATATCATAAATACAAACATTTTAAGGGGCACATATATTCTAGTCACTTCTGCAAGAACACATATCTAAATTCACACGTGCAAACACACACTTTCAATATGCTTGTCCAATTAAAGTGTAGGCATGGTGACTGATTAGTGAGATGTGCTTCATTATCCACTATTGTTTGGATCACCTAACAACAGAGCATGCTATTCCAAGTGATAATGATTTGTTCAAATCACCTAGAAAAAGGGTATGTTAGTCTGAGTGATTTGTTCCACTAGATATTCACACGAATCCTAGTGATAGAACATTGAGTCATGCCATTATACTTAATAATTTTCCTTTCTCTTCATTCTCTCCTCATGACCCCTAGTGATAGAGCAAGCTAGAGCCTGAGTCCTGTATTATATTTGATATTGATTAATTCCCTTTCTCTTTTTATGGATCAATTTATTCTCTCTTTGAATCAATCAATTATCTCATTACATTCTTCTCATCATGTAAGTTTTCCTCTATTGCATCTACTTTTCCTTCTATATGTCATCTCTTTTGTTTTCATTACAATTTGGGGATGATGCAAAGTATCACTTGATAACTTTCACTCTATTTTATTTCCTATGTTCTTCCTTTATATGAGTATTGTTTATGTTTCCATATAGGTTTGTGATGCTCTTACGTAGTGGGTTTGCAATTTTATTCTTTCTAACATTGTTGTCTTGCACTTTTATATTATTATGACATTGCTTGTTTTGTAGGTTTGTTTTTTTAAAATGTTTGTTTTGTAGATCTTAGTTGGGCGCATGGATTTGCCAATTGAATACTATTGTGTATCTTATTTAGTATCCTTTTATGATGTTATTTACTTCTAGCATTTTATTTGTATACTTTAGAATAGCTTATCACCTAGTGTCATTAGCCCACTAAATTGGGGATAAAATGTAATGTCAGAAATTGCATACCCTTGCAATTTCACATTATGTTTTGGGCTTTCTTTAGTGTCCATTCCCGTAGCATGTTTTAGGGATCATTTAAGCCTCATCTTTGGCTTTTTTTCCTTTATCAAATTGCCAATTTTTTTAATCACATTCTAATTCTTCTCGCTTAACTGAGACTACGTGTTAAATTTTGAGTGATTTCTCCAAGAGGTGAGTGTGACACATGGATGTTTACATGAGGCACTAGCATCTCATGAGTTTCCAAAATTTAAACATTGGTTTCCCACCTAGCTATTTGTTGTCATCTACTATAATGCTTGTCTAGCTGAAAAACATCTCTTGCATTTGAATCTAACCCTTCAACTTCCAAGGAACCCTTTTAAAAATCAATCTTGGATTAGATTCTTCTCCAACAACAAGAAATATATATTTTCTTCTCCTTCACTTGGCCTTCTTGGCTGCATACTCTATTTTTGTTGATTTCTAAAGCTACATGTTGTTGGATTTCCATTGACAACTCCTTGAGCTCACTTCTTCCTTCTTCATCATGTTGGTAATCTTGTTCCAATAAGTTTTCATTATTGTTTGAATAATATTGCATAATTTTCTTTAGGAAATTACAGATGTTGATCTCAAAAGGATTAATGAGCATATTGAGCGGTTAGTTCAACAACTTACACAAAAGTAGAGTTAGGATACAAAAAAGTTGAATATTATAAATAGTGTCATGCATACTAAAGTCAATTAGTTAGATTCAAAGATAAGAGGACATAACAATGTTATAAATTATTGGAATGAAATATTTCCAAAATTGAGCATTAGAGAGGAAAACCAATTGGAATATGTTGTTGGTATTGCACATATGAGGGCTTACATCCCTAATAACGTTTTGTACTAGAAAGATTGTTCCTAGAGGTACTTATAAAATGTACACAAGAAGAGTATGTATATGATGATATTGCATAGGGTGATTTAATCTAGTAGAGCATGTAGTTGTGTTTCATTTTTTATGTTCGTAGTTTTTGTTTATTATTCTAGATTTTGTCTAAGCATTTTGGTGTAACTTGGATGATAAAACACTTAATTTGTTATAAAGATGTTGGCACCTAATTATATCATTTTGAATTAGGACCATGTGTGTGTGTACACACACACACACACACACACACACACACATATATATATATGCAAGTTAGTGCAAGAAGTTGGGTCCACTTTTTGGCCAAAAACTGGAAGTGTTTTCCCTAATTTTTAGAATTTGTCACATTTGACCTAAAAATTTAAAGCACTTAAAGATTGAATCTTAAAAAAATTAGTAATTTGAAATGTAGTACTCGGAGTCTAGTTTCCAAATATGTAATTTATTTTAATATCTAGATGATACAAATTGATTTTCAATAGGCATGTCTAAAAACCATTGTTTAAAAGTCACTTTTTTCTTACCATACCATGCACGTGTACGACCAACATAATTTGACCTATATAAAAGTATTTTTCTAAATCCTTTTGGGGAAAGATGTGTAATATAGTGAAGTTTGATGAGGATATTTTTTTATAATTTTTTTCTATATATATTTTTTTATTAATTTTTTATTGGCCCTAATTGTTGTTTTTGAAAACCCCTCGTGTACGACCAAAATAATTTGAGGAAAACTAATCATAAAATATTTTTTTTCATTGTGTAAAGAATTATGTGTAGATTGATACATATAATTTTAAAAAAAACTTTAAAAATTAAAAGTTATTAAACAAATGCAAACACCTATGAGACCAGTTTGCTCATAAATTAATTAATAAATAAAAAAACAAGTCCAATAAAAAAATTACATATTTGAAAACTACACATTGTCATCTATAATGGGTTTTAATTTTGCAAAAGAACTCAGAAAAAAAATGTCACCAGCCATATGGGTAAAGTTAGTCTTTCCTCTTGCTCTGAACATAGACTTGTACTTGCAGGTCCAAGGCTAGAGGTTGGCTAACCATGCCTTTACCGAGCCTAAAACCAAACCAAAAATGTGGGTGTGAATATAAAATTTTAAAAACGGGTACCCATTTTAAAATGGCCACTCATAAAAAATAATAAAAAACAAAACAGGTACTCATTCTAAAAAATAATAAAAAGCAAAATGGGTACCCATTCTATAAAACAAAACGGGTACCCATTTTAAATGGGTACATGTTCTAGGCTCAGGCACCCATTTCTAAACGGGTACCCATTTTTTTAAAACGGGTACCTGTTCCTGTCAGGATTTTTGTTTTGCTCGACACTTGCCCTATATGTGGACCCAACTTCTTGCTTTTACCCATGCATATATACATATATATATATATGTATATGTATATATATATGTACATATATATGTATATGTATAATATATGAATATATTTATACATATTTATATTATACATATACATATATGCATACATACATACATATATCTACATATGTATATATATTATATATACAATTATACATTGTATATATATAATATATATACATATACATATACATTGTGTATATATAATATATATACATATATACATATAGATATGCATACATACATACATACATATATGAAGATTTTGCCTAGAGGTACTTATAAAGTGTGCCTAAGATTAGACAAGAAGAGTATGCATATGATGACATTGCATAGAGTGATTTAATCTAGTAGAGCATGTAGATGTATTTCATCTATGTATGTTTGTAGTTTTTGTCTTTTATTCTAGATTTGTCTAAGCATTTTGGTGTTTGGAGGATTGAAAATTTGTTATAAGGATGTTGGCACCTAATTCTATCATTTTGAATTAGCACCATGTCTCTCTCTCTCTCTATACATATACATATACATATCTATATATATGTATATATATATAATATATATGTATATATATATAATATATATACATATATATGTATATGTATATATAATATAAATACATATATATGTATATGTATATATATAATATATATACATATATATGTATATGTATATGTATATGTATATGTATATCTATATGTATATCTATTTATAAACAAACTATATTTTGGGATTCAAGCAAGTCACAATTCTAGCTTTAAAGCAAGTTCAATTTAAAGGCTAACTATACATGCACCTATAATTAGTCTAGGTGAAGCTATGGGATAGGTGCCTATATATACCCTTGTAGTTGTAAAGAATGATAGCATGAGATAGATACAAAGTGACACATAATATGTACAAAAAAACTAGAATAATATACATGATTGATTCTTTGAGTATTAACTGTGTGCATGTGATTAATTTTGTAGTTGCATGAGTGGGATCTATAATAGGTAGCACATAGAGCATGTAGAGGTTACATGAATCAATGTACTTTAGATGAGATGTATGGGAATATGCTAGCATGCAAGTAGTTTAAGTGCTTAGCCATTGGTCTTTAACATACAAAGTAGATTATGGGTAACAAACATTCATGTGCTAAAAGAATTAACTTTTCTCATAAGATGGTTTTTAGCAACATAGATTTCAAATTATTTTATTTGTAGGTGTACTTTGGGTATCTTAACTTGAAAATATTTTTATTAATGGTTTTAAGCCCCAATAAAATAGAATTTAAACTTTGATAATTTTGGTGTTTCTTTGAGAATGATTTATTTAATTTATGATATTTGTTGTTAGTATAATATTTTTTTTATTAATTATTTGAAATATGTAATTAACAATGTTTATCTAATTATTTACCATTTTTATTCATTCAATGGTTTTAGAATGTTCTTACCTTTATTGCATATGTTCTTGAGTATCTGAATGCAACTTCTTCTTGATTCATCTACCACAATATTCATATGATTTTAAGTATGTTTGTGATATGATGAACAGACAATGTAATTGAAATAAAAATTCTTAATGTCTATAAATGATAAAATGCATATATTAATAGTAGTTTAAACATTGATCAAATCATGATAGGGATAGTATAATTTAGATAAACTTACTCCAAATTTTCTTTTAATAAGTAGCTGATAAAAATAGTCCTCAATCATAAATATTGAACTATAGTCATGATATTATATGATAGTTGGAAGACCTTTAGAAAATAAATTTACACACATTCACTTTTTAAATTATTTTAGTCCTAACCTAATAATAATATTATATTTTAAAAATTATGGAAATAATAAACAAATCAAAAAGACATGATCAAATAAATTGTAAATGGCATATAATATTTTCCTTATGTCTAGGTAGGGTTTCAATAATATAAAGCGTGACCACTCAACATTTTATGTTATGAGTTTTGGAAAAAAATAGTAAAGGTTTTCCAAGGGTGATTTTTGTGTTTGATAGAATTAAGGAATGGTTTATGTACAAATCAAGGGATTCTAGTTTGACAATCTAGTCATTCCATACAATAGCTACTTGAATTTCTAGGGTGAATTAATTATTTCATTAATATTTCCTTTAGAGAGGCTTAAAATATTTTATATGAATCTAGAACATACTAAAACTTTTGTTTTGGATGAGGGAGAGGATGGTGCACAAGTAAACAAGGAATTTTGTCGTGAAGATCTAAGATAAGGTAATTCCTTGATAGTCCTTCTTCAATAGTAGATGTTAATTTAGATCTTGATGTTCTTAATGTTCTTAATTCTATGTTCCATTGGTATGTGAAATATATGCTCATAGCCTATTATATCAAGGTTTCATCTCCTCTAAGAATTCTCTCATCACTTGGGTGAGGCATACTTGGAAATCCTATGGAGTACATAATATGATTGTTAGAAACCTCACAAACAATTTCTTTCTTTTTTTAAAACAACCACAAGTGTTGGTACTCTTAAATTGCTCTATCTACTATTTTATGTGTAACAGCCTTTTGTTTCAAATTGGACATGACTTTAAATTCATTGATAAAGCCTATTAATAATTTCTTTTATCAATAGAACTTCCAAGAATTCACATTCTTTTTTGGGCATTTTCAAAGAAGCATGACATCCTTATATGTAATATTATTCCTTGGAAGAAACACATTTGTCATGCATATAACTTACTAAATTTTTGATAAACATGTACAAGATGTCATCCCATGTTGGTTATGGGACATGTAGGTGATAATATACTTGTAGCCATTCCAAACAGGGGAAATATTAAGTGATAGCTCAATAATGAAATCATAGAACCTCTCTCTAGATACATATGGTGAACATGTATGCAAAATGCAGAAGCCTAAAAAGGCACATGAGATGTTTGACAAATGCCCCAAAGAAATGTGGCCTTAGGTAATGCCTTGGTGGCAGGATATATTCAAAATAATTTGTTAAAAGGCCTTATAAACTTTTAATTAAATAAAAATCAGCATCCTACTTGCCTAGATGCTCAAATAGGAACTTGGGTAGAGGGTATGGATATCCATCAAAGAATGATTATAAAGGGAGCTGTGTCAATGTTGTAAATTGCAAGGGCTAATTCTATCACCGCAACCTTCACAAAATTCATTAAATAAGAATTTGTGCCCAACTCTCTTGAATAACTTCAATCGTGGTTACTTCTCTTGTAGATTATGTTATGTGAATAGGTTTGAAATTCCTTGTACTTTCCTAATGCCTTATGTGAAGGGGGAAGTGGGGCTTTGCTACTTTATTGAGATCTATTCATTTTCACGTTCATTGATCATGGATTTAATAATTCATGTACATAGTTGTAAATGGTCATTTAAGTTGATAAAATTTATATACTCAGGGTGATATTATTCTTAATGATGATAGAATCTATATACCCAGTTGTACATTTTATTAATGTTGATAAAGATCCATGTACATGGCTACATATTTCTATTAACATTATATGTGGTTTAAACCCCTTGATTTCATGGGTAACTAGAGTACACATGTAGATGGTATCTAGGGTAATATAAATTGAGCACCTTGCATTAGGCCTTGTATGATGGCCTCACTTGTACATTACATTTTGGATTTGATAGTGTCCTAAATTAATATACTTTAGGGCTTAAAACTAAAAGGGTTTAAAGGGGACAACAATGTTATTGATTTTTGTAGAAACATCATTGTTGATAAATTCCCTTTGAATATGTTGAATGGGTTCAATATTGTTTAGTAGTCTATGGTATTTATGATACCTTGGTATATACTAGAAAGTGATGTTGGGATGTGTAGATTAGGAAATCAAATCAAGGTAAAAACACAAACCAAATGCATAATAAAACAAATAGTTTATACCTCAAACATGAAAACCCAATCTCATCAAGGGAAGAAGAAACTTGCACCCAAGAGCTCCTAAGACATGATAATCCCTAGATAATGATTCAAATGTGAAATGCTATCTAAATTTTGCAACTCACTAAAGACTAGCTCAATGGACATTTGGGCATGGTAACATTACATAAAACTTGGATCCTCAAATGGGTTGAGAGATGTTGTATTTATAGAGATTTTGGAGGGATTTTGATCCAAGGGTGGAGATTAATTTGGAAGATCAATGGTGGAGGATAAAAGTGATGTGGAGGGCCTAGATTTGATCTTGGAGGAATGGAGGGCTAGGAATAAAAGTAAATCTTTTATTCATTTTGGGAAAAAGGGTAATTAAATGATCATGGGTGTGAAGGATTATTTTTAAATTAAAGATTCATATGGGGAATGTAAAATGAATTAAAAATTCATTTGGGGATAAGTGGAGATAAATGAGGTATGGGGGTGCAAGGAGAATTAATTGTGATGTGGGATGCATTTAAATAAAAAATTGACTTATGTGGATTTATTTCAATTTTTTATTTGGAGGATGTGGGGAAGGGTGTTAAGCTAGGTTTGACCACTCAAATGAGAGGTTAGGATTAATTAAATATAGGTTTTATTTAATTAATCCTAAGGCTAGGATGAGGTAGGCTAGGGTAGGTAATTAAATAATAGCTATTTAATTACCTAGGGTAGGGATAGGTCAATTAATAGGCTGAATTAATTAGTTAAACATAATTTAGCTAATTAATTAGATTTAGTGAGGAGAGGGAAATTGATTAAATAAATATTGCATATTTATTAAATCAATTGGCTAAGGTCTAAACTATTGAATTAATGAAATTAATTCAATTGTTGGGAATAAAATGATGAAAAATTAGAGGATGAAGGGACAATTAATTAAATAAAAATTTAATTAATTGAATAGAAGGGAAATTGATAGTTTAGGGATGTCGGGAGTTAGTTTGATGGTAAAAGATATTTTTAGGTGTTTACATTTGCCCCTCTTTGACGTGGCATCAAGACCTAGGAGGGAAGTGGTGTCAGGTTGAAGAAAAAAATGCCCCAATTGCTAGGAAGGAATAAGATGGGTGAGGGATACCCCCTCGAGAGGTCGACGAATTTTTTTTTTTAGGGTGACCTCTCGAAAAGATGCAACGAGAGTGAAAGTTGGATAGGGAATTGAAAAAGAAGACGACAAGAAGAAAAATGGAGGAAAAAGGTTGAGATCTGCACCTTGGAGGGGAAAAAGAGTGGATGGGGGGATGACATGACATGCTATATTAGGTGAAGTGGGCCCTAAGAGTGCCACATTTGCACACATTGACTTGGTGAGAAGTAGAGGAGAGATAGAAGAGTGCAAACCCTAATTCTTGAGACTTCGACATATTTCCAAGCTGTTTCGATCATTTGGTCGAGCACCGGCGGCTAGACCCTAGGTAGGGCCTAACCCTAGCTTTGTGATTTTTTGATTTGCGTGCATTTTTGTGTTCGGGAATGGGGTTTTAGAATGGTGGCGCTATTAGTAAGATTGCGTAGCATGAAAAAGGGATAGATTAACACAATCCTTTGGATTGGCGCTATCCGCCAGGGTAGCTTTAGGGCAGTTTGTCACCATTTGTTTGTTATTTTAGCGCTATCTTTTGAAATAGCGCAATGTTTAGAAGAATAGGGTTTTGGCATTTTAGTGCCAAATAGGTGTCAGGGTAGCGCTATATTGTAGAATAGTGCTATTTTGATTAGTGGCGCTATGTTTAGTTTTAGTGCAAAGAATAGGATTAGCGCAATATTTAGAATATGCACAATAGGGGGAATTGGCGCTAATCTTTAGATTAGTGCCAAGTGACTATGTGGCACCATATTTTAAAATGGTGCTAAGTGCATTGCACAATAGCGCTATGTGGTGAAGTGGCGCAAAATACCTGGCGTAGTGGCGCTATTGTCTATAATAGCACCATTGGAAGAAGTAGTAGCGCTATTTATAAAATGGCGCGAAGTATGGAGTTTTTTTGCACCAAGTGATTTTGGCATTTGAACATTAGAAGAAAGGGGATGTTTGGAAGAAGATAGGTAGATTTCTGACCTGAAAGTTATGGCTGCAGGATACGCATTCATTTATAGTATACTTGCGGGAGCGACGCGTGCCATCGGTGATGGCTCTATTTGATTAGTTTGATGATGCCACTCAGGCTCGACTGGCTAGGTTGGGGCTCTTGACAATGGCATCGATGCCGGTGCTACGAGCCCATAGAGCTTTGATGACAGCGATCGTGGAGTGGTACCATTCAGAGACATGCACCTTTTTGTTGCCGACTGGGGAGATCATGATCACACTTGAGGATGTTTATCACATCCTCAAGATACCTATTTGTGGCTAGAGGGTTAGATATGATACGAGGAGGGGACAGAGGGCCCTGATCAGAGTATTTGGTGAGGCTCATATTGTTTTATCAGCGGATGGTAGAGAGATGAGCTATGAGGGGACACTAGCGGTGGGTGTAGATCTGTTTGCCTTATTCCTGTGCGCTTTGATTGGTGGTGTGGTGATGCTTGATAGGAGAGGCAGGGCTTTTCCAGTTGGTTGGGGGGAGATGATTGAGGGGATGGTGAGGCATGAGACCATGTATGCCTAGGGGCCAACGATGTTAGGGCAGTTGTACCATGAGATGCATATAGTTGTCTATCTGTATGATTCAGCATTGTTAGCCGGGGTGACTCTATTACACGTGTGGATTTGGGAGCACATTATAGTTACATGGCCGATGTGTGGGTACTATCACCATCCATTTAAGGCTTTTATGTTTTTATATCAGGATGCCGAGTACACCTATAATGGACAGGTGCAGTATTGGAGACAAATGTTGGATGATGTTATTCAGGTGACCTGGTGACCCTACATCGGAGTGGAGCCATGGCCAGACGATGATATTCATATGCCTTTTACTTTTCAGTAGCAGTACCTGATGGGTCGAGGAGACCACACCATAGACATGTATCTACCCTCGCGGGTCATGCAACAGTTTGGGTTATGGCAGGATACACCGTAGTAGATGGCTATCTTCACTCGGACCCGCTGAGATACACATTTCTAGCCTACATCCCTATAGCCCCAGGTCATTCTGGATGATTTTGTAGCTTTGCGGCCATTGCAGTGGGATTGGCAGAGCACAGTGAGGGATGTAGGCACTACTCCTACACATGATATATGGTGGTAGATGTGGCATATGACATAGTTTACGAACCCTACAGAGGAGGCAGTCCCTGCGGAAGAGGCAGTGGGGTCAGGTGATGAGTATTCAGATGGCGAGGGGGATGATGAATCTAATGGAGATGATTTCCTGGAGGAGGGGGAGGAGATCATTGCGGACTACATCGTGGAGGTTGGGGGGATGAAGAGGAGGAGGAGGTTGGTGAGCCAATGGATGTGCTGGCAGCGGTGACAGCCGGATAGGTTCCCCAGCAGCAGGTGAGACAGCAGGCACCTGTTCCACAGGTGCCTGTTGAGTAGGTTTAGATTGGGGTGGTGCAACGACAACATAGAGGACCTTGATGGCGTGGGGGACAACTGAGGGTGGACAGGGGTGATCTACCCCCACCATAGGTAGCACAACAGCATCAGGGGTGTTGGTTTTTCTTCTGAATCAGCATTAGGGGTTGCCAGTTCTAATGCACAGGCAGATTCAGCCAACTGAATACAGGAGGTTACGTGAGCTCCTCCCCTTCACTTCTGGTTCTGCCGCACCAAGGGGGGTGTCCCTATTTGATAAAGGTATAACCTTGACTAGCTCAATGACGGAAAGATTTAACTTGATAGCAACAGGCAGAATACCCTCATGTAAGGACCAAGATTTGTATAACAAATCACAAGGTTGGCAACATTCTTGGACATAATGTCTGGTTGGGTATGAGAGCATGTAGGGATCCTAATCCTACTCCTACAACTAACAGGTGGAAGGATGAAATGGTTTGAAATGGTGTTTGGAGGGATGGGACTTTCCTAGACCCATTGAACAGACAGATTCCCAAACCAGTGCCTTATCTGGGTAGCAGAGTCATATCTAAGACTGTAAATGTCTCCCCATGACAACGTAAATTCATATCCAGAGGACCTAAGAATAATGCTACTGCCTAACAGCAACATGTCCAAGAAAGAGTATCATTAATGATCATACTTAACAGATCCTATGATGCAATCTATTTTCCTTTGTATCTGATCAAAAGCCTATTTAACCACTCCTTGAGCAGACGCAATAAATCAAACACATAGTATGCATATACTGAAAAACTTGGAAGCCCTTGACAACCTTGTTTGAAAGGAAAATAAATGACATACAGGAGACAATCAGAAACAATACACACACAGGTGTTTTTCATTTAAAATCAATCTGCATAGAAGATCATCACAGAGAAAATCATCATTTACAATCCAAGATAGATTAGTACACCAGACTAAGGACTGAGTCTGTAGCAAAAAATGCCTTTCAAAATGTGAACACCTTATGTTCAGAGCCAGAGTAGAAAGCCCAAAAGCATCCAACCTGCAAAAAGTAACACAACCAAAACCATTTATACAGAACCGTGTACATTCAACAATTAATTACATGGCCAGAAGTCAAAAATTTGCCAGATACATTCCTTCCATTTGAAAATGGCCTTCACAGATTAAATGCGACAGACAGGGGGGATCTTGAGCTTTGTGCCACCACTTGAAAGTCTTCATCCACGATCAGGTAGCTTAATTGCTTGTACCGTCACCCATACCCCTGCACTATCGCCATTGATGGCTCAACAACCCGCAACCACCCAGAAGACTGTCGCAGCGATCAAAATGGAGCTTCCCGCCAAAATGTGCTTCATTGAAAGTTCAAAACTGTAGGAAGAAAAATCCCACATTGGTGCCGCGGAGACAACTTTATCATTTTAAAAACATGGCCGCATGGATACTAAGTGTCGAGCATTTTGCCGCACTCGACACACGACCCTTTGCCCATAGCCCATCACCATGACATACATTATCGGCCTACCGCACAGATCTCCTGCCGACCACAGCGGTCTCGCCGATGCCAACATCTCCACAAGTCACCAACATCCCCATCGGCCAGAGGAGAACCATCAGCCAGCTCCACAAAACTTACCCCGACCTCACTAGTCTCTCCGATCACACACTACACTGCCCCCCTGTCGGTGTGACTTACGCCAATGACACCCTTGTCAGCCAAACACTCTCCATCGACGGACCTTCCAACGGCTAGCCCGATAGCCCCTATCATGCCGAAACCAAACTCTATTACCACCATCGGCCAGACACTACCCCATACTTGCTGATGGCAACTCCATCGGTCAGACCTACGCCATCAGCCAACAATATGCCCATTCACCTGATAATCCTCCATTACACCGATGGCGCCAACAAACTATACTCTGTCGGTGAGACCTCAGGTGTCGGCGAACCTAAAAACTCTCTCACCGATAGCACTACTCCTGCCGATGACCACCTTGAACATCCCTCATCGGCCAGACAACCAACGTCAGTCCAACACTTGCCCGCTCACTCCGATAGCCAAAGTCTTGGTGATAGCACTCCAAAACCCTCGTCGGCAAGACCAAAACTGTCGGCAAGCCACACAACACCTACGCCGATAGGTAAAGTCTCAGTGATAGAAGATAACACGCCATTGGTACCAAAAAGATCGCCAAGACACATGCAAACTCATGCCGATGGAGAAAACAAGAAGACCACCTCCTCAAAAAAAATGAATGCAGATGTTGAAGAACACTGAGGGGCCCCAATACTAATTTTTTTTTTTTTTGGATACTTTGGGATGGTGCCTACATAAAAATTGCTCAAGAACTGACAGTCACTTCAGGCACCAACAAGGGGGAGGCAAGCCCTTCAGAGGCAGCTGGAGAAGTAGAGGTTGAGAGGCTCAGACCTCGTCGGTGGCCTCAGGGTGAGGAGAAGGAGATGGAGACCTTATGAGCATAGGTGGCTAGCCTACAGAAGGCCTTAGAGAGCCATGAGGCAGAGTTGGTGTAGCTATGGGGTACAGTAGCATTGTTGGATAGCTCAGATGGATAGGTGGTTGTATTGCAGGGACAGCTAGCCCAGGTCTAGGGTGACATTGTCACTTTGATAGGGGAGCGAGATGCAGCTCTTGTGAGGGCATAACAAGTAGAGACTATAGTGGGTAGCCTACAGGCTTCAAGTGCTGGTCTGGCCCTAGTTTTGACAGTGATGCAGACATAGTTATCTTAGGCACAGATATAATCATATCAGCTATAGTTGACTCAAGTACAGGGGTAGCTGTCATAGGCATAGGGGGAGTTGGCAGAGACCAAAGGGCGGGTGGAGTATTATCGAGGCCTTTATTACGTAGTAGTGCTGACAGAGCAATGTGCACCGAGTTATAGTCAGGTCAATGGATCAAGGGCCTCCAGGTCTCATAGGTCTAAATCTATTTAGAGAATCCAATAGGCAATGGGTCC
This sequence comes from Cunninghamia lanceolata, assembly GCA_027924645.1. Taxonomy (NCBI): domain Eukaryota; kingdom Viridiplantae; phylum Streptophyta; class Pinopsida; order Cupressales; family Cupressaceae; genus Cunninghamia; species Cunninghamia lanceolata. Next base: position 13,769,301 of record BSBN01000068.1, on the reverse strand, counting down.
CCCATCACATGTGCCCTAGCAGGTTCCACAGGTTCAAGTTTAGCCACAGCCATAGCCAGGACCACAGCCATGACTAGGGTCAGAGTCTCCCACTCCTTTGGAGAGAGGATCCTCCATGTGACAATTTATATCATGTTAGCCCTTAGAGGCATTGTATTAGGACATTATATTTTTTGATGTATATATGAGCAATGCATTTTTGGTGATGATGATGTATTATATGATGTTGTTCGATGATCTATTTGTTTGTTTATTATGATGATGCTCTATGATGATTAATGTAGTATGTTTTATGGATTATATGCTTATGGATGTGTTGTGTTTATGCAATGCACTATGTTGATGTTATGGATGTACCTATTGACATAACATGATGATGTAGTGATTGTTTACTTATTGTGATATGTGCATGTTTGTGATCTATGGTCTATGATGTATAATACAAATAAATGTTCAGATTAATAAACATTTATTATGGATGCAAAAATGTGATGCAATGGAAATGTATGTTTATCTTAATAAACACATGTATGTGTAGAAATATGGATATGCAGCTAAATGTTTATTGATTTATGTAGTGTAATGAGTTATAAAATGTCACTAGTGATTATGCAATGATATATGGAATGCAATGTAAATGTGATGATTTATAAAATGAACCTAATGATTATGTAATTTATGCAAACTAAAGGATTCTAAAAATGAACCTAAATGATTATGCAAATTAAATGATACTAAAATGAACCTAAATAAAATGTAAATTAAATGACTCTAAAATGAACTTAAATGATTATGCACATTAAATGATTCTAAAATGAACCTAAATGATTATGCAAATTAAATGATTCTAAAATGAACCTAAATGAAATGTAACTGATATGTGATGATATTGATGATAGGTGAGATGCCAAGTGGGTGATATGTGAGATAATCAAATCCTAATACACATGATGCTCTTTGTTTGACCCTAAGTGGTGGGGCTGTGCGATAGAGGCATAGGTGGAGAGAGGATAAGGGTGGATGGATGGAGAATGGATAGGATTGGGATTGATGGAATGAGGGAATGGTTAGGTCATGAAACACCACGTCATGGAGGGGGAGATATGGTTTGGTTTGGGATGCGTTGGGTGAGAGTTAGTTAGAGGAGTGGGATTAGTGAGGGGATTTGGTAAGGTTGGGGGGGTAGGTGGTTATGAAATCTAGGCCCAGATGGTATAGTTGATTAGGATGATGATTTTGAGCTAGTAACAGTAGTTGCATAACATTAATTGAGAGCATTTCTTAGTTTACTATAGCAATGTAGGATATAGTTCACAAAGGTATGAAATGACCTAGGTGATGATATATATCCCGTGATTGCATGGACTAGACCCGCAAACAATAGGTTGATTTCATGCATGCCCAAGGTAGTATAACCTTGCCTAGTCTAGGAAGGGGAATCCTAGAGATGAGTGTGAATAGTACATATAAGGTTTTGATGCCTATATATGCAAATGGGACACATCATGCTAGAACCGACCTAGGCTTCAAGATATGAATACTATTCTTGGAGTAATGAAACCAATCCACAAGCATAGCATATAGAAACAATGACCATGTCTACTCTAGGTGTTGTTTGCCACTTACCATGATATAATGAGATCAAGGTAGCTTTGGAGGTGACCTAGAGTGAGATAGAAAGATAAAAATTAATAATCAAAAAGACCAAAAAAAAGATACCAACAACCTTTGTGTATTCTTGCCAAGATACATCATGATAAAATGACAGATTCTTGTCCATTGTGGGAAAGATATATCCTAGGACACAAATCAGTTGAATATGATTGGAGAATTTTTGACAGGTGGACAAAAGGACAGTTTGGCCATGTGTAGGATTATAGTTGGTATGTTGATTGGTGATTTTTGTGTTAGGGACCCTGTTTCAAGTGTATACTTAGCATATCATTTATTAGATCTAGAAAGCTCAGTGTATGGGGACCATCCAATTGGGTTGGTTGGGTGCATCTTATATACCCCAGTACTAGAAACATTCTTCATATTCCAGACTGCCTACATAACTTGTGTCCACGGGATCAAGGTACTTTCAAGATGCGGGTGAGATGAATATGTAGTTCTGGCATGACTTGATGATATGGGAATGGTTTAGGATGGGTGTGATGTGATGAGTTGATAGATGTTGATGCGTGGGGGGGTGATTTGTAGTGGATTATTTTTTTGGAGGATTTTTTGTGTTTTCTATTATTTTTTTAGGTTTTTTTTTATTTTGTATTGTTTTTGGATTTTCTGGTTTTCAGCTGTACAAAGGGGAGCTTACAAGGATCCTCATTCCATGAGTTAGCCTTGGGATGGGATAGTGCGGGGTTAGGTGATAGGACTTGATGTTTCACAATTCGAAGCCATGGGATGTGTGGGATATGGAGTGTTGTGATGGAAAGAGGACTTATTAGATGGTAGAACCGGCCACTACACATGATGCCTGAAATAAGTTTTCACCATGGTACTTATCCAAGGCATCACTGAAGTGATTTTCACCCTTGGACATTTTTATGGCACTCAGGTTTTTCTTGATTTTTTAATTTTTTGGTTTTTTTCTTTGATTTTTTTAATTTTTTTGATTTTTTGACTTGGGGTACCTGATGGGTTATGCATAAAATTTCTTTAGATGTAGGATGTTCATAGGCTCATCCAGAGGCTGCCCCTCAGGTGTTGCAAGCTGATATGCTCCTAATCCATAGTCGGCTATGACGACATAAGGTCCTAGCCAATTGGGTTTGAACTTTCCTTTCTTAGGGTGCTCCTGTAAGTTCTACTTTTCCATAAGGACAAGGTCACCTACTTCAAATTTTTAGTTTCTAATCCTCTTGTTGTAGCTTCTTTTGAGGCAATTTTGATATGCCTGTAGGTGGTTCAACACATTCAGGTGTTTCTCATCTAGTAATTCTAGCTGGTGCAACTTTGTGACTTGGTATTCCTCATCAAAGATTATGTTTTGCAGGGATACTCATAGGGATGGGAGCTCGACCTCAAGAGGTAAAATGGCTTCAGATCCGAATACTAGAGAAAATGGAGTGGCTCTTGTGGGGGTACGGATGCTTGTACAGTAGGCCCATAGGGTAGGGTTGAGTTGGAGGTACCAATCACGGCTAGCTTCATTGACTATCTTCTTGAGAATGCAGAGGATGGTTTTATTCAAATCCATTGCTTGACCATTTCCTTGAGGGTAATATGGGGTGGAGAAATGGTGTTTGATTTCAAATTTTTTGTACAAATTGCTAACTTCTTGGTTCTTGAATGGATTTCCATTGTCGGTGATGATGGAATGAGGGATACCATAGTGGCAGATGATATAGTGGAGGATGAATTTAGCTATTTGGGTTCCAATGGTGAAGGTGAGTGGTATTGCTTCCACCCACTTAGTAAAGTACTCGGTAGTAGTGATTATGAACTTATGGCCATTGGAGGATGGGGATGTATTTTCCCTACGAGGTCGAGTCCCCACTGTGAGAAAGGCCATGACATTGTGATGGGTTGCAACTCTTGTGCTGGTGCATGAATGAGATCCCCATGTTGTTGACAGGGCAGGCATTTTTTGATAAACTAGTAGGTGTCTCGGTCAATGGTTGACTAATAGTATCCAGTCCTTAGGATCTTTTTAGAAAGAGTGGGTCCACTTGAATGTGCCCCACAGATGCCTGCATGTACCTATTCCAAGGTCACCTCAGCTTCCCTAGAGTCTAAACATCGTAGAAGTGTGCCATCAAGACTCCTTTTGTACAGGGTATCTCCTACAAGGATAAAGCGGGAGGCTCAGTGGATGAAAGATTTTCTTTGTGAGGTGGATAAGTTAGGGGGAGGATATTATCATGGAGGTATGGTAGGTTTCTTGATACCACGGGGATAGGGGACCAATGACTTCAGACACTAGTTCTGATTGAGGAACATCATATGTTGGGATGGAGAGTTCTATCAGGAACTCACATTTCTTGTTGTCTTTCTTCATGTCGACCAGAGATCCGATGGTGGCCATGGCGTCTGCAGCTTTGTTGTTGAGCCTCGGGATTTTCTCAAAGTGGATGTCATTGAAGTAGTCTTTGAAGTCATCGACCATCTTTTTGTAGGGTAGAAGCTTATCATCCTTGGTCTTGTACTCATTATTTACCTACCGAATGACTAGTTGAGAATCTCCATACACAGTCAGGTTCTCAATTTTCCATTTTATTGCCATGCGGAGACCTGTGATGAGGGCCTCATATTCTGCCACATTGTTGGTACATGGGAATGTGATTTTGAAGGATTTAGGGATGGTGTCTTTTGAGGGGTAACAAACAGGACACCTACCCTCGAGCCTCTGTGTGTGTATGATCCATCAAAGTACATTTTCCATGTTTCTACTATTGGTTCTATTGTCAAGATGGCTTCATCAGGGAATTTTGCCAGTGTAGGATGCTCTGCAAGAATGGGTGCTTCGGCCAACTGATCGGTGATAACCTATCCTTTTATGGCCTTTCTCTCCATATATTCAATGTCGAACTCAGTGAGGATCATGACCCATTTTTCCATTCTCCCAGTAAGAGCAGCTTTGTTTAGCAGATACTTCAGTGGATCGATCTTGGCGATGAGCTTGGTCTTATGATTGAGCATGTAGTGTCTTAATTTTTGTGAAGTAAATACAAGGGCTAAACATGCTCGTTCAATTGGCATGTAGTTGAGCTCATAGGATATTAGAGTGTGGTTGATGTTATAGATGGCTCTTTCATTTCCATGCTCATCGTGTTGTGCTAACAAGGCTCCAATAGCTGTCTCTATTGCTGAGATGTACAATAGGAGAGGTTCGCCTTGCCTTGGTGGAGTTAGAATAGGGGGATTAGCCAGGTATTATTTGAGCTAGTTGAAGGCAACTTGACACTGAGTGTTCTAGACAAAGGCTATATCTTTTCAGAGTAGATGCTGGAATGGTTGGCATTTATCAGCAAGTTGGGCAATGAACTGATGGATAGACTGGAGTTTTCCTTACAGACTTCTCAGCTGTTTGAGTGTTTTCGGAGGAGGCATTTCAGTGATGGCCTTAACCTTTGTGAGATCTACCTTGATTCCTCTTCTGGAGATTATGTAGCCTAGAAGTTTTCTAGAAGTGACCCCGAAGACACACTTCTTTAGATTGAGGCAAACATTGTATTGTTCTAAGCGGTCGAAGATTTTTGCCAAGACATCTAGGTGTTCTTCCCTTATCTTCAATTTTCCTAGCAAGTTACCCACATAGGCTTCCATGATGTGGTGGAAGAGGTCATGGAAGATGATAGTCATAGCTCTTTGGTATGTAGCTCTGGCATTCTTTAGGCCAAATGGCATTACAACCCAGTAGTACGTCCCCCATGGACATATGAAGGCTATCTTATGCTGGTCCTCTTCTGCTATCTGGATTTGGTTGTACCCTAAAAAACCATCCATGAGGGATAACATCTCATGTCCTACCATGAGATCCACTATCATGTCAATGTTAGGCAATGGGAAATCATCCTTTGGGCAAGCTTTGCTAAGATATCTAAAGTTGGTGCAGTAGCAGATTCAGCCATTTGGTTTGGCTACTGGTACTAGGTTAGAGACCCATTCGAGATAATCAATTGGGCAAATGAATCCAACATCCAGTAGTTTCTTTAGCTCTGCTTTGACTAGGAGGGCCACTTGGGGGTTCCTTTTTCTGAGCTTCTACTTTACTGGTTTCGCATCAGGGCATACTGCAAGGTGATGGACAACCAAAGCAGGGTCTAGCCCTAGCATGTCTACATAGGTCTATGCAAAATTACGATTTTGATGTTTGAAGAATGCCAAGAAGTTTTCTTGTTCTTGTGTGCTGAGAGATTCTACCCTGAAAGTGATTTTTGGCTCTTCTTCTGTCCCAAGATTCATCTCTTGGGCTAGCTCAACTAGGACAGGTGATCTGTCTGGATAAACTTTATCTATCTCAGGAAGGCCCATGCTTCCATCTCCTAGTGCCTCGTGGAGGTTTTCACCAGGAGATATGTCTTTTGTTTTTACTTTTTTGGGATTTGACACTGCCGTAGAACAGTTTTCACCATCAGATCAATTTTTGATTTTTATATTTCTATGACTGGAAGCAGGGGTTGTCTCCCTAAAATAAGCATGTGTATTAAGTTCCATGATGTATCCTGCTTTGTGATCTCCCAGGGGGAAGTGATCTCTAACCCCCATCATTTCAGTGATGGCCTCATCGTTTGGTACTACATCGAAGACAGGAGGTCCTCGTTGGTCCCAGTCTATGAGGTTTGGGTATACAAGTGGTAAGTCATTGGATGACGAGGCTAGGGTGGTGACTATGTGGATGGTGCATATGGATGAGTCAAAGAAATTGGCAAAGTCACTAAAGGAGTCTTGAAGGCCAGTTTCGTTGATGTTGTCGACTTCCAAGGAGACTGTAGCGACCTCAGCTCAGATACATTCACTGATAGTGAGGATACATTGTTGTTGACTGTATCCTAACCCTTGAGTATAGGGATTTCTTGTTGCTTGCACCGGTTCTACGATACCTTGTTCATGGAGGCCGATACGGCCTTGTCCTTTGTAACCCATGTTTTTGACAATTTTGGATTCTTTACCATAGATTTATGTTGGTATGGTAGGAGTTTCTTGTTCAATTTCTTTGTTCTTATAGAGTTAGGATGAGATATCCTTGAGGGCATCCTGATCCAGGAGATGTTTCTTTTCAAAGATGGGTGATGGTTTACACTTGATGGCTACTGTGTTGGCTGCTTTTGTCTTTGGGATGCCAAACGTTTTAGGATTAGGTAATGTGCCCACACAAAAGGTACTGTGTAGGTCATATTCCCCACATCCCATGTAGGTGAGCTTGATCTTGACCTCAGGAGGTGGTGGTATTTGAGATGAAGTGGTGACAATGTTAGCGGGGTCGATGTATAAGGTGGAAGCTGCTAGATTGGCTTTGGTGGTGGCTTTGTTGTATGGACAAAAGGTGCTGTCATGTCCTTCCAAGAAACTATAGTATTGGAAGGGGCGGAGGTCAGCGTAGATGGTTACCTCTGTGCCATTGTGAGGGAACTTGAGGCATTGATGGAATGTAGATGGGACCGCTTGCATGGCATGGATCCATGGTCGGCTGAGAAGCATATTGTAGGGGACGTCAAGATCAAGGACCTAACATTTTGTTTCTAGTATTTTCTATCCCACTTGAATAGGGAGCTTGATGATGCCTTTAGATAGCCACTCGGTGTCATCATACCCTTTAATTGTGATGCACTCACTGGAGTCTACAACCACATTTGAGTATCCCAAGTGTTTTAATAGTTTAAGAGTGCATATGTTTAGGACAGAGCTACCATCTATTAAGACTCTTTTGATTATGTGTTTGTGGATATGGACTTTGATGTGTACGACGTCATTGTGTAAGTGTTTAGAAGTGGGGAGATCCTTTTTTGAAAATGTGAGATAGTCAGGTGCGGCGATATGTCCTACCATGGCTTGGAATTGTGTCACATTCAAGTTGGCGGGAACTTGAGTTTCCAAGAGTGCTTTGTCAAGGACGTCTTTGTGAAGGGGTGATGTGCGGAGCAACTCAAGTATGGATATTTATGCAGGGGTCTTTCCTAGATGCTCTAGGAGGTTATACTGATTAGTAGGTGATGGACGTGTGGTTGGATGAGGGGGTAGGGGCTCGGATGTGGATCTAGGCATTTGTTCAGTGGTAGGGGCTGTGCGGATGGATACACGGCCACGATGGGTTGTAATAGCACAATCAGGTGCTTGTGCCCGTATGGTGATTGTGTTGACATGGTGAGATGATGGCTCTATCCGCCCTACAATAGAGTCGTAGGATGTGGGTGGTGGGGTGATGTTATATGTTTGATTGGATGAGGAGGATTTATTATGGTTAGGCAATGGATCCTTGTAAGCTCTAAGATTGATGTTTGGCAATGGTTGGGTGGTTTGATCAAGGCTGACTTGATTTTGATCTATAAGGTCTTGGATGTAATGCTTTACTTGCATGCAGTCAATGGTTTTATGACCCACAATGTGGTGGTATTCTCAATAATCATTTTCATTGTACCATGCTACTTTGAGCTCATTCTCTTGATGGGGTCTAACGGGTGGGAGTGTGATCAAACTTTTCTTGAGACATCTATCAAGGATGTCCTCGATGGGTTCCCCTAAGGGTGTAAATTGCCTTCGAGGTTTGCGTGGTTTAGTTTGTCCCCTTGGGTTATTTACATTGGTTGCATAGCTATGTGAAGGTGTTTGATTTTGTCCATGTTGGATGGCTTTCACATCCATCACGCCATCATTCAAAGTGTTCTTGTTCTTCCCCCAATAGCATGGCTTGTCATTTGATTGCGTGTTGGCGTTGTTGTTTGTATTGGGGGTGTTGATATGGGGTTTGTTGTTGTTGTTGTTGTTGGATTTGTAGTCATATAATTTGATGGAGCCCTTGGCAATGAGGGCCCGTTTGATGGTGGTACCTTTGTCGATGACCTCTTCAAAGGTAGACGCACAAAAGATTTGTAAATGAAACCCTATTTCCTGATTGAGGTTGGTCACAAACATGGTGACGAGTTGTTTTTCAAGAATCGGCCATGGGAGTTTTTTTTCTAAGCTTCTCCACCTTTACAAGAAGGAAGTGAAGGATTCTCTGCTTTTTTGTTTTGTGTTGCAAAGGTCTATCATAGATATCTCATGCTCGAAGTTATAGGAGAAATGGTTTAAAATTTTTTTCACAAGCTCAGGGAAAGACCTAATGCCTGGGGGAAAATGTACGAACCACTCAGTGGCTTGACCACTGAGGCTTCTTGGAAATAGTCTCATAAGATATGTATCATTATTTGAGACTTCTAAGCAAGTGAGGTAAAACTCCCTAAGATGATCCCTAGGGTCTCCCTTTCCCTTATATTTGTCAAATTTAGGTGTTTCAAAGTTCTTGGGGAAAGGAGGCATGTACAATGTGCGATGAAATGGATAGGGGCAAATATCCTCAAAGGAATAGTGCTTGTGCTTGCCCCTAGTTTGCATGTCGTCTACCTTTTGGATCAAGGCCTATATAACTGTTGTGAGATCCTATGTTGGTTGTGTTTGGAGTGTGTAGGTTTGTTGATGGATGAGGTGTTGGAGATGGGATGGCGTTTGATGTTGGAGATTTTGGGAGGTTGTGTTTTGATATTGTGGGGTGGTGTTTTGTGCAAGTTGTTGTTGATGAGCGTAGAGTTGTTGGAGAATATGTGGGGGTATTTGGGGATTGGGGTTATGTTGTGTTGATGATGCTATGGGGTTATGTGGATACTGTCATGCCCACATTTTCCATGTGGTCACAACACACATCACACGTGTCATAGCCACATCCGTCATGTGGTCATGACACGAAATATCAAAAATTTTCTCGCGCTTCCCTAAAAACCCCCTCGCATGCGTAAGCATGCTTGGTGGTGTTCATTCAAGGTGAAAACACTACAGTTGTCGGCGGGGTACAAGTACAATTGCGTGCAACCAGACACAAGCAGACCAACAAGGGGGTCTCTACGACGCCGTTAACGTCACTGCTAGGTTTAAAATATCAGGGTTCCTAAATCTAAATCTCGGTAAAATTCTGACAGCATAACGCCTTACGGCGTAAGTGGGAATTACTCAACACTATTTTATGCACGTGGTACACTGATAGATTAACAACTTCCCACGACGCCTTGTTCCAACTAAACCGACTCGTGATCTCCCTATTTAATCATTTTTCAACAAGGCACGGTTGTCTGTCTCCTCTCTTGCTTCCTGAAACATACTCCTCCTTCAACTTAGCATTCTCAACAAGGCGGTTCGTTTGCTCTCTCTTCCCTTTTCTCTGGGTCTTAATTTTGATTGTATTTTTATCGCGCCTACCTTAACTATTTCTTTGATAATTTAGTTTGTTTGTATTTCGGTCTCTCTCTCTTTCATTTTCTATGCTTTCTTTATGTTTATCCGGTCCTTTCTTCATATTTCACATCAATCAGGGTTATCACTGTATCTTTTGTTGATATTAAACCTAACTTCCGGATGGTCCAGGTCACATAGGCTGGTTTACTACTTCGCTGGACTCGGTCTCCTAGTCTTCTCCGATCTAGGTTTCTCCTCTTCGTTTGTATTAATTAAACTTGTTCCTAAGCAAATTTTGGTAGGAGGGTCCATCAACTTAGTTCTCTTATCCCATGTGGGAAATGCCGCGCATTTTCTCCTCTGTGTTTTCCAATGTTACTTTTTCTTCTTCTGACTCTCTTACAGGTTTACTTATGTGGACATTTACTACAGTTGAGATTAAAATGGCCTCACATGGAATGTCTGTGATGGCTTCTTAAGTTTATTTCCAGTGATCCTTTAAGCAAGGTGACATGTAATTTTCCTCTTCATTTTCCCGGTTATGGAATTACGTTGGTAGTTGAAACTTCTGAGAAACTCTTTCCGGAGTAATACATTATATCCCTTTCTGCTCTCGTTAACTTATAATTTTATTTTCTCTTATTAACGTTAAGAGAAAACGGCCTCTCTGAAATTCGTATTCATTTTTAAAAAAATTATAAATATGTAACGATATATTTATATGTATATATATATAAGATCGTATATATATATAAACATACATATACTCAATTACATTTCTCCTATTTAAAATTACTGTTGTTATAATTACTGTTGTTTATTATAATTACTAATATTGCAATTATTAAGTTATCTTAATAAGTTACCCTTCTATTAATCTAGTATTAATCTTCTATTTGTTTTTTTTTTTTCTTTTATATAATATAATTATATATATATATATATACAATTATATACCATAGTTGTTATTAATAAGTGGTTCTCCACTTTATAAAATAAAAACCAACCATGGAAAATAACATAAATCCTTTGGTTGTTTTGTTCAAACACATAAAATAGGGTTTTAAACCCTAAATGCTTATTATTGAGAAGGGAGTTTATATTGTATGCAGGGGAGGAAGAGGCATGGCGGCGGAGGCTGCAATGGACAGTGGTGGGCGGAGGCAGGCTCGGCCGCAGCAGAGAGGACCACGTTTAAGGTGGCGGGGAGCATAGATGGTGGCAGAGCTGGAGGCTCCGCGGAGGTCGCAGTGCGAAGGGCGCGGCGGGGACAGCTTGACAGGGGAGTTTTGAGCTCCGCGGGGTGTAAAGGCAGGGGGATGTGGGGAGGGGCGGAGCCCCACCCACATCCCATGATATGGGGTGTGGGTGGGGCTCCGCCCCTCCCCACACCTCAAGACATAAAAAAAAACACTGCGGTGGGGATTCACTCCCCACCGCCCACCATAAAATGTTTTCGACTGTGTTTTAACACACAGCGACCTCAAGTTTTGCTCCGCGAATTTCTCTTTCGAATTTTCATGAGTTTAATTTGCTTTATTAATATTTAATGTTAGATATAACAAATATTATATATATATATTTATATATATATTTATATATATTTCCGTTTCATAGTATCATTTCGTCTTCTCAAACTCAACAATATATTCAATTTCTGTTTTAATGATAATTAAATAACAATATAATATATATATATATATATATATATATATATATATATATATATATATATATATATATATATATATATATATATATATATATATATATATATATATATATATATATATATATATATATTATTTTCATAATACCACTTCATTTTCTCAAATTAAACCATTTATTCAGTTTCTTATATTCTGTAAAATGATCATCTAAGAAATGCAATAACGACTATATATATATATACACTTAAGAAATGAAGTTTTAATCAGTTTATTTCTGCAATTAATAAATGTCCATTTCAACTTTTGGACAACAGAAGTAAATATATAATAGACTTTCTCTAAACTTCACAAAATAACTGAAAACATTATTTATGAAGAGAAACTTAAACATTTAAAACTGTCTTTTCCATTATAACATTGAACTTATAAAACTGACCTTTCAACTAATTAATCCAATCTATCCTTATAATTACAAACCAGCTTAGATTTGATTGTAAATAAGTAAAGATCTCTTCCTTTCACTAACACATTTAATACAGTAAGACTTTCTTTATAACTTCAAACTTTCCATATGAAATTCAAGGTAAATAATTACATCATACTCAATACAATAAGAACAACTATTTCACTACCCTTAACCAGATGAAAGATAAGGATTTCCTTCTCCCAACCAACTTACAAAAAAAGTTATGTAACAACTAAGTAACAGTCACTCCCAATAACATGATCAGGGAGGTTATTTCCTTCACTCCCAGGGTGACAATAAATTACAACAATATCAAGAGAGGTGCTCTCTCTTCAACTCTTATGAAATGAACATGATCTAATTCTCATGACAAAGAAGAATAAACTATTTCTTCATAAATATAACTTCTCCAAATCCAACCAGAAGCTCCAAGAGAAAACCTGCGCATCAAAGACAAACAAAGAAGAAACACCACTCATCTAGCTCTCCTCCCTTCCATAGACCCGCAAGAGGGTCACCCCGAGCTAGGGAGACCATACTCACACCTGGGTAACTCAAGCACTCCACTTCACAATAGGGACAACAACAAACCCAAAGCACACAAACACCCGTGGTAAATTACACAACACAGAAACTCAACTACAGTGAGTTTCATAAGGGGCAGGAGAGTGGACACACTCGACTCCAGAGTGTCACCCTTACAGATAATTTAACCAACACAATTTCCCTTGGCCTCAAACCAAGTTTGATCACAAATTCTTTTAAGAAATCTGTATTTGACTCTCAAGTCAAAGATACAGTCACAGATACATGCCCTCAAGGCTTTCAACATCCCAAAAGATGGAAACAGGTATGCACCCGAGGAGAATCTCTCCTCGCCTACCCCAAACTTGATGAGCATTTCTCCCAAGTGGGAGAAGCTCTGTCAAACAACCCGACAACAAACCCTTCAGAAAACAACTCTAAAAACACAAACAAATAAGCATCTTTCACACACTTTACATACACATTCAGATATATGAAAGAAAGGTAAACATCAAACCAACCTTACAAAGCCCTCCTGGAATGAAAAAATGTTGCAGAGCTCCACTGAGTTCTCTTCCAACCTTAGCCAACAACTCCTCCCTCTCTTTTCTCTCCTCTAAGCTAACTTTCCTATTCTCTGACAATAATAATAAAACTCTCCCCAAAATTCAACTAACTCCCTCTCATCCCAAAATTGGAAACAAATAACCCAATTTCTTTTCAGTTTAGAGGAATGGGGAGGTGACACTTGTCACCTCCTCACTCTCCCCCAAAACCACTATTCTGTCCTGGTGGCTTATGTCACTCACCCATCCCTAGAGTACTCCTTATCCCTCTCCTCATGTCATTTCTCTTACGCATGGGAGAAATAAAAGGAGTTAAAGGAGTAAAAGACAGGTGACCCATGCCTCTTCTTCCCTCCTTCACATGGATGGCCTCACTACACATGGGGGAATCTCACTAATGGAGAAGGTGACTTCAAGTCAATCCTTCAATAATGGATGGGTTTGTAGTCATCTCTAACCTTGGGGATTGAAGAGGGATGGGTTGGGTGTTGGTACAATCCCATCATGTCCCCCCCATACCGCAATTTTCGTCACTTAACTTCAGGGGGAAGTTAAGATGACTAGATGGGGGTTACTCAAGGGTTACCCATGCCAAATGGGCCCCTGGACCCATGGGGTATAACCCAGGGTCAACTTTAACCCATCCAAGACACCCATGGTCAAGGTAAAGCACATGAAAAGGCCTCAAAGATTTAAATAAAATAAAGAATTCAAATTCAAACTTTTTATAACACAAATCATAAAATACTGTTACAAGAAGGTAACCAAACCCACTCGACCATACGAAAGACCACATTACAACATCACATCAAACACAGAAAGATCTTGGTTCCTCGTGGAACCAGATTGGCTTAACAGGGGATAACAATAACAAGGTGCGGAATGATCTCTAAAATCTGTGGTTCGATTAGTAAATCCTGCACACTAAATTACAAGATCAGTATCCACATATAATCATCATAGCCGAAGCAACTTATAAACATGCATTATCATGACATAGTTCCAATTAACATAAATGAAATCATATTACAATTTTCCAACATCACCTAATTAACTTTTCTGAAATGTAAACTTATCCAAACATCACCCAATTAGTTTTTCCGAAATCATAATAAAGTTTAATAGTTTGACAATTCTGGGAACTGCTATCCCACAAATATAAAAAGTAACAATAACAGTAATGTAAATAGTCATAACAACAGAAGTAAAAAGGGCGGTCCTCACATCCTCTCCCCCTGAGACGGTACTTCCTCTTGGAAGTCGTCAAAAAGGTGAGGATAAAGGGTCTTCAGTCTCTCTGCATCTTCCCATGTTGCAGTGACTTTGTCGTATAGGTCCCACTGGACTCTAAGCTGGTCCAGCTCTCGACCTCGAAGGGCCAGCGTCCGACGAGCCAATATGTGAATTGGCTCCAGTGCCAGCTGTCCGTCTACCTCTACCCGAAGAGCACTCCAATCCAACACGTGAGATAAGTCAGAAATATATTGACGTAAAACTGATACATGAAATACATCGTGGATACGTGACAGGCTAGGTGGCAAGGCTAGATGATAGGCTACTGGTCTTATCCGCTCCAAGATTTCGAAAGGTCCTACAAATCGAGGTGCGAGCTTAGAGCCCTTCCCGTAATGGATTGGACTCTTGTGCGGTCGCACTCTCAAAAATACTCTTTCCCCCACAGAGAAGCTTCGGTCTGTCCTCTTAGCATCGGCATACTTCTTCTGCCTGTCCTATGCTTCCTAAAGTCTCTGTCTAATCTGTCTGACCTGCTATTCCATATTCTGAACTATTTCTGGACCGACGACCGTTCTGTCCTCTATCCGATCCCAACTCAAAGGTGTTCTGCATGGTCTGCCATATAACGCCTGAAAAGGAGGCATACCCAACGAGCTATGATGCCCATTATTGTAGGCGAACTCAACTAGATATAGGTATTCCTCCCATCTAGACTGATGGTCCATCACATACATGCGAAGCATGTCTTCTAACACCTGGTTAACTCTCTCTGTTTGTCCGTCGGTTTCCGGATGATAGGTTGAACTGAAGTTGAGCTGTGTGCCCAACGCCTGATGTAAGGCTCTCCAGAATGAAGACGTAAATATGGAGTCTCTGTTAGATATAATGCGGTGAGGTACCCCATGAAATCTAACAATCTGATCAAGAAACACCTTTGCCACTGATGGTGCATTGTATGTTGTGCATATTGGTGAAAAATGTGCCACTTTGGTCAGTTTGTCAACTGTCACCATAATAGCATCATGGCGACGTGAGGACATAGGTAGACCAATGATAAAATCCATCGAAATGGTGTCCCATTTCCATTCAGGTATCTTGTGTGGGTACAACAGTCCCGCTGGATGCTGATGTTTGGCCTTGACCCTCTGACATTCCAGGCAACGAGCAACAAATTTGACAATGTCACGCCTCATCCCGGCCCAATGATAAAGCAGTCGTAAGTCAGCATGCATCTTCTTCACTCCTGGGTGTGCTGCATAGGGTGCTCTATGAGCCTCGGATAGGATTATTGTATGAAGATTACCCACATGGGGTACATAGATGCACTGCCGATGTCGAAGCATACCATCAGACTCAAGGGTATATCCTGTAAATTTGCCCTCAAGGGCCTTCTGATTTAGTATTGCCTGCTGCACCTCAAGAAACCACTCGTCTTCCGGCAGATGCTGTAAGATGCGATCTTTCAAGTCCACCTTCAAGGTCAGGGTCAGGATCTCGTGGCGCCTTCGACTCAAAGCATCAGCGACCACGTTCTCCTTCCCTTTGATGTAGTGGACATCGAAGTCGTATTTGCATAGGAATTCCATCCAACGCCGTTGGCGGGCGTTCAAATTTGGCTGTGTAAAAATATACTGCAAACTATGATGATCCGAATGGAGTTCAAAGCATCGACCTAGGAGAAAGTGTCTCCAGTGGACCAAAGCATGAATAACTGCTGTGAGCTCTAAGTTGTGAGTAGGATAGTTTAACTTATGTGTCTTTAGTTTCCGCGATTCGTATGCGATCGCTCTACCACCCTGCATAAGCACGGCTCCCAATCCTTCTAATGATGCATTTGTGCAAACTACAAACTCCTCTGTAGGATCTGGGACCGCTAAAATAGGAGCACTGGTAAGACACTCCTTGAGGACTCTAAAGGCCTTTTCACACTGCTCGGTCCAAATGAAACCCTTCCCTTTTCGCTGAAGGGAAGTAATGGGATGTGCTATCCTAGAGAAGCCCTCGACAAACCGACAATAATACCCAGCTAACCCCATAAAGCTTTTGACCTCTGTCACGTTGGTGGGTGCCGGCCACTCTTGAATTGCTCTGATTTTAGATGGATCTACAGAGATGCCATCGCCTGATAAAATGTGTCCCAAATACTGCACCTCTGTCCTGAAGAAGGCACACTTCGCCAGGTTGCCATAAAGCTGCTGCTCTCGTAATTGCTACAAAACTTGACGCAAGTGTTCCACATGCTCCTCCTCAGTCTGTGAATAAATCAAAATGTCATCTAGAAATATGATCACGAACCGATCTAGGTAAGTACGGAACACCCCGTTCATGAGACTCATGAACACTGCAGGAGCGTTCGTCAACCCGAAGGGTACCACTATGAATTCGTAATGGCCATATCTGATTCGAAAAGCTGTTTTATGAATATCTGCCTCTGTGATGCGCAATTGGTGATACCCAGATTTTAGATCAATTTTCAAGAACACTCTGGCTCCCTGCATCTGATCAAAAAGGTCGTCAATCCTAGGTAGAGGATAACAGTTCTTCACCGTCACCTTGTTCAACTGCCTGTAGTCCATACATAAATGAAGAGACCCATCCTTCTTCTTCACGAAGATAACCGGTGCGCCCCATGGCGAAACACTAGGTCGGATGTGCCCCTTCTCAAGTAATTCCTCTAACTGCAGCTTAAGTTCGGTGAGTTCATGTGTAGTCATCCTATAGGGTGCACGGGATATCGGTTCTGCACCCGGCACTAAGTCGATGTGGAAGTCCACTTCTCTGCGTGGAGGCATACCTGGTAATTCCGGTGGAAATACATCGGCAAACTCTCTAAGGACAGGGTGATCATCTAAAGTAGCCTCAGGTTCTTCCTCTGCTCTATCACTGACCGTGATGGCAAACATCTGGCATCCCTTCCGCATACAGCGCTTAAGCTGCTGAGCGGATATCATATGAATAGCCGTGGGCTTTTGAATGCCCACTATTTCAACCGACGAACCATGATCGTCTAAATAGCTAATCGTCCTCTGGCGACAGTCAAGCTTGGCTCTATGTGCCGCAAGCCAATCCATACCCAGAACTACACCGTAGGATCCTAATGGCATAATCCTAAGGTCACATGTTGTGGTGAAAGATCCCAATGTGATCTCACAGTCTTTAACCAAGGTATCTACTGACATCCTGGCCCCTGAGGCCAACTCAACTTCCCACCTAATGTCTTGCCTAGAAGCCACCAGCCTGCAACGCTCCACTAATGATGTAGACAAAAAGGAGTCAGTAGCTCCTGAGTCGAAAAGGATCGAGATGAAGAAGTCTCCAATCATACCTGCTGCCTCGATGACGGAAGCCTAGAAGTCAGCCTGGCGGTTATCAACCACTGCAAACATGTGGTGGGATTTGCCCATGTCACCTACGGTCTGCTCAGACCCTCCTGATTGGGGATGTCCCCCTGCAGTAAACCCCTACGGGCACTCTCTAGCCAGATGCCCTGCCCCACCACACACATAACATGGTCCTCTAACCTGTAACTGCCTTGACTGTGTTCTGACCGATTGTTGTTGCCCAGTCCGTCTCGTAGACCCCTGTGAGCCTTTGTAAGACTGCTAGGACCTCGCAGGTCCTGCCGATGAACCCTGCTGTCTCTGATCTCTGCGTGTACCCTACTGCTGCCATCCACGATTCTGTCCTCCCTGACCCCTCTGTTGAAATTTAGATTTTTACTGATGTTGCTGCTGCTGTGGAGGCCTAGGAGGTAATGATGAAGGGTTATATCCTCCTCTCTGTGTTGTGTTTTGAGGCCTTCGAAAGTTTTGCTGTTGTTGGGGATTACGATCCTGATACTGCGGGCGTGAATTCTGCCCTCGTCCCTGAATTTCCTCTGATATAAGGGCCTTTTCAACAGCCTCGCTCATGGTCTGGAGATTTGCCATACGAACTGGTCCTGCTATCCCGTGATTCAACCCTCTGATGAATTTGTGTATTAAGATTTTCTCGTCGTGGAGGTATTCTGCGTAACATGAAAGCTCAATGAATCAACTCTCATACTGAGTAACAGTGAGTCCCCTCTGCTGTAAATCATGGAACTCATCGATCCTGCGCTGTCTGTAATGTTCTAACAAATATCGTGCATTAAAGCGCTCTATGAAGGTGTCCCATGTGAGTGTCTCTATGGAAAGTCGGCGCTTACACTCCTCTGTGTGCCACCAGGTAGCTGCGGCATCCCTCAGAAGGTGGACTACCACTCGTGCTTTCGTGTTGCTTCCATATGGTCGCAACGCGAAACACCTATCTAAACTAATCAGCCAAGCCTCGGCCACAGCTCCCTCTGTAGCACCTGCGAAGGTGGGTGGGTTAAGCTTAAGTAGATCTCTGATGGGGTCCCCTCTGTCTCTAAGTCTCACAACTGGCTCTTCCACACCATCCTCATACAATCCATGATGAACCTGTTCTGCCCTCTGGTTCTCATCTCGTCTCAAAGGTCTCAGAGGACTCCTACTCTGTGCACAGAAAGCTGACCCTACCTCCTCTACTGTTGTGTCAGGAATCTCAACGAAAGGTTCCACACGTGGCACCTCTAGTGGATCAACGCGGGGCTCCCCACGTGGCTCAATACGTGACTCGGTACGTGGCTCCCTACGTGGCTCCTCTCGCGGATCAACACGAGGCTCTACACGTGGCTCAGGAATCACTGGCGGTAACCTGTCTAACATAGCCTGCAGTGCCTGTAAGATCTGTGGACCTATATCTAATACTGGTGTCACCTGTGGTACTAGTGGTGCTTGTGGTTTAGGTGGTGCAGGTGGTGCTACTGTAACTACGGGTGCTAGTCCCTCAGCTGAGGAATCAGTGTGCACCTCGACAGACGCTGTGTGGCGTGACCGCGCTCGTCGAACATGGGGAGGCATCCTACAAAACAAGGTAGAAACTAATTAGCCAAAGTTGCGGAATAATAATGTGCCCAAATACGCCCAGTGTTTAAACTTGGCTCTGATACCAAATGTCATGCCCACATTTTCCATGTGGTCACAACACACATCACACGTGTCATAGCCACATCTGTCATGTGGTCATGACACGAAATATCAAAAATTTTCTCGCGCTTCCCTAAAAACTCCCTCGCATGCGTAAGCATGCTCGGTGGTGTTCGTTCAAGGCGAAAACACTACAGTTGTCGACGGGGTACAAGTACAATTGCGTGCAACCAGATGCAAGTAGACCAACAAGGGGGTCTCTACAATGCCGTTAATGTCACTGCTAGGTTTAAAATATCAGGGTTCCTAAATCTAAATCTCGGCAAAATTCTGACAGCATAGCGCCTTACAGCGTAAGTGGGAATTACTCAACACTATTTTACACACGTGGTTCACTGATAGATTAACAACTTCCCACGACGCCTTGTTCCGACTAAACCGACTCGTGATCTCCCTATTTAATCATTTTTTAACAAGGCATGGTTGTCTGTCTCCTCTCTTGCTTCCTGAAACATACTCCTCTTTCGACTTAGCATTCTCAACAAGGCGGTTCGTTTGGTCTCTCTTCCCTTTTCTCTGGGTCTTAATTTTGATTATATTTTTATCGCACTTACCTTAACTATTTCTCTGATAATTTAGTTTGTTTATATTTCAGTCTCTCTCTCTTTCGTTTTCTATGCTTTCTTTATGTTTATCCGGTCCTTTCTTCATATTTCACATCAATCAGGGTTATCACTGTATCTTTTGTTGATATTAAACCTAACTTCCGGATGGTCCAGGTCACATAGGCTGGTTTACTACTTCACTGGACTCGGTCTCCTAGTCTTCTCCGATCTAGGTTTCTCCTCTTCGTTTGTATTAATTAAACTTGTTCCTAAGCAAATTTTGGCAGGAGGGTCCATCAACTTAGTTCTCTTATCCCATGTGGGAAATGCCGCGCATTTTCTCCTCTGTGTTTTCCAATGTTACTTTTTCTTCTTCTGACTCTCTTACAGGTTTACTTATGTGGACGTTTACTATAGTTGAGATTAAAATGGCCTCACATGGAATGTCTGTGATGGCTTCTTAAGTTTCTTTCCAGTGATCCTTTAAGCAAGGTGACGTGTAATTTTCCTCTTCATTTTCCCGGTTATGGAATTACATTGGTAGTTGAAACTTCCGAGAAACTCTTTCTGGAGTAATACAGTATATCCCTTTCTACTCTCGTTAACTTATAATTTTATTTTCTCTTATTAACGTTAAAAGAAAACGGCCTCTCTGAAAGTCGTATTCATTTTAAAAAAAATTATAAATATGTAACGATATATTTATATGTATATATATAAGATCGTATATATATATAAACATACATATACTCAATTACATTTCTCCTATTTAAAATTACTGTTGTTATAATTACTGTTGTTTATTATAATTACTAATATTGCAATTATTAAGTTATCTTAATAAGTTACCCTTCTATTAATCTAGTATTAATCTTCTATTTGTTTTTTTTTTTCTTTTATATAATATAATTATATATATATATATATATATATATACAATTATATACCATAGTTGTTATTAATAAGTGGTTCTCCACTTTATAAAATAAAAACCAACCATGGAAAATAACATAAATCCTTTGGTTGTTTTGTTCAACACATAAAATAGGGTTTTAAACCCTAAATGCTTATTATTGAGAAGGGAGTTTATATTGTATGCAGGGGAGGAAGAGCCATGGTGGCGGAGGCTGCAATGGATAGTGGTGGGCGGAGGCAGGCTCGGCCGCAACAGAGAGGACCATGTTTAAGGTGGCGGGGAGCATAAATGGTGGCGGAGCTGGAGGCTCCGCGGAGGTCGCAGTGCGAAGGGTGCGGCAGGGACAGCGTGACAGTGGAGTTTTGAGCTCTGCGGGGTGTAAAGGCAGGGGGATGTGGGGAGGGGCAGAGCCCCACCCACATCCCACGATGTGGGGTGTGGGTGGGGCTCCGCCCCTCCCCACACCTCAAGACATAAAAAAAAACACTGCGGTGGGGATTCACTCCCCACCGCCCACCATAAAATGTTTTCAACTGTGTTTTAACACACAGTGACCTCAATTTTCGCTCTGTGAATTTCTCTTTCGAATTTTCATGAGTTTAATTTGCTTTATTAATATTTAATGTTAGATATAACAAATATTATATATATATATATATTTCAGTTTCATAGTATCATTTCGTCTTCTCAAACTCAACAATATTTCAGTTTCTGTTTTAATGATAATTAAATAACAATATATATATATATATATATATATATATATATATATATATATATATATATATATATATATATATATATATATATATATTTTATTTTCATAATACCACTTCATTTTCTCAAATTAAACCATTTATTCAGTTTCTTGTATTCTGTAAAATGATCATCTAAGAAATGCAATAACGACTATATATATATATATACACACTTAAGAAATGAAGTTTTAATCAATTTATTTCTGCAATTAATAAATGTCCATTTCAACTTTTGGACAACAGAAGTAAATATATAATAGACTTTCTCTAAACTTCACAAAATAACTGAAAACATTATTTATGAAGAGAAACTTAAACATTTAAAACTGTCTTTTCCATTATAACATTGAACTTATAAAACTGACCTTTCAACTAATTAATCCAATCTATCCTTATAATTACAAACCAGCTCAGATTTGATTGTAAATAAGTAAAGATCTCTTCCTTTCACTAACACATTTAATACAGTAAGACTTTCTTTATAACTTCAAACTTTCCATATGAAATTCAAGGTAAATAATTACATCATACTCAATACAATAAGAACAACTATTTCACTACCCTTAACCAGATGAAAGATAAGGATTTCCTTCTCCCAACCAACTTACAAAAGAAGTTATGTAACAACTAAGTAACAGTCACTCCCAATAACATGATCAGGGAGGTTATTTCCTTCACTCCCAGGGTGACAATAAATTACAACAATATCAAGAGAGGTGCTCTCTCTTCAACTCTTATGAAATGAACATGATCTAATTCTCATGACAAAGAAGAATAAACTATTTCTTCATAAATATAACTTCTCCAAATCCAACCAGAAGCTCCAAGAGAAAACCTGCGTATCAAAGACAAACAAAGAAGAAACACCACTCATCTAGATCTCCTCCCTTCTGTAGACCTGCAAGAGGGTCACCCCCGAGCTAGGGAGACCATACTCACACCTGGGTAACTCAAGCACTCCACTTCACAACAGGGACAACAACAAACCCAAAGCACACAAACACCCATGGTAAATTACACAACACGGAAACTCAGCTACAGTGAGTTTCATAAGGGGCAGGAGAGTGGACACACTCGACTCCAGAGTGTCACCCTTACAGATAATTTAACCAACACAATTTCCCTTGGCCTCAAACCAAGTTTGATCACAAATTCTTTTAAGAAATCTGTATCTAATTCTCAAGTCAAAGATACAGTCACAGATACATGCCCTCAAGGCTTTCAACATCCCAAAAGATGGAAACGGGTATGCACCCGAGGAGGATCTCTCCTCCCCTACCCCAAACTTGATGAGCATTTCTCCCAAGTGGGAGAAGCTCTGTCAAACAACCCGACAACAAACCCTATAGAAAACAACTCTAAAAACACAAACAAATAAGCATCTTTCACACACTTTACATACACATTCAGATATACGAAAGAAAGGTAAACATCAAACCAACCTTACAAAGCCCTCTTGGAATGAAAAAATGTTGCAGAGCTCCACTGAGTTCTCTTCCAACCTTAGCCAACAACTCCTCCCTCTCTTTTCTCTCCTCTAAGCTAACTTTCCTATTCTCTGACAATAATAATAAAACTCTCCCCAAAATTCAACTAACTCCCTCTCATCCCAAAATTGGAAACAAATAACCCAATTTCTTTTCAGTTTAGAGGAATGGGGAGGTGACACTTGTCACCTCCTCACTCTCCCCCAAAACCACTATTCTGTCCTGGTGGCTTATGTCACTCACCCATCCCTAGAGTACTCCTTATCCCTCTCCTCATGTCATTTCTCTTACGCATGGGAGAAATAAAAGGAGTTAAAGGAGTAAAAGACAGGTGACCCATGCCTCTTCTTCCCTCCTTCACATGGATGGCCCCACTACACATGGGGGAATCTCACTAATGGAGAAGGTGACTTCAAGTCAATCCTTCACTAATGGATGGGTTTGTAGTCATCTCTAACCTTGGGAATTGAAGAGGGATGGGTTGGGTGTTGGTACAATCCCATCATGTCCCCCCCCATACCCCAATTTTCGTCACTTAACTTCAGGGGGAAGTTAAGATGACTAGATGGAGGTTACTCAAGGGTTACCCATGCCAAATGGGCCCCTGGACCCATGGGGTATAACCCAGGGTCAACTTTAACCCATCCAGGACACCCATGGTCAAGGTAAAGCACATGAAAAGGCCTCAAAGATTTAAATAAAATAAAGAATTCAAATTCAAACTTTTTACAACACAAATCATAAAATATTGTTACAAGAAGGTAACCAAACCCACTTGACCATACGAAAGACCACATTACAACATCACATCAAACACAGAAAGATCTTGGTTCCTCGTGGAACCAGATTGGCTTAACAGGGGATAACAATAACAAGGTGTGGAATGATCTCTGAAATCTGTGGTTCGATTAGTAAATCCTGCACACTAAATTACAAGATCAGTATCCACATATAATCATCATAGCCAAAGCAACTTATAAACATGCATTATCATGACATAGTTCCAATTAACATAAATGAAATCATATTACAATTTTCCAACATCACCTAATTAACTTTTCTGAAATGTAAACTTATCCAAACATCACCCAATTAGTTTTTCTGAAATCATAATAAAGTTTAATAGTTTGACAATTCCAGGAACTGCTATCCCACAAATATAAAAGTAACAATAACAGTAATGTAAATAGTCATAACAACAGAAGTAAAAAGGGCGGTCCTCACAGATACGTGACATTGGATGGATTGACGTTGGATAGGTGGAGGTTGGATGGGTTGGACGCATTGTAAGGTGGTTGTGAGAATAATTGTCTTAGGTATGCTATGGTGTGAGGGTTGGGTGGAGGCACACTTGTGGAGGTACTTGCATGTGTGAGGTTCCCTTGTATGCCCAAGGTGATTTGTGGAATGGAAGAGTTTATGGTGGTTGTGGTAGTGGATGTGATGACGGGTTGTGAGGTGGAGGGATGGAGGCACTTGTGGAGATTATAGATGTTGTGACATTAGATGTGTTGGTGGTAGATATGGTGGGAGTTGATGTTTGTGGGATGATAGGTTGGGTGTTTGATGTAGATGGTTGGGAGGATGTGGTAGGAGTGATGTTAGAGGTGGATGGTTGAGATGATGTCGTGTTATGGGGTAGATGAGCGTCAATTTTGAGGAGACGATCAAGATATCTATTTGGATCCGACCTTAGGACTTTGTCAAGCATGTCTATGTTATTGGTGTCTTGTGTGAAGTTCAAGACATCTTAATCATCTTGGGACATTGTGGGTGGTGGAGGTGGTGGTGGTGGTTGTAAAAAATGGAAGGGGTTTTTGTTGGGATTGTATGGTGGGATTTAGAAGAACGTAGGTGGGTTGAATGTTTGGTTGATGGGTATGTTGTTGTTGGTGTTAGGCATTCCTATGCCACCATATTGTTAGAATTCTACCATTTCTTGATTCTTTTTGTGTTGTGATCTAGTTATGGGCATGCACGTGTTATGGATTTGATTGTGAGGTGGAGTGAAATGGAGATGGAGACCTTAGAGAATTTGGATTAAATTGTTGGACCCAAAGATGATGTGGTAGTGATATGGATTAGAGAGGAAGATGAAGGGGTTATTGTAGTGTGGTGAAAGATTGATAGGTTTTTTGAAAAGATGTTAACCTAGGGGTGATAATAATGGGCGGTATTTTGACTTTTTACACAAATTTTGGACCAAAAGGTAGGTGATGGATAATGTTTGATTTTGATGTTTGATATGAGAGATTAGGATGATGTTTTTCAAAAGGATTTGATGGTCAACAAATTGAGCTTAGGGAAGATCTAGATTTGTGTTGCACAAATAGATGTTTTTCTTTGTTTGGGGTAGACTAATGACCTTACACAAAGAAGGATGATTACTTCACTTGAAAGGTAGACTAATGACTTTCCAAGAAAGATATGATGTGATGGATGACATATAGATCTATCTTTAGCTCAAAAGGGATGATGAGTTTTTGATTGGTGATTTTTTGATGGGTGTTTTGATTTGGAAGATTTTGGAGTGATTTCTTGTGACAAGGATTTTTGTTTGGTCCAAATGGTATGCAAAGATTAATGAGGATAAATGGATATGAAATTGAGTAGATTATGATATAGCAAAGGGTCCAACAATGATAGTGATTGATTCTCTAAGGTCAAAGTGAAGGTATGATTTAGAAAATTTGAGGAGAAAAATGGTTGGGGTACAAATGATTTTTTTTGGAATGTGAATATGGATTATGGCAGAGCAGATGGTGAAGATCACAACTAAATGGGTCTTAGTCTCAGACAATTCAATCTAAAAATAGCACCATTCCACACATGAAATGGCATCAAAATCAGACAAAGATGGTGCTAATACAGGGCAGTGTTGGTCGAGGTCCTGAAAGAGACATATTTTTTATGGTAATTTTGGATTTGTGTGGAATTTGATAAAATGATTCTCATTGTTTCTTGGCAAGTTGTTTGAAAACAATTTAAGCACATTAACACACAATTAAGCACATGAACACACAATAGCCAAGATTTTTGTTTGTGAAAAGATGTGTGATTTTGTTAAACAAGCACTTTGCACAACCTAAGGCAAAGATATGAAAGTATTTGTTGAATCCCCTAGCTATACCTATTCAAAGAGGGTAGCTTCAGGATCTTGGTAGCACTAGATCCTCCTTACAATTGCACACACTTCTCACGCATAGCAAGATCTAGGTTTCCTATAAGGCTTTTCCCTCACCAAACCTTTGGATTGTCCCTGCTACCTCAGCTAAGAACCGCATGAATCAGGGCTACTTCAAAAGTTTCCCTTCTGCGTTAACAAATAGAAAGATTTTGGTTTGCTAAACAAAGGTTCATAGTAAGGTCATTCATTCAGGTGGTTATACGTGTGGCATCGCTACTCTCCGTTATGGAGTCTTCCAACCTCCAAGGGTTACGCCTTGGAGGGTTTTGGAGGAGGTTGGCTATCGGTATAACATAGCAAAACCTGTTGCTTGTGACTTTCATCACAAACACATTAATTTATATAGCAGCTTGAAAGAGCTTGGCTTTAGCTTGTTGCCACTTGGGTCATTCCCACCTTTCGAAGCGGGGTAGTAGGCCCTCTAAGGATTAACAAAAGCAACACAACCACAAAAGTACTTTTGATCCCCAAGTTCATACAAAGATGCAAGGGGAGAGCATATGTATTCTTTGTGCTTTCATCACACTAAACATGGTTCATTTTAGTTCTTTAGATTATGTTGGGGGTGATTAATGCAAGTGTTGTGAGAAGCTTTTGATTCCCAAGCTCACCAAATGGTGCGAGGGAAGAGCATACACTTTTCACACTATAAACATGAACCACGAAAGCACTTCACACAAATTAGATTATTTTTCTTGATTATATGAGTGAAGAATACAGATTGTTGTTCTTTTTAATCCAATGATTTAGTTGATGCAATTTGTGGTTCTTTTTAAAGCCCAAAGTCAAAATGTTTTGATAGTTGTTAGCACACAATTTGTGAATTTTAAAACACCAAATAAAAATGTTTGGCACACACACACACACACAAAGATTTGTTTGTTGGTTGATCAATTTTTATAACACCAAATCAAAATGTTGTGTAAACTAGCATGCAAGGGCTTGTTTTAAGTTCAATTGAAATGTTTTCTAATCTAAAAACACCCTGTAAAAACTTGTTAGTGTTCGCAAGACAATTGTGGATGACCTGCAAAACATTTGTCAGTACTTGCACAAGACGCAAAGTCAGTCTCAGAAATAGCACTAAAACAGAGACCTAATCACACCACTATGGACAGCAAATGGTGCTAATGATAGAAACAACCCTAAAAAATTGACACTCTATCAAATGATGTTGATATACAATGCAGATAGCACTGATGTATAACATGATGCTAAAACTGAAGACAGAAGGTGCCAATATAGAATATGGTGCTACAATGATATAGAGAAGGCACTAAGATATACAATAGTGCTAATACAACATCTATAAAGCACGGAAACAAACAATAGCACTAATGATACTTCAACAATGCACCACTGCGCATGTAGTCAAAGGGTGTGGTCAAAGCCTGAAAATGGTGCTGAGCTGGGTGTCGATAGCGCTAATATGTGTCTGAACGTGTTTGCCCTACAAAACAGAGGTTTTCCTAACCAAAACAGAGTGTCAAACTATAAAAACTGAGATCCTATTTAGCCTTGTTAGTCTATCAAGTGGAAATGAAAACAAAAGAAAAGATGAAATGCATGTTTGCAACTTTAAAAAAAATTTGGCATGACCTCCCCTTGTTCCTTCTAATATTCTTGCAAAACAAAGAGCAATTAGATAGAAAAATATAGTAGGAAGGACATGGATGAAACATACATGTGAGTGAGTCTTAAGTAAGAAATGTGCTGTGCAAAATAGCGCTAAAATAGAACATAGCGCTAAAATATGCTAGAGATAGCACTGCTGCACAGGGTATATAGCACTACACCTACAAAAACAAGTCCTAAGCACAAAAACTCACACAAATAGATTAGATTTGGACCTTGTGGGTCCCACCAAGCATGCCAATGTAGATTAGAAAATCAGATCAAGGTAAAAACACAAACCAAATGCATAATAAGACAAATAGTTTATACCTCAAACATGAAAACCCAATCTCATCAAGTGAAGAAGAAACTTGCACCCAAGAGCTCCTAAGACATGATAATCCCTAGATAATGATTCAAATGTGAAATACTATCTAAATTTTGCAACTCACTAAAGACTAGCGCAATGGACATTTGGGCATGGTAACATTACATAAAACTTGGATCCTCAAATGGGTTGAGAGATGTTGTATTTATAGAGATTTTGGAGGGATTTTGATCTAAGGGTGGAGATTGATTTGGAAGATCAATGGTTGAGGATAAAAGTGATGTGGAGGGCCTAGATTTGATCTTGGAGGAATGGAGGGCTAGGAATAAAAGTAAATCTTTTATTCATTTGGGAAAAGGGGTAATTGAATGAGCATGGGTGTGAAGGAATATTTTTGAATTAAAGATTCATATGGGGAATGTAAAATGAATTAAAAATTTATTTAGGGATAAGTGGAAATAAATGAGGTATGGGGGTGTAATGAGAATTAATTGTGATGTGGGATGTATTTAAATAAAAAATTGACTTATGTGGATTTATTTCAATTTTTTATTTGGAGGATGTGGGGAAGGGTGTTAAGCTAGGTTTGACTACTCAAATGAGAGGTTAGGATTAATTAAATATAGGTTTTATTTAATTAATCATAGGGCTAGGATGAGGTAGGCTAGGGTAGGTAATTAAATAATAACTATTTAATTACCTAGGGTAGGGATAGGTCAATTAATAGGCTAAATTAATTAGTTAAACATAATTTAGATAATTAATTAGATTTAGTGAGGAGAGAGAAATTGATTAAATAAATATTGCATATTTATTAAATCAATTAGCTAAGGTCTGAACTATTGAATTAATGAAATTAATTCAATTGTTGGGGATAAAATGATCAAAAATTAGACGATGAAGGGACAATTAATTAAATAAAAATTTAATTAATTGAATAGAAGGGAAATTGATAGTTTAGGGATGTCGAGAGTCAATTTGATGGTAAAAGACATTTTTAGGTGTCTACAGGATGATCTTGAGTTTTTGTATGTAAGGTTAGATCTAATGAACTATGGTAAGACTTCATTAACTACAATATAAAAGGGTAAAGATGAGTACTTTCCTTATTGGTTTCCCTTGTAAACTAGAATGGAGTTGGTAGATATCACTTAGACATAATCTTTGCAATAATGATGAGTAGAAAAGAATAATTGCACCATCACTATATTTTGTCAATCAATGTTTATGAATTTTGGGTTATGTGTAAATTTGTTGACTGTCATTATCTAGGGCATTAGTGGAACTAATCCTACTTTTGATCATAACCTATGATTAAAACGCTAAAGGATCATTGTTACGGTTAGGGTTAGGGCTATGCAAGTTAGTTTTGTTTAAAAAGGAGAGTTATATCATTAATAGAAAATTTTGGTCATGATAGAGGTATATGAATCTCTAGGTGCCAAGTTGCAATGTACATGTTTTGATAGGGTAACTTATATTTATTTGGGAAACTTGAACATGGAATTAAACCAATGTGAATTAGTGATTGATTTGAGGGTGATGTCCTTAGGATATGTATCCTACTAAAATTCTTGAACTAAGAAATTCTTATACCATTATTGGGTAATAAACGGTGAGGACTGTTTATTGAATTATAAAACTTGCATCTCTATTGTTGTTGTTGTTAGAGTTGGTTATGATTGGAGCCACCTAAGCTCTAGGACTTCATGCAAGCACAAGAGAGATCAAATGAGAGAATAATGCTATTCTATCAATGAATGCAAATGATTACAAGATTATAAGAGATTAAATTGGATTACAATAGATGAGGAAAGCCTTGCTTATAAAGGCAAGGTGAGAGTTAGAAAGTTGGAGTGAAAGGTGGAGTGGAAAGTGGAGATATTCCTACATGTGACAATTAGAGGATGATAACTAATTGGACATGTGGAGGATAAGACAACTCACTCCAACTATCAACAACTCAACACACAACTAGAATCAACAAGAAACATCTAGTAGACTCACTAAGTCAACTTAACATGTGTGAATTATGTGTGATGTGTTAATGTTATTTAACTAGTAAATAGTTAAATAATGTAAATTATCCACACAAGGGTAAACCGGTTAGGTGATAACCCTATTCACACCAACACCCCCTGTTAAGTGTAACTTAGGGATTAGTTGACTAAAGCAAGATGTAATGATGGATGGATCCCATCTACTAGGCCATGTTAGGTACCCATGTACAACAAATCTCAAGTTGAGAAAAGGAGAAAACCTCATGCGACAAAACTCCTCTCTAAAAGTGAGAATGCAGAAAATAGTGAAAGAAGAAGTGATAGTACGAAGACTCAATAGGACCCCCCAAGGACTACTTAGACTATCACATATGTACAATCAAATACCCCCCAGAGAAGAGCAAGAGTGAGACTATAGCCCCCCCCCCCCCCCCCCCCCCACAATGAAGTAGCTCTTGTGACAATGGTGAATACTTGGAGATGAATGCTGGAAAGTGTCATGTACCTGCAAACAACATTTCTCCCCTTAGGAAGAAACCAATCCAAAGGCTAATGTAGATGAAACTCTGTCTCAAGGTATGAGGGAAAAAGCCTCATTATGTATGCCTCTGAAGATTGCTGAAATGTCCACATGTCAGAATCAAAGAATGACACAATGCAATAAGGTCTGCCCAAACCAAAATCCTGGGTAGACTCATGAAGAACAACCTCCAAAGATGAAGTAGATGGGATAACAGTTGTGTTGTAACTATCCTCAAAGAGGAGAGATATCCCCTCAAGTGTGTCCTCCAAATCTATAATATGAGACTCACAAAACAAGTCTGATATACCTGCAAAGAAAGTATCCCACAAAGTTATGTCTGAAAGACCTGTATGATCCTACTCAACTAAAGTAGATGAAATCATGTCGATGTTGATCTCGGAAGAAGTAGGAGATTAAGGTGATTGAAGGTCGACACTAGTCTCATGAACCAAAGTGGGTGAAAGAACATC
Source organism: Cunninghamia lanceolata (assembly GCA_027924645.1). Taxonomy (NCBI): domain Eukaryota; kingdom Viridiplantae; phylum Streptophyta; class Pinopsida; order Cupressales; family Cupressaceae; genus Cunninghamia; species Cunninghamia lanceolata. The sequence goes on along the minus strand of BSBN01000068.1, from coordinate 13,738,113 downwards.
AACATTCAAGTGACCAAACTTCTTCTTAGAAACATGATTCACACTTGATGCATGAGTGTGAATATCAATCAATGGATCTATATCATCAAAAGAAATAAAATGGGAGAAAGTATAGAAGCGAGATGCATGATCAACCATCCCAACAACAATGATATCTCTACTCTCCAAGTCTTGTATGATCGTAGAATCAGGAGTGAACTCAACTATCTTCTCTGCACCACAATGAGTAATCTGGTAGATGGAAAGGAGATTGGTTGACAAGGAAGGTACACACAACACATTGTTGAAAGTTCCCTTACCAATATCAATAGTTCCTTTACTAGTTGCATGCATGTATGTATTGTTACCCATCAAGATAGGTGAAGTACATGACTCAAATGAAGAGAACATCCCTTATGAAGATGCCATATGAAGAGAAGCTCCAGAATCAAGAAGCCATCACTTTGACTGAAGAGTTGTAGAAGTAAAGAGTGGCTTTCCTTTTCCTTTGATTGTCCCATTGGCAATGCCTGCTGTCCCTGTCTGTGTAGATGATGATGGTGTCGAAGAACAGAATGTACTAGGTGATGATGATAGCATTTGGATATTGTGCTTTTGAATAATGTGAGTCAACTCCTTAATTTTCTTCTCATAACACTTATGCTCATCATGTCATAGTTTCTTGCAATATGCACACTTTGGTCTCTCCTTCTTAGATGGTTCCTCCTTGGGAGAGGATGAGGACTTAGGTGATTTAGTTGATTCATTTGCTTGCTCATTTTTCTTGAAGTCCTTAGGTTTATGTTTCTTGCCTTTTCTAGTTGAAGCCTTTTGATCCTTTGTACCTTGATTAGCAAGAAGTGCTTGAGGTTTAGGAGAATTCAATGTGCCCATGTCTACTAACTTGGCTTGCTCCCTTGTGAGTGATGCAACAAACTCATCAAGTGAAGGCATTGTGAAATCTTTCCCAAATGCATCCATCGTAGCATAGAAGGTAGAAACAAAAACTGAATAGTCAGGACCAAGCTTGGCAAGGATTAAAAGAATCAATTGAGTGTCCTCTTTCTTGATTCCACATTGTTTGAGCTATAATCTAAGTGACTTTAGTTTTGTGAAGAAGTCTTGGATGCTTGCAAAGTCAGTTGGATTCAAACCAATTAGTTCATCCTCCAATTTGAAACCTCTCATAGTATCTTGTTTACCAAATATATTTTTTAAGGTAGTCCAGACTTCATTAGGTATAGTACAAGATTCAATATGAAAAAGAATATTGGGAGAGATAGACAAGCATAGTGTGCCATAGGCTTGATCACATCTATTATACCACTTTCTCTTTTCTGTAGCTACTGTTGGTTCAATTTCTATACCCATTGTTACTCTATGAATTTTCAAACTTCTTAAATGAATCTCCATTTTAGTTTTCCACTCATGATAGTTATATGGTGTGAGTAGAGGAAGTTTGTTTGGATCCATGATCCAAGAGTACAAAAAAGAACACAAGTACACCCGTTATTACTCAATCAAAGAGATAACCCCCCCCAAAAAAATGATTGTGGCATTTTATACTTAGTGTGATTTACAATTGTCCTCAAGGGACCAAAAATGGGAAAGTATGAAAATCTCTTAAAACTGAGATCCAAGAGAGATTTCAATCACTCACATTGATTTAACACAACAAACAAATCCCTTCAAAATAAGTTTCACTTTCTCAAGTGCCAAAATGTCCAAGTTATCACCCAAAAGCCAAAAAATTGACAAATAAAATAAAATGAACTTAGAGTCAAATTTGAGAAAAGTGCACAGATGGATTTGAAGAACTCATGAATACCTTTCTGATGTTGCAAGAATTGCAAAAATTAGATACATGGCAGAAAGTTGTGAGCTCAAAAGCAAAAAATGAAGATCTATCTTCAAACTGCTGTAGTAGTCACCTGTAGCAGAATTTTATAAAACTCCTAACACCACTGTGAAGTGCTCTCTGTTAGCTTTCTGATGATATCTCGTTTTTCCAATTTCACCTCCGTCGGAAAAAGTTATACAAAAAAGAAAAAAGCCCCCTTATGGGGATTTGAGGGGCAAAAATGGCCTCTGATGATGATGTCAGTGGAATATTCCCTTTCATGGGAAAAAAAAATCTTCCACCAGAAAAGGAAAAAAAATTGTCTAGCTACGTCAACACTGCCAAGGAAAAGTTTGAAATCGTCGAATAATCCAGGAAACTGCCCGAGTCTATCTTCAAACCGCTTGTGACCTACCAAAATGACTTGTCAGAGGTAAAAAAATGCCTTTCGAGAGATTGAAGCCACAGTAACTCCTAGAAAATAGCTTGTTTGACTTGTCAAACCTACTAATTGAATGTTTGAAACTACTGTGAATTCTTACAATGGTTTGGTGGGCTGTTGTAGACTGCCGCCGGGTGACCACTAGGGTTTAAAGCTTGTGGTATGTGAAAAGGGCCGATGGTTTATATATAACCGCTGTTAAGATTTTGGATCTCCGCCAATGGAAGAAACCACCTGAGAACCAGCGATGACCACCGAAGCCTGAGATTCAAAGAATATGCTGAGAGGAAATTTTGATGAGTTTAGAAGATTTTCTTGTGTGAATTTTTTTTAGCCACCGGTGAAGTTCTCAACTGTCGACAGTTTGTTAGAAGCCCATTGAAGATGTTGATGATTGCGTCCTATGGGTTTTTGAAGAATCACCGATGGATCGTATGGCAGTTTTAAGCAGTTGAAGATGTTGATGAATGTTGCCTGCGGGTTTTGTGTGGTCGAAGTGTTTACCGTAGAGAGCTCCTTCGATGCCGAATGAAATCTATGACCACTGGCAATGTTAGACTGCCGGGAGTTTGCTTTTACTGGCCACTAATTTAGTGGTTACTGCTAGTTTAGATTGGATTGCCAATGAAAAGTTTGAAACACTGATGATAAATGCAAACCACTGTTGATTGTTTGGATGCCAAACAGTTTGAAGATTATGGTAACCGCTGAGTAAAATGATATCGATAGTAAAATGATGTCAGCCAATGTTCATTATGAGGAAATAGTTCTGTTGTTTAATCCACTGGTCGATGGTTGATGCAGAGAGTCAGGGGCCTTGTACCACATGGCGCCCCCACACCACCTACGGGTACCAGAGTTACCCAAAAATGTAGGTACGAACCTGCAAACTTCAAATTTCCCGCAGAGAAACTTGATAACCCGTGGACAAATATATTAAACTAGAAATATAAAATTTTTACTTGATGGATAAATGATTTGACTGATGGTCAATGACGTACGCCTGTGTCAGGAATCTAAAGATTTTATATAATATGCTCCGTGAAGAGTTCGTACCACTGGGAGAGTAAAAAAAAATACTTTTTGCGACAGTAACATATTTTGGCATTTGGATAGTTGATCCTTACTGATTTGGCTGCTCCGAATGCAATGGTAGTGTTTGATTTGGGCCAAATTGCTTTGAAATTGCTGGTACCTCCCGGATCATGCCAAAGAGCCCCAAATTGAAACCCTCATCAATTTTCCTCTGATTTCTGATTTGGATGAAACAAAAGGTGATCTTGACTATTTCTGCTGCTCCCAATGCAATGGTGACATTTGATTTGCAACAACACGCTCCAAAATGCACCTATAACACAAGGTCACAAAGGGGATACCCTCACAAATCTGGTATTTCCATCAATTTTGTATGATTCTCCAGGTCATCATTTGATGCAAGAGAAGAGCATACTCAACTATCAAGATCCACCAAGAATTACACTCAAGATCTCTCAAAAAATGACTAACACAAAGTGATTCTTCCTAGAGCTTTGATACCATGTTAGAGTTGGCTATGATTAGAGCCACCCAGGATCTAGGACTTCATTAAAGCACAAGAGAGGTCAATTGAGAGAATAATTCTATTCTATTAATGAATGCAAAGGATTACAAGATTACAAGAGATTACATTGGATTACAATACATGAAGAAAACCTTGCTTATAAAGGCAAGGTGAGAGCTAGAAAGGTGGAGTGAAAGGTGGAGTGGAAAGTGGAGATATTCCTACAACATGTGACAATTAGAGGATGATAACTAATTGCACATGTGGAGGATAAGACAACTCACTCCAACTATCAACAACTCAACACACAACTAGACTCAACTAGAAACATCTTGTAGACTCACTAAGTTAACTTAACATGTGTGAATTATGTGTGATGTGTGATGTGTGAATATTATTTAACTAGTAAATAGTTAAATAATATAAATTATCCACACAAGGGTAAACCGGTTAGGTGATAACCCTGTTCACACCAACAGTTGTGTGTAGTTGCTCTCTAGTTACATGTTGTCGGTTATTGAATGTTGTATCATGAGTATATGATGTTTCTACATCTTATGACCACTAAAATACGAGAATAAGAGATGATTCAAAAACTTATGGTTGCCATATGAAATCACTAAATACAGAACATTAAGGTCATATTTAGTATAAATTATGACAAGTGTGAATATTAACTAGTCCTTGAACTAGACTATTATAAGAATATAGGGTTGGCCCATAAGGTAAATGAAATCAGAAAGTTAGGAATATTATTATTAATTTTATGGAGTGTATATATTTATATGGATATTTGATGATTATAGTGTTGCCAATTGTCTTGAGTTTGATTCGAGCATTGATCATGCTTAAAGAAAGTTTATAACTATTATGGTATGCATTTTGAAGCTCATAGGATTTTTACAAGGCTTGGATGATGGATGTTGTGTTCCATCTAGGACTATGTCATATATTATTATGATACTTGATATCATTGAATCATAATTATAGTAGGATTTCATTTGGAGCCATGTCAACTATTTGCATATACATTGCATTATGAAGATATTGTGTATGTTGATGTCATGTGCTCTGTTGTGACTAGATTTACTTTTTATTGATTATGTTGTTATGAATATTTTTGCATATGGATTTGATTTAGGGAAAATTAGTAATTGTTGGTATGAAATTGGGATGACAATGAAACCTTGAGGGTAGGAATCTATGTGTATAACCCTTGAGAGATTAAGTGAGGAGAAGTGCATGTGACTTAGATTCTATTTAGAAGTGGATATCTAGGTAGTTATTAGTTGAAGGATGCCCCTAGACCCAAGTCCATAAGCGATGGGTTAAGGGAATTGCTCCAAGGTTTGGGGTATTCCTAAACTTGATCAACCTTCCCTCTTTAGTACATTTTATTTTGAGGCTAAAATTGAATCATATGGCTATGAACTCACCTTCCAATTAATATGTTATTCCTAACTATATAGGCCTGAGATAATAAAAGGAACACCATTATCATCAATCTTATTTACTTTGAGGTTTGTAGAGTTTGCATTCAACAATATTTTCCTAATTAGATGAACTTTTAGAGGCACTAGATCATCGTGGTTCATCTCCAAGGTGAATGTATAAGAGTACATTTAAACTTGTCTAACTATAATTATTAAAGTTGAGTGTGTTGAAAACTATTGCATTATGTATGGGATCAGTAATAAGTATAGGAAGGTATATGTTAGCCTCAAGACCTTAGAGAGGTCTATTCTTCTAAGAAATACTTGGGCATGATAACTTTGACCATGACAGGGTTATGAATGAGTTATGGAAACTTGCTAACCTTGCATTTAATGATGGTACAAATGTTAATATTTGTGGATTATATCCCTTCTCTAAATATGTGCCTAGATTTATGTTGAGTTAAGATGGAATTCCTAATGATCACCTTTGTTGAATGTGGGCAGTAATAGTAAGTATTACCAAACATGGTATGGTGTTTAGATTTATATTTGTTTGGTGGGTCATTGTATATTAAGTTTTATGATTGATAAAATGTAAATGTTATGTACTCAGAAGTAGAATGTTGTATAATACTACTAGCATGGGTTGAATTTATGTCTAATAAATATTGTGTTTTCATGTATTAATGGAATGATGTGGATGATATTTGAGATTTCTCTGAGTTATTTTGTTATGCATATGTGACCTGGCTCATATGAGTTCAATGTGTTACTTGCATGTTAGCAATTTTGACTCCAAGACCTATAAGACCATGTGTAAAGGTTTACAGATTCCTATATGGTAATTGTAACATGATTAACTAGTCTAAGGTGTAAACCCTTAGGACAATATGTTTTAGATCAATGTTCTTATACCTTTTAAATGTTAGAATTCTAAATCAAAATTGATAAAAGAACCAATTTCTTGGCATCACATGATGGTTGGAGTAAGGCCTCTATGAGGGCATAGGTAGGAGGAATGAAATACCTCATAGAACATAGCTTGTTTTTCTCCTTCTATGGTGATAATCAAAATTATAAATCCTATGACCCACATCAAAGATAATCTTATCACTATAGTGTCATAAATTATCGTTGCCTACAATTTCACAATAGGTTTAGCATGCATGTTTGTCTTTGCCTAATTAAATGTGATGTGTGCACATTTTAGTACTTTTCTAAGAGGCAAGGATAATTCCTTTTACATCTAGCATTTCAAGAGCCCAAATCACTAGGATAATAGCACCTAATGCTAGAGTCCTTCCAGTTTGGCCCCAAAAGATCTTATTTGAATGTTGGCCTTGTTGCCTTATGTGATGTACCTTGTCAGCCTCAACCCAATTGGGCCCTTGAAAAGTAATTGGGATTCATTTATAAACAAATCTCTCTCCCTCATTTACAAACATGATCTCTCTATGAACAAGATCTCTCTCTCTCTCTCTCTATTTCTATACAAGCTCTCTATTTGTGAAGATTATTGTTGTATGCACTAACCCTTGTAGGTGTCTAAGGAAGTTTCTTCCTCCACCAACTCCTTGGAGGTGATTCATGTTTCAACATCAATCCAATAAGGTTTTCATGTACTCATGGTCACTCTATTTCATGGTATTTGTTTATTGTAGTCTTTATCATTTATTTTTCCTCTATTCAAAGTGAGCACACACTCTCTATCATCATCAACATTACTATTGTGGAGGTAGGAATACCAACATGGGGTTCAACTGAGGAAAGACCCCATACATCACAACCATTTTACCACTTTTATGTGCGTAGATTACATCAGAGGTTTTCAACATCAAATACAGATAGAAAGACGGAAGGATCTGAGATAAGGATTGTCAAACAAAAGTTCAAATCAAACCCTCTGGACACTAGTGGCCAAATCTAGTGTCCTACCCTTTTTCCCTATTTTGTGGTGGCAATTCCCTCTCTCTATTATTCTTCCAGATCTTCTCCTATTTTCTATACATTAGTCCTATATCTCCTATACGCTCACCCAGACACTATTGCCTAGCACTAGTGTCCTTGACATTCCAGTCTAGTTTTTGGTGCTAGGTTCCTCTCTCTTTTATCTTCCTAGATCTAATTTCTATTTCCATACATTTGTTCTATAATATTTGTATGTTGTTAGCTTAGTCCAATTGATCACTTGTAATCCTAGATCTTTCTATTGTTAATATTTTCAATTACAACAAAGGAATTGAGCTTAGATAGCTTGGCTCTCCCTTGAGGACAGTAGTCAAGTGTAAAAGTATTTGTCAGCTTGTGTTCCAATGTTTGATTGGGAAGATTTATCTAGTTATTTCATAATTTATTAGATCTCTTTTCCCATATTACATTTTGGTGAACCCAACGTATCTTACATTTGTACAACCTTCTTTGTTGTGTTTGATTAGTTGATGAATTGATTAAACAATTCTATTGCATTTTGCATTTTTTAGAATAAAAAAACAAAGCACTTTATCCTTTATCCTTATTTCTCCTTATATTTTTCTAAATAAACATGTTCTCTCCTTTTCTTACATCAATTTCCAACTTTTCTTGAAGGGTTTGTGAGAGTGATGTTCCATTTTAAGCATGTGATAGTTATGTAGCTATTCCCTCTCCTAAAATTCCTCCTACTTGTGAGGATATTTTGCCACAAGAGTATGAAATCATTGATACTTTTCTTAACATTACTTTACCTTCTATTCATTTCAATGCTATCTCATCTAGAGATGAGGAATTAGTAGATGAAGAGTCTTACCTCACATCAGATCCCCCTAAATAGGTGTTGAGCATATTACTTCTAGTTGTACCACATCTTCAATAGTCCACAATGATTCCATGTCTCTTCCCATTTCTCCCACTCCTTTAGTTGAATGTTTAAGCCCCTTGGACATCACTAAGGATGTGGAAACCTCTTCATCTTTTCTTCCTCCTTTAGTTGCATGTTGAAGCCCCTTGGACATCACTAAGGATATAGATGTTTGCTAAAAAAATCAACACAATTTACATTTTAGGTTCCCAAAAAGAACATGTGAAACCTAAAATTATTGTACACCTTCATTTTGTTGTTCTACAACCACAGTCTAACCCTATGATCATTGTTCAAGGTGTTCCAAACCCACCTTGAGCCCCTAGTTACGTTCTCAACTTCGTGAAACAACTTACTCAAAATAAACAACTTGCTCAAAATGTGTTGCAACAACATCATTACCACACAGTTGCTCACACATACAACATGCACAACAAAAAATAAAGTAAACATGCACTGATTGTTCCTACTTCTTTTCCCTGTTCTCAACCTTTTCTTCCTCTAGCTTGTCATCTTTCTCAACATGCTAATAGAGAATATGATCTTGTTGAGCAGATTCACACTACTCTAGCTGAGATCTCAATCTAGAAATTAGTACAAACCTCTCCTACATACCATAGAATGATCCATGAGGCTCTACAAAAGGTAGTTGTTCCACCTTCTATTAGACTGAATGATGTAGCATCCCTATTAAATTGTATACATATGACAGATCTAGATATTGTCTTTCAACAAAATGAGTTACCTCCTCTCTAAGTTGAACAACAACATGATCCTCTCATGATTCTTGTCATAATTAATAGAAATGGAATAAAACATACTATGATCAATAATGAATCAGGTCTTAATGTTTTTGGCATCGACCTATTACATAAGCTCAATGTAGATACCTCTCTTATCAAACCTGATACTCCTATTTGTGGCTTCAATAATGTTAGTAGAAAATCACTAGGCACAATCACACTACCAGTTGAGTTAGTACCTATGACTTTGCCTACGCTTATTAATGTCATTCCTGGTGCTCTTTCATATAATCTTCTTAGTAGACCATGGATTCATGCCATGGGGTCAGTCTTATCTACTCTTCATTATACAATGAAGTTTTTTTATAAAAACAAACTCCATATATTTCTGGGTGATCCAAATCCAGAATGTTGCTTACAAGAAAAAGTAGGATCTCAACCTCCTCCTTCTAAATCTCTTAGTAATTTGATTCCTTCTTCAAAAAAATCCAACCCACTATTCTTCATTGCGAACAATAGTGATGATCAGAATAGTGCTTCGCCTTCAAGTGTAAATTTCGGTGATGATTGGGCTCACTAGATTTCACACCCTCCTTTATTGGAGAATACAAAATCTCACAATCTAAACTTGAAATCCTGAAGATGGCTTCTATTTCATTTACACAATCTATTTCTTCTAAGCAACTCAAATAGATACTATTCCAGCTTCAACAAATTCTGAAGAACCATCATCACCTTCTATTCATGATGATGTGCCTTCTTTTAATAATTACATGAAACATTTCAAAAAGATTAGTAATGTGGCCTCTCCTCCTTTATTTGATTTGGAGACACATTATGGGCTTGGATTCAAAATTATTTCTAAACTTGGATACAATGGAAATGGTTTAGGATGCATGGAACAAGGAGTTAAGGTTCCTGTGACATCGACATTGCATATTTCTAATGTAGGTTAGGTTTCTATCCTTCTCCTCTATCTACATCCTCTTCACCACTGTCTAAGATCTCTATGCTTCCTTCTTCTCAGAAATCAAACTTCTCTCCACAAAAGAAAGGGTTGCTTCCTACTCCATTGGTTTCTTCTCTTCTATCTCAACAAGAATGTATTTTGCTACGTTTACTGAAGGACCACTCAATCACTCTTCCTCTTCCGACACACAAATTTTTTTCACAAAATAGTCAATCAAAACTCCCTTTCTGTGCATATCATCGACCACTTGGCCATTCCACTAATGAATGTTGAGCCTTGCAAGAAAAATTCAACACATTCGTGACACCTATGCTTACACTTTATCTTTTATAAGTGATTGTGAGAATCACTCTCATCCATTCCATTTTGCATAATAAAAATTTGTTTCTCTACATCATGATTGAGTCTCCTTTATTATGGCATCAAGCCACCTCTATAATAACATTGCAATAGATTCTAACATTTTACAGAAGCAAAATGATTGTTGTCCTCACTCTTATTTTGGGGGGGGGTAGTGACAACTTGTGCTGAAAGCAAACACCCTATGGGTGGCCTCCCTATGGACACTCTTTCTTTCTCTAACCCCTCACTTACCTTAAAATCAATTGCATACATCAGTTTATGCAATTATTTTAAGGGGGCATATGTTTTTCTCACATGTGCATCCATACATCCATGTTGCTTTATTTGCACCCCCTAAGGTGTAGGTTTTTAAATCAGTCCCACAGGATTTGTTTTACACTCCCTAACGTGTTCACACCCTATGGTGTTGATATTTGGTGCGCTCCTTGATGCATTAACAACAAAGAGTCACCTAGCATAACACAACTTGCTATCATGTGATCTTTGTAGTGTATGAACCACCCAACATAACACAACTTGTTGGATTGTGTGCTTCATATGATCTTGTTACACTCATGGTCGCTTAACATAACACAACTTACTAGCCTATGATCCATGAGCACATTTTGATCTACATGACCCCTAGCAACAAAGCAAGCTAGTGCCTGACTCATGTACTCTTCTTTGTTTGTATTGATTTCTCCCATTTTTGTTTGTGTCCCTTCTCTCCTTGAAGTAATTGATTGACTCATTATATTCCTCTCTCCTCTTTAGAATTCCTCTATGTTCATTACATTTTGGGAATGACATCTGGTATGTGTAAGGCCACCTTGTAGATGACTTTTATATTGATAGGACCTTACTATTCCATTAATTTAAGATTGTAGATTTCGTTTTAATAAACTATTTGATTTGATTATTTGTTTGATTTAATTAAGAATCACATTTAGATGATTATTTGTTTAAATGATTATTTATAGCAATGAAGTAACTCATTTATGCTATTACATAAACAATTAACTAGCTAAATCAAAATGCAAGGAAAAAAATAAATATTCCATTTTGTTAGTTTAGAACTTCGGTGCATGTGTAATATTTAATTAATTAAATTACTAGGGTAATAATTAATTGTATAATTCTTTTACAAGGTTAGTGTGTTTTATTTCTGTTGTTGAGTGTCAAATCTTTTTAAAAGGATATTATTTTTGCAGTTACTTATTGTTAGTAGGGTTAAATTTAATAAACTAAGGAGGGAGTAGGGAAAGAAGGAGAAAATGCAAATTATTGTGTTGTTTTATTTCATGATCGAGAAAAGTCTAAATGGAGGATGGAAGGATTATTATAATCTTCCTGGAGAAATTTCAGGCGGACTTCAAGGAAGGGTACCGAGATGTTTCTTTTTCAACATTCTAAGTTTCTAATCATTAACAAAGAGTAACCATGATTATTTTATTTGCTGCTGAATATTGATTTCCGGTCAAAAGTAATACGTGTAAGATAGTGGCCCAACTATCTCCCAAGTGTTCTACTATATGGTTTCCACCTTTTATCCTACCATTAAACCTCCACCATCTGAAAAAAAATAGCTAAAAGAATACATTCACTAGTGGAGGTAGGGGTTTGGGGCTCGAGGAATGAATTCAATAATTCAAAACCCTAAGAAAAAAAAAGGGGAAAAGGGTGATCGAACTAGAAGAGAGGGACACAGAATCAGACTATGGGGAATTGCTACCAAATACCTTTGAAGGAGCTAAACCAAGCATGATACTAGTCTAATCAGGATCACTTCATTATCAGATGTTGTATCCATATGGAACCTTGGTATGTTTGTGATTGACAATGTGTTTTCAATGAATAAATTTTGAGATAAATTACCATTTTGATTTCCATTAAACATATAATTATTAGTTGCATGATGTTCTTGTTTATTGTTCGCTCCTATATTTATTGGCCATATATGTATGTGGTTTTATGTCTATGTATAACACATGATAGAATTTCAATTTTAGCTATCATTTTGCACAAAGATGATTGGGCCTTTATGCCTCTGACTTGGACTGTAATGAGTGAGGTTGCATTCACATTTGGACAAGCTGAGATGTTGAATTTCCATTATTACAAGATTTGAAATTTATTTAAATTAGTGCTATCTTCCTATAGCTACTGTTCAACTTGTTCAACTTCTTTTAGGGAGTTTGAAACATGTTAAAATCATCCATTCTTTAGCTCTTCAAATTGGCACAGGTAGGAGAATGCATGCTAAAGTCATGGAGTTTGTATTTACACCTGCTAGACACATTTGTTTGAAAATTCCTTGAGCCCTTTCAATAAATCCATTTGAGAGTAACCTGCATTCACTACAGTCCATGAGACTACATTTCTTGTGGGTGTTCTGTCAAACAGGTCAATGTTTTTTTCTTATGCTTCCACATTTTGCACATCTGAAACAAAAAGAATGTTTTGCCCTTCCATTATGCTTGGTTGGATGTCCCGTTATTGTTACTAGAGATCTAACACTACGCACATTATTATAGTGCAAGCCTCTTTTTCAAATTGCTTTATATAGCAGCACCAATAATATCCATGAGGGTATCGCCCTAGGTTTAACACATGGAACAATTTTCATCCCTCTTAACAATTTATATTGCAATTACATTTCTTTTCACTATGATGGTAGAGAAATAATTCTCTTTCCTCCTCTTCCATAGCATTAATCAAATGTCTTGAATCCAGGAAAGAAAAAAAATCTACGACCTTCATCTTCCAAACTAATTTTCTCCAACTTTCCACAGATTTTCTGAGCCTATAGAAATTACTTAGTTTTCTAAAATGATTAATTACAAATTTAAAAGTCCATAATTCAAAATTAATCACTTCATCTAGGAGTTCACTGCAAATACTCCATGGATGCCTCAAACAAGTTGAGAACGTTTTAAATGGCAAAGCAATGCCTTAAGTGTTATGGCCTTTATTCCTTGTTCTTGTAATATAGGGCTTTTGAACTCAACAAGAATTTAGCTGTTAGATTTTTTGTGAGACAAATAACCATAGAATTAAACCAATGGCCACTTTGACTGAATTTATTTATGGATTTGAAAAATATTTTAGTAGTATAGAATGTTGGGGAATTTTTTTCTTAGGGGTTAAACATCCGTATTCAGTTTTGTTTTGGTGGGTTTAGTGCTTTTTGAGGAGATTAAATTCTAAACCCTGATTAGTTTTAATAGATGGAATTTATTTTATGTATAGAATGTTTGATGAAATTTTGTGCAATGTGGTGCATCTAATAAAGCTTTAATTATATTTTTTCTTTGAGCGAATTAGAGGTTTGAGTAAGATTGTTTTCTGGAGTGTTAAAACATAAATTCTTAAGGAATAGATAAGTCATTACTCAGATGAGTCATTACATCGTATATCATATATAAATTCATTCAAGTATTCATTATTATGACACTGTGCACATTACATTTAATGCAAACTCTAGGGTTGTGCCATTGTAGGATTTTACTTAAATCTAAATGGTTCACGAGGAGATAAAAAAGAAAAAAAAAACATGTTTAATTGCCAGAACATAACTAAAATAGATTTATAACAGTAGGCTTGTGCTAAGAGTCAACTATGTAGAGATGAATCAAGGATAATTTTATTTATAAGAAATTAAAAACAAAAGTAATTTGATAAATATAAATAAATATTTGCAAAAAAGATTTGAGTATGTATATATTGCCGTAGAACCTCAAATTTGAGTAGAGTTGGTTTAAAACTATATTAGTAATTCTCTTTATTGCATTGTTATATATATATAGACTAGCTGTTTTTGCATGTATTATTATTTGGGAGACTTGTATATTATGTCATTTTCATTATAGAACAACTTTTTCATGTTTATCAATTCATGTATCTTTTTCTGGCTTTCATTTACTTTTGACTTAGCTTCCAAAAATGTTTTGAAGTTTTTGAAGTTTTAAATTTCATTTATAAATGAGAAAGAAATGTTTGTTTTATTAAGGCTGGGTAGTTCTTTTTTTACTTAGTAAAGATAGCTATTTACCTTGCATAAAAATAAATTATAATACCAATTTGGTAAATCATTGAATTATGTTTAAAAGGCCCTTGGATAAATATATTTTAGATGTATTGTCTCGACATTAGATTTAAATTACATTGCTTAATATTTTATTAAGACTGTTGAGATGTAACTTGTTGATCTTGCAAAAGGGATAACATTTTTTTAGGTGAATAAAACTTAAGTTTCTTGATTATTAATAAAATTCTACTTTTGTGATTAAATTATTTTATTGAATAGATTTTTTTATGGATGGATATGTTAGAATTTCTAACTCAACCATATTTGGTAAAAGTAATATTTAGGCTCTTATCAAATGTACACATAATTATATATATTTAGCATTGAAAGTGCCTTGTGGCTATCTAGTGAATATTTTATGATTGGATCTTAGTGAAGGGATAATTTATGAATCCCTTTCTTGGTAAAAATGAGTTGAATGATTTATGTATTTTAATTATTATTCTTAATACAGATGTTTGAATTAGGAAGGAGCCATGCTATATTGCTTGAGTTAGTCCTCTACTCTCGTGTACTATAGTCCCCTTTCAACATGTGTTGCGTCAATAGATCATTCATGTTAAAACATACATGGCTTAAGTTTTATCCTTGAGGAAATATAAGTTTATACCCTATAGTTTAGTTAATTATGGTTGTGCAAGTTGGATGTGATCTTAAAATATTTTCCTATAAAAACTTTGGAGATCCTATTTGATTGCCTAGTGATAATATTTTACCTCAAACTATGATTATTGCGTGGATTAGTGAAATTGAGGATATGTGTGAAAAAATGTCAAATGTTGAGATTATTGCATCTTTTATTGGATAAACAAATTGATTTTTAAAATTCAAAGTTTTCCAAACTACTAAGGCTCTACACTTTCACGTAGCCAAGGCCATCTAGGATGAGCCCTCGAGGCATAGGTTGGGCCCTTAGGACCTATCTTCTTCACTCTTTCATTGTAATTTTACTCTAGAAAAAAATGTACTCTAACTGTTTTACAAATTATAATGTATTATCTTATGAAATCTTGCTGCTTTGTTCTTTGCACTTAGTTATTGCCATTCTATATGGGTGTTTTATTGGATCAACCTTGATGTATGTTATGTGTATTTGTGTTGTGTCCAAGTTAGCATGTTGTGGGAATTACATTAGGTATCAAAGCAAGATTTTTCTAACTCTGGGAACTCTGGGAAGTATTTGTACGGGATAACCTTGAGAGTGCATATGTCTTGTCTATTTTGTAGTCCTTGTGTTTATTACCCTTTTATATGGACTAGAATGATGATCTGTCTTCTCATGTGCTATGATTGTTTTCATTTTAGTTGATCTTGGATTAGTATGTGAATGTTCTAGTATTAGTGCATGTGAACTTTAACATACATAGTAAGGCTTTAGCTAAATTTTGTGATGCCTTGGGTAGCTTATAGTTAAATTTCTATTATTAATTAAAATATGATAAAATGGGTGTCATTGTAAATGTACTTACATAGAGCTTTGTGCAAGATAAGTTGATTAATATGGAATAACATAATTATATTGTTTGGTGATTTGAAGATTGATTGACTTGAAAGAATTTCGTAGTGCTCTTAGATCAAGTTAGCATATACATGATGACCTATGGAGTATTATTTGAAATGAGATCCATTGCATAATAGATTATATATAAAATTTTATCCCCTACATTATGTAATGAACTAGAAGGGAGTGATGTTTTTCTTTGTACTATATTGTGAATGTTAGCAACCACTAGAGTAATTATCCCTAATGATGTTGTGGTGTTGAACATTCATAATGTGGATATGTGTTGTGATGTCTGAATGCCAGTGAATGTTGTAGTCATACCCCAAGAATGAGTTGTACAGGGTATCCGACTTGAAGAGAAGGGTATTATAGACATATTGTGTGATGCACTTATGCATGCCCTTTGTGATAATTTTACATGTGTGAATAATTGTGTTGGCCTAGCATGGAAATATTAAAGAAACGTGTTTGAATACATGTTATGTTGAGATGTGTGAATCACCCTCCATGTTTTTATGTGTTGTGATGTCTTAGTGTCACCCCTAGCATCGGCCCTTCCACTTAGATGAGAGCACGCTAGTGTAACCAAGGGTTGAGGGAGGAGTGAAGGCCTCCATTGGGACAAAACTTGTTTTAGGGTGAGCTATGTGGCCCCTATTTGAGGGCATTCCCTCATGGTCACAATTGGAGTGCAGTCCCTCTTCTCCCTCAAATTAGAACCACACTATTTGGTTCGTAGTGCAAACCCTTTTTCCTTTCTATTGTTCCATGGGTAGAGGATGGACCCTAACGTGTCCTGAGCCTATACTCAATTCTAGTTATGGACACTTGATAGTTCATATGACCTAAGCATTGGGGACACTATGGATGTTGGGTAATTAATATCATCATGGATTTCTATTATTTATGGAGCTACTATCAGTTATGAGATACCAGCACTACATTGGATACAAATAGTGTTATAGCATTTGATTTTGAGATTTAAGATTCAATGCAAACAAAAGGGATTGATAAATTCAGACATTGACACATTATGTACTATCAAGAGGTTCAAAGAGATGATTATTCAAGATAAGTGGGACATGGTAATTTGGATGGTAGATTGATAAAATGATAGTTTATGTGTAATGAGATAATAGTGATTAATACTTTGTTACAAGGATGCCATGAATTTTGATGTGACTATCAATATAAGTCATAGAAGTGTATTGTTCTGTACTTGGAGTAAATGCACATGACCTTATATATGCATGATATCTCAGACACATGGTATATGATAATCATACAGGCTTGTGGGTTCTTCTTTCTAAGGTGGATGTCAGATTCTATAGATGACTCATTTGTGGCATATGATGGACTTTTATGTAAATGGCTGGAGTAAAATCTAAGTTGGAATTCAATGAATATTGTCCTTGCCATCCTTAGGATTGTACTTGTTTGTTTTACATTTATCAAAAAATGTAAAAAAAAATCCATGACAACTTCTTGTTTACTATGTTTTCTAGCAATAAATTGAATAAAAAAAATATCACAAACTTTAGAGCATCCTAGGAAAAACATGCACAAACAAGCGAAACTAACAAAACTGAAGAAAAAAAAAGCAAAATTTCTGCAGTCCTGCACATACACCAAATCTTGTTACGCATACACAATAGAGAGATGTTATGTACATTTTGAGACAAAAGTGAAACCATTTATGGATACCCTTTTTTCTCTAGTATACACTTAGAAAATAACTTCAACCTTGCAGATTCACCTTTGTACCATTTTCACAACATCACCTTTGCATACCACTATCTTGCTATCCAAACCAAACCAAGATTTTCATCTAGGCGTTATTGATACTCTACCAAATTCAAGCAAAATCTGGTTAGTTTCATAACAGAAGCAATCATCCTCCACCTCGAAACTAGGCTAGTATAATCTTGATAAAAAGAATAGTCTATATCAATAGTGGTGATCAACTATCTCTATTTTGACTACCTTTTAGCTTAAGAGCACGTTGTTTGGACAACATAGATCAATATAAAACCTTAGCAAAATCTTATCAGAAACATATTCAACCAAATTCACCCTCAAATCATTTTCATACCAAAACATCGAACCAAGTCCACCAAGTCTCACAATCCAACTTCACCCACATCTCAAACTTGCATGGTTCAAACTAGGTCCCAATTGAAACAAAAGAAAAAAATGGGTTCCATTCACAATAGTGGGTATGATTTTGATGAAGAGGAAATTAACCAACAAGAAATCCTTAAACACCTCTAAGATCCAAGATTTCAAAAGATAATGGATTGGGTCGTTGCCACGGATCCTCATAAATATTTTCTAATGCTAGCTCAATAAGGAGCTAAGTTGCCCTCCAATTTTGATGTCTCAAACCTAAGAGAGAACAACTCCTCAAATGAAGCCGAGTCTTCAAAAGATGGCTCCAAAAATGACAAATATGCCTCCAAAACTAACAAAGATGCTTCTAAATTGGAAAAGGCTAAGGATACACCCAATCCCTTGGACACATTAACAACACAAATCCAAGCCTTGCAAAAATAGTTGGTGGACATCCAAAGTGGGACAACTACAAAACACTACTCCCTTGAGGATATCTCACCTTATCCATTTGATAAATCTTTTCTCATGAAACCTTTTCCCTCAAGGTTTGAGGTTCCAAAATTTGACAAATATAGAGCAAAAGGTGATCCAAGAGATCATATAAGGGAATTTAGTGTCATATGTCTAGAAGTCACACACAACGAAACATATTTACTATTCCCAAGAAGCTTAAGAGGACAAGCTATGGAGTGGTTCTCTCGCCTACCTCCCGACATCTGCACTTTTGATGAATTAGTGGATAAATTTGTCACATGTTTCTCATACAATATCAAACATGAAATCTCCATGCTGGACCTTTGTAATAACAAGTAAAAAGGGGGAGAATCCTTCATCTATTTCCTACAAAGATGGAGACAACTTGCAAGCAAGTGTCCCTACCACATACTGGAGAAGCAAATGGTAGAAATGTTTGTACACAATCTATCCACATAACTAAGCTATCAAATCCAAATACAATGTCCAACTACTTTTAGTAAGGTCATTGAAATGGGGCTACTCATCGAGAAAGCCTTGATAGCAAAGGGGCAAATTATACTCTACAAAGACACCCCTAGTTCAAGTAATAACATGGACAAGCCAAGGTTTTGGACCAAAAACAAAAATATTGTAAATGATGGTGTTGTTGATGCTAAACATGTGGTGCCAAAGAAACCAATCTTCAATCTATCAAATCCACAAAATAACACACCATCAAACAAACCTCAAAACAATGATCCAAGACCTACAAACTTTTCTCCTCATCGAAAGTTTACACCATTAGGGGAATCGATTGAATCTATCCTAAGGAAGCTCATATCAAACAACCTCATAAAGCTTCCAACAGTGTGAGATTATGAACCTACATTTAAACCTTCTTGGTGGAAAGACTCTGACTTTTGCAAATTTCACAGAAGCAAGGGTCAAAACAAATGACTATCAAAGACTAAAGAACACCATCCAAGACTTAATTGATCAAAAGGTGATATCAATTGATGGACACATATCCAATGATGACCATTTGGAATTCAAGAATTTGCTCCCCAACTATGAGAAGGGAGGTTCTTCCAAGCAAAACAATAATGGTGGTAACAACACCAACTATACCAATGTGTCATATGATTATGTTGTTAACCACATCTCTGAAAGTGACTCACATGTAAATGTGATCACTATAAATAAAAAGCCTGATTGTAATGTGACCACTTGTGGTGGAAAAGTTACTCTCCAAGGGGCTCCGTCCAAACCATCTTCCACGTCCAACCAATACAATGTCCTTGACCAACTCCATGAAACACTAGTCCACATATTCATTTTGGAGCTTTTGTGTCTATCCCCATCTCACAAAGTCATCCTCAAAAAATCTCTCTTGGAAACTACCGTCCCAACCAATCTAGCTGAAGAGCAATTTCAGGCCATGGTAGGTCATCTAACTACATCCCATTTCTTATTCTTCACAGAAAAAGATGATGTCTATCACTTAACCACACAATGCATCCCTTCATATTGAAACCTTCATCCATAAGCATAAAATAAAATGGGTCCTAATAGATCGAGGGGCAGGTTTAAATATCTACACATTAAAACTAATCCTTGCATTGGAGTTTTTAGAGAATACCATGGATCCTAAGAAGAAAATTACAATTAGGGCATACCATGAAGAATAAAGAACATCAAAAGGAACCGTTGTGTTGCCAATAAGAGTGGGACTGGTCATGAAAGATGTGGTATGTCAAGTGCTTGACATGGAACTAGAATACAATATTCTTCTTGGTTGATGAAGCAGAGGGTACTCCCCTCCACCAAACATAAACTCTAATACAATATTACAACACAACTCACTTCCATTTTATTTAAATTCAAAATAAAAATTCACAATCATCAAACAATATTACATTATGTGCAATACAACATTTTTTATTCTTAGTCCTTTTGGCTGCTTTATCTCTTTCCTTTCTTCTTCTACTATCGTTGATGACGATCTCAATCTCCTCTATAACTCTCTAACTTCATCAGGGGCTGACCCTGCCTGTTATTGCCCTCTTTGTTCTACACTCAATCATATATCTATTTGATTATAGCAAACTTCATTCACCTACATCTGGCTGCACTTCTTCACAAAGTTCCTCTCATCAATTTGTTGTTCATCCTTCTTAATCTGCTATAGCACACCCTTCCCATTTGCCATTTGGTGGCCTTTTATATAGTTTGTGTTAGATGAAGATGGAAAGACACAAACCAAGAGGACCCCGTAACTGAGGTGACGTCATCTAAAAGAGAGGTAACTCTTTTAACATTTGAAATGTAGTCAAACAATTCCTTTATGCCATGGCCTCCCATCACATTCCTTCTATCCATCACGGATTTCAAAATGTTAATAAAACATACAAACTACAATATTGTTGAGAATCATGGCACCTCATCACCCATGCTTGGCTCTCTCCACTATGGAATAGCTGGTTTCCACTTACCAATATAATTTCTTCATTGAGCTGGTAAAGGCCATGTCATCGCACAAGGCTAGTGAACATTTTGCCAAGCGTTCTCATTTTCCAACACATTTAAAAGTTACATCGATCCCCCCATGGAACTATGTATTGCCTAATATTCACCATAACAATCCTTTTCATCTAACCTAAAAAGGATAGCAGAATGAGCTCCTAACTCCATTGTTGTAGATAAGCCGCTCTCATTAATATCTATTAGTACAACTCTAATAGCACCAATGGCACAGGCAACAAGCATAGTCATTAAACCAATTGGACCAGCTCTCAATATCAAACATATGTACTAGCTTGAATGCTAGTA
This sequence comes from Cunninghamia lanceolata, assembly GCA_027924645.1. Lineage (NCBI taxonomy): Eukaryota > Viridiplantae > Streptophyta > Pinopsida > Cupressales > Cupressaceae > Cunninghamia > Cunninghamia lanceolata. The sequence goes on along the minus strand of BSBN01000068.1, from coordinate 13,716,997 downwards.
GGGTGACAAACATGCACACCCACACTGAGAGGCCCACACATAACAACCTCTTCAAAAGACATTATCTGGTAATTTGTGCCACAAATATACATGATGCACCATCAACACTTTCATGGCCAAGTGCTATAGGTTCTTTTCATGAAATGTGGAAGCTTCTCATATCTCCATATGGTTTCTTTCACACCATGGAATCGACCAATTGCAATAGAATACATAGATGCCATATCTCCTTCACAGCATTTCAAAAAACATATTGCAATAGAGATGCGAAGCATCAACACTCAATTGTGAATATGACATCACCATTTTGAATTGAGCCAAACTTGCCAAAACAAAAGTTAAACAAAATAGAGATAAAATCTTTTTGGTCGATGCGGATAGCTGGTTCACCCGGGATGCTCTTGCATTAAACACACTGGATAGAAAATTTTGTGAGCATAGGCTCACAAAGCGGAGTTGAATGGTAAAACCACTCTTTTAGGTTGAATACAACCTGCAACAAACTCCATCACTGAATCACGTCTTCAAACTCTCAATTGATCAAGACTTCACATAGCTACAATGATCCTTTCAAGTTCTCACAACCACCTTCTCTACTACTCCACAGGTCATGATGGATACTCTCCATGCTTAGGAACAACCTGCTCTTATACCACTTGAAGCAAAGGGTACTCCCCTCCACCAAACAGACACTCTAATACAATATTGCAACAAAACTCACTACCATTTTATTCAAATTCAAAATAAAAATTCATAATCATCAAACAATATTACATTATGTGCAATACAACATTTTTTATTCTCAGTCCTTTTGGCCGCTTTCTCTCTTTCCTTTCTTCTTCTACTATCCTTGTTGACTATCTCAATCTCCTCTATAACTCTCTAACTTCATCAGGGGCCAACCCTACATGTTATCACCCTCTTTGTTCTACACTCAATTATATATCTTTTTGTTTGCAACAAACTTCATTCACCTACATCTAGCCACACTTCTTCACAAAGTTCCTCTCATCAATTTGTTGTTCATCCTTGTTAATCTGCTGTAGCACACCCTCCCCATTTTCTATTTGGTGGCCTTTTATATAGTTTGTGTTAGCTGAAGATGGAAAGACACAAACCAAGAGGACCCCATAACTAAGGCGATGTCCTCCAAAAGATAGTTAACTCTTTTAATGTTTGAAATGGAGTTGAACACTTCCTTAATGCCATGACCTCCCATCACATTCCTTCTATCCACCGTGGATTTCAAAATGTTAATAAAACATACAAAATGCAATATTGTTGAGACCTGTGGCACCTCATCACCCATGCTTGGCTCTTTCCACCATGGCATAGCTGGTTTCCACTTACAACTGGCGAAGGCCATGTCATCGCACAAGACCAATGAACATTCTGACAAGCATTCTCATTTTCTAACACATTTAAAAGTTACATAGGCCCCCCCATGGAACTATGTATTGCCTAATATTCACCATCACAATCCTTTTCATCTAACCTAACAAGGATAGCAGAATCGACTCCCAACTCCCTTGTTGTAGATAAGCCACTCTCATTAATATCTATCAGTACAACTCTTATAGCACCAATGGTACATGCAATAGTCATAGTCATTAAACCAATTGGACTAGCTCCCAGTATCAAACACATGTACTAGCTTGAATACTAGCAGGGTGACAAACATGCACACCCACAATGAGAGGCCCAAACATAACACCCTCTTCAAAAGACACATTGTCTGGTAATTTGTGGCACAAATATATAGGATGCACCATCAACACTTTCATGGCCAAGCACCATAGGCTCTTTCAATAGAATGCAGAAGCTCTCATATGCTCCATATGGTTTCTTTCTACACCATGGAATCGGCCAATTGCAACAAAATACATAGATACCATATCTCCTTCACAGCATTTCAGAAAACAAATTGCAATAGAGATGTGAAGCATCAACACTCAATTGTGAATATGTCATTATGATTCTGAATAGAGCCAAACTTGCCAAAACAAAAGTTAATCAAAATAGAGATAAAATCTTTTTGGTTGATGCAGATAGCTGGTTCACCTAGGATGCTCCTGCATCAGTTGACCTTGGATATATGCAATGCAGGCCGTGCCATCCATTTACCATCAATGTGTCAAGTTCCCTCACAATGGCCAAGAAATCACTACTCAAGGTGATCCTGATCCATTCCAATATTGCAATTCCATCTAATCCAAGCCCGAGGTTGTAATCCCCACCAACTATGCAGCTTCACCCTTTGCAGCTAATGTTGACCCAAGTTCAATACCTTCTACATCAAAATCCATGGAACAAAAATTCAAGATCAATGATAAAGGTTTAGAAGACTATTCCATTGAACAAATCTTTTGTCTCACACCATTACCTCTTTCACCCAAATCCACCCATCCATTACATCATTCATCTACCCATACATGTACAAAGGATGTGATCCAAGGATTGCTAGCAAGGAGTTGACCATGTCACCAAATTTCTATCCTTGAACCTACAAAAAACTCTTTTAATGGCATGTCCAATCCTACAACCCCATCATATAATCCACAACCCCTTGAGCCTATTGAACAATCTCCCCCGATGAATCCAAGTCAAGATCCATCATCCCCTCATGATGATAACCCTTAAGAGCATGTCAAGCCTATCCAAGATCCTTCCACTTCTATCCAAACAACCCATGAGGTATGTCAAGAACCTAATCCTAAGCATGTGAAAACATTTAGTCCTAGTCCTAATCAAGATCAAATTACTTTCACTCCACCCATCCATAACATTTATCTTTTCCATGATCAAGATATTACCTATGAAGAAGATATCCATGAGAAACTTGATCCTATACCTATACATGAGAAAGAAATCCAAATCCAACCCATCCATAACCTATATCTTTTCTATGATAAAGATATTATCATTGATGAAGAACCTATACATGAGCAAATTGGTCCCATCCATATCACACTTAATCCTATCTATGATCAAGATCCCATCTAGGATCAAGACCCTATCTATGATCAAGTGAACCATGATGATCCTCTTAGCCAACTTTATGCATTCCATGGTCATGAGCTTATTACCCCATCTATCCTTAATGCCATAACCATCCATGAGCAAGAAACCTCCATTACTCCTATCTATCCTCCACCTAGTCCTATCCATGATCCAACAACACACACTTTCCTTGATGAGACACTTGCCTCCCAAGCGCACATAGATTATCAAACCAATAACTTGGATCTTAGTGAGCATAATGATAATCAAGATCCTAATGATCCTCCACCATCCATTATCCTATCCCCTTGATTTCACTACCTTCATCCATGAATGTTCTTCCTTAGGAGAGCAACAACCATTATCTACCACTTCACCTTCCCCATCAAATATTGAGATCACATCTAGTGTCCAAATCACCCATAATCCCATTGTCCACCTCATACTCCAAAATATGAACTATCAGGGTAAAGGCTTAGGCCTTCACAAACAAGGTATTTTGGAGCCTATCCATGTCGAAGTCCCTCCACCCTCTTATGGCCTTGGTTATACTCCCCAAGAAAAGCAATCTCATGATGTTGGTACTTCCTCCATGCCTTCTAAATCCACTCATGCCCATCGTACATCCTATCATATCCCTAAAACATATGTTGTCATTCCCCCTCCCTTATCATATAAATCCCAAAAGCATGTGACCATACACCTTCCACCATGTAATTTGTCTCCACTCCTACCAACTCCTAGTATTCATCCATACACTTTACCTTCATTGCTTCCTACACCTAACACTCCTATCATTCATAAATACCCTTACATTTCTAATCATGACCAACAAATGCACACATTATGTACACATGAATCTTCCACTCATTCCACCCACCACATGGGATTCAAAAATAAACATTGGGATGCCTCCTTTTATAAAGTCAAAAATCCTAAGGGTCCTAATACCTTAGGAAATCAATCCAAAAATTCAAAGCAAAATCCATCTAAAATGCTATCCAAGCCCATACCTCCAAAAGCAAAGTCCAAAAGTAAGATGGTATGGGCCCCTAAGAAAAAAATCAAGTCAAATGAGGCATCCATCTCTCACAAAATCCCAAACATCCTTTTCCATCCATTCCATTCCAAAATCTCACATTCCTTCAACCCACAAGTCAAGCAAAAATAAAAAAAATACTAAGTCCATGTGGGTTCCTAAATGCCTAAGTCACCCATCTCCTAAGCAAATATCACCATTTCTTCCTACACCAACCTCCAATCACAAGCTTCTATGTTTTTCACGGTGTGTGCAACCATTGGTCATGATTCCTTTTCACACCTCCATCACCCCATCATTCAAACATTATCCTACTTATCTATCCTATCACTGTCCTATGGTCCATGCTTTTGCATAAATATTTCATCCATCTTCCTTACATAAGTCCTACATAATCCACATCATAATCCACTTTTGTTCCCTAAATCCACATTGTAGACACCCAAATTTGTTCATGTCTAGCAACACATTGTTAAATCATTATCCATTAAGCCAATTAATTAAATAAATTTTATTTATTTAATTAAATCCCATTCAATCCCATCCTCATCCTACTTAGCCAATTAATGAAATAAATTTTATTTATTTAATTAATTTCCACATCATATCTTATCCCATTCTATTCATTTATCCTATTAATTAAATAAATTCAATTTATTTAATTAATATCCAACTCATATCCCAACTAATTCAAATATTTTATTTGAATTAAACACTCATCTTTTATCACATTCCAACACTTGTCCAGTCAATCATGTGTTGTAATACAACTTTTATCTTTCACATGCACAACTATTGGGACCTAATTTTAGTATTTATCCACCCAAGCACACCTAAGCTTTATCTTCCCTTGCCACATGTCAATTGACTACAATTTCTTAATGTGCAAGGAAACCTAACTTAATCATATCTATCCATTTCATTTAAAGCCCTAGTTGATCCTAGCCATCGATTGGAACCAAGCCAAGCCTATAAAGCAAGACTCTTTTGAGCCATTTTGGACATGGGAGATGAGATTAGAAGGGAGGATTCTTCTTCATGCAACCTCACTCTGCTGAATTTTCATCTCAAGCCATTAGCCATCATCTTCAATCAATATAGCTTGCATCTATCAACCATCAAGCATCCATCATCTATCTCCTTATCAACGTTATGCTACGAAATCGAGCAACCAACACAACAAAGTGATCAATTAATCAAGCTCATCTTGCATCTTCAAGGTATTGAATTATTTGGGTTTAGGTTATGCATTTCAATTATTTGATCATTTCCATTTATAAATCCAATTTTTTTAATATACATTTTGGCATGCCCGGTGGGACTCACGTCCTTGATTAACTTCATTTTTTGGAGTTGTTTCTTTGAAGATCAGATTTTGCAGGTGCTTACGGTAAATTCTAGTCACTTCTGAGCGAAAATCTGCCGCTTTCTGTATCTCTGTGTCACTTTTACGCTGGAATCAGCCGCTTTTATCGCTCTCTGGATCGTCTTTACACCGACAGTTGTCACCTCTGGTATGATTCGCATAGCCTTTGTGTTAATAGAACTCACCTGTGTGTTTTCACTATTGGTTGTCAGTTTAAAACTGTATTGATCGCTTATGACCTAACAGTTATCGCTTTGCATTCATTTGGATCGTTTTTGAAATAACAGTTGTCGCTTTTAACCTTATGTGCATCGCTTCTGAATGGATAGTGGTCACCTTTAGATTATGCGCATCACTTATGAACTGATAGTATCCACTTTTGATCTGAATGCATCGCTTATGAATTGACAGTGCTCACCTGTGCAGGCTAGGGTTTTTGTGTTTCGACTGTCTTTTTGCAGATACAGATCATGTTCAGGCTATAAACGGTCACTTCTGGGTTTATCCGCATCGCCTATAAGCCTACAAGAGCCACATATTGTATTTTTCATGTCACATATGATCTACAATATCTTGCCTGTCACAAAATACGACTCGCTTCTGATCAACAGTGCTTTGCATTTGGGTGTTTTCAAGTCACATTTGATCTGCAAGGGTTCGCCTGTGGTAAAACCTGAGATCACTTTTGGACACACAGTGATCACCTCTGCCATCTTTTGCATTGCTTACAAGCCTACATGTGTCACATCTGAGCCATAACATATCACCTGCAAACAAATTCAGATCACTTCTAATCAACGGTAAATCGCATCTGGCAACTGTAACTTGCTTCTGGTTGCTGTCATTGTGCATCTTGGTGTTTCTATCATAACTTTCACATACGGTGGCCAAATCACACAAACAAGGACTCATTGGAAAGCTGGGAGGACAAACTTCACAACTGTATCACTTTTATTAGGTGACTACCATTTTACCATTTTTTTATTAGTCAAAGTTTAGCTTCATTGTAAACTCCATTTGCGCATAACTTGAGAAATATTGATCGGTTTTCAATGAATCTTTTTTTAAAATTGCTTAGGATCTCCTAAACTTTCTGTCTATGCAATCTATTTTTCTGTATCAAATCTTATCAAATCTTTTTCATCAGCTTTTATCAGATTTCATCTTTTTCATATAATCATCTTCTTTGCAAGTTTACTCATTTCTTTTTGGAATTGGTGACTTGTAGAGGCATCTAAGGAGCTGGAGCAGCATTGGCATCAACATCTATAGTAAATTAGATAGCAAATTAACTGGGTGCACTCATTCTAATCTCCCATCTCTTAATCTTTTTTGATCACACATTTAGACTTTGAGATTAAAATGAACTTTGTTTGCTATCACATATCGAAAGTGGGCATAAAATGAACAAGTGTTTTCCATCATATTTGGATTTGGATCTAAAATGAACAAGTGCTTGAATTGTCTTCCACACATCTCATTTCTAAAGGGGAAATTAATAACTGCAAGTGTGAATCAAGTGATATCTCACTTGGTTTGCTTTTGTAAACCCTATCTAGGAGGCCTGCTTGGAGACACACCACTCCAAGGGACGACCTCAATCAAGGCTGAATCGAAAGACACCCTCATTGGGAGTTAGAATCTTGTCACTCTTGGCTAAGCCCCAAAGAATTTTATACCTTTGGGAAGTGAAGGTGAAGGGTTGGTTACCCCTTTCTCCCGGTTATGTGGCAGGATTTCACTTTCAATTCCTTAGTCAACCTTGTGCAATAGATAGCCTAAGACCTAATTAGCCATGCCCACTTGACTAGACATTAGGCTTGTGATGTGTTTTCAAGTGCTTGCATAATCATCACATTTCATTTTCAAAGTCAACAATTGCTTATGTGTCTTGCGTGAGTGATTCATGTGTGTATATGCATAATCATTTGTTTGAACATTGCCAAATCAAACTATAAACAACAAGCACATAAACAAATCAATCTAAACATTCATCCTAGTCAACACACATCATATCCAACTCAATTTCATCCACATCATCCAAACAATCCACATCATCATCCAAATCCCTAAACAAGCACTCGCTAAAAGGACTTAAGACAAACACTTGGTGACAACATGTCTACACTAGAGGACCTAGAAATCAAATTCCAAAGATTCCTCCAAAATCTTTATCAAGGATCACAACCCCTAAACCAAGATGCCATTAAAATATTGCAATTCTTCCTTTAAAGAGCTCAACCCCACGCAAGCCAATCACCTCAACTGCAACACTTTGTAGCCCAAGTCCAACACCTTTTAGCCACTAGTCAAGCTCGACAAGCACAACAATCCTTAGCCATTCACTACCAACCTAATCCACCTCATAGCCACATGCCATATCCGTCCACTTCATACCAACCTAATCCACCTCATAGCCACATGTCATATCCATCCACTTCCTATCAACCTAATCCATCTACTCACATGTCATATCCATCCACTTCCTATCAACTTAATCCACCTATCCACCAAATTAATGCCACATCAACCTATCAACCTCCACCTCAAGATTATCCAATCCCTCATGCCACCGTGCCAATGCACTACCAAGCCCATCCACAAGGTAATCAAGTGATATCACAAGAACAACATCCAAGTCCCAATGGCCTTTTGTATATAAATCAAGTGAGCACAAGTCAACCTTGCCAACAAGATCAAATGCCCTCAACTTTGGGTCCACCTCAAGATATTTTGTCTACATATCCTATCGTTACACCTAGCCACCAAGACTATCAATGGCCTCCACAACAAGCACAAATGAGCCCAAATCCACCTTTGCAACAAGAAGCACATCCAAGTCCAAGTAGTCCCTTGTACATAAATCAAACAAGCCCAAGTTATCCTATGCAAGACTTAATTACCTTTGACAAGGGAGATACCAATCTAGAGTGGCCCCCACCATCCAATCCCATGCCAACACATGAGCCAACTAGTCCTATCCCAACACCACCATGTGATCCCATTCGTAGTCCATTAATTCCTCCATCTTCCAAACCACCAAGCCCTCCATTACCTTCATCACCATGTCATTCTAATCCTTCACCAAAGGATATGGCTGAGAGAGTTTTACAAAAGATGCTTGAAGCAAAACTAATTGAACTTCCTGAAGTCAACCCATGTGAAGAAAGTCCATATGATGAACATGATTATTGTGCATACCATAGGATGATAGGCCATGATACAAATACATGCCCCATGTTTTTCCCAATTGTTTACAAGGTGTATCGACATACAATAAGAAATCATGTCACATCATCCCAATCCCATGTATTACCCTCATCCAATCCAGATCTTAGCCTATCAAACTCAATTATCCTTCCATCCAATCAAAGTCCTAATCATAAGCCTACAACATCATCTACTATTATTGCTCATCCATTATATTGCCCATCCACTCATACCCTTGCAAAGGATGTGATCCATTGGCTACTAGCTAGGAATAAACTACCTCCATGTCAAACACCCATTCATGAGCCTATCAAAGAACTTCCAAAGGTCATGTCCAAACCTACAGTCCCATCATGTGACCTACAAGCCATCAAGCCTATTTGTGAACCTTCTATCATTAATCCAAGTCAAGAGTCATCATGTTCTCATGTTGTTGACCAAAAGTCCACTCAAGAGCATTCCACTTCCATTCAAGCAACCCAAGAGGTATGTCAAAGGTTTAATCCTAAGCATGTGGAAACATTAAGCCCTAGTCCAACTCTAGATCAAAACACTTTCATGCAACCCATCCATAACATCTACCTTCTTTATGATCAAGATGATACCTATGAAGAAGCTATCCATGAGCACCTTGATCCTATCTATAATCCTATATCTATCCATGAGAAAAATATCCACATTGCTCATATCCATTCTCCATCTAGCCCTATCCATAATGAGAAAACATCCACTTGTCATGATGAGACATTTGTCCCCCAAGTAAGTATAAAAGATCAAACAAATAACTTGGATCTACATGAACACAATGCTAATCAAGATCCTAATGATCCTCCTTCCACATCCACCATTGATTCCACTTCAAATTCACTATCATGTCATATTGGTCTTACCACCCTTATACATGAATTTTCTTCCTTAGGACAAAAACAACCTTTATCCACTTCACCTTCTCCATCTAATAGTGAACTCAAGTCTAGTGTTCAAACCACACCAAGTCCTATAGTCCATCGCATACTCCAAAACATGAACTACCAAGGTAAAGGTCTAGACCTTTATGAACAATGTATTTTGGAGCCAAACCATGTCAAGATCCCTCTATGCTCATATAGCCTTGTATACACACCCCAAGGTAAACAAGTCCAAGATGTTGGTAATTCCTCCATCCATCTTAAGTCCACTTTCCATCACAGCCCCCACCATCTAACATATGTAGCCATTCCATCTCCATCATCCTATAAATGTCAAAAGCATGTGACCGTACATCTTCGACCATCCACTTTGCCTCCACTTCTTCCAACTCCTAATATCCCTCCATGCACCTTACCACCATTGTTACCAACACCTAATTATCCACTCATTCATAAGTATCCTTACATCCCTAATCATGGCCAACAAAAGCACACATCGCCTAAACATGAAGCTTCCAATCATTTCATCCACTCCACCCACCCCATGGGATCCAAAATAAACATTTGGATGGCTTTATCAATAAAGCCAAAAATCCTACTAAAAGTCCTAAAAATCCTAATGCCTTAGAGCACCAAAGCAAAGAATCAAAGCCAAGTCCATTCAAAAAGCTATCTAAGCCCATACCTTCAAAAGCAAAGCACAAAAGTAAAATGGTTTGGGTTCCTAAGCAAATAGCTAGCAAGTCAAATGAGGCATCCTCATCCACACCTCAAGAATCCCAACCACCTATCTCCATCCAAAAGCCTACTTCCATACAAAACTTCCATTCCCTTCAAAAATCTCACAAGCAAAACAAAAACACTAAAAATACTAAATCTATGTAGGTTCCTAAATCACTCCATCAACCATCTCCTAAGAAAACAACCCCATTACTTTCTACACCACCATCCAATCAAAAGCTTCAATGTTTATCATGCTGTGTGCAACCATTGGTCATGGTTCCCTTCCACTTTGCAGGACCTCCACATAACTACATGTCCTCATCTTCCATCCACTATCCTACATATCTTCCCCATCACCTTCCTATGGTCCATGATTTTGCATAAGCCTTTCATCCTAAGTCCAATATAATCCACATCATAATCCACTATCCCCATCCATCTATCCTTGCATGAACCTTCCATAATCCACATCATAATCTATTATCCACCTAATCCATCTCCCATCCATGCAATCCCTTATCAACATCTATGAGAATAATGACATGGTCCATGCGAGGACATCCATCTCTAATTGGACTACCAACATCCATTGAACTAGCCACTTGAGTCCCTCCTATCCATTACCATGGTGAAAACCTGGCAAACAGGCACCATGTGTAATTGTCAACACATCTAAAAGAAAAAAAGAAAAATACAAAAAAAAAAAAAAGAAATCAAAATAGTAAAGAGAAATCCTTTCATCCAACGGTGAAAACCTGGTAAATAGGCGCTTGGATAAGTACCATGATGAAAACCTAGCAAACAGGCGTCATGTGTAGGTTGATCTTCTATGTCACTTACACTTGGGGGTACATTGTCTCATCCAACCTATCCATTTCCAAACTATTACCATACCATCCTGCCATCCTTAGCCATTACACCTATACACCTATCCTATTGAGTCTATTTATCCATCCTCCTGCCTTTTGATTTTGATGAAGACATAGGGGAAAAATGTTGAACCATGTTTGGATATTTCTTGACATACCTTCTTTCCAAACCCAGTCCTATCCATTGACCATTTATCCATCCCATTCAAACTAATCTATCATGTCATTCCTTGGTCATGAACTTTGTCATGAAAAATCCTAAGCATTACAGCCTAGAATGGGGCAAGTTATTCTTCCTATGCAACATAGCCTTTGGAGATCACATCCTAGCTCCCTTATGATCCATCCACTATAGCATATCCTTATCATGAGTTTTCCATCTTATAGCTTATCCCCATCTGTTTATCATGAGCTTTCCACTATAGCCTACCTATGCATTTATCATGAGGCAGGCATCCAACCCTTATATGGCCTATCCTCTCTTCCATCCCATCCAACTCTCATGATCTTGTTGTCACATTTACTATGAGCCCATCCTTTTCTCCATCCTTTTATCCATCCCTTGTACCTAGACTTGGTTTTTTTTTTCTTGTCATTGGTATCAAGCACAAAGGCTACCCAAATTGTAAATGCATTGACATTCAAAACATTTCAAAAAAAAAACACAAAAGAAAAAAAAAATGTCAAAAAAACCCAAAAAATCAAATATCCAAAACAACCCAAGCAATAAGATCAATCATCATCCAAAACAATCCACTCCATCAACATTCAATCAAAATCAAATCATCATCATCATCGATTCTTCCTATCAATAACATTCATTCATCCATTTCAATCAATCACTTCTTCCAATCATACCAATCAAATCAATCTAAGCAATGATCTTAAATCCAAGCCATACTAATCCATGTCAAGCAAGCTACTCAATCAAGGAACATTATCCAATCAAATCAACAAGTTTTGATCCTAGTCTTGTCATCAGCCCAATCAATCATCATCAATCATTATCAATGGGATATATTGTTCCCACAACATCCTTGTGTTGATCTAGGGATATAGCTTTCCCCGCAATGACAACACTATCATCATCAATCAAACAATCAATCATTGGTTTATGACTTGACACAGGCAATACCTTGTTTGTTTTGCATCCTTTGAGCACACTGAGAACACTTGCTTATGCTTAGATTGAGTGGATACTCCAATCATCACACCATCACTATCATCAAAACCAAAGAACATCAAGCCAACTATCAAAACAAATCCAATCAAAAAACAAATCAAAAGCAGCTCAATCCACCACATATCATCCCATCATCAACATTTCATCAATCAATCTCAATCCATAACTTGATCTTTCATCATCATCAATAAACAACTTCTTCCAATCAATCTATCATTCAATCAATCTATTTATAGCAATCCATCATCATCAAAATCATAGCACGTCAATCCAACCATCAAATCAATTCATCCAACCAAATCAATCTAATCATTCATTATTTCATCATCCTCAAAATCATTCCAAACAATGATCCAAATGCAAGTCAATCCTCAATCCATACCAATCAAGTTAATCAATCAAGCCAAGTTATCCAAATGCAATCCATGGTCTTGATCCTAGTCTTGTTGTAAGCCAAATCAATCAGCCAACTAGCCAACCAACTCAGCAAACAACCTTGTGTTGATCTAGGGATATAGCTTTCCCCACCATGACAACACTCTCAACTATCATCAATCAACAACCAATCATTGGTTTACAGCTTGACAGGGGCAATACCTTGTTTGTTTTTGTATCATTTGTGCATGCTTGCTTGCTTGCTTGTGTGTGTTAGCATTTTATCTTGCATTTTTTATCATATCCAAATCTTTCCAGCTAATATTCATATCTTGTGTATGTTGGAATAGCTTTTTGCACTATCCTTTGCATCTAAGGTCATATCATACCTTTTGTGCATTAGGACTCTAATGCTCTAAGTTTTCTTCCTCATACGTTAGACAAGGTTGTATTACGCTGGGGCACAAGACACAATGTCACCCTAGTCCTTATACCTTGGTGCATAACGTCTAGTGCTATATCAAATATCATGGTTGCTCACCTTCCATTGCAGCATAATGCATCCTTCATTTCTTATATCTATCCCCTTATCTTTCTTTTGCAGCCAAGCCATTTCTTTTTGAGAGCCTACTCGTGTTTGTCCAACCTGCCTATCCTCTCGAGGGGGCATCATCATCCCATTTCATCCTATCTTTCCATCATTATCATCACATCTTTCCATCATCATCCTTTTTCTCTATCCATACCTTAGCTTCTTTGAAATGATGTTACTCGACATAAATCTTATCATCTCAAACATCATCTCAAAGAGGGGCAAAATGTAGACACCCAAATTTGTTCATGTCTAGCAACACATTGTTAAATCATTATCCATTAAGCCAATTAATTAAATAAATTTTATTTATTTAATTAAATCCCATTCAATCCCATCCTCATCCTACTTAGCCAATTAATTAAATAAATTTTATTTATTTAATTAATTTCACATCATATCCCAATCATATCCTATCCTCATCCTAATTAATTAAATAAATTTTATTTATTTAATTAATTTCCACATCATATCTTATCCCATTCTATTCATTTATCCTATTAATTAAATAAATTCAATTTATTTAATTAATATCCAACTCATATCCCAACTAATTCAAATATTTTATTTGAATTAAACACTCATATTTTATCACATTCCAACACTTGTCCAGTCAATCATGTGTTGTAATACAACTTTTATCTTTCACATGCACAACTATTGGGACCTAATTTTAGTATTTATCCACCCAAGCACACCTAAGCTTTATCTTCCCTTGCCACATGTCAATTGACTACAATTTCTTAATGTGCAAGGAAACCTAACTTAATCCTATCCATCCATTTCATCTAAAGCCCTAATTGATCCTAGCCATCCATTGGAACCAAGCCAAGCCTATAAAGCAAGCCTCTTTTGAGCCATTTTGGACATGGGAGATGAGATTAGAAAAGAGATTAGAAGGGAGGATTCTTCTTCATGCAACCTCACTTTGCTAAATTTTCATCTCAAGCCATTAGCCATCATCTTCAATCAATATAACTTGCATCTATCAACCATCAAGCATCCATCATCTATCTCCTTATCAACGTTATGCTGCGGAATCAAGCAACCAACACAACAAAGTGATCAATCAATCAAGCTCATCTTGCATCTTTGAGGTATTGAATTATTTGGGTTTAGGTTATGCATTTCAATTGTTTGATCATTTCTATTTATAAATCCAAATTTTTTGATATACACACATCATAATCCACTATCGTTCCTTTCACAATTCACTATCTACATCATCCATTTTTCCTTTCATGTAATCCCATACCAACATCTATGAGCATAATGAGAAGTGATATGGTCAATGTGATGACATCAATCCCTATGAGGACTACCAGCTTTGATGAAACCAGACACTGGAGTCCCTCTTGTCCATATTCCACCTATCTTATTCAAAAAAAAAATTAAAACCTGGTAAACAAGCGCCTTGGATAAGTACCATGATGAAAACTTGGAAAATAGGTGTCATGTGTAGGTTGACCCTCTATGTCACTTACCCTTAGGAGCACAATGTCTCATCGACCCTATCATTTTCCATCCTATCTTATCATACCATCCTATCATCATTATCCTACATATACCTATCATATTGTTATCCTTTCATCCTCTCTTGTTCCTTTTGATATTCATAAAGAGTCAGGGTACAATGTTGACAAATGTTTTGGATATCTCTTGACATACCTCATCCCTTTCAAACCAATCCTATAATCCTCCTTTGTCATAAGCTTTGTTGTGTCAAATTGGTGTAGTCATGGTAGGAGGGTTCACAGAATAAACTATCTAGACCATGCAACAAGAGTAAACACAATGGAAACAAATCAAAGAAATAGAATAAATGCAGATTTAGTCATTCAGTATATCATAGAATTCGAATAGAAATCAGTCGGCAACATGTGGGCCGATAATTAGGGCTCACAGGCCTGATTACATACATGCACAAGATAAAGCTTTGAAGCTCCTTTGCATAAAATCTCAACTATGAACTTATTGATAACTTTGATAACTGCTTTCCTAAGGATCTATTACATCAATATATATAATCTTTGGACTAATAGGTTCCTCTACGTTGACCAAGGAAGGTCACAAACTCCATTGAAGAGTTGTAATGTGTGTACACAGATAGGCCAGACCTAAATGCATAAAACACTTCCTCAAATGAATGGAACAATGTGTGGGATCTTCAGGAAAGGTCGGCCATGAACCAAAGATCATTGAATGATGTGTCATTAGTTCTACAAGTCAAGAAATGCTCCACAAGTCTTCTCCTTCAACTGATTGTTTGAGACTGTCATGATGCTCTGTTTTGAAAATAGTCAATCTTCTGATAGCGATAACTTTCTGGTGACTAATCTAATTGCATTGAATTCTAGATATGATTTAGATGGATGAATGTAGATGCTAAGTCTAGATACATAAGGTGTGAAATGCAACTGCGATAGAATACTAGACCAAAAGCTGAAACTACTTCTGACTGAACTGCCTGAACTGAACTAGAAAATGAAAGAAACAAACTGAAATGCAAATATTTTTGGTTGATGCAAGATTGCTCTTGAACCAGGGATACTTCTGCATCAGACATTTGGGGTTATTGAAAAAGTGAGTCCCTCACTTTGCTAGGGCTAGGGGAGAACCAAGACGGTCCACCTCAGCCTAAGAAATCCATGATGAATGTTCTTCTGGTATGCCTTTCCACTTCACAAGATATTCTTTGTATTGTCTTCCTCTAGTGCTACATCCAACTCTGCTATCTAAGATGTCTTCAATTTTCTCTGGTGCTTGTTGTGGTGTTGTCACTAAACTCTGCTTCATGATATTGATATATAAGTCTGCAATGTTGAAAATAGGTGAAATACCCAGTGTCTCCGGTAACTTTACTTCATATGCATTTTCTGAATCAAAATTTCTGTGTATCTTACAAGGTCCAAACTTCTTCATCTTCAACTTGTTATATGTCCCAATTGGAAATCTTTCTTTTCTCAAGTACACCATCACTTCATCTCCCACTTCAAATACCTTATGTCTTCTCTTCTCATCAGCCTTTTCCTTATAATTACTATTCATATCCTCTAAATGCTTCTTCACCTGATTATGCACTGTCTTCATATGATCTAAAAATTCTTCTACTTTTGCACTTCTCTTATCTTCTGTATTGATATCTCTCAATTCTGCAACTCCTCTAGGGTTTACTCTGGTAACAATCGCAAAGGGTTTTCTTCTGCTACTTCTATTTATTGAATTATTGTATGCAAACTCTGCTTGTGAAAGAATCAAATCCCAACTTCCTGTCTTGTCTCCAACCAAACATCTCAACAAGTTTCCCAAACTCCTATTCACTACCTCTATCTGTCCATTAGTTTGTCGATGAAAAGTTGAACTAAACTTCAAATCTATCTTCATCTTCTTCCAAAAGTATCCAACAAACTTTGTGTCTCTGTTTGAAACTATACTCTTAGGTAATCCATGCAATCTCACAATCTCCTTGAAAAATAAGTCTTCTACATGCACTGCATCTATTGTCTTCTTACAAGGTATGAAATGAGCCATCTTTGAAAATTTGTCAACCACTACGAATATTGAATCATGTCCTCTCTGTGTCTTCGGTAATCTCATTACAAAATCCATGCTTATGTCTTCCCAAGGTCTCTCCGGTATTGTCAAAGGTTTATACAATCTAATATTCTGACTACTCCCCTTTGCATCTTGACAAACTCTACAACTCTACACAAATCTCCTAACATCCTTATGTATTTGAGGCCAAAAGTAGTTTTCACTTGCCAAAGCCACTATCTTATCAATGCCAAAATGTCTTGCCAATCCACCACTATGTTTCTCCTTGATCAAATTATCCCTCATTGAACTTCTAAGTGTGTATAACTTACTTCCTTTGAACAACATATCTTCTTGAATGAAATAGTCCAACCACTTACTCCCATCTGTCAAAACAGGTTCCTTACATGCTTTTTAAGGTTTTGCAAAATCGGTGTCTCCCTCTTACATGTTCTTCAATTTATCAAAACCCAACACTTCAACTCTCATCTCTGTCAACAAGTATCTTCTCCTACTCAATGCATCAGCAACTTTGTTTGATTTTTCACTCCTATGCTTCAACACAAAAGTATAACTTTGCATGAACTCTACCCATCTCATATGTCTTTGATTTAACTTACCTTGACTATTCAAATATTACAAAGCTTGATGATCTCTATACAACCCAAACTCCTTAGGCAACAAGTAATGTCTCCACTTCTTCAAGGCTTGAATTATGGCATAGAACTCCTGATCATAAACTGAATATCTTCTCCTTGCATCATTCAACTTCTCACTAAAATATGCTACTGGTCTACCTTTTGACTTAACATTGCTCCAATCACATTTCCACTTGCATCACAATCAACTTGAAATACCTTTTTGAAATCCAGTAATGCCAAAATAGGTTGCTCTGTCACTTTTTGCTTCAAGAACTCAAAACTTTTATCTACTCCTGATGTCCACTTAAAATCTTTTCTATCACCTCTCATTGTCCTTGTCATAGGGTTACAAATTGAATTAAAATTTCTAATAAACTTCTGGTAGAAACTAGTCAATCCATGAAATGATCTAACCTTTCCAATGCTCTCCAGTGTAGGCCATTCAACAATTGCTTTCACTTTCTTAGGGTCCATCTTCAATCCTTCCATAGAAATCACAAATCCCAAATATACCAGCTCTTCCTTCATGAAACTACACCTTTTGATGTTTATCAACAATTTCTCCTCTCTCAGTCTCTACAAAACTTGTCTAATATGCCACAAATGTTCCTACTTTGTCTTACTAAAAATCAAAATGTCATCCAAGTATACAATCACAAACTTTCTCATGAATTTCTTTAGAACTTCATTCATCAATCTCATGAAAGTACTCGGTGCATTTGTCAATCCAAAGGGCATCACTAACCACTCTGAAAGGAAGCTAGGTGTGCGGAAACGCTTCCTACACTAATCTATTGAGGAGAGGGCTATGCAAAATCAACTTTATCCTAACTATTACAGAAATGTTAAACCATTAACATGAGATATTGCAGAAAAACACAAGAGCCAGAAAGAAGACATAAGAAGAGAGACAGAGATTTACAGTGGGGAAAACCCTTATCGGGTGAAAAACCCCACACTCAGAAACCTGCACAATGTATTAACAAATCTGAAAGAATGTTTACAATAAACTTGCAATGCAAGATTCAATGGTCTTGACACTCGTGTCTGGAGTCAATCTAGTAGCATAACATTACCTGTAAACCTGTGATAAAAAATCCATCTCCAAACACCTGTTTAAATAGAACATACAAGGCAATTTTGGACCTTTCTTGGAATGGGCATCCAATATGGCATCTTGGACCAAAACCCATGCCTAGGGACACTTGGTCAACATTGTAGAATGTATCTGACACATGTCCACAACTCCCATCCCAAAGAGGTCGCCACTTTTTAAAATGGGCTATGACAGATGCTCTTATGACACTTACGACTACCATAGAATCTGTCATAGCGGTTACAACTTACAACAGTAAGAGAATCTGTCATACACATGCTATTAATAGCATATTCTCTTACAACACATCCTATTCCACCTTGGGGTGCCCAAAAATGCCTCATTCAAAGATGCTTCATGACACATGTCATTACCTATCTTACAAACTTCTATTCTCAACTCTTACATGTCATAGATTCGTCATAGGAATCCGTCATAACTGTTTCAGTCAAACATTCCTTACACAACATAGAAGATATTGACACATGGCAGAACATTCCTACCACTAAGTGGGATGCCTATCTCCTCATGTGAGGATAAAATACCAAGTTGTCACAATCCATGTAGGATTGACACATCATCGTGCCACATCCCACAATATGACAAAGTGGAATTTCCAATTATTTACAACATAGGCAATGAATAATAAATACAAACATTACAAATGCAGAGAATTACCAAGGTTGAGACACCTTAATTCCCAACACACTCATACAATCCTTCATTTATCTTAAAAGTAGTCTTCCATTCATCTCCTTCTCTGATTTTGATCTGATGGTATCCACTCTTCAAATCCATCTTTGTGAAATATCTTGCTCCACTCAAACAATCCATGATATCATCCATCCTAGGTAAAGGAAATCTATACTTAACTGTGATATTGTTTATTTCTCTAGAGTCAGTACACATTCTCCATTCTCCATCCTTCTTCGGTGCTAACACTATAGGTACCACACAAGGACTCAAACTTTCTCTGATTAAACCTTTCCTCAACAACTCTTGTATCTATCTATTCAATTCTTCATTCTTTGCCGATGTCATTCTATGTGCTGCTTTGTTAGGATAACTTGTTCCAGGTATAAGATCCATGTGATGACTAATACTCCTTATAGGTGGTAATCCTTCAGGTGTATTATCTGATATGACATCTTCATATTCTATCACTAGTTCTCTTATCTCCTCTAGTTGTGTCTCTTTAGGCTCCTTCAATGTTTTAGGTTTCTTAGAAATCAAGGCATGACACATATTCTCATATCTCAAACCATCCAAAAATTCTTAGGATCATCCTCCAAAGGAATCAAAGTAATTCTCTTTCCAGTTATTGTTATAGTGTATGTATTCTTTCTTCCATCATATATAGCTTTTCTATCATACTGCCAAGGTCTACCCAACAAGCTATGACAAACATCCATAGGCATAATATCACATAAGACTTCATCATGATAAGATCCAATATAAAATTTCACCAAACATTGTTCACTCACCAGTACCTTATGATAATCCTAAATCTATTCTATCTGATAGGGTTTAGGGTGTTTCATTCTTTCCAACTTCGGCTTAGTCACCATCTCCTCTGAAACTAGGTTATCTAAACTACCACTATCAATTACAACTTTACAACACTTACCTCTTGATTTTCATCTAGTTTTGAACAAACTCTTCCTTTGTGGTGGTTCCTCATTTGTCTTTGCTTGAGATAGTGCTCTTATCATCACCAATGATTCTCCTTTCTTAGGTTTACCAACTGAACTAGGTGATCCAATAGGTTCTTCTTCAACACAGGCTATTCTTCCACTATTTTCATTCCTCTTACTTGTACTACCATGATTACACTCAAATGCTCTATGTCCTTCACCTCTACACTTGAAACAAGTACCTCTGAATGTTCTCTTATCAAATCCTCTTCCTTCTCTTCTGTATCCTCCATTCCGGTATGCACTAGGGTTTCCTTTCTGATAAAAAATTCTGTCATCTCTCCGATAAGAATTGTTATTTCTGTCATCCTTCTTAAATGGACTGTCAAACTTGTTCTACTCCAGATATGATCTATCTCCTCCAGAAAATGTTCTACCTCTCTGAAACTTACCTCCTCTACCTCTCTATCTCTAATCATGCCTCATATTTAGCTTCTCTTCAACCTTCAAGGCAAACTGATATGTTTCTTCCAAAGATGTCATCCTTACCAGGCTTAGTTCCTCTTGAATGTTCAATCTTAGTCCATTTATATATCTAGCCACTTTCTCCTCGTTTTCTTCACTATGTCATGTCCTTATGATCATTTTATGAAATTCTTCAGTGTACTCCTTCACAGATTTCTCCTTTTGTCTCAGGTTTTGTAATCTTTTCAATAGCTCCAACTCATAGTCAGCAGGTATAAACTGATTCTTCAACTTTGTCACCATCCTATCTAATTTTGTAATCTTTTCTTTTGCTCTTTTGTTTCTTTCCAACTGAACTTCTTTCCACCATATAGCAGCATGTCTTTTCAACTTTGTCTTTGTAAATTTCACCTTCTCTGGATCTTTAATTTCCTCATATTTAAAGTATTCTTCCATGTCATTTACCTAGTCAATCAATTCTTCAAGGTTCAAATTACCAGTATAGTTGGGCACAACAAATTTAGGTCTCTTTCCAATCTTTGAAACAGCTTACAACATCGTTCCTTGATCTAATTCTTCTTCTACATCACCTCCTAGGGTTTCACCAATTTGTTCAACAGATTGAAATTCTTCTTCATCGTCACTTTCAACATTAGGTCTCTGTGTCAATCCTCTTTGCCTATCTTCTTCAATAGCATCCAAATAGATTCACATTGTTTTCATTATATCCATCATCTCATCCATTCTACTAGCCATTGTTCCAACATTAGCAACTCTCCTCGGTGACATTCTTCCTAGGATCAAGTGCAAACTGCCTCAAGTTTAGTGATCGGGCTACAAGGTGACAACTACCTCTCAATTGATGATTAGTTGTGACACAAGTGTCCTTCCTCAATTTGGTGATCTATCCACAACAAGATCTTATGAAATTCCCTTGCCAACTTTGCTCAATTCGCTCCCAAAGATTCAAACTTTCGCTTTGATACCACTTGGTGTTGTCACGGTAGGAGGGTTCAAAGAATGAACTGTCCAGACCATGCTGCAAGAGTAAACACAATGGAAACAACTCAAAGAAATGGAATAAATGCAAATTTATTCATTCAGTATATCATAGAATTCGAATAGAGATCAGTCGGCAACATGTGGGCTTACAATTAGGGCTCATAGGCCTGATTACATACATGCGCAAGATAAAGCTTTGAATCTCCTTCGCACAAAATCTAAACTATGAATTTATTGATAACTTTGATAACTACTTTACTAAGGATCTATTACATCAATATATATCATCTCTGGACCAATAGATTCCTCCGCGTCAGCCAAGCAAGGGCACAAACTCCAATGAAGAGTTGTAACATGTGTACACACATAGGTCAGACCTAAATGCATAGAACACTTCCTCAAATGAATGGAATAACATGTAGATCTTTGGGGAAGGTCAGCCACAAACCAAAGATCATTGAATGATGTGTCGTTAGGTTCCACAAGTCAAGGAATGCTTCATAAGTCTTCTCCTTCAGATGATTGTCTGAGACTGTTAGGATGCTCTATTCTAAAAATAATTGATCTTCTGATAGCGATAAATTTCTGGTGATTGATCCAAATGCTCTAAATTCTAGATATGATGTAGATGTTAATTCCAGATCCATAAGGTTTGAAATGCAACTATGGTAGAATACCAGACCAAAAGTTGAAACTATTTATGACCAAACTGCTTGAATTGAACTGGAAAATGAAAGAAATAAACTAAAATGCAAATGTTTTTGTTTGATGCAAGATTGCTCTTGAACCAAGGACACTCTTGCATCACAAATCCCAATCCTTACACCTAGAATAGGGTAAGTTATTCCTATGCGACATAGTATTTGAAGATCACATCCACCATATCTTGCGAGTACATCTACTCCATCCCTTAATGCCTATCCTTTTATCCAATCATCCAATCTTAACCCCAATGCAAGGGAATCAGAAACATGTCTGAGACTAAACTACTTCCTCCATCTTTTAGAATTTTAGTCCTCATGCCGCATCTATAAAATCACATCAAGATACCTATCATGGCTTGAGTTTGGTTGCCCTTACCTCCTTATCCCATTAGACTTTCAATCTAGTCCTTCATCCATCTTGTCATCTGTTGTGATCCTATCATTAGTATTGTTGTCAAACTACGTCACCTCTGAGCTATCATGTAGGCAAGGCCATCATTGATGGGCCCCCGAGGCTTCCCGTCCATTCCATCCCTTATCACCCATACTTTTATCCATCCAATTCCACCTAATTCCCACCATCTAGGTCTTAGGTTCACATAGTCCACACCTAGAACTATGTTGCCTCTACATCTTCACATAGGCAAGGCCATCATCGATGAGCCCCCGAGGCACTAGGTCAATCCCCTAGGGCCCATTTCTTCATGTCTATCATTAGTTCATCCATAATAAATTGATCCTTTACTTGACTGGGGGCATAATCCTTGACCTAGTTGGAGAATTAGATTCTTGAATGCTACAACTTAGAGGATAACAAATTGGATCATGATTTTATCACTAGATGGAAAACAACACAACAAGAAAGCTTTAAACATCATCTTGACAGAGAGACATTAAACTAAACCTGACAACGCCAACCTGCCTAAAACTATCAAACATGACTCTATCAGTTATTGCATGAAAAATATATCTATGGCAAGAAGGTTTAATGGTTGTTTAATTCTTATATCTTGATTTTTGTTATTATGTCTTTTTATGCAACTCAAGGATGTCAAAAACTAGAGGAGCTATGATGGGGGCATAATTATTTTATTTGTTTGTTGTTTGTGGGTTTATCTTTAGTAATGTCAAGCCTTGTCTAAAGACATGATCAACATAATGATCATCGAGGACATCAGAGGTCTAAACATGAAATAGGTGTAATCCTTGTCTGTTGATACACAAGAAATACTAAGGTCATCTTGGTTCATTTATACTTAGATTCTTATATTAAATTGCTAAATCAAAATCCATGTAAGTAATACTTAGGTCATCATGGTTTAATTATACCTAGATGCTTCTATTTTCTTACAACATTTTGAAAGCTCAATGATAAAACAAAGTACTTCAAAAACTTGTACAATAAGATGACAAAATCCACTATCATACATACCAAATTGCATTTCATTTCATTTATAATCATTTCATACATATCATTTTCCAAGTGGCTTAAGATCCAAGTCCTTTCTTTATCTACATCTCTTTTTTTACTCACCCTTTTCTCTCTTTTCATTTTGAGAGCACACCGATTATCCCCCTGAGGGGACGTCATCATCATCATTCATCTTATTTGCTAACTTACCATTATCTTTCCTTGTCACCCTCACTCTTGAGTGACTGGGACCTCACCAATCATCAATACAAGTGTCTATCTGATCATCAAATCAATCTGATCAATCCAATAAATCCAGTCAATCCAAGAAACTATCCAAATGCAAGTCCATTCTTAATCCATACCAATCGAGTAAATCAATCATGTCAAATTATCCAATCACAATCCATGATCTTGTTCATAATCTTGTCGTAAACCAACTCAATTAATCAATCAATTGTCATCATTAGTGGGATATGTATTTCCCGCATCTTTGTGTTGATCTAGGGATGTATCATTCCCCACAATGAAAAACACTATCATTAATCATTATCAATTACATGGCTTGACAAGGGCAGTACCTTGTTTGTTCTTATGTCATTTGTCCATACTTTCTTGTGTGTGTTATCATTTTATCTTGCATAACTTGTCATTCAACTCTTTCGTCCATCCTTTATTATTCTTGTTCATCATGAGATCGTCCATCGTCTTGTTGTAACATTCCAACCCGACCAATCTCCCGAGGGGGCATCCTATCATCATTAAACCTATACCAGGGGCAAACTGGGGGATGTATCATAACTAGAAAATTTTTATTCTTTGAAGCAATGTCATAAAACACATTGCATCAAAGAGGGGCAAAATGTATACACCTAAAAATGCCTCATGTCAAATTAAATAAATATAATATTTATTTTAATTCTTATTTCATCTATCAATTAAATAAATATTCTAATTTATTTAATTGGTTCATTATCCCAAAAATTAAATAAAAATCAATTTATTTAATTAAATCATCTAAATTCATCTAATGTCTCATCTAATTAAATAATCCCAAATTATTTAATTAATCATCTATCCTAAGTCTTAAATTCATAAATCCACATCACTTTCCACCTCACTTTACACCTCACCATGTTGCACACATAATTAAATATTTTTAATATTTAATTAATTAATTACCCTCACCCACGTCTCATTTATCCTCTAGTCATCCCTATTTCTTCTCCACGTGTGTCCTATTATTTATCAATCACCTTTATGCTCAAAGACACTTGTCTTTCTAATTCTAGTTCATCTCTCACATTCCAGCAAATCAAGAGTCCTTCCACAATCTCCTCAAAGACTTCCACCTTTAACTCACAGGTCATTTGTGAGCAAAATGACATGTGGCTCATGGATCCACTTATTCCTTTACCTTGTAAATGTAGTAGGAACATTTTCCATGATTATCTCCCTCAATTCCATCTTAACTGTACACATCACAGATAAGGGTAAGTGCACAGAGATGAGGGACCAAAATGGGGTCTTAAGTTGCCACTATTTTTTTAGAAATTAGGAAACAGTGATGTTGGATGAGAAATTGAAGATAGCTACACTCAAAATTTGAAGATGGAACAAAAACAAGAGTTGTAGTGTTCTGAATGTAGTTTCTAAACTACTAATTTTTTCCAAAAATGGTTGAGATTAAGGGGTTCAAAAGGGGGAGCACACAAATTGGTCTTTTTTTTTCAAAAAAACATAACATAGTATTTGGTGTCCTCCCCCTAAAATGTTAACTTTTTTTAGTATTTCAATAATCACTCTAGTGAGAAATTAGGTAACACCATGTAGTTTATCCCTGATTTTTCTGATTATTTTTTAATGAATAATTGATTTTTTAGTAATTTTAAAGTGGACACATCCTGAAAAATAAAAATTTGAGCATGTTCGACCCTAAAATGTTTGAAAACTAATCAAAAATTGATTTTTTTTAATTCATGTAGAATGGAGTCTAGTTTCTAAAAATATAACTTATTTCAATTTTTGATGAATGGTTAAAAAAAGTCAAAAATACTCGACACTATTTTTTGACAAAAACTAGACACACTAACAAAAGAAATTCAAGATGAAACACTAAACACACTGAAATTGTGAAAAAAATTACATGGTTAGATAGCTAACAGAGAGCTTAAGATTATGGTGGTATTTTTTTTGAGTTTTCATTGAAAAAAGTGCCATCCTAATGGGGAGCACACTCCAAATTATCTCTAGATTTTGCTAAAAACTCATAAAAACACGTCAAACAAAGCTGAGCATAGTGCGGTTGCCTTATAACGTGCTCGCGTTATGTGAAATCAATAATGTGAGTGTATTATCACATTATGTGATTTCATATAATGCGAGTGCGTTATAATGTGCTCGCATTATGATGAGTACAACTGGCAATCACATACCAATTGCATTTGCTTAAAATTTTCTAAAGCCTTTTCAACAAATCCATTTTTTGCATATCTTGCAATCATTGCATTCCATTATAGAACATGTCTTTGACGTGTTATGTCATACAATTGACATGCCTTGTCTATTCTTCCACACTTTACATACATGTCTACAAGGGCAACTACACTTCCTATTGTCTCTCTCATTCTATTTCTCTCCCCTCTCTATGTCCTACCCTTTCTCTGAGTCTTTGCTTCCCTCCCCTCTCTACCTCCCACCTTCTCTCTCACTCTCTTCTTCCCTCCCCTATCTACTGTCTACCCTCTCTCTCACTCTCTACTTCCCTCCCATATCTACCTCCTACCCTCTTTCTGAGTCATTGCTTCCCTCACCTCTCTACCTCCTACCTTCTCTCTCACTCTCTTCTCCCCTCTCTCTATTTACCTCTTACCCTCTCTCTCACTTTCTACTTCCCTCCCCTGTCTACCTCCTACCCTCTCTCTTAGTCTCTTCTTCTCTCCCCTGTCTGCCTCCTACCCTCTCTCTTCTTCCTTCCCCTGTCTACCTCCTACAGGCCTCTCCCACTCTCTACTTCCCTCCTGTCTCTACCTCCTATCCTCTCTCTCACTTTCTACTTCCCTCCCCTCTCTACCTCTCCTCATTTTTCACCTCCAATGAAATTTCATAAATTATCTTGTTTCCATTTCATCATCCCAATTTATATCCTCATCCATCTTTACGTGTCCTATTTTTCTTATTTCCATGTTCTTTATCGACAAGGGAGAGCGAGAGGGAGGAAAAGGGAGAGAGGATTGAGATGGAGGGGAGAGATACCTGGTGATAGGGAGAGAGAGATAGAGAGTCCTAGTTTTCTTGTTTTGGAGAGAGAGAGGGTGGGTCAAGTTTATGAGTTTAGGGTTGCTTAAGTTTAGGGTTTAGGGGAATTATTTAGGGTTTAGGGGTTTACGGTTGCTCAAGTTTATGGTTTATTGTTTAAGAGTTAGGATTTAGGGGCATTATTTATGGTTTAGGGGTTTTGGGAGAGAGAGAGAGGTTTAGAGTTGCTCAAGTTTAGGGTCATTATTTAGGGTTTATGAACTTAGGGTTGCTTAGACATTTAGGGGCATTAGTTATGGTTTATTAGTTTAGGTTTCTCAAGTTTAGGGTTTAGGGGAATTATTTAAGGTTTAGGGGTTTACGGTTTCTTAGGTTTATGGTTTATGGTTTTGGGGTTAGGGTTCAGGGGTTAGGGATTTAGGGTTTCTTGGGTTTAGGGGTTAGGGTTTAGAGAGAGAGAGTGAGGGGATTGATAGATATTGGGAGAGATAGAGGTTTAGAGTTGCTTCCAGGGTTTATGGTTTATAGGTTTAGGGTTTAGGGTTGTTTAGTTTTAGGGTTTAGGGGTTAGGGGTTAGGGGTTAGGGTTTAGGGGCATTATTTAGAGTAACTTAAGGTTTATGTTTTAGGGGTTAGGGGTTAAGGTTTAAAGGTTTAGGTTAGGGTTTAGAGAGAGAGGACTAATAGGGAGATATAGAGGAGACTGAGGGGAGACATAGGGAGATAGAGGGTGAGGTACATGGCCAGAGACATAGGCAGATAGATTGAAAGGTAGAGGGATGATAGAGAGAAGGAGATAGGGTTTAGGGTTGATTCAATTTAGGGTTGATCAGGTTTAGGGTTTAGGGGTTAGAATTTTAGAGAGAGAGAGAGAGATCTATGAAGATAGAGGGTGAGGGACATGGCCAGAGACATAGCTAGAGAGATTGAGAGGTAGAGAGATGATAGAGACAAGGAGATAAGGGTTTAGGGTTGATCAGGTTTAGAGTTTATGGGTTAGGAGTTTAGAGAGGGAGAGATAGGGAGATAGAGGGTGATGGACATGACCAAAGACATAGGTAGAGAGATTGAGAGGTAGAGGGATGATAGAGACAAGGAGATAAGGGTTTAATGTTGATCAAGTTTAGGGTTGATCGGGTTTAGGGTTTATGGCTGGTATATATGATGTATAGAATGGTGTAAATGACTAACATATTGGCGCTTATGATGTTCTAATGGCTCTTGTGGCTGGCAGAGGGTAGAATGACACCTGTGATTGGCTAGGTGTAGAATGAAGTTTGTGATTTATAGGTAGGTGCTACTAAGGAGCATATTGGCACATACGATATACAAAATGGTGCAAATGACTAACAAATTAGCACTATGAACTTCTAATGGCTCCTGGTGAGGTATTTGTTTGATTTGATTATTTTTGGGATCATTTGAGATGGAGTCTAGATTGATTTGGGATGGATTTGGGATGAAATGGATTGGTTTAGGGATGATGAGAGGTGAAAAGGACTAGATTAGGAACGATTAGAATGGTTTTAGGGATGGTTTGAAGTGGTTTAGTGTTGATTAGGGAATGATTAGAATGATTTAGGAATAGTTCAGGGATGCTATTTGACATGAAATCTAGGTTGATTTGAAAATGATTAGGGATGAAGTTAAATTGATTTGGAGGTGATTTGGGATGGTGTAAAGTGGTTTAGGGCTGACTAGAATTGGTTTAGGGATGATTAGAGATGAAATTGAATGGATTAGGGATGATTTGGGATTGATTAGGAATGAAAGCTTAATGTTTTCACGTTATAGAGATTGGGAGAGATAGGGAGATAGAGGTTTAGGGTTGCGTCTAGGTTTTATGGTTTAGGGGTTAGGGCTTTATAGCTTTAGCCTGTTGCTCATTTTTAGGGTTTAGGGGCATTATTTATGGTTTAGGGGTTAGGAGTTAAGGTTTAGACATTTAGGTCTATGGTTTAGGTAGAGAGGTGAATAGGGAGATCTAGAGGAGACTGAGCCTGGGAGAGATATCTCTGTCTCCTCTATCCCTCTCTCTAACTATACCTACCTCTCTATCTATCTCTCTCCCTGTCTCTCTATCTTGCTAGATCTCTTTTGATCCCCTCTCTCTAACTCTACCTTTCTAAGATCTCTCCCTCCCTCACTCTTTGAGGTTTACATGAGTTCAGGGGTGCTCAAGTAAATAGGGTTTAGGGTTTTGGGTAAGGGTTTATGGGAATTATTTAGGCTTTAGGGGTTTAGGGATGCTCAAGTTTAGGGTTTAGGGTCTAAGGGTTAGGGTTTAGGGTTTACAAGTTAGGGGTTTAGGGTTGCATGAGTTTAGGGTTGCTTGAGTTTAGGGTTTAGGGTTTATGGGTTTAGGGTTGCTCAATTTTTGGGTTTAGGGGTTAGGAGTTAGGGGTTAGGGTTTAGGGGCATTATTTAGGGTTCATGGTTTAGGGTTTAGAGGTTTAGGTTTATGGTTTAGGTAGAGGGGAGAATATGGATCCCTATCTCTATCTCTCATGACATATGGATCTATATCTCTTAATCTATCCACCGCTACCTCTCTCTCCTCCTCTTTACCTCTCTCCCCATCCCTTTACCTCTTGAAATTTCTCTCCCTATGTCTCTAGACATCTCTTGATTTCTTTCCCTATCAAGCTATCTATCCTCATAACCCCATCTCTTAATATACCCCTCTACCTCTCTCTCTGTATTTCCATATCTATCTCTCCCTTGCTAGATCTATCTCCCTGTATCTCCCCTCTCTATATATATGTATCTCTATATTTCTCCCTTTACAGACCCCTTTCTCTATCTGAATCCCCATCTCTCCCTCTCTCCATCTCTATCTCACCTATGCTCTCTATATCTTCATGTCTCCCAATCCCTCTCTATATATAAGATAAAGAAATGAAGAGAGAGAGAGAGACTCTCCCATGTAGATACAAGGTTACCTTTATGTTATCATGCTTCCTAGAACGCAAGCATGTTATAACACGATCGCATTTTGGGAAGCATGGAAAATGGTAAAAAAGAATGTGGGATCCGTGTTTCAGACCCCACATGACTCTTATTCCTACTTTTCACGAGTATATCAGACAAAAAAATGCTTTTCATGTTGTTTGACTAATTGAAAATCATTTTTATATCAATCCACCACCTTTTTTTCATTTTTCAATGTAGAAGAAGTGATTTTTCATGTTTTTGGAGAAAATCTGATTATTTAAACTGAAAGTTTCATGTTTCATATGTGATTTTTTTCAAAGCTAATTACCATTGATATATAGATTGAATTTGATGATATATGTTTGTTTTTTCCATAAATTTTAGTAATCCTATTCTAGAATTATATAGAATTCATATTCGAACTTGCGAAAAACAAGAATTTGAGGATTTTGAAGCCATCTTTTGGAGAATTGGTCAACTGCAATATCGAATTCTCAGGTATGTTAAATTTATGTCTATTTTAATTCACATATATATGTTCTTATGTTCTTTATGTATTTATGTTTTTCATGTTCTAAGATATATATGTGTCTAGGTATATCAGTTAGTTCAGTCAAAGAGACTCCAAATTCCTCATGTTCTGACCTTGTTTCGACCCTTCATGCCTTCATTTCACCTATTTTTAGCTATACAAGAGAAAAACATTATCAAAGACTTCATAAAAAAATTTTAGTGAAGAATTGTTTGTCATACTTGATGCAGAATGGCACAAAGGGAAGCAACAAAGTTAACTCTTCTCTGCCCACTCTCCCACTTCACCTAGTCTTCATCCAACCAAGGTCACACAAGTGGACAAATTATGGATTTGATATCCAGGATATTATTCAACCCTCAAGGATTCTTCCACACCTTAAGACAGGTCCACAAACACCTTTTTCATAGTTGGTTTGATCCCCAACTTCTCACAACTCTCTAACCCTTACTTGGCCTAATGAGGCTACTAGCCCTCCTAATCTAGTTTTCACTACACAACTTTCAAAAACCTTTAAAGGTTAGGCAAACAAATGGTGGATTCTAATACCCTTTATGGAACTCTAATAGACCTCCAAGCCTCCAGTCCCAACTCTACTCCAGTAACTCAACACACCCACTAGGTCTGTAGGCCTAATTGATCAAGTTAGGTCTAGATTACAAAGCAAGTGGTCTAATTTGGGGTCATAAAACTGAGATAGGAACTTGGATCTCTTTCACAACCTACAAACATCTCAAAAACCACCATCCATTTCCTCCACCTATCAGGTTTTCTCATTCACAACACTAAATTACACATTTTTGGTCAAATACATAGAGATATTTGACCTAGGGCATCACTCCAAAAATTGAGGATAGTCTTTCCCAACCAAATGCTTTTGTAATTAGGTAATATACATCCCTAGCCTACATTTCACTAAGTGGCATGAAGTTTCATTGGTTAGAATGCATTCTAGGGCAAATTTTGTATGACAAACCCTAGGAATGAGGGTTTTAGACCAATCTGACTTAAAAATGCAATATCTCCCTACTCAAATCACTTCAAGACCTCAAACTTGATGCATTAGAATCTAGACTCAACCTAGTTTCAGAAAAACTACATTGATCCACTTGGCCAATCTGTACAGTCTGTACAACAATAGAAATTTAGGGGAAAACAGTCAATTTTATTGGTTTTTGTGCCCAAAACTCCATACAGAAACTTCTCTCTCATACTGGAGTAAGATGTCAACAATATCAACCCATCCAAGTCAGTATGCAACTTGCAAAAATAGTTGCAACCATCAAAAATGGGTTGGGACTGACCAAATGTGCCATGACAACATTGACACCATTTGACACTATGGCATTTGGCATTCATACAAGGATCCTGATTAGTTCAACATGTCCAATGGAACCCAAACAACTACCATACTCCCTAAAACATGCCAAAACAATAAAACTACCAAATAGACTCAAAAAATCGTCATCAAACCTTCTAGGCCTAAGTGACACAACTAGGGTCCAAATGGACTAAGAAGGATTTGAGGTTTATAAGATTACCCCAAATCTCTTGACCATACAGAGTGGACCTTACAACCATGGCTAGAAAGCCTTATTACAGCACACACTGAACAAAAACCTCAAAATGCTCTTAGGTGCCCTGCACCATACTCCCCTTGTCAAACATAACTCAAGTCTCTTGAGTTGGGAATGTTGTCAAATGGGAATCCTACCTTCTTAATGGCTTGTCTACTCATCCAACTGGCATCTTCCTGAGGCTTATTGAGCCACTTCACCAAATACTCATACTAGGTGTGCCTCCTAGTCTATTTAGCAACCCTTTGATCCAAAATGCATTTAATTTGA
Source organism: Cunninghamia lanceolata (assembly GCA_027924645.1). Lineage (NCBI taxonomy): Eukaryota > Viridiplantae > Streptophyta > Pinopsida > Cupressales > Cupressaceae > Cunninghamia > Cunninghamia lanceolata. The sequence continues at coordinate 13,684,674 of BSBN01000068.1, read as the reverse complement.
TCAGGAGATGAAGGAATCAATTCTTGAAGTGTTTGATCAGTTTGTTGCTCTACAACAACTATTTAAGGATTAGATCCCTTATAGAGATAGAGGTTTGATACATTGAAGATTGGTGACAAGGTAATACCATCCAGTAATATGATTTTGTAGGCATTTTCTCCACATTTCCTTAGCACTTCACAAGGCCTAATCTTCTTCATATTTAACTTAGTGTGTTTACCTATAGGGAGCCTCTCCTTTTTCAGATGTACCATGACCAAATCCCCTTCCTTGAACTGAAGATCCCTTCTCTTTCTGTCAGAAGACTATTTGTACTTTGTAGAGGTAGACTGTAACTTCTCTTTTACTTGCTCATGGATATCTCTCATCACTTGGACAAAATCTTCAGCCAGTGCACTACTCTTCTCTAGTCCTCTAACCTCTTTGAGTTCTAAAATTCCCCTTGGGTGAGTGCCATAAACCATTTGAAAAGGTAACAGGCCGGTACTCTTGTTCACAGTGTCATTGTAGGAGTATTTTGCCTGAGCCAAAACTAAATCCCAACTAGTACCCTGCTCCTTAGTTAGGCACCTTAGGAGGTTTCCAAGTGACCTGTTAATCACCTTAGTCTGACCATCAGACTGAGGATGATAGGCTGATGATAATGACAAATTGGTACCTAGTCATTTCCAAAGTGTCCTCCAGAAGTGTCCTATGAACTTGGGGTCTCTATCAGAGATTATTGACAAAGGTAAACCATTTAATTTGACTATTTCTCTAAAGAAAAGACCAGCTATATGTGAGGCATCATGTGTGGTTTTACATGGAATGAAATGAGCCATTTTTTAGAATGTATCAACAACCACAAAGATGCTATCATGTCCATTCTTGGTCCTAGGCAAACCAAGTACAAAATCCATGCTTATGGAATCCCAAGGCTTTGAAGGGATATGTAGTGGAGTGTATAGACCTGCATTTCATGTATGCCCCTTGGCTCTTTGGCAAATTTGATAAGTTTCTACAAACTTTCTTACATCAGTTGGTAACTTTGGCCAATAGTAGTATCTTCTAACCAATTCTAAGGTCTTATCAATGCCAAAGTGGCCTGCCATGCTACCACAATGCTTCTCCTAAATGCTATTCTCTCTAACAGACCCTCTTGGGATACACAACAAAGTGCCTTTGAAAAGAAAGCCATCTTGTACCAAAAAATCACAAAAATTAGTATTCTACCTGCCTGTCATGGCTTTGCAAACTTGGTAAGGTTCCTTGAAGTCTTCATCTTCTGCATACTAATCTCTAATGGCATGTATACCTGTACTCTCCAACTGAATGGTTTGAACAACAAGATTCCTCCTACTTAAGGCATCGGCTACCTTATTGGCCACTCCCTTCTTGTGTTTAATTAAGAAAGTATATGCTTGGATGTACTCCATCCACTTGATATGCATGTGGTTTAACTTCTGCTACCTATTCAAGAAGCTCAAAGCATGGTTATCAGTAAAGACAACAAACTCCTTGGGTAATAAATAGTGTCTCCACTTCCTCAATGATTGGACCATTGCATATAATTCTAGATCATAGGTAGAATAGTTCTATTTTGCTTCATTTAACTTCTCACTAAAGAAGGTTACAGGCCTCCCATCTTGACTTAGGACTCCCCCAACAGCCCTCTTACTTGCATCACACTCAACAACAAAGGTCTTATCAAAATCAGGTAGTACAAGGACCAGTTGTTTTGATATTTTCTTCTTTAACAGTTTAAAAGCTTGTTGGCCTCATTTGTCCACACAAATAGACATTTCTTGCCCCCTTTTATAGTGTCAACAAGTGGAGCACAAATAGCACTAAACCCTCTAATGAACTTCCTATAAAAACTGCATAAACCATGGAAGCTTCTTACCTCAGAGGCTGTAGTAGGTGTGGGCCAATTAAAAATGGCTTCCACCTTTCTTGGATCCAACTTGAGGTTGCCCTTAGAGATGACAAACCCCAAGAATGTCAATTCTTCTTGTAGGAAGACACATTTGTCAAGGTTAATTCTCAACTTCTCCTCTTGAAGCCTCCTAAGCACTTGATGGATATGTCTTATGTGATCTTCCTTGCTATCACTAAAAACCAATATATCATCCAAATAAACAACAATGAACTTATTAAGGAAAGGTTTTAGCACCTCATTCATCAACCTCATGAAGGTGCTTGGTGCATTTGATAAGCCAAAAGGCATCACAACCCATTCAAATAGCCCTTCATTGGTTTTGAAGGCCATTTTCCACTCATCCCCCTGTCTTATCCTGATTTGGTGATAACCACTTTTCAAATCCATCTTGGTAAAATATTTAGCCCTACCCAAACAATCCATTAAATCTTCTATCCTAGGCATTGGAAATCTATACCTAATAGTAATCTTGTTGATGGCCTTGGTATCAGTGCATAGTCTCCATGTACCTTCCTTCTTTGGTGCAAGTACTACAGGTACTGCACGTGGGCTAATACTCATCCTTATAAGCCCTCTATCCAACAAGTCTTGGATTTGTCTTGACACTTCTACATTTTTCTCTAGGGTCAGCTTGTAGGCTGCTTGGTTTGGTAGGGTGGATCCAGGGATGATATCAATGCAATGACTAATCTCCCTCTTTGGTGGAAGGGCATCCTTACTTTCATCGGCTATCACATCATGAAACTTCTCCAATAGTTCCTCCACTTCTTTTGGTCCCATCCTCCTAAGAGGCTGCTGTACTTTGGTCTTCTTAGGATTTGCATCCTTGGGCTTGATGACCATTGCAAACATGGTACTTTCTCCTCCTTGAGGTTAGCCAAAACCTCCTTTTCACCTACCAACATAACTAAACTAGGAATGATCTTTTCCTTGTAGTCATCAATTAAAGGGGTCATTGTGAAATTTTCACCATTTTTAGACAAATGAATCACATTTTGCTTACCATCATGCTGGGCACTTTTATCATGTTGCCAAGGTCTGCCAAGAAGAAGGTGGCATGCATCCATATCTACTATCTCACAAAGAATCCTATCACAATATTCACCTATCTTAAATTCAACCCAACATTGTTCCTTCACCACAATTTGTTGGTCCTTGGTTAACCAAAAGACCCTATAGGGGTTAGGATGAGGTATCCTTTGCAATCCTAACTTATTCACCATGTCATTAGAAGCTAAATTCTCAGAAGAACTTGAATCAACAATTACCTTGCAGACTTTCCCTTTCACCTTGCAAGTGGTTCTAAACAAATTGTTCCTTTGGGGTTGCTCCTTGGTGGCAGGCATGATGAGAGACCGGTTGAACATGATGCATTCTCCACTCTCTGGTGTTGTAGACTTGGAAGAGGCAGTTTGGTAAGATGTGGTGCTTTGACAATCATCCTCATGAAGGAGCTGCACCCTTCTGTCTTTTTGATTTGCAGAATTATTCTTCTCCAGGCACCTAAAGGACTGATGTCCTATTTGATTGTAGGAAAAGCATCTTCCTATGAACACATTGGAACCCCTGCCTCCATTTCTTCCTCTACCATTACCTCTCCCTCTAAATTGGCCCTGATTAGCACTATTTCTGTCAACCTGCACTTGACAACCCTCTTGTGATCTGCCATCTTGGGGTCTTGAAAAGTTGTCCCTATTTTGAAATCTGCCTCTGCCTCTGAAATTCAGATTGCCTCTACCCCTGCTGTTTGAATCACCTTTCCTTCTTTGTTTGTGCTTAATCCTCAATGCCATTTGAAAACATTTATGCACTGTCTCAGGGTTAAATAGACTTAGTTCATCTTGAATGGAGAACTTAAGAGCATTTAGATACCTTGCAAGCTTTTGCTTTTCATTCTCAGGCATCTTGTGAAACTCCTTGGTGTATGTGCTCACATCCATGTCCTTCTGTCTCAAGTTTGCAACTTTTTGTGCAAGTTGACTTCACAATCTTTAGGAACAAATTGTTTCTTTATTTCAAGTACCATCTTCCTCCATGTAGTGATAGGGTTCCTATCATCCTCTATCCTCTCATTTTGAATGAAGTTCCACCAACTCAAGGTTGGCCCTTTCATTCTAGATTTGGAAATCCTCACCTTCTGATTTTCTGCCACTTCCTCACACTCAAAATAGTTCTCCATTGCCTCTATCCAATCAAGGCACTCCTCTGGGTTCATCTTGCTAGGAAACATAGGTAAATCAACATTACTATCCTTCCTACTCAACTTTCCAAGTGCATCTAGGAATTGTCTTTCTGACATGCCTCCTTGTGGCTCTTCCCTGGGCACTCCTTTTTCTTCATCTTGATCCTCTTCATTTGAATCTAAGATGACCTCTGGTTTCTTCTTCTTATCCTTGTCCTTCTTCAACTTCTCTATCTTAGCCTCCATCCTTTTGTTCTTGGCTGCTTGTTCTCTCACTATCTTTGCCAATTCCGCATTAGTCACCCTTTGAGGAACTTCCTCTTCTTCTTCTCTATCTCCCATCTCTTTGATGGCTCTGATACCACCTGATGTAGAGTGGCACAAAGGGAAGCCACAAAGTTAACTCTTCTCTACCCACTCACCCACTTCACCTAGTCTTCATCCAACCAAGGTCACACAAGTGGACAAATTATGGATTTGATATCCATGCTATTATTCAACCCTAAAGGCTTCTTCCATACCTTAAGACAGGTCCACAAACACCTTTTTCACAGTTGGTTTGATCCCCAACTTCTCATAACTCTCCAACCCTTACTTGGCCTAATGAGGCTACTAGCCCTCCTAATCTAGTTTTCACTACACAACTTTCAAAAACCTTTAAAGGTCAGGCAAACAAATGGTGGATTCTAATACCCTTTATGGAACTCTAACAGACCTCCAAGCCTTCAGTTCCAACTCTACTCCAGCAACTCAACACACCCACTAGGTCTGTAGGCCTAATTGATCAAGTTAGGTCTAGGTTACAAAGCAAGTGGTCTAATTTGGGGTCATAAAACTGAGACAGGAACTTGGATCTCTTCCACAACCTACAAACATCTCAAAAACCACCATCCATTTCCTCCACCTATCAGGTTTTGTCATTCACAATGCTAAATTACACATTTTTGGTCAAATACATAGAGATATTTGACCTAGGGCATCACTCCAAAAATTGAGGACAGTCTTTCCCAACCAAATGCTTTTGGATTCAGGTAATATACATCCCTAGCCTACATTTCACTGAGTGGCATGAAGTTTCATTGGTTAGAATGCATTCTAGGGAAAAATTTGGATGACAGACTCTAGGAATGAGGGTTTTAGACCAGTCTAACTTAAAAATGCAATATCTCCCTTCTCAAATCACTTCAAGACCTCAAACTTGATGCATTGGAATCTAGACTCAACCTAGTTTCAGAAAAACCACATCGATCCACTTGGCCAATCTGTACAGTCCATACAACAACAGAAATTTAGGGAAAAATAGTCAGTTTTATTGGTTTTTGTGCCCAAAACTCCGTATAGAAACTTCTCTCTCATACTGGAGTAAGATGTCAACAATATCAACCCATCCAAGTTGGTATGCAACTTGCAAAAATAGTTGCAACCATCGAAAGTGGGTTGGGACCAACCAAATGTGCCATGACAACATTGACACCATTTGACACTATGGCATTTGGCATTCATACAAGGATCCCGATTGGTTCAACATGTCCAATGGAACCCAAACAACTACCATACTCCCTAAAACATGCCAAAATAGTAAAACTACCAAATAGACTCAAAAAATCATCATTAGACCTTCTAGGCCTAAGTGACACAACTAGGGTCCAAATGGACTAAGAAGGATTTGAGGTTTATAAGATTACCCCAAATCTCTTGACCATATAGAGTGGACCTTACGACCATGGCTAGAAAGCCTTATTACAACACACACTGAACAAAAACCTCAAAATGCTCTTAGGTGCCCTACACCAATACTCATATTCTAGTGTATACATGGAGCAAAAATTAATTTTGGAAGACTGAATTTTTGTCCTAGGATGATATAGAAGGATTTATTCCTTAATACATGCATAATTCAATTCATTTAATAGAACCATGCGTGAAATGATAGTTTTCTTACAAAAATGGAGGAAATGAGCACCACAACCTATTTGACAAATTGTTACAACTCACTTTGATACCACTCAATCCATAAAAATATGATGGAGATTATGTATTTACTTCATCAACATAACCAAATTTTAGAGAAGAGAGTTATATACAAATACATAGATATACAAGCATCATGAAACGCGATGATACAAAGGGAGTTACAAGGAGATAAAACACTAAAAAGGAGGTTTTCATGAGTGTAGGACAGTCACAGGTCTATATAACAGTCCACTATGTCATGACAATCATGAAGTTGTTTTTAATTTATGCATTACTTAAGATGTCTTTGATCTTTTTTCACGAGTATCTAGAAGGTTATCTTCAACAATTAATGTTCTTTTGACTATCACAAAGTTTTTGGACTGGTTTAAGACTATTAGGATAGTCAATTTATGTTGATTACAGTCCCCTTCAATGGCATGCATTTTGTCATCCTTCAAAATCACCTCCATACAACTCATATATGTAAAAAATTAACCATACAATTCACGATTTCCAAACCTAAAATAATGATTTAATACTCATATAAGAGTCCAAACAGGGCAAGACAGTCAAGAGTAGTCAAGGTGATATTCTTAAGAGTTGATAGTGTCAAAGCGGGGCTTAGTATTAGAGATATACCTAAGTTACATAGTGATCTCTCAACACCTTATGGTTTCAAATAGTTTTGAAGTCTCTTGGCAGCCCTATTTTCCTTTATAGAAATACTCATGATAGTCTTGAAGAAACAAAACTATTTATGTACATCAGTCCACTATGACTATCATAGTATTAGAGTCTTTTGGAAACCTCCCCAACTTTCTCCTTCATAAGATTCATAGGCCATAATTTAAGGGTATTAAATTTCTTCCCTAAATGTCCTCTTTCCATTTAGGTGTATACTTCATGATTTGTTATTCAAGTGTATACTAGATATGACTTTGTTGTTTGTATTCGAGTGTATACTCTATGACTTGTATTCAAGTGTATATCATGACTATGTATTTGAGTGTATACTCCATGAATTTGTGTATTAGAGCATTTTGTGATTGGGAAAAAGGTGTAAAGAATCTCAAGGAGTTTTAAAGCTTTCTTGGCCATTATTTGACAAAGTGTGATGACTGTCCTAAATGATTGTGCATGACAGTGTTGGGGCAGCAATTGGAAGTTCATCAAATCTAAGTCTAAAAGAGTTGGTCGTGCATATTCCCTATTGGGAAGGGGACTTAGAAGGTCCTACAGACCTGAACAAAGGATTTTAGAACATTCTTCAAGGGTTAGACAAATTTTATTATGACTGTCCCAAGAGGACTAGTTTTACAATCATTGAGTAAGTGTTGGCACCCAAGCAAGTTAAGGTTTTCTTTTGAGTCTAGGTGTTTACTACCTATTGGAATCACCTTTAGAATGTCTTAAATAGGCTCCCAAATCTATATTGAGGTTTTTGAAAGCATCCCAAACAATGGAGAACATGCAAGAACAATTTGTCAATTTGTCAATTTGAGTTTGTCTAGGTCTTGTAAATATGACATCAATTTGTGTTTTGAAGTGTCAAGGCATGTTTTGATGTTATAATAAGGTCTAAGAGGCCATTTTAAACATATTTTAGGTCCTAGGAGGTTGTTTGAGGTTCATTTTTCAAGTATTGTAAAAGTTGTTAAAATATTGCAATGTGGTTTAAATGCAAGAAAGTGGTTTTGTGACTCTTTTCCACCAATGTGAACACTTGACAATTTGTGGATTAGATTTAGAAAGGATGTATTTCTTGTTTACAAGTTTGTAGAATGCAGGGGTGTGAATTTGTTGTATGTGTGATGATACCCTAGGCCGACAGAGCTATTGTTTTGACCAAATTAGAGGTACAAAGATAGGGTTTGATGGAAAAATAGTTAGAGGATCATCCCAAGTGATTGATTAAGCATGTGCAGACATAATTGAATGTATTTGAGGCATTAGCAAAGCAAAATAAGCTTGGGAACATAGACTTTCTATAAACCCTCATGATATAAGTATGGAATTGGCATTAACAAGGGTTTTGTAGTTTAGGGGTTTTGTAGTGTTTCCCATTGACAAAAAGTAGTGGGTGTTGCCACAGTAATGGGTTATACTTTCTGGGACATCCTGATTTTTGCTGAAATCACATATTTTTAGAAAATATAATGATTTAAGCCTTGAAAGGTTCCATTTAAAGGATTTTAATTAAAGAGGGTTTGATCAAATCCCCTTAGATTCAAACCCCCTTGGATAGAACCCTGCTAGTTTGAAACCATCCCTATAATGGAGTCTCCTCTACACCTATCAAAATGCTGATAAAAAACAAATTTTGATTTATCTTTTGAGGGATTGAATGAATTCATTTAAAATTTATGCTTTGTAAGTATGTAGTCCTTATTATAAGCTTCCCAAAAAATATAATTTTAAATATATTTAATTTCATTATTATATTTATTTTTTATTTCTTGTGAATGTATGTTTTTCACCGAACATCATGTTCTCTATTCTACACACATGGAAAATTAGTAAATTACTGAAAAAAATACTTAAAAATATCTATACACTAGGCATTGATGTCATTGTTTCAACAAAAGAAAAAAAAATGAATTTTGATACATATAGAAAAAGTTATGTTTTACGGAATACGCCTATGTTTGAATTATAATTGGTTTGACTTTAAAAATTAATTAAAAAAATATATTCACCAAAACATTATGAACTAAATGCATACACTATATATCGGTGTTACCAATCTAAATTAAAATGAATCAAAATTTATCCTTTGTAGAAAAAAAGTTATGTGCTACAGAATACACATTATTTAAAAAAAATGTTGTTTACTATTAAAAACCAGTTATCAAAGGAGATGTAAAAAAATTTACAATTTAACTCCAAATTTAAAAAAATATATATATTTAGAATCTACAAACAAAATCTCACAAATCACTAGTTCATATCATCTTCAAATTCCTAATGATTTAGCGGCTATAGGTGTCAGAACGTGAAGATTTAGTTCAAAATATTGATTTCAATGTCAAGTTTGGCCAAAAAGTGTAACCCATTATTGTGGGATGACCCTGGTGGATTTGGACCATTTGAGGTCTATATTGAATACTGCAATTTAGTTTGGAAATTTGGTAGAAGGATTTTGTGGAGTTGCTTTGGAAAATAGGGTTAATTGCCCCTTTCTAGGAAACAGAATAGTCAAATTTTGGGGCTTGTGTTGTAAAATGACCTATACTTGTTTTAGGATATGTTTTAGATGAGCTTAAAGGGTATCCAAAAGTGTCAATAGTTTTGGGTTTCAGTGCCCACCCTAAGAGAAAAGTTCTGACAGTCCATTTTGGAGGGCTACTAGCATTAGGATAGTCAAAGAAAGGACCTATGGTAGAAGCATTTAAGTTACATGAGGGGTGTTGATACATTGAATTAGTCTACATTAACTTGGAAAAGGTCTGCCAAGTGATAAACAAAGCAATAAGTTGTTGGTTCTTAATTTGATGGTATGTTTGCCATGTTGCCATTGAGTCATGAGCCCATTGTTGTGAAATATGTCTCCTTTGAATTGTGTTGAACCCTTGCATTGTTTGGGTATGTTTTCATGAACTCCATCCTTCTTCTGCATCATTTATGACTTCACACATATTTGAGTGTATAGTCCATGACTTTGTATGTTCAAGTGTATACTCCATGACTGTGTATTCCATTGTATAATTGGTGTGTTTTGTGACTGGTAAAAAGGTGTGAAGAACCTATATGAAGGTCTTTTAGACCTACTCAAGGAGTTTTGAAGCTTTCTTGGCCATTATTTGACAAAGTGTGATGACTATCCTAAATCATTGTACATGACAGTGTTGGGGCAAAAATTGGAAGTTCATCAAATCTAAGACTAAAAGTGTTGTTTGTGAATCATTTATGACTTTGTATGTTCAAGTGTATACTAAATGACTTATATGTGTGTTCAAATGCATACTCCATGACTTATGTATGTTCAAGTTATCTTGATTGAGGTGTCTTATTCAGAAGTTTGTAAAACCTTGTTATTCATTTTGACTATGCTATTCATTGTCATTATAAAATTTCTAATTATCATTGTCTTATTCTTCATGCTTGTAGAAATCATCATCATGCTGAGAAAATGCGCAAAGAATCTAATACCAGAATAGCATGAAGTTGAGAATGAGAGAAAAAGAGAAAGAATGAGGTGAATTCAGGAAAGTAGGAAATTGTCAACCATACAAGAAGACATTCCACCATTGCCAATTGAAGAGGAACATGACATGTCTAATGAAGCTAATAAAGAGATGGAATTGGCGGCACAAAGGGAACGAATGCAAAGCCTCCATGCAATGAGGAAAGTGAATCTCCAAGTTGGAGGCACTCCATCATCCACATGTCAAGTTGAAGGAACATCATCATTATCTTCTCTAATTGGAGACACCCCATCTTTCATGGGTGAAGTAGAAGGCACATTTACATTTTCTTCTCAAGTTGGTGACACGCCATCATTCACACCTCAAGTTGAAGGTACATCATTTTAAACCTTTTCGCCTCCAATCGAAGGTACGTCATCTATCCCATCTCAAGTAAATATTGAAGAAATTCCTAATGTTCAGTCTACTTTACCAAATAAAACTCCTAGAATTTTGCAGAGGATGCCTAAGTTTCTAACTGATATTGATGAGAATGTATTGGAACCCATGTAGGATAAGATTCCCATGCGCACTTACCAAAGATATGCGAATAAGATATGGAAATTATTCTTTGAGAATTTAAATGAAACTGAAAGATGTCAACTCTTTCTTGAACTGATGAGAACTCTAAAATTTAGGCCCACTATGAAAATTCTTGGCCGAAGAACATTGAATGCCTCAAGTGAAAATCAATTGTCAAGAATCTAATGAGTGCGTATGAGAGTGTGGCTTCCACCTCATGCACCAAGGATAGTAATGTTACACGACGTGTCATTACATTGACAATTGTAAACCAACAAACAAAAAAAGCTTGCCTCATTAGAAAGACAGGTCAAGCATTGAAAATAAATAGAAAAACTCTAATGAGAGCCATTGGAAGATGTCAAAGAGTTGAGGATCCAAACACTAATAAATTGTGGGCATTCTTTGGGAGATTCCCACGAAAAGATAGTTGTTGTCAAAGCTTTGAGATCACTAATTGAAGACTTTTGGAAGAATTACACAAGGGTATCTCTGAATCAAAGGGATGTGGTAAGAAGGAGAATCAGTAGTCGAAATCGTGAGCCACATCTAAAGCATTTTTTAGATATGACTCAAACATAATTTTTTGGTAAATTTCTAGAGAAGTATCCTCAAATTAAAATTTCTCAAAGATATTTTGAAATGCTAAAAACTTTCTTTGTCAAAATAAATCACACATGCACTACTTGTTGTAGATTACATATTAAATTTTCTAACCATTTTGATGTTTATCAGTCTATATGTTTAGATTTGCATACTAACAATGTTTTGTAGGATTGTGGCATACGTGCCCTACCAACTACCTCAAGAGACTTCATATCAATAATTTTATGTGATAGAGAGGAAAGCCAAATATTCTATAGGAAATTATGCTTGGATGACATATGTCATCATTGCTGTGGCTTGCAACATATGCCAATATGTGAACATATGGAAATAACACATGTAGTTGGAAATGAACTAGTAGAGTTCGGCAAGTATAAAATAATGGCATACAATATAAGAGATGGTAAAGAAGGAAAGAGGTGTGAATATGTTATTCAGAAGATTCTAATGTATCAGTTTATGCCTATATTTTGTGACAACATAGTGTATGAGTATGTAAGACAAGCCCATAGAGCTTGATGGTTGGACTTGCAATTCAAGTTATGCAAGGACACATTTCCAATTGGTAGCATTGTTTTAGTAGTCAACTTTGCAGAGAACTACAATCTACAGCCATAGTGTGAGTTGCAATCCTAATATTATAACTCAACACAGGTTTCTAGATTTGTGTACATCACATTCATTCATGCGAATGATAGTACAGAGGATGACAGAAAGATCATAAGGGAGTATCATTTTATATAAGTGATGATCGTACGCATTCTGTGGAGTTTGTGCAAGGTTGTTATTAGGTGTTCTATAATGATCTAGCTAGAAGGGGCATATCATTCAGTCAGCATATCATATGGTCGGATAATTGTGTATCACAATTCAAGAACTCGCAGAATTTCTATTAGCTGAGTAGGAGGCATAATATTACAGGTGTATAGCATATGTGGAACTTTTGTGAGGCCGGATCAAGTGAGATACACTCTATCAAAAACTCAATTGCAAGTTCATGGAGTATACATACACGAAAGATGACGTGCTTTTGTTCTCCATGTACAATTCAAGCCTAGAATGAGTGCGAGTCAAGGGAGTGGGTTGACAAATGGCATTTCAGTTATCTTAGCCCACTTGACATGTATCGACCCCCGATGGAACTGGAATTGATAGAGATGGAATCATCAGTTGACTTTGACCACATATCAGATCTAGTTCAACCAGGTAATATATCTACTTACATAGTTAAATTTGAAATTCCTAATGTTATCATAAACTTTGTAGTATTTTTGTAATGTTGACTAATTTCATATAATTTTCTACACATATCATTGTAGGTCATGTTTATGCAGTTGTTGCAGATGAAGATAATGAAGAGGGAACATATTATTACTTGTGTCATTGTGTTGAGGCCAAAAAGAAATTGGAGTCCCTAGTTACAGATGGAGAAAACATCGAATACCCTACAAGCTTAGTGGTTGTTATTGGAACATGGCTTAGAAGGTACCCAAATAAGAGTATTAATGTTTGGCTATTTGAGGACTTTGACACACATCAAAAGATTCTTCATTACTCCAACCTTGTCGTGGCAACCAATGTTCATTTGATACAATATTGAGGTAGACCTTTGAACAAGACCTTATGGAAGGTGTGTGACATTAACCATGAGGCAATACTTGACAAAATAAAGAGTAGAGAAGACCCAGATGGTTCGTTGGATTAATTTATAAGTATGCATAAAACTTTCCTAGATGGTTACTTGTACTTTGTTTTGTATATAAATAGTAGTATGAATTGCTTCCCTCCAGTATATTTATGTCTAGTCAATTTTGCTTTTTGATGCTTCTCACAGGAGGTCACAACTCCAGTCTATCCAACTACAAACAAAGAATCTCGAGAAAAGATGATGGAGAGTGATCATTAGATGGCGGTGAGTGATCGATTATGTGATAGGTAAAAATCAAGTTAATAAGATCAAGCATAACAAATGTAAACCTAATCCTACCACCGTCAAAGAATTGAATCCAAGTGAAATCAAAAGCATGCAATTCAAGAACAAGATCACCTAGATTGTATGATTCCTTGTTTGTGATGTGGATTGCTTCTTCAACAATGAACAATTATGAAGATCAAAGCTGCCATGATAGATGAATGATAATGATAATATGCTAGATGGATGCTAAAATGCTCAATATGTTCAAGATGATAATGTAGATTCTATATGAAAAAATGATGGATGATGTAGTATGAAATGAGAGGGTTTTTATATAGATCTCAACCAAAATCAATCAACGGTAGGGATTTAGTGGCTATGTGAACGGTTGAGATGAAATGATAGTCATAGGTGAATGTGTAGAGGACAAGTGGAGGGAAGATAAGGCTCATATGTGACCGTGTACATAAAAAGTACTACATGTGAAAGATATTAAATAAAAGACGTAGTACCACACATGTTTTTAAATAAAAGAGGCATACATGTCAGCTTGTGATGACATAAAGATAAATGATAAGAGAAATTAATTAAATAAATAAAATTTATTTAATTAATAGAAGAAATAAGTGATTTAACGAAAATAGATAAATTACTCAAGTGTGTTAGACAAATGCAAATGATAGATAATGCAATATTTGATACTAATGATAACTAGGTGAATTTTGGGTGTCTACATTTTGCCCCTCTTTAATACAATGTTTGTTAGAACGTTGTGTCAAAGAAGATACAATGATTTGCTTGATAAACAAGGTTATGCCCCAGTGTAACTGGTAGGTGATGCCCCATCGAGAGGTAAGCCAAGCTAACTAGGAAGGGCTAGGTTGGCTCGCAGTAAGATGAAAGGCTAGAAACAAGCCTGGAATGAAGAAAATGGGGTTGGGTGGAGTGAATTGGGATGGTATAGAAGAAAATAGGCTATGGTATAGAAGAATTAGGGTCTGGAAAGGGGCTATAAGTGGGTCCCTCAAGGGCAAATAATCTCATTTGTGCTTGTTCCCTTTAGAAAATCTAGAGCTCCCTAGAGTGTTAGTGCTTCGAGTGTTGGAGAGCTATCATGATGGTGATTTCATGCAGTGATCATCAGGCTGAGTGAGTGAGGACACATGGGCAACCAGCAGGAGCAAACATACTGATATGTATGAAATTTTTTGCTAAATGTGTGTTTTTTTAATGTTAAAAGCATAATAAATGTACACTCGTCACCAGAAGTGACTAGGTTTAGGATTGGGGATTCAGGTCGCTTATAGAGGAAAAGTAATCGCTTATGGTAAATTGGGTCGCTTATAGGCACGGATTGATCTCTTAGGGTAAAATGAGGTCACTTATGGTCAGGTAGGTCAAGTATAGAAGTGAAATGCGCATATGGGAAATGCAGGTTGCTTTTAGGCAAAAAGTGAGCGCATAGTGTAATTCAAGTCGCTTATAACTAGCAGTAGCGCGCATATAGTAAATGAGTCCCTTATAAGCAAAAAAAGTGCGCTTGCAGTAAAATGGCTCACTTATTGTCAAAAAGATAGTGCATGTAGAAAAGTAGGTCACTTTTAGTAAAGATAGGCAATGTGTAACAACAAAAGTCAATTTTTGAGCAGAAGAGACTAATATGGTGAGTAGAATGATGCAGGATATACTACCACCGTTGTCACGGGAGCCACATCTTAGGGATTTGGGATTGGTTAGAGTGTTAGATGCAGATGAGAGGCTATTTTTAGATATCATTGGGTTAGAGCATGTGTCGAGATTAGAGCCAGGCAGGCACATTGAGGAATAATGACATCGATGGTTGAGTGGTGGAGGAGCGAGCACAGTTCATTCTTGTTACCAACGGGAGAGGTGACGATTACACTGGAGGATGTGTTCCTGATTATGCACATCCCGATTGATGGAGATAGAGTAGATTATGATCTTGACTTGGGTCCAGCTGCATTCAGGTGATTATTTGGGACTCCAAACATTGGGGCTGAGGGCTCAGAGATTCTGATGGCAAGGATGGAGGAGCTCTGTGATAGGTTGTAACAGGTAGTGGTAGCTATTATCAGATGGCTAGTTGGAGACAGATGGGTGAGAGAATTTCCAGTTGGATGGGGAACAGTGATGGAGGGGATGTTCTCATATGGGATGAGATATGCATGGGCTGAGGGTGTACTAGGGCAGATGTATCATTATCTTACCTATCAACAATGTAGGGGCATAGTTTATTAGAGGCGAACATTGTATGAGGTGGATAGGTTTATATGGAGACCATGGCTAGGATGTGAGAGATGGGAGGAGGAGGATATAGATCTTGCCTATGCTAGGCATGCTAGATACATTTTTAGTCGCGAGATATATATCATATAGTGCTATTTGCCCGAGAGGTTATTGAGATAGTTCGGAGTGCCACAGGCAGTACCAGTAGGTGATGCCATTTTTGGGAGGACTCGGCAGGAGGTATTTGATTGGGGGCCAGAGATAGTCATGAATACAACTTTGGTAGAGAGAGAGGAATTATAGCCAATGGCTTGATACTAGAGATAGGGTCCTACAGATCTAGGGACTTTACCAGATTATGATGCATACTGGGCTACAACTAGGCCAACTTAGTTGACAAGGCCTTGGAAATAGGGGAGATTGGGATGGAGAGGCTAGTTAGGAGGAGGCAATGATGAGATCCACCAGTCTAGCAAGTAGTACCAGTAGCTCCTGAGATTTAGGGATAGGAACAGACTCAGCCACATGTACTGGCACAACCATAGGTACAAGTTATAGGAGATGATGATGTTGGGATTCAGTAGCTAAGGCAGAGGATTAGAGAGGAGAGGAGATGGAGACAACAGGCTTAGATGAGGCTGAGGAGAGTAGAGATAGATTGACACTAGGTGGTCTTGGGATTGGGGTATATTAGAGCACAGGTTCAGGCTTACCAGGCACAACTACAGGCTAGAGTGCAGGGAGGTGATGGGCAGGCTGATGGTACACTGGTGAGGGTGATAGGAGAGAGAGATGTAGTTATGCAGCAGGTGCACACAGTTATAGCACAGTGATACAACTTTATAGTAGATGCAGGCTATGAGATCTGAGAGGGATGCATCTATATAGCAGGTGTAGGCGGTGAGAGCTGAGAGGGATATGGCTATGCAGCAGGTGCAGGCTATGATAGTGGAGAGAGATAGAACTACAGTTGCGTTGGGGACAGATGGAGCCGCTATGTATCCAGTGACATAGTTGACACAATCATAGGGAGAGCTGAGGAGAGCCCAAGGTGAGGCCGAGTATTACAGAAGCTTGTATCATGGAGCAGTACCTATAGAGAAGAGACAACCTAATTATAGGAGCAGGTCAGGGGCATCAGCTTCATGAAGGATAGGAGGATCATATCTATAGCTTCAGTGATAGGACCTCCTAGAGATGGTAGACTAGGTGCGAGACCTAGTACAGGTGGACAGGGTGAGGGGGCTGCCAGTAGTCACTAGGGCTACCTTGTTGTATGTTATTGTATCATGATGAGGGCTATGAGCTAGGTGTACATACTATTTTGATGGCTTATGGATAGCCCATGTTGTATATGTAGACACTTATATATTGATTGATTTGATGTATATATATATATGTGTGTGTGTGTGTGTGTGTGTGTGTGTGTGTGTGATGGTGATTTTGAGTATCTATGTGATGTTGTAATGATTATGGATGCACTCATGTTATGATGTTATGCATGTTTTGTATTTTCATGGTCTATTTGAATGTTTATGCAAATGATATGAATATGCAAATGGTAATAATAGAAATGTATCATGCTAATGGTATTACAATGATGGAAATGTATGATAATAAGGTTATGATAATGCAAATATATAGATGATAATGATAGTGATATGGACCTATGCATGCCTAATACACTTGTTTTGTAGGATGAGAAATGCAGAAAATGAAGATGGAGGGAAAGATTGATCTTGGTTGAGGTCTATATAAGAATATGATGAAATGGATAGATGGTATGACAAGTTTTAAAGTAATTTCTCAAAAGTAAATAAATGTGATCCTTATGTTTGATATAGCATATGGATGTTATGCACCAAGGTATAAAAGACCAAGGTGTCGAGGTATCCAATGCATAACTAGCGTACTACAATCTTGTCTAAATGCATGAGCTCAAGATGTTGAACTAACATACACAAGATATGAATAGCAGCTAGTGTTCTGAGATGGACTTTTATGCTACAAGCAAAGGTTTGAGCTTATCTCCACTACACATAATGACACCTTACTGGTTATATGTATGGAGCTAGTCTTAGCATAGAATAGTCTCAATGCATAAGAGACTGTTTAGCTTCTCAGATGCAAAAGATATTGATATGCAAGATGCTAATCCCAACATGTACAAGATACCAATACACAGGAAGAAAATAAGATCACCCCATAGTCACAGCATATGAAAGCAATATGAGACACCTTCATGTATTTCATATAAGGCAACTTTTGCTTCCTTGAAATCAAGACATTTAAGGAGGATACCATCAAGACTCTGACGATATAAGGTGTCTCCTAGGATAGTGTAGCAAGAGGTTCAGCGGATAAAGGTTTTCTATTGGGTATTAGATAGTTGAAATGGTAAGGTTTGATTATAGAGATACTCATATATGTCCTCGTACCAAGGTGAATTGGGACCAACAATCTCAGATATAAACTTAGACTACGGTACTTCAAATGCTGGGATCAGAAGCTATTCAACAAAAAATTCACACTTATGAGCATTGGCCAGCATGTCTAAAAAAGATCCAATCATAGCCATAGCATCTATTGCATTGTTTTGTATCCTTGGGATCTATTCAAAGGTGATACTATCAAAGTACTTCTTTAAATCGTTAACCATTACCTTGTATGGAAGGAGTTTCTCATCTTTTGTTTGATACTCATCTAAGACCTATTTGATGACTAATTGGGAATCACCAAAGACCTGTAATTGTTTAATAGCCCATTGTACTACCATGCGTAATCCTATGATTAAAGCTTCATATTCTGCTATGTTATTGGTACATAGAAATGCAATTCTGTATGACTTTGGGATATAATCTCCTTGAGGGGTGACAAAAAATATCCCTGCTCTTGATCCATGTTGTGTATAAGATCCATCAAAATATAGTTGCCACAAGTTTGGTGAAACTAGATGGAACAATTCTTTATCAGGGAATTCTGGACGTACTGGATGAATATCTGTGACAGGTGTTGTGGCTAACTGATCAACGATGACTTGTCCTTTTATGGCCTTTTGATCCACATATTGTATGTCAAATTCACTTAAGATCATAACCCATTTTTCTAGTCTTCCTGTGAGGATTGCTTTGGAAAGAAGATATTTGAGTGGATCAAAGTTAGATATGAGCTTTGTTGTTTGGTTCAACATGTAATGTCGCAACTTTTGGGAAGCAAACACCAATGCTAAACATGCTTTTTCCATACATGAATAGTTAAGTTTATATCCCACAAGAGTTCTACTAATATAGTAAATAGATTGTTCTTTTCCTGAATCATCATGCTGAGCTAAATGGGCACCCAATGTTGTTGTTGTTGAAGATATGTAGAGTAGTAGTGGTCGATCAAGTATAGGAGGTACTAACATAGGAGGTGTTGCTAGATTTTCCTTGATTTTGTCAAAGGCCTATTGACATTTTCATCCCACTTAAAAGGTTTACCCTTGCGAAGGAGATGTTGAAAAGGATGACACTTGTCTGCCAGTTGTGAGATAAGTTTGCGAATGCATTGTAACCTTCCTTGTAGACTACGAAGCTGCTTCAGATTTGATGGCCTTTTGATCCACATATTGTATGTCAAATTCACTTAAGATCATAACCCATTTTTCTAGTCTTCCTATGAGGATTGCTTTGGAAAGAAGATATTTGAGTGGATCAAAGTTAGATATGAGCTTTGTTGTTTGGTTCAACATGTAATGTCGCAACTTTTGGGAAGCAAACACCAATGCTAAACATGCTTTTTCCATACATGAATAGTTAAGTTTATATCCCACAAGAGTTCTACTAATATAGTAAATAGATTGTTCTTTTCCTGAATCATCATGCTAAGCTAAATGGGCACCCAATGTTGTTGTTGTTGAAGATATGTAGAGTAGTAGTGGTCGATCAAGTATAGGAGGTACTAACATAGGAGGTGTTGCTAGATTTTCCTTGATTTTGTCAAAGGCCTATTGACATTTTGCATCCCACTTAAAAGGTTTACCCTTGCGAAGGAGATGTTGAAAAGGATGACACTTGTCTGCCAGTTGTGAGATAAGTTTGCGAATGCATTGTAACCTTCCTTGTAGACTACGAAGCTGCTTCAGATTTGATGGTGGAGGCATTTCCATGATGGATTTTACTTTGTCAAGATGCACTTCTATTCCTTGTCGAGACACAATGTACCTCAACAATTTTCTAGATGTTACACCAAATATACATTTCTTTGGGTTCATCCTGACTTGATACTTCTCTAGTCGATCAAATATCTATGGTAGTACCTATAGATGTTCTTCTCTTGTCTTAGATTTTCCTAGAATATCATCAACATAGTGTTCCATGATAGTGTGGAAAAGATCACGAAAGATAACTGTCATGGCTCGTTGATAAGTGGCTCCGGCATTCTTGAGACCAAAAGGCATTACAACCTAGCAGTATGTACCCCATGGATAAATGAATGATGTTTTGTCTTGATCTTCCTCTGCTATTCTGATTTGGTTATATCCTAAGAATCCATCCATCAAGGATAGCATTTCATGTCTAGCTGTGAGATCTACAATGTTATATATGCTTGGTAGTGGGAAGTCATCTTTAGGGCATGCTTTGTTGAGACCTCTAAAATATGTGCAATAGCGAACTCATCCATCAGGTTTTACTATAGGTACCAAGTTTGAAACCTGTTGGTTTTTTCCCAGACTGGATGCTTATTCCCAGATTTCCCTACAAGGTAGCCATCAGTGATCAACAGGATCTCTGGGCTAGGGGCCAATAGTGTAGGAGATAGACTCTATATTTTACCTCCTCTTCTTCTTCAGGCTCTGCAAGACCTAGGGGGGTATTCCCTACTCAACATCCATGAGATACGCATACAAGGATTGGGATGCTATCAGAAAGCAGATAAGTCCTCTTGTGAGTAGACCAAAACTGAAAGATAAGAGCAAAGGGGCTAGCTTTGGGCCTATTTGTAGTTGTAGACAGAGGACTGAGGATCCTAAAACTAATTCTAATGTCCTAATGGTTGCTTTAGAGTTTGATTATGATTTTGAGTTTGGATGCAAAGCTGGACATGGCTGTAACACAAACACAAAGCAAGATTGGTGCCTATCCAGGGCCTGGAGTCAATAGACATACACCTGTGAATGATCAGCATGAACGGCTAAAACTGGATTTCAGGGGGATATATGTGATACCTGCCTTACAGATATCTCCCAAAATAGAGTGTTAAGTTATCTATACTTATGGCATCCCTACTGTAGTATACCCTTCCCAATGTTCAATCTGAAAATAGTTTAATCTACCCCTTGAGCAGAAGTTAAGAGATCAGACATTCAACACAGGAATTCTATGTTCTAGAGTCTCAAATATTGCTTAAATATCCAGACTCAGAAGAAAAATACATGCAATACTGAAGACAGAATTAACAAAACACATGCTGACATAGCATTTCTCATATAAAATTAACCATGAAATTAGTGGATTCATGCCAAAACATACAACAAGAGATACATAAACTCACAGGTTTAGCTGTATAGAGCAACCAAAACGAACTGTATTGTGTTACAGAGCCAAAATGTTCAACTTTCAACAACCTCAAAAATGGTAACACAGTCTGCTTATAATAGCCAGAGAGTGTACCACAGCAATTAATTACATGATTATGACAAAAATCCACCAGATACAGTCCTCAGAAGGAATGGTGCTCAGAAAATGTTAATGCAGCAGACAAAGGGGGGCCTCGAGCCACACGCCACTATCTGGAAGTCTTCATTCTCAATCAGGTAGCCTGATCACTTGTACCATCGCCCATACTCCTGCTACAGTCGCCATTAAGGGCCTCAACCACCCGCGGTCGCTTGAAAACCATTGCTGCAGTCAAAAAAGAAATTTCCCGCCAAAATGCTTCCTCGCAGGTTCAAAACATACAGGGGAATAATCCCACATTGGTGCCGTGGAGACAACTTTGGCACTTTAAAAATATGGCTGCATGCATACCAAGTGTCGAGCGTTTTGCTGCGCTCGACATACGACCCTTCGTCCATAGCCCATCGGCCAAACATATACCATCGGCCTTCCTCAAAAATCTCCCGCCGACTCCAGTTGTCTCGCCGACGCCCAGAAGCCAAATACCACCTATCGGCCAGACTCCCAACCATCGGAGCAACAAGAAACCCCTCCGCCGATAACAAAAGTCATGCCGACGAACGCAAACATACCTCGAATTACCATCGGCCAGACACTGCACATGTTACATCGACGAAGGCACAAAACACACCCCGTCGGGGAGACCTACCGCATCGGTAGAACTTGAAAAACTCCAACCGATAGGCCAAGCTCATGCCGATGAAGAGGAAAACCTAGGGTTTGAAAGAAGAAACCCTCCACACGCAAGCTCAATCTCCAGGCCAAAATGAGCACCAACAAAACCCATTCTAGATAATCAATAGGATTTATAAACTTTGCTTCTAACAACTTTTGAATCTCTGCCTTGACCAAAAGAACTATTTGTGGGTGCATTTTGCCCAATTTTTGTTTAACCAGTTTTGCATTAGGAGATACTGCTAGGTGATGTACAACAAGTGATGGATCTAGATCCAGCATGTCAGTATAAGTCCATGCAAAATTGATAGCTCTCTTTATGAAGAATGCTGTGGAATTTCTTCTTTCCTACTCTTATAGTGATGCTGCCAAATATGTGATCTTCAGATTCTGCTATGTGCCTAAGTTTATGTCTTGAGATTTTTCAACTAGCATTGTTGATTTTTCATGATAACCAGTGGTGACAGGAAGATCAAATCCCCCATCCTTGGGTGCTTCAGAGGGGTTTTCACCCTCAGATATGTCCTCTATTTTTACTTTTTCATGGTCAAAAGGTGACTTTTAGTTTTCACCTAGTGACCTATCTTTTTTGATTCTATTTATTTCACTTTTGCGACTGAAGGATTTGATGCTTCCACCAAAATATGCTAGTTTAGGGAGGTCCATCACAAAACTTGCTTTGTGATCACCCAATGGAATGCCTTGTCGTAATCCCATGAATTCAGCAATAGCTTCTTCATTTTCAAATGTGTCCAATATAGGTGCCCCCTGTTGGTCCCAATCCATGAGGTCAGGATATACAAGTGAAAGGGTAATGGACGAAGAGTTTTGGCTAGAGGAAGTGGTAGAGATCATGAAAATGGAAGTTTCTTGAAAAAATTTAGTGATATGAAGGGAGGAGTCGTCAATGGTATCTGAATTAGAAGTCTCTCCTACTGAAGAAGGTCCAACGTCCATATCAGAAATGCACTTAATGTCTTTGGAAGGCGATACCTTTGACTGATAGCCAAGGCCTTGGTTATTAAACTTCTTAGACACAACAATGGGTTCAATAGGTCCTTGTTCCTATGGTCCCAATCTGCCATGTCCTTTGTAAACCATGTTCTTAATGATGCGGAACCCATTGTTATATCTCTCCACTTCAAGTTGTACTTGGTCATTCTCATCATAGAATATCTAAGAGTTAATGTCATCAATGTCTTCATCATCAAGGAATCTACCTTTGATGAATGCTATTGGTGGAGCTTTTATGATAGCTATGGATGAAGATGCCTTAGATGTAGAAGGTTTTCCATGAGATTTGGGAGATAAGGGAAGAGTTCCAACATAGCAAGATTCTTGCAATGTGTACTCATCCGGACCGTGTTTAGTATACTTGATACTAAGATTTGGAGTGGTTTTGCTAGATGATGGCTTGAGTAGGGTGGATGGGTCCACATAGGATGAAGATGGATATGCTTCAGTGTTGATAGGAATATGGTTAGGGATTTGATATTTAGCTTGAAAAGCATGGAAAAACTCAAATGGATTGGGATCAGCATGGATAGTAACTTCAACACCATTATGTGGAAACTTGAGACATTGATGTTATGTGGAAGGGACAACTTTAAATGCATGGATACATGGATGGCCAAGGATAATGTTATAAGGAAGGTCAATATCAAGAATTTGACAATGAGTGTCAATAGTGATAGGACCAACTTGGATAGGAAAATGGATGATTCCTTCAGTATCTCTCTCAACATCATCATATGCTTTGATAGTAATGACCTTGGAGTTATCAACATCTTTCTCAGAATATCCCAATTGTTTTATTAGTTTTAAAGAACATATATTAAGACTAGCTCCACCATCCACTATTATTCGTTTGATACAGTGTTGGTTTACAAACACTTCTATGTGGAGGGCTTTGTTATGTGATGGGTTAATGGATGATCAAAGATCTTTTTCAAATAAGGTGAGATGGCAAGGAGCTACAATGCTAGCTACCATAGATTGAAATTCTATTGTATCGATATCATTGGGCACCAAAGATTCTTGCAATGCTTTATCGAGGATAGCTTTGTGGGCAGGGGATATGTGAAGCAATTCTAGGATGGAGATGTGTGCGGATGTTTTGACAAGGTGATCAAGGATATTATAGCTAGAAGATGACTGAGGAGAATTGATAGGGGCTCCTTGAATGGTAACATGGCCTCTTCTAGTAGTTATAGTAGAATCAGGTGCTTTGCCTTGGATTGTATTTGTAGAAATACAAGCTTAGTCAATGTGACCAATTGTGGATGATTCATAGTTGTAGTGGATAGAATTCCCTGTATGATGGTTACTTGTCTTGTCATGAAGTGGAAGTGGATTCTTGAAAGCATCAAGGTCATAGTTTAATGTTGGTTGATGTGCAAGTTGTGATGTTGGCAATGTGATCTTGATTAGACCTTGATTGATGCAATCTTGAATGACATGTTTTAAGCGCATACGACCATTTTTTTATGTCCTTTGACTCTATGGTATTCACAATATTGGTTCTCTTTGTACCAAGGAGCTTTGAAGAGCAGTTCACCGTTGGGTGGTGCTTAAGGTAATTCCTAGAGGTAAGTGAGAGAACCATTCAAGAGCTTGTCCCACTAAGCTTTGGGGGAATAGTCTTAAGAGATATGTGTCACCTTGAGTGACATTGAGACATGCAACATAGAATGCTCTAAGATGGTCATCCAGATTTCCTTTCCCTTTGTATTTGTCAAATTGTGGAATTTCAAAATGTGGTAGAAAAGGTGTCATATGAAGTGACTTGTCAAATAGATAAGAGCATATATCTCCTGATGAAAAGGTCTTCTTGTGTTGTCCTACCACCTTGTTAATCATTTGTTCAACATCCACTTGAGATAGTTGCTATTGTTGCAAAGGGGGTTGATGGTTCGGAGGTGAAATGTAAGATGGTGTATATTATGGTTGCTGTTGTGGAATATATGAGGGCATGACCATTTGTTGAGGTTGCGTGCTCACATTATATGTCAAAGGATTGGTATGTGACATGTGTTTGAGGATCGCTATCCTTGAGACATAAGTGGTGGTTGGGTATATTGCGATGGATTAGCTCCAAGATTTTGCATCACATGGTAAGTAGGGGATGGATTGGCGTTGGCGAATAGTTGTGGATTGAGAGTTGGATTTTGTTGACCCTGTTTCTGCATTGCAAAATTTAAACTTATTGTTTCCAAAAGACCAAATCTTTTCGTATATCAAAACCCTTTGCCAAGTCATCCGTTTGGTTACAATTCGCCAATGTCATATTTCCTACATCAGTCATGTTGATAATTTATTATTATGATGTCATTCTTTGTCTTATCTTTCTCCATTGAAGCTTTAAATAGCAATATTATGCCAAGACAAAAATTCATGGCTTAGTAATACTGTATTTTGCATCTATTTTTTTATTGTATGCTATGCCCGCATTAACTTTCATTTTTTGCAAAGTCCATTATGTGTTGGCTTTTGTTCTTCGCAAAACTTGTGTCAATTCTGGTCTTTTGCTAAGTTCACGTAACTTGTGAGTTTGACTAAGTTCGCATGCATTTTGGCTTTTTGCTAACCAAAACCAATGCGTATAACTTTTCAAGTTTGGAGAAATAAAAAGTGGGCAGTCCATTTCTTTTTGCCTTTAAATAGCACCTCCATATCCATTTATCTCTCCTACATTTTAGGGAGTCATCCCCAAAATAAACATTCTTTTATCTTTGCAATATCCAATGTGGAAAAAGAAGATGTGGTTTCTACAACAAATGTGAAACTTCATTTTAACATGCTCTTACTCCTATCAATATGGACACGTGGCTTGCATTAGAAAGAAACGTGGTCTTCAAGTGTGTTAATTTACTTGTGGTTGAAATTATGCTCAACTCTTCACTAAGTTGTCTTGCAAATTGCATATGCAATGGAGGAATAAATTTGTTGATAAGATTTATAAATGCCCACCAAAACCTCCTACAATCTAGGAAATCACCTCAAGTTAGTTTCTTTGTCCATCATGTAAAGTGAAGAAGTAATAACTGCTAGATAATAAGTGCTTTGTATAGTTGAAAGAAATAATTTTCTTCTCTTTGAAGTTGTTTAAATTGTTGAAAAGAACAGTTTTATTCTCCTAAACTCATGCCATACACCTGATTGGCGGTTAGAAATGATAACATATGCAAGGTACGTGAACCATTTTACATAATGCCTTCGAGAAGAGTGGTCTCATCCAATGCAGTTGTGGAAAGAATTCATTGAAGAGGTTTTAGAAACAACTCAACCTTTGCTAGCATCCTTGCAGCCTGCAACAAGGTGTCGACATCTTCAAAGCATAAGGGAAACGATGATCTTTGTCAGATATTGAATTACTCCAGCAATCACTAATGCAAAATGAGGGTGCAACAACTGTTTGATAGAATGCCTCAAAGGTCCAAAAGATGGCGGGCATGGAGTTGACAAGTGTATGCTTGTTGCTCGTGACAACTTTCATTGGATTACTCAGTTTCACACTCAAATCTAGATGGCTTCCTTAACATCAACTATGGAACAAATGATAATGTAACAGACAAGTATGACCTATTATGGATTTCTGATTATCCTTTCATTAAAACTCGCAACATTTTGATGGTGCATTCATCAGAAACCCTCCACTTACAATACTTATCATTCACCTATTTTCCAAGTCTCATAGCTAACAATGCAGTAAATATTACTGCTGATGATGAACAGACAAAATCTTTAGGAAGCGAGTTAGTTAATAAACTGCCCATGAACGTATCAAGAATAGGCTAGTGGGTAGGAACATCAAGCGCGTAATGAGGAATCAATATGTGGACGAGTTTGCAGAGTATGTTATGTTGGAGAAAGGGATGGAGATTATCTTGTAGAATGTCGTAACACTAAATGTGTTTCCAAATTTCATCACTTGAGCTATTTGACACCAAAGCTGGATACCATTCCTCCACCTGGATGGTCATCATATTTACTATTTGAATCCTCCTCTAGATGAAATACCAGAAGGAAAATGGTATTTTCCATGTTGTATGAGAAAACATAAAAGGAAAAGGAGCAAGAAATCCATGGGAAATGGATCAAACAAGTTGACTGGCAGGGTGCAACCAAAGAAAAAAAAACAATTGAGATGGTAAACCAATTTATGTCCGCCAATGCGCAAGTAATGTTGAGTTACTCTGTAAAGAATCACCTATGCTGGGCAAACCTTACTTGAGAGTCCTAGAGATAATTATGGACTATCTGCAAAAAGGCGGATGAATGTTGCTTTTACATAAGACAAACTCCCATTGTGAAAGTAAACTCCATACAGGTAATATGGAAGATGAGTGGAACCAAACATATCAAATTGTGCATAGATAAAACATCTGAGGAGGATGTAGAATGAGATACTACATATGACAAACCATATGAAAAGTGGAGACCACTTTAAAGACCAAGAAGTTGAAAAGCCACAGGAAATTCACAAAATGGGTTCAATGAACAGGCTTTAGAAGATTTCAAGCGAATACATTTGGTGGGCTCATTGTGTAAGGATGTAGTTTTATGGAATTCTATGATTGTTAAAAAAGATATTGCAATGATGTAGAGAAATTGTTTTATTACCTTCAGTAGGGAGGCGAGAACCCTAATTTTGTCTTTGTAGCGAGTATTCTGCTAGCTATTACTCACTTATCAAATTCGGGATAGGGAAAAGAGATCCATGCTAATGTAATGAGAAATGAATTTGAGTGTGATGTCATTATTGAGAATGACCTCATATGGATGCCAAATGTGAGAATATTCAGATTGCAAAACAAGATTTTGGAAAGATATTGCAGTAGTCATGGACTATGGTGATTATGGACTATGGAATGCATGAGCAAAACTAATGCATCTTTGAGTTTAGGTAGTGGAGAAAAGTAGTGTGATGGATCAAAGAACATAACCAGTTTCTGCAAAGAAGTCTATTTGGAAGAAGACATGGTGCCTACAAATTCTCTTCCTCAAATCTTAAATACACAAATGAATTCGTTTGATTCGCTAAGTACTATTCTTTAACAACAAGTGGAAAAATATGAGGGGAATTATAGTGACAGTTATAATCCTCTTTTTAACAATGAATGCTATTATAATCCAGTGTTTGATGCAAGGATCCCTAGAGGATATGTTGAGAACTTGTCTATCTCACCCACCAAGCTCAAGTAGTTCAATATGAATGAGATACTTAATGTTGTAAGAAACTTTGAATGATGAGTCCTCCTCTATATTGATGATTCAAGGTGTAGAAGATTCTTGCATTAATGATGTTAAGCACAAAAATGAAGGTAGGGCTAAGTATAAATTAGAATGAAATCTAATGTAGAGAGGCATCAAGGGGAGGCAAAATCACATGTGAATGAACATTTCTGAGAGGGGCTAGGAAGGATGAAGTTCAAGTAGGAAAATATGCAGTATTTTTCAGTCTATGACTATTGTGTTGGTGTTGTCAGTGGAAAACATGCTATTTTCACAGTTCACGAACACGAGAGTCTAAGATTTAGGTATTCAAGATAATTGTCATGGTCTGGTGAAGTTTGATTGCCAAAGTGGAGAAGATGAAGATGAAAAGAACTTAGAGGAGTTCAGAACTTGAAAGTTACAAGTTTAAACTACCTTTTTTGTAAAAAGTGACTTATGTCACTTATTGTAATCCAAAAGTTAGAAAACAAACCTTGTTTCTAGAAAAGTGATGTAAAAAGTAACTAAAAATAAGGTTTATTATTTTTCCAAAAAGGTAGTTATGAAGTAGTTATCAGGTAGTTACTAGGTGGTTATGGGAAAAAGCCTATAAATATGAGGCTATTTTGAAATGTAAGGGGGGTCTCTTGAGAGAGAACTTTTGTAGGGGGAACATATGAAACTTCTTGGAACATTTTTGATTCTACACATTGTATAGTCTACTTTTGGAATTGTATAATTTTGAAAAGATAATGAAGAATGCATTTTCAGTTCGTATGTTCTTGATGTATTTCTGAGTTATGATTACTAGTTTCTCGTATGTCAAATTGGTGATCTTTCTATGTATTTGTGTGAATCAAGGTTATCCATTAAAGCATGCAATTAGGGTGATAAAGCACAATCATGTCTCAACATCCTGATTTGAAAGTGTTTAGATAAATTATCTCTTCGTATGTTGAGATTTGCCATCTTTCTTCATCGTTGTTCCATATATGTCATGAGATTCATCATAGAGTTTAGGAAAGTGGTTTCTATCTTTGTGGTGAAATCCCCTTGTACTTTTCAATAAGATTGTGAAACTCCTATTGGTTTTTGTACATCTACCACGAGGGTTTCTACATGTCCATTTCTCCTGTCATTTTGTTTTTCTTCCTTTTTGTACTTTAAGGTTAAAAGTACACAAAAACCCACAAATAACCCTATCATATGAGGGAGCTGCCCCTCTCAAATGCAGAGGAAGATCGTTGCTCTGTCACGATCTCTCCAACTATTGGGACAATTTAGTCACCGCTCAAAGGGCAACGAGTCATTTCCAAACATTATTTCATGGTGACAAATCTATTTACCAACAAATTTATAATATGATAAGCGATGGAAGGATTGGTGGATGTGGAAGAAGGATGGACATTTGGGTTTGTGTTTTGGACAACATGAGGATTGGTATATGACATGTGTTGGGTGACGATGGGTAATCCTTGGGTTGCATAAGATGGATTGATAGTTTGTGAAGGATTATATGAGGGTGGAGGAAGTGATGTAAGTTGATCAACATAAGAGATAATGGCGCTAGGATTGGCTTGTGATACAATAGGTAGGTCACTCATGTCAATGAGACTAACATTGGGGCTATATGGTGTGTTGGATGGATTCGTGGAAATTGTGGAGACCATATTAGAGGTGATAGGAATATGATTGTGGGGTGTGGTTTCCACATGTGATGCAATAGGAGTAGGGGTTTCCAATGGCTACGAAACTTGTATGGCTTGTGATGTTTGGATAGCTTGTGACACTTATGAAGTTTGCAATATTGGGATAGCTTGTGATATTTGGGGAGTTGGTACTTGTGAAACATGGACAACTTGTGATACTTGAGGTCAAGATATAGTCATGGTAGGAGAAGGAGTATGTTCTGGAACATGAAAAGGTGGAAGCTCAAATTTTATGAAAGGAAAGGAAGTACCTTAGTTGGAGTAATCAAAGGTTCTAGAGTGTACTCTGAGTGTGGTGGGTTTGATGGGGTAGCAATAGGCAATGAAAGAGATGGATTGGAAGGCGGATGCGAAGGTGTGGCTATAGTGGATGGTCCCTTTGCAACAACAGCGGGAGTGTTTGGATCATGTTCTCAAATAGTGGATATGTCAAAGTCACTTGGTAATTTGGCTCCCATACGGGTTAATTGCAAGAAATAGTGATTAGGATCAGATAAAACAAGCTTCTCAACTTGGTCACATATGTGTGTCTCTCAAAATTCTGATAAGTCATCTTGGGATTGGTCATCATAAATCTCTGAAAATGTTTAAGGTTGCACTTGGTGTGAAGATGATGGTCTAGCGGTGTATCGTTCGGGTACGAACATGTAAGAAGGCATATCGGTTGTGAATTGAGTTGCATCTTTAAGGGGCATTGATCAGGATTGTTGCATTTTGGCTTCCATCTCAGCTCGTAATTTTGCTTCCATTTTAGCTCTATATTGGCTCCTAGTTTGAGGCATGATGATTGATGCTTTGAATTGGACT
This sequence comes from Cunninghamia lanceolata, assembly GCA_027924645.1. NCBI lineage: Eukaryota > Viridiplantae > Streptophyta > Pinopsida > Cupressales > Cupressaceae > Cunninghamia > Cunninghamia lanceolata. Next base: position 13,654,080 of record BSBN01000068.1, on the reverse strand, counting down.
TAGCTTGTCAAGGTTGAGACCCAAAAGGTGATGGTTGGCTGATTGTTTGGTGTTGGTTTGTTTTGCTAGTTTGCTGGTTGCTTTGTTTGCTAATGTGTTACTTGGTTATTGTTGTTGTTTTGTTTTGTTGGTTGTTGGTTGTTGTTTGATAAACTTCCCTAGAGGATAGCTCACACACTCAAGGGAAAAGCTAGTTGTTGATGTTGTTTGCTAGTATTGCTAGGCTAAGTAAAGCCAAAAAGATAATGTTTGGTTGCTGGTTTTGTTGGTTGGTTGCTGTTTTGGGTCTCAAAAGGATGAAAGATCAAAAGTCCAATGGATTGATATGCTCAAGATAGGAGATAATGCTTAGGTAATTGTAGATGCTCAGAGGACTACATCTAAAAGTTGATAACAGAGCTAAGAAAATTTGAAAATGTAACTCATTTGGCTAGGTTGATACTGATTGCTAATATGTGACTAGAAGTGACAGGTAATAGCTTAGAAGAGACTTGGAAGATGCCAAAAGTGACTACTAATAGCTCAAAAGTGATCTAGTTTTGTTACAGGTGACATGCTACAATGTTAACCAGAGGTACTTAGGTTTACCAGAAGCGATCAATCTCAGGTTAAAAGTGACGCAAATTTTGCCAAAAGCAATGGATTATTGTTTAAAGGTGATGTGAATTGTGCCAAAAGTAAATAACTATTATTTAAAAGTGATCTAGTTTGGTTGAAGGTGAACAGTTATGGTTCAAAAGTAGTCTGTGTTTGTTAGAGGATGTGTTTGAATGATATTTTTGACAAGAAAATAATGATTTCAGTCACTCATACTCACATTAATCACAAACTTGTACAACCTAGGCTAGGAAAGGACTGTATTTGTTGAGTCCCCTTGCCATGCATATTCAAAGAGGATAGCTTCAGGATCTTAGTAGCACCAACTCCCCTCCACGACACTCACTTCTCACGCATACCAAGATCTAGGTTTCCCAGGGTTTGTCTACCCACCAAACCTTAGGATTGTCCCTATTATCTCTGCTAAGAACCATGAGAATCAGGGTGGCTTCAAAGGTCCCACCTTTTGCATCAACAAATAGAAGGATTTTGGCTACTACATAAGGTTGCTTGTAAGGGCATCTGTTTAGGTGGCTACATGTGTGGCGATTCCCTCCATTAATGGAGACTTCCCAGCCCAAAGAGGTTACACTCTAAGGGGTTTTGGGGGAAACATTCATCGGTGTAACACAACGGCACCCATTGTTTGTGGCTTTCAACACAAACAATTTTCTTACATAGTGGTTCGGAAGGACTTGGCTTTAGCTCGTTATCACTTGGGTCGTACTCCTTGTCACACCAAGAAGGCGGGCCCTCTAAAGATAATAACAAGTTCTCATGCACCCAAGATCCATTTGATAGGCAAGGGGAGAGGATACTTTTGCTATTAAATTTGGGTTACAAACATGCACAACAAGCAATCCAAAAATAGATAAACAAGCAAAAAGAAAATAATGATTCTTTTTAAGTACCAAACCCAGATGTTCCTAAATTAGTGATAAAATGCAATGTCTTAGACTGATCAGAGCTGTAACAAATATGTTAATAGTTTCACAACCTCCTTTTCTTGGACAATTGATAAGATGCTGCACAAAGAAATGATTAATAACCAAGAAAACCCAACTGTGAATGATAAAACTGATAGCGATACATAGTTACTAGGGGTGACTGACTGTTGCTCAAAAGTAATCTAAATTTTTCTGAAAGCAAACTATTAATCCTCAAAAGTGATGCTAAAAACCTAGATGTGAACTGTTAATGCTCAAAAGTGAATTGATCCTACTAGATGCGTAAAATCCCTACAAAAATTAGATGTTAGTAGAAAACCCTAAATTGTAGGAAGCGACCCAGACAGCTAGAAGTGATGAGTTTTGGATTAAAAGTGATGCAAATAATGACAAACGTAACCACTGTTGGCTCAGAAGATGCGGAAAGACTAAAAGTGACCATTGTTGGCATAAAAGTGATCTCAAAAATGATGAAAGAGATAACTGGTAGCTTAAAAGTGATACAAATGTTATGAAAGCGACTGGTTTTTGCTTAAAAGTGACCATGATTTACTGTAAGCACTTAGAAAATCTGAACTTCACAAAAAAGAAGTTTAAACAACAAAGTTAATCAAGGACATGTGTCCCACGGAGCGTGCCAAAATGTGATAGGTAAAAATCAAGTTAATAAGATCAAGCATAACAAATGAAAACCTAATCCTACCACCATCAAAGAATCGAATCCAAGTGAAATCAAAAGCATGCAATTCAAGAACAAGATCACCTAGATTGTATGATTCCTTGTTTGCAATGTGGATTGCTTCTTCAACAATGAACAATTATGAAGATCAATGCTACCATGATAGATGAATGATAATGATAATATGCTAGATGGATACTAAAATGCTCAATATGCTTAGGATGATAATGTAGATGTTATATGAAAAAATGATGGATGATGTAGTATGAAATGAGAGGATGTTTATATAGACCTCAACCAAAATCAATCAATGGTAGGGATTTAGTAGCTATGTGAACAATTGAGATGAAATGATAGTCATAGGTGAATGTGTAGATGACAAGAGGAGGGAAGATAAGGTTCATATGTGACCGTGTACATAAAAAATACATGTGAAAGATATTAAATAAAAGATGTAGTAGCACACATGTTTTTAAATAAAAGAGGCACACATGTCAGCTTGTGATGAGATAAAGATAAATGATAAGAGAAATTAATTTAATAAATAAAATTTATTTAATTAGTTGGAAAGTGGGATTATGAAGGGAATTTTAATTAAATAAATAATATTTATTTAATTAAAATAGATAGAATAGAGATAATTAATAATTAAATATTATTTAATTATAGATTAGAGGAAATAGATAATGAATTAATAAATAAATATAAATTTATTTAATTAATAGAAGAAATAAGTGATTTAACAAAAATAGATAAATTGCTTAAGTGTGTTAGACAAATGTAGTTGATATATAATGCAATATTTGACACTAATGATAACTAGGTCAATTTTGGGTGTCTACAAATTACATATGTGATGTTATATATTTCATGTACATTTTGTTATAGTAATGTGCATATTGTTTGATTGTATTAGCAGTGGAGCTAAATGAGCTTGAATTGTCGAAGAGGTCTAATCGACAACAGAGAAGATGAGTCAGGGATACATTTGTATATATGCATGTATGATTTTGTTTGGACATGCCTATATGGCTTTGTATGTAAACTAGATATTATGTTCATGACATTATGTACACGACAGTTTATATTAAAAATTTAATATGTTGATAAATTATCCTTGAGTAGTGGTATGAACTGTGGGCAATGAAGGCCTCATGTTTCATTTGATTTGTTTTCTATGGTATACATTTGATGTTTGCATCATCATCATGTTATGCTTCATGGGCTTATATCTATGTAATGGATGAAGTTGATCCTAATTGGTCTTAATCCTGTTCACTCGTGTTTCACTCATGTCATATCAAGATTGATGTCACAGGGTTTGGATGTTAGTTCATAACATTTATGTTTATCATGTTACAATAGTAGGACATAGTTTCTTATGTCATTGGTTCATGCCATTGGATCATTGGATTTAGTTGTGGTTCTTCATCATAACATGTCATGCTTTTAGGAGTTGGATTAGGTTGTGGTTCTTCCTCATGACATGAGTTTGTTCATGTCTTCATGCTTCTTTGTCCTCCGTTTCTTTAGTGTTCTCAGTGTCTTCATGTGTCAAGGATTTCTTCAGTGTCCTCATGATAATGTTGATCAAAAAATATGGTGTATTAGTAAGAGGAAACCATGGAAAGGCCTTGAAAATATTTGAGAAATGTAATAAATAGAAGCTATGATGTAGAATAATGGATGTACAAATCTCTCCCAACTCAAGATTAGCCTTTTTACAACATCATATTATTGTTTTATGCATGAGGAAGGATAAAATGGGTGTAGCCCTTAAGATCCCTAAGACAAAGACACTACCAAACTTTGATAGAGGTTTTCTCAGAATTTGTGGTAGTTGGGAACATTCTATTTAGACCTACAGGTGCATGTGGGGTCCATCCACAATAACCTCTCTCAGTTTCATTCAACTCTAATCCATTTGACCTTGCCAAAATCAAACGCATTCTTGCAAAATGCTTTAGTTTCATGCAGTGGAAAGGTGCTAGGAGTGACATTTTGCATTCCATAGCTCATGGGGCCAGACAAACTTCACCAATGAGTTGAGGTGGGTGGGTAAATGCCAAGGGAGGTCTCATTTCATGTGCCAAGTACCCTAGTCATTCGAGGCAGTAGGCTACCGAAGATCCCTAAGACGAAAAAATTGCCAAACTTTGACATAGCAGTTCTTGGAATTTGTGGCATCTGGGAATATTTTGTTTGGACCTATAGGTGCATGTGGGGTTCATCCACAATAGCCTCTCTTGGTTTTGGTCAACTCCAATCTATTTGACTGTGTCGAAATCAAACACATTCTTGCAAAATGTTTTAGTTTCATACAGTGGAAAGGTGCTAGGAGTGACATTTTGCATTCCATAGCTCGTGGGGCCGAACGAACTTTGCCAATGTGTCAGGGTGGGTGGGTAAATGCCAAGGGAGGTCTCGTTTTGTGTGCCAAGCACCCCAATCATTCAGGGCAGCAGGCTACTGGTAAAGTCCCTTAAGATCCCTAAGATGAACAAATTGCCAAACTTTGATGGAGTTGTTCTCAGAATTTGTGGCAGTTGGGAATGTTCCATTTGGACCTACAAGTTTATGTGGAGTCCTACACTAACCTCTCTCCATTTTGATCAACTCCAATCCATTTGACCGTGCTAGAATCAAACGCATTCTTGCAAAATGCTTCAGTTTCATGCAATGGAAAGGTTGCCAGGTGCCATATTTTTTGGTCTACTCATCATGGGGCCAAACAGACTATGCCAACATGTCAGCATGGGTGGGTAAATGGTAGGGAAGGTCTCGTTTCATGTGCCAAGCATCCCAGTCATTTGGGGCTGTAAGCTACCGACAAAGTAAAAAGTTGCTAACACTAAAATTTTGCATTCCATAGGTCTTGGGGGAAAAATGACTATGCCAACATGTCCAGGTGGGTGGGTAAATGCTAGGGGAGGTCTCATTTTGTGCGCCAAGTGTGTTAGTCATTCCAAGCTACAAGCTATCGCTAAACTCGAAAGGTGCTAGGAGTGACATTTTGCATTTCATAGCTCGTGGGGCCGAATGGACTTCACCAACATGTCAGGGTGGGAGGGTAAATGCCAAGGGAGGTCTCATTTTGTGTTCCAAGCACTGTAGTGATTTAGGGTAGCAGACTACTGACAAAGTCCCTTAAGATCCTTAAGACGAAAAAACTATGAAACTTTGACAGGGTAGTTCTCAGAATTTTTGGTAGCTGGGAATGTTCTATTTGGACCTGCAAGTGCATATGGGGTCCATCTACAATAACCTCTCTTAGTTTTGTTCAACTCCTATCTATTTGACCATGCCAGAATGCATTCTTGTAAAATACTTCAGTTTCATGCAGTGGAAATGTTGCCAGGTGCCATATTTTTTGATCTACTCATCGTGGGGGTGAACCAACTATGCCAACATGTCAGGGTGGGTGGGTAAATGCTAGGGGAGGTCTCGCTTCATGTGCCAAGTGTCTTAGTAATTCCAGGCTACAAGCTACCGGCAAACTCGAAAGGTGCTAGGTGTTGGTAGCTTGTAGGCCAGAACGACTGGGATGCTTGGTAGATGAAACAAGACCTTCCCTACCATTTAGCCACCACCCTGATGTGTTGGCATAGTCCATTCAACCCCACGATGAGCATAACAAAAAATATGGCACCTGGCAACCTTTCCATTGCATGAAACTGAAGCATTTTGCAAGAATGTGTTTGATTCTGGCACGGTCAAACATACTAGAGTTGACCAAAATAGAGAGAGGTTATTGTAGATGGAACCCATATGCACTTGTAGGTCTAAATGGAATGTTCCCAACTGCCACAAATTCTGAGAACAACTCCATCAAAGTTTGGTAGTTTTTTCATCTTAGGGATCTTAAGGGACTTTACTAGTAGCCTGTTGCACTGAATGACTGGGGCACTTGGCACACAAAATGAGACCTCCCTTGGCATTTATCAGCCCACCTTGACCTGTTGCCAAATTCCGTTTAGCCCCATGAGCTATGGAATGCAAAATGTCATTCCTAGCACCTTTCCACTGCATGAAACTGAAGCATTTTGCAAGAATGTGTTTGATTATGACACAGTCAAATATACTAGAGTTGAATGAAATTAAGAAAGGTTATTGTGGATGGACCCCACATGCACCTATAGGTCTAAATAGAATGTTCCCAGCTACCATGAATTCCAAGAACTGCTCCGTCAAAGTTTGGCAGTTTTTTCATCTCAGGGATCTTAAGGGACTTTGCCAATAGCTTGCTGCCCCGAACGACAGTGACACTTGACACATGAAATGAGACCTCCCCTAGAATTTAATCGCCCACCTCGATGCATTGACAAAGTCCGTTCAGCCCCATGAGCTATGGAATGCAAAATGTCACTCCTAACAACTTTCCACTGCATGAAACTGAAGCATTATGCAAGAATGTGTTTGATTTTGGCATGGTCAAATGGACTAGAGTTGAACGAAACTAAGAGAGATTATTGTGGATGGACCCCACGTGCACTTGTAGGTCCAAACAGAATGTTCCTAGCTACCACAAATTCTAAGAAAAGCTCTGTCAAAGTTTGGTAGTTTTTCTATCTTAGGGATCTTAAGGGCTACACCCATTTTATCCTTCCTCATGCACGTGTAAAGCCAAATTCCACAACCTTTGCCAACATCCTCCATATCTGCACACCAATATAGAATGTTTGGAATGACTTATCGACATCCATCAAAGCATAAAGGATATAGGAAATTTGCCGCATGTTGTAATTGCAGCTGCCCTTTGGTGCAGGGGCACCTAGCCTATTTCATGAACATGATCAAATGATGTATTTTGATGTGTTGAGTCATTTTGGCATTGTAATGAGGTCATACTAGACCACTCCTGATGTAATAAGGGTCATTGGAGTTTAGGAGGTCATAGGCTACAAAAGTTGTCAAGTTGCAAGAAAAGTTTTCAAGCAACTTTTCTGGCAACCAAATGGCTAATAGTTGTCATAGTTGTTTAAATTAGTGTTTGTGCATCCATTTTGATGTAATAAGGCCTTGTAGGAGTGACCAAGGTTGTTTTCAATTAAATTAATGATGCCCTAGGCAGGCAGCCTATGTGTTTTTGGTCTATTTGATAGTGTAGTGATGAGGGTTTTGAAAAATGGTTAAAGAAAGGTCTTGAATAATTATGTTTGTTGTCGATGAGGATTGCACCCTTATGCAAAGTTGTGAAACTCTGCAATCCTTTGAAACATGGGGACAAACTCAAGTTGTGGGTGACCTATATTGAGTTTGAACCTCCAAATTATGAGTTGGTTCCCTTAAAATATTGAATTTGAATCTATGAATTTTGGTTTGGAAAAGGGTAAAAAGGAATATCTAAAGGTTATAAAAACTATAAAAGTTGGTGATGCACCTAATAATGATGGAAAATCTACAAATGTGACTCTAATAGTTCTCAAAAATCTTATCCACACAATCCAATTTTGGCAAAATAATCACAAAAATGTTTCTAAGGCTGGAAATTATCTTCTTTATGAAGGAAAAGGGATTTTTAACAACATGAAAGAAAAATATTTTAGTAACACAAGCTAAGACCTGTGATATCACTATGCTTAACACTTGCAAGTAAGAATGAAACAATAATTTTAAAGGTTTTGATATTTAAACACAATAAAATTTCATCAAATCACTCATACAAGTAGCATTAATGGAAAGGCAAACACTTGATTCCAATGACAAATAAAAGAAAATATTGCATAAAAGACAAGAAAATGGAACCTATAACCTACTATAATCTCTATAAAATCTACAATCAATGAGTTACAAAACCTTCTTTCTCTCTCAAAGTGTAAAGAGAAAAAGGCAAGAACTTGAAAATGAATTACAAAACCTTCTGTCTTTCAATGTGTAAAAGAGAAAAGAATGCAAGAACTAGCAAAAACTAAGTTTTTCTTTACAATATATAGCTTGCTCTCTCCAAAAGGCATGGAAAATAGAATTGCAACCAACTACTTCTAAAAATAAGCCCTCAAAAGTGATCCATGAGCAAACCAAGAAATCCCTAAGAATAAGGGTCCAAACTATCACAAATTAAGAAAAAATAGCTTCAAGTTGATCCTCTCCATATGTTTGACCAAGAAGTTGACCAAAACTCCTCAAACTACCCTCCAAATCATGCAAAACTCTCTAAAACCTCAGTTAACTCAACTCATCTATTTTGCATGATTTTGCATTGTAAAATTGATGTGAGTAAATATTAAAGTAATTAGGTGATAATTACTTTACTATTAGTTACATTTTGTTCTATTTTTTTTAAATACTCCTTGCCTTTGACCATATCTTCATGCATTATCTTTTACAATTCACCTTGCATTATACCTCATACTTAAATTTGTGATTATACATGCACTAAGCAAACTGCCACCTTTCATACATTGCCATGCCTTTAAAATCCTCATACAAATATTCTTACCTCACTATATCAATATCTCCATGCAAAACATTACGTTATCCACAAGTCTACCACCTCATCTTTGTCTTGTCCATGCTAGCTCTTCATATTGCAAATGATATAGTTTCCATGCTGTTTTGACTTTTAAATGCATTACAAATGCATAAGGCATTAAGTAATTTGATCCATGCATAAAGTGGGAGAATGTTTGACTCTCGACCACATTGCATAATAAGAGGAATCTCTAACTTATATTTATATGATAACAAGGCATCACTTAAGGCATCTTCAACTATATTATTAGTCAATCACATAGGAACAAAGGTATTGAAAAGTAATAAGGCAATGAGCTTTATCTTACAATAATACCAACCCTTTTGACTTTATAAAACAAATCAGGTGTAACAATGCTTGTCGGCCCCTCCAAACAATGATCACTAGGTATCTATCTATTGGGAATTAAGGCGTCTCAACCTTTGCAAATTCCTAATGTTGTATTTATTTATCCCATGTTGAGTTGGCATAGTCGGCACCTTGTGTACATGTAGTAGGATAAATTTTGGTGACTTTGGTAGCCGTGGTTTCCCCCTTGAATAATTAACAGGGGTTTAGAGGTAGCACCCCCAAGATGGATCAAGGGGCAGAGCCCCTTACGAGGTCTAGGGGCAGCACCCTTGGCGTGCTCCCCATCACAGTATAGGGCAGGGTCAAGGGGCAGTGCCTTGGAAACCTCAGATGACTTTTATTTAATGACAAGTGTCGGTGAGTATCTTTGCATGAGAGAAAGGCATCTTTGGGTAGTCAAGGGAGGTTATGACATGTTGTAAGAGGAATAAGATATTTTTAGTCAGTGTATGATAGATTCTCTTATAGCTATAAGTTCTGTTAGTTATGATAGATTCTGACAGTTGTAAGGTGCGTAAGAGCATCTATCATAGCCTATCTTGGGACAAGGCACCCACATTGGGATGGGATGTTGGACAAGTGTCATTAGGCATGGGTTTTGGGGCATGAGTCCAAGATGGATGCCCATCTCTAGAAGGTTCCATATTTGCCTTGTAAACTCTATAAAAATAGGTGCTTGGATGGGAGATAAGTAGTTTTTTGTATAGGTACTGTTATGCTACTGAAATATCTCCAGATTTGACATTCAAAGACTCCTAAAAGAGCATTGGCTCTGAAACTATATTGTAATATGTTATTTTTTACTGTAATACATTTGAGCTATGTTTTGGAGTGTGGGGTTTTTCATTCGTAAGGGTTTTCCCCACATATATCTTGTCTATCTCTCTCTTCTGTCTACTTTCTGTGTGTATGTGTATTACTGCAATATCTCTATTATTGTGTTAATAATGCTATAACTAGAAAGGTTATTTTGAATTTGCATACATCTCTCCTCATTAGATTCATGTAGGAAGTGATTTCCACACACCTAGCTTCCTTTCACTATCAAGACAAGGTCTTGACCATGGGCATTCAGATAAGGCACTTGATTTCTCTTTTTGTAAAGTCAAAAACAAAAAATGAGAAGAAGAGACTAAGAACCTATCGAACAAAATACATGAGAAACCCTAAAAGATACTTCATTTCTCATTTTACATTCTATCCTTTTGGCTTTGCAACTTTAATCATTCGTCGGACCTAGGGTTTTAACTCAAGCTTTCTCTGGCATATTCCTCTGGTTTTCTCACTCCTCATATGGTCTTCTCCATTTGAAACTTTGGCATTTCAAGTGTAGAAAAGAAGGTGAACATTTGTTTCGGGTATAGACTAGTATTTCATGTATCTTCTGTAGTTGTTCTCACTTTGAATGGTAGTGGCCATGATGACTATTGAACATAATTTTCTATTTATTATTTATTTTCCAAACAAACTAACTCATAAACTTGAAATAACATAGATTACTATTTTTTTAATAACTTTTGATTTTGAAAGTTTCTTGAAAACAAAATTATGTCTGACCAAACTAGACATCATTCTCCACACGATGAAAAAAAAATGGTGAATTGATTAGTTTAGCTCAAATTATGTTGGCCCTACACAAGGGGTTTTAAAAAACACTAATTAGGGCCATTAAAAAATTAATAAAAAAAATATATTTATCAAAAAGTTACAAAAAAATATCTTCACCAAAATTCAACATCGTAAGAATCTTTCCACAAAAGAAATTAAAAAAATACATTGATTTAGGTCAAATTATATTGGCCGTACACATGCATGCTTTTGCAAAAAACAGGGGACTTTTAAAAAGCCACTTTTTGTACATCCAATAAAAAACCAACTTGCGTCATCTGGGTATTAGAAAAAAATATATATTTGAAAACTAGAAACAAAATCCTACATTTCTTATTTTTACATCATCTTAATATTTTATGTGCAAGTGCTTCAAATTGTCACTCCAAGTACGGAAAATTTTGAAAAATAGGGAAAACACTTCCACTTTTTGGCCAAAAAGTGAACTATCTTCTTTCACTTACCCCATATTTAATTTGCAGATGCAAAAATTTCACAAGGGTTTAAAAAAAATTGATGAGGGTTTTAAAATTTCTATCTCTAAGCCTCCTTTCTTGGCACATCCTAGCTGTATATGCATTATTTCACCTTCTCTTGACTGTAAATATAAAAATGGCAAAATGGCAGCAAGGTTTAAAAAAAAACTGAGATGGGTTTATCCTTTTTACACAAAAAAGACCTTCTTCTGGCACAGCTACGACATTAGCTCACTCCTGTAGCACTCATTTTGACTGTATGAAAAATTGAAACAAGGGTTTTTTACCATTTACATATGGGTATTGCAATATTGTGCGCAGATATGTTTTCTCTATCACGGCCATAGCATATCTTTTATTTTTTTAGTTTTTTGTCTCCACTGTATGGAAAAAATGAAAGGAGGGTTTCAAATATTACAACAAGGCTTTCATTTCTTCTTACACAGAAACCCTTATCTGGAACAATCATAGTATATCTTTATCTTCTGTATACTTTTCTTGACTCTGTAGCTAGAAAAAATGGCAAGGGTTTGAAAATATGAAAAAGCTTTGATACTTCTGAGCAATGAATAATCTCTTGTAGTTGTTCATGATATTTCTATATGCATAAGACTTTGTATGTTTTGAAAACATACCAAAAGCTTGATGTATCTGCACTTTTCTTATCAGCTTAACTTGATCATTCTTTCTATTTCATGATTGTTACTGTTAGAAAGATATCATGACTACTCAAATTATATTGAACTCCATAGCTTTCTTTATGGTTGTAGCTCCTTATGACATGATCTTATCAAAAGTTGAAACTGTATTCTTCTTTCTTTTCTTTCTATTCACCATCATATGGCATAAACCCGATATCAGGTATCCTTTCCTGCATTAAATATCTTCTGTATATTGTTTACTCTTTTCTCCTACCTCCACCTGTAACTTGGTACTGTCTGAACCTGTAATCTGTGGTATCTAGAAACACTTGTCATCAAGAGTAATTACTCATAGCATATACCAGTGCAATGTGTAGTGAACTGAATCTATATGCTACAGTTGACTGTAATGCAAAAATTCATTACTCATTTTCAATTCTCATCTCATAGATATACCACATGTTCATATTTAAAATATTGTTGTCTTGTTTATCATGCACCTGTGCTTTGTTCCATACAGCAATATACAATCATTTGATCATACCTATACTATTTCTCATTCACTTGATTATTTGATCTTGTCATTTGATCTTTGAATACTAAATGTATAACTGTTCATACTATCCTGTAGCTTCTCAACTGATTCTCTACTTTATCACAAGTGTGTCCTCTATTGCATTTGTAAAGTTTCTATGACATCCTAAGGTCTAATTTTATGAAGTTTGACCTATTTAGATGACTATGTCATGAAATATGATAGCAGTGAGGCATTTCAATGATGGTAGAAATAAAGAAAAATACCTTTTTATAACTGCATTTCTGTGTTCAGCAATTTGACAAGTTGATTTAGAACCATGATTCCTTTATGATCTGCAATGAGGTAATTTGAATATGTCTGATCTAATTTAATCAAATTGTTATCCAAGTGAACATAGTTTATAGGAGCAATTGCTCCTTTCATCTTTATCATGATGACTTCATTTTTTGTAACTTGATCTTTATGATGCATGATATTATCTTGAATGTTGCATCCTATCTTTCAATATGATATCCTTTTCAAATGAATAGAAAAGGGAAACATGTTGGGCTTAACCCTTGTGGAAGCCACATTTTTTCCACATGTTTTAATGTCTTCAAATCAACAATATTACTTTTTCTATACCTGCACAGTGAACAAACAAGTTAGCATAAAAACATACCTTATGACGTTGATTGATCTTCCTCATGATGATCTAATTTATTGCACATGTCTAATTTGATTCCTTCATATGAAAATGCATGATGTTTGCAAGTTGATATGTCTATTTGATAAAAGCATATGATAATCTTAAATATCCAGAGCTTTTAACTGAATCTTCCCAAAATTTTTTGCAGGTACACTGACATGATTGGAGCTGAAGATGAAGATACGAAGATCAGTCACCAACAAGGCATCAACCTTCAAACAAAAGACAATGGTGGATATTTAATATTTTCATGTGTTCTTTTCCATTTCCTTTTATCATCAGATCTATAGCTTGCATATATCTGCATTGCTCAATCTAGTCACTCCCACGGCTTGTGTGGGACACATTTAAGCATTTCTTTTAAATATGATCAGTTAATTTACCTTATGCAATTGATTTATGTAATGTTTCTTTTTCAATCAATGCATAGGATAGAGTAACTGAAACTGATGTATGTTCCAAATATGATATGAAATGATAGTTCAAATGAATACCTTTCTTTCACACTAAAATATGATCACTTGAATAATCAAATTGTCTTATATCTTTGAAAGATAAAAATAGTTAGATCAATTGTCTCTCATTGACTATTTGATTTCTTAACATGGACATTCACTTGTCATGATGATTTGATAGTCCTGATTGGACTATTGGATTATCATGACAACTGATCATTATTTTCATTTTGTCAAGACATCAAATATTCACTGATTGCAATAACTTAAAAGTTTTCTTTTACTCCTTTTGAAACAACTGCAAATTAGGTCCAACAAAATTTAGTGTGAACAAAATTTAGTAACAATTCTAATGAGTGATTCAGTTTGTATAGGACCTAACTCAACCTCTAGAGTGCAATTTTTAGTTTAGGGGTCAAGAATAGTAGTTGATGCTTTGTAAAAGTAGGCCAATTAGGCCTCATATACAAATTACCAGTCTATTTTTGAAGGGAATGTTCCAAAACAACACATGGTGCATTTGAGATATGTTTTGAAACATCCAAATGGGTATCCTAATCTATCCTCCTTTGTGTTAGAGGTCATGGGTTGGTAAGTTATGTTCCAAAAATTAGTTTTTTGGAGGGCTACTAGCTTGTAAGGGCAGTTTATGAGGAAGAATAACCTATATGCAAAGTTTATGTTCTTGGTGACCATGAATGGTCTTTTTATGTCACATTCATCATTTTAAGGGTGTTTCATGAGTTGGTCTATAGAGATTGAGGTTTTGAACCAAGTGTTGGGTTTGTAGTCATGATTGAGTTCATGTCTAGTTGAAAAAGGGTTTGGGGTCTTAGCCTAGCATTATTGTGAAATATGTTTCCATGGTGTTGAGTCATCCTCCTTACCTACTGCATCACCCTTGTAGACATGTATGCAAGATGTGTAAGCATAGACAAGGCACGTGAACTATTTGGCATAATGCCCCAAAGAAATGTCACCACATTGAATGCAATGATTGCAATATATGAACAAAATGGATTTTTTGATAAGGCATTAGAAACTTTCAAGCAAATGTGATTGGTGGGTGTAAAGAAAAATTCCACAACCTTAGCCAGTATCCTCCTTGCTTATGCCAAAATAGACATCCATCAAAAGGATAAAACATATGGGAATTTTGTTAGATGTTGTAGTTGCAACTACCCTCAAAGACATGTATGCAAAGTGTGGAAGCATAGACAAGGCACATGAACTGTTTGGCATGATGCATCAAAGAAATGTCACCTCATGGAATACAATGATTGCAAGATATGAATAAAATGGATTTACTAATAAGCCTTTAGAAAGTTCCAAGAAATGCAATTGGCAAGTGTAAAGCCAAATTCCAAAACCTTAGAAATGGTATGTTTGGAGCACAGTATAGACATCCATCAAAGCATAACGTATATAGGAATTTTGTCAAATGTCTTAGTTGTAAGTACCTTGCAAGACATGTATGCAACCTGTGTGGAAGCATATATAATGAACATGAACTGTTTGACACGATGCCTCAAAGAAATGTTGTCTCATGGAATGCAATGATTGCAAGATATGCACAAAATGGATTTTTCAGAAGGCTTTAAAAACTCTCAGGCAAATGCACAAAACTAAATTTCAACCATTTACATAAATTTTGGCACATCTAAAACCAAATTGCACAACCTTAACCAACTTCATCCTTGCTTATGCTATAATGGGATCTAGAGAACATGGTGTTGACAACCATCAAAGCATAAATGATATAGGAATTTTGTCACATGTATTGTATTTGCAAAGTTGCCCTTGTAGACATGTATGGAAAGTATGGAAGCATAGACAAGGCACATGAACTATTTGAAATGATGCCTCAAAGCAATGCATAGTCCCACAAAATTCAATGATTGCAAGATATGCACAAAATGGATTATTTGAAAATGATTTATAAACTTTCAAGAAAATGCAATTGGCACTTGTAAAATCAAATTCCTGTAACAATAATTGATTATCATATTAAATATTTAATATAAACTATCATATACATAATGTCATGAACATAACATCTAGTTTATATAAAAAACCATATAGGAGTGTCCAAATAAAGCCATACAGGCAAATATACAAAAATATACATCGGATTAACATACAAATGAATGTATACAAAGCCATATAGTCATACAAAAAAGTTCCCAAAAACTAGTTTCCTATGGACTTTCAGGAAATAATTGGCGGCCCTTCTTTGACTATGAAGATGGAGAGCCAGTTAGTGACACATCCTCTCTCTGTTGTCGAGTAGACCTCTTCAAATAAAGTTAATCCAGATGCACCTATTAATACAAACAAACAATATGCACATTAGTATAGAAAATATATGAAATATATAACATCACATATGTAATTGATCACCTATCACCAACTGATGATCACTCTCCATCATCTTGTCTCTCTTCGTCTGTAGTTGGATTGACTAGAGTTGTGACCTCCTGTGAGAAGTATCAAGAAGCAAAATTGACTAAACATAAATATCATTTTTGTACATCAAATGACATGAGATAAAAAAATAAATACAAAATTATGATATTTTCATGTTATTGGCTCATACCCCAGTCAAAAGATTTGTAGACATCATGGCTGCATCAATGCCTATCTGCGCTAACTCACGCAGATGAGGAGTCTCCACTGTATTCAACATCTAAAAATCAAGTTCAAGATTATTCAAAAAAAAAAAATACATAACATTATTTTAAAAATGCATAATGATTAGAAATAGTTAAATTTACCTTCGTAAAAGTGGTGGTTTGGCATCTAGGGGACCAAGGAAACTGTGGAGGTGTTGGTGACTGTTGAAATCACAAATTGTCACAAAATAATATTACAATTGACATATCTACAATAATTATGATTATGTGATAAATTACATACTTGTTGACTTGACCTCCTCTCATAACCCGTTAATGGACGGCTAATAGAGGTAGGATGAAGACTCTGACCCTGGAATTTTGTTGCATAAACAATTACATACATTATTTTTGACTTATAATATAGATAATCATATAAAATTAATTACAAATTTCAATAACAATATACTAAATCAAAATGAAACTTGTAACAAATTACTCGAGTCAATACCAAATGTATGCTATAAGAGATCATCACTGAGAACAAGATCATCCAATATGTCCTGCCCCTGTGTCGCATCATGTTGCCTTTGTGTCATAGCATGCTGCCCCTGTGTCATACAGTCCTATTGTGCCTCTTGCATCCCATAATGACATAGGTTCCCACATGTACTACACAAATGTGGGGACACATGACACCTACTACTCTCAGCCTCATCGGCCTGGCTAAAATCATCGACATGTGTGATAGAGTTTGGGTGAGAGTAGTCAATGAATGTAAAGTCTCCAGTTCAACACTCTCCTTCAAAGCCAAAGGGAGTGACCTACGTTCTGGCCTTGTTTGGGGTAAAGGCACATGGTCTTCATCTTGCTGAGCCCTAGGTCTATCTTGGACAGAGCCACCACCTCTACCCTGGAACTCACGAATGTCAAAATAATTTGGAATCTTGTTGAGGACGAACTCGCAATAGGGTTTCCTCAAGAAATATTGTGGTACCTCATCATTGTTGCATGGCTACTCATCGAAGACCATGTACCATCTATCCCAAAAGTTTTAGGATATGTCTTCATTCCTATACCAATGTATAGGAAACCATTTGCAACTTTCGTCTAATCTTTGGTCGGTTTTGGGATTAATAAATTCTGCACATAATTGAGATTTTATAATTTTTTCCTTCTTGACTTGTTCATATGACAACTTGTCGGCATAATATTGCCAACTCTTCGCCCTATAGTCTTGGAATTCGGTGATTTGTTTTGTCACCAAATCTATGTGGGAAACAATCTCCTGTAGTGATTTTGCAAGTGCCCTTCTATGTTCAATGGTTCCACTTGGATTGTTTAGGGTTTGAATAATAGTTTCAAGATGTTTCTTGTTTTCTTCTATTATCCTTAGGTAATGTTCTTGATCGTCCCTTACATGAAAAGGAGGTGAAGGTGGGTTTTGAGGGTTTGGAGGGTTTTGGGGGGTTGTTTTCACCCTTCTCAACTAGATTTAGGTTTTCTCCTTCTCTAATAACTGTAAATGCAATATAAAAATAAATCAATCATTGCAAAACTAAAACATGTTCTCAAATTAACAAAATCAGACAAACCCTACCTTCTTCATATGCTGGAGCCTCCAAATTTGCACAACGATGTCTTTGGCGGTGAGGTGGCATTGTGAATTCCTTGTTTTCTCAGATGCACTTGATTCAATGGCCTCTTCTCCAACGCAATCACGTTTTTGCTTATTTTATTTGCTGTTGTGAGGAGAGAAGTCATGATGTGAATGAGCAAAAATACTTTTTTTTTTCTTTTATTGAAAGCAAAATGCACACGTGTTTTAAAACACGTGTGCATTACAACGTGAGTGCGTTATAACATGCTCACATTTTTTTTAATTTTGGAGATGGTGGCAACTTTTTGGTCCCCCATCTCCTTGCATTTATCCATAATTCCTCTAGTCATGGATCTATTGACACTTGGACTTAGCCTCTCTTAAGCATATAAAAGTAAGGTCCTCACACCCATTTTGTATCCATCTCAAGATTTAGCAATCTTACGTTGCATAAATCCTACCAGTGTGCTTTTGGAAAAGTATCCTCATTGCACCTGCATAATCCCATTATCATCATGATCATTCAACCATGTCTCCATATCTCCATTATCCATCATCATAGAATTGCATTGGTAGTTTAATCTTCATTACATTATCCATCTACAACCATTCTCCTATTGTCATCTTCAACGACACGGAAGTACGCACTTCTGAGAGCTCAACTCATTCATAAGATCAATACAAGATAGGCAACAATGGAAGCTATGAGGTAAATTGGGTTACAAAGGTATTATCTTTTGTTTTTGTGCATTTGTCTTATTTCCATTGAGTAATTGGATATTTAGTTGTTTAATATTGTTATTCATAATTTCCTCTAACACAAGAAACAAAGGTTACATAAAAAGATACTAACAGAGATACATCCCAATTTACAAATACATGATAAGAGATCTTTTCAAACATGGACAAGACATCTCTCATGCATTTACAAACAATTATAGTAAGAACCATAAGATTGTCCTTAGCATAGTGGAAAAAAAACATATCCTTTTCTCCACATTAATTTCAATATTCATATCAATAAGTCTTTAATATCATAATATTGAAAAGGAGGCCACGATTTGTAAAACAACTAAGTGTAGAAAGTAAAAACATCCTATTTTAAATATCTACTAGAGTATTGAAATTGCTAATTTAATCCTTACTAAGTCATTTACTTGAGGTGGAAGGTTAAGGTAAAGATTTATTAATCCACGATGATTATTTCTTAGAAACAAATGTCTAAACAATAATAGTGATTCTATTAAATATTAATTAAGCAAGCTATACAATAGGTTTCTTTCTAATGGATAGAAAACAAGTTAGCTTCAATAGTTTTATTTAACATTCTATTCCAATAATGGTCATATTGTCAATATAATAGAATGTTTACACTTGAATCTAGTGACCAAGCCCATTCATTTTTAACATATCAAGATAAACTCTTAGTTTAAGGTAGTCAAACAGTAAAAATATAAAAAATAAGACCATATTGGTCTTAGGAAAGAGTCTTCATTCCTTTATAGTGACTAAAGTATAAGTTTTTGTAGCATTACTATGGCTATGAAGGGCACCAAAATGATGAACTTCCTATTGGCTATAACGAAACATTGCTTCATCTAGCAATACTAGACACAAGACAAGGATTTTAACCTTTCAAGAAATATCAAATAAAATATCATAGTTTAGCCATCTATCTTGCGTGTTTACAAATAGATTATAGTTGTACTCTAGTTCTAAACTAGTCGTCTTATTTCAACATTGAGTCAAGCCTTAGATAATTAACCAAAAAGTTGTATCATAAGTTTAAAATGATAACAATAGTTTATCGAGGTTCACTCATTCCTAGGGTTTCATATTTCAACAAAGATAATCAACTCAATCCTAGGTAAGGAAATCTATATTGTCACAACACTTTTACAATGCTTTACATTATAAAGATAAAAAAATACTTTCATAATGCATATGTATTTGCCTCTATTTTCTTTCTATAATAAATCTCTCTATATCTGAGGAGATTGAAATACTTTCTAACTGAAATATTTTGTGTTCTCCTTCTAATAAACTATGCTTCATCTAATAAGAAAACAATAGTCATTCAATGTAAAAAACTTGTAAATAATACATAAATTACCCATACCTTTCAGTGTGGTTTACTATAAAATAAGTCAGCTCTAGTATTGCTTAATGCCCATTGTGTTGACTCAAGGGTTTCTCTATCCTTTCCAACAAACCCGTGCCCCTATCTCTTATATGCTACTCACAATGACTAGACAAGGGGATATCTTTGTGCGGCTTCTCACACTAGAACAACTCAGACAATGTATCTATAAAGTTTATCTCTGCCTTTATTCAGCTTAAAACCTCTGTGCATGCCTCTATATTCCTCACACTCTACGTAAATCTCTTTTCTCATGCTTGCAATAGTTTATGCATGGCATAGACAAGTTTATCTTTGCATAAGTATACTTGAGTCTTGTTGAGGATGATGTTGGTCATAAACAAACATAGAATAAAAGTTACACATCAACCTTTATTCATCTTGAAAGATACGATGAATTCAAAGAATTCATGATCCCAAGTCTCCGTTAATTAGTTCATAATCTACTGACGTTACTCAGTGGTTGATGTGTGCTGCTGTTAATCATTCAGGGGCCTTACGTTCTTCAGTAATTTCTACAAAGTTCATCATTATTTATCCAAATATCTTGCTCTATATGTCTGCTCTACATAAATCTCCAATAATTCTACCTCTGCACTATGAATTTAGTCAAATAATGTGCTTACAGGTTGATATTTGCATGATTTCTACCATTATTTGCAATTCTTTGTATGATATTTTCAACACTACATGCACTTTGCTCAAATATGCTAAGGATTTTCGATTACCTACGAGATGTCAGCATATTTCTCTGTTCTACTTGTTATTTATCATGGTTTGCAGTTATGGAAGTGATTTCAATGAAATTAAAATGAGAAAAAGGGTTAGAGAATGAGATTCCCAAAATTACTTAACTGAGATCACTGATCCACATACATGTTCCCATATAGCAATGAAGAGAAGAAAACTAGAAATCATACTTCACCAGGACATTCCACAAATCTGCATGATCCAGTGCAAATCTTCAAAGGAAAAGTTGACAACAACATGCAATGAAATGAAAGCACTTCTATTTGAACACAACATTCACCATTACATATCCAAAAATCAACTTGAAGATTACATAAAATTTACAATCAAGATGTAATCTGAAGCTTCATCTCCATTCAGTATGCTTTAGAATAAGTACATTTACAACGATCTGAAGAAAGAACCTTGACATTTCAACAATCCAATCCTCATTAGTCTCAATAATCTGATCTCCTATTTGATTCTACAGTAATTGGCCTTATTTTGCCAGATATTCCCATCCTTCTTAATTTTGGACAAGTTCTGCCCTTTTATAGAACAAAGGCCAGAAAATAGTTACAATGATCTAAGGATCAGGGTCCTCCCAGAACAATCAATGGTCCAGATGAACAGCACGTGCCTGCCAGTTGGAAAATACACAGCTGGCAGAGAATATTCTGGCATCTTTGAATCAGTCCACCCTCCAGCTGGCATACAACATATTTGATAATATCCTCCCCAGCTCCGGTTCATGTTGCCTGCCAGTTGGCAATTTTCAGCCACTTCATACAGCTCCAACATCCTGCAACAAACAGACAAGAATTAAGCATCATCATTTAATAACTAGCAGGAAAATAAACATTTACATTTTATCAGGTTGTGAATGTGCAAACCTATATATATATATATATATATATATATATATATATATATATATATATATATATATATATATATATCGGGTTATGAACATTGAGCATATGAGAAAATTCACGCAACTAAATGCCCATAGGTGGTCAAGAGGGTCCGGGTGACTATCGTTGACTAGAAAACATGCTGTCATGCCCTAAAATAGTTTCAATATTTGATCAGGTCCAGCCAGGGTAATTTGAGCGATTTTTGATAAAAATATCAAAAATGTAATTTTTTGTATTTTCTACATCTTAGTAAATTGCATTTTCGAAGGCCTTCGGAGCGAAATTAGGGCTCAACACGTTCTCGGTAGCTTGGCATTAAGCCTAAGTGACCGGGAAACTCAAACTAGATAACTAGTTTATCTTTCCAATGAGTCCAAAAAGTTTAAATTCTGATAACATGGCTAGGAGTTATGACCCTGCCAAGGGGAAGGTCAAAAATTTCCTAATTTTTGAGTTTCTCTGAATTTTTGCAAATAGTTTCACCTTCCGGTAGCCTTTTTTTGTATTCCAAGGGTGATGGGGACCTTTCATATGATCCGCAAGCCTTACATTTTCAGTTATCGCATGCATAAGATCATGCATATGCAATACATGCACTTCTGTTCACTAAATTCCATTGAATAAAACTATCGGGTCCGGGTATGCACATTAGCTATATGAGGGATATTAACTAATATGACTCTCTTCATAGATCAGGATATGATGATGACGTCATCATCATGGATAGGGTTCGTTAAAATGTGAAAGGTTGACATCATGGTCATACTGAAGGAAATCGAGACGTTAAGAAATATGACCCTGATAATGGGAATATCACCCTCTGAATAGTATGACATCATCGTCATGTTAGGAAATCAGGGGATGTTTGAAAATGACCCCCGCAACAAAAATGACCCAGTGTCGAAATATCATGATGACGTCATCAGGATATCGACATGGTTCAGCGTTATGGCACTTATGACGTCATCGTCATATTATGTGAGCAGGATCATGATCATCCTCCTCGAGAGGAAAAACCATCCTGACAATATCGGGTGATAAACGCACCCTTAAGTCGTGCTTTATACATTAGGAGGATATTAGAAAATATCGAGTCGCGTTGAGATGGTGATGATGACCGAAGTCATTCCTTTTCTTATTTTAAGGATATCGGGGTGACGTCATCCAGATATTTGTTCACTATATCGTTGAGGTATGATGACATCATCGTCATGTTATGCGAATAGGATCATGTTTATGAAATATCCTGCCGAGAGGTAAATGTGATGATGATGTCATCGTCATATCGTTTCTTCGTTTATCGGACTTGAATGACATCATCAGGATATTGGCTTAGGGGGATATTTCGCGGTAGGAGGATATTCAAATATTGGGTTACATTGAGAAATATGATCCTCACGAAATGCATAAGGCCATCGACGGGTAAAGGACACTATCACTTAAAATTGACGTCCGGATATTCAGACCACATGATTTATCGGGTGATAAATTAGATCAGGATGACCTTCGGTAACATGACTGATGTTACAAAGATATGATCCTACTCTTGTGAATATCAGGTTTGACCAAACTTTGACCATTCATAATTTTCACACCCTAGCGAATATCAGGGTGATGCAAAAGGCAAACCTGCATGAAATTTGATGCTCTTTCTAAATATGAGGTTACTGGAATGAAATATGAACTTTGACAAACTAACCTCATGATGATGACTTACCCAACCTCCCATGCATGATGATCTGCATGACTTACTTTTACCAAAACCGCTAGGAAGCACGAAAACAAGCCAAGCAAAAGTTGGGCCCCTGTTTTACCAAGTCAAAATGGGGCGTGTTGTGTAACCACACAACAACTTGCCACCAAAGAAAACAACAAAATTCAAATAATTCAAAAGGTGAGGATAAGTTAAAACATAAATTTCCAACTCCTATTGAGCATGAGCATCCTAATCTTCTCTAACTGGTATCATGTTCATCAATGTAACAATGAATTGATAAGGGATCGATTGTGTGCATGTGATTCATATACTCATCTTGAAAGTGAGTTGAATAAACCAGTGACTGGTGTTAGGCTACATAATTTGGTTCATCCCTCATAGCCAACCGGATAGAGCCTTGTTGCCAGCAGGCGTCCATAGCCCTGACAAGGTTATCGTTGCAATTCTCCTAAGTAGAGCCCCACTGCCAGCAAGCGTCTATAGCTTCGGTAGAGTTACTTAGATGACTTAATCTGGATTCCAAAAAATCCATTTTTTATTTTATTTTATTTTTTTATTTTGAAATTGATTTCATAAGATATAACAATTATAGCTTCATGATGCAAGGAGTGGTCACTTGCTGAAATTAAGTTGAGAATTGCAATGGTAGCAAGGGCAACCTTTAGATTTTTCACTTAACACCTACACTGATATGTTCAATAAACCCAAGGCTGTTAGGTGTGTCATTGTGAGGATCGCCTTGACTCAAGAAAAGTAGTACTGATGAAAATGATACCACAGATCTGATCAAGGATACCTACACTGATATGAGTTACAACCTATAGAAAAACTTATATCCAACTTTGAATTCTAACAATTTTTGTAGTGTTCTTAAGTAACAAGGTGCACCAGTTTTGCCCAACCAAAACAAGAGCTCAACAACGCAAAACACAAAGCAACCTGTACAACAACTAACCTACAAAAAGGAAACAATAGAAAGCAAAACAAGCAAACTGTACAAACAACTAACCTACAAAATTATATACAAACCACTACTAGGCAAACAAAAACTAGAAAAGGACCCAAATACACCTATATTTGCATACTTCTTTTGATTGTACAGGAGCATTAGGGTATTAGTTATGGTTCTCAACCTAGCAAATTTATCTTTATATTCTGAAAAATATTCTGATATTCTGAATTCATTGTATTCAACAGAATAACCCTTGATGATCAGCAACTGAGGAAGCTCATCATGTTCATGATTAATCCATATGCATGTCCTATCTTTCAAATTTCCATAATCAAAACAATAATCAACATCATTCACTGTGGAAAGGAGAAATACAACCTGATGTATTTCTGGCTCTGTTGGACATGCCTCTTCATTGACAGCTGGTCCTCCATTTAGCTTTGCATTCTCATTGTTCATCTCAACTTCAAATCTCCCTTCAAATTGAAGGATGTATGGCTCTTGATGAATTATTTCTTCATCTTTATCCAGCCTTGTTCCTTCATTTGACTTGTATATCTGATTCTTGACATCGGGCAGCACCTCAATGTTTTCTTTAATTTTCTGCACATCAGCATCTAAATGAGTATCTTCATAACCTGATATACAGAAATTCATCATTTCTAAATCATTTGACTGCAAAGGTGAAACTACTTTTGACTGATAGGAATACTCCCCTATTTCATTTTCAAAACAACATTGGATTGGCGTCTGATCATGCACAACAACTCCAAAGCTTTCTGCATCTTCAACTTTCATGAGTTGTTCATCAAATAACTGACATTTTCCATCCAGTAAGGTATCTGGTTCCATTGACCTACAACATTCTTGCATTTGATCATTCAATTTAAAGGAGTCATCTATGAAATCAGTATTTACTTTCTTTTCTATGACTCCATTAGTTGCTATCATGGGAACTTCATCAGCAATAGTGCATTTAAATTCTTCCACCTATCTCCATTCCCTTTTACCATAAAATGACTCAAGGAAAGGTGTTTCACTATCCTTATCAAAAGTATTAGGATCAGAATCAAAGACTTTATCCTGACAAGCGGTTTCTTCTCCACAATTTTCAAAAGATTCATACCTGCACTCTGCCTCACCCTTACCGTAAAGTAGAGAACTCCTATCAATCTCACCATAGAATGACTCAAGGAAAGGTGTTTCCTCTTCTTTACCTTCTATAACTGATTCAGCTACTGTGTTTTCTAAACAACTCATCATTAGGGGTGTTGCTTCTCTTTGCTATTCCAGAATTCGAGTCTTCTCCAACATGACCAAGCAAGCGTCACAATCCCTTTCTGAATGCTCTTCGTCATGTAATCTGCACCAACTTTCAATCAGGACATCATCAGTGGATAAACCTAATATTTGACTACACTGTATATTTCTGGACAAGTATAATTCAAAATCTTTAGAGCGGTCTGCTTCAGTGTCTAGACAACTAATAACTTCTGGTGCTGCATCTGCTTGTTGCTCCAGAATTTCTTCATTTTCCTGCCAGGCTTTAGCCCTGAACACATCTATAAAAAATATTATTCCTTTCACATGTAGATCCAACCTTATAAGAAAAGTTAGACAATTAATTTCACTGTGTTCTACAGTCTGGTGTATCCTGCAACAACTGGATAAACCGAAGTTAGATAAACTTTGAGGATAAAGCTGCTTATTCAAAGTTTCCTGAAATAAAGGAATGTTAACTTGACAATTGCCTTCATATACATCCATCAAAATGAGACTCTATTTTTCAATTTTTTAGTATTTTGAAATTTTAGTGAGATCTATCATATCTCAGAATAAAACTTGAAAGTTCATAAAATGTTGGTCAAATCTTTGAAGCTATGAGCTAGATCGCTGCAAAGATACAGTCAGAACCCCTCAGATAAGAGATATTTGTAGACATTAACCTCAAATAATGAAATATTTATGTAATATTTGCAGAAATCCAAAAATTCCTTGTTGGCCCTCCTTCTAGCGCCAATTTATGTTGAGGATGATGTTGGTCATAAACAAACATAGAATAAAAGTTACACATCAACCTTTATTCATCTTGAAAGATACGATGAATTCAAAGAATTCATGATCCCAAGTCTCCGTTAATTAGTTCATAATCTACTGACGTTACTTAGTGGTTGATGTGGGTTGCTATTAATCATTCAGGGGCCTTACGTTCTTCAGTAATTTCTGCAAAGTTCATCATTATTTATCCAAATATCCTGCTCTATATGTTTGCTCTACATAAATCTCCAATAATTCTACCTTTGCACTATGAATTTAGTCAAATAATGTGCTTATAGGTTGATATTTGCATGATTTCTACCATTATTTGCAATTCTTTGCATGATATTTTCAACACTACATGCACTTTGCTCAAATATGCTAAGGATTTTCGATTACCTACGAGATGTCAGCATATTTCTCTATTCTGCTTGTTATTTATCATGGTTTGCAGTTATGGAAGTGATTTCAATGAAATTAAAATGAGAAAAAGGGTTAGAGAATGAGATTCCCAAAATTACTTAACTGAGATCACTGATCCACATACATGTTCCCATACAACAATGAAGAGAAGAAAACTAGAAATCATACTTCACCAGGACATTTCACAAATCCGCATGATCCAGTGCAAATCTTCAAAGGAAAAGTTGACAACAACATGCAATGAAATGAAAGCGCTTCTATTTGAACACAACATTCACCATTACATATCCAGAAATCAACTTGAAGATTACATAAAATTTACAACCAAGATGTAATATGAAGCTTCATCTCCATTCAGTATGCTTTAGAATAAGTACATTTACAATGATCTGAAGAAAGAACCTTGACATTTCAACAATCCAATCCTCATTAGTCTCAGTAATCCGATCTCCTATTTGATTCTACAATAATTGGCCTTATTTTGCCAGATATTCCCATCCTTCTTAATTTTAGACAAGTTCTGCCTTTTTATAGAACAAAGGCCAGAAAACAATTACAATGATCCAAGGATCAGGATCCTCCCAGAACAATCAATGGTCCAGATGAACAGCACGTGCCTGCCAGTTGGAAAATACACAGCTGGCAGAGAATATTCTGGCATCTTCAAATCAGTCCACCCTCTAGCTGGCATACAACATATTTGATAATATCCTCCCCAGCTCCGGTTCATGTTGCCTGCCAGTTGGCAATTTTCAGCCACTTCATACAACTCCAACATCCTGCAACAAACAGGCAAGAATTAAGCATCATCATTTAATAACTAGCAGGAAAATAAACATTTACATTTTATCAGGCTGTGAATGTGCAAACCTATATATATATCGGGTTATGAACATTGAGCATATGAGAAAATTCACGCAACTAAATGCCCATAGGTGGTCAAGAGGGTCCGGGTGACTATCGTTGACTGGAAAACATGCTGTCAGGCCCTAAAATAGTTTCAATATTTGATCAGGTCTAGCTAGGGTAATTTGAGCGATTTTTGATAAAAATATCGAAAATGTAATTTTTTGTATTTTCTACATCTTAGTAAATTGCATTTTCGGAGGCCTTCGGAGCGAAACTAGGGCTCAACACGTTCTCGGTAGCTTGGTGTTAAGCCTAAGTGACCGGGAAACTCAAACTAGATAACTAGTTTATCTTTCTAATGAGTCCAAAAAGTTTAAATTCTGATAACATGGCTAGGAGTTATGACCCTGCCAAGGGGAAGGTCAAAAATTTCCTAATTTTTGAGTTTCTCTGAATTTTTGCAAATAGTTTCACATTCCGGTAGCCTTTTTTTGTATTCCAAGGGTGATGGGGACCTTTCATATGATCCGCAAGCCTTACATTTTCAGTTATCGCATGCATAAGATCATCCATATGCAATACATGCGCTTCTGTTCACTAAATTCCATTGAATAAAACTATCGGGTTCGGGTATGCACATTAGCTAATATGAGGGATATTAACTAATATGACTCTCTTCATAGATCAGGATATGATGATGATGTCATCATCATGGACAGGCTTCATTAAAATGTGAAAGGTTGACATCATGGTCATACTGAAGGAAATCGGGACGTTAAGAAATATGACCCTGATAATGGGAATATCACCCTTTGAATAGTATGACATCATCATGTTAGGATATCAGGGGATGTTTGAAAATGACCCTCACAACAAAAATGACCCAGTGTCGAAATATCATGATGACGTCATCAGGATATCGACATGGTTTAGCGTTATGGCACTTATGACATCATCGTCATATTATGTGAGCAGGATCATGATCATCCTCCTCGAGAGGAAAAACCATCCTGACAATATCGGGTGATAAACGCACCCTTAAGTCGTGCTTTATACGTCAGGAGGATATTAGAAAATATCGGGTCGCGTTGAGATGGTGATGATGACCGAAGTCATTCCTTTTCTTATTTTAAGGATATCGGGGTGACGTCATCTGGATATTCGTTCACTATATCATTGAGGTATGATGACATTATCGTCATGTTATGCGAATAGGATCATGTTTATGAAATATCCTGCCGAGAGGTAAATGTGATGATGATGTCATCATCATATCATTTCTTCGTTTATCGGACTTGAATGACATCATCAGGATATTGGCTTAGGGGGATATTTCACGGCAGGAGGATATTCAAATATCGGGTTACATTGAGAAATATGATCCTCGCAAAATGCATAAGGCCATCGACGGGTAAAGGACACTATCACTTAAAATTGACGTCCGGATATTCGGACCACATGATTTATCAGGTGATAAATTAGATCAGGATGACCTTCAGTAACATGACTGATGTTACAAAGATATGATCCTGCTCTTGCAAATATCAGGTTTGACCAAACTTTGACCATTCATAATTTTCACACCCTAGCGAATATCAGGGTGATGCAAAAGGCAAACCTGCATGAAATTTGATGCTCTTTCTAAATATGAGGTTACTGGAATGAAATATGAACTTTGACAAACTGACCTCATGATGATGACTTACCCAGCCTCCCATGCATGATGATCTGCATGACTTACTTTTACCAAAACTGCCAGGAAGCACGAAAACAAGCCAAGCAAAAGTTGGGCCCCTGTTTTACCAAGTCAAAATGGGGCGTGTTGTGTAACCACACAACAAGTCTATCAAAATACTCCACACTAGACCTTTGTTTGTGTCTCTATCTTACTCTATTATCTACATATTCTTATGTATATATAACACACATATTATGTCTGATAAAACCACGGCTTTCTACTCATCTCACTGTTACATTATCTATGTATCGTTGCTATGCGATTCTAAACATATATCAATATAGGTCTCTCTTATGAAACTGTAACTCTCCCTATGTTAAGGATGCGACTTTCACTTCTTAAGCTACTCATTCAATGATTTACCAAAGCTTCCCTCCCAAGAGATGAGGACATTTAACGACAGACCGTTATGGACTGTATACCACAGTGGCATCGCCTTTTGCATAATGATTATGTAGTGACAACTAGCAAGCTATGGTTTTAGCTAAGATTTGATAGAACTAGGATAATAATAAATATTGAAAGATATCAAATGCTGACACTAATATCAATCTACCGAGTTAAAACATATTAGTAGGAATGCCAAGCATCTCCATACAAATTGGAACATGCTGTCAATCCAAGATCTAAAATTTGAGTACACTGAAAGAGGCACACAACACTGAAAGGCCAATCTAAATTCCAACATATAATTAATCTTGTAGCACTATATTGATTTGTAATATGAAACAATGATATATCCCATACATCTCTACACTATGTTGAAAATAGGACGCTCATAAGAACAAGCTACACACAGAAAATGAAACTTGAAAATATAATTCAAACCTCCAACCTGGATACAACACCTAGTAGAGATAGAAATTTGATGTTGAACCTGAACTTTCTCTGTCATTTTCCCCTTCCCCCTTCCTAAATCCACCATCCTCATATAAATATCTTGGACCTTGTCTTTTTATCCAATATGCGCCCCCTTTTATGATGGTGCTTCATTAGCTTGGTTTAGGCGACATTCGTAAACTGCAATCCTTGTCTTATGTTTAATTATATCTATATCAAGGGATTGCATTCATATAATTGATGCACTTCTTAGTTAATTCACTATTTGTTTCAATCGCTATTTGTCTCTTATGTAATTTTCCTTATTCTCTTTACAATGATATTAAATATTATTTATTATTACCTTGCTTACGTAAATTACTTCTTCCTGATCTGCATGTAATTGTTCCATTATCTACGTTTACCTTGATATATAAGGAAATCAACCATATGGAAGAAGGTTTTCTTGTAAATAATTCGGTGATTTAGAAGTTAATTATTATCATATGGTGCATTGAATAATATGTACCAAGGGTGGAGTCATTCATACCTGCCATCTTGGAATCTCTTTGTTTTTAACTCATTCAACTAGAAGCAATTATAACTAAGCATACAACAACTAAGCATACAACACTGATGTTGAAGATGTAATCCTTAAAGCTAATATATGAAGCCATTTTGATGAGGTGTCACATGATTTGAGTCCAATGCTACTCTTGGTAACAACCCTGGAACTATATAATTGCTGAAACTCTATATCAAATCAATCATAACTTTCTATTGCTTAACATTATAAATCAAGGTAGTAGTAGAGTACCTTACTATCAAAGGTTAATTGTATTTTACCTTAGATACTTGATTGAACATATTCTCATATAAGGGCATATCATAGTACTATATTTCTACATAATAGTTAGGTTGAGGTCACTAAATTAGATTAGCCCAAAGAAAAGGTAGAAGTAATGGTAAAAATTGTACCTAGCACTTATATTTTAGAGTCAGGGCATAATGTTTGATCATTATATCTAGACTAAGATTGGCAGAACTACCTTGGTGGGTGATAATGGTTCAACTATCTCAGCTACTATGTTGTAGTTCTATATATAGCATTGTAAACTCTTAACATTGATAACAAAGGACATAATAGATGTGAACCATGATTGCGTTAATCAAGAAAGAATGATGAGAGACCAAAATTACATTTTTCTATTTCATGATGAAAGAGGCTCTTTGGTTTGATACTCCAAATAGAGGACACCATTAGAGAGAGGATCCATGTTGAAGTATATGCACACAATTATATATGAAACACAAAGCATCAATACACATAATACATAAAGCATACACAAAGCTTATACACTTAATACATGTTACACAATGTATACAAAGCATGAATCATATAATACATGAAACACGTAGTCCATAAATTCATAATATACAACATCAACTGCTTAACATCATTAGCATGTACCTTTAAATATCCCTATTATTTTACCTTCATCTCCAAGTTCCAAAGCCAACTACTTGCACATCCATGGTGATAATGGAGGGGCACTACAATAAATAAATAATAATTATTTGTTTTCTTAATTATTTTGGAGAAAATATAATTTTTATGTTTAAGAATGTTATTTCATAAGTTATTCTATTTTCTAATCTATATGGTTTACTTAATTTTTAATTTTTTCTTTACACAATTTTTCCAACATATTTTTTCCTAATAACACCATTAACCAAAAGACTATTAACCAATTGGAAATATATCATAATGAATTGGAAATGTAGTGCCCCTCACCTTGTCGTTTGTCAGACTGATGGTTTTTCTAGTAGGATTGGACACTATGACACTCTATTGGGTGATGGACACTCTGTTTTATGATAACTGATAATGAATCTATGTTAGGATGATGCTAGACCACTGATACTTCATGTTATCACAGTCTGATGCACATATTAGATGTTATAAATTATTTTAATTCAGCTCCATGTGTTATTCGATCATGATTATGATGACATCTGTTGAAGTTTTAACTATTGACATTTTATGTTTTCACAAGTTGTATAGACATATTGGATTGTAAGAGGATTGAATGCTTTATGTTGTTGACTAGTAATCAGATACCTTGTTCAACATAGTTAATTGTTTATACATAAACGTGAATGGAACAGTGTTGTATTACTCGCTTTCGAGTACCCTACACCACTGCGATTTTCATTCACTATAGGACTATATGTGGATATATATCTTGAATGTTTAACCGTGTGTTGTTGCAGGAATGCAGGTACTAGGCATCGACTCCACCTAATTACAGGTCTGAGCGTGCCTTCACCAATGGATTAGTTGTTTGGAGTTAACGTGAGGTCCCATGTCAGTGTGGTCTGGTTGTCAGTTTATCCTCTTGGTCATTGTCTGTCATTCGATCATGATTTGCGGACAAGTAATATTGCACCTTGGAGTCTAACTAGGTTAGAAAGTGTCTAAGTGTGTAAGGTGTCGTTGTGCTTTTATATGAAAGAATATAAATGTTGATAAATGAGCATAATGTCGTTAGTTGTCGATTATCATTATAAATAAATTATTATTTTATTAGAAGTGTTGTTGTTAAATAAAGTTGTAAGAAATTTTGTATTGTTCAATATAATATTATTTATAATAAATATTTAAATAAATAAAATAGTTGTAAGTTATGTTGTAATTAGTGATTTACAACCAAATTAATAAAATAAATTAATATATAGTTGTACAATTATGGATTGTTGTAATGTTATAACTTTATTAAATAAAATATGCTTGGTCGGCTATAAAGTCATTAAATGTTGTTGGGAATTATGTGTTTTCATTTAAAGAATGAAATACAATAAAATAAATAAAGAACTTTTTTGGGATCATTAAATTAAATAAAAATATTAGTAGAGGAGGGAGATGCACGGGATCACGTGCCGAGTCCCTTGGAAGAAGGAAGGGGCTGTGTTATAAAAGAAAAGGCTTTTTGAGGCAAAGAGGAGCATTGTAGGTAGAAGAAAAGTGAAGAAGATCAGGAAAAAGGCTTGGACTGCAGTAGTTGATACGAAATTGTCGAATCGGCATCGCAACCAGGTTCCATTAAAAGTTTAATTTATTCCTCTGCTTCTCTTTCTGAATCTGCAAATGTTGTTGGTTGTTTAATCTTCCAAATGATTTGTTTGGGTTAAATTTATGCTTAAAGATATGATTCAATTTGCAATCGGTTTGTATTCTGAGTTTTCGCCACCAAATCCTAAACCCGGTGCTCATTTTTGTAGACTGTCTTCTCTACGGGTAAACAGTAATATCTCTTAGGGTTTTAAATCATTTTCTGCTCAAGGAATTCATTGTTCAATTATCTCCTTTCTCAGCATTTGCCGAATGATTCTGTCATCCCTGCAATCATTCATTTCGATGGTCTTCGTCATACAATTAGGGATGTAATTCGGCAATTCCTCCTTTATGTAATCTCAGACCAGCGTATGATTGATAGGGTTTGAAGACCCAAGGTAACGTTTCCCTAAGATCTCTCAAATCCCTCTTGCTAAACTTCTTTCACAGATTTAGTCATGTTTTGGTTCCGCAATTACATATCCTCTCAGACATTTAACTCAGCATCCATTTGGCACTGCCATCATCTGCAATTGATTTGGAATTGGCAGCAATGTATAGATCGAGTGTGAAATCTGTACTTGTGTAATCGCAGTTAAATGCAATCAACCCATCCCATAAAATCTTGGTTTTTCATTCATTACTATTCTGCCAATAGAAACTGCTATAATCTATAGGCATTTGCACCAAGAAAAAAATAGAGACTGATGGACCTTAAAAGCTATTCATTCATATATACCAAACGTAGAAATATGCCCTATGCATGATGCATAGTCTACATGGCACAAGATGCACGGTGTAACTTTGGTAGGGCTCATGGGGTAGAAAGATGATCCCAGAGATCTTATGATCATTACATGTTTTTGTGAGTACTGGAGTTGAGGTATATTTCTCTGGAAGAGGTTAAGAGACACAACACAGAGAGAAGTTGCTGGTTCATAATTGCCGATCAGGTTTATGATGTCTCAGACTATATGCATGAGCACCCTGGTGGCTATGAAGTTCTTTTGAAGGCTTCAGGAGGAGATGCTACACAGAGCTTTGAGAACGTTGGTCACAACAGCAATGCTAGAGCTCTCTTGAAACCCTATTGTATTTGATATACAAAACAAACACCTGAGAATGAAAAAGCGGAGGATTCAGAGGATGACGAGAGAAGCTCACGAAGTTTTGAAAGGATTGTGATATACTTTGTCCTCTTATTTTTGATGACTTTTGTTGTGAATATTAGATGGACCCCTGGTGCCATAGTGTTGATAGCTGTAGCTCTTGCCAATGAATACTTCTAATACTTATTCCAATATCAGCTTATAATGTTTGAGATTTCTTGTTATTTTGGCTTGCACAAAAGTCAAGGTTTAAGATTGGGAAGCACTGGGTATGTCTACTGCTATGTTGCGAGCTGATTGCGGTTATTGGCTATTTTAGGGGAGGATCGATTACAGTAGCAGAGTACATGGGTGAAGTTTTAACGAATCCTAATGCCAGATTTTTATATGAACTGAGATGTATTTGAGAGTTTAGAAGACTTTGTTACATCTCCTGAAGTCAGCTAGATATTTGGTGAGGTTGGGAAGTTTTTACTTTACCGTCTTCTTTTAGTTGCCCTTTCTTTCATATATAAGGATGATATCGGAAACAACTACACAGATATATGCATCGATGACTTAATATTCAGAAGTTTTAAATCATAACAATCAAATAATCCTTGCAGACCAGTTCATGATTTGATTATGTCCTTCACCCTTTGGCCAATGTGTTTTTTAATTTATAATGGCCACCTAGATCACGCATGCATCAGTTGAATATTGAGTCCCTCTTGTCAAGTCAGTGGGACTTGCTAGCCTTCACTCTTAGAGATGTCCCATGATTAGTAGTCTCCTGAATCCTCTTTCCAGATATGCAGAGATGAGGTGAGGCCATTAGCTTCTTAATGTTCACAAGGTTGGGGTGAGTCCTTTTAACGATTAGGTGTAATACTCAGATCTGTTTGACAATATTGCCCAACTCATAGCTGAGCTCTAAAGTCAAGCATTCTAGTAAATGTCGGTTAATGTTGAACCTAGAAGCCTCTCCAGTACAAAATCATCTTTTTCCCTATTATTATGTTTGGCAAGTCCCTTTTGGAAGTCTAACTTGAACTGGATTATAATCAAATTACAAGCATAACAATGGGAGCATGCTGTGTGTTCCAACCCAGGGAATAGTGGCAAGAAGCATCTGAACTTACCACTAAACCAATTCTCTACCTTCTCTATCCATAATAATTGGTAATCTTCTTTTCTATAATTGATAACTTTGGTCTTTTGTTGAATCTGTATATGAGTCGTGAGAATTTCCTACGAACTCTAAATATTTGTGTTCTGTGCATCTGTACAAGTCCCTGCACTCTAATCACATCGTTTAAATGGGCTTCAAATGTGTTATATTCTCCACTTTCCTATTTAATCAGATTTACATTAGAGTCACTATACGGAGTTCTCTAAAAAATTTAGATGACAATCCACAGTGTGCATTATCGAATGTTCTTGAAGTCTTGGCAACAACAATCTGTTTTACAACAGCAGCTATCCATTCTTCAGCAACAGCAACCATCAATTTTTAATGTTTAATTGGAATATAACCAAGCACAGAAACCATCACCATCATTTTTACAACAGCAATCACAGTAGTTACAGTAGCAACTACAAGAACTACTTCTTCTTGCGCAGCTCCAACATCAGCCCCAGTAGTTGCAACAACAAACACCATTGCTACCACAGTGGAACTTAGTACAGCAAGAGCTTTAGCAAAGGCTTCACACACCTGGTGGCTTATTGCAACAGCAATAGCAGTAGAGTTCTGTTGAACAGTAGAAGAAGTTACTGCAAGCCCAAACCCTAAGGCTGTTTGATCTCCCTACAATATCAGTGGAGTCATCAGGTCAAACTAGACAATCAAATATTATTGACTGGCAGGAGAAGATCTATCAGAAGGTAAGATTTTTGCAATCTCCTATCTTCCCAGCTGTTGATCAATTTTCAGTATTGCAGACACTTCATTTCTCTGGGGATAGAGTATAATCTAAAAGTATATACCAGTTTGCAAGATAAGTGAAAGGATTTATGATCGGTAGAATGATTTGTAATCTGATATGTGCAACTCATATCAGAACTAATGAAATTAGTATATCAAATAAGAAATAAAATCCAAAATGTGATTATAAAACAATATTTAACTGGTACAATGGACGTAAGAATTATAAATAAAATTAAAAGATAAAACCCTGAGTGATATTTGTAACTCAGGAACAATAAAATATAGCTTGTAAGGCACACAGGATGCAAATTATTGATCTAATCTAAATATACAGCTCTTAAGCCATGTTACCAAATGATTAACTGTGAACAGAAGTCTTTCATGCCTATTCTGCCAGTCCTTGGATAGTAGAAAGGGTAGACGAAGCTAAGGCAAATTCGGTGAGCATAAGAATAGGAGTTGTTCTCTGTTTAGGAGTTGTGGTTTTGATATTACTTGGAAGCATTATTAAGGTGTTGGGATCTCAAAGAACATCCTTGGAACCTTCGAAACACTAATCCTCAAACCTATTGCCTTCATTTTCTGTGACCATTGACTTTCGTGAAAAATATTGTGATAGAAAGAAAACTGTTGAAGTGTTACCGCCAATTATATCAATTGCAAGTTTGAAGGAGTTAAATGGATGCTACCAGAAGTTATTAGACTAAACTAATATCATCCATTTCAATGGTTAAGCGGTCATTAACAATTTCACACCATCTCTGTGATCAGTGCTTACAATTCAATAGGTTATTACACTTGAAATAGATATAGTAGAAGCTTTTACTAGAAAACTGTAATGCCTTGGGAACGAACATAGTTGATACATCTATCAAGTTTTGACGGCGTGAGAATGACCAGTCCCGATCTTCTTCTTAGACAGATTTAAATCATCTTTGATTAAAACATTTCAGAGACATTGTTATGACGAAGAAATCCAAGCATAGTAAACTATTATCTGATTGAGGTCAAGAATATCTGAAGGACCGTATTAGGGTAGAACTTAGAGGAAAACAAAAACATTGATGTTCATTGTTGATGGTAGGACCTTTGTCCTCATTGTATTGCCATATAGTTATAAGGTATTACATCAATACTTAATCCAACGTTGGAAAGGTAAGTTAATCAGGGTAAAATTTGTTATACTTGTGTTTTATAATCTATCTTTAGAAACAAATGTAGAATATTTAAATAATTTAATTGTAATGTATTAGTATAATTGTTGTATTTATTGTGAAATCAATTAGTTTGATTTAAAGAGATAATGTAATCCATTGTTGATTTCATTACAAAGTTATTTATGATGAGCCAAGAAGGGATTTTAGTGTTTAATTTCTAGAATCTGAATTGTACTATGTGAGTTAAGTATTTCTATTGTCGTAAAGAGTCAAATTGAGAGTGGTCATACTCGAAATTCTAGAGGCTTAGTTTGTCGTAGTATGGATGGATGTTTTCGTATTTGTGATGTTATAACGATTATGTGATTCAAATTTAGTATGAAGTATAATGGAGTATTGACTAAGTTGATTATGTGTTTTGTGATATAATATTCTCTGGATGAGATATTTAACCAGTTGTGACTATCTTGTATCCATTTTGTTGTAATTGTTGTTTGGAGAGACCTGGTATCTGTAAAAGTGTAAAATGTTGTAATGCTATAGGCGATGGATAACCATTGGTGTTATGATTCTGTTTGTAATGCAAGAGGGTTTATGCCTTGCAATGACCATGTATGTGTATTGCTATAATGCCTTGTATGGTGGTTAGGGTTTACTAGGTGTTAGGAAGGAGAGTGGCTTTCAACATGGGGCCGGCGCCCAAAGTGGCAGTCAGGATAACCCGTTGAAAGTAGATTAATCAAGTGATAACCTATAATGAACTAGGGGGTTAAGGGTAGTTTTCACATTAAACAAGATTAATGGATTCCTCTCCCATGGCCTGTAGTGTTTGTATAGACTAAGGATGGGTAGAGAAGGCCTGGTTGGCATGATTGACTTCCTTGTCCTCATGAAAGGAAGGTCGATTCCACATGTGTCACCCTATGGGGCCAGCGCCTAGTGAGAGGCTGTCAGGATAACCATAGATGGGGGCCAGCACCTAGTGAGAGGTTGTCAGGATAACCCATGCTAGGACCGTGCGATGACACTCTCCCTACTACAACCTAGCATTCCTTGTTTGGTCTCTCCACTTACGTTATGTTTCACCTCTAGAAGTTAAGTTGTGTTGTATTGTTATTGCCATGTGTTGTATTGGCATTTGGTCATTCTTCGTTCTTGTTTGTCTTTTGTCTACCTGACTGTTATTGTTTGGGACCTCATGTTAACTCCTAGCTCGGGGGGTGGACCTTAGGGTTCCACATGGTCGGGTGGAAGAGCTATTTTATCCATTGGTTATTCTTCATCAAGTTCATATG
The DNA here is from genome assembly GCA_027924645.1 of Cunninghamia lanceolata. Lineage (NCBI taxonomy): Eukaryota > Viridiplantae > Streptophyta > Pinopsida > Cupressales > Cupressaceae > Cunninghamia > Cunninghamia lanceolata. The sequence goes on along the minus strand of BSBN01000068.1, from coordinate 13,615,510 downwards.
CAGAAAAGATTTATTCTGGATAATTGTACTTGTACCAGTTGATGAAGATGTATGTGTATAATCTTGTACCGGATTTGTGCAGTAGAACATTCATTATGTATGTAATTCTGATGTAGTCTGAAAATGGCAATGTATTGATTTCATGATGTATCTATATGAAAGAATTTCAGTTATGTTTTTGATCATGTAGATTGTATTATCTGGCAATATGTAATGAATATGAATCAGTTATTCAATTATGCATTGGATTTAGATCAGTTACTGATGAATGTTAAATTATGTTAGTTGGTTTGTAAAGTAATGCAGCCTTGAATCCTTAGAGAATATGTTGTAACTAGTTATGTTAACATTACTTGTTATCTTAATCATTTAAAAAAAAAATGTTCCTGTTTCATGTAGCATAAATGTGTATTTCTTTGAGGTGTACAAGGCGGGCGTTACAGGAAACTTCATTTTTAATGCTGACTATGTCATGAAAATCCTAATCAATTAGAAATACATCATAATGAATTGGAAACTTAATGTTTAATACCAACTATTTCATAAGTTATTCTATTTTCTAATCTATACGGGCTAGGTTTACTTAAATTAGATTGAATAAATAAATAATAATTATTTGTTTTCCTGATTATTTTGGAGAAAAAAACATTATTTATTATGTTCAAGAATGTTATTTCATAGGTTATTCTATTTAAAAATCTATATCGGTAAGTTTACTTAATTTTTTATTTTTTATTTACTCATTTTTCCAACATAAGCTTCCTTTTATTTATGATCCATGAGATGACTCCAAGGTGAGTTGTCCAAAATTCAAGTTTCTTAAATTTGCAAAGTTATTATTATCTAGTGCTAAATAAGATATGGATGGCCTAAAAGAAACACAATGGTCATTGGTGTGAATAACCAAGGTTAAGTACAAAAGAATGTAGAGAATTTGGATCATTTAGTTTTTACTTCAAAAGGATATTTTTTTATATATTTGACAACTTAAACTCTACAATCTTTAATGAAAAGTTGAAACCCAAATACATAAGTAACTTATGTCAAAATGCCATGAGTTTCTATAGTGTTACCAACCTCTCTGAACAAACATTTGTGTCCTAGTAATGTGTTTGTTGACAAATGAAATTACAGATGAGAAACAATGGCAGTTGGTTCCTAGTTGTCACTACTCTTTGAAAATAGAGTCTCATGTCAACATTAGAAATAGTGGATGGGCCATCTTGAATAACCAAATATCTATTGTTATTAGTGGGGAAATGCCTCACGTAAATGATTATCTATTTTTAATAGTAATTTTGTCCCTATGAAGCTCATTCATGTATTCTAAGGATGCATGATCTCTTTAATAGGGATACCTTGTAAATGATGCATCTCTACGAAATACCTCACATAAATTATTATCTATTTTTAATAGCAATTTTGTCCCTATGAAGCTCATTCATGTATTCTAAGGATACATCTCTTTAATAGGGATACCTTGTAAAATGATGCATCTCTTTAATAGGTATTCTCAGGCATGCATGCATTGTCATAGTTCATATAAACAATGACTTAATTAAATTAATCATATACTTTATGTCTTGTATGGAATAGTTCTATTAAAAACTAAAATACATAATTATCATTGACCCATTCTTACTAATATGTCATAGTTGAAAGGTTTGAATTCAAAATAATATGTTAGAAATAGATGAATATGTTTTTAATGATGATTATCTATTCAGCATTGCCTTTCATTACCTATCTTTCATTGACATAGGTCTAAAAATATTGATTACATTTTAGTGTTAAAATGTAGGAATGTGGTTATACTGCCATGAAATGTAACCAAAGAAAATAATATAAAAGTAAAGGAACAAATAATAATTTTAGTTAAAAATTTAACCATAGAAAAATAATATAAAAGTAAAGGAACAAATAATAATTATAGTTAAAAAATAAAACATAAACAATTGATACATTATAAATGTTTAAATTTTAATATAAAAGTGAATCAATAAACAATCATTCCAATAAATAAATAAATAAGAGAACTTAAACAACTAGAACACTATAGCTATATGACAAACCCCATATTAAAAACACAAAGAAAAAACCTATTTGCTATTGAAAAAACACCACAAGAAAGCATTGAATAAGGCACAGGAAAAATATTGAAGTTGGTGATTGTTTGGAGATTTTTTAAAAATTAATCTATATCACTTCAATTGAAAATGTTTAATAATAATCTCTATAGATTAATGTTATTCCATCAATAAGATTTCATAACTCAAAATACTTGGTGAGTATATTTCTCTATCTCCATTTTTGAATTTCTCTTTTTCTGTCACACACAAGATTCACCTATATAGAACTCCCACTATTGAGAGGTTTGTCAATATTTCCTTCCTCTCAAAGATTTAGCTAAACCATAGTTTTGATACTAAAAGAAGAGAAATAATACTAATTAACCTATTCAAAGAGAAGAAATGCTAATGAAGTCCTAAATCTAGCTCATAACTAAATAATATCACACACAATATAACAAAAGACTTTCTCTCTCCAAAATGATTTCTAAAAAAAACTCAATAAAAACATCACACTTATTGTTTTAACTTATTTGTTACAATACAATAGGATATTTTATATTTCTACTTAACCCTAATACACATACAAGTATTGAAGGCACATTAGCATAAAAAACCATTAAATCCTATTGTAATACAATGGATATAAAACTGTGGACCAACAAAACCACCTTTAAAGTTTTTTGTTTTTTCCTTACCCACCCCACTAATTGTGTACAAATGTAGTCTATAAAAAAATGTAAAACTTGTGAAATATACAACATATATCCAACAATTGCACTTGGTTTTTACCACCTTGACAGAGTGACCCTGTAGAAATATAACAAGGGAACAATCTTAAAATATATTATATCTTAGATGATGGATTGTTCGGTAAATAAGTCCATATGTTATATTTCTCAATAACTTTTATGCTCATACAAGCTGAGTTTGTGATTTATTATGGGATTATAATTTATGGGTGCACAAATTCAGACTACTTTAGGTGTTTTTCAATGCTAGATGGTAGACATAGTTCACACAGAGTTTGTTCATACATAAAATTTGTATTCATTTTCTAACTCTTTTGAAGAGAGTAGTTTAGTTTAATCTCAATTCATTAATAAATTTTAGGACCAAAAATCTTTCTTTAGTTTTGATAGCTCTCTATTCCCATAACTTAATATTGTGTTGGCGATCTTATACTAGAGAATACAGAATGGATAGTGTTAAGTTTTTTTTTACAAGACTAATAGAGCACCCATACTTATATTGATCAAAATAACAGATTACATAGTACCAGATACCAAAAGGCCATATAGACTATAATGGTTGGCAAGAGATATACAGACAAACACATAGCAACCTAGCAAACTACGAATATAACGGCTAAAATGAGCACACAGGCTCTGAAAAAACCAAAGGATTGAACAAAAATTAGCGAAACAAGAACTACCAACCAAAAACCACAAAACCTTCACAACCATCCAACATCACACCCAGGCCCGTGCAACACCCTTGAGACTACCAAAGCTGACATTACTCCTCTTAAATATCATCCATTTCAATGGTCAAATAGCTAATAGCAATTTTACACCTCATTCACAACAAAAAGTGGTAAATATTTATCCTATTTTTATTGGCCAAAATTGACCTTTGACTGTTGAAGTGGATGATATTTAAGAACAGCCCTCTGGCATTCGGGTCCCTTGGAAGCTGAGGGGCCATATCCACGGCATGTGTAGAAAACATATAGCCACAAACACCTCTTTACACCTCTCCCTCATCTGCTTCGGCACCAAGAAGGCATGGCCTTTAATGGTCCTCTCGAGATGGAAAATACAACCGCAACCAAACCCTCTCTGCCTTGATCTATAAAGACATTCCATGGCCCTAGAGGAATGGAGATGATGGATAGAGAAGAGACCATGAACTCACACATCCCCAAACATGATATCATAATTATAAAGGGCTCTGTTCCAACGGTCCATGTTGAATAGCTGCTTGTTCACCATACCCATTGCTATGGGTAACACACAATTAATGTCGAGAGTAATGTCCACGAGATTGGACAAGAAAACCAAGATCACATATGACCACCTCACCTCCCTTTCCAGCTGACCATTAAGCCAATTTTGATTGCAAATGTATCGAAACACAAACTGGGTAAGTAGACAATCAATCTCAAAGATTTGACTTAAGTCTAGGATTGTCACCGGACCCTTAATAACTAGCTCCCAATTGAAGGGTTAGAAAGAGAACCTGATTAAACCTACACATCTACATGAAACTAGCAACCAAAGCACCCACAGGAGGAGGGTAAGGAAGAGAACACAAAGAGAGGGCTAAAGAAAGCTGAGAATGTTGAAAGACATACTTCCCTTAATAAAACCTAGATGGCTGAATGATATTAAATGTGCCTAGGTGTGAATTGAAACTCAGATCATATTTGAAATCTTTGGCAATCCTAGCACCACCCTTGCCGTAAAGAACTGTCAAATCTGCAATTAAGGAGCGAGGGGAATATCAGGAGTAGTACTATCTAGGAGAGAGGAATAAAGCATGAGCAGCCAAGGCATGTCAGATCCAAGTTAAATGCATGCAGATGAACCAATGGGAAGAAACCTCCCCTGGGAAGCGGGAGGGCCGAACAAAATACCAAGGAGCTATGTAACCTGTATGTGTTGGCATCAAAATAAAAAAGGACTTGCACCTGTTGATAGGCAGGTAGATAAGATGGTTGTCCAAGAGATTGCTACTGGAATATATGGACAACATAAAAATAATGTAAATAGAGAAAGATATAAAACACAGATGATAGCAATATATGTATTATATATTTTCCTTTTAAGATTACATTCAAACTTTGTACACATTCAATGATAGAGTTGCTACTCTATTTTCTGATATGCCCCAATCACTAGAGTGCAAACTATTTCTCTGGAGCTACCTGTAGGAACTCCGTAGTTGCCTGTGCGTATCGTGTGCTGTTGCACATAGAACCTTCTATTCTTTGCTGCTTTGCTTCAAGCTTCTTGTTATCTGCTAGAACATTCCATTTCACCTCTGCTGCTGCAGGCTCTCTCTTCCATTCTAGTCTTCGGTCAACTCTATTTCCCTCCTTTTTGTCTCATTCCTTCCTTGCTAGAAAAATAGTGCTCAACTCATTTCAAAATTCAAACTCACCTACCAGAATGAATGTTGGCAGGCCAATGGTTGCTGGGGCTAATTTTGGAGATCCCCAAGTCTGATGCGAGGGCAGGCAGAAGTTAATGCATTGACAGAAGATTAAATTCTTCCAACACTCCCCCTTAATCTGAAGTCAAATGTCATTCAACAATTTTCTTTCCGGAACTGATCTCTGGAGTTATACCTTTACTTTTGCCTTTCTGGATCAGATCTCTGGAGCTATTTTTGTCATTCTCTATCACCTTCGAAGCTCTTCTCTGCATCTCTCTAGAGTTGACTTTCTGCATCTTCGGAGTTCTATTTCTGCATCTCTGGAGCATTGTTTTTGCATCTCTGGAGCATCTCCAGAGTTGCACACACCTTCCAGGGTTGAACCTCTGGAGCTCTCTTGCTATCTTTTTAGATCTGAACCTCCAAAGTTGTCCTCTTTCTGAGGCTGCACACCTTCGAAGCTGTCAACAATGCCTAGCCTATCTCTTAGGTGTTTAAAAGAATATTTTGGCAATGCCTTTGTAAAAATGTCAGCGAGCTGTTGTTCAGATCTACAATACTGCAACACAATCTCTCATTGATCTACCAACTCCCTTATGAAGTGATAACGGATCTCAATGTGCTTTCTTCATCCGTGGAAATTAGATTCTTTGTCAGGGCTATTGATGAAACATTGTCACAATGAATGATTGTACCATCTTCTTGCTGCTCATTCAGGTCTGCAAAGATCCTTCTCAACCAAATAGCCTGACAAGCTATTGTATTTGCTGCAATATACTCAGTTTCTACTATAGAGAGAGAAACAATGGGCTGCTTCTTGGATGCCCATGATATCACGCCTGAACCCATGTGAAATACATTGTTGGATGTGCTTTTCTGGTCATCTACATTTCCTGCCAAATTACTATCCATGAAACCAGCCAACTTAAACTCATTAGAAACACCATATAAGATGCCATAACCTATTGTGCCATTCACATACCTTAGGTTCCTCTTTCCTGCTTGCCAATGTGTGTCCTTAGGCTTCTCCATGAACCTAAAAATTAGGCTTACAACATACATCAAATCAGGCCTAGTGGTTGTCAAGTACACGAGGCTTCCAACCATGCTCTTGTAGAGGGTTGGGTTTACTTCCTTGTTGCTGTTCTCTTTACTCAATTTCAGACCTGTGGCTGTTGGTGTAGGGGCAGGTTTGCTATTCTCCATTTTAAATATTTTCACAATCTATTTGGCATAGTTAGTTTGTGAAATAAATATGCCATGCTCTGTTTGCTTGACCTCAATGCTAAGAGAATACTTTAGCAGACCTAAGTCTATCATCTCAAACTCATTCTTCATTGCCTTTTGAAATTAGTGATGAAAAGATCACAATTGCCAGTAAAAATCAGATCATCTACATACAAAACAACAATCAAAATGTTACCTTCAACTTTTTTGATGTAAAGAGTGGGCTCACTGCCACTTTTGCTAAAGCCATTACTCACTAAATATGAGTCTATTCTGCTATACCATGCCCTAGCTGCTTGTTTTAGCCTATAGAGGGCTTTTCGGAGCCTATATACCTTATCCTCTTGCCCTGGGACTTCATAGCCAGGTGGCTGCTCCACATACACTTCCTCTTTCAGAACTCCGTTCATGAAGCTTGACTTTACATCCATTTGAAACACCTTCCACTTGTGTTGGGCTATTATTACTATGACTGCCCAAACTATTTCCAGCATTGCAACTGGTGCATATGTCTCATCATAATCTCTTCTAGGCTGTTGTTTGTACCCTTTGACAGCTAGCCTTGCCTTATGTCTTTCAAATTTTCCTTCAACAGTAGACTTGGTCTTATAGACCCACTTAACTCTAATCACTTGTTTACCCTTGGGTAAATTAGTTAGTTGCCATGTGTCATTCCTCTCTATGGCATCCAATTCTTCATCCATGGCCTTACACCATTTCTCTTCTTTCACAGCTTCTTCAAAGTGGATTGGATCACTATAAGAAAATAATGTAAAATTCAAATTCTCATCATCATCAGCGTACCTTGTGCTGTCATAAATCTCCTTCACACTCCTTGTCTTCTGTGGCATCAATGATGTGAGTGTGGGGTTTGAATTACCTCTGGAGCTGCTACTGTTCTAACCTCCAGAGCTACTATACTGCTAACCTCCAGAGCTGTTGCTTTGCTGAACTCTAGAGCTGCATATCTCCAGAGTTGTAGACCTTTGGAGCTACTGATCTCTGGAGCTGCCCTGTTGCTGTTGTCCACCTCTGGAGCTGCTTTGCTAAACACCTTTAGAGCTACTATTTTTCAATGCTCTACGGTAGTTTCTCCCCGAGCTGTTGCTCTCCGTAGCTCCTCCAGAGTTGCTGTCCTCTGGAACTTCTTCATCTTCAAGGGGTATTGTAACTAAGATACCCATGGTACTGTCCACCGTTCCATCCCATGCTTCATTCTCAATGAAATCAACATCTCTCCTGATCACAACCTTTTTGGTGATGGGATTATACAGTCCATAGGCTTTTGACTTTTCACTATAGCCTGTGAAGATACATTTTTCACCTCTATCATCAAATTTTTGCCTCTTCTCTTTAAACACTAATGCATATGCCACACACCTGAAGATTCTTAGGTATTCAACACTCCATTTTTGTTTGTCGATGCCTCTTGTGAAATCTTATCATGAATGGCCTTTGTAGGACACCTGTTCAATAGGTAAACCATTGTTGCTACAACTTCACCCCAAAAATCATGTGATAGTCCTTTTGCTTTTAGCATGCTTTCTGCCATCTCTTGAATGGTTCTATTTATCCTTTTAGCCACTCTGTTTTACTGTGGAGTATACCTAGTTGTAAACTGTTTATGAATGCCTTCATTTCTACAAAAAAATAGAAATTCCTCAGAGATATACTCTCCTCCTCTATCTATTCTTAGGGCTTTGATATAGTGGATGCTTTGCTTTTCAGCTGATGCCTTAAACCACTTGAATTTCTCAAATGCTTCAGATTTATTCTTAAAAAATAAACCCAAAATTTTCTGCTATAATCATCAATGAAGGTCATGAAATATACATTCCCACTTAGTGTGGGGGTCTTCATGGGGCCACATAAATCTGAATGCACCAATTCCAATGGTGCTCTTACCCTTCTAAAATACCCTAATTGAAAGGGTTGTCTATGCTGCTTTCCTAAAATGTAGGCTTCACATTTTCCATTGGGCTCTACAATGTTTGGTAGCCCTCTAACCATGCCTTTCTTGGACAATAAACTCAAACTAGAAAAACTTAAGTGCCCATACCTCAAATGCCACAATTTGGATGGGTCTTTGATGACTATCCTAAAGGTAGATTGCTGTCCCACTGCTGTGAGCGCCAAAGATAGTGCTGAAAACTACTCCGAAGATAGCGCTGGAGATGGCACCGAAGACTCTATGTGTATCCTAAGAGGAAACATTCTGTTTCTTGTCATCTGCACTGCTGCAATCACTTTCTTACTACCTCCTTTATCAAATATTGTGCACTCTCCATTTTCCATCAGGATTTTATAACTGTTTTGGACCATCTGTCCAATGCTCAATAGGTTATGTTTTATGCCAAGGGCATAATATACATCCTGGATCTTCCTCCTTTCACCATTCTGGACTGAATATTGACTGTACCTTTTCCCATGATGGGAACTTGCTCATTGTTTCCCATTTTTATTTTAGTCTTAATGTTGCTATCTATGGAGGCAAAGAAGTTTTTGTTTCCACTCATGTGGTTGCTACAACCACTATCTAAATACCATACTTCATCACTACTCCTTTTAGCAAGGTTGCAAACAATAAAAACATTTGACTGTTTTTCATTTTCAGCCTTGTTCTCATTTGCTACATTAGCATTTTGGCTTCCATGATCATGTTGTTTCTTTCTACACTCACTAGCATAATGACCAAACTTATGACAGTAATAGCATTGAACATTGCTTTTGTCATACCTTTGATTAGAACTGCTGTTCTTCTTCTTTTCTTGATAGCTTGGTTGTGAGCTACTTGCCCCTTCTTGGCTGTTTGAAACTATTCTTCTGAAGTTGCTTCTTCCTCTACCTCTTTGACCTCTAGCTCTACTATTTTTTCCTCTTCCCCTACCTCTTGCATTAGTTTGAGCCTTAAAGGCTTGCTCAAGGGAAGGAATGGATCTATTTAACTGATGCTCATGGATTTGTAGAGAACCCATCAACTCATCCACTGTCATCTTGGATAGATCCTTAGTCTCCTCAATGGTTATAACAGTAGGGTCAAATCTAGAATGTAGACTCCTTAGGATTTTTTCAACAATCTTTTGATCATCCATGGTTTCTTCATTTATCCTTAGCTGATTTAGCATGGTAGAAACTCTAGTGTGAAAGTTTGAAATAGACTCACTCTCCCTCATCTATAGGTCTCAAAATCTCTTCTAAATAGCTAGAGTTTGACTGATCTCACGTTGTCAGTTCCCTTGTAGTTGTTCTGTAATATTTCCCATGCATGTTTCAAGTAGTTTGTTGTTGCAATGTGGGGGAAAAAAGCCTCTATTAAGGCTGCCTCAATTAGACTGAGGGCTTTTGCATCTTTCATTCTTATTTCCTTCAACTAGTTTTTTTGAGCATTAGATAGGGCTGCATAGGCTGCTGGGTCTGTGGTGTCTATGAACCCATTCGTGACCAAATCCCATAGGTCATTAGCAACTAGTATTTTCTTCATCTTCTTAGTTCAAATATCATAGTTCTACCCATCAAAATTTGGTGGCTGCTACCATCCTTTGTTGTCCCCACCTGCCATGCTTCTCGAATCTGAGAAAGATGATAATGCCTAGATAAACTAGGGCTTATATAGAACACCCACTTGAATCTAACTGCCCAAAAAAATAGGGCTCTGATACCACTTGTTGACAGGTACGGGGATAAGATGGCTATCCAAGAGATTACTACTGGAATATATGGATAGCAGAAAAATAATGTAAATAGAGAAAGAGATAAAACACAGATGACAGCAATATATGTATTATATATTTTCCTTTTAAGATTACATTCAAACTTTGTACACATTCAATGACAAAGTTGCTGCTCTATTTTTTGATATGCCCCAATCACTGGAGCTACAAATTGTTTCTCTAGAGCTTCTTGTAGGAACTCCATAGCTGCCTGTGCGTATCGTGTGCTGCTACACAAAACCTTCTATTCTCTGTTGCTCTGTTGCAAGCTTCTTCTTCTCTTCTGGAACATTCCCTTTCACCTCTGCTGCTACAGGCTCTCTCTTCCATTCTACTCTTTGGTCAACTCTATTTCCCTCCTTTTTGTCTCATTCCTTCCTAGCTAGAAAATTGGCGCTCAACTCATTTCAAAATTCAAACTCACCTACCAGAATGAATGCTGGTAGGCCAATGGGTCCTGGGCCTAATTTTGGAGATCCCCAAGTCTGACACGGGGGTAGGTAGAAGTTAATGCATTGATAGAAGATTAAATTCTTCCAACAGCACCTTCCTAGCTAGCCATGGGTGAACTTGGGGTGGGAGCCTTCTAGCGATCAATAAAGCCCTATGACATCTGTGAATGTTACAACTTCATCTTGATGCCATCTCCTAGGTAGAACCCATAGATACTCAAAAAACATCCATCACTCAAACCAAAAGAGACATAATGAAACACTCTAAACTTAGTCGCAGCCTGGATCCAACCTATATAGTGTTAAGTTTTGAATTGGTGGGTTTTTAAAGAAGATAAAACTTCTTGCAGAAGATTAAATTCATAATTGTTGAAAATTAATATTTACCAAGGATGCACACTCTATTTAAGAGGTTGAGATGTAACTTTTTGGGCAGAGAAAATTGGTGTAAATAGCTATGCAATGAAGGGAAAGTTCTGGAGCAACTGTATACTTTACTTTCTTTGTGCGTTATTAGATTCTGACATGGAACTATATAGCTAGGAATTTCAGCCAATCATTATTTAATGTTATGTTAAATGAAACTAAAGGACAATGTTTTGGCTCATAAGATGCTCATTTTTTACCCAAATATTATGGCTCTAAGCTTTTCCTTATCTTTGATTATATTTCTAAGATAATAATTTAAATTATTAAAGGAGAGATTTGTAAGCCTACTATTCCATGTAAAGCATAATATCACCTACTAAATTTAGATGTTGAAAATATTCTAAATTGAGTGGAAGAAAATTGTATGGATGAAATCTATTTGTAAATACATCATAATGAATTGGAAGCTTCATTTTTAATACCAACTATTTCATGAAAATCCTAATCAATCGAAAATACATTATAATGAATTGGAAACTTTATTTTTAATACCAACTATTTCATGAGAATCCTAATCAAGATGATAAAACAACTTCTTATTGTAATTATAATCCATTCTTCTAAACAAACCAAGATAAAGGTCTCACTCCTATCTAATATACCTTTGTTATTACTTGACCATCAAAGTGGGAAGGATATTTCATGAAATCATTTAATCAAGATGATAAAAAGGCTTCTTATTGTAATGATAATTCATTCGTCTAAACAAACCAAGACAAAGGTCTCACTCCTATCTAATATACCTTTGTTATTACTTGACCATGAAAGCAAGAAGGATAGGCAACCCACTATCTACTAAAGCCACATGTCTAAACGATAATCAATAATGCGTATCGAAGCATTTGCAGGAGCTAGATCATTAAAGAAGAAGCAAATTTTGAAGGAGAAACCACTAAAGAAATCTTCAATTACAAACCAAGACAAAGGTTTCACTCCTATCTAATATGCCTTTGTTATTACTTGATCATCAAAGCGGGAAGGATAGGCAACCGATTGTCTACTAAAGCCACATATAAATGATAATCAATCATGTGTATTAAAGTGTTTGAAGGAGCTAGATCATTAGAGAAAAAGCAAATTTTGAAGGGGAAAACACTAAAGAAATCTTCAATTGAACCTTCAATTCCTTACAAATGAGATCTAAAGACACATATCCAAATTACAAGTCATTATAAGGTGAGTATATAGTTTATTATTATTATTTGTTATTGCATTTAATCTCTATTCCATAGTAGATTTAATTTTTCTGTTAATTGGTAGCCTTCTTATGTTTTGGGTTAAGTTCTTGTCCCAAAAAACCAATACTATTCCAATGGAAAACTATTTGAAGTGTAGAATTTATCTCACATTGGAAATGTAGAATTTATCTCAAATTGGAAATGTAGAATTTATCTCAAATTCCTATCCCAAAAAACCAACAATATTCCAATGGAAAACTATTGAAAGCGTAGAATTTATCTCATATTGGAAGGGTAGAATTTATCTCAATTATGTAATTAGATCAAAATGTTCTATTTTGTTTTGTTTTTGAGTTTTTTTAAGATTTATTTTTGTTGGATTTTAAAATGCAAACACAAACACTCACTTTTCTTACAAATTACGTGGAGAATGCTTGATTCTTGGCTGAATACTATTTTCACAAATGAGCACATTTTAGTTGACTGTAAAGGCATGATTTTTTTTTAAAATAGTGCATTTGTTTTTTCCTTCAACATTCCCACTGTTAAATGGAGTCTCTTCAAAGTTTTGAATTAGCTCTACAATTTTAAGTCTCCAAATCTTGGAAAATTAACAAGGTGACCATTCTAGGCTACTAACACCTACAATAAAATCAGAGTACAGAATTATTGAAATAACTACATTGTTTTTCAAACTTCTGAAGTTTTTTTATTCTGTGCATTTGTTATCCAACACCACCTCTTTTAGGATTATTATTCTTCTGCTCGATCTTTACCAACTATTGGTCTTTCTCCTTTTTGAAGACTTATATTTTAAATCTAAGTAAAAAATATTTATTATACATTACAAAAAAACAAAACACCATTACCATTACCTCACATTGCAATATAAATATATATTTTTTTCCTATATTTTATTCCAAAATCTATTTTTTACATTACTTATAGTCTATCAGCAATCAATTACATAGCAACTGCTAGTTAATTTAGCCATCTAATTTAGCCATCTAAATTTGAATGATAATGTAACCAGTATTCTTCGTCTCTCTTTTCTTTCGGTCGGATAAGTTTCTTAATCTTCAACTCTAGTTCTGGGAGGCGATCATAATGAATTATGAGATATCGTTGTTGGGAAAACTGGTTATAGAGATATGTATAAGCCCTTACGAGGCTATAGACACCTTCAAAAGTATATTCATTCATATTATAGTCGAAGGCATAGTTGTTATGACTGTTGAAGGATCATTTAGTAAAACTGGAAAACATGTGGGTCATCCAAGAAACAACAATAAGGGGATCGTCACAAGGGCAGTTGAAGAGTTTGAAGAAGTCAGTTAGGGTTATGCGTGGCATCAAACCTTTGTGTGCAATCTGATTGGACAAATTCAAGAATTCGCTTTGCAATGTCCTGAAGTGAAACAACAAATGCTGAAATGTGGTTATACTACCATGAATTTTAACCAAAGAAAAATAATATAAAAGTAAAGGAATGTATAATAATTTAGTTTAAAAATAAAACATAAACAATTGATAGATTATAACTATTTAAATTTTAATATAGAAGTGAATCAATAAATAATCATTCCAATAAATAAATAAATAAATAAACTTAAACAACTAGAACACTATAATTATATGACAAAACCCATATTAAAAACACAAAGAAAAAACCTATTTGCTATTGAAAAATTACCACATGAAAGCCTTGAATAAGGCTGAGGAAAAAGATTGAAGTTGGTGATTGTTTGGAGATTTAAAAAAAAATATTAATCTATATCAACTTCAATCCAAAATGTTTAATAATAATCTCTGTAGATTAATGTTATTCCATTAATAAACTTTCATAAATCAAAATACCTAGCGATTATATTTCTCTATCTCCATCTTTGAATTTCTCATTTTTTTCACACACAAGATTCACCTATATCAAACTCCCACTATTGAAAGGTTTGTCAATATTCCCTTCCTCTCAAAGAGCTAGTTAAACCATAGCTTTGATACTAAAAGAAGATAAATAATACCAATTAACCTATTCAAAGAGAAGAAATGTTAATGAAGTCCTAAATCTAGCTCATAAATAAATAATAGCACATTGACAATATAACAAAAGAATTTTTCTCTCCAAAATCTTATTGTTTTAACTTATTTGTTACAATACAATAAGATATTTTACATTTTTACTTAACTCTAATACACATGCAAGTATTGATAAGCACATTAGCATAAAAAACCATTAAATGTTATTGCAATACAATGGATATAAAACTGTGGACTGGAACAAAATCACCTTAAAGTTTTTTTGTTTTTTTCTTACCAAGCCCACTAAGTGTGCACGAATGTAGTTTATAAAAAAGTAAAACTTGTGAAATATAAAACATATATCCAACAATTGCACTTGGTTTTTTCCACCTTGACTGAGTGACCCTATGGAAATATAACAAGGCAACATTCTTATTTAATATGTTATATCTTAGATGATGGATCATTCTGTAAATATGTCCGTATGTCATATTTCTCAATAATTTTTATACCCATACAAGGGAAGTTTGTGATTTATTATCGGATTATAATTTATGGGTGCATAAATTCAAATTGCTTTAGGTGATTTTCAATGCTAGTTAGTAGAAATAATTCACACAGAGTTTGTTCATACATAATGTTTGTATTCATTTTTTAACTTTTTTGAAGAGAGTTGTTTAGTTTGATCTCAATTCATTAACAGATTTTACGACTTAAAATCTTTCTTTGGCTTTGATAGCTCTCTATTCTCATAATTTAATATTATGTTGGCAATCTTATGCTAGAGAATACAAAATGAAGTGTTAAGTTTTGAATTGGTGGTTTTTAAGGAAGACAAAAATTAGTGTTGAAGATTAAATTGGTATTTGTTGAAAATTAATATGAACCAAGGATGCAAACTCTATTTAAGAGGTTGAGATGTAACTTTTTGGGTAGAGAAAAGTGGTGTAAGTAGCCATGTGATGAAGGGAAAGTTATGGATCAAATGTATTACCTCAAAGACTTTATTTTCTTTTTCCTTTATTAGTTTGTGACATGGAACTATATAGCTAGACATTTCAGTCAATCATTATTCAAGGTTATGTTGAATGAAATTGAAGGACAATGTTTTGGGTTGTAAGATGCTCATTTTTTACCTAAATATTATGGCTCTAAGATTTTCCTTGTCTCTAATTAGATTTCTAAGCTAATGATTTAAATTTTTAAAGGAGAGATTTGTAAGCCTACTATTCCATGTAAAGCATAATATCACCTACTAAAATTAGATATTGAAAATATTCTAAACTAAGTGGAAGTAAATTGTATGGATGAAAGACATTTGGAAATACATCATAATGAATTAGAAACTTCAATTTTGATACCAACTATTTCATGAAAATACTAATCAAGATGATAAGAAGACTTCTTATTGTAATGATAATCTATTTATCTAAAAAAGCCAAGACAAAGGTCTCACGCCTATCTAATATACCTTTGTTATTACTTGACCATCAAAGTGGGAAGGATATTTCATGAAAATCATAATCAAGATGATAAAAAGACTTCTTACTATAATGATAATCCATTCGTTTAAACAAACCAAGACAAAGGTCTCACTCCTATCTAATATACCTTTGTTATTACTTGACCATCAAAGCAAGAAGGATAGGCAACTCCTATCTACTAAAGCCACATGTTTAAATGATAATCAATCATGTGTATCAAAGCGTTTTAAGGAGCTAGATCATTAAAGAAGAAGAAAATTTTAAAGGGGAAACCACTAAAGAAATCTTCAATTACAAACCAAGACAAAGGTTTCACTCCTATGTAATATGTCTGTCTTATTACTTGACCATCAAAGTGGGAATGATAGGCAGCCCATTTTGTACTAAAGCCACATCTTGAAATGACAATCAATCGTGTGTATCAAAGTGTTTGAAGGAGCTAGATAAGATCATCAGAGAAGAAGCAAATTTTGAAGGGGAAACCACCAAAGAAATCTTCAATTGAATCTTCAATTCTTTACAAATGAGATCTAAAAGTACATATCCAAATTGCAAGTCATTATAAGGTGGGTATATAGTTTATTATTATTATTTGATGTTGTGTTTAATCTCTATTCCATAGTAGATTTACTTTTTCTATTAATTGATAGCCTTCTTATGTTTTGGGTTAAATTCTTATCCCAAAAACCAACAATATTCGAATGGAAAACTATTGGAAGTGTAGAATTTATCTCACATTGGAAGTGTAAAATTTATCTCAAATTCCTATCCCAAAAAATCAACAATATTTCAATGGAAAACTATTGGAAGTGTAGAATTTATCTCAATTATGTAGTTAGATCAAAATGTTCTAAATTTTTTGTTTTTGAGTTTTTTTAAGGTTTATTTTTGTTAGATTTTCACAAATGAACACATTTTCTATAGAAGGCATTCTTCTTTAGTTGACTGTAAAGGCATGGTTTTCTTTTTTTTTAAAGAGTGCATTTGTTTTTTCCTTCAACATTCCCACTATGAGTCTCTTCAAAGTTTTGAATTAGCTCTACAATTTCAAGTCTCCAAATCTTGGAAAATTATCATGGTGACCATTCTAGACTACTAACACCTACAATAAAATCAGAGTACAGAATTATTGAAATAACTACATTGTTTTTCAGACTTTTGAAGTGTTTTTTATTCCATGCATTTGTTATCCAACACCACCTCTTTTAGGATTATTATTGTTCTACTAGATCTTTACCAACTATTGGTCTTTCTCCTCTTTGAAGACTTATATTTTAAATGTAAGTAAAAATTATTTATTTTACATTAAAAAAAACAAAACGCCATTGCCATTGCCTCACATTACAATATACATATAACTTTTTTTCCTATATTTCATTGCAAAATGTAATTTTTTACATTACTTATAGCTTGTGGCAAATCCGCATAAACTCCGTGCACCTGCTAGTTAATTTAGCCATCTGAATTTGAATGATAGCGTAACCAGTATTCTTCCTCTCTCTTTTCTTTCTGTCGGATAAGTTTCTTAATCTTCAACTCTAGTTCTGAGAGGCGATCGTAATGAATCATGAGATGTCATTGTTGGGGAAACTGGTTATAGAGATATTTATAAGCCCTTACGAGGCTATAGACACCTTCAAAAGTATATTCATTTATATTATAGTCGAAGGCACAGTTGTTATGACAGTTGAAGGAACATTCAGTAAAACTGGAAAACATGTGGGTCATCCAAGAAACGACAATATGGGGATCATCACAAGGGCAGTTGCAGAGTTTGCAGAAGTCAGTTAGGGTTATGCATGGCATCAAACCTTTGAGTGCGATCTGATTGGCCAAATTCAAGAATTCACTCTGTAATGTCCTGAAGCGAAACATAGGTAACCAGTCTGGATCTTGGACATCTATACCTTTCCCAATCCTTTCAAGATAACGAACATAAGTGGAAGGTTGAAATTCCCCCAGCTTTCTCCAACGATGCTCAAGGATGCGCAATATCTTTGGATCCAAGTCCAGAACAGCTTGTTTGATGGGTTCAATGGGAGCTTCAACACATTTCCTTAAATATTTCAGGTCCCAATTGTTTGTGGCTGTACAATACCCAATTTCACTACCTCCACCAGCTCTTCCAGCAATCTGTTTCATTAACTGAATATCCACAAGACTATGAACACATCTGTGATATTTTTCTGTCTCTGTGAAAATCACTCATCTTATTGGAAGATTGAGACCCATTGCAATGTCATCCGTGGCTAGCAGCACGCCCTTTCGAGTCTTGGAATCTTTCAGGAACTTTTTCGCTGCTTCAAATTTAACTTCTAGCAGAAGGCTGGCATATAACAGAGTGCATTTCATGTCAGGCTGCTGGTGCAAAATTAGTTTTTTAATTTCTTTCAGCCTACGCACTGAAAATGCAACAAAGCAGTCCCCGGATTCAATTTTACTTTCCCCAAGAACTATGGCATCATCTGCCACAACCAATTCGGTTCTCCTATGATGTTCTACCATTGTTAATCTGTCTCCTGTTAATTTACAAAGATCTTCGATGAGTTCCTTCACTCTGCCCCCTCCACACAAGTGAATTTCTTCAGCATTTACCCCTAAAAAAGCACGGGTCCAGGCCCAGCCTCTGAACTCATCTCCAATCATCTGAATCTCGTCTATCACACCCATCTTCCACTTTTTACTCAAATCCACCATTTCCACAGTGCAACAACATTTTACAGAGCCAGAATGATGCTTGACGTCATCTCCAGTTTTAAGGTCACAAAGAATTCCCTGCTTATTCACATGTTGGTAGATTTGCATTGCAAGCAGGCGGAGTGGAGCACAATAAATTACAGATTTTCCTTCTTCCTTAAATCTTTTCAAAGCCTTAAAAGTTCTCCCACTATTTGTTGGGCCATAATGAAAAGTAATACATCGTTTGGAACCTGTGCTTTTCCTTGGATACCATTGAAGAGGGTCCAAGAAACTCAAGAGGCTTTTCGCATCTTGGTGTACTGTGTCACAGTCCATATACTTAACAAATACACGTTCAAACAAAATATACTTATCATCATGCGTAAAGTTGACAATCATATTCAATAAGGCTGGAGGACAATATTTTTTCAAGAAACTCATGTAGTCTAAACGCATGCATGTGGTGGTGTAGTCTCTTTCAGGGTATTCATGCATTGGGTAGTGTAATTTAACTGTGTATCTATCCTCCAATGACTTCTTGAAAGGCGCATGGAACCTCTTCAAATCTTCCAAAATCATTTTTAATTCCTCCTTAGCTAATTTCCAGGAGGAAAATTTACGATTGTCTATTAACTCATCAATCAACCAACATTCAGTACAAGGACCATCAAGACGCTCAGAAGACGGCTCAGATTTACCACACTTGGAGCACAACATTGTTGATGTGGTGTTAAAGTTGCCATATGTATCGTAGATATCTAGCAACTCATCCCAAATATCATCACTGTACCATTCAATCTCCTCCACATTATCATCACTGTACCATCCATCCTCCTCCACATTATCCTCCTCCATGTTATCCTCTGCCTCCACATTATTATCCTCCTCCTCCACATTATTATCCTGCTCCACATCATCTTCCATACCATTCAATCTCTTCCTCCACATTATGGATGTCCACTTTTTCTTATTTTACTCATATCCTATCATATATTCTATTATATATTATTGTCTATCTTGATGTCTTGTAAGAAGACGCACCTTTAAAAATAATACTCTTGCCCTTTCAACTTGAAAAGTCATGTTTCTGTGCTAATATGTTTAATATACATATGATCTACTTGTCTAAAATCTTTAAATAGTACTAATGAGAGAAGAATTGAAAGTATTTAGCCTCTAAGTATACGATAAACAAAATCAAGTTAATTAAAAAATGTTTAACAATAATAAGAAATTGAAAGTTGAGAATACAATGTTTTAAAAAAATGAATTAACTACATTTAATTTATAATCAGAAATAGAATGTTAAAAGAATATATTTAACTTTCTTATTATAGTATGAAAAATTAGATTAGGTTTTAATTTAATAGTTAAAAAAGTTAGATTAATATTTTGACTAATTTATTTGACAAATCAATTTAAATCTTAATATATGAGTTTAACTCTGAAATATAATGTTAAAAGAAAATATTAAACTTTCTTACTATATTATCAAAAATTAGATTGGTTTTTTAATTTAACAGTTAAAAGGGTTAGATTAATATTTTGATTAATTTATTTGACAAATCAATTTAATTCTTAATATATGAATTTAACTCTTAAAACTTCAGCTCACTCCTAATTAACATGTTCATGAGATCACCAAGTAACCAAATCCTAATTTAAAGAGTTAGATACCAAACTCCTAATTAACATGTTCATTGGATCACCAAGTAACCAAACTATAATTTAAAGAACTAGATAATAAAACTCCTAATTAATATGTTCATTTGATCACCGAATAACCAAACACTAATTTAAAGAATTAGATAGCAAACTCCTAATTAAAATGTTCATTGGATCATGAATAACCAAACTCTAATTTAAAAAATTAGATACCAAACTAAAGTTTTTTTTTTTACCTTCATTCTATCATAATCTACTAAACAAACCTTTAGATTCTTATCAAATTTAAAGTAAAGTTATTGTCTCACATAAAACTCACATTCTATGCAACCTTATGTTTTATATTGCCACATATTTTTCTATTTTTTATTTCTTTCCTTAGAGTGGAACGTCAAGGCCTTGCTATGGAACTATTGCTAATCTGGACTGGCTAAAGGCCTTGCTATGGAACTATTGCTAATCTGGACTGGCTAAAGGCCTTGCTATGGAACTATTGCCAATCTGGACTGGCTAAAGGGTTGTCTACAATGTGAGCCATTTGATCAACTAGATTGAAATCTCATCCAAAATTTCGCAAACCTCTCAACAAAAGGAAATGAGACAATATATTATGTCGTCACCACTAGTTCAACTCATCCACTAGCAATTTTTTATAAGCTATAAATGTAGTACCAACCTTGTGGCAAATCCCATAAAATCTTCAACACAAAAATGACCATACATCGAGTCACGTGGCATCACTGTAGAATTTTGTAAAAGAATTAAAGGTATTGGCTTCAAGATGTAGTGCAATGTGTTTGATTCACTAGATCAAAATCGCATCCAACAACTTGCAAGAACTAACATTTATCTTCATCCTTCCTTGGCCATGATGTACATCTGCAACTTATCTTTTGGACTGCAGAACCCCTTCAACAAATTCTAAATATCAAAAGATTTGGTGAACACAATATTTAATCCCCACCACTATAATAAGGATTGACATCTTAAGTTTGTTGGTCATTCATCATTGATTATTCCTTAAACTATCAAGGATCAAACATCTCACTTGCCCAAAGATTGCCTTCATAACCCCTACGTGATGTGAGTCATAACTAAAGGATATCTCGATCTCCTCCCAAATTAATTAGAAGAAAGAATTAAAGAGAGAACAAACATCATCAAAGATTGTGTTCATCTTTCCATCGACCTATAGGTTGTCGATGGGTAGATTTGAGGATGACATACTATGACTCATAATTACTCTATATAGTGAGTGGCAGGCCATTTTTAGCATGACTTGTTCATATAGATGAGATTTTGAGCCTGATGTATTAGCTTCTCCTCATTTTCTCATGATTAATACAAGAAGACCTCTTGATTTGTTTCTAATGATAAGCTATGTTACACCATATGTAATGTTGATACAATACCACAACATCGATTTCCAAATTTGTCATTCTAGAAATTTTGACTCATTGTTGATGCACATGAAATATTGTAATTACTATAGTTATTCCCACTTTATCATTATTGATTATTTTATCACAAGTTATAATTCTCTATTTGAACATGTGAAGAAATCTCTTTTGACTTATGGTCTTTTACTTCTGTAATTTCATTTAAGTATGTCTTTTCTCTTTCCCCTATGAATCAACTATAAGATAAATAGATAGGGAGTTGTCCCTTAATATGAAGATATTTTTTGGTCACATCCCACACCAACTTATCTTTCTATTGTTGATGGCCCTGAGCGGTGCATCTGATCATTTAAACTAGCTAAACACAAAAGGCTCATCAATAATTTTTAGCATGCCTTATGAGACTTGAACCCACAATCACTTGGTTAGAATTTAGAAAGCTTCATCTTGTTGTTGGCCAAATTTGGTGGTCCCTTGGCTCATAAAACTTTATAAACACTTGGTAACTCTATCTAGCTCAACTAATAGAGAAGCACGTCCCCTAGAACCTCCACTAGGTTTGCAACCAAAACTAATCCACACATCTTAATGTAGATGCTTACTTTTGTTCCAAGAAGAATACCACAACTAGTGCCTCAAATATTACCTAAGATTCCCTAGGTAATTCCTCACATGGTTGCTCCACCCCACCACCTAGAATCTTCCAAGCATGAACTAGTAGAGGACCTTTCATTCCTCCTATTCCACCCAATAGTTGGGGTGTTATCTTAGATGCAACCTTAAGTTCACTACTACAGTTTACTAGGGAAAACTTTACAAATCTAATAAAATATCTTTATGATTTGGTGAATCATTGCAAAGTGTGTAACACTACTAAAGAAAGCATTTCCATAAGGTTTCTTGTTGTGTCATTTCAAGGAAACTCTCTTGAATGGTATCACTCATTTGCTCCACACTCGATAGGAGATTGGATTAGCTTGGTTACACACTGATTGATAGATTTAAAGAAAAGGGAGATGCCACATCACTACTAGAACAATTTAGAACCACAAAAATGATCTAATGGAAATCCTAGATGATTTCAATAGTAGAATTGAGAAGAGAAAGCAAAGAATTCCTCTCAAAATAAACCCTCCATTAGGCAAGGGTTATATCTACTATCTAATAGAGATAGACTTTAAAATAACAATGATGATCAAGTCTAAAGGAGGCAATACTCTCCTAGATGCATCCAAAATTTCTATAATTGTAGAGAATGATTTAATCTAAATAGGAAGGTTGGCACCTAGACCCTTAATGCTATTATTTCTAAATATGCAAGAAATGTATCCACCTATCTACAAGCTCCTTCACTAGTTACTCATTCTATACAATCTCCAAGGTCCATTATAGAATATCATTTTGTTGAAGTAGCTACTACAACTAATCTTGACAAAATTAGGGACAAATATTAGAAATTCTTTTTAACCAACCATCATTTTTTGAGTAAAAAATCTAGCTATGTGGAAAGAGTTGATGCAGGAGCATCTTAGGCTCTCAAGCTATCCACATCAATATGTACATAAGAAAATTTTGTTCTCAATTTTGTTGTGTTTTGCAGATACATTGAATTTCATTTTTGGTAAACCCTACTCCGTTGGAGGGTGTCACTCTTCATCGGTATAACTTATGTGATCGATCAGACTCTTGGTAGCATCCCCTCGACAACCCAATGCAAGATTGTGTATCGTCGGTGGGACCATGTGACATCGGAGGGACCCTAAATCTAGTCCCCTCGATATTTGATGTTAGGAATATGTGTAGTGCATAGGTGGGAAAGTCTATATCGATGGAGTTGCTTATTTCAGTAGGACTTGCTCAACTATCCCTTCAACAACCTGATTCTAATCCTTGATTCTCATCAATGGTAGAGTGGAAGTCAACACGACTTGGAGTTTAGTCTCTTTGATGAGCTGATATGGTAGTTATTAATATTAGTGTGGATGTCATGCCACATACTGATCGATGAGACTTTCATTCAATGAAGGGAATCCCTAGGCTGTCTCCTTGATAGCCCGATGAAATCAAGTTGAATACATTATGGTTCAATGGTTCATTTCAATCTTTGATGGTTAATCATTTGGAAGTCATTCATCAGTGGAAGTTGAAATGAACAGTTTCCCTTGGAGAATAGGGGGATGTGAAACAAAGGAATGTGATGATAGGGAAAAATGGGGTTATTTAGAATAGAGGATTTCTGATCAGATGATATCGAATGAGGAATGGAGGAAGGTTGTTGATGGAAAAGTCAAATTGGGGTCTCTGTGAAATGCTCTATAATTAAACTTTGAATGTAATCTATACTTTGTTAATTGCAATAAAAGGAGGGTTGTTTTCTGTTGAGATTTATTGTATTGCAGTGTGATTTTTTTGCTTGATTGACAGCATGATAAATCTCTTCAATATCGACTAAGTCAAGTGGTATTAGAGCAGTGTTGCTCCTGGAGAAAGTGTCTAAGAAATTACCAAGTCCTGAAGGGAATTTGTTATGGGTAAGTGAGCAAAAGAAAGAAGATCTACAACTGTAGAGGACTTGCATAAAATGGCACAGAGAGGATGTGGCAGAGGAAGAGGGGCATGAAGAGATGTAGATGCTATCTTGATGGAGATGTTAAGATGAATTATGGCTAGACTGGAGACCGTGGAAACTGCACAACAAAGAGGTCACCATGTCGAAGACATGAGTGATGATGAAGAAGAGAAGGTTGAAGCTGAAGGAGAAGAAAACCAACTTGAACTTGATCAAGGAAAAGAGAGGTTCATTCTAGCCCTAACCAAAATAAATACCAAACCCTATTTTAACCCTCCAGCCTATAGTGGTAACCTAAATTGAGATGAATTATTGGATTGGATCACTGAGATGGAAAAGTTCTTTGAATTTGAAGGTATAGAAGAAGACAAGAAGGTGAAATATGCATGTACAAAGTTAAAAGGGTATGCATTCCTACGTTGGGATCATTTGTAGACTGATAGACAAAGAAGAGGCAAGGAGAAGATAAAGTCATGGGACCAAATGGTAAGCTAATTGAAGATGAAATTTATGCCTGTAGATTATCAAATAAATTTGTTTAGGAAATTGCAGAAATTGAAGGAAAGAGAATCTAGTATTAAATAATACATAGAAGAATTTTACCAATTGAGCAATCGAGCAGACCACATAGAGAATGAGGTTGAGCAAGTTGCAAGATATCTAAATGGATTGCGGGTGTCCATACAAGATGAGATTAGATTGCTTAGATTACAGAGTCTGGAAGCGGCCTACCAATGTGCATTGGTGGTTGAAGAGAAACTGAATAGGAAACAACAAAACAATATCAGGGGTAGAGGTAGAAATGCTTGTGGTAGAGGGCAGAGCAATGGTGGAAGAGGATATTCTACCAAACAAGATGAAGATGATACCTCTTAGACTCAGGAAATGGGAGACAGAGGAAACTTCTAAGGAAGAGGAGACTCTTTTTGAGGAAGAGGTAATTTTGGAAGAGGAAGAGGTAGAGGTTTCACTGGTACATGCTACCAATGTGGTGAGATCAGGCACAAGTCTTTTGAATGTTTACAAGTTCAAGGTGGAGATAAAGGAAAAGAGGCCAAAGTTCATGTGGCCCAAGCAGAAGATGAAGTGGTAGAAACTTTGAAGCATGGAGAAGACCTAGAGGATGTAGAGTCTTTGATGATAAGAAAGATTTTGTTAAGTTCTAAGAAGGTAGAAACATAACCAATATGTACAGAGAAGAAATTTGTTCAGAACTAAATACAAGTTAGGTAGTAAGTGTTGTAAAGTGATTGTAGACAGTGGCAACACAGATAATATTGTGTCTAAAGAAATAGTGAGGAAGTTGAAGTTGAAAGGAATGAAGCATCCTAGCCTATACAAGGTCTCATGGTTGCAGAAGGAGCACCAATTGGTGGTAAGAAAACAATGCTTGGTTAATTTCTAGATTGGTAATTACAAGGATGAAATACTCTATGATGTAATGCCAATGGATGCCTGTCATATCTTGCTGGGAAGACCATGTCAATTTGATAGATAAGTTGTTCATGATGGTAAGAGTAATACATGTACCATTAAAAAGGATGGACAAGAATTTGTTCTGAACCCTATGAAGGATAAGGATGATGATACATAAGGTACTTCTAGGGTGTGTCTTGTCTCAAGAAAGAAGTTCTTGAAGTATTTGCAGAAGGATGGTGTTTGTTAGTTTGCTATACATTTGTCGCCCAACCGTTTCAAAACATGACCATAGAAAAAGAAGAGAAGCTTCTAGTTGAAATTTAGGAATTTGTTGATGAGTATGCTGTTATAATGATGAAGGAGTTGCTAGATGGACTGCCACCAGTGAGAGAAATTAGTCACTGTATGGATTTAATCCTAGGTGCAAGTTTACCAAACAAGGCACCATATAGGATGACAACTCAAGAAATGAGGAAATAAATAGACAAGTCTAGGAGCTGATGGACAAAGTACTAATTAGAGAAACTCTCAGTCCATGCGCTACATACCTACAATATTAGTGCCTAAGAAGGGAGGTGAATGGAGGATGTGTACAAACTCCCATGCAATTAATAAGATCACCATCAAATATAGATTCCCACTACCCAAAATGGATGATTTAATGGGTTTTTTGAGTGGAGCAAGCTACTTCAAGAAGATTGATTTAAAAAGTGGGTATCATCAAATCATAATCCATCAAGGGGATGAGTGGAAGACTGCGTTCAAGATGAAGGATGGATTGTATGAGTGGTTGGTCATGCCATTTGGATTGACAAAGGCATCTAATACATTCATGAGATTGATGAATCAAGTGTTGAAGCCCTATCTTGGTAAGTTTGTCACAGTTTACCTTGATGATATTTTAATTTTCAATAAAACAAAAGAACATTTAGAACATATTAGGGCTATGTTATAAAGATTGAAGGAAGAAAAA
Source organism: Cunninghamia lanceolata (assembly GCA_027924645.1). Lineage (NCBI taxonomy): Eukaryota > Viridiplantae > Streptophyta > Pinopsida > Cupressales > Cupressaceae > Cunninghamia > Cunninghamia lanceolata. The sequence goes on along the minus strand of BSBN01000068.1, from coordinate 13,589,078 downwards.
CTAATGGTGAATCTAAAAAAGTGTACTTTCATGAAGAAGGAGTTAGTGTATTTGGGATATGTAGTTTTGGAAGAAGGGTTGAAAATGGACCCTGAGAAGGTAAATGATAATGTTGAATGACCATCACTAAGGAGTACTTTTGAAGCATGTAGTTTTCATGGGTTGGCGAGCTTCTATGGGAAGTTCATAAGAAATTTTAGTGGCATATGTGCTCCCATTATAGAGATGATGAAAGGAACTAGAAGAGAGTTCAAGTGGATGGTTGTAGTAGAGAAAAGTTTTTAGTTGCTAAAGAATAAGGTGACAAAGCAACCAGTATTGGCACTGCCAAACTTTGGTAAAGTTTTCTAGGTGGATTGTGATGTAAATGGAACAACAATAGAAGGAGCTCTCAGCCAATAGGGAAGAACAATCGCATACTTTAGTGAGAAGTTGAATGAAGATAAGAGGAAGTATTTTGTGTATGACTAGGAGTTCTATCTGATTGTGCAAGCACTCAAAAAGTGGAGGCATTATTTGCTGCCAAAATTATTTGTGATGTATATAGACAATCATGCCCTGCAGTTCATAAATCACCAAGGTAAGATGAATCAGAGGCATATGAAATGGATTGAGTTTTACAAAGTTATTCTTTTGTGTTAAAACATAGGAGTGGTAAATCCAATCGAGTTGCTGATGCACTGAGTAGGACTTTATTGTTGAATGAGATGAAAGTGAATGTTGTTGGTTTTGATGCTTTGGGTGAGTTTTATGAACAAGATCTGTATTTCAAAGGGGCATGGAAATCATGCAAGAATCTAGTAGAATTGGATTGAACTCCATGGCTAGAGTATTCCATGCAAGAGAAGCTTCTATTCAAGGGGAAGAAGTTATGTATTCCTAGAGGCTCCATGAGGGAGAATCTAATTAGAGAAAAACATAGTGGTAGATTGGGTGGACATTTTGGAGTAAATAAAACAATAGCTCTATTGAATGAGAGTTATTATTGGCTAGGAATGAGCATTGATGTCAAGAAAATGGTACAAGGATGCAAAATTTGTTAGCATGCAAAGGGTATGAAGCAAAATACTAGATTGTATCAGCCATTACCAATTCCAGAGAGACCATGGGAACACAGTAGCATGAATTTTGTTCTAAGACTACCTTAAACTCAAAGAGCTAATGATTCAGTTTTTGTGGTTGTTGATAGATTTTCAAAAATGGCTCATTTTGTTCCATGTCAGAAACATAATGATGCTTCCCCTATAGAAAATTTGTTTTTCAAAGAAATAGTTCAAATACATGGCTTGCCAAAGAGTATCATATTTGATCAGGATACAAAGTTTGTTGGCCATTTTTGGTGCACATTGTGGAAGAAATTAGGCACACATTTGGGTTTTAGTTTAGCCTACCATCAACAAATAGATGGTCAGGCTAAAGTTGTGAACATGATTTTGGGTAATCTCCTTTGATGTTTGATTGGAGAAAAACCAAAATAGTGGGACTTATTGTTGCCAAAGGCAGAGTTTGCCTATAACAATTTGGTTAACAGGAGTATTGGAAAAATTCCTTTCAATGTGGTGTATAGTTTTAGGCCTAGGGGCATAGATGAACTTAGAGATAGTGTAGACCTTGTAACAACTGATGCAGAGGCATCCACACTATAACATTCGCATATAGCATGGATGTCTGCAGACCAACCTCATCATCATCATCTTCGCCATCATCATCATATTTCCCAAAACCAACAACAGCATCATCACATTTCGCGTTACACAGTTAGCATCATCATATTTCGGACACTCGCAATTGTCCTCCTGCCGACTACTATTCACCTTCTCCGCTTTCCTTCTAACATCATCATCATGATGTTCAGCGGGCGCACACATCCTCCTGTTGCACTGTTCATCAAGCTCCAAACACTATCGTCATCATCATGACCTTCAACACTGTCTTTGTCAGCAGGATATCCAAATATCCGGTTGCTCAAATATCCTGATGACGATCACCTTCAGCACCTTACCTTCGATGCTCCGCTAGCCGACGACACAAGCAACAGCATCATGATACAATTCATCCGGTTCTCTCGAAACCTCCTGATGATGCTAATACAACTTCCTGCCACGGACTTCCGCTGATACCTTAGCACTTAACGACGGTAGGTTAAACTCGCATAAGGGGATATCTCAATATCCTGATGACGATGACGTCATATCCTGATGACGATGACGTCATCCAATATCCTGATGACCTCTTCAACACTTAGTCAAAAAAAACAAACTTTCTCTCCCGCATTTGCTCGCAATATGCGGATGTTTGGCACTCCCGATGGATGATCCTGATGCCGATACATACACTTAGTATATGTCCGACCTAAAACATCCTGATGCTCTCGCAACATGCAAACTCCAACAGTTTCCTGACCCGATCTTCTACCTGATGCCGATGCACTCCTCCTCGGCTCCTCCAGATGATGATCGCCCCGACGAACCCGCACTTCATGCGCTCAACTGCATCATGTTCATCTTCATTTATCCGGATGACGATGCCTAACCCGACTGCAGGATATTCACCCAGATATCCTGATGATGCCGTCTTCACGAACTTCTTCACTTAGCGAAATCTCACTTCGCCGATCCTCCAGGGATGACCCGATCCAACCTCAGGGTGATCCTCCACACTCTGTCTTATCAGTTTGACCTAGCACATACCTATGCTAGGGTCTTCAACATCTTTTGACGGCAAACCTGCACACCTGCATGCACACGGAAAACAATCTACCACCTAACCTACTATACACTACCATTCCACCGATCAGACGGATCAACCGGTGGAATGGACCAGTATATCCATGAATCCTCTCAAACCAGCAAATCGGTCAAGCAATAGAATTCAACAGAGGATGAACACAAACAGGATCTCTTTATTGACTTCAAAAGATGCAATACAAATGATCAGCCTCTCTCTCAGTCTCACTCTCTGCAACTAGCTCGATCGATGATATCCGTCTCTCTGTCCAACATCAACCGATCTCATGCTTATAAAGACTTTCCCTACGAGTACTACTGACCCGACTCCAAGCGGCTGGGAACTCTCCAAGCGGCTGGGAGATCCCACCGAACACGCATCATGACAACTGTCTTAACAAACTAGCTAAAAATAGCAAAAGCCTGGTCAGCATGATCTTATCCTAATCAGCATGACCTTATTACATGCAATTGGTCTTAACAGACCTTCTTGGAATCACAAACAAGACCTAAACTACTAACTGCCTTATCAAGACCAGCTGTTAGGTAGGTGCTCCTGCACCATACTCCCCAAAAGAAAAGAACTCATGTCCCATGAGTTTAGTATGTGGAAGTCTTCCACCTTTACACTTTGCCTTGTCAATAGTCTGACCTGCTCCAGCTTTGTCTGCTGCTGTCTCTTGGCTGCTCCAAGACTTCTGAACTGTGACTTGCTCTCTGGCAAGTAAATCCTCATGCCTGGTGATGTAGGCCTTTTTCTCACATACCCTGTGTTTGTCAGGTTGTCTGACCAGAACCTCTTTCTGAACTACCTCTGGAACTGCTGAAATGTTCAACTCTATCTTCCTGTCAATCTTTATAGCACAAGCAATAGTCCCAATTATTACAACATCCTTGTCATTCTTCTGAACTGGTGGTTGGTTGCACCCCTGTTTCTGAACCTGCTGCTGACCTCTGTTAGTCACAACTGAAACTTTCTTCAGCTTGTTGTCTGTAACAACTCCTTTCCCTGCAGTGTCCTGAACTGCCTTTATGCCTGCTCCCCTAGGCATCTGCACAAACTCCTTCTTTCCCATCAAAATGATTTGAGCTGCCTTCTGTACTGCAGCTTTTGCCTGCAATGGCATCAACTTAATAATCTTCCCATCCTTCTTGATGGTGTAGGTATTAGCATACCCATCATACAGTACCCTTCTGTCAAATTGCCATGGTCTACCCAACAGTAGGTGACAACATTCCATAGGCAATATGTCACACAAAATTCTATCCTGATATGGTCCAATCTAAAAATCCACATATGCCTATTCAGAGACAAAAAGGGATTGCCTATCACTCACCCAAGATGTCTTGTAAGGGTGTGGATGTGGAATCCTTTCCAGCTTCAGTTTATCCACCATTTCCTGAGATACCATGTTGTCTGTTGAACCAGTATCAATGACAACCTTACATACTTTACCTTTGCTCTTGCATGTGGTCTTGAAAAGAGCTCTTCTTTGCATCATATCCTTTGATGCCTGCAAACTAATTCTCCTTAACATCAATGATTCTCCACTCTCTGGATATCCAACATTATCAGGACCTCTGTTTGAACTCTGTGCACTTTCTTCTTCTTTCTCTTCTTGTACCAGTTGTACTCTCTTGTCACTTGTTCTATCATTTCTGGATGATGAACCTTTGTTTTCTGGACATTTGAAAGATGGATGACCAAACTCTCCACAGGTGTAACACTTTCCTGAAAATGTAGTAGAACCTCTACCACCTCCAAATCTTCCTCTATTACCTTTCCATCCACCTCTGAAATCAGACTGTCCCTATCCTTTACCAGTGTCTTCTTGACCCTCATTTGTTTGCTTTTGTGCAGGGGCTGCTCCTCTTCCCCTATTGTTTCCTCTTCCTCTTATGGACTTATCATGTCCTCTATTCATCTTTTCTTCAATCCTGATTGCCATTTGATAACAATCCTCCACATTCTTAGGGTTAGCTAACACTAACTCATCCTGTATGTTAAACCTCAAACCAGCCAAGTACCTAGCCACCTTTTCTACCTCATTCTCATGATGACCAGATCTCATACTTAACAGATAAAATTCCTCAGTATATGATTTCACATCCCTGTCTTTCTGCTTTAAAAATTGTAGCTTCTTAAACATCTGGATTTCATAATCCCTTGGCAAGAATTTACCCTTGATCCTTGCTACCATCTTATCCCAAGAAGTGATCTTAGACTTCCCTTGTTTCCTTCTCTCAGACTGTACATAATCCCACCATACCAAAGCATGACCTCCTAACTTGGTCTTTGCAATCTTTACCTTCTGATCTTCAGCAACATCTTCACACTCAAAGTGATTATCCAGTGTAGCAATCCAATCTAACAACTCATCTTCATTCAAGCTTCCAGTATATTTGGAAACATCAACCTTTACCTTAGGTTTTTCACTCTGTACTGCCTTTAACAGTTTTGCCAATCTCTGGTCTTCAGCATCCAGATCTTCAGCTACCTCTTCATACTCTTCAACCGTATCTGCATCTTCTTCAGACTCACTGTCTTCCACTTCCCTCTTTTTGTTCTTTTCCAGGGCTGTCAGCCTGGCTTGAAGTGCTTCAGCAAGCTCCTTCATCTTCCTCATCTCTCTAGCATGTTTCTCCTTCATCTCCTGCAGTTCCCTTGCAGTACCACTACCTTTCGGAGGCATTTTGTCAACCTCTCAATCAACACACAACACAATCAACTCTATCTCTACTTCTGCCCTTTCGGTGACAGAATCAACACACAACAGCCCAGATGTTTTGCTGAGCTCTGATACCACTATGATGCAGAGGCATCCACACTATAACATTCGCATATAGCATGGATGTCTGCAGACCAACCTCATCATCATCATATTTCCCAAAACCAACAACAGCATCATCACATTTCGCGTTACACAGTCAGCATCATCATATTTCAGACACTCGCAATTGTCCTCCTGCCGACTACTATTCACCTTCTCCGCTTTCCTTCTAACATCATCATCATGATGTTCAGCGGGCGCACACATCCTCCTGTTGCACTGTTCATCGAGCTCCAAACACTATCGTCATCATCATGACCTTCAACATTGTCTTCGTCAGCAGGATATCCAAATATCCGGTTGCTCAAATATCCTGATGACGATCACCTTCAGCACCTTACCTTCGATGCTCCGCTAGCCGACGACACAAGCAACAGCATCATGATACAATTCATCCGGTTCTCTCGAAACCTCCTGATGATGCTAATACAACTTCCTGCCACGGACTTCCGCTGATACCTTAGCACTTAACGACGGCAGGTTAAACTCGCATAAGGGGATATCTCAATATCCTGATGACGATGACGTCATATCCTGATGACGATGACATCATCCAATATCCTGATGACCTCTTCAACACTTAGTCAAAAAACATGAACTTTCTCTCCCGCATCTGCTCGCGATATGCGGATGTTTGGCACTCCCGATGGATGATCCTGATGCCGATACATACACTTAGTATATGTCCAACCTAAAACATCCTGATGCTCTCGCAACATGCAAAATCCAACAGTTTCCTGACCTGATCTTCTACCTGATGCCGATGCACTCCTCCTCGGCTCCTCCAGATGATGATCGCCCCGACGAACCCGCACTTCATGCGCTCAACTGCATCATGTTCATCTTCATTTATCCGGATGACGATGCCTAACCCGACTGCAGGATATTCACCCAGATATCCTGATGATGCCATCTTCACGAACTTCTTCACTTAGCGAAATCTCACTTCGCCGATCCTCCAGGGATGACCCGATCCAACCTCAGGGTGATCCTCCACACTCTGTCTTATCAGTTTGACCTAGCACATACCTATGCTAGGGTCTTCAACATCTTTTGACGGCGAACCTGCACACCTGCATGCACACGGAAAACAATCTACCACCTAACCTACTATACACTACCATTCCACCGATCAGACGGATCAACCGGTGGAATGGACCAGTATATCCATGAATCCTCTCAAACCAGCAAATCGGTCAAGCAATAGAATTCAACAGAGGATGAACACAAACAGGATCTCTTTATTGACTTCAAAAGATGCAATACAAATGATCAGCCTCTCTCTCAGTCTCACTCTCTGCAACTAGCTCGATCGATGATATCCGTCTCTCTGTCCAACATCAACCGATCTCATGCTTATAAAGACTTTCCCTATGAGTACTACTGACCCGACTCCAAGCGGCTGGGAACTCTCCAAGCGGCTGGGAGATCCCACCGAACACGCATCATGACAACTGTCTTAACAAACTAGCTAAAAATAGCAAAAGCCTGGTCAGCATGATCTTATCCTGATCAGCATGACCTTATTACATGCAATTGGTCTTAACAAACCTTCTTGGAATCACAAACAAGACCTAAACTACTAACTGCCTTATCAAGACCAGCTGTTAGGTAGGTGCTCCTGCACCAACAACCCTCCTATGTTGGCGAGGAGAGTCATGTGTGGTGTTAGTTGGAATTCGTGGCTCTTAAAGAAGGTTGGTGAGAATAATCAAGGAGGAGAAAAATATCTTTTGGGTAGATAAAAAGTTGACATAGGAATTAATGTTGTCAATATAGGATTTGGTTTCCCCATCACCAAAAATAGGCATGGTTGCCTACATATGCCATTATACACAACTTTTTGACTGTCAGAAGATATAATGGCAACTACAAGGCACATTAAGATTGGTACGTAGCTTGACAAACCTACTACGGGTGGTATGAGAATAGATAGAGGTTTTAGAGTCGAAGGGAGGCATGAATAGTTGGAAAAAAATGAATAGAGGGAGAGGGCAATGTCGGTGAATCTGCCATATGAAAGTCTGTGTTTTATTTCCTACAATCACAATAGCTCAATGGAAGAAATAACAGTGGGGAGGATGTTGGCAAATGTTTTGAAAGTACAGAATGTTTTGAAGTGTGGAGAAAGAAGAGCATCTGGTTTAGTTTCCTCCTATGCAATTTTTCAAAATTCCAGTCATTGTGGTAGATTCATGAGACCACATTGAGGTTTTGTCAAACACATCAGATTCATAGTCTTGAGTTTTTTGTTGAGCAGCTTAGGTGCTTTGTATTTGTTCCAAACTTTGCATATAAATCAGTTAAATCCCCTTCGTGTCTTGAGCTATGAGGATCTTTGTTTTATATCTCCAAGTTCACTTGCTTGAAAGTATCGTAAGTTGTAGTAATTGGCTTTACATCTATCATCTGCTTTTGCATTGGTTTGAAAGCTTATGTATCTAATCAACAAATCCATTTTGTGCTTATCCCTGCCATCATGGTAGTCTATGAGACATATTGCCGAGACATTTTGTCAAACAACTCACGTGCTTTGTCTTAGCATTGGCTGGAAAGATGATGGCGTCGACTGTGGAATTTAGCCTTACATTTGCCAATTTCATTAGCTTGAAAGTCTTTAAAGTCTTATTTTTTTAACAAATCCATTATGTGTATATCCTGTAACTTTTGCAGTCCACGAGACTGAATTCTCTGAGGCATCCTATTAAATAGATTGTGCCTTGTCTATACTTCCACCTTTTGCATACATGTGGACTAGAGCCTTTCCAACTATTATATTTGATAAAATTCCTCTGTCCATTCTGCTTTGTTGGGTGTCCATACCCTATTCCCTTGCTCCCATTTTGGCACGAGTAGTGAGGATGCTAGCTAAGGTTGTGGTATCTGGCTTTACAACTGCCAGTTACATTTGCTTAAAAGTTTCTAAAGCCTTTTCAACAAATCCATTTTGTGCATTTCTTGCAATTATTATTGTTCGTGAGACAACATTTTCTGGGCATGATAATCTCAAGGAGGATGATGTTAAATTTCAGCAAAGAGCCCTGTTAAAATATGGTTTGGGAGAAGAAACATATGGCCTAGGATTCATGTTCAAAGAAGAATATCTACCTCCTATTAAAGGTACGATGACCTTTTATGGCTATTTTATCTTCTGCAGAGTTTCAATTTAATGGTCTTCATATCTTGTGAAAAAGACATGTGAAAAAGACATAATTAAATGAACTCTGATCTCGGATTTCTTTCTTCATTTTTTTTGAGTCTTCAAAACTTTGTGCAACTTGTCTACGAATGTGCTAATTTAAGCTGATATTTATAGGAGGGAAGTACCTTGTAACTTTTTATTTTGGATTGATTGACTTTTTAATAAGTAGAAGTTTAAGGGAAGAGTTTTAAGAGTCAGTATATGGGGGTTAACTTTTATGTTAGGAGTGGCTTCTACCGTAAACAATTGGTATGTTGACCATAACATGTTGGCTCTTTATAGTGACTAGTTTATAAAAAACCTATTTTTTTGTGAAAAACAAATACTTTATTAAGTGTTTATTTATGTGATGTGGATGATATTTCACAAATAGTAATTGTAAGAATTGAATAGTTAGTAATTATAAAAGGTCGCTAGTTCATTTCACTTGTAACATTTAATTGATGCTCATAAGAGTGAAACATGAAGACATTTATGAGATCACCCATCTCATATTCATTTACACTTGACTATAAAATATTCTCCACAAACAAGGCACATAACTTTCTATCTTATTTTCGGAACCTTCAATATTTCTATCTTATTTGTAGAGGTGGTGTCCTTGGGACACATCCCTTGCCCTCTATGGCTATTCCAAATACTTTGGGGATGCAGATGGGACACTCACCGTGTCACCTATTCTTTATTGGATTGTTTAATTGGGTTTCGTATGCCTCGTTTGGGTAAACAAGATGATCTTAGGTCTAGGATATTGAGTCCTTGTGCATAGCCTTGAGCATTTGTAAAGGCTAAGGATGCACATGAGAAGGTCTATATGTCTGTGGGACATCAAGTTATCCTCCTGTGGGGCGCTGATTTGGGCATGTTTGAGTCTCCTCATATAATTGAGTAGTGTACTTGATTCTGTGTGTTGCCATCCCTTTGAGCATGCATGATGACTCCCCATCTGATTTGTACTCTAGTGTCTAGTGCCTTGGTAGTCGTGAGTAGTACCTGACATTCTATTTGATGAGCATCTTTATGTTATGACTGTGGCATTATGCATTGTTTGTTGTGTCTACTCCGTGATTGATATAAGTGTTGGCCACCCTGTATACCCTTGCGCTATCACTTCTATTTGGGCCTTGTGACTATCTTCAAGCACGGTGGGGTGGTGTCTTATGAGTCCACATGGTTGGGAGACATTGCCACCGCCATTAGGGACCAGTGATCAGGTTTTGGAGCACTAGATTGGGATGTTCTCACTCTTCATTATCCTACCTATTGTTGTACCTAATTCAGTCATTGTATTATATTTAGGACTATTTTATTGTACTTGTATTCCATATTCATGGCTATATCATTGTATATGTATATTCTTTTATGTAATTTTATACTCTCTTGTGAGAGATGATGTAAATTATAGTAATGAGAAGATATGTGATGTTGCCTCTTAATTAACTTACAAATTCCAGTGTGGGTATCAGATCTACTTATACTATGGTGTTTATGGATTAATGTTTAATATGGAATGGGTTATAGGAACATTTGGGTTGGTGTTTAAAAAGAATGTAGTTTATTAATGTTTCTCTGGAGAGTGATTTAGTCCTCTCTTGTGGGTTGTGCATTTAGCCATATTTGGCCATGAATGTTGTTGACATATCGAATCGACAACCATATTATGTGTATGTTATCATTTCATGTCAAAAAAAAAAATATATCTTGTCCTATTTTGGCCCTTACCCTTCGGGGTTCATGGGGTTGGATGTTACAGACCTAGTGAGAACAAGTGTTGTGGTAGAGGATTTTGTAGAGTATATCATGGATTTGCATCAAGAGGTGAAAGAAAAGTTGGAGAAGAGCATGACAAAGTACAAAGAATCCCCTGACCGTCACATGAGAGAGCAAAAAATTTAGATTGGAGAACTGGTCTGGGTTCATTTGGGGAAGGAAAGGTTTCCACAAGGAACCTATACCAAGTTAAAATGGAAGAAAATAGGTCCTTGCTGGATCCTATACAAATTTTCAACTAATGCTTATGAAGTTGACCTTCCAAAGCATGTAGATATATCTGTATCTTTAATGTCAGTGATCTGTACAAACATTTTGAAGGGGAGACAAGTACTCAACCACATTTGCATGCACCTATCATGGATAATATAAATTGGGTGAATCAACTACCTAAGAAGCAAACTGAAGAAGTAGATGAGATTATTGATTCCAGGGTTGCAAAGAAAACACATGGTAAAGAGTACATGGAGTACTTGCTTCACTGGAAGGGAAAATTAGTGGATGAAGCATCTTAGTTGAAGGCACATGAATTCCATTAGTTTGGAATGTCAATTCTGTTGGGATAGGAAAATTTAAAATTTTCTTGTATTCTTACTCATCCATATCTGACCAAATCATAAAATATTATACCCAAAATCATAATAATAAGAGGGTTCAAATTTCCTAATATTGGAAAGACCTCATTATTGTTATACTGATGCATGAGAAACTAGCTAAAAAGGCTATTGACATGAGAATAAGGATTGGGGAAAGTATTTTAGGGAACACCGATGAAGAAATTGGCACTGATGACCTTTCATCATAGAGAGAATGTATGGTCACGCCGACCGACATAAGGAAAGAATATCGGAGAATACTTTGAAAACCTTCCTGATAGTATAAGTCATATCGAAGGAGGAGATCGGTAGGACTCTCACTAATCATCCAATAGAATGGAGGAAACTAATGGTCATTGGCAGGAAATAAGGATTGGAATGAAAATTTGAAGAAGTCTGTGATACTCTAATGTCTTAGCGATTAACGAATAGCATTTTGGTGTAAGTCTTGCCGACATGTATGGAACATAAGAACCATCAGAGAAAGCAAGTGAATTGGAACAAAGCTTACAAGTTTGGCCAAAGAAATTCTCACGATGATGTCAGATACATATTGTGAAGGTCTTTCCGATCAAAGATATAAAAGGCTATTGGGGAGACGACTACGATCGGGTAACCCTAAATATGTTATCCCGATGACATAGATTACCCCGATGAAAATGATAGTTGCATTCATTGATGAGACTCTCATTGATAGCCATATTGGTGACACTTGAGAGTCGAGGAAGGATATTAATCAGACAATGATGAAGAAAGTCATGCCGGTGGCAACCATACCCACTTCCACATCAGTTAAGGCATGGAAATCTCTTGCCAATACAATTTCACAAATGAAATATGACGTTGAGGAGACAATTAAAGGGTTACAACAATTGATCTATGTACAAATGTTCATTCCATAAGAAGATATTAAAATCACCTTGACATTATGAAAATCATGTTGATGAGAGAAGTTATGACGAAGTGATATTTCACAATGATCAAGGAAATTTAAATGCTCAAACAATTAATTGCAGGTGATGATGAAATCCTCTGAGATGCCATTAGAAAGTATTGTAATTAAGTTTGAAAGAATTATTTGAAGCGAACAAGCAAGCGAAGACTTGGAGGAGAGAACATGGGAATTCGACCAGCACCTTTAATAACAGGTACCCATAAACAAAACTGCTGCTTACAATTTGAAATTGTTATTCAAAATTAAAATAGAAACTCTAGTGAAAGGAAAGGGAAGAAAATCATAGGGTGATACAAGTAAACCTAAAAAATAAAAAATTGACAAAACCCCTGAGGAGAAAACAAAAGAGAGAAAATTGAATCGGGACTTGATTGACCAACTGCCTGAATCAACTCCCAAAGCCAGAAGGTCTACACAACTCAAGATAGAAGTAGAAAAACTAGAAGACAAGTATAAATACCTTGGGAATGTTTGGACTCCAATTAGAGGCTATATGCTTTTCAAATTCCATTACAATAGAAGAATTAGGAATTCTCCAGTGTCAAACCCATGGCATTTGAATCTAGGTAAATTAGTTGTTCCTGATGTGTTTCTGAATGTTGAACTCCTCTAATTTTTTGCTAAATAGTATAACCCAAGTCTTAAGGCTATATACAACCCACAAGGGGAGCCTATTATACACTTATCAAAGAATGCCACCTGTGAAGTTTTTGATTTGGATGATTTATGTATTGTCCCCATTGTTTATGAGGATTTAGAAAAGGAGTACTAGAGAATGGATACTACATACAATGGATGGAGATTGCCTATTCACAGGCCTAGGGTAGAGGGAGAAATGGTGCCCCTTAGTGAAAATGATGGCCCTCCATTTCTTGTGTCTCTATTTGAAACTTACATAAAATACACTTATTACTCTATGGGCCAGGTCCTAGGATCAGATGTCCCTAAATTTATGACAATTCCTCTGATGGTCATAGCTACTAACATTTAGTGCCACAATGCCAGGCAGTTTGATTATGCTGCCTATATTTTTAATAGAATTGACTTTGGTCTAGCTACAATAAAGAAAAATGCCCCATCAGTTTCCTTTGGACATTATTCACTTCTCATGCACATGGTGCTCTATTATGGCCAGGAATTGGGGTTATGGCCAAATGAATTCAAATTTGTTCTAGTAGACCAGAAGGGGCAGAAGTCACTCATACAGATGTGGACTAGAATATGGGATAGTAGATATGCCCATTCTAGCTATGTGTAATTTGAAGAATATTGTGTGAAAGTATTATATAGATATTTTAGTCATCCCTATGAGTATTCAATCTCAAATGAAATAAAGAGGTTCCTTAGACCAAAAGATTTTGGTGGTCCCTGTACTGTTACTCACAACTGGGGAGACTGGTACTACTTTGAGGATGCTACCATGGTTAGAGTGTATGGTTTTGAAGGCACTCCCTTTATCTTGCCTAAGACTATCCCTGACAAAATTGCCTACTTAGAAATAGGTAGGCAAATGTATTGTTCAAATGTGATGCATCTGAGCTCCCATGACAAACAGTCTTTTATGCCTAGTACGTTGTGTTTTGAAGATTTCACTGTGGTATCCAAGGAAGGATATTATCTCATTTTGGATAAACTGATGCACTATAATATGAGGTGTGCTAAGGTAAGAAAAGGGTTTGATCCCAAGGGTTTTATTCACTTTTCTCAGAGAAAGCAAAAACTCAATGGGTACACACATGTCCCCTATCCACACGATGATGTCATCAGGAATCTGGAGGAAACTGAAGTTGAGTTGGTGGTGGAAAAATATAATAGGGATCTAGATGAGAAGAAGAAATAGCTTGCAAAAATTAAGGTGTTATCTTTTGATGATGAAGAACCTGTAGGGCAAGAGGAACCCCAACAATAGACAATAAAAATGTCCAAAAGAAAGATGCAACAATATCAGTCTCTTGTCATAGCACATGATGAGGAGGGGTCTACTGATGAAGACCCAAGACAAATAGCTTATGATTCTTTTATTTCTAATGATAAGTTTATTCACTCTAAAGAATTCAAATCATTTTTATATAAATGCAAGGGGAAAGAAATCAGAGAGTCAGTTGATGATGTCTCTGCCAACAATGAGAGACAATTACTTGATATGTTGAAAGCAACAGTGGATAATGAATTGCAAGATATGACCCCTAGTAAGGGTAGACACCTGCTCAAACAAGCAAGGGTAATGATCTTTCCTAGCCTTGATTTGAATTCTGCTCTAGTATTTGATAGTTTTCTACATAATACGGATGATAAATACAAGCTCACTCTAGAAGGTGTCACTGAAGTATATATGGGCACCAAGTATAATAATGATGAAAATTCATTAATGATATGGGCCCTATATGCCTCCCATAGAAAGACAACCATTATAAACACTGAGAAAACTTTTGGCCATGTCATGACCTTGAAGGTAAGGGAGACTGACCCCTTGATCACTGCAGACATTGGAAATAATGTTGCAAAGTTGAATAAGGCACAGACCCAGATGTTAATCAAAGAAAGGGATGCCTACAAGTTGAGCTATGAGAGATTGGCAAAAGAGAATAATTATTTGAAATATGTTGTCAAGAGCACCTTCGAGGGATTAGTAAAGAGACTAACTTAGGGTGAAAGCTCACAGAGTTTCCAATCACCATCCATAGATCAAGTAGCTCAAATCCAGATGGATACACTTGTCATAGTACTCCAGAATAGGCATACCAACATGATGCATTAGCTGAACCAATTTTGGGATAATTATTGTCAAAATTATAAAGCAATCCAAGAACATGAGAGGCTTGACAAAAGGTTGCAGGAGAAACTCAACAAGAAATGGGGTAAAGATACTTCTAACATTCCAGATACCTCCAGTGCAAAAGATTTGGTTGAGCGACATCAGAAGTTTTATGACCAACTTAAGACTGATGCCAAAGAATGTGTTGAAGCCTCAAAAGTAGGAGTGCCCACGTTGTTTAAGAGTGATAAAGAATTAAAGAGTAAAGAAGAATGGAGTAGAGACTGTAAAACAATAATACATGAAGCTTTAGGAGCTCTTAAGGATAGATTCTGCATCCAGGGAAGCCTGCAAGCATTTGGAGAGGATGGTTACAATGGATGTGATCACAAGGAATGCCATTGAATTTACTGATTCACATCGCAGCCAGGAGTACTTAGACCACATTGCTCAGCTATACTTGTGATTGAACAGGGCCTAAGCATTTTTGTTTTATGGTTGTTATGTTGTTAATTCCCAAAAGACTTCTTGAAGAGTTATGTCTCTTCACAAGTATTTCTATATAAGTTCAAACATATGATGTTGAATTATCATTAGCAGTAGAATATAATAGATAAGGTTTACAATGTTTCTAAAAGACCATTTTGTAAGTATAATATTGAAGAAGTAAATTGAAGTTCTCTAATTCTGTGGTTCTATTCTAGCATCAATTGTTTGTTAAGATTACTCAATTGTGTGGTTGCCTCCAGTTAAGTATTTCCTTGTTATTCAAATTAATATATCAAGTATATAGTTAATTTGTCAATGCACATTTGTTGTATTTGTGTGATTGAATTAATTGGTTTCCATTAGAAGAATTAAAAATTCCTTCTGATCAATCATAGTAACCTAGACGTGCTAGTTTGGATTACTAAGAAAAACCATATAATTAGGATTACCATTCTGTCTCCAAGTTAATATTATCTATTATTCTTGCATATTTTCACTCAATTGGTTCCTTCTAGAAATGATTAAATTACCTTATGGTGAATAACAAGAAATCTGATTATATTAGTTGGATTATTAAGAAGAGTTTATCAGTCATATCCTTGCATGTTTATACAAGTTATAAACTAAAATATTATGCTGAACAGTTAGAATTATTACCCACTATAAGCCACTAGTCTCAGTCTTCTATTTGACTCTATTTACCCAACAAGGCATTGGTCTTATTTCAATTCATTATTCAAAACCCTTTATTTAGTTAAGCACAGTCATAAAAATTCACCTTGATATTGCTTATACAAACCATACATTAGATATTAGAATTAGTCAACAAGCTCTCATCTAGTCTACACCGTTTGCCACTATAGGTAGATCCATTTGCTTAGTCAAAATAGTTACATTCAAATTTTCTTTAATCTCCAAGGTTTACCCAGCTAGGTGTAGTAGGACCTAAAGTGTAGGAAATCATCAAACCATAAAGGTTGATTTCGTTGAGTTAGTTCAAAAATGTTATGAATCTAAGCATAGAGCCTGGCATCCTCTTAGGATTAGCAACCTGCATTTTTGAGACCTAACAAATTGGTGACTCTGCTGGGGATATAAATAAAAGACCTTAGTAACAAACCATTTCTTTTATAGAGTCATTTCAAAAATTTTAATTTGGTAACTCTGTTGGCAAGAAGAAACCAGAAAGATAAATTATAAACTTTTCCTATTTTTAAAATAGGTGGTGACTCTAGTGACTATTATAATAGAAAATTAATACTAAATGGATGGTAGGAGATCCAAGATGGAAGGAAAGAAATTGCAATCATCTCCAAGAGAAATGGAACATTAAATTATTCTCACAAGAATAATAACCAGGAGGCTCAAGAGGATAATGTAGAGAAAACTATAGCAATTCACAATAAGTTTACACCTTTGCATGAATCAAATGAGAATCCCAACGGGGTAACTGAGTACATATTGGAAAAATACAAAACTAAACATCAAGAACAGCTTGAGTGTGAAGCACGGGCCATGAGGGAAATTGATCAAAGACAAGCTGAATATGATTTCAAGATGTCATTACATCAGGGAGAGGGAGTAAAACATGGATTCTCAACTCAATAAATAAATGAAAGCCCAAAGAATTCTAGAGGTATGAATCAAGCATAGCAGGACTTTCTTAGACTCCAGGAAGAACTTGAAATGATTAAGATAGAGGAAACTAAGAGGTTATTGCAAAAAGAGATTCAACAGATAAAGAGTAGGGCTAAAATAGCCCCCCCAAAATATGTACCTCTGCATAGGGGAAATAATTCAAGGAATCCACAACAAAATTTACACCAAAATACAAGTGGTGTTTCAAATTCACAAGCATCCAGAAGTCATCAAAATGCCATTCCTAAAGTTCCTAGACCACCTCCCATGCACAACACCTCTCAACATATGGCTAATCCTTACCCACTCCCTGGCCAACAATATTATAGACCATAAAATCCTTATAACAACAATATGCTTATCATCATCCTCTAGGTGGATATAATTATTATCCTAATCCACCACCCATGAATTTTCCACCCCAAAACCTCACAAACATATGTAGCCAATTTGATCTGACTAGATATCAATTATATCCATACCCTATGGATAGTAATTGGAGAAATATAGTTCCCAAGTTCATAGGGAATAGTGCAATATCAGCTGAAGATCACAATAGAGCCTTTAATGCTTTCGTACAAGATATTGGTATGGACTATGAAGATGTTAGAATGAGATTATTCATGATGTCCCTGACTGAAGATGCAAGAGACTGGTTCAACAGTTTACCCGATGCTTCAATCAGTTCAATAACTGATTTCCACAATCAATTCAAGGAACAGTATGGCAATCCATATGCCCCTAATTTTACATTGCATGAATTGATAAGCATCCAGAAATACCAAAATGAATCAGTGTATGATTTCAATATGAAATTCTCCAAATTACACAACAGAATACCACATGGATCTAAGCTGACTGACCCAGCAGCATTGAGCATTTATCTTAAAGCATTTGTTCCCAAGATAGGGTACGAACTCAGAAATCGGTGCCCTACGACCCTGGCTGAAGCACAGAAAGTGGCATTAACTATTGAGAACAGTAGGAAAGCTGTAGGTATGGTTAGCAAGGGGGATAACCCTAGAAATCCTCAGAACCCAAACATTCAATAGACTAAACAAGAAGGTCAGCATAGGCATGAAAGGCCCAGGTTACATGATATGCCATATAATACAAATTGGAAAGATGGGAGACCCATTGAAAACAACAGAAAGCAACATTATGACAAAGATACCCTTGACCCTCTAAAAAGAAATGTGGCACATATGGTAGAAGATAAACCTTGGTGTTTGGTGTGAAATTTACCAAATTCACCTGAATATTGTGAGGTGGCTAGAACAATACAATAAGAAGAAATGTTATTCAATTATAACAGAGACAATCATACGATAAATATGATGCAAGATACACCATATTTACTAAATGAAGACTATTCTTCTACAGAGGAGGAGGGATATGAATATGATGTGGGAAATCAAAGATACCATATCAATATGGGAAAACAAGAAGTGTTCTCATATCAGGAGGATGGTTATGAGGAACCTACCTATCATAACAATCAGCCATATGATCAGTGGAGAAAGCCCACTGAAAATGAAAGAGAAGCTCTTACAATAGCTGCAATTGCTCAAGCTAAAAATGCCTATAATTTAATGAGCAAGACAACAAATGTTGAACAAGGAACACCTGGGAGTGTATTTATAAAAAAAATAGAATTACAAAAAGAATAATGCAAAGTTATCATTCAAAGAACCAAAAAAGGGTGATAAAAATAAAACGAAAGAGAAATCACAAAATCGAGAAAAGGAAAATACAAAGATAGAAAAGAATGATTAGACTATGGCCCATTCATTTGACATTGCTCATGCAATATCTCAGGTAAAAATATCAGTTCCACTTTTAGAAATGATGAAGATAGACAAATAAAGGAATACAATGGTTAAATTGATTTCAGATATACCAAGTCAAAAACATAAAGGATCTGAAAATAGAACAAACAATGTTCATCAAGAAACATTCCAAATGTCTGAGGTATACCTAGGCGATACATTGACAAAGAATCCCTCACAGGTGGACCCTTTCTACACTACATTATTGATCAAAAATAGGATAGTTAGGAACTGCATGATTGACTCAGGTGTGGTCATGAATATCATGCCAATAGCAGTTGAAAGAACTAGGAATGTGGGTGGACACTACATTTGGTAGATGTTATGCAATGGATAATAGATCCATCCCAGTTGTTGGTACTATGAGGGATGTGGATATAAATGTTGCCTCATACCCTAAAGTTACTTAAAACATTGATATTACTGTGGTTGACATCCCACCATATTATGGACTGCTTCTATCAAGACAATGGGCTGCAATGGCAGTAGAGAATGTTCAATTGGACTTACCATATGCCACAATACTAGTGGGAGGTAAAGAAATCAAGTTGTGTAGGGAGCCAAGATATGAAAATATTATAGAATGCTTGGATCAACATCAAATAAATTTCTTTTGTGATACAGATTTGGGAGCCTTAAAGGTTAAAAAAATCAGCCAAAATTGCAAAATACTGATCCAATACATATTGAATCTAAGAAAGAAGAAAATGATGTATGGAAGATGTATTTTGATGGTGCATGCAACAAAATAGGAAATGGGGCCAGAGTAGTATTTATTTCACCAGGAGGTAAAACTTTCAAATACTCTTTTCTATTAACATTTGAATGCACAAACAATGTAGCAGAGTACGAAGCTTTCCTCATTGGTTTGAATATAGCCACCAAGAATAAGATAAAAAAGTTAGCTATATATGGTGATTCTGAATTGGTTACTTCCCAAGTGAGAGAGAAATACCTATCAAAGAACAAGACACTAAGATAGTACAGAAATGCAGTATGGGATGATATTGAGTTATTTGATGCCTTTTTAATCAATTGGATTGATAGGTCAAAAAACATTATGGCAGATTTTCTAGCTAATATCACATTAAAAAGGTATGATGTCACATTAGGAGGCATTACAATAGTTAAATTCAAAACCAGACCCACCATCCCAAATAATATACATAACTGGCAAGTGTTTGATAACGATGCTGATATAATCAACTTCTTGCATTGTGCTAATTATTATGAAAATCAAGAGATTGATTTCAATGCATTTGTAGAAGAACATGATGGGAATGAAACCCTTTTTGGTCAAGAGATAGTTCAGTTGAAAACAAATAAAATACCTCAGGGACTTATATCATTGGAAAAGGCATTTGATGGACATGATAGATTTAAAATGAAAGACACACCAGTTATGCAGAATGACCTTGAAGAGATTAATTTGGGGACACAAGTGGCCCTGAAGAATGTATATATTGGAAAGAATCTTAACCCAAAAATCAGGAGCAAGATCATCAACTTACTTAGGAAGTATAGACACATATTTGCCTAGTCATATGACGACTTAAAAGCATATAGGGAGGATCTGTTTCAGCATGAAATACCACTAAAACTAGATGCTAAACTATTCAGGCAAAAATAGAGGCTTATCAATCCTACATTAGCTCCTAAGATGCTAGAGGAACTCACAAAATTAAGAGATGGAGCTATCATTAAACCCATCAGGCATTCCTCTTGGGTTTCTAATTTGGTGCCTGTCAGGAAAAAGAAGGGTGATATTAGATTATGTGTGGACTTCAGGAATTTAAAAAAATCTTCTCTTAAGGATAAGTATCCCCTCCCTAATATGGAAGCAATATTACAAAAAGTTATTGGATGTGAACTATTGTCAATGATGGATGGCTTCTTAATTTACAATTAGGTAAAAGTCGAAGAATCAAAGCAATTTAAGACTGCATTCACCACTCCATGGGGAACATATGTATATTTAAGGATGCCATTCGGACTCACTAATGCTGGAGCAATATTCCAAAGAGCAATGGATGTGGTATTTGTTGAATTGATTAATAAAATCATGATAGTATATCAGGATGACATGACAACATATTCCAAAATGGCTGAGGATCATTATGCACATTTAGAGCAAATATTTATTAAAGCCCTAGAATATGGGATTTCATTGAATCCTAAGAAGTGCCATTTCGCAGTGACAGAGAAGAAGTTGCTTGGTCACATAGTCTCAAAAGATGGAGTGAGAATAGACCCTAAGAGAGTAAAAGCAATTGACCAAGTTCCTATTCATAAAAATGTGAAAGCTATACAGTCATTTTTTGGTCAAATTAACTTTGTTAGGAGGTTCATATCAAACTTTGCATAAATTGTTAGTCCCATATCTAGAATGTTGAAGAAAAATTTAGAAGTGAAGTGGACCACAGAAATAGTGGAGGCATTTTCTACTATTAAGAAAGAAATCAAAGAAGCCCCTATTTTGATATCTCTTGATTTCAGTAAGCCATTCCAACCATTCTCATTTGCCTCTTATCATATAGTTGCAGCAGTACTATTGCAAAAAAATAATGATGGACATGAACAACCCATCTCATTTTTAGTAAATCTCTACAAAATGCCGAATTAAAATATGACATTGTTGAGAAACATGCATATGTATTGGTGAAGGCAGTTAAAACTTTTAGGTCATATTTGGTGGGAGCTGAAATCATAGCATATGTGCCTAATGTTGTAGTAAAAGATGTATTGGTCTAGACTAAAGTCATAGGTAGAAGATGCAGATGGATAAATAGAATTTAGGAGTTCAATATTGAAATTTAGATCACTAAACTAGTAAGAGGACAAGGTCTTGCTAGGCTAATGGCTGAAAGTAACCTTGAGGCTTCTCAGATATGTAGTGCTAATGATGTTGGTAATACAAGTTCTAGCATTGAGCATACTCCATGGTATACTAACATCATATATTATCTAAAACACATTAAGTGTCCTAAGGTGTATGATGATGACAAAAGGTTAAATTACAGGCCTCAAAATATGTATTTATTGAGGGAGATCTCTACTGGAAGAATAGGGATGGTATTCTACTATTATGCCTAGATGAGCATCAATCAAAACATATCATGAAAGAATTACATGAGGGTATGTGTGGAGGTCATTTGTCAGCAAAGACTATAGCCCACAAGATCCTAAGGGCTAGATATTATTGGCCTAGAGTTTTTAATGATTCATATCATTACACTAGGAAATGTGAAGCATGTTAGAAGTTTTCAGGAAAGTTGAAATATTAGGGAGCATTTCCCTTGAAACCCATGCAAGTGGAGGCTCCATTCTATCAGTGGGGTATTGACTTCATAGGAGAAATTGCAAAGAAGTCAAGTGTTGGACACAAATGGATTCTAGTGGTGACTGATTACTTCACAAAATGGGTGGAAGCAATCCCAACCAAACAAGCAACAAGCAGGGTGGTGATTAACTTTTTGATGGAAAATATAATATTCAGATTTGGCACTCCAGTGAGGTTAATCATGGATAATGGAATGTGTTTCAGGTCAAATGAATTCAAAAATTTCTATAGTACACATGACATCACTGTGTCTTATGCTGCCCCTTATTATCCACAAGCAAACGGACAGGCAGAATCTAGCAACAAAAGCCTTCTAAAAATCATAAAAAGAATGTTGGAGGGAAACAAGAAAGCATGGGATTCAAAGTTAAGAATGGTTGTATGGGATGATAGGATTACTATAAAAAGAGCAATTGGGAGATCTCCTTTTGAACTAGTATATGGAACACAAGCAAGAATACCATTAGAAAATCTCATACCAATTTACAAATTTATTCTTCAGGAAGATTTAATCATTCCTAAACCAATGGAGGAAAGATTACAACATCTTGTAGAACTTGATGAAACAAGGAGACTAGCCCAAAGGAAGAATATTAAGTTGCAATCACAAGTGAGATGCCTCTTTGACAAAAAGGCCAAAGATAGGAAATTTGAGATGAATGGCTTAGTGATGATGTGGAATGCTAGGTGCCAGGACAAAGGAAAGCATGGAAAGTTTGAAGCTTTATGGTTAGGTCCTTTTATTATAACTGGCAAAGGAGGTGATGATTCTTACTATTTGCAAAATATGTCTGGAGAAGAGTAGGAATTGCCTGTGTATGGGCAATATCTAAAACTTTTCTTTTCATAAAATATCATGCACAAAGAGAATTAAGTGTTGCCAATGCATGGACAACCCTTAAAATTCTCAAAATACTTTTATTTCCATGCACAATAGTTTATGGAAACCAAAAGAGATTAGGATCTGCTAGTACATGGACAATCCTATGAATCTCTATAAAAAAAAAAAAATTCCATGTACAGTAGTATAGGATCATTCTCATTCCCCATCATCCTCACTCCCATCCCCCATTCTCATACAATTCTGTGAAACCACAATCTCAAATAAATAAAACATATGGTCTACTTCTACAAGAGATATGAATTCTTGTTATTTTTACAAAGAGTATACATCCCAGATAGAGCCATTGTTGGGATAGGAAAATTTAAAATTTTCTTGTATTCTTACTCATCCATATCTGACCAAATCATAAAATATTATACCCAAAATCATAATACTAATAAGAGGGTTCAAATTTTCTAATATCGACAAGACCTCATTATTGTTATACCGATCCATGAGAAAGTAGCTAAAATGGCTATCGACATGAGAATAAGGATTGGGGAGAGTATTTTAGGGAACGCCGATGAAGAAAGTGGCACCAATGACCTTTCATCGAAGAGAGAATGTATGGTCACGCCGATCAGCATAAAGAAAGACTATCAGAGAATACTTTGAAAACCCTCCCGATAGTATAAGTCATACCGATGGAGGAGATTGGTAGGACTCTCACCAATCATCCAATAGAATAGAGGAAAGTAATGGTCATTGATAGGAAATAAGCATCGGAATGAAAAATTAAGAAGTTTCTAATACTCTAATGTCTCAGCAATTAACGAAAAGCATTTTGGTATAAGTCATGCTGACATGTATGGAACATAAGAACCATCGGGGAAAGTAAGTGAATCAGAACAAAGCTTACAAGTTTGGCTGAAGCAATTCTCACAACGATGTCAGAGACATATTGTGAAGGTCTTTCCGATCAAAGATATAAAAGGCTATTGGGGAGATGACTACAATCAAGTAACCCTAAATATGTTATCCTGATGACATAGATTACCCCGATGACAATGATAGTCACATTCATTGATGAGACTCTCACTGATAGCCATATCGGTGACACTTGAGAGATCAGGGAAGGATATTAATCACACAGCGATGAAGAAAGTCATGCCAATGGCAACCATGCCCACTTCCACATAGGTAAGCCGTGGAAATCTCTTGCCGATACAATTTCACAACTGAAATATGATGTCGAGGAGACAATTGAAGGGTTACAATGATTGATCTATGTACAAACCTTCACTCAATAAGAAGATATTAAAATCGCCTTGACATTATGAAAATCATGCTGATGAGAGAAGTTATGATGATGTGACATTTCACAATGATCAAGGAAATTTAAATGCTTGAACAATTAATTGCAGGTGATGATGAAATCCTCTAAGATGCCATTCAAAAGTATTGCAATTAAGTTTGAAAGAATTATTTGAAACGAACAAGCAAGTGAAGACTTGGAGGAGAGAAGAGGGGAATTCAACCAGCGCCTCTAATAACAGGTAACCATAAACAAAATTGCTGCTTACAATCTAAAATTGTTATTCAAAATTAAAATGGAAATTCCAGTGAAAGGAAAGGGCAGAAAATCATAGGGTGATACAAGTAAACCTAAAAAATTGAAAATCAACAAAACCCCTGAGGAGAAAACAAAAGAGAGAAAACTAAACTAGGACTTGATTGACCAACTGCCTAGATCAACTCCCAAAGCTAGAAGGTCTGTACAACTTAGGGCAGAAGTAGAAAAACTAGAAGACAAGTATAAATACCTTGGGAATGTTTGGACTCCAATTAGAGGCTATGAGCTTTTCAAATTCCATTACAACTGAAAAATTAGAAATTCTCCAATGTCAAACCCATGGCATTTGAATTTGGGTAAATTAGTTGTTCTTGATGTATTTCTGAATGTTGAACTCCTCCAAGTTTTTTCTAAACAGTATAACCCAAGTCTTAAGGCTATATGCAACCCACAAGGGGAGCCTATTATACACTTATCAAAGAATGCCATCTATAAAGTTTTTGATTTGGATGTTTTATGCACTGTCCCTATTGTTTATGAGGATTTGGAAAAGGAGTACTGGAGAATGGATACTACAAACAATGGATGGAGATTACCTATTCACAGGCCTAGGGTAGAGGGAGAAATGGTGCCCCTAAGTGAAAATGATGGCCCTCCATTTTATGTGTCTCTATTTGAACCTTACATACAATACACTTACTACTCAATGGGCTAGGTCTTAGGATCATAGGTCCCTGACTTTATGACAATTCCTCTAATGGTCATAGCCACTGACATTTAGTGCCACAATGCTAGGCAATTTGATTATGCTACCTATATTTTTAATAGAATTGACTCTGGTCTAGCTGCAATAAAGAACAATGCCCCATCAGTTTCCTTTGAACATTATTCACTTCTCATGCACATGGTGCTCTATTATGGCTAGGAAGTGGGGTTATGGCCAAATGAATTCAAAGTTGTTCCAATAGACCAGAAGGGGCAGAAGTCACCCATACAGATGTGCACTAGAATATGGGATAGTAGATATGCCCATTCTAGCTATGTGTAATTTGAAGAATATTGTGTGAAAGTATTATATATATATATTTTAGTCATCCCTATGAGTATTCAATCTCAAATGAAATAAAGAGGTTCCTTAGACAAAAATATTTTGGTGGTCCCCCTACTATTACTCACAACTGGGGAGACTGGTACTGCTTTGAGGATGCTACCATGGTTAGAGTGTATGGTTTTGAAGACACTCCCTTTATCTTGCCTAAGACTGTCCCTAATAGAATAGCCTACTTAGAAATATCTAGGCAAATGCATTGTTCTAATGTGATGCATCTGAGCTCCCATGACAAATAGTCTTTTATGCCTACTACTTTGTGTTTTAGAGATTTCACTGTGGTATCCAAGGAAGGTTATAATCTCATTTTGGATAAAGTGATGCACTATAATATGAGGTGTGCTAAGGTAAGAAAAGGGTTTGATCCCAAGGGTTTTATTGACCTTGTTCAAAGAAAGCAAAACCTCAGTGGGTACACACATGTCCCCTATCCACATGATGATGTCATCAGGAATCTGGAGGAAACTAATGTTGAGTTGGTGGTCGAAAAATATAACAGGGATCTAGATGAGAAGAAGAAACAACTTGTAGAAATTGAGGTGTTATTATTTGATGATGAAGAACCTGTAGGGCAAGAGGAACCACAGTAACAGACAATAAAAATGTCCAAAAGAAAGATGCAACAATATCAGTCTCCTATCATAGCACATGATGAGGAGGGGTCTGTTGATGAAGACCCAAGACAAATAGCTTATGATTCTTTTATTTTTGATGATAAGTTCATTCATTCTAAAGAATTCAAATCATTTTTATATAAATGTAAGGGGAAAGAAATTAGAGAGTAAGTTGATGATGTCTCTACCAACAATGAGAGATAATTACTTGATATGTTGAAAGCAACAGTGGATAATGAATTGCAAGATATGACCCCTAGTAAGGGTAGACAGCTGCTCAAAGAAGCAAGGGTAATGATCTTTCCTGGCCTTGATTTGAATAATGCTCTAGTATTTGATAGTTTACTGCATAATATGGATGATAAATACAAGCTCACTCCAGAAGGTGTCACTAAAGTATATATGGGCATCAAGTATAATAATGATAAAAATTCATTAATGATATGGGCCCTATATCCTCCCCATAAAAAGATAGCCATTATAGACACTGAGAAAACTTTTGGCCATGTCATGACCTTGAAGGCAGGGGAGATTGACCCCTTAATCATTACAGACACAGGAATTAATGTTGCAAAGTTGAATAAGGCACAGGCCCAGATGTTAATCAAAGAAAGGGATACCTACAAGCTGAGCTATGAGAGATTGACAAAAGAGAATGATCATTTGAAAGATTCTATCAAGAGCACCTTCAAGGGATCAGTAAAGAGACTAACCTAGGGTGAAAGCTCATAGAGTGACCAATCACCATCCATAGATCAAGTAGCTCAAATCCAGATGGATATACTTGTCACAGTACTCCAGAATAGGCATACCAACATGATGCATTGGCTGAACCAATTTTGGGATAATTATTGTCAAAATTATAAATAAATCCAAGAACATGAGAGGCTTACAAAAAGGTTGCAGGAGAAACTCAGCAAGACACGGGGTAAAGATACTTCTGACATTCCAGATATCTCTAGTGCAAAAGATTTGGTTGAGCAGCATTAGAAGTTTTATGACCAACTTAAGGCTGATGCCAAAAAATGTGTTGAAGCCTCAAAAGGAGGAGTGCGCACATTTTTCAAGAGCAATAAAGAATTAAAGAGAAAATATGAATGGAGCAGACACTGTCAAACAATATTACATGAAGCTTTAGGAGCTCTTAAGGACAAAGATTCTGCATCTAGAGAAGCCTGCAAGCATTTGGAGAGGATGGTTACAATGGATGTGATCACAAGGAATGCCATTGAATTTACTGATTCACATCACAGCCAGGAGTACTTAGATCACATTCCTCAGCTATACTTGTGGTTGAACAGGGCCTAAGCATTGTTGTTTTATGATTGTTATGTTGTTAATTCCCAAAAGACTTCTTGAAGAGTTATATCTCTTCACAAGAATTTCTATATAAGTTCAAACATATGATGTTGAATTATCATCAGCAATAGAATATAATAGATAAAGTTTACAATCTTTCTCAAAGACCATGTTGCAAGTATAATATTGAAGAAGTAAATTGAAGTTCTCTAATTCTGTGGTTCTATTCTGGCATCAATTGTTTGTTAAGATTACTCAATTGTGTTGTTGTCTCCAGTTCAGTATTTCCTTGTTATTCAAATTAATATATCAAGTATATAGTTAATTTGTCAATGCACATTTGTTGTATTTGTGTGATCTAATTAATTGGTTTCCATTAGAGGAATTAAAAAATCCTTCTGATCAATCACAGTAACCTAGAAGTGTTAGTCTGGATTACTAAGAAGAACCATATAATTAGGATTGCCATTCTATCTCCAAGTTAATATTATCTATTATTCTTGCATATTTTCAGTCAATTGGTTCCTTCTAGAAAGGATTAAATTACCTTTTGGTGAATAGAAAGAAATCTGATTGTATTAGTTGGATTAATAAGAAGAGTTTGTCAGTCATATCCTTACACGTTTATACAAGTTATAAACTAAAATATTGTGCCAAACAGTTAGAATTATTACCCACTATAAGTCACTAGCCTCAGTCTTCTATTTGACTTTGTTTACCCAACAAGGCACTGGTCTTATTTCAATTCATTATTCAAAACCCTTTATTTAGTTAAGCACAGTCATAAAAATTCACCTTCATATTGCTTATACAACCCATACATTAGATATTAGAATTAGTCAACAAGCTCTCATCTAGTCTACACTATTTTCCACTGTAGGTAGATCCATTTACTTAGTCAAAATAGTTACATTCAAATCTGCTTTAATCTCCAAGGTTTACCCACCTAGGTGTAACAGGACCTAAAGTGTAGGAAATCATCAAACCCTAAAGGTTGATTTCGAGTTAGTTCAAAAACTTTATGAATCTAAGCATAGAGCCTGGCATCCTATTAGGATCAGCAAGCTGCATTTTTGAGACCTAACAAATTCCATGAGACATTTCTCCTTCCCAAGGTGTTTGATGCAGGAGCATCTTGGGTTCTCAAGCTATCCGCATCAATATTTAAATAAGAAAACTTTGTTCTCAATTTTTTTGTGTTTTACAGATATATTAAACTTTATTTTTGGTAAACCCTAGTGTGTTGGAGGGTGTCTCTCTTCATCGGTATGACTTATGTGTTCAACGAGACACTTGGTGGTGTCCCCTTGACAACCCGATGCAAGGTTGTGTATCGTCAATGAGACCATGTGACGTCAGAGGGACCTTAAATCTAGTCTCCTTGATATCCAATGTTAGGTATGTGTGCAATACATAGGTGGGAAAATCTATATCAACGGAGTTTCTTATTTTGGTAGGACTCGCTTAGCTATCCCTTCAACAGCTTGATTCTAATCCTTGATTCTCATTGGTGGGAGAGTGGAAGTTGGCAAGACTTGGAGTTTGGTCTCTTCAATGAGCCAATATGGTAGTTATTAATGTTGGTGTGGATGTTGTGCCACATACTTATGAATGAGACTTTCTTTCAATGAAGGGAGTCCCTAGGCCGTCTCCTCGATACCCTGATGAAATTAAGTTGAATACATTATGGTTCAATGGTTCATTTTGGTCTTCAACAATTAATCATTTGGAATTCATTCATTGGTTGAAGTTGAAATGAATTGTTTGCCTTGGAGAATATGGGAATGTGAAACAGGAGAATGTGACAAGAGGAAAAAAGGGGGTTGTTCAAAATAGATGATTTCTGATCGGATGGTATCAGATGAGGAATGGAGGAAGGTTGTTGATGGAAAAGTCAAATTGGGGTGTCTATAAAATGCTTTGCAACTTTGAATGTAATTTGTACTCTATTAATTGCAATAAAAGGAGGGTTATTTTCTGTTGAGATTTGTTGTATTGTAGTGTGATTTTGTTGCTTGATTAACAATCTTTTAAGGCTCTTCAATCTCGACTGTGTCAAGATCCAAAAGTTTGCATGATCAACAAGCTAGTTCACCAATGTTAGATAGACCATAAGTCCAATTTGACTATCTTACTAGGTCTAAGTTAAAGGTTAGGGAAGAACAAAGCTAAGGATGTGGACAAAAGAAGTAGTTAAGACCTAACAACCAAAAATAAGACATGATTCCTCTCTTTAGGGTACTAAAGGCATCATCTTCTAGCATTATTCCTATAAGGGTTCACAAGATAAATGAACTAAGAAGAAAAAGGTAATTCAACAACTCCTCAAAATAGATTAATACACACTATCCTGTGATAGAGAGGCCAAACATAAATTAACTAGTGGAATCTATTGGTCCATTCAACATAATTAAGAAACTCAAAAAATCTATAGTTAATGTACCTCTATGGGAGGTCCTTTCTATTTTGAAAGAAATGAAGAGATTGGAAGAAGCCTTTAAGAAGAAAAAATTTATCAAACAAGTATAAGAATCAAATTGTAGTACATTCAAATGCAACCCCAAAACAAACCTCTGATCTTCAAATAGTAGGGAATTTGGCAAATACAGTTAAACCCACCTTTTTACCTTAAGTTCTCACATACGAAGATAAGTTAATTCATAATTGTATTGTAGATTTGGGGGTTGGTACTTCTGTGATGCCCTATGACTCATTTGTGAACCTATGTCGACAAAAGAGTGATTCAACTTCATGGAACTTCCATTGACCTAATAGGAATAATAAGGAATCTTCCACTATTTATTTATGCTTGCCCAAATATTAAAATAATTTATGAAATATATTTAATTGAACTACTTGCTATATTTAGCATATGCCTATCCAGAGATTTCACTACAAAGATAGGTGGATACTTATCATTAGACTACAACCATATGTTCTTAAAAACTAGGTAGGAGATAGAATGAAGATGCCTCTAAACCTTTGAGTATGCATCATATAGAATCAAGCCCTTGATTCATATTCATTTAAATCAATCTTATGTGGTTGAAAATGAGCCCTCTTCTCTAGAGACATAAGAGGAAATTCACTTTGTTAAAATAATTTTAGATGAAGACCACAATATTTTATGGATGGATCAGGATTGAGTGCTAGATGGCTACCACTTATTTGGAGAAACTAGCCTAGGAACATACCTAATATGTGGCCAAGAAGCTTCACTTATCCCACATATATGAAAAGAAAAGGATAACACCATTGGGATATAAAATCTATATTTTAATAGTGCCAATTGTAAAATTAGGGCTACTGTTGGCATTTGTTGGATTTCACCACAGGGAGATAAATATCAACATGCTTATCAATTTTAATTCAAATATGCTAGTAGCATTTCAAAGTATGATGCCTTGATCCATGGCCTACTATATGTCAAAAAAGAGGTATAAACTGTTACATTTTTTTGGAGATTTAGATTTGATCATTAAATAGGTAGGATCTATATGCATGGAAGAAAATTCCTTGATGAAAGCCTACAAACATTGTGTCTAGTCCTCTATAGGAATCCTTTGATGCAATAAAATTACAAGTAATCCCTAGGAAAGAAAATACAGAGGTATACATAATGGCTTTAATAGGCTCCCAATTTGACCTTGTGATAGACTTGCTAAGGAATAAGGATAAAGTTAAGATTATGATAAGTCCTTACATACCTAATAATATGGGGCATTGGGTGGTATTTGACTATGATGGACATATCA
The DNA here is from genome assembly GCA_027924645.1 of Cunninghamia lanceolata. Classification (NCBI taxonomy): domain Eukaryota; kingdom Viridiplantae; phylum Streptophyta; class Pinopsida; order Cupressales; family Cupressaceae; genus Cunninghamia; species Cunninghamia lanceolata. Next base: position 13,557,775 of record BSBN01000068.1, on the reverse strand, counting down.
CCCAATTCATTCAACAGGATGATGAATTTTCCAATGAGCTATTCACAAAGATTGAAGAAGCTTATGAAGCTCAAATTTTATAATTAAAGGGAAACAAACTACCAAGAGGAATGATCACACTGGAAGGTATATTCAACCTAGATGATGTTTGTAGAGATAAGAGAGGGATTAAAGCTAATAAGAAAGACTATAAGGAAATTGAAATAGCTCTAGGAAGAAAATTGAATCTTGCAACCATATCTATGATAAAGGAAAGAGAATACTTTATCCAACTTTGAACAAAATATGATTGGGTCATGGACTAGTATTAGGAAGGGCTCAAAGGATATGATAAAAAAAAATGCAAGAGGCTATTGAAATCCAACCTAAAATCAAGCTAGTCAGATAGAAACAAAGACCAGTTAATCCAAAGATGGAGCCTATCATGAGACATGATCTTTCTAAGTTGGTAAATTCAAAATTAATATATCCAATTAAGCACTCACCATGGATTTCTAACCTAGTTCCAGTTAGAAAGAAGAATGGACAATTTGTGTCTATGTGGATTTTAGGGACCTCAACAAAATGCCACCCAAAGGTTAGTATCCTTTACCTTGAATAGATCAAATATTGCAAACTATAGTAGGATTTGATAGGTTTTTAATGTTAGATGGTTTCTCAAGGTTCAACCAAATACTAGTCAAAGAGGAAGATTGACATAAAATAGAATTTAGCACAATATGGGGCACTTTTGCTTATCAAATTTAAATGTCGTTTGTATTATCATGCATGAAGGAGCCACCTTGTAAAGGGAAATGGATATTGCCTTCAATGATCTTATCAATGAAATTATTATGGTCTACCTTGATGACCTAGCAATGTTATCTAAAAATAAAGAGGATCATTTTTAGCACCTGGAGAAAGTATTTCAAAGATGCCTATAATATGGAATATCCTAGAATCTTAGAAAATGTATATTTGGTATTCTACAAGGTAAACTCCTAGGGCATGTTATATCTATGCAAGGTATAGCCATTGATCCTGATAGAATCTAGGCCATTATAGAATTTTTTACTACCTCAACACAAAAAAGACTTGTAATATTTCTTGGGAAACATAAATTTCCTAAGAAAGTTCATATCAAATTTTGTAGGAATAGTGTACCCTTGTTTAGAAGGATCAACAATTCAAATGGATAGAAGATGGAAAAAAGGCATTCAAATAAATTAAGATAGAAATATCTGATACCCTAGTACTAGTCAATCCTAAATTCTCTAGAGATTATTTTATATTTGTACATGGTGATCATGCAAGCATTGATGTTGTATTGACTCAAAAAGAAGAAATGAAATGGATGAACACCCCATCACATTATTCATCCAACCACTAAAAGATATAGAGACAAGATACACTTTCATAAAAGAGAAAATATATGCCTTACTTATGTGGCTAAAAGTATTCAAGCCCTTGATCTCTTGTAATAAAGTTATCACCATGGTAGTACACCCTGGCATAAGAGAATTCATCTTCAATGGAGAAATTAGTGAAAAATAGTTGGATGGATAACAAAAATCCTAAAATATGATGTTGAGATAAAGTGAACAAAGCTAGTTAAAGGAAGATCTTGTCAACATCTCCTGGAATATGTGCTTAGATCCCAAAAATTATAGATTTAATACAAGATCAAGAAATGGAATCCTACTTGAATATTGACAAACAACAAGAATCAAGGTGACTACAAGATAAAATTAGATTTTTACAAATAATATAGTTTCCAGATAATCTTAATTTAGCCAAAAGGAGATCATATAGACTGCAAACAACCTCATATTGACTAATTGAAGGTGTCCTTTATAGGAAAATATTTCATGGAATATTTTAAGGTGTGTATAAAGAAAGAATCTTTGCACTCTTGAAAGAGTTTCATGAAGGTCTATCAGATGGACATTATTTGACTAAAACAAAAATATCAAGATAATAAAAGTAAGATATTTTTTTCCCCAACTATTATTTGATACACACAAATGGTGATGAAATTACAAGAATTGTCAATATTGTATTGATAGAAAGAAAAGAGAGTCCATGCCCCAAAAACCCATTTGAGAAAAACATCTTTTTTCTCTATGAGGATTAGACTTCATAGGAGTAATTAAACCATTATCAAGTGAAGGACATAATTTTATATTAATAGCTATTGAGTATTTGACAAAATGGGTAAAGGCTATTCTAGTAAAGGAGGATACATAAACAACTACTATCAATTTCCTAAAAGGACTAATAAACAGATTAAAAATTTTAGAGATTACCATAGAGCATTTATAGGAATAGGTGTAACTCAATTTACTTCAACATATGGTATCTACATGAAGGCTTCATCAAACTACTATCCACTAGGAAATGGATTGGCTTAATCAATCAACCAAAAACATATTAAGAATAATCAAAAGGATTAGTTTAGAATAGAAAAAGGTAGTGGTACTTACTCCTAAAGAGAGCCCTATGGGCATATAGAATCATATGGGTAAGTGCAAAAAGATGGGGGGCCAAAAAGTGGCCAAATTATTTTTTTTTAAAATAATACAAAACACGAGCACGTTATGGCTTGGTAATGACGAGCCTAAGGCTCATCAAAACCAAGCCATAACATGCTCACGTTATAACGGAGTGTGTTATATCGCGAGCACATTTTGACTTGCTATAAAAAAAGTTTTCTATCTCATTTCATTTCCTTCTCCTCTATGCCTGTGGCCTGCAAACCCTAGAAAGTGAGCTTGCATTTTGCAAAACTCAATTCAACACAAAAACCTTATCGATTCATCACCAAAATGCTACCACGATGTCAAGAATGCAAAAGGAGTGAGTTATATTTATTTTTTTGTTTGAAATTGTTTCTAAATAGGTAGGTTTGAGTTGATTTTTGATATATATTTTGTTAATTGTCAGGAAATGTTAATGCACCTCCTCCTCCTCCTCCTCAAAATCCACAAAATCCATAAAATCCTAAGGAGGAAATACCTGCAGAACAACAACCTCCTCCATCCATTCCTCGACATGCCCCTGGAACACAAGAAAATATAATGGGGCAAATTGAAAACAACAAAAAACAAATTGAAGATAGAATTGCAAGGTTGAAAGATCCTTCCACTTCAACCTTGCATAGGTCCATGCTTGCTGAATCTCTTGAATCTATGTTATCAAATGTAGATTCAATTAGCAAGCAAATAACTAGTTGGATGGATAAGAGGAGAGAGTTTAGAGATTATTATGCAGACAAACTGTCATACCAAGATGTGAAAAAATTACAAATCACAAAATTAGACTTGTGTTCGATTTTCACAAACCCACAAAGAAATCAACCTCCACCCATTACATGCAAGAGGTTCCCTATGCATTGGTACAACAACTAAGTGATAAGGGATAATTTTGGGCAGAGGTGGTGGATGTTTTTGACCATCCTCCATGTAATAATAATGAGGTCCCACAATACTTTTTGAGGAAACTCTACTACGAGTTTTTCCTCAATAAAGTGCCAAACTATTTTGATATGCAGGACTTCCAGGATAGAGGTGGGGGGTTAGCACAAGATAGACTAGGGGTACATGTTGACCCATGGTGGGTAGTGAGACAAGTAATTAGCAGACCAACCCATGAGCATGTTTCTATCCCTTCCATTGTGAAGGAGAGTGTTGAGGTCGATACACTTCAGTCCATTAGTGCCTTGACCTAGAGCATCATAGAACATGCCAGTCCTGTAGCATAGAGTGGGTTGGGAGATAGTGCAAGGAGTAGGGTCCCACCCCATGCTTGTCAGGCTTGCGGGTCAGCTTGTGGTTATGACCCCATGGATAGTCAGGATGCAGGTGCACAGGCTACATCTGTAGCTGAGCAAATGGTGATGATAGATACCCTCCCAAGTGAGACTTTCAGCCTTGATACTTAGGTAAATATTAGAAAGTTTATTGAATTTAATTTATTAAATTTTATTTTTGAAATGCAAGATTAACTAATTTAAATTGATGATTTTAATAAAATTTCAGGGTCATAGCATTAATGCAGTTTTCAGTGGTTCTCCACCTACATTTTACACTAGATCATCTACTGTCGGGGTATGTAACTAGTAAACAATTATAAATATTACATGTGAATAGAATCATTATATGAATGGTATTCTAATATTTGATTTTGGATGTTGAATAGGTTAATATTGCATATTTCATGGCAACACCTGCCAGCAGTGGTGGACTTCAAAGCTTTACGGAGGTAATAAAATAAATAGTTTAATGAATGAATTATACTTACTAGATTTTTGTATGTGACTTGTGTGCTTTATTGTGTGTACTTCCATGTTTAGATGAATGTGTGTGTATGTTAAGAGCCATGATTTGCATCACTATTATAGTTTTTACAATTAAATAATGTTGTTTTATTTCCAGATGATGCAGGCTACAGAGACACCTCCCCATGTCCATAGGGCAATGGAGCATGGTGTGGCCTCTGCGATTCATAGCTTCATGGCATTGACAGGGGTATGAGGTAGATTAGTAAATTTTAATTTACATTCATTGTTATAGTTGTCTATTTTTTAAAAATTGAAAGATTATTGATTTGAAGTTTAATTTCTATCTAGATAGTTTCTATAGGACATGACATCACCATAGCCTATTCCTGCTACTGTGGCAAGTGAAGAGACAGATTATATGTTAGCGGTAAGTGATTATTTTGTTAAATGTTTCATTTTTTATAACATGTAATTTCTATATATTAATGTCTATACTTTTCATTATAACAACTAAAGATGTAGGAAGAACTAAATAGAAGGAGTAGCCCTCAGGTTCGTAGTAGACCACCCACATGCGTATCTCCATCCCCTAGAAGATCAAAGGCTACTCATGATCTATTTTTTCACTAGCCATAGGGGAATGACTTTTTATTGTGTTCCTTTGTTGTATGCCTATATGGCATTTGTGGACATATATTTTGTATTGTATATAGTTGACATTGTATGCCTCTATGGCATTCTTGTAAGCCTATATGGCTATTTTGTATATATGTTATACTTATATTGATAGATATTGATGTATGCCTATATGGATATTTGGTTAATACAAATCTTTTTTATTGATGGCGTCCATACTTGCATTATAAATCCAATGGATATTTGTAGATGGCTACTTCAAATATTTAAAGTCCAATTGTATTACATAGGATGTTTGTTAATCCAATAAGCTAGCTATTGTTACTCAAGTATCACCTAAACCTCATTTTAGAACTAAAAGATAAAAGTTGTATTTAAAAAAAAAATGAATCATCATGTTGAAAAAAAAATATTAATATTCTTTATGAGTAGCATACAATATCAACTATATGCAATACAAAAAAATGAATTATCATGTTATTCTTTATGTTTGAGATCTTGAAAATGACTAAGTCTAGTACCCTGATATCCTAAAACACTATGATGACTATCCAAGTCATTAGGATGATTGCACCTTGAGAAAAAGTCATTAAGATGAGTGCCTAAAGGAGACTTTCTTAAACATTCAAACATTGAGCAACAAGCATGAAGGGTTAAGGCACAATTTACAACTCATAAGCCTCAAAAGGGTGCTCAACTTGGAGAGAGCATTCATTTAAGATAAGGCACCCATTGACACCTGTTCCACCATAAAAGTGCACCTAAGGTGGAAGGAGAACAAGCCTCTAGTAAGTGAAGCGCACCTATTGTCTAAACCACTTCATTATGGCACCCTAGCATGAGGAGGAGTATATAAGTCAATAGAAAATGGCAGCTATAATACAAGTGAAGGACTAAGTGGAATTTTCAATAAGCATCAATTCACCTTGAGCTTTGAATAAATACATCAAATTGAGCCCCATAAGCCTAGGCACCCTTTGCCTTCAATAGAACCTTGTATTGGCACCTTGGAGGAAATCAACTTATAATGACAAGTCTTGGAGGTTTCCCATTTTGGATAATGTCTTTTGAGATTAACTATAATGATTGAAAGTTAAGATGAGTGGAAAGAGCCTATCTTGAACCTTAGGCACCCTTCATGTAATTTCCCACCATCATGAGTGCCTAGATCTAAGAAGGAGTGAATGAAGGATCTTAACATCAAGAAGCATGTTATCAATCAACTTGGAGAAGTCTTTGATAGATATTATGATGAATTGAGTACATAGAAGTAAAGGAAGTACATATCAACTCCAAAGTTTGCCTAATGATCAATAAGAAATTCTTCCAAAGCAAAGGTGCTCATTGTGAATTTTCCTACTAGTTTTGGTGCTTTAAAGTCTAAGTGCATGAAAATCATGAGGATGAGCACTTAGGGATGAGATAGTCTTCATAAGAGTTTAAATAAGAACATCATCAAAATGTGCCTTGGTAGAGAGACTTGAGACCATCATCAAATAAGCCAAAATATCTATCTCCAATCTAGGCGCAAATTCTAGCTCCTCCCAACTCAAATGAGCACCCAACTTGAAGTCAACTTTCATCTATACAACCCTCAGATTGTGCCTTGATTGAGGAAGGGATTTGAACCTCAAAATTTAATCATCTCAAGACAAAAGCTTCCTTAGACACTTGGCATTTGATTAAAATCATTGAGAATTAGAAAGAACCACCTAAGGATGTAAGGTGCACTTTTCACCCATACAAGCCTAAAATTGTGCCTAAGGGAAATAAATTGATTTCGTATCAATAGGTGAGTGCCTTGAGAGAAAGGATCACTCTAGGTCATTTTCAATTGTTGAAAGCACAAAAATGATAAAGATAAAGGCAATTGAGTTAGGCACACTTTAGCCTCTAAGGAAACCTCAATGAGCGCCTTGGGTGAAATTGCATGAGATGACCTTTTGGAGTGAGCGCTTGAAAGATAGAATTCATTCTAAGACATGTCTCATCATTTAGAATTGCAAAATTGCAAGTATAAAGACATTTAAATCTAGGCGCACTCTCCATCAGTACAAACCCATTCTGGCACCTAAGGGAGAAATTGCATTGAAAGACACCTTTTGAATGAATCTCTTAAGGGAGATTGACCTCTTTAAGCCATTACAATTGTTTGAAATCATTTAAAGTGATAAATATGGACCAACTTGTGTTAGGTGCCCTTTGCTCTTCTTTTTACCTATATATGCACCTAGATTTGTAGTAAGATTATTCCATGTTTAAAGAGGATTCCTTTGTGTTATAAAATGTTTATCATGAGGATTGATGTGTTTCTTGGTTTGTATTGTAGGAAGATTGAAGGGAAAGGTAGGAGCAAGAGCTTGGAGTCGCCTAGAGTCATCATGTAGCTGCTCCAAAGGAGCCTTTCACATTCATTCATGCTAAAGAGTTAAGATGGCCATAATCACTGCCAAGGAAACACCACTTCAAGAGGTATCTGCTCCAAGAGGTCACAACAAGATATATTTCAAGTCTTCTTCATCAACGACATCACCAGTTGCATCATGTTCGAAGACTTCCATCTATCACTTCAAGTTCCATTCATCTTCAAGTATCAACTAGATTCTTCATCAATCATCACTTCAAGATCAACATATAGCCACTCCAAAGGAACTTCTCATCATCATCAACCATTCCAAAGACATCCATTCAATTTCAAGTCCCTCTGATACATTTAAGCCTCCTTGAGAAGTCATCTACTTCACATATAAGGGAAAGTGTTATCATCAATATCTACACTTCAAAGAACCTTTCAAGTTGGAACACTTCTTCATCAAACATTCGAAGACATCCATCCAAGCTTCAAGTTCTTTCACAATCTTCAAGTCCAGGAGAAATTGCATCTAGTGAACTCATTAATTGGCTCCTAGGAGCAAAAGACCTTAAACTTACATTATTGAGTCAGCACTTTAGAAATTGAGCCATTCCTAGTTAATTGGAGTCATAAAATATCAAATACAAAGTCAAATTGGACTTAGGCACCCCTTCATGTAATTTCCCACCATCATGAGCACCTAGATCTAGGAAGATCATCCAATTGCACGTAGGAATAAGATACAAGTCCAAGACCTCAAATTTGAGTGCCTAGAAGTATGATGGATTGAAGAAGCTACATTGGTGCCTAAGGGTAAGTTGTATCTAATGACATCACCTAATTGAGTGCCTAGGAGGTATAAAGCTTAACATTGACATGAGGACAAGCGCTTAGTAAAGCAGAGTTTCTCAGACATTTAAACATGTGAATGAAGTCATAGAAATGCACTAAGTCATCTAGGTGCCATTTTTCCCTTGTGTACCCTTACATTTGTACCTAAGAAGAAGTTGCTTCAGTTCATTGGAGTGTTTGAGTATTGAGGATTTCTTAGCAATGCTTTGCAACTTTACACTGCATCCTTCTGACAATTTTTGGGGTAGCAGAAAAACTTTCACCATGACAAAACACCTTAGAGATATAAAAAATTGAGAGAGGTTATTGTAGAGGCACTCTACATGATCATGTTGCCTTAGACAGAATGTTTCTAAGTGACATAGTTTTCGAGTCACATCTCGTCAAAGATTGCTACCTTTTTGCACTTTGGACTCTTCAGGGATATCATCGATACAATGTAGCTCAGACTGTTTCGACATGTTTGGGTGAAAAATAGGACAATGCCTAGCATAAATGTACCCATCCAGATGTGTTGGAATAGTCAGTTTGGTAGCATCAGGAGTAGGATGAAAGTTACACCCCTTTGTAACTTTACACTACCTCCTTCTGACGATTTTCGGGGTAGCAAAAAATATTTCACCACAGGCAAATGTCTCAGAGATATAAAAAACTGAGAGAGGTTATTGTAGAGGCACTCTACTTGATCACTTTTCCTTAGACAAAATGTTTCTAAGTGACATGGTTTTCAAGTAACATCTCATCAAAGATTGCTACCTTTTTGCACTTTAAACTCTTCGTGGATATCATCAGTACAATGTAGCTCGGACTGTTTTGACATGTTTGGGTGAAAAAAAGGACCATACCTAGCATAAATGTACCCATCTAGATGTGTTGGAATAGTCATTTGGGTTGCATCAAGAGCGGGATGAAAGTTACACCCCTTTGCAACTTTACACTGCCTCCTTCTGACGATTTTTGTGGCAACAAAAAACTTTTGACCACAGGAAAATACCTAAGAGATATAAAAAACTAAGAGAGGTTATTGTAGAGGCACTCTATGTGATCATGTTTCCTTAGACAGAATGTTTCTAAGTGACATTGTTTTCGATTAACATCTCGTCAAAGATTGCTGCCTTTTTGCACTTTAGACTCTTTAGGGATATCGTCAATATAATGTAGCTCAGACTATTTAAACATGTTTGGGTGGAAAATAGGACCATGCCTAGCGTAAATGTACCCATCTGGACATGTTGGAATAGTCATTTTGGTCGCATCAGGAGCACGACAAAAGTTACACCCCCTTACAACTTTACATTGCCGCCTTCTGACAATTTTTGGGGCAGCAAAAAACCTTTGACCACGGGCAAATGCCTTAGAGATATAAAAAATTGAGAGAGGTTATTGTAGAAGCACTCTACATGATTGCGTTTCCATAGACAGAGTGTTTCTAAGTGACACAATTTTTGAGTAACATCTCGTCAAAGATTGCTGCCTATTTGCACTTTGGACTCTTCAGGGATATTGTCGGTACAATGTAGCTCAGACTATTTTGACATGTTTGAGTGAAAAATAGGACCATGCATAGTATAAATGTACCCATCCAGATGCATTGGAATAGTCATTTTAGTCGCATCAGGAGCAGGATGAAAGTTACACCCCTTTGCTACTTTACACTGCCTCCTTCTGACAATTTTTGGGGCAGCAGAAAATGTTTCACCACGGGTAAATGCCTCAGAGATATAAAAAAATGAGAGAGGTTATTATAGAGGCACTCTACATGATCACGTTTCCTTAGACAGAATGTTCTAAGTCACATGGTTTTTGAGTAACATCTCATCAAAGATTGCTGCCTTTTTGCACTTTGGACTCTTCAGGGATATTGTTGGTACAATGTAGCTCGGATTGTTTCGACATGTTTGGGTGAAAAATAGGACCATGCCTAGTGTAAATGTACCCATCCAGATGCATTGGAATAGTCATTTTGGTCGCATCAGGAGCAGAATGAAAGTTACACCCCTTTGCTACTTTACACTGCCTCCTTCTGACGATTTTTGGGGCAGCAAAAAACCTTTCACCATGGGCAAAGGCCTCAGAGATATAAAAAATTGAGAGAGGTTATTGTAGAGGCACTCTATGTGATTATGTTGCCTTAGATAGAATGTTTCTAAGTGACATAGTTTTCCAATAACATCTTGTCAAAGATTGCTGCCTTTTTGCACTTTAGACTCTTCAGGGATATTGTCGGTACAATGTAGCTCGGATTGTTTTGACATGTTTGGGTGAAAAACAAGACCATTCCTAGTGTAAATGTACCCATCCAGATGCGTTGGAATAGTCATTTTGGTCGCATCAAGAACAGGATGAAAGTTACACCCCTTTGTTACTTTACGCTGCCTCCTTCTGATGATTTTTGGGGCAGCAAAAAACTTTTCACCACGGGCAATTGCATCAGAGATATAAAAAATTGAGAGAGGTTATTGTAGAAGAACTCTACATGGTCATGTTTCTTTAGATGGAATGTTTCTAAGTGACATAGTTTTTGAGTAACATCTCGTCAAAGATTGCTACCTTTTTGCACTTTGGACTCTTCAGGGATATCATCGGCATAATGTAGCTCAGACTATTTTGACATGTTTGGGTGAAAAATAGAACCACGCCAAGCCTAAACATACCCATCTAGATGTGTTGGAACTGTTAGTTTGGTCGCATCAAGAGAAGGACACCAAAAATGCAAAAGTTGCTTTGTGCAACTTGACAACATTGACACTTTTTTGCAACATGACTCAAAGTGACTTAAAATCACCTTGATTTTGGCAACCAATGTACATTATAGAGGTCTAGGCAGTCCTTAGCATTTAAACATCTTAGATGAGTGCCTAGGAAAGGAAAAAACTCTAAGTTTCATTATCATGAGCACCTAATATCAAGAGACTTTAATGGCTCAAACCTTAGCATGGGGTCCTAAGGCACATTTTATGTCTCCTTTCATCCATTTTGGCCCACTTATGTAGATTTTTCAACTTGATTTGGCACCCTGTATGTGAAGGAAGATCTAAAGGCATGAAAGTGGATGTCATTTTGCAAGAGTTTAGATCATCAAAATTGAAAGAAATAAGTCTATTAAGCTTGGATGCCCTTGGTCTTCATTTCATTCATTATGAGCACCTTTGGAGAATGGTATATGGGTCATCATCATGATTGGGCGCCCGGGATCCAGAGTGTTGGAGAGATGATCAAATGGTGTCTAGAGGAAGTAGGGTGAGTTATGAGTTTGGTTGCAACAGGAGTAGGACACTAAAAATGCATAACATGACGATGTAAAAATGTGTATGTGTAAAGATGCAGGAGGAAATAAAAAAAAAGACAAACTTTACAAATTAATGTGCATACTTACAACTCAATGTAACATGACTTTACAAAAACAATGTGAACACTTACAAATTAATCCAATGAACCATTTGGGTCTTCTCTACTCTTTATTGTGTCAAGTATTGCTTCATGGTCAGACTCACGCACCTTCCACAAGATTTTGTTCAAAGGTCTACCTCGATACTTTATCAAATGAACATTGGATGCCACAACAAGGTTCGAGTAATGAAGAATCTTTCAATGCATGTCAAAGTCCTGAAATAGCTAAATATTAACACTCTTATGTGGGTACCTTCTAAGCCATGTTCCAGTAATAACCACTGAACCTGTAGGGTATTCGATGTTTTCTCCATCAATAACAGGAGCCTCCAATTTCTTTTTAGCCTCAACACAATGACATAAGTAATAATCTGTTCCCTCTTCATTATCTTCATCTGCAATAACTGCATATACGTGCCCTACATTGATATGTGTAGCAAATTAGATGAAATTAGTCAACATTACAAAAACACTACAAAGTAAGATGTCATTACCTGGTTGAACTAGATGAAATTAGATACATATACTTGCCCTCTATTACCTGGTTGAACTAAATCTGATATGTGGTCAAAGTCAACTGATGATTCAATCTGTGTTAGTTCAAGTGTCGTCGGGGGTCGATACATGTCAAGTGGGCTAAGATAACTGCCATTCGTCAACCCACTCCTTTGACTTGCACTCATCCCAGACTTGAATTGTATAGGAAGAATAAAAGCATGACATCTTTCGTGTATGGATACTCTATGAACTACAATTGAGCTTCTGAAAGAGTGCATCTTATTTGATCCTATTAGTGTACAATAGTCCTCATATGGTGCAATGTTAGTATCATCTATCAACCAAAAAAAATCTACGAACTAAAGACTTACCTTCATTACCTAGACCCATGGAAGCATTACACCACTCGATAATCGATTTTGCATCTGTCAACTTTGCATTGTCTTTATACTTTAACTCTTCTCATGCTATGGCTCTTTTGATACATGCTCTTGCACCATCATGCTCCCCCTTTCCATGCCTGGCCTCACTTAAGTTCCACATATGCTGAATACCTGTAAAATTATGCCTCCTACTCAGTCATTAGAAATTTTTTGAGTTCTTGAATTGTGACGCACAGTTATCCGACCATATGATATGTTGCTGAACAATATGCCCCTTCTAGCCAAATCATTGTAGAACACCTGAAAGCAACCTTGTACGAACTCTGTAGAATGCGTGTGATTGTCACTAATATAGAAATTATACTCCCTTATGATGTTTTTGTCATCCTCTGTACTATCATTTGCATGAATGAATGTGATGTGCACAAATATAGAAACCTATGTGGAGTTGTAATATTGTGATTGCACCTCACGCTATGGCTATAGACTGTAGTTCTCTACAAAGTTGATGACTAAAACAATTCTAGCAACCGGAAATGTGTCCTTGCATAACTTGAATTGTAAGTCCAACCATCAAGCTCTATGGGCATGTCTTGCATACTCATACACTATGTTGTCACAAAATATAGGCATAAATTGATACACTGGAATCTTTTTAATAACCAATTCACATCTCTTTGCTTCTTTACCATCTTTTGTATTGTATGCCACTGTTTTATACTTGCAAAACTCTACTAGTTCATTTCCAACCGCATGTGTTCTTTCTATATTTTCACATATTGGCAAATGTTGCAAGCCACCGCAATGATGACATGTGCCATCCAAGCATAATTTCTTGTAGAATATTTGACCTTTCTCTCTTTGACATAAAATTCTTGATATGAGGTCTCTTGAAGATGTTGGTGGGGCACATATGGCACAACCCTGCAAATCATTGTTAGTATGCATATCTAAACATATAGACCTATGAGCATCAAAATGGTTAGAAAATTCAATATGTAATCTACAACAACAAGTAGTGCGTGTGTGATTTATCTTGACATATAAAGTTTTTAGCATTTCAAAATATCTTTAACAAATTTTAATTTGAGGATACTTCTCTAGAAATTTACCATAAAACTGTGTTTAAGTCTCATCCAAAAAATGCTTTGGATGTGGCTCACGTTTGACTACCGATTCTCCTTCTTACCACATCCCTTTGATTCAGAGATATGCAATTCTTCCAAAAGTCTTCAATTAGTGATCTCAATGCTTCAACAATTGGTTTATCTTTTCATGGTAGTCTCCTTGAGAATGCCCATAATTCATTGACATTAGTGTCCTCAATCGTTTGGTGTCTTCCAATGGCTCTTGATAAAGTTTTCCTATTAATTCTCAATTCTTGACTTGTCTTTCTAATGAGATGAGCTTTCCTCATTTGACTACTTACTATAGTTGATGTAATCACACACCATGTTGCATTACTATCTTTTGTGTGTGAGGTGTTACCCACACTCTCATACGCACTCATTAGATTCTTGACAATAGATTTTTCACTTGAAGCCTCTGATGTTGTCAACCCAAGAATCTTCATGATGGACCTATACTTTATACTTCGGATCATTTCAATGAATAGTTGACATCTTGTAGTCTCATTTAACTTTTCAAAGAACAATCTCCAAATCTTATGAGCATATCTTCTACAAGTGCGTTTTGGAATCTTACCTTCCATTGGCTGCAAAATATTCTCATCAATTTCAATCAAATACTTTGGCTTTCTATGCAAAATTCTAGGTGGTGTTAAGTTAGGTAAATTCATCCCAACATTAGGAATTTCATCAATATTTAAATGAGATGGGCTAGATGGCATACCTTTGATCAAAGATGGAATAGATGACATACCTTGAGGTTGAGGTGGGAATGATGGCGTACCTCCTTCATCACATGTGAGTGATGATGTACTCTCAACTTGAGATGTGGTAGATGGTGTCCCTGCATGTTGACTTGCGGTAGAGGACGTGTCTCCAACTATGGTATTCAAATCTCTCGTAGCATGAAGTTTTTGCATTCATTCTCTTTGTGCCGCCAATACCATATCTCTTTCTGATGGTTGTGGTTCCTCTTCAATTGGTATGTCTTCATTTATCATGTCCAATTTCCTCTTCTCACGAAGTTCCCTCATAGCCACTGCTTTCTTTGTATTCTTAGCTTCTATCTCTTCCTGTGTTGGTTTAATTCTTGATCATTTCCTCGGCATGACGAAGAATTTTTCTGTAGCATGATAAAGAGACCAATATTACTTCCTAAGAAATGAATACAAGATAATAGTGGGATTGTATTTTTATTATGTTGTAAGGATTTATTCTTGTATAGTTTGATATCATGATATGTTAAGGTTTGTTTATTACACATAATTATTAAAGAGCCCAAGAGTAGAAAATATACATGGCATCATGTGAGATTGTAGGCTGCTTTCTTGATTGGGAATGTGTCTATTTTAAATATGTATGATAAAGCATGATAAAGTAATTCAATCCAAATTAAGGAAAATGTAAAGAACATGCATGTAAAGACTTGACATACCTAAAAAATGAAGATTCAAATGGAGAGAGTAGCCAATTATGTAGTATTTTTTTCTTCTTGCATCAAACTCCTCAACAATTTGAATTTTTCACCACTTGCTTCTTTTTCAATGTTAAAATGAATAACACTCAAATATAATTACTAACAACAATACTATTAACCAATCTATAATGTTAAATTCCTAAAATTGAATCACAATTAACATTGCAACACTACAAAAATTGAAACTTGAATAGATATATATCAAACTTGGTGTGAAAACTATGTTATTTCCTCCTCAAGTTAGCAAAGCAAAAACAGTGGTGGAAAGATCATGTAAAGGTGGTACAATGTGTCAAATATGCATGTGAACTTCCCACCAGCATGAAAGCACTTCTTTTTTGTTGGAGCACATGTAGAATTAGTATGAAAATAGAGCATGTGGGCCTAGATCACGGGGGTCAACACTTTTTTACCATTTCTATAGCAAGACAAAATGCGAGCGCATTATAATGCACTCACATTTTGTTTTGCTATAGAAATAACGTGCTCACATTTTGTCTTGCTATAGGTTGATCACATCCTATGCATTTCTCTTTCGAAACCTTTCCCTTCAAACTTGAATGACCACAAGGTTTTTGAGGGAGAACATTTCCTATTTTCTGCAAGAGCTTGCCAGATGCTCCACCATATGATAGGCATAACAATGAAGGGGCAATCCCTCATAATCAAGTTTTTGATAGAAAATTCCCATCAAGGAAGAAAGACAGATCTTCTTTGGAAGCAGAAGTTCTAGTTTGTGACAAATCCTTATCCAAGCATAAATAGCAGGGGTTCTGTCAAGTGATTGCCAATCCACTTCCACAAAGTCTCCTGAAGACTTCTTGATTGATTCCAAAAGATCCACACCCCAAAACTGGAGAGGTAATCAATATAATCAAACCCATAAATCTACATTTGATGACAGAAACCCTCAACACTATACCTTAAACCCTAATCCCTCAACCCTCAACCCTAAACCTTATCCCTAAACCCTAATCCCTCAACCCTCAACCCTAATCCATCATCCCTCAACTCTAATCTCTAATCCCTAAACCCTAAATTCTATCCCTATTCCTAAACCCTCAACAGACTTGATACTATACCTTAAACCCTAATCCCTTATCCCAAAACCCTCCAACCCTATCCCTAATCCTTATACCCTCCACAATCTACTTTAACCCTAATCCCACGACCCTCAACCTTACCCCTAAACCCTTGACCCTCGAACCTCAACCCTCAACGTCAAACCCTAATTCCTCATCCCTTAACTCTGATCCCTCAACCCTCAACCCTAAACCCTAAAGCCTCAACCCTCAACATCAAATCCTAATCCCTCAACCCTTCACTCTAATCTCTCAACCCTAAACCCTATCCCTAAACCCTCAACACTATACCTTAAACTATAATCTCTCAACCCTCAATCCTAAACCTTATTCCTAAACCCTAATCCATCAACCCTCAACCCTAATCTGTCATCCCTCAACTCTAATCCCTCATCCCTAAACCCTAAATGCTATCCCTATTCCTAAACCCTCAACAGACTTGATACTATACCTTAAACCCTAATACCTTATCCCTAAACCCACCAACCCTATCCCTAATCATTATACCCTCCACACTCTACTTTAACCCTAATCCCTTGACCCTCAACCCTATCCCTAAACCCTTGACCCTTGAACCTCAACCCTGAAACCTCAACGTCAAACCCTAATCCCTCAACCCTTAACTCTGATCCCTTGACCCTCAACCCTATCCCTAAACCCTAAACCCTAAAGCCTCAACCCTCAACATCAAATCCTAATCCCTCAACCCTTCACTCTAATCCCTCAACCCTAAACCCTATCCCTAAACCCTCAACACTATACCTTAAACTCTAATCCCTCAACCCTAAACCTTATCCCTCAACCCTAATCCCTCAACCCTCAACCCTAATCTGTCATCCCTCAACTCTAATCCCTCATCCCTAAACCCTAAATGCTATCCCTATTCCTAAACCCTCAACAGAATCGATACTATACCTTAAACCCTAATCCCTTATCCCTAAACCCTCCAACCCTATCCCTAATCCTTATACCCTCCACACTCTACTTTAACCCTAATCCCTCAACCCTCAACCCTATCCCTAAACCCTTCACCCTCGAACCTCAATCATCAACCCTCAAAGTCAAACCCTAATCCCTCAACCCTATCCCTAAACCCTAAAGCCTCAACCCTCAACATCAAATCCTAATCCCTCAACCCTTCACTCTAATCCCTCAACCCTAAACCCTATCCCTAAACCCTCAACACTATACCTTAAACCCTAATCCCTCAACCCTCAACCCTAAACCTTATCCCTAAATCCTAATCGCTCAACCCTAATCTATCATCTCTCAACTCTAACCCCTCATCCCTAAACCCTAAATGCTATCCCTATTCCTAGACCCTCAATAGGCTCGATACTATACCTTAAACCCTAATCCCTTATCCCTAAACCCTCCAACCCTATACCTTAACCCTAATCCCTCGACCCTCAACCCTATCCCGAAACCCTTAATCCTTGAACCTCAATGTACTCAACCCTCAACATCAAATCCTAATCCCTCAACCCTTAACTCTTATCCCTCGACCTTTAACCCTTAAAACTTGAACCCTAAAACCTATCCCTACACACTCAACACTTGACAGTATATCTTAAACCCTAATCCCTTAACCCTCATCCCTAAAGCCTCAACCCTAAATCATTAAACCTTCAACCCTAAACCCTATCCCTAATCCCTCTACCCTCGACACTCTTATTTAACCGTAATCCCTTGACCATTAACCCTATCCCTCAACCTCAACCCTCAACCCTCAACCCTCAACCCTCAAATCTCAATATTAAACCCTAATTCA
The DNA here is from genome assembly GCA_027924645.1 of Cunninghamia lanceolata. NCBI lineage: Eukaryota > Viridiplantae > Streptophyta > Pinopsida > Cupressales > Cupressaceae > Cunninghamia > Cunninghamia lanceolata. Next base: position 13,539,948 of record BSBN01000068.1, on the reverse strand, counting down.
TCAACCCTAAACCCTAATCCATCAAACCTAAACCCTATCCCTAAACCAACAACCCTCAACACTATAACTTAAACCCTAATCCCTATCCCTCAACCCTTAACCCTTAAAACTTAAACCCTATCCCTACACCCTCAACACTTGACACTATATCTTAAGCCTTAAACCCTCATCCCTAAAGCCTCAACCCTCAATCCTTAAACCTTCAACCTTAAAACCTATGGCTAATCCCTCTACCCCCGACACTCTAACCCTAACCTTGACATTAAACACTAATCTGTCAACCCTAAACCCTATCCCTAAACCTTCAACCCTCAACACTATACCTTAAACCCTAATCCATCAGCCCTAAAACCTAATCCCTCAACCCTAAACACTATCAATAAACCCTCAACCCTCGACACTATACCTTAAACCCTATGAGAAAATCTTTGCGTATGGTACATCCACAGTGAGTAATTAACAGTTGCAATCAGAAGGATGATCATTATGAGAAAAGATTTGCATTGGGGTACATCTATGTTTCTTGTTGTCCACCCCACACTTAGGGAAGGTATATTGTTATGAAATAGGCAAATAATCTCCCATTGTTTACTAGCTCTATCCACAAGAACTACTAAACTATACCTTAAACCCTAATCCCTCAAGGTCATAAACTCTAATCCCTTATCCCTAAAATCTAAATCCTATCCCTAAATGCTCAACCCTCAACCTTAAACCTTAATCACTCAATCCTTATCCACCCGTCTCCTCCCCTATCTGGCTCACTCCCAACTCTACCCTCCTCTGCCCTCGACACTATACATACATACATATAGGCATACATAAATACATACATAGATACATACATACATATAGGAATACATAGATACATACATACATACATATATATAGGCATACATACATACATACATGATTAATAGCCTTGAACATAAAAAAATTTAAGGGGAACATAATGCAAGCGCATTATAATGCGAGCGCATTATAACGCACTAGTGTTATGTTTTGCTTTGGGAATCCTAAGCCTTGGGCTTGGGATTTGCTTTGGATTTCCAACCCAAAGGCTTGGAGTGCCTTTTGAATAGTCACAGACTTGTTTTTCCATATTCTTCAAGATTTCAAATAATTTCGTTCGTGCTAACCCTCAAATTTGCATGTGTTTCAAGGTTGAACAAATTGAACACCTAGGTAATGTTAGACTTTCTCTTAGCTATTTGACGATGTGATGTTTTTCACATTTTAACAATGTTAAGCCTTTCCTTTTTAATTTCTTTTGTTTGTGTGTCCATTGTTGGGCAAAAACCACTATTTTCTCTTTTTTTCAATGTAAAATAACTATTCATTGAAATTTCAAAAAAATTACATATTTAGAAACTAGACTCCATTCTACAAATATTAAAAAAAGAAAAAAATGATTTTCAATTAGTTTTCAAAATTTATAGGGGTAGCACGGCCAAAATTCTATTTTTTAGGATGTGTCCACTTTGAAAATTAGTAAAAAATTAAATATTCATCAAAAAATTATTAGAAAAATCAGGCATAAACTACATGCTATTAGCTAATTTCTCACTGAAGTGATTTTAAAAGTACCAAAAAAAAGTTGACCTTTTGAGGGAGCCACAAAACATGCTATGTTATGTTTTTTTGACAGAAACAACACAAATTTTTGTGGCTCCCTCTTTTGAACCTCTTAATCTATGCCATTTTAAAAAAAAAATAGTAGTTTAGAAAGTAGACTCGGAGCACTACGAACATTGTTTTGGTTGCATCTCTAAATTTTGAGTGTAACTATGCTCAATTTCTCATCCAAGGATAGTATTTCTTGATTTCAGAAAAAAAGTGGCCACTTAAGACTCCTTTTTGGCCCCCCATCTTCTTGCACTTACCCATACGTAAACATGCTACATGAGTTTCTCTATATGTTTTTGTGTATGAAAAGGAAGCAAGAATGCCCAATGCGATTGAATTATAGGCTCTTGAGATTATTTGGCATATGAAAATTCACAAAATGGTTCAATGTCAACTTGATTGGTTGAACTATTATAGTTTGAGGAACAAAGAAGGGTCATCTATGAGTAAATGAGTAGACACTAGGAGAGAATGAAAATATGGTTTGATAATAGAGCAATGATATAAAATTTGAAGTTGACAAATATGTATTGAAATGGGATTGGGATAGAGCTAAACCCAGGTTCGCATAGTGAGTTTGATCTATTATGGAGTGGCACATATGTTATTATAGCATGCAAGTAGGCTAATTCATTTGGGAGTCGCACTACTCATTCCAATAAATGATATCCACCTGAAAACACACACATTAGGTTTCCTCTCCCCACCTTGTATATATGTTAGTTTTTTTAAATATTGTTATTTTGCTTCCCCATACATTATATATATTTTTCCATTTTTTATACTTTAGTCCTATTGGTGAACACATTTATCACTATAATATTTTTTCAAATATAACCTGACTCACCCAATTAGAAACTAAAAATGTTCACAATAGTTGGATGAATTGTTATTAGTTTAATTATTCTCCTTTGCATTTGTGAGGGGTAGCTCCCTCTTATGTTTGCAAGTTTGGGGAATATTGTGTGCTTTTAACCAAAAAACACGGAGGATGGAAAATAGAAAATAAGAATGCTAAGGGAGAAAATATTGAATAGACTTATACAAGACATTATTGTGAGCTTTCCTAAAAAATAAGATTAAAATAGAAGGAAAAAAATATAGAAATTAGGAAGACATAATTTTTTTCCAATATAACCATTGTATATTGCACATCAAATAATTTATGAATCACTAGAATAGAAAAAGGAGATAACCATTAATTGTTGCAAGTATGGGCCTAATTGATGTTCTCATTTATGTCAACATACTCCTATTGCAATAATGATAAGGATTGGATGAGCTATGTGCTGAGGATATTTAGAAAATTAGTCTCAATCAGGAACAATGAAGAACAGTGATGACAGTAAGGTAAAAGTCCAAGATAGGATGAGGATCAAAGGATACGGTTTAAAGGGTTTATAGATATGTGTCTTAAGGTGGTCTAGTAGAGATTTCATAGGTCCATATGAAGATCTGAAGAAGTTGTGGTCACACAAGTAAAACTGGTTCCGGTAGGTGTTTAGAGGTGGCAGAGTGATACAGAAAGGTCCAGTGAGATCCTGAAATGCATTATCCTGTTCTGTGGATTTGAGGGAGTGTTGAGGAAGTCTTTGTGAAGTGTCAACTTGATTGGTTTGTGGTTTTAAGGTCCACAAGCATCTATTCCTTTGTGACAGTGATGACAGATTGTGTTCTTGAGGTTTTAGATTAAGGAGAGAAGGATTTCAGTAAGCAGATGGAGTGTGGATGTTCTTGGTGATTTAGGAAAGCTTGTGGAGGTCTTTGGATCATGTCTAGTTCATGTTGATGGTCTGCATTGTAGTTGGAGCTTACAATTGAAGAATGACTTTCAGATGATGGTGTTCTTCATGAGATTGGCTGACCATATGAGTTACACATCCTGTGGATGTTCTTGTTGATGTTTTCTGACTTAGATGATCATTCCTAAGTTGATGTATTGTATAAATAAGGGATTACCAAGTCATTTCAATAGCATCTTTGTGGAGATGAGTGTGTGGTAGCGAGGAGGAGAGCGAAAGGTAGAGTAGAAGTATTGGGCTTAAATGGAACTAATTCAAGCACGGTGAAGATGCTATTTTCCAATTCAAGTAGGTGATACTTATTTCTTTGTAGATAGTGTGTCTCTCGTAGGCAGTGTGTCTCTTGTAGGCAGTAAGCCTCTTATGAGTAGTGTGCTCCGGCAGTGAGCCCTAATTGGCATGTGCCATTTTGTTTTTTCTATTCTTCTAATACAAAATACAATCTTAGGTTAATCACCCTATGGTTTTTCCCGTAACTGTGTTTTCCATGTCAAAATCTTGATGTCTCTTGTGTTAATGTGTTTCTGCTCTTGATTTGTTGCATTGTGTTTACATGATTGATTTACTATTATGTTGCTGAATAACAATGTGGAGTTAAGTGTTTAAATTGGAAGGAAGTTTTGTACAACTGATTCAGCCCCCCCTCTTAGTTGTCTACCCTAAATCTAACAATTGGTATTAGAGCCAAGTTCCTGTAAAAGGAGCTTAACTGCTTGAGGAGATCTAGGATGTTGTCCTACAAGAAGGATAGTCTGAAGTTTGATGGAACCAATTTTAATCTATGGAAAGGTTACATGAAGTGTCACTTGCAATGTATGGGAATGGTGTACTAGACCATGGCTACAACAAAGTATACACCTCCACAAGGTGGTCCAAAAGCCCCAAATGAAATCATAGATGTTGAAAACAATCTACAGACTATAGAAGCTCTTCTAAGCACATTATCTAATTTAGAGCTCTCAAATGTTATTGACCTACCAACTGCTTTTGAGATTTGAGAAAAAATGGAACTTCAGCATGAAGGAGACAAGTATGTTAAATGTGTAAGGTTATAAAGTCTGAAAGGAAAATTCAAAAATTTGAAGATGAGAGAAGATGAAAATATCACTACTTTTATGCCAAGAGTAAATGAGCTTGTTTGTGGAATTAGAAATGTTGGTGGAGTCTTGGATGAAAATGAGACTGTTGGTAAAATTCTTAGATCCTATCCTGCTTCTTATAAAATCAAGGTTGCTTCCATTCAAGAATTTAGAGCCCATACAACTGTCACAAGAGATCAACTGGCTGGCAAATTGGCTACATTTGAAATGACTGAGTCTTGAGATGACCCCCCAAGACTGAATTTGCATTCAAAGCTAGTGCCTTTGTAAAAGGTAAACAAAGGATTGATCTGGGAGAGAACTCATCAAGGAAACTGTCATGGTATGAAAAAGCAAGAAAAGACATGGAAGAAGAAGAAGTAGAAACTACTCAACTTGAAGTCCTTATTGCAAAGAGGCTGCCAAGAGGATTTGGTAAGTATGAAGGAAAATTGCCTTTTAAGTGTTTTAGTTGCAATAAGATTGGTCATTTTGCCTCAAGATGTCTGGAAAGATTTTCAAGGACAAATCCTAACAGCTCAAGGTTCCAAAAGAATTGTTACTATGTTTATGAAGAAGATGATAATGAAGGAGTAACAGATGATGAATCAGAGATAGGAAACAATTCCGGAAGTGAATGGGTGTTTATTGCCATCAAGGAAGAAGAACCAATATCCTCTGCATCTGTCAATCATAAAGTTGTAGAAAGAGCTTTGGCTACCCAAGTTGAAGAAAAGGATGACTGGGTCATTGAAAGTGGATGCTCTCACCATATGACATGTGACAAAAACAAATTCATAGATTTGGAAAGGTATGGAGAAGGAGTGGTAAAGTTTGGTGATAATTCTGCTAGTAGAATCAGAGGAAGAGGAACTATTTCTTTTGATGGAAGGAACAAAACTGGTAATGTACTATATGTTGAAGGACTGAAGCATAATCTTCTCACTATTGGTTAGTTGGTGGACAAAGGCTATAATCTCCAATTCAAGAATGGAAAATGCAAGATCTTTGAAAGTTCCAGAACAGATATTGCATCTGATACTCAAACTAAAGGTAATATCTTCGACTTGGTTGGTACTAGTAAAAGTTGCTTATTTTTTCAAGTTGATCAGAGTTGGTTATGGCATAGGAGGATGTGTCATGTGAATTTTGATAATATCATCAAGATAAGCAATACTCAGGCTGTAAGAGATCTTCCAAAATTGGTGAAACCTACTAATATCTTGTGCAAAGAATGTCAGTTGGGTAAACTGAGTAGAGTCACATTCAAAAGTAAGGAACTGTCTTCTACCATATTATTGGACTTAGTTCATACTGATCTTTATGGTTTGACAAGAATCAGGAGTGTGCAAGGTGATAGATACTCCATGTTACTAATTGATGACTATTCCCGGATGATGTGGGTAACCATTCTAAAAGAGAAATTAGAAGCTCTTGAGAAATACAAAATATTCAAGGCTATTGTAGATAATGAAACCAGATTAAAATTGAAATGTCTGAGCTCTAATAGAGGTGGAGAATTCACATCCGGTGAGTTCATAGAGTTCTGTGAAAAACATGGAATAAAGAGATAGTTGTCCGTTCCTAGGACTCCATAGCAGAATGGAGTAGTGGAGAGAAAGAACCAGACCATCTAGGAAGCTTCTATTTCCATGATGATGGAAGCAAATGTTCCTCAAATCTATTGGAGAGAAGCTGTCAGAACTACAGTCTATACTCTCAATCAAGTTCAAATTAGAAGCAATACCGGTAAGACTCCTTATGAACTTTGGTTTGGCATCACTCCTACTATGAGGTATTTCAGAGTTTTTGGTAGCAAATGTTACATTAAAAGAGATGAAGATCTAGGAAATTTTGATGCTAGAAGTGATGAAGGAATATTCTTGGGTTACTCTACAAAAAGCAAAGCATACCTGTGTTATAACAAGAGACTGAGAAAGATGATAGAGAGTACAAATGTGAAGGTTGATGAAGGAATTGAAAAACCCTCAAGGTTTTATGAATATGATGAAGCTAATTAGAATGGTGTTCTGATTCAAGGAGACCAAACCTCTTTTGAAAGTCAGATTCAAACTAATCTGGTAGATCAGTAAGAAGAGATGAGTTTCAATGATCCTAATCAAGAATCAAAAGTGCAATAAATTACCAAAGTTCCTAGGTATGTAAGACTGAACCACTCTAAAGATTAGATCATAGGTGATAAAAGCAAAGGAGTCCAAACAAGAAGAAGAATTACTCAAGATTCAGAAGAGTATTGTTTGATTTCAAAGATTGAACCTAAGACAATGAATGGAGCTTGCAATGATGAAAACTAGACTAAGGCAATGGAGGAAGAGCTGATACAAATTGAGAAAAATCACACTTGCGATCTTGTTCCTAGACCTAGAAACAAGAATGTGATTGGAACAAAATGGGTCTTTTGGAACAAACTGAATGAAGTTGGTGAAGTAATCAGAAATAAATCCAGATTGGTTTGCAAGGGTTACTCTTAAATAGAAGGAGTTGATTTTGAAGAAACTTTTGCTCTGGTGGAAAGAATTGAAGTAGTTAGATTATTTCTTGCCTTTGCTGTCTTCAAGGATTTCTAGGTGTATCAGATGGATGTCAAGTCTACCTTTCTGAATGGTGATTTGGAAGAAGAAGTGTACATAGAGCAACTGGATGGATTTCAATTGTCTGATCATGGTGATATGGTCCGCAAGTTGAAGAAAACACTGTATGGACTGAAGCAAGCCCCAGGAGCTTGGTATGAAAGATTGGATAAACATCTTTTGAAGATTGGTTTCAACAAAGGTACTACTGACAGTAATTTATATTTCAAAATTGATCATGAAAACATCTTGATTGTTGAAGTGTTTGTTGATGATATCATTTTTTGGAGGAAGAGATAGTATGTGTAAAACTTTTACAAATCAAATGACAAGTGAGTTTGAGATGTCCATGCTTGGTGAAATGAATTTCTTCTTGGGTCTGCCAATCACTCAAACAAAGAAAGGAATCTTCATTTCTCAGACCAAATATGTGAAAGAATTGTTGAAGAAATTTGGGATGGAAGACTCAAAACCAATGAACACTCCCATGACAACCGAATGTAAATTAAGGAAAGATGATGACTCTCCTAAGGCTGATCAGACAAAGTATAGGTCAATTATTGGAGGACTATTGTATCTCACTCAAACTAGTTTAGACATTATGTAGGTTGTTGGTCTTGTTGCCAGATTCTAGGCTAATCCTAGAGAATCTCATGTCATGGCAATCAAGAGGATTTTTAGATATCTAAAAAGGATAGTTGAGTATGGTCTGTGGTATCCTAGAGATCATGATTTCTCTCTTCATGCATATACATATGTGGATTGGACAGGAGATGTGGATGACCGGAAGAGTACCAGTGGTGGAGCATTCTTTTTGGGGAATAGATTGGTTTCTTGGCTAAGCAAGAAACAAGAGGCAATATCTCTGTCTACAACTAAAGTAGAATATATTGTAGCAGTAGGTAGTTGCACTCAAGTTTTGTAGATGAAGCAAATGCTAAGAGATATCAAAGTGGAGTATGAGGAACCTATCACAATCTTATGTGATAATTCAAATGCAATAAATATATCTAAGAATCCAGTGTTGCATTCAAAGACTAAACACATATCCATCAAGTTTCACTTTTTGAGAGAGCACGTGAACAAGAATGAAGTTAGATTGGAGTTTGTGCCTTCTAAGGATCAGATTGCAGACATCTTTACTAAACCTCTACCTAAGGACTCTTTTGAGTATCTCAGGGAGAAGTTAGGGGTTATTGCCCCTCTAATGATGAACTAAGGTGCACTGATGTGCATCAGTCTAGTGGATATCACAGTCACATCTTGTGGTCTAGATTGATGATGGGGAGCTGCTACTCAGGGGGAGTAGTAGGTATGATTCTGAAGTGGTGGAATTGCAAGTATGTGCCCTTTGCCATTGATGTCAAAGGGGGAGAGAAGACGTGAAAAACAAGTGGTTATTGATCAAAAGGGGAGTAGTAAAGGGAGAGAATACATGTCAATGGTTGTTGTTGATAGGGGGAGTTGTGATAGTAAGGAGAAGTTCTTGTCTTGGTGGTTAAAATAGTTTTTCATATCATATGTTGTCATCAATGACAAAGGGGGAGATTGTTGCAAGTATGGGCCTAACCAATGTTGTCATTGATGTCAACATACTCCTGTTGCATTAATGATAAGGATTAGATGAGCTGTGTGCTGAGGATATTGAGAAAATTAGTCTCAATCAGGAACAATGAAGAATAGTGATGACAGTAAAGTAAAAGTCCAAGATAGGATGAGGATCACAGGATACAGTTTAAAGGGTTTGTAGATATGTGTCTTAAGGTGGTCTAGTAGATATTTCATAGGTCCACATGAAGATATAAAGAATTTGTGGTCGCACAAGTAAAACCGGTTCCGGTAGGTGTTCAGAGATGACATAGTGATACAGAAAGGTCCGGTGAGATCCGAAAATGCATTATCCTATTCTGCAGATTTGAGGGAATGTTGAGGAAGTCTTTATGAAGTGTCAACTTGATTGGTTCATGGTTTTAAGGTCCACAAGCATCTATTCCTTTGTGACAGTGATGACAGACTATGTTCTTGAGGTTTCAGATTAAGGAGAGAAGGATTTTAGTAAGCAGATGGAGTGTGGATATTCTTGGTGATTTAGGAAAGCTTGTGGAGGTCTTTGGATCATGTCCAGTTCATGTTGATTGTCCGCATTGGAGTTGGAGTTCACAATTGAAGAATGACTTTTGGATGATGGTGTTCTTCATGAGATTGGCCGACCAGATGAGTTACACATCCTGCAGATGTTCTTGTTGATGTTTTCTGACTTAGATGATCACTCCTAAGTTGATGTATTGTATAAATAAGGGATTGTGAAGTTATTTCAATAGCATCCTTGTGGAGATGAGTGTGTGGTAGTGAGGAGGAGAGCGAAAGGCAGAGCAGAAGTATTGGGCTTAAATGGAACTGATTCAAGCATGGTGAAGATGCTATTTTCTAGTTCAAGTAGGTGATACTTATTTCTTTGTAGATAAGTGTGTCTCTTGTAGGCAGTGAGCCTCTTATGAGCAGTGTGCTCAGGCAATGAGCCCTAATTGGCATGTGTCATTTTGTTTTTTCTATTCTTCTAACAGAGAATACAATATTGGGTTAATCGCCCCATGGTTTTTCCCTTAACCTTGTTTTCCACATAAAAAATCTTGATGTCTCATGTAATGTTTTTCTTCTCTTGATTTGTTGCATTGTGTTTGCATGATTGATTTACTATTATGCTGCTGAATAAAAATGTGGAGTTAAGTGTTTAAATTGGAAGGAAGTTTTGTACAACTAATTCACCCCCCCTCTTAGTTGTCTGCCCTAAATCTAACATTAACATACGAATAGAAATAACCTCACTAACTCCCCAAATTACTATAAAGAGAGACAATTTGCATTCCAAATTATAGCACATGAATTCAAAGAAAAATCATAGATTTGGACATACAAACAAATATGCAATAGGAAATAGTAACACTGAAACAAATTTCATTGCCCTTATTTTTTTCTCTAAGCTCTTGATCTCACAATTCTTTACCTACACAATTCTTTCTATCAGAAGTCTCCCCCCCCAAAAAAGTCATATCTACTTGAAAGAAACTTGAATATTTATAAAACTTTCTTCCCACAACCAACTTTATAATTGCTTATAGTAGATCTTGAATAATAATGTTTTTAAAATAAAGATCACTTTTTAGATGTAGCATTTGGCTTAAAATATAATAAAATGTCTTGATAATTAAAATAAAGTGTCATAATGCAAATTAAAAAGAAGAATTACCATTGAAACTTTGATTACTAGGAATATCCCCTGAGGCTTGTTGTTTCTATTTTAATTTGTATATTCTAAATTGTCACCTTGATTGGGCCATAACTTTATTGTTGGGAACCACCACATTTTTCATTCAAATCTTCCAAGTTTTTGCTAACTCTTATGCATCTATTCCCATCTTGTGAAATTTAGGGAGATCTAAATTACATACAAGGAGTACAAAAGAAACAACTTTCATCCTTTCCATATCCATTAGGTCAAAGTTTTCTTTAGCAAATAGATCTTTTGTGATAATTTTATGGAAGTGCTTCTTAATGTCTATTATGTTCAAGGGCATGTGTTCCCCTTCCTTTAAAAATTCAATGTGGATTGATGTGAAATAAGCCTAAATTTTGAGCTTTACTTCATCCAATAATTTACTTACCTTGTGATGTTCTTCATAGGCATCCTTCAATGTTGATAATTCCAATCCACACTTTTGAAGCATAGTTGAGAAAGATTTTCTTTTGATTTTTAAAATACTTCCTGAACAAGTAGTAGGTTTACATCCAAAGTTGACATTTCCTAGAGGTCCTTTATTACTAAAATCCATAGTGACTCCTCCCTTTTAATAGCTTGTGTCTCCTCTTCAACCTTTTTTGTTAGCTTCAATCGTTGAATAAATTTTAGAAGCCTCTTCTATAAACTTTATCCGATTAGAGATAATTCTTTCAACCCATGCCTTTGTAACATTCCCAATAGTTTGAAATTTTCTAATTTTAGCAATAGCATCCTTATTAATTTAGATACTAGGGGTAATTTCTTGAATGTATGTTATAAGAGTGATTGACAAAAGTTGTTCTTCTACTATTGATTTTATATACACAGTCAAAAATTGAATTTGCTCTTCCAATTGCTCCCTGATCTATTTTTCATCCTATGTCCTTTTAACTAACCTTGTAGCTAATATTTGGAAGTTATGGATATCACCTTCATGGATCGAAGGGCCAAGGTCAACCTTGGTAACAAAATAGTTAGTTGTGGGTAAACCCACAATAGTGAGTCCTAGACTTGGGACATTAGAATTTTAAACTCAGATGGGGAAAAAAATATCAAGATACCTTTGAATGAAGGAACCTTCATTCAAAGATTTCATAGAAATCACATTCAAACAAAGGTTTTCCTTCATTCAACAATAATCTTTGTTTGAAGGTATTATTTTATTGATTCTGAATCAATAAATTAATACCCTTGAACAAAGATTATTTTTGAACAAAGATAATATTTTTTTTTTTAAAATAATATGAGGAAAAAAATTCATTTTCACGTATCATTTCTCCCTTGACAGGCCATAAAGCAATAGTGAAATGAACCTAATTTTCTATTTTAACCCAGACAATGTTAAGGATGGCTCTGCATAGGGAAACTCCACCAAATTGCCATGTGGCTTCACCCAAAGGTGTTTAGCGTACTATTGACATCAACAGGCAAAGCATACATCATCAATTATCCATTTTTAGTAGGTATTTCAATTCTAGTAGTTGTGACATTATAATTTTTTGACTTCATTTGCAATTGCAGAAAAACTCTAATATGGTAAATGAATGGAAGCTAAGTGTGCAGAAATTGCTTCCTACACTAATCTATTGAGGAAAGGGTTATGCAAATTCAAATTTATCCTAACTATTATAGCAATGTTAAACCATTAACATGAGATATTGCAGCAAAACACAAGAACCAGAATGTAGACAGAAGAAGAGAGACAAAGATTTATGGTGGGAAAAACCCTTATCGGGTGAAAAACCCCACACTCAAAAACCTGCACAATGTATTAACAAATCTGAAAGAATGTTTATAATACACTTGCAATGCAAGCTTCAATGGTCTTTGACACTCATGTCTGGAGTCAATCCAATAGCATAATAGTACCTGTAAACCTATGATACAAACTCCATCTGCAAGCACCTGTATATAAAGAGAAGTAGTACGAATAGAGGTAGCTTCTAGAGCAAGTCACACAAGGAACTCGTCCAAATCCATGTGGTCCAATTTCCAAGGCCATAAAACATGCATATGACACATGTAAGTGATTCTCTTTCATCCCTTACAACCCCCCAACTTGGGCACCCCAAATTTACTCAATTAAGGTATGACAGTTGCTCTTACAATATCAAAAAATCTATCAAATATGACAACTCTTACAGTTGTAAGAGAATTTGTCATAACTATCTATTAATAGCAAATTCTCTTACAACCTTGTCATAGTCAAACTTGGGTGCCTACTTCCCTATGCAAGATGCTTTTAGACACTTGTCTTCACCTATCATATAATCTTTCATTTTTAACCCTTACATGTCATAGATTCTGTCATAGGAATATGTCATAACTCTTACACGTCATAAACCTCTTATAACACCTGAAAGATGGCGACACATGGAAAAACTCTTCTACCACAAGGTGGAATGCCTATCTCCTCATATGAGGACAAAAAATACGTGTGGTCACCTTCCATGTAGGATGACACATCACCGTGCCAACTCCCACAAAGTGACGAAATAGGATTTGTATCCAAATTACAATAATAGGGAAAATAATAAATACAATTATATAATAAATGCTAGAAACTTGCAAAGGTTGAAACACCTTAATTCCTAACATTCTCCCACTTGTCGAACACCTTGTAAGAGCCGATAGAAAAATAGAATTTAACTGCTATAGGCCGAGAGGCCCATAGACTCCGAACACCATCTGAACTTCTTTGTGCTCACTGGTTTCCTTAATGCATCTGCAACATTCTTCAAAGTATCTACCTTCTCCAAATTTACCTTTCCATCCTCAACCATGTCTCTCATGAAGTGAAACTGAACATCAATGTGCTTGGTTCTAGCATGGAAAGTTAGATTCTTTGCAAGGCAAATTGCACTTTGTCACAACTGATCGTGATCTAACCTGCATCAACACCAATATCTGAACACAATCTCTTAAGCCAAATGGCTTCCTTACAAGCATGAGTTGCTGCCATATACTCAGCTTCTATCATGGACAAAGCAACAATAGGTTGTCGCTTACTCATCCAACTAATAGCACTACCAAATAGTGTAAACACATAAGCACTGGTGGATCTCTTGTTGTCAATGTCACCTACCTAATCTGAATCCACAAATCCACGAATATCAACAGAATGCGGAGGTCCTGAAACATTACCATGATAGAAAATGGAATACTCGGAAGTACCCCTCAATTATTTGAACACTCGCTTAATTGCATCCCAATGAATCCATCTAGGATTAGACATAAATCTACTAAGGACTCCCACTGCTTGGACAATGTCTAGTCTTGTGCAGACCATAGCATACATCAAACTACCAACAACACTAGCATAAGCTACTCTGCTCATGTCCTCCACCTCACTAGGAGATTTTGGAGAATCCACAATAGACAACTTTGTCCCCAAAGAAATAGGAACACATAATGGTCTACAATCTTCCATGTTGAATTTGTCCAACACGGTCTTCACATACTTAATCTGGCTTAACCAAAGTTTTCTATTGGTTCTGTCTCTTCTGATTTCCAATCCTAGAATATACTTGGCTACCCCTAAATCTTTCATTTCAAACTGAGCTGACAACTGAGATTTAAAATAAAAAATCATATTCTTACCCTTCCCAATGAGCAACATATCATCAACATACAGTACAACAATGAGAATATGATCACCATCAAATTTATAATACACATAGTGATCCGATTTTGGTCTCACAAATCTAATTGACAACAGAAAGGCATCAAACTTCAAGTACCATCTCCTAGGGGATTTCTTCAAACCATACAATGACTTCTTAAGTTTGCAAACCAAATTTTCTTTACCTTTCACCATGTAACATGTAGATTTCTTCCTCTAAGTCACCATGAAGGAAAGTTGTCTTCACATCCATCTATTCTACCTCCAAGTCATAAGCTGCTGTGAGAGACAATAGGAATCAAATGGATGTCAACTTTGGAACGGGAGAGAAGATCTCACCAAAATCTATACCCTCCACTTGTGGATACCCCTTCTCAACCAATCTAGCCTTATACTTCTCAACACTGCCATTTGCACCAATTTTCTTCTTGAACACCCATTTGCCTCCAACGGGTTTCCGTCCAGGAGGTAAAGGCACCAAGTCCCAAGTTTGATTCTTTTCCAAAGAAGCCATTTCTTCCTCCATGGCCTCCTTCCAAGAACCTACATCCTTCATATCCATAGCTTCTGATACAATTCTAGGTTCATCACTATTAGTAATCAAAGCATAAGCACAACTAGAATCAAGCAATGTAAAACCAAACCTTTTAGGTTGCTTTCTTATCCGTGTAGACCTCCTCAAGAGCTGAGGTTGAGGCTTAACTTCTTCTTCTGAGCATTCAGAGCTACTAGAGCTCTCCTCATCATCAGGTTTCAACATTGTCTTTCTGTGCAGTCTTCTCAGGGATGAGAGGAAACTAAATAACATTTTATTTCTTTTCTTTTTCTTCTAGCTACAAAATAGTGGAAGAAGGTGTAATCTCTCTGAAGATGACACTTCTGCTATACAACACTTTTTCAGCCACGGGGTCCCAAAGCTTGTATCCTTTCACACCAACACCATAGCCGATGAAGATACACTTAATAGCTTTGTTCTCCAACTTTGACTGCTTCTCCCTAGGCACATGTGCATATGCCTCACAACCAAAAACATGAAGATGCCTTACTGAAGGCTTTTTACCAGACCACACCTCCATGGGTGTCTTTCCAACAAGAGCTGATGTAGGAGATCTATTTACTAGATAGCAAGCAGTGGCAACAACTTCAGCCCAAAACTTTTGTTCTAGACTAGCTCCACTAAACATACTTCTAGCCTTCTCCATCAGTGTCTAGTTCATCCTCTCTGCAACTCCATTTTGCTGTGAGGTGTATGGAGTTGTCTTGTGCCTTTCAATCCCAAGTTCCTTGTAATACTTATCAAATTTTATAGAATAGAACTCACCACCATTGTCAGTTCTCAAACATTTAATCTTTTTAGCAGTTTGATTTTCAGCAAAGGCTTTAAACTCCTTAAACATGCTATAGACTTTAGATTTGCTTCTGAGAAAATAAATCCATGTCCTTCTACTGTAATCATCTATAAAAGATACAAAGTATATAGATTTTGATAACAAAGGAACATTAATAGGACCAAACACATCATAATGAATAAAGTCCAACACACTAGAAGACTTATGAGAACTTGAGTAAAATTGAACATGGTTTTGTTTTCCATAAATGCAATGTTCGCAAAAGTCAAACTCAAGATTACAATCATCTAATCCCTCAATGAGGTTCTTATTTTTTAGGGTATGCAAACCCTTCTCACCAATGTGACCAAGTCTCTTATGCCATAACATTGTCTTTTCTCCAGAAAGTTTAACTTCCAATGCACGATTTCAACCATCAAGACTAGAAGCAATAGATTTCTTCATTGCTCATTTAGATGGTGGGGATAAAGTGACTACTATCCTCTTCCTTGAGTCATAAGAACTATTGCATTGTGCAATGCATGCTTCCAGCTGAAACAGAGTACCTCTCTGAGTACCCTTAGCAAGCACCATAGATCCTCTAGTCATCTTGCACCTTCTTTCAAAAAGACAACCTGCACACCTATATCATTTAAACTACTTACAGAAAGAAGGTTCTGTGCTAAGCCTGGGATGTGCATAACCCTAGAGATCCCCTTCACTCAAACATCTAGGAATTAGATAGAGACTCTTCCATGACCAATGATCTTTAGATGAGAGTCATCACCCAAATAAACCTTTCCACCATCGAACTCCTCATACTTAGTGAACCAGTCTTGATGTGAGGTCATGTGGAATGATGCACCAGAGTCGATTAGCCACACATCATTAAATGCATGGGTTGCCAGGGGTGTGATGAAAGAATCACCATCGTCTTGTGACTTTTCAGAATCTGAATCAGGAGCTTTCTTCTATTTCTTCTTATCCTCTTTGCATTCCTTTTGGAAATGTTCAGTATTGCCACAATTCCAACAAAGAGCCTTGGACTTTCTAGGAGATTTAGATCTCCCACAGGATTTGGATCTACCCTTCTCACATTTCTTGTCCTTCTTCTTCCCTTTCTACTTGGGTCTTCCACAAACTGCAAGGGCCTCTTTGGCTACCTTAGAAGACTTTCTCCGCATCTCTTCAGACAATAATGAAGAAACCACTTCTTCCATTTTGAATGTGGATGTGGTGCTTCTGATTGCCATGACAAGATGATCCCATGGGTCTAGTAGAGAACAAAGTAGGGTCATACATCGATCCTCCTCCTCCATCTTTACACGAATAGATGTCAATTGTGCAACTAGCATGTTGAAAGCATTCATATGTTTAGCAATGGATCCTTCATCCTCCATTTGAAGAGAATACAACTTCTTTCTTAGAAAAAGTTTATTAACTAGAGATTTGGCTTGATACACATCCCCCAACTTCTTCCAAAGGAGTTTTGCAGTAGTCTCATCATGGACATTTAACAACACATAATTGGCAAGACTAAGTCTTATGAGACCCTTAGCCTTCTAATCCTTGAGATCCCAGTCAGCTTGTGATAGTGCAGCTGGTTTAGTTCCATTCACACTATCCCAAAGGTCTCAGTCAACTAACATGTCTTCCATCTTGAGCTTCCACAGCTCAAAATTACTACCATTGAACTTCTCCACTTCAAACCTTCCCGATGTGCCTGCCATCTCCTTGTTGCAAGAAGATACAAAATGCTTTGCACAGACTCCCACTCAACCTAAGATTAGCTCAAAAAACCCCTACCAAACAACTAGAACCAAAGGTGATCAAGCTCTGATACCAACTAAAAGGAAGCTAGGTGTGTGGAAATCGCTTCCTACACTAATCTATTGAGGAGAGGGTTATGCAAATTCAAGTTTATCCTAACTATTATAGTAATGTTAAACCATTAACATGAGATATTGTAGAAAAACACAAGAACTATAATGTAGATAGAAGAAGAGAGACAAAGATTTATGGTGGGGAAAACCCTTATCGGGTGAAAAACCCCACACCCCGAAACCTGCATAATGTATTAACAAATATGAAAGAATGTTTACAATACACTTGTAATGCAAGCTTCAATGGTCTTCGACACTCATGTCTAGAGTCAATATGGCAGCATCATAGTACCTGTAAACCTGTGATACAAACTCCATCTCCAAGCACTGTATATAAAGAGAAGTAGTACGAATGGAGGTAGCTTCTCAAGCAAGTCACACAAGGAACCCGTCCAAATCCATGTGGCCCAATTTCCAAGGCCATAAAACATGCATATGACACATGTAAGTGATTCTCTTTCATCCCTTACAACTCCCCAACTTGGGCACCCCAGATTTACCCAATTAAGGTATGATAGATGCTCTTACAATGTCATAAAATCCTTCATATATGACAACTCTTACAGTTGTAAGAGAATCTGTCATAACTATCTATTAATAGCAAATTCTCTCACAACCTTGTCATAGTCAAACTTGGGTGCCTACTTCCCCATGTGAGATGCTTTCAGACACTTGTCTTCACCTATCATATAATCTTCCATTTCTAGCCCTTACTTGTCATAGATTCTATCATAGGAATCTATCATAACTCTTACGCTTCATAAACCTCTTACAACACCCGAAAGATGCCGACACATGGAAAACCTCTTCTACCACAAGGTGGAACACCTATCTCCTCAAATGAGGACAAAAAATACATGCGGTCACCTTCCATGTAGGATGACACATCACTGTGCCAACTCCCACAAAGTGACGAAATAAGATTTGCATCCAAATTACAATAATAGGCAAAATAATAAATACAATTATATAATAAATGCTAGAAACTTGCAAAGGTTGAGACACCTTAATTCCTAATAGTAAATACACTATATTTTTAATGTTTTATAACCAAAACTTGGATAGATTAAAGACTAAAACATTAACTTGAAACCATGAAACATCAAATTGAAACCTTAAAACATTAATTTGAAACTGTAAAATGTCAAATTGAAACCCTGAAATGTTAAATTAAAAACCAAAAACATCAATTTGAAACCCTAAAACATCTAATTTGAAACCATAAACATCTATTTTGAAACTCTAAAATGTGGATGTCAAACCCTAAGTTGTAAATCTAAAACCCTAGAATGTCTAATATAGAAATGATTAAAGTGTGATATGCTGATGTAGGCTTAATGTGTAAGATTTAAAAGTAAAATATGGTAGTATAAGATATATTGGTGTCAACCACCAAGCCCAGGATCACAACCTGCAAATAAATATTCATAGATGAGAGAAGCAACACAAGGCTATTTCCCTAGAGATGAAAATATATTGAGATGAGATAATTTACATAATGTAAATAGTGCCTTATAAAGGAAAGAAATATGTGATGGGCGAGAAAACCACCCTTAGGGAAAAACCAATTATCCCTATCTTAAACTTAACACATTAACACCCCCCTTAAGTGTAAACTTATGGAGAATTATTATGCAAAATCAAGATGCATTATGGGTCTCGGCTACACAATGATGTTAGGTACCCACTTACAAAACAAAAAAATCTCTCACAAATGGAGAAAAGGAGAAAAACCCTGTGGGAAAAACCCCTCTCCGAAAAAGAGAAAAAAAAAATGTAATGTAATCCAAGTGATAGATCATGTGATGTATGAAGGTCTCCATAATACCCCCCAAGAACTACATCTCTCACAAGAATACAATACAATCATCCTTCCAATGAAGGAATATATAGAGACATGATAGCCCCGCAATAATGAAGAAGCTCATGTGCCAATGGTGCATGCATGAAGACAAAACACTATCTAATGCTTGCAAACAATATTTCTCCCCTTGAGAAGAAACCAATCTATTGGTGAATGAAAAAACTCCAAACCAAGAGATGAGGAAGGAAGTCTCAAAAAGTATGAAGTCTTTGGAGGTTGCTCAAATGGCTCCATGTCGATGCCAAATGATACCACAATCAAATCAGGATCTAATGAAGACTTGAAAACATCAACCTCCAAAGAAAATGATTCCTCTGAATGCTGCTCTGATACCATGTTGGTGTCAATCACCGAGCCCATGATCACAACCTACAAATAAATCTTCACAGATGAGAGAAGCAACATAAGGCTATTTCACAAGAGATGAAAACTCTCAATGGCAAAAGAAATGGTAGGTTTAAGACTCTGATACTATGTTGGTGTTAACCACTGAGCCTAGGATCACAACCTACAAATAAATCTTCACAGATGAGAGAAGCAAAACAAGGTTATTTCACCAGACATGAAAATATATTGAGATGAGATAATTTACATAATGTACAATAGTGCATTATAAAGGAAAGAAATATGTGATGGGTGAGAAAACTACTTGATACGGGAAAAAACCACCCTAAGGGAAAAACTAATTATCCCTATGAACATGTCACAAATGATTTAGGACTGGTGGAAATTAGATCATGTATAGTCCAAAAAGGTATGTCATGATCAATAGATAAGTCTAATTGTATATGAGTCATTTATCAAATTAAATTAAACCTACATCAACATATCACTCTTTTATCATTTCTAATTGCTTTTATATCTTACACATTAAGCCTACATAAGCATATAACTTTGTAAAGGAGAATTGAATGATGTTTATGATGGCTCTATCAATGCCTCATTATATGTCTATGATACAAAAACTAAGCTACTATTAAATTCTATAAATTGCATTAAATATGTGTTGGAATGAAAACTGTTAACTTATGGGAAACTGGAAAATATTTTTTATAGATAAGTTATAGAGATGAAAAGAGAGAAAAAAAAAGAGGAACCTAGAGCCAGAAGGATGAAGCCACTGTCTACGACACTAGTGCATCATGTAGATATCTACTCTAAGCATTGTCATCCATATGGCCTAGAAAATTAAATAGTTTCTAGAAATCACAAAATTTCAATTAGCACTCCACCTAGTCTATAAAACCAGAACAAGGGAATGCAACAACAAGGTACCAAGTAAAAACACAAAGGAAACATTAAAGATAAAAATAGCTAAACCAAATAAAATATAGAAATAACAATAGGAAGGAAGAAACCGGGAAACCTCCATTTAGTTGAATGATACCAAAATACTTGTAGTTGAAACAAGAGAAATTATTGGGATTGTTTTGAGGTTTTCCTTTAGGTCAAACCCATGTTTTGGTATTTCTACCTCCATAACAACCAAGGTAAATATATAGAAAAGAGTGTGTTCTTAATCTAAGTGTGTCTAGAAATAAGAACAATAACTAAAATGAAAGATTGATAGGATGTGAGAATCCCAAGGTGTTGAGGGGCACAACAAAATGAATGCTTACAATAGAAATGAATAAGAACAATGTCACTTGAAGAGGCTTGAAAAATCTAATAGGACAAGAGATCTGAAGGAAAATGTTAAAGAGTGTTGTAGAGTGCTGTAGAGAGATGTAGAGAGATGTAGATTGAAGAAATTGCAAGAGGGAGCCAAGAGATGTGCCAAGTGAAAAGATAAATTCAAAAAGAGAGGAGAGAAGAGGAAGGGGCTGACAAGTTGTTTGGAATATTCCCATGGTGTTAGCACTAACCAATGAAAGTGACCAGTGGAAAAAATGCTATGAAATGACCCCCAAACAAGAAAATTGTCATAAGACACTACTACATTGCATGTACATCCACATGAAGCGCTAGTATCTGGATAGTTTTAGCTCAAAAGAGAGGAGACACTATAATATCACATGGCTAACATAAAAGTCATGACAAAAATTGACAAAAAGATAAAAGTAAAAATAATGACTAAGAACCATGGGAGGAGGAAATTCTAATGCAAGGGATAAAATGAGCCTACAAACAAACTAAGGGAATGGACACTAAAGCAAGGCCAAAATATAGCATGAAATTGCAAGGGTATGCAGTTTTTGACATTACAATGTCAAAACATTATTGCTTTCTAATTGTAAACATACTAATGATGATGTTATCATGATTAGTTAGTTTAGATTATAACTCAAGGGTAAAACATTGCTTTGGTTTGATGAATCTTGTATGTTCTATTCATATTTTAACTCTCTAGCTAATTATTTCATTAAATATTTTACTAGGCATAGATACTATAGTGTGTATTTGAATTTACTTCCTCATCATGTATCTTTTGATCCAAATCAATCAATAAATATGTGTTAATTTGATGATAGAAAAAAATCATTTGATTTTTTAGGACATACTAATCAAAATCTAGGATGAACACAAGAAGTCAATTTTCCACAACCTAGACCTTATATTTTTGCTTGACTACATTAAAATTTGGCAAGAGGAGAAAAATTAATTTTCCAAACACTAACATTACTCCTAAAACAATTAATCTTCCATCTACACCTTAAGATATACCTAAAATGAAGGAATATGATATCATTAAACAAATGAAGCACACAATCAAAAACTTCTCCATAGGACCTAGTATGCATGCCACCTTTTGGTTAAAATAGTGAAGAAATATTTTGATTAAATTTCTAGGACATAAGGATGTACTTTCAGAAATTGTATACCCTTTACAATTTCACACTAGATTTGACACTTTTTTGACATAAATGATCATCTCTATTCACAATATGAAATTTCCACCACTTTCATGAGATTAAAGGCTTAGTCCTCTATCATCTATAATTTGGATAGCCCAAATTATTGGGACTAGGGCGTCCAATGCTAGAAAGATAGCAATTTGGCCTTGACAAATTATATTTTATTGTCTGCCTTATGACTTAAGTGATGCACCTTGTCAATGTTGATTCTATTGGACCCTTGAAAAGTAATCAAGATGCATATATAAACAAGTCTCTTTCAATCATTTACACTAGATGTTCTTTAAGTGAATGATTCTCTTTATGATGATTCTCTCTAACAAGATCTTATTTACAAGATCTCTATTTCTGTAGATTATTGTTGTGTACTAACCCTTGTTGCAAATCTTCAAGGAAGCTCCTTCCTCATTCTCTCCTTGTGGTGATTTGATAGTGACATCATCCCATCAAGGGTTTCATGTTCATGGTAACATCTTGATGAGTGTGGGTTTATATGTGAAAAGCATGAGATTAATGTGCTCAAGACACTCAAATTACATTAGAGTGTAGCTTTGATCCATTGCTTCAAGACATGGCTAGAGAATATCTTAATAGATGCATAGAGGTAAATGAAGAAACTAGAAAGAAAGTATCTGAATGGGTGCTTGGTAACAATCTTGTCCAGCCAAGTTTTTATTTTTCATTTGAAAATGCATTTTTGAATCTTCCAACCACAGGTCAAGATGAATTTCTAGATATTTGTGCTTTCTTCATGGGATGGGATTGGGATGAAATTCCCTTCATTATTGGAGAGCTAAATCTCGAAACACTACAAGAAAATGCATGGGTGAAAATTCAATATGCTGTCATAATAAAATTCTACCTCTAGGGTTTAATAATAACATCGCTGCCTTATAATGAATTTAAACCCACTAATTAACTTACATGAATCTAAATCTACTTAAATAATCCTCCACAACAATTGCACATCCCATTCATGATCTAAAAAGGTTCACCACATTCCTTGAATACGAACTAATCAAATAGTTGAATCCCACATCAAATGTTCATGTAGAGAATTTTGTTTCCCCTAAAAACATATATTTCTCTATGAAAATGCAAAACAACAAAGGACATAGTCAAACTCACAAGTTCTTGCTCATATATTTGCTACAGAGTGAATCCACTACAATAAACATGATGAAAAAAATTCAAAATCTCTATTATTCCTTAGAAAATATTACAGAATTTCACTAAATACAAATAATTTCATTTCCAAGAATTTTCCAAACCCTTACAAATGATAAATCATTACATTATATAGAATTCTCCTTGAAAAATCATGCTAATGATTACAATTTTTTAGAAAAATTAGACAATGACATTGTTGGGAATGTTTTATTTTCAACCTCCTTTTGATTTAAAAATTTTGACTAGAAATGAAATTTTAACTGGAAATGTCTAATGTAGCACAACTTTTGGGAACCATAACTTTTGATCTAGGTGTCCATTTGGGTTCTTATTTTTTCTAAACTAAAGAGATCGAAGAGATCTACTATCTGGAAATCTTCTCAATAGATTTGGATAAATTTTTGATAGTTTTGGGAGCCAAATTCAATCATCTAAACCTTCAAAATAACAATTTAGTATTTTTTTATGGAATTTTAAAATTTTAATATCTTGCTATCTGTGTATGATTTTCAATTGAGACTTTTTACTAAAGGAGATTAACATTATTGGAGCTTTGGATAAATTTTCAAGTCCATGCATGCTCAAATGCAAAATTTCTAAAAATAGCAATCTAGCTTTTTCTAGCTATTTTGGAATTTTTTGTTATTTTGGACCATTTCAGGGTTTTTTTAAGAAAGTATACTTGGCAGGCTCAAGATTACTAGAAAACACTGACCTCACATATAAATAACAAATATTTTCAGCAATAGGCATAAAAGGGAATTTCAACATAGGTTCCAACATACATCACATAAACACAAGTTCACAAAACCAACATAATCATAGTAAAATAAGCACAAGCAATAGCCTTGAGGGGTGGAGGCAGTAGATCAACATGCATTAAGACCACCCACTATGCATGCTCATTAGGTATCTCAGAGGCCTTCCAACCATCCTACTACTCTTTCACAACCATGGGAACAAGGATGTTGGGATAAGATGCCATTAACTTTGTAAATCACAATATTGTATTTATTCCATTTTATTATTTGCAATTTGGAATTACCCATAAGGGAATGAGGTAGTTTCATCAGCAGTGGTAACTCTAGATTCACTGGAGGTAATTAAGGAGTGACATTTATAGTTGGTAATTGTAAAACCCAATAGTAAATGAGTGTAGGTACCACCTTGGGAGAATATACTATTTTTAGCATATATGATGCACATCATAATGTTTGGTGGGTGTATGTAAAGAATTTATGACAACTACAAGTTGGTGTAGACAGGTTAGGAGAGTCCACAAAGTGAATAGTCCAGACCGTGCTACAACAGTAAAAATAATGGGAACAACTCATAGATAGAATGCAAATACAAATTTAATCATTTAGTATATAATATCTATTCAAAATATAGACATACCATCAATGTCCAGGCTTATAGATTAGGGCTCACAGGCCTGATCCTCTATTTACAGTACATGCACATGATATGTCTTTGAAGTGCTTTTACAAAGAATCTAGACTATATATTATTTATAATGTGATGAACTACCCTCCTATGTACCTATTACATGAATATATATCATCTCTAGATCACAAGAATCATGTACATTGGCCAAGGATGATTACAAACTCCAATGAAAGAGATGTAACGTGTGTACATGGATAGGTCAAACCTAAATAGATGGGAATCCTCCGCAAGTGAATGCAATAATGTGTGGATCTCAAGGAAGGTTAGCCACGATCCAAAGTTCCTTGAATGATGTATAATTTAGCTTCATAAGTCTTGAAAGTACACCGCAAGTCTTCTCCTTTAGTTGATTATCTGAGACTATAAGGAAGCTCTGTTATGAGAAAATAGTCAATCTTTTGATAGTGATATCTTTCCAGAAACTGATCCAATTATTTGAGTTTTTAATATAATGTGCATGAAGATGTCTAGATGCTAAGCCCAGCTCCACAAGGTCTGAAATTAAACTACGATAGCAGACGAAAATATAGAAACTACTACTAATTGAACTGACTGGAATGAACTAGAAAATGAAAGAAAACAAAATGAACTGTAATTTTTTTGGTTGATGCAAGGTTGCTATTGAACCAAGGATGCTCCTGCATTAGACAGTTGGGGTTGTTGAAAAAGTGAGTCCCTCACTTTGCTAGGGCTAGAGGAAAATCAAGACAGTCCACCTCAACCTGAGATATCTAAGATGGATCTTCTTCTAGTCTACCTTTCCACTTCACAAGATATTCTTTGTATTGCTTGCCTCTAGTACTGTGTCCAATTCTTCTATCCAAGATGTCTTCAATATGCTCTGATGCTTGTTATGGTAACTGCTTCTTCAAGTCTTCTTCAATGTTGTTACTGAACTCTACTTCATGATACTGATATAGGTCTGCAATGTTGAAAATAGGTGATATACCCAAAGTCTCTGATAGCTCCACTTCATATGCATTTCCTGAATCAAACTTTTTGAGTATCCTACAAGGTCCAAACTTCTTTATTTTCAACTTGTTATATGTCCCAACTAGAAATCTTTCTTTTCTCAGATATACCATCACTTCATATCCAACTGAAAATTCTTTGTATCTTTTCTTTTCATACATGTGTTCCTTATACTTACTATTCATCTCCTCCAAATTTTTCTTAACCTAATTATGCATTGTCTCCATGTGTCCTACAAATTCTTCTACTTCTGCACTCGTCTTGTCCTCCATGCTGATATCCCTCAACTCTACAACTCCTCAAGGGTAAGTTCCTATCACAATCTCAAATGGTGTTCTTCCTATACTTTTGTTCACTGAATTACTATATGCAAACTCTGCTTGTGATAGAATCAAGTCCCAATTTCCTGCCTTCTGTCCAACCAAACATCTCAACAAGTTACCCAAACTCCTATTTACTACCTCTATCTATCCATCAGTTTGTGGATGAAATGTTGAACTGAACCTCAAATCTGTCTTCATCTTCTTCCAAAGTTTCTTCCAAAAGTATCCAATAAATCTTGTATCTCTATCTAAAATTATGCTCTTAGGTAATCCATGCAATCTCACAATCTCCTTGAAAAATATGTCAGCCACATTAACTACATCAGTTGTCTTCCTACAAGGTAAGAAATGTGTCATATTTCAAAATATATCCACCACTACAAATATTGAGTCATGTCCTCTCCGTGTCTTCAACAATCCCTTTATGAAATCCATGCTTACGTCTTCCCAAGGTCTCTCCGGTACTGTTAAAGATTTGTACAATCCAGTATTCTGACTACTTCCTTTTGCAACTTGACATAATCTATAACTCTACACAAACTTCTTAACATCCTTATATATCTGAGGCCAAAAGTAATTTTCACTTACCAATGCCACTATCTTATCAATGCTAAAATGTCCTGCCAATCCACCACTATGCTTCTCTTTTATCAGATTATCTCTCATTGAATTCCTAGGTATACACAACTGATTTCCTTTGAATAATATATCCTCCTAAATGAAATAGTCCAACCACTTACTCCTATCTGTCGTAACAAGTTCCCTACATGCTTTCTAAGGTTCTGCAAAATCTCCTCAAATCCTAGCACTGCAACTCTCATCTCTGTCAGTAAGTTCCTTCCTCTACTCAGTGCATCTGTAACTTTTTTTGATTTTCCACTTCTATGATTAAATACAAAAGTGTAACTCTACATGAACTCTACCCATCTCATATGTCTCTAATTCAAATTTTCTTGTTTGTTTAGGTACTGCAAAGCTTGATGATTTATATAGAACACAAACTCCTTAGGCAACAAATAATGTCTCCACTTCTTCAAGGCTTGAATTATGACATATAACTCCTAATCATAAATTGAATATCTTCCCCTTGCATCATTCAACTTCTCACTGAAATATGCTATAGGTCTACCTTCTTGACATAGCATTGCTCCAATTGCATTTCCAATTTCCAATGAATATATGCTCTTAGGTCTACCTTCTTTGTTGGTGTCATTTAGTGTATTGCTTTATTAGGCAAACTATAGATCTAGGTATAAGATCCATGTGATCATTGATACTCCTAGTTGGTGGTAATCCTTTGAGTACATTATCTGATATGATGTCTTCATACTCTATCAACAACTCAGTTATCTCCTCTAGTTGTGATTCTTCAGTCTCTATCTTTAGGTTTTCAATCTTCGTAGGTATCAAAGTATAACACATATTCTTATGTCTCAAACCATCTAGAAATTTCCTTCCTTCTATCAAATAGATTCTAGCATTCCCACATACTTCACTCTTAGGATCATCTTCCAAAGGAATCAAAGTAATTCTCTTCCCATTTGATGTTATAGTGTAGGTGTTCTTTCTCCCATCATTTATATCTTTTCAATCATACTTCCATGGTCTACCCAATAAAATATGACATACATCCATAGGCATAATATCACACAATACTTCATTATGATAAGATCCAATATGAAATTTCACCAAACATTGTCTACTCACTAGTACCTTATGATCATCCTGAATCCAAGCTATCTGATATGAATTAGGGTGTTACAATCCTTCCAACTTTAGCTTAGTCACATTCTCCTCTGAAACCAAATTATCTGAACTACCACTATCAATTACAATGTTACAACATTAACCTCCTGATATGTATATGGTCTGGAACAAACTTTTCCTCTGAGGCGGTTCCTCATTTATCTCTTCTTGAAATAGTGCTCTCCTCATGACAAGTGATTCTCCTTTCTCAGGTTTACCAACTAAACTAGGTGATCCAACAAGTTCTTCTTCTACATATGTTGCTCTTCCACTATTCTCTGTCTTCTTCCTTGTACTTCCTTGATTACATTCAAATGCTCTATGTCCTTCACCTCTACACTTTAAAAAGGTTCCTTTGAATGTTCTCCTAGCAATTCATCTTCCATCTCTTCTATATCCTTCACTCTAGTTTGAATTAGGGTTTCCTCTACGATAAAAAGTTCTATCATCTCTTAGGTATGCACTGCTATCTTTGTCTTCCTTCTTGAATATGTTATATTGTCTGTGTATACACATAAAAATGACATGACTCTGTCTAAATAAATATTCTTAATATTTATTTCAGTTTAATTCCTCTATCAATAAATAAACAAATCAATTTATTTAACTGATTCACATTCCTCCACAAAATTAAATAAAATCATATGTTTAATTAAAATCCTCCAAAATTCCTCTAAATTAAATAATATAAAATTATTTAATTATCTCTTCTAGAGTCATTCTAAATTAAATAATGTCTAATTATTTAATTAAGTTCTTCTAAACTTAACATCCTCTATATTTAAATAAATCAAAACATTTATTTAGATTATCTATTTCCTCTTAAAAATGGATTAACACCAAAATTAATCAATGCAAATCCATGTGCACACTTAATTAAAAATTTTAATATTTAATTATTTGTTCCCTCACACATGTCCTATTTCTCCTCCACTTCAAATCAGTTAACTAATCAATCAATTCGCTTAACTGATTAGTCTGTTCTGTTAACTGATCAGTCCATTCAGTTAACTCTTCAATCTATTTATGTTAACTTCTCTAATGCATGAAGACTAGGACACTTGTCCTCTTCCTATTCGCGCACATCTCTCAACCTTCCTCAACCATTGATCTTCTTGTTTATCCTCAACCGTTGATCTTCTCTTTCATAAGCCTATAAATACAACCCCTATTCCTCCATTTCAATCATCCAAGCTTTTAGCAAACTTACTCTGAAGAATTAACAATGCACCTTTGGCACCCAAATCCATCTCCATAGGTTGTGATCACCCTTTTATTGTATTGAAGCTCCTTTTCATTACAATCTAATTATCATAGCCATCTCTCTATTGTCATCTTGAAGAACAAAGTAAGGAAGTATGCTTTTTGAGGGCTTCATTCACATGAAAGATCAATTGAGATTAGGTGAACAATGGAAGCCGTGAATTAATAAGGTTTGCATGGTTTGTTCTTTGTTTTAAATCTTGATTATTACAATTTCTATTGAGTTATTGGGTTATTATTAATCATTGATATTTATCCACATTTTCTTGTAACATTTCTAGCATCCACAGTGAGCACTTTCAGAACATTTGTTGAGAAAAACAATTATCTTTTCAGGAACCCATTTCAGTCTTGTATCAATTTCTAAGGATATGACAAATCAATTAGAAGCATTTACTCAACAAATCCAAGCCATGCAATAGCATGTGGTGATCTTACAAGCTGGATCTTCCTCAAAATGATATTCTCTAGAAAGCATATCTCCTTATCCATTTGATAAAAGTTTGGCTAAGATACCTTTCCCTCCTAGTTTTGATATGCTCAAGTTTGATGCATGTGGGGAAAAAGATGGTCCACATAAACCAAATTCCTTCTAGCATGAGCAGGTCAGTACTAGCCATGCCTCACACCAAGGTTATACATTCTTCACCCATCTTAATGATACTATTGACAAGGGAAACATTGCCTTAAGTTTGGAATCATATACCACTCCATCTACTAGTCCTTCAGCATCCCCTAGAAGGCATAACCCAAAGCATACTAGTCCTACACCAACACCGCCATCAAGTTCCCCAAGCTCTAATCCGCCAACCAAAGAATCCTCGAATGATCTTTTCCAAAGAATTTTTCCAAACAAGTATACAATAAAAGAAAAGCTAGGGAGAAATCAAAATCCACTCATCCAATGTCATCCCCATCCAGTACAAGCAATCCTAACCTTAATCATAAGCCTATGCCTTCTACCATTATTATCCGTCTATTATATTGTCCATCTACCCATACACTCATGAAAGATGTGATCCAATTGCTATTAGCTAGGAACCAACCATCTCCATGTCATAAAACACCTATCCAAGAGCCTATCAAAGAGGCTTCAAGCATGTCCATTGCTCTAACCTTGTCATGTAATCCGCAACCCATTGAGCTTATTGAAGAACCTCCTACCATGAACCAAAGTCAAGGTCCATCGTACCTTCATGTTGTTGACCAAGAGCCTATGCAAGAGTCCTCTACCTCCACTTCAATTCAAGAAAATAAAGAGTTATGTCAAGAGTACACTTTAGAGCATGTGAAAACACCAACCCTTTATCTTAATCAAGATCAAAGCACCCCCATCCAACCCATCCATAACCTTTATCTTTTCCATGATCAAGATATTCCCTATGAAGAAGATGTCCATGAACAACTTGATTCCATAACCATCCATGAGAAAGAAACCTCCATTACTCCTACCCATCCTCCATCTAGTCCTATCCATGATCCAACAACACATACTTTCCTTGATGAGACACTTGCCTCCCAAGTGCACATAGATGATCAAACTGAAAACTTGGATCCTAGTGAACATAATGATAATCAAGATCCTAATGATCCTTCACCATCTATTATTGACCATGCTACAAATCCCCCACCATATACCCTTGGTCTTACCACCTTCATTCATGAATGTTCCTCTTTAGGAAATCAATAACCATTATCTACCATTTCACCTTCTCCACCAAATAATGAGCTCACATCTTGTGTCCAAATCACCTATAATCCCATTGTCCACCGCATACTCCAAAATATGAAATATCAAGGTAAAGGCTTAGGCCTTCATGAACAAGGTGTTTTACAACCTATCCATGTCAAAGTCCCTCTATGCTCATATGGCATTGGATACACACCCCAAGGTGATCAATCTAAATATGTTGGTCCTCCCTCCATGCCTTCTAAATCTACCACTTCCCATCGCAAACCCTATCATATTCCCAAAACATATGTCGCCATTCCACCTCCATCATCCTACAAATGTCAAAATCATGTGACCATACACCTTCCACCATCCAATTTACCTCCACTCCTTCCAACTCCTACTATCCCTCCATCCACTTTACGATCACATCTCCCAACACCAAATTCATCCATCTACACATTTCCTCACATTTTGAATCATGATCGACAAATGCACATATTGTGTAAACATGAAGCTTTCCTCATTTCAACAAACCTATGGGATTCAAATATAAACATTGGGATGCCTCCTTTCATAAATTCAAAAATCCTAAAGGTCCTAAAACCTTAGCAAATCATTCCAAAGAATCAAAGAAAATTCCATCTCAAAAGACACATACACCCACGCACCTTAAAGCAAAACTAAAAAAGGTGTGGGTCCCCAAGCAATAAGTATTAACCTCAAAAGCTACACAAAAGCTGCATATACCCAAACCCATACCTTCATAAGCAAAGTCTAAAAGAAAAATGGTTTGGGTACCTAAGAAAAAAGACATCAAGTTAAATGAGGCATCCACCTCTCGAGAATCCCAACCATACACTTTCTCCTTTTTCATCTAAAAGTCCTAAATCCTTCCATCCCACATGATAAGAAAAAATCAGAAAAATACTAAGTCTATGTGGGTCCCTACATGCCTAGATCACTCATCCACTAAGAAAACATCTCCATTGCTTCCTACACCACCTTCCCATCATAAACTTCAATATTTGTCATGGTATGTGCAACCGTTGGTCATGGTTCCCTTCCCTCCCATGACACTTCCACATACCTCAATCTTCCCTTCCTTCCACTATTATCCTACATATCTTCCCCATCCTATTCCTATGGTCCATGCTTTTGCATAAGCCTTCCCTCCATCCTTGCATAAGTCTTGCATAATCTATACCATGATCCGCTATCTGCCTTCTCCATCTCACTTTCATGAAATCCCCTACCAACATCTGTGAGAACATTTGACATGGTCCATATGCCAACATGCATCTCTAGCAAGACTATCAATTTTCATGGAACTAGACACTTGAGTCTCTCCCATCCATATCCACCTTCTCCCATCCAAATGTTTGAAAAAAAAAAAAGAAAAAGAAAGTAAAGAAAAATCCCTTCGTCCAATGGTGAAAACCACCCTTGGTGACACCTTGGATAAGTACCATGATGAAGACCTGGAAAACATACGTCATGTGTAGGTTGATCTTCCATGTCATTTACCCTTGGGAGCACTTTGATCATGACCCTATCATTTTCCATCCTATCTTACCATACCATCCTATCATCCTTATCCTGCATATACCTATCATATTGAGTCCGTCCATCCTCCATCCCTCCTTTAATCTTGATAAAGATATGGGGGAAAAATGTCAAAACATGTTTTGAAAAGATCTCTTGATATACCTTGTCTATTTCAAAACAATCCAATCCTCTCATCCTTCTTCCTCATAAACTTTGCCAAACGTCAAATCTTGAGTTATGCCTATGCGACATAGTCCTTAGAGATCACATCCTTGATTCCTTCTACCTAACCATCCCTATCCATTGTAACCCATCCATCTGCCTATCCATGGTGTTTTCTTGTTGTCAATATCTAACATTAAGGCTATCCAAAATAGTTATCCAAAATCATCCCAACGGTATCAAAACCACATAGCGATAACCTATTGTGGCTTAATACTCTATCAACTTTGTCACCTTACCACCTAAGGTTTATCTAGTATCCTATCCATAGTGTCAGCCTATCATAGAGTCCATCGTCAGCATCATTGGGTCATTCCCGAACTATGTTACCTCTATGTCATCACGTAGGCAAGGCCATTTATCAATGAGCCCGTGCAGCACTAGGTCAGTCCCTTACGGCCTGTTTCTTCATATCCATTGTCAGTTCTTCTATAATAAATTTAGTCCTCTACCTAACTAGGGGCAAGTCCTCAACCTAGTTGGAGAGTTGGATTATTGAACACCACATGTTCTAAGAGGGCACCAATAAGGATTGTGATGCCTTTCACTTGACATGCAAGCACAACAAAACCTTCTTCAAAATAAAAATTTTGACGTGAGACATCAACCTATCAAAAACAAAACAAAAAAGTACATAAAAACTTAAAATGATTTTATCTAAATTATGGCAAGACACATCTAATGCAAGAATGTTTTGTGATCAAGTTAAGTTACAGAGTCTTGATTTTTGTTATTATGTCTTTCTATGCTCCTCGAGGATGTCAAAAACTAGAGAAGCAATGATGGGGGCATAATCATTTTTCTTTGTCTGTTGTTTGTGGAACAATCTTTAGTAATGTGATGACTTTTTGTCTAACGACATGATCATCAAAAGATCATCGAGGACTTTAGAGGTCTAAACATGAAAAGGGGCAATCCTTGTCTGTTGAAACACAAGAAATACTCAGGTCATCTAGATTCAATTTTGACTAGATGCTTGTATCAACTTGCTATATCAAAATCCATGTAACACTCAGGTCATTATGGTTCAATTATACCTCGATGCTTGTATTTTTTTACAACATAATAAATGCCCAATGATGAAACAAAGCACTTCAAAGTACTTGGAATATCAAGATGACAATATCCATCCATACGCATCCAAGTTGCATTTTCGTATACCATCCATAATAAAGATTTTGTACAAAGTGCTAGTGTTTGTAAATAAAATCTTGTGATTCCTTCATTCATGTTTCTTCTATCAATCAAATTTCTATCTATCATTATATCTCTCATCAACAGTTCTAACTATCAATCTGCACAATGATCCAAATGCAAGTCCATCCCTAATCCATACCAATCGAGTCAGGTCAATCTTGTCAAATTATCCAATTGCAATCAGTGGTCTTGGTCCTAATCTTGTCATAAACCAACTCAATCAATCATAATTATCAGTGGGATATACCTTTCCTACACCTATCATGTTGATCTAGGGATATATCATTCCCTGCAATGACAACACTATCGTTAATCATTATCAATTAATCATTGGTTTATAGCTGGACAGGGGCAATACCTTGTTTATTCTTGTATCATTTGTGCATACTTGCTTACTTGTTTGTGTGTGTTATCATTTTATCTTGCATCATTCAGCTATTTCTTCATCCCTTATCTTACGTCCTCCATTTTCTTCACCCTAACCTAACTGTTCAACCTATCTCATCGTGAGATTATCCATCTCACTACCCTTGAAACTTTCCTTCCCATCCAATCTCTCGAGGGGGCATCCTGTCGTCATAACCTGTACTAGGGGCAAACTAGGGCACATATCATTATCAGAAAATCTTATTCTTTGAAACAATGTGATAAAACACATTGATCAAAGAGGGGCAAAATGTATACACCTAAAAATGACATGACTCTGTCTAAATAAATATTCTTAATATTTATTTCAGTTTAATTCCTCTATCAATAAATAAACAAATCAATTTATTTATTTGATTCACATTCCTCCATAAAATTAAATATAATCATTTATTTAATTAAAACCTTCACATTCCTCCAAAATTAAATAATATCATTTATTTAATTAAAATTCTCTAAAATTTCTCTAAATTAAATAATATTAAATTATTTAATTATCTCTTCTAAAGTCATTCTAAATTAAATAATGTCCAATTATTTAATTAAGTTCTTCTAAACTTAACATCCTCTATATTTAAATAAATCAAAACATTCATTTAGATTATCTATTTCCCCTTAAAAATGGATTAACACCAAAATTAATCCATGCAAATCCATGTGCACACTTAATTAAATATTTTAATAGTTAATTATTTGTCCCCTCACACATGTCCTATTTCTCCTCCACTTCAAATTAGTTAACTAATCAATTAATTCACTTAACTGATTAGTCTGTTTTGTTAACTAGTCAGTCCATTTAGTTAACTCTTCAATCTATTTATGTTAATTCCTCTAATGCATGAAGACCAAGACACTTGTTCTCTTCCTATTCACGTACATCTCTTAACCTTCCTCAATCATTGATCTTCTTGTTTATCCTCAATTGTTGATCTTCTCTCTCATGAGCCTATAAATACAACCCCTATTCCTCCATTTCAATCATCCAAGCTTTTAGTAAACTTACTCTGTAGAATTAATAGCATGCCTTTGGCACCCAAATTGATCTCCATAGCTTGTGATCACCCTTTTATTGTATTGAAGCTCATCTTCATTACAAGAGTTATCATAGCCATCTCTCTATTGTCATCTTGAAGAACAAAGCAAGGAAGTGTGCTTTCTGAGGGCTTCATTCACATGAAAGATCAATTGAGATTAGGTGAACAGTGGAAGCCACAAAGTAATAAGGTTTGCAAGGTTTGTTCTTTGTTTTAAATCTTGATTATTACAATTTCTATTGAGTTATTGGGTTATTATTAATCGTTGATATTTATCCACATTTTCCCCTAAGAGTCCATTCTACTCCTCAAATGATCTTTCTCCTCTGAAAAATATTTTGCCTCTCTAAAATTTACCCCCTCTACCTCTTTGTCTCTACTCATGCTTCTTGTTCAACTTTTCTTCAACTTTCAAGGCAAATTGATATGCTTCTTCCAATGATGTCATCCTCACCAAACTTAGTTCTTCTTGAATGTTCAATCTTAGTCCATTGATGTATCTTGCCACTTTCTCCTTGCTTTCTTCACTGTGTCATGTCCTTATGATCATCTTATGAAATTGTTCAGTATGCTCCTTCATAGATTTCTTCTTTTGTCTCAAGTTCAACAATCTTTTCAACAGTTCCAGTTCATAGTTCGTAGGTACAAACTGATTCTTCAACTTTGTCACCATTCTATCCCACTTTATGATCTTCTCTTTTCCTCTTCTGGTTCTATCCAGCTGTACTTCTTTCCACCAAATAGAAACATGTCCTTTCAACATAGTCTTTGCAAATTTCACCTTCTTTGGATCTTCAATTTCTTCATATTCAAAGTATTTTTCTAGGTCATTTATCCAATCAATCAGCTCTTTAGGATTCAAGTTGCCATTATAGTTCAGTACATCCACTTTAGGTCTTTTCCCAATCTTTGAAATAGCTCACAACATCTTTACTTGATCTAATTCTTCTTCTTCTCCTAGGGTTTCTTCATTTTGATCAACAGATTGAAATTCTACATCATCCTCACTTTTAACATTGGGTCAAGGTGTAAGTCCTCTTCTTCGATCTTCTTTAACAACATCCAAGCAAACTCACATTGTCTTCATCATTTCCATCATCTCATCTATTCTTGCAACCATAGTACCAACATCAGGTATTCTCCTCGGTGGCATCTCTTCCTAGAATCAAGTGTGACTGCCTTGGATTCAATGATCGGGCTACAAGGTGATAACTACCTCACGTTTAGTGATCAGTCAACAACACAAGTAGTCTACCTCAGATTTGGGAAATTTTTCACAACAAGATCTTACAGAATGCCTTTGCAAAATTTTGCTCAATTCACCCACTTCACTCCCAAAGGATTCAAACTTCACTTTGATACCACTTGGTGTAGTCACGATTAGGAGGGTCCACAAAGTGAACAGTCTAAAACATACAACAAGAGTAAACACAATGGAAACAACTCACAAATAGGATGCAAATGCAGATTTAGTCATTTAGTATATCAAAGATTCAAAATACAAACAAGATGGCAACATGCGAGCTCACAATTAAGGCTCACAAGCTAACCAACATAATAGAATGCTATCACAATAATCAAACACAAGGGATTCACACACCTTCAATACATGCCAAACAAGGTAGAAACATATGCCAATACACACACACACATATATGTGAATACCATAATCCAACAACATACATGTAGGGTTTAAATACATTCAGATACCAAATCCAAAGAAAGGATAGGATGAGTATACCAAAAGTAGGCTAAAGAGTGTCAATACGATCAAAACCAAATTATAGATAAAATCCCTGTCTTTCACATAAATTTTGAGTATTGACATACAAGCCAACATTCACCAACTCCTAGAGCGGTGACATGTTCTTTGCGACCAAAACCAGATCATAGATAGCATCATTATTTTGTCGTAGAAATATTATTACATTTTGATTACCGAATGTGATTATGGTTAAACTTATTTAAAACTCACACCCGTTATTTCCAACGATCACTTTGTATCGTGGCACATAGTAAGATCCCACTCCTTCATTATACTTATACATCAACCCTATGTCTAATGGACCAATTATCCAATTAGGTGTGGTACACAAACAAGTGAGTTAAGAAGGACATCACAAATTTCCTAGGAGCCTCAAGGTGAACATCGATCACTCACGTCACAAAAACTAGGGTCATCCTTCTTCAAGGAACCTGAAAATAGAAAAAGAGCATTCTTCCCCTAAAGGCATGCTTCCCAATGCAACTCTAAAATTAAAGATATGGGAGAATCCATCAATCCACATAACATGCAACATTTAGAATTTCCCAAAAATAAAATAAAATAATTTCAAGAATGTATAGGGTCCACCATTAACAGATCTTGAAGTATCCTTCCCCAAATTTTCAAACCAAAAATTCAACTTTCAAAATATAATGAAATTTAAAAATTTGAAAATACCCCCTTGCTCTAAATTAACCCAAAAACAATTTTTTCCATTCACATAATTTTTCCAACAAATTTTTTATAGGTGAAAATAGGGAAATTCATGTCATTTTTACGTTTTTTGATAAATTCAAAAATTGAAAATGCAAACATACCCTTTGGTGTCTAACCTACCCAACAAGACACTTTTGAAAAAAAATTGCAGTTTTTGAAAATTTTGACACGACCTTTGTTGAAAATTCAATTTTCCAAAAAAAATCCCACAACTCAAAAATTGAAATAAAAATTCAAATTCAAACTTAAACCAATAAAGGATTACCTTAATGTATGCAAATTTGGATTTCAAACAATGTCCCTTCAATCAACTTTTGGTTTCAGGCAATTTCAAGCATGCAAAATCTAATTCTTTGAAAGAGGGTTTGAAAATGAGTCTTTTCCTTCAATTTTTCTCCCAAAATCCCAACAATGCATTATGGAAATGAAATTACAAAGCCCCTTTTCTTTTATATGGTACTAATCAAGATTCGGCTTAACCCCAATTAACTTTCCCAAAGCTAATTTCACTAACACACTATCCCAAAACTAATATAATTCTTTTCAAATATAAATTTAATCTATTTCAATCAACAAGCAATTAATTAAATGCCTTTTTAAATAAAATATTTTCCAAACACCAAATAAATCATTTAAATGATTTTCTCCTATACTAGGAAATGATAACATAAATCAACAATTTTGAAAGATTCATAAATCATTTCACACATACCAAGCATAAGAAAAATCACAGAAGAAATAATTTAAACACAACCAAGAAGACATTTACAGGTCTATCGCAAGGGGGATCCAGAATCATAATCAATTCAGATGAGGTTTTTCACTGATTTAACAACACAAGGATGATGAGGTGAGATAGCTAAGCATCCTGTTTCATCTACTCCACATTTCACTCATTGGCCAATACCCGTAATTTCTTGCACACTCATTGCAAACATTACACGCATCTTCTCAAAACATAACAATAGCCAAATCAATGATAGAAATTATGTAAATAAATATTACTCATTTAAAAAGCTCATTTCAATTAAATCAAGTATTCTATGAATACAATCAAGATACAATAGGAATCAAATCTACCCACCTAGCATGTTATTAAATGAAAATAGTGAAGCAAAAACTTGAAATAATTTTAAAAACACACATATATGTCTATAAGAGTCTCATCGGTCTAAATATACACATTGAAAATCTAGATCAAACATTCGTATCGACTAGCAATCAACAATCTGCAATACAAAATATTATAACAAAATATCAATATGCTAAAGGCAATGAAGAGAAAGGCACAAATGCATGTGGGCATTACATCATAGTAGCTTCATTCTTGGTGATGTGTCATTGTTGTTTTTCCCTCTTCTCCCCCCTTTTCTAGGCTTCATTTTATATTTCCAATTCTTGCTTTCTTCTTGTCAAGTCTTCCGGATCCTCTTCAGGAGGGTCACTTAGTTGACTTGTAGGGTCACATAGGTGACCTCTCCGTAAGTTGTAGGGCTTCTTGGGTGACCAACTCTAGTAAAAGGGGTGACCCACTTCTTGAAAGGGGTGATCATATCATTTTTTGATGTGTAAAATAATTTCAATTTCAACTTTTCTTTTTTATTTTTAGCCTATTTTTCCTTGCTTCTTTTTCATGCTAACTCATCCTCTTCTTTCTTTCTTTCCATTTCAAACTATTGATCAAATCTTATCTCCTCAAATTTCTTTCCATTTTCTCCAGTAGCAAAGGATGGAGGCAATTAGGAAGTTCCTTGCTCTTTCTGATCATAAGAACTTCAAGGTATATCAGATGGATGTTAAGTCAACATTTCTAAATGGTGACCTAGAGGAAGAGGTCTATATTGAACAACCAGATGGTTTCTAGTTATCAAAAAATCTAAACATGGTGTACAAACTCAAGAAGGCTCTATATGGCCTTAAGCAAGCACCTAGAGCTTGGCATGCTAGTTTGGATAAGTACTTACTTTAGTAGGGCTTCAAGAAAGGTACTATAGATAGCAATATTTACATCAAGGAACAAGGAGACATGATATTGAAAGTTGCAGTATATATTGATGACATCATCTTTGGTAGAGATGATGATATGTGTAAGAGGTTTGTAGAGGAGATGAAGAAAGAGTTTGAGATGTCTATGATTGGTGAAATTTTTTCTTCCTTAGACTTCAAATTTCTTAGCTAGATGGTGGTATCATTATTTCTCAAGCTAAGTATGTCAAAGAGTTGTTTAAGAAGTTTGATATGGAAGATTCAAAACTAGTGAGTACTTCCATGGTAACTAGATGTCACTTGAGCAAAGATGATGAGTCTCTGAAGGTGGATCAAACTATCTATAGGTCTATGATCAGTGCACTGTTGTACTTAACTGCTTCTAGACTTGATATTATGCATACAGTATGTGTGGTTGCTAGATATCAAGCCAATCCAAATGAAACTCATGAGAAGGCAGTACAAAGGATATTTAGATACTTGAAAGGAATTTTGGACTATGGCCTATGGTATCTAGGAGGAAATAACTTTGATTTGAGTGCTTACACTGATGTTGACTAGGTTGGTTGTGTTGATGATTGAAGAAGTACAACTGGTGGTACTTTCTTTTTAGGAAGCATATTAGTTTCATGGAAGAGCAAGAAGCAAGATTTAGTGTCCTTATCTACTGTAGAGGTAGAGTACATTGTAGCAACATCTTGTTGTACACAAGTGTTGTGGATGAAGCAAACCTTGAAAGATATCAAGGTATTGTATGATGAGCCCATTCCTATCTTGTGTGACAATACACGTGCTATCAATATTTCCAAGAATACAGTGATGCATTCTAGAACCAAGCATATAGCAATCATGTATCACTTTTTGTGAGCAAAAGTTGCAAATAAGGAAGTGAAGTTCGAATAGTTTCCAACAAAGGATCAATAGTAGATATTTTCACAAAGGCTCTGGAAAAGGATACTTTTGAGGATAGATCCAACAAAGGTTAGGGGTAATCGCCCCTCCTTTATCTTGTTAGATGCATAGTGGTGCATCTGTCTAAGGGGAGTTCATGTTATATCTTGTTCCTGGACTAATGGTGACTACCTCTTAGGGGGAGAAGGTAGTGGTTGCTAATATTAGTGGGAGTTTGTTTTCTGCAATAAGAAGTGAGATGGTCTCTGATTGAGGCAGTGGTTTCCCTTTGTCCTTGATGCAAAGGGGGAGAGAGGCAAATATGTGTTTCCGTCAATGCTAAAGGGGAATATTGTTACACATATGGTTCCTAGGGTTTTCGTTGATGTCAACACTATCATGGTTGTGTGATGGTGTTCATGGTTGGATGTCATGTCTCATCCAACAAGAGAAGGGAGCCAGGTCGATGCAAGAAGTTGGGTCCACTTTTTGGCCAAAAAGTGGAAGTGTTTTCCCTAATTTTCAGAATTCATCACATTTGACCTGAACATTTGAGGCACTTAAAGATTGAATCTTAAAAAAAGTTAGTACTATGAAATGTAGTACTTGGAGTCTGGTTTCCAAATATGTAATTTATTTTAATACCCAGATGACACAAATTGATTTTCAATAGGCATTTCTAAAAAGCACTGTTTAAAAGTCATTTTTTTTACCATACCATGCATGTGTACGACCAACATAATTTGACCTAAATAAAAGTATTTTTCTAAATCCTTTTGGGGAAAGATGTGTACAATAGTGAAGTTTGATGAGAATATTTTTTTGTAATTTTTTTCCAAATATATTATTTTTTTAATTAATTTTTTATTGACCCTAATTGTTATTTTTAAAAACCCTCGTGTATGGCA
The DNA here is from genome assembly GCA_027924645.1 of Cunninghamia lanceolata. Taxonomy (NCBI): domain Eukaryota; kingdom Viridiplantae; phylum Streptophyta; class Pinopsida; order Cupressales; family Cupressaceae; genus Cunninghamia; species Cunninghamia lanceolata. The sequence goes on along the minus strand of BSBN01000068.1, from coordinate 13,498,732 downwards.
AAACTAATCATAATTTGAGAAAAACTAATCATAAAATGATTTTTTTTTCATTGCGTAAAAAATGATGTGTATATTGATGACATATAATTTTCTTTTCAAAAAACTTTAAAAATTAAAAGTTATTAAAAAAATACAAACACCTATCATTTCACGTTTTTGGACTAGTTTACCCATAAATTAGATAATAAATAGAAAAATAAGTCCAATTAAAAAAATTACATATTTGAAAACTAGACACTGTCATCTATAATGGGTTTTAATTTCATAAAAAAATTTAGACAAAAATGTCATCATCCATATAAGTAAACTCAATCTTTTCTCTTGTTCTGTACTTAGAAAAAAACTTGTAGGTCCAAGGCAAGGGGTTGGCTTATCATGCCTTTCCCAAACCTAAGCTTTTAGGAATGTGTACCTCTTCTAAAATGGGTAACCGTTCCTTTTGTGTGGGAAAAAAAAGTGTGCATGATTTTTTTCAAATTTGAATATCTATTTAGAAATGGGTACCCGTTTAATATCAGGCACTTGTTCCTAAATGGGTACCCGTTCCTAAGTGGGTACTCATTTAGGCTTGGGGACCCATTCCTAAATGGGTACCCGTTTCTTTTAAAATAGGTACCTGTTTCTGTCGGGATTCTTTTTTTGCCCACGACTTCCCCTCTATGTGGACCCAACTTCTTGCACTTACCCAGTCAAGAAAATATAGTTCATATTAATATGGGAATTACAAGCATGGAGATGATTAGATTCATTGCTGATGCTACTAATGGCCTGAAGTATGTATACTCCAAGTTCCATGATGATTGCATTACCGAAAGAGTGTTTTGTTGACCGATTGAAGACATTATTGTCTCTGTGAAGATGTTTTGTGTAGGACTTTGGAATGCTCTGTATTACTCTGCATTTGTAGGTATGGCCATGCGGTTCTAGAATTGTGTTCAAGATGTTGTGAAGGTGATAATTCCAAGTTTTTAGATCATTTGTCCTTCTGCTAGGAAATTTATGCATGATAGAGTACCAACATGTGTTCTGGCAAAGTATACCAGTGTTGAAGGCATGTTGGAATGCTCCACATTCCTCTGAAAATGAATGATTACCCTTGCGGTTTTGAGGACATGTTTATGGATGTGTATTACATGTTTCCTTGTAGTTTCAAGGTTCTTGGTGATTTGGAATTTAGTTTTTCATATGACAACATGTTGTAGTGTGTTTTAGATGACAAATTGTTCTCAGAGTTAATGACTGAAGATGTGCAGCATAATTATTTGATGTGTGGTGGCAAAGGAGTGTTTGGGGATGTTGTTGTTGATATATTGTCATTGATGTCAAAGTTGGATGTCAGTTGGCAAAAATGGCCAAAGAAGAACCCTTTGAGTTTTGCCCTTAGTCAACAAAAATGGCCAAGAAAAAACTTTGTGAATTTTTCCTTAGTCAGAAAAACGACTAATTGAGAACTATTTATATTTTTCCCTTAGTCAGAAAAATTAACCAAATCCAAACCTCTTTGTATTTTTCCTTAGTCAGCAAAAATGGCCACATTCAGAACTCTTTATATGTTGCTCTTTAGTCAGCAAAATTGGCCAAGATGGGAAGTCTTTTTAAATAAAAACTTAGAGGAAAGCAAGACTTATGTTATTGGCAAACTCTTCTATTTTTGAACTTGTTCTCAAGTTTAGTTTTTCTCTGATTCATTGATAGAAGGGTAAGTGTCCTTTGTTGAGCACCTTTTCGAAGATAAGCTAAGTCTAGTGTTGTTGGCAAAATAATATTATTGGTAAAGTTCTCAAGATCTATTTTTCACTGATTTACTAAAAAAGTAAAAGGAATCTTCTCAAAGCTTAAGTTGAGAAGGCGATTAGGAAACTATCTTTCATGAACTAGGTTGGAAGTTTGATATTTCGCTGATTTGTCAATAGGGCGACAAGTGGCACTCAAAGTCAAAAGTTCATGGTTTGACCAGTTCACCGATAAGAGAGAAAATGTTGAAGAAAAAGACTTAGTCCGAAGAATGACTTAGTCGAGGAAGTTGTTATTTCTTGAACTCATTCAGAAGTTCATATATTCTCCGATTCACTGACTAGGCAATAAAGAGAGTGTTGAAGACAAAGATAGAGTTTATGGTGTTGTGGTTTCACCGATAAAGGTGATAGAGACTCTCAAAAGTCAAAAGTTTATGTTTTGACTAGATCACCGATAAAGGCAATAAGGTAAAGTTTAAAGAAATGAACTTTTGCCAGTATAAGGAAAAAGGTGACAGTTCAAAAATCATGGAAATTGTTGATAATCTTGACAAGTGCCAAAGTGATCCCATAGAGATTCAAAAGCATTAGGGTGGCATTTGTTTAGGCAACTATATTTTAGTTTTTTAGTATTTTATTTTTTACTTTTGTCTACATCCTAGTAATTGGCATTTTTGGAGGCCTTCAAAGTGGAATTTGAGCAGTAGCCATAGGCAAGGGTCGATACAACTCAATCTATCTCTTCAAGAGATCTTTCCAATGAGTCCAAAATATCTAGATTTTGACTAGCTGGCTAGAAGTTATGACCCCGCCTAGTGGGGTCCTGAATTTAGTAGTTTTTTTAAATTTTAAAAATTTTGAAAATTTGAATTTTAGTAGTTTTGTCACCTTCCAACTATCCATTTCAAATTCTATGCATAAGGTGACCTTTCACATTCTTTCTCATTGTATGTAATCAACTTTTGATGCAATAAGAAATCCTCTTTGGTTGCCTACAACTTTTTACAAGTCCTACACATTAAGCAATTTGTCTATTTTCACAATACCACAGACTCAACGCTAGGTATTGTTATCTGAATTGTCCATTAAAATTTAGATTAGTGGTATTAGAGAGCTTCATTCTTGTATGTCACATCATACATGGTCTAGTTATGAAAGGTTGGGATTGCAGACAAGAGACCCATCAGATTACTTACCCTTGAGACACACACAACTGAAGCTGGGAGAACAAGGAGATGGATTTGACCATTTCAAGTAGTTGGTACAAGAAGCTTTGGAAAAGCAATGTGAGGATATGATGATTGAATTCTCTTAAATTCTCTAATGAAATCATCAACCAGAAGATGCAGCTGGAGCACCATTTCATGGTCACACCCCATTCAAGGTACAAGTAAATTTTGACATTCCAAATTTTGAAGGAAAAATTAATGCAGATGATGTTGATGATTGGCTATCAAAACTAGAGAAATATTTTTCTATAAACCACTTCATAGATGTTGAGAAAGTAACCATTGCATTCCTCAAAGTTGAGGAGCATGTCAAACAATCCGGGGAGAATAGACTACTATCTAGAGATAATGGCCTTAACAGCAAAGGATTTGAAACGTTGGAGCATGATAATCCCACATGGGGAGAATTTTTGGAATACATTAGGGAGGAATAATACCCTAAAAATTCATATGAGAAGTACATACAAATACATCCCATGCACTTTCTGCAAAATTGGGAATCCGTGACATAGAAAAGCATTGGGTATTGAAATATCATAGTGGGCTTCATCAGTATATTCAGACAGAAATAGATTTCTTACATATTGAGACCTTGAGTACCACCTTCAAATGTGTAATAAAGATAGAGGAGAAATTCAAACAAAAGGGCAAGACAGATTATTCCTCAAACAATAAATTCAAGGGTGAAGGTGGTAACAAATTTGGTGGGAAACAAACTACCAAGGACTTCTCCTCACAAACCTCATCAACAAAAAATAAAGGTAAGCATAATATGTGGTGTGAATTCAATAAGAGCCCTAGTCACAACACTAAATACTATCGTTCCATGAAGACTTTGTTGGCGGAAATCTATTGAGGAGAGACACAACAGGAGTCGCTGCCTACAAATCCTTGTGAACAAAATGATGGTGAACAAATCATTAAGGCTGACCCACATGCCTTAGTTGCCACTACCAAAGTCATGCCCCGTGAAGATGATGAACTCTTGTTCCACTCGCAGATGTGGGTAAACAGAAAGGCTCTTCATTTCATTGTTGATAGTGGAAGCTAAAAGAATTTGATTTCTACTGAAACTATGAAAAGATTGAATCTACAGATAACACGACATCCATAGCCATATCATATGGGATGGGTAAGTCAAGGACAAGACATTCTGGTGAATAAATAGTGCCACTTACCTCATTCTATCAAGCCATTCAAAGATGAAGTAATATGTGATGTGGCACCTTTGGATGTATGTGATGTATTAGTGTGGAACCCATACATGTACAAGTGCCATGGTGTCTATGAGTCAAGGCCACATAATGTCACCATCAAGTTGGGAGAAAAGAGGTATCGAATACCTAAGGTAAGACCTATAGAACCAGTATCTTTGATTACTGCAAAACAATGTAAGCGTTTGAATGCTCACACTAGAAAATCTATCCTACTAATGGTTTGACCTAAGGAGGTGAGGTCCGTTGTGGCCAACAGTCATACCAAAGTGTCTACTACCGCAACTGAATAGAAATAGATGGAGAAAATATTGTCAACATATTAGGATGTATTTAAACAATTCACCAATAGGGGTACCACTACATTGCCATGTCAAGCATTGGATTGATCTAATTCTAGGGACACTATTTCCAAATGGGCCATTGTACAAAAGGTGAGTTTTGGAGAATGAAGAAATCAAGTCACAGATTCAAGAGTTGATCAAGAAAGGGTAGATTCACCCAAGTGCTTCACCATGTGGAAGTCCAATTGTTTTGGCCAAAAAGAAGGATGGAACATGGAGACTTTATATTGATTATTGGGTTCTCAATAAGATCACTGTGAAGAACTGATATCCACTCCCTCGCATTGATTATTTTCTAGACCAACTTAGGGGGCAAAACATTTCACCAAAATTGAACTGAAATCTAGATATCACAAAGTCCCAGTTGAGCCATTAGATTTGTGGAAGATTGCTTTCAAATCCAAGCAAGGGTTGTTTGAGTGGCTAGTCATGCCTTTTGGCTTGACTAATGCCCCTGCCACGTTCATGAGATTGATGGATGATGTCCTCAGACCATTCATTGGTTCTTTCATTTTCATCTATTTAGATGGCATACTCATCTTCATTAAAACATGGAGTGACCATCTGCAGCATGTTCAGCAAGTGCTTTCAACCTTGCAACAACACAAGCTATATGCTAACAGAGATAAGTGTTCTTTTGGTATGGAGAGTATTCAATATTTGGGATAAATTGTGGATAGAAGGGGTGTTCGTGTGGACCCTAAAAAGATACAGGTTCTCAAGGATTGGCCATTTCCCGAAATTCTCACAGAACTTCGTAGCTTCTTGGGTCTAGCCAATTTCTATTGGAGATTTGTACTTGGTTTTTCACATTTGGCATGGCCTATGAATCAGGAACTAATAGGAGGACCAAGGGAAAAATTCTTCTGGACAGAGGTACAATAAAAAGAATTCATGGAGTTCAAGAGGAGGCTATGTTCTACACCAATATTGGCACTTCTAAATTTGCAACAATCTTTTCAAATTGAAACAGATGCTTCAGACTATGCACTAGGGGCAATTCTCATGCAGCACAGGAACCTACTTGCCTACCATATTGAGACTTTGTCTAACACAGTGTGTAAGTACCCCACCTATGACAAGGAGTTGTATACTATTGTGTAGGCCTACAAACAATGGAAACACTACATTCTGGGGAAGGAGACTATCATTCACAGGGATCATAAACCTCTATAATTTCTACAAACACAAGGAAAGCTATGGAATGATAGGAATCAAAGATGGTCTACCTACTTGCAACAATTTCATCTCAATATCTGGCACAACAAGGGAGCTACTAACAAAGTTGTAGACTGTTTGAGTAGACCTCCGATCACAGCCATAACAATGGTATTGGATTCTTGTGGCCACCACACAATAGATTGGCCTCAGTTGTATGGCATAGATCCTAATTTTTCTGAGATCTATAACAATCTAGCAGAGGGAAAACAAGCCACTGATTTCTACTTGAAGGATTGGATTCTTTGTCACATGGGACACATATGTGTTACAACCAACGAGTGGTAAAAGATGATATGGGAGGCACATTAAAGCCATGTTGCAGGACACTTCAGGGTGGAGAAGACTATAGTTTTACTTCATAGGTATTTTTATTGGCCCAAATTGAGACATGATGTCATTTTATATATCCGAGCTTGTATTGCTTGTGCCATTGCAAAGCCTGCCAATCATAAACAAGGATTGTATACACTTCTTCCAGTCCCTGCACAACCTTGGCATTTAGTTTCAATAGATTTCATGTCCAAATTACCTTCTACCAGAAGTGGGCATGATTATGTATATGTGGTGGTAGATAGGTTTTCAAAAATGGCTATCATAGTGGCTTGCAAGAAAGGAGTCTCTGTGGAAGAAACTACCAAGCATTTCTTTGAGAATGTTTGGGTACACTTTGGATTGCACAAACCATCATATCTAGAAGGTATAGTAGATTTCTTAGCAATTTTTGGTTAGCACTTTGGGCCTTGATGGACACAAAGTTGACAAAATCCACTGCCTTCCATCCCCAAACAGATGGGTAGACTAAGGTGGTGAATTGGATGATCATTCACATTTTGTAGATGTATCATTCCAAACATCCTTGGACTTGGGATGAAATCTTGCCATATGTACAACTTAGTTACAATTGAGCACTATATGGTTCCACAGGGCACAATCCATTTAAGGTATGTCTTAGCTACCAAGCATTGACTCTAATTGATTTAGCACTGCCAACAATGTTGAGTGACCCATCAACACATTCAGAAAAAGAGGCAGACATGATAACTAAGTTTGTGGAGAAGATACACCATATTCGGCAACAAGTCCATGGGATACTACAATTTAGTGATCAGAAATACAAGGACAAACATGATCAACATCGTACACCTCATCAATTTAGGTGGGGACAAGGTTTGGCTTCATATTGAAAAAGAAAGACTTTAAGGGCCTCATAAGAAACTCTGTCCTATTTGATATGGTCCATACACCATCATCAATCTAGTTGGTGAAAATACTTTTGAACTCAATCTGCCATCTTTTCTTGGACTACATCTTGCTTTCAATGTTGAATTATTGCATCCATATTTTCCACCATTGTTGGACACTTTAGATGTTACAGAACATATAAGTTGCTTAGAGTTAAATTCAAATGCTATTGCCCCTCTCACATGTGATTAGATTACTAATGTTGTGGTGAAAACGTTGAAGAAACAATAGATTCCTCTCTATCGGGTGGTATAGGTAGGATAACTTCCACATCAAGGAAAATGGTTCACTAAGGACCAGATTGAGAAGAAATTTCCTCATCTGCTACAATACATAGGTTCAATGGGGCCCATTGCCTCTCAAGGGGGAAGAAATGATCCCACAGAGATTTAGAAGCATTAAGGTGGCATTTGTTCAAGCAACTATATTCTAGTTTTTTAGTATTTTTTTTCTAGTTTTGTCTACACTCTAGTAATTGGCATTTTCGGAGGCCTTCGGAGTGGAATTTGGGGTCAAGACTTTCATATGTTTCTTTGAGCGATAGCCATAGGCAAGGTCCGACGATCTAGCTCTTTAGGAGATCTTTCCAATGAGTTTGAAATGTCTAGATTTTGACTAGTTGGATAGAAGTTATGACCTTGCCTAGTGGGGTCCCAAATTTAGTAGTTTTTTAAAATTTTGAAAAATTTGAAATATTAAATTTTAGTAGTTTTGTCATCTTCCAACTATCAATTTCAAATTCTATGGATAAGGTTGTTGGATCTAGGGCATACAACTGAGAGGGGGGGTGAATCAGTTGTATAGAACTTGTTCTATTTCAAACACTTTATTCTCTGTTGTTAGTTAGCAGCATATCAAATAATCATTCATGGAAGCATAATATATAAACATGAGAGCAGATAAGCATCAACACATTGAACACCAAGATTTTGACGTGGAAAACCCGGTTAAGGGAAAAACCACGGGGTGATTAACCCAAGAATTATTCTCTGTTAGAAGAATAAAGAAAAATGAATGGCACATGCCAATAAGGGCTCACTGCCCGAGCACACTGCTCACAAAGAGGCCCACTGCCTACAAGGAGACACACTGTCTACAAAGTGATAAAAATCACAGTCTTGAACTGGAGAATGACATCTCTACCATGTCCGGATCAGTTCCAATTAAGCCCAACAATCTCTGCTCTGCCTTTCGCACCTTTCTTCGCTATATCATACTCATCCACATACCTCACCTTGAAATGAACTCACAAACCGTTATTTATACAAGACATCAACTTAGGAACAAACATCTAAGTCGGCAAACAACCATAGGAGTATCCGCAAGATGAATAACACATCCGGTCGGCCATCACAAGAACATTCGCAGGATGAACAACTCATCCGGTCGTCTAAACAGAGCAATAACTTCATCCGGAAGAATAACTTCAATTCCGGGCTCTACCATCAATGCAGACCAACAACACAACCTAAACATGATCCAAGAACCTTCACAAGCCTGTCTGAATGTCCGGATACATCCGCACTTCCTCTGCTTACTGGGATCTCTTGTCTTCCTCATCCAGAACTTCAAGAACACAGTCTGTCGCCACTGTCATAATGCAAGAGGTACTTCCGGACCTCCAAATCACACACAAATCAGGATGACACATCAAGAGGACATCTCAAACACTCCTTCCAATCCGCAGATTATGATAATACAATTCCGGACCTCACCGGACCTTTTTGTGATCCTCTGTCACCTCCGGATACTTGCCGGACCCGGTTCTATACCGGCAGCCATAACTCCTTCAGATCTTCATGCGGACCTCTGAAATCTTAACTGTAGCATCTCAAGACTCATATCTACTAACCCTTTAATCCGCATCCTCCGGTTCTCATCCTATACAGTAATTTTACCTTCTTCTCATCACTGTTCTTCACTGTTCCTGACTGAGGCTAATTTTCTCAATATCCTCAGCACAAAGCTCATCAAATCCTTCTTGTCAATGCAGTATGAGTATGTTGACATCAATGACAACACTGGCTCACCTCATACTTGCAACAATCTCCCCCTTTGTCATTGATGGCAACATATGATGTGAAAAACCATCAAGACAAGAACTTCTCTTTTCTGTCACAGCTCCCCCTATCAACCACTTGTTTTTCACATGTCTTCTCTCCCCCTTTGACATCAATGGCAAAGGGCTCATACTTGCAACTCTCATGCATCAGAATAATACCAGCTGCTCCCCCTTAGTTGCAGCTCCCCATTAGTCCGGATCACAAGATATGACTGTGATAGCCACCGGACTGATGCACATCAGTGCATCTTAGTTCATCACCGGAGGGGCCATGACCCCTAACTTCTCCCGGAGATATTCAAAAGAGTCCTTGGGAAGAGGTTTTGTAAAGATATCTGCAATCTGATCCTTGGAGGGAACATACTCCAATCTGACTTCTTCCTTGTTTACTTGTTCTCTCAAAAAGTGAAATTTGATAGATATGTGCTTAGTCTTAGAATGCAATACCGGATTCTTGGAAATATTAATTGCACTTGAATTATCACAGAAAATTGTAATAGGCTCCTCATATTCAACTTTGATGTCTCTTAGCATCTGCTTCATCCACAAGATTTGAGTGCAACTACCTGCTGCTGCAATGTATTCTGCTTCAGTTGTAGACAGAGATATTGCATCTTGTTTCTTGCTTAGCCAAGAAACCAATCTCTTCCCCAAAAAGAATGCTCCACCACTAGTGCTCTTCCGGTCATCCACATCTCCTGCCCAATCTGCATCTGTGTAAGCATGAAGAGAGAAATCCGGATCTCTAGGATACCATAGACCATACTCAACTGTTCCTTTCAAGTATCTAAAAATTCTTTTGATTGCCATAACATGAGATTCTCTAGGATCAGCCTGGAATCTTGCCACAAGACCAACAGCCTGCATTATATCTGGTCTAGTTTGAGTGAGATACAACAATCCACCAATCATTGATCTATACTTTGTTTGATCTGCCTTTGGAGAATCATCTTTGCTTAACTTACATCCGGTTGCCATAGGAGTGTTCATAGGCTTTGAGTCTTCCATACCAAATTTCTTTAACAATTCTTTCACATATTTGGTCTGAGAAATGAAGATCCCTTCTTTTGTTTGAGTAATTTGCAGACCCAAGAAGAAATTCATTTCACCAAGCATAGACATTTCAAACTCACTTTTCATCTGATTTGCAAAGGTTTTGCACATACTATCTCTTCCTCCAAAAATGATATCATCCACAAACACTTCAACAATCAGAATGTTTTCATGATCAATTTTGAAATATAAGTTACTGTCAGCAGTACCTTTGTTGAATCCAATCTGCACAAGATGCTTATCCAACCTTTCATACCATGCTCTTGGGGCTTGCTTCAATCCATACAAAGCTTTCTTCAACTTGCAGACCATATCATTATTATCAGACAATTGAAATCCATCCGGTTGTTCAATGTAGACTTCTTCTTCCAGATCACCATTTAGGAAGGCAGACTTGACATCCATCTGATATACCTTGAAGTCTTTGAAGGCAGCAAATGCAAGAAGTAATCTGACTGCTTCAATTCTTGCCACCGGAGCAAAAGTCTCTTCAAAGTCAATTCCTTCTATTTGAGAGTAGCCTTTGCAGACCAATCTAGCTTTGTTTCTGATTACTTCACCAGCTTCATTTAGTTTGTTCCGGAAGACCCACTTGGTTCCAATTACATTCCTGTCTCTAGGTCTGGGAACAAGATCCCAAGTATGATTTTTCTCAATTTGCATCAGTTCATCTTCCATTGCCTTGGTCCAGTTTTCATCATTGCAGGCTTCATTTATTGTTTTAGGTTCAATCTTTGAAATCAGACAACATTCATTCTGATCTTGAGCAATATTCCTTCTAGTTTGTACACCTTTGCTTCTGTCACCTATGATCTGATCTTCAGAGTGATTCAGTCTTACATACCTTGGAATTTTGGGAGTATCCAGTACTGCTGTTTCTTGATCAGGCTCATTCAAACCTAACTCTTCTTCCTGATTTACCGGATCAGGCTGACTCTGTCTCACCTGAGAGGATTGAGGTCCTTGAACACTATCTTGGTCATCTTCATCAAACTCATAAAATCTTGAAGGCTTCTCAATTCCTTCATCAACCTTTACATTGGTGCTTTCTATCATCTTCCTCAATCTCTTATTGTAACACCGGTATGCTTTGCTTTGAGTGGAGTAGCCCAAGAAAATTCCTTCATCACTTCTAGCATCAAACTTTCCTAGATCTTCATCTCTTTTAATATAACACTTGCTACCAAATACTCTGAAATATTTCACAGTAGGAGTGATGCCAAACCAAAGTTCATAGGGGGTCTTACCGGTGTTGTTTCTGATTTGAACTCGATTGAGAGTGTAGACTGCAGTGCTGATAGCTTCTTTCCAAAACATTTGAGGAACATTTGCTTCCAACATCATTGTCCTAGCAGCTTCCTGGATGGTCCGGTTCTTTCTCTCAACTACTCCATTCTGCTGTGGAGTCTTAGGAGCAGACAACTGTCTCCTTATACCCTGTTTCTCACAAAAATCAGTGAATTCACCAGATGTAAATTCACCGCCTCTATCAGATCTTAGACACTTTAGTTTCAATCCGGTTTGATTCTCCACCATAGCTTTGAAGATTTTGAACTTCTCAAAGGCTTCTGATTTTTCTTTTAGAAAGGTAACCCACATCATCCGGGAATGATCATCAATTAACAACATGAAATATCTATCACCTTGCAGACTCTTGATTCTTGTTGGTCCACATAGATCAGTATGTACTAATTCCAACAATCCGGTAGAAGACTGATGTTTGCTTTTAAAAGAGACTCTGCTTTGTTTGCCTAACTGACATTCTTTACACACACTATTTGTAGGTTTTATCAATTTTGGAAGATCTCTCACAGCCTGAGTATTGCTTATCTTGATGATGTTATCAAAATTTACATGACACATTCTTCTATGCCATAACCAACTCTGATCAATTTGAACAAACAAACAACTTTTATTTGAACCAACCAGATGAAAGATGTTACCTCTTGTCTGAGTACCGGATGCAATTTCAGTTCCGGAGCTTGTAAAGATTCTGCATTTTCCATTCTTGAACCGGAGATCATAGCCTTTGTCCACTAACTGACCAACACTGAGAAGATTGTGCTTCAATCCTTCAACATACAGTACATTACCTGTTTTGCTCTTACCATCAAAGGAAATAGTTCCCCTACCTCTGATTCTGCCAGCAGAATTGTCACCAAACTTTACCATTCCTCCTTCATATCTTTCCAAGTCTAAGAACTTATTCTTGTCACCAGTCATATGGTGAGAACATCCACTGTCAATAACCCAATCATCCTTTTCTTCCACTTGAGCAGCCAAGGCTTTTTCAACAACTTTGTGATTGACAGATTCAGAGAGCAAGGAATCTTCTTCCTTGATGGCTATAAACACCCACTCATTTCTGGATTTGCTTCCTGGATCTGATTCATCATCTGTTACTCCTTCATTGTCATCTTCTTCATGAACATAATAGCAATTCTTTTGAAACCTTTGTCTGTGAGTATTAGATCTTGCAGATCTCTCCGGACATCTTGAGGCAAAATGACCAATCTTATTGTAGTTGAAACACTTAAAAGGTAGTTTTCCTTCATACTTACCGGATCCTCTGGGCAGTCTCTTTGCAATGAGGGCTTCAAGTTGAGCTGTTTCTGCTTCTTCTTCTTCCATGTCTCTTCTTGCTTGATCATACCATGACATTTTCCTTGATGAGTTTTCACCCGGATCAAATCTCTGTTTGCCTTTCACATAGGCACTGGCTTTAAAAGTAGATTCAGTCTTGGGTGGATCATCTCCAAACTCGGTCATTTCAAATGCAGCTAGTTTGCCAGCCAGTTGTTCTCTTGTGACAGTTGTGTGGGCTCTGAATTCATCAATGGCAGCAACTTTGATTTTGTAGGCAGCAGGAAGGGATCTTAGGATTTTGCAGACAATCTCATTTTCATCTAGAGTTCCACCAGCATTTCTGATTCCACATACCAGCTCATTTACTCTTGGCATAAAGGTAGTAATGTTTTCATCATCTCTCATTTTCAATCTTTCAAATTTCCCTTTCAGACTTTGCAACCTTGCACTTTTGACAAACTCATCCCCTTCATACAGAAGTTCCAGTTTAGTTAGGATCTCATATGCAGTTGGTAGGTCAATGACATTCGAGAGATCTGAGTCATTCAATGCGCTTAGAAGAGCTTCCTTGGTCCGCAGATTGTTTTCAGATTCTGTGGTTTCATCTGGAGTTGTCGGACCACCTTGTGGGGGTATATATGGTTTTGAAATCATAGCCAAGTATGCTTTTCCCATACATTCCAAATGACACTTCATGCGACCTTTCCAGAGAGTGAAGTTGGTTCCATCGAACTTCGGACTATCCTTTTTGTATGACGACATCCTGGATCACCTCAAGCGGTTAAGCTCCTATCAGAGGAACTTAGCTCTGATACCAATTGTTGGATCTAGGGCATACAACTGAGAGGGGGGGGTGAATCAGTTGTATAGAACTTGTTCTATTTCAAACACTTTATTCTCTGTTGTTAGTTAGCAGCATATCAAATAATCATTCATGGAAGCATAATATATAAACATGAGAGCAGATAAGCATCAACACATTGAACACCAAGATTTTGACGTGGAAAACCCGGTTAAGGGAAAAACCACGGGGTGATTAACCCAAGAATTATTCTCTGTTAGAAGAATAAAGAAAAATGAATGGCACATGCCAATAAGGGCTCACTGCCCGAGCACACTGCTCACAAAGAGGCCCACTGCCTACAAGGAGACACACTGTCTACAAAGTGATAAAAATCACAGTCTTGAACTGGAGAATGACATCTCTACCATGTCCGGATCAGTTCCAATTAAGCCCAACAATCTCTGCTCTGCCTTTCGCACCTTTCTTCGCTATATCATACTCATCCACATACCTCACCTTGAAATGAACTCACAAACCGTTATTTATACAAGACATCAACTTAGGAACAAACATCTAAGTCGGCAAACAACCATAGGAGTATCCGCAAGATGAATAACACATCCGGTCGGCCATCACAAGAACATTCGCAGGATGAACAACTCATCCGGTCGTCTAAACAGAGCAATAACTTCATCCGGAAGAATAACTTCAATTCCGGGCTCTACCATCAATGCGGACCAACAACACAACCTAAACATGATCCAAGAACCTTCACAAGCCTGTCTGAATGTCCGGATACATCCGTACTTCCTCTGCTTACTGGGATCTCTTGTCTTCCTCATCCGGAACTTCAAGAACACAGTCTGTCGCCACTGTCATAATGCAAGAGGTACTTCCGGACCTCCAAATCACACACAAATCAGGATGACACATCAAGAGGACATCTCAAACACTCCTTCCAATCCGCAGATTATGATAATACAATTCCGGACCTCACCGAACCTTTTTGTGATCCTCTGTCACCTCCGGATACTTGCCGGACCCGGTTCTATACCGGCAGCCATAACTCCTTCAGATCTTCATGCGGACCTCTGAAATCTTAACTGTAGCATCTCAAGACTCATATCTACTAACCCTTTAATCCGCATCCTCCGGTTCTCATCCTATACAGTAATTTTACCTTCTTCTCATCACTGTTCTTCACTGTTCCTGACTGAGGCTAATTTTCTCAATATCCTCAGCACAAAGCTCATCAAATCCTTCTTGTCAATGCAGTATGAGTATGTTGACATCAATGACAACACTGGCTCACCTCATACTTGCAACAAAGGTGACCTTTCACATTCTTTCTCATTGTATATAATCAACTTTTGATGCAATAAGAAATCCTCTTTGGTTACTTGCAACTTTTTACAAGTTTTGCACATTGAGCAATTTGTCTAGTTTCACAATACCATAGGCTCAACACTAGGTATTGTTATCTGAATTCTCCATTAAAATTTAGAACACAAAGTTCATGAAAGATGGTTTTCACCAATAAAAGGAAGTGGACCAAGAGTTCAAAGAAAGTGATTTTTTATGATAAATAAGGAAACATGACATGGTTCAATATAAGTTGATTTTTTCGATAGAAGGAAAAAAGAAATAGAAATGAAAAGTTCAAAGGATGAGCTTTTTACCGATAAAGATAGATTTCATCGACCAGAAAAGTTTTGAAAAAGTAATCTTCGTCGATAGAGAAGAGATAGAGACAAAGGCAGATAAAGTTTGAAAAAAGACAAAAGTAGCTGATAAAGAGAATAAAGAAGGTAACTTAGAAAGTTTAGAAAGTTGGAAAATCACTGATAAAGGGTTGAAAACCAAAAATCAAGAAATGATAAAGTTAATTATAGAAGAGAAGAATAAATGACTAGATTAGTTGCATGATTTCAGGATGCAAAATTAGTGTGAATAACAAGTGAATGCATGGATATAGTATTGAAGATGACAATAGGGTTAAACATGCAAAGCTAGAGTGTTTTTCATGAATACGACTAAAGTGTTCACATGCACACGACTGGAGTGCAAGCATACAAATGGGTGAGTTTAAGTGAAGTATTCTGATCATGCCAAAATTAGAAGTACATTGCATACATGCAAATGGTGAGTATATGTAGAGTTAATTACATATAAATATAAGCAACTGGATATAGAATAATGTTACTGTTATAGAGATGAATTGATGTAGGCGTGAGTAGAATTAAGGTGCAGAGCAAATTTGGGTGAGCAGAGTGAGAGGAGAAGAGATTGAATTAAAAGGTGCAATTGAGGTTGATGAAGAACCAAAGGGATGCATACATGAATGTGTAAAAATTCAGTAAGATCATTGCCTATTGTGGATTGAGTTGGTGCTCGGATCAGGGGATTGTAGTCTCCTTAAGGTTGGTGCTCTTAAATAAGGGATTTGGTGATTCCTTAGAGTTGGTACTCTTAAATACTATAATTGAAGGTATCATTTGTCAGGCTAGATTAGGATGGTAGATCCTAGTAGCTTTTTCTCACCATGGTTTTTCCCACATTGGGTTTTCCATGTAAATCTAGTGTTCTTGTGTCCATGCTTTCTTATTGTTGATATTACTACATTGAAAGTTAATTTGATATGAATACTAGAGGTTTGAAGTTTTAGGTTTTATTGACCTACTAATTCACCCCACCTCTCAGTAGATTTCTTGTGTTCTAACAATTGTATGAGTCATGTGGACTCATCTAGAATGTTTCACAAGGATCTTTCTTGTTTCTTATACCGCACAAGGTTTTCAACTTGATGTGCTTGTTATACTTCAAGTCTTCATGTGTTTTTGTTACATTTGTCCTATTTCCAAATGAGTAGAGTGTACATATGTAATTCTTTGGTGTTTGAAGCTATGAAGGATGTTTTGGACTTGGTTAAGCAAGTGTTGGGGTCCGCAAGGCTTGGATTGTCTGCTGGTGTAACATGTGGTTTTACTTAGGACCTATCTTTTACACATTTCATATTGTGTGTTGTTTGATCAACATGTAAATGTATTTTTCATGTTGTATTAGCTGACAAGCAATGTAATCAATGTAATATCATGTATAAATAGTGAATCAAATTGAGTAACATGAGGTGTGATTGCAAATTAATTGAAAATCTCACAAGTAGAGAAAAGGTATAATGAATGCAATATTGATGAGCGACTGAAGGAGAAAGAACATAAGTTATTGATGTTGTCCAGATTCATCTTGATGACTTATATGTGATAGTAATCAAGTGCAGAGTGTGTCTAACTAATCAGATCATCATAAGAAAGTGTGAAGAGATAGAAGTGCAATCATCAAAGGTGTGAGTTTCAATGTCAGTTTTCATATAGTAGAAAGGTTGTCATACTATAATCTTTTGTAAATTTGTTTTCAATTCAAGGAGTATTATCTTCCTTAGGAGTGACCCTAAAACAATGTCTTTAGGGAGTAGTGATTTCCTTGGGAGTGACCCTAAATCAATGTTATTTAGGGAGTAGAAGCTTCCTTGGGTTGTAGCCCTAAAACAAAGTTGTTATTTGAGATTCATATATTGTGAGTTAATCCTCATTAGGGATTTTCCCTTCTAGGGTTTTCCACATATATCTAGTGTTATGTGTTGATGTGCATTGTGTTAATCTTTCATGTTCATGCTAATGCTAGAATGATTAAGTTTTAATATACTCCAGATAAGTTGAAGTTGTTACAATTGAAGATTGATTAGATAATGATTCAGCCCCCTCTTTGTATCTTGGTGTGTTCAATAGAATACACTTTTTTCTAGGATCATCTCTATTGTCCAATGGATCCATAGCCTTAACCTTTGCCATGGGTGTCACCACCTACATACAACATAAGCAACCAACCTTTTCTATCTAGCAAAAATTGTGGGCTTCTACTACTCAATCCTGGCATTTCATTTTATATATGTAGGTAATGAATGCTTTCAACCATGTTGGTGCTATTCATTCTAAGGCACTAATAGTTGGAAAATATTAATTGAAATTTCTCCTTGCTTTCCACTTGTACAAGGGTGCTGGCACAATAATAGGTTACACTTTTTGGGACATCCTAATTTTTGCTGAAACCACATATTTTTAGAAAATATAATGATCTAAGCCTTGAAAGGTTCCATTTAAAAGATTTTAATTGAAGAGAGTTTGATCAAACCCCCTTGGATAGAACTTCGCAAGTTTTAAACCATACCTATAATGGAGTCTCCTCTATACCTATCAAAATGCTAATAAAAAACCACTTTTGATTTACCTTTTAGGGGATCAAATGAATTCATTCAAAATTTATGTTTTGTATGTAGTCCTTATTATAAGCTTCCCAAAAAGTATAATTTTAATATATTTAATTTGATTATTATATTTATTTTTTATTTCTTGTGAATGTAGGTTTTTTAATGAACATCAAGGTCTTTGTTTCACACATATGAGAAAATAGGAAAATAGAGGAAAAAAATTCTAAAAACTACATGTCCTCTAGGTATTGATGCCCTTATTCCAACAAAAAAAAGAATTCTAATACATACAAAAAAAGTTATGTTGGACATAATACACCTATGTCTAAATTATAATTGGTTTGAATTGAAAACTTAATTTAAAAAAAAAAAATTAACAAAACATTATGAAACCAAATGCATCCTCTAGATATCGGTGTTACCAATCTAAATTTAAAAGAATCAAAATTTTATCCTTTGTAGAAAAAAGTTATGTGTGATAGAATACACATCACTTTAAAAAATGTTGTTTACTATTAAAATATAGTTATCAGAGGAGACACAAAATTTTTTACAATTTAACTCTAATTTTTTTAAAATATAAATATTTAGAATCTACAAAAAAAATCTCACAAATCACTAGTTCGCATCATCTTCAAATTCCTAACGGTTTAGTAGCTATAGGTGTTAGAAAGTGACGATTTAGTTCAAAATGTTGATTTCAATGTCAAGTTTGGCCAAAAAGTGTAACCCATTATTGAGGGATGACCCACAAATGAAGTTAGAGGGTAGCATGAGTGGGCAAGATTATTTGAATCATCTTGCATTGCTCTAGTAAAGCTCATGCCATATTTGGATTGTTGGCATGGAGCGAACAATTGAAAGTCACTCTCCTTTATATTTATCATTGGATCATTAGCATGAGAAGTACCATTTCATGAGGCTCTAGTGGAGCTAGTTGATATGGACCAACCCATATCAAGATCATTTTTTTACATTCTAAAAGTACCATACCTTGATCTTTAATGTAGGGTTTTCTATTAGAATGATTGATTGTAGCCCCAAGTCTATCACATAATAGAACACTTTTTGCCACTATGTTTATGCAATTAAGCTTAGTTTTGTAATGATTTTGTGTTTTAGGAAGTGTCTTTTCAAATGTCATGGATGTTAAAGGTAAAATTTGGAAATAAGTATTCATAAGAAGGTTATGCATATAGCCATGTTCTCTAGTTGAAATTGAAAGGTGCTTTGAATCCATGAATTTTAGTGAAACACGATACAAAAATAACAATATAGTTTGTCCATACACCCTTTGGTATACTATACACATAGTAAAAGTAAAAGTATGGTGGGCCTTGCTCAAATTCTTTAAGATTCCATTACCAATGAGCACAACGTGATTTGAAACTCCAAATCCAACTAGTACAATTAATTTTCAATACTTGTTTTTGGTAGCCTCTTCAATTTGGGTGAGAACTTAACTATGAGAAATAAGGAATTTATAATCTATTGATTTCCATCTATCAAGTTACACTTGAATGCATTGCATTCCTTACATAATCCATAATCCATACAAATTCATATAAAATAGAGGAATTCTTCCCCTCTAGCCCATCCCTTATGTTCCCATTGTTTCCTATCAAATTATTATAGGGGCTTCCACCTATTATCAAATCAAAACCTACAATTGAATTAATCAAACTAGACTACTTAAATTAGGGAAAATTTACATAAAAAATGGGCCTCCTAAGAAACTCAAAAAAAGAAAAAATTATCTCATATAATACAAATTATTTAAATATAAATAAATACAAATTACTTAACTAGATTTTAAAACTATTAATATATTAAATATATTAAATATGTTTAAATATGTTTATAGTAGGTTTTATGATTTTTAAAACTATTAAGGAATAAAAGAATTTTTTTAAGAAATAATTTGTTGAAATATTTTTGAAATGCTTTTTAGATTTTCTTTTTCCTAAATAATGAAAGTATTTTTTAGAAAACATAATAATTTCTATAATAGAACTTATGAATATAAATTAAAAAAAACAAAAAAGAATCTTTATTATTTAGAAAGATGATTGAGATAGAATATTTATGTAGAGCTAAATTAACCATCATGAGTTAATTCATAGGATTTTAGAAAATTTTATTTTATAAAATAAATAATTTTATTTTTATTTTGGATGATGTCACCGTAACGGTTGATGTCATCTTTTAGTTGATTTTTGATAACTCAAAAATTTGATGATGCCATCCTTAGGAGGCCCATTTTTTGTGTAAATTTCCCCTAATTGATATAGACTACTTACTCACTAACCAATATGAAGGCATAAGCTGATGATGGTCTCGCAATAAACTAAACCTACACACCAATACACTAACACTAGCCACCCTTCTAAAGGAATAAAGATGTAGCCACCATTTCCTCCACAGAAAAGCTTCATTTCCTAAAGAAAAATCACATTAGGCTTATGAATCTGAATAAGGTCTCAAACAACCTTTTGGTAAGGGGTGTCTCCCAAATCCCGAGCATTAAAAAAAACTATCATTTTTTAGGAATGGTAAAGTGTGAATCTAAAGTGTGAATGACCCCAAATTTTGCTAATGTTTAACCAATCATCTTCACTTTCTCCAAATTAATTTTCCTCCCCCTTTGGAGACTTTATCCATATCACTTCTTTTAAGACTTTTTTATTGAAGTCCCAACAAATCATGTGTTTTCTTCTTAATACTATCCTTAGCACCTTATTTAACACTAACATCTGGAATGGCTTCTGGCATGGCACAATTTGTAGATTCCTCAATTGTAGAAACAAATAAAACAAGAACCATTGAATTGAAATCAATACCTACTATATGGCCTTGTGACTTCCACATGATCTCTCATCATATGTAGGCAACACCTACACATTAAATTATTTGTGGACTTTTGGCAGTGGCTACTGAGATGAATCATGAAGTACCAAGTCCTCATTAGCTAAAGTCTTTTCAATCAAAGAAGAATCAAGATCCTCAAAAGTATCTAAAACATCAAATCTATTATTAGGTTGCTCCTTTGGAACACCATTTTCTAACACATCCTAGGCCTTCCTCCATTATGAGACCTCACTAACTAAGATGAAGACATAAGCTGACGAGGGTCTCGCAAACAAGCTAACCCTACACACCAATACACTAACACTAGCCACCCTTCTAAAGGAATAAAGATGTAGCCAACATTTCCTCCACTCCATGTGCTATCACATGCACTTCAAATATCCTTGTGTCTTGATTTATTAACGAAATTTACCTTAGCTTTTTCTACTTAACTTTTGTATTTTTAGTGGGGAAACTTTAATTTATTCATTTTAATCCTTCTTCTCTACACTTATAAGTATAGTTATTTACATACTACACCACCCCCACTTCGCATATCACATATATTATGTTTAATATATAATATTATAATTATGTTTTTATTATATATTATATTTTATCTCTCTATCTCTATCTCCCTTCCCCTTCTCTCTCACACACTTCCTCTCCCTCCCTATGTTTTGCTCTCTTCTCTCTCTACCTCTATCTCTAATTCTATCTCTCTTCTTTTCTTTATTTCTCTCTCTTCTCTCTCTGTCTCACTACCTCTCTCTTTCTCTCTTTCTCTATTTTTGCAAAATTACATTAGTGATCTTTATGAGGAAGGAACTAAATCTTACATGTGAAACTAAACCTAGGGTCATAGATTTGAACTTCTTTGATTTGGACTTTTACAACTTGTTCACCTCTATTTTTATGATTTGTATCTACAAAAATGGTGTCTAAAGACATTGTTTAGGAGCTTGCTATATTAGGATTTATTATCCTTTGGTTTAACTCATAGGTGGGATGATTTAATAGCAATCAATAAGGCTTGAAGAGAGTAGGCAACCATGCAACATGTTACTTGAATATTGATGCAACAAGATTTTTCTATATATGTGGTAGATTAATTTTATTCCTTGATGTTCTATTTATTCTCGTAGACCATTCCTAGATGATTCAAATCAATTACTTGGTTATTCCTTTAATACACCACCATACCATGTAATTTGAAATAATTTACACTTTAAGTAGCTCATGATGGATAGTAAAGGAGGGAAACATGGGCCAATTATTAAAGTTAAAATTTAAAAGTTTAGGGTTAAAATCTAGAGGTTGGAAAATGACCTAGGTCAATTATGCATTCACTTATCTGAACTGTGATGGAAAATGATAGATTGCATTCACATATCTTGGGGTGTATGGAGACGAATGAGAATAAGATAAAATAATTTTTCAACTTCTAAATAGAAGTATGAAACATTGTATATTTAAAAATGTAAAACCTAAAAAGTCATTCTAAAGTAAACATAGTGGAGGATCTCCACCATATCTGGGCATTGCTATTTTTCTAAACAAAAGTAACTTCTAAAATGAGCTTTCCAAAATTTGAGAGAACTATTTTTTTAATCTACTATATGGAAGTACAATTCTAGAGTACATGTAGAATACTATCGTAATTAAAGCTATCATCTAGTAACATACTATCATAACTAAAACTATCGTCTAGTAACATACTACTGTAATCAAAATTGTTTAATTAATGATTATTATTTGTAATTTTAAATTAATTAAAAAAATTATTTTATTTATTTTAGATTTTTAATTAATGTTAATAAATATAAAATATATAATATTTAATAGATTATTTAACTCAAAATATATTTTAAAAAATATATTCAAATTTTACTTGAACATAAATCAAAAATATTAATTATGACTTTTCTACATCAAATTTAACTTCATATCTTTTCAAAACTTATCTCTACATATATTTTTTTAACTCACATCATCTCACTTTTTCATTATGATTTTTATTCTTAAATTTTCGTAAAATCTCTATCTGTGGACTTCCTACTTTCCTTTTATCTTAAAATGTTCCTTTATTTCTTTATGAATTGACATTTTCCTACCTATAAAGACTTCACCCCAATTCATTTGTCTTTCCTTGCACATGTGTACATCAATACTTCTTGGGAAGTAGCATTCGCAGCTGTGAAATTTAATTTATTGTGAAATGAGTGAGCGGTGGTGGTGACCTGTTTGATAAATTATTTTTCTAACAACAACAAGATGAATGGGCAAGATGATTTTAATCATCTTGCACTATTCTCAAAAACCCTATACCGCCAATCTCTGTGCCACACCAATTCATTTCAAATAGGGAACTTTAAAATGCACTCCTATAGGGTCTCACTACACTTTCAATAGCATGTTGATTATGAAAACAAATTTGCTTCATAAATATCAAAATAATAATAATGTCCATACTTTTTAATAATTATTTTTGTAGCCTCTTCAATTTGGGTTGGAACTTGGCTATAAAAAATAAAGAATTCATAATTTATTGATGTCCAGTTGAGTACAAAATGAAGGTTTCATTATTGTATCAAGTTACACTTGAATACATCACATGCATTAGATAATTCACAATCCATGGAAATTCATAGAAAATAGAGGAATGCTTCCACCTATTATCAGATCAAAACCTTCAATTAAATTTATCATTTCATCAAGTCTTTCTTTTGTCAAATTCTACACATCTTTCACCTCAATCAATTTACCCTTTTGATGTGTTTTTTCCACCCAACTTTTGAGGATAAGCTTGTTTTATTTACAATTTTTTGTAGATACAACATAATTGAGTGGTATACCCAAATGATGTAAAGCAACTTCTACACCCTCAATTCTAGACAACAAAGAAAAATCTTAAAAAATATAATATAGATATTTAAAAATGGTTGTTTAATTGTGGTTGTTTAATAATGACTATGAAGCTCCCATTATAAAAAAAATTATGTCAAATTTTGGATATCTACTTTCACTTACCATGTTACTTTATATACATAAAAGCTTATCGATGACAAAATAATGAGTGACAAGTCAATTTAAATCTTATCAATGTATGTAATAATCTAAACCATCATCATTCTATCAATTGGTGAAGGTTAAAGAATATATGAGCTAGACCAAATGATATCAATTATTAAAGGTAAAAAAATGTAAGGTAGTGATGCTGTTACAACCCTATTTGATTTCAATACAAAATGTTGATATCTAATTTTTAACATTAATTATTTATAAATGTTCCATGAAATGTTGTCTAGTCTTTTCATTTAATTAATTAATCTCGACTCTTGTTACTTATTTGCTAGCAAAATTATTACTATTTAATTATTTTTTTAATATTTTAAAATATTGTCATTTGGATAGATTTTGACTCAATATGTATATATTGCATGTGTAATTTATGAAATTTTGCATTAAGGTTTATTTTTGGGCACTTACGAAATCTCTGTAATTGACGAAATTACCCTTAGGAATAAAATATAGGTATTTATGTATACATGAATTTTTTTATATAATATTTTATATAAGAATATAAATATGTATATATAAATATATTATTATACAATATCTTATTGAATATCTATATATTAGTATGTATATATATTATTAGATAATAGCATATGTATATATTGTATGCATCTAGTCAAGGGAACACTAAATGGTGGACTAGCGTGGGAGGCAAGCAAGAAAATAGCTTGGAAAATTGTAACCTTGTAACTTCCTCTTTCCTTCTCCATTATCTTTTTCTTGAAATCTTCTATCTTGGGGATATGTTTTTCCACATGTTGACCCTGCATTACACTTGGAATGGGCTATAAATGTGCCTCACCTTGCAAACCCATGGAGGAGGGAGAGTTCGTAGTAGGTGAAAAGAGTGTGAAGTCTTTTATTAAGCAAGGATTTTTAGTTGACAAAAGAGAGGGAGGCACAGGAGAGGAGACGCAGGTACAGGCACACATAGAGGATGCTCATAAAGATGGTGGAATTTAGTTTTGCACCTGCCATTTACATTTTTTGTAAGTTTCTAAAGCCTTTTCAATAGACCCATTTTGAAATTTTCCTGCACTCATGGCATTATATGAAACCCCAATTCTTGAGGGGTTCTGTTAAGGGCACATGTGCCCTGTCTATGCTTCCATATTTTTCATACATGTCTACCAAAGCATTACCAGCCATAATACTTGACAAATATTTCCCTTCCATTTTACATTGATGGATGTCCATACCTTGTCCCAAAGCTTCCATTTTGGCACAGGCAGGGAAGATGTTGTCTAGGTTGTGGGTTATGGTTTTACCCTTACCAAGTGCTTTTTCTTGAAAGTTTTTAAAATCCCTTTTAACATGTCAATTTTTTTTGTATTCTATAATCACCGCATTTCGTGATACCACTTTTCTCGAGGCATTTTGTCAAATATTTCATGTCCTTTGTACATTCTTCTACATTTTGCATACATGTGTACCAGGGCATTTGCAACCACATCATGTGGTGAAACTTGTCCTTCCTTTATGCTTTGATGTATGTCCATACCCTGTTCGACAGCTCCCATTTTTGGCACAGGCAGGGAGGATGCTGGCAAGGTTGTGAAATTTGACTTTACATCACCAATTGCATCAGCTCTAAAGTTCTAAGCCAACAAATCCATCTTGTGCATATCCTACGATCATTACAGTCTATGAGACCATATTTTCTTTAGGCATTTCATTAAACAGTTCACGTGCCCTATCTATAATTTGATGCAGCACACAACATACACTCAATAGAATTGTGCCATTAAACACATGAGAGAAAAAGATTAGGAAGCCGGAACATAAAAAAACTTCTATTCATCAACTCTCCTACTACAATGAGAGAAAAATCTTTATATCTAAGAAAACAAAGAAAACAAAAAATTACCTTTTTTGGCATATTTCAACAATCGCCAGATTTTTGCCATTTTAGGTAATTTTACAATCATATCTTGAGAATCCAGTTTTTTCCAAAAAGCTTCCTAAAACTAAGGTAGGATGAAAGGCCAACTAATATTCTAAATTTGAAACATGAGTTTCAAGTTATTACAAAAGTATCTTTTTAAAAATCTAGAAAAAAACACTAAATTACCATTTTGAGGGCCAAGATGAAAGTTTCAAGCCCCAAAAAAGTGCCAAGACAGGGTCCAACCCACTAAGGTGGTTGGGAAATCACTAGTCACCTCATAACGCATCCACCTGTAAAATTTCGTAGAAAAACCACATCCAAGTCAAAAGTTATGACCTTCGGAAGCCCTGCATCATTCTCCTCTGGTTGAAAAGAACACAGCTCTTGCAAGTGAGTGTCTTCGGACTGCTGCCACTTGACTAGCTCCAACCGCTACACTTCCCACTCTATAATCTAGATGCTATTTATTGGTGGCAATCCTTCCCACTGTACTAAATACTTGTTGTACTGCCCTTGCCGAGTGCAGATAGTTTTCTTATCAAGAACTTGTGCAATCTTTTCCTTTTATGGGGAATGCAGTGGTGCCATGACACTTCTGGTTGACTATCTTTAGAATCATCCTCACCATAGAATGCATATAAATTAGAAACATTAAAAATAAGAGAAATATTGAGATCATTTGTAAACTAACCTCATATGCATTATCATTGATCTTCTTTGTAATTTTGCAAGGACCAATTTTCCTATACTTTAACTTGTGGTATGTTCCAGTAGGAAACCACTCTTTTCTCAAATATACCATCACTAAGTCACCTTCATTGAATGTCTGATGTCGCCTACTAGCATCCACTATATTCTTGTACCTCTCATTATTGTCCTGCAACTTCTATCTCACTTCATTCTGCAACTGTTGAAGGTGTTCTGTAAATGCTTCCCCATCATCATTGATCCTATCTTTCATTGGTATCTGTACCAAATCTAGAACACCCTGAGGATTCCTACCATACACAATCTGGAAAGGAAACTTTCCCGTTGATCTGTTAACAGAACTATTATAGGCAAATTCGGCCTAGGGTAATGCCAAATCCCATTGTTTTGGCTTTTCTCCAACAATACACCTCAGCAAATTTCCCAGACTCTAATTGACTACCTCTGTTTGCCCATCCATTTGAGAATGATAGGCACTACTAAATTGTAACTTGGTCCCCATCTTATTCCATAAAGTCCTCCAGAAATGACTGAGGAATTTGGTATCCCTATCAGAGGTAATAGTCTTTGGAACACCATGTAGTCGAATAACTTCTAAAAAAATAACTCTGCTACCCTCGTTGCATCATTCATTTTCTTAGAGGAAATAAAATTAACCATCTTGGAGAACCTTTCAACAACTACAAAAATGGAGTCATTACCTCATTGAGTATGTGGAAGTCCCAACACAAAGTCCATGCTCAAATCTGTCCATGGTGTAGCTGGTACTGGTAATGGCTTATACAACCCTATATTCTGTGAATGTCCCTTAGCCACTTGGTAGATTCTACACCTTGTTACATAGTTATATCCCTTTTCATCTTTGGCTAGTAATATTTATCTTCTATCAAGGCTATTGTCTTGTCCTTGCCAAAATGTCTAGCCAACCCACTACTATGAAATTCTCTGATAATGTTTTCCCTCATAGAGCCAGCTGGTATGCATAGTTGTTTTCCTTTAAATAGATACCCATCTTGCATAAAATATTCACCCTTAAAGTGGTCCAAGTTATCAGATACTGGTGCCTTCAATTGTTCCACAATCTCCCAAAAATCATCATTAGACTCATACAAATTTTTGATGGCATCAAAACCAATCACCTCAATTTGCATTGTGGTCAAAAGTGCAACACACCTACTTAATGCATATGCAACCTGATTTTGTTTTCTAGACTTATGCTTCAACACAAAATTGCAACCCTGCAAGAAAGATACCCACTTGGCATGCCTACTATTTAACTTTTTCTGTGTGTTCAAGTATCTCAGTGTAATATGATCTATAAACAATACAAACTCCTAGGGAACTAGATAATGTCTCCAATGCCTCAATGCTTGAACAATTACATAAAATTCCAAATCATAAGTAGAATAATTCTTTCTCACTTAATTCATCTTTTCACTAAAGAAAGCTATAGGTTTTCTAGCTTGGCTAAGCACAACAGCTATTCCCACATGGGAGGCATCACATTCTACTTCAAATACCTTATCAAAATTTCATAATGCATGTATAGGTGCTTCTGTTACCTTTTGCTTCAGGTACTTAAATCTCTCCTCAGGATCCTAGGTCCATACAAACTCCCTTCCTTTGGTGCAATCTATTATAGGAGCTATAATACTACTAAAATTTCGAATGAACTTTCGATAGAAAGTGGCCAAGCCATGAAAACTTTTTACCTTTGTGATGCTACTCAGACTAGGCCATTCTAGAATTGCCCTGACCTTTTCTGGATCCATTCTGACACCATCTTTAGAAATGACAAAGACTAAAAAAACCAAACTGTGTTGCATGAACCTACACTTCTTGAAATTGGCATAAAGCTTCTCCTTCCTTAACACACCAAAGATGATCCTCAAGTGTTGTAGGTGCTCTTCTTTACTATTACTAAATACCAAAATATCATCAAAATAAACTATCACAAACTTACCAATGTAAGGGCATAGTATAATGTTCATCAATCTCATAAATGTGCTAGGTGCATTTGATAACCCGAATGGCATAACCATCCACTCATATAATCCATCTCCAGTCTTAAAGGCTATCTTCCACTCATCCCCTTCTCGAATCCAGATTTGGTGGTAGCCACTTCATAGGTCAATCTTGCTAAAATATTTGGCCCATGCAAGGACATCCATCATGTCCTCCATACGAGATATAGGAAACCAATACTTGATGGTAATCTTATTAATTGCTTTGCTATAAGTGCAAATCCTCCATGTTCCATCTTTTTTTGGGGTCAACAATGCAGGTACAACACATGGGCTCATGCTCTCTCTCACCACACCTTTACTTATGAGTTATATTACTTGCTTATTCATATCTACATGTTGTGTTGGATTTGTCCTATAAGCTACTTGGTTGGGTAGAGTTGCTCTTGGAATCAAATCAATATGATGCTAAATATCTCGCTTTGGTGATAGACCATTAGACAATTCATTAGGCAAAACATCAACAAATTCGTTCAATAGCTCTGCTACTTTTGGGGGAACTGAAATGTCTTCCTCTTCACCTTTTTTCACTACTAATGCATAGCAACACCCTGTCACATTTATTTCTTTAACAAGATCTCATTCAGAAAACATGGTCTCACCTTTTCCTTCATCCTTGAGAGGCAATAAAATCACCTTAGAGCCATCTTTCCAAAAGGTGTATGTGTTTTTCTCCACATCATGCATAACTTTTCTATCATACTGCCATGGTCTTCTAATAACACATGACAGGCATCCATTGGGACAACATCATACCATACCTCATCTTGATAGATCTTCCCTATGATAAACTTAAATTAGGCATCTTTTATCAATAGTGACCTTCATTTCCCTTTTTAAACCATGCAATGCGATACAGATGAGGATGTTTTTCATAGTGTAAATTCAATTTTTCTACCATTTCTTTAGAAACCATATTTTCACAACTACCTCCATCAACAATAACTTGACATACCTTGCCACCCAAAGTGCATCTGGTTCTGAAGATATTGGTTCGAAGCCATGAACCATCAAAGCTTTTTCCTTGTGTTTTCTCCTTCTCTAGAATCACCATTACTCTTCTCATCATGAGACTTTCTCCCACATATGGTGGAACCTCTAGTTCTGTCCCTTCCACTTCATGCTGCATTTGAATCAGGTTCACCCTAGGTTGTCCTCCTTGATTTCTTTCTTGCATGTTATAATTTGAGCATTCAAATGCCCTATGACCTTCTTCTCCACATCTGAAATAAGTGAAAGGCCTTTTATAGTTTTCCCATCCTCTACCACTACCATAATCTCTACCTTTTTGAAATCCCCTTCGTCATTCTTGATTCAGAGGATCTTGTCGAGTGTCTACTTGTTTTTCCAATCCATGGGATGACTCTCCCCTACCATAATTTGAACCTCCTTGAAATGGGGTTGATGTACCCCTTCTTCCTCCTCTATTCCTCTGATGGTACTATTTTTTTTGTTTTTCTTCACCCTTTAGAGCCAATTGGTAAGCCTCTTCCATACTGTTGAGTCAATGCATGCTCAATTCATTTTGAATAGAAAATTTCAGGCCATTCACATATCTAGCAACCATCTGTTCATCAATTTCTTGATGCTCTATATGTATAGACAACATATAAAACTTATTTGTATAATCTTACATAGAAGAGAGGTTTTGCTTTAAATTTTGAAACCTATGAAAAAGGGTTTGCACATAATCTATGGGCAAATTTTTTTCTCTCAACTTCTTTTGCATTTTATTCCATGTCCTAATCTTATCCTTGCCTTTCCTTGTTCATTCCTTTTGAAGATGATCCCACCAAATCATTGCATGACCCTTTAATTTGGTGCATGCGAATTTTATCTTCTTTTCTTCTGTCATAGATTTCCATTCAAAAAAATTTCTCATGTCATTCAACCAGTCTATCAACTCCTCTGGTTTAAGACTACTTGCATAATCTGAAACATCTACCTTGATCCCTTCATTTTTCCCTTCTAAGGCCTTGAGCATCCTCTCTTCAAAACTCATGCCTTCTAATTCTTCTTCTTCATGTTTTGTATCTTGATTTGCACCTCCTCGACCTATCTCTTCATCAGATTGATCTCCTCTTCTACCCAGTCTTTGGTTTTCCATCCATGTTGTAAGTTCTGCTAGTTGCCTTTGCATATTTTGCATTTCTCTATGCATCTGGGCAAGACTGCCTCTTCCTCTTCCTCTCCCAACCATCTTCCTGCTCTGATACCAGATGATGCAGCACACAACATACACTCCATAGAATTGTGCCATTAAACATATGAGAGACAAAGATTTGGAAGCTGGAACATAAAAAAAACCTCTATGCATCAAATCTCCTACTACAATGAGAGAAAACTCTCTTATATCCAAGAAAACAAAAAAAAATTACCTTTTTTGGTAGATTTCGACAATTGTTAGATTTTTGCCATTTTAGGTAATTTTTTAATCATATATTGAGAATCCAATTTTTTCCCAAAAGCTTCCTAAAAGTAAGGTAGGATGAAAGGCCAACTAATATTTTAAATTTGAAATATGAGTTTTGAGTTATTACAAAAGCAACTTTTTAAAAATCTAGAAAAAAACACTAAATTGCCATTTTGAGGGCCAAGATGAAAGTTTCAAGCCCCAAAAAAGTGCTAAGACAAGGACCAACCTACCAAAGCTAGTTGGGAAACCATTGGCCACCTCATAACGCATCCACCTATAAAATTTTGTAGAAAACCCACATTCGAGTCAAAAGTTATGACCTTCGGAAGTCCCTGCATCATAATTCCACATTTTGCATACAGGTCTCCTAGGGCACTTACAACTACCACAACTAACAAAAAATTCCCCTTCTATTATGCTTTGAGAGATGTCCATCCCTTGTTTGAAAGTGCCCATTTTGGCACAGGTAGGGAGGACACTGGTAGAGGTTGTGGAATTTGGATTTACAATGGACAATTACATTTGTTTGAAAGTTTTAATGCCTTATCAACAAATCTGTTTTGTGCATATTTTTAAATCATTGTAGTCTATGAGACCATATTTCTTTGAGAAATTCTGTCAAACAGTTCACACTCTTTTTTTCTATCTATGATTCCACATTTTGCGCACATGTCTATCAGAGCATTTCAAACTATAATATCTCACAAGAAACCCTCTTCCGTGTTTCTTTAATGGATGTCCATATCCTCATCCAAAGCTTCAATTTGTGTACGGGCATGGAGGATGCTAGCAAAGCTTGAGGAGTTGGGCTTTACACCTACTAGTTCGAAATCTGACATGGTGCACATTAGTATAGTGTAGGCCTATTTTTGAGATTGCTTCATTTAGCATCACTAGTAACCCCCACAAGTCAACTGTCCCTATTTAAAATGATGGAATCCTTTCACATCTCTCACAATAATCTCTCTAGAAACAATCTTACAGATATGTTTGTTGTGGCATGGCAATCAACACATACTCGCAGGTTCTTAGAAACTCTAATAGTTGTTCTTTGGGGCATGTTTAACAAACCAAATGCAATTTTCACTATGGCAGTAGAGAAATAATTGTTTTCCTTTTTTTCAATTCTTCCACAGTATTAAGTAAATCTCTCAAATCTAGAAAATACCTTGCTGCCTCCATCTTCCAAACCAACTTTGCCAACTTTGCATAGATCGCCAACGCCTACGAAGTGCTCTATGATGTAGGAGTATCCAAGGTCAATGGCAATAGTCATCAACCAAAAAATAAAATATTTTAATTTCCTATAGTTTGGTAATTTGGAAGTTGGAAAATAAATGCAATATTAGGCCTAAATAATATATTAAATAAATTGGCCTTATTACAATATTGCAAAAATAACGTTGCAAAAATAACAATGTTGCAAAAATCTAGGAGTGGGAGATAGTTTAGGAGACAATTTTGGAGTGGAAAATCAAAAGGCAATCTTGGAAGTGGATTTTTGGGGAGTTGTAAGTGGAGACAACTCATTAAATTCCCTCAATTATAGCATGGTTAATTTTGATGCCCAAGTTGTGTGGCTTTTGTCTTTTTCCAAGTTTGGAGCTATTTTCTAGGAGTGGGAATTTGAGTTGTCACTTATTTTTAGCAAATTGTGGGAGTGGATTTTATTGAGAAATTAATATTATTTTTCCATGATTTTTTAAAAAAGGATTCTCCCAATTTGGGTGTGGGGATTGGAGGAGAGAGAAAATGGTGGTTGTGAAGTCATTATAAAAAGAATTTTTGGCAAATTTTGAGGGAGGTTTTTTTACAGATTTTTTGAGGAAGTAAAAAGAAGGTGTTGCTTTCCCTAGGAGGAGGTGAGAATACATTTTATTGCAGGTTTTAAAGGTGTTCTACAGAAACAAATGGATGATAGAATCAATGTTTGAATATCAATAAATTTGATTGTTGAATATTGTAAATTGGAGAGCAAATTTTACAATGTAGGAGGATGGTATGAAGAGGAAAGGAGTTTTGAGAGTAAGAAATATGTGAATGAGAGGGAATGGAATAATAATTGAAAAAAAAATTGAGAGCATAAGGAAAGAGAGAGATTCTTGTATGAGAAGCCATGGAAGGCCAAATGTAATAAGTTTGTTTATGTAATGTTATAGATTTATGTAATCTTTTTACAAGTTTGAATTCAATAAAATGAGTATTTGTGTTTGTTGCATATTTGGCATTTGAGGGTTTGAGTTGTGCTGCATCATTTGGTATCAGAGTAGGTTGATCTTGAGTGTGCATAGTATGCACCAGGACCAAGAGGAGTTTGTGAAGTAAATTAATTTCCTATGTGTTGAAGTATGAGAAATTTTTGTAATTGTAGAGAAAATTGATTCTGTGAGATATATGTTTGTTGTCCTCCAACAGAGATAAACTTTGGGTAGGTGTACAAACTTCTTCCACTAAGAGAAAGTGGGTAGAAGAGGTCTTGAAGAGGTGCATCTTCGAGAGTCTTTGGTGGGTAGAGGAGAGTTAAATTTGTGTGAGATATGTTAGATGTCCTCCATCAGAGATAAAGCTAGGTAGAAGGTGTAGAGACTTCTTCCACTAAGAGAAAGTGGGTAGAAGAGATCTTGAAGAGGTGCATCTTCCAGAGTCTTTTGTTGGGTAGAGGATAGTTATGACTGAGTTTTTTGTAGAGAGGACCTATAACTGTAGAGAGCACTGGCTCTAAAGTGTTTATGTGTGTAGGTTGTAGAAATTGCATATTGAGAATGAGTGAAATGTTTTCGAAGAAGAGGATGAGATGGGTCATGAAGAGACCTATAATGATTTCATATATAGAAAAGTGGGAAAGAAAGTTTATAGATAGTCTTAATGAAGAGTTGATAAGACTTCATGATATAGTGGATCTATTAAGCTGAAATGAATAGAGGAAATGTTGATAATAAAAGGTGTGAGAAAGAATGTCATAAAAGTGACATGAAAGAGAAAAAGAACATGATTGCAACTAAAATGTCTTTTTAAAGGCATGGATATGTTTATGGATGAGATTTAATAAAGAAGGGTGATGATGGAAACCCTGTTTTAGCTAACATTATTTTGTTTGTAGATAAGGAAGAAAGTTAAGATAAGAAGTGGAACTGCTTGACGATAATGAAAAAGAAGAAAAGAATGAGTTTGCAATAGGAAAATGTTTATTAGAAGGCATAAATAGTGAGATAAAAGAGGTTGCAATAGAAGATAAGATGATGGACTTTGAGGGTCCTATATTTGATGTGAAAATTAGTGAAGATGAGGATGACCCCTTATTGAAAGAAGAGATCAGAAAAATAAATAGTCCATTGGAAGGAAATTTTTTAGATGAACCTAAGGATTTAATGGAGATGAATGTAAAAGATGAAGTAGAAGAAAAGGTTGTAGCAACATGTCTCATTAATGGTATGGAAGATGTAGTGAAAGAAATTGCAGCAGTTGGTCCTATTGAAGACATAGAAGTTACATCAGTATGCTTGTATGAAAGCATGGAAGAAGTGGAGAAAAGTGAAGCAGAGAATTTTTTTGTAGCATTGGCTAAAGATGGAAGGGTTCTACAAATGAGCATTGAGGAGATTTTATAGAGTACAGGAGTAGTTGTGAGTAACTTTGCAACAATTGAGGATGTGTATGAGAACCAAGTGTTCGATGAGGAACTTGATGAAGACCAAGAGTTTCTTGAGGAAGAGATCGTGGAGGTAGAAAAGTTGTTCAGAGCCACAACAAAGGTAGTAGTATTCAGTGGTGAAGAAGAAGATGTGACAAAAGAAGTCATCAAGGTAAAATCTAATTTTGATAATGTTGAATTTGCAAAGGATTTGCATTTTGAAATGAGTAAAGAGTTAGAGAAGAAAAGTGATTGTGTAGATGCAGAGTGGTATATAGATGTACACTTGCAAGTAGAGGTTGTAGAGGAAGCTACAGGAGAGATTTGGTGGAGGTGGTTGGTTAGTGGTGGGTTGGATCCCACGAAGAAGGAGAGGAGAGGGGAAATAATTTCACAGAGGAAGACAATATTTGGTGGATGCAAATCTATGAGAGGAGAGAAGAATGAAGTGTAGATTTGTTCCAAGAGAGTGAAGATTGTTCTAGAAAGATGCTAGAAAAAGAGGAAAAAGAGAAGAATGAATTGCAAAGGCTGGATCTAGTCAAGTGGTAGTAGTTCGAAGACACTCACTTGTAGGAGCTGCATTCTTTTCAACCAGAGGAGAATGATGCAGGAGCATCCACGATCAATGGCAATCCTCATCAACCAAAAAAGAAAATATTTTAATTTCCTATAGTTTGGTAATTTGGAAGTTGGAAAATAAATGCAATATTAGGTCTAAATAATATATTAAATAACTTGGCCTTATTACAATAATGCAAAAATAATATTGTTGCAAAAATCTAGGAGTGGGAGATAGTTTAGGAGACAATTTTGGAGTGTAAAATTAATATAGTCAATTTGGAGTGGAAAATCAAAAGGTAATCTTGGGAGTGGATTTTTGGGGAGTTATAAGCGGAGACAGCTCATTAAATTCCCTCAATTACAACATGGTTAATTTGGATGCCCAAGTTGTGTGGCTTTTGTCTTTTTCCAAGTTTGGAGCTATTTTCTAGGAGTGGGAATTTGAGTTGTCACTTATTTTTAGTAAATTGTGGGAGTGGATTTTATTGAGAAATTAATATTATTTTTCCATTTTTTTTTAAAAAAAGGATTCTCCCAATTTGGGTGTGGGAGTTGGAGGAGAGGGAAAATGGTGGTTGTGGAGTCATTATAAAAAGAATTTTTGGCAAATTTTGAGGGAGACTTTTTGCAAATTTTTGGAGGAAGGAAAAAGGTGTTGCTTTTCCTAGGAGGAGGTCAAAATATATTTTATTGTAGGTTTTAAAGGTGTGCTACAACAGAAAATGGATGATAGAATCGATGTTTGAATATCAATAAATTTGATTGTTGAATATTATAGATTGGAGAGCAAATTTTACAATGTAGGAGGATGGTATGAAGAGGAAAGGAGTTTTGAGAGTAAGAAATATGTGAATGAGATGGAATGGAAAAATAAATGAAAAAAAAAATTGAGATCATAAGGAAAGATAGAGATTCTTGTATGAGAAGCCATGGAAGGCCAAATGTAATAAGTTTTTTTTTGTAATGTTGTAGATTTATGTAATCTTTTTACAAGTTTGAATTTAATAAAATGAGTATTTGTGTTTGTTGCGTATTTGGCATTTGAGGGCTTGAGTTGTACTGCATCACTCTATCTACTACATGAAAAGTCTTTTACTTGATAATATTTATGTTTATTTTGGTATTGTCTATTGAGGTTGTTGACCAATGCATTCTTATATTTTTAACACATTTGATATTTCTAAATATTAGTAGGTCAAACTCATAAATATAGTTTCAAGCATATTGCAAAAGTAATGGATATGTTTCCTTCTTCATGTTTATCCTAGTGAAATCTCTTAGATAAGAAGAAATTTATATATTTGGTTGACGGCTTCCTATTAAATTGGATCTACTAGTTGCTTTTTCTGCAATGAAAAAATTCTATAATTGATAATGCCATTTTTAAAAAAATTGCTGCTCTGTCAGCTTCCATTTTCTAATTCATTAGATGATATCACATTGGTCCTTTTCCTAATGAAAAAAAAAACTTGTTTACTCAATCCTTCCACAAAGAAAGAACTAATCTTGAATATGGTTTTACTGGACACCTTATTTTAATGGTTTCAAAACTTGTGATTTCTTTCTATTTGATTTAGTCTTTTATGAAGACAAAAGTTGGTATATGTATACTGATTAATATCACAAATTGAACAGGATGAATGCTCACCTGGAATTTGTAATATTTTGCACAATTTTATGATTTTCTGGTAATAAATTTGGGTTTGCTACTTTACAATTATTATTAATTATGCATGTTCTTTGTCTGCGCATATATGTCCAATGTCTAAAATGAGTATTTATTTAAATATTAATCAACTAAGTTGCATATTATAGGAGATTCAATGCATTCATAGCAATTGCTTTAGGAAATGACTGTGGATTGTGTTTCTGCTTTTAACTTCTATTGTATGGGTTTGCAGCTCAGTTATATATAATGAAACAAATTACTTGAATTAAATTGGATGGTGTCACTTTGGATCACATTATATTAGATATGACCAATGTATTAACTGAAATAAGATTGTTTAACAGTGTAGCTGATTAATGGTTAAAAAACTAAATTCACACATATAGTCAACACTTTCTATCATGTTATGCACTTTAGTAAAGAAGCTCATTGGGATGGTTACACCATCTCTACCACATCAACTATCCCTTTTTCCACACTCTTCTTGGTCTAGCACCAAAAGGAGATACAATTATAAATCAATGGGAGATATTCATTTAAAAGATGTCAAGAATGAGCTACCTTATTGATGGCATAATACTATAATGTTATATTTATGCATCATCTAGTTGTTAGATATTTAGTCATGATTTTGGAGTTTTAAGAGTAAATTGTTATGTGAGCGATTTATTTCATGTTTAAACTTGTGAGATTCTAAGAGATTATTATGTGTTTTCCTATCAAAGGAGGTAGATGAACCTTTAGACCTTTGACTTAATTTTAGTCGATTAGTGAACTGAATATATGATTGTAAGGATATAATTTTATTTGTGGTAATACATAGTTAGATCACTCATGTTTTTTTATAAATGAAGTTTTTAAATTTGTGAAGGAGGCTGGTGTCTCCCGAGTGGCTCATTTGCATTTGAAGGATGAGATAATGTAGGCTTAAATAATGATTGTTTCATTTTATCCCATTAATTCTTACTCATTTCTTGTAATTGAACAAAGATTAGTATTATTATTGCATTTAGTTTTTAGTTACTTAAATCCTCCTCAGTGTTTTCAAATTCAGAGTTAGTATTATTTTGTGAATAAGGAGTCAGGTCCTTACAGATGCATTAGATTGTCTTGTGGCACATACATTTTGCTCAAGTCTGATCCATTGATTTCAATTGCCTTGCATCCTTATTAGAAATTTTCTATACCAAAAATAATAATTCTAGTTAAATAATATAACTTTAACTACTATAGTAACAAATAGAAAAAGACTATTTTATTAACAATTAGTCATATTCTTCACTTTACAATTTTGTCTTCCTCCAATCACAACTCACTCATCTAAAATTTAATAAATCCTATTAAATACACTTACACTATAATAAAAAATAATTCCAAACACACTTAAAATGTCTAAAGACCATACTTCGATGTGCTAAAAATGTGATCGCTAGGACCCCATGGAAAGTGGGACCTTTGTTGGAGAGGTAAATTGAATAACCAGATGTGTAAGGTGCAGATCACTAAAGGACCTTGAATAACCGGATGTGTAAGGTGTAGATATATTCCAGAGGGCTTGGGGTGCATGTATAGAGTCCCATACTATAGTCGTAGGCATGAGATGAGATTTTACGCCTATTGAAAATACTGTATGAGAGATGTATTATTCTTTGTCTCTACACATAAGGGCCATTGTTTAAAAGTAAAAACAAACAGTGACTTCAACCCAATATCATGTACTGGAATGTAACTTTCACAAGCATGGGACCCGATGAACTATATGAAGCTCCATAATAAAGAATCCGACTGTCATTAATAAAGTGAAACTAACAAGCAAAAAAGAATGAGCGAAGGAGATGGTGAAAGAATTCGACGAAAATAAATGAGTGTCTCAGATCAGTTTCATCATCTTGCATCCTTTGAAAATGACTCTTAGCCATTGATAGCACATGATAGGCTAGTTCACCTCACAAAGGGAACGCCTTTGATGTAATTATTTTGAACTTGTCATCTTTTTCATCCACATGGAAGACTCCTTCCACAGGGATATGACAGTGTCTAGCGATTTTTCCACATTATTGCCTCCAATGTCCAACTCTATGATTTTACACTCCTTGGGTACATTGTCCAATTTAAGGTTGTCCTCAAATTCTAGTTGTGTGTTAATCCCCATCTTGTGCTCATAATTGTTGTCCAAGAATCTTATGTCATCTAAGTGGTTGATATTGAAGGGTAGGTGCCCAACACTACCTACTTGAAAATATTTGAGATGGGTAAATTTCTTGTTGTAGTTACCTTTAACTAGTGTCTAGTCTCCTAATGCAAGAACTCTTAAATTTGGCATTTCATCCAGCTGTTGTGAAGAAATAGGAATTGGGCACTTGTTTTGTACCAATCAGATTCCTTTTATTGCATGAAACTTCAGGGGATAAATTAAATCAACACAAACAAACAAGAGAGTGTGTGAATCAGAATGTATAAAGGGTGAAATTGCAACATACATGCCAAAAAAATTCTAATAGAGGCTAATGCCGGATGTTTTTGACTTTACTGCCTCACTCATAACTAGGGGAATGTGATTTTATAAGGAATTATAA
Source organism: Cunninghamia lanceolata (assembly GCA_027924645.1). Classification (NCBI taxonomy): domain Eukaryota; kingdom Viridiplantae; phylum Streptophyta; class Pinopsida; order Cupressales; family Cupressaceae; genus Cunninghamia; species Cunninghamia lanceolata. Next base: position 13,459,596 of record BSBN01000068.1, on the reverse strand, counting down.
ACCACCATTATGTATAGCCCATATAAGTTATCACTTCTACCTAATGTGAGTCCATGATTCCTTAGCAAATCAAGTTTTCTTGATGATGGCAGAGGTGATTCACTGGGCACATCTGATAAAAATCTTCTACCAAGGTAACCCATAAAAGCTTGGGCAAGTGTAAACTTCCTGCTAAATTCTTTATTCTTAAAACATACCCACATGTTTTTCTTAAACTGAGGATATAAGAATTACTTACCTTGTGATCTGCTAGCACAGCACGTAGATCAGTGGCACTAGTTATTCAAATTCCTTTTCCCTGAGAAAAACAATAGGTCATGAATTTATCTGGCACACATAGTTTGTTTGACTCTCTTCACCAGCTCCAACTCCTTTAGATTTTCTACTACATCCTTATCCAGTATGCAGGCCATCTGATTCCGCTCCCACCCACTGAAGAATGAACAAATATCTAGAAGAGCATCCTTTTTGACTACCGATTGGTGGAGGAACTGTTCTTCACAATTCAAATAGTCCTTGAGTTCACGAAAACTGTGTTCCTTAGTTTTAATCCATTCTATTAATCTCTTGGAAGCCTCATCATCCTTGTAGTACTTCATCAAATAGTCCCTGACTATTCGCATTTGCTTCTTATACCCCTTACATATCTTTATAATGCTCCTCAATATAGGTGTATTAGTCTTCTCAACTGGCAAATTTTTGTTGAAGAAACCCAATGCTTGGTTATATAACATAAGATGTATTTTAAACACAAAACGCTCTGTGGCAGATGCCACATTTTAATCCCAAATGGTAAGGAGTAGTCTCATCTTATTTCCTTCACTTATCTTCTTCGGTAAAATCTTCTTGAGGAATTCAGCACTAGGGACATTATCAATGTAAATAAATACCTTATTGGACTCGCCATGTAAATAGTGTGAGACCACTTTCTACCATTTGTTATCACTTTCTATTTCCTTCTGATTTTTTGTTGATTGCAATTGGGCTAAAAAATTTTAGCGCACACAAGGAACCTTGTCTAAATCTGATACAGATCCTTCTTTGGTCGTGTCCAGTTCAATGATTTTTATTATCTTCCTTTTTTCCTTGGTGAGGACACCATCTAGCTTTGAGAAGACCTTTTTAGCAACTCTGGATTGTTAAAGAAAAGGTGGATAATTGAACATATAAGATACCAAATAACACACAAACACAACAAATTTACATGGTTCACCAAAATGGCTACATCTACAGGAGAAATGGGCTCTTCTTTCTCTTTACTAATCACAACAATTACATGAAAAATTCTCATCATCTTTCAACATATTGTACCCCACATCTCCTCCTCCATGTCTGGAACTGCTGCCACTTTATTCTTGGGATGTTCATAGTTTGTTAGCCCTTTAGCACCCAAGAACAAACACCCTTTGGGAAAAGAGGTTAGAGACTTCCTACAAGCCCCTTTCAAGAGCTCTGCATAGTAAAAGAACACCCAAAACCCATCCACGATTATACCCCAAAGTATATAAAATGACACTTTTCCATGTGAGTCCGTATAGTCATTGCTTCACATCTGAAGAACAAGGGAGACATAACAACAATGGAGATGAAATGAACTGTTAGAATTCACATCTGAACAATCTCCCACTTGAAGTTCAATTCATCCTACAAATAACAATGCTCAAAGATGTCGCCCACTTTCCATGGCCTATTGTAACATGTATACTAGATTAAGAGAAGCTTGACAGAACTCCAACTTCTCTTTTGAAACAACCTTAGTAAATGCATATGGAGGATTCAAGCTAGTGTGTATCTTCTCCAACTTTAGCTTACCCTTTTCAAGGACACTTCGAATAAAGTGACATTGAAGCTCTATGTGCTTCATCAAGATACATGTAATAATAATCAATACTCTCATCCTCCATCATGCTAATGAACAAAAGATAAGATCCTCCAAAGAGATACCACACTAAATTGTCACATAGAAGCAAGAAACCTGCATCAACCAATATCCAAACATAAACACCAAATTGAACGGTAAAAAATAGGCTTGAGTAGCTAACAAAAATCAAGTACCATAGCTAGAATAGAAACCATACCTAGTTGCTAACACATCCAACTAACCATACTTCCATGGTATCAACTACATCAATAAACTCATGCCAACAAAATATCCAACCCATATACTGCAATCATAATCTCCTTGTATAAAACCTATCAATGAATGTCATATATATCCAGAAACTCCCACTGCATGGGTAATGTCAAATCTGAAAATAGATCAAGGCATACCAAGTCTACCAATCAACACTCAAACCAAGGTGTGGCTAATCAAAACCATGTAGTACCAAGAGAAATCACAATGATCCACACATGCAACGCAAAATGTTACAAACTCCCTCACAACATGTCACCATAACTCTCCGAAGTCTAACCATATGAACATAAACCTCCAGGAAGTAGCCATAGAACAAAGAGAGAACTTGTAAATCATATCATAACATATTCTTCTACAAATACCTCAAAATGCTAAGTTGTGCAAAGTAGGATCTCCTTTACAACCCCAAATGAAAAGCCTCAACAACATCCAACCATTCAATCACGTCGATGAAATCAACATATGTATCATTAACAACATGGTTGTAAGCCTCTCTAACCAAGGAAGATTAAACTCAAATATCTATTCTACAAAGTAGGAATAAGCCCAATCACATCTCCTAAACTCCTCTTAAATGATATTATAAATCAATAAGGAGATAACCATGCAAACATCCCTCAAATGAACCCTCTAGTAGAACTAATAACTAAAGCTCAAGATCCATATCCATGAAAAGATAAAGCATAAGACAAAATGCATCTAAAAATAGGATGGGCAATACCTCTTAGAAGATAATCTGTCAAGTAGACAAAAAGGGGGAATGCAAATTCTCCTCCAAGATACACCAAGCCATAATGACTCTCTCCAAGAACAATCTCCTCTAAGGTCCATGTTGAACTCATGTTCAACCTAGGTGTAGGCCCCTTGGTCTTTCTACTAAAACTTCATCAAAGAGTAACCATCTCAATCACACAATATCTAAGAAACAAGAGATCTCTAGCCACACCCAATCTCCAAGTATCCATGAGCACCTACAACCGACCAATCCATGCTAAAGCTCCAAATGCAACAATTCACTATCATGAATCTCCCAAGCACATGACCAATGTACTCAATACTAAGAGAACCAACAAGATCATTGTTAAAGATCCCACTGCATGTTTGCATAATCAATGAACACATCATGACATCATGATCTAACATCTCTTCAAAGGAAGATCATATGTCTCATATTGACATATTGTACTCCATAGAGCATGTCAACAAAGACTCCAAGAGTCCTCCATGGTATCAAGATGTCAAAATATCCAAATCACATGAAGATGACCATCCCCTATCAATAGAACTAGAGATGTCAAAGAACTCTCATTGCATACAAGAAATAGAATCCATGATCTCCTCCATGACACCAACAACCACTGTAGAAGATCATGCATTGCTAAGTGATGAATCCACAACATTTCTAAAGCTCCCATTGAATAGTGATATCTAGCTACACATGGTATCATGAAAACCATCTCCTAAATGAAGATCATCCATGGTCTCGACATAATTAAGAAATCCCACTATAACATCAACAGCTCCCAAAAGGTAGAACCAAGATCTCCAAACCAAGAAGATAAACCATCATTGTCAAAAGCTCACACAAACCATGTATCCAAGCTATCCATGACATCATGATAAACATGCTACAAGTCCCAATAACCCACTATCTAGACACTCTACTCATCCATCCTCTCATCCTAATGCACAAATAACCACAGACAAGGCCAACTAACAAAGTCTGCATCAACACTGAATTAATCTCATCGATATAGATAGTCCACATCTAGGTCATCCCACTACAGCCAATGGGTAGCTAATCCGCAAACTACATAATTGATGTAGGAGCATCCCTGGTTCAAGAGCAATTTTGCATCAACCAAAAACATTTGCATTTTAGTTTGTTTGCATTTCAATATTGTTTCTTTCATTTTCTAGTTTAGTTTAGGTAGTTCAGTTAGTAGCAGTTTCTATATTTTGGTCGGCATTCTATAGCAGTTACATTTCAGACCTTGCAGAGCTAGATTTAACATCTAGATTCATTCATGCACATCATATCCAAAATTTAGAGCATTTGGATAAAGTACCGATAGGATATCACTAGTAGAAGATCAACTATTTTCTTAGAGCAGAGCATCCTAACAGTCTCAGACAATTAGTTAAAGGAGAAGACTTGCGGAGCATTCTTTGACTTGTGGAGATAAATGACACATCATTCAAAGTTGTTTGGTTCGTGGTCGACCTTCCCTAAGATCTGTACATCATTTCATTCATTTGCAGAAGTTTTCTATTCAAATAGGTCTAACCTATCAATGTACACATGTTACAGCTCTTCATTGGAGTTTGTGATCGTCCTTGGCAGACATGGAGGAATCTTTATGCCCAAGATGATATATATTGATGTAATAGATGCCTAGGAAAGTAGTTAGTGATTAATTCATAATATATGGTTGGAATTCTTTGCAAAGGAGCTTCAAATCCATATCTTGTGCATATTTTGATATTTGGTAATCAAGCCTGTGAACCCTAATTGTAAGTCCACATGTTGCCGACCAATTTGGATTTGAATTCTATGATATACTGAATAACTAAATCTACATTTCCTTATTATCTTTGAGTTGTTTCCATTGTGTTTATTCTAGATGTAAATCTTGGATAGTTCTCTTTGAGGAACCTCCTAACCGTGATTGCACCAAGTGGTATCAGAGAAAAATTTCAAATATTTAGGAGTGAATTGAGAAAATTTAGTGAGAAATTCTATAAGATCTTGCTATTGATAGATCACCAAATCTAAGGCAGGTTACTTGTGTCACAACTGATCACTGATTGTGAGGGAGTTGTCATCTTGTAGCCCAATCGTTGAATTGAGGTAATTTGCACCTGATCCTAGGAAGATGCCCCCAAGGAGAATCCCTACTGTTGGACCAATGGCTAGTAGAATGGATGATATGATGGAGATGATGAAAACAATGAGGATTAGACTAGATGTTGTTGAAGAAGATAGAAGGAAACAACTAAGCCCTAGAATCGATATTAAAAGTGATGATAAAGAATTTCAATCCACGAATCAAACTGAAGAAACCCTAGGAGGTGAAGAAGAAGAAGAATCAGATAAAGTCAAGATGTTGTGAGCTATTTCAAAGATTGGGAAGAGACCTAGAGTTGATGTGCCAAACTATACTGACAATTTGAATCCTGTAGAGTTGATTGACTAGATAAACATGACATGGAAGAATACTTTGAATATGAAGAAATTAAAGATCTAGAGAAGGTGAAATTTACAAAGACAAAGATTAAAGGACATGCTTCTATATGGTGGAAAGAAGTTCAGTTGGATAGAAATAAAAGAGGAAAAGAAAAGATTACAAAATCAGATAGGATGGTGACAAAATTCAAGAATCAGTTTATACCTACTGACTATGAGTTAGAACTATTGAAGAGATTGCAAAACCTACTGAGACAAAAGGAGAAATTTGTGAAGGAGTATAATAAGGAATTTCATAAGATGATCACAAGGATAGGAAATAGTGAAGCAAGCAAGGAGAAAGTGGCTAGATACATCAATGGACTGAGGTTGAACATTCAGGAAGAACTAAGTTTGGTAAAGATGAAAAAATTGGAAGAAGCATATCAGTTTACCTTGAAGGTTGAAGAAAAGTTAAACAAGAGGCATGATCAAAGATAGAGAGGTAGAGGAGGTAAATTTCATAGAGGTAGAACATTTTCTTGAGGAAAAAGATCATATGCGGAGAAAAATAGATAAGAGAATACATTGAAGAAAGAAGATAGAGATAACAATGCATACCAGAGCTCGATGATAGAAATTTCTACCGTAGAGGAAACCCTAGTCCATACTAGAGTGAAGGATATAGAAGAGAAAGAATAGGACTTGATAGGAGAACATTTAGAGGAACCTATCTCAAGTGTGGAGGTGAAGGACATTAGAGCATTGGAATGTAATTGGGGGAGTACAAGCAAGAGAACTAAGAATAGTGGAAGAGTAGTCTATGTGGAAGAAGAACCTGTTGGATCACTGAGTTCAGTTGGAAAACCTGAGAAAGGAGAAACACTGGTGATGAGGATAGCACTATTTCAAGCAAAGACAAATGAGGAACCACAGTAGAGGAAAAGTATGTTCAGAACGAGATGCAAATCATGAGGTAAATGTTGTAAAGTTGTAATTGATAGGGGTAGTTCAGATAACCTAGTTTCAGAAGAGATGGTGACTAAGATGAAGCTGGAAAGGTTGAAACACCCTAAGCCCTATTAGATAGCATGGATTTAGGATGGTCATAAGGTACTAGTGAGTGAACAATGTTTGGTGAAATTTCATATTGGATCTTATCATGATGAAGTCTTGTGTGATATTATGCCTATGGATGTATGTCATATTTTGTTGGGTAGACATTGGCAGTATAATAGAAAATTCTTACATGATGGGAGAAAGAATACATACACTAAAACATCAAATGGAAAGAGAATTACTTTGATTCCTTTGGAAGATGATCCTAAGAGTGAAGTATGTGGGAATGCTAGAATCTATTTGGTAGATGGAAGAAAATTTCTGGATGGTTTGAGACATGAGAACATGTGTTATGCTTTGATCCCTAAGTAGCCTAAAACATCAAAGAAGGAGACTAGAGAATCACAACCGGAGGAGATAACTGAATTTCTGATAGAATATGAAGACATCATATCATACAATGTACCTAAAGGATTATGACCAATCAGGAGTATTAGTCATCACATGGATCTTATACCAAGAGCTAGTTTGCCTAACAAAGCAACACACATAATGACACCGATAGAGAATGATGAATTCAATAGACAAATACATGAGTTATTAAGGAAAGGTTTGATTAGAAAAAGTTTGAGTCCTTATTTAGTACCTACAATGTTAACACCTAAGAAAGATGGAGAATGGAGAATGTGTATAGACTCTAGAGCAATAAACAAAATCATAATTAAGTATAGATTTCCTTTACCTAGGATGGATGACATTATGGATTGTTCGAGTGGAGCAAAATATTTCACAAAGATAGATTTGAAGAGTGGATACCATCAGATTAGAATCAGAGGAGATGAATGGAAAATTGGCTTTATGACAAATGAAGGACTATATGAGTGGTTAGTGATGCCTTTTGGATTGACAAATGCACCGAACACTTTCATGAGATTGATGAATGAAGTTTTGAAGAAAGTTTGTTATTATGTATTTTGATGATATTCTAATTTTCAGTAAGACTAAAGAACATTTGTGGCACCTAAGGCAAGTATTGCAGAGACTGGGAGAAGAGAAATTGATGATAAACATTAAGAAATCTAGTTTCATGAAGGAAGAATTGATATACTTGGGATTTGTGATTTCCACGAAAGGATTGAAGATGAACCTTGAGAAAGTAAGAGCAAATGTTAAATGGCCTACACCACAGAGCATTGGAGAAGTTAGATCATTTCATGGATTGGCTAGTTTCTATAGGAAGTTCATTAGAAATTTTAGTTCAGTTTGTAACCCTATGACAGAGACAATGAGAGGTGACAAAAAAAAATTTAAGTGGACATCAGGAGCAAATAAAAGTTTTGCGTTGTTGAAGCAGGAAGTGATAGAGCAACTTGTTTTATCATTATCAGATTTCAATAAGGTATTTCAAGTAGATTGTGATGTGAGTGGAAATGCAATAGGAGCGATGTTAAGTCAAGAAGGTAGACCTGTAGCATATTTCAGTGAAAAGTTGAATGATACAAGAAGATATTCAGTTTATGATCACAAGTTCTATGCCATAATTTAAGCCTTGTAGAAGTGGAGACACTACTTGTTGCCTAAGGAGTTTGTGTTGTATACAGATCATCAAGCTTTGGAATATTTGAACAGTCAAGGAAATTTGAATCAGAGACATATGAGATGGGTAGAGTTCATGCAGAGTTATACTTTTGTATTGAAGCATAAGAGTGAGAAGTCAAACAAAGTTGCAGATGCATTGAGTAGGAGAAGGAACCTATTGACAGAGATGAGAATTGAAGTGTTGGGATTTGAAAAATTAAAGAACATGTATGAAGAAGATCTTGATTTTGTAAAACATTGGAAAGCATGTAAGGAACCTATTTTGATAGATAGGAGTAAGTGGCTAGACTATTTCATTTAGGAAGATATGTTGTTAAGAGGAAATTAGTTGCGCATACCTAGAAGTTTCATGAGAGACAATTTGATCAAATAAAAGCACAGTGGTGGATTGGCAAGACATTTTGGCATTGATAAAATAGTGGCTTTAGTGAGTGAACATTACTTTTGGCCTCAGATACATAAGGATGTTAGGGAATTTGTGTAGAGTTGTAGAGTTTGTCAAATTGCAAAAGGGAGTAGTCAGAATACTAGATTGTATAATCCTTTGATAGTATCAAAGAGACCTTGGGAAGACATAAGTATGGAACTGATGCAATGGATGTAGCTAACCTATTTTTTAAGGAGATTGTGAGATTGCGTGGATTATCTAAGAGCATAATTTTAGACAGAGACACTAGATTTTGTGGCTATTTTTGGAAGACACTTTGGAAGAAGATGAAGATAGATTTGAAGTTCAATTCAACATTTCATCCATAGACTGATGGACAAATAGAGGTAGTTAATAGGAGTTTGGGAAACTTGTTGAGATGTTTGGTTGGAGAGAAGGCAAGAAGTTGGGATTTGATTCTTTCCCAAGTAGAGTTTGCCTACAATAATTTAGTGAGTAGGAGTACTAGAAGAACACATTTTGAGATTGTTACCAAAGTAAACCCTAGAGGAATGATTGACTTGAGAGACATCATTATGGAAGATAAGAGGAGTGCAGAAGAAGAAGAATTTGTAGGACATATGGAGACAGTGGATAATCAGGTAAGGAAGCATTTGGAGGAGATGAACAACAAGTACAAAGAGAAGGTAGATGAGAAGAAGAGACACCAACAATTTGCAGTTAGAGATGAAGTGATGGGATAATTGAGAAAAGAAAGATTTCCAGTTGGCACATATAACAAGTTGAAGATGAAGTAGTTTGGACCTTGTAGGATACTTAGAAAGTTTGATTTAGGAAATGCATATGAAGTGGAGTTACTAGAGACATTGGGTATTTCACCTATTTTCAATATTGTAGACCTATATCAATATCATGAAGCAGAGTTTAGTGACAACACATAAGAAGACTTGAAGAAGTAGTTACAACAATAAGCACTGGAGAAGATTGAAGACATTTCAGATAGTAGAGATGGATGCAACACTAGAGGAAGGCAATACAAATAATACCTTGTGAAGGGGAAAGGTAGACTAGAATAAGATTCATCATAGATTTCTCAGGCTGAGGTGGACCATCTTGGTTTTCCTCTAACCCCAACAAAGTGAGGGACTCACTTTTTCAATAACCTCATATGTCTAATGCAGGAGCATCCTTGGTTCAAAAGAAATCTTGCATCAACAAAAAAACATTTGTATTTCAGTTTGTTTGCATTTAGTATTGTTTCTTTCATTTTCTAGTTTAGTTCAGGCAGTTTAGTTAGTAGCAATTTTTGTATTTTGGTCCACATTATACCGCAGTTACATTTTAGACCTTTCTAGAGTTGGATTTAGCATCTAGATTCATTCATGCACATCATATCCAAAATTCAGAGCATTTGGATCAAGTACTAGTAAGATATCGCTAGCAGAAGATCAATTATTTTCTCATAGCAGAGCATCCTAATAGTCTTAGACAATTAGTTAAAGGTGAAGACTTGCAGAGCATTCTTTGACTTGTGGAGCTAAATGACACATCATTCAATGTTGTTTTATTTATGGCTAACCTTCCCTGAGATCCAGACATCATTTAATTCATTCGCAGAGGTGTTCTATTCAAATAGGTCCAACCTATCCCTGTACACACATTACAGCTCTTCATTGGATTTTGTGATCTTCCTTGGCTGACGTGGAGGAATCTTTGTACTAGAGATGATATATATTGATGTAATAGATTCCTAGGAAAGTAATTAGTGATTGATTGATAAAAGATAGTTGGAATTCTTTGTGAAGGAGCTTCAAAGACATTTCTTGTGCATATTCTGATATTCTGTAATCAGGTCTGTGAGCCCTAATTGTAAGCCTGCAATGTGCCTGTCGATTTGTATTTGAATTCTATGATATACTGAATGACTAAATCTACATTTGCTTTATATCTTTGAGTTGTTTCCATTGTGTTTACTCTAGCTGCATGGCCTAGATAATTCTCTTTGAGGACCCTCTTAACCATGACTACACCAATAACTCAAAGATCCCATGCAATGAAAACATGCAAATTCATCATCACATTAGTAACCTACAAACCAAGATATCAAAGAAGATAACCTATAGACCTCAAGACTCAAACACCAGATCAACCTCATATCTAGTTTTCCAAACAAATCTACAAGTAACCATAGTCAAGGAACCCATCAGGAAAATACTGTAGAAATAATGAGTGACTAAACAGATACCAACATCTCCAAACTAAAAAAGATTCAAATAACCTTCTCAAACCATGAACAAAGCATACATGCAAACTTGCAACTATATTGCATTCACAAATACCCCCAGGGATTCATAATCTAAAAAAAAAGTTTATTCACAAATCTACAAAACCACAAGTTTTGATTACTGTGTAAAACCTACAAAACCACCATGTCACTGACACACAAGCAAATCTATATCCACTTATCATTTGGAAGACCCACAAGTCTAAAAAATAACAAAATAGTTAAACCAAAATAATGGAGTAACACAGATAAGCATAACCATAGATTTTGAATGGAAAATCTGCAAAACCCTTAGATCAAATTATAATGAAATTGAGACATGCAAGTACAACCAACCAAAAGGAAGAATAGGTCTAGGAACTCCAGGCCCACTTATAGGCCAACTCCACAACTACCACCATGTACAGGCATATAGAGGAGTTAGGTTGTTCCAGAAGCTTTTAGATCATCCAATGACCAACTCCATAGCCTACATGCATTCAAGGTTAACAAAACAATTCCTTCCAATGCTAGGGACTAAAACTAAGAACCCAATGGATGCTTCCTATTATGTCTTCTCAATAGCTCCACAAATGTTTTAAACACTATTTTGGTTTGAGCATTGTTTGTGGATGGAAAGTACTTTGACCATTAGAAAGACATATAAATCATTTTCATGTGGTAATAGTTGACATGAATCTCAACATTGACATGATGCTACTAGTGTACATTCTCCACAATGGGGAAATCTTCTACCCTTGCTTTCTTTTCCATTTGAGGTTTTTTAATGCAATATATAATATTATGATTAATTATATAACATTGTTTGTCTCCTCCAACATTTGCCATGTTATCTTGATTATATATATATATATATATATATATATATATATATATATATATATATATATATATATATATATATATATATATATATATATATATATATATATATATATATATATATATATATATATATATATATATATATATATATATATATATATATATATATAGTTTAACTTGTCTAATTTAGTAATAATTTTTTAAAGTAAATTTATGGTGGAGCAGTAATGCAACACCCTAGTTTGGGCCAGAATCCCTCCAATCTATGTGTGCTCCTATACAGTGGATAAGGGTTGGTGGTTAAGTTTGTGTATATATATATATATATATATATATATATTACAAAATTTAAATTTAAACACATGGGGTTTAAAAACAATTAAGGTAGTAAAAATAATAATTTTAAATCATCACTATTAAGGGCATAGTTCAGTGGTTAAGTCATTGGTTTGTAGTGGCAGCCACCAGGGTTCAAACCCCCACTATGCCAAAGAGCTCATAGTTTTGTGCCTTCGCTAGGCTAACGTGCTCGTAGGATCCGTGCCTTCACTAGGTTGTTGTGCTCACTGGTTGCAGGCCTTCGCTGGGCCAATGAGCCTATGGGTTTAGACCTCATCACTAGTGTAGGTGCTCATGCTAGGTGTTAATGTCAAGGGATGAGGTCCCCCTTGTTGTGACCTCACAGGTTCATATCTCCGATCAAAAGTGTTCAAAATTTTTTTTAAATCATCATAAATTGAAATTGATTTTTTAAAATTATTTGTAATAAAATATTTGTTCTAGAAAATTAATGTTATTTTTTTTACAATTATATTTATTAGTATATTAATTGTCTCAATATAATATTCTATTGGAAACCCTCATGTATAAATGCTCTTTTCTCCTCAATCTCTAAGTACTTCAACCACTTATCTATTGAAATTTGTCTACTACTATTTTTGAAGGACATGAAATGTAATGCATCACTATGCAACCCTAGAGATAAGTCAACTAAAGAAAAAAAAAGGGCAATTTTTTTTTAATAGAAATAATGTTAACAAACTATAACATAGTCAGATTCAACAAGTTAACTAACATCTCTAGGGATAACATGACTGCATTATTGAAATTAAGCAACATTCAACCATATACAAAAAAAACTCATTACTACACACAAACACGATCAACATAACCATGGTTTGTTCTAAGTCTAAATCGATCAATTGGACACATACACACGCACTTTTTGTAATGCTTATCTTTGAAAATATTGATAGATAACAATAATGAAATTAATTGCTTAATAGATACAATTTACAAATCTTAACTTAGTAAAGCTCAGATTTCATAATCATCATAATTGAAATGTTAATACAATATTTCAAATTTAAATTACACATATGTATACCCATTTACCCTAGTGCTAGATGATCATCCATACACCAATTGGAAAGGTGATTCCTTAGCTTCTGAGTCCTGCATGGCTAAAGGTCTCATACTGTACATCTAAAGAAACATTAGTCCTGCATGATTATTAATTACACAAAAATCAATTCGATGAAGTGACAACCTAAGGCCCTAAGGGGTTGACCTAATGTCTCAGGGGCTCATGATGGCCTTGCCTACGTATGCGTAGCACAGAGACTTTGTAGTTCAAGTAACTTGTTTGCAATGAAATGGTTGACTTAGATACAATATCTCATAAGGAATCTAGTTCATCACTTAATATTTTCTAGAGTCAATAAAGTAATTAGTTTACACATCCCCATTGTTTTCAAGATAAAATACACCTTATGATAATTAAATCATTCAAGTTCTTAAAGTGCGTGCAACAATTAAATCTATATGAAATCGACATATGGGTAAAATAGAAAAGTTATAAGAATAAAATATTCCAACCATTCTCTTGAATACAAGGAAATACTCAGATTGTAATAAATGAAAGTTCTAATCATCAATATGAAATTATCATCATATATTCAAGTTTAAAATAAATTGATTTATAGCACCATACCACAAGAACACACCTAGAATCAATTCATAATTGTTATACAATGTTATTATCTTCATTAGTATGACTCTATTATAAAATCATTAATTCAATATAACATTTTGAACCATTTACAGTCAACCCTAAACCATTCTAGAACAAATTTGTCAGAGAGCCAAGAACATATAAACCAATTATTGATTTACAACACAAATAAAATCCATTGACTTCATTTAGTCAATATTGATGAGAAATGGTTGAATTCAAATTCTAACTATTATAAACATTATTCTAAAACTAATAACTAATAAATTTAGACCCTAGTGTCAATACTTTCAAAACATTAACACAAGCCATTATAGTAAGCACAAATTTTAACAAACATTACGATAGTTATCTATCTTCATTAAAGGTCTAATAACTTCTTCAAAGATGGAATTTAGTCTTCTTGTCTTCAAGATTAAATTAATCCAATCCAATACATCCTCACATAAATCCCACGAGTTTCCTCATGATCGAAACCATCACATTATCCATAATTAATTTTATTTACAACACATGTGGAACTATTTAATAAAAAATAATAATGTTCCAAGTTACATAATTTCAATCAATGTAATTCATAAATTAAATAGACACAATAACACTTCCTTAATCAAGAATGTTAGCACTCCACCCAAATAAACTAATTTCCTTAACACCTATGACTTGTTAATTCCACCATTATTATCTAGAAGGATTTAATTCTTAATCTAACATTTAATCCACATTACTGGGTACAAAACCCAACAACTTAATAAATTATTTTTGAACTTCATCAATTTTAGAGTACAATTATAATTTTTCTATAACTAATGAACATTACTACCATAATCTAATATATGATATTAATTGGTGATATGTGCAAATATAAAAAGTGCAATAATCACACATCAAACCAGAAATAAATTAGTTTAGTGGATTATCTACCCTATTAAGACTCCAACATTTGAATACTCTTAACATTTTTAACCATAATTATAAACCTTTCTACAGGACCAAACATAATTATCTTACCAAATATCTTTTTAGGAAAACAATAACTAATACAAATATTATGCATACAAGCTAAATTCATAATAAAATAAACAAGATAATTTCATATATGTATACACAAGATAAAAAAAAATTATGTATTCACATAAGTCTTAAGATAAATTCATATTCTTTATATTTATATAAAATAATTTTTTTTAATATATATAAAAAATAATTTAATATTCTTATATATAGTATAAATTCATATTCCTACTAATTACATATGCCTTTTCTTTAGAATATAGAAAACTAGTGTTAGAAACGATTAGAACTATAATGAAAGAAAGATTTCTTTAAAAACTAAAGAGGAGCATACAAAGGAAAGAAACCTTATATTGGCTGTTTTATTTTCCCACACCGAAAGAAACTCCTTTTCAATAAAAGAAATCTAATCGTTTCTCTTCATAAAGCCTTGTTCAATTATAAGACCACAATTAGAATGTGCTATATATATAGTTGTACAATAATGCAAAGGTAATGCCCATAGAAATAATCTTCAAGATGAAAACATTTCTCGTGTGCACCAATTTCTTTTCTAAGTACTCACAACTAAACCATCATTCAACTGCTACAAATGGACCTCATTACAATGGTTGTTCATCAATAAATCACAGTTTGAGGATCATATGAGTTTGAGTTAATAGATGTACATCTACAAATGCCTAGCCTCCATTTTACATGTAGTAATTTATTTAACCTTGATTGCTTACTCATTCTTCTATAATTCACCTAGCAGCTCATTATTTCTGGATCTTGTTCATAATTTTTAGCCCATTATCTATATGCATGGAAACTCAAAGTACACCAAACAAGTATTACAAAATCAATCATTTGCATAGCATTTGATGCCATGACACACAAATAAAGTAAAGAATCATGTTAATAGAATATGATGTTTGTCTTTATCAGAGGAATCTATGACCTTCAGAAAATGAGACCTATAAGGATTGCCAATAAATACGTCCAAGCAACCAATCATCATAATGGATAAAATACTCTCTATTATATCAAATCCATCTATGAACTTGAAGAAGTATGCATCATCAGGAGCAATGAGAAATATTTTTTTTTAAACAATATAAGATGGAACATATTAATTCAAGGGCACACCATAACTAAGGAACTGATCTTTACTCAAGCCTGCTAATGATTTTTCATTGGCCTGAAGATCACATATGAATACATGCTTGGAGTATTAACCTTACAGATTTTTGATTCTAAAACAAATGGGGAGATTTCTATTTCCATGATGCGAGATTGAGGGTGAGTAAATAAGATATAACTAAGACTATTCTATTATTATTTTGATGACTCCAAAATAAGATGGGGGGAAGATTTAGATGCCATAAATAAATGGAGCACTTATAATCATTGCATGCAAAATGTGAAAGAGAATTTAAGGCATAGGACCCTTCATATTTCTAATAATAGATAATATTCCTTGATTTTCTGTAGTTTCCAGACGTGCAGAGATTAGATTAGTTATTAAGTTTTAAATACAAGGAAATGATGTCAAGATCCCACACCATCCTCTAAAATCCTTTCTACCTATATAGTATAAGATTTCTGAAATACGGAAAAGACATCTATCAAGTATATAAATCAATTCTGTTGATAAACAAAATGGTGATAGCCAAATCAACCAATAAGCGAGGCATGGCATCATAGACAAAGTTCAAGAACTATAAAAACACATTCCCATAAGGAGAACTCTCAATTGCCATGCATTGATCAGGTTAAACACAAAATGGATATGGTCATTGAAAGCACACCTATCACAAAGGAAAAGAATATCAAATCTCATAGAGACTCCATTTTTAAGAGATTCATTCTAAAGTTATAGCAAAGGTGTCATGGTTGGATTTAACTAGATTTAGTAGATCTAATACAAAGGGTAAAGGTATTCAAGATGCAAAAGATTAGATTAGACCCGACATGTAATGCCCCTCCATTTTCACTTGGGTTGTGTCAGGTATGTTTGACATTTGGTTATTTGGTTTGGATTGTTCATTTGATGCTATTGGTTAATCATGGCATTAAAATAATATTAGTAGTCATTAAAACATTTTTGATAATTAAATAAATAGAAATGCCTTTATGCAAATTTAGTGCTGAAAATTTAAAAGGGTAAACCCAAATTTATAAATTATTATTTTAGGCCCCTATATTATTTATAGCACTATAGTTTATTAGCTATATTAATTTGTTACATTTTCTAGAGGTTATTTTATATTATTGGTGAGTGAAACCTTATTTTATATAAGGAAACCTAATAAAATATAATGTTATTAAATATTACTTTAGGATACCTAATTATAATTGCTTGAGGACAAGCAATGTCGAGTGGGGAGGGTTGTCATGTCCCTATAATGATTTATAATTGAATTGCTTATTTAAATAATAAGTTAGCCTTATATAAACTAAATATATAATATATTTATTTAAAATATATTATTAATATGTATTATTTAATAAATAATATTATTAATTTAATATAATTTAAATATTATAAAATATATGAAATATATATATTTATACTTTAATTAACTGGATATATTATAAATATAAATATTTTAATATAATATTTATGTGAGTAATTAATAAGATATATTATTATATAAAAAATAAATATTATGAAGAGTCTTACCTATTAAAGTTAGAAAATAAAGTAATTTGGAATAAGACAAAGTAATACGGTTAAACAAAAGGTTAAATTCAAAATAAAATCATATAAAAATAAAAGTCTAACAAGATAAACATTATCCCACCATATTATATGCTTGGAAATAAAATAAAATAAAAGAGCTCCCGTACTTAATAACAAAAGTATTTATTTATACTATATATATTATATAAATAATGTACTTTAAAAAGATTAAGGGGAGGTCGAAGGAAGATATTTATAAGTGTAGCACATTAATAAATAATATATTATAAATATATCTAATAATATAAATACAAATATTATTACTATTATTATCTTATATTGTAATATAAATATAAATAATATATCATTTATTATAATGATATAATATAAATACAAATAAGGTAAATAAATAATAATAAACATCTTTTAACCTATCCTCTTATGATAAGGGAGTTACGTATGGTTAAAACTAGTTTTACCACAAAAGGGAATTAATATAAAGTAATAAAAATAATAAGAGACATACCTCTTCGAACATATCCCTTGAAAGGGAAATAAATAAAGTTTGTGAGATAGAAGGAAATCATCATCGAAAGAATGAAGTAATAAAAAGAAACAAATAAACAGTTGTGAATTCAATAAGGTAATAAAGAAGAAACATCATTTGAATTCATCAAAGACATAGCAAGAAAATATCACAAGGAAGACATGAGGGCAGCCAAGGAAAAGGATCATCGGGAGAAAATATAAAAAGAGTATGGAATAAATACATATATTTAGATCTGCATTTTATAACAGCAATACAATAAAGACTATATTACCACAGCATAGGTAAGGAATCCCAGGTAAAGCAGGTAAGTAAGTATTTATATCTACTTATTCAATTTATGGTTTGTAAGAATTTATAATTACTTGTTCAATTTATAACTTGAAAGATATAAATAATAAGGTTATTAAGTAGAAACTGATATATGTGATATATACATTCAGGTCTGAAATTTATATTTTAAATATGTATCTTGTATGATTTGAATTCATAAGTGATTTATTAACACCTTATGTGGGAAAGAGTAGAAAGTGCCAAGAGGCTATTAATGGATATTTAACACATAGAGGCCTTGTCACATGAGGTATGAGGTACCCATAGTGCAAGGATTGTGAATTAATGGCCTTGGCTACCTAGAGTACCAATGAGTCTCATAGAGGCCTTAGCTCCAAGAGTACAAAGGTACTTCTTGAGTAAGGATGGGAGACATTAGAGCCCCATGGTGGATAATGGCAACTCTCATCTCATTTCACATAAGTTGTTAATAAATGACATATGAGAGATAACAAGTATGTACATGTATAGATGAAGATTAATTAAGGCCTTAGGGTAAAACCTAAGGAGAAGGCTCTAGGATAAAACCTAAAGATTAATAAAGGCATGAATTCGTAAGGGTAGATACGAGACTTCCTAATTAACCACCTAACACTAAGAAGGTGGGGTCAATAGTTATGGTAGGTATTGATCATTCCATGGGAATAGGTCTTGATTGATGAATCAAGGATATTATGGGCCTTGATTGACAAATCAAGGATATTACTATGGACCTTCAATTTAAGTATCGAAGGAATGGGCCTTAGTTGACGAACTAAGGAATTATAGGCCTTAGTTGACAAACTAAGGAATTATGGGCATTGGTTGACAAACTAAGGAATAATATTAATGGACCCATAGGATTGAGATGACATCACCTACCTAACGAATCTTCTCTCACAAGGTGGAAGGTTAATAAGAGGCCTAAGGATTATCTCACCCAAGGAGAATCATGATGTATGGAAAAATGGATTTATGAAATGGCAAATAATATATGGCTATGTTTATGATTATCATCAAGATTAAAAGGAAATGAAAAATGGAATACTAATGTTCTCTTTTGGTAAGTTGAAATTGTTTGCAAGGGTGTGAAAATTTTGGCTTGCTAGAAGGGGACATTACACGACACAAGACACTAATGTACAGATTGAGTAATGAGAAGATATAAATTAAATGAGATAATGAGGCATATAGATCTATGTGCAACACAAACTATTTAGAAGTGTATCAATTTAATATCAAATTGCCACAAAATATGCTCTGAAACAATATCTCTAAAATTTCACAAAGGTTTTCAAATTCAAAAGAAAAATAGCTAAGTCAAATCATACCTGAAATTCATTTTTTCAACGAGTCACAGACTCCTCCTTGCCTTAATTCTTTAATGGTGCCTTTCTCTTTATAATCATTTGGGTCACCATATCTTATCAACAAATTAGAAGCTTGAGCTCCCTCACCTGCTGCACTATCATGAAATTTTTAAGCACCCCACTCTACTCCCATACTTTCCATCAATAATCATCTCTTCAATTTCCTAGGCCCCCATTTCTGTGTAGCCCTCTCCCCTTCAAATTCCAAATGCATGGAATATATTTACTGATTCATTATTAGCGTATGACACAAATTAACATCGACTATCTCAAAATAGACCGAATGGTTATTTTAAACATAATATTAATGCAAAACTGACACCATAATTTGACAGTTTAATACATAGAATATTATGCAAAACCTAATGCTTGGAAAAAGGCAAGCCAAACATTATGAATCTTTGATTCTATCATAAGTGCCAAAAAGGGAGCATTATAGTTTATCTTAGACCTCCAGCGGGATTATCAAATATTGAAGTTAGAAATGTTTTAGTAAATATTTATACAAAATGCGGGAGTTTAGACAATGCAAACAACTGTTTGACATAATGCCTCTAAATATTGTAGTTTAAGATCATCCTAAAAGGTATATCAATTTTACAATCATAGATAATAATCCATAAATTAGTAATCAAACTAAGACTTACCTATACAACCAAAGTGAATATGGAGGGGCACTACATGAAATAACCTCATCCTCAAGCATATTGTTTCCTTAAATTTATTTCATTGTTCTATCAAACATATGCTCTATCATTTCAATAAGATTTTGACACATTCTTTTTTTCCATTTAATTTACAATAAGAAAAATAACCCTTTCATTCATTTATGCCATTTCTCTTAAACATTTTAGGGCCTCTATGGAATTTTCCAAGTATATAACAATATATAACATCATTTCTTTCCCACTCTTATTGTCTCTATCTTCCTTTATTATAATATATTAGTATATTTGTTTATATTATTCAAAATCAATCAATTAAAATTGTTATGGTTTTACATTTGATGAATTATAGGTTACTTTTATTCAATTAAGAGATTTATTTTTAAAATAATGATTGTTTTCAAATTTTATGTATTACATTATATATAATTTATATTATTAAGTGAATTAGAAAACATATAATAATTTATTTATGATATATATAATTAGATTGAATAAATAAATAATAATTATTTGTCTTCTTAATTATTTTGAATAAATAAATAATAATTATTTGTTTTCTTAATTATTTTGGAGAAAAAAATATACATTTTATGTTCAAGAATGTTATTTCGCAAGTTATTCTATTTTCTAATCTATATGGGCCAAGTTTACTTAATTTTTAATTTTGTCTTTACACATTTTTTCCAACATATTTTTTCCTAATAAGACCATTAACCAATTGGAAATACATCATAATGAATTGGAAACTTTATTTTTAATACCAACTATTTCATGAAAATCCTAATCAATTGAAAAAACATCATAATGAATTGGAAACTTCAATTTTAGTACCAACTATTTCATAAGTTATTCTATTTTCTAATCTATATGGGCTAAGTTTACTTAAATTAGATTGAATAAATAAATAATAATTATTTGTTTTCCTAATTATTTTGGAGAAAAAAGTATAATTTTTTAATGTTCAAGAATGCCATTTCATAAATTATTCTATTTTCTAATCTATATCAGTTAAGTTTACTTAATTTTTAATTTTTTCTTTACACATTTTTACAACATAAGCTTCCCTTTTATTTATGATACATGAGATGACTAAATTGATGATCCATGAGATGACTCCAAGATTAAGTACAAAAGAATGTAGAGAATGTGGATTTTTTTCTTCAAAAAGACATTTTTTTATATATTTGACAACTTAAACTCTATAGTCTTTTATGAAAAGTCAAAACCCAAATACATAAGGAACTTATGTCAACATTCAATGAGTTTCTATAGTTTTACCAACCTCTAAAAAAAAAACATTTGTGTCCTATTAATGTGTTTGTTGACAAATGAAGCTATAGATGAGAAACAATGGCAGTCGGTTCCTAGTTGTTGCTACTCTTTGAAAATAGGGTCTCATGTAAACATTAGAAATAGTGGATGTGCCATCTTGAATAACTAAATTTCTATTGTTGTTAGTGGGGAAATGCCTCACATAAATGATTATCTATTTTTAATAGCAATTTTGTCCCTATGAAGCTCAATCATGTATTCTAAGGATGTATCTCTTTAATAGGTATTCTAAGGCATACATGCATTGTCATAGTTCATATAAGCAATGACTTAATTAATTAAAAATTAATCATATACTTTATGTCTTGTATAGAATAGTTCTATTAAAAACTAAAATACATAATTATCATTGACTCATTCTTACATAATATGTCACAGTTGAAAGGTTTGAAATTCAAAATTATATTTTAGAAATAGATGAATATGTTTTCAATGATGATTATCTATTCAGCATTGTCTTTCATTATCTTTCTCTTTCATTCATATAGATCTAAAAATATTGATTACATTTTAGTGTTAAAATGCTGAAATGTGGTTATACTGCCATGAATTTTAACCAAAGAAAAATAATATAAAAGTAAAGGAACATATACTAATTTAGTTAAAAAATAAAATGTAAACAATTGATACATTATAACTATTTAAATTTTAATATAAGAGTGAATCAATAAACAATCATTCTAATAAATAAATAAATAGGAAAACTTAAACAACTAGAACACTATAACTATATGACAAAACCAATATTAAAAACACAAAGAAAAAACCTATTTGCTATTGAAAAAACACCACAAGAAAGCCTTGAATAAGGCACGGGAAAATGATTCAAGTTGGTGATTGTTTGGAAATTTTTTTAAAAATATTAATCTATATCAACTTCAATCCAAAATGTTTAATAATAATCTTTGTAGATTAATGGTATTTCATCAGTAAGCTTTCATGATTTAGCATGGTTTCCCCCCACATTATTTAACAAGGGTTTGGGGGTAGTGCCCCTTGCTATTTTATAAAGGCATTAGGAGTTATTTTTCTATTGGTTGACATAACAAAACCCTATTTTGTAATTGACATAAGTCTTGATAAAAATAGCTCAGGGTTAGGGTTTGTGTTGATATTGTATTGTAGCATTTGCAGCGGTATTGTTGGTTGTAATGGTTTGATTTACTAGATAATAATATTCGACTCTCTATTGGTGGATGTAGCCCGAGTTTTGGTGAACCATGTTAAAAATTGTCTCTCGCTATTATTATTTTTGTGTATTTTTCATTTCAACATTGCCTTTCATTGCCTTTATCTTTTGTTCATTCATTTCTAAAAATATTGATTACAATTTACTATTAAAATACAAAAATATGGTCATACTACCATGAAATTTAACCCAAAAAAATAATTTAAAAGTAAAGGAACAATTAATAATTTTAGTTAAAAAATAAAACTTAAACAATTGATACATTATAACTATTTAAATTTTAATATAAGAGTGAATATATAAACAATCATTCCAATAAATAAAACATAAGAGAACTTAAACAACTAGAACACTATAACTATATGACAAAACCCATATTAAAAACACAAGGAAAAAACCTACCTGCTATTGAAAAACACCACAAGAAAGCCTTGAATAAGGCATAGGTAAAAGATTGAAGTTGGTGATTGTTTGGAGATTTAAAAAAAAATTAATCTATATCAACTTCAATCCAAAATGTTTAATAATAATCTCTGTAGATTAATCTTATTCCATCAGTAAGCTTTCATAACTCAAAATACCTAGATATTATATTTCTCTATCTCCATCTTTGAATTTCTCTATTTTTTTCGCACACAAGATTCACATATATAGAACTCCCACTATTGAAAGGTTTGTCAATATTCCCTTCCTCTCAAAGAGCTATCTAAACCATAGATTTGATACTAAAAGAAGATAAACAATACAAATTAACCTATTCAAAGAGAAGAAATGTTAATGAAGTCCTAAATGTAGCTCATAACTAAATAACAGCACACTCACAATGTAACAAAAGAATTTTTCTCTCCAAAATTATTTCAATAAAAACAATACACTTATTGTTTTAACTTATTTGTTACACTACAATAAGATATTTTACATTTGTACTTAACCCTAATACACATGCAAGTATTGATAGGCACATTAGCATATAAAAAAATTAAATCGTATTGCAATACAATGGATTTAAAACTATGGACCAACAAAATCACCTTTAAAGTTTTTTGTTTTTTTCTTACCAATCACACTAAGTGTGCATGAATGTAGTATATATAAAAATGTAAAACTTGTGAAATATACAACATATTTCCAACAATTGCACTTGGTTTTTACCACCTTGACAGAGTGACCCTATGAACATATAACAAGCCAACATTCTTATTTAATATGTTATATCATAGATGATGGATTGTTCTGTAAATAAGTCTGTATGTGATATTTCTCCATAATTTTTATGCTCTTACAAGTCAAGTTTGAGATTTATTATGGGATTATAATTTATGGATGCATAAATTTAGAATGCTTTAGGTGTTTTTCAATGCTAGTTGGTAGACATAGTTCACATAGAGTCTATTCATACATAATGCTTGTATCCATTTTCTAACTCTTTTAAAGAGAGTTTTTTAGTTTGATCTCAATTCATTAACATATTTTAGAACCTAAAATCTTTCTTTGGTTTTGAAAGCTCTCTATTCCCATAATTTAATATTGTGTTGGCAATCTTATGCTAGAGAATACAGATTGGATAGTGTTAAGTTTTTAATTGGTGGTTTTTCAAGGAAGATAAAAATTATGTAGAAGATTAAATTTGTATTTGTTGAAAATTAATATTAACCAAGGATGCAAACTCTATTTAAAAGGTTGAGATGTAACTTTTTCGGTAGCGAAAAGTGGTGTAAGTAGCCATGTGAGTAAGGGAAAGTTACGGATCAAATGTATTGCCTCAAAGACTTTATTTTCTTTGTCCTTTATTAGTTTCTAACATGGAACTATATAGCTAGGCATTTCATTCAATCATTATTCAATTGATGTTATGTTGAATGAAACTGAAGGACAATGTTTTGTCTCATACGATGCTCATTTCTTACCTAAATATTATGGCTCTAAGCTTTTCCTTGTCTTTGATTAGATTTAAAAGATAATCATATAATGTTTTAAAGGAGAAATTTGTAAACCTACTATTCCATGTAAAACATAATATCACCTACTAAAATTAGATATTGAAAATACTCTAAACTGAGTGGAAGTAAATTGTATGGATGAAAGCCATTTGGAAATACATCATAATGAATTGGAAACTTCATTTTTAATACCAACTATTTCATGAAAATCCTAATCAAGATGATAAAAAGACTTCTTATTGTAATGATAATCGATTAGTCTAAAAAGACCAAGAGAAAGGTCTCACTCCTATCTAATATACCTTTGTTATTACTTGACCATCACAGCGGGAAGGATATTTCATGAAAATCCTAATCAAGATGATAAAAAGACTTGTTATTGTAATGATAATCCATCCATCTAAAAATCCAAGACAAATGTCTCACTCCTATCTAATATACCTTTGTTATTACTTGACCATCAAAAGGGGAAGGATAGGCAACCCACTATCTACTAAAGCCACATGTCTAAATGATAATCAATCATGTGTATCAAAGCATTTTAAGGAGCTAGATCATTAAAGAAGAAGAAAAATTTGAAGGGGAAAACACTAAAGAAATCCTCAATTACAAACCAAGACAAAGGTTTCACTCCTATCTAATATGTATTTCTTATTACTTGACCATTAAAGTGGGAATGATAGGAAGCCCATTGTCTACTAAAGCCACATCTTGAAATGATAATCAATCATGTGTATCAAAGTGTTTGAAGGAGCTAGATAAGATCATTAGAGAAGAAGTAAATTTTGAATGGGAAACTGCCAAAGAAATCTTTAATTGAATCTTCAATTCCTTAGAAATGAGATCTAAAGGCACATATCCAAATTACAAGTCGTTATAAGGTGAGGATATAGTTTATTATTATTATATGATGTTGTGTTTAATCTATATTCCATAGTAGATTTACTTTTTCTATTAATCGATAGACTTCTTATGTTTTGGGTTGAATTCCTATCCCAAAAACCAACAATATTCCAATGGAAAAGTATTGAAAGTGTAGAATTTATCTCACATTGGAAGTATAGAATTTATCTCAAATTCCTATCCCAAAAAACCAACAATATTCTAATGGAAAACCATTGGAAGTGTAGAATTTATCTCATATTGGAAGGATCGAATTTATCTCAATTATGAAGTTAGATCAAAATTTCTAATTTTTTTTTGTTTTTGACTTTTTTTAAGATTTGTTTTTGTTGGATTTTAAAATGCAAACACAAACACCTACTTTTCTTACTACTTTGCTTACAAATTATGTGGAGAATGCTTGATTCTTGGCTGAATACTATTTTCACAAATGAGCACATTTTCTATAGAAGGTATTCTTCTTTAGTTAACTATAAAGGCATGGTTTTCTTTGTTTTAAAGAGTGCATTTGTTTTTTCCTTCAACATTCTCACTGTTAAACCGAGTCTCTTCAAAGTTTTGAATTAGCTCTACAATTTTAAGTCTCCAAATCTTAGAAAATTAACATGGTGACCACTCTAGACTACTAACACCTACAATACAATCGAAGTATAAATTTATTGAAATAACTACATTGCTTTTAAAACTTTTGAAGTTTTTTTATTACATGCATTGGTTATCCAACACCACCTCTTTCAGGATTATTATTCTTCTACTCAATCTTTACCAACTATTGGTCTTTCTCTTTTTTTAAGACTTATATTTTAAATGTAAGTAAAAAATAATTATTATATATTACAAAAAGCAAAACACCATTGCTATTGCCTCACATTGCAATATAAATATAAATTTTTTTCTATATTTCATTCCAAAATGTATTTTTTACATTACTTATAGCCTATGGGCAAATCCGTTGTACAGCAACTACTAGTTAATTTAGCCATCTGAATTTGAATGATAACGTAACCAGTATTCTTCCTTTCTCTTTTCTTTATGTCAGATAAGTTTCTTAATCTTCAACTCTAGTTCTAGGAGGCAATCATAATGAATCATCAGATATCATTGTTGGGGAAACTAGTTATAGAGATATTTATAAGCCCTTATGAGGCTATAGACACCTTCAAAAGTATATTCATTCATATTATAGTAGAAGGGGCAGTTGTTATGACAGTTGAAGGAACATTCAGTAAAATTGGAAAACATGTGGGTCATCCAAGAAACAACAATAAGGGGGTTGTCACAAGAGTAGTTGCAAAGTTTGAAGAAGAAAGTTAGGGTTATGCATGGTTGCAAACCTTTGAGTGCGATCTGATTGGCCAAATTCAAGAATTCACTCTGCAATGTCCTGAAGTGAAACATAGGTTCAATGGGAGCTTCAACACATTTCCTTAAATATTTCAGGTTCCAATTATTTGTGGATATACAATAACCAATTTCATGTTGGAAGTATTAATCTAGAGTGGACATTTATGCCACCAACCCTGTCAGAAATCTCTGTAGATCTCCTTTCCTGTTGCCTCTAACCAAATTGTTAATGCACTTAGCTGGCCCATCAAATAGAAGTTATTGGTGGTCAATTTGTTATTGAATGCTAGTAGGTAGATTTGAATTTTGTGTTTGAGTAGAAGAATTTTTTGGGTGAAGACAAAAGGAAGGAATGAGAAGTTAGAATAGCTTGAATATTGCAAGCAGTAGTAGCACAACAGTGCACATCAGAAGAATGTTTGTTGCAACAACAACATGAAGAATACAACAGTGAGGGAGTGTAGAGATTTGAGCTCCAGATAGCTCTAGACATGCACAACAATTAGTTAGTGGGATGAGCAGAGCAGGTCCAAATAGAAGGGGACAACAGTAATGTCCAGCAAGCTCCACAGAGAGCAATAGTTATAGGATAGAAGGAAACAGAGTTGTAACTCTATAGGTTGTATTTGTTGATTGTAAAATAGTTTTAATGATTAATAGAAATCTCTATTTGTAGTGTAATTTTGTTTGTGTCCTCTCTCTCATGTTTGTTTATTCTTCCTTCAATAGTCTGGTATTAGTACAGACTACTTCCAGCAAATGGTATTAGAGCCATTGATTTGGTAGATCTAGAGTTTTAGTTTTTCTGGGTACTAACAATCTCCCTTGATTTGGAAAATGGCTGGAGGAGACAGTAAGAATTGGTAGC
Organism: Cunninghamia lanceolata; assembly: GCA_027924645.1. NCBI lineage: Eukaryota > Viridiplantae > Streptophyta > Pinopsida > Cupressales > Cupressaceae > Cunninghamia > Cunninghamia lanceolata. The sequence goes on along the minus strand of BSBN01000068.1, from coordinate 13,431,972 downwards.
AGCCACCTATATTTGATGGGAAAAACTATGATATCTGGGAAAAGAAGATGAAGACCATCTTGGTTGCAAATGATTTGTGGGAACTTTTGGTTAGTGGGTTCACAGATGTGATTGACCCAAATGCCTTTGCAACCTTGTCTAATGCTCAGAAGAACCAGCTGAAGGAGACAAGAAGAAACGATACAAAAGCCCTCAGTTTGATTAAGGCATCCTTGATAGAGGCCATTTTCCTTAGAATAGAAACGACTAACTATTTAATAGAAGCATGGGAAATATTGCAAAATAGTTACAAGGGAATTGACAAGGTGAGATCAGTGAAACTCCAGTTTCTTAGGAGAGATTTTGAGACCCTACAGATGAAGGATAGTGAGTCTATTTCAAATTTTCACACAAGGATTTCCACCTTCGTTAATAAATTGAGGATAAATGGAGAAACCATGGATGAACAAAGGATTATAAAGAAAATCCTTAGAAGTTTGCCCCCTAGATTTGACCCAATAGTTATTACCATAGAAGAGACCAAAGACCTCTCAAAAATGGCACTTGATGTGTTGATGGCTTCTCTTCATACTCATGAGTAGTGGCTAAATAGATCTTCTCCTTCCCTAGAGCAAGCATTCAAAGTACAAGAAAATTTGAGAGGTTGGGGAAGAGGAAGAAATGGTAGAGGAAGAGGTTAAAGGGACAGAGGTAGAATCAACTCTGAAAGAGGAGGCTCTAATAGTCAAGAGGAGTCCACAAGCTCCCAAATAGACATCCAAAACAAGAAGAGTAGTAACTCCAACCAGAGGTATGATAAGTCAAATGTATAGTGTTACTTCTGTCACAAGTTTGGTCATTTTGCAAATGAGTGCAGGAAGAAACAATGTGACCAAGGGAGTCAAAATGCCAATGTGGTAAATGAGAACAAGGTTGAAAATGAAAATTAGTCTAAGGTCTTTATTGTGTGCAACCTTGCTAAGTAGAGAAACCCTGAAGTATGGCATTTGGACAATGGATGTAGCAACCACATGAGTGGTAATGTATATTTATTTTCCTCCATTGACAAGAGTGTCAACTCCAAGATCATGATGGGGAATAGTCAAAAGGTTCATGTCATAGGAAAATGCATCATCATAGTCCTATCCAAGCAAGGTGAGAAATGTAGATCTAGGATGTCTATTATGGCCCTGGCATAAAACATAACCTATTGAGCATTGGACAAATGGTTCAAAATGGTTATAGATTCCTGATGGAGAAAGGGGAGTACATCATCTATGATAGGGATGGTAGAACAAAGGTCATTGCAGCAGTGCAAATGATGAAAAATAGGATGTTCCCCCTTAGGTTACAGTCCCCAGCGCTCTCTAGAGCTACACCTATCAAGTTCTAGATGGCTCCGAAGTCAACCAGATGGCGTCTACAGTAGTGGCCCAACAATCATCTTTCAAGACAGTCATCCAAGGCCCATCCAAGCTTTGGCATTTAAGGTATGGGCACTTAAGTTTTTCTAGTTTAAGTCTTTTATCCAAAAAAGGCATGGTTAGAGAGATTCCAACAATTGTTGATCCTGATAGTAAATGTGAAGCCTACATTTTAGGAAAGTAACATAGGCAGACAAGAGAAGCATTGGACTTGGTGCATTCTGATTTGTGTGGCCCCATGAAGACTCCCACTCTAGGTGGGAATGTATATTTCATGACCTTCATTGATGATTATAGTAGAAAGACTTGGATTTATTTCCTGAAGAATAAATCTAAAGCATTCAAGAAGTTCAAAGAGTTTAAGGCCTTGGCTGAGAAGCAAAGTGACCATTATATGAAGGTCCTCAGAATGGACAGAGGAGGAAAGTATGTCTCTAAGGATTTTTTAAATTTTTGCAAGTATGAAGGCATTCAAAAATAATTCACAACAAGGTATACTCCACAACAAAATGGAGTTGCTGAGAGGAAGAACAGAACCATCACAGAAAAAGGGACTGTTAAATGATTATTGGGGTGAGGCAATCGCAACAACAATATACCTTCTAAATAGAAGTCCCACAAAGGTTATACAGGATAGAATTCCACAAGAAGTATGGACAAATGACAAATGGAGTGTGGAGCACGTATGAATTTATGGGTGCATGGCATATGCATTTGTTCCTAAGGAGAAAAGACAAAAGTTTGATGACAAAAGAAAAAAGTGCATTTTCATTGGGTACAATGAAGAATCCAAAGGCTACAGGTTGTACAACCCTATTACCAAGAATGTTATAATCAGCAAGGATGTTGAGTTCATAGAAAATGAATCATGGGATGGCACGGTTGACACCACCATAGGTATCTCAACAACGATACCCATAGATGATGAAGAAGGTGGAAATGAAGTAGGAACTTCCAACAGTGAAGTAGATTTAGCACTGGAGCTCTCTAGATCCAACTCTAGAGCTCTCCGGAGCCATCCCTAAAATAGTTTAGATTCATCTAGTTCAAGACTGCAGTAACACAGTTAGCTCCAGAGTCAAGCAATAGTAACTCTAGAAGCAGTTCAGATCCTACACTCACTTCTCTAATGCCAAGAAAGACAAAGAGCACGAGGGAGATTTATGAAGATACAAGGTATGATGAGTTTGATGCAAAGCTTGATTTTGCTTTGTTCTCTCATGGTGATCCAACAAATTTTGAAGAGGCTGTGAAAGAAGAAAAATGGTGTAAGTCCATGGATGAAGAGTTGGATGCAATAGAAAGGAATGAGACATGGGAGTTAACAACCTTACCCAAGGTTAGATAGGTGATTGGAGTCAAGTGGGTCTATAAGACAAAGAGTACTGCTAAGGGAAAAATTGAGAGGCATAAAGCAAGGCTAGTTGTTAAGGGATACAAATAGAAGCTTGGAAGAGACTATTATGAGACCTATGCACTAGTTGCAAGGTTGGAGACCATGTGGGCAGTCATAGCAATTACAGCCCAGTACAAATGGAAGGTATATCAAATGGACGTGAAGTCAGCCTTCCTAAGTGGAGTGTTGAAAGAGGAGGTGTATGTGGAGCAACCACCTCTCTATGAAGTTTGAGAGCATGAATACAAGCTATACAGGCTTCAGAAAGCTCTCTATGGCTAAAGCAAGCACCTCGGGCATGGTACAATAGGATATATTCCTATTTGTTGAATAATGGCTTTAGTAAAAGTGGTAGTGAACCCACACTCTACATCAAAGCAGCCAATGGTGAGATTTTAATTATCGTTTTGTATGTAGATGATCTAATTTTTATGGTTAATAGTGATCTCTTCATTGCTGATTTCAAAGAAGTGATGAAGAAAGAGTTTGAGTTGACTGACCTAGGTTTGCTAAGATATTTTCTTGGCATTGAGGTCCAACAAACTGAGCTTGACATATTTATTTTGCAAACTAAGTATGCCAAATAGATGTTAAAAAGATTTAAGATGTAAAACAACAAGCTTGCTCCAACACCAACAGCTACAGGTCTGAAACTGAGCAAGAAGGACAACAACAATGAAGTGAACCCAACCCTCTACAAGAGTATGGTTTGAAGTCTAATGTATTTGACTGCTACAAGGTCTGATTTAATGTATGTGATAAACTTGATATCTGGGTTCATGGAGAAACCTAAGGACATACACTAGCAAGTAGGAAAGAGGATCCTAAGATATGTCAAATGCACACAAGGCTATGGCATAGTGTACACTACATCAAGTGAGTTTGAGTTGGTTGATTACATAGTCAGTGATTAGGCAGGAAGTGTAGATGATAGAAAGAGCACATCAGGATATGTGTTCTACATGATTTTAGGACCCATTTCATGGGCATCAAAGAAGAAGCCCATAGTTTCTCTCTCCACAACAGAGGCTGACTACATACTAGCAAATACAGGAGCATGTTAGGCTATTTGGTTAAGAAGAATCCTTGCAGATTTGAATGAACAGCAAGAAGATGGTACAACCATATTTTGTGATAATATTTCCTCCATAGCCTTGATGAAGAATCTAGTCTTCCATGGATGAAGCAAACACATAGAGATCCAGTATCATTTCATAAGGGAGTTAGTAGATAATGGAGAGATCAAACTTCAGTTTTGTAGGTCCGAGTAGTAGTTCACTGATATTTTTACTAAGGTGTTATTGAAGGAGAGCTTTGAATGCATGAGAGACATCTTGGGCATTGTAGATAGCTCGAGATAGCTACAAACAGCTCCAGAGACATAGAATAAAAGTGGTGTGTGGATTTAGATTAAGGGGGAGTGTTTGAATTATTAATCTAGAGTAGGCATTTTGCCACCAACCATGTCAGAGATCTCTATAGATCTCCTTTCCGGCCGCCCCTGACCAAATTGTTAATGCACTCAGCTGGACCATCAGATAGAATTTATTGGTGGTTAGTTTGTTATTGAATGCTGGTAGGTAGATTTGAATTTTGTGTTTGAGTGGTAGAATTTTTTGGGTGAAGACAAAAGGAAGGAATGAGAAGTTAGAATAGTTAGAATATTGCAAGCAATAGTAGCATAGCAGTGCACAATAGAAGAATGTTTGTTGTAGCAGCAATAGGAAGAATACAATAGTGAGGGAGTAAAGAGATTCGAGCTCTAAACAACTCTAGACACACACACCAGTTAGTTAGTGGAAGGAGTAGAGAAACTACAAACAGAAAGGGACAATAGTGATGTCTAGAAAGCTCTAGAGAGAGCAATAGTTATAGGATAGAAGGAAATATATTTGTAACTCTGTAGGTTGTATTTGTTGATTGTAAAATAATTTTAATGATTAATAGAAATCTCTATTTGTAACTATGTAATTTTGTTTGTGTCCTCTCTCTCATGTTTGTTTATTCTTCCTTCAATAGTCTAGTATTAGTACAAAATGTTTCCAACATTTCACTACCTTGACTAGATCTTCCAGCAATCTATTTCATTAACTGAATCTCCACATGACTATGAACACAACAACTATCATATTTTTTTCTCTCTGTGAAAATCACCCATCTGATTAGAAGATTGAGGCCCATTACAGCACACCCTTTCAGGAATTTTTTAGTTGCTTCAAATTTAACTTCTAGCAGAAGGTTGGTGTATAATAGAGTGCATTTCATGTCAGGTTTCTGGTCCCCAAATTCAATTAGTCTATACACTGAAAATGCAACAAAGTAGTCCCCATATTCAATTTTACTTTTCCCAAGAACTATGGCCTCATCTTCCATGTAACGCCCGCCTTGAACACCTTAAAGATTACACACTTATGCTATATGAAATAGGGAAAATTTTTTTTAAATGATTAAGTAATGTTAACATAACTAATTATGACATATTCTCTAAGGGTTCAAGGCTGCATCACTTAACAAATCAACTAACACAATTTAACATACATCAGCAACTGATCTAAATCCATTCTCAATTAAATAACTTATTCATATTCATTGCAAATCATCAAATAATGGAATCTGCATGATTAAATACATAACTGAAATGCTTTCATATAAGTACATCATGACATCATTACATTGCCATTTTTAGTCTACATCAAAATTACATACATAAAGAATGTTCTGTTACACAAATCTGGTACAAGGTTATACACTTACATCATCATCATTGGAACAAGTACAACTGGAACAAATCCTTTCTGCAAGATCTTGACAAGAGTAACCAATGGATAAAATAGCTCTTCCACCTGACCATGTGGAACCCTAAGGTCCACCCCCCGAGCTAGGAGTTAACATGAGGTCCCAAACACTGACAGTCAGGTAGACGAAAGACAAACAGAAGAAAGGACGACCAACGCCAATACAACACATGGCAATAACAATACAACATAACTTAACTTCTAGAGGCGACACAAAACAAATGAGGAGAAACTGAACAAGGGATGCTAGGTTGTAGTAGGGAGAGTGTCATCGCACGGTCCTATCATGGGTTATCCTGACAGCCTCTCACTAGGCGCCGGCCCCATAGGGTGACACATGCGGAATTGACCTTCCTTTCTCGAGGACAAGGAATTCAATCATGCTGACCAAGCCTTCTCTACCCATCCTTAGTCTAAACAAGCACTATAGGTCATGGGAGAGGAATCCATTAATCTTATTAATGTGAAAACTACCCTTAACCCCCTAGTTTATTTTAGGTTATCACTTGATTAATCTACTTCCAACGGGTTATCCTGACTGCCACTTTGGGCGTCGGCCCCACGTTGAAAGCCACTCTCCTTCCTAACACCTAGTAACCTTAACATCATGCAAGACTTTATAACAAAACACGTATATGTACATTGCAAGGCATAAACCCTCTTGCATCAAAATAGAACCATAACATCAATTGTTATCCAACACTTTTAACATTACAATACTTTATTCTTTTACAAATTTCAGGTCTCTCCATACGACAGATGGTACAATAAGATCACAAGTGGTTTGATATCTCATCCTGAAATTATTACTTTACAAGACACACAATCAACCTTGACAATACCTCATTATACTTCATACTATGTTTGATCCACAAAAATGCTATTACATCGTAATTACAAAAACAACAATACACAAGTTACAAACACTCAACGGTGACAACTTAGCCTCTGGAATTTGAGTTTATCCACTCTCAATTCGACTCTTTACAATCAACAGAAATACTTAACTTATACCGTTTAATACAGTTCCAAAGTCAACACTACAATTTCTTCTCTGTTCAATGTAAACAACTTCAGTAATAAAATCAACATTAGATTACATTCTCTACTGTTACTGTTTATTACAATCCTACTGTCTTGTAAAGGAATCGTAAATGGATCCTATTTGAATGGAACATGAACAGCTTGTATAGATTGTCGATGAAGAGTAAAATGGCTATTGACGGTTTTGTCATCAAAATAGGTAATAGCTGATTAGTCTAACAACTTCCTCAATTTGCAAATCTGACGGTATCTAGTAATCACAACAAAATAACGAAGGCAAAAGGTTTGATGGTTAAGTTTTACGGTATCCAAGGACGTTCTTTGAGATCCCCGCATCTTGTTCGTGCTTCTAACTGTTATGCTGATCTACCAAACATGGAGAGTGTAATTACGAGTTCAGAAATCACTTCCCCTCAGGTTTAATTTCTGACAGAAATGGATAAATTACAACATCTCAGTAAATCGCTGATTGCTGTATGTGTTTAGCTATCCCTTGCTGCATCAGATACTATTCTGGTTATAAAGAATGTTGTAAACTCTGTTATACTGAAATCAAATCTGGTAAGAACGCTATGATACAGCATATGTTTCTGATGATGATCTGATTTCAGTTTATATGCAGTGGAAGTACAAATCTCAAGGTGCAGCATTGGATCATAGTTCACTAGACATTTGCTCATAAACTATATTGTATGAAGCCAAATATAATACCCCAGGTATCTGTCTACGAGAGGCTGCACACCGGTAGGCTATGATAATTAGAGAGTAATGTCTTGTTGCACTACAACTCAGGGTTTGTTAATAATAAGGCATTGGATCATCCTAATATACACCCAACTGATAAAGCAGAAAATTCATTAGACAGCGGCTGTCAGACAAATCTATCCTATGAGTTATGTTAGCACTTCATATCACTAGGTTCGCCAATTAATCTGCAATGAGCTTGCATTATAGGATGCGACCTGTATAGAACACTCTTCCAATGCGCGACTAGCTGGGCACATCGATCCAAAAGATAGGAGTGACTGCAGGTTTAAGTCTGAAATGATCAGTAGACAAGAGGAAAGAAAATGCTGAACTGCACAAAGGGTGCAATCTTCATTAACAGTCTCTGTCAGATGTGTGTCCAGCCAAAACAGCTAGGACTTATAATGGAACAAGATAAGGACCCAACAAAGGAACAGTTAGACACTTAATCAAAATTACCTCCGTCCTCTTTCAAAATGCAATGTTACGGTAAGACCACAAGGCGTTTCTTCTCTTGCTGAAAGTGATATTGCAATCCAAATCGATTGCCCAGAAGTCTTTAATAAGTTGCAGTATGGGAAAGAACTGTTGTTGGTATATGTAAGCTGAGGGCTAAATGGAAACCACTCCTACACCCTATCCGCCAACTGCATTACCTTGACAACGCATATGACTTAACATAAAAGGGCAGGTCTGTTGAGTTCCATAACTGCCGCGTTTTGTATCCTCTTATGGCTAAATCACAATTCGTTCTTTGTATCGGTTAGGGACAACATTATGTTTCGTTAAGTAAAGTTTGTTTTGTTAGATGCCACCTTCGATCCACTGTATTTAGCGGTTACCATTATCATTCCTTCCGCTCATTCCACAGTTACTTAACGACCTGTCCATGTAGATATTTTCCACGCTCCCGCTGTGTTCAAACGGGGACCATTAACCTATGTATTTTACAATGTTTTTGGCTTTAGTGGTCTTTTAGCATTCTTATGCTTTGGTTCGGCGTGAAACACGGAGCTTGGCTTGGTGGTTAATTCACTGAGAAATCCTTAGAACTACTGTGTATTTGTCAATCCTTGAATGGTAAACCGCAGTGTAGCTGGAGCGAGGTTCAGAGCTGCCGTGCGCTCTCCTATCTAATAAGACTTTACATGTATCATTTGATATTGCCTAGGCCATTTGGTCTAGTGCTACAGAACTCGTCATTACAAGAAAAGGGTTTCCCGTAGCCCACAAAATACTATAGAAGAATTTATTTTAAGAAGTTAACTCTTTATACTAACACAACATAGGGTTTGGGAGTCCGCCGTTAGTTTATGATACTAAAACAAATACATAGCTCGAGGGTTGGAATAAACATATAGACCCGATCTGAGCGTCGTTAAAGACATAATTACTAATTTAAGCATTGCCTCCAATGCCCAAACGATTGCAGATGAAGGGAGGTAATTGGCAGATCGGTTTCATGCCTAAGAGAGAATAAGAGGGTTTACAGAAGAAAATTCTTGATCATAGCTGCGTATGGATTTCTAAAAATGATAAGGGGAGACTCTAGGGTGACAACTAATCTATAACCTCCAATACCTATCTACTATGTGCCGATCACAGAAGTAGCAGAATTTTACCCTCAACACAATGTCTAAACTTATTTTTTAGATAAAACGTCTAAGGTACATTGATGTTTCCTAAGAACACACGATTATACTATGATTTCATCCTTTGAGAAGGAGTAAACACAGGAAGAACAGAAGGGTTCCGCAGGAAGCAATTCAACCACAAGAATTCCATTTCCAAATAAAGAAGCAATCAATCAACATGCTCAGATTCAGAGAAAAGAAACAGCAAAAGAAGGCAAGTATTCCAAGGAACCTGGCTACGATGTCGGTTCAACGAGTTTGCTTCAATTGTTGCAGATCCAAGCTGCTTATTCCAGCCTTCTTCTCCCTTCGTGTACCTGTAATGCTGTCCTTAATGCCTCTACCGCTCTTTTATAACACAGTCTCTCTCCTCTACCAAGGGCTTGGCACGCGATCCCATGCATATCTCCTCTAAAAAATATATATTTAATTTAATTTAATGATCCCCAAATATTATTTATTTTATTTTATTATTATTTTTAATTAAATGCAGCACATAATTTCTAACCAAATCTAATTTCTTTATAGCCGACCCAATATATTGTTATTAATAGAATAGTACTATTTCGACAATCTATAATTTGTAACTATATTTTAATTTATTTTTATTAATCAAGTTGTAAATCATAATTTACAACATGATTACAACTATTTATTTATTTAAATATTTATTATAAATAATATTATATCGAACAATACAAATTTCTTACAACTTTATTTAACAACAACACTTCTAATAAAGTAATAATTTATTTATAACGATAATCGACAACTAACGACAATATGCCCATTTAACAACATTTATACTCTTTCGTATAATGATTCTATTTAAAGCACAACATTACCATACATGCTTAGACACCTGCAGAACTAATTAGACTCCAAGGTACAGTATTACCTGACAGCAAGACATGATCGAACGACAACCAATAACCACAAGGGTAAACTGACGACCAAGGAACACTGACTAGGGACCTCACGTTAACTCCAATCAACTAATCCATTGGCGAAGGCATGCTCAGACCTAGTAATCAGGTGGAGTCGATGCCTAGTACCTGCATCCTGCAGCAACGCACGGTTAACCATAACAAGATATACATATACATCACATGCAGTCCTATCGTGAATGGAAATTGCAGTGGGGTAGGGTACTCGAGAATGAGTAATATGACACTGTTCCATTCACGTTTATGAATAACAATCAACTATATTGAACAAAGTATCAGATTACTAGTCTATAAAATGATCAACTAACTTCCAATCCCATATAGTGAATAACATCAAAGCATCTAAAACATCCAGTTCATTTATCAAATTGTAAAGCATAAAATGACATAATCCAACATCAACATCTATTATCATAACAATTAGGTTCATACTGAAATAGCAAAATAACTAGAAATCCATCATCAAACGATTTAAAATACTGTCATAATGTCCAGTACTACTAAGCAAATATCAGTCCAAAAGATGACAAGTTGAGGGGCACTACATTCCACAACTAATTTGGTTCACCTATGGTCTTCTACTATTGTTAATCTATCTCATGTTAATTTACAAAGATCTTGGACGAGTCCCTTCACACTACCCTCTCCACACAAGTTGATTTCTTGAGCATTGAGCCCTAAAAATGCACAGGTCTAGGCCCAACCTTTGAGCTCATCTCCAATCATCTGAATCTTGTCTATCACACCCACCTTGCACTTTTTACTCAAATCCACCATTTCTATAGTGCAACAACATTTTACAGATCTAGAATGATGCTTGTTGTCCTCTCTAGTTTTAAGGTCACACATAATTCCTTGATTATTCACATGTTAGTAAATTTACATTGCAAGTAGGTGAAGTAGAGGACAATAAATTGTAGATTTTCCTTCTTCCTTAAATCTTTTCAAATCCTTAAAATTTCTCCCACTATTTGTTGGGCCATAATGAAAAGTAATACATCATTTCAAAGTTGTACTTTTCCTTGGATACCATTGAAGAATGTCGAAGAAACTCAATAGGCTTTTTGCATCTTGGTGTACTGTGTCACAGTCCGTATACTTTACAAACACACATTGAAAAAAAATTTACTTATCATCATGCTTGAAGTTAACAATCATATCCAATAAGGCTAGAGGACAATAATTTTTCAAGAAACTCATGTAGTCTAAACACATGCATGTGGTAGTGTGGTCTCTTTCAAGGTACTCATGCATTGGGTAGTGTAATTTAACTATGTATCTATCCTCAAATGACTTCTTGAAAGGCCCATGGAGCTTCTTCAAATCTTCCAAAATCATTTTTAATTCCTCAACTAATTTCTAGGAGGAAAATTTGTGATTGTCTATTACCTCATCAATCGACCAGCTTTCTTCTTTCAAACAACATTTAGTACAAGGACCATCAAAATGCTCAGAAGATGACTCAGATTTACCACACTTGGAGTAGAGCATTGTTGAGGTGGTGTTAAAGTGGCCATATGTATCATAGATATCTAGCAATGCGTCCCAAATATAATCACTGTACCATTCAATCTCATCCTCCACATTATCATCATTGTATCATCCATCCTCCTCCACATTATCCTCCTCCTCTTCCACATTATCATCCTCTTCCAGATTATCCTCCTCCTCCACATCATCTTCCATACCATTCAATCTCCTCCTCCACATTATGGATGTCCACTTTTTCTATTTTCCTCATATCCTATCGTATATTCTATTATATATTATTGTCTATCTTGGATGTCTTGTAAGAAGACTCACCTCTAAAAATAACACTCTTGCCTTTTCAACTTGAAAAGTCATGTTTATATGCTAATATGTTTCATATACATATGATCTGTTTTTCTAAAATCTTTAAATAGTACTAATGAGAGTATAATTGAAAGTATTTAGCATCTAAATATATGATAAACAAAATCAAGTTATTTAAAAAATGTTTAACAATAATAAGAAATTAAAATTTGAGAATATAATGTTTTAAAATATTAATTAACTACATCTAATTTATAATAAAAATTATAATGTTAAAAGAAAATATTTAACTTTCTTATTATATTATCTAAAATTAGATTGGTTTTGTAATTTAATAGTTAAAAAGGTTAGATTAATATTTTGACTAATTTATTTGACAAATCAATTTAATTCTTAATATATGAGTTTAACTCTAAAATATAGTGTTAAGAGAACATATTTAACTTTCTTACTATATTATCAAAAATTAGATTGGTTTTTTAATTTAACATTTAAAAAGGTTAGATTAGTATTTTGACTAATTTATTTTTCAAATCAATTTAATTCTTAGTATATGAGTTCAACTCTTAAAATTTCAGCTCACTCCTAATTAACATGTTCATTGGATCGCCATGTAACCTAATCGTAATTTAAAGAATTAGATACCAAACTCCTTATTAACATGTTCATTGGATCACCAAGTAACCAAACACTAATTTAAAGAATTAGATACCAAACTCCTAATTAACATGTTCATTTGATCACCAAGTAACCAAACACTAATTTAAAGAATTAGATACCAAAATCCTAATTAAAATGTTCATTGGATCATTAATAACCAAAATTTAGTTTAAAGAATTAGATACCAAACTAACTTATATATTTTTTACCTTCATTCCATCATAATCTATTAAACAAACCTTTAGCTGCTTATTAAATCTAAACTAGAGTTATTGTCTCACATGGCACTCATGTTCTCCTTAGAGACTCAAACTATTTTAGTTTAATCAAGGGTCTAAGTTGGATAATTCAAAACCTAAAATATGAAATATTCTTGTTTATTTTTTATAAATTCTAGACAATCCTAACCTAGGATAATCTTTGAGTAATTGAATATAATCTCTTGGAAAATCTAGGCCTGAGATATCAGCTGAGAAAGTTTATTATTTCACCTAAGTCTAAGAGACATGAAACTAAACAAACTTCTTTGGAACACTATTTTCCTTCTAAAATCTTCTTAGATGTGAAAAAAATATAATCTAGTTTAACTAGCATCGAATTCCACTTTTGCTCCCTTCATAAGACATACAAGAATTATTGGAGTACGCAAGACACTGGGAGGGGGGAGTGAATCAGTGTCTTATAAAACATACATGTTTTTGGCAACACCTGATTAACTTTTACCAGCTGTGAACGTCAACCTTGAATGGTGAAAGCAAGACATTCATTTAAGAATCAAGATGAACTATCAAACCAACTTGTGAGTATGAAAAGAAAGAACAATTGTTTGTGAACTATGAAGAATCATTAGAATAATTCATCAAGATAAACAATAGAGGCAGATTGTTACTTCATTGGATTGAAATAAGTATCAAAGTATTATGCACTTGTACTGATTTACTATGGGCATCATATAACAGTTAAATTATGAAATAATGAACAAAAACTCATGAGCAAAACAAGTAATCATGACACAGAGATTGTCCTGTGTGGAAAACCCTCTGGGGCATAAAAACCACTCAAAAAATGCCTCACTGGCTTATTTAATTAATCTCACTAATTACAGGCCTCACTAGCTACAAAATGCTTCACTAGCTACACAAAATACCTCATTGGCAAAGCCTCACTGGCTACACAAAATGCAAAACTGGCAGAGCCTCACTGGCTATGAAAAGTACCTCACTAGCTACACAAATTGCCTCACTGGCAAAGGTCATTTCTTGTCTCACTGACTTGACCTTTCAATACATGTTTCAATCATAAAAAAACCAAATACAGAGGGACACTCTGTTTAATTGATTCTCAATCTTTGATCTAATATCACTGATAATGCATTTAGTCATCTATCCTCAACATTACATCAGGTGTATACACAACCACACACAATTTCTATTCAAAGCCCCCTTTTATACATTTCACAATATCTTCCTTTTCTCATGAGATAGTTTGAAGAGATAATCGTTTCCATAAAACTATTTCAGATAATAACTGGATTTTCAACCAAGTACAACTGAACCAAATAACTGAAACATGAAACTGATTGCAACTGCTTCCAGAATTATAACAATACTCAAAAACTTTCCTTATTATACAAAACTTGTGTATAACTAAACAAGAGATCATTTGACAATTGATTTAACTGTTATAACTATCTATACTAAAATTTCAAGTACCCATAACATAAAAACTATAATGTGTGTCCTTATTATTGACATGATTCAAAAGCAAACAAAATAGTCTCTTCATAATGTGACAAACCTCAAAAGAGGAAGAAAACTCTATAATGCAATTAACTGCCAGCCATGAAATGTGCCCTTTTCTCAAAAGATCATAGTCATAAAAATATTCAAAACCCTTGATAGAAAAAGAATTCTTTAGAGTGAAACCCCAAATGCACCTTTTGTGGGTATCATTCCATTTTGTCTTCAAAGATCCACAGATTGAACAAGAAAATCTAACATGGTTCTATCAAATGCAAGAACTTTGAATATATAAATGAAATAATATCATCACAGAGCCCTTGTAAAAAGTGATTTAAATTTAAAACTCTTATGTAGAACCAAACAACGAACGCACTGTAAAATATTTGTAAGGAGGTGTGAGAATGAAATCACTTGTTGGCCGAAGAAGAGAGAACAAATAAGATGTTTACCACAGTAGCTAATGTAGGGACTTTTGGAGGTCATAACTTTTGACTCGGATGTGGGTTTTCTATGAAATTTTACATGTGGTTATGTTATGAGGTGCCATGTGGTTTCTCAACCAACCCTAGCCAGTTGGACCTCATCTTAGCACTTTTTGGGGGCTTGAAACTTTCATCTTGGCCCTCAAAATGGTAATTTGGTGTTTTTTCCTAGTTTTTCAAAAGTTCTTTTTTTAATAACTCAAAACTCATGTTTAGAATTTAGGATGTTAGTTGGCTTTTTGTCCTACCTTAGTTTTAGGAAGTTTTTGGGAAAAAAAACTGGATTGTCGAAATCTACCAAAAAAGGTAATTTTTTTGATTTTTTTGTTTCCTTGGATATAAGAGAGTTTTCTCTCATTGTAGTAGGAGAGTTGGTGAATATAAGTTTTTTTTTCTATTTTTCCAAATCTTTGGCTCTCACACATGATTAATGGCACAATTTTATTGAGTGTATGTTGTTGGCTACATCATTTGGTCTCAGAGCAAGAAGATGACTGGGAGAGGAAGAGGAAGAGGTGGTCTTGCCCAAATGCATAGATAAATGTAAAATCTGTAAAGGCAAATAGCATAACTTAAAACACAGATGAAAAACCAAAGACTAGGTAGAGGAGGGGATGAATTTGATGAAGAGATAGGTCGAGGAGATGTAGATCAAGATACAGAACATGAAGAATAATTAGAAGGCATGAGTTTTGAAGAGAGGATGCTCAAGGCCTTAGAAGGGAAAAATGAAGGGGTCAAGGTAGATGTTTCAGATTATGTAGGTAGTCTTAAACTAGAGGAGTTGATAGACTAGTTAGATGACATGAGAAATTGTTTTGAATGGAAATCCATGACAGAGGAAAAGAAGGTGAAATTCGCATGCACCAAATTAAAGGGGCATGTAATGATTTGGTGGGATCATCTTCAAAAGGAATGAACAAGGAAAGGTAATGATAAGATTAGGACATGGAATAAAATGGAGAAGAAGTTGAGAGAAAAATTTTTTCCCATAGATTATGTGTAAACCCTTTTTTGTAGGTTTCAAAATTTAAAGTAGAACCTCTCTTCTATGCAAGATTACACAAATGAGTTTTATACATTGTCTATACATATAGAGCATCAAGAAACTGATGAACATATGGCTACTAGATATATGAATGGCCTAAAATTCTCTATTCAAGATGAATTGAGCATGCATGGACTCAACAGTATGGAAGAGGCTTACCAATTGGCTCTAAAGGCTGAAGAAAAACAAAATAGATAGTGCCATCAGAGGAATAGAGGAGGAAGAAGGGGTACATCAACCCCATTTAAAGGAGGTTCAAATTATGGCAGGGGAGAGTCATCCATTGATTGGAAAAATAAGTAGACACTCGAAAAGATCCTCTAAATCAAGAATGAGTAAGGGGATTTCAAAGATGTAGAGGCTATGGTAGCAGTAGAGGATGGGAAAACTAGAGAAGGCCTTTCACTTGTTTCAAATGTGGAGAAGAAGGTCATAGGGCATTTGAATGCTCAAATTATAACATGCAAGAAAGAAATCAAGGAGGACAACCTAGGGTGAACCTAATTTAAACGTAGCATGAAGTGGAAGGGATGGAACTAGAGGTTCCACTAGATGTGGGAGAAAGTCTCATGATGAGAAGAGAAATGGTGATTCTAGAGAAGGAGAAAACGTAAGCCAAAAGCTCTAATGGTTCATGGCTTTGAACCAATATCTTCAGAACTAGATACACATCGGGTGGCAAAGTATGTCAAGTTATTGTTGATGGAGGTAGTTGTGAAAATATGGTTTCTAAAGAAATGGTCAAATTTTTGAATTTACACTATGAAAAACATCCTCATCCATACCGCATTGCATGGTTTAAAAAGGGAAATGAAGTCACTGTTGATAAAAGATGGCTAATTAAGTTTAGCATAGGGATGATCTATCAGGATGAGATATGGTGTAATGTTGTCCCAATGGATGCCTTTCATGTGTTATTGGGAAGGCCATGGCAGTATGATAGAAAAATTATGCATGATGGAGAGAAAAACACATACACAGTTTGGAAAGATGGCTCTAAGGTGATTTTATTGCCTCTCAAGGATGAAGGAAAAGGTGAGACCATGTTGTCTAAAAGAGATCTTGTTAAAGAAATGAAGGTGATAGGGTGTTGCTATGCATTAGTAATGAAAAAAGGTGAAAAGGAAGACATTTCAGTTCCCCCAGAAGTAGCATAGCTATTGAAAGAATTTGTTGATGTTTTGCCTAATGAATTGCTTGATTTGATTCCAAGAGCAACTCTACCCAACCAAGCAGCTTATAGGATGAATCCAACACAACATGCAAAGTTGAATAAGCAAGTAACAGAGCTCATAAGTAAAGGTGTGGTGAGAGAGAGCATGAGCCCATGTGTTGTACCTACATTGTTGACCCCAAAAAAAGATGGAACATGGAGGATATGAACTGATAGTAGAGCAATTAATAAGATTACCATCAAGTATCAATTTCCTATACCTCATATGGAGGACATGATGGATGTCCTTGCAGGGGCCAAATATTTCAGCAAGATTAACCTACGAAGTGGGTACCACCAAATCTGGATTCAAGAAGGGGGTGAGTGGAAGACAACCTTTAAGACTGGAGATGGATTATATGAGTGGATGGTTATGCCATTCAAGTTATCAAATGCACCTAGCACATTTATGAGATTGATGAACACTATACTATGACCTTACATTGGTACGTTTGTGGTTGTTTATTTTGATGATATTTTGGTATTTAGTAACAGCAAAGAAGAGCACCTACAACACTTGAGGATCATCTTTGGTGTGTTAAGGAAGGAGAATCTCTATGCAAATTTGAAGAAGTGTAGGTTCATGCAGGATAGTTTAGTTTTTTTAGGCTTTGTCATTACTAAAGATGGTGTCAGAATGGATCCAGAAAAGGTAAATGCAATTCTAGAATGGCCTAATGCAAACAGCATCACAGAGGTAAAACATTTTCATGGCTTGGTCACTTTGAATCGAAAGTTCATTCAAAATTTTAGTAGTATTGTAGCCCCTATAAGAGATTGCACCAAAGGATGGGAGTTTGTATGGACCAAGGATGCTAAGGAGAGATTTAAGTACTTGAAGCAAAAGGTAATAGAAGAAACTATACTTGCATTGCCAAATTTTGATAAGGTATTTGTAGTAGAATGTGATGCCTCCCATGTGGGAATAGGTGTTGTGCTTAGCCAAGTTGGAAAACCTATAGCTTTATTTAGTGAAAAGATGAATGAAATGAGAAAGAATTATTCTACTTATGATTTAAAATTTTATACAATTGTTCAAGAATTGAGGCATTGGAGACATTATCTAGTTTCCTAGGAGTTTGTATTGTTTACAGATCATATTGCACTGAGATACTTGAACACAGAAAAAGTTGAATAGTAGGCATGCCAAGTGGGTCTCTTTCTTGTAGGATTACAATTTTGTGTTGAAGCATAATTCTAGAAAACAAAATCAGGTTGCAGATGCGTTAAGTAGGTGTGTTTCACTTTTGACCACAATGGCAACTGAGGTGATTGGTTTTGATGCCATCAAAAATTTGTATGACTCTGATGATGATTTTTGGGAGATTGTGGAACAATTGAAGGTACCAGTATCTAGTAACTTGGATCACTTTAGGGGTGAATATTTTATGCAAGATGGGTATCTATTTAAAGGAAAACAAATATGCATACCAATTAGCTCTATGAGGGAAAACATTATCAGAGAATTTCATAGTAGTGGATTGGCTAAACATTTTGGCAAGGACAAGACAATAGCCTTGATAGAAGATAAATATTACTAGCTAAAGATGAAAAGGGATATAACAAAGTATGTGACAAGGTATAGAATCTACCAAGTGGCTAAGGGATATCCTGAGAATATAGGGTTGTATACGCCATTACCAGTGATGAGTCTAGTTTATGACTAACTTTTGTTAAACTTTATTATCCACTTGTTGTAGTTATCTTGGACTTTCGTACTTTGATCCTGATCTTTTTATGTCATTTCCTCAAAACAATAAGATGTTGGGCATAGGGTATTTCTTATAATCTTTTATGACAAAGACATGTTATATGAACTATCTATGTTAATTTTACATATGGTTAATGAATGTTACTCTAAGGTAGTTATAGATGTGCAATTATTGTGTGTACTAATATTGTTATGCAGATATAATCAGCAACCATAAAGTTGAAGATTCTACTAGTTGGTTACTCACCATAAAAACTCAAACATGGTGATCATTGAAATGTCAAATGGAGGGAAGATAACCACCTTGTCACTAGTCTTAATTACTTGTTGAGAAAATTTAGGAGTTACTGTTGTGCTAGATCTACATTAAAGCAAATTGCTTGACCAGATTCCACACATGTGTAACCTCCTTTCCACTTTCTATGCTTTCCCTAAAGTGGCATCCTCCTGTTCTATTGCAGTTGACTGCCTTGCTAGGTAGTTAGTTTTGTAGTTTTCCTTCTATAAATAAGAATCTAATGCTCCTTCTGAGGGGTTGATTAATCAGAGATTTTGTATTATCTAGTTTTTGGTAATATAGTTATGATGTTCATTTGTACTCATGGTTTCCATTAAATAAAATGAAGTTATAAGTTCACATTTCTGAGTTTACATTTGTCTTAGGGAATACTCATCTAAGGGGGCCCACTTGGTGACCATTCCATCCTCTAGTTTAGTTGTATTTTTTTTTAAGCCCTTAGTTAAATATAGCATTGAATGTTCCTACAACCAAAGTCGATAGAGTAGTTTCCTATTTGTTTGCCCAGACTTTTATTTCCTATTATGTACTAGAGCTTAGAATAGTTGTTGGTTGATGTTCAGCATTCATGTTATTTCTTTCCCAGTAGTTTATCTTTAGCATTATGTCTTTCTTAGCTATAGAATGAATGTGGCTCCTTTGGAAGTTCTTAGTGCACATACCATGTTGACCCATTTCAAGTTCATATACCTGGGTTGATAAATGAAATGCATCTCCATAGTGATTAAGACAGCTATTCAGACTAGATGTCTAATCTCTAAGTTATAACTTTATGAGCTTAGTTGTTAAAGCAGTGTAGGAGACCAACATTTTTGGCACCATTGCTGGGGATGGTGTCAAACTAAGAAGATTTTGGAGTCATCTTTAGTATTATTTCTTCTAGGTTTTTTCCCTTAAAATGTGTTTTTAGTCAGGAAGTAACCATCTACAACCCATGCACAATATTTTTTGAGAAAAGTGGCTGATACTGAGTATATTGCATGCATAGAGGTAGGAGAATAGATGCTTTAGGGAGATTCCTTCCTAATGATTCAACTTACCCAGTAGAAGAAGTAGAAGAAAATCCTTTTCTTGATACATTCCCTAATTTGAATAGTTCTAAAACTTCCTCTGAAGAACAAGTTACCCCAAACATGGTTGAAAATCCATTTGCCTTGATAAGAGGTCAAGCAATTATGGCTCCCCAAAATGTACCCAATCAACCAACCTTTCCATTTCCAATTGCTCATCAAAATGAAGTGGATAATCTCAAAAACATCCCTACTTCAGCTCTCCCCAAGTTCTATGGACTTGCAACAAAGCACCTAGACACCTTCTTGTTTGAATTTGATATCCTTTGTAGAAGCTATGACTACACTACTGATGCTCATAAGCTTAAGTTGTTTCCTACTACCATGAAAGAGGCTGCATTAAGGTGGTTTATGAGTCTAGGTAGTGATATTGTCAATACCTTGGAAGAAATGAAAGATAAATTTCTTGAGAAGTATAAAGACTACTGTAGAAGTAGAGATATGAGAGGAAATGATATTTTCAAAATGCAGCAGAAAGAAGATGAACGTTTGGAGGATCACATCTCAAGGTTTTTATTTTGTTTACAAAAGTCTCCCAATCATGCACTCAATGAGGAGTCCCAGAAACTGCTCTTCCTCAGAGGAATAAGTGAGCATTGCATAGATGCCTTGGATTTAATGGGAGGAGGAGATATTACCCAAGTGTCTTGGGATGATAATAAGAAGTTGTGTCAGAATTATTCCAAAGCAGCCATGAAGAAAGGAAGACATTACCATTCCCTTATGGGAAAAACCTCTACCAATGGAGTTTCAAGGATGGAGATAAGTCACTTGCTATCTAATTTTAAGAAAGATATTACAAATAATATGGCCACCCAGTTGGACACACTTCAGGAAAAGAAGCATGAAAGGGTCGAGGCAATGTTGGCAGAATATTGTCCTCATTGCAGACAAAAGAAAAGGGACTATAGATGCAAGATGGTAGCTAACATTGATAGTAAGCATATTCCACCTGAGTACAAGCCAATATAAGTTGAAGAAATTTAATTCTTCTATGTTACACAAAGGAGGCCATGGGCTCCAAGACAAGGTATGTCACTAGATCCATTATCATTTACTGGACCATATTTTAATACTTATGCATCTGGTAACCAATGGCAATAGCCATTCCCATCTAGTTATGGAGGATATCGACCTCAGCCTTGGAATAACCCTCAAAATACTTGGCAAAATTACCAAAACCCTACACCTCAATGGCAACAACCTCAGGGGAATTGGCAGTCACCCCCAAGAAATTGGCAGCAAACATCTCAATGGAGAGGAGGACAACAATGGCCAAATTAGACCACTAATTACATGTAGTCACCTTCTTAGCCCCAACAACCTGGTATAATGCCTCCACCTGCTAGCTCCAATTCAAATACACCTACACCTACTCAGTTACCAGCTCAATGCTCACCTAACCCAAATAATAGACCTCAGCAATAGCCAGTATATTCTATTGATCCAAATCAATTCCCTACATATGCTATGAATGTAAGTGACATCCATCTGCATTCAGGAACTACCTTGGCAGTTCCTTTAAGACCTGTTATTACTGAGCTTTTTGAGGAAGATAGGGAACCTATCAAAACCCCCATTCAATCAAATGCACCTAGAAATCCTGAACCAGTGCTAATCAAGCAGACTGCCCAAGAACCACCGTTTCCACAAAGGTTAGAAACTATGAAACAAAAGGTAGAAGAACATGAACCCACCTTTGACATTCTAGAGTAGTTGAAACATGTATGTGTCAAGATCCATCTATTTCAAGCCATAAAAGATGTTCCTATATATGGCAAAGAAATCAAAAAAGCATGCCTTAAGAAGCTAGGCAGAAAAAGGAAAGACCCCACTATGGTACATGTGGTGGGATAGTTGGCTGACATCGTGCTTGGGAAAGTGACTGTTCCCAAATATAATGGTCGAGGAAGTCTTATGGTAGGAGTTGTTATAAATGGGATCCAAATTAGAAATGCTCTGATTGATCTTGGAGAAGCCATAAATGTAATGACAAAGGATATCCTGCAACAACCGAATGTTGCAACCATGTAACCTACTCCTACTATCCTACAACTTGCTAATAGTTCTACTGTTAAACTTGATGGTATAGTCAAGGACCTTGTGGTATCTCTGGACTCATGGGAATATCCAGTTGATTTCATGATACTTTCTACTAAATCTACATTGGGAGGATACCCCATCATTTTGGGAAGGTCGTGGTTAGCCACAGTAGATGTTTATATTGGATGTCGATTAGGAGACATGACCATCTTTAATGGGAGAAGCACTAAAACACTTGTTCTTTACCCACTTGCATAGCCATCTCATGATATGGATAATCATGTTTGGCCTCATGTTGGTGAAGAGGCAGAGGAAGCTAATTCTGTGGAGTAGCTTATGATGTTAGGCATAAGTTCTTTCCTGCAGCTTCAAGGAGAGGAGGAGGTGTTGTCTAACATAATTCAAAATCATTGTGAAGTAGAGGAAGCATCATCCTCATTCTATTGAACAAGTGAAGATACTTATTCCAATTTTTCCTATAGCATTAGATATGTTACATACATTTCTTCCACAAGAAATTAAGGTACCAAGCATTAATGAAGTAACTATGGTAGACTTAACAACTAAAGTGGATTTCAAAAGAAAGATATCTCAATATTAACAGTAACTTGACTCAACCACAACAACTATCTTTGACAAATTTGTTAAAGAAACATAAGAATGCCTTTGTATGGGATTATCATGAAATGAAAGGATTAGATCCTACATTCTTCACCCATAGAATTTACATCAAGGAAGATTGTACACCAGTAAGAGTGTCACAAAGGAGAATCAACCCTACACTAAGAGAAATTGTCAAAGAGGAATTGTATAAGCTATTAGATGCAGGATTTATCTACCCAATCTCAGATAGCCAATGGGTGTCTCCTCTGGTTCTTGTGCCCAAAAAGGGAGGAAAATGGAGAGTCTGTATTGATTATAAAGAATTAAACTCTGCCACCAAAAAGGATTATTTTCCCCTTCCTTTCATAGACCAAGTATTGGACTCACTTGCAAGAAAGTAGTAGTTTTCCTTTTTGGATGGGTTTAGTGGTTACAATTAGATTCATATTGCACTTGAAGATCAAGAGAAAACAACATTTACCTATCCTTGGGGGACATATGCCCACTCAGTACTCCCATTTGGCTTATGCAATGCACCTGCAACTTTCCAAAGGGCAGTCATTAGCATATTTTTAGATATCTCAAATGATTGAATGGAAATCTATATGGATGATTTCACTATTTATGGTGCTACTTTTGAAGAGGCATTAGGAAATTTAGGGAAGATGTTGGAAAGATGTGAAGATCACAATCTATCCTTGAAAAGTGTAAAGTGCTTCATGATGATGTAGGAAGGAGTAGTACTTGGCCACTATATTTCTCCAAAAGGAATCTAGGTAGACCCAGCAAAGATTGAAGTCATCATCAATCTGCGCATTCCTACAAAGCAAAAAGATGTCAGAAGCTTCTTGGGTCATGCAAGGTATTATAGACGTTTCATCAAGGATTTCAACAAAATGGCATCCCCATTATATACTCTTCTCACAAAGGATGTTGAATTTCAGTGGAATGAAGACTGTAACAAAGTATTTTCTGATTTGAAGGTAGCATTAACCCATGCTCCTATACTTAAAGGGCCCAATTGGGAAATTCCTTTCTACATTCATATTGATGCATTAGATTATGCCATAAGAGCGGTTTTAGGCTAGAAAGGATTTATTGAGCATGCTATTTATTTTGTTAGAAAAAAATTACATGGTGTTGAGTTCAACTATACAATAACAGAGAAGGAAATGCTAGCAGTCATCTATGCACTCAACAAATTCAGGCACTACATAACAGGCTATCAAATCTTTGTGCACACAGATCATGTATCCATTAGGTATCTCATGAACAAACTCTAATATCAGGTCGATTAGCAAGATGGGTGTTGCTAATGCAGGAATTTGACATCACTATTGTGGATAAGCCAGGGAAGGCCAATGTGGTTGCAAAATTTCTTTCAAGAATGACTACATTAGAAGATAACCAAGTCATTGATGACTATTTTCCTGATGAACATTTGTTTTCACTCACTGTGCAAACACCCTGGTATGATGACACAACTAATTATCTGGTCACAGGAAGAGTCCCTCCTCACTTCTCTCCAAAGGAGAGAAGGGTACTCATTGAAAAATCTTTTCCTTTTTCATGGATTGTTGGATGTTTGTTATACGCTAGACTAGACAATGCCATGAGGAGATGTGTGAGAGAAGACGAAACATATGGCATTTTGCATGCATGTCACAATGAACCATGTGGAGGACATTTTGTAGCAAAGCAGACATCAATAAAGATTTTGAATGCAGGTTATTACTGGCCTACACTCCACAAGGATGCAACAAGATACATGAAGAAATGTGACAGCTGTCAGAGGATGGGATAGCCAACAAAATTTGATGAGATGCCCCTTTATCATCAGCTTGTGATTACTCCATTTGATAAGTGGGGATTAGATTTTGTAGGACCCATTGATCCTCCATATAATGGTAAATCCTATATCTTAGTATCCACTAATTATGTAACTAAATGGGTAGAAGTTAAGGCCACGAAACATGCAAGAGACAGTAAGGTTGCAGAATTTGTCTATGCAGAAATTTTCACACGATATGGAGTTCTCACAGAATTAGTGACTAATCAAGGATCTCAATTCACCTCAACCCTAGTTGCAACACTAGTATAGGAGTACAACATAAGGCACAAGAAATCTACTCCTTATCACCCTCAAGCTAATGGCCAAGTTGAGGTGACTAACAGAGAAATTGAAGCCATTTTGACCAAAACTATGGCTATCCATAGGAAGGATTGGGCAAACCAGCTGCCAGAAGTTGTTTGGGCCTATAGGACAAACTGAAAAACAACTATTGACTTCACCCCTTTTGAGTTACTATATGGCAAAACAGTCATGATGCCTATTGAATTTGAACATAAGACTCTTCGAACTGTAGTTTACTCAAGGATAGATCTCTCTAAGGCACAAAAAGAAAGAATCATGCATCTCAATGCTTTGGATGAGATAAGGAAAGTAGCCTTACATCACATAGAGTGCAGAATCAAAGAATAAAGTGGCATGACAAATACATCAAAGATAAGAAATTCTAGCATTGTGACTGGGCTTTGCTTTATGACTCAAGGTATCAGGATAATGCAGGGAAATTGTAGACAAGGTGGCTAGGACCATACGAGGTTGCTGACACAAGCCAACCTCAAAAGAAGAATTCTTCCAATAATTCACTCAGCATGCAACTCCTGAACTTCCTATAGCCAAAGGTACTAGACGTAGTGTCCCTCCTCCTGGCTAACCAAGGTATGACATTTGTCATAAAAAGACTTCCACATTTTTGGGAGTCCACTTCATCCACTCTCCCATCCACCCATTCATATCCATTATTCTCTCTTCCATCATGTGTATTGATTACACTTCATCCCACCTCACTTTCTTGCACTCCACTTTCATTCATTGCTTAATAAATTCTTAAACACTGACTTATACTTTTTCTATATTTTTTGCAACCAATCTTACACATATCAAGGTATGCACACTTTAATAATTCTCTCTTAATTATCTTTTGGTACATTCATTTAATTATTGTACATTAATATTGATATTTCCCATAGCATGTCATTATTCCCTTCCTTGTCCTGTCACGCATCACCATTCTGCATGTGTGGACACATGCTCAAATTTAGGTTAGGGAGTGTTAATCTGATGTCCATGTGTTAGTCCATATGCTTTATGCCAGCATGTCAGCAAAGTTTAAAATTGAAATGATTTGAATTCTGAGTGAGGTGACGGCTTGCAAGTGTGAGATGATAGCCTTCATCGATTATTCATTACTGCCTGTACTGCCCTTGTCTTAATCTTGTGTTCCAAAAAAAGGCCAAAAAGGGAAATACATATGACATGAGTTATTGAAAATTTAATAGGGTTGTAGGAAGGTGAAGTTAGTTTTCAAACTTTTTACATAAGAACAACAAAAAAAATTTGCAGTGCGATTGTTTTCAGGTAGCTAAGTCAATGGGAGGTGAATTAATTCAGAATGAGCCCACAGTTCATGATGTATTATTGTAGGATGCACTCGGCCAGGCCAAGTTTAGAAATTGTGGGTGGATAGACTCTTTCTTGAAGCTAAATGGTTTTGATGAAAATGTTTCATTGGAATTTGCCCAAACATTGTCTGAAGGTAAAGACATGGTAAGGGGGTTGGAGGTGTTGGCTACTGAAGAAAGAATTGCAGAAGTTACAGGTTTGCCTGTTGATGGTGAGAACTACCCTATTGCCAGAGATGTTAGGTCAGTTAGGGTTGAATTTACAGAAATTGGTGATCCTCCATTGACTATAGACAAGAAGGGAACAAAAAGAACTTCTCTGCCTAAGCCATGGAAACAAGTATTTTTTTATGTGGTGAAGTACATTACTTGTGAAGTTTGTCTATCAAATCTTCATTCTGTGCATTTCAAACTGCTAAATCATATGAGGTATGGGAGAAGAATGAATGTGCCAAATGT
Organism: Cunninghamia lanceolata; assembly: GCA_027924645.1. NCBI lineage: Eukaryota > Viridiplantae > Streptophyta > Pinopsida > Cupressales > Cupressaceae > Cunninghamia > Cunninghamia lanceolata. The sequence continues at coordinate 13,405,415 of BSBN01000068.1, read as the reverse complement.
TCTATACCACCTCTCAATCATGGCCACCAAGACCCAAAAAGGTAGGGCTAATTCTGTCTTTGACTATTGTTTGATCAAATTGCTTGTTGAGAAGTCTTTGCATGATGTGTCTTATATGACTTGGGAGGAATTTCTAAATATTGATTAAATAAGACCAAGCCATTTACGGATTGTGGTTGTGCTATAACCTTATAGAACTAGGAGAAGAGTGTGTTCTATTGAAGCTACTCCAGGAACCTCAACTTCCAATGCAAACTCTCCTACAACAAAACAAGCTATTGAGATTAGTTCTTCTGAAGCAGAGCATACAGACAAAGAAAGTTCTTCAGATCTTGATGATGATGATGTTCCTCTTAGAAATTTAATTCAAACTAGGGCAAAAAAGAGAAGGCAAGAAATAAAGAAGGGTAACATTAAAAAGAAAATCGCAGGAAGGAAGGTGTCACGCTCTAGGAAACAAAAGGCTGACACTGTTCTTTCTGCAGCCGAAGAGAAACATGAGAGTCCTTCTAGTAAATCAAGACCTACTAAGCTAGCCTTTGGTGCACCTCCACAGACAAGCCCTAGGGTTGAAGAAATGACAACTGAGGATATAGAGGCCCCAATGGGGCATGTGAATGTTGTAGAAAAAGACATAATTGAGGAAGCAACAAATGTGACTCTGGCAAACCTTGTTGTTGTTGCTAAACATATTGAGAGACAGGAACATGAAGATAAATGGGAGTTCCTGCAGCAAGAAGCCCTATAGCTGGAATTGGCTGAGCAATCAGAAACCCTGTAGCTTGTGCTATATGAAGGTTAACCATCTATGCCAGGAAGGCCTTTGGTAGGAATAAATAAACCTCCTAATTTTTTGATGCATATGGTAGCCATGAATTTGTGGAATGAGATACAGAGGAGAGAAGAAGAATGGAAGAAGGAGAAATGCAGATTAAAGGATGAAATTCAAAAGAAGGATGAAGAGATTAAAGACAAGAATGCAGAAATTGTGACTTTAAAAGAGAGAGTGGATAATATGGCAGCTTTAGTGCCTCAGGACTCCCCCAAGAGTCTATGCTCTACATTTAAAGGAAAGGTACATTTCTTTTAAGTTAGCAAGGGGTATTTCTAGTTTGAACCCTTCCATTAAATCTCCTCTTGAATTTTTTTAATGCTTATAGGATTGCTCCTCCTGAAATAAAGAATTTGTTGTGTAAATTCTATTTACATAATTATGGTGTGTCCCAAGACCATGAGTGGAACCCCTTGCTGTATGTTGGGGATGTTCAATTGAGGGCATTTATGTCCTAGATGTAAAATTAGATTAGTTGGGGACAATAGTTTAGGTCTTATAAGCAATTAAAATTCAACACTACATTGCCCATTAGAGCTGAATCTAGAAATCTAGGAAGCATTTTCAATGATTGGCACATAATGCTTTATAGGCCAAGCTATGGAAACAGAATCCTACTTGAGAGAGAAGCAGCTTACCAAGAATATGAGAAGATTGCAAACACTATTGGAGAATCTGTGAAGGGTCATTTGACACAAAGGTGGAATAGTTTGTCTGATGAGCTAAAACCAACAGAGCCTCATTCTTTGCAAAATTATACTGTAACATGTAAAAGAGTGGATAGATATATACATATTGGGAGGACAAAGTGGCAATTCTGGCTTCCCTTAATCTTTCAACCACCTATCCTATTGTGGCCTATGCCAAATTACAGATTTTACCAGTATGATATTGTTGAAGAGAGGTAGAGATGGAACAAATTAGATAGGCAGCAAGGGTTCTATTGGGATCCTAACTCCCACACCAGGGAAGCTGATATAGGACAACTGGTAGTTGCTAATTTTAGGGCATTAACCAAATAAAAGAATAATCCTTCCTCTGCTGGAGGACCAACAAAGTCTTACGTTGGGGAGAGTGATGAGTCTAGTTTATGACTCAATTTTGTTAAACTTTATTATCCACTTGTTGTAGTTATCTTGGAATTTGGTACTTTGATCCTAATCTTTTATGTCATTTCCTCAAAACTATAAGATGTTGGGCATAGGTTATTTCTTATAATCTTTTATGACAAAGACATGCTATATGAACTATCTATGTTAATTTTACATATGGTTAATGAATGTTACTCTAAGGTAGTTATAGATGTGCAATTATTGTGTGTACTAATATTGTTAAGCAGATATAATCAGCAACCATAAAGTTGAGGAAGGTTCTGCTAGTTGGTTACTCACCATAAAAAGTCAAACATGGTGATCCTTGAAATGTCCAATGGAGGGAAGATAACCGCCTTGTAGCTAGTCTTAATTACTTGTTGAACTAATTTAGGAGTTGCTGTTGTGCTAGATCTGTGTTGAAGCAACTTTCTTGACTAGATTCCATGCATGTGTAACCTCCTTTCCACTTTCTATGCTTTCCCTAAAGTGGCATCCTCCCATTCTATTGGAGTTGATCGCCTTGCTAGGTAGTTAGTTTTGTAGTTTTCCTTCTATAAATAAAACTCTGATGCTCCTTCTGAAGGGTTGATTAATCGAAGATTGTATTTGCATTATCTAGTTTTCAGTAATATAGTTATGATGTTCATTTGTACTCATGTTTTCCAATAAATAAAATGAAGTTATAAGTTCACATTTGTCTTAGGGAATACTCATCCAAGGGGGCCCACTTGGTGACCATTCCATCGTCTAGTTTAGTTGTATTTTCTATTAAGCAGTTAGTTAAATCTGGCATTGAATGTTCCTCTAGACAAAGCAGACAAAGTAGTTTCCTGTTTGTTTGCCCGGACTTTTATTTCCTATTATGTACTAGAGCTTAGAATAATTGTTGGTTGATGTTCAACATTCATGTTATTTCCTTTGCAGTAGTTTATCTTTAGCATTATGTCTTTCTTAGATATAGAATGTGTTGATAATGGAGAAGGGGGGTGAATCAGTTATCTTAATTTATTTAACTTTCTATTCTTCTTTAATAACTAGTGCAGTATCAAAACAAATAAGCATTCATAACCATGAAAGAAAAAATAAAGTGAATACACATAACACAATGATTTTGATGTGGAAAAGCTTGTTAAGGGAAAAACCACGAGGTGACTAACCCAAAAATGTATTCTCTATTAAAAGAATAAGGAGGTATAAAATGACACTTGCCAATTAGGGCTCATTGCCTGAGCACACTGCTCACAAGAGGTTCACTGCCTACAATAGTTTATAAAAGAAAACCAGGTACTTGAACTGATTAGGAGCATCCACATATGCTAAGGTTAAGTTTCAGTTAGGCTCAATATACTGATCTACTGCACTTCATTCTTCCTCTTTTCTAATGTTGTTGTTCTGTCACATACTAGACCTTTATTGCTGCTTCCACACTACTCTCTACTTTTCTTTGCATAAAATTATACATCACACACACCTTCATACCGAAATCAATCTGGTATATATCTAGATCAATGATTTCAATCATCTTTCTAGTCGACATCTAGAAAACTCAAGATATTTTCAAACTCTGGTATGTCAGCTGAATCCATGCTTACCAAGTGATGTGTATCAAAAGGATAGTTATAGAAATCATCAATCATGTTGATCCCTCAAGAACCTTGATCACCATCAATATCTCATTTGGATTAAGGTCTGATGCTCTGTCGGTCTGTTCTTCCTTAGTCTATTCTGCCAAACAAGAACCCAATACTCAGGTGTTGATATCTCTTCACTCCTTCATCACCGAAGGCTCAATCAATGGAATATATCAGTCATGATACTCCTCTTGACTTCTCAAAGTCTACATTTTACTGAGATACTTCCTCTAGGAGATCTGGACTTGGCTGCCAAACCTTGCTACATGCTCTATTCTTTCTTACCAAACCAAGATACACTTCAGTCTGTCTTCCGGTATGGTCATACCATGTCTTGCGGATGTGTGGAATGGACTTTGTTGCCATCAATGACAACACTCATGAAGCCATATAGTCTCTCTTGCCAACAATCTCCCCCTTTGGCATTGATGGCAACACTTAGTGAAAAATGACTAAGTGTCACACTGTACTCCCCCTTGGATGATGTTTTGTTCTAATGTACACTTTTCTAGAGCTCCCCGTTAGCTAGATCCCACATTTTTCACTACTCCTCACTACCCCTTTGACATCAATGGAAAAGGGTAGATTCTGCACACCAAAAAATTTCAAAAAATTCAACTATACTTAGCTACATAGGTATATATACATATTATACTTACATATACTAAAGTATGTCTATAAAGGTGGTTTTCAACTGTACCACTTCTATCGCCCAAATCTTCTTCTTTCTATCCAAAATTGAGATGTGACCACTCAACATGAATGCAAAAGCTTATGCTCTCTTGAGATCAATCAGATCACTAGTCCAGGCTGTGGTCTGAGCATCAGTTAGGGCATCATGCATGGCCTCTAATTTAGGGATAATTATCCCTCTAAGTTCACTTAAACTATTTATTCTATTTTTCTTCTCCTCAAGCTTCTTTATTTCATTTATGACTGCAATAGTCTAACACTCTTGATTTACTATGGAAGAGGAGAGAGGATCAAAACTTTGAGATAAAATTAATAGTTTATCCTCTTGCTCTTTTACTTTCTTCTCAATATCCTTTGTCACTTTAGGCCAGGATAAACAAAATTTATATATATATCTCTGCCATCTTTAAGAGCATTTTATAAGCTCTTTATCCCAATATCCATAACTCTCCTATCATTTGTTATTAGACCCTACACCTCAGAGAGTCTCTTTCTCAAAAATTCTTTCTGGACTTTATCTTCAGCTGACTTCTCTAAGGAATCAAAATATGTATTAACAGAATTTACAAGAGATTTTAGATTACCGGATGAGGAGGCCGAGAGATCCTTCTGAAAGGATGGCATGATCTTCCCCAATACACCGGATGCAATTTCTATGAGCTCACAGTCTTCCATGTGAGACTTCAGAAGTTTTTCTTTTGCCTTTGCTTGAGTAAAGGATGTTATCTTCATGGTTTGAATCGGGGAGAGGGAATCAAAATTGAATGGTCCTTGAAGTAGTTCTGGTTCATCAAATTCCATCATCTCTTTGGTCAAGAAATCTTTGATAGTTTCTGCAGTGTCTCTTGCTGGAGATAGAGTCTTCTTCCCTTCTATAGTCTCAGAACTGTCTCCTGGAGTCTTCTTTGTGTGGTCTTTTTCTTTCTCCTTTACTTCTTCTTGACTAGTTTTCTCCTCTAATATTTCTTCTCCTTTAGATTCGAAGTCTGCAGGGGAATCCGAGTGAGAGATATTTACTTCTACTTGGACTTCCTCTTCTGGAATAGAGGAATCTAAGTCCTTAGTTTTCTCCTCACCTATCCCTTTTGATTCTTCTATATTTTTCTCTGTAGGATCTTCCTTTGATGCACTGAGTCCTTCATCATCCATGATAGAGGGTTCATCACCTAAGTCCTCTATAATAGGAATATTGAACCTTTTGTATGCATTCTTGAGGATGTCTTCTATTTCTTTTGCCACTTTGTCAGTCTCTCCAAGCATAAGCTAATTCATTATAGATTTGCTCTGGAACTCATCCTTACAATCTTTGAAGATCATATTAATTTGTTTCTGAGTGATTGAAGGATTGAGTTGAATAGCTATCTATTCCTAGATCTCAAGGTCCTTTGCCTTGGCATTGTTCTTCCTTATTTCTAGTTCCTTCTCTAGGCTTTTGGGAATTAGAGATATGATTTTAATAAATGCCTTATTACAGATATTTTAATAACTGACTATAGCTTCTTGCAAGATCTTCTGGTCAGCTTCATTATACTCATCATAGAACCTAGTCATTAGTTTTAGGTTCCCATCCACACTGACCGATTTGATGATATCATCAATGCAAAGAGTAGGCTTTTCAACAAATTCCTCTGCCTTCTCTTCTTTGTCTTAACTGGTAGAGGGTTCACCAGTTATTTTCTTCTTCTTCTTCATTTTCTCAACTTCCTCATCAGTCTCAGTTTCTTCATCATCTTTCTGACTTGTATAGGATCTTGTTGCCTTTTTCTTTGTTCTCTTCTCTCCCTTTCTGGATGTCTAGGCTTCTGATTTTGATGCTTTTTGGCTTTTAGAGCTGGCAGGTACAGAGCTCTTGGAGGATCTGGTTCAGGAAGGGGCTTGCACCAGAGAACTTTCTTTTTCAATTTCTTGTGTTTCTTTCTCTACCCTTTTCATCTTCTCTCTATTTGTATCAAGTGCCTCTTTTGATATTCCATGCCTCTTGGCAAATTCTTCTACTTCCCTCCTCACTTTTCTTTTCATTTCTGGTTGTCTTAGCTCCACATGAATCTTCACACTCAACTCTTCAAAGGTTCCAAACTTTTTTGCTTTAGGATCCTTGGGTTGACTAAGCATGTGTTGAACATGTAGCTCTACAATTTTCTCATCTACTTCATACCCCATTGGCATGATCCAGACTATCCTTGGCTCCACTGCCTCCATTAGGCATTGATCAGTTTCTACCATAAAGCATATTGTATCCTTATACTTTTCAACTATATATTGGGGGATTCTCTCTCTGGCTTGCATCATACTCTAAAAGTTCTTGAAGTAGCCCTAGAGTACTGTATTTTGTGCCTTAGCATCACCAATTCCATGCAAATAATCCCTGATTTGTATGGCAACAGGTCTGTCATTTTACCATATCCAGCCACTAGTTCTAGGTAGTTCATTCATATAATAGAAGAATAGACAAAGTATCCAGCCACCATACTTGAATGAATTCTTTTTATCCTTCTTTATCTTCTATAGATTCTCCAAAAGTTGGTTCAGAAGGAGCTCACAAAAATCATATTTAGTATTCTTTCTTAACATTTCATAAGCAGTGTAAATTGTTGTTCCAGATACAAAATTTTCTCTGCTAGAGTGATATATCTTGTAGCCTATTATCATAGTGGAAAACTTGATATCTAGATCCTAGATATCCTCAATTGTCATTGCTCTTTTATCAAATTTAGATCTGGTGGCCTCACTCACAATTTGGTTTTTGACAGATTTGAGAGTAGGCAACCCACTGGATGAGTGGAATCTAGTTACTACCCTAATGGCATCCTTAGTGATCTTAAACAGCCTATTCAACCACATGACATTGTCATGCACTCTACTCAAAACATACCAGACCCATTCATCTTCTGCAAAATAGGGTAAATGGATGTAATGTCCAAAATGTTTGTCCCAGATAGCCTTGTACTGGGGTTTCAGTTCAAATGAATCATCTATTAACTACTTGTGGTAGATATCCATCATCTTGGATTTCCCAAATTCTTCAATGTTCACATGAATGTATGCCCTAACATCTTCTACATGAAAAACCCCATGCAGAATGCTAGAAAATGTGCCTAGGGGATCAACTTCTAGAGATTTGTAGGGATGTTTCTTGAATTTAGGGTGCGGCCTATTAGAGATCTTCACAACATTTAGAGTGCCCATCTTTCAAAAGATTTAGAGAGAGGTTTTCAAGAGTAGAGAATACCTTCTACGCCTCTAGGGTTTACAATATGAACCAGATTAGATTGCTGGGAGAATCATCTTCTGCAGTTGATCTTTGAGAAGTTTTGAGGCAATTTACTTCAGAGCTCCTTCTTTTCTTCTTCTCAAATGCAAATGTGCAAATGATGAACAAGAGAACCCTTATATTTCTGCGCAAACCCTAATTTCATATTGTAATAAATGCACAACTTAAGTTATTCTGGTTGTGTCCTTGTCCTTAGAGATTTTTCTGGATTACTGAGATGCACTTAGAATTATTTTCGGTGAAAATTAGTAATCTATCTACCTTTCTCCAATCATTCCATTTATCTGCAGATCAAGATACCTCAAATTTGAATTATACCAGATCTAATTGTGAAAATTCTATTCTTATCAGATGACCATTAAACTGGATTAATCTCAGATGATTAAACTCTTCAAATTCCTTGCGGATCATTCACATCTTTCCCAAGGGTTATTTAGATGTTTCTATGAGAGCCCTTTTAATCCACAACCTTCCATGTACCAATTTCAGGCACCAATTGACTGGCTGGGGGAAATTATTTTCTTTTGTGACTCCACCTAAGCCAGAGCTCATCTATTTAGTTTTCAGAAGGAATATCAACACCAGATTCTGGTGCGGATCAATCCTCAACATTTTCTATACTCCTCTTCACCCAAATCTTGTTCATCTCCCTTTGAATTTCATCCGCATTCACTTTTTTTTAACTTTGTCTTTGTTTTGATTATGATGTACTGGACCCTTTTTGTCCTAATTCTTACTTCTGCAAAATTTGGCAATATGACTAGATCTATTGCAATTGTAGTAAACAACATTTCTTTGCATATTTGACTGATATACTGTTGATCTACATTGATTAGCCATATGTCCCATTCTATTGCATGCAAAGCATCTTCCATTGAATGAATTATTCATTTTCAGATTTCTACACTCATGAGATTTGTGACCATACCTTTTGCAATTGAAACACTGTCTGGAGAAGGATGAATTAGTCTGATTCATTCTTCTTCTGCACTGATTTGCTTTATGACCAAACTTATTGCAGTTGTGGCAGTATCCATTGAAGGATGGATATCTTTGAGCATTAAGTTTCCTTACCAGAGGTCTTCTATGCCTATTCCTTGGATTTCCTGATCTAGAGTTCTTCTGACCGGATCCAGAGATTTCACCTTTCTCATATCCCAAGCCTTGTTTATCACCTACCCTCTTTTGGCTTTCAAGAAGAACTTCAAGTTGAGCAGAGCTTATGTTGAATTTCTCTTTGTATTCATTTGTTGTTTGAAGATCCCTTTTAAGAGTGTCAATCTGATTCTCAAGTTGTTCTTCATTATCTCTAGCTTCTTCAAGATCAGATTCCAAATGCCTGATTATTCTATCCATTTTGTGGCAGTCTTCTGACTTCTCCTTGAGAGATTGTTGTCGATTATCTTCACTCTTTCTTTTCTCGTCAATTTCTTGAGTGAATTTCATAACTCCTGATTCCATTTCATGTCTTACCAGAATGACCTCTTTTGATAGCTTCTCACATAACATGTTCTTCTTATTCAGATCTTCATCAGTAATATTGGCTTCACTTTGACTTGCTAATTGTTGAAGTAGCTCCTTTTTCTTTTTCATAGAGATACTCAGCTTCTCTTTTAGTTCATTTATGAAATCATCAGCTTGTTTGAGTCTTTCCTTCAATTCATTGACTTCAGAGTGAGATTGCTCAAGATAATCTAGGGTAGACTAAAGTTGTTCCCTCATTCCATACATATTTATTGAGATTCCCAGATCTTCCTCAAGCTATTAGGCTCTATTAGGAGGAACTTAGCTCTGATACCAATTATTGATAACTGAGAGGGGGGTGAACCAGTTATCTTAATTTATATAACTTTCTATTCTTCTTTAATAACTAGTGCAGCATCAAAACAAATAAGCATTCATAACCATGAAAGAAAAAACAAAGTCAATACACATAACATAATGATTTTGACGTGGAAAACCCTGTTAAGGGAAAAACCACGCGGTGACTAACCCAAGAATGTATTCTCTATTAAAAGAATAAGGAGGTACAAAATTACACTTGCCAATTAGTGCTCACTACCCGAGCACACTGCCTATAATAGTTTATAAAAGAAAACTAGGTACTTGAACTAATTAGGAGCATCCACATATGTTGAGGTTCAGTTCCGGTTAGGCTCAATATACTGATCTGCTGTACTTCATTCTTCCTCTTTTCTAATGCTGTTGTTCTGTCACATACCAGACCTTTATTGCTACTTCCACACTACTCTCTGCTTTTCTTCACATAACACTATACATCACACACACCTTCATACTAAAATCAATCTTGTATATATATCCACATCAATGATTTCAATCATCTTTCTAGTTGGCATCCAGAAAACTCAAGATATTTCCAAACTCTGGTCTATCAGATGAATCCATGCTTACCAAGTGATGTGTATCAAAAGGATAGTTATAGAAGTCATAAATCATGTTGGCCAATCATGAATGATCCCTCAAGAACCTTGATCACCATCAATATCTCATTCGAATTAAGGTCTGATGCTCTGCTGGTCTATTCTTCCTTAGTCTATTTTGCCAAATAGGAACCCAATACTCAGGTGCTAATATCTCTTCACTCCATCACTGAAGGATCAATCTCTAGAATATATCAGTCATGATACTCCTCCTGACTTCTCCAAGCCTGTACTTTACTGAGATACTTCCTCTGAGAGATCCAGACCTGACTATCAGACCTTGCTACATGCTTTGTTCTTGCTTACTGGACCAAGATACACTTCATTCTATCTTTCGGTATGGTCATACCATGTCCTGTGGATGTGTGGAATGGACTTTGTTGCCATCAACGACAACACTGATGAAGCCATATAATGTCTCTTGCCAACAAAATGAATGTGGCTACTTTGGAAGTTCTTAGTGCACATACCATGCTGACCCATTTCATGTTCACATCCCTGGGTTGATAAATGAAATGCATCTCTATAGTGATTAAGAAAACTATTCAGATTAGATGTCCAATCTTTGAGTTATAGCTTTATAAGCTTAGTTGTTAAAGCATTGTAGGAGACCAACAACCAGTACCAACTTCACCATGGACAGATTTGAGCATGGACTTTGTGTTGGGACTTCCACATACTCAATGAGGTAATGACTCCATTTTTGTATTTGTTGATAGGTTCTCTAAGATGGTTCATTTTATTGCCTGTAAGAAAACTAATGATGCAATGAGGGTAGCAGAACTTTATTTTTTTTAGAAGTTGTTCAACTACATGGTGTTCCAAAGACTATTACCTCTGATAGGGCTACCAAATTTCTTAGTCATTTCTGGAGGACTTTATGGAAGAAGATGGGGACTAAGTTACAGTTTACTAGTGCTTATCATCCTCAAATGGATGGGAAAATAGAGGTAGTCAATCAGAGTCTGGGAAATTTGTTGAGGTGTATTATTGGAGAAAAGCCAAAACAATGGGACGTGGCATTACCCTAGGCCAAATTTGCCTATAATAGTTTTGTTAACAAATCAACAGGAAAGTCACCTTTCTAGATTGTGTATGATAGGAATCCTCAAGGTCTTCTAGATTTGGTACAACTACCAATGAAAGATAGGGTCAGTGATGATGGGGAAGCATTTGCAAAACACTTTCAATAGTTGTAGAAAGTTGTGAGACATAAGTTGTAGGACAGTACTGAGAGGTACAAAAATACAGTGGATACTAGTAGGCAACATGAAACATTTAATGAAGGTGACTTAGTGATCATATATTTGATAAAAGAGTGGTTTCCTACTAGAACATACCACAAGTTGAAGTATAGGAAAATTGGTCCTTGCAAAATTACAAAGAAGATCAATGATAATGCATATGAGGTCAATTTATCAGATGATCTCAATATTTCTCCTGTGTTTAATATTTCTGATTTATATGAATTCCATGGTGAGGATGATGCTGAAGATAGTCAACCAGAAATGGGATGGCACCACCACATTCCCCATAAGAAGAAGGAAAAGATTGCATAAGTTCTTGATAAGAAAACTATCTATACTTGGCAAGGGCATTACAACAAGTATTTAGTACAGTGGGAAGGATTGCCACCAATAGATAGCATGTGGAGTAAAGAGTGGGAAGTGTAGAGGTTAGATCTAGTCAAATGGCAATAGTTCAAAGACACTCACTTGTAGGAGCTGCGTTCTTTTCAACCAGAGTAAAATGATGCAGGGATTTTTAGAAGTCATAACTTTTCACTCAGATGTGGGTTTTCTATGAAATTATAGAAGTGGTTTCATTATGAGGTGGCATGTCATTTCCCAACCCAACCTAGTTGGTTGGACCCTGTCTTGGCACTTTTTTGGGGCTTGAAACTTTCATCTTGGCCCTCAAAATGGCAATTTAGTGTTTTTTTCCTAGTTTTTTAAAAGTTACTTTTTTTAATAACTCAAAACTCATGTTTTGAATTTATGATGTTAGTTGGCTTTCCGTCCTACCTTAGTTTTAGGATGTTTTTGGGAAAAAAATTGGATTCTCAAGATATGAATGTAAAATTACCTAAAATGACAAAATCTGACAATTGTCGAAATCTACCAAAAAAGGTAATTTTTTTTTTTTTGTTTTCTTGGATATAAGAGAGTTGGTGAATAGAAGTTTTTTTCCCAGTATTCCAAATCTATGTCTCTCACACATGATTAATGGCACAATTTTATTGAGTGTATGTTGTTGGCTACATCAATAGCTGAACTTTGTCACATCAACAATACGACTTTTGAAGATTCTCAATCCAACCTCCATGATTAGTAGCATTGAATCAATAGGATTCCAATTAGAGTTCCATGAAACCTCATGATGTTTTTGCCATGTGAAACTAGACTTTCTTCTGCTGAAGGCCAAACAAAGAATATGTAAAATGAGTGTTCAACCCTAACTTTTGCCAAAAAATGTCTAAGAGACTGGTGCCCTTGGTAAGTCTCAAAGATATGGTGAAAAACTCATTCATTTAACCTTATTAAATTTGCACTGACCTGTTCAGGAGGTGAACCACTAAAGCATGCCAATGAGAAGCAAATTTTTGATATTTACAACATTTGAAATAATCACTAGGAGATAATATACTGTGGTCAACACTTTACCATAACATGCCTTAGTTCTCATAGGACATTGAAATGCCTTTTATCTCAAATCTTATGACATCAAGCATTTGTGCCAAGAGAAATATTATAACATATTGTTATACAAGCTTATCATCACCAAGAAGTATTATATCACCATGTACCAAAATTAGTATAAAAGAAATACTAGACCACCACGAGTATAGTACCAATGATATCAACTGAGCAAATCATGATGATAAAAGCATGAAGCATATCAACAAATATAATGCCAACCACTATGAATACCAACTAAGCCAACAAATCATGTGTCATCCAAAAGTAAACAAGGTAATACCATAGAAATGAAACAACATGTCAACTGGTAATGCCATAGAACTGAAACAAGATGCCAACTATATGCTCATGTATGTCAAAATCAAAGTCACCATCAATAGAAACTATGCATATACCAAAGTCACCATCAAATGCCAAGTCACTGTCAAATGCCACATGAAGCATATCAACAAATATAATGCCACATTGTCAAGGTACCATGGCCAACCATATCCAATCAAGAGGGATTTGTTGGATCTAGGGCATACAACTGAGAGGGGGGGGTGAATCAGTTGTATAAAACTTCTTCTTCCTTCAAACACTTAATTCTCTGTTGTTAGTTAGCAGCATATCAAATAATCATCCATGGAAGCATAATTCATAAACACAAGAGCAGATAAGCATCAACACATTGAACACCAAGATTTTGACGTGGAAAACCCGGTTAAGGGAAAAACCACGGGGTGATTAACCCAAGAATTATTCTCTATTAGAAGAATAAAGAAAAATGAATGGCACATGCCAATAAGGGCTCACTGCCCGAGCACACTACTCACAAAGAGGCCCACTGCCTACAAGGAGACACACTATTTACAGAGTGATAAAAATCACAGTCTTGAACTGGAGAATGACATCTCTACCATGTCCGGATCAGTTCCAATTAAGCCCAAAATCTCTGCTCTGCCTTTCGCACGTTTCTTCGCTATGCCACACTCATCCACACACCACTACTTGAAATGAACTCACAAACCGTTATTTATACAAGACATCGACTTAGGAACAAACATCTAAGTCGGCAAACAACCATAGGAGTATCCGCAAGATGAATAACACATCCGGTCGGCCATCACAAGAATATTTGCAGGATGAACAACTCATCCGGTCGGCTAAACAGAGCAAGAACTTCATCCGGAAGAATAACTTCAATTCCGGGCTCTACCATCAATGCGGACCAACAACACAACCTAAACATGATCCAAGAACCTTCACAAGCCTGTCTGAATGTCCGGATACATCCGCACTTCCTCTACTTACTGGGATCTCTTGTCTTCCTCATCCGGAACTTCAAGAACACAGTCTGTCGCCACTGTCATAATGCAAGAGGTACTTCCGGACCTCCAAATCATACACAAATCAGGATGACACATCACAAGGACATCCCAAACACTCCGTCCAATCCACAGATTAGGATGATACAATTCCGGACCTCACCGGACCTTTTTGTGATCCTCTGTCACCTCTAGATACTTGCCGGACCCGGTTCTATACCGGCAGCCACAACTCCTTCAGATCTTCATGCGAACCTCTGAAATCTTAACTGTAGCATCTCAAGACTCATATCTACTAACCCTTTAATCCGCATCCTCCGGTTCACATCCTATACAGTACATTTACCTTCTTCTCACACTGTTCTTCACTGTTCCTGACTGAGGCTAATTTTCTCAATATCCTCAGCACACAGCTCATCAAATCCTTCTTGTCAATGCAATATGAGTATGTTGACATCAATGACAACAATGGCTCACCTCATACTTGCAACAATCTCCCCCTTTGTCATTGATGGCAACATATGATGTGAAAAACCATTAAGACAAGAACTTCAACTTTTCATATGTCTTTTCTTCCTTTACTGCTCCCCCTTTGATCATCAACCACTTGTTTTTCACATGTCTTCTCTCCCCCTTTGACATCAATGGAAAAGGGCTCATACTTGCAATTCTCATACATCAGAATCATACCAGCTGCTCCCCCTTAGTTGCAGCTCCCCATTAGTCCGGATCACAAGATATGACTGTGATAGCCACCGGACTGATGCACATCAGTGCATCTTAGTTCATCACCGGAGGGGCCATGACCCCTAACTTCTCCCGGAGATATTCAAAAGAGTCTTTGGGAAGAGGTTTTGTAAAGATATCTGCAATCTGATCCTTGGAGGGAACATACTCCAATCTGACTTCTTCCTTGTTTACTTGTTCTCTCAAAAAGTGAAATTTGATAGATATGTGCTTAGTCTTAGAATGCAATACCGGATTCTTGGAAATATTAATTGCACTTGAATTATCACAGAAAATTGTGATAGGCTCCTCATATTCAACTTTGATGTCTCTTAGCATTTGCTTCATCCATAAGATTTGAGTGCAACTACCTGCTGCTGCAATGTATTCTACTTCAGTTGTAGACAGAGATATTGCATCTTGTTTCTTGCTTAGCCAAGAAACCAATCTCTTCCCCAAAAAGAATGCTCCACCACTAGTGCTCTTCCGGTCATCCACATCTCCTGCCCAATCTGCATCTGTGTAAGCATGAAGAGAGAAGTCCGGATCTCTAGGGTACCATAGACCATACTCAACTGTTCCTTTCAAGTACCTAAAAATTCTTTTGATTGCCATAACATGAGATTCTCTAGGATCAGCCTGGAATCTTGCCACAAGACCAACAGCCTGCATTATATCTGGTCTAGTTTGAGTGAGATACAACAGTCCACCAATCATTGATCTATACTTTGTCTGATCTGCCTTTAGAGAATCATCATCTTTGCTTAACTTACATCCAGTTGCCATAGGAGTGTTCATAGGCTTTGAGTCTTCCATACCAAATTTCTTTAACAATTCTTTCACATATTTGGTCTGAGAAATGAAGATCCCTTCTTTTGTTTGAGTAATTTGCAGACCCAAGAAGAAATTCATTTCACCAAGCATAGACATTTCAAACTCACTTTTCATCTGATTTGCAAAAGTTTTGCACATACTATCTCTTCCTCCAAAAATGATATCATCCACAAACACTTCAACAATCAAAATGTTTTCATGATCAATTTTGAAATATAAGTTACTGTCAGCAGTACCTTTGTTGAATCCAATCTGCACAAGATGCTTATCCAACCTTTCATACCATGCTCTTGGGGCTTGCTTCAATCCATACAAAGCTTTCTTCAACTTGCAGACCATATCATCATTATCAGACAATTGAAATCCATCCGGTTGTTCAATGTAGACTTCTTCTTCCAGATCACCATTTAGGAAGGCAGATTTGACATCCATCTGATATACCTTGAAGTCTTTGAAGGCAGCAAATGCAAGAAGTAATCTGACTGCTTCAATTCTTGCTACCGGAGCAAAAGTCTCTTCAAAGTCAATTCCTTCTATTTGAGAGTAGCCTTTGCAGACCAATCTAGCTTTGTTTCTGATTACTTCACCAGCTTCATTTAGTTTGTTCCGGAAGACCCACTTGGTTCCAATTACATTCCTGTCTCTAGGTCTGGGAACAAGATCCCAAGTATGATTTTTCTCAATTTGCATCAATTCATCTTCCATTGCTTTGGTCCAGTTTTCATCATTGCAGGCTTCATTTATTGTTTTAGGTTCAATCTTTGAAATCAGACAACATTCATTCTGATTTTGAGCAATATTCCTTCTAGTTTGTACACCTTTGCTTTTGTCACCTATAATCTGATCTTCAGAGTGATTCAGTCTTACATACCTTGGAATTTTGGGAGTATCCAGCACTGCTGTTTCTTGATCAGGCTCATTCAAACCTATCTCTTCTTCCTGATTTACCGGATCAGGCTGACTCTGTCTCACCGGAGAGGATTGAGGTCCTTGAACACTGTCTTGGTCATCTTCATCAAGCTCATAAAATCTTGAAGGCTTTTCAATTCCTTCATCAACCTTTACATTGGTGCTTTCTATCATCTTCCTCAATCTCTTATTGTAACACCGGTATGCTTTGCTTTGAGTGGAGTACCCCAAGAAAGTTCCTTCATCACTTCTAGCATCAAACTTTCCTAGATCTTCATCTCTTTTAATATAACACTTGCTACCAAATACTCTGAAATATTTCACAGTGGGAGTGATGCCAAACCAGAGTTCATAGGGGGTCTTACCGGTGTTGTTTCTGATTTGAACTCGATTGAGAGTGTAGACTGCAGTGCTGATAGCTTCTTTCCAAAACATTTGAGGAACATTTGCTTCCAACATCATTGTCCTAGCAGCTTCCTGGATGGTTCGGTTCTTTCTCTCAACTACTCCATTCTGCTGTGGAGTCTTAGGAGCAGACAACTATCTCCTTATACCCTGTTTCTCACAAAAGTCAATGAATTCACCAGATGTAAATTCACCACCTCTATCAGACCTTAGACACTTTAGTTTCAGTCCGGTTTGATTCTCCACCATAGCTTTGAAGATTTTGAACTTCTAAAAAGCTTCTGATTTTTCTTTTAGAAAGGTAACCCACATCATCCGGGAATGATCATCAATTAACAACATGAAATATCTATCACCCTGCAGACTCTTGATTCTTGTCGGACCACATAGATCAGTATGTACTAATTCCAACAATCTGGTAGAAGACTGATCTTTGCTTTTGAAAGAGACTCTGCTTTGTTTACCTAACTGACATTCTTTACACACACTATTTGTAGGTTTCATCAATTTTGGAAGATCTCTCACAGCCTGAGTATTGCTTATCTTGATGATGTTATCAAAATTTACATGACACATTCTTCTATGCCATAACCAACTCTGATCAATTTGAACAAACAAACAGCTTTTATTTGAACCAACCAGATGAAAGATGTTACCTTTTGTCTGAGTACCGGATGCAATTTCAGTTCCGGAGCTTGTAAAGATTTTGCATTTTCCATTCTTGAACCGGAGATCATAGCCTTTGTCCACTAACTGACCAACACTGAGAAGATTGTGCTTCAATCCTTCAACATACAGTACATTTCCTGTTTTGCTCTTACCATCAAAGGAAATAGTTCCCCTACCTCTAATTCTGCCAACAGAATTGTCACCAAACTTTACCATTCCTCCTTCATATCTTTCCAAATCTAAGAACTTATTCTTGTCACCAGTCATATGGTGAGAACATCCACTGTCAATAACCCAATCATCCTTTTCTTCCACTTGAGCAGCCAAGGCTTTTTCAACAACTTTGTGATTGACCAATTCAGAGAGTATTGAATCTTCTTCCTTGATGGCTATAAACACCCACTCATTTCCGGATTTGCTTCCTAGTTCTGATTCATCATCTGTTACTCCTTCATTGTCATCTTCTTCATGAACATAATAGCAATTCTTTTGAAACCTTTGTCTGTGAGTATTAGATCTTGCAGATCTCTCCGGACATCTTGAGGCAAAATGACCAATCTTATTGCAGTTGAAACACTTAAAGGGTAGTTTTCCTTCATACTTACCGGATCCTCTTGGCAGTCTTTTTGCAATGAGGGCTTCAAGTTGAGCTGTTTCTGCTTCTTCTTCTTCCATGTCTCTTCTTGCTTGATCATACCATGACATTTTTCTTGATGAGTTTTCACCCGGATCAAATCTCTGTTTGCCTTTCACATAGGCACTGGCTTTGAAAGCAGATTCAGTCTTGGGAGGATCATCTCCAAACTCGGTCATTTCAAATGCAGCTAGTTTGCCAGCCAGTTGTTCTCTTGTGATAGTTGTGTGGGCTCTGAATTCATCAATGGCAGCAACTTTGATTTTGTAGGCAGCAGGAAGGGATCTTAGGATTTTGCAGACAATCTCATTTTCATCTAAAGTTCCACCAGCATTTCTGATTCCACATACCAGCTCATTTACTCTTGGCATAAAGGTAGTGATGTTTTCATCATCTCTCATTTTCAATCTTTCAAATTTCCCTTTCAGACTTTGCAACCTTGCACTTTTGACAAACTCATCTCCTTCATACAGAAGTTCCAGTTTAGTTAGGATCTCATATGCAGTTGGTAGGTCAATGACATTCGAGAGATCTGAGTCATTCAATGCGCTTAGAAGAGCTTCCTTGGTCCGCAGATTGTTTTCAGCTTCTGTGATTTCATTCAGAGTTGTCGGACCACCTTGTGGAGGTATATATGGTTTTGAAATCATAGCCAAGTATGCTTTTCCCATACATTCCAAGTGACACTTCATGCGACCTTTCCAGAGAGTGAAGTTGGTTCCATCGAACTTCGGACTATCCTTCTTGTATGACGACATCCTGGATCTCCTCAAGCGGTTAAGCTCCTATCAGAGGAACTTAGCTCTGATACCAATTGTTGGATCTAGGGCATACAATTGAGAGGGGGGGTGAATCAGTTGTATAAAACTTCTTCTTCCTTCAAACACTTAATTCTCTGTTGTTAGTTAGCAGCATATCAAATAATCATCCATGGAAGCATAATTCATAAACACAAGAGCAGATAAGCATCAACACATTGAACACCAAGATTTTGACGTGGAAAACCCGGTTAAGGGAAAAACCACGGGGTGATTAACCCAAGAATTATTCTCTGTTAGAAGAATAAAGAAAAATGAATGGCACATGCCAATAAGGGCTCACTGCCTGAGCACACTGCTCACAAAGAGGCCCACTGCCTACAAGGAGACACACTGTCTACAGAGTGATAAAAATCATAGTCTTGAACTGGAGAATGACATCTCTACCATGTCCGGATCAGTTCCAATTAAGCCCAAAATCTCTGCTCTGCCTTTCGCACGTTTCTTCGCTATGCCACACTCATCCACACACCACTACTTGAAATGAACTCACAAACTGTTATTTATACAAGACATTGACTTAGGAACAAACATCTAAGTCGGCAAACAACCATAGGAGTATCCACAAGATCAATAACACATCCGGTCAGCCATCACAAGAATATTCGCAGGATGAACAACTCATCCGGTCGGCTAAACAGAGCAAGAACTTCATCCGGAGGAATAACTTCAATTCCGGGCTCTACCATCAATGCGGACCAACAACACAACCTAAACATGATCCAAGAACCTTCACAAGCCTGTCTGAATGTCCGGATACATCCGCACTTCCTCTACTTACTGGGATCTCTTGTCTTCCTCATTCGGAACTTCAAGAACACAGTCTGTCGCCACTGTCATAATGCAAGAGGTACTTCCGGACCTCCAAATCATACACAAATCAGGATGACACATCACAAGGACATCCCAAACACTCCGTTCAATCCACAGATTAGGATGATACAATTCCGGACCTCACCGGACCTTTTTGTGATCCTCTGTCACCTCTGGATACTTGCCAGACCCGGTTCTATACCGGCAGCCACAACTCCTTCAGATCTTCATGCGGACCTCTAAAATCTTAACTGTAGCATCTCAAGACTCATATCTACTAACCCTTTAATCCGCATCCTCCGGTTCACATCCTATACAGTACATTTACCTTCTTCTCACACTGTTCTTCACTGTTCCTGACTGAGGCTAATTTTCTCAATATCCTCAGCACACAGCTCATCAAATCCTTCTTGTCAATGCAATATGAGTATGTTGACATCAATGACAACAATGGCTCACCTCATACTTGCAACAGGATTTTGTCTTTGACAACAAGGACAACAAGAATTACCAATCCGCACTTGATGCATGATAGCATAGGAACAAAAAACAACCTAACCTTCTAAGTGTAAAAGTCTTAAAAGATAGTATTTATGCTTTCTTTTGTACCAAGTCTCTATAAAAGGTTAAAACCTTTAAAAGATAGTATTTATGCTTTCTTTTGTACTAAGTCTCTATAAAAAGTTAAAACCTTTAAAAGATAGTATTTATGCTTTCTTTTGTACTAAATCTCTATAAACTAGACATATATCGTAAATAGATAAATGAAGCTGTAGTGGATTTTCCACTATAAGTGGCTGATATTCTATGCAACCTTATGTTTTATATTGCCACATATTATTCTATTTTTTATTTGTTTCCTTACAATGGAATGCCAAGGCCTTGCTATGGAACTATTGTCAATCTGTACTAGCTAAAGGGTTGTCTACATTGTGAGCCATCCAATCAACTAGATTGAAATCTCATCCATCATTTCACAAACCACTCAACAAAAGGAGATGAGACAATATATTTTGCCCTCACCATTGGTCCAACTCATCCGCTAGCAAATTTTTATGCATCATATAGAAATCAAGCCCTTGATTCGTATTCATTCAAACCAATATTATGTGGTTGAAAATGAGCCCTCTTCTCTAGAGACATAAGAGAAAATTCACTCTATTAAAATAATTTCAGACGAAGACCATAATTTTATGGATGGATAACACCAAGCTACAACTTCTCTTATCCCACATATATAAGAAAGGAAAAGGATAACACCATTGGGATTTGAAAGCTATATTTTAACAGGGAGATAAATATCAACATGCTTATCCATTTTAATTCAACTATGCTAGTAACATTACAAAGTATCATGCCTTTATCCACGGTCTACTATATGTCAAAAAAGAGGTATAAAATAGTACAAATGTTTAGAGATTTAGAGTTGATCATTAAATAGGTAAGTGTTGATAACTGAGAGGGGGGGTGAATCAGTTAGCATAATTATTTTAGCTTTTTGTTCTTTAACAACTAGTGCAGCATCAAATCATATAAGCATACATAACCATGAAAGAAAAAATGAATTGATACACACAACACAATGATTTGATGTGGAAAACCCTGTTAAGGGAAAAAACCATGGGGTGACTAACCCAAGATTGTATTCTTTATTAAAAGAATAGAAGTACAAAATGGTACTTGCCAATTAGGGCTCATTGCCTAAGCACACTGCTCACAAGAGGCTCACTGCCTACAAGAGACTCACTATCTGCAAGGTACAAAGAAAGTAACTAGGTACTTGAACTTATGAGATGCATCCACATATGCTGAGGTTCAATTCCGGTTAGGCTCAATACACTAATCTACTGCACTTCATTCTTCCTCTTCTTTGGTGTTGTTGTCCTGTCACATACTGGACCTGTATTACTGCTTCCACACTGCTCTCTGCTTATTTTCTCACTTCACAACACACATAACATGCCTTCATACCGAAATCAATCTGGTATATATATCCGCATCAATGATTTCAATCATTTTTCTAGTCGGCATCCAGAAAACTCATGATATTTCCAAACTCTGGTCTGTCAGCTAAATCCATTCTTACTAAGTGATGTGTATCAAAAAGATAGTTATAGAATTCATCAATCGTGTTGGCCAATCATGAATGATCCCTCAAGAAACTTGATCACCATCAATATCTCATCCAGATTAAGGTCTGATGCTCTGCTAGTCAGTTCTTCCTTAGTCTACTCTGCCAAACAGGAACCCAATACTCAGGTGCTGATATCTCTTCACTTTTTCATCACCAAAGGCTCAATCTCTAGAATATATTAGCAATGATACTCCTCTTGACTTCCCCAAGTCCACACTTTGTTGAGATACTTCTTTTGAGAGATCCGGACCTGATTATTAGACCTTGCTGCATGGTCTATTCTTGCTTACTGGACCACAACACTCTTCAATCTGACTTCCGGTATACACATACCATGTCCTATGAATGAGTGAAATGAACTTTGTTTCCATCAATGACAACACTCATGAATCCACATAGTATCTTTTGCCAACAGTAAGAACTATATGCGTGGAAAAGAGTTCCTTGATGAAATCCTTAAAAACATTGTGTCCAGTCCTCTATAGGAATCCTTTGACATAATAAATTCACAAGTAATCCATAGGAAAGAAAATGCAGAGGTTGACATAATGGCTTTAATAGGCTCAGAGGAATCCTTTGATGCAATAAATTTACAAGTAATCCTTAGGAAAGAAAATGCAGAGATCGACATAATGGCTTTAATAGGCTCTCAATTTGACCTAGTGATAGACATGCTAAGGAATAAGGATAAAGTTAAGCTTATGATAAGGCCTTCCATACCTAATAATAAGGGCATTAGATGGTATTTGAGTGTGATGGACATATCATCCATTTATTCAATGGGATGATGAATTTTCTAATGAGCTATTCGTAAAGATCGAAGAAGCTTATAAAGATCAAATTTTATAACTAAAGGAAAATAAACTACCAAGAGGAATTATCACACTTGAAGGTGTATTCAACCTAGATGATATTTGTAGAGATAAGAGAGGGATGGAAGCTAATAATAAAGACTACAAGGAAATTGAAATATCCCCACGAAGAAAATTGAATCTCACAACCATATCTATGACAAAGTGGTGCAGGAGCACCTTCTCTATAGTGGATCCAATTTTGGATCATTTGAATTTCTATGTATGTCATGTTTTGTTTTCAATAAGGCTTTTAAGACACATCATGTTTGTAATAAGGTTTTTGAAATCAATTTGGTCACTGGACCTATGTAGACCATGTTTGGTCAAGTTGGATGTAATAACACAATGAAAACATGTAGTTTTCTTGTGAGAGGAGAAACCCAATGGCTATATTTCAAATCAATTTTCATGGTTGGGAGGAATGATAACCAATGTTTCAAGCCTTCTATAGGTGAAGAAGCAGGATGTAATGACACAGAGCATGCATGAATGAAGATCTAGATTTTTGGGTGTGTTGATACATTGTTTTTTCTAAGTAATTCTCTGTAAAAGTCATTCTGGACAGCCTATATGGATAGTTAGTCACCTGAAACTGATTGGAAATGATCATGTATTGAAGTACCTTTCATTTGGAAGTAGTCTGGTGTCTTGAAGTGTCATAGTCTGTGAGAAATTATTCTTTTTACAGACACTAGTCTGAAAACCTAGAAACTAGGGTTTGGTGAATAAATGGACTGTTATTCCTCTGTCCACTGAAAGAAAGATTCTCATGTTCAGTGTGATGGAGGAATACAATGTAAATTTTGTGTTTTCTATTGTTTTGGGTCAACATCCAGGGATCCAAGGAGTTTGGGCATGAGTTGACTAGGCATCTCTATGTGACTAGTCATTGAAATGATAGAAAGAGTGCTGAACAGTTAGTGGAGTGGCCAAATTGATGAGTGAATAGGTGTTTGTAGAGGATTATAGACCCTTCTTTTCTATTAAGTTTGTGTCTGTATACTGGTTTGATGTTTGTGAGTTACAGAGTTAACATCGACTTAACATAGCCCTCGGTGAAATTTGTGGAAGTTATACCGATCAAGGTGTTGGACCGATAGAAGGTGCATCGGTGGAGAGTGAATTAAGTCTGACCAAAGATAATATCTATCAGCATATTAGGAGAACCAACAAGGAGTTCGCTGATGTTTGGAGTCTCACCGATGATAGGTTGAAGTCCATCAGCGCATCGACCTAAGGTTACAAGTGCTTGTCGATGATAATGGTCACGCCGAAGACAACACACATTGGCATATTGAAAGAAGAGAATAAGGTTCCGTCGATGATCTAAGTTTGGCTAGTAAGGTCATGAATGACCGACATCGAAATTACCATGGTTAAGGTGAGTGGAATCTCAACCACCATCGGGTTATCGGTAGGAGGTAAGAAAACACCACCGATGGTAGAAGTCTCTCCGAAGACAAGGTGAAACTAGGCTGTCAGGGAGAGTTGAGGGATCAGGCAGAGAAGTTGCAAGGTGGCTGATGGGATATGTTTGGCCGATAAGAGTAGGTCACCAAGACATAGGTCAGTCTCACACTGATCAAGTTTGTTGATCAATTGTTATTCGCTTCCACTATGCGCTCTGCATCATAGTGGTATCAGAGCCAATAATTGAATTGGAGCAGTATATGTCAGACAAGGAGAAAGAAACTAAGGCTAGTACAATGGCTCCCAAGTCTATGAGCTAGGCAGCCATCAAGAAGATGGTAGAGGAGATGCTTGAAGCAAGGTTGAAAGAAGAGAGGTCCAAGGGTAAGAGTAAAGAGGATGGAAGTGCTTCTAATACAGAAGAAGAAGAAGAGGCAGAGGAGAGCCCTCAAGAACAAGGTATGTCTGCAAACCAAAAGGCATTCTTGAATGCACTCAAAGGTACTCAGGGAGATAGTGGTGATCCAAAGATGGATGTTCTCATACTCAATGGGAAACTAGATGGAGATACCCTCATGGATTTGATTGAAGCCATGTGTAGCTATTTTGACTTCAAGGAGTATAGTGACAACAAGCAAGTCAAGTTTGCTAAGACAAGATTGAGAGGTTCTGCCTTAGTTTGGTGGAACTATATGCAATGTGAGAGAGAAAGTTGGAAAGAACCCTATCACCAAATGGAGTAGAATGGTGGCCATGCTAAGAGACAAGTTCATGCCATCTAATTATGAGTTGCAGACCATTAGGAAGTTTAATCATTTCAGACAAAAGGATATGGACGTGGCTACATATACTGAAGAATTTCATAGATTGAGCAAGAGATCTAATCACAAAGAGGAGGAGAAGGAGATGGTAGCCTGATATCTCTATGGCTTGAGGTATAACATACAAGATGAATTCAGTATGGTGGTTCCTAAAATAGTGGATGAGTGTTTTCAATTAGCCTCTAGGGTAGAGGAGAAATTGAAAAGAAAGAGTGATCAAAACACCAAAGGAAGAGGTGGTAGAAATAATAGGGGAAGAGGTAGTTTTGGTAGAGGACAGTCAAGTAGAAATGAGAACCTAAGTCAACAAAAGTCTCATTCTGAGGCAGATCATAGAGGTGGTGGTTTTAAAGGCTGGAGAAGACCAAATGGAAGAGGTAGAAGTGGTGGTGTAGGTAGAGGACCCAGATTTTTCACTGGTAGATGCAATGGCTGCAATCAAGTAGGCCATACTATGAGGAAATGCCCTAAGAAGGCAACTAGTTCCCACGATGGTGGAAGAAGGAATCAATTGTTGAAAGATGATGATTGCCAAAGTGTGAATTCACCCATTAGTAGTGCTACACCAGTCCTTGAAGGAGAGAGCATGATGATCAAGATAACTTTGATGAAGATGTCGTTGAAACAAGAGCCCCCACAAAGGAAGACTCTCTTTAGAACCCAAGGTATAACATATGGTAAACTTTGTAAAATCATTGTTGATTCAGGTTCTACTGAGAATGTAGTATCTACTGAAATGGTAGAGAAGTGTAAGTTGAAAAGTCTTCCCCATGTTAGTCCTCATAAGATCTCTTGGTTGAATAAGAATCAAAATTACATGATAGAAGAACAAACCTGGGTTGAGTTTGAAATAGGTGATTATAAGGACAAGAAATTATGTGAGATTATTCCTATGGATGCTTGTCACCTTATTCTTGGATGTCCATGGCAGTATGATGTGAAGGCACAACATGATGGTGAGAAGAACACATACCTCATCACCAAGAATGGAGGGAAG
The DNA here is from genome assembly GCA_027924645.1 of Cunninghamia lanceolata. Lineage (NCBI taxonomy): Eukaryota > Viridiplantae > Streptophyta > Pinopsida > Cupressales > Cupressaceae > Cunninghamia > Cunninghamia lanceolata. Next base: position 13,379,423 of record BSBN01000068.1, on the reverse strand, counting down.
TTTAGGATGGATCCTATGCAAGAGAAGATTGGAGAGAAGAGTAATGACACCAATTTCATGATGGTTAGCAGCAAATTGTTCTTACACCTCATGAAGGAGAAGGATACCCAAGGGTATGCCTTGGTAATGAATCCTAAAGATGAATCAGGACAGCAAGACAAAAAGTAGAAAGAGGTTCCACTAGAAGTGCAACAATTGTTGGATAAGTACCAAGATCTTGTGGTAGAGGATACTTCTAACTCCTTACCACCCATGAGAGATATAAGTCATCAAATTGACTTGATTCTAGGTGCCACATTGCCCAATAAGTCTACCTATAAATTGGTACCATAGCAAAATGAAGATGTGAGTAGACAAATTCAAGAACTCTTAGAGAAAGGATTGATTAGAAAGAGTGTTAGTCCATGTGCAGTCCCTAGTGTACTTGCTCCAAAAAAAGATGGGAAGTGGAGACTATGTATGGATTCAAGGGCCATAAATAAGATCACAATATGGTAAAGGTTCCCTATGCCAAGGATTGAGGATCTTTTGGACTATCATGGAGGGTCATGTTATTATTCAAAGATTGATTTGAAATTTGGTTATCATCAAATCAGAATTAGGTAGGGAGATGAATGGAAGACTACCTTCAAGACAAATGAAGGTCTCTATGAGTGGCTTGTCATGCCATTTGGCCTTAGCAATGCCCCACGAACATTCTTGCATTTGATGAATGAGGTACTTGTTAAATTCATTGGCAAATTTGTAATAGTTTATCTTGATGACATACTTGTTTTCAACAGGACAAAAGAAGAACATGTGAAGCATCTTGGACAAGTGATGAAGAAGTTGCATGAGAATAAGTTGATGATCAACTTGTATAAGTGTGAGTTCATGAAAACTAAACTTGTGTACCTAGGTTTTGTGATTTCTTATGGTTGTTTGAAGATGGACCCCACAAAGTTTGAAGCCATTCTCAATTGGCCTTCCCCTAAGACAGTGGGAGATGTTAGAAGCTTCCATGGCTTGGCAACTTTTTATAGGAAGTTCATTAGAGGATTTAGTCACATAAGTGCTCCTATTCATAACACCATCAAGGGTGGAATAAAGTGCAAATTTCAATGGAGAAAGCAAGCAGATGATAGCTTTGAATTGTTAAAGAAGAAAGTGGTTGAATTACCTACATTGGTGCTCCCAGATTTTGACAAAGTTTTTGTAGTGGAATGTGATGCAAGTCAGCAAGCAATAGGTATTGTTCTCAGTTAGGATGGATATCCAGTGGTCTTTTTTTTCAGAGAAGTTGAATGAGACTAAACAAAGGTACTCTACCTATGACCTAGAGCTTTATGCAATGGTGCAAGCTCTCAAAAAGTGGAGACACTATTTTCTACCCAAAGAGTTCATTGTTTTTACTAATAACCATGCTCTTAGCTTCCTAAATAGTCAAGAAAAGTTGAATCACAAGCATGTTAAGTGGATGGAACAATTGCAAGCCTATACCTTCACTATTAAGCATAAAAAAGGTGTTGCCAACAAAGTGGCTGATGCTTTAAGTAGAAGGATGCTGGTCATTTAGGAAGTACAGATGGAAATCATGGGGATAGATTGTTTGAAGGAGTTATACAAGGAGGATACAGATTTCAAGGCTGCTTATGAAGTTTGTGCCAATTTGGGTAACACTTTTCATGGTGAATATTCAGATTTTGTGTTGCAGGAAGGTCTCTTATTCAAAGGTAGTTTGCTATGTGTTCCTAAATGTTCAATGAGGGATAACATCATCAAATAGAAGCACAATGGAACCTTAGGAGAACACTTTGGGTTGGGCAAGACTTTGGAACAAGTCACTAGATTCTACTATTGGCCAAAAGTACAATCAGATGTCAGGAGATATGTTACAAGTTGTACCATATGTCAAAAAGCCAAAGGTATGTCTTCTAATGCTAGTTTGTACCAACCCCTTCCTATTCCCAACAGGCCTTGGGAGAGCATTAGTATGGATTTTGTACTTGGTCTTCCTAAGACAACAAGGGGTGTGGATTTGTGGATAGATTTAGTAAGATGGCTCATTTTGTGCCATGCAAATGCACAAATGATGCATCTCACATTGCTGGTCTCTTTTTCAAAGAAGTGGTTAGAATCCATGGTCTGCCCCTTTCAATTGTCACTGATAGAGACTCCATGTTTGTTGGTCATTTTTGGAGGACCTTATGGAGAAAATTGGGAACACAATTGTCTTTCTCATCAGCCTACCATCCCCAAACTGATGGTCAGACTGAGGTTGTTAATAGGTCCCTAGGAAACCTTCTAAGATGCCTTACCAAGTAGCATGGGTTAGCGTGGGACTTGATTATCAGTCAATCTGAGTATGCTTACAATGGTTTGGTGAATAGAAGCACTAGGAAGTGTCCATTGAAATTGTTTATGGTTTCCATCCAAGAGGACCACTTGAACTCAAAAAGCTACAAGGTTGGGATAAGAGGAGTGCTCTAGGAGAAGATTTTGCTGCCACCATGAAGGAAGTTGATGATCAAGTCAAAGTTCAATTGGAAAAGATAGTCTCCAAATACAAGGATAGGGCAGATCTCAAAAGAAGAGACGTATAGTTCAAGGTGGGAGATTTAGTGATGGCCTATCTAAGGAAGGAAAGGCTACCTAAAGGACAACCAACCAAGATTCTGATGAAGAAAATAGGACCATGCAAGGTAGTGCATAAGTTTGGTCTAAATGCCTATGAAATAGAATTGACATCCGGTCTTGGTATTTCTCCCATATTCAATGTTTTAGACCTATTTCCATTGAGACCTCCATTGACTGTTGAAGATGGATCAGATGTTGTGATTGAAGATGAAGATTGGGTCAGAGATCTACCTCCAAGTAAGCCTTTACAATTGGAATGCATCTTAGATTCCAAAGTTGTCAAAAAGACAAGAAGGGTGTGTACAAGGAGTAATTGGTCAAGTGGTAGGATCTTCCTAATTCAGAGGCTACATGGATGAGTGAGGCAAACATTTTGAAGCATGGGAAGACACTCCAATAGTAAGCAACTCAAGGGACTTGAGTTTTTTCTTGCAAGGGGAGTATGGTACAAGAGCACCTTCTCTATGGTGGATCTAATCTTGGATCATTTGAATTTCTATGTATGTCATTTTTTTTTCAATAAGGCTTTTAAGCCACATCATGTTTGTAACAAGGTTTTTGATGTCAATTTGGTCACTAGACCTATGTAGAGCATGTTAGGTCAAGTTGGATGTAATAACACAATGAAAACATGTAGTTTTCTTGTGAGAGGAGAAACCCAATGACCAACTATCTTTCAAATCAGTTTACATGGTTGGGAGATATGATAACCAATGCTTCAAGCCTTCTATAGGTGAATAAGTAGGATGTAATGACATAGAGCATGCATGAATGAAGATCTAGATTTTTGGGTGTGTTGATACATTATTTTTTCTAAGTAATTCTCTGTAACAGTCATTCTATACGGCATGTATGGATAGTTGGTTACCTGAAACCAATTGGAAATGCTCATGTATTAAAGTAGCTTTCATTTAGAAGTAGTCTAGTGTCTTGAAGTCTCATAGTCTGTGAGAAATTGTTCTTGTAGAGACTGGTCTGAAAACCTAGAAACTAGGGTTTAGTGAATAAATGGACTATTATTCCTCTATCCACTGAAAGCAAGATTCTCATGTTCAGTGTGATGGAGGAATATAGTGTACATTTTGTGTTTTTTTTGTTTTGGGTCAACACCCAGGGATCTAAGTAGTTTGGGCATGAATTGACTAGGAATCTCTATGTGACTAGTCATTGAAATGATAGAAAGAGTGCTAAATAGTTAGTGGAGTGGCCAAATTGATGAGTGAATAGGTGTTTCTAGAGGATTATAGACCCCTTCTATTCTATTAAGTTTGTGTCTATATACTGGTTTGATGTCTGTGAGTTGCAGAGTTACAGAGTTGTCATCGACGTAACATAGCCCTCGGGGAAATTTGTGGAAGTTATACTGATCAAGGTGTTGGAATGATAGAAGGTGCATCAGTGGAGAGTGACTTAAGTCACACCAAAGATAATATCTATCAGCATATCAGGATAACCAACAAGGAGTTCCCCAATGTTTAGAGTCTCGCCGATGACAGGTTGAAGTCCATTGGTGCATCAGCCTAAGGTTACAAGTGCTTGTCGATGATAATGATCATGCTGAAGACAACACACATCAACATATTAGAAGAAGAGAATAAGGTTCCATCAATGATCTAAGTCTGGCTGGTAAGGTCATGACTGACCAACATCAAAACTGCCACGGTTAAGGCGAGTGGAATCTCAACCACCATCGGGTTATCGGCAGGAGGTAAGAAGACACCACCAATGATAGAAGTCTCTCCAAAGACAAGGTGAAACTAGGCTATTGAGGAGACTTGAGGGATTGGGCAGAGAAGTTGCAAGGTGGCCAACGGGATATGATTGGCCGATAAGAGTAGGTCGCCAAGACATAGGTCACTTTCACACTAATCAAGTTTGTTGATCAATTATTATCCACTTCCATTGTGTGCTCTGCATCACAAAGGAAAGAGAATACTTTATCCAACTTTGAACAAAATATGATCATGTCATGGCCTAGTATTATGAAGGGCTCAAAGGATATGATAAAAACATAATGCAAGAGACTATTGAAATCTAACCTAAATTCAAGCTAATATAGAGCCTATCATGAGACATGACCTTTCTAAGATGGTAATTTCAAAATTAATATATCTAATTAAGTACTCAACATGGGCTTCTAACCTAGTTCCAATTAGAAAGAAGAATGGAGAAATTTGTGTCTATGTGGATTTTAGTCACCTCAACAAAATCTCACTCAAAGAACATTATCATTTACCTTGAATAGATTAAATATTGAAAACTATATTAGGATTTGATAGGTTTTCAATGTTAGATGGTTTCTCAAGGTACAACCAGATACTGGTCAAAGAGGAAGATAGACATAAAATAGCATTTAGCACAAAATGGGGCACTTTTGCTTATCAAATTTAAATGTCATTTGGATCATCACATGAAAGAGCCACCTTATAAAGAGAAATGGTTATTTCCTTCAAATATCTTATCAAAGAAATTATTATGGTCTACCTTGATGACCTAATAATGTTCTCCAAAGATGAAGAGGATGATTTTGATCACCTAGAGAAAATATTTCGAAGATGCCTATAATTTGAAATATCCCAGAATCTTAGAAAAGGTATATTTGGTGTTCCACAGGGTAAACTCATGGGGCATGATATATCTATGCAAGGTATAGCCATTGATCCTAATAGAATCTAGGCTATTATGGAATTGTTACTACCTCAACACAGAAAAGACTTGTAATATTTCTTGGGAAACATAAATTTCCTAAGAAATTTCATATCAAATTTTGTAGGAATAGTTCATCTTTGTTAAGAAGGATCAATAATTCAAATGGATAGAAGATGGAAAAAAGGCACTCAAACAAATTAAGATAGAAATCTTTGATACCCTAGTACTAGTCAATCCTAACTTTGCTACAGATTATTTTATATTTATACACGGTGGTCATGCAAGCATTGTTGTTGTGTTGACTTAAAAAGAAGAAATGGAAGCTATGAACACCCCATTGCATTCTTCATGCAAACACTAAAATATATAGAGATAAGGTATAGTTTTATAGAAGAGAAAATATATGCCCTACTTAAGTGGCTAAAAATATTAAAGCCCTTGATCTCTTGTAATAAAGTTATTTTCATGGAATAGTACACCCTGGCATAAGAGAATTCATCTTCAATGGAAAAATCAGTGAAAAATAGTTGGATGGATAACATAAGTCCTTAAATATTATGTTGAGATAAAGTGAACAAAGATAATAAAAGGAAGATCTTGGCAACATCTCATAGAAGATGTGCTTATCTAGAAAAAAATAGAGTTAATACAAGATTAGGAAATGGAAGCTTGCTTGAATATTGACAAACAACAAGAACCAATATGACTACAAGATAAAATTAGATTTTAACAAATAGGATAGTTTCCAACTAATCTTAACCTAGCAAAAAGGAGATCATATAGACTACAAACAACATCAGATAGACTAATTGAAGGCATCCTTTTTAGGAAAACTTTTGATGGAATATTTTAAGGTGTGTGTGTATAAAGAAAGAATCCTTGCACTCTTGAAAAAGTTTCATGAAGGTTTATCAAGTGGACATTATTTGAATAAAACAACAATATAAAGATAATAAGAGTAAGATATTTTTGGCCCCAACTATCTTTTGATATACACAAATGGTCAAGAAATTACTAGAATTGTCAATACTGTATTTGTAGAAAGAAAAGAGAGTCCATGCCCCTAAAACCCATTTGAGAAAAACATCCTTTTTCTCTATGAGGATTGGACTTCATATGAGTAATTAATCCATTATCTAGTGAAGGACTTAATTTTATATTAATATCTATTGATTATTTGACAAAATTTGTAAAGGCTATTCTAGTAAAGGAGGCTGTGGAAACAACTACTATTAGTTTCCTATAAGGACTAATAACCATATTCAAAAAAAAATATAGGGATTACCATTATAGATTATAGGTGTAACTAAATTTTCTTCAACATATATTATCTAGATGAAGGCTTCATCAGACTACTATCCACTGGGAAATAGATTGGCTTAATCAATCAACAAAAAACATATTAAGAATCATCAAAAGGATTAGTTTAGAATAGAAAAGGGTAGTGGCATTTACTCCTAAAGAGAGTCCTATGCGCATATAGAAACATACCTAAACAAGCTACATGAGTTGCTCCATTTGTCCTTGTGTATGGAAAGGAAGCAAGAATGCCCAATGCTATTGGATTATATGCTCTTGAAATTATTTGACATATGGAAATGCACAAAATGGTTCAATGTCAACTAGATTGGTTGAACTATTATAGTTTGAGGAACAAAGAAGGACCATCAATGACCAAATGGGTAGACACCAGGAGATATTGAAAAGATGGTTCATAATAGAGTAATGATACAACATTTGAAGTTGAAAACTATGTACTGAAATGGGTTGAGGATAGAGCTAAACTAGGTTGGCATAGTAAGTTTGATCCATTAATGTTATTATAGCATGAAAGTAGGCTAATTCATTCGGGAGTTACACTACCAATTCCAATAAATGATATCCACCTAAAAACACACATATAAGGTTTCCTCTCACCACCTTGTATATATGTTAGTTTTATAAATAATGTTATTTTGCTTCCCCATAAATTGTATATATTTTCCATTTTTTACACTCTAGTCCCATTGGTGAACACATTTATCACTATAACATTTTTTCCAAAAATAGCCCGACTCACCCAATTAGAAACAACAAATGTTCACAAAAGTTGGACAAAATTTTATTAGTTTAATTATTCTCCTTTGCATTTGTGAGGGGTAGCTCCCTCTTATGATCGGGGGTTTGGGGGATTTTGTGTGCTTTTAACCAAAAAACATAGAGTATGGAAAATAGAAAAAAATGAATAGACTTATACAAGACATTATTGTGATCTTTCCTCAAAAATAAGATTAAAGAGAAGAAATAAAATACAACAATTAGGAAGACACAATGTTTTTCCAGTATAACCATTGTATATTGGATATTAAACAATTTATGAATCATTGGAACAAGACAAAGTAGATAACCATTAAGATACAAATAGAAATCACCTCACTAACTGCTCAATTTGCATTCCAAATTATAGCACATGAATTCAAACAAAAATTACAGATTTGGACATACAAACAAATATACAATAGCAAATAATTACACTAAAACAAAGTTCATTGCCCTTCTTTATTTCTCTAAACTCTTGATCTTAAAATTCTTTACCTACACAATTCCTTCTATCAGAAGCCCCCCTCCCCCCCAAAAAAAAATCCTATCTACTTGAAAGCAACTTGAATATTTATAATACTTTCTTCCCAAAACCAACTTTGTAATCTCTTATAATAGATCTTGAATAACAATGTTTTTAAAATAAAGCTCACTTTTTTTATGTAGCATTTGGCTAAAAATATAATAAAATGTTTTGATAATTAAAATAAAGTGTCATCATGGAAATTAAAGTGAAGAAATACCATCGAGGCTTTGATTAATAGGAATATCCCCTTAGGCTTTTTGTTGCTATTTTAATATGTATATTCTAAATTGTCACATTGATTCGGCCATAACTTTAGTGTTGGAAACCACCACATTTCACAATTGAATCTTTTGAGTGTTTGCCGACTCTTATGCATCTGTTCCCATCTTGTGAAATTTAGGGAGATCTCTATTATAGACAGGGAGTACAAAAGAACAAAATTTCATATTTTCCATACCCATTAGGTCAAAGTTTTCTTTAGCAATTAGATATTTTGTGATCATTTTATGGATGTCGGGCACTTAAAGTCTTCTATGTTCAAGGGCATGTCTTCGCCTTCCTTTAAAAATTCAATGTTGATTGAAGTGAAATAAACCTAAAATTTGAGCTTTGCTTCATCCAATAATTTACTTACCTTGCGATGTTCTTCATAGGCATCCTTCTATGTTGATAATTCCAATCCACACTTTTGAAGCATAGTTGAGAAAGATTTTCTTTCGATTTTTAAAATAGTTTCTCAACAAGTAGAAGCTTTACATACAACATTGGCATTTCCTAGAGGTCCTTTATTACTAAAATCCATAGTCACTCCCCTTCTAATAGCTTGCATATCCTCTTCATCCTTTTTTGTTAGCATCAATCATTGAATAAATTTCAGATTCCTCTTCTATAAACTTTATCCCATCAAAGATCATTCTTTCAAACTATGCCTTTGTAAGATTCCCAATAGTTTGAAATTGGCTAATTTTAGCAATAGCATCCTTATGAATTTCACTACTAGGGGTAATTGCATGAATGGATGTGATAGGAGTGATTGACATAAGTTACTCTTCTGCTATTGATTTTATATACATGGTCAAAACTTGAATTTGCTCCTTGGTCTATTTTTCATTGTATGTTCTTTGAACTAACCTTGCAGCTAATATTTGGAAGTTATGGATATCTCCTTCATGGGTCAAAGGGCCAAGGTCAACCTTGGTAACAAAAGAATTCGTTGTGGGTAAACCCACAATAGTGAATCCCAAACTTGGGACATTAGAATTTTAAACTCGAAAAGGAGAAAAATTGCAAGATTCCTTTGACCGAAAGAATCTTTGTTCAAAGATTTCACAGAAATGACCTTTGAACAAAGGTTTTCCTTTATTTAATGACAATCTCTGTCCAAAGGTATTATTTTATTGATTGTGAATCAATAATTTAATACATTTGAACGAAGATTATCTTTGAACAAAGATAATATTTTATTATTTTTTCAAAAAAATATGAGGTGAAAAATTCATTTTCACATGTCATTTCTCCCGTGATAGGCCACAAAGCAATTGTGAAATGAACCTAATTTTCCATTTTAACCCAAATGATATTAAGGATGGCTCTGCACAAGGAAACTCCACCAAATTGCCACATGGCTTCACACAAAGGTGTTTAGGGTACTGTCAACATCAACAGGTGAAGCATCCATCATCATTTTTCCATTTTTTACTAGGTATTTCAATTCTACTAGTTGTGAAATTTTTATATTTTGACTTCATTTAGAATTGCAGAAAAACTGTAATATGGTAAATGCACTATATTTTCAATGTTTTATAACCAAAATTTGGATAAATTAAAGCCTAAAACATTAATTTGAAACCATAAAACATCAAATTGAAACCCTAAAACATTATTTTGAAACTGTAAAATGTCAAATTGAAATCCTAAAACATCAAGACTGAAACCCTAAAATGTTAAATTGAAAACATAAAACATCAATTTGAAACTCTAATCAGTGAATTTTGTAACCCTAAAACATCTAATTTTAAACCGTAAACATCTATTTTGAAACCCTAAAATGTGGATGTAAAACCTAAGTTGTAAATTGGAAACCCTAGAATAACTAATATAGAAATGATAATAGTGTGATATGTTGATGTAGGCTTAATGTGTAAGATTTAAAAGCAAAGTATGGTAGTGTAGGATCGTGAAATGATAAAATAAGAAATGTGTAAGGAACATGTCAAATGATTTAGGATTGATGAAAATTAGATCACATGTATTCCAAAAAGGTATGTCATGGTAAGTAGATAATCCTAATTGTATATGAGTCATTTATCAAATCAAAATAAGCCTACATCAACATATCACACTTTTATCATTTTTAATTTCTTTAAAATATTATACATTAAGTCTACATAAGCATATATCTTTGTAAAGGAGAATTGAATGATGATTATGATGGATCTACCAATGCCTCATTGTATGTCTGTGATATAAAAATTAGGTTGTTACTAAATTCTATAAACTACATTAAATATGTGCTAGAATGGAAAATGCTAACTTATGGGAAACTGTAAAATAATTTTTACAAATAAGTTACAGAGATGAAAAGAGAAAAAAAGAGGAACCTAGAGCCAGAAGGATGGAGCCACTATCGAGGACACTAGCACATCATACATATGTTTGCACTAAGCACTGTCATCCATATGACCCAAAAAATATAACAGTTTCTAGAAAATGTGAAATTCCAATTAGCAATCCACCCGGTCTATAAAACTAGAACAAGAGAATGCAACAACAAGGTACCAAATAACAACATAAAGGAAACATAAAAGATAAACTAGCTAAACCAAATGAAATATTGAAATAATAATAGGAAGGAAGAAACTAGCAAACCTCCATGTAGTTGAATGCTTCCCAAATACTTGTAGCTAAAACAAGAGAAATTATTGGTGTTGTTTTGAGGTTTTCCTTTAGGTCAAACCCCTATTTTGGTATTTCTACCTCCACAACAACCACGATAAATAGGTAGAAAAAAATGTGTCCTTAATTTAAGTGTCTAGAAATAAGAACAATAAATAAAATGAAAGATTTATATCATGTGAAAATCCCAAGGTGCTTAGGGGCACAACAAAATAAATGCTCGCAATAGCAAAGAAAAAGAACAATGTCACCTGAAGAGGCTTGAAAAATACAAGAGGATAAGAGAGCTGAAAGAAAACGGTAAAGAGTGTTGTAGAGTGCTACAGAGAGTTGTAGAGAGCTGGAGAGAGTTATAGAATGAAGAAGTTGCAAGAGAGAGCCAAGAGAGGTGCCAAGTGAAAAGATAGATTCAAAAAGAAAGGAGAGAAGAGGAAGGGGATGAAAAGTTGTATGGAATATTCCCATGGAGTTAGAACTGACCAATGAAAGTAACAAGTGGCAAAAATTCTAAGAAACAACCCCCAAAGAAGAAAATTGCCATACTTGACACTAGCACATCACACAAACATCTGTATGAAGTGCTAGTGTTTGGATAGTTTGGGCTCAAAAGTGAGGAGACACTAGAATATCACATGGCTAACATAAAAGTGATGACAAAACTTGACAAAAAGATAAAACTAAAAATAATGCCTAAGCACCATGGGAGGGGAAAATGATAATGCAAGGGCTAAACTGAGCCTACAAACCAACTAAGGGAATGAGCACTAAAGCAAGGCCAAAATATAGTGTGAAATTGCAAGGGTATGCAATTTTTGACATTATAATGTCAAAATATTCTTGCTTTCTAATTGTAAACATATTGATGATGATGCTATCATGGTTAGTGAATTTATATTATAACTCAAGGGTTAGAACATTGCTTTGGTTTGATGAATCTTGTATCTTCTATTCATATTTTAACTTTCTAGCTAATGATTTCATTAAATATTTTTCTAGGCATAGAGACTATAGTGTGTATTTGAATTTACTTCCTCGTGATATATCTTTTGATCCAAATCTATTAATAAATGGCTTAATTTGATGATAGAAAAAATACATTTGATTTTTTATGACATACTAATCAAAAGCTAGGATGAACACAAGAAGTCAATTTCCCACAACCTAGACCTTATATTCATGCTCAAACACATCAAAGTTTGGCAAGAGGAGAAAAACTAATTTTCCAAACACTAGCATTCCTCCTAAAACAATTAATCTTCCATCTACACCTTAAGATATATATAAAATGAAGGAATATGATACTATTCAACAAATGAAGAACACACAAGAAAACATTTCTCCATAGGACTTAGCATGCACATGACCCTTTGGTTAAAAGTAGTGAAGAAATGTTTTGAGTAAATTTGTTGGACATAAGGATGTAATGTTAGAAATTGTATACCCTTTACAATTTCACACTATATTTGGAACCCTTTTGACATAAATGATCATCTCTATTCACTATATGTAATTTCCACCACTTTCATGACTTTAAAGGCTTAGTCTCCATCATCTATAATTTGGATAGCCCAAATTACTAGGACTAGGCTGCCCAATGCTAGAAAGTTGATAATTTGGCCCTGACAAATGATATTTTATTGTCCACCTTGTGACTTAAGTGATGCACCTTGTCGGCCTTTATTCTATTGGCCCTCAAAAGTAATCAAGATGCATATATAAACAAGTCTCTTTCACTCATTTACACCAGATGTTCTTTAATTGAATGATTCTCCTTATGATGATTCTCTCTAACAATATCTTACTTACAAGATCCATATTTTTGTATATTATTGATGTGTGTACTAACCCTCATTGCAGATCTTCAAGGAAGCTCCTTCCTCATTCTCTCCTTATGGTGATTTGATAGTGACATATGTTAAACACAATGAGGTGTTGAGAGGTGGGGGTGAATCAACACATACAAAAATTTAAACAAATACTTGTAGAATAGAACAAAATTACTTAGAGAATAGAACTTGGAAAGCATGCAACATATAAATGAACACAAGGAAACCATGATTTTTATGTGGAAAACCCTAAAATAGGGAAAAACCATTGTGAGTGTTAGCTCACAATATATTATGCTCACTACAAAAATAATACAACTTTGTTTTAGGGTTGCAACCTAAGGAAGCTACTACTCCCTATATTTTGTGCTCACTACAATTACAACTTTGATTTAGGGTAAAAACCCAAGGAAGATACTACTTCTTCGATACTCTTCTCACTGCAATTAGGATTTACAAGGATAGAAAATATATGCACTACTACAAAGTAAACATCTGACTTATGCTGATAATGCAATCTTCTTTTTCTTCTCAAAACATGCCTTCAAACTAATTCTGTATGCTTGATATTCCACATATGTATCTATCACACTATTACCAGTCACAACTAACTTAGAACATCTATAAATATCCCCCACAACACATCGTAACACTAATTAGGCTGGCATCATAAAAGAAGTTTGATGAAAATGTGTAACTCTTCATAGGTCAACTTCAACACATGTAATATCTCAAGAAAATATGTTGCAGACCTTAGGTCTTCATGAAAGTATTCAATACATAGCTCTTCACATCTTCCAAAGTCAAAGTAATAGATCAGGATCTACCACACATGCCAGAGACTTAACCTGTCGCCTCAAAATGCTCAAAACTTCTAACTGTACATCTTCACACTACTCGGGAGAAGCCAAAAAATTCATGCAGACCAAGAATTAAATCATATATAATATCAACATCACTCATACACCTTTCTTCTAAAGTATCAAATCAATCTAGATACAACTGCATAGTAAAAAATATGATGAACTGTTGGAAACAGAGTATTCCAGACCACTTGTGACACTTCGTAACTCAAGATATAACATTGTGGTACATCACAAACCCTAATTCCTTTAGGAATGAAATTAAAATCATTATATACTCCTTCCTAGATCTATACATCCTTGTCTGACATTTCTGAAGGAAAACAAAAGCTTGACTAAGGTAAATGGAAGTCTAGAGAACAGTTATGCTTAATTCTTCCCTTACTAACTTAACTACTTGATGTGGTACAAGAAAATAAGAAATATCTCCATGTGAATAAAAACTAAGATACATTGGAACATGTAAGACCTCCAAACAAACTTTTATGGTTGATATGTATATATTTCATCTTTCGCAACTACTCAACCAGGTGTACTTAGGCTTCCAGAACAGTCTATATTGTTTTTTTCGCTTGAATGTTGATCTTTTGGACTGCTAGATCATTTGATACTTTGACATATCATACCATATACATCCCTAAATATGTTCTTAGAACTGCATGACAAATAATATCTTACAGAGGAATGCAGAGCATTCCATTAAGTCTCCATCATTACTTTCCCATGTCTATGTAGTAACCATTACTTTGTCCTTTGTAACTTTTCTTGGTGAAGGTATGTTGACCTGAAAACTTGAATATATCATTTCAATATCTAGATAAACTTATCTTCTAAACTGCAAGACCAAATCTTTCTCTGTGGAGAAATACGGATCCAACCAATGTGACTCTGCCTTAGGATATACAATATTTACTTCATCTACTAAGTCTTCCAGATTGACTTGCCTTAGACATGGTAACCCCTTGACTTCAACTGAGTCAAACTATCTCTCTCAAATCTTCCACTATCCATTAGCTTCCCCTTCTTTTAAACCCATCCTCTGTACATGTCTGATCTTATATTATCATATACTATGAAGGCTATGTTGACATCAATGACAACACATATTGCCAACAATCTCCCCCTTTGTCATTGATGGAAACATGTACTCCCCCTTACATATATATTTCTCTCTTCTCCTTTGACATCAAGGACAAAGGGATTGATATCCTCTACTTGTATCAATTCAAAAACTGTATAGACTCCCCTTACAAAATGATTTCTACAAATTGTACTCCCCTGGGATGAAGATTTCTCAAAAATAGATTCTATGTAGATGGTGTGATTCTACTATCCTCCACAAGATTATATACATAAAAAATAGTCTTATTTACATTAATCTTACAAGTCATTTGGATGGTATAATGGCCTTGTAGAATACCTTTAGTTGTTGAAGAGTTGCTATCTAGTTGGCACTTTTTGAGGCAAGCATATGGTTCTAGCACTCACACTGCATGTATATCTCCTCAACTTCCTCTATGTTGCTTGGGGTTTTCATCTTTTGATCTACCTTTTCTTCTTCCCCTCACAAACTAAACAATGAGGCAAGTCACAGATTCATTGCCTCTCTCAACTAACCAAATTGTTTCTTCAAGTTTTCTCTTTGGTCATGCAGTTGAGATAACTAAGCATGAAGATTTTCCATTTGTGCCCTTATTACTCCATCTTTATCTTTAGAAAGATCATACACACCAGCCATATGAATGATTTGTACTCAATGGTATCCATTTGAGCTTTGACATTCTTTGTTGAGTTAGGCTATTTTAGGCAGAATAGGTACAATGTTGTGGCCTCACCGATGCAGTCTTTGAACTTCTTCAAAATTTCTTTACATTTTTTATGTACATTAACACAAATTTATCAATCATCTCATCCATTCTCTTATCATTTATTCTTTTTGTTAGCTCTTGTTTTTATTAATCTTTGTTCTTTAAGAATGATCTTTGAAGGAATCCATTAACAACTTAAGCCTTTGCTCTGGAGGCAAAGAGGGGTCAATGGTTACCTCTGGTAACCCTTCTTGAATTACTTTAATAGCATCCTCTACCACACTAAATTTATTTAAGTTCTCTTGTAAAAACTCTTTCCTTGCAAAGGCATGCAGTATATCACCAAGCTACAATTTATGAAGAGGAGAGATATTTGCCAAGTCAATTTGCCCTTCATGAGTTGGAATCTATAGTAGTTGAAGAGTGATGATAGGTTGAAATTGTATCTGTAGGTCCAGTAGGTCTTTCAATGAATCTATAGTACTTTGACCTAAATCTTCAACATTTTCATGATCCTTTTTCTCAACTTTTTCTTGATATGTTTGTTGTTGTTATGTCATAAAATGTCCCCTAGGACTTTTACCTCCTAAGTTCATCTCCTGGGTCCCTTAATTTTCATCGTGCAAGTTAGAAATGAATCTCGAGACAAAATGCCCTGAAACCCATGATAAATGGGACATTGGGGAAATTGTAGAGCTTAACCCTAACCCAAAAGAGGTCCCAGAACAAGGGCACCCATGCCCTTGTCTTACACTATTTTGGTGGGGTCCCAAATTTAAATGTTGGCAAAGTTACTATTAAGGGTGTTCCTTGTTGACATCTTGACTTTGAATTATGAAATTAAAGTGGGAATGCATATATAATCATGTTAAAGACTTCACTTGCAAACTAGAAGATAATTTTGATTTCAAGGTGAACTTATGATCATAGAGTATTTAAGGCATTCATTATGTTGCAGAGCATAATTGTGTTGTTGTTTTTATTATTGCAGATTTCACTTCATCTTCTCATTTTGTGAAAGATCTTCATCTACTTGAGAGCTACACCTCTAAGGTGATATCTATTTGTACTTCAATCAATCAATTATCAATTTCTTTTTGCCTCTATCTTGCAAGGATACACACTTTCTATCTAACAATGGTGTTGGAAGGCTTGAATGCCATTCCAAGGCTTGATTGAGGAAAGCTCCTATACACCACAACCCCCAACCCCTTTTCTTGTGATTACATGTAATAGGTGTTAGATCTTGTGGAGAGGAGTTGCATAGGACTATTACAGAGCATAAAGAATCAGGATCTAAATAAAAAGGTGAAAAATAGCTCAGGAAGAGCTTAGGTACCCACTCTTTTGTCCCTTGGTTTCATGTCATGGAGAATCTCTGAAGTGGTTGCAGTAAGTGATAGAAAAGATCCTGAAGTGCTCAGAAAAACAACACCTTGGGCTTGGTCACCCACTCTTTCCCCCTAGACTTTTCCATATTCTAGAACTTGAAATCTAGTATGTATCTGATCTGTATTTAGTCTATTTCTATAGAAGGATTTATCAAGTTTCATCTGTTTGTTTACAATTTTTCATAATTAGGGTTTTAAGATAAATCAAACTAAAATCAGCATATTAATCAATCAATTCCAAATTTCCCAATCATTCCAAGTGACAACAAACCTATAGCTGAGTCCTCTTGCAGAAGTTGTGATTCAACTTAGTTAAATGTCCTTGAATGTATTGAGTGAAAGGAGTATCTAACTAAATCATCCCTTAATCCAATCAACCCTCTTTTCATCCTTTATAGTTGTTCCTCTATTTTATCTTCATTCTTCTCCTCATCCTTTTCTTCTTAATATCCTTCACTTTTCTCTTCTTGCTTCTCCTCTTGATTGTCCTCTTTCTTTTCCTTAGCAATTTCTATATTCTTCAGAGGAGAATTATCATGCTCTACAATAGTTTCCTTTGGAGGAGATGCACTACCAACATCTTGACCCTCTATTCTTTGTATCTCAACAGTTTTTGAAGGGGTAGACATATGTCTTGCATTAGTTTGAGACACATTTTGTTTTGTCTGATCTTTTAATCTTTGTTATGCAATGCTATCAGGAGGAGATGAATTTACCTCTATGTTCACTACTCCCAAATCCTCTGGAGGAGTAGTCTCCTCACCCTTCTCAGTCTCATTATCTTCAGAGGCTGATTGATTAGGTACATCTTCAATAGTTACTACCTCAACATTCATTTCCTTAATAACTTCTATAGTCTTCTTTAGAGTCTCCTTGTCCAATCTCTTTATTTCATCCTTATCCTTTGACAACAAAGTGTTTAGCCTTATTTTTGTCCTAAATTATTTATCTTGTAATTTAGACACTTTAGTCTTTTCAATCTCAAAGATAGAGGGACAAACCTTTCAATTGCTTTTTTTCTGATTTCAACTTCTCTACTCATAGCTTCATTTCTCATTTGAGTAAGGACTTCAGCAAGACTCTCAGGCAATCGATGGTTGATTTCAATCAAAGTTATATTTAAGGCTCCCATATATTTGACTATATCCTCCTCAATAGTAGATTTGTCATTTGATGGCCTTTCATTATAGAGTTCAATGACTTCTTCTAGAGCTCCATGTTCTATGATTGCACTAACTGTGGCTTCAAATTGCAAGGGCACATAATTAGATTTCTTAACTTTCTTTGCCTTTCCTTTACCCTTCTATTTTGAGGAATTTATCTTTTCAACTTCTTCACTTGTTCTTTTCTTCTTTCTTTCCATAGCCTAAATATCTTCTTCTTTTCTTTATTCTTCTTTAATATCTTCAATATTTATAGCATTTATCTTACCTCTTCTAGCCTAACTCTTTTGTCTAGGCTTCTTCTTCTTAGTAGTCTGAGTCTACACATGAATATTAAAAGAAGTTCTTTTGACATGTAATGTTGATCCAGAGGGAATTAAAGTTGTGGTTGCATCTGACATTGACCTGCTTGTTCTTCTTAGCAATTATGTAGAGGAAAATACTTGTACTTCACTTGCTAAGCCTTCAGGAGATTTAAGTAAATCTTCTAAATCAAATTTCATTTTCTCTACTTTTGATTTTGTGTTTTTTGCCTCCTCCTCTACATCTCTTCTAACTAATTTGTTAATGATTTCATCATATGTGCCAAATCTTTCAGTAGAAGGGTCCTTAGGTTTGCTTAGTAGCATATCAGGATAACCTATCAAATCAAACGTTAAAACCTCATATGGTAAGGTTGTAACCCAAAATGTCCTTGGCTCAATAGCCTCCATATAACAATTATCATTGTCAACCATAAATCTTATGTCATTTTTATATTTTCTCCCCTTAGCATGTATCCTTTCTCTAGACTACATATCATTCTAAAGTCTTAAAGAATCCCCAAAATAAAGTATCACAATTTTTATGATCAAGAAAATGTTTCATGTAATCTTTGATTTGGTGGGAAACAAGGGTATCTGAGTTCCATACTATTCCCTTCATTGAAGGCAATTATTTCAAAAAGTAAAACATGAGACATATAATTAAAAAGCCATACTAGAATTTATATTTTGATTGTTTTGTCCTCTTCAAATTGTCCATTAGTTGTTGCCGTGGGAGCTCACATAGGTCAAAATATTATCCTTCTTTGACCATTTGATAGGCTGTGTAGATTACAATTGTGGTGGCTAAGCTCTCCTTGTTGGTATAGTAAATTTTGTATGCAATGTTCATAGTTGCATATCGAATCCCTAAGTCCTCAATCTCATTCATTGTCAATGTTCTCTTGTCATATTTTGCTCTGGTGAGCTTCATCACTTCTTCATTCTTAACTAATTTCAGAACAAACACTAGTCTAGAGAAGCATAGACTAGTCACAACTTTTATAGCATCCTTAGTGATTAGATAGGGGTGATCTAAACAGAAGAAGTCTCCTTGAATTCAACTTACGGCTATTCTAACCCATTCTTCTTCATACCAGAAGTTCAGAAAACACTTCCAAATGTCAAGATTCTTAGCAACAATGTTAGCAAATTCTAACTTCAATTGAAAGTCATCTCCCAACAAATTATCATTCCTGAACTATTCAAGTTTTAGATGATCATATTCATCTATTTGTGAATGGATGCATATAGCTAGATATCTTCAATATGTAACACATTTGCACGAACATGTGAGAATGCACCATCTTTATCAATTTTAGTAGACTTGAATGAGTGATTCTTAAATTTAGGTCTTGTCCTCTCAACTACATCAATTACCATAGGTGTTGCCATGAAAATTTACTTCAAAAACTAGAGTTTTAATTGATGAAATTGAGGAATACATGAAGATACAGAGAATAGGGTTTTCTCAAACACTTTGTTGAGAATCTTATGCTCTTGTTTATCTCTTCAACTTGCTTAGCTTCATTCAAATGAGATAGAAAGTGATCAAACATTGCCTATATAGCCCTTTCACAGACTAATTTTGCTCCACATTAATTGTCTTCTCAGTTTTAACCTAGTTTTCCCTTTACATATGCAGAAGCCAATAAACATTCAACAATCCTTTGTAAATTGACCAATTGCTCCAAAATTTTGACCACATCTCTTCATATCATCATCTTAATATGTTTATACTAATTTTACCCAGAATGCTAAGGAACTCAATAGATCATTCATTCAGGGGTTTTGAAGAAACTTGCAGTTGTAACTCCCCCTAAATCAGTACTTTATATTTTAGTTACCAGAGGATCCATCTGCACTAGGAAGAGGTCCAAAAACTTCACATTCTTCCTTCTTCTTCCATACTTTACTCATTTTCTTCTTTTGTTGAGAAATATCAACCTTCTTTCAAGGAGTAGACCTTGTGTACTCTGTAGAATGCCCCATTTGTTTACACTTATGGCAAGTGAACTTTGATTGCTAATCTTTTCTATTTCTTTTCAACTTAGATTTGCAGTCTATTGCTTTGTGGTCAAACTTGTTGCATGTGTAACAATAAATATGAAAGGGCTAAACATTATTCTTCTTATTATTCTTCAACATTTTACTTCTGCACTCACTAGCCTTATGACCTATCTTGCTGTAGGCATGACACCTTACTGAATTTTGATTTATCTTACTTATACATTCAACATCTTTATGACCAATCTTATCGCAAGAGTAACACCTTACAATATTTTGATTCATATTGCTTCTAAAATCAATAGCTTTTTGACCAAATTTATTAGAAGAATAACAATTACCATTGAAACTTTGAGAATACCATGTGGAAGTAGAATTCCTGAAGTTCGTCTTCTTATTCCAGACTTGAGTGAATTCCTTTCTATCTTCTTGTGTCTTCTTAGTTTCATAATTCTTCTCCTTCTTGTCATCAACCATGTTTGTTTTAGAGCATTCCCCTTTTTAAAACCAAGACAACTTTTATCATTAGGTCACTTTTCATGACTGAGTATCTCATCAAGGACATAACTGTTGAAGGTACAAGACAAATGAGAGGGGTGGGGGTGAATCACTTGTATAAAAAAAATTAACTTTTCTTTACACAATATAACATTCACATTCACTTACATTAACTCTTGAATCTGTTATGAAGATTAAACATGAAGTGTACAAACAAAAATTAAACACATCAACACCATACACACATGAACAACAAATTTTTACATGGAAAACCCTAAAAGGGAAAACCACAGTGAGTGTTAGCTCACAATATAATGTAGTAACAATCCTGAATAACAAAAAAGGCTCATTTCCCTTAAGAATGCTCACTACAAAATGGCTCATTGCCAAATGGGTGGCTCACTGCTGAGGGTGGCTCACTACCTAGAGGGGTGGCTCATTGCCTAGAGCAGTGGCTCACTATCATGAACTGATATAATAACATCTACATCATGTCTGAATTTAATTCCATTGAAGTGCATTACATATCACCTTCTTTGCCCTTACAACACAAACACTCCCATCTTCACATCTTTGCATCACCACACTCAACACATAGATTCATCACATTTATTTATACCAATCATCAACCTTGGAACATACATCAAGATCGGAAATACAATTTACAATCATTGGAACAATCTCCAAGGTTGACAAACATACATAATTCAAATTAGGTTTGGACCTAAACAAGTTTGTGAATAAGATGAATGAGAGAAAAACACTTCATGTCTTAACACAGAGCCAAATACATCTTCACACACTTGAATACACTTCTACACTCCACGAAACACATTTGCAAATAGTGTTAACACCCAAGTCAGCCAAACTTGTGCAAACACCAAGAATACTTAGACACACTCTTCTAAGAACTTTATTATGGCTTGTGGATCAAGCACAAGCCTTCAACACAATCTAGAGACATCCATGAACACCATAAAGTCACCTAGGAGCCAACAAATCCATCCGCAATAGATCTCGCTTGAAGACAACAAATATGACTTGAAGACAAATTAAAGAATTTTCACAACAAACACTATCTAACACTACTAATCAATAAATTACCTTTCAGAACACCAAATCACAAATCCATTGGAATAAAGATAGATAAGTACCTTATAAACATATGTCCAAAACCACAAGACCAAAAACCAAACTACAGAGAAATGCGGAGCAAAATACTTTTATCCCTGTGACACTACAAATGCTACCAGGCACAATATTCAAACTGGGTGAATAGAAATTTTACTGCACAGTGATCTGGACAACCAAATTCTAGATTTAGTATATTCAAACACTTCTCTAAAACATATCCAAATCTCATACTCCGATCTCCAACACATAAGAAATATAGAGCAAAAACTCAAAGAGTATCTTGTAAGCCAAAATACACCTTCACAACTCTATCTTCAATATGAACCAAATTTTGTCAAAAGAACTTGGAAACTCAATATCAGGAGCATATTATTATCTTCTTTACCATTTGTACAATGCAATACAAAGAAACTAACTCACCACAATCAAGTAACAAAACAAGATCACAATTGACACTAATAACAACACAAACATGTTGACATCAATGACAACACCAGTTAGCACATACTTGCAACAATCTCCCCCTTTGTCATTGATGGCAACATATGATGTGAAAAATTGAACATGTTCCACCATCAAGACACAACTCTACATCAGAACTCCCCCTTTCTCTTTACACATATGAACTCTCTCTGATGACTGAATGCTTTCTTTTTCTCTAAGTTTTTCACATGATCTCTCTCCCCCTTTGACATCAATGGAAAAGGGAAAACAACTCTTTCTACTGCACATAATTGTACTTGTTATTAACTACCTTGAATGCTTCCTTTAGTCTGCAACATTCTTCAGTATCACTACCTTCTCCCCCTGAGAGGTAGCCTCCATCATCAGTCTAGAAACGAATGACTCATGAACCACACTAGACTGATACACTTCCTTATGCATCTAGTTCAACAAAGGAGGGTCAATAACTTCTAACTTTTCCTTAAAAGAACTCAAATGTGTCCTTAGGAAGAACTTTGGTGAATATGTTAGCAAGCTAATCTTTTGTAGGTACATAGACAAGCTTTACTTCTTTCTCTGCAACCTTCTCTCTCAAAAATTGATATCTGATAGAAATGTGCTTTGTCCTTGACTGCATCACTATGTTCTTTGAATTATTAATGGCATTAGTTTTATCACAGAAAATGGGTATTAGATCCTCATACTCAATTTTGATATCCTTTAGAGTTTGTTTCATTCATAGCACTCGTGTACAACATGATGTTGCTGCAATGTATTCTACCTCAACAGTAGATAAGGATACTGAATCTTGCTTCTTGCTTTCCCAAGATACAACTCTATCTCCAAGAAAGAACACACCACCACTTGTACTTTTCTTGTCATCTACACATCCAACCCAATCTACATCTATGTATGCACTTAGGTTGAAGTCATTATTCTTGTGATACCACAAACCATAATCAAAAATGCCTTTCAAGTACCTGAAGTTCCTTTTTACTGCCATAACATGTGACTCTTTAAGATCTTCTTAAACTCTGGCGATACGACAAAATGCATGCATGATATTAGGGCTGGTAGTAGTTAGGTATAGAAATCCTCCAATCATAGACCTATACTTTCTCTGGTCAGCCTTAGGGGATTCATCATCTTTGCTAAGCTTGCAACCAGTTGTCATGGGAGTACAAACTGGTTTAGATTCTTCCATTCCAAACTTCTTCAACAACTCCTTTACATACTTAGACTATGAAATGAAAATTCCCTTACCTTCCTGATTAATTTGTAGTCCAAGGAAGAATTTCATATCGCCACACATTGACATCTAAAATTCTTTTTGCATCTCATTTGCAAAGTTCTTACACATACCTTCATTTCCACCAAAGATTATATCATCTACATAGACTTCAATAATCAAGATTTGATCTTTGCCTACCTTATATAGAAGTTACTATCTACAAACCCTTTACTAAATCCCAGTTGCAATAAATACTCATCCAATCTTGCATACCCAACTCTAGGAGCTTGCTTAAGTCCATGCAATGCCTTCTTCAATCTGCATACCATGTCTAGTTTGTCTTATAATTGAAATCTATCCAGTTGCTCTATATATACTTCCTCTTCCAACTCTCCATTCAAAAAAGTAGACTTTACATCCATCTGATATACTTTGAAATTTTTATGTACTGCATATGACAAAAACAATCTAATAGCTTCCATTCTTGCCTCCGGAGTAAAAGTTTCTTCATAATCTATTCCTTCCACTTGTGATTAAGCTTTGCATGCAAGTCTAGCTTTATTTCTTACCACTTCTCCAATCTCATTCAACTTATTCCTAAAAACCCACTTTGTTCCAATCACATTCTTATCTGTAAGTCTAGGGACAAGTTCCCAAGTCTAGTTCTTTTCAATTTGCATCAAATCTTCTTCCATTTCATTGACCCAATGTTCATATGTACATGCTTCAAAAACTATCTTAGGTTCAATCTTTGAATTTAAGCAAAGATTTTCTTGTTCTTCTGCAGCTCCTTTTCTTGTAAATACTCCTTTCCCCTTCTCACCAATGATTTGATCTTTAGAATGATTTCATTGCACATACCTAGGGTTTTAGGAACTCTTTCCGGAGCTTCTTGTTCTTCAACTTGAGCTTCTTCTTCTGGAACAACTTGCACCTTAATCTGAACTTCTCTTTTTCTCCAACTTTCTCTAAATCAGCAGATCCATCTGACTTGTATCCATTCAGCTCTGAGACTTTTTAAACATCTTCATCTACCTTCAAATTTGTACTTTCAATATAATCTTCCTCAACCATTTGTTGTAGCACTGATAGGCTTTTCTCTTAGTAGAGTACCCAAGGATTATGCTTTCATCACATCTAGCATCAAACTTTTCCAATTATTCATCTCTTCTGATATAGCATTTGCTTCCAAAAACTTTGAAATACCTAATAGTAGGAGCTATTCCATACCACAGCTCATAAGGTGTCTTTGTCAGGCATTTTCTTTGACTTGTATTTTGTTCTAAATGTAGAGATCAATATGAATAGCTTCTTTCCAAAAAACTTCTGAAATGTTAGCTTCTTTGATCATTGTTCTAGTAGCTTCCTGAACTGTTCTATTCTTTCTTTCAATTACTCCATTTTACTAAGCAGTTATGGGTGCAGATAGTTGTCTCTTTATCCCATGTTCTTCACAAAAAATATTGAATTCATTTGAAGTAAACTCACCACCTCTATCAAATCTCAAACACTTGATTCTCAAATCCATTTCATTTGCAACCATTGCTTTAAATGCCTTGAACTTGCCTAGGGCTTCTAATTTTTCTATAAGGAAAGTAACCCAAGTCATTTTTGAATAATCATCAATAAGAAGCATGAAATACCTATCACCTTGTAGACTTCTTGTTTTTGTAGGACCACACAGGTCTGTATGCACCAGCTCAAATAGATTAGTATAGGATTATTCCTTGCTCTTGAAACTTATCTTTGTTTTCTTCCCAAACTGACATTATATGCATATGGCATTAGTAGGCTTCACAATCTTAGGTAGGTCTCTTACATCTTTAGTTGAGCTTATTCTCACTAGATTATCAAAGTTAATGTGAGACATTGTCCTATGCCATATCTAGCACTCATTTGTCTAAGCCAGCAAGCAACAATTGTCAGTACCTTTCAAATGATAAACATTACCATGCGTCTTCTTACCATCAACAATTAATGTTCCATCATTTGTCACACATCTATCTAACACTTAGAAAATTATTCTTTAGGCCTTTGACATAAAGAACATCATCTATATAATGCTTTCCATCAAAAGTAATTGACTCTTTTCCATAGATCTTACCAACTACATCATCACCAAATCTAACTAGTCATGCATCATACCCTTCCAATTTGACAAACTTACTCTTATCTCCAGTCATGTGATTTGGACATCTATTGTCAATAACCCATTCATCCTTTTCCTCCTTAGCATGAAATGTAGATATCTCCTTTTCTTCTTCTGCACTTCCTTCCTTCACACAACTTTCAAGATTAGCAAAAACAGGTTCTTCTCTTAGGGAAATAAACAAGTATTCACTACCATTACCATCTTCAGAATCATGTTCATCATCTATTACACCATCATCATCTCCAAGATAGTAACTCTTTCTTACCATCTCACCTTTACTTTCCTTATTTTTTATCTTCAAAGTTTTGTCAGGACATCTTGAAGCATAGTGACCAATTTTACCACAATTGAAACATTTGAAAGGTAACTTACATTTGATCTTTCTACTGCCTCTTTTCATTCTACTTGTAAATTTTGCCTCAAGCTCATCAAGGTTTTCTTTGTCTAATTCCATAGCATATTTATCTGATCTAGCAGTCTTTTCTTCCTTGGACTTAAAAAGCAATCTTAGTTTTCATAGGGGCATCAATAGTACCAAATTCTTTCATTCCGAAAGAAGTCAGTTTACCAATCAATTGATCTTTTGAAAGGTTATTCATATCAAACAATTCTTCAATGGAAGATATCTTGTGACTATAAGATTTGGGAAGAGTTCTGAGTACCTTATCTACAACATCCATATCATCTATCTTTCCACCAAGACCCTTGATGTTGCTTACAACCTCATCAATCTTTTGTATGTATCTTGTTATGTTCTCATCTTTAGACATCCGCATGGTTTCATATCTGGGCTTCAAGTTTTGCAACTTGGCCTTCTTGATAGATGCATCATCGTCATGGATACATTTCAACTTTTCCCAGATCTCATGAGTGGTTTCTAGATCCAAATTTTTTGCCATTTTAGTGTTAGATAAAGCATTTAGTAGAGCATTTTTATCTTTGCCATTAATCTCATAGGCCCTAATCTCACTTGTAGTCCTCAAACCACCATTAGGTATTTTGTATTCATCTTCAACTATTTTCCAAAAATTAAAACCAATGGAAACAAGATAACTTTGCATTCGTACCTTCTAGAAGGCATAGTCAGATCCATCAAACTGAGGAATACATTTGTGTGCCATCCTAGATCTACCTTAAGCTGTTAGGTTTTCTTCCAAGGAACCTTGCTTTGTTACAGATTTTTGAAGGCACAAGACAACTAAGAGATGGGGTGAATCAGTTGTATGAAAAACTTTAACTTTTCTTTAAACAATATCACATTCACATTCACTTACTTTAACTTCTTAATCTATTATGAAGATTAAACTCGAAGTGTAGAAACAAAACTTAAACACATCAATACCATACACACATGAACACTAGATTTTTACATGGAAAACCCTAAAAGGAAAAAACCACGGTGAGTGTTAGCTCACAATATAATGTATTGACAATATTGAATAATAAAAGAGGCTCACTACCCTTATGAATTCTTACTACAAAAAGATTCACTACCAAATGGGTGGCTCACTACCGAGAGTTGGGTCACTACCATGAACTGATACAATAGCATCTACACCATGTGTGAGTTTAGTTCCATTGAAGCGCAATACATATCACCTTCTCTACTCTTACAGCACAAACACTCTCATCTTCACATCTTCACATCCCCACATTGAACACATAGATTCATTACATTTATTTATACCAATCATCAACCGTGGAACATATAGATAAGGTTGGCAATACAATTGACAATCATTGGAACAATCTCCAAGGTCGACAAACATACATAATTCAAATTAGGTCTAGGCCTAAACAAGTTTGTAAATCAAAGGAATGAGAGAAAAACAATTCATGGCTTAGCTTGGATCCAAATACATCTTCACATGCTTTAACACACATCTACAATGCATGAAACACATCCACAAATAGTGTTAACACCCAAGTCGACCAAACTTGTGCAAACACCAAGAGTACTTAGACACACACTTCCAAGAAATTCATTATGGCTTGTAGACCAAGTACAAGCCTTCAAAACAATTTGAAGACATCCACTAACAACATAAAGTCCCTTGGGAGCTAATAAATCCATATGCAAGAGATCTCATGAAGACAACAAATATCACTTGAAGACAAATTACAGACTACTGACAACAAACACTGTCGAACTCTACTAATCAATAACTTTTTCTTCAGAGCACCAAATCACAAATCCTTTAGAATGAAGATAGCTAAGTACCTTATAAACATATGTCTAAAACTGCAAGACCAAAAACCAAATTGCATAGAAATGTGTAGCAAGATACTTTCTCCCTATCACACTGCAAATGCTGCCAGGCACAGTCTTCAAATTGGTGAATAGAACTTTTGCTGTATAGTGATCCAAACCACCAAGTTTTATATTTACTATCTTCAAACACTTCAATAAAACATATCCAAATCTCATACTTTGGTCTTCAACATAGAAGAAATACGGAGCAAAAACTCAGATAGTATCTTATAAGCTAGAATACACCTTCACAACTTTGTCTTTAGTAGAAACCAAGATTTCTCAAAAGCACTTGGAAACTCAATATTAGGAGCATATTAGTATCTTGTTCAATATTTGTACAATGCAATACAAAGAAACTAACTCATCACAATCAAGTAACAAAACAAGAGCACAATTGACACTAATGACAACACAAACATGTTAACATCAATGACAACACCAGTTATCACATACTTGCAACAATAACTACAACTATTGAGTTTAATACTTTTTTCTAGTCCTTTAATTGATTTCTTAGATTAACTACTTCCTCCACAAGTTTTGAACATTTAGCTACTTTATCATTGAGCTTAGTTGTTAGGTAGTCTTCAATCCTCTTGCTTTCTTCAACCATGATTTTCAACATAGAGGTCTCTTCTTCTACCTCCTTAGGTGTGATTTCACATCCTTTAGCTTCTTCTAATTGAGCTTTCAATTTGTTAATCTGTTCTCTTGATTTTTCCTTCATTCTAGAAAACTTTCCTTTTGCGATTTCCATCATGTTCTCATACTTTCTGTTTAGTACTCTTGCTTCATCCAAATCATTAAGAGATGACTTGAGTTCACCTTCAAGGTCTACTTCACAATTATTTGGATCAATATCCCAACTATTATCATCCATTACTAATATATCTAGATCTAGAATAAATACATCATTAGACATTGCTTTTGATTCCATGTGTTCAAGAGCAAGATCTACCTCAACTATTAGGATTCTCAAGGCACTTTGCTCTAATACCAATTGTCAAACATAATGAGGTACTGAGAGGGGGGGGGAGTGAATTAGTACATACACAAATTTAAACAAATACTTGTAGAACTGAATTGAATTACTTAGAGAACGTAAAAGAAAGCATGCAACATATAAATGAACACAAGAACACTAGGGTTTTTATGTGGAAAACCCTAAAATAGGGAAAAACCACAGTGAATGTTATCTCACAATATATTATGCTCACTACAAAAATATTACAACTTTCTTTTTTGGCTGTAACCTAAGGAAGCTATTACTGTTAGGGATTGCATGTAGAAGATATCAATTAAATGCAAATAAAGATTAAATGGAGGAATGAAAATACATATAAATAATAATAGTGAGAGATAAGTTTTAATGTGGTTCTTGAGCTACATCCACTGACAAAGAGTCCAATATTATTATCCAGTAAATCAAACTGATTACAACCAGCAATCCTTGTAACTCAATACTGCTACAAAATGCTACAATACTTCAATGGAAACCCTAACCCTTAGCCACTTTTATCAAGCCTCGTGTTAGTTACAAGATAGAGTTTTTTTATGTCGTCTAATAGAAAAATAACTCTCGACGGATTTATAAAATAATTAAAAACCATTTGAGGTTTCGGGGGCACTGCTCCTTGACCCTGCCCTGTATTGCGATAGGGAGAGCGCCAGAGGCACTCCCCTTGGACCCCACAAGGGGTGCTACCCCTTGACCCAATTAAAAAATTTGTGGGAAACCATGCCAATAAAAGTGGGGTAAATTTAAGCTCCGAGTTTGATTAGGCTCCATAAAGCAACAACTACTCCTTGTATTTTGTGATCACTAGAATTACAAATTTGATTTAGGGTAAAAACCCAAGGAAGATACTACTACCTGAATATTTTTCTCATAGAAATTAAGATTTACAAGGATAGAAAATATATGGACTACTGCAAAGTAAACATCTGACTTATGCTGATAATGTAGTCTTCTTTTTATGCTCAAAACATGCCTTCAAATTGATTTTACACACTCCATATTCCACATATGTATCTATCATGCTCTTACAAGTCACAACTAACTTAGAACATCTATAAATATCCTCTGCAACACATCATAACATTGATTAGGTTGGCATCATAAAAGAAATTTTGATGAAAATGTGTAACTCCTCACAGGTCAGCTTCAACACATGTAATATCTCAAGAAAATATATTGTAGACATTAGGTATTCATGAAAGTATTCAAGAAATATATCTTCACATCTTCCAAAGTCAAAGCAATAGATAAGGATCTACCACACATACTAGAGACTTAACCTATCAGTTCAAACTACTCAAAACTACTAACTATACATCTTCACACTACCTGGGAGAAGCCAAAAACTTCATGCGAGCCAAGAATTCTTGATGCAGGAGCATCCAGTGGTGTAAGGGAAATCTTGCATCACCCAAAACAAAAAAAAGTGTTTCAAAATTGTTGATGTTCTACCCATTTCTTCTCAAAATCTGTGGTTCTGGTCCCATAATCGCTTGAATAATAATGTAGAACTTTCAGTTTTTCCAAACTGCTAAAAATAGTAAACGACTATTTTTAGAAAGTTTGCAATTGGGCACGGAATGAAGTCAAAATTTATAGGAAGTTACATGATGGAAATATAAGACCTTTGGTAAAGGAATCACATGAAGATCATTTGCGAGCTGAAAGATATTAAAGTTTTCGTTTCCTGAAAAATGCCTAAAAATTATTCAAACTCAGGTTTGAGACACTAAACGGCCCCGTACGAGCCTGAAAATGGCCAAAACTGGTAGAGCTAGTTATTAGCATGTAGAGCACTCTGCGAGATTTTTGACGCATAAAACGGTTCATCAATCGGAGTCCCAGAACAGAAGTTATGGCTCCCGGAAGTTGACCTATTTTTGGAGGGACTTACAAAATATAAAATTAGGTTGTTGGCTGCCAAAAAGGCTATTAATAACCATTTTTAGGAACCTTGGGCGGTACGAGAGTTAAGGGGGGCAAATGTAGAGTCAAGAATAGGTGGGAAAATAGAAACCCTAGCTGATTTGGGGGTTACAGAAGGCGGAAGATTCCAGAGCCTGGTGATGGTAGTTGTAGTGTGTTGCAGCCTGTAGAGGACTGATTCTTCTGATTGTAATTAAGCTTCTGTAATGTAATGAGTTGCCTAGATCAATAAAAAAAGTACTATTTGCTATGTTTAATATTGGTTATTGTGTGTTTTGTGATTTACCCCCTTCATCAAGTGGTATCAGAGCAAGGGTTGTTGAGTGTGTAGACAGATCGCCGACCGTGAGGCAGTTTTGCACCAGGACCTAAGGTTGTGGGTTTGCTGCAAAGACCAAGATGCCTCCATGAAGAAATCATGTTGGGAAGAATGCTTTGATAGAAGAGGGTTTTAGAGGCCTACAAAGGCAAATTGATGCATTGCAAGAGGAGTTGCGAAGAGGGTTTGATCTGAGAACAAGAGAAGAAAGCGAAGATGAAGCTAAAGAGGAGCTATCTGACAAAGAACAAGAAGCTGTAGGAGATCCTGCAGAGGTTAGGTTGTTGAGGGCCATTTCAAAGATTGGAAAGAGGCCCAGAATCAAAGTTTCTACATATTCTGGAGATTTGAATCTGGAACAGCTCATTGATTGGATCAATGACATGGAGGAGTATTTCAAGTATGAAGATGTGGAGGACCCAGATTGGGTCAAGTTTGTAAAAACAAAGTTGAAGGGCCATGCTAGTATTTAGTGGAAGGAGGTCCAATTAGAGAGGAACAGAAGAGGAAAAGGAAAGATCACCAGATGGGATCGGATGGTGGAGAAATTGAAGAAGCTATTCATTCCTGTGGACTATGAGATGGAGTTGTTGAAGAAGTTGCAAGGACTAAAGCAAGGTAACAAGTTTGTTAAGGAGTATACAGAAGAGTTTTATAAGATTATTAGCAGGACAGGTCATGCAGAGCCCAACAAAGAAAAGGTAGCCCATTACATTAATGTTTTGAGGTTGAGTATTCAGGAGGAGCTGAGCCTGGTCATAATGACCACCATAGAAGATGCATACCAGTTTTCCTTAAAGGTGGAAGAGAAGCTAAATAAAAGATTTGATAGCAAGCAAAGGGGAAAAGGTCAAGGTGGAAGGACTGGTGGAAGAACCTCTGGGGGCCGAAATGAAGATGCAAAGAAAAGTGAAGAAGCTGGCACCAGTCAAAATCAGAGAGGAGATAACACCTACCATCCTTGTGACCAAAACAATGGTGAGCAAAGAGGAAGAGGAAGAGGTAGACCTGGGCAAGGACTTGGAAGAGGAGGTTTCAGAGGAACTTGTTTCCAATGTGGAGAAGAAGTGCATCGAGCATATGAGTGTCCACAACATCAAGGAAGGATGAATAAGAGACCTGAAGGTAATGCACGAGTTGCACATGTAGATGAAGATGCACAGTCTGAGCATTCTGAAGATGCTGAAAGGGGAGAAACCCTAGTTTTCAGAAGAACCTTGTTGAATGAGGAGAAAGAACCAAATAAGAGGAAGAGTTTATTCCGCACAAGGTGTAAATGTGGAGGTAAGTGTTGTAATATTATTATTGATAGTGGAAGCACTGATAATCTAGTTTTAGAAGAGATGGTTGACAAGTTGAAGTTGACAAGAAGAAAGCATCCGCATCCATATCGGATTGCATGGTTGTAGAAAGACCATAGAGCTTTGGTCAATGAGTAGTGTTTAGTGAAGTTCAAGATTGGGGACTACCATGATGAGGTACTGTGTGATATCATACCGATGGATGCATGTCATATGCTGTTGGGAAGGCCATGGCAGTATGATAGGAGCGCTGTCCATGATGGCCGTGCAAACACATATTCCATAACAAAAGATGGAGTTTGTCATAAATTGAAGCCCTTGAAGGAGGTGGAAGAAAAGGTATGTAGTACTGCCAGAATTTGCTTGGTAGATGGTAGGAAATTTTTGGAGGGTATGTGCATTGATTCCTAAGATTAGTCAAGAGAAATGTGAAGATGTACCAATAGAAGTTTCAGATATGTTGGAAAAGTTCCAAGACATTATCTCTGATAATGTACTAGAAGGTTTACCACCAGTAAGGAAGATAAGTCATCAAATGGATTTGATACTAGGAGCCAGTTTGCCAAACAAGGCAGCCCATAGAATGACCCCTGCAGAGAATGAAGAGCTGAACAGACAAGTTCAGGAGTTGTTGAGGAAGGGACTGATAAGGGAGACCCTAAGTCCATGTGTGGTACCTGCAGTACTAGCACCAAAGAAAGATGGAGAATGGAGGATGTGTACAGATTCTCGAGCCATCAATAAGATAACGATCAAGTATAGATTTCCATTGCCAAGAATGGATGACATCATGGACTGTTTGAGTGGAGCCAAGTACTTCACAAAAATTGACCTGAAGAGTGGGTATCACTAGATCCATATCAGAGAAGGAGATGAATGGAAGACAACCTTCAAGACAAAGGAAGGTTTGTATGAGTGGTTAGTCATGCCATTTGGGCTAACCAATGCACCGAGCACATTCATGTGGCTCATGAACGAGGTATTGAAGGAATTTTTGGGAAGTTTTGTTATTGTTTATTTGGATGATATTTTGATTTTCAGTAAGACTTGGGATGAGCATCTGATACATATCAGAAGAGTTCTAGAGAAGCTGAGGGAGGAGAAGTTGTTGATTAATCTAAAGAAATGTAATTTTGCAAAGGAGTTGGTGTACCTAGGATTTGTTGTCTCAGAAGAAGGTCTTAAGATGGACCTAGAAAATGTAAGGGCTATCATTGAATGGCCTACGCCAAGGAGTGTCACAGAGGTAAGACCTTTTCATGGTTTGGCAAGTTTTTATAGAAAGTTTATGAGGAGTTTCAGTAGCATTTGTGCACCCCTAACTGAGACAATGAGAGGGGATAGAAAAGAGTTTAGATGGTCTAAAGGAGCAGACAAGAGCTTTGATACATTAAAACAGAAAGTGGTAGAACAACCTGTTTTGGCACTTCCAGATTTTAATAAAGTATTTCAGATAGATTGTGATGCTAGTGGTAGTGGTATAGGAGCTGTTTTGAGCCAAGAAGGTAAGCCCATTGCCTATTTTAGTGAGAAGCTTAATGATGCCAAGAAAAAGTATTCTGTTTATGATCAGGAGTTTTGTGCAATAGTTCAGGCTTTGAAGAAATGGAGACATTATTTGTTGCCAAAGGAGTTTGTTTTATATACTAATCATCAGGCTTTGCAGTATCTTAATAGTCAAGGAAAGTTGAACCAAAGGCACTTAAAATGGGTTGAGTTTTTGCAAAGTTATACCTTTGTTTTGAAGCACAGGAGTGGGAAGTCCAACAGAGTAGCAGATGCCTTGAGTAGAAGGCAAAATTTGTTGACAGAAATGAAAATAGAGGTTGTTGGGTTCGATGAGCTCAAAAGTTTGTATCCTAAAGATCCAGATTTTGTAGAGGCTTGGAAAGCTTGTCTGGAGCTTGTTACTTTAGGCAGGACAAGATGGTTGGATTTCATAATCCAAGATGGCATGTTGTTTAGAGGAAGCTAGTTGTGCATTCTGAGGAGTTCCATGAGAGAGAACCTGATTAAAAAGAAGCATAGTGGAGGATTGGCTAGACACTTTGGTCGAGATAAGACCATTTCAATTGTTGGTGAAAATTATTATTGGCCACAGTTGTAGCAGGATGTGAGGAAGTTCGTGCAAAGTTACAGAGTATGTCAGATGGCAAAAGGAACAAGTCAGAATACAGGGTTGTATCAACCATTACCTATACCAGAGAAGCCCTGGGATGATATCAGTATGGATTTTGTTCTTGGTTTACCAAGGACACATAGAGGACATGATTCTATTTTTGTGGTGGTGGACAGATTCTCAAAAATGGCACATTTTATTCCTTGTAAGAAGACTAATGATGCTGTTCATATTGCAGAGTTATTTGTCAAGGAAGTGGTGAGACTACATGGTCTACCAAAAAGCATAGTTTCAGACTGAGATACCAAGTTTGTTGGTTACTTCTGGAGGACATTGTGGAAGAAGTTGAAGACAGACTTGAAGTTTAGTTTTGCACACCATCCACAGACTGATGGACAAACTGAAGTGGTGAATAGGAGTTTGGGTAACCTAGTACGATGCTTGGTAGGAGATAAGCCCAAGGGATGGGATTTGATTTTACCATAGGCAGAATTTGCTTACAACAATTCTGTCAATAGGAGTACTGGTAAATCACCATTCTAGATCGTATATGGCAATAGTCCAAGAAATGCTTCAAAGTTAAGGAATCTGGATAAGGGAGAAAAGATAAGTGCTGAGGCTGAAGACTTTGCAGAACATATAAAGAATTTGCATGAAGAGGTGAGAAAGCACATTAATAAGATGACTACTCAGTACAAGGCTAAGGCATATCAGAAGAGGAGGTATAAGGAGTTCCAGGTGGGAGATGAAGTAATGGTTCACTTGAGAAAAGAAAGGTTCCCTGTTGGAACATACCATAAATTGAAAATAAAGAAATTTGGACCATTTAGAATCCTGAAGAAGCATGATTCCAGAAATGCATATGAGGTAGAGCTACCAAGTGGGATCAACATTTCCCCTGTTTTCAACATCATTGATTTAACAGAATATCATGAAGGTGGAACAGAGGATGGACCAACAGAAGTGCAGTGGAGTATTCTAGCATCTACTTCAATAGAGGAGATAGAAGAGATCTTGGATAGCCGTGTGGGAAGGAGTACTCGAAACAGGCAATATGAAGAATATCTAGTGAAATGGAAAGGAAGGCCTGTTCAAGATTCTTCTTGGTTGCTTAAGGCAGAGGTTGATTGTTTGGGTTTTCCTCACACAAACACCTGAGATGTGACAAGGTCACTTCTCAAATTACCCTAGGTGTCTGATGGAGGAGCATTCAGTGGTGTAAGGGCAATCTTGCATCACCAAAAAAAAAATTTGTTTCAAAATTGTTGATGTTCTACCCATTTCTTCTCAAAATCTATGGTTCTGGTCCTATAATCGCCTGAATAATAATGTAGAACTTTCAATTTTCCCAAATTGCTAAAAATAGTAAACTGCTACTTTTAGAAAGTTTGCATTTGGGCATAGAATGAAGTCAAAATTTACAAGAAGTTACATGACAGAAATATAAGACCTTTGGCAAAGGAATCACATGAAGATCATTTGCGAGCTGAAAGATATTAAAGTTTCCGTTTCTTGAAAAATGCTTGAAATTTATTCAAACTCAGGTTTGAGGCACTAAACATCCCTGTATAGGCCCAAAAATGGCCAAAACTGGCAGAGCTAATTTTTAGCATGTAGAGCACTTCGTGAGCTTTCCGACTCATAAAACGGTTTGTCAATCGGAGTCCTAGATCAAAAGTTATGGCTCCTGGAAGTTGACCTATTTTTGGAGGGAGATGCAAAATTTGAAATTAGGTTGTTGGCTACCAAAAAGGCTATTAATAACCATTTTTGGGAACCCTGCGCAGTAGGAGAGTTAAGGGGGCAAATGTAGAGTCAAGAAGAGGTGGGAAAATAGAAACCCTAGCTAATTTGGGGGTTACAGAAGGCGGAAGATTCCAGAGCCTGGTGATGGTAGTTGTAGTGTGTTGCAGCCTGTAGAGGACTGATTCCTCTGATTGTAATTAAGCTTCTGTAATATAATGAGTTCCCCAGATCAATAAAAGAAAGTTCTATTTGCTGTATTTAATATTGGTTATTGTGTGTTTTGTGATTTACCCCCTTCATCAATTCTGTTGGGTGAATATTTTGTCATTAACTCACTCACGGCAAAATGGGTATATCAACCATAGCTATGATGAGACAAAGTCTCTCCTCTCAGTAAGGGGAGGTTCCCTCTAATTACTTGACTTTTGCAAACCAAACAACTTATGAAATTTATGTACACTAAAAACTATGTTTGGGGTGGTTCCATCTCATCTCATTCTCTTTTTTCAGAATAGATGTTTATACTTCAAACTCTTGATAGAAGACTTATAAATTATCACAAAATCACAGAAACACAAAGTTTTCTATTACCTCACTTATTACTTGTAAACGGAACTATTTAAAGTAGAATGCAGCCCAAAGTCTTCACTCCTCTTCAAGATGATAAAAGTAAATCGAATATAATAACTTGCAGCACAAAGTCTTCAAACTATTGTATTCTCACAAACATGAACATATAACCCACAAATGATTTGATAACACAAAGTCTATCAGAATCAAATTAAGAGCGCTCTTCAATCACTTGAAACAAACTCCACACTTCAATTATTATCAACTAAGATTATGATAGCAACACGTAAGAGCAAAACTATCACAACACAAATAATCCCAAGACAAAGATTGGAATTGAACTTGCTTTCTTGTATTGATAAATATTTGATAATTGATTTTCACAAAAAGCACAAAGTCTTGATTTGCTTTTCAATTCGCCAGAGTTTTCTTGCAATAGAGAAAAGATAATATTTACAAAAGAGGCCCTCTTTATTTATAGGGAGAGGCCTTGAGAAAATTTAGGAAATCTACAACTACTTTGACTTATTCCACAAAAGAGTCCTATTTGACTTGGGACTTCTCGTATGTCACATGTAATTACATTTTGGAAAATTACATGTGTAGATGTCCAAAACAAAATTCAATATACATATCATCTAAGAAAAATAAACTAAGGCACTAGTTTCCTCCATCTTTTTTCTTCAGGAAGTTCTGGTACATAGTTTGAATGACCGACATCTCGCATGCATCTAGTTTTGTTGTATTCCCTAAGATAGTACGGGCTCAGAGAATTGAATCCTTCGCCGTCTTTATCACCTTTTCATGCTTGTTTAAATTATCCTTTAGGCTTTCCAGAGTCGAATGTTGATCATACAAGCTATCCATTGAAAGCACTGAGGGAGCTTCCTCTTCAAATTTCTTTTGTACCATTTCTTCAAAAGAACTTATCATTTCCTATGCTGTGAGAAAACTATGATCTTCCTTTGTCAAGGTGCAAGGAAGTTCTTCTAGCCGATGTAAGAGTGTGACATCACTATATTCGCTGGCTTCCCAAGCTTGACATAGATCTTCAAGTAGACTCTTTATTATGAAAATACGATGAGCTAGAGTCTCCTTGGTCTTAGGATATGATTCCCTATTGGTGATGACACCAATGGTGATCAGATTCTTTATCTTGATCTTCTTCATGTCTATCCATTCTTCTAGGCTCTCTTCTTGATATTGCAGCTCTTGTGAAAGTAGATCTACTAGATCATCCAGCTCAGCTTTAGATTTGTCCATTTTCTCTTTCCTTTCCACAGCAATTTGTAGCAGAACTCATCCTTGAGCCAACAACCACTCCACTACATTCCCCACTACCTTACTTCTGCCTTGTGCTTTTTCAGCCTTCTGTATCAGGCGATCTTCCACTGTCACTGCTATGGGTTCTACTATTTCTGATGACTTCACTATTTTTTGAAGGATAGC
Organism: Cunninghamia lanceolata; assembly: GCA_027924645.1. Classification (NCBI taxonomy): domain Eukaryota; kingdom Viridiplantae; phylum Streptophyta; class Pinopsida; order Cupressales; family Cupressaceae; genus Cunninghamia; species Cunninghamia lanceolata. Next base: position 13,341,137 of record BSBN01000068.1, on the reverse strand, counting down.
AGCCAGTTGTTCTACTTTTCTTTGTACTACTCCTCCTTCCTGACTTCGTCATACTTTCCAAGTAGGGTACTGGCAGTGGTCTGGAAATCTGCCTTGACACCCTCATGAGTCACTTTACCTAGCTCAATCCTTGAGATGACATAATTACTCATGTCAAAAGTGTCAACCATGGCATCTTTAGGAGGTTTGGCAATTTCAGCATATCTGATCCCCTTTTCAGTGACTAGCCTAGAAACAGTCTTGGGCTTCTTCTTCTGGTTCTTTGCTTCCACGGGCAACAACTTTTCAATGTCAATCTTGTCAGGTGAGATGGCTTGCTTCTTCCTCTTTGGAGTATAAGCAGATAGCCATGGAGGAAGTGTAGAATCACCAATAACTAGAGAAGGATCTCCTACTTGCTTGGCCAGCTCCACATTTGTACCAGTGATGGTGATAATTGGACTTGTGTTGGTAAACACAACACCTATATCAACAACCTTTTGTGAAGCATCACGAAGGTTCTCCAAAATAGTTTGTTCCCCAATATCAAAAGATTGGGAAGATAAGCTTGGAATGGAACTAGAAGAATTAAAAACAATTCCAAAGCTAGCCCTCATGGATTAAGGAGTATTGTCAGAATAAACAACAAAAATAGGAGAAAGAGGAACACTTGAAATCACTGGCAAACCATGAGAAACTGGAACATGAGGAAGTGGTGTAAGAACTTGTGTCTTGGAGGGAAGATCTTTCATAGGAGTCTGAGGGGAACCATCAAGTCGTTCTACCTCTGTATCTTCATCTTCACCTTGTTCAACTTCATCAGATACCTTTGTCTTACACCTTTGAACATTTTGTTCTTCAGTCTCAACATCGTCAACTTCCATCTAATCATCATTAGTATCTTCAACATCTAACTTAGTGGCATCAGAAGCTTATGTGGTTTCCTTCTTCTTCCCTCCTTTAGATACAAATTTGATCTTTGGTTTGTGTATCTTGGAGGAAGAAGGGGTGTCACTCCTATTTTTAGTTCGGTTCTCTACCTTCTTACCTGTTTACTCCTGTGTTTCTTCTTTAGACCCTATAAGGAACTCTTTCAACTTAAATCCCTTACTTTCCAACCACAACTTGGTGTTTGCCAATATTGGTTGGAATCTTTTCCTGATAGATGTCTCCTCTTTGACAGACCATTTCACCTCTGGGAGAGGTGAAGCCTCAACATTTTTTGCATCATATTTGTGATCTAGGCCATCTCCATCATCCTCCATTCCATCCAGAATACCAGCGAGTCCTAATTCCTCAATTTCGCTTGGATGAAGCCTACAGAAATCTAGTTTTCTGATCTCATTTTGAGTCCTGAGATCGGCCCATATGTCTTTGACCATTGGCACATGAAAAGTTGACTTCCTCTTGATTTTATCTTGAACTCTTCTAAAGTCAAAATGATTTCTTTTCTTGTAGGTCTTCATAGTGACCAATTGCAACTCAGAGTCAATTATCTTTGCTTTGTTGGCAGATTGAACTGAGTACCTCCCAATCTCCACAAGGAGCTTTATCCTTGATTTCTTCAATTCCATTTGCTTGTTATGCACCACAATCAGCTGTTTGCAAAGCTCCATAAGAACAATGTTATCACTAGGATATTGTGGCAGCATGTAAGGGTAATCAGGATAGTACCCTACCCGAAGATACGTGAAGGTGGAAAATTGTAAGAACAAGTAACCAAAAGAATTTACAACCTACCAGGCTTCATTTGAGACTCTGTTCTAAACTAATTCATTATCCCATAGAATCATGAATACTGAAAAGAAGGCATCATTGACTCTTTTGAAATGATGAATTGACCCCTTCAAGGTGATTTGGGGGTAATATTCATACACTGGGATTAATCTCCTGTCTCCCACTTGGGTCAAACCCGAAAAGTTTCTCATGCTTGCAGCAGCATAAACAAGATAAGAGGTCATGTAAAATTTGAAGGTAGTATTGACCCTTACCAGTTGCTAGTGCAATGCATTACTTATCTGTTCACCCTAGAATATCTTCTAATTTCCTCGTAGAATCACCTTGATGTAAGTGTACATCCAGTCCTGAAATTTAGAAGTAGAAGGGAGTACTCTGATGCGACTCAAGAGAGTAATCAATTCACACACTTCCTCCATAAAATCACTCCTGTGAAGATCCTTTGGCCATCTGGTCAAATTACCCCTAGGAGTCTTTAACCACTTGTTATTGATATACCTCCTGGCTGATTCCACATGATTATAATAGTCCTGTTGACCCTGAGCAAAGTCAATCCGTCTAATGTTTTCAATTGGTGGACACATGAAAATTTTGTCCATGAATTCTGCATCCAACCTCATGATTACATTTCCCTATGAGTCTGTCACAGCTCTATTGTCCTTGTTGTAATGGCTGGCCACTTGTAGAACAAATTCAAGATTGTGTGCACTAATTGGAAATGACACAACCAAATGAATACTGCTGTCAATAATTTTCTACATAGGCTTGGAGGGATTTGCCTGTTTAGTTCTATCTACAAACTTGGCCATGTCCAGGTGCCCAATTTCTGTGTCTCTAATTTCATTAATGTTCGACTACACTGCCATTACCAGAAAGACACCCTGGTACTTGTACTTCATAGCTCTGGCCTTTGATGGAGATGATTCTGACATGAGCTCTTTAGAGAACTGTGAATTTGACCACCATGAACATTGATTGAGAATTGCAAAAGGCTATGATCTGACAGTTAGGGGAAAAATTGGATAAACTGGGTCAACTGCGATTTGACGATCATGGACAAGAAAGCATGCGTTTGAAGGGCTTGAGTGCACAAATCAAGGCGAAGGCAAATTTTCCCAGTGTTGAAAAAAAAATCAGGAAAGTGTGCTTGAGCAGGTGAAAATGCCACCATTGCAGGTTGAGAGAGTCTTCAGGTGTAAAGGCAGGTGAAAACGTTGTTATTACATGTATTTTGGCAGTTTTGGTTTAACATGCATGAGCAGTTAGAATGACCGCTATTGCATGTAATGAGGTTTCAAACTTCAAGTGTTTGGGTGGTGAGAAACACTGCTTCTGTACTTCATGAGTTTCCTCACTAACAAATGCTCAGGCGGGTGAAAATGCCGCTATGGCAGGTAAGTACTTTTTAAAGGATTTTGGTGCTGGGGCGGCAGAAACAACCGCCATTGCAGGTTATGCTAAATTTTGGTTTTTGAAGTGTTTGAATGGAGATTACAACTGACACTGCATAGGATAAAACTTTCAGTATTTAACTTGGCTGCCCTTGCACTTGCATTTCAATCAAATTTGTGGAAGGTTTTTAAGCGGCAAACTTTGCCGTCATTGCACATTTGGAAGACGAAGTTAGTAGAGTCAAGAAACTTCACCGATGTTGCACAATGGCTTATGGAAAGGGTTTTGTGGGCCTAAGCAGTAAACCTAGGGCACCTCCAGCGTATGAGTGAAAACAAGTCTGACACATATCACAAACAGACCTTACTCAACAAGATAAAAACAACAATGAAAAAATGAAGAAAAAACGCAACAAAACCCTAAAATAAAAATCTAAACAAAATATACAAACAAAACATGAGAAAGGGGGAATGGAAACAAAAGAGAACCTTACTTGTAAGGTTGACCGAAAACCCTAAGCGCCAATCTGCAACTCGAAAGCACACGATTAAGTGGTCGAAGATGGTATTAGCGAGTAGACCAAATGGTTTTTGTTTTGAAATGAAAGAAATGACAAGAGTCCACGGGTTTACCAACACCTTAAAAAGGTTGAAAATGAAACTTAAATGCATGGCACGAGTGGCCATTAATGGCACTCAACGCCCAAGATCCCAGAAATCTTGGTCAAGCGCAAGTTTCGGCTGACTTTGCACAAAGATAAACAAATATGAGATGGCGGCAAAAATTGCCACTTATGCAAGGAAAATACAGAAAAAACATGTAATGGCAATGAAAACTATTGCCTTTACATGTTAAATAAAAACAAGCTAAAAGGAGATATGTAGGAGTGGCATTTTTCGCCGCTCTTGCATATCAAGACTCAAAAACTTACTAACTTCTAAAAATGACCTAAATAAACATTTTTACCGATTTATGACTTGAATGATTTTTGCGTATATCGAGAAACTGATTCAAAGAGATGTCATAAACTAGTCTAGAATGTCAAATGAATTCATACAAGATCAAGAGGGTCTTGTCTCAATCCACGAGCTTAGAGTGTAGATTCACGAAATAGACAAGTTTCGTGGGGGTTGTCTACAAAAACGAGCGTAGCTGATTTTGAGAACAACAGCTGGCTCTAACTGAGGAACTTTCTTCGATCAAACTTTGAAATGATCAAAGGGAGTAGTATCCAGTCTCTAGGTGCCTTCATCCATGCCATTGGGCTATAGAGTCAAGCTAAAAAGAAAAAGACACAAAAGACTAAATGAAAGTGCAAAAATAAAACACAAAACTATACAAATGTACAATTTAATTTATCTGGTACTTCAGAGATTGAAGTGCTTCAGATGTTGTCCACTGTGAGGCAACAAGAATGGTGTTCCATCTTGATACTCTAGCAAGAAACTATTTTCACCATAGAATTGATGAATGGTGAATGGACCTCTCCATAAGGAATCAAATTTGCCATGCATCCCTTTTGGTTCTCTCCTCTTGTCCCACAACAAGACTTGATCTCCAATCTAAAACTCACGAGCCTTTATCTTCTTGTCAAAGAGTTTCTTTACTTGATTTTGGTGCTCAGCAATACGGTCAACCACCATAGTGCATTGCTCCTCAAGTTCAGTCAAATACATGATCCTTTTATCAATAGAACTTTCAAAAGTTCTTTCTTCCAATGCCTTTACCAACTTCAATGTTGGTAATTCTAAGGTAATTGGTATCTCCGCATTTAGACCATATAGAAGCTGAAATGGCGACATGCCTATTGCCCTTTTGGATGTAATTCTATCTACCCATAAAACATCAAACAATGCCTTGTTCCAAGTTCTTTGGTTCTCATCTACCAGTTTCCTGATGATAGTAACCAAATTCTTATTACTTGATTCTGCTTGACCATTTCCTTGCGGATAATAATCTAAAGAATGGGAAAGAATGATCCCATGCTCGTAGAAAAATTCAATAATCTCATGAGAGGACAAACAAGTAGCATTGTTTGCTACAATCTTGTTTGGAACTCCAAACCTGGAAATGATGTTCTCCTTAAGAAAACTGCATACCACTTCAGAAGTAGCATGTTTGACTGGAATAGCTTCCACCCATTTGGTAAAATAGTCTATTGCGGTGAGAACATAGTTATGTCTTGCACTTGATGATGGATTCACTGCGCCAATGAAGTCAATACCCCATTGCTGAAAAGGCTCCTCAATCACCACTGGTTTTAGAGGTAATTTCACCAATTTTGGTTTCCCAACAAGTTGTTGGCACAACTCACACCTACGTACCCAATTGTACGCATCTTGGAATAATGTGGGCTAATAGTATCGAGCTCGCAGAATCTTGTGAGCTGTTACAAGTGCAGAGAAATGTCCTCCACAAGCCAAATTGTGGAAAGACTCCAAAAGTCTACTTTGTTGTGCTTTATCCACGCAACGGAGAAATACACCATCAAGACTTCTCTTGTACAAACCATTGTCCCAAAGGACATAGTTAGCAGCTTTTAACTTGATAGTTCTTTTTTCCTTATAAGACAAGTGAGAAGGACACTCACCATAGGTAAGGAAATGAGAGATATTGGAATACCACTCGTCAATTGTAGTAACAAAAAGAACAGTTGGTGTATCCACAACTGCATCTTCCTTGTCCCCTGTCTCTTTTGGAACATTATCTATGATCAATTGACACAAACCTTTACCCCACACAAACTTGGTAGGCTTGATATCTAGATCAAATTCTTAGATCTTAGCAATCCAATTACCTCTCTTTGTTCTGAACTCCTGTTGAGTTAGGATAGATTTGACTGTTGTATCAGGCACCATGACAACAGTGTGTGAGTTTAGAATATAGACCCTGAAATGCTTCACCGCTTTGACCATGACAAAGGCATGCTTCTCCATATTTGAATACTTCAATTCATGAGCTTTGAGAGGACAACTCATAAATGATATAGGGGATTCGATGCCTTCTTCATTCTGTTGAACCAGAATAGCTAAAAGTGTGTGTTCTGAAGTGTAGCTATAAACTACGAAATCTTTAGTGTAGTCGGGACAAACAAGAACTAGTGCATGAGCAATAGCTCTCTTGATATCCTCAAACACTTCCTTCCCTTCCATAGTCCAATGGAAAGTGGTCTTATCCTTCATCATATTGACAATGTGACAAGTTTTTTCTGCAAATTCAGGAATGAACCTTTGTAGAAAATTCACCTTTCCAAAGAAAGAATGAACGACAGTCTTACTTGCAGGTAGAGTAAGACTTTGAATGGATTTAACTCTTTCTGAGTCAATCTTAGTACCTTCCCAGGATACAACATGTCCAAGAAGCTTACCTTCTGTAACCCCAAAAACTGACTTCTTGGGATTGAGGGAAATACCATTTTGACGACAACGCTCCAACACTTGTCGTAAATGATGCACATGATCATGACGGTTTTTGGAGAAAACTGTCAAGTCATTGAGATACACCACGATGAACTTCCCCATCTCATCTCTAAAAGCAAGATCCATCGCTCTCTGAAATGTGGCGCCAACATTGATCAGACCAAAAGGCATTCTACGATATGCAAATGTGCCCCATGGTGTGGTGAAGGCAGTTTTGAACTGATCAACTTCATTAACCTCCACTTGGTTATACCCTGAAAAACCATCTAACATAGACAGCATTTCTAAACCAGTAACTGTTTGCAATACTTTATCCATGATGGGTAGAGGGTAGTTGTCTTTTAAGGAAGACTGGTTGAGATTCTTGAAATCAACACAGATACGGATTTCTTTGTTCTTCTTCCTTACAGGTACTATGTTTGCGATCCATGTGGAATGATGAATTGGAAAAATTATCCTTGCATTCAGCATCTTCTAAATTTCAGAAAGGATCATACCTGATATCTTAGGATTGTATTGCCTCTGCTTCTGCTTGTGAGGCAATGATCCAGCTTTAAGGGGAATCTCATGTTGAACCTTCTTAGGCCTGAAAGACTTCAGATCATCATAGGAGTAAGCCAAAACATCAATGTAATGGTGAAGGAGGGTAATGAATTTGAATTTTTCATCAGCAGTGCAACATTTTCCAATGTTGACCATCTTAGGATCTGCTTCCGAACCCAAATTGACCTGCTCAAATTCCATAGAGGAACTTGAATCCTGTTGTTGCCGCTGCTTGATATACCTGTCATGTTTATCAAACAATTTTTTAAGGGAAACCAAACCTTTTGGGATTTTATTTCCTTTTAATTATAGAAATTCTTCACCAGTTTGTGAATCTATCTCTGAAACATATTCACGCGGTGGCGATTCACTTCCTTCAAAGTAAAGCTCATAAAAGCTATCCACTTTTTCAAGGAAAGCGATGATTTGGTTATCACCATTGAACACCTGCCAATGGTCAACATTATTAGGTACACTTGGTCGAAAGACCAACTCAATAGTGTACTTGTTTCCTTTGAAATCCTTGTGTGGCACCATGAGAGTGGTAGAAATAGCCAATGAATTTGCACGATCATTGAACTCTCTTGGCATTGCAGAAATGTTGAAAGTATCAAAACCTTCAATGCAATCCCATACGTGATTGCGATAGTATCTTAATCTTTCATTTTTGGTTTGGTACAAATTCCTTACTTGACAAACCACCAATTTGGCATCCCCTTGAGCATGAAGGATTTTAACACCTCTAGCACGAGCAGCTTCCAATCCGAGCAACAAGGACTCATACTCGGCGGTGTTATTGGTATTGTCAAATTGTAACTTGTATGAAAAAGGTAAAATATCACCTTGTGGTGATATCAAGACACTCCAGCTCTAGAACTGGTAGAAGAACAACTGCCATCAAATTCTAAAATCCAAACTCCATCAGAATTTGATTTCTTGGAATTTCTTTGGTCAAAAGATTCCTCTTCGTCAATGAGGGAAGAATCTGGTATTACTATACCCTCACCTGAACTTTCATCTAAAAACACTTTGGAGTCTTCATCTAACATATCTGAGCTATCACCCGATGTACTCTCATCATCCGATGAAATGGAACCATCTTCAGTGGACAAAAAATAATTACCCATTCCTGAAGACTCAAACAAAATTTGAGCTTTGGGATTTGATGTTTGGGTAACAATGTATTTTGCCTCCTTCTCAGGAAGCAACTTCTGCATGACACCTTTAACAGGTATCCTTGCTTCAGATAGATCCATGTTCAACTCCCCACCTACATCCTTGCAGAAATTACGTCCAAGAAGAATGCCGTATGAAGTTGGAACATTAGCTACTAGGACTGTCATCTTGATTCTCTTATATAGAAAAGCCACAAATATAAATTGGACATCCTTGATTTGACCTAAAAGTGGAACTTGCTTATTTTCCATAGGGAAACACCTCGCAAAAGTTTTGGTTAAGGTGAGGCCAAGGGTGTCTGCTACTTTAGTGGGCATAACATTGTCAGAGGCTCCGGAATCTATTACGCAATTGCTCAATTTATGACCATTTACTAATAGGGAAACATAGAAAGGTTCAATTTTTCCAGAGGCTTCAGGGGCAGTAGTGACAAGGTTATTTTAGGTAGGCTTACTTTTGGAAGAGTCATGAGAAGCTTTTGGAAACTCTCGTCCTACAGGGACAGTCTTATTTTTGACATATTTGGCTAATCTATCAAATTGTTTAGGATTAGCCTGTAAATACTCAACTTCAAACATTTGTATCTTAGTTCTCCTAGCATGATCTATTATATCAAACTGTTGAAAAGAATTAGATACGGAGGAAGAAAAACCATCATTCTAATTTTTGGTAGAGATGGTTCTAGTCTGAGGAGTAGAAGTGGAAGGTACAAATTCGTTAGAGGCACTTACTTGTTTATTGACCACCATGTCTTTTGATTGGAAAGGTAGCGGAGTCCCCCATTTAGCAATTGAAATCACTAGTTGAGATTCTTCTCTCACCTTCCCTTTATCAGCTTGGAGAGCTGACTAATTTTGAGACCTAGTGAAAACGGCATATGCTTCTTCACCCACTTCTCCTTTTTCAGCTTCATCCTGATAATTCAGAAAGCTGATGGTAGAGTCACCAACTAACTCTTCTTCTCCTTCTATGAAGAGATTAGCACCATTTTCATAATCCAACTCGGGTTGGAAAGAAAGTTCATTTTTAGCTTCATAATAGCCAACAATACAGTTGACCGGTGTTGCTTCAATGGCCATCTTCCCCTGTGTTGGCGGAAGATGGTTGTGTTGTCCTTGATTTCTAGTAGCATTGCCTTGATATGAATTATTTGGAAATGTCCTCCTTGGTATATCTTGATAAGAAGGAGAGGCAGACATACCATGGGACATTTGTCTCTTCAGAGCTAGCAATTCATTTGCTAGCTTTTGCACCATGGGATCCGTGGTGCTTGTGGAGGAATTCTCAGTAGAAGAGGAACTTTTATTTCTATTAGTATTCCTTCTTATCTTACCTGCAAGGATAAGATCATCTTCCACTTCAGTTGCCAGAATCTGAGCGGCAGCAAGATCGGTAGGAGCAGCTCACCTCAAGAGAAAACTCACCTCAGGAAGTTGTGTATTGATAAAGAAACATTTGAGGTTCTCCGCTGTTGGCTCAGTGGTGGTGGGAATCCTATTTCTCAACTTGTTGAACTTAGTGATAAAATCTCGCATAGGTTCATGTGGTTCCTTTTTCATTTGTGTTAGCTGTGCCAACAATGCAAGTGCATCCTCTGTAGGTTTAAACCTGGCTTCGAACTTGGTTTTGAGAGTATTCTAGTTCATTATGGTCTGAGCTCAAAGGTGGTAAAACCAGTCTGCAGCAGCACCTTGTAGTGTTTCTACAAAGAGTCATACAACCACATCTTCTTGCTCGACACCTATCACACCACAGGCTATACAGAAAGCCACAATGTGCTCATCAGGATGAACTTTCCCGTCACCATAGAATTTGGGGAAATTCTTTCTTGAACTATGAGGTAGTTTGTGCAAAGGTAGGGTTAAATTCAAAGGACCAAAGGTATTACCCCAAGGGCCTTGGGCTACCATGACGCGCTGATTGAAAGGCGGGATAACAAACCTTAGTGTTCTATGAACAGATAAAACTCTGCTAGCACTAGCACTAGAAACTTCACCTGGTATTGGAGACCTGGCGTTTGTAGGAGGAAAACTCCTGGTGCACTAAAGACAAGGTCGTGGAGTTAAGAATCCAAAATTATTCTACTGCATCAATTCAAATGCAGGATCAATAATACTCTGAGCCCTCTTACTTCTGGTGTACCGAGAATCTGCCAGAATGTAGTATGCTAAACACAATTTTGTAACAAAATGGAAAAGGACTAAAAATGCTTCAACTTGGAGTGTGAGGCTTCAAGTTGCACGTTCCTTCCCTAGCAGAGTCATCAAAAAACTGTTGGGTGAATATTTAGTCATTAACTCACTAACGGCAAAACGGGTATATTAGCCACAGCTATGATGAGACAAAGTCTCTCCTCTCAGTAAGGGGAGGTTCCCTCTAATTACTTGACTTTTGCAAACCAAACAACTTATGAAATTTATGTACACTAAAAACTATGTTTGGGGTGGTTCCATCTCATCTCATTCTCTTTTTTTAGAATAGATGTTTATACTTCAAACTCTTGATAGAAGACTTATAAATTATCACAAAATCACAGAAACACAAAGTTTTCTGTTACCTTACTTATTACTTGTAAACGGAACTATTTAAAGTAGAATGCAGCCCAATGTCTTCACTCCTCTTCAACATGATAAAAATAAATCAAATATAATAACTTACAGCACAAAGTCTCCAAACTATTGTATTCTCACAAACATGAACATATAACCCACAAATGATTTGATAACACAAAGTCTATCAGAATCAAATTAAGAGCGCTCTTCAATCACTTGAAACAAACTCCACACTTCAATTATTATCAACTAAGATTATGATAGCAACACGTAAGAGCAAAACTATCACAACACAAATAATCCCAAGACAAAGATTGGAATTGAACTTGCTTTCTTGTATTGATAAATATTTGATAATTGATTTTCACAAAAAACACAAAGTCTTGATTTGCTTTTCAATTCGCCAGAGTTTTCTTGCAATAGACAAAAGATAATATTTACAAAAGAGGCCCTCTTTATTTATAGGGAGAGGCTTTGAGAAAATTTAGCAAATCTACAACTACTTTGACTTATTCCACAAAAGAGTCCTATTTGACTTGGGACTTCTCTTATGTCACATGTAATTACATTTTGGAAAATTACATGTGTAGATGTCCAAAACAAAATTCAATATACATATCATCTAAGAAAAATAAACTAAGGCACTAGTTTCCTCCATCTTTTTTCTTCAGGAAGTTCTGGTACATAGTTTGAATGACCGACATCTCACATGCATCTGGTTTTGCTGTATTCCCTGAGATAGTATAGGCTCAGAGAATTGAATCCTTCACCATCTTTATCACCTTTTCATGCTTGTCTACATTATGTTTAGGTTCTCTAGAGTCGAATGTTGATCATACAAGCTATCCATTGAAAGCATTGAGGGCACCTCCTCTTCAAATTTCTTTTGTACCATTTCTTCAAAAGAACTTATCATTTCCTGTGCTGTGAGAAAACTATGATCTTCCTTTGTCAAGGTGCAAGGAAGTTCTTCTAGCCAATGTAAGAGTGTGACATCACTATCTTCGCTGGCTTCTCGAGCTTGACATAGATCATCAAGTAGACTCTTTATTATGAAAATACGATGAGCTAGAGTCTTCTTGGTCTTAAGATATGATTCCCTATTGGTGATGACATCGATGGCGATCAGATTCATTATCTTGATATTCTTCATGTCTATCCATTCTTCTAGGCTCACTTCTTTATATTGTAGCTCTTGTGAAAGTAGATCTACTAGATCACCCAACTCAGCTTTAGCTTTGTCCATTTTCTCTTTCCTTTCCACAGCGGTTTTTAGTAAAGCTCATCCTTGAGCCAACAACCACTCCATGACATTCCCCACTTCCTTACCTTTGGCTTGCACTTTTTCAAACTTCTATATCAGGGGATCTTCCACTATCACTACTATGGGTTCTACTATTTCTAATGACTTCACTATTTTTTGAAGGACAGTAGCTAGTTGTTCTGGTTTTGCTTTGTACTGCTTCTTCTCCTTGCTGACTTCATCATACTTTTCAAGTAGGGTACTGGCAGTGGTCTGGAAATCTACCTTGACACCCTCATGAGTCACTTTACCCAGCTCAACCCTTGAGATGACATAATTACTCATGTCAAAGGTGTCAACCATGGCATCTTCAGGAGGTTTGGCAATTTCAGCATATCTGATCCCCTTTTCAGTGACTAGCCTAGAAACAGTCTTGGGCTTCTTCTTTTGGTTCTTTGCTTTCACAGGAAACAACTTTTCAATGTCAATCTCATCAAGTGAGATGGCTTGCTTCTTCCTCTTTGGAGTACAGGCAGATAGCCATGGAGGAAGTGTAGAATTGCCAATAACCAGAGAGGGATCTCCTACTTGCTTGGTTAGCTCCACATTTGTACCAGTGATGGTGACAATTGGACTTGTGTTGGTAAACACAACACCTGTATCAACAACCTTTTGTGAAGCATCAAGAAGGTTCTCCAAAATAGTTTGTTCCCCAATATCAAAAGATGGGGAAGATAAGCTTGGAATGGAACCAGAAGAATCAAAAATAGTTCCAAAGCTAGCCCTCATGGATTGAGGAGTATTGTCAGAAGAAACAACAAAAATAGGAGAAAGAGGAACACTTGAAATCACTGGAAAACCATGAGAAACTAAAACATGAGGAAGTGGTGTAAGAACTTGTGTCTTGGAGGGAAGATCTTTAACATGAGTCTGAGGGGAACCATCAAGTCGTTCTACCTCTGTATCTTCATCTTCACCTTGTTCAGCTTCATCAGATACCTTTGTCTTAGACCTTTGAACATTTTGTTCTTCAATCTCAACATCTTCAACTTCCATCTGATCATCATTAGTATCTTCAACATCTGACTTAGTGGCATCAAAAGCTTCTGTGGTTTCCTTCTTCTTCCCTCCTTTAGATACAAATTTGATCTTTGGTTTGTGTATCTTGGAGGAACAAGGGGTGTCACTCCTATTTTTAGTTTGGTTCTCTACATTCTTACCTGTTTGCTCCTGTGTTTCTTCTTCAGACCCTATAAGGAACTCTTTCAACTTAATTCCCTTACTTTCCAACCACAACTTGGTGTTTGCCAATATTGGTTGGAATCTTTTCTTGATAGATGTCTCCTCTTTGATTGACCATTTCACCTCTGGGAGAGGTGAAGCCTCAACATTTTCTGCATCATATTTGTGATCTAGGACATCTCCATCATCCTCCATTCCATCTGGAATATCAGCGAGTCCTAGTTCCTCAATTTGACTTAGGTGAAGCCTGCAGAAATCTAGTTTTTTGATCTCATTTTGAGTCCTGAGATCTGCCCATATGTCTTCGACCATTGGCACATGAAAAGTTGACTTCCTCTTGATTTTATCTTGAACTCTTCTGAAGTCAAAATGATTTCTTTTCTTGTAGGTCTTCATAGTGACCAATTGCAACTCAGAGTCAATTATCTTTGCTTTGTTGGCAGATTGAACTGAGTACCTCCCAATCTCCACAAGGAACTTTATCCCTGATTTCTTCAGTTCCATTTGCTTGTTATGCACCACAATCAGCTATCTACAAAGCTCCATAAGAATAATGCGATCACTAGGATACCATGGCAGCATGTAAGGGTAACCAGGATAGTACCCTACCCGAAGATATGTGAAGGTGGAAAATTGCAAGAATAAGCAACCAAAAGAATTTACAACCTGCCAGGCTTCATCTGAGACTCTATTCTGAACTAATTCATTATCACATAGAATCTTGAATACCGAAAAGAAGGCATCACTGACTCTTCTAAAATGATGAATTGACCCCTTCAAGGTGATTTGGGGGTAATATTCATACACTGGGATTAATCTCCTGTCTCCCACTTGGGTCAAACCTAGAAAGTTTCTCATGCTTGCAGCAACATAAACAAGATAAGAGGTCATGTAAAATTTGAAGGTAGTATTGACCTTTACCAATTGCTTGTGCAATGCATTACTTATCTGTTCACCCCAGAATATCTTCTGATTACCTCGTAGAATCACCTTGATGTAAGTGTACATCCAATCCTAAAATTTAGAAGTAGAAGGGAGTCCTCTGATGCGACTCAAGAGAGTAATCAAATCACACACTTCCTCCACAAAATCACTCCTATGAAGATCCTTTGGCCATCTGGTCAAATTACCCCTAAGAGTCTTTAACCACCTGTTATTGATATACCACCTAGCTAATTCCACATCATTATCATAGTCCTGTTGACCCTGAGCAAAGTCAATCCATCCAATGTTTTCAATTGGTGGAAACATGAAAATTTTGTCCATGAATTTTGCATCCAACCTCATGATTACATTTCCCTGTGAGTCTGTCACAGCTCTAGTGTCCCTGTTGTAATGGCTAGCCACTTGTAGAACAAATTCAGGATTGTGTGCACTAACTAGAAATGACGCAACCCAATGAATACTACTGTCAATAATTTTCTGCATAGGCTTGGAGGGATTTGCCTGTTTAGTTCTATCTATGAACTTGGCCATGTCCACGTGCCCAATTTGTGTGTCTCTTATTTCATCAACGTTTGACTACACTGCCGTTACTAGAAAGACACCTTGGTACTTGTACTTCATGGCTCTGGCCTTTGATGGAGATGATTCTGACATGAACTCTGGAGAGAACTATGAATTTGAACACCACGAACGTTGATTGAGAACTACAAAAGGCCATGATCTCGCAGTTAGGGGAAAAATTGGATAAACTAGGTCAACTGCGATTTGACGATCATGGATAGGAAAGCATGCATTTGAAGGGCTTGAGTGCACAAATCAAGGCGAAGGCAAAAGCGGGCTTTTAGTTTTGAAAGGTGAATTTTCCCAATGTTGAAAAAAAATTAGGAAAATGTGCTTGAGCGGGTGAAAACACCGCCATTGCAAGTTGAGAGAGTCTTCAGGTGTAAAGGTTGGTGAAAATGCCGCTATTACATGTATTTTGGAAGTTTTGGTTTAACATGCATGAGCGGTTAGAATGACCGCTATTGCATGTAATGAGGTTTGAAACTTCAAGTGTTTGGGCGGTGAGAAACATCGCTTCTATACTTTGTGAGTTTCCTCACTAACAAATGCTCAGGTGAGTGAAAACACCACTATGGCAGGTAAGTACTTTTTAAAGGATTTTGGTGCTGGGGCGGAGGAAACAACCGCCATTGCAGGTTATGCTAAATTTTGGTTTTTGAAGTGTTTGAATGGAGATTACAACTGAAACTGCATAGGATAAAACTTTTAGGATTTAACTTGGTCACCCTTGCACTTGCATTTCAATCAAATTTGTGGAAGGTTTTTAAGCGGCAAACTTCGCCGTCATTACACATTTGGAAGATGAAGTTAGTAGAGTCAGGAAACTTTGCCGATGTCACACAATGGCTTATGGTAAGAGTTTTGTTGGCCTAAGCAGTAAACCTAGGGCACCTCTGATGTATGAGTGAAAACAAGTCGGACACATATCACAAACAGACCTTACTCAACAAGATAAAAACAACAATGAAAAAATGAAGAAAAAATGCAACAAAACAATTAAACAAAATCTAAACAAAATATACAAACAAAACATGAGAAAGTGGGAATGGAAACAAAAGAGAACCTTACCCGTAAGGTTGACCAAAAACCCTAAGCGCCAAGCTACAACTCGAAATCCGCTATAACTCGAAAGCATGCAATTAAGTGGTCAAAGATGGTATTAGCGAGTAGACCAAATGGTTTTTGTTTTGAAATGAAAGAAATGACAAGAGTCCATGAGTTTACTAACACCTCAAAAAGGTTGAAAACAAAACTTAAATGCATGGCATGAGTGGCCATTAATGGCACTCAATGCCCAAGATCCCATAAATCTTGGTCAAGCAGAAGTTTCGGCCGACTTTGCACAAAGATAAACAAATATGAGATGGCGGCAAAAATTGCCGCTTATGCGAGGAAAATACAAAAAAAAACATGTAATGGCGATGAAAACTGCCACCTTTACATGTTAAATAAAAACAAGCTAAAAGTTGATATGTAGGAGCGGCATTTTTCACCGCTCTTGCATATCAAGACTCAAAAACTTACTAACTTCTAAAAATGACCTAAATCAACATTTTTACCGATTTAAGACTTGAACAATTTTCATGCATATCGAGAAACTAATTCAAAAAGATGTCATAAACTAGTCTAGAATGTCAAACGACTTCGTATGAGATCAAGAGGGTCTTGTCTCGATCCATGAGCTTAGAGTGTAGATTCATGAAATAGACAAGTTTCGTGGGGGTTGTCTACAAAAATGAGCGTAGCTAATTTTGAGAACAACAAATTCAATCATATATAATCTAAATATCACTCATAGACCTTTCTTCTAAAATATCAGATCAATGTATACAACCGCATAGTAAGAAATATGATGAACTATTGTAAATAGAGTATTCCAGACCACTTGTGACACTTCACAACTCAAGATATAGCATTGTAGTACATCACAAACCCAAAACCGTTTAGGAATGAACTTAAACATCATTATATACTCCTTCCTAGATCTACACATCCTTTTCTAACATTTCTAGAGGAAAACAAAAGCTTGACTAACATAAACTAGAGTCTGGAGAATAATTATGCTTAATTCTTCCCTTATTGACTTAAGTACTTGATACGGTACAAGAAAATAAGAAATATCTACATGTGTATGAAACCTAAGATACATTGGAACATGTAAGACCTCCACAGAAACTTTTATGATTGATCTGTATATATTTCATCTTTCACAAATACTCAACCATGTGTACTTAGGCTTCCAGAATAGTCTGTATTGTTTCTGTTGCTTGAATGTTGATATTGTGGACCACCATACCATTTGATACTTCATCATATCATACTATATCCATCCCTGAATATGTTCTCCAAACTGTATTACAAAATAATATCTTCCAGAGGAATGTAGAGCATTCCATTAAGTGTCTATCATTGCTTTTCCCTGTCTAAGTAGTAACCGGTACTTTCTTTTGTAACTTTTCTTGCTGAAGGTATGTTGACCTAAAAAATTGAATATATCATTTCAATATCTAGATAAACTTGTCTTCTAAACCACAAGACTAGATCTTTCTCTACAGAGAAATATGGATCCAACCAATGTGACTCTACCTTAGGATGTACGTTGTTTACTTCGTTTGCTAATTATTCTTAATTGACTTTCTTTAGACATGTTGACCCCTTGACTTCAATTGAGTCAAACTGTCTCTCTCAAATCTTGCACTATCCATCAACTTCTCCTTCTTCTAACAAATCCACTGTACAAGTATAAACTTATATTGTCATATACTATGAATGCTATGTTGACATCAATGAAATCACATATTTCTAGCAACATCATCCCATCAAGGGTTTCATGTTCATGGTAACATCTTGAGCGACATGGGTTTTTATGTGAAAAGCATGAGATTGAATGTGCTCAAGACACTCAAATTACCTTAGAGTGTAGCTCTAATCCTATCTCTCCCTTCTGTCTCCTCTATCTCTCCCTATCTGTCTCCTCTCTCTACCTATCTATCTCTCCCTATCTCCCTATCTCTTTCCTCTCTCTCACCTATCATTCCTCTATCTCCCTATCTGTCCCTCTCCCTTATCAATCAAGGTAATGGAAACAAGGAAACTTGGGCTCCCTTTCTATCTCTCTATCTCCTTATCTCTCTATCTCTCTCCTCTCTCTCCTGCCATCTGCACCCTCTATCCCTCTTCCTCCCTCTCCCTCTCTCTTATTGACAAAGAAAATGGAAACATGAAAACTAGGACATGCAAAGAGGGGTGAGGATATAAATTGGGAGGATGAAATGGAAACAAGATAAAATGATAGTTCATTGGATTGGAAGAATGATGAGAGGAGAGGTGTAAAATAGTATAATAGGGAAAAATTGGTGGGATCTAAAGGGAAATTAGAAAGGAAAAGGAAAAGTAGGAGGTAGATAGGTGAGAGAGAGAGGGTAGCAGGTAGAGAGAGAGATGATTTTATTTCACCATAACACGAGCACATTATAATGTGCTCGCATTATGCTTTGCTTTGGTAATTTCCAAGCTTTTGGCTTGGATTTGTCTTGGGCTTCCAAACCAAAGGCTTGGACATCCAAAGATATGTTTTTCTAGATTGTAACAAAAATTACGTAATCTGGAGCATGCTCCTCATCAATTTTGCACGTGTTTCAATGACAATAAAAAATACCACCATAATCTTAATCTCTATCTTAGATTTCTACGTATATAATTTTTTTCATGTTTTGAGTATGTTAAGGATTTCATCTTTAATTTCTTTTGTTAGTATATTCATTTTTTGTCAAAAATTAGTGTGTGATTTTTTTGAATTTTTTTAACTGTTCATCAAACTTTCAAATAAATTACATTTTTAGAAATTAAACTCCATTCTACACTATTTTAAAAAATTAGATTTTTGATTAGTTTTCAAAAAAATTAGGGGGGGCATGCTCAATTTTCTATGTTTCAATATGTGTCCACTTTGAAAACTAGTAAAAAATCAATTATTCACGAAAAATTATCAAAAAAATTAGGGGTAAACTACATGGTGTTAGATAATTTCTCACCAAAGTAGTATTTGAAATAATAAAAAAAAGTTAACATTTTAGGGGGAGCCCACCAGACACTATGTTATGTTTTTTTTGAAAAAAATAGGACCAATTTGTGTGCTCCCTCTTTTTGAACTCCTTAATCTCAACCATTTTTGAAAAAAAATAGTAGTTTAGAAACTAGATTCAGAGCACTATGACTCTTATTTTTGTTGTACCTTAAAATTTTGAATATAACTATATTCAATTTCTCATCCAACATCAGTCTTTCCTAATTTTAGAAAAAAAGTGGCATCTTAAGATCCCCTTTTAATCCCCCATCTTTGTTCACTTACCTGTAAACTTGTACATAGTGATAAGTGTAAAATATTTGTAAATGTAAAGTGAAATGATTTCACTATGATTTATCTTTGAATATATTCTATTTCAAGGTTGAAAAATATTTAGCAAAGGTATGCTTTTATTTCTTTGTAATTATGCAAATGATAAAAAAAAATTACTCATGTTTATCATGTTCTTTTACTTTCTTAGTAAATTGCATGTGTAATTCCTAGTAATATGAGTTGGCATGTTACAAAAAATTTCCCTAGGAGAACATTGCAATGCATAGACATCCATGCAATACATTGGTGTCCTTGTTGCAAGTATGAGGTGAGCCAGTGTTGTCATTGATGTCAACATACTCATATTGCATTGACAAGAAGGATTGGATGAGCTGTGTGCTGAGGATATTGAGAAAATTAGCCTCAGTCAGGAACAGTGAAGAACCGTGATGAGAAGAAGGCAAATGTATTGTATAGGTTGAGAACCGGAGGATACGGATTAAAGGGTTTGTAGATATGAGTCTTGAGATGCTTCAGTTAAGATTTCAGAGGTCCGCATGAAGATCTGAAGGAGTTGTGGCTGTCGGTGTAGAACCGGTTCCGGCAAGTATTCAGAGGTGACAGAGGATCACAAAAAGGTCCAGTGAGGTCCGGAACTGTATAATCCTAATCTACGGATTGGAAGGAGTCTTTGGGATGTCCTTGTGATGTGCCATCTCAAGTTGTGTATGATTTGGAGGTCCGGAAGTACCTCTTGCATTATGACAGTGGCGACAGACAGTGTTCTTGAAGTTCTGGATAAGGAAGAGAAGAGATTCCAGTAAGTAAAGAAAGTGCGGATGTACCTGGTCATTCAGGCAGGCTTGTGAAGGTTCTTGGATCATGTTGAGGTTGTGTTGTTGGTCCGCATTGATAGTATAGCCCGGAATTGAAGTTATTCTTCCAGATGAAGTTCTTGCTCTGTTTAGCTGAC
Source organism: Cunninghamia lanceolata (assembly GCA_027924645.1). Taxonomy (NCBI): domain Eukaryota; kingdom Viridiplantae; phylum Streptophyta; class Pinopsida; order Cupressales; family Cupressaceae; genus Cunninghamia; species Cunninghamia lanceolata. Next base: position 13,321,033 of record BSBN01000068.1, on the reverse strand, counting down.
CGGATGAGTTGTTCATCCTGCGAATGTTCTTGTGGTGGCCGACCGGATGTGTTATTCATCTTGCGGATACTCTTATGGTTGTTTGCCAACTTAGATGTTTGTTCCTAAGTCGATGTCTTGTATAAATAACGGTTTGTGAGTTCATTTCGAAGTGTGGATTATGTGGATGAGTGTGGCATAGCGAAGAGAAGTGCGAAAGGCAGAGCAGAGGTTTTTGGGCTTAAATGGAACTGATCCGGACATGGTAGAGATGTCATTCTCCAGTTCAAGATTGTGATTCTTATCACTTTGTAGACAGTGTGTCTCCTTGTAGGCAGTGGGCCTCTTTGTGAGCAGTGTGCTCGGGCAGTGAGCCCTAATTGGCAAGTGCCATTCTTTTTCTTATTCTTCTAACAGAGAATAATCCTTGGGTTAATCACCCCGTGGTTTTTCCCTTAACCGGGTTTTCCACGTCAAAATCTTGGTGTTCAATGTGTTGATGTTTATCTGCTCTTGTGTTTATGTATTATGCTTTCATGGATGATTAATTGATATGCTGTTGACTAACAACGAAGAATCAAGTGTTTGAAAGAACAAGAAGTTTTATACAACTGATTCACCCCCCCTCTCAGTTGTATGCCTTAAATCCAACAATTGGTATCACAGCCAAGTTCCTCTGAAAGGAGCTTAACCGCTTGAGGAGATCCAGGATGTCGTCATACAAGAAGGATAGTCCGAAGTTTGATGGAACCAACTTCACTCTCTGGAAAGGTCGCATGAAGTGTCACTTGGAATGTATGGGAAAAGCATACTTGGCTATGGTCTCAAAACCATATGTACCTCCACAAGGTGGTTCGACAACTCTGAATGAAATCACAGATGCTGAAAATAATCTGCGGACCAAGGAAGCCCTACTAAGCGCATTGAATGATTCAGATCTCTCAAATGTTATTGACCTACCAACTGCATATGAGATCCTGACTAAACTGGAACTTCTGTATGAAGGAGATGAGTTTGTCAAAAGTGCAAGGTTGCAAAGTCTGAAAGGGAAATTTGAAAGATTGAAGATGAGAGATGATGAAAACATCACTACCTTTATGCCAAGAGTGAATGAGCTGGTATGTGGAATTAGAAATGTTGGTGGAACTCTAGATGAAAATGAGATTGTCTGCAAAATCCTAAGATGCCCTCCTGCTGCCTACAAAATCAAGGTTACTGCCATTGATGAATTCAGAGCCCACACAATTGTCACAAGAGAACAACTGGCTGGCAAACTAGCTGCATTTGAAATGACCGAGTTTGGAGATGATCCTCCCAAGACTAAATCTGCTTTCAAAGCCAGTGCCTATGTGAAAGGCAAACAGAGATTTGATCCAGGAGAAAACTCATCAAGGAAGATGTCATGGTATGATCAAGCAAGAAGAGACATGGAAGAAGAAGAAGCAGAAATAGCTCAACTTGAAGCCCTCATTGCAAAGAGACTGCCAAGAGGATCCGGTAAGTATGAAGGAAAACTACCCTTTAAGTGTTTCAACTGCAATAAGATTGGTCATTTTGCTTCAAGATGTCCGGAAAGATCTGCAAGGTCTAATACTAACAGACAAAGGTTTCAAAAGAACTGCTATTATGTTCATGAAGAAGATGACAATGAAGGAGTAACAGATGATGAATCAGAACTAGAAAGCAAATCCGGAAATGAATGGGTGTTTATTGCCATCAAGGAAGAAGATTCAATATCCTCTGAATCTGTCAATCACAAGGTTGTGGAAAGAGCTTTGGCTGCTCAAGTGGAAGAAAAGGATGATTGGGTTATTGATAGTGGATGTTCTCACCATATGACTAGTGACAAGAATAAGTTCTTAGATTTGGAAAGGCATGAAGGAGGAATGGTAAAGTTTGGTGACAATTCTGCTGGCAGAAAAAGAGGTAGGGGAACTATTTCCTTTGATGGAAAGAGCAAAACAGGTAATGTACTATATGTTGAAGGATTGAAGCACAATCTTCTTAGTGTTGGTCAGTTAGTGGACAAAGGCTATGATCTCCGGTTCAAGAATGGAAAATGCAGAATCTTTACAAGCTCCGGAACTGAAATTGCATCCGGTGCTCAAACAAAAGGTAATATCTTTCATCTGGTTGGTTCAAACAAAAGTTGTCTATTTTCTCAAGTTGATCAGAGTTGGTTATGGCATAGAAGAATGTGTCATGTGAATTTTGATAACATCATCAAGATAAGCAATATTCAGGCTGTAAGAGACCTTCCAAAATTGGTGAAACCTACAAATAGTTTGTGCAAAGAATGTCAGCTAGGTAAATAGAGTAGAGTCTCTTTCAAAAGCAAAGATCAGTCTTCTACCGGATTGTTGGAATTAGTACATACTGATCTCTGTGGTCCGACAAGAATCAAGAGTCTGCAAGGTGATAGATATTTCATGTTGTTAATTGATGATCATTCCCGGATGATGTGGGTTACCTTTCTAAAAGAAAAATCAGAAGCATTTGAGAAGTTCAAAATCTTCAAAGCTATGGTAGAGAATCAAACTGGATTGAAACTAAAGTGTCTAAGGTCTGATAGAGGTGGTGAATTTACATCTGGTGAGTTCATTGACTTTTGTGAGAAGCAGGGTATAAGGAGACAATTGTCTGCTCCTAGGACTCCACAACAGAATGGAGTAGTTGAAAGAAAGAATCGGACCATCCAGGAAGCTGCCAGGATAATGATGTTGGAAGAAAATGTTCCTCAGATGTTTTGGAAAGAAGCTATCAGCACTGCAGTCTACACTCTCAATCGAGTTCAAATCAGAAACAACACCGGTAAGACCCCCTATGAACTCTGGTTTGGCATCACTCCTACTGTGAAATATTTCAGAGTATTTGGTAGCAAGTGTTATATTAAAAGAGATGAAGATCTAGGAAAGTTTGATGCTAGAAGTGATGAAGGAATTTTCTTGGGCTACTCCACTCAAAGCAAAGCATACTGGTGTTACAATAAGAGATTGAGGAAGATGATAGAAAGCACCAATGTGAAAGTTGATGAAGGAATTGATGAACAATATGGTATGGAAGATTCAAAACCAATGAACACTCCCATGGCAACCGGATGTAAGTTGAGCAAAGATGATAACTCCCCAAAGGCAGATCAGACAAAGTATAGATCAATGATTGGTGGATTGTTGTATCTCACTCAGACTAGACCAGATATAATGCAGGCTATTGGTCTTGTGGCAAGATTCCAGGCTGATCCTAGAGAATCTCATGTTATGGCAATCAAAAGAATTTTTAGGTACCTGAAAGGAATAGTTGAGTATGGTCTATGGTACCTGTTGATGACTGTTTTGATGCAATCATAACAATAAGTTAAAATTCACATAAAATGAACTGAAACTATACTTGAAAGACAAGAAGGAATCATCTGGTGATTCAACTAATCCCAAGTCTACAATGGTTCGGTTGGTCAAGTTCAGTTGGTCAATGTGAAGCTGTAATGTTCAAGGGGCCTTACGTAGTTTAGGTTTATTTTGTGGTTTACTGGACTAAGAATATGCAAAGAGGTCATAGATTTCAACAAGTATTCTGTTCATTTGCATACAAGTGATACTGGGCTGCAAGTTTTAGAGGGTTTTCTTGGATTTTTGTAGCTTTCTTCTTGATCTGTTTATGAAAACTGTCTACTTATAGCTCTGTTATCATGCTTCTTCAAATTTGAGACAATTTCCTCTGGATTTCTACGTTTTCAGCTAAATATTTCAGATGGGTTGGGAAAAGTTAGAAAGATCTAAACTATACCTCATTTAATCTACCGAAGGATCTAAGTGTTTCTGTTATGCACTATGTAAACACTACAGTAATTTGATCAAATCCACAGTAAAAACCCTAAATGTAAGTTCTGAGCATTTTCACAAACATACATTTAAAATTGCAAGCTCTCAAAGAAGATATTTCAAAACACAAAGAAGAGCAGGAGAACACTCAGAAGATAGATGCAGAACTCCAGATTCTATTGTATTGGAAACGAATAGCCATACATGATTTACAATGTAAGAATGACTCTTAGTTTCATTGATCATACTACAGAGAACTTACAAGCTTTACAGATACAGTAAGGCAGCCAGACATTCCACGCGCACCTTACTGCAGACAAACAGGCGACCTCCTTCTTCTACTTCTAAACTATTCTAACTTGCTGTATGTTCCTAAAAAAGAAATTCTGTTGTAGCCACTATTGCTTTCCTAGAATCCCTGTTGTAAAGTATTACAATGTAGAGAGGCACAATATAAAGACATTTTGATTGTCCTCACTACAGCAAAAACCTAACTGAACCCCTGGTTCAAACCCCTGGTTACAGCAATAAATGCAGGTGAACCAGCTCTCAAAAATATCTCTGAGCAGTGGTCAAATCTGGGCGAAATATTGCCCCTTCTGAGAAGTTCCAGCAGCTGGGTAATAACTTCTGTTTGTCTGTTGTGATAATACTCTCAGCTGCAACCTTGTTCTTCACTTGAATGGCTTTGACTTTTTGCATTTCACTCCTTATCTTCTTGCTCCTGAGATCAGATCTTCTGCCTCCATGAGGTCACTGCGCTGACTTTCCAGCTGCTTCCTCAACTGCAAGCCTGCAAGACAAGACAAGCAATAAGTTTCACATTTATCATAAAAACAGCATGAAATTAAAATAAGCATTCAAATCCAGGTGACAGCGCAAGATTGAGAAAATCAGATCCAGAATCCTCTCAAAACGCGTCCAAAATGCGCTCAGACTGCTCAAAATTGATCAGGTCAACTATCGCTGACTAAAAAAATGCCAGAGGCGCCAAAAAAACACTTTAAAATGTCCACCGCCTCATTTCCCGCCCATCGGCATGATCATCGCTGTCGGTGCGTCAAAAAAACATGTTGGCCGACATACATCATCATCATGATATTTCGCTTCTGCATATTGGAGAAAAGAACAACATCATCATCATCATCATGTTGAAGAAGAATAGGAGGATATGAATATAATCATGCTGCCGAGGAAAGGAAGATGATGGTGATATCGGGTCACCTAAAGAGAATGATCAGGATGATGAAGTGAATATGACCCTTTCGCGGCCAAGGCAACCCTCTCAAAAGATCAGCATGATGAAGATGATCATCATATTTAGGGCTTTTGTCGAACTTGGAATAAGACGTCATCATCATATTTCGGCAAACGGATCGTACTTGAAAAAATATCCTGTTTGAAGGAAAAAATGATGATGATGATCATCAGGATATTAGCCTCTGTCGAACATAGAATAAGACATCATCATCATAATTCGCGAACCAGATCGTGTTTCGGAAAATATCCTATTGAAGGGAAAAAATGATGATGATGATGATCATCAGGATATTTACTTCTTCGTTTATCAGATCGGGATGACGTCATCATGATATTCAGAGCCTTCGTTAAACTTGAACATGACGTCATCATGATATTTCGCCAACCAGATCATGTTTGGGAAAAATCCTGCCGAAGGGAAAATGTGATGATGATGATGATCGATTTATCATGATGACGTAATCATAATATTTCGTTTTCGGAGCACAAGGATGAGTTAAGGTCATCATGATATTCGGGCTAGGGTGATATTGCAAAATATGATCATGCGGTTGAGGAATGCAATATCGACTTCTTCTGAATAGATAGGGTGATCATCATGATATTTCGCTAACCGGAGATCAGGAGGATATGAAGATGATGATCCTCTTTGTCGAATTATCATGATGATGTCTCCATCACTAGCAAATTTCAGCGAATATGACCTTCTTGTGAAAGATCAGGATGATGATCATGATGTTGTGAAAGGAGACCAGGAGGATTATGAAGTCGTCGTCATCATAAATCGAACTTCAGCAAATATCATGATGATGACCCTCCGATAGGATTATAATACGTGCACACAAATATGTCGAAGGTGGATTTTTCTAAGTCTGGGTGATCAGCATGATATTATAAGATTAGGTAATGCAAAGATATCATGATGATGCTCGCGATACAAAGGACCACTCGACGGGGGAACTTACCTTGACTGAAAGCTGATGTCATCATGATATTCGAACCTCAGGATATTATCGGGGGGGCGTTCAAATATGATGATGATCATCATCATCATGCAACCAAAACTGAGTTTATAACATATGACGCTCCTAAGAAAATCATGATGCTGCATAATGCGCACAAGGCCTTTTGACGGGTAAAGGGTACTACCACCTAAGATTGACGTCCGGATACTGCGACTGCATGATTTTTATCGGGTGATAGACCAAGATCATGATGATCTTTACAACATGACTTAGGATATAAAAAAAATGATGATCCTCCTGCGAATATCAGGTTTGACCAAGACTTTGACCGTGCATAACTTTCACATATGGACGAATTTTCAAGTGAAGTAAAAGGCAAACCTGCATGAAATTTCAAGCTTTTTCTAAATATGAGGTCACAGCAACAAAATATGAAATTTGACAAACTGACCTCATGATGATGATGCACCTGACCTTCATTTTTACCAGACTGCCAGAAAGCAGAAAAAAAACACAAGCAGAAGCAAAAAGCAAACATCAGCAGGGGTCCCCATTTTGCTAAGGAGCATAATGGGGCGTGTTGTGAACATCACAACAGTACCCTAGAGATCCAGATTTCTCTCTTCCTGCTTACACAGATGCAGATTAGGCAGGAGATGTGGATGACCGGAAGAGCACTAGTGGGGGAGCATTCTTTTTGGGGAAGAGATTGGTTTCTTGGCTAAGCAAGAAACAAGATGCAATATCTCTGTCTAGAACTGAAGCAGAATACATTGCAGCAGTAGGTAGTTGCACTCAAATCTTATGGATGAAGTAGATGCTAAGAGACATTAAAGTTGAATATGAGGAGCCTATCACAATTTTCTGTGATAATTCAAGTGCAATTAATATTTCTAAGAATCCGGTATTGCATTCTAAGACTAAGCACATATCTATCAAGTTTCACTTTTTGAGAGAACAAGTGAACAAGGAAGAAGTCAGATTGGAGTATGTTCCCTCAAAGGATCAGATTGCAAATATCTTTACTAAACCTCTTCCCAAGGACTCTTTTGAATATCTCCGGGAGAAGTTAGGGGTCATGGCCCCTCCGGTGATGAACTAGGATGCACTGATGTGCATCAGTCCGGTGGATATCACAGTCATATCTTGTGATCCGGATTGATGATGGGGAGCTGCAACTAAGGGGGAGCAGCTGGTATGATTCTGATGTATGAGAATTGCAAGTATGAGCCCTTTGCCATTGATGTCAAAGGGGGAGAGAAGACATGTGAAAAACAAGTGGTTGATGATCAAAGGGGGAGCAGTAAAGGAAGAGAAGACATGTGAAAAGTTGTTGTTGATAGGGGGAGCTGTGACAGAAAGGAGAAGTTCTTGTCTTGATGGTTTTTCACATCATATGTTGCCATCAATGACAAAGGGGGAGATTGTTACAAGTATGAGGTGAGCCAGTGTTGTCATTGATGTCAACATACTCATATTGCATTGACAAGAAGGATTGGATGAGCTGTGTGCTAAGGATATTGAGAAAATTAGCCTCAGTCAGGAACAGTGAAGAACCGTGATGAGAAGAAGGCAAATGTATTGTATAGGTTGAGAACCAGAGGATGTGGATTAAAGGGTTTGTAGATATGAGTCTTGAGATGCTTCAGTTAAGATTTCAGAGGTCCGCATGAAGATCTGAAGGAGTTGTGGCTGTCGGTGTAGAACCGGTTCCGGCAAGTATTCAGAGGTGACAGAGGATCACAAAAAGGTCCGGTGAGGTCTGGAACTATATAATCCTAATCTGCGGATTGGAAGGAGTCTTTGGGATGTCCTTGTGATGTGCCATCTCAAGTTGTGTATGATTTGGAGGTCCAGAAGTACCTCTTGCATTATGACAGTGGCGACAGACAGTGTTCTTGAAGTTTTGGATAAGGAAGAGAAGAGATTCCAGTAAGTAAAGAAAGTGCGGATGTACCTGGTCATTCAGGTAGGCTTGTGAAGGTTCTTGGATCATGTTGAGGTTGTGTTGTTGGTCCGCATTGATAGTAGAGTCCGGAATTGAAGTTATTCTTCCGGATGAAGTTCTTGCTCTGTTTAGCCGACCGGATGAGTTGTTCATCCTGCGAATGTTCTTGTGGTGGCCGACCGGATGTGTTATTCATCTTGCGGATACTCTTATGGTTGTTTGCCAACTTAGATGTTTGTTCCTAAGTCAATGTCTTGTATAAATAACGGTTTGTGAGTTCATTTCAAAGTGTGGATTGTGTGGATGAGTGTGGCATAGCGAAGAGAAGTGCGAAAGGCAGAGCAGAGGTTTTTGGGCTTAAATGGAACTGATCCGGACATGGTAGAGATGTCATTCTCCAGTTCAAGATTGTGATTCTTATCACTTTGTAGACAGTGTGTCTCCTTGTAGGCAGTGGGCCTCTTTGTGAGCAGTGTGCTCAGGCAGTGAGCCCTAATTGGCAAGTGCCATTCTTTTTCTTATTCTTCTAACAGAGAATAATCCTTGGGTTAATCACCCCGTGGTTTCTCCCTTAACCGGGTTTTCCACGTCAAAATCTTGGTGTTCAATGTGTTGATGTTTATCTGCTCTTGTGTTTATGTATTATGCTTTCATGGATGATTAATTGATATGCTGTTAACTAACAACAAAGAATCAAGTGTTTGAAAGAACAAGAAGTTTTATACAACTGATTCACCCCCCCCCCCTCTCAGTTGTATGCCTTAAATCCAACAGTCCTAAAAGTTTTTAAAAGTTGAGATGTTGATATCTTGCTTAGCTACCTATTTCCACTTTCTATAATGCCCAGATACTAAGACAATGCCTAGATTCTACTCTCTTGCAATATGAAAAAATCTCTCTTGGATGGAATATAATCTCTTTATCAAGTTCTATTAGATATACATTAACACAAATCCACCATTGCTGAATTTCTAACAAGGATTCATGTTGTTATATTTTATTGTTATTGTTCTTAGTTTAGATGTACTTAGGCTAAGATCACACATTATTCTCAATCTCTTTATCATTTTCTATATATGGAGGTTGAAAGACCAACATAGGGGCTTGACCACACTTGGCAACTCCCAAATAGCCCTAAACAATTTCCTTATCCTTCAACTATAGGTATTTGGGAAGCATTAAACTACATGGAGGTTTCCAAGTGTTTTATCCTTTGGTTTTCATTTCTATTTTCCATTTAAAATATATAAATATTATCATTTCCTTTCATTTGTATATCATTCTTTATCACCTAGAAACTAATTTTGTTTTTCATATTTCCTACTATGTAGTTGAGGAGGGGATTCTATATCATTCTTTATCATGCTATAGGAATATTTTGAAGTATTTTGTCCATATAGACTATAGCATGATGTGAAAACAAGAAGTTGAGGAGAGCTTAAATAGCCTAGAATCATTAGAATAGGAAGAAGAACCTCAACCTCAACTTGTTTAAAGATCTACAAGGCATAGAAAACCGCCAAAAAGGTATTCACCTAATGATTGTAGATGTATATTTGCTTTCAATACTAACATTGTTGAATCAAGATATGTAGAAGAGGCATTATGTATGAATGATGCAGAGTCCTAGAAGATAGACATGGATGAAGAAATGGAATCTTTGAAAAAGAATGATACATATGACTTTATATCATTTCATGAAGGATGTAAACCTATTAGTTGCAAATGGGTGTTCATAATGAAGATTGGTTAAGATGGTAGTATTGATACGACAAAGCATGATTGGTTATGAAAGGTTACTCCCAAGTTAAAGGTGTTGATTATAGTTATCTTTCTTCTCCTATTGCAAAAATTACATCCATTAGATTCTTGCTATCTATTATTGCAAGTTATTACTTAGAGGTTGAGAAAATGGATGAGAAATTAACATTCCTTCATGATAATTTGGAGAAGGATATTAAAATGACATATCCAAAGAACTTCATGGTTAAATGTAAAGAAAATTTAGTTTGTAAATTGAAGAAATCCTTGTATGGCCTAAAATAAAGTTCTAGGTTGTGCTACCAGAAGATTGATATGTATGTGCTGAGTTTGGGATTTGAGTATTCTAAATATAATCATTGTATTTATTTTAAATCTAATGGTGATAATTTCCTAGTTATTGCTTTATATATTGATGATATGTTGTTTATTGATAAAGGGAAAGGTTTAATTTTAGAACTAAAATATCAACTTTCAACAAAGTTTGAAATGAAAGATCTTGGCGTGGCTAAACACATTCTTGGGATGGAGATTAGAAGAGATAGATCTACAACAAAAAAGTATGGCTTAGCTAGAGTAAGTATATCAATTTAGTTTCAAGTGAAAGTTCAAAGTTGTGTCATACTTTTATAAAAGAAATGGCCAACACTGATCTAAATTTTTAACTTGAGTCACTACAAAGTGACATATATGTTTTGAATTTTGAATCAGAATAAAATAATAAGATGTTAAATATTTTTAGCATATTTTATGTTTGTATTTTAAAAAAAAATCATTTCAATGTAATTTTTTGTAAAATTGACACTATAAGTGGGACGTTGCTCTTCATATAGTAAATTTCATTTTCTTTCCTTTAAAGTTTTTTGGATATTTATAACTAAAAACTCTAGTGCATTGATTAATTTTTTCCCCATCTTGATAAATATATATTTTTAAATAAATCTTGAAAGTTGTGTGTAATAAATACATAACTATTTTGATGGGATGACTTGTTGCCTTCACTATTTATCCAAAATAGGATAGAATTATATCACCTCGAGATGAAATCTCTCCTTTAGTGCATCATTTTTTTCTCATTTTTTAATAAACTTTAGTAATTTTTTGAAAGGACAATTAACATTATATTTTAGTTTTGATGATCTACTTTTAGTAAGAATAAAAAGAGAATATAAACACTAATTAAATTGTTAAAAATATATATTTTAAAAAATGAATAGATCTAAACAAGGGTGTTTTAAGATTAATTTTAAAATACTATTTATATGAGTAGGAGCTGTTAGAAAATCAAGTTTTTCAAATAGTTTCAAATTTTTTGTAAATTTTCCCTAAAGTTATGCTACATATGTATTTAGTGGAAACTTCTAGTTGAAAATGTTATGGCCTAGATCTAATTTAGCTAGAATGAATCCAAATAGAACATATGTTTCAGCAAAATTGACTTTCAGCTGGAAATGCTTAAATTCATTTATGTTGATAAGTTGGCCTAAAGTGTGGTATATCTTCGAACTTTCACCCTTTTATAGAGGTTTGACATGCATGATTGTATACCATTGTGTGTTCCTATTACATTGGGAATAAAGTTATATGTTACACATTATCCCACATCCCCTTTGGAGATGAAAGACATGATCAAAGTACCTTACCAGAGTTCAATTAGAAGTTTAAAATGCCTACTATAGTTTTTACTAGACCAGACATTGCCCAAGCAGTGTGAGTTCTCAATAGGTTTATGTATAATCCTAGATGGACTCATTGGGATGCTATTAAGTGTCTTAAAATATTTATGGGGTAAATCAAAGTAATCCTTATGTTATCATGGTAATTTCATAGGAGATAGGAATTTTGTTGATATTCATGGTTATGTCGACTCATATTAGGTAGGCAATATTAATAACAAAAGATATATCAATACTTATAGTTTTACTCTATTTAGTGTTGCAATAAGTTGAATGAGTAAGTGATAGGCTATGATCACTTTGTTCACTATAAAGGCTGAGTATATTGTAGCAACATGTGCATGTAATGAAGCCATTTGGCTTAAGAGATTGTGTTTAGATATTGGATTAAAATAGGGTGCAATGACTCTTATTAAGATAGTCAAAGTGTAATTTGTTTATGAAAGAACTTTACATTTCATGTGAGGACCAAGCACATCTATAGTATCGTTTTGTGAGAGATATGGTTGAAGATGGAAGGGTGAAATCAAAAAAGGTAGAGACTTTGGTGAATGTTGTAGATGCATTAACTAAGTCCATGAGCACATACGAATTAAAATGGTGTTCAAAGTCTAAGGGCCTTTTGATCCCTAGTAGTTGATTCCATTATGGTACATTTCCATTCATCTTTTTCAAGGTGATTGTATTTGAATATCATCGCCTGGCTAGGGCCATGAGCATGCATGTGTCATAGTATAATGGGGGAAGATGTACCATATGTCATACCAAGGTTGCTTCTAATAACACCTAATTTTTTTTGGTTGGCAGAGACCTCATATTACCCAATTACTAGTTTCATGATCTCTCAAAAATCTCTAGCTCTATCTATACCCATAAACATGAAGATTTGATGATACTAGTCCATGACCAATCAAGAAAATCATCACAAAAGACAAAATTAATGCTAAAAATCAACACAACTAGTTTAAAACTAATTATTCTAGGTCAAAAATAATCTTGTACTAAGAATGCCAATTCTAGGGGTGCTAAAAAATAATTAAAAACCTAGGATATCTTCTAAACAAATAAAATAGTTTCAAAATAATGCAATAAACAATTTAGTGTAAAAACCTGACTTACCACCTTTAAGAGATCTCGCCTCACTCAATGCTCACTCAAACATCAATTACCTTATGTTGATATGTGGTTGTGTTTCTAAAACATTGTGTTTGATCAAAAAGTACTCTAATCTTTAGAAGAATAATCTCATGTGGGGTTCTAATAACAATGAATGTGACCTTTTCCTATTCACTATCCTATATAGCAATGTACCATTTTACCATTTACACATTACTACTTCTATGATATTTGTTTTAACATGTCACCAATCACTACGATGCTAACATGTATGTTTGGTGATGATAGGTGACTTTATCACATTTTTCAAGCTATTTTTTACTATTTTTATTTTATTATTCTACTTATATTACGTCAATGGCATTTATAATGCAACCTTAGTAGATGAAACTAATTGAAGACTACCATTGTTATATTAATTTATGATGATCTTGAGATTTTTATTAATTGCACATGTGCTAACCTTCATATGATTTAAGCCATGTGCTCTATCATTTATTGCATATTCAATTACAACGTTTTGAGTGAAATTAGAGAAATAAAATAACCTTGCATGTGCTTTCATGACCTCATCTTATTTATTAGCACTCATATGCCTATCTATTGGCTTGCTTACGAATTTGTAACTATCACATGGTGTTTATCTAGCCTTTTGGGGTTGAATTTACCTTATTATTTGCTTATACTGAGTGTGGCCATATATTTCTTATGATCTTTCTTATTTCCACATTATTTTTTGAGCCTCATCTTACTATCTTGCCCATTTGGAGACATGCACTTTTACATGTGCTCTCATGATCATATGTCACTAATTTGTACTTACATTTCCTTATCATTCTTTTAGAGCTATATTATCACATTGAAGATATGATTCCATCCCCATATCATTAATTTCTTGCATAACTTATCATGTTACTAGCACTCTCTTATTAAATTTGAAACACCATGCCTTGACATGCTCCTAAGAGTCATCTTCTTAGGTTTGGGGACATTATGTCTTACCTATATTACTGTGTTCTCACATGCATTATTATGTTCCTAAACCCACATTGGGGCTACTATATGCCTTCCCCATACTAGATGCACTCACACAATTTTTATCTCTCTTTTAGGGACAACTTACCTTTCTAATTTTCCTATATTGGGGGATTATTTATGTATCTTGATGATTATCTCTACTTTATATGATTTTCATGCTTATTATTCAATATTCCTTATTTTCTTGTTACATGATGCTATCTATGTCACTTATTACATACTTGTGGAGCTTACATGGTTAGTATTTGATTATTCCTCATCTAAACTAATGTACTTCCATGCTTATTTCTCAATGCCTATCATATGATTGTCACTTGATTTTTATCATGATGATTATCGTGCATGCTTTTTAATAGTATGCTTATGTATAATTACATTAAATTTACTTTTTATGTATTGTTCTCCCTCTCCAATTCCTTGCATCTAATGGATGTAACCAATTGATGGGGCATATACTATCACTAACACTCTTATGTTGAGATTGCAAAGAACCACATGAACTCATCAATGTGCCCATATGAATCCTCATAGCACTTACATGGTCACTATCAAACTATAGATGACATCTACCACTTTAAATGGAATCACATTAGATGGTTCTTCCTAAAGTATCATACCACATTATTGTCACCATACTAGGTGGAGTATTACAGTACTATTTTCCATACGATATTTCATATATAACCCTACTCTTTATCACACACACATTTTCATATATGGTTGAATGAACTTACAATCACACTTATTTTTATTTGCATGATAGTAGCTACTGAATGAATATATCTTTTATAGATTCTTATAGAGTGCTTAGACTAAGGAGAGAAGAACAAAAAGGAATCAGTATGGGTTCATTACTTTACGTGGACACCATATCCTTTTATATTTAAATATATACATTTTCATGTTGGATGATAATGTTCATATTTTTTGAAATATAAATTCATTGTAGATTCGCATGCACCTCAAAGTGAGGGTAAAATGTAATGATGAAATTTATATGTACCCATGTAAATTCTTATATAGTTTTGGGCACATTTTGATAGAATGACTTAATACAATTACATATTGAAAAGAGACAATCTTGTGCTAAGTGTTCTTCTTCCACCTCCATTATAAAAAGCTTATATACATTCAACTATATCCTATCCCTATTTGCACTTATTCCCATACATTTAATCTTATCCTAAATATTTCCACACATTTATTATTATTATTATCCAATTATTGCACCTATCATCACACACATATCCATACATTCCATCCCCACCTTGAGATTGCTAGTTTACTATCTTTGATCAATCTTGCAGTTGTCACAATTGATCCCAAGCTACTTGAGATTGACCCTCAACTTTTAAATTTTAAATTCAAATTTTGTTGACCCCTACCTTTTTCACTAGCTATTGTGAGCTAACTTTTTTATACAACTTTTTGCTATGTATTGGTATTTAAATACATTAAATGTGCTATTAATTTATACTAGGAAATTAAGAGAAAAAGGATTATCAAAGAGAAGTTATTCTAGGAACATTTTGATTTAAAACACTGAAATGAACTCATCACATCGTAATCTACATATAAGGCACCTACATGCTTGAGAATGTTGTCTTTGAACATTCACCCAAGGATGTAAAGTTTATCCAACAAGGTGGTTGACCAAAGAGAACTTGAGATTGATAATTTTAGGGCACCTCCTAATGTATTTTTAAATACCACATATCCTTATAAAAATTCAAATATTAGATATCAAGGCAAAGCAAGTCACACAAGTCCATAGTTATCTAGATTGATTTTACAAGTTACAAGATGATCTTGTGCATTAGCTCATGTTGCATATGTGTTGTCATTGATGTCAATAGTGCTATGTCGAGGAAGGTTGGAAGTAGAAGTGATGTTCAAAGATGCCAAAGGATAGTGATGTCTAAGGGAGATTGTTGCAGATTGTTGTGAGACAAAGAAGAGATGAATCAGAGAAGTTGTGAAGTGAAAGGTAAAGTGACGGAAGTAGTGTACTATGTATACTGATTGGATCAGTATCATCTGTACATAGTTGTACCCTATCTTCTGAAGTTCATAGACAAAGGTTGTGCCAACATGAAGATTCTTGTTTTGTTGAAAAGAGTTATGTTTGTTGTTGTATGATGTCAATATAATCTCTAGTGTGGTGAATTTTGTATTCAATGTATCCTATGGAAAAACACTACTTTAGTTTTGAAAGAAAGTTTCAGAAAGTCCAAGGCACTAGAAATTCCATAGAAGAAGCTCAAGAGAATGCTCTGCATTCCTCTACATTTAAAGGTATGGCCTTGCAGTTTAGAATGTAGAAAGAGACACGTGTGAAGAAGGTATGTTCTTGATTTACGGGCATAGAAGTTACCGGATAAGATTTCAAAACTTGCAAATTAGAGGCAGTGGCTCTGTGATGGTGCAGTCAGGAAGAGTTAGAGAACTACTCCACATTTCTCTACATTTGAAGTTGTGGTCATGTAATTTGAAGGATAGATGGATATAGATGAGAAGATTGATATATTCAAGTTTAAAATGATAAGTTGTACTATAGAGGTTATCTGGAGTCAATAGATAAAAGACAAATTTTGTTGCTGATTAGGGTTGTTTGGATGACAAAACAAAAGCCATTGTATTTCACCGCATTTTATCATTCAACTTTGTTGTTTGGAGGATGTGTTTAATTAGTCTATATGTTTGTCCATTTCAAGTTTTAGGTGTTGAAGTGCACCACATGTTGGTTTTTCAATGCTCTATCTCAAGACTGTGTATTCAATGTTTGTAAGTGATGCCAGGTTCAATATCTATTTTGTTTACACCAGAAAGTAGACATATGTTTCAGAGGAAGGAATGTTTGAGAAGGTTTGTACAAGTCTTATGTTTCTTTTGAAGTGATCCACATGGTGCTAATTGATATCTATAGCACCGTTTTAGGACTGGAGCTATTTTGTAGAAGGATAAGTGTTTGCTAGGCCGACTTGATGAGTTTTGATGATTCCACCACATGTTTCAATGTGTGCACCAACTTTGAAGAATGTGTTAAGGAAGAATAGGTCCTAGTTATCACTTGGCTTGAACCACATTGGATTTCTACATCATTTGGAAGCCAACTTGGTGTGGTTGTTGCATGTTTCATGTTTACACATTTCATCTTAGCCAACGTAGGAGAAAGATATTGAAGTTTGTAGATGGTATAAATGAAAGATCTTGTTTGGTGTGAAAAGTAAGAGTGTGTGAGAGTATGTGAGGTCATGTGTGTGAGTGTGGAAGTGAGTGATTGTATATGTGAAGGTGTGTTGAAGGTAGAAATGTTTTTTGTTTACAGGAAGTGAAGATTTGAGTCAAAGTGAAGTGTCCAGATGTGTTTGGTCAATGGATTTTGTCAAGTGTGATGTACAGAGGTTGTAGCCTCATTCTGTAAGTGCTATTGTATTGTACCTTAGGGAGTTGCAACTTCCTTTGGGTTGTATCCCATAAATAATATTATAATCTTGTTTTTACTTATGAGGTTGGAATTGGATAGTAGTTCCAAGAAGCTTGCTCACCGTACTTTTTCCCTTCTAGGGTTTTCCATGTAAATCTAGTATTATGTTTGTGTGCTCATGTGATGTGCTTTAATTTACTTAATTTTCTTTATCATCTGTCTAAGGTAGTAAAAAGATTTGGTTGACAAATATAACTTAGATTAAGTTTTGGCATATATTGATTCACCCCCTTCTTAATATATTAGTTTGTTTTAACAATTGGTATCAGAGATGAGTTCCTTAGTGCAACATAATAGCTAAAGGTAGATCTTGGGGTAGAACACATGGCTCAGAAGGAGTCCTCTTCTAATGTTATGATATTTGATGGAAATAACTAAGATTTCTGGAGTGTAAGGATGGAAGCCTATCTTACCTTGCTAGGGTATGATGTTTGGAGGGTTGCCATGGATGATTATGTTGAACCTAGAGTCATCCTATTTCAGATCCAGATGTGAAGAAGGCTCATGAAAACAATGCCAAAGCCAATAATACCATCTTAAGTGGTTTGAATAGTTTAGAGTTAGTCAAGGTTGTGCAATGCAAGATAACAAAGAATATATGGAAGAAGATCAAAGATCTCTATTAAGAAAATGACATTGTAAAGGAAGCAAAGTTACAATATTACAAAATAGTGTTTGAGAATCTAAGGTTGAAAGAAGAGGAAAACATTACTGGCTATTTGCTCCGAGTAGATGACGTAGTCAATGGAATCAGGAGTCTAGGTGAAGATGTAGTTGACTTAATAGCTATGAAGAAAGTCCTAAGAACTCTCCCTCACAAATTAAATTCAAAAGTTTCTACAATTAAAGGAGCCAAAGATCTAAATAAAATCACCATGGAAGAGTTGTTTGGGTCCCTCATTGCCCATGAGATAAGAAATGAAGTTATAGGTTCATGCCAAAGAGAATATGCTTTCAAGCCTGTGAGGAATGAAGGAACATATGATGTATGCAATGAAGTTGAGGAAGAATAAGTAATCTTTGTGAGAAATATGAAAAGGGGATTAGACAAGTATAAAGGTAAGCAAATTTCAAAAAATTTAAATGTGGAAGAGTTGGTCATTATGCTTCTAAATGTCCTTTTGGAGAAAATGAGAATAGTAGCAAGGGTTTCAAGAGAATTTTTTTTAAAAGAAACCTTCTTTCAAAAGAATATCACAGATTTGAAGAAGTAGATCACTACTCATCTAATGAGGAAAGAGGAGAATCTCTTATCATGGCCATGATGATCTTAGATTGTTCAAAAAAGACTGCAGATGAAAAAGAATATGAAGTTGATTTTGAAGGTGAACTTGTTTCTACTCTTGAAGACTTAGATTATGCAAGGAAATAGAATCAAGAACAAAGAGCTCTGAGTGAAGCTAAGACAAAAGAATGTACAAGGATTGAGAACGAAATTTTGTCACTTAGAAAGGAGTTGGAAAAGACAAATCTTGGAAGTTTGGATGATGCTAAAGGTGTAGATCTCTTTATACCTCAAGGAAGATCTCTTAATGCGAGACATTCCTCCATGAATAGGTTCAATCATGCTTTCTTTGGTTATTGCTTTATTTGCAGAAATTTTTTTCATAAGGCTATAGATTGCAAGTCTAAAATGAATAGAAGAAATCTTGTAAGTAGAAATTCTCTTGCTTCACTAGTGGATGTCAATGTGGTATGTCAAATTTGCAACAAGATTGGACATATAGAAAGATATCACAAGAGTGGATTAGTGAAATCAAAATATTAGTTGACAGATGTTACTAAGCAAGCAATGGAAAGTGATTCTTCCAAAAGATAGGAGACACAAAATATAGTTAAAAATTAAATGATTGTCCTAACAACAATTCATGCTCAAGGGAGAACAAAGCTCTGGGTAATAGACAATGGATGTACAAGTCACATGACAGGTGATAAGAGAAAATTCATCAATTTTATCAAGTGGAATGGTGTATGAGTTAGATTTGGAGACAACTCATCTATAAAGATCATTGGAAAAAGGCACCATAAGTATTAATGGTAAATCTAAAACACATGATGTTTTTTATGTAGAAGGTCTCAAGTATATTCTTCTTAGTGTAAGTTAAATGTGTAGCAAAGGATACAATCTCATATTTCATGATCAAGGTTGTAAAATCAGAAGACCAAAGTCTGGTAAATTGGTGGTAGAAGGATCTAGGATAGAGAGTAACTTGTATAACCTAAAGGGAGTTAATGGAATTACTTGTCTTCTAGGACAAACAAATGAATGCTGGCTATGGATGAAAAGGATGGGGCACATCAATTTTGACAACCTTGTGAAGATCAACTCCATGCAATTCGTATGAGACATGCCAAAGATCATCAATCCTACAAGCACCATATGGAAGGAATGTCAAATTGGGAAGCATACAAGGATAAGTTTTAAGTCCAAGGAGTGTTCTTCTACAAGGATTTTAGAACTGGTTAATACAGACTTGTGCAGACCTACTAGGGTAAAAACTCTACAAGGTGAGAGGTATTTTATGTTTCTCATTGATGATTTCTCTAGAATGATGGGCTACATTTTTAAAAGAAAAATTAGAAGCTTATAGCAGGTTTAAGATCTTCAAGTCTATGGTTGAAAATGAAATGAATGCTAGAATAAAGTGTTTAAGGTCTGATAGAGGTGGTGAGTTCACATCAAATGAGGTTGACAATTTTTGTGAAGAACATGGAATGAAGAGGCACTATTCTATTGCTAGAACCCCTCAGCAAAATGGTGTTGCAGAAAGGAAGAAGAGAACTATTCAAGAGATGGCTAGAACATTGATGAATGAAGCTAAGTTTCTTGATGTATATTGGAAGGAAGCAATTCATACTATTGTCTAAATTTTAATAGAGGACAAATAAGAAGACACAACACCAAGACACCTTATGAGCTCTAGAATGGAAGACCAACATCAATCAAGTATTTACGAGTTTTTTGAAGCAAATACTACATCAAAAGAGATGAAGAAGGTCTAGGAAAATTTGAATCAAGGGTAGATGAAGGAGTTTTCCTTGGATACTCAACTACCAACAAAGCGTACAAATTCTACAACAAAAGACAAAGGCAAATAGTTGAGAGTACAAATGTTAAAGTGGATCAAGAGTCATATCAAATCATAGATGAGCAAGAAGACTGTTGGGTAGATGAACCTGCCTGCACAAAAGAAGAAGTAGTTGAAGAAAAGGAAGAAACTTAAGTGAAGACCACCAAGACCCCTCCCAAGTATGTTTAGAATAATATCATTGGAGATAGGAATAAAGGAGTGCAAACAAGAAGAAGATTTGTAAGAACAAACTAACAGGTAAACTTTTCTTTATTATAAAGAGTAGATCCTAAAACCTTTGATGAGGCTAGCAACGATGAAGGATGGTTAGAAGATATGGAAGAAGAACTAAATTAAATAGAGAATAATTAGACTTGGGAGTTGGTGTAAGGTCTACAGACAAGAATGTGATATGTACAAAATGGGTATTTAGGAACAAATTGAATGAAGATGGAGAAATTGTCAAGAATAAATCAAGGCTAATTTACAAAGGTTATTCACAAGTTGAAGGTGTTGACTATGGGGAGACATCTATTCCAGTGGCAAGAATGGAAGCAATTAGAATGATTCTTCCATTTGCAGTGCACAAGGGATTTAATGTATATCAGATGGATGTGAAATATACCTTTCTAAATGGTGACTTAGAAGAAGAAGTCTACATAAATTAGCCTAATGTATTTTAGTTATTAGAAGACCCAAACATGGTATGTAGACTTAAGAAGGATCTGTATGGTCTCAAACAAGCCCTAGGGATTTCTATGCAAGGTTGGATAAGTACTTACTTCAATAGAGTTTCAAGAAAGGTAATACAAATAGTAATCTTTACATCAAAATAGAAGGTGAACAAATTCTAATTGTTGCAGTGTATGTTGATAATATAATCTATTGTGGCTATGATGATATGTGTAAGAAGTTTGTAGAAGAGATGCATAAATAATTTGAAATGTCTATGTTAGGTGAGCTATCATTCTTTCTTGGACTCCATATTACTCAATCAGATAATGGCATCTTTATCTCTCAAGAAAAGTATGTCAATGGAAGATTGGAAACCAATGAGTACTCCTATGGTAATAGGTTGCCATTTGAGTAAAGATGATGAGTCACCTAAAGCTGATTAGACTTTATATAGGTCTATGATTGGGGACCTACTATACCTATCAACATCAAGGCCTGACATAATGCAAGATGTGTGTTTGGTTGCAAGGTTTCAAGAAGAGCCTAAAGAAACACATGTGAAGGTAGTCAAAAGAATTTTTAGATATTTGAAGCACTCTGAAACATGGGTTGTGGTATCAAAAAAGTGATGAGGTTTCCCTGAGTGCTTATACTAATGCAGATTGGGCTGGTAGTGTTAATGATAGAAGAAGCACTAGTGGAGGAGCTTTCTTTTAGGGAGATAGGTTGGTCTCATGGATTAGTAAGAAGTAGGACTCAATGTCCTTATCAACAATAGAGGCAGAGTATATTGTTGCCGCAACCTACTGCACTCAAGTACTATGGATGAAGAAAACTTTGAAGGATATCAAGGTAGTATATGATGAGCTCATTCCTATTCTTTTTGACAATACAAGTGCTATCAATATTTCAAACAATCCAATGATGCATTCTAGAACCAAGCACATATCTATCAGGTATCACTTTTTGAGAGATAAGGTTCTAAATCAAGAAGTTAGATTGGAGTATGTGCTTACCAAGGATTAGGTTACAGACATCTTTACAAAGGAACTTTCTAAGGACACATTTGAGTAGCTTAGAAAGAAGTTAGGGGTTGCTGCTCCTCCTAACTAGATGCATAAATGGTGCATCTATCCAAGGGGAGCAAGTAGGAAAGAGGCTATGAAGGATAACAAGGATTGATTACTCAGGGGGACTTGATAGATAAGAAGCAAAGAAACAAGATAAAAAAAAATGCAAATAGGGGGAGCTAAAGGAAGATTAGTTCAGAGGAAGACCACTGGCCCTTTTTCCTTGATGTCAAAGAGGGGGAAATTTGTATATTAGGTAAAGTGTTTCCATCAATGCCAAAGGGGGAGATTGTTGCATATGTGTTGTCATTGATGCCAACAATGCTATGTTCAGGAAGGTTGGAAGTGAAAGTGATGTATAAGGGAGATTGTTGCAGATTGTTGAGATAAAGAAGACAAAGAAGAGATGAATAATAGAAGTTGTGAAGTGAAGGGTAAAGTGTTAGAAGTCATGTACTATGCATACTAATTGGACCAATATCATCTATACATAGTGGTACCCGATCCTCTAAACTTCATAGAAAAAGGTTGTGCTAACATGAAGATTCTTGTTTTGTTGAAATGAGTTGTGTTTATTGTTGTATGATGTTGTGAATAAAGTCTCTGGTGTGGTGAATGCTGTATTCATTATTTCTTGAGGAAAAACATTGCTTTACTTTTGAAGGAAAATTTCATAAAGTCCAAGACACTGGAAGTTGCACAAAATAAGCTTTGGAGAATGCTCTGTATTCCTCTGCATTTGAAGTTATGGCCTTATGGTTTAGAATTTTGATAGAGACATGCACGTGAAGAAGGCATGTTCCTTATTTAAAGGCATAGAAGTTACCGTAGAATATTTTAGAACTTTCAGAGTCTAGAGATAGTGGTTCTATGATGGTACAGTCAGGAAGAGTCAGAGAACTACTCCACATTTCTCTACATTTGAACTTGTTGTCATGCAGTTTGAAGGATAGCTTGATATAGATGAGAAGATTGGTATATTCAAGTTTTAGATGATAATTTGTACTGTAGACATTCTTCAAAGTGAACAGAACAAAGATAAATCTTGTTGTTGATTAGGGTTGTCTCAAGGAGAAAGCAAAATCCACCACATTTCATTCTATTTTATCATTTGGATTTGTTGTTTGGAGAGTGTGTTTAGTTAGTCTATATGTTTGTTCATTTAAAGTTTCAGGTGCTAAAGTGCACTACAAGTTGGTTTTTCAATGCTCTATCTCAAGACTACGTATTCCATGTTTGTAAGTGATGCCAGGTTCAATATCTATTTTGTTTGTGCCAGAAAGTAGACATATATTTTAGAGGAAGGAATGTTTGAGAAGGTTTGTACAAGTCTTATGTTTTTGGTGAAGTGATCCACATGGTGCTAATTGATCTCTCTGGTACCACATTAGGTATGGAGCTAGTTTATGGAAGGATAAGTGTTTGTTGGGCCAACTTGATGAGTTTGGATGATCCCACCAGATGTTTGGATGTGTGTGCCATCTTGGAAGAATGTGTTAAGGAAGAATAGGTCCTAGTTATCACTTAGCTTGAACTGCATTAGATTTCTATGTCATTTGGAAGTCAGCTTGGTGTGACCGTTGCACATTTCATGTTTACATGTTTCATCTTGTAGGAGAAATATTTTCAAGTATGCAGAAGGTATAAATAAAAGATCTTGTTTGGTATGAAAACTAAGAGTAGATGAGAGTGTGTGAGGTCATGTGTGTGACTGTGGAAGTGAGTGAGTGTGTATGTCAAGGTGTGTTGAAGACAACAATGTTTGACATGCAGAGGAAGTGAAGGTTTGAGTTAGAGTGAAGTGTACGGAGGTGTTTGATCAGTGGATTTTGTCAAGTGTGATGTACAAAGGTTGTAGCCTCATTCTGTAAGTGTTGTATTGTATCTCAAGGAGTTGCAACTTCCTTTGGGTTGTAGCCCATTTAAATAATATTGTAATCTTCTTTTTACTTGTGAGGTTGGATTTGGATGGTAGTTCCAAGAAGCTTGCTCATCATGGTTTTTCCCTTATAGGGTTTTCCACATAAATATGGTATTATATTTATGCACTCATGTGTTGTGCTTTGATTTACCTAATTTTCTTTATCATTTGTTTAAGGTAGTAAAATGATTTGGTTGACAAAGATAACTTGGATTAAGTTTTGGCATATACTGATTCACACCCCCTCTCAGTATATCAATATGTTCTAATAGTTCATTCCTAAGGTGCTTATGTTTGACCTTAAGAGACATAGAATCAACCCACATAGAATTACATGTCTATTCAGAACTTGAGCTAGTGATCAAACTACAAGTAGTGATTTCCTATTCCTAGACAACCAAATTTGACATGACATCAACACTTATTTTGCATTAGAATTTTTAAAAGTAAGTGCTCCATGCCTTCTCATTTAATTTTTTAATATTTGGTACATATTTATTAATTTCAAACTCGTATGATTTACTAGTAAATAAATTATACTTCATTATTTACATTATTTGAATTGAATTTAAAGAAAAATATAAAATCCAAATAAAATTTAGTCTAATAAGTCACTCAAACTCATGTTGACCTTATTTTAAAATAATAATATATATAATTTTTTTGTTTGATGTTAAATCAACCAAGCTCTACCGAGGAAATTAATATAATGCAATTATGCAAGTATACTAATGTGTTCAACAAATATCAACTTGGACTTTAAATTAATAAAAAATAAAATAAAGATATCTCTAGTTTGCTCAAGTTGGAGTGGAAATAAATTGAAATCAAATTTGTTGTAGTTAATATGTCATTTACATTACTTTTAATTATATTAAATTTATTTTAAGTGCTACATGAAAAATATTTAGGATTTGAGCATGGATTTATATTTTTATATGAAATAAAACAATTTCTTAATGAGTAAATTATAGGAAATATTACATGACTGATACTTGGGTTTTTCTATACTCACTGCAATGAGATTGAACATTTGAGCTATTGCATCAAATTATCTTCAAAGTGATAAATGGGGACAACATCCTTTCAAGTTGGCAATGCCTAATTTTAGTTGGGATTTTGTCTTAGTAATAAGTTCTACTACATTCATTGCAATTTTTTCCAACAGCTTCCTTTGGACTGTGCAATACATAAAATAAAATCTTCACTTAAGATTATTTGTAATATTTAATTTCATGTGAATATAAATGTCCAAAAAAGACCAAACGTGATCAATGATAGCCAAATTAATTATTTTTAATCAAATAAGGAGATGTTTTTTGTTCTTTTAAGTTTGTTGAAGTTGTGTTTGTACGTTTTATTTCTTTTTGTTTTTCATTGTATTTTTTAATTAAATAAACCATTTTGAACTTTTGGTAACATTAATATTATTATTTTATCATAAGACAACTAAAAAATATAAATAAAGTAATTACTAATGTCAATATCACCAAAGTAATTTTAGTTAAAATTTGAATAACTAGTAAAAGCACCAAAGGTGCTATCAAATGGCTGATAGGCACAAATATTTGTAGGCCTATCACTAAATAATATACTTATTGTTTGTGTGAAGCATGGGTTTGAACTTTGACATTGACTTATATTTGTTTCACTTTGTATGTTTAAAATTGAATTGACTTTGTCAGTCTCATTTGATATAATTATTATTTGTGTGAAGCATGGGTTTGAACTTTGACATTTACTTATATGTGTTTCACTTTGTATGTTTAAAATTGAATTTCTTTTATTTGCATTTATTGTTTTTATGAAGTGTGTACTTGTGCTTTGGCATTTACTTTGTGTGTGTGTGTTTAAATTTTGACATCAATTCATTATTTGTTTGAAGTATCTTTGAACTTTGTTTGTTTAGTGTATATTTCACTTTTGCATCTACTACTTGTTTGTTTGAAGTGTTTTTTATGTTTAGCCATTACTTTGTGTACACTTATTGTTTGAAATTTTGAAATTCACTTTCTATGTGTGTTTGAACTTTGGCATTCACTTATTTATTTGAACTTTGGAGTTAACATTTTTTTAGTATGTACACTTTGGCATTCACTTATTGTTTATGTCAAGTTTGTGTTTGAACTTTGGCATTCACAATGTACACACATGTGTGAATGAACTTTGACATTCATTGTGTGTGTGTGTGAATAAACTTTGGCACTCATTGTGTACTTGTTTGAAAGTTAACTTTGGCATTCACTTCATGGGAAGTGTGTGCATGTCTGATTGAAAGTTAACTTTGTCATTCCATTTGTGTGAAGTGTGTGATGTGTATTTGAATTAACTTTGGCATTCATTTTTTTTGTGTGTATGAATGTACTTCAATAATTATTTTGTGTGGAGTGTATGTACAAAAACAATTTCAAACTTTAATGATGTTAACTTTGTGGATGTATGCATTTGGATGGACTTTAATTTCAACGTGTGTCTGTAGGAGGGGAGAGTAAGGGGGGCTGAAAGTGAACTTTGATGGTATTTTTGTGTGCATGTGTTCTTGAGTAAACTTTGGATTTCACTTTGTGTGTGCATGTGTGGTTGGGTTGAAAAGTTACGGTTGAAATTCATTGTGTGTCCATGTGTCTATGAGAATGAACTTTGGCATTCACTTCAAATATCACTTTATGTGAAATGTACTTGTGTAGAGTGTGTCTGTGTATGTATAAAAATAGTTTAGCATTTATTTTGTGTAGAGTGTGTTTAGGTATGTATAAAAATACCTTTATGTTCATAAAATTTATATAAGCTAATCAATGCATGGATTATCTAATACATAACCTTAGACAAAGAGGTAAGGACACATCCCATTACTTTCTCTCTACAACTACTTTCTAGTGTAAAAAAATTATTAAGATATAGGGGAGAATGTGTAAGATTTCTAGGATCCTAGCACAAATATTTATAGGCCTATCCCTAAATAGTATATAAATTTATATTTTTACTGGAAAGTCATTGAATTAGTAATGTAGTAATTTAAAATTATAAGCCATTTCAAAACTCTATAAATATATGCAGATCTACAAAAGAAGATATGAAATAATATGTCATGAGAAAAAAATATCTATGAGACATCTTGCTACAAATAATTATTTAGTATATTTTAATAGTAAGTTTTTAATAAAAGTATGCCATTAGATAGTTTTCTTTAATCACCCTCTTAATTTAAAAACAAGTATTATCCTCAAACTTCAAGACATGAACTTATTATGGAGTAGCAATGTGATTTAGCAAAGGTAAAATTGAGTACAAACCTCTAAGACCAAAAATAAACTAAAATTGAGGGCACAAAAATAAGAAAGATCAATATCTATCAAAATAGATTTGAGTGCACCAATTGAAAAAATATATTTTGAACCATACAATGCAGTGCAAGATGATATTACTTTCACATATATTGAAAAGATCAATGTCTATGTGGTTCATCAAGGATCAATTAAAAACTATCAACATCTACACACTGTGTTTCATCATAGATAACCATAAATTCAAACAAACATACACATTTCAAACCACCTAATGTAGTCATCAAAGATAGATTGTATGTAAAGAAATTTAAAAATTAAAAATACCAACTTCATTTAGGAAAGGAAATATCATGATTGGGGCCTTATCTAACTTCATTTTTAAGGGGTTAGAAGATTCAAGGCTAGGTTGGTACAATATGACTATGGGACCACTAATTTGTATGACTTGTTATGACTTTCACATGAGACAAATACCTATTGAACATCATGTGAATCTCACTTTCTTCTGATCTGTAAGTGTTTTATTCAACTACAAGACAACATAGAACTATGATCAATATTAAATTATAGGTTATACTATTAGTTGGGTATTTAAAATAGTACTTATATGATACTAGATACCTTAACTATATTGGAGCTCATGGGACTTAAGGTAATACTTAGGACATAATAGAATTCATTGAGTGAATCATAATACCATAAATGGTCTTTGAATCCTTAAATAACAAAGAGAGAAAATCTATTCTAAGCTCTCCAATTTCAACAGTTTCTTCAACTTACACTATATTGTCATCAAGAAGGAAAAATGGAAATTTCATAGTGATTCTTGTTTCCAATACCAACATTACTTAATGGTTATTAAATTTCATATTTATTTTCCTTTTGATGGTCATTTGATTTTTTTTTCCCAATGTGATTGTATTCAACAAATTACAAATGCGTTTCTTCAATTTGCATTATATTGTCATCAACAAGTCAAGAATGAAATTTGATAGCTAAAATTTGAAACTAACTAGGTAACTTTTGTATAAACTTCATAGCAAAGAGAAATCTAATTATGAGAATTAAAGCATGGTAAAGAGGATGTATTGCTTTTCAGTGGTGGAAGTGACATATAATAATTTGTTAACTCTACAAACAAATAATTATGCATTTTTTGGACTTCCTTGTGGCCACTAAACAATATATCCCAATGTAAAATTTGATTGAGTGGAATTCTTTTAATTGTAACTACTATACTAACATATATATGGACAAGACTATGGTGATCTATATGCATAAGAATGAAAGGCTTTGCAATCACCAAAATACCCACGAATAGAATATTTTATACAGTTCTACAACCAACATTCTACCTAACACAAGAAACAATACTCCCATCTGCACATGCTGAGATGAGATCAATCTCACAAATCTTGTGAGGATGTCTTTGCTCCACTGCGAAGATGCTTCCAACATAAATAGGAACTCCAAATTTCCTAGGTTCTTGAGTACATGAAATGTTTTCAATGGTACTTACTACACCAACAAATGTCTTGCTATTGTGTAGGGTATTATTTTCTCTAGAGATTCTTTCTACCAACATTGAAGATTCAGTAACAACAAGAGGCCACCATATTTATCTTCTCTATTTTCTTAACAACCTTCAGTGCAGCTTATGTTCTTGATCAAAAACATGTCGTAGTATTCTAAAATAGTTTCAAGAATCATAATCTTTAAGTACATATCCATCAAAACCATATGCATGTGGATCACTTAGGGTTTTAAGTGGATGGGGGGAATTCAAAAATGTCATTTGAGCAGCTTGCACTTGTACTTACCTTGATGGCTCATTGTCACTTTCATTGTTCAAGATGTGATGAAAAATGTAGAAGCCACTACCAAAAGGAAGTAAATGGTGAGAAGGAGAATCTTGGCCATCAAGTTGTAAAATTAGTAACTATCCATTGGGGCATACAAAAGTCTCTGCATAAAAAAATGAAACCAGAATTTGTGATTATGAAGCTCTTTGCTTGGAATATACAGAATACTATTTGAAACACTATTAGAAATAGAGAGTGCCAATACCAGATTGTCTAGGAAGGGATGATTGCAAAAGTTGGCATGTAATCTCTTTAAAATCTCTACAACATGATTACAATAATGGCATGAGAATGCTCTAGGCACAATATCCATGTGCATCATTACTGATTGTATGTGACTTGTAGGGAGGCCTAGTTTTTTAAGTAGATAATCACCCCCACACATTATACATGGTGATCTAAATGTTATAACTAGCAACAAAAAAGACTCAGTAACTAGTCCTCTTATCAAAAGCATTAAATTTGGCAACACAAAAAGACTTCCTCCAATGGAATGACTTGTAAAGCAAAAGCTTGCAGCATCCTTTCCATGTGTTTTTAGATGATAATGAACCTCAAGGAATATTTTTTAGTATATACCCTTAGTTTCTTCATATATTCCTTTGTGTACAAGAACTTCCAACCCCTGCATATTAATAATCCAAAATCTAGCTGTTAGTTTTCAATCCTCACGTAGATATATATATATTAAATTTTGTTCATATAAAAATTGTTACAAACATTTAGTTCCCATTTAAAATGTTTTCAACGCATCATATGTATCTCCTAAAACACTAAATAGGGTATTGAGACAATGTACCCACATTTATTAGTTTAGTCATTTCTTCTATGCATGTAGCAGTAAAATGTTTACAAGGCTTAAAGATTCTTGCACACATGTATATACAAGATTTCTTATGTATGGTTATGGATTCTCAACCAAAAGACCAAACTCAAGTATATATATAAGCAAAGATTACATTAGTGTTTGAACATATCTAATTATGCATTCAATCATAGTTACCAAGTTCAAAAATTCAATTCATTCAAGAGGTCAAAAGCATTTGGAAACATGAACTATTCAAAAATTTGCTAGAGGAATTGGAAAGGAATTGAAAGGTCTGGACCTAATTGGAAAAATCTGAGTGGTCCAAAAATCTAGATCCCATAGAGAAATTTTAAAAAATTCAACATATTAAAGCATACAATGTAGTTCATTTGAGACAAAATTCCCACAAAGAATTTTAGAAACCAAAAAGATCTAGATCTTGTTCATCAACAATAAAACTCTATACATAGAGTTTGGAAAAAACTGCATTGGCATCCCAATTTTTTTTTTATGGCTTCCCTTGTTATAATCTCTATAAGATCAAACCATCATTTCACCTAAAAATTAAAAACTAAAACAACATGATCTTTATTTGAAAACCCTTTTATCTAAATAATTAAGGGAATAGTTCTGTATGTTAAAAAACTCAAGGAGGCAATGTAAATATCTTGCATTCAAATAAATTTTGGCATATTAAAAAAAAAGTAATGGGTTTTCATTTTTTCTATGGTTAATGAAATTGCAGCAAACAAAATTTAGTTTTTGTGCAAGCAAAATAAACAACTAATGCAAATAACTTTTAAAAAGTAAGATTTCCTCAACAGACTTGGATCGATTCCTTGAAAGGCGAGTCTTTTGTTTTTGTTCGCACTCCCCACTCACATCAAATCTTGTAATTTGATATCCTGACCTAACTTATTTTCTTTCAACCATTTTTCCTTTCGTTAGAAAATAAAATAAAATAGAAATCCCAGAGTAGGGGGTTTTCTAACTCAAAATTTTTAACTGCAAGTGCAATACTAAATCTGCAAAAAAGATTCAACTACAACTTAAAAAAGAAACTTCTATTTTTCCTTTACCAGTCGTAGTCCATGAGCAGGAGACAACAACTAATAAATATTGTAGAACCTTGGGTGGAGACTTTAGCTTTCAGAGAGAAAACTCACGGAACCCAAACAACAACCTTCATGGATTGGAGACCCAGAACTTAAGCCATGACCCCCTCTATTAACAATACCACCAAATCGGTGACCAAAACAATGAGCGACAGTCAGATTCAGGAGCGACGTTCTAGGCAAAAAAAACAATAGCAGGTTCAAATTATTGATAGGCTACAGGCCTTCAATACCTCTTGTCCTATTTTGCAAGGCCACAGGTCATCCACAAGGCAAATTTGAGTGCCTTTCTTTGCAGGGTTGAAATAACACACCTAGCCACACCTTGGAAAGGCTTCAATCACCTCAACCAAAGCCTTCAATCACAGTCTTCACATCATCAAATCCAAGTTCAAATCATGAATCAGAGATGAATAATGGCGGCAGCTAGCTCAAAAATAAATAGAACTACCCCTTGATTCATAGTGAAGACTGCAATCTTTGAATACCAACAACCAAGAGTGGAGACATCAAGGAGTAGGCATTAAAAGAAAGCTAATGAAAATAACACAAATCTTGCGAAAGATGGGGAGATAAAAGGTGGAGAGGGCAAGAAGTTGAATTGAGAAGCTAAAAAGAATGAAACAGTCACCACTTGTTCTTCATGACATAATTTTATTTATTCATTTTTATTTATTTTGGAAAACCAAAAAATTAAAGTTAAAAGATGTGTGCACATATAGAATGGCCTATCAACCAAATTAATTAATAGTTTGACAAATATTAATTAAAAAATTATAATTTAATTAAATATGTGTTTTGGTACATAAAAAGATATAGTAACACAAATTATGCTTAAAACCATAGAACTGAATACAAATTTATTAAATCACTCTCTTGACATTTGAAATATCAAAAGAAATTAACAACCATGATATAAATTTTTTGATATAGACAATGCAAAAAATTATATAATAATCATATATATATATATATATATATATATATATATATATATATATATATATATATATATATATATATGGTATTTTCTTATGTTAATTTATAAAAAGAATTCACTTTAAAGCTAATAGTCATAAATAATTTTCTTTAGGACTATTTGCTAAGTGATGGTTCAAAAATAAAATTACTACATACTTAAAACCCCACCCCACCCCAATTTCAACAAATTTCCCTTAATAGTGGGTGACAATGAGAGGGGATAGGTTTTTTGAACTAGGTGTGAGTGGGAAGGACTAAAAAGGAGTGGAGGATAATGATGATGAAGAAAATGGGGACAAATGCTATGGTGAGGCAAAGGATTGGTGTTACATATTGGGTGAGGAGGAATATGAACGTCTTTTGAACCTTTGGTTGGAGGCCCAATAGATTGTGATTGTCTATAGAGACTCTTCTACTTCTCTCAATCACTAATCCCTATTTTTGTGAAGGTTGGGATCTCTCCATGCAAGGGTCTTCACAAAGGTTTCTTGTTGTAGGATAAACAGTGGTATATTGAGATTGGTGGAGAGCTTGCATTACATTGTCCCTTTTTTGGGTTGTTCAATACGTGTGTTGCAGTCATTCTAGGTGATGGTGGGGCTTCATCATGAATTTTAGGTGTCTATCATGGGATCATGGAAAACTCTATAAGTGTAATTATGGCCTTCAAAGGTGTTGTTGCAACTATTGAGTTTGGTTTGGTGGATGGTCAAAGTTATAAGGTGGTAGGATCTATTATCCCCCACTTAAAAGATGTGCATAGGGAATAGGCTATTGAGGTGGGTTTTTAGAACCCTTCTATTGCTGAGGAGGACCCCATTTGTAGTCATTCTAGGGACTTGCCTAGGGTTGTTGTAGCTCTTTCTCAACCCTTAGTGGAGGGGTTGAATCATTTGATATTTATTCCTAATTTTCTCATTGATAGGTCAACTACTAGGCTTAGGAACTTGATTATTGGGAGGTTTTGTTTAAATAGTTCAAATATCAATGTGCTAAAAAGATAGGCTCTTTGAAGATGAAAACTCAACGGGCAGGCTGAGATTGTTGGTCTACAAAATGGTTTCTTCCCAATATCTTTCACAAGCCCTAAAGATTGCACAAGGACCCTCTTGGAAGACCCTTGGTTTTTTGGTACAATGGTTTATTCCTAAAAATTGGTCACTAGGATTCAACCTTAAGAAACAATGCATCAACAAGTTATTGGTCTAGGTAAGATTGTTGGGGCTTACTTTGGAATTCTAGGATGAGGAGATATTTATGGCCATAACCAATTCATTTGGGTAGTTCATTGTGGTAAATATTGTCACTAGATTCAAGAAATGTTTATTGTTTGCAAGATTTGTGCCTATGTGGATGTTGAAAGGGTGCTCCCTTCTCAAATTACCTTATCCTGTAAGATGGGTAATTGAGTACAATAGATAGTCTTTGAGAATTATTTGGTTGTTTTCCAAAGTTGCCTCAAAGTGGATCATGCAGAAGTAGAATGCCCAAGTGCAATATGAGAAAAATATTCTTTTTGGAGGAAAAGGAGCAAGATTTGTCATCTCAACCTCCCAGTGGTTTGGTGGAAGGCCCCTTGTTGGGTTGTACTAATAATACTTGCAAGACCCTTTTTGAGGATGTGTCAAAGAAGGGAAGAAGGAGGAATGATTTTGAGGTCTATAGAGTTGTGATAAAGACTCCTTCAATTGAGTTGAGAAGAGATAATAGAGAATTGGTGCCAGGAGATAGGACTTCATGTGGCTCTTTGGATCCTCTTGGTTCATCTAATAAAAGGGGATTTATGTGAAAGAATTTCAGCATCAAGGATAAGATGGTTGAGGTTACTCAAAGCTCTTTGGAGTAGTTTAAATTCAAACCACCTTGATTCTTTGTGTTGGTTACTTTTCTGACTTTGTTCTTTGCCCCTTTGTTGGTTGTTGGCTGATGTAGTGTAGTAGTAGTGCTTCTAGTTTCATGTGGTTATTGTTTATTGTTTCACTTGAATTCATTGTTTTATCTTTCTCTATGTACAAGGGTTTGGGCTCTTTCAAAAACTCACAATTTTACCAATATAAAAATTGTATGGGACTCAAAACCTAGTAGACCCAATATTCTCAAGTGTATGGGACTCAAAATTTGATGGTCATATGAGACTCAAATTTTTAGTGTGCTTATGTAATTGGAAAGCTTGAGCATACACACCGTCTTCATGTTTCATTTGAAGCTTAGAAGGTTAAACCCCACAAAATACTAGTATAATGGGAGCACCATTTTTTTAGGATCAAGTTGAGTTTTTTAAAACACCAAATTGACTATAGATAATTAGCAAAAAATAAAAACATGCATAGATGAATATGTCAATCTTGGAATCTATATCCCATGATAGTGAAGGAATATGTCAAATCTTGGAACCAATAAATAATAGAGAGAGGGGAGCAGAACATAGAGCAGGGTGCATTTGTTATTATTGTAAGAAGAGTATGGCAAAGAGAGGAGAAATACACATTCAAGATTTTTTTTGGATATGTAAGAGGGGGACCTCCTCCCCATCAACATAATCCACTTAATCAAACTCATTCAACTTAGAAGCCACCACATGTTAGTTGGGGGATTCAAACTTGGATCTCCATCATGAGAACCTTATGGCCTTACCATTTAAGCACAACCCCTTTCACAATATACATTTGAGATTATTGTAACAATGCCCAAAGGACTGATTATTTCCATGGGTTGAGAGAGAGACAGAACAATGTATTTGGGAAATAAGTATATATATGTATTATAGTTATACAAAAGGTATGTTTTTATTGAAAAGATGTTTTTGAAGAAATTTTGATTCTCTAGTTTGTCATTAATGAATGGGTGTTTTATATATTATATTGGAGCATAATGTCATTTCATTTTTTTAATTATAATGTTTTATATACAATATAAGAAGAAAAAAATATGTATTGAACGAAATATTAAAAAGATATAATATAAAAAGATAAGGAAATATTAAAAATTGATTTAAAAAAATTAAGTAAATTTTATCATTATAAATTTATATTATCGTAATTAAAAAATAGTTTATAATTATATGAATATAAAGGATATAACGGGTTTAATTTTTTTATTTTTCATTTAAAATATAATTATTGTAATATTGTAGAGGAGAAAAATGCTTGGTAATTTATATGAAGAAATTAAGAATATAGGGATTATTAAGGTTTAAGAATGGTTTGATTTGGAACATTAAAAAGGAATTCATCATATTCTTAATTTATATATAGGACACCTACATAGTGATAATATTGCATTTCAATATTGTATATATTAGGGGTAGCATGTACAACCCAAAAGTTATAGAGACCTCACTAAGCTACTAATTCCTCGGTGTTTTTTTTAAAAGTGAATTTGAATATTCACAATTCAATAAATTCTCCTAAGGTATTTCTAAATACTACCTATCCTTGTACAAGTTCAAATATTGGAGATTGAGGCAAAGTAAGTCACAAGTTGATAGTTAAGCAAATCTATTTTGTAAGTTATATGACAATCCTATGCATTAGGCTGTTCTAAGGTACCAAATCTATCATGTAAGTTATAGGACAATCTTGCACATTAGGGAGAGATGTAGATTTGACCCACACAAAATTGCATGGCTTTAAAACCTGAGACAATAATCTGCAAAAAATGATTTTGTTTTCTTAAACAAACTAATTCCACATAACATCAACATTTGTTTTGCATCATAATCCTCAAATTCAAACTTCTTCTCATTTAATTTCAAAATATTTATTACTTGTTCATTAATTTTCTTAAATTAATTATATTTAATTACAAACATTATTCAAATTAAAATTTCAGTTAATCTACATAAAAATTTATTCCCTTACAATAATTAAAGGCAAATAATAAACATCCAAATAAAATTGAATAACAAATTCAATGGCATGTTCATAATATTTTTTTAAAGAAAACCTAAATCAACCAAGTTCCTCCAATGAAATTACTGTAATGTAATTATGCAAGTAATAGATAAAGCGTGTCAAATATCAACCTAGATTTTAGATTTAAAAATGAAAAAAACACATTTCAAGTTTGTTCGGTGGGGTATGTTGGAGTTGAAATCTACACAAAATTTATTGCTGATAATATATATTATGTAATATATAAATGACATTTAAGATTTGAGTATGAATTGATATTGTTGTATGAAATAGAGCCATTTTTATGAGCAAATTATATGAAAAACTATATACGATTGATAATGGTATTATATACTCATCGCAATGAGATTGAATATTTGAGCTGATACATTAAATCATCTTCAACTTTTTTTATTGTGGACAATTTCTTCCATTCAAGTTGTAGCCCTTTGTTTTGGTTAAGATTTGGCTCTATCAATAAGTTCTGCTACTTTCGTGGCAATTTGTTCCAATAGCTCTCCTTGATCCCTATAATACATATAATAAATCTTCTCTTTAAATTACTTGTAGTGTGTGTGAGAGAGAGATTAAAAATGATCAATGATAATAAAATTAATTATATATATTTACATTTAAAAACTATTTTTTTTTCTTTTAAATTTATTGGAGTTTTACTTACACTTTTTATTTCTCTATTTTTTTTCATTATATTTTTCAATTTCATAAACCAAATTTAATTTTTGTACATTAATATTAATATTTTGTTTTAAGACAACTTAAAAAAAAAAAGAATAATTACTTAATGTCACTAAATATTTTTATATTATTAGGATAATTGATTAATTAAATTTTGAGATCTTAATTAAAACATTATTTTTTTCATAAACACAGTACTGATTAAAAATCTAGAATTTAATTATTTTGAAATTATAAACATCCAATAAAATAAATAATATTTAAAATCAAACAACTAGCTAAAACAATATTAAATTACTCTCTTAATATTTAAAATATAAAAATAGAGTCATTAAGGGTGTGTTGTGATTGTTAGAAATGTTGAATGTTACAAATCCACCAAGGTTCAAACCCCCGATGGGTCATTGAGCTTGTAGGCCTTGTGCCTTAGCTAAATTGTTGAGCTTGTGGATTTGGATCACTATGTTAATGCAGGGGCTTATAATACCCAAAAATGGG
Organism: Cunninghamia lanceolata; assembly: GCA_027924645.1. NCBI lineage: Eukaryota > Viridiplantae > Streptophyta > Pinopsida > Cupressales > Cupressaceae > Cunninghamia > Cunninghamia lanceolata. Next base: position 13,284,108 of record BSBN01000068.1, on the reverse strand, counting down.
AATCTAGCTCATGGCTTTGGATCACCTATGTTAATGCAAAGGGTGATAATACCCAAAAATAGGAATCTAGTTCAGGGCTAGGCTAAAAATCCTATTAACCATAACAAAAAATATATAAGAAAAGAATAATCATAATATAGATAAGTAGAAGGTGTCGTTCATTGCGTGGTTCAGTGGTCAAGTCGCTTGGTTGTAGTGGCGGCCATTAGGATTCAAACCACTCCTAGGCCAAAGAGCTCACTATGTAGACAAGTAGAAGGTATTTTCCATAGTGTGTCACTATGTACTTTTATCTCTCATAAGAAAGAATGGTCCACTTAGCACTCATTGCATCTAGGTGATGCTCGTAGGGGTGAAGCATAGGGGTTTTAATCTTGGGGCAAACTCCATAGTTAAGCACACTTGAGTCAGAGTAGTATTGGGATGGGTGACTTTCGAGGAAATCCCAAAGCTTCACCTCTGTAAGCATCACTTATATGTAATGAGTGTTAAGTGAACCATTTATTCTAGTGAGAAATAGATTCGTGTGAACCATTACTTATAAAATATAAATATCATAATCTTAATATAATTTATTTTAATTGTATATATATATATAGTTTAAGGTAACATAAATAATGTTTTCTTTAAAATAATTAGGTGATAAAAAAATAGAAACAAACAGAAAAGAAAGAAAGAAAGAGAAAAAAAGATAAAGAGAAAGGAGTAATCTTACCTTGTAAAAATATAGCCCTTTATATATGAAACTACATAAAGAGCCGTCTGCCATTCCTCAAGTGTATGGGGCTTAAAATTTCCAGTCTGCTTATGCATTCGAAATGCTTGAGCATACACGCTGTCTTGACCTTTCACTCGAAGCTCAGAAGGCTGAACCCCACAAAATATTGGTATGATTGGAGCCCCAGTTCTGAGGATCAGCGTGAGCTCTTTCAAACACCAAACTGACTATGCATAATTAGCAGAAAAAATAACAAGATGCACAGATGCTGAGTGAATAGCGTCCTCTATTGATCGAGGTATGTTGTCTGTAACGCCCGCCTTGTACACCTTAAAGAAATACACTCTTATGCTATATGAAACAGGAAATTTTTTTTTAAATGCTTAAGATAACAAAGTAATGTTAACATAACTAACTACAACATATTCTCGAAGGATACAAGGCTGCATTACTTTACAAACCAACTAACATAATTTAACATTCATCAGTAACTGATCCAAATCCAATGCATAATTGAATAACTAAATTCATATTCATTACATATCGTCAGATAATACAATCTACATGATCAAAAAACATAACTGAAATGCTTTCATAAGTACATCATTACATTATGAATGATCAGTTACACAAATCTGGTACAAAATTACACATACATCTTCATCATTGGTACAAGTACAATTGGAACAAATCCTTTTCTGCATATGATCTTGACAAGAATAACCAATCGATAAAATAGCTCTTCCACCCGACCATGTGGAACCCTAAGGTCCACCCCCCGAGCTAGGAGTTAACATGAGGTCCCAAACAATAACAGTCAGGTAGACAAAAGACAAACAAGAACAAAGGACGACCAAACGCCAATACAACACATGGCAATAACATAAACAACACAACACAACTTAACTGAACTGAACTTCCAGAGGCAACACATAACGAATGGGGAGAGTACAGCTAGGGAATGCTAGGCTGCAGTAGGGAGAAGTGTCATCACATGGCTTGTCACGGGTTGTCCTGGTAAGCCTTCCTAGGTCCCAGCCCCCTATCTTGGGCTGTCCTGGTAGCCTCTCCCGACTCCCGGCCCCCATACAACGCTCATGCAGAAATCAACATACCTTTCATGAGGACAAGGTAGTTGATCTTGCCATTCTAGGCCTTCTCATCTCATCTCAAGCCTAAACAAGCACTTGAGCCATGAGTGAGGCATCCACTTATCTTGTTTAATGTGTTTAACTAACCAACCCCCCTAATTCATTATTTAGGTTATCACTGAGTTATCAAACTCCCACATGGGTTGTCCTGGACGCCACTTTTGGGCTCCAGCCCCCATTGAGAGCCACTCCCCTACCTGCATCTAGAAGACCCTACTCAACAAACATAGCAAACATCATCATGACGACGATGATACATAAACCATGCAAGGCATCAACCATCTTGCATAACCATAATTCTGATATGAACATATACATGTAATAATGCAAGGCATTCACCTTCTTGCATATCATCTCAATTACAAGGACATACTCTTAATACATTTTCCATGGCTTCCAATGAAGTAACTCATAAGAAAAATACTTTTTCATGAATACCAACGTCTCCCCATTGTCTAATCCAACACAACATCCCAAACAAATAAATAAATAAATCACAACATTCATGAAGAGCCTTTCTACACATCAAGATGCATTCAAAATATTTACATTCTTCCATTACACCATAACTAAATTCCTTATACATGACAAAAGGTGACATGACTTCAATAATTCAGTACACTTATCATCACATTACATGAAGTCGAAACACAACAACCTTGGCCTCTGGAAATGAACCCTTGACAACTTATACTTTGACCATTTCATACAATATCAATTCACACTAACTAATTATCTAATACCTTTAAATCAAATTTCCAATACAATAATCATATACCTAATCCTTAATCCATTATCTTTACAAAATGAAGAAACCATATTAAAACCAATGTCAATCTAAATTAAATTTTATTAACCATAATATATGTAATCACAACGATTTTCTTTTAATCAAATAAATAATGACAACATTATTCTAAATCCCCAATTTTATTTGGCAACTATACTTTTGAAATAATAATAATAGTAACAATAATTATTATTATTATTATTGTAATAATAACAATAATGATAATAATAATAATTATAATTATAATAATGATACTAATAATAACATTGATATTAATAGTACTACTGTTAATATACCAAGGTCATTGAACACATTGTAAGAAAAATAAACATTCCTTAGGGTTAATCTAAGCCAATCAAATGAAATGCATACAAGAAAGCACAACTACTCTAGATTAACAATGACGGGGCTGCAGACTAGAATTGGAACAATAAATCTTAATGCACGGAAAGTAAATAAGAAAACTCTGTTTCTGCCTCCAAAATGTGACTTCTTCTCAGTGAAGTGCATTAGATCCTGCGCAGAGTCTGAGAGCTGTCTATGGTTGCGTCTACAACTATAGATTTGTCCTCTATTGCTAGATTTGTCCCTACACAAAGACTTGTATAATAGTGACAAAATAATACTTCTCATGACATGAAGGAAGGATAATCTTGTTGACCAATGAATAATATTAAGTGGGAATATTAAGACTGCTATGGAGGCCGTGTGGAAGCCATTCTCATCCAGTTTGCGGCGTTGAGCTCTTGTTATACCATTGACGGTGCCGATGGGCGCATCAAGGAAGTAATCCACATATGCAGTTCTATTTGTTTTGCAAATGAGCTTCCTTGGTAACACCTTTGTATCAGCCATGATGTGACCTCCTTTCAAACCCCCCCTTGTTTGTGATTTCCAAGTTATCCTCGTTGGATAAATGTAATGAATGCATGCCAAGAACGAATGGGCACCAATATGAATAACCGCCCCTCCACTACGTTTGAGTGCAAGAAGGAGCGTTCCCTCTTGCACTCCAATGGAGTGGAAAAGAAAAAGAATTACAAACAAGATTCCAACTCATGCACTCCAAGCGCTCCACAAGGTAAGACACTACATAATTTATTTAATAAACATAAGAGATAAATCATTATCACCACTAGAAATATATATATATATATTTATACTCATATGCCTTGCCACCTGTTTGTCCTGCAACCATCGAGATAAAATCGTCTACATAGTCTGCATCGATCTTCCCGTGAGACATGGCACCAACCACAAACACAAGGGGAACATTATCACGGACAGCATCAACATAGTCATGAAGTTGTACCACTTTAGATGCACTGTATGACAGCCCAATTCAACGTGCTTCACTTGGCAGATACTTTGTGACTGGATTCTTGACCACTCGAAGGAGTCTATCTGGGCCATTAGTCGCACGAATGCTCAGTTTCTGTAGCAGTTGCACCATCAATCCACAAAAACGCTTAAAGGTTCTTGGAAGACGAACATGGGGATTTACTTTGATGAGGATATTCTTTTGTGGTTGCATATAAATAGCACTAAGCCTTCCAACTTTATTGAGAGGACTATCCAAAATTGCCAAAAGAGCCTGGTGAACAATATCAGGTCGATATGCTACTGGATTCTGTTTGTTCCTTCGCAGAAAATGGACATGGTCATCGCAGTTCAACAACTGGTATATCTTGCCGACTTTGCCAACCTCGAGAGATGCCTTCAACAGCACAAAAACAACTCCTCCATCGCTATTGTTGTTAGCTGGAGGACAGGCGGCTCCCAAACCTGCCACTACTTCTTCTTCTTCGTCATCATCCTCTCTCTTTCGCTTCATATTTTCCTTCATTCTTTCTTCAAAATTTGTTGCCCTTGTATCAAAATTTTAACAGACTAGCGTAAATCCCAGGGGTCCAGTAAACTTCCTTAAACCCTAGAAGAATGAAAATCTGTAAATTGCAGGGGTTTTCACTTTCAGAGAGAATCCCTAGTGACAATTGAGATTGACAGAATATTATTTGCTGGTTTGAGATTACAAAAAAAAAAAGAGGAATTGCCGGATTACATCCTCATTAAAATGAAGAAGACCATCGAAATGATTGATTGCACGGATGATAGAATGATTCGGCAATTGCAGTGGAAGGAAGGCAATTTTGAAGAACGAACTCTTTGAGCAAAAAAAAAAAAATTAAAGCCCTAAAAGATGTTACGGTTTAAACGTAGAGAGGACAATCTACAGACATGAGCACTCGGGTTTAAGATTTGATGACGAAAACTCAGAATACAAATCGATTGTAGATTGGATCATATCTTTAAGCATAAATTTAAAACAAATCATTTGGGAGATTAAACAACCAACAACATTTGCAGATTTAGAAAGAGAAGCAGAAGAATAAATTAAACTTTTAATGGAACCTGGCTGCGATGCCGATTCGACAATTCCGGTTCAACTGCTGTAGTCCAAGCCTTTTCCTGATCTTCTTCACTTTTTTTCTACCTGCAATGCTGTCCTCTTTGCCTCTACAAGCTTTTCTTTTATAACACAATCCCTTCTATCATCCAAGGAACTCGGCACGCGATCCCGTGCTTCTCCTTCCTCGAGATAGACTTTTATTTAATTTAATAATCCCAAGAGGTTACTCTTTTTAAATATTAACACACAATTCCGACAACATTTAATTACTTTAGAGCTGACCAACCATATTGCATTTAATAAAGTTATAACATTACAACAATCTTTAATTGTACAACTATATATTAATTTATTTTATTAATTAAGTTGTAAATCACTAATTACAACATAACTTACGATTATTTTATTTATTTAAATATTTATTGTAAATAATATTATATTAAATAATACAAAACCTCTTACAAACTTTATTTAACAACTATTCTTCTAATAAAATAATAATTTATTTACAACAATAATTAACAACTATTGACACAATATTATCTTTTATAAATATATTTAATTATCAACATTATACTTTCCGTAATATAATTCTAGTTAATGCACAACGACACCTTGCACACTTAGACACTTTCTAACCTAGTTAGACTCCAAGGTGCAATATTACCTGCCTGCAAGTCATGATCGAATGACAGACAATGACCAAAAGGATAAACTGACAACCAGACCACACTGACATGGGACCTCACGTTAACTCCAAACAACTAATCCATTGGCGAAGGCACGCTCAGACCTATAATCAGGTGGAGTCGATGCCTAGTACCTGCATTCCTGCAACAACACACGGTTAAGCATAACAAGATATATATCCACATACAGTCCTATAGTGAATGGAAATCACAATGATGTAGGGTACTCGAGAGCGAGTAATACGACACTGTTCCATTCACGTTTATGAATAAACAATTAACTACGTTGAACAAGGTATCTGATATTAATATAAAACATTCAATCCTCTTACAATCCAATATCGCAATTAACATCAAAACATCTGTACATCTAGTTCATTTATCAAATTCTAAAACATAAAATAATATAATCAACATCTGTTATCATAACAATTAGGTCCATAATGAATTAACAAGATAACAAGAGATCCATCATCTACGATCTAAGATACTGTCATAAAATCTAATACTACTAAGCAACATCAATCTGATAGACGACAAGCTGAGGGGCACTACATTGTCCCCAACTTGAATTGAGTTCTTGTCAAGAAAGACTTTAAATCCCTTGTTCTCAAGATTATGAAAGATGAGACTGGCTACATTTTCCTTTCACATCTGTCCCACGATGGTTCAGAAATACGTCATATCTTGGAACCAATAAAGAAGGCACATACTCGTTATCTTTAATGGCACGAAGACAGAGAGAGAAAGGCAGAGTGCATTTGGGATTATTGTAAGAATAGAGAGTAAGACAGAGAGCGAGCAAGAGAAAGAGAAAGAGAAAGAGAGAGAGGCAGAGCACATTTGAGATGATTGTGACAGTGCACACAAGACTGATTATTTCCATGGGAGAGAGAGGCAGAGCACATTTGGCGAAATAAGAGTATACATGTATGCATCTTTATTGAATACGTGTCTCTGAGAGCGACATTTAAAAAACGGCTAGAACTTGACTAAGTAATATTAAGTATAGAGAGTCTAGGCGGCATCTTCATAGTTACGTACGTTGAACGGAAAGATTTGGAAAATAAAGATTAATTAAAAACGTGTCTGAGAGCGCTAGAACTCGACAAAGTAATATTAAGTACAGAGAGTCCAGGCGGTGCATTAGAAGCTGCTACTCTTCTTCATAGTTCCGGACTATGAACAGAAAGATTTGGAAAATAAAGATTCAGATGCAACTAAACAACTACAATTAATTTAATTAATTAAATATATGTATGTATAGTTTGAAATAGGAAATTGAATAATTTATTTTGAAAATTGAATAAGATGGAGAATAATATTAAGCTCAATAATTGAAGAATGATGTCGCATGGATGAGATTTTAGAATCTATATGATATTAGACTTAGGAAAACCTCTTTGTGAGTGAGCTAGCTAGAATTCTATTTTGGATATCTACCTTGTTAGAGGAGAAGTTCATAGGTCTAGGACTAATTTGTTGTTGTGAATGTATGCTTGTGCTATGGAGTCATATTTGCAATCAACGACGATCTACTTTATAACTTCACTTTACATGCGACCTTCTGCTCTACTTTATTTGAATGTTTGTAGACTGGTGGTATTTTAAAATACCCTAAAAGATTCTCATTATATCACAAGGAGCTTTTGTTGGTTGTGAAGTCAAACCATCGCCTCTTTAGCTTCCTCTTCTGATGACTCTTCACTATGCTGAAGAGAGCCTTATAAATGTGCGTCTCAATCACTTGGATGCATTGATGAAAATATTGTATTTGTTTACCATTGTAATAATAAAGGAGTTGCCCTGCTTTTCCTGTGGATGTAGCCATACTTTGGTGAACCACATAAACTTGTGTATTGTTGTTTTCTGTTAACTCTATTCTTCATTTAATTGTTGTTACGTTTTGAATCTATGTTCCGTATTTAACCTGATATTAAATATGCACTCAACCTCAATAAGTGGTATTAGAGCTGAAGGTTTTGACAAGAGATGGAGGAAGCTAGAACTAAAAAGTTTTCAGGCCAAAACTTTAGCATGTGGAAGTTATAGATGGAAGCTCTGCTAATTCAAAAAGACCTCTCAATTACGCTAGAGGGAAATTCCAAGAAACCCATTGCCATGATGGATGAGGATTAGGATAGATTGGACAAGAAAGCAAAGGCAACCATCATCCTCTGTCTTAACAATAATGTTTTGTTTAATGGTACAATAGAGAAGACATTGAAGGGTTTATGGCACCGATTGTCAGGTATGTATGAGAGGACTTTTGTTGCTAATAGCATCTTCTTGATGAAAAATTGTTCAATCTAAAAAAGAAGGAAGGCAACACTGTTTCTAATGATTTAAATGAATTTAATATAGTAATCAACCAATTGATTTCTATTGACATTGATTTTCAAGAAGAAATCAAAGGCATCTTGATTTTGTGTTTTCTTCCCGATAGTTGGGAACGTGTTGCAATGACAATTAGTAATTCGGTATCTAGAAATAAAGGATTTGATGAGAATAGAAGTGGGTTAAAACTTGATGATGTGGAAGCAATTCTTCTCAGCAAAGACATGAGAAGAAAACATCAAAATACTTCATTCGGAGAGGACTTCTTTGATTTCAGACAATAGGGGGAGATCCCAAGAATGGGGAGGAAATAACAATAGAAGAAGATCTAAATCTTTCAAGACATCTAAATCTAGGGGTAGAAATTCAGGTTGTTAGTTTTGTGGCAAGGAAGGTCACATTAAAAGGAATTGTTGGTCATACAAGAAGGCGAAGAGTCAACCAAAAGAAAATGAGGTAATGCAGTGTATGAAGATGATGTCGGTGCTTTAGTTTTATTTATTGGAGAAACTACAACTGATGTGTGGGTGTTGGATTATGGCGCTTCATTTCATGCCTCTTCATGTCAGGAAGTTTTCAAAAACTATCAAGAAGGAAACTTTGGTAAAGTCTACCTTGGGGATGATAAACCTTGTAACATTGTCGGTAAAGGAGATGTGTCATTGAAATTAAAAAATGGAAATAGTTGGTTGTTGCAGGATGTGAGACACATACCTCAACTTAAAATAAATATGATTTCTACAAGACAACTAGATGCTCAAGGTTGTAGCATCACTTTTGAGTCAAGTACTTGGAAGGTGACCAAAGGAGCCTTAGTGATTGCAAGAGGCAACAAATTAGGCACTTTGTATGTGCTAGAGAGTCATGCTCAAGTGAGAGCTGCGATGATAGTTGTGGATAGTGGTACAAAGCTTTGGCACAAGAGACTTAGTCATATGAGCAAGAAAGGCCTTGAGATTTTGCATAAATGGGATCAACTTCCAAGTTTGAAATCTATTGATTTGGAGTTGTGTGATCATTGTATTTATGGAAAACAAAAGAGGATCAACTTCTCTACCAAGGAGCATGACTTGAACACAAGACCATTGGAGCTAGTGCATTTGGATGTCTTTAGTCCTATGGAGGTAACTTCTATTGGTGGCTCTAATTACTTTGTTACTTTCTTAGATGATTGTATTAGGAAGGTTTGGGTTTACATTCTAAAGAAGAAATCTGAAGTATTTATCATGTTCAAAAATTAAGGCACTAGTTGAAAATCAGATTGGTCACAAAATTAAGTGCCTCAAAAATGATAATGGTGGTGAGTATTTCTCTTTGTAGTTTGATCAATTTTGTGTAGATAATGGTGTTAAATGAGTCAAGATTGTTCCATTCACCCCTCAGGAAAATGGTGCAACTAAGAGGTTGAATCAAACAATCTTGGATAGATCTCACAATATGATCTCTAATGTAGGTTTGGGCAAAGCATTTTGGACAGAGGCTATTAATACAATGGTATATCTAATTAACCGAGGTCCATCGTCTTCGTTGGATTTTGAGATTCTGAAGGAGAAGTGACTTGGAAGATGAATTTCTTACAATCACTTGTGGGTAATCCGTTGTGAGGCCTTTGTTCACATCCCACAGGAAAAATTTATGAAGTTGGATGTCAAATCAAAAAAATGTATCTTTGTTGGATATGGTGATGAGAAGTATGGTTATCGTCTGTAGGATCCCATCACCAAATAGGTAACTTGCAGCATGGATGTGATTTTAAATGAAAATTTATGCCTAGTGTGGTAGAATAGGGGATATATGTAAAAGAATATGTGCTAGTAGATGACATATCCAGTGGGAGTGATATGTTTAAAAATCTTCAACATTGTCAGCCTTAGAATACAAATTTGCAATTTGGTCTGGCAAAACATACTCCTAATATGGCATAGGATTTACCTTCTTATGAGTAGCCCAACACCTTCTTACATCTACTACAGGGGACTTCTTCTAAAAGTATGTGCTTTAATTCAAATCAAATTTTAATGCATCCCATTCCTCATAGTAAGATGCCTTATCCACAATGAGGTTGTCATTTGAATGTGCCAAGTTTGGCACTACAAAATCAATCAAAAGTGGTGCCTTACTTACAAGGCACTCCACTTCCTAATTAGCCACAGGGTATATGTGTGACACCCCCTTCAAATTTAGCATAGCAACTTGTCTATCATGACCACCAAAATGCCAGCATAAATCTTCTAGCTAATGCACACTCTACTTCAAATTTTCCACCCCTTATGAATTTCTAGCCTAATGAAATGTTAATTAAAACTTTGAATGAGCCTAATATTGCACATGGCAATTTGTAGGAACAAGTTCCTCAGTTAAGGAGGTCCACTAGGGAGCAAAAGCATCCATCAAAATATAGTGATTTTGTGCATCATCTATTAATCTTTGATCAAATAGAGCTGACAACATTTAGAGATGCTTGTAATGACAAAGATAGTGAGAAATGGATGGTTGCCCTAAGAGAAGAAATGGATTCATTGATGGAAAATCACACCTGGGATTGGTACATCTTCCACCAAATCGAAGAGCCTTAAAAAATAGGTGGGTTTACAAATTGAAGGAAGAAGATGGTGGCAGGAAATGGTATAGGGCCAAATTAGTGGTCAAAGGATATGACCAAGAGAAGTGTATGGATTTCAATGAAATCTTTTCACCTGTTGTGAAAATGACTACCATTCGAGAAATTTTAGGTTTAGCAACTATATATGACCTTGAGTTGGAGTGTCTTGATGTTAAGACAACATTTCTTCATGGTGGATTAGATGAAGAATTATATATGTAGCAACTGAAAGGTTTTGAAAAAAGACATGAAAATTTCATATGCAGATTGAAAAGAAGCTTCTATGGGTTGAAACAAGCCCCATGACAATGGTACCTCAAGTTCGATTCCTTCATTGTTGAGCAATAGTTTACTAGGTGTGAAAATGATTTGTGTGTGTATTACAAAGTTTTGGAGAATGGTGAGTTTGTTTTGTTATTATTGTATGTTGATGATATGCTAGCAACCAACACTACTATGAATGTTGTTATTGTTGTGCAAATTTTGCACAACAGTTTGAAACTTCTGATTGTAATCAGGTGATGAAGTTTCTGACTAATCTAGATTCAAAATAATCAGCCAAGTAGGATGTCTAGCTCATAGATAGGTACCTTTCAAGGTCATGTTCGATTGTGTCTAAGCATCTAAGAGAAACATGGCACACAAACAATGAAGGCATTGCCTTTGAGTTTTTAAGTGCATCATAGAGAAGGAGCTACCTATGCTTAGAATTCTAACAAAGATTTAATCCCAACATCAGTAGAGACTAAATGTGGCCTGGTGAAATAAGAAAGTATCCTCAAAGATTCAAGTCACAGCTATTCAGGCATGACATTTTGAATGCCTTGGTCTTCCATAGAGGCACTAGAGTCTTTAGATTAGTATAACCTCAAACTTAAAGGCTCAATTTTTAGAGAGGCTTGGCCTCATCAAAAGGTTAAGAGTTTCATCAAAAGCATGAAGTTAGGTGCAAGTCATAAAATACAATGCACCAGCTTTTGTCTCATGGCACTCCAACAACAAGGAAGATAGAAAATAATAAAGGCACTCCATCAACATATGAGATCCAAATGCATCGGCTTTCTCATTTGTTTGCACATAGCCACATAAGATCAATCTCTTCAAATCAAAGCACACAACAAAGGAGTGATGCCTCAAATTTACAAATGAAGTTGCAACTCTTCCAAAATAATTCATTGCAGGCACAACCATATGAAGCTTCATTGCATTCACTAGTTGAATGATGCAACCAAAAGATACGTACTACTTATAGATTTAGAGAGCCTCTCCAAACATCAATGCTGCCTTTCAAAATTGGCGGAGTCTCCTAATACACACAACCATTAGATGTCATGGTGTCTCCAAATGTGAAATAGTGCGGTATGATAATGGCACATCCTATATATAAGTTTGGCATGATGAATAATGGTAAGTTGGTGCCACCTTTTTCTAAGATGAAACGCTCAGCCACAAAATAATGGCACTACCTAATCATAAGGCGTGACCTATTTTTGCAATGACAACCATTTCTATTTGCTCAGCCTCAATAGAAACATAGCCGTCAAAAGGCCTTTAAAGTTAGCTATTCAAATCATGTTAAGACTCAACATTCAATGATGATGGCAAAGCATATTTCAAGGAAAGATTGTGATGCATACATTCAGAACAAAGGTGCTAGCATTATCAGATCATGAAATTGACTACAAAGGATGTGCAACCCAAAAGATTTAGCACTTGACCTATACAAAAAGAAGGCACTGTTATAATATCATGGTACACAAATTGATGGTGCTATCAATATCATTCAAGGTGTGCGGGTATAATATCATAGTGCAGTCCTTAAAAATGAAACAAGCCATAATCACTATGAAATGAAACACATAGCCAGTTTAAAATCAACATACTCATGTAAGAATGAGTCTCATCCAAGATTTTGAAGGCACACTCCATAAGGTTCAAGATATACGGTGAAGCCATTTTAATAAATCTCACTATGCAAGCATAAAGGCATAGTCTAATCAATGTTACAACGTTCTTGTATGGTACCACATCTATTAAGACATCACTCGAAGCCTCATGAGAAGATTCTACTGCCAACTAAACAGATTCAAACACAAAGATCATTAGTCTCAAAAGTAAAGCGTGACCTCTATAAAGATTCAATCTTAGCATATACATAAAGGCACAACCTTATGAAATAACACACAGCCAGCATATAAATAGTAAAGGCATGCTAAAGATAAGATATGGCATAAGCCAAATAGTTGGAGACTCTCTCAAATGATGAAATGCAAGCAAAGAATCTTCAAGAGGGACACAACACCAATAGATGAAAGATGGTGCTGGCATCACAAAAGGAGCACTGTCTATCAAAGCTAACATAGTCATGAAAAATGTAGTACAACTTAGAAGATTCAACATGGCGCTTAGAAGATGAATGATGTTGCTAGTTTAAGGATGAAAGTGCCAGCATCATTCAATATAATGGCAGCCTATATAAACAAAGAAGGCATCACCAGCATAAAATAAATCCACAGTGAGAAAATCCTCAGTCACCATGAAACAAAGCGAGCATATTCGAAGGGTGTTGCCATAAGACTCTACACAATCTTAGTTTATCAAGGAACATCCTATATTTATGGTTCAACTATTGCAAATATAATGTAGCCAGATTCAAATGCATCACAACTATTCAATAAAGACTCAACATTTCTCATGCAAGCCAAAGAATCACAAAGTCTCCAAATAATGACTCAATCATCATGGATGAAGAAGAAAATCAATGACTTGGAGGGCTCCCTCAAGATGAAGTGGAAGTCTCCACTTGGCAACACCATGGGACTTTGAGGGAAAGGAAGAAAAATTTCATCTCAAACAAGTGCCACTGGACCACATGGAGGAAGCAGAAGAGAGAAAAATGTTTTGTTTCATTTTTATATATACACCCTAAAATAATATGTCACATGAGTCTTGGGCTGGGTCAATATTTTAATGTAGAGTCAAATGGTGGGCCCTCCAGATTAAGCTAAGCTTTGATAAATGTATGAGTCTCATTTTCAACTAAAATCCATGGGGGTTTGAAATCAGATTTAAATAATGTGAAAGTTTCTTTTTTACATTTGTGGAGTCAATAAAATATGGTGAGTCCCTCAAGGATAGAGCTAAGGCTTTATATAGAAGACTTATATCAAATTAAAAACTTATATGTATTCACGGGAAAAGTAAAAATATATACAGCCCTAAAGAAATAAAACATCACTTTGTTTATTTCCATGGCATGCTACAAAAAGGGAAAAAGGAAGAGTGGGAGTTCTCATGCAGATCAAGCAATGGAGGCCATAGCTCATGGGGGTTTGAACAGAAAGACCTAGTTAACTGAAGATATAGTTATTAGAGAAGGATTTTGTGGGATTTCAGTTAGAGATATTTTCTAGGCAGTTAGAGGAGTTTCAAGGGGTTTCTTTGGCTTTAAATACAGAGATCTGGGACAAAGAAAGGAGAACTACACAAATAGAATCTAGAACTAATGATCAAAGATTTTTAGTGATAGAATAGAGATATTTTTGTTTGCCTCAGTAGGTGCCTCTCATGAGGGATGTACTATTGTATTTTGTGCATTTTTGCCTCTATATTTTGTTCTCCCATTAATCAATGAAGAGAAAGTGGTGCTTTGTGCAAATCTAAATTTGTCTATGATTCTTGCTTCTTCTTTCTTTTTGTTCTCAGCCTCTGATAAATCTGTATTATGCTGGGTAATCTATCATGCATTTCGCTCTTTGATTTTACCAGTTAAATCTTTTAGGGTTTGATCATTGTCTTGTTGGGTATATAATGAATCCGGCACATCACTTTAGCCGATTAGGTATTTTGTTTGCAATCTTGTTTTATCTTCCCTTTTCCCACAAACCCTAAAGAAGAACTAGCTTCTTTAAAGACTGGAGGTTATTTCAAGATTCCATCCCACACTCTTGGAATTTCCCATGTTGGTGATTACTTGTGCATTTAAACATCAATAATTTTTGGCATGCCTAGTAGGACTCGAAATCAGAGACTTTGATCTTTGTTTTCACATAATCTTGTCCTATATTTTGTGGTTTTGATGGAAAATCACAAAAATATGTACTCATGGGAGCATGAATTTTTCATATGGTGACTCTAGTAGTGACTCTTTATCAGATCTTTACTTCTAAAAATCATGGCAGCCTTAAATATTTTTGTGCAACTCAATATTCCTACAAGTAATTTGCCTTTTTGTGACTTGGGATTCAATCCCCCTTCTTCTATAATGGTAGGGTCTCGTTCCTGAGGCAGCATGGAAAGCATTACCTCATTTTCTTGTGGATGGATTAGTTTCTCCAGTAGACCATATTCAGGGTGTTGCCAATTTGTGCACCATTCACAATATCATAGTTGAGAATGAAGCCCTTCTATTGCTGGCATCTTCACTCAGAGGCAAAGCAAAAGAATGGTATAGAGAAATGTAGCCCAGTTCAATCACAAGATGGGATCAACTAAGAGAGGTCATTTACAAACAACTCCAAGAAAGAATAGATGTCAACTCCCTCACTCGGAATCTCATCACAATCAAGAGGCATCCTATGGAGTCCATTTGAGATTTCAATGCAATATTTGACAAGGTATGGAAAAAATTCTTAGTTGATATGAGGCCTCCTCTAGTTTTTGCATTTCTGTATTATTTGAAGGATCTAGACCCTGAAATCTCTATTATGATATAAGCCTTAGGTGGTGAAACCCTACCCCAATCATATAATCTTGCTATTACAACTGAAAATAATCTCATAGATGCTGGTAAATTGTCTCATATACCTTTAAAACTATTGGTTCCTCATACAAACATCCTGTCTCAAGATCTTTCTTGTATCCAAATGCATACTTGTTCTAGTCCATCCACCCTCCCTACTAATTTACCAAATCATAAGGAGATGTTGGAGGTAAAGCAACTTATTAAAACCTTCACCCATGAAATAAATGAGTTAAGAAGTCAATAATTGTATCATGCTGATCCATATTTCATGTCTCAAAGTCTATATGAACAGTAATATGAATATAGTCAGAAGATGCCCAATTATTTAGAAAATTGTGCTTCACAAGCCTCTATAGCTTCAAATCAGCCAATAGAAGTCCAGATCAAGTTCTTTGTCATTTTGATCTCAAAGAAAAGTTGAGTCTCAAAGATAAAAATACAAGGAAAGAGGTAGGTTCTATTCATCCAATGTTTGTAGCCAATCTTGAGCATCATGCACATGTGGTGAGGTGTAATTCAAAAACTCAGTTTCTTGATGAAGGAGATTTAGAGCAAGCTCATGACTTGATTCTTCTAGAAGCTAAAAAGTACTGGGTGATGTATGATGCAACATCTATACCTCATCTTGAAAAACAAGTTGTAAAGGACATTTTTGCAAAGACTAAAAAGAATGATTATTTTTATTTCTGTCACGATGTTTCACATCTTGAGGAAGATAGTCCAGAGATGCATGAGCAGAGGAATGCAGATTTATTCTTAGTTTTTCAACAAGGATATCAGATTATGGATAGGGAGGATCCCACCAGTGAGCAAGTGAATGGCTGTTTTGTAAAGCCTCTGGTAGCGGATCATGAAAAAAATTGTGAAGAGCAAGTATGTACAAATGCTGATCTGTTTCTGATTCTTGAAAATGGGTATTTTCTTTTTCTTGATGAAGATTCACGACTCCATGATAATGAGGCCTTAGAGGATATTTCTGGTAGTAAAGAGTTGCATTATACTTCGTTCCTTTTGCAAGGGGACATCCCAATTAGATTCAAGACTATTATTGGTAGCTTTGTCAATTGTACACCTAATTTTGATGTTATCTTGAGCCATGAACCTGTGGAAGAGCATGAAAAAGAGCTCAATGAAGATATTTCAATAGAAGCCTTCATATGTAAGCAAAGAAATGAGCTCTGATGCTTGATTTTCCCTTCCCACCCTTTGCTAAAGAAAGAGTAGCATATAGATCAGCCTGATTGGTATTTTCCTACCAAGGAGGAGTCTCCCGAAAGTAGGAAGATGAAAAGGTACAAGTTCTTGATATTTTTCTTCATACATTTCATTTCGTCAATTATTAACTCACTATGGATCAAATGGAGAAGAATAATCAGATCTGGGAGTTATTTCTCCATCCCTATGAATGGGCATGTTCCTATGCATCTCACATATTAGTAATTTAGTCTCAGTGCTTCAGAATAAGTTGCAACAATAGAATTAGTTTTCAGTTTCAGTTTGTTTACTTTCAATAAGTCTCAGCTGCAATAAAAGATGAAGGGTTAGTTTATGTGATTCAGCTGTGTGTCAGTTGCAAAGGTTTAAGTGGTCATCAATTATGGTTTCAGTTGTAGAGTAATTCATGGTTCAACAGTGTTTCAATTTGTTAGGAACCCATGTTTAACCCTTCTCTTTACTTTGTTAGTATATTGTTGTTGGACGCATATGCTTTGTAAGTCATCCCATGAGTATATTGTATTATCCCACATTCATGAGAAGAAATAGTTGTTTAGATTAGACTTAGTATATAAGTATGTGTTGAGGCCAATGAAGGCATCCACAAATTTATTGTATTGAGCTTTCTCAAAGGAGGTTGCCCCCTCAAAGTTGCCTGCGATCAATAAATTCCTTCTCTGTTCCTGCTATTTATATATTTCTGTTATTTTGTGCAATTTTCATTATATTGTTGTAGGAGGTCCCTCTCATCTAGTATCAAAGCACTTTATTGGGCTTGTTGGGTGGAATTTCTACCAAATTGTTTTTCTACAGTAGCCTTCAGGCACTGCGATTATTGTAGTGGTTCTTTTTTTACATTTGTATTGTTCATTTCAATTGCAGGTTTGGATCAGGAAATAATCCCTATCCACTTAACTATGGGAAGTACTTGGGCATAGCCCTAAAACTCATTGTGAGGAGTACCACAGGAACCCCGAAGTAGTTGGCTCATTGAGGGGACCTGCCAATGAAAAGGGCAATGGCCCCTACCTAATTGACTAGTTGCCATCCGTGAGGTAAACCAAGAGCTATCATTTGTGGCAAAGCAGTTATTAGTTTTACCTGAGCCATGGAGTGAGGGGTACTACCCCAATATGCAATTTGTTAGACAGCATTGGTAGCCGAGTGAATCCCCTAAACCTTTAGGAAGCTAAACATACCTGGGGCCCATATCTATTGACAACTAGCAAATCTTAGATTGAATTCGTCTAGAGCCATTTGTAGATCATTTTGCCATATCTTCCTTGCTTTAGCTCTTTTTCCTCTCAACATTCACTAGAACCCCTGAAATTCCATTCTGCATATTTCCTTCCTTGAGGACCCTATCCTAAATTCCACTTATCAAAGCCAAAAATCCCACATTTGTCTATTTCTAGGGTTTGCCATAACTTCTTCGATTCTCACCCAATAGCCTTCAAATTTTTCCATAGTGTTCATTTCCTATTTCGGCTCCTTTGTCCCTCTTGGACAAATTTTCCCATTCTTTCACCTCTCTTCTAAAATCCCCATTTTTTGCTTCCCTATCCATCAGAAAGTGTCCAAAACCTAGTCAGACCCCAATTACCCATTAGAGTTTTCCCCAAATGCAAATTTTCCTTTACTAAAAAAGTTCCTGTTTTTGTTTTTCTACCCATTCCCAAAAAAAAATCTCCCAGCTATGGTTGTCACCCACACATGAGCAAAAAATATGGAGGACGAACTTGTAGCCCTCAAGACCAAACTCCAAGATCTGGATGAAAAAATTCTCTGCCTTAATCTTTAGCATTCAACCATGAACAATAGACAGTAGCGAGAGTCTTCTGTAGACACTGGGTTCTCTTCTTCTAGCAATTTTTGTGGGCCAAAGATTGATTTTCCTCGCTTCAATGGTGATGATCTGACTGGATGGATATACTAGGTAGAACAATATTTTAGTCTGCATAATAATTTTGATGCCAACAAAGTGCCACTTGCATCCTTTCATTTTGAACATGAAGCCATTCAATTTTACCATTGGTACATCAAGGCTCATGAAGAGCCAAAATGGATAGATTTTTGCAAACTCATTTTGCAAAGATTTGGCCCTAGTGCTTTTAATGACTTCACAGGAGCACTCACTAAACTTTGCCAAACTAGCACTGTGAGAGAATATCAGATAGAATTTGAGAAACTAGCCAATCACATAGAGGGATTGTCTAATGAATTCTTTAGGAGTTGTTTTATCAGTGGTCTGAAAGATGCAATCTAATTTGAGGTTAAAATGTTCTGTCCCAGCACAATAATGGAAGCCTTAGGGTTGGCTAAGTTGGCGAAGGACAAGATCACAGCTCAACATTGCTCCGAATCCAATTTTGTTCCATTCATAAATATGGTTTCCCAAAGACCTCCAATCATGCTAGCTCCTAGAACAACTCCTATCAAGCATTTGACTGAAGCAGAGATGCGAGCACATAGAGAAAAAGGGCTTTGTTATAATTGTGATGAGAAATTCACTCGAGGACATAGATGTGTTGAGAAAAATTTCTATCTCTTGGATATGGATTCTTTTCTTGTAACTAAAGTTTATGAAGATGCATAGGATATAGTAGATGATCAAGTCAAAACTCAACAGCCGCCTGTTGACCCTACTTCTCAGGAAGACCACCCAGAGATCTCTCTCCATGCTTTAGCAAGAGTCACCACCCCACAAACCATGCAGGTCAAGGGTTACTTCAAGAAGCTCCCTCTTACAATACTCATTGATTTTGGTAGCACTAATAACTTTGTTGACCCTCGGATCACCAAACAGGCTGATTGTTTCGTCCATCCTTGCTCCAGCTTTGAAGTCATGATTGCCAATGGGGACACATTACCTTGCAACGAGAAATGTCACAATCTATGTATCTCTATTGGAGATTATAACCTGTGCTCTGACATGTTTGCCTTGCCCTTAGACAGATGTGATGTTTTCGGCACTCAATGGTTATGCACACTTGGACCCATCTTATGGGATTTTGCTGAACTTTGGATGCAGTTTTTAGACAATGGACAAAAACACACATTAAAGGGCTTACAACCAGGGTCTCTCAGCATCATCAGTTCACATTGCATGGAAAACATCCTTAATAAAAATTCACATGGTGTCATTGCTCAGCTCCATTCCATTCAGATGCAACCATCAACAGTCTCCACTACTCCTTTGGATCTACAACAAATTTTGGATAGATATGCATGTGTCTTTGTCGAACTACTGGGATTGCCACCTTTATGACTAGAGGACCACTCTATTTAGCTCCTTCTTGGAAGCGTTCCTCCCAACATCAAGCCCTACCACTACCCATTTCACCAAAAGATAGAGATTGAGATGCTCGTTTGTGACTTACTAAAGCAAGGTATTATTCGCCCTAGTACCGGTTCTTTTTCTTCACCAGTTCTTCTTGTCTAGAAAAAAGATGGGTCATGGCGCCTCTGCATTGACTTTTGAACACTTAATCACATCACAATTAAGGATAAGTTTCTGAGCCCTATTGTTGATGAGCTTCATGGTGCTCATTTTTTCTCCAAGTTGGATCTTTGTTCTAGGTATCACTAAATTCAGGTTCATGAGGATGATATCCCTAAAATAGCTTTCCACATGCATGATGGCCACTATGAGTTTTTAGTCATGCCCTTTGGCCTCACTAATGCTCCTTCAACATTCCAGGCATTGATGAATAAAATATTCTAGCCCTACGTGAAGAAATTCATTCTAGTCTTCTTTGATGATATACTCATCTATAGTAAAACATGGGCTAAGCATCTCCAACATCTGGATCTTGTACTGCAACTTCTCTCTGATCATCATCTCTGTGCAAAATAGTTTAAATGTATTTTTGACCAAGAGGAAGAAGAGTATCTCATGCATATTGTTTCAGCCTAAGGGGTTCGAGTGGATCCTGCCAAAATAGATGCCATGAAAAATTAGCCGCATCCTCAGACACTCAAGAGCCTCCATGGTTTTTTGGTACTGACTGGCTACTATCACAAGTTTGTCAAGGATTACAAGAAGATTGTAGCTCCATTAACAGCTATATTAAAAAATGATGCTTTTACATGGACACATGCTGTTGAGTGTGCATTTGAAAAACTGAAACACACTATGTGTATTACACCTATTCTAGCTATGTTAGATTTTTCCAAGACCTTCACTATTGACAATGATGCTTGCGGCAATGGACTTGGTGTTGTTCTCCTTCAAGATGAACATTCCATTGCATTCATCATTAAATTCTTTTCTGGTAAGAATTTAGTACTATCTACATATGAGAAGGAAATGATGGCTATTTTGCATGTAGTATAGAAGTGGTAGCCATACCTACTAGGGAATCATTTCTACATCAAGACTGATCACTAGAGTCTAAAATATTTCCTGGAACAATGGGTCTCCTCCCTAGCACAACAAAAATGGGCTAGCAAACTCATGGGTTATATGAGATCACTTACAAGAAGGGTAAGGACAATATTGTGGCCTAGATGCTCTTTCTTGCACATTTGTTGACCAAGCTTCTCTTTCAGCTATTTCTATGCCTATTCCAAATTGGTTGAAATCTGTCTAGCAGGGCTATGTCAATGAATCTTCATTATCTCAAATCATCCAGTAGTTGGCTAATAACCCTTCTACTGTACCACATTACTCTTGGGATGGTGCTTCTTTGAGATACAAAGGTGGTCTAGTGCTTCCCCAAAGCACAGATCTTCAACATGCTGTCTTCTATGAACTCCACACTTCTCCATTAGTAGGGCACTCTAGGTTCCTCAAAACTTATGAGCGGGCACGACGTAACTTGTTTTGGAAGGGAATGAAAAGGACAATTCAATAGATGGTGGCTGAATGTGATAATTGCCAATGCAACAAGAGTGAAATGACACTCCTTCCTGGATTACTCAAACCCTTGCCCATCCCTACACAGATTTGGATAGATATTTCTATGGATTTCATTGAGGGGCTCCCTAAATCTAGAGGGGAGATAGTGGTCTTGGTTGTGGTTGATCACCTCTCCAAATATAGTCATATTTGTACCCTCAGCCATCCCTATACCACCTCCTTAGTCACACAAATTTTCATGGACCAAATCTTCTGTCTTCATGGCATCCCTTCTTCCATTGTCTCAGATCGTGATGCAACTTTCACCAGTCATTTTTGGATAGAACTATTACAACACACTAGCAGCAAATTGAAGATGAGTTCAGGGTATCACCCAAAAATAGATGGTCAGACTAAAATTATCAACAAATGTTTGGAAACTTATCTTCGTTACTTCACCTCAGAACAATAGCATCAGTGGGCAAAGTGGCTCCCTCTCGATGAATGGTGGTAAAATACCTCCTACCACATTGCAACTAAAATGCCTCCATATGAAGCAGTCTATGGTCAAGCACCACCAGTGCTCCTTCCATACACCGCTAGTAGTTCACCAGTTTAGGTAGTTGACATGGTTCTCCAAACCCAAGATCAGATTCTTCACATTTTGTAGGACAATCTTCACATGGCAAGAAATCAAATGAAACAACATGCCGATCAGCACCGTTCAGAGTGCACTTTTCAAGTAGGTGATATGGTTTTTCTTCATCTACAACCATACAAGCAATCATCCTTGAAACTCAAAGGGTGTCATAAGCTAGCTCCTAAGTTCTATGGGCCATATAAGGTTCTTTAGAAGATTGGGTCAGTTGCTTATAAATTGGAGCTTCCTCCTTCCTGCATTCATCTAGTATTTCATGTCTCTTGTGTAAAGAAAGTTCTTGGCACGAACATCAGAGCGCAAACTATTTTACCAGAATTGGATAATGAAGGATCCATCATTTTAGAGCCAGAGGCAATCCTTGACAGGTGCACTCGTCAGCTTCACTCTTGATGCATCACAGAGGTATTAATTCAGTGGCACAAAATGCAAGCAGAGGATGCTATATGGGAACCACTCCTTCAGATTCAGCAACAATTTCCACATCTTAAGCTTTGAGGACAAAGCTTTTCTAAGAGGGAGAGGATGTTAGGAACCCATGTTTAACCCTTCTCTTTACTTTGTTAGTATATTGTTTTTGGATGCATATGCATTGTAAGTCATCCTGTGAGTATATTGTATTATCCTAGATTCATGAGAAGTAATAGTTGTTTAGATTAGACTTAGTTTATAAGTACGTGTTGAGGGCAATGAAGGCATCGACAAATTTATTGTATTGAGCTTGCTCAAAGGAGGTTTCCCCCTCAAAGTGTCTTGCGATCAATAAATTCCTCCTGTGTTCCTGCTATTTATATATTTATGTTATTTTGTGCAATTTTCATTATATTGTTGCAGGAGGTTCCTCTCACAATTTTAGATTCAATTCATTTTTTGGGTAGTTGTGTATTGGTTTGATTGCACAAACTTGGGTTACAGATGTGTTTTAAGAATGTTGGTTTGTTTCTTCCTATATTTGACTCTATGCCCAATGGATAAGGCACAATTTTTTTGGGATTCGGCATGAGCAAGCTCATTTTCCTAGCCAGTCACCAAGAACTGTTGTGCAAATTTTGCACAACACTTTGAAATTTCTTATTGCAGTAAGGTGATGAAGTTTCCAACTAATGTGGATTTAGAACACTCGACCAAGTAGGAGGTCTAGCTCATAGACATGTAGCTTTCAATATTTTGTCAGATTGTGTCCGAGCATCTAAGAGAAACATGGCACACAAACAATGAAGGCACTACCTTTGAGTTTTAAAGTGCATCATAGAGAAGGCATTGTCTATGCTTAGAGTTCTGGAAAAGCTTTAGTCCCAACATCAATAGAGACTAAAGTTGGCTTGGTGAATTAAGAAAGTAGCCTCAGAGATTTGAGTCATAACCATTCAGGCATGACACTTTGAATGCCTCAGTCTTCCATAGAGGTACTAGAGTCTCCAGATTAGTATAACCTCAAACTCAAAGGCTCAGTTTTAAGAGAGGTATGACCTCATCAAAAGCATGAAGTTTGGTGCAAGTCATAAAATACAATGTACTAGCCTTTGTCTTTTGGTACTCCCACAACAAGGAAGACATAGAAAATAATAAAGGCACTCCATCAGCATATGAGATCCAAATGCATCAGCTTTCTCATTTGTTTGCATGTAGCCACATAAGCTCAATCTCTTCAAATCAAAGCACACAACAAAGGAGTGATGCCTCAGATTTACAAGTGAAGTCATAGCTCTTCCAAAATAGTGCATTACAGGAATAGCCATAAGGAGCTTCATCACATTCACTAGTTGAATTATGCAACCAAAAGATAGGCATTGCTTATAAATTTAGAGAGCCTCTCCAAACATCAATGATGCCTTTCAAAATTGGCAAAGTCTCCTAATATGTACAACCATTAGATGTCATGGTGCCTCTAAATGTGAAATAGTACGGCATGATAATGACACATCCTATATATAATTTTGGCATGATACATAATGGTAAGTTGGTGCCACCTTTTTCTAAGATGAAATCCTCAGCCACATAATAATGGCACTGCCTAATCATGAGGCACAACCTATTTTTGCAATGACAACCATTTCTATTTTATCAGCCTCAACAAAAACACAGCCATCAAAAGGCCTTTGAATGTAGCCATTCAAATCATGCTAGGACTCAACATTCAATGATCATGGCACAACATATTTCAAGGAAAGACTGTGGTGCATACATTTAGAACAAAGCCACCAGCATTATTAGATCATGACATTGCCTACCAAGAAGGTACAACCCAAAAGATTTAGCACTCAACCTATACAAAGAGAAGGCATTGTTATAAATTCATGGTGCACACATTGATGGCACTATCAATACGATTCAAGGTGTGTGGGTATAATTGTTGATAACTGAGGGGGGATGAATCAGTTATCCTAATATTTCAACTTTCTAAACTTTCTTATTAGTTAGTGCAACATCAAATCAAATAAGCAAGCATGATCATGAAATGGAAATGACACCAATACACATGACACAAATATTTTGACGTGGAAACCCTGTTAAGGGAGAAACCACGGGGTGATTAACCCAAGATGTTATTCTCTGTTAGAAGAATAGATAGAACAAAATGGCACTTGCCAATTAGGGCTCACTACCCGAGCACACTGCTCACAAGAGGCTCACTACCTACAAGAGACTCACTGTCTACAAGAAGCGAAGGTAACTCAATGTTTGAATTGATGAGAAGCATCTACTCATGCTAAGATTCAGTTCCGGTTAGGCTCAATAAACTGATCCACTGCACTTCATTCTTACTCTCTTTTAATGCTATTGTACTTTCATATTCCAGACCTGTCTCCCTGTCTTCATTCTGCTTTTCTTCACACCACACACTTCACACACACACCTTCACATCTAAATCCATCTTGTATATATATCCGCATAAGTGATTTCATCACCTTTCTAGTTAGCATCTGGAATAGTCAATATTTTCCCAAGCTTTGATCTGTCGGCTGGATCCTTGCTTACCAAGTGATGTAGATCTAGGAGATGCTTGTAGAAATCATCAATCATGTTGGGCAATCATGAATGATACCTCAAGAAACTTATTTATTAGCAATATCTCTTCCGGATTAGGATCTGACACTCTGCCAGTACAGTTCTTCCTCTATCTACTCTGCCAAACAGGAACCCAATAGTCAAGTGCTCATATCTCTTCACCCTTCCATCACCAGAGGCTAAATCCTTGGAATCTATTAGTCAAGGTAATCCTCTTGACCTCCCCAAATCCGCACTTCACTGAAATACTTCCTCTAAGAAATCCGGGCCTTGCTGACTGCTCTGTTCTTGCTTACCGGATCATGACATTTCTTCAATCTGACTTCCGGTAGAGACTCATCATGTCTTGAGGATGTGTGGGATAATCTTTGTTGCCATCAATGACAACATTCATGAATCCATATAGTGTCTCTTGCTAACAATCTCCTCCTTTGGCATTGATGGCAACACTTAGTGAAAAATGACTAAGTGTCACACTATACTCCCCCTTGGATGATGCTCTGTCTCTATGTATATTTTTTGGAGCTCCACCTTAGCTAGATTCCTCATTTTTCACTGCTCATCACTCCCCCTTTGACATCAATGGCAAAGGGTAGGGTCCATACATCAAAACTTTTTAAAATTTCAACGATACTTAGCCGCATAAGTATATACATATAGCATACTTACATATACTGAAGTATGTCTACAAAAGTTGTCTTCAATTGGACAAATTCTATTCCCCAACTTTGCTTCATCCTATCCAAAATTGAGATGTGACCACTCAACAGGAATGCAAACACGTCTTCCCTTTTTAGATCTATGGGATCATTGGTCTGGGCTGTGGTCTGAGCTTCTTTTATGGCCTCATGCATGGCCTCTAACTTAGGGATAACTATCCCTCTAAGTTCACCCAACCTGCTTATTCTATTTTTCTTTTCCTTCTCAAGCTTCTTGATTTCATTCAAGACTGCAATAGTCTGACATTTTTGATTTATTATGGAGGATGAGAGAGGATTAAAATTCTTAGATAGATTTGTTAGTTTGTCCTCTTGTTCTTTCACTCTCTTCTCAATATCCAATGTTACTTTGGACCATGATAAACAAAATTTGTATACTTCCCCACCATCTTTAAGGGTATTTTCTAAGCTTTTTATCCCAATATTCATATTCCTCCTATCATTTGTTATTAGCCCTTATACCTTTGATAATCTTTTTGCCAAGAATTCCTTCCAGACCTTATCTTCTGCTGACTTCTCTAGGGAATCAAAATGTGTGCTAGCACTATTGACTAGAGATTTGAGATTACCGGATGAGGAGGCTAAGGGATCTTTCTGAAAAGATGGCATGATCTTTTCAAGCACACTGGATGCAGCTTCTATAAGCTCACAGTCTTCCATGTGAGATTTCAAGAGTTTTTTGTTGGCCTTTACATTAGAAAATGAAGCTTTCTTCATTTTTTGTACCAGAGAAAGAGAATTAAAATCAAATGGTCCTCGTAGAAGTTTCAGTTCATCAATCTCCATTGTTTCTTTGTTTAGGAATTCTTTGACAATTTTTGCAGTGTCTCTTGCCGGAGATAGATTCTTCTTCTCTTTTGTAGTCTTGGAGCTATCATCTTGTTTTTCCTTCACTTCTTTTTCTTTCTCCTCTATTCTTTCTTCTCCTTTGGATCCGGAGTCAGCAGGGGAAACTGGAGGAGTGATTGTTTGTTCATGGGCCACCTCTTCCGGAGTAGAGGATTCCAAGCCCTTATCTTCACCGGTGTCCACTACCTCTTCTATCATTGCCTCAGTACATCCTTCTCCAACACTTGTGGCTGATGGATTAACACCTAAATCCTCTATAACCAGAAGATTAAATCTTTTGAAGGCATTCAGGAGGATATCTTTTGTTTCATTTGCTAGATTATCAGTTTCTCCAAGCATGAGCTAATTCATTCTAGCTTTGCTCCGGAACTCATCCTTGCAATCTTTGAAGATCATATTCATTTGTTTCTAAGTGATTGAAGGATAGAGCTGAATAGCTATCTGCTCCTGAATTTCTAGATCTTTGGCTTGGGTATTGTTCTTCCTTATTTCAAGTTCCTTCTCCAAGCTTTTGGGGATCAGAGATATAATTTCAATGAATGCTTTGTTGTAAATGTTTAGATACCTGACTGTGGCATCTTGCAATATCTTCTGATTAGCTTCTCCATAATCATCATAGAATTCAACCATTGGCTGAAGATTTCCATCCACTATAACTGATTTGATGATGTCATCAATGTGAAGAGTGGGTTTTTCAACAAATTCCTCTACCTTTTCTTCTTCACCTTGACCGGTAGAGGGTTCACTGGATGTTTTCTTCTGTTTCTTCATTTTCTTGACTTCTTCATCAGATTTAGTCTCCTCTTCATCTTCTTGACTAGCATAAGATCTTGTGGCTTTTGTCTGAGTTCTCTTCTCTCCTTTGTCGGATGATCTTGCTTCCAATTTTGATGCCCTTGAGCTTTTAGCAGTGACAGGTGCAGATTTCTTTTATGATCTGGTCCGGGTGGAAGATTCTACCAGAGTACTTTCCTTTTCTACCTCTTTCTTTTCTTTCTCTGCTCTTTCCATCTTTTCTCTATTGGCAGAAAGTGCCTCTTTTGAGATGCCAAAGTCTTTGGCAATATTCTCTACTACTTTTCTTACCTTTCTCTTCATCTTTAGTTTCCTTAACTCAACATGGATCTTCACACTAAGTTCTTCAAAGGTTCCAAACCTTTTTGCCTTGGGATCCCTTGGTTGACTTAGCATGTACTGAACATGTAGTTTTGCAATTTTCTCATCCACCTCATACCCTATTGGCATGATCCATGCTATTCTTGGCTCCACTACCTCCATTAGGCATTGATTAGTCTCTACCATAAAACATATAGTGTCTTTATACTTTTCAACTAGAGATTGAGGAATTCTCTCTCTAGCTTGCATCATGTTTTGGAAGTTTTTGAAGAAACCCCAGAGGGTTGTATTTTGTACTTTTTCATCACCAAGTCCATGCAAATAATCCCTGATTTGGATAGCTACTGGTCTATCATTCTCCCACACCCAACCACTAGATCCGAGAAGCTCATTCATAAAGTAGAAGAATAAGCACAATATCAATCCACCATACTTGAATGAATTCTTTTTATCTTTCTTTATTTTCTATAGATTCTCCAAGAGTTGGTTTAAAAGGAGCTGACAAAGATCGTAGTCTGCATCCTTTCTTAGCATTTCATAAGTAGTGTAGATGGCCATTCCAAGTACTAAATTCTCCCTGCTAGAATGATATATCTTGTATCCAATGATCATGGAGGAAAACTTGACATCCGGATCAGTGATGTCATCTACTATCATTGCTCTTTTGTTAAACTTTGATCTAGTAGCCTCACTCATAGTTTGATTCTTGACAGATTTAAGAACAGGAATTCCACTGGATGAGTGCAATCTGATAACTGTCCTAATGGCATCTTTTGTGATCTTGAATGGTCCATTTAACCATATGAAATTGTCATGTATCCTGCTCAAAATATACCTGACTCATTCATCCTCAGCAAAATAGGGGAAATGTATGCATTGTGCAAAGTGCTTGTCTCGGAGGGCCTTGAATTGGGGTTTGAGCTCAAAAGAATCATCTATTAGTTTTTTGTGGAAGATATCCCTCAATTTGAACTCTCTGAAATCTTCAATGTTTGCGTGAATGTAAACCGTAATATCTTCTATGTGCAAGACACCATGCGGTACACTGGAAAATGCTCCTAGGGGATCTATTTCCAAAGATTTGTAGGGATGTTTCTTGAATTTGGGGCGAGGCCTATCAGTGATCTTCACTATAGTTGGAGTACCCATCATTCAAGGATTTTACAGAGAGATTTTTGATAACAGAAAATACCTTTTGCGCTTGTCGGGTTCGTGGAGTGAACTTGAGTGATTTGCTGATTGAATCAACTCCAATGGTTGGTCTTTGAGAAGTTTGAAGCAATTCATTGTAGAGCTCTCCTTTCTTCTTTTTTGAATGCAAATGTGCAAATGGTGGGCACATGAACCCTTTTATTTGCAAGAAAAAGCTCTAAATTCATACTGCAATAAATGCACAACTTAAGTTATTTTGGTTGCTTTGTTCTTCTTATTCTGAAATAGATCTCTTTTCAGATCACTATAATATGATTAGAGTTATCCTTGGTGAATAACTACGAGATTTCTTACTTTCCTTAACCATTCGATTTATCCATAGATCAAGATGTCTCAATTTTAGAATCACACCGGACCAAACTTGTAAGAAGCCTGCTTTTACTGGAAGTCTGAAGGGATCTAGACACTTTAAATCTTCATGCAAATCTTTTCAAATCTTTACCATGGCTTATCTAGGTATTTCTTTGAAAGCCCTTTGATCCGCGGCCTTTCATGTGCTGATTATAGGCACCAATTGACTGGCTGGGGGAAAATGTTTTTCCTTGTGTCTCCCCCTGAGCTAGAGCTCACTTTTTAATTTCTGGAAGGAATATTAGCACCAGATTTTGGTGCGGATCCATCCCCTGCATTCTCTATACTTCTCTTTAGCCAAATCCTGTTCATCTCACCTTTAACTTCACCTGCATTCACTTTTCCTTTTCCTTTGTCTTGATTTTGATTATGGTGTATTGGACCCTTTTTGTCCTGATTCTTGCTTCTGCAGAATTTGGTAGTATGACTGGATCTATTGCAATTGTAGCAGACAACATTTCTTTGCATATTTGACTGATATACTCTTGATCTACACTAATTAGCCATATGACCCAATCTATTGCATGCAAAGCATCTACCATTGAATGAATTGTTCATTTGCATATTTCTACATTCATGAGATTTGTGGCCATACCTTTTGCAGTTGAAGCACTGTCCGGAGAAGGATGAATTGGTTTGATTCATTCTCTTTCTACATTGATTAGCTTTGTGACCAAAGTTATTGTAGTTGTGGCAGTATCCATTAAAGGATGGATATCTTTAAGCATTGGGTTGCCTTACCGGAGGTCTTCTAGGTTTGTCCCTTGGATTTCCTAATCCAAAATTCTTTTGACCGGATCCAGAGCTTTCACCTTTCTCATATCCTAAACCACACTTGTCATCTACCCTCTTTTGGCATTCAAGAAGAACTTCAAGTTGAGCAGAGCTTATTTTGAATTTCTCTTTGTATTCATTTGCTGTTTGAAGATCCCTTTTAAGAGTGTCAATTTGATCCTCAAGTTTTTCTTCATTATCTCTAGCATCTTCAAGACCAGATTCAAGATGTCTAATTATTCTATCCATCTTGTGGTAGTCTTCTGATTTCTCCTTGAGAGATTGTCTTAGATCATCTTCAGTCTTTCTTTTTTCCTCAATTTCTTGTGTGAATTTCATAACTCCTGATTCCATTTCATGTCTTGCCATAATGACCTCTTTTGACAATTTTTCACATAACTTAGTTTTATCCTTCAGGTCTTCATTTGTATCATTTGCTTCACCTTGACTTGCTAATTGCTAAAGTAGTTCCTTTCTCTTCTTCATAGAGATGCTTAGTTTCCCTTTTAATTCATTTATGAAATCATCAGCCTGTTTAAGTCTTTCCTTCAATTCATTGACTTCAGAGTTGGAATGTTCAAGATTGTCTAGGGCAGACTAAAGTTGTTCCCTCAAACCATACATAACCATTTGAATTTCTAGATCTTCCTCAAGCTGTTAGGCTCTGTTCAGAGGAACTTGGCTTTGATACCAATTGTTGATAACTGGGGGGGTGACTCAGTTATCCTAATATTTCAACTTTCTAAACTTTCTTATTAGTTAGTGCAACATCAAATCAAATAAGCAAGTATGATCATGAAATGGAAATGACACCAATACACATGACACAAAGATTTTGACGTGGAAACACTGTTAAGGGAAAAACCATGGGGTGATTAACCCAAGATGTTATTCTCTGTTAGAAGAATAGATAGAACAAAATGGCACTTGCCAATTAGGGCTCACTGCCTGAGCACACTGCTCACAAGAGGCTCACTGCCTACAAGAGACTCACTATCTACAAGAAGGGAAGGTAACTCAATGTTTGAACTGATGAGAAGAATCTACTCATGCTAAGATTTAGTTCTAGTTAGGCTCAATAAACTGATCTACTGCACTTCATTCTTACTCTCTTTTAATGCTATTGTACTTTCATATTCCAAACCTGTCTCCCTCTCTTCATTCTACTTTTCTTCTTTTCTTCACACCACACACTTCACACACACACCTTCACATCTAAATCCATCTTGTATATATATCCGCATAAGTGATTTCATCACCTTTCTAGTCGGCATCCAGAATAGTCAATATTTTCCCAAGCTTTGATCTGTCAGCTGGATCCTTGCTTACCAAGTGATGCAGATCTAGGAGATGCTTGTAGAAGTCATCAATCATGTCAGCCAATCATGAATGATACCTCAGGAAACTTATTTATTAGCAATATCTCTTCCAGATTAGGATCTGACACTCTGCCTGTACAGTTCTTCCTCTGTCTGCTCTGCCAAACAGGAACCCAACACTCAAGTGCTCATATCTCTTCACCCTTCCATCACCGGAGGTTAAATCCTTGGAACCTATTAGTCAAGGTACTCCTCTTGAATTCCCCAAATCTGCACTTCACTAAAATACTTCCTCTGAGAGATCCGGACCTGACTGTCAGACCTTGCTGAGTGCTCTATTCTTGCTTACTGGATCATGACATTTCTTCAATCTGACTTCCAGTAGAGACTCATCATGTCTTGTGGATGTGTGGGATAACCTTTGTTTCCATCAATGACAACATTCATGAATCCATATAGTGTCTCTTGCCGACATTAATGCAACATGAGTATGTTGACATCAATGACAACATCGGTTAAACCCATACTTGCAACAATCTCGCCCTTTGTCATTGATGACAACATATGATGTGAAAAACCATCAAGACAAGAACTTCTCCTTACTGTCATAGATCCCCCTATCAACAACAACTATTCACATGTCTTCTCTTCCTGTACTGCTCCCCCTTTGATCATCAACCATTTATTTTTCACGTGTCTTCTCTCCCCCTTTGACATTTTAATTTTAATCCAATTTCATTCTCCACCATGGCCTTGAATATTTTTAATTTCTCAAGTGCTTCTAATTTTTCTTTCAGAAAGGTTACCCATATCATCTGGGAATAGTCATCAATTAGCAACATGAAGAATCTATCACCTTGCACACTCCTGATTCTTGCCAGACCCCATAAGTCAGTATGAATCAGGTCTATAATCTGGTAGAAGATTGTTCCTTGCTTTTGAATGAGATTCTGCTTTGTTTTCCCAACTGAAATTCTTTGTACAAACTGTTTGTAGGTTTTACCAATTTTGGAAGGTCTCTTATAGCCTAAGTATTACTTATGTTGATGATATTATCAAAGTTCACATGACACATTCTTCTATGCCATAACCAACTTTGATCAACTTGAACAAATAAACAACTTTTATCAGTACCAGCCAAGTGAAAGATGTTACCTTTTGTTTGGGTACCGGATGCAATCTTTGTTCTAGAACTTTCAAAAATTATGCACTTTCCATTCTTGAATCTGAGATCATAGCCTTTGTCCACCAATTGTCCAACACTGAGAAGATTGTTCTTTAGTCCTTCAACATACAGTACATTACCAGTTTTGTTCTTTCCATCAAGAGAAATAGTTCCTCTACCTCTGATTCTGCCTGCAGAATTATCTCCAAACTTTACAATTCCTCCTTCATACTTTTCAAAATTTAAGAACTTATTTTTGTCACCTATCATATGGTGAGAGAAGACATGTGAAAAACAAGTGGTTGATGATCAAAGGGGGAGCAGTACATTTAGAACAAAGGCACCAGCATTATCAGATCATGACGTTGCCTATCAAGAAGGTACAACCCAAAAGATTTAGCACTCAACCTATACAAAGAGAAGGCATTGTTATAAATTCATGGTGCACACACTGATGGCGTTATCAATATGACTCAAGGTGTGCGGGTATAATATCATAGTGCAGTCCTTAAAAATAAAAAAATCCATAGTCATTATGAAATGAAACACATAGCCAGTTTAAAATCAACATAGTGATGTAAGAATGAGTCTCAGCCAAGATTTTGGAGGCACACTTCATAAGGTTTGGGATATATTGTGAAACCATTTTAATAAATCTCTCAATGCAAGCATAAAAGCATAGTCTAATCAATGTTACAACATTCTTATATGGTGCCACATCTATGAAGACATCACTCGAAGCCTCATAAGAAGATGGCACTGCTAACTAAAGAGATGAACACAAAGATCATTAGTCTCCAAAGTAAAGTGTGACCTCTATAAAGATTCAATCTCAAATATACATAAAGGCGTAGCCTTATGAAACAACACATAGATAGTGTGTAAAGAATAAAGGTGCACCAAAGATAAGATATGGCATAAACCAAATAGCTGCAGACTCTCTCAAATGATGAAATGCAAGCAAAGAGTCTTCAAGAGGGACACAACACCAATAGATGAAAAATTGTGCTAGCATCACAAAAGGAGCATAGCCTATCAAAGCTAACGTAATCATGAAAATAATGGCACTAGTTTAAGGATCTGTTGGGGTTCTTCCGAATTAGGAGAGGGTTTACTAGTTCCAATGCATAGGCAAATTTAGCCAACTAATATAGGAGGTTGTGTGAGCTACCTCCCCTTCACTTCTGGTTCTGCCACACCAAGGACGGTATCCCTATAGCTAAATATTTAACCTTGACTCTCCCAATGACATAAAGATTTAGCTTGACAACAATAGGCAAAATACTCTCATGTGTGGACCAAGATTTGCATGATAGATCACAAGGCTGGAAACATTCTTGGACATATCTAACTGGTTGAGCATGAAAGTATGTAGGGCTCCTATTCCTACTCCTACAACTAACAGGTTGGAATAATGAAATGGTTTGTTTTGATATTTTGGATGCAAGACAGGGGGTTTTGGATCATAACTACTACACAGGGAGTAGACTGGTGCCTATCTCAGGACAACGAATCAACTAGACATATACAAGTGAATGGTTTGCACTGGAATTCAAGTTTGAAGGGGTCATATTTGTACTTGCCTTACAAACACCACCCAAGGATGAGTATTTAGTTGCTTCTACTTATACATATCCTAGCTGACATACATTCTTCTCCATGCTTTGACCTAAAACAGTTTAATCCACTCCTTGAATGGAAGTTAGAGAACAAGTATGCAATACAAAAAGTCTATATTCTAGAGTCTTAGAAACCCTTAGCAACTAGATTCAAAAGAAACTATGCATGCAACAAATGGAGACAGACAAACTAGACACATACAATAGAGCATTTTTCATATAAAATGATATAAAACTAAAAAATGTGAAACATACATTTGAAATGCAACTCATAAACTCCAAAATGAGACATAACAGCTCAGAAAGGCTTATTTCTTCGTTATTTCTCACAAAAATTGCCCAAGTCTTCAACAAACATACAATGAGTAACACAGTTTGCTTATAGAGCAAGAACATGTACTCAACAATTAATTACATGGCATTTCAAAATTCTGCTAGATACAGCGCACCACAAGAATGGCACCCAAAACATTCAATGTAGCTCAGGGAAATAGAGGAGAGAGTAGGTGAAATTGGGAGATGTGCCGCCGTCTGAAGATTTTCTTCACAAATATGGTGGGTGGCCCGTCAATCAGACCAATGCCTCTGCAAACTTCTGCCTTTAATGCCAATCTACCCGCGGCCTTGGAAATAGAACAATCTACGTGCATTATAAATTTTCCCACCCAAAATGCCACTGTAGAAGTGTGGAAAACCCTCCGTTTGAATAGAGCCATCGATTTCTCTCTATCGCCAAGATCTGTAGCCTCAAACCCCTTGATTTGTCATTGCTCAATAGAAATGTGCCACATAGGTAGCTTTCCCTATCACTAACTTTTCCCTTCACAGTATACATTTTGCCTTCTCCGCCTTTTGCCTTTTTCACCATTGAATCCTTTGTATATGCAAATGCATATACATACAATTGCACCTGGACATGTGGCATCCCCTAATTTTCTCTCTATCACTATGAAATTTCATATTCATCAGCCATCGGAATGACCCTGGGAGTATCCGTCGATGAGCAATGTTATGCCGACAAGCCAATATTTTTTTTCCTTTTGCATATGCAGGATACAATGCTTCACATACAAGGCTGACCCCAAAATATTATAAAACACATTCAAACTCACCATCGGGTCTAGCTTGTATCTCCCCCATGCACATATTCTTTGTGAATTACATTGTACAAATGTAATGTACAACGCGGACTTCAAGCCATTATAGAACAAATTGAAATTTGAATCGGGTCCGGGCATTGTATTTTTACCTCGTTTGTATATCCATGATATACAATGTACACACACATACAAGCTGCTGACTTCAACACTTTATCTGCTAGATTGGAACATCCTTTGGAATTCGTGTTGTAGCTTTCTCATTGTATCTTTTCATTGTATATCACATATACAATGCATAACATGCAACCCATGGACTTCAACTTGAAATCCGCCAAACCATATACTCCTTCACATCTGGATTATATATTCTTTTCTTCATATCATTGTTTTGTATATCGCAAACATACAATGGGGATATACAAAACAAAATATACAATGCGGATCTCAAACCTGTATCAACCAGAATGTATAATTTCTCAGGTTTGGGCCTTCCATATTTGATTGTATGTGCCAACATACAATTGCCTTTGTATGCAACTGGTATATTTTCTTTGCACATTGATAATGCATATCTCCCTTGTATGTTGCTACCAATCTACATTATGCCTTTCATCTTGGCAATGTATGTTTCCATTGTATGTACATCGGCCATCAGGAAAACATTTTGCTTGGCTTCCGATGCATACCTTCTCGCTGATAACAAACCACCATTGGACAGACCACCACAATCAGCTAGACATCCCACAGCTCAACCGTTAACCCAAGTTACACCAATGACCCTTTCACTGTAGCGAATGTATATGACCCTTGCACATTTCCTTTGTATGTCAAATACACAATGCGAACATACAAACCCTTTTACATACAAGCAAGGAATCTTTCCTAGAATATGCCTGCAATGTATAACCTGATATGCATACAAAATGCATACAACTATTTTTTGCATCTTTTGAGGCTGATTGAACATTATTTCAGGCTAATCACTTTACAACTGCACTTGTACATTTGAACCGTACATGCAAACAACAATGTATATACAAGGATACATGCATGAGGCTGAAGGGCTTAGAATTTTTTGATTTTATGAAAGGTACCTACGAATGAATACTTGAAACCTGGATGTTTATGCAGGCACCAACACTAGCTCTGTCTAGGGATGCATGCCTCTTGCAGGCATGGCAAAAACCATAGATCTCTAGGATGCAGACCAGTCCCTTATCCATTAGGCATAGAGTTAAACATTGCACCAACCTACATCACAAATCATACTTTTTTAAAATTTTACTTGGTGGCCCAAGGCCACCAAAAAGGAAAAACTAGAATTTTCCTTTGTCAAATACTCGACTTTCTTTTGATTTCTTCAAATGAAGCCTAAAAATATTTTGTTGTTTGCAGCACCCTGTATTGCAATTATTTGTGCTGCTACCCATTTCTTTTTCTTTAACAAATCTATAACTATCTTCATCGGCATATATTATCATCAATTGTAGAATGTCATCATCATATGAGTTATTGATGTTGCTTGGAAAAATAACAGACTCACATGAAACAAATGAATCCACATCAGAATTTTGCCCTTCTTAAAAAATAAGAGCTCCTCTATATCAAACAAACAATATTCAGGCACAAGCAACATCTCATAATCATCTTCATCTTTATAAGCATTCAGATATCCACCATCATTGTGCTCAGCAATTTTGTCACTAAGGTCCACCTGGAATGTCTCAAGAGAAGGCATAAAAAGTTTAGAGTACAACCCCTCACTGAAAGCTTCACAATCACCCCTACAACCAACACTATCCCCAACTGTATGAGCACACACATCTGCAACTTGTCCATTCACATTTGAATAGTGACCCTGATTTTCCTCTTCACCAATGTACTGATAATCAAAAGCATTTTTTTCAAACTTTGCATTGTAGAGGTGGTCATAATCTTCAAGGAAGCACTCATATTCAGCATCCATATAAATTTCATCATCTAAAAGGCTCACACATGCGTCTAAATGCTGACAATCACTAACATATTCATTGCCATCCCTTGAAACAACATCTTTTGTATTCAAAGTGAAGCTCTGCATATCCACCTCACATAAATATTCTGGAATAACTAGGATATGCCTATTGCTGCAGGACACAACTTCATGTATATCTCTCATTTCATCATTTGAAGGCCATTTTGTGTCTATAGGTTTCTCTTCTAGAGCCTGATAACAATCTTTGTCTTCACCATTATAGGATGTGCCTACATTTTCTACAACATCTTCTTCATGTTCATACATCACATCATGACTACACACACTGTTCTGAAATATATTTCCCTTTGCAGAATCATCTCTCAATGAACACACTGGGAAAGCAGAAATACATTCACTTTGAAAACTATTTTGAAAACTTGTAGCCATGAAACCTAATGGCATTCCATATTTCTAATTATTTTCAATATCCATAGCAAACTTATAAGCTTGGTGAAGTGTAGTTGGTTCTTTATCTCTTAATAAATAACTCATTTCTTCATCAAATCTAGCCAAATAAATTGCCAAGCATAGTGCATCATTGGGTCTCATATATTCAGGAATTTACTTGAGCAACTTAATGAATCTAAGATTAAAGGTTGGAACTAGTTCCTCATCTTCCTTTTGGATATTCATGAAATGTATGATCAATGAGGCCAAATCAAATCTTTCACCAAACTGCTCTAGGAATGCAACTTCTAAATCTACCCATGAAGAAACTAAACACACAGGCAGGTCTGAAAACCAAACCCTAGCATCATCCTCTAATGACTAAACAAAAAGTCTCATTACTACATCTTTAGCCTCTACTTCATAATCATCTATCAAATTGCAAAAATTCTGGAGATGTTTGTTTGCAGACTCAGAATTTGATCCTCTATATTTTGACAAACATCTTCTAATTTTATTGGGGATAAACTTTTGGGTAACCATTAACCTTGACTCGTCCAATGACATAAAGATTTATCTTGACAACAACAGGCAGAATACTCTCATGTGTGGACCAAGATTTACATGATCGATCACAAGGCAATCAACATTCTTGGACATATCTAACTAGTTGAGGATGAGAGTATGCAGGGGTCCTATTCCTACTCCTACAACTAACAGGTTGGAATAATGAAATGGTTTGTTTTGATATTTTAGATGCAAGACAGGGGGTTTTGGATCATAACTACTACACAGGGAGTAGACTGGTGCCTATCTCAGGGCAAGGAGTCAACTAGATGTATACAAGTGAATGGTTTAAACTAACATTCAAGTTTCAATGGGTCAGATTGGTGCTTGCCTTACAAACACCACCCAAGGATGAGTATTTAGTTTCCTCTACTTATACATATCCCAACTGACATACATTCTTCTCCATGCTTTGACCTAAAATAGTTTAATTCACTCCTTGAATGCAAGTTAGAGACCAAGCATGCAATACAAAAAGTCTATATTCTAGAATCTTAGAAACCCTTAGCAACCAGATTCAAAAGAAGCTATGCATGCAGCAAATGGAGACAGATAAACTAAACACATGCAACAAAGCATTTTTCATATAAAATAACATGAAACTGAAAATTGTGCAACATACATTCGAAATGCAACTCATAAACTCCAAAATGAGATAGAACAGCCCAGAAAGGCTTTGTTCTTTGTTATTTCTCACAAAAATTGCCCAAGTCTTCAACAACCATACAATGAGTAACACAGTTCACTTATAAAGCAAGAACATGTACTCAACAATTAATTACATGGCATTTCAAAATTTTGCCAGATACAGCGCACCACAAGAATGGTGCCCAAAACATTCAATGCAGCCCAGGGAAATAGAGGAGAGAGCAGGTGAAATTGGGAGATGTGACGCCGTCAAAAGATTTTCTTCATGAATATGGTGGGTGGCCCGTCAATCAGATCCATGCCTCTGCAAACTTCTGTCTTTAATGCCAATCTACCCGCAGCCTTGGAAACAAAACAATCTGCGTGCATTGCAAATTTTCTTGCCCAAAATGCCACTGTAGAAGCATGGAAAACTCTCGTTTGAACAGAGCCATCGATTTCCCTCTATTGCCAAGATCTGCAGCCTCAAACCCGTTGATTTGTCATTGGCCAATAGAAACATGCCACGTAGGCAGCTTTCCCTATCACTGAGTTTTCCCTTCGCAGCATACATTTTGCCTTCTCTACCTTTTGCCTTTTTCACCATTGAATTCTTTGTATATGTGAATGCATATACATACAATCGCACCTGGACACGTGGCATCCCCTGATTTGCTCTCCATCACTGAGAAATTTCATATTCATCGGCCATCGGAATGACCTTGGGAGTATCCGCCGATGAGCAATGTTATGCCGACGAGCCAATGTATCTTTTCCTTTTGCATATGTAGGATACAGTGCTTCACATACAAGGCAGACCCCAGAACATTATAAAACACATTCAAACTCACCATCGGGTCTAGCTTGTATCTCCCCCATGCACATATTCTTTGTATATTACATTGTACAAATGCAATGTACAACGGGGACTTCAAGCCATTATAGAACAAATTAAAATTTGAATCAGGTTCGGGCATTGTATTTTTACCTCCTTTGTATATCTGCGATATACAATGCACACACAGATACAAGCTACGAACTTCAACACTTTATCTACTAGATTGGAACATCCTTTGGAATCCGCATTGTATCTTTTTCATTGGATATCGCATATACAACACATAACGTGCAACCTACGGACTTCAACTTGAAATCTGCCAAAACATATTCTCCTTCGCATCCATATTGTATATTCTTTTCTTCGTATCATTGTTTTGTATATTGCAAACATACAACATGGATATACAAAACAAAATATACAATGCGGATCTCAACCCTGTATCAACTAGAATGTATAATTTCTCAGGTCCGAGCCTTGCATATTGGATTGCATGTGCCAACATACAATCGCCTTTGTATGCAACTGGTGGGCCCGGCCCTTTGATTTTCTTCTTTGCACATTGACAATGCATATCTCCTTTGTATGTTGCCACCAATGTACATTCTACCTTTCATTTTGGCAATGTATGTTTCCATTGTATGTGCATCGACCATTGGGAAAACATTTTTCTTAGCTACCGATGCATACCTTCTCTCCAATAACAAACCGCCATCAGACAGACCACCACAATTGGCCAGACATTCCAAAGCTCGGCCGATAACCCAAGTTACACCGATGATCCTTTCACTATAGCGAATGTATAAGACCCTTGCATATTTCCTTTGTATGTTGAATATACAATGCAAACATACAAACCCTTTTACATACAAGCAAGGAATCTTTCCTAGAATATGCCTGCAATGTATAACCCGATATGCATACAAAATACATACAACTATTTTTTTCATCTTTTGATGCCGATTGGACATTACTTCAGGCCTGCCACTTTACAACTACACTTGTACATTTGAACTATACATGCAAACAAAAATGTATATACAAGGATACATGCATGAGGCCGAGGGGCTTAGAATTTTTTGATTTTATGAAACGTGCCTGCGAATGAATATTTGAAACCTGGATGTTTATGCAGGCACCAACAAGATCAAAGCGCAAGCATCATTCAATATAATGGTGGCCTATACAAACAAACAAGGCCATAGTGAGAAGAACCTTTGCCACCATGACACAAAGCAAACCTATTCGAAGGGTGCTTCCATAAGACTCTACATAATCTCAGTTTA
Source organism: Cunninghamia lanceolata (assembly GCA_027924645.1). Classification (NCBI taxonomy): domain Eukaryota; kingdom Viridiplantae; phylum Streptophyta; class Pinopsida; order Cupressales; family Cupressaceae; genus Cunninghamia; species Cunninghamia lanceolata. The sequence goes on along the minus strand of BSBN01000068.1, from coordinate 13,242,999 downwards.
TCAAGGCACATCCTATGTTTATGGTTCAGCCATTGAAAATAACACCCAACTAGATTCAAACTCGTCATAGCCATTTGATAAAGACTAAACATTTCTCATGCAGGCCAAAGAATCACTGAGTCTCCAAATAATGATTCAGTCACCATGGATGAAGAAGCAAATCAACTACTCAGAGGGCTCACTCAAGATGAAGCAGAAGTCACCACTTGGCAACACCGTGGGAGTTTGAGGGAAAAGAAGAAAAAATTCATCTCAAACAAGTGTTGCTGCACCACGTGGAGGAAGTGGAAGAGAGAAAAATGTTTTGTTTCATTTTTATATATTCATCCTAAAATAATATGTATGTGAGTCTTTGGTTGGGTCAATATTTTAATGTAGAGTCAAATGGTGGGCCCTCCATATTAAAGCTAAGCTTTAATAAATGTATGAGTCTCATTTTCAGAGGGGGTTTGAAATTAGATTTAAATAATGTGAAAGTCTCTTTCTTAATGTGGAGTCAATAAAATATGGTGGGTCCCTCAAGGATAGAGCTAAGGCTTTATATAGAAGACTCATATTAAATTAAAGACTCATATGACTATTCACGGGTAAAGTACAGATATATGCAGCCCTAAAGAAATAGAGCATAGCTTTATTTATTTCCATGACAAACTACAACAATGGAAAAGGAAAGAGTGGGAGTTCTCATGCATATCAAGCAATGGAGGCCAAGGCTCATGGTGGTTTGAACAAAAAGACCCAGTTAACTGAAGATACAATTATTAGAGCTAGATTTTGTGGGATTTTAGTTAGAGATATTTTCTGGGCAGTTAGAGGATTTTCAAGGGGTTTCTTTTCCTTTAAATATAGAGATCAAGGACAAAGAAAGGGGAACTACACAAATAGAATATATAACTAATGATCAGAGATTTTAGCAGCATAATAGAGATATTTTTCTTTGCCTCAGTAGGTGCCTCTCATGAGGGATGTAATATTGTATTTTGTGCATTTTTGCCTCTATATTTTGTTCTCCCATCAAACAATGAAGAGAAAGTGGTGCTTTGTACAAATCTAAATTTGTCTTTGACTCTTGCTTCCTCTTTCTTTCTATTCTTAGCCTCTAATAAATTTGTATTATGCTAGGTAATCGATCATGCATTCTACTCTTTGATTTTATGAGTTAAATCTTTCAGGGTTTGATCATTATGATGCTGGGTAGGTAATGAATTTGGTGCATCGCCTTCTTAGATTAGGTATTTTGTTTGCAATCTTTTTTTTCTTCCCTTTTCCCACAAACCCTAGAGAAGAAATAGATTCTTTAAAATCTAGAGGTTATTTCAAGAATCCATCCCACATTCTTGGAATTTCCCATGTTGGTGATTACTTGTGCCTTTAACCATCAACAGTTGGCAAGTTTAAACAAAATTTGGCTAACAAGTTTTCAATGAAGGATTTGGGGGCAGCAAAGAAGATTCTTGGCATGACAATAATTAGAGATAAGTACAAAAGAGAAATCAAATTGTCACAATACAAGTACATTGATAAGGTCTTGGACAGATTTGACATGAAGGGTGGTAAGGATGTTAGTACACCTCTTGCTAATCATTTTTGGTTATCCTCAAAGATGTGTCCCAAGACACAAGAAGACAAAGAGTACATGAAAGGAGTTCCTTACTCCTTTTCTATTTGGAGTCTCATGTATGCAATGATATGCACTAGACTAGACATTACTCATGCAGTGGGAGTAGTTAGCCAGTAAATGAGCAATCTAGGTAAGGTTCATTGGGATGCAGTAAAGTAGATTATAAGATACCTCAAGGGCACTTCTCATTATTTTTTGAGGTTCAAAGGTAAAGATGCATAGATGAAAGGTTAGGTTGATTTTGACATGGATAATGAATTGGATAAGAGACACTCTACTTTCAGATATGTATTCACATTTAGAGAGGCAACGATTAGGTGGGTTTCTAGATTGCAACTAGTTGTACCCATCTCCACTATCAAAGAAGAATACATTGCCATGACCAAAGGAGCTAAGGAAATGTATGGCTGTAGCATTTATTGGGTGAATTGGGTTGCAGACAACAAGTTTTCACTCTAGTTAGTGATAGCAATAGTGCTATTCACTTGGCGAGAAATCTAGCCTTTCATTCTTGCACGAAGCACATCGAGCTTTGGTACCATTTCATTCAGAATGTTCTAGAAGAGGGAAAACTCAAGTTGGAGAAGATACACACCTATTTCAATCCTACAAATGTTTTTACAAAACCTATGTCACAACAGAAGCTAGAGTTTAGTAGAGCTTCTCTTGGTCTAGTAATTAAGTGACATTGAGTTTGGAAAAGTGGGGGACAACTCTATACATTGCAGCATGTTTTAGACTTCAAGTTGGGGATTGTTGGTTGTGAAGTCAAACCACTGCCTCTTCAACTTCCTCTTCTCATGACTCTTTGTTGTCCTAAAGAGAACCATATAAAAGTGCATCTCAATCACTTGGATGGATTGATGAAAACATTGTATTTGTTCACCACTACAATAATAAAGGTGTTGCCCTTCTTTTCCCATGGATGTAGCCATACTTTGGTGAACCATGTAAACTTGTGTATTGTTGTTTTGTGTTAACTTTGTTATTCATTTAATTGTTGTTTTGTTTTGAATATTTACTTTGTATTTAACCTAATATTAAATATGCACTCAACCTCAACAACTTTCACCTAGATTAGTCCCTAGAAATTGAAAAATGTGGAAATTAGTAGGAAGCACCTAAGAATATAGATTCTTTGCTCCTTTTATTGCACCAAATTGAAGTGTGTTTCTATTAATTACTCCAATGCTCTAGAAATTATGTACTTTTGAATTCTTGAGTGGATTTAGAGATGATTACAATTAAATGTATTGAATATATTTAAATACTAGCACATATCAAATTGGGTCAAATATGTGTTTAATTAGCTCAAGGTAGAAGGTTGAAGTAGGGCTAGTTGGCCAAATTATAAATTAGAAAGAGAAATGTTTGCAATCATGAACTTTTTTTAGAATGGGATAATGGTTAATTGTAGTGGAAAATGACTAAATGGAGGTAGGTGCGTAGATAAGTGTGATAAGTGACTAGAGAAGGCAAATGTATAAAGTGTGTGTGTGTAAATGGATAGGTTAGGGATAGATGTATAGGGAGGGGTGGGCGTGTGTGTGTAAATGGATTAAAAGGCTAGGGGAATAAGCCCAACATTACACAAGTTGGTGTCATTTATCACTATGTACAATATAAATACATTACCTCAAAATAGGCACGAAACTAAATTGAAAATGGCATATTGGGTATGGAAATTTCACCATTATAACTTTATGATTTCCAATACTTCATTTTGTCTTCTTTATATTGTATCTTATCAACACTTTATCCTTTTACATTGTATATTTCTAATATTTCTTCTAATACTTGCTATATCTTCTATATATTATATACCCCCAATATTATTTCTAATACTTTCTTTGTCATCTCTATATTGTGTTAGGCTTAAGGTGCAATCGACCTTGTAAATCCTATGTAATTATTATTCCTATTATTGTTCATAAATCACCCATAAGAGATGAAAGGTTTCACCAGCAATGATCTTGTTTCAGCTGCATGTTTATATCTGATATCCGACACTAATTCATCTGTGATGAGGGGTCGCAAGGGGTTTCCCCTTGTAGGGGGTCTGGGGGCTATGTGCCTTGGCAAGGGTTCAAAGGTAGCAACTCTGAAACCACATTTTATTTATAATTTATCATTGTAAATTTAGACCGTTCATCATTAGGTCATAGATCTAACAATTGATATTATGTTGGTTTTCTTTCCCTAAAAGGTAAGCCCCTTTTATAAAGATATTTGTACTAAATTTTTAATAGAATTGAGAGTAATAGCCACTGCTAGATTGAAGACTAAAGAAGAAGAGGATGTGTATGTATTGTAATCTCATATGTCAAGATAATACGACTTGTAGCCTCTTTTCTTGGTGGAGTTTTTTACCCGAAAGGGTTTTCTCCACATTACATACTATGTTATGTTTTTAGTTCGTAATGCATGTTATTTTTGTGTAGTGGGTTTTGTTGGAGTACTTGACAACACTGAGAGGGGGGGTGGTAAATCAATGTTGTAGAAAATAAAAGAAGTTTAAACATTTTTATTTCAAACTTTCAAAATTGAAGCAGATGTTAATTTAGGCTCTATCAATGAAAGTAACAGTGCATTAAAGAAATAAGCAATCAAGTATAACGGACAAATTAATCATGCAACAAATGAGACCATAAGACAAAGATTTTAGGAGTGGAAAACCGTCTCATAGTAGAAAAACCACTCAATAAAATGCCTCACTAGCTTATCCAAGAATCATGCCTCACTGGCATATTACAATCAAATATAATGAAGAATATGAAGTAATACAAAGGGTTACTCTGTTCCTCTACATTCCAGTCCTTGACTGTCTCATTATTTAAGACTCAAGAATATCATTTCATCAACACACTGATATAATCTTAATTATAGTTAAATGAACACACATCATCAAAATCACACAAGGTGTTTATATTACATGCCTTTTTATACATTTTCACAATGCCTTCCTTCTTTCATGAAACAATTTTAATCTGTAACTAAAACGGTTGAACTGTGCAACTAATTTTCCTATTAAACAAGTAACTGACAGACCCATATGGTCAAATGATTCTATTTGCAAAGATTTTTTAAGATCAATACACATCTTAACCCAAAGTTAAAACCAACTTCTCAAGATAACCACAAAAACTTCCTTCTCAACAATGATAACAAAAGTAGTTATACAATAGTTTAAAGCCTCTAAGAAATTAATACAGAGTTAATCAAAAAACTGCCTCCATACATAGTAAAGTCAAATGGGTGTATCTTTTAAAACCCTAACCAAGAAAACAACTTTGTGCTCGACCCACTATTGTTTATAACTGACTTTCAATAAACAAGTAAATAAAATGCAAACCCACGAACTCTGTGCCACAGTCTTTTGTTTCTCTGTTTTGAAACTCCAAGTCATGAAAGCAAACTACCAAAGACAAAAAATATGCTCTAAGACTATCATAATCCTGACCAAGAAACCATAGTGAGTAAACTCCAAAAGACATAATTGAAGATGTTCAAGGAAAAAAATAGAATAAGCTTCTTGCTTTCTCTTTTCAGACTAAATAATGGCTTCATTTCCCATATGATAGCTCAGAAAATTAACCACAAAATGAACCTTCAAAAATACAAATACTAGTCAAATAATATTACCTAGAGAAAGCCAACCAAGAAACCTTTTTCTATGAATTTGAAGTCCAAAGTACAAACCATAACCAACAAGCTCACTTCAGTGTAGCTCAGCTTTATCAAATCCAAAAGATCTTTCAACCATCATGATAGAATCTTGAAAGACTTTGCATAAAACTTTAACCCTAAGTCAATAGCATGTATATCACAATGTTAAACTTTACAAAATGAGCTCTCAAAACATTCTTTTTCACTGTATACTTTTCTTGACTATCTATCCCAGTGTGCCCTAAAGGGCCCAATGACCAAAAGATTTAAAACATCAATGTTTACCTTGTTTTCAAGCTCAAAAACTGCCAGGTAGGTTAATAACTTAAATGGCCCGATAGAATGCTTTTCCTTAGTGAATTCTTTTATTTGCACAAAATAACTTTTGTGAACAAATAGTGCCTTTTGAAACATTATCACCTTAACATCATTTAGTAATATGAAACAAAACCTTTCAAATGAATGATGTCATAAGTGTTACCTCATCATTTGTATCCTTTTGAAACTAATCATGACTTGGCAAATGCCAATTGTAACAAGGGTGTAACACAACTATATTACCAAGATCATTGAAGAAACTAATGCAAGACCACAATGAATCACAATACCACAGCAATTGCATACCAAGTCAACCAAAAGCTATTACAAAGCAAATACCTCTGCCAACTATCATAGTACCATGAAAGTATGGGAATTTGACATCTAGGACAACAACTGAGAGGGCAACAAACTCCCCCTTTGTCCTTGAGGACAAAACACAACTCTCAATCCTCCTTTTTGCATCAAAGACAAAGGGAGAAAGAAGTGTGACATTGCCTTGAAGAGAGATCAGGATTTAAAGCATACCATTACTGTCATATGGAGCACAGAGCATTCAGAATGGCCTAAAACATAATTAAACTGTCAGTACCAAAAAAAATATGACCATATAAATGAACCTGTATCATAATAAGGACAACAACTGAATATGCCAAACATGAGAAACAACAGACCATCAAAGAGCAAAACTAGAGATATGATCACTATCATCTGAAGAGAGCTAAACACCACTATCACCAACATCAAGAACCAACTGAAAACACCATAATTCATAAATAGCAATGATCAAGAAGAAAGAAATATAGGCATCAAGAGAAAAACAACAAAGCACCAAGATAACATCTGTATATACCACTGTACCAATGTATCAACTAAAAATAACTGAACCAAATGCTAACTGCCAATATATAGCCATGATACAATAACATGAAAAGAGAACACAAGATGATGAAGACTGATAATCACTTTTCACATTAATGTATCAATTGACAACATCAGGAATGAAAAAAACATCCTGAGAGGCTCCCCCTGAGACCAAGATCATAACTAAATCATTTTAGAGAATCAAGGGGGAGAACACTAAGTTTATCCCTCAGACCTTCAAATACTTCTTTTGGGAGTGGCTTAGTAAAAATATCAGCCAATTGATCACTTGAAGAGACATATTCTAGGGTAACTTCATTTGACAAAACTTTTTCTCTTAAGAAATGATAATGAATATCAATATGCTTTGTTTGAGAATGCATTACAAGATTCTTAGAAATGTTTATTGTGCTAGTATTATTGTTATCACTGGGAATTGTACCCATATGCAAAGTTGGTTAAAGCACTACAATTCTATGTAACATGGGACTTATCTCAGGTTGTGGGTGCCCTATGATGAGATTAGACCTCCAGATTGTGGGCTGGTTCCCTTCAAATGTTCTATTGAGATGTATGTTTTTACTTTTTGGGAAAAAAGAAGAAAGAAAGTAAATGAACTCTAAGTGTAAAATGGCGATGCACCTGATATAGATAAAAATAATGCAATCTGATTCAAAATGCTTTCTCAGAAATCTGACTTCTACACAATCCAGACTTGGCATAAATATCACAAAAATGATTCTAAGGAAGGTTTGAAATAGGTTTTTAGGAAGGAAAATAGTTTTTCATAGCATAAAAAGACTATTCTGGTTAACACAACCTAAGACCTATGATGAATTTATGCTTTAATGTTGTAACCAATCAGATGAGACAATAATTTTGAAGGTTTAATAATAAAACAGAACAAAATTTCATCAAAATCACTTCAATATTCAACACTAAAAGGAAAGGTAATTCAACTGATCTGAAATAACAAAGGAAAGCTTTGCAAAAAGACAAAAGATAACCTGTAACTTGCCGATCTCCCAATAAAATTGTAATAGTGAGCTACAAGAATTCTCCAATCTATCTGAATTAGAATGAGAATCAAGAACTAGAAAAAACAAACTTTTGCTTTACAATATATAGGCTTGCTCTCTCCAAGAGACATGCAAAAAATATAGACTTGCAGATAACTGCCTCTAAAAATACTCATTCCTGAGCAATCTCAAAAATCCTCAAAATTAGGGTGTAAAACTACCTCAAATTAAGCAAAAATAGCTTCAATTTGGGCTTCTCCATGTGTTTGACCAAAATTTTGACTAAGGACCCTAAAAATACTCCTAAAAAGTCATGCAAAACCCCTAGGTGGCCTAGTTAACTCAACTAATCAATTGTGTGATTTTGCATGAGCAAAATTGATTGTGAGTAAATAATAAAGTAATAAAATATTCCTCTATTATTGGTTACAACTTGTCTATTTTTTATTTTACAATTTGTGGAAAATAATAAAGTAATTTATAGAATATTACTTTATTATTTATTTACAATTAATTAATGTGTAAAATCGTGCATGATTAGAAGATAAAATACTCCTTATCACTCCAATACATTTGTGAAAAAATATCTCCCTCTACAAGGAAAATAAAAGAACCAGTCACTCCTATAGCACTCCATGCACAAGACAAAAATTGCATAAATGTCCATTTCTCAAATCTCCTTATATCCCCATATGCAAAAATTGAAGTTAAGGAAAGAAAACAACTCCACTATGTAACTTGACCCCATGCATAGAAAAGATCCATTATATGCTGTCATCATTAATGCTGCCACCATGCAATTGCCACATCACTACACGACAAATATCTTATTACCCATATGTTATATCTTCACCATGCATAATGAGCTTACCCTTGAACTCCATGTATTTCATATGCATCAAATATTGCACCATTATAGATTCTTACCTTATCTGCCACCTTGTAAACTCTATGTTCATGCATATCATGTTTAAAAAACATCCACCTCCTTGGCTGTTAGTCACCATGCATAATATTGAAATCCATCCTTGGATGCTTGGACATAGGCAAAGGGACTTAAGCATGTGATTTGTTACCTCCACCATTTGACCACCAAGGGAACTTCACCATGCATAAAATGTTATAAGGCTTGGAGCCTCCCCACATGTTATATCAGCCTCTTGACTTAAAAGGAACCAACCTCCAAAGGGTTGTTGTTGGCCACTATGTGTTATGATTGCTAGGGAAAGTCTTGACCCTAAACACAATTTTGGATAAGGTAATAATTGGTTTTTCTAGGTCAAAAAATTGCACTTGAGTGAAAAGAACCTTCAAACAAAATAGGGAAACAACCCTAATTTTTTCTCATTCACTCCTCCTTTGATTTCTCTCTCTGAGCTCTACAAAACATGTCAGCCGAAGGTTTGAAGTAGCTCCATGGTGGCTCTGGTTTTCTCCTTCAATGGTTCTAATATATTGTCACCGCCATGAACTCTTCATGATCTAGGATGAAGGTAACCTTTCATTTCTATTTGATATGAAGCATTTGATGTCTTTAGCTACCTTCATCTATATGGCCACGACCTTTTTCACTGTTATAATAGCTCCACTATTGTGCATTCTTTAATGTCTTCATTCTGTCTCTGTGTGCTTCCTTTCTCAACGGTCTTCATTTGCTCCTATGGAAGTTTGAGGCCACTATGAGGCCGTGGAAGATGATAGGGAGGACTCTAGGCTACCTGCTCTGCATCCTGTAGGTGTATAAGACTGTTTGACAACACTAGCCTTCCTACCAATTCAAAGTGCTAAAAGACACACTCTTTGCAAAGATGGAAAACTCTACTTTTCTGCTTGGTGTGGGACACATACCTTGTCCTCACTACTTCCAAGATACTGCCTAAATGGCACATAACTTTTTGAGCCCATTGCCCACCCTTCTCACTCTGTACAAGGGTCTGGACTGCTTGGTGCTCACTTTCCTTCCCTCTATTTTTCCACCCCTGCAAATCTATTTTTCCTACTTGTTTATCTAGCCGGACTCCTCACTGAGCTCGCCTAGAACAAGCATGCATTGCCTCTAACCGGCGATCCGACCACCCACAAAAGAAAAACAAACAAAGAGCATGTCTCTGTTTGATGACCTCCATACTGTACAATGGGATTTGAAGAATCATCAAAATAGAGTCATGGCTGGCAAAAGAAAACAAAACTGCAGAAACAGAAAAGACTAATCTACTTCAGAATGGTAAACTGAAAACAGAAAAGAAATACACAAATGATCGAACTACTGAATTTGTTTTTTATTCAAAAATTGCCTTTACATCAGAATGCTTCTCAAATCAAAATCTTTTTCTTGTTTCTTCTACTCAACCCCTCATACAGAAAGAATGCTGCATTTTATAAGTATTCCATGTCCGTTACAGGACGGTTCCAATTCCAGAACAGTTGGTATTCCAACTGTCGATTCAGCTTTGTGCTATCGGCAAGATAACACAGATGTCTCATCGAAACATACTTATGCTTTCCCATCAGCAAGACAGATTCTTTGTCGCACCAATCATATTCTTCCCTTGTCGATATGCATTCTATTGACTTTCACATTCATGAGAACTTTTAGTCCCACATGTACCTGTTCAAGTCGGACACTGCAGTTTATAAATTCGACGGCTTAGTAAACTATTGTCGGCACTTTTGCCGCCGACGACCCCTGTCTACCCCCATCGGCACAACCCAAACTATCGGCCAACATTCAACCATGAACTCTGATAGTCCCTTGTCTCACCAATACCAAGTCTTCATCCTCCGTCGGCGTGACCACTGTGCATCGGCCTCAAATCTTTAAGCTACGCCGACAGAAGTCCTCCCATCGACGTCCAACTCCATCGGAGTAACACATAGCAGTTGGAGTGACTTTCGCAACCATCACCGATAGCAAGCCTCATACCGATGACAAGCCTCGGCAACACTTCATCGGACAGACAATTAATATCAGAGTGACACCCACATCCTTCACTGATAGTGATTCTCATGCTGATGGCCTTCACCAACCTTTACCACTCCATCGAGGTAACACTAAGCGATCAGAGACACAACCACAGGCTCCGCCGATGACCACCCTCATGCCGATGGACATCACACATTGGTAAGACCTTCTCCTTCGGCCTAACCTTCATACCTCCTCCTAATATGCATCTCATGCCGATAAGTGTCTTCATTGGCGAGACCTACTTTATCGGTGGGACACTAGCTGTCGATATAGTTTCTCAATGCTCAGCCGATGAGCTCTCTCACTCCAATGGACCCAATTTGTAAAAGCATCAACTTCTTCCCACGCCTTCCCAATTCGAAAATAAAAACATCACACCAAATATAAGCAAAACTATATACACATGGGCTATAAGCCCTTGGTGCTCCTGCACCAGAAGATCTTTCTTTCTCGACAGCAATAAGGTAAGCACTTGCCATCTAGTCTCTATAGTTTCATTCTTCTGATATTTCACTCCTTATATCATGACAAGCTGTAGATGGTTATGGGTATTGAATTTTATAGAAAAACGTGTTGTGTTTTTGTTGGCCATGGCAACATACTTCTTCTTTTATCTTAATCTTCCTTCATTATGCGGAAACCTTAGGGTTTTAAAGTTTTGAAGTTAGGGTTTCACTTCATCCTGCATATCCAAAACTTCTGACTGCCATGGCTATGCTTGTCTTTGTTAATATGCCTCAAAACTGTAACTTACTTGGAGGGTTTGTAAGCTTTGGAGATAGGGTTTTAATCTTCATCATGCATAGAAGAAACTTGTAATGCCATAGCCACTGTTTTACTTGATTTCTTCTTTATTGTAAGAAATGAAAGATTTGATATATTTGTAAAGAAGTCTTGTGAATCTGGCAGATGGGTATACACTCTTTCTTGTTTCTTGCTCCTCTCTATTGGTTATGAATGTATCATGGCATTTCCTTTGAAATCTCTTAGTTCTATCTGCAAGAACATCATTAGGGTTTGATTTCTTCAACACAGATGGTCTATTGTCTATACAACATCACCTTGACTGTACTTTTATCTCTATCTGCTGGCAAAAGTTTAAGGGTTTTGAATTATTAGAAAATGGGTTTTCTTGCTTTACTTTTCATAATACTTCTCACCTCTTGTGACTATTTCTCACACATTTTCTGATGACCTATTTGCCTTATCATTCCACTATAGCTAATGGGTAGAAGCATATGTTAATATTCTATCATGACAACAACCTTTTGATATTCTATATTATGGTTTTGACATTTATCTCCATTTGCATCTGTAGCATAGGTTGTATCATTTTGTAAGGTTCTTCTATAGAATATCTCTTTAGGTTGCATGAATACAAGGTTGATGAACTGTTTGGCTATATTATCATCATTTAAATGTGGGACTATCTTTCTATTATAACTGGATTCTACCATTGCAAAGAGATTAGCTGCCTTCTTATTTATTGTTTGTGGCATTCTTGAAATGCACTTGTAGCTTGGATAACATGCTTTTTTTTTTCTTGGTATCTTTCAAGTCTTATCTGTAGGATAGACATATTTCTTTATTTCATCTTTTGTAGTATGCCATCATGCATCCTCATACCTATAGTCATCTTTTTACATACTCAAATCTCTACCTGTAGCTTCCTCTTGCATCTTCAGATCTCTTCTGGTTGTTCATATCTTTATCATTATGCACCTTTGTATTATCAATATATGCTCTTGTCCCTCCATTCATCTATGATCATTCATGTGCATCTTTAGACTGCCTATCTTATCATTTCTCACATTCCTTTGTAGGTGGGCAATGATCATTATGGTGTATCATGAATGTCTCGTGCTCATTTAAACCACTTAATAGGTCACTGCCATGACTGTTATGGTGATGGTGACTGTATTTTGATAGCACAACTGTCATAGAAGGAAAAGATGTTTTCTTCTTGACTGTTTATTTTATCATTATTGATGTTCCTCTGTAGGTGAGCAATGACCATTATGATGTATAATACTACTTCATGATCACTATCATGACTGTCTCTAATGACGGTGACTGCATTTATTTTTGTTCTTCCATTGTATCCTTCTTTATGACATCATTATATCTTTTGACTATACCATATCTCTAACTGCATCTTGCATGACTATACCATCCTTACTGTATTATATCTACCCCTGTGTGGCATCCTTTGTAGCTTGCAACTTGCATAGCATCTTCTCTTTACTATGTTGCATCTACTGTATTGTATTTATCTTCTATAGCTTGCAACTTCAGTCATAACTATCTTTCATTTGATCTTGAAAGTTGACTTGACTGTCATGTTGGAGGTCCATTCACTATGTTGGGGTATTTTCTTGTATTAAATGCTTCATCCCTTGATGCTTGATTATTTGAACATGTCACTTCATTTTGAATGTAGCATTTTGATCTTCATGTATCTTTTGATGGTTTGAAATTTTGTGGCATTGGGGGTAGCCTTTTACAAAGTTTATATCTTCTTTCTTTTTTGGATGACTGCACACCCATCTAATACATATTGTGAAGTCTTATTTAATGGCATTCAAGTTGGCATAGAGATTAAGTTGTTTGTCTTCCACTGTTCTATGTGCTATTTCATGTGGCATTTACTTGACTACTTCTTATGAGACATTTGTAACTTTGAATTTGATATAGTTGTTTTAAACTTTGATCATCTTTAGATAGTATAAAAACAATATGAGAAATACCTAGTATGCAAATGTTGTTTCATCTTACTCCTTTGCCATAATGAGATGACCCTTGATAAGATCTATTCTGCAACTTGTTCAAATGATACATAAGTTCTTGTATCTTCCTTGCTCTGTCTCTTTTCTCTTTATCGGGCACCTTAATCTCAAAACTTGTATCACTCTTGAGATAACTATAATCTAATTTTTCTGAATTTGTCTTTTGTCAATCTTGATTCAGTCATATAGTTCTGATTTGTTTCAATCAACTATAATGATGTCATGATGACATCTTCCTTATGTAAGTTGATTAGATGATGCATGATGTAGTTTAGAATGATGCATCTTGTCTTTTTCTGGTACTCTTTTCAAAAAATCAAAAGAAACATGCTAGGCTCAAACCTTTGTGGGAGCCACATTTAATCCACATGTTTATTTGTCTTCAAATCAACGACAAAATTTGTCCTATACTTGCATAGTGAATAAACAAGTTAGCATAAAAAAGTACCTAATAGCATTGATTGATCTCCTTCATGATTTCTTCTTGATCTATATCATTATCTAATCTGAATGCATGACTGTGATAAATAGATGTCTCTGTTTGATAAAAACATGTGATAACTATAAGCATCTGGAGCACTAATGGGGCCATCCCAAAAATTTTTGCAAGTTTCAACTAGATGGTGGCTTGGATTGAAGCATGAAGACTGAAAACTTTGAAGACCAGCTTCAACAACAACCTCCATCATCAGGTAATGATGGATGTTTAGATTTATCATATGTTCTTTTCTCTTTCCTTTTATCAAACAAATACATAGCTTGCATGTCTGCAATTGCTCAGTTTAGTTATTCCCACGTCTTGTGTGGGACACATTTGAACATTTCTTTAAAACATGATCAGTTAGTTTCTCTGATGCATATGATGTATATGTATTTCATTTTTAATCAATGCATGAGATAAACTAACAGATACCTAGATGTATGTTCAAAACATGACATGAAATAATAGTGTAATACATCTTTCTCTCTTTTATTCAAAACTGATCAATTTGAATAATCAATTTAACTTATAACTCCTGAAAAATCAAACTTTGTAGAACAACTGTATCTCCTTGGATGTTTGATCCTTTGATGATCAATTCTTTTGTCATGATAACTTATTAGTCCTAATTGGACTGATGGGTTATTCTGACAACTGGATCTCCTTTTCAACTTTGTCAAAGTGTCAACCATTCAAGAATGCATAACCTTGAAGTTTTTTTCTATTATTCATTCTGAACAATTACACCTAGGTCCAACTAATTTTCAATGTGAACAAAAAATTAGTAACAATTATCACATAGAATCCTAATAGGCTTAGATACCTCAACCTGAATGTATTTCAAAGTCTGAATCATCCATAACACTTGTGTGCAACAAGTAGCATCTGAAATATATTTTGCTTCAGCATTTGACAGAGACACAGAATCATGTTTCTTGTTGTGCCAGGCTACCTATCTGCCACCTAGAAAAAATGCCCCACCAGAAGTGCTTTTCTTGTCATCAACACTGCTTGCTCAATTAGTATTAATGAATTCTATCAAAGAAAAATCATTATGTCTTGGATACCACAGGCCATAATCAATAGTGCCTGTAATGTATCTAAAAATCCTTTTTACAACATTTAGATGTGATTGCTTAGGTGTAGATTGAAATCTAGGAGCCAAGCATACAACTTGCATAATGATAGGTCTTGTTGGTGTTAAGTATAACAAGTTGCCTATCATTGATCTGAATAAGGTATGATCTATATCAGTGAATTCAACATCTTTACCCAATTTACAGCCAACTTCCATAGGTGTGCCAATTGGTTTGCACTCATCCATTTGAAACCTTTTTAGCATCTCTTTGGCATATTTCATTTGAGATTTAAAGATGCCTTTTGTGAGTTGTGAAACTTGTAAATCAAGAAAGAAAGAAAGTTTACCAAGCATTGACATTTCAAACTTAGATTGCATGATTTTTGGAAAAGTAGAGCATAGTTTATCATCATTGTTGCCAAAGATAATATCATCTACATACACAACAACTAGTATGCTATCACCTTTGGTCATGTAGTATAGGTTACTATCCACTCCTCCCTTTTTGAAACCTTGAGCTTGTAAGTGTTTGTCAAGCTTAGAATACCAAGCTCGAGGAGCTTGTTTAAGGCCATAAAGTGCCTTTTTTAGCATATATACATGATCTTGTTTTCCAGTACATACAAACCCTTTAGGTTGTTCCATGTAAACTTTATCTTCAAGATCACCATTTAGAAATGTTGTTTTAACATCCATTTGGTAAACTTTGAAATTCTTGTAAACTGAGAAAGCAAGAAAGATTCTTATTGCCTCAAGTCTAGCTATAGGGGAAAAAGTTTCATCAAAATCAATACCCTCATCTAAGAGTATCCTTAACAGACTAATCTTGCCTTATTTCTAACTATATTCCCTTGATCATCAAGTTTGTTTCTAAAAATCCACTTGGCACCAATAACATTTTTATCCTTAGGTCTAGGAACTAACTGATCTAGTTCTTCCTTCATAGTATTAATCCATGATTCATCTTTACTAGCTTCAACATAAGTTTTAAGCTCAAATTGAGAAAGTATACAAACATGTACTTCTTCACTTGCATTTGCAAGCTTCCTTCTTGTTTGAACTCCTATAGATTTATCTCCAATAATCTATCCTTGAGGATGGTTCTTTAGAATAGACTTAGAAGGAGTCTTAGATGTTGATACCTCAAGTGCAGCAGGTGCACTCACTAGATTTTCTTCCTCTTCCTCTAATTTCTCCTCTTTTTTAGATGGAAGAACTTCTTCCTTTTCTTCATCTTGCTGATTAAATGGCTACAACACTTCAGCAACTTTTACATTAGTGCTTTCAACCATTATTTTCAATCTTTTATTGAAACATTTATAAGCTTTACTATGAGTGGAATAACCTGAGATGATACCTTCATCACAGCAAGATTCAAAACTTCCTAATCTTTCATCATCTCTCTTAATAAAACATTTACTGCCAAAAATTCTAAAATATTCAACATTTGTAGGTCTACCATATCATAATTCATAAGGATTATAGTTAGTTTTTACCCTTAACTATACTCTATCTAAGGTATAGACTATTGTATGAACAACCTCTTTCCAGTAGACATTTGGAAGATTTGCATCATGCAACATTGTTCTGGCCATTTCCTTCACGATTGTGTTTTTCCTCTCAGCAACACCATTTTGTTGTGGTGTTCTAGAGGTTGAATATTGCCTCTTGATTCCATGTTTTTCACAATTTAATCAATGAAATCTTGTTAGGTATATTCCCCACCTTGATCAGACCTAAGGCATTTTATTTCCAGATCTAATTCACTTTCTACCATCTTCCTAAAAATCTTAAATCTATTAAAAGCTTTAGATTTATGTTTCAAAAATGTAACCAAAGTCATTCTGGTGTAATCATCTATGAAAAGCATGAAATAATGTTCATAATTTAAAGAGCTAGTCCTTGTAGAACCACATAAATCAGAATGAACTAATTGCAAGGGTTGAGTAGAAGAATACTCCTTGGGTTTGAAGTTTACCCTAGTTTTCTTACCTTATTGACATTCTTTGCAGGTACTATTGCTGGGTTTAGAAATTATAGGCATATTTTTCACATTCTAGTTTTTGCTGATTTTAACTAGATTATCATAATTGATCTGTCCCAGCCTCCTATGCCATAGTTGGCTTTCTTCTACTTGGCTCATGAAGCACACATGTCCATGTTTGATATTGCTTCAAGTCTCATGAAGATTATAAATGTTGCCTTTAGTCCTTAGACCAGCTGCAACATCCTTCCCATAATTTTTCTTGATTTCACAACTTTGTGCACTAAAAGTTACTTTGAAACCATTATCACATATCTGACTCACACTCAATAAATTATGAGTCAAACCTTCTACATAGTAAACATCATGTAGAGGAGTGTCATTATCAAGAAAAATAGTACCTGTACATTTGATTTGAACACAAAAATCATTACCAAACTTGATAGAACCACCAAAGAAATCCTCATATTTAACAAATTTTCTTCTATCACCAGTCATATAATGAGAGCAACCACTGTCAACAACCCACAGATCTTTATTTTGAGCATGAAAAGTTGTTTGACCTAGCACCACAATAGCCTTTTTAACATTTTGTTTCATTCTCCAAACCACCTTAGTCTTTTCAGCATTAGGAGATGTTTTAGATTGAGCATTAGACTATATATCAAAGACAAATATGCAAAATCTTGCTATGTGGCCAACATTTCCACAAGTAAAACATTTCAATTTGTTTGAAAAATTAAACATATTTCAATCAACAAAACTAGGCTTACTTCTAGATACAAATCTGCATTCATTTGCCTTGTGTCCATATTGATTACAATTAAAATAGTAGCTAAAAAACTATAGATTGAATCTAAGAGGATGACCTAGATTTTTATTGTTTGAATTTGAACATTGTCCTTTTATCATTCCCAAACCACTCTTATCATTATGTAACTTATGTTTTCCTAAGAGATGAGACAACTTGTCACTGCTTTCACACATTGTAAGATTTTTCCTTAAACTGACAATTTCAGCCTCTCGAGTGCAACATTCTTTTTCTTTGGCATTCAACTGTCCTTGAGTAACTTCTAAAAATTTCTTGTTTTCCTCAAGTTGCAATTTCAGATCTAATTTTTTTTTTTCATAGTCAGTAATCTGATTTTTCTACACTATGGCCTCTTAAGGCCACATTTAAGTTCACCTTCAAAATCAACCTCAATTTCAGATTGATCTAATGTATTTTGAGTTTTAACTAAATTGATTATTGCCATGAACAAGGTTTCATCACCTTCTTCAGAAAATACCTCTAAGCCACTGTTAGTAACATCAAAAAACAAGCTTTTCATCTTTTTGAAGACATTTTTCTTCTTAAAGTTATACTGCTTTTTCTTACTTTATTTTTTATTGTCTTCCTCATCACTATCAAGTTCTTTGTTTGGACAGTTTGTTGCATAGTGTCCTATTTTGCCACAACTGAAACACTTAAAGGGTAACTTCCCTTTATATATAACTATTGAGCCTCTTTTTAGTTTGCTTACAAAAATTGACTCATCATCATTTACTTTTTCAGACTCAGAATTTAATTCATTATCCTTCTTCATAGTTTTAAAAGCAGTTTCTTTGTTAGGATTTTCATTGATCTTTCTCATTTCATAGGCAATAAAAATTCCATGAAGAGTATCTATAGTCAATTTCTTCATGTCTCTTTCTTCAACAACAGAAGTCTTAGAATCATATTTAGCAGACAAGAATCTTAACACCTTTTTAACAACAATTACCTCTTCTATTTTTTCTCGTAAACCTCTCATATTTTTTATAGTTTCTTAGACTCTTTGAAGGTAATCAGGTACCTTCTCTTCATCTATCATTCTTAAGCCTTCAAACTTGTTTCTTAGAGATTAAAGTCTTGATTCTTTTATATCCTCATCACCCTCATAGATGTTTGACAACTTTTCCCATATGGACTTGGTTGTTTTGCATTCCATGACCTTGACTAAGACATCATTGGACATACCACAACAAATGGCATTTGCAGCCTTTGCATCACAATCCTATACTTTTCTCTCATCAACAGTAGATGGTGTATCTAGACTAGAATTTCAATTGCATTCCAGGCATCAAAGCCTAAAGACTTTATATGATGAGTCATTCTATACTTCCAAAAGGCATAATCAATACCATCAAACAATGGTGATCTGAAAGTAGATAGACCTTCCTAAGATGACATGGTATGTACTCCACTAGAAATCCCATAGGTTAGTTAAACCTTTTAGATAAGGGTATGGCTCTGATACCACTTATTGGAGTACTCGACAACACTGAGAGGCGGGGTGAATCAGTGTTGTAGAAAATAAAACAAGTTTAAACACTTTTATTTCAAACTTCCAAAACTGAAGCAAATGTTGATTTGGGCTCTATCAATGCAAGTAATAGTGCATTAAAGAAATAAACAATCAAGTATAATGGACAAATTAATTAAGCAACAAATGAGACCATAAGACAAAGATTTCAAGAGTGGAAAACCCTCTTGGAGTAGAAAAACCACTCAGTAAAATGCCTCACTAGCTATAGAAAAATGTCTCACTGGCCTTTTTATCACTACCTCACTGGCTTGTTTTAATCACTACCTCACTGGCATATCACAATCAAATACAATGAAGAATATGAAGCAATACAGAGGGTTACTCTATTCCTCTACATTCCAGTCCTTGGCTCTCTCATTATTTGAGACTCAAGAATCAACTATACAATAACTCAAGAATAGCCTTTCATCAACACACTGATATAATCTTAATGATAGTGAAATGAACACACATCATCAACATCACACCAGGTTTTCACATTACATTCCTTTTTATACATTTTCACAATGCCTTCCTTCTTTCAAGAAACAATTTTAATCTGTAACTGAAACAGTTGTGCAAATAATTTTCCTGTTAAACAAGTAACTGACAAACCCATATGGTCGAATGATTCCATTTGCAAAGATGTTTTAAGATCAATACACATCTTAACCCAAAGTTTAAACCAACTACTCAAGATAACCACAAAAACTTCCTTCTCAATAGTGATAAGCAAAGTAGTTATACAACAGTTTAAATCCTTTAAGGAATTAAAATAGAGTTAATAAAAAAACTACCCCCATAGATAGTAAAGTCAAATGGATGTATCTTTTCAAACCCTAACCAAGAAAACCACTTTGTGCTTAACGCACTGTTGTTTATAACTAACTTTCAATCAACAACTAAATAAAATGTAAACCCATGAACTCTGTGCCATAGTCTTTTGTTTCTCTATTTTGAAACTGCAAGTCATCAAAGCAAACTACCAAAGACAAAAAATATTATCTAAGACTATCATAATCCCAACCAAGAAACCATAGTGAAGAAACTCCAAAAGACACAACTGAAGATCTTCAAGCAACAAAATAGAATAATCTTCTTGCTATCTCTTTTTAGACTAAATAATGGCTTCATTTCCCATATGATAGCTCAGAAAATAAACCACAAAATGAACCTTCAAAAATACAAATACCAATGAAATAACATCACCTGGAGAAAGCCGACTAAGAAACTTTTTGCTATGAATTTGAAGTCCAAAGTAGAAACCATAACCAACAAGCTCACTTCATTGTAGCTTAGCTTTGTCAAATCCCAAAGATCTTTCAACCATCATGACAAAATCTTGAAAGACTTTGCATAAAACTTTAACCCTATGTCGAGAGCATGTATATCACAAAGTTAAACTTTACAAAATGGGCTCTCAAAACATTCTTTTCATCATATACTTTTCTTGACTGTCTATCCTAGTGTGCCCTAAAGGGTCTGGTGACCAAAAGATTTAGAACATCAATTTCTACCTTCTTTTCAAGCTCAAAAACTATTACGCGAGTTAATAACTTAAATGGCTTGATGGAATGCTTTTCCTTAGTAAATTCTTTTTTTTTGCACAAAATAACTTTTGTGAACAAATGGTGCCTTTTGAAACATTATCACCTTAATATCATTTAGCAATATGAAACAAAACCTTTCCAATGCATGATGTCATAAGTGTTACCTCACCATTTGTATCCTTTTGAAACTGATCATGACACAACAAATGCCAATTGTAACAAGATTGTAACACAACTATATTACCAAGATCATTGAAGAAACTGATGCAAGACTATAATGAACTACAATACCATTGTAATTGCATACCAAGTCAACCAAAAGCTCTCACAAAGAGAATACCTTTGCCAACTATCAAAGTACCATGGAAGTATGGTAATTTGACATCAAGGAAAACAACTAAGAGGGCAACATGTTTTATTTTTGTTGCAATCTCCATTGATTCTACATTATTTAGAAGGGTATGTGTAGGATCATGATGGGCCAAAATATTCCTCTAAGTGGCAATGAAAATACAAAAAATCACACTTAATCAAGTTCATGTGAAAATTTGAATGGATTATCTACACAATTTAAAAAAGATGTAAGAACGGAATTTGTAGAGAATTGAATCTAGTTTATGGACTACTATTTAAAAAAGAAAACTAAATTTACTTAGTGAAAAATGAATATTTCAATGAATAGATATTCAATTTTTTAGAAAATAAAAATAAAAAATGGGTGTCATTCAAGCCAACCTAACTATGAGCAAAAAAATAATAATTTTTTTGAAACTTTCAAAATAAGTAGAGGACTCATGCCCGGATGTGACACATATTTTTTTAAAATTTATTTCCAATAAAATAATTAGTTATTATTTTTTTACTTTGACTTTTTTAAAAACTAAAAAGTAATTTTCCATCCCACCTAACTCGATAAAAAAAAATTGGAATTAATTTTTTTTAACCTATAGCTAGAAAAGCATAGAGTGTGACACAACTTTCGGATCTCAAAAAGGTGAAACGATTTGAAAGTTATGGAGGTTTTTCAATCAGTGTGTCCATCAGGATTTCAGACACACACTATATAGAAAATTATTAATAATTATTTAATAAAATGATAACCAAATAAATCTTATATTTTTAAAAATCTAACAATTTCTTCTATAAACCATTTATATTTTATCAATTTTGCATAAAAAAAAAGTTGTCAGCACGAAGGGTGAATTTCGAAGAAGAGAGTGAAACCTACAAAAATGTTAGAATTGAGGGAAAGTCAACTATGATAGTCCCAAGCCTACATAAAAGGCAAAAGAGATATGAAATGGATATCTGTTATTAATGGATATCCATTTTTCTTTGGTAAAATATGATTTTCTTTTTTTATGTTTTACAAAACAGATATCCGTTTTAGGTTGCCCAAAATGGATATCTGTTTTGCAAAACTGATATCCATTTTGATTTACTCTATTCTTTTCATTATTTTTTAGTTTGTTACCAAATATCAATAGTTTATTACTAACAATAGTCAATGTATTCATGTCTTCTTGTATAACCTCCACTACCAACCATAAGCTTGTGGTAATACATACAACCATCTAACCAATTCTTTCAACTTGTAGTATTGTAGAACATTCTCTTAACATAACCAAGCCTCTAGATTGTTCCACATGAACTTCAACTTTTCTACAAGTGTACCTACATTATTATTTATGCTTCTACTAGCACAATTAAATATGTAGTTGTGAGTACTTCTTCAAATGACTCATGGTTGAATTTGCATAGAATCACCATATGTAGACATATCTCCAAGCTATATCACAACATCTAAAACTCACAACATCCTACGACATTACATTTTATCATTGTTCAATAGTTTCCATATAAAATCTCTCTCTCTCTCTCTATGACCTATCTACCTCCTAGTTAAATCCTTATCCTAGCAAGTTCTTAGTTTTCCTTTTCCTTTCCAATTTCCAAGAGAGAGAGAGAGAGATAGAAAGAGAGTCTTAGTTTTATTGTTTTCATTTCCTTCGTCAATAAGGGAGAGGGAGAGATAGAGGGGAGAGATAGGGAGATAGAGGATGATAGGGGAGAGAGAGGCAAGAGATAGAGAGATAGATATATATAGAGAGAGGAGACAAATATGGAGAGATAGAGGAGATAGAGGGTAGAGATAGGGAGATAGAGAATGAGTGATATATCCAATGAGATAGGGAGAAGGATTGAGAGGTAGAGAAATGATAGAGATAGGGAGATAAGGGAGAGATAGGGATATAGAGGTTTAGGGTTTAGGGTTTCGGGGTTAGGGTTTAGGGTCATTATTTAGGGTTTTGAGGGAGGGAGGGAGAGAGAGACATAGAGAGAGAGAGAGTTGCTTGGGGTTAAGGGTCAGGTTTTAGGGGAATTATTTAGGGTTTATAAGTTTAGCATTGCTCAAGTTTAGGGTTTAGGGGTTTAGGGTTTAAGGTTTAGGGGTTTAGGGTTCAAGGTTTAGGGGTTTAGGGTTTAGGGTTTAAAGAGAGATAGAGAGAAGGGACTAATAGAGATTGGGAGAGATAGAGGAGAAAGAGGGGAGAGATAGGGAGATAGAGAGATTTTGAGAGGTAGAGGGATGATAGAGATAGGGAGATAGGGAGAGATAGGGAGATAGAGGCTTCAGATTGCTTGGTTTAGGGGCATCATTTAGGGTTTAGGGTTTATGGTTTTGGGGTTAGGGGTTAAGGTTTAGAGGTTTTGGGTTTTGGGTTTAGAGTGAGATAGAGGACAAATAGAGAGATATAGAGGAGACCAAGAGGAGAGATAGGGAGATAGAGAGTGAGGGACATGGCCAGAGACATAGGAAGAGAGATTGAGAGGTAGAGGGACAAAGGTGATAGGGAGATAGGGGAGAGATAGGGAGATATAGGTTTAGGGGTTTGGGCTTTAGTGTTCAAGGGTTAGGGGTTAGGGTTTAGGGGCATTATTTAGGGTTTAGGGCTTATAGTTTAGGGGTTAGGGGTTTAGGTTTAGAGGTTTAGGGTTTAGGGTTTAGGGTTTATAGAGAGAGAGGAATGATAGGGAGATATAGAGGAGACTGAGGATAGAGATAGGGAGATAGAAAGTGAGGCACATGGCCAGGGACATAGGGAGAGAGATTGAGAGGTAGAGGGATGATAGAGATAGGGAGATAAGGAAGAGATAGGGAGATAGAGGTTTAGAGTTTCTTCCAACTCAAACTCTTTCCCTTGAGCATTGTATTAATTACAATCATAGAATCCCCTTCTAAAAAATAGTTTACCTTCAACATCTTGGCTACTCCTAGCCTTGTTAATGTTAACTTACCATATTTTCTCATTGTTCATGTGTATACCCATGAAACGAGACCCACCATAGACCCTTTCACCTTGTCTTATTTTCCTACAACCTATTGTTCATCTTCTTGTTGTACATCATTTCGCTTATCACTTATAATCACATTATCTCTTGTTACTTTCTGATCTTTGATCTTCTATCAACTTTATTTGAAACATTAAACCTTCTTCTCTTTCATCCCATTTACCACTCTATCATCACACCAACCATTACACTTTTCGTGGCATAGTCTTGTTTGGATCCTATTTTTATATTAGTTTTTTTTTTTAATCTTTTTCATTCTATCATCTTTTTGGGAAATTGAACTCTCTTTTTCCCCTTGGGGAATCTACATTGACATTACAACCATATTATTACTCCACACCTAATTGCTCCCTTCTCCATGATTATTTTCCTCTATCATCCACACTTCATACATGCAACACAAGTAGGCTCACATCCAAATGTTTTGTAGTTCTTTGTACAAAAAATCATAAAACTTACATAGGAAATGGACCTAGGTGGCAAGGACACAATGCAAGTACCTAGTAATATAAAATAATAACTAGAATATAGGAGTTGAATGAAAGTGTACATACCTCATGACTTGTAACTGTGTATTCTTGTGTATACTTTGTGATTAACATGTATTCAAGTATACATACTTCATGACCTATGCGTATTCATGTGTATACTTCGTGACTTACTTATATTCATGTGTGTGATTCATGACTTATGTGTATCCATATGTATAATTCATGTATATTACATGTATTCTCCATCCCTTGTACATTCATGTATATGCTTCATGAAGAATGTGTACTCAAGTGTATACCTCATGATTTGTAGTGTATTCATGTGTATACTTCATGACTGATGTGTATTCAAGTGTATACTTCATGACAAGTACATGTATTCATGTGTATACTTTGTGACTTACGTATATTCATGTGTAAGCTTCATGACTTACATGTATCCATGTGCATATTTCATGTATATAACTGTATTTACGTGTATGCTTCATGCCTCGTACCTTACATGTATTTATGTGTATACTTCATGTATCATGTGTACTTATATGTTTCATGTCTCACATGTATTTATGTGTATACTTTATAGATTACATTTAGTTTCATGTTTTGTGAGGAAAACAAAATAGATATCCATTTTGGGGAAGTGATAGCTATTGTTGGATATCTATTCCCCATATAATTGGGCTTTCAGAAGTGGATATTCATTATGTAAATGCCAAAAAAAGACAAAAGGAATGTTTTTGGGCCCGACAACTACGCCCACAAACCCTTTGTTGTTGAAAAACCCATGATTTATGCCTGTTACAATCAAAAAAACATTTTTGTGCACTTTTGGAGACACAATTTGCTTGTTACAATTATCAGGGTGATATTTTTTTTCCCCTAATGGGGAGCAATAGTCGTTGTAAAGCAAAAAGGAGGAGGAAATTGAAGTAATTAGGGAAAAGGATAGGGCAAGGAAGAGGATTAGAAGACCACATTTCACAGATGCTCATCAAGGTGAAGCTTCTTCTTTACCATCTAATGACATGCAATTAAAGATGTTAATTTTGATTAGAATGAAATGTTAGATAAGAATGAAATTGACCATGATATTGCAAATGAAAATTTTGCAAAATGTTATGAAACACCTATTGATAAGAGGAATACCATGGACAAAGAAGAAAAACAAAGACGTGTGCTTGAAGAAAGTGGATATGAACCTTGTGATGTTAAATTTACACTTGATAATCCATTTGTTGATATAATAGATGATGTTGATAACATGGATGAAACAATGAAAAATAATGTATCTCTAAATTACATAAGAAGAGAGGATGTTTGTCAAGAAGAGAAGAAGTATGATGAAATTGGAAAACATCCAAGAACCCCAAAATGGTTACTTGAAATTGATGAGAATAGAATGGAAAAACTTGAAGGCAAGAGGTCATCATGAATGATTCAGTTGTGGGCTTCAAAACTCTTCAATGAATACTTTGATAATAAAACATTAACCAAACAATGCCAACTTTTTGTGTAGTTACTAAAGATGTAAAAAATGAGACCTTTACTAAAGAAATTAAAGATCTGATTAAACAAAGTGTCCAATCGGAATAAAATTATTGTTAGAAGCCTTTTCAATGCACTCAATTCTATTGGAAAGACTGGCAAGGAGAAAGATAAAAGAGATACTCATAGAGTAATAACAACCTCAATAGTAAGTAAACAATTAAAAAAAGCTTGATTAATGAGGCAAACTTGTGTTGACTTAAGATTGAATCGTAAAACATTGTCAAAAGCACTAGCATTAAGATCAAGACTAGATAGCCCTCTTGGAAATGATACTTGGGCTTTCAGTGGTAGGCTTCCATGAGTTGACAAGAAGCTAATCAATAGCACAAAGGAAGAAATTGAATGATTTTGGCACACTAACTCTAGGGTATCACCGAATGCAAAAAGTATTTTAAAGTTAAGAATTGGTGATAAAGACTTGTTCTCAAAATCAGCTATGCTCATTTTTGTCAACAACCCCTACGAAACTTGTATGTTTCATAACCTACACTCTAAGTTCACAAATCAAGACAAGTTCTCTTGGCCTCGTGTGAAATCATCTAACATCATTAAAATACCTTGTGACATTCCCCTAAAGTGGTTTCTCAAAATTCATGAAGTTTGACTAGGTTGCAAGCTTGTCAAAATATTGATTTTGACCTTTTAAATGTGTTAGAAATTTTTTTAGGTCCATATGCAGAGTCGGTAAAATATACCACTCTTTTAGGCTTATTGTTTATGTAAGATGTAAGGGCAGAAAATTTTTCCGCCCATACATTTTGTTTCATTATTTTCTTGTGTCACATCAGCAAAAATCACTGCTTTATCATCTATCTTCTTATGTTCGAGTGCAAGGGCGGAAAACTTTTCCACCCATGCATAATGTCGTGATGAGGTGCATAGTCAGCAAAACCTACTGTTTGGACAAATCTCAGCAAATCAAGTCAACTAGGAGTGCATTGATGGCAACTCATGTAAGTGTTTAATGCAACTTTTTAAACCTTTTACAAGTGTTTTAGTCAGTATTTTCTCTTAGTTATATTTCTTAAAACCCCGAAGATAGACCATCGAAGCTTAAACAAAGTTTTTTCTAGATCGCGTGAGTTATAGATTGTATATTATGTTCTTCGTGATCGCGTCTAGGGTTTCAGACATTGTTGACAGGTAAGTCCACCACTCTTTTGTTTTTATTGTTGTTTTCTTTCTAGGTTTTCCCCTGAATGTTAAAATGATGGTTTGAGTTTGATTGTTTCCTTTTGTTTCTCATTTACAAATCCTAGTCTTTCTCTTTACATTGGTTCCTAAATAGGTTTTAGGTTTTAGATTTTTCAGTTTATGAACTTGTGGATGTTGTTGGTAATTTCACCGATGACACCTTGTTTTTTTTTCCTAAGCCATCACACAAGTATTGATGGCAAATTTCACTATTGATACTTGTGCCTTGTGTTTTTTATTACTTTAGTGTAAGGTCGGCAAAAAAGTTTGCCCCTACTTGAAGGTCTTGATGTATGCACTATCGACAGATTTTCCTAACCAAACACTAAATCATCCTACACATGTAATAGCAGCAAAATCTGCCAACCCTACATGTAACTTGCAAGTTTCTCCCATATGTGAAGTCAATAGGATTTTCCGTTCGAACACTATGCAACCTACCCCACATGTAACGTCGACAAAATTTGTCGCTCGAACATAAGAACTTATTCCACATGTAAAAGTGGTTAAAATCACTGCCAATACACTTGTATTCAACCTACATGCTGGGTCAGAAAAATTTTCCACTGTGACACCTATTATTTATCCCTCTAATGCAGGAGCGAAAAATTTTACTGCCCGTGCATTCACTCCCTCAATTTTCTCTAACTCTGATAGATTTTCAAATATACTTTCCTGAGCCCACTTTCCTTCATTTTTTCAACCTTCTTGCACTATAGCCCTTTTCAATCTTATCCCAGTAGTCATGATCATCGACATGCAATTTTCCCAGATTGCCAGTATTTCCCCTAATTACATGATCATGGCTTTTTGTTGTAGTTTGTTCTATGGATTTTCTCTCTTCGTTGACATCCTTCTGGTGTTAGTGTTTAGATGACTGAGTTGTCTCCAAAGAAGTTGAAAGCAATGAAGTATAAGTATCAAGGAGTTTTTCCAATCACCTCGGTTACCTACAATGTTGATGACATTTGAGATACAAAGATTGGCCATGTAGACATGGCTGAGTTTGTGGAAAGAACTAAGTCTGATAACCCTAGTTCTACGATGAAGAAGATTGTTGATAGCAACATTCACTTGGTGTCATCTTTCCTAGTGGCAGCTCATAATACTAAGTTCTTTCTTCAATATGCTCAATTCTACAATAGAGACACTAGGGCAGTGGTGGATATGAATGGCAATGTGATCATCTAATTGGATTTGGAATTCATTGATAAAGTTTTCATGTGTCCTACTACTACAGAAGTTGTGAAACTAGATTTTGTTGAAGCTCAAAAAGAATATGACAAGAATTTTGAGAAGGCTAAGAAGACAATTAACACCAAATGGCTTAAGACTTCAAGGTCAAACTTATCCAGGTGGCCAAGGAGTTTTCCCAAAAGTGATTTTATTGAGGAGGTTGGTGATCTCATAACCCTTCTTAGCACGATAAGGGGGCTAGCTTCTTCCTCTCTTTTCCATGAATGGATGTACCATTGTATCAAGGTTACACTTCAAGGAAAGCAAGACATCTTTTGGGGTGAACAAATCAGCAATGCTCTACACGAGCAATTGACTAAGGTATCCACTACATTCAAATTCTATATGACTTCTTACCTTGTGTATATAGCAGCCTCAATGAGGATCTTTCCGGGTTTGACATTCAAAGGAGATAGGAGAGTGGTTCATGTGTATCGGTATTATCCTCAACTGACATTGAAAGGTTATATTCACAACTTTAAGAGGGTAAATGATGCTTTCTTCACAGTGTTCTTCTATCTTTTTGACCCTCAGTTAGAGAAAAGAAGAGTTTTAGACAAAGCTTGGTTAGTGGTGAATGATTATGGGTGCATGTTCTTACAATTTCATACTTTCTCATATTTAAGGGTCATCTTTTTCTAAGGTTATCCTTATATGTTGCCAAGGTTTCCTTTAGATAAACTTGTTCTGATGGAATTATGTAGACAAATGATTGTCATACATAATAAGTAAATGGAACTAAAGAAACCACAATTCAGATTTCCAGTAGAAGTTGGTAGGTTTTCAATGTCAACTGCTACAAAGGCTAGAGCAATGGAGACTGAAATGTAGCTAGTGACCATGAAACAGTTCAAATGAAGACCAAGGTTTACTTACAAGGGTGTAAAAGACAAGATCAAAAGGAAGACCCAGTTTCATGAACCAATGGTTGAAGACATCTGGGTGGAATTGAGGATAGAAGAGGATATCATAAAGTTGGACTATAGCAGGTTATCTCTAGAACAAATTGAGTATCTCGGATTGGCTAATATTCCTGAAGACCTAGTGGATGATGAAGAGTTGATTGATCCTAGGCATAACATTAAAAAGATTGTTGGTTCTCCTCTTCCTCCTATCCCATGGTCTCAGAAAGAATTGACTTCTTTAAGGAAAAGGTTTGAACCTATATTGGCTAACACAAATAAGTGGTTAGAAGTTAAGGGAATTGCTTTGAAAGAATTCCTTATGGGATTAGAGACTAAACTCCAAGAACAAATAGGTAAGAGGGTGGAAAATAGGACAAAGAATAAGAGTGACATTCCCTCTTCTTCCAAGCCACATAAACCCAGGATCAAATTTGTGTCAAAGAAGTCAAAGGATGTAGAGAAAGAATCTGAGGTAGAAGAAAGGGAAATTGAGAAACAGAATACTAATGAGCTAGCTACCGAAGAAATGGAAGTTGAAAATAGACCAACAGAAGATATGGGAGGACAAGGAGATGAAGTTTTGTCTCCATAGGAGAATGTACAACATGATATGGGAATCTCTTCTCCTTTGTCTAACATACCTATTTCAGTTCCTCTGTTTGTTTCACCTATCGACATCCCATCTTTTGAATATCCATCACCTTCAAAAATAATTTTTGATAATCCTCAAACTGCTTTTGATGATGTTCTTCATTCTTCTGGGTCAATTCCTAGTCTGTCCTCCTTATCTTTTGATATTGGAGATTCTTCAATTTTTCATCACTTTCTATTGGGTTCTGAACAAGTTTCAAATGTGAATGTGTCAAGTGTAATGTTAACTAATACTCCACCTATTGTTTCTACTTCCAGTGCCAGTACAGTTCTCGTAACACTGATAATGGAATTGGATCTGAATGTGAGTACTTCTATGCTTCCTCCATGGTTGTCAGCATATACACCTAAAAGAAAGAAACAAGCCATCTCTCCAGATGACTTTGATTTTTCTAAGTTGGTGCATGTTAAGGCCAAGACTCCAAAGAAGCCAAAAATTCTTTCAAGAGTGTTGGGAGACAAAGGGCACAAATTTGTGGAGATTGCAAGGCCCCCACAGGATGCTACCATAAAATGTTTTAGTATGAATGATTACTCTATTTCTAGGATTGAGCTGGACAAAATAACACATGACAATGCAAAGACTGACATGCAGTCGGCAATGGATATTTTGATTCAGAAGTTTAATAAAGAAAAAGATATGAAAAATCATTATAAAGCAATGGTAGAACAATTGACTGCAATGGTTAGAAAGATTACTTTGAATTCTAAATTAGTGACTCCTGAGGCTATTTCTATTGAAGATCCTATCATCCAGAAAGCTAAAAAGACTCACCTTAAGGGAAGAGTGATTGAAGAATATTTGGAAAGGATGTGGACACAAGGAATCTCTCTTCTTATAAAGCTAACTAAGAAAACAAGCAAAATGGAGAAAATCAGGGTAGAACTTGATGATTTGATTAATGCTATTTCTCAAGATATTTAGCATTTAGAATAGAATCATGATAAGAGGGTAGAAATGAGGAAGTTGAAAATAAGTTCTTTTATATCAATTGGTGTTATTCCAAATCAGGATTCATATACTGAGATTAAGGAGGCATTGACATATCAGAGCCATGTGCTGAAAGATCTGATCAATGACTTAGAAACTGTAAGGAAGCTGAGTGACCAAAGTGATGTTAGTCTCTTACACAAGTTAGAGGAACTACCATGCAATTTGGTGTCAAAGGATAATCAATTTCTTTCTGCAGAGGAGATGATCTAGGAATTTGAGAATATGTTTCAGAAGGAGTTTGAGGACAAAAAATTTTTAGTAGCCTTCGTGGATAATATTCTTGATAACCAGTTAACTTTGGATAATCTGAAGGCCAAGTTAACTAGCCATGCAAAATCAATCACCACAGTTTGAGATGCAATAGTTAGAGCTCAAATGATTTTTAAGAACACAGTTAGTCCGGATAGTTTAGGGATGCAAGCTGTGTTTACTATGTATGATTGCCACATGAAGAAAGAAGGCAATGCAAGTTGAAGCGGCTTTTTCATCACTTAGTTTATTTTCTATTTTTTAGATGTACTTTTGAAATAATTTTGGACATATTTACATGTACTTTTCTCATATGTAATTACATGTAAAAGTGTAGGAAGTCCCAAATCAAAAAGGACTCCTTTGTTGAATAAGTCATAGTTAGTTGTTCTTTTCCTATTTTTGCTCTCGGTTTCTCTTATAAATAAAGAGGACCCCCATTGTAATTGTCATCTTTTATTTATTGAAGCGAAACTCTACCAAATTGAAGAGCATTTTGAGGCTTTGTGTTCAAACTATAAATCATATTTTATCAAGTGAATAGAAAAGCAAGTGATCTTTCAATATTTGCATTGGAATAACTTGTGGTGTATTGGAAATTGTTCTTATGTCCTTTCCTTATACTATCTTATCTACTTGATCAAATTGTAGTGTGAGTGTGAATAATATGGGAGATATTCTAAAGCTGATTTTGGAGACTATGTGCTACAACAATTATCTTTAGCTTGTGATTTTATGTTTTGAAGTAAAAGATATTGGAAAGGCTTTGAACTACTATTATCTTTTGTGATTGTATGTTTTGTTGTAGTATTCGGTGAATACTTTGAGCTGCACCTTATCCTACTTGGTTCTAAATTGTAAATCAATAGAAGGAGTAATGATAGACTTTGTGCTCTCATGAGTTTCTTGGTTATTTTGATTTGTATTGTGAAAGTGTTATTTTATATTGTAAACATCATTTCTGAAAAAAGAGAAATGGATGACATGGTTTCACCTTGAAATTAGTTTTTAGTGCAAATAAGTTTGTAATAGTTAATAAGGAACCTCCCCTTGCTAAGAGGAGAGATTTATCTCATTACACTGTGGTTGATATAACCATTTTGCCTTTAGTTAGTTAAAGACAAAATATTCACCCAACAGTTTTTGGCAACTCTACTAGGGATGGAATGTATAACTTGAAGCCTCATGCTCTGAGTTGAAGCACTATAGTTCTTTTCCATTGTTTCAAGTTGTTTTCAAAATTTTGTTGAGTACATTGCATTCTGGTAGACTCACATTTTTTGGAAACTCTACTGGGGAAGGAATGCGCAACTTGAAGTTTCACACTTTGAGTTGAAGAACTACAGTTCTTTTCCATTATTTCAAGCTATTTTCAAAATTTTGTTGAGTGTATTGCATTCTGGTAGACTCACGGTATACAAGAAGCAATAGAGCTCAAGGTATCATTGATCCTGTATTTGAGTTGATGCAGCAAAATAACTTTAGTCTTTTGCCTCCATGACCTCGACTTCAGAAAACTAGGAGTTCTCCTCCTGCTAACACTAGATCTCCAACACCACGTGAAGCTTCTAGTTCTAGTACTAACAAATTTTTGTCTATTCGTATTCCACAAAGGTTTGTTATCCCACCCTTTAATCAGTGTACCATGGCAGCTCAAGGCCCTTGGGGTAACACTTTTGGTCTTTTGAATTTAACTCCACCATTGCATGCACTACCTCATAGTTCAAAGAAGAATTTTCCTAAGTTCTATGGTAATGGGAAAGTCCACACGGATGAACACATTGCAGCTTTCTACATAGCTTGTGGTGTATTAGGTGTGGAACATGAATATGTAGTAGTAAGACTTTTTGTGGAAACACTGCAAGGTGCTGCTGCAGATTGGTTTTACCATCTTCAAGCTCAAACTATAATAAGTTGGAACACTCTCAAGACCAAGTTTGAAGCTAGATTCAAACCTACGGAAGATGTACATGCCTTGTTAGCATAGCTAAAGTAGATGAAGAAAGAGCCACATGAACCCATGTGAGACTTCATCGCTAAGTTCAATAACCTAACAAACAGGATTCCTACAACCGTTGAGCCAACAACAAAGAATCTTAAATGTTTCTTTATCAATACTCAGCTTCTTGAGGTAAGCTTTCTGCTAAGGTGGGCTGGCCCTATAGATCTTCCCACAGCTCAAATTTTGGCTATAGAAGTTGAAGATGATCTTATCCTTGCGGGTAAGATAAGAAGAGATTCCAACAGAAATAGAGG
Source organism: Cunninghamia lanceolata (assembly GCA_027924645.1). Classification (NCBI taxonomy): domain Eukaryota; kingdom Viridiplantae; phylum Streptophyta; class Pinopsida; order Cupressales; family Cupressaceae; genus Cunninghamia; species Cunninghamia lanceolata. Next base: position 13,209,462 of record BSBN01000068.1, on the reverse strand, counting down.
TCAATCCTCTACTGATAATCCTTCCACAAGCACCACAGATCCTATGGTGCAAAAGTTAGCAAATGAATTGCTAGCTTTGAAAAGGCAAATGTCTCAAGGTATGTCCACTCCTTCTTATAGGGATATACCAAGGAGAACATTTCTTAACAATTCATCTCAAGGGCAACAAAATCATCTTCTACACACACAGGGGAAGCTCACCATTGAAGCAATGCTGGTCAACTCAGCAGTTGGCTATTATGAAGCAGAACATGACCATTTTTTCCAACCTAAGTTGGATCAAGAGAATGATGCTAATAATTTTATAGAAGGAGAAGAAGAATTAGCTGGTGACTCTACCATTGGCTTTTTGAATTACCAAGATGAAGCTGAAAGAGAAGGAGAAGTATATGATGGAGCATATGCTATTTTTACTATGTCCTAGAATTAGTCAAATCCACAAGTTGATAAAGGAAAGACAAGAGAGGAACCTTAGCCAATAATCTCAATTTCTAGATGGGGAACTCTGTTTCCTTTTTAGTCAAAAGACCCGGTTGTCGATAAGCAAGTAAGTACATCTAACAATCCTGTGTCTTCTACTTCTATCCCTCAGACTAGTACTACCCCTAATAAAACTTAGAATGATGGAATTCCTTCCTCTGTATCTAGTTCATTTCATCTATTTGACATAGTAGATCATGCTAGGAAAACCAAAATCCAAATGTCTGAGGTTGAGTATTTACAAGCTAATCCTGAACAGTTTGATAGGTTAGCTAAATACGTTAAAAACAATACTGTCCCTACAGGACAAGATTTTCCCAAAGTTGCCCATGATTCCTCAAAGAACAAATCCACCCAAAATAATCTTGTCACTACTCCCCTTGTTACCCCAGGGAAAATAGAACCTTTCTATGTTTCTCTATTGGTAAATGGTCACAAGTTGAGCAATTGCATAATAGACTCTTGGGCTTCTCATAATGTCATGCCTGCCAAAGTGGCAGATGCCCTCAGTCTTACTTTAACCAAGACCTTTGGGAGATGTTTCTCCATGGAAAACAAGCAAGTGCCATTGTTGGGTCAAATCAAAGATGCCTAATTTGCATTTATAGCCTTTCCAGACAAGAGGATCAAGATGATTGTTCTAGTGGCTAATGTTCTAGCCTCTTATGGAATCCTACTCGAGCATAATTTTTGTAAAGATGTGGGTGGAGATTTGAAAATGGACCTATCTGAAGAAATGATATTTGTTAAGGGTATCATGCAAAAGTCGCTTCCTGAGAAAGAAGAAAAATATATTGTTACCCAAATAGTAAATCCCAAATCCCAAATTTTGTTTGAATCTTCAGGAATGGGTAATTATTTCTTGTCTACTAAAGATACTTCTAGTTCATTAGATGAGAGTTCTGACATTTCAGATGCATAATCAGAGGATACTTCTAGTAAATTAGATGAAATTTTAGATGAGACCATAGTGATGCCGAACTCTTCCCTTTCTAATGAAGAAGAATCTACTAATAATAGAAACATCAATGTAAGAAATTCAAATGATGTTTGGGTTTTAGAATTTGATGGCAGTTGTTCTTCCACCAAATCTAGAGCTAGAGTTGTTTTGATATCTCCACAAGGTGATATCTTTCCTTTCTCTTATAAGCTGCAGTTTGATAATACCAATAACACCACTGAATATGAGTCATTGTTGCTCAGATTGGAGGTTGCTTGTGTTAAAGGTGTTAAATATCTTCATGCTCAAGGAGATGCTGAACTTGTGGTTTGTCAAGTAAGAAATTTTTATTAGACCAAAAATGAAATGTTGAGGCATTACCGCAACTGTGTTTGTGATTGCATCAAAGGTTTTGATTCTTTCAACATTTCTATAGTACCGAGAGAATTTAATGATCATGTTGATTCATTAGCTATCTCTGCCACCCTCATGGTTCCCCATAAGGATATTAAAGGTAACAAGTACACAATTGAGTTGGTTTTCTGACCAAGTGTACTAGATGATGTTGACCATTGGTAGGTGTTAAATGGTGATAATCAAATCATAGCTTTCTTGGAAAAGATGGATAGCTTTGATGAGCTCTATTTTTAAGGTAGTGAATCTCCACCACAAGAATACATTTTTGAAATAGATTCACAAACTGGTGAAGAGTTTCTTCAACTAAAGGAAATAAGATTCCAAAAGGTTTGGTTTCCCTGGAAAAGATATTTGATAAGCATGATAAATATATTAAATAGAAGCAACAACTTGATTCAAGTTCATCTATGGAATTTGAAGAAGTAAATTTAAGTTCTGAGGCAGATCCCAAAATGGTCAACATTGGGAAGTGTTGCACTACTGATGAGAAATTTAAATTCACTACACTTCTTTGCCATTACATTGATGTTTTGGCATATTCTTATGATGATCTGAAGTCTTTCAGGCCAAAGGAGATTCAACATGAAATTCCTCTCTAGGTTCGATCATTGCCTCACAAGCAGAAAAAAAGGCAATATAATCCCAAAATATCAGGTACTATTCTTTCTGAGATTTAGAAAATGTTGAATGCAAGAATAATCTTTCCTATTCATCATTCTACCTAGATTGCAAATATTGTTCATGTAAGAAAGAAGAATGGAGAAATCTATATTTACATTGATTTCAGGAATCTCAACTAGTCTTCCCTAAAGGATAACTACCCCCTACCCATCATGGACCAAGTGTTACAAATTGTAACTAGTTTGGAGATGTTGTCTATGTTAGATAATTTTTTGAGATATAATCAAGTAGAGGTTAGTGAAGCAGATTAGTACAAGATTGCTTTCACAACCCCTTGGGGCACATTTGCATATCGCAGGATGTCGTTTAGTTTGATAAATGCTGGAGTTACTTTCTAAAGAGCAATGGACCTCTCTTTCAGAGATGAGATGGGAAAATTCATTGTGGTATATCTTTATGACTTGACCATTTTCTCCAAACAACGTCAAGATCATATGTATCATTTATGACCGATGCTGGAAAGATGTCGACAAAATGGTATTTCTCTTAACCCCAAGAAATTAGTTTTTAGGTTTATAGAAGGTAAGCTTCTCAGTCACATTGTGTCCTAAGAAGGCACTAAGATTGACTTAGAAAGAGTCAATTCCATCCAAAGTCTCACTTTGCCTACTAGTAAGACTGCAGTTCACTCTTTCTTCAGGAAGGTAAATTTTCTGCGGAGATTCATTCTAGAATTTGTAGAGAAAACCTGTCACATTGTCAACATGATGAAGGGTAAGACTACTTTTAATTGGAGTACAGAAGGTAAAGAAACATTTGAGGACATCAAGAGGGCCATAGCTCATGCTCTAGTTCTAGTTTGTCTTGATTATACCAAGAATTTCATAATATACAGTTATGCTTCCGAGCATACGCTTTTAGCCATTCTTGTTCAGCAAAATGAAGAAGGTGTGGAATCTCCCATTTAGTTTATGAGTTGTCCTCTGAAGGCTCATGAATTGAAATACTCAAATATGGAGAAACATGCTTATGTCATGGTCAAGGCGGTAAAACATTTCTGGTTTTATAGTTTGAATTCACATACTACTGTTTTGGTACCTGACACAATAGTGAAGTTGATCCTAACTCAACAAGAGTTTGGAACTAAAAGAAGCAATTAGATTGCCAAGATTCAAGAGTTTGATCTTGATATCAAGCCTACCAAGCTTGTGTGTGGTAGAGGTTTGTCTCAGTTGATTGCTAACAATGTACCAAAAGAAATAGGAGAAGAAGAAGAAGAAGTTGAGGATATGCCAACGGTTCTTTTTGTCACTACTACAGATGAGTGGTATTCAAATATTGCTCATTTTCTCACCTATGGTGAGTGTCCTTCTCATCTGTCCTATAAGGAAAAGAGAACTATGAAATTGAAGGTTGCTAACTATGTCCTATGGGACAATGGTTTGTATAAAAGAAGCCTTGATGGAGTCTTTCTCCGTTGTGTGGATAAAGCACAACAAAACAGACTTCTAGTGTCTTTTCACAATTTATCTTGTGGAGGACATTTTTATACACTTGTGATGGCTCATAAGATTCTACGGGCTAGGTACTATTAGCCCACACTATTTTAGGATGCGTACGATTGGGTACGTAGGTGTGAGTTATGTCAACAGTTTGTTGGAAGGCCTAAGTTGGTCGCACTACCTCTCAAGCCAGTTGTGATTGAAGAACCTTTTCAGCAATGGGGCATTAACTTCATTGGTGCTATGAACCCATTGTCAAGTATGAGACACAAGTTTGTTCTCACCACAACTGATTATTTTACAAAGTGGGTGGAGGAAATCCTAATAAAGCATGCTACTTCTAAAGTGGTATGTAATTTTCTTAAGAAAAATATCATTTCCCAGTTTGGAGTTCCAAACAAAGTTGTAGCAAATAATGCTACTTGTTTGTCTTCCAATGAGATTATTGGATTTTTCTATGAACATGGGTTCATTCTTTCTCACTCTTTAGATTATTATCCGCAAGGAAATGATCAGGCAGAATCTAGTTACTATTATCAGGAAACTGGTGAAAGATAATTAGAGAACTTGGCATAAAGCATTCTTTGATGCTTTGTGGGCAGACAGGATTACCCCCTAAAGGGCGATAGGTATGTCACCATTTTAGCTTTTGTACAGTATGAATGCATAGATACCTATTACTTTGGAGTTGTCGGCACTGAAGTTGGCAAAGGCAGTAGAAGATAGAACTTTTGTAAGATATGTTGACAAAAGAATCATGTACCTCACTAAACTTGAAGAACAATGAGCTATGGTCATAGACCATATTGTTGAACATCAAATTTAGGTGAAGAAGCTTTTTGACAAGAAAGCAAGGGCTTGTGATTTTCAAATTAGAGATGAAGTCTTGCTATGGGACAAGATGAGAGAGCCAAAAGAAATGCATAGGAAGTTTGATTTCCTATGGAGAGGCTCGTTCATCATTCATCAACTTTGTGGTTAAAATAGCTTCTTGTTGGAGTATCTTAATGGAACACTATTCTTGTTGCCTCACAGTGGACAACATTTGAAGCACTTCAATCCTTGAAGTATCAGATAAGTTCATTTGTACATTTATATAGTCTTGCATTTTTTTTTCATTTTTGTTTATTCTTTTGTGTCTTTTTCTTTTTTGGTAGCTTGACTCTATGGCCCAATGGCATGGATGAAGGTACTTAGAGACTGGATTCTTCTCCCTTCGATCTTTTCAAAGTTTGATCGATGGAAGTTCTCTAGTTAGAGCCAACTGTTGTTCTCAAAATTAGCTACACTCATTTTTTAAGACAACCCGTACAAAACTTATCCATTTCATAACCTACACTCTAAGTTTGCAAATCGAGACAAGTTCTCTTGGCCTTGTGCAAAGTCATCTGACATCATTAAAATACCTTGTGACATTCCCCTTAAGTGGTTTCTCAAAATTTGTGAAGTTTGACTAGTTTGTAAGCTTGTCAAAATATTAATTTTGACCTTTTAAAGGTGTTAGAATTTTTTTAGGTCCATATGTAGAGTTGGTAAAAATTACTACTCTTGCAGGCTTATTGTTTATGTAAGATGTAAGGGTGGCAAATTTTGCTGCCCATACATTTTGTTTCATTGTTTTCTTGTGTCACATCGGCAAAAATTGCCGCTTTATCATCTGTCTTCTTATGTTCGAGTGCAAGGGCAGAAAATTTTGCTGCCCATGCATAATCTTGTGATGAGGTGTGGAGTCGGCAAAACCTACCATTTCGAAAAATCTTAGCAAATTGAGTCGACTAGGAGTGCATTAATGGTACCTCAGGTAAGTGTTTAATGCAACTTTTTAAACCTTTTAAAGGTGTTTTAGTCATTATTTTCTCATAGTTATATTTCTTAAAACCCCAGAGACAGACCATCGAGGCTTAAACAAAGTTTTTCTAGATCACACGAGTTACGGATCACATATCCGGTTCTTCATGATCACATCTAGGGTTTCGAACATTGTTGATAGGTAAGTCCACCATTCTTTCATTTTTATTGTTGTTTTCTTTCTAGGTTTTTCCCTGAATGTTAAAATGATGGTTTGTATTTGATTGTTTCCTTTTGTTTCTTGTTTACAAATCCTAGTCTTTCTCTTTACATTGGTTCCTGAATAGGTTTTAGGTTTTAGATTTTTTGATCTGTGAACTTGTGGGTATTGTTGGTAATTTCGCTGACAACACCTTTTTTTTTCCTAAGCCATCACACAAGTATCGACGGTGAATTTCACCGCGGATACTTATGCCTTGTGTTTTTTATTACTTTCGTGTAAGGTCGAAAAAATTTGCCGCCCCTACATGAAGGTCTTGATGTATGCACTATCGGTAGATTTTGCTGACCAAACACTAAATCATACTACACATGTAATAGCGACAAGATCTGCTGACCCTACATGTAACTTGCAATTTTCTCCCATATGCAAAGTCAGCAGATTTTGCCACTCGAACACTATGCAACCTGCCCCACATGTAACATTGGCAAAATTTACCGCTCAAACATAAGAACTTATTCCACATGTAAAATCGGTTAAAATCACTGCCAATATACTTGTATTCAACTGACATGTAGGGTTGACAAAATGTGCCGCCCTAACACCTATCATTTATCCCTCTAATGCAAGGGCAGAAAATTTTTCCACCCATGCATTCACTCTCTCAATTTTCTCTAACTCTGAGAGATTTTCAAATTTACTTTCCTGAGCCCACTTTCCTCCATTTTTTCAACCTTCTTGTGCTCTAGCCCTTTTCAAGCTTATCCTAGTAGTCATGATCATCTATATGCAATTTTCCCAGATTGCCATTATTTCCCCTAATTGCATGATCATGGCTTTTTGTTGCAGTTTCTTCTGTAGATTTTCTCTCTTTCTCGACATCCTTCTAGTGTTAGTTTTTTTAGATGACTGAGTTGTCTCCAAAGAAGTCGAAAGAAATGAAGTATAAGTATTAGGGTGTTTTTCCAATCACCTCGGTTACCTCCAATGTTGATGACATTCAGGGTATAGAGATTAGCCATTTAGACATGGCTGAGTTTGTGGAAAGAACTAAGTCTAATAACCTTAATTCTGCGATAAAGAAGATTGTTGATAGCAACATTCACTTGCTGTCATCTTTCCCAGTGGCAGCTCATAATACTGAGTTTGTTCTTCAATGTGCTTAGTTCTACAATAGAGACACTAGGGTAGTGGTGGATACGAATGGCAATGTGATCATCTGATTGGATCTAGAATTCATTGATAAAGTTTTCATGTGTCTTGCTGCTACATAAGTTGTGAAACTAGATTTTACTGAAGCTCAAAAAGAATATGACAAGAATTCTGAGAAGGCTAAGAAGACAACTAACACCAAATGGCTTAATACTTCAACTTATCGAGGTGGTCGAGGAGTTTTCCCAGAAGTAATTTTATTGAGGTTGGTGATCTCATAACCCTTCTTAGCACGATAAGGGGGCTGGCTTCTTCCTCTCTTTTCCATGAATGGATGTACCCTTTTATCAAGGTTATACTTCAAGGAAAGCAAGCCATCTTTTTGGTTGAACAAATCAGCAATGCTCTGCACAAGCAATTGACTAAGGTGTCCACTACTTTCAAATTTTATGTGACTTCTTACCTTGTGTATATAGCAACCTCAATGAGGATCTTTCTAGGTTTGACATCCGAAGGAGATAGGAGAGTGGTTTTTGTGTATTAGTATTATCCTCACCTGACATTGAAAGGTTCTATTCACCACTTTAGGAGGGTAAATAATGATTTCTTCGCAGTGTTCTTGTATCTTTTTGACCTTCAGTTAGAGAAAAGAAGAGTTTTAGATGAAGCTTGGTTAGTGGTGAATGATTATGGGTGCATGTTCTCACAATTTTAGACTTTCTCATATTTAAGGGTTGGATTTTTCTAAGGTTATCCTTATATGTTGCCAAGGTTTCCTTTAGATAAACTTGTTCTAATGGAAATATGTAGACAAATGATTGTCATACATAATAAGCAAATGGAACTAAAGAAAATAGGATTTAGATTTCCAGTAGAAGTTGGCAGGTTTTCAGTGTCAACTACTACAAAGGCTAGATCAATGGAGACTAAAATGTAGCTAGTGACCATGAAACAAGTCAAACAAAGACCAAGGTTTGATTATAGGGGTGTAAAAGACAAGATCAAAAGGAAGACCTAGTTTCATTAACCAATGGTTGAAGACATCTAAGTGGACTTGAGGACAGAAGAGGATATTAGAAAGTTGGACTATAGCAGGTTATCTCTAGAACATATCGAGTATCTAGGATTAGCTGATATTCCTGAAGACCTGGTGGATGATGAAGAGCTGATTATTCCTAAGTATAACACTGAATAGATTGTTGGTTCTCCTCTTCCTCCTATCTAATGGTGTCAGAAAGAATTGACTTCTTTAAGGAAAAGGTTTGAACCTATATTGGCTAACACAAATAAGTGGTTAGAAGGTAAGGGAATTGCTTTGAAAGAATTTGTTATGGGATTAGAGACTAAAGTCCAAGAACAAATAGGTAAGAAGGTGGTGAATAAGACAAAGAATAAGAGTGACATTCCCTCTTCTTCCAAGCCACATAAACCTAGGATCAAATTTATGTCAAAGAAGTCAAAGGCTGTAGAGAAAGAATCTGAGGTAGAAGAAATGGAAATTGAGAAATAGAATACTGATGAGCCAGCTACCAAAGAAATGGAGGTTGAAAATAGACCAACAAAAGACATGGGAGAAGGACAAGGAGATGAAGTTTTGTCTCCATAGGAGAATGTACAACAGGATATGGGAGTCTCTTCTCCTTTCTCTAACAAACCTATTTTAGTTCCTCTATCTATTTCACCTGATGATGGATCATGGAGTATGATTTGAAATGTTGATTCAAAAAAGCATACACAGTTTTTCCCAGAAATACTACGATTATCATTATGGACTGTTGAAATATCATGTCTACTACTGTTTCCCCTATCGACATCCCATTTTCTAAATCTCCATCACCTTCAAAAATAATGTTTGATAATCCTCAAACTACTTTTGATGATGTTCTTCATTCTTCTGGGTCCATTCCTAGTATGTCCTCCTCATCTTTTGATATTGGATATTCTTCAATTTTTGATCACTTTGTATTGGGTTCTGAGAAAGTTTTAAATGTGAATGTGTCAGGTGCAATGTTTACTAACACTCTACCTATTGTTTCTACTTCCAGTGCTAGTACAATTCCTGTAACACCGTCAGTGGAATTGGATCTGAATGTGAGTACTTATGTGCTTCCTCCATGGTTGTCAGCATATACACCTACAAGAAAGAAACAAGCCATCTCTCTAGATGACTTTGATTTTGGTAAGCTAGTGCCTGCTAAGGCTAAGACTCCAAAGAAGCTAAAAATTCTTTCAAGAGTGTTGGGAGACAAAGGGCACAAATTTGTGGAGATTGCAAGGCACCCACATGATGCTACCATAGAAAATTTTAGTATGAATGATTACTCTATTTCTAGGATTGAGCTAGGCAAAATAACACATGAGAGTACAAAGACTGACATGCAATTGGCAATGGATATTTTGATTCAAAAGTTTGATAAATAAACAGAGATGAAATATCATTATAAAGCAATGGTAGAGCAATTGACTACAGTGGTAAGAAAGATTACTTTGAATTCTGAATCAGTGACTCCTGAGGCCATTTCTATTCAAGATCCTATCATCCAGAAAGTTGAAAAGACTCACCTTAAGGGAAGAGTGCTTGAAGAATATTTGGAAAGGATGTGCATATAGGGAATCTCTCTTCTTACAGAGCTAGCTGAGAAAACAAGCAAAATTGAGAAAATCAAGGCATAACTTGATAATTTGATTGGTGCTATTTCTTAGGATATTGAGCATTTAGAACATAATAATGATAAGTGGGTAGAAATGAGGAAGTTGAAAATAAGTGCTTTGATATCAATTGGTGTTATTCCAAATCAGGATTCATATACCAAGGCTAAGGAGGCATTGACATATCAGATCTACGTGTTGAAAGATCTGATCAATGACTTAGAAACTGCAAGGAAGCTGAGTGACCAAAGTGATGTTAGTCTGTTACACAAGTTGGAGGAACTACCATGCAATTCGATGTCAAAGGATAATCATTTTCTTTCTATAGAGGAGATGATCTAGGAATTTGAGAATATGGTTCAGAAGGAGTTTGAGGACAAAATATTTTTAGTAGCCTCTATGGATAATATTCTTGATAACCAGTTAACTTTGGATAATTTGAAGGCCAAGTTAACTAGCCATGCAAAATCAATTACCACAGTCTGAGATACAATAGTTAGAGCCCAGATGATTTTCAAGAACACAGTTAGTTCAGATAGTTTAGGGATGCAAGCTACGTTTACTATGTATGATTGTCACATGAGGAAAGAAGGCAGTGCAAGTTGAAGTAGCTTTTTCATCACTTAGATTATTTTCTATTTTTTAGATGTAATTTTGAAATAATTTTGGACATATTTACATGTACTTTTCTCATATGTAATTACATGAAAAAATGTAGGAAGTCCCAAATCAAAAAGGACTCCTTTGTTGAATAAGTCATAGTTAGTTGTTCTTTTCCTATTTTTGTTCTCAGTTTCTCTTATAAATAAAGAGGACCCCCATTGTAATTATCATCTTTTAGTTATTGAAGCGAAACTCTACCAAATTGAAGAGCATTTTGAGACTTTCTGTTCAAACTATAATCATATTTTATCAAGTGAATAAAAAAGCAAGTGATCTTTCAATCTTTGCATTGGAATAACTCATGGTGTATTGGAAATTGTTCTTATGTCCTTTCCTTATACTATCTTATCTACTTGATCAAATTGTAGTGTGAGTGTGAATAATCTGGGAGATATTCTAAATCTGATTTTGGAGACTTTGTGCTACAACAATTATCTTTAGCTTGTGATTTTATGTTTTGAAGTAAAAGATATTGGAAAGGCTTTGAACTACTATTATCTTTTGTGGTCATATGTTTTTTCATAGTATTCGGTGAAGACTTTGAGCTGCACCTTATCCTACTTGGTTCTAAATTGTAAATCAGTAAAAGGAGCAATGATAGACTTTTTGCTCTCATGAGTTTCTTGGTTATTTTGATTTGTATTGTGAAAGTGCTATTTTATATTGTAAACATCATTTCTGAAAAAAGAGAAATGGATGACATGGTTTCACCTTAAAATTAGTTTTTAGTGCAAATAAGTTTGTAATAATTAATAGGGAACTTCCCTTTGCTGAGAGGAGAGATTTATCTCATTACACTGTGGTTGATATAACCATTTTGCCTTCAATTAGTTGAAGACAAAATATTCACCCAACAAGAACGCACACCACATGCTAAACATTACTTGGAATCTAGCCAGACAACATTGTACAAACAATATAGTGAAACACACCCAGGTATGAGAATCTCACAAAGAGCATTTGAATCTCTTAAGCCATTTTATTGTGTTCCTCTTAAAGTTCGTAATACATGTTGCAAATACCATGCAGAGTTTTCTGTGTACCATGAATTATTATGCAATATCCATTCTACTTTGCACACTAATGAAATGTTACAAGAGTGTGGTGCAATTCAACTACCAAATTCATCTAGAGACTTATTGGATTTATTTCTATGTATTAGAGATGATGCTTGCATTTTCTACAAGAATGATTGTTTAAATGAAAAGTGTTTACAATGTGGTGGGTTATCAAATTTTGTATCATGTTCTCATGAGGACAGTGAGCATGATTTTGGAAAGAGAATGGTTGAGAAAAAGAGATATGAGATAGTGAAATACAATTTGAAAAGTGGATATGAAGGTTCTAGATGTGAGTTGTGTTGATGATGATTGTTAGTCACAACAACACTCATAAACATTTGCACAACAAACCTTTATTATCTTAAAAAATATGATCAGTTTGGAACAAAATGATGACTCCAACTCTTCGTTGATCAGATCATGATCTTCTAACGTTACTCAGAGGTTGATGTGACATGTTGTTTTCCAATTCAAGGGGTCTTACACTATCTATATTGTAAATCGTTGCCTGTATAGCTAGTTCTGCATCTATTTCCTGTAAAATTACTTCACAAACGAGGTTATTTCCACTATGTTCCATAGATAATGATTATATTTAGAAGTTTGATTAATTCTTCTAAGCATTCACTATTATGAACTTGTTTTATCAAACTGCGCTATATATTTAGTCAAATAATATGCCTATAAGCAGATATTTACATGTATCATCGATATTCATTAGTATTTGTATGATATTTGTCATTTTGACATGCTTTTATTTAAAATATGCTCTGTTTGTTCAATTATTTACAAGATATAGGCATATTTCATGTTTATTTGCAATTATGAAGGTGATTTGTAATGAAATTCAAATAAATTCAAAGAAATACATCTAAAATTTGATGAACCTTTAGTTATTGAGTCACATAGATTCCAGATACATTCATGAAGGGAAGTAATCAAACCATAATTTCACCAAGTTGTTCCACAGCTAGGTATGGCTGATGCTAACTTCAAAGGAACAAGGAATGAAAACAACAAATGCAAATTAACAAGCACTCCAAGGGATGCAGCTAATCAATGCATATATCTAGATTCCATCCACTGATTACTCAAGATTTACAATTATTTGTAATCAAAACAACTTCTCTTTCATTAAGTACTCAAAAGACATGTACATTCACAAAAGCCTTGAAGTTAGTCCTAAATGCTTCAGCAATCTAACTTCAATTAAGTTTATAATGCTTTAAAAGGTGCACTCCATCCCGTTTTAAAGAATAAAGAGAGGAGGCGGTTACAAATGACCAACAGTCAGGATTTGTCTATTTAGATCATCGGTTAATATCATCCCATTGACTAAGTCAACACTTGTAAACAAGAGAACAGATTGCCAACCGGCAACCATCTATCAGACTCGAGCATCTCTCATTTATGTTGATTATGCATTTGACTCTATCATCATGCATCCTTATTTATTCTTCATTTTCTTCTTCTTCATTATCATCACCTTCTTTGTCATCTTCATTGTCATCTTCATTGTCATCTTCATCTTCATCATCACTATCACTATCAGTCACTTGATAATCCTTCTTCATATGGACCTTAATTGCTGTCTTGATAGGCTCATATAACTGCACTATTCTTTCAACCTCTCCTCCATCTTGGACCTTACACTTTACTACAGCATGTCTGTGGGAATGAAATTGCTCTTGAAGTTTATTCCACTTACTCTTTCTACTATTCATCTTTTCATTATATGCCTCTACTTTGGCCTTCATCAACATGGCTTTATTTATTACCTTCCCAGTTAAATGATGAAGGGGATTTTTTGCTTCCTACTTGGAATTATTGTGAAAGGCTTGAACAACATAATTAGCATCCCAATTCTCTACTTTCCCTTCTATTTTATCTTCCAAGGCTTCCAAGGTTTCTATTTCTTCTGCAATGAGTCTATGCAATTTGACACTTATATCCTTGAGTTTGCTATTGCATCTTTTCACTACATCACATTCAAATCTAGTGTCCTCACACCATATATCTAACAATTGTGTTGTATTATTGTCTAGTACTTTGTTGTCCACGAGTATTCTCTTATCAATCATTTTCATCTCATCTAGGGTATCTAGGTGCTTCTCTAGTTTGAAGGATCTCCTTCCTACCTCATTCTGTAATTTGTCCACTTTGCTCTTGAGAGCACCCAACGAATTCCAATTGGACAAGGAGAGTCTAACCACTTCCTCTGCATCAACTACAAAAGAGATAAACCAATTATCCACTAACTGAGCTTTGTGTTTCATGAGGTCCAACCTCGTTATCTCATCTTGAGATATGATGGTCAGTGGGGTAGCTAGATCAGAGAGTACATGATCAGGGTTAATTAACCCTTTAATGAATGTATGTAGCTGAGTAATATGCTTTTTATGTTGTTTATTCTTCTCCTTCTCTTTCTTTATTATCTTTAATAAAGAATCAATGTTGTCTTGAGCCTCCCGACCTTCCCGTTCTTCTATGGAAAACCTAAATCAGTATTAGTGATATGGAATTCATCGAGACTTATCTTCCCTTTCTCTTTGTTTGCTATTGGCAAGGCCACTTGGGTAGTCGTCCTACCAGTAATAGGGTCTCTCGTTATTGCCAAGGTAAGTCTAGCCTTCCTTTTAGGCTTCAACATGCTGGCAGAAAATAAAGTGGACACATCAAATTCATGGACTTTTGCCATCTGCTACAATTGTATTTCTTCTTGTAACCAATATGGTATATCACCCCCAGATGTTAATTAATCACTCTACTCATTTTGTGTGTCATGATGCCCTATATCATGCTCTCTTCTTGGTGGCAAATCCTCTTTTCTTAGCTCTTTCTCCTATATTTTGTCATGAGGCACCTCATCTTGAGCTGTTTGTTATTAAAGAAGGGGCTCTTGTATTTTTTGTACATTTTGCTTGTGTACCTCCTCTTGCAGTATTTTATCACTATGGAGATCTTGCATATTCTAACCCTATACACTATGTGACATTTGGTCTCCATGTACAACTTGTGCCTAGACTTGTTTCGACCTGGGGATCATCTTGATCCTTACCTGAAGTTTGATCCCTCTTATCTGTTTTATTCAAGGGCTCATCATGATCATCCTTAGTCAGACCTTTTGACTCTTTTTGCTCACTTATTTCTCCCAAGCATTCCTTTTCAATTTATTCTATCTCTACTTCCTTTTGTGATTTGGATACTGGGTTGCTACCCTGATCTGTATTCTTATCAAGCATCTCCTTATCTGGATTATCCCTTTTATCATGTACCTCCTGATCACCCACCTTTTCAACATTGATTTCGAGCTTTTCATGTTCTTGAAGTAGATTATTTTGCTTTTGATCAGGAACTTTATTATTAGCCTCTTGTTGTATACTAACTTGTACTTTCTCTAGCTTAGAAGGTCGATCATTATCCTTAGCTTGGTATTCCTTACCTTGGTAAGTCAAATCTATAGTAGCAGGGCTAGTGACCTACTCTACCAGATTAGTGATGAAGGGAGTAAATCATAAAACACACACCAATAGAAATTGCACACAGAAAATAGAACTTTCTTTTATTGATTTGGACAACTTATTACATTACAGAAGCTCAATTACAATTAGAGAAATCAATCCTCCACAGGCTGCAACACATTACAGCTACATATCACTAGGCTCTGGAATCTCCTGCCTTTTGCAACCCCAAATCAGCTAGGGTTTCTATTTTCCCACCTACTCTCGACTCTACACTTTTCCCCCTTAACTCTACTATTGCCCAAGGTTCCCAAAATAGTCATAAATAGCACTTTTTGGTAGCCTCCAACTCAATTTCAAAATTTGTAACTCCCTCCAAATGTAGGTCAACTTTTGGGAAGCATAACTTTTGATCCAAGTGTCCGATTGACAAACCGTTTTAAGCACTAGAAAGATCACGATGTGAACTATCATGCTAGAAATCTATAAATAGATTTTTGTCAACTTTTTGGGATGTTATGGGATGTTTTAGTGCCTCATATCTCATTTCAAAAATTTTCAGGGGCTTTTCAAAAAATAAAAGCTTTAATATCTTTTAGCTCACAAATGATCTTTGTGTGATTCCTTTGCCAAAGGTCTTATATTTCTATTATGAAGCTTTCTATAAGTTTTTATTTCAATCCTTACCCAAATGCAAACTTTCCTAAAATGGCAGGTAAACTTTCCAAAACTTGCAGTTTGCTATTTTTAGCAGTTTTAGAAAAACTAAAAGTCCTACATCATTATTCAAGAGATTATGGAACCAAAAATACTAGTTATGGAAAGAAATGTAAACAACTGTAATGATTTTGAAGCAACATATTTTTGGGTGATGCAAGATTGCCCTTACACCACTGGATGCTCCTGCATCAGACACCCAGGGTAATTTGAGAAGTGACCCTGCCACGTCTCATGTATTTGTTTGAGGAAAACCCAAACAATCATCCTCTGCCTTAGACAACCAAGAAGAATCTTCAACAAGTCTTCCTTTCCATTTCACCAGATATTCTTCATATTGCTTGTTCTGAGTAGTTCTTCCCACATGGCTATCAAAGATCTCTTCTATCTCCTCTGTTGAAGTAGATGTTGAAATACTCCACTATCTTCTGTTGGTACATATTCACATTTATCTTGACTAATCTTAGGAATCAATGCAAAGCAATGATGCTCATGCTTCATTCCCTCCAAAAATTTTATACCATCTACCAAGCAAATTCTGGTAGTATTACATACCTTTTTTTCCACCTCCTTCAAGGGCTTCAACTTATGATGAACTCCATCCTTTTCTAGGGAATATGTGTTTGCATGGTCATCACGAAGGGTGCTCCTATCATACTACCATGACCTCCCCAACAACATATGACATGCATCCATCGGTATGATATCACACAACACCTCATCATGGTACTCCCTAATCTTGAACTTCACTAAACACTGTTCATTGACCAAAGCTCTGTGGTCCTTCTGCAACCATGCAATTCGTAATGGATGTGGAAGGTTTCTTCTTGTCAACTTCAACTTATCGACCATCTCCTCTAAAACAAGATTTTTAGTACTTCCACTGCCAATAATAATATCACAACACTTACCTTCACATTTGCACCTTGTGCTGAATAGACTCTTCCTTTGATTGGGTTATTTCTCTTCATTCAACAAAGTTCTTCTAACAATTAGGGTTTCTCCCCTTTCAGCATCTTCAAAATGCTCAAATTGTGCATCTTCATCTACATGTGCAACTTGTGCATTACCTTTAGGTATTCTATTTGTCCTTCCTTGATGTTGCAGACACTCGTATGCTTGATGCCTTCTTCTCCACATTGGAAACAAGTTCCTTTGAAATCTCCTCTTCTGAGTCCTTACCCAGGTCTGCCTCTTCCTCTTCCTCTTTGCTCACCATTGTTCTAGTCATGAGGGCGGTAGGCATTATCCCCTTTTTGATTTCAACTGGTGTCAGCTTCTCCACTTTTCTTTTGATCTTCATTATGGCCTCCATAGGGTCTTCCACCAATCCTTTTGCCTTGACCTCTTCCCCTCTGTTTGCTATCAAATCTTTTATTCAGCTTCTCTTCAACCTTGAGGGAAAATTGGTATGCATCTTCTATGGTGGTCATTCTGACTAGGATTAGCTCCTCTTGAATACTTGGCCTCAACCCATTAATGTAATCAGCTACCTTCTCCTTGTTGGGCTATGCATGGCCTGTCCTGATAGTAATTTTATAAAACTCTTTTGTATACTCCTTAATAGACTTGTTACCTTACTTCAGTCCTTGTAGCTTCTTTAGTAGCTCCATCTCATAGTCCACAAGAATGAACTGCTTCTTTAATTTCTCCACCATCCAGTCCCATCTAGTGATCTTTCCTTTTCCTCTTCTATTCCTGTCTAATTGGACCTCCTTCCATTAAATATTGGTAGGGCCCTTCAACTTTTTTTTGCAAACTTGACTCAATCTGGGTCCTCCACATCTTCATACTCAAAATACTCCTCCATGTCATTGATCCAATCAATAAGCTGTTCCGAATTCAAATATGTAGAATATCTAGAAACTTTGATCCTGGGTCTCTTTCCGATCTTCGAAATGGCCCTCAACAACCTAAATTCTGTAGGATCTCCTACAACTTCTTGTTCTTCCTTAGAAAGCTCTCCTTTAGCTTCATCTTCACTTTCTTCTCTTGTTCTCGGATCAAACCCTCTTCACAGCTCCTCTTGCAATGCATCCATTTACCTTTGTAGGGCTCTAAAACCCTCTTCCATCAAAGCATTCGTCCCAATATGATTTCTACATAGAGGCATCTTGATCTCCGTAGCAAACCCACAACCTCAGGTCCTAGTGCAAACTACCTCACAGTTGGTGATCTGTCTACACACTCAGAAACCCTTTCTCTGATACCACTTGATGACGGGGGTAAATCATAAAAAACACAACAATAGAAATTGTACACAAAAAATAGAACTTTCTTTTATTGATTTGGAAAACTTATTACATTATAGAAGCTCAATAACAATAAGAGGAATCAATCCTCCACAGGTTGCAACACATTAAAGATACCTATCACTAGGCTCTAGAATCTCCTACCTTCTACAACCCCAAATCAGCTAGGGTTTCTATTTTCCTACCTATTCCTGACTCTACACTTTCCCCCTTAACTCTACTACTTCCCAGGGTTCCCAAAATAGTCATAAATAACATTTTTAGTGGCCTCTAGCTAAATTTTAAAATTTGCAACTCCCTCCAAAAGTAGGTTAACTTCCGAGAAGCATAACTTTTGATCTAGGTGTCCGATTGACGAACCATTCTAAGCACCGAAAAGCTCACGATGTGAACTATCATGCTAGAAATCATAAATGGATTTCTATCAACTTTTTTGGATGTTATTCAATGTTTTAGTGCCTCATATCTCGTTTCAAAAAAATTTAGGTGCTTTTCAAAAAACAAAAACTTTAATATCTTTCAGCTCACAAGTGATCTTTGCCTAATTCCTTTGCCAAAGGTCTTATATTTCTATTATGAATCTTTTTGTAAGTTTTCACTTCAATTCATGCCCAAATACAAACTTTCCTAAAATAGCAGGCAAACATTCCAAAACTGGTAGTTTGCTATTTTTAGTAGTTTTGGAAAAATTGAAAGTCCTAAATCATTATTCAAGAGATTATGGAACCGGAAATACTAATTATGAAAATAAATAAAAACAACTGTAATGATTTTGAACCAACATCTTTTTGGGTGATGCAAGATTGCCTTTAAACCACTAGCTGCTCTTGCATCAATTAGTCAGCCCTATCTGTTGGGCTCCTTCTTCAGGGTTATCTTGTTCCATTTCATGTGTTTCAACTCCCTTTGGCTAGTTATTTTCTTGGACATAGGGATCCCATGAGGAGTCATTTTTGTATTGGCTACTAGGGTCTCCATATGTTGAGCAGCCACATCTTAAACTACCTTATCATCTAACAATTCAATAGTGTTATCAAGTGGAAAGGGAGATTCTTTACCAGCCATGTGCATCTCTTTTGTCTGCTCCCCTGTCCTCTTAGTTTTAAATTGAATAATTTTAGGAATGGCAACATCATGCTGTAAGTCCTTCATAAAAGTCAAATCACCTACACCTCTTAACATGATAGGGTCAATGTTGACATTTCCCCTCATTTCTATTCTCTTTTTCTTCGGAGGTGGTGTTTGTTGTACTTTCTTTTCTTCTTTGTTATTAGTAGATCATTATCTTTAGGTCTATTATCCAATTGCTCTTCTTCCAAGGGATTTTCTTCTAGTAGTTTATCCTGCAATGGCTCATCCTATATTGGTAAATCCTTTATAACTTTAGGAATAGGCTTCACTACCTTCCAACCTTTCTTCTCATTAGTGGATTGTTGTGATGTATATGTAGGCATAGAGGTAGATTCGCCATCACCTTTTGACTAAAGTCTTTTAATAATCACCCCTTGTTGTACAAGACCAACCTTCTTTCCCTTGCTTCTGGGCTTTTGTTCCTCAGCAGGTAATCTTTCTCCATTAGATTTCCTCTTTTTAATGAGGAAGTCATCATATTGCTCCTCAGATAACTCTTTTCTTTTCTTCTTATTGTCAACCATGAGGGCTACACCATTCCTCTTTAATTTAGTAATTTCAGCATTTACCTAGTTCTGGGTCAATTAGATAACCTTTTGCATTATTCAATCAAGTGAAGTCTCCTCAGGGAGAGTCAAATTAGAAGTTGAGATGGTGTCATTATATAACTTATTATCTTCATATTCACTAGACATTACTTTCCCGTCATCCTCATGCAATTGTGCAAGCATTGGAATGCAATCAAAGGTCTGGACCTGATTAAGAGTAAGCCTTTGATATTTTCTTCTCTTGACTTCTACCTCATCATCACAATTAGTCCAATAATCTTCCAAATGCCTTTGATGTATCTATTTTCCCAATAGTTTCTACATTCTTCCATATGGATCATATGATCTGGCTATAGGAAATGGCTAGAAATGCATCAGCTTCAACCCTCCAATAGCATCTTTAATGCTCTATCTGTCAGAGCACATATACCATCCCATGTATACTGGGAACAACATGTTGGCAAGAGACACTATATGGATTCATGGTTGTTGTCATTGATGGCAACAAAGGTCATCCCACATATCCGCAAGTCATGATATGTCTCTACCGGAAGTCAGATTGAAGATTGTGGTGGTCCGGTGAACAAGAACAGAGCATGTGGCAAGGTCCGACAGATTGGTCCGGATCTCTCAGAGGAAGTGTCTTGGTGCAGTGCGGATCTGGGGAAGTCAAGAGGACTATCTTGAGTAGTATATTCCAAGGATTTAGCCTCCGGAGATGGACAAGGAAAAAGATATGAATAGTTGAGTACCGGATTCCTGAGAGACAGTGAAAACAGAGGAAGAACTGACTGACTGAGTATCAAACTACTTTCCGGATGTGTTACAGATGATGATAAAGGTTGCGGAGGCATGAATCATGTTTGGCCGACATAATTGATGATATCTACAAGTATATGCTTGATCCGCATTGCTTGGTGAGCAAGGATTCAGCCGACAGAACTAAGTTTGTAAGAAACTAGACTGTTCCGGATGCCGACTAGAAAGATGATGAAATTACTTGTGCGGATATATATAGAGGATGGATTTAGTTGTGAAATGGGTGTGAGGATATGCGAACAAGTCCAGAGTAGAGCAGAAGTAACAAGAAAGATCCGGTATGTGAAAGGACAGCAGACTAAAGAACAGAGGAAAGATGAAGTGCCGCAGATCAGTATACTGAACCTAACCGGAACTGAACTCCAGCATATGCAGATGCTTCCAATCAGTTCAAGACTGTGATTCTAATCACTTTGTAAGACAGTGTGTCTTCTTGTAGGCAGTGAGCCTCTTGTGAGCAGTGTGCTCGGGTAGTGAGCCCTAATTGGCAAGTGCCATTTTTGTAATTTCCTATTCTTCTAACAGAGAATAATTCTTGGGTTAATCACCCCGTGGTTTT
Source organism: Cunninghamia lanceolata (assembly GCA_027924645.1). Lineage (NCBI taxonomy): Eukaryota > Viridiplantae > Streptophyta > Pinopsida > Cupressales > Cupressaceae > Cunninghamia > Cunninghamia lanceolata. The sequence continues at coordinate 13,188,482 of BSBN01000068.1, read as the reverse complement.
CTCCCTTAACAGGGTTTCCACGTCAAAAATACTGTGTCATGTGTTTCTTATTTCATGGTTTATGTTTTGTGTTTGATTTTATGCTGCTTCAATTAAAAGGAAAGTTTAATAAGGGAAATAATTAGGATAACTGATTCACCCCCCCCTCTCAGTTATCAACAATTGGTATCAGAGCCAAGTTCCTCCTAATAGAGCCTAACAGCTTGAGGAAGATCTGGGATTTCAAATGGATGCATATGGTTTAAAGGAGCAACTCAAGACTGCCCTTGAGGATCTTGAACAGTCAAATTCTGAAGTCAGTGAATTAAGAGAAAGACTCAAACAGGCTGATGAATTCATGAGGGAATTAAAAGACAAATTAAGTCTCTCTATGAAAAAGAGAAAGGAGCTGCTCCAACAGTTGGCAAGACAAAGTGAAGAAAGCAATACAAATGAAGAATTGACTGAGCAAACCAAGTTATGTGAAAAGTTATCAAAAGAAGTCATTATGTTAAGACATGAAATGGAATCAGGAACTATAAAGTTCACTCAAGAGATTGAAGAAAAAAGAAAGGCTGAAGACAATCTAAAACAATCTCTCAAGGAAAAATCAGAAGAATGCCACCAGATGGACAGGATTATCAGACACCTTGAATCTGATCTTGAAGATTCCAAAGATAATGAAGGAAAACTTGAGGATCAAATTGCCTCTCTCAAAAGAGACCTTCAAACAGCAAATGAATATAAAGAGAAATTCAAGATAAGTTCTGCTCAACTTGAAGTTCTTCTTGGAAGTCAAAAGAGGACAGATGACAAGTATGGCTTGGGATATGAGAAAGGAGAAAGCTCCGGATCCGGTCAGAAGAATCTTGGATCAGAAAATCCAAGGAGCAGGCCTAGAAGACCTCCGGTAAGACAGCCAAATGCTCAAAAATATCCATCCTTCAATGGATACTGCCACAGCTGCAACCATTTTGGTCACAAAGCTAATCAGTGCAGAATGAGAATGAATCAGATTAATTCATCCTTCTCCGGACAGTGCTTCAACTGCAAAAGGTATGGACACAAATCCCATGAATGCAGAATTATGCAAGTAAACAAATCATTCAAAGGTAGATGCTTTACATGCAATAGAGTAGGTCATATGGCTAATCAATGCAGATCAAGGGGATATCAGTTAAATATGCAAAGAAATGTTATTTGCCAAATCTGCAATAGGTCCGGTCATAATGCTAAAGTCTGCAGAAACAAGAATCAGGACAAAAGAGGTCCGGTGTATAATCAGAATCAAGACAAGGGTAAACAAAAGATGAATGCGGATGAAGTTAGGAATCAGATGAGCAAGATTTGGGTGAAGAAAAGCTCAGAGAATGTAGAGGTTGGATCCGCACCAGATTCTGGTGCTGATATTTCTTCCGGAAATTAAAAAGTGAGCTCAGGCTCAGGGGGAGACTCAAAGAAGATTCTGTTCCCCCAGCCAAACAAGTTGTGCCGGATGTGGCACAAGATGCGGATTAAAGGGTTTGTAGATATAAGTCCTGAGATGCTTCAGTCAAGTTTTCAGAGGTCCGCATGGAGTTATGAAGAAGCTGTGTTCGATTAAGTTAGACCTGTTCAGGGAGGTGCTCCGATATGATAAAGGATTACAAAAAGGTCCGGAGAGATCCGGAAGTGCACGATCTTGTCTTGCGGATTGGACAGAGTGTTTGGGATGTTCTTGTAATATGTTACCTAGATTTATTCATGATTTAAAGATTCGGATGATATTCAGTGATCAGGACTAATCCGGGATACTCCAAGCTGTCCAGACATGGTAAACCGGAATAATGCAGGTGAAGCATTTATTGCAGACAGATATTAGGGTTTGCGGAGCAATATAAGGGATTTCTCAAAAGTTATCTGCTCATTCTACACTTGAGAAGAAGCGAATAGTGGAGCTCTGCAACAAGGTTCATCAAGCACACCAAGGATCTCCTGCCGAAGCTATTGCATAAAGAAATCAATCCAACCACTCCGTGCAAACCGAAGGCGCATAAGGTATTCTTCGTTTTTCATTGCCTCACTGCAAATCTTTGAAGAATGGCTACTCCAAACATAGTTAAGATCTCTGATAGACCTCGCCCCTCATTCAAGAAACATCCCTACAAATCGTTGGAGGTAGATCCACTAGGAGCCTTCTCTAGTGTTCCCCACGGAGTCTTACATACTGAAGATATTAGGGTTTACATACACGCAAACATTGAGGAATTTGGGGAATTCAAATTAAGAGACCTCTATCACAAACAACTGATAGACAATGCTTTTGAGCTCAAACCAGAGTATAAGGGTATCCAGAAGAAACAATTTGAGCAATTCATTCATTTCCCTAGCTTTGAAGAAGATGAATGGGTCCGGTATGTACTGAGCAGGATGCATGACAACTTCCTTTGGCTAGATAGACCCTGCAAGATCACAAAAGAAGCAATTAGAGCAGTAACTGGTCTATACTCTTCCGGGGGGGGTACCTATCCTCAAATCTGTCAAGAACAACGTTGTAACTGAGGCCACCGGATCAAAATATGATAAGAGAGCAATGACCATTGAAGATATTTCGGATCCGGATATCAAATATGCATCAATGATAATAGGATACAAGATCTATCACTCCAGCAGGGAGAATTCTGTATCCGGTACTGCAATATACACAGCATATGAAATGCTAAGAAAGAATGCAGATTATGATCTTTGTGAACTACTACTAAGCCAATTGATGGAAAATGTACAGAAAATCAAGAAAGACAAGAAGAACTCCTTTAAGTATGGTACTCTCATTGTATGTCTCTTCTTTTACTTCATGAATGAGCTACCCGGAACAAGTGGATGGGTATGGCAGAATGACAAACCTGTTGCAGTCCAGATAAGAGACTATTTGCATGGACTTGGGGATGCAAAAGCGAGAAATACAGCTCTATGGGGATACTTCAAAACTTTCAGAGCATGATGCAAGCAAGAGAGAGAATTCCCCAGTCACTCATTGAGAAATACAAGGACTCAGTATGTTTTATGGTTGACACTGATCAGTGCCTAATGGAGGCAGTGGAGCCAAGGACTGTCTGGATCATGCCCATGGGGTATGAAGTTGATGAACAGATAGTAGAGCTGCATGTTCAACACATGCTAAGTCAGCCCAAAGATCCTAAGGCAGAAAGGTTTGGAACCTTTGAGGAGCTGAGCGTGAAATTACATGTAGAACTCAGGGAACCTGAGATTAAAAGAAAAGTGAGAAAAGAAGTAGAGCACATTGCTCAAGGCCTAGGCATCTCAAAAGAGGCACTTGATGCCAGCCGGGAAAAGAGGAGAAAGGCTGAGGAAGAAGAGAAAAGCAAAGAAAGTGCTCCGGTTGAAACCCCCACCCGGACCAGATCATCAAAGAGATCTGCACCTTCCACAACCAAAAGCTCAAAACCGGAAGTCCAGGCATCCGGTAAAAGATCCAAGACAAAAGCATCAAGGGCTTATGAAAGCCAAAAGGATGAAGAGGAGACAGAATCAGATGAAGGAGTAAGAGAAGTAAAGAAACAGAAAAAGAAAGGATCCAGTAAGCCCTCCACAGGCCAAGACAAGGAGGAAATGGCAGAGGTAACTGTTGAAAAGCCCACTCTGTCACTAGAGAGCATAATCAAGTCGGTCACGGTGGATGGAAACCTTCAACCAATGACTGAATCCTATGATGACTTCAGTGAGGCAGACCAAAAGACTCTGCAGGAAGCCACAGTTAAATATCTGAACACATACAATAAGGCTTTCATTGAGATCATATCACTCATTCCTAAAAGCCTAGAGAAGGAAATGGAAGTAAGAAAGAATAATGCTCATGCCAAAGATCTTGAGATCCGGGAGCAGATAGCTATTCAGCTATATCCTCAAATTGATCCCAAGACAATGAACATGATCTTCAAGGACTGCAGAGATGAGTTCAGAAGTAAAGCCAGGATGAATCAGCTCATGCTTGGTGAGACTGACAAAGTGGCACAAGAGACAGAAGAGATCCTCCGGAAGGCCTTCAAAAGGTTCAATCTTCCTGTTGTAGAGGACTTAGGTGCAGAAACAGCTGCTGATTTGGAATCTTCTGTTCCGGAAGAAGTGAGCCATGAACAGACAAGTGAGGACTTGGGACCCTCTGCTCCAGAAGAAGTGGCCCATGAGCAAGCAAGCATCTCTCCTCCGGTTTCCCCTACAGTCTCCGGATCCAAAGAAGAAGAGCAATTGCAGGAGAAGGAAGCAGTGGTGACAGACAAAGAGGTTGACAGTTCTAAGACTGCAGAAGAAAAGAAACATCTGTCTCCGGCAAGAGACACTGCACAAACTGTTCAACAATTTTTGAGCAAAGAAACTCTAGAGATTGATGAACCGGAGCTTCTAAAAGGTCCATTTGATTTTGACTCTCTCTCTCCGGTACAAACAATGAAGATAGCTTCATTTGCAAATGCCAAGGCAAATGAAAAGCTCCTGAAGTCTCATATGGAAGACTGTGAGTTGATAGAGGCTGCTTCCGGAGTACTTGTAAAGATCATGCCATCAATCCAAATAGATCCGACAGCCTCCACTTCCGGTAATCTAAAAACCTTAGTCAGCAGTATTGATACACATTTTAATTCTCTAGAAAAATCAGCTGAAGAAAAGGTCCGGAAGGAATTTTTGGATAAGAGATTTTCTGAAATATTAGAATTAATCTCTAAGGATAGGAAGATTGTAAGCATTGGAATAAAGAGTTTAGAAAATGCTCTTAAGGATGGCGGTGACATCTACAAATTTTGTATATCTTGGTCAAAGGCAACAGCAGCAATTGACAAGAAAATAAAAGAGGAACAGGACAAGCTTCAAAGCTTATCTCAAAGTTTTGATCCTCTCTCTTCCTCTATAATAAATCAAGAATGTCAGACTATTGCAGTCTTGAATGAAATAAAGAATCTTGAGAAGGAGAGGAAGAACATTACCAACCGGATGGGAGAACTTAGAAGGATTATAGTCCCTAAGTTGGAAACTATGCATGAGGCCATCAGTGATGCCCAGACCACCGCCCATACAAAAGATCCGACAGATCTCAGGCGGGCAGAAGCTTTTGCATTTTTGTTGAGTGGTCACATTTCAATCTTGGACAGAATGAAGCTAAGTTGGGCTACTGAAATGGTTCAACTGCAGACATCCTTTGCAGACATTCTGCAGTATATGTGAGTATGTAAATATGCGGCTATATATAGAAAATTTTTTGAAAATTTTGGTGTGCGGACCCTACCCTTTGCCATTGATGTCAAAGGGGGAGTGAGGAGCAGTGAAAAATGAGGAATCCAACTCAGGGGGAGTTCCAGAAATTGTATATAAAGACAGAGCATCAGCAGAGGGGGAGCATAGTGTAAACACTTAGTCATTTTTCACTAAGTGTTGCCATCAATGCCAAAGGGGGAGATTGTTGGCAAGAGACACTATATGGATTCATGGTTGTTGTCATTGATGGCAACAAAGGTCATCCCACATATCCGCAAGTCATGATATGTCTCTACCGGAAGTCAGATTGAAGATTGTGGTGGTCCGGTGAACAAGAACAGAGCATGTGGCAAGGTCCGACAGATTGGTCCGGATCTCTCAGAGGAAGTGTCTTGGTGCAGTGCGGATCTGGGGAAGTCAAGAGGACTATCTTGAGTAGTATATTCCAAGGATTTAGCCTCCGGAGATGGACAAGGAAAAAGATATGAATAGTTGAGTACCGGATTCCTGAGAGACAGTGAAAACAGAGGAAGAACTGACTGACTGAGTATCAAACTACTTTCCGGATGTGTTACAGATGATGATAAAGGTTGCGGAGGCATGAATCATGTTTGGCCGACATAATTGATGATATCTACAAGTATATGCTTGATCCGCATTGCTTGGTGAGCAAGGATTCAGCCGACAGAACTAAGTTTGTAAGAAACTAGACTGTTCCGGATGCCGACTAGAAAGATGATGAAATTACTTGTGCGGATATATATAGAGGATGGATTTAGTTGTGAAATGGGTGTGAGGATATGCGAACAAGTCCAGAGTAGAGCAGAAGTAACAAGAAAGATCCGGTATGTGAAAGGACAGCAGACTAAAGAACAGAGGAAAGATGAAGTGCAGCAGATCAGTATACTGAACCTAACCGGAACTGAACTCCAGCATATGCAGATGCTTCCAATCAGTTCAAGACTGTGATTCTAATCACTTTGTAAGACAGTGTGTCTTCTTGTAGGCAGTGAGCCTCTTGTGAGCAGTGTGCTCGGGTAGTGAGCCCTAATTGGCAAGTGCCATTTTTGTAATTTCCTATTCTTCTAACAGAGAATAATTCTTGGGTTAATCACCCCGTGGTTTTCTCCCTTAACAGGGTTTCCACGTCAAAAATACTGTGTCATGTGTTTCTTATTTCATGGTTTATGTTTTGTGTTTGATTTTATGCTGCTTCAATTAAAAGGAAAGTTTAATAAGGGAAATAATTAGGATAACTGATTCACCCCCCCCTCTCAGTTATCAACACAACATTGGAGGAACCTTCTTCTACTCCAAGTGAGCCTCAACTAAAGTTGATACTTGTCTAACAAACTCCATCAACATGACCCTATCAGTGGGGTATCTTGGTAATATGAGATGTTTCCCCTCAAATCCTTCTATTCTTATATACGAAAAGGTAGGAAATTGAATAAACCATGCGCCATGCACCATGCTTATAAACAATAGCCTAGGCCTCCATGCTCAATCTCTTAGCCCTTTCCTCTTCCATGGTTCTGACTAAATGCATTGAAATCAAGTCATTTACCAATTTATAATCTTGGAGATATGCTCTCCATTGTAGTTGTTGGTACTGATCCCATATGTTCCTACCACTAGGATTGTTAGCAAGCCTACCTACCATTTGCAAGGCATCAAGTGTCCCTTTTGAAGCACATTAATAGACAACATAGGACGTCACATGGAATACACATGATTTACCACCTAATCCCCTCATTCCTGCATCCAAATTATCACTGATGATCTTCATCTAGAAGGGTTTATCATCTGAATGTTCTACCATTCTCATCAATCCATACATCCAATCCTCAAAATTCCTTGCATACTACCTTCCTATCATTCTACTAAGCAAAATGATCATATATTGATATTCTTTAGCAAAATGAAACTTGAACATGTGAACTGGTAACTTAGTAGAAGTGATGTATGTACTGTTCTTAGACCTCCATTGGTACATGATCTTGCAAGCCTATTTCTTATTATTGTTGTACTCTTTCTCTAATTCTCTTAAGCTTACTTTGGCCACCTTGTCCCCTATGGGATAGTAGAATGTGGAAGTGATGCCCTTAGTCGAGAAATTTGCATATATCCTATCATGCTTTTCCACTCTTCTAGTCTCAGGATTGTAAATGCAAGCACATTCAATTACTAATTCAGTTGCCTCCATGTCATAAGGGAATCCTATTGTGTGTCACATCCCTGACATTAATAACTAGTCAATTATAGGGTTATCATCTTTGTTATCTAACCTTCTGGTTAATGTATCTAGATCTATACTCCCTTGATGTGTGTCATTAATCACTCCATAGCTTAATGCCACCCGTTCAGGTTGTATGAACATAGGTTTTAAGAATTCTGCATTAGATCTATTCCTTCTAACATCTATTGAATCCTATGATGACATCATACATATTTTACCCTAACATGCTTATACACAAGAGGATATGAAGATCCTATGCATTATCTAATAATAATCTCGTATCCTAACAATCTCCATGTATCATCATGAAAATAAATGCAGTGAAACTCCTTTTACCTTGTGATTTATCATAAATGACAAAAGAGGGTTTCAATATGTTACATACATGTCAATTGCTTCCTATCTTCACTATATGGGTGATAACAATGTAAAAATGAAAACACCGCGTTTACTGTTCTGTTATGTTCCATTAAAATGCAGGCACTATTCCATTTGTATTCCATTTGTAGGTGAGGGTATTTACCTTCATAGCTCTATAAATTCTATTTATGTGTAAGGTAAATATAAAATAAACCCTATTTTTACCTTATAAGTAATCCATTCGACAAACTAGGGAACACTCAGGTTCTTTGGACTTAGATCCATCAATTGATTTCTTGATATTATGTGATTCTGACAAGTGGCAAATTTGTAATTGAAAAGTGAGGGCGCAACCTACCATTAGGTCCACATTTAATGCAAGTGGGTAATCTCTCGAAAATTATGTTTGTTTGAAAATATGACCCAACAAGCATATGAGGGTGATAGTCAATATTTGACTAACAAGCAAACTTGGGTGATATGACCCTCATATGAATAAACCCTAATAATATATTGCATTCATATGATCACCAGAGATGACACACGACAAGATTGGATTGGCTCTTGAAAATAGATATATTGGGTCACTGAGGTCCGGATGAGGGATATCGAAAACATCCAGATCTCGATCATTCAAGAAAGATCAACCTCCTCTAGAGTCTTTGGGTTTGTTCTAATGAATGACCTCATCATCATATTTCATAAGGTTAGGGATATTTCAGAATATGAGCTCCCCAGGTTTAGATTGCGATGACATCATCACCACCTTAAGTTATTTTAGGCATTGGGTTTAACTAATGTCATCGTCATTTTGAGGAATATGATAGATATTTGAAATGTGACCCTCCGCAGGTTGTGTATATTGATTATGTCACCATCATGGTGATCTCTTCTATTCATTGGAATTGACTAACATCATCATCATGTTTGCAAAGGGTGATATTCACAAAAAGTGATATTTCGTAAGATGACAGATATTAGGAAATATGACCTCTCCACGAATACATGAAATTCTTGAAGGGGATCGAATGGACATTGGGTGGTATTTCTTAAGTCAAGGTCATGTTAACAAATGTGACTGATATTAAAAAAATATGACCCTATGGGAAATATTCGGGTTGACCAATCTTTGACTTAGCATAACTTTTTACCCTTAAACAATATCAAGGTGATCCAAAAGGCAAACCTGCTTATAATTTTGTGTTCTTTCAAATTATGATGATAGTGCTAGCATATCCTAGCTTTGGTAACTGACCCCCCTTTGTGGTGCACATACCTAAGCAAAAGTGACATATATGACTAAATTTTACCAAACCACTGAAAGCAAGAAAACAAGCAAGAAAAGAAAAAAAGTTGGGTCCCTATTTTGCTAAGGCAAAAATGGGGCAAGTTGTGTAACCACACAAAAACTTGCCACCAAAGAAATCCACCAAATTCAAATGATTCAAGTGATGGGATCACATTCTATCATAGTATTCTAATTCTTTATGGGATAAGTATTATGACCTTTCTAAATGCTATAATGTTCATTATTGCAACAGTGCTAGTAAGGGAGCAAGTGTGTGCAAATGATTAATTATCCTCATCTTGAAAGTAAGTTAAAAACATGAGTAACTAGTGTTAAGCTACAAATTTTGGATTCAGCCCTCATAGCCAACCGACATAGAGCCTTGTTGCCAGCAGGCATCCATAGCCCTGACAAGGTTATCTACACAATCTCCCTAAGTAGAGCCCCATTGCTAGAAGATGTCTATAGCCCTGGTAGAGTTACTTAGATGGCCTAATTTTATCATTTTTGGTTTTTCAATATTTATCCTTTTGTTCATATGATAACATCATGTAAGCTCAATATGCAAGGTGTAATCACTTGCTGATTTAGGTTGGAGATTGTAATGGTAGCAAGGGAGTCCCTTTAGATTTTTCACTTAACACCTATACTAATGTGTTCCACAAACCCAAGGTTGTTAGGTGAGTCATCGTGAAAATCTCCTCAATTATGAAAAAGCACCATGATGAAAAGGATATCACAGATCTGATCAAAGATACTCCTCAAAATGAGTCATAACCTATGTAGGAACTTGTTCTTATCACTTGATTCCTAACAATTTGGTTGGTCTCTTAGGGTGATAAGATGCATCATCCTGACTTAACCAAAATAAAGACTCAAAAAAACAAACAAACAAACACACAAACAAAGCAAAACTGTACAAACAACTATACAACATGTACATTATGATACAAATGACTTACATGACCTTGTTTAAACCTAGAAATAATGTTTTAGGAACTATCCATTAACTGGCAATGGAACATCCTCACCAGTTAAAGTCTTAAGTCTGTAGATACTGTCTCCTAAGATTTCTAAAATTTGAAAAGGACCTATCCAAAGTCTGTCAAATTTACCATGTACTTTATCCCATACTAAGACTAGATCTGAAATCCTAAAAGATTTGACTCTGGCTCTCTTATCAAACTAGTGTTTGAGAATAGCCTGATGTTTAGCAAACTAATCAATTGCTCTATTTCTTTTTTCTTCTAGATGCATGAGCTGAAGTAACATAAATTCTTATTTGTTATCTATGCCTAGATACTCTTGTGCAAATTGTAATTTGGGGATCTTCATGTTAACAAGGAGGATAGGATCAACCCCATACACTAACTAATAATGAGAATTTCCTAATGTGGCCTTCATCTTGGTTCTATCAACCCACAAGACATACTTTAATAGGGTATTCCAATCCCTTGGCTTCTTCTCTATTAATTTCTTTATGATATTCAATAAGTTCTTATTTGTTGACTCTGTTAAGCCATTCCCTTGAGGATAATAATTTGAGGAAAATTTCAAGATAATTCCTTGATTAAAAGCCCAACTAGATAGTCTTAATGATGCAAAGGCATGTCCATTGTCACATACTAGAGCGTAAGGAACTCCATACCTGGTTACTATGTTGCTTCTAAGAACTTTATTACATCATCTGCATTGCATGTCTTACTACTGACAGCTTCAGTCCACCTAGTGCAATAATCAGTGATAGTCAAGACGTACCTATGGCCTGAAGATGATAGTGGATTGATGGGTCCTATGAAATCCATCCCCCATTGAGCAAATGGGCACATCTCCATCACCAGTTGCAGGGGTTGAGTAGCATATCTCTCTCTGCCAAATGCTACCTGACATGTATGACAACATTTACTATGTTCAGTAGTGTCCTTAAAGATAGTAGGCCAATAATATCCTTCTCTCAGGATAGCATGAGTAGTAGCTAGATGTGATCCATGTGTGGTTCCAAACTTATCATGCAATTTTGCTAACACTTTATCTGCTTCTTGCCTTTCTAGGCATCTGAGATATATTCCTTCATAATTCCTTTTGAAAAGGACTCCTCCTTTTATCATATATTTCTGTGATCTTATCTTCAAGGGTCTCTTCTATGAGGCCTACAATTTTGATGGACATGTCCCAATAATCAAGATATGCCTGATATCTGAATACCATTCTTCAATTTCTCTAGTGTTTACAACATATTGTTCATTTATGATATTAGGATCAATTTATGATATCATTTGGCTCAAATCTTGTCCTCTTACTAACTTCATGGGTGTTATATCCATATCATATTCTTGGAGGACTGTTATCGACTTAGCCCTTTTTCTCACCAGGCTCACTTTGCATTAGGAGCATTTTCATTGCTGCATCTAGTACTACATCAATTATTTTACTTCTCAAAATGTAATGCCTAAATTTCTTGATTGCTCAGACTAGAGCAAGGGCTTGTCTCTCAACATCCATATATCTAAGCTTTGCATCCTTGAATGGGCAGCTCATAAAAGCTATAGACTTTTCTTCTTTAGCCTCATTTCTTTGTGTCAATACTGTTGTAGATGTATGCTCTGAAGCAAATGAATAAATGTAGAACTCTCTTGTATAATATGGACTGATCAGAATAGGGGAATCAAAGATGGCTTTCTTGATGTCCTCAAAAGATGCTCTAGCCATAGGAGTCCATTCAATTTTGGCATCCTTCTTGAGCATTGCATTTAGTGGCCTGACAATCTTTGCAAAGCCAGTAATGAATTTCCTAACAAAATTTATCTTACCAAAGTATGATTTAAGCTCCTTCTTACTTCTAGGAAGCTGCAGCTTCATAATTGATTCTACTCTTGCAGGGTTAATGATGATCCCATTCTCTATTATCAGATGACCTAGTAACTTACCTATGGTTACTCCAAATATGTACTTCTTAGGATTCAGTGATATACCATATTGTTCACACTTTTTAAGCACCTTCTTGAGGTCTTCTATATGATCACCTCTCTCCTTAGAAAAGACTGTCAAATCATCCATGTAAATGACTATGCACTTATCAATCAACCCTCTGAAATCTATATCCATTACACGTTGAAAGGTAGCACTAACATTTATCAGTCCAAAAGGCATGCGCCTATAAGCAAATATACCCCACTTGGTGGTGAATGCAGTTTTCAATATATCTATTTTATCTACCATCACTTGGTTATACCCAGAGAAACCATCCAAAAAAGACATCATCTGTGCACCATTTACTATTTGTAAGACCTCATCCAGGGAAGGTAAAGGATAGTTATCCTTTTCAGAATCTCTATTCAAATTTCTAAAGTCTACACATAATCTGATATCACCTTTTCTTCCTTACAGGAAGCAAGTTGGCCACCCATGTTTAATGTCTTACTAGAAATATGATCCTAGCATTGAGCAATTTCTTGACTTCTTCAAAGATGATGGGTTCCAATAAGGATTTAACAGACCTCTATTTTTGTCTAAAAGGCTTGACATCTAGTTTTAATGGTATAGTATGGGTGATGATTGAAGTGTCATAAGTTTTCAACTCATCATAGGTCTAGGCAATAACATGGATATAATCTTAATGTTCTTGGGTTATCCCTACCATTTCTTCTTTTGTACAAACTTTACCAATTAGGACATTCCTTTTTTCTTCATTTTATGCTATATTGACTGATGAGTATTCTCCTCCATCAGTCTTTGGGAGATCTTTTTCTTTCAACATATTATACAAATCAAATGCTCTTTCTAACTCTATCGTCCCTTTGGGAATTTTATTACTTGGCAGATCTATGATCTCCCCCTCTTCCCAGGTATGATCTTCTATATTTCTTTCATCTATGAACTAAGCATCAAACACGTCTCTATTTGATATAAAATCTAAAATGTGTTGGTCATCATCAAACACTTGGAGATTGATGACATTATTTGGTACGGAAGGTACTGATATTAATTCAACTAAAAACCTCTTCAAACTAGATATGGATAATGGTTCCAAAGTACTTGCAACTTGAGCCAAGGCATTTGATCTGTGATTCATCTCTCTAGGCACATGGGTGATGTTGAATGCATCAAATTCTTCTATCAAATGCCACACCCTATATATGTAATTAGATAAATTTTTGTAATTGCAAGAGTATATGCTTCTTACTTGCCTCACCACCAATTCTGAATCTCCATAGAAATGTAGAATCTTTACTTTTTTCTTAAGTGCAAACAATAGTCCATGAATTAAAGCTTCATATTTTGTCACATTATTTGTGCATGTGAATTGTAATCTATAGGCTGCTAAATAGGATTTTCCAGTTGGATCAACAAGATCTATTCCTACTCCAGCTCCTTGTTTTGACTTAGATCCATCAAATCTAAGGATCCATGGCTTATCTTCAGTTAAAGGCTTATTAGGACCTTCTCTTTTCTTTTTAGCTCTGGCAACTGCACCACCTGATATCCATTTTAGTTTTGAGGACTCATTCCTTTCCACTTTCATTTTCTCTAACTGATGTAGAACTGATAAATCTTTATTCCTTTTATCCGTAATGTCATGAACATTAGTATCTGTTTGTATTTTAGTACTTTTCTCTTCATCACTAAGCATGTCTCTCCTATCAAGTAGTTGATCTTTTGAATAAAGCATCTCCTACTTTTTTAGAATGTGCAAGCATAATGAACAAGTAGTCTCTGAGTGTGGTGCTTCATGCAATCTACACCAACCTCTGATTAGAGCATTTTGTAGAGAATTTTTCTACAACCTATCCTTTGAATCTGTTTCGATAAGAATTCTTTAAACCTAGTTAGGTTACTCTCTTTATCTTCATTTGACACTTCATGATCAAACTCAATCAGATAGTCAGTCTTTGGTGTGATGTTATTTTCACCACTAGAAATATTCTCATTGTATACCAGGATCTCTTCTGAACTATGAATGTAGCTTTCATCCTGATATGTAATTTCCTCTGTACCTGTAGATGATGAATAATAATTAGTATCACTATAACTATCTATATGACTTACCTCAGGTGATGACAATCCTTTCTCACTACATGTTTGTTCTAGCTCCATCATATCTAAACAAGCATCACAAGTTTTTTCAAAATGTGCCTCTTCATGCAATCTGCACCAACCTTCAATCAAAACATCTTCGTTAGATATATTCAACATTTGACAACGTACCATCTCTTTGGATAAATACAACTCAAATTTTCTAAAATGACCTAATTCATCACTATCATCTAAGCTGTGATCAGACTCTATAAATACTTTATCATCTTGGTGATAATGCTTATGAATATAACTGTCATAAGGATCTCCTCTATCTTGACCCTCTGGTGTTTGATGGTGTAAACTCTAGGCTCAACATCCACATACATGATCTCATTGGTTTTATTATACTCAGTGATCATATGCTTCATGCAAGGTTCAGCATCTATCCTAATTTGATTGGGAATCCCTTTGCAAGGTAGCCACATCTAACTAAAATTAGTAGACATGTATCTATTAAGCGTCTTTGGCCAGTCCCTGCTAAGAAGCATTCCATATGTATCAGGGATATCTACTACCTGGATATCAATGTAGTATTGAATCCTTGGATCTGATGCTAATTGCATATGAATGTGCGTTAACTCTCCTACAACACTTAATTTAGTTTTGTCTAATTGTGTCACCTTTTTCAATGACTTAGTAGGATGTAATCCTAAAGCATTACATATAGTCAATGGCATTACATTGGTAGATGCACCTGAATCTACTAAGCAATTATGGAAATTCTTACTGAACATCCTTATGGTAAGGAGAAATGGAGGTGACTCAATCTTATCCCTATAAAGGGTCATGTGTAAAGTTTTGGCAGCTTGGATAGTAGCTGGAGTTTTGTGTTTAACATTATTATCCTTAGCTGCATGATCTTTAAGTTCAAAATCTAGTTTGACTTAAGGGGATGGCTATCTTCTTTTGATGTAGGATCATCTAAGGATTTCATGAATGCCTTCTTAATAGCTGGGGTTATAAGAAATTCTAACAATGACAAGCTAATTTTGATCTTTTTCATTTCATCTGGTAAGTATGTGACTAATTTATCAGATTCAGGAGGATGATTGTTTACTTTTGGCATTGCATTTGGTGGTGCTAAATATTGAGTATTAACCTGAGGAAATCCAGGGTTATTGCTCACCTTTGGATTAGGAGGAGTGTTAAAATTATTAGGAGGTAAAGATGTGGTCAGGGGACCAGAAGGTCTATTTGAATTATTCCTAAGGTTATAATTATGTCTACCCTGATATTGTTGTTGATAAGCATGCACTTCCTCATGTTCAACTGATGACTCATTCTCATCCTCAAAAGGAAAAAACATATTTTGTTTCAAAAGCCATGGCTGACTCTTCACATGCTAGGGTGTAATTCTCATGAGATGAGATTGTTTGTTAGTGAGGAAGATTAACAAAACTTTCCAATACAAGAGCAGAGTCATATCCACAAGGGACAATTTCATTTCCTTCAACAAAGAGAGGGTTATCTGTATTATTTAATACTTCAGCCTGAAATATACTGGCTGCTATCCTAAACTGAGGACAATCCAATTTAGAATGAGTGTTGGTGTTATGGATTCTACACCAGTTTGTAAGGGCTACTTCTACCAAGTTCACCCTAGTGATCTGCTTAGGTTCACTAGGAGGCTGATTATATAAGGGTGATGGTAGAGAACCATTATTTGGTCTAGTATTCCACACTCTAGGATGTCTAGGTACATTGTTGTTACTATTGTTATTATTATTGTTGCAGTTCCTATCATTGTTATATCCGCTATCAGGTTATCCCAATTTGTCATTGTTATATCCTCTATTTTGATTTGGCTGGGAATAGAAATTCTAACCCCTCAAATGAGTGATTTCAGTTGTCAACTTTTTTAATTATGCTAATATCTCTTTAATTTCCTCCTTTTCTTCCTCAACTTTAGCTACTACATTCTCTTCTTCAGGTTTGAAAAAGGAAGAACCATTATTGTTGTTCTGTCCTACATCCTGAGGTACTTGTGCATGTCTTAGATATTGCACTATTTGGCCATTTCCATTTGGAGGTGGCATTATGTTGAGTGGAGGTACTTGTAAAGGAATAGGCATTACAGTTGGAGGTATCATAGCTCCATTGTTCCATTGATGAGTAGGATATGTAGGGTATGTAGGATGTACAAGAAAAGAAATATTAGGTGTTGGAGCAGGGATTAATTATTGATTAACTTTAATAGCTTCTTCAAAAGCTCCTACCAGAGTTGTGAGAGTACGATGTGTCCTCCTGATAAACATAGAAGTCAGGGGATCTAAGGCTGAGTAATATAAACTCCTAGTGGCTTCATCTACTACAGTATAAGGAGCTACCATTTTTGAAAGCATCTTTTGGAATCTAGCATTAAAGTTGGCAATAGGTTCTCCTTCAAATCTCTTGATTATGGCAAACATGTGATAATTCATTGAAGGATCTATTGGTATCTTGAATCTATCCTTGAAAGCTTTCTCTAAGGCAGCCCATGAACCAACTCAACCTTGACTAAGACTGATATACCAATTATACGCTTCCTCTCCCAAGGAATATGGAAATAATCTGCATACCACATCTTGATGTTCAATCCTTGCTCTGCAACAAGCTTCCTTGAATGTTCCGATATGATCATCAGCATCCTGATATGGATGATATTTAGGACAAATCTTATCAAGATTTTTAGGTAAAGGATGATATGCATTGAAGGTCAAAGGTGACTCTGCAGCAAAGAACGACATTGTGACTAGTGGTTGTTGAATCAGAGGTGTAATAGGTGGTCTTGTAGGTGTTTGTAGTACAATAGGGGATATTGGGGTATTTCTTGGTGAAGATTCTAATGTACTAGAACTAGGAGTGTGATGAATGTCTACAATTCTAGGTCTAAGTCCATAGATAGGCAATCCTCAAAAAGTCCACCAGATCTGGACCTGGTATTTCGCTTGTGAGCCGGGGTCAGACAATTTATGAAAATTTGACTTGTTTTCTATAAAGATTAGCATAACTAGTCAAGCAAAGAAGATATTTATGACCAGAATACAAAACTAACTAGATATTCATGCAATATTTTCATGAAACTTGCAAATATGAGCAGGTATAAGACTTCTGGACACTAATATCAGGATATTAGGTAACACAAGTAATATTACAGCAAAGATCTAGCAAGAAGGCTTGAATAATGACTCAAACTTTGAATATTGTAAGGACTACCTACAAATTTCAAACTATCCACACTCAGTTCTAAAATATTTAGGACAACCAGATATGAAATGATGTAGAACTAGAAAATCTCTGGACAAACACTCAAAGCATGAACAATTATGATAAGCTTTGAGAAGATTACCTCATTTTAAACTTAGGGATACACATATATAATTAATTCACTCACCAGACAAGATATAAGCCCTCCTTCTAGTGCCAATTTATGTTGATGATGATTGTTAGTAACAACAACACTCATAACAATTTGCACAACAAACCTTTATTATCTTGAAAAGTATGATCAGTTTGGAACAAATTGATGACTCCAAGTCTCCATTGATCAGTTCATGATCTTCTAACATTACTCAGAGCTTGATGTGACATGGTGTTTTCCATTTGAAGGGGTCTTACACTATCTATATTGTAAATCATTTCTTGTATAGCTAGTTCCGCATCTGTTTCCTATAAAATTACTTCACAAATGAGGTTATTTCCGCTATCCTCCACAGATAATGATTATATTTATAAGTTTGATCAATTCTTCTGAGCATTCACTGTTATGAACTTGTTTTATGCTTCTGCACTATATATTTAGTCAAATAATAGGCCTATAAGTAGATATTTACATGTCTCATCAATATTCATTGGTATTTGCATGATATTTGTCATTTTGACATGCTTTTATTTAAAATATGCTCTGTGTGTTCAATTATTTATGAGATATAGGCATATTTCATATTTATTTTCTTGGATTGTATGTTATTTGCAATTATGAAGGTGATTTGTTATGAAATTCAAAGAAATACATCTAAATTTGATGAACCTTTAGCTATTGAGTCACATACATTCCAGATACATTCATGAAGAGAAGGAATCAAACCATAATTTCAGCAAGTTGTTCCATAATTAGGTATGGCTGATGCTAACTTCAAAGGAACAAGGAATGAAAACAACACTTGCAAATTGACAAGCACTCCAAGGGACATAACTAATCAATTCATATATCCAGATTCCATCACTAATTACTCAAGATTTACAATTAGTTTTAATCAAAATAGCTTCTCTTTCATTAAGTAGTCAAAAGACATGTACATTCACAAAAGCCTTGAAATTAGTCTTGAATGCTTCAGCAATCTAACTTCAATTAAGCTTCTAATGCTTTAAAAGGTGCACTCCATCTCCTTTTACAGAATAAGGAGAGGAGGCGATTACAAATGACCAGTGGTCAAGATTTGTCTATTTAGATCATCGGTTAATATCATCCCATTGACTAAGTCAACACTTGTAAACAAGAACACAGACTGCCAGCTGGCAACCATCTATCAGACTCGAGCATCTCTCATTTCTGTTGATTATGCATATGACTCTGTCATCATGCATCCTTATGTATTCTTCATTTTCTTCTTCTTCATTATCATCATCTTCTTCATCATTTTCATTGTCATCTTCATCTTCATCATCACCATCACTATCAGTCAGCTAATAATCCATCTTCATATGGACCTTAATTGTTGTCCTGGTAGGCTCATATAACTTCACTATTCTTTCAACCTCTCCTCCATCTTGGACCTTAGCCTTTACTACAGTATGCCTATAGGAATGAAATTGCTCTTGAAGTTTATTCCACTTACTCTTTCTACTATTTAGCTTTTCATTAAATGCATCTACTTTGGCCTTCATCCACTTGGCTTTATTTATTACCTCCTTAGTTAAATGATGAAGGGGATCTTCTACTGCCTGCTTGAAATTATTGTGAAAGGCTTGAGCAACATAATTAGTATCCTAATTCTCTACTTTCCCTTCTATTTTTTCTTCCAAGGCTTCCAAGGTGTCTATTTCTTCTGCCATGCATCTATGCAATTTGACACTTATATCCCTGAGTTTGTTGTTGCATCTTTTCACTACATATCATTCAAATCTAGTGTCCTGGTGCCATATATCTAACAATTGTGTAGTATTATTGTCTACTACTTTGTTTTCCATGAGTATTTTCTTATCAATCCTTTTCATCTCATCTAGGGCATCCAGGTGCTTCTCCAGTTTGAAGGATCTCCTTCCCACCTCATTCTACAATTTGTCCACTTTGCTCTTGAGAGCACCCAAGGAATTCCAATTGGACAAGGAGAGTCTAACCACTTCCTCTACATCAACTACAAAAGAGATAAACCAATTATCTACTAACTGAGCTTTGTGTTTCATGAGGTCCAACCTCATTATCTCATCCTAAGATATGATTGTTAGTGGGGTAGCTAGATTAGCGGGTACATAATTAGGGTTAGTTAACCCTTTAATGAATGTATGTAAATGAGTAATATGCTCTTTATGTTGTTTATTCTTCTCCTTCTCTTTAATAAAGAATCAATGATGTCTTTAGCCTCCCGACCTTCTTGTTCTTCTATTAAAAACCCTAAATCAATATTAGTGATCTAGAATTCATCGAGACTTATCTTCCCTTTCTCTTTGTTTGCTATTGGCAAGGCCACTTGGGTAGTCCTCCTACTAGTAATATGGTCTCTTGTTATTGCCGAGGTAAGTCTAGCCTTCCTTTTAGGCTTCAACATGCTGGCAGAAAATAAAGTGGACACATCAAATTCACAGACTTCTGCCATCTTCTGCAATTGTATTTCTTCTTGTAACCAATATGTTATATCACCCCTAGATGTTAATTGATCACTTTGCTCATTTTGTGCATCATGATGCCCTGTATCATGCTCTCTTCTTAGTGGTGAAACTTCTTTTCTAAGCTCTTTCTCCCGCGTTTGTCATGAGGCACCTCATCTTGAGCTATTTGTTTCTTAGGAAGGGCCTCTTGTGATGCTTGTACATTTTTCTTGTGTATCTCCTCTTGTAGTATTTTATCACTATGGAGATCTTGCATATTCTAACCCTGTACACTCTGTGACATTTGGTCTCCATGTACAACTTCTACCTTTGGACCTATTTTGAACTGGGGATCATCCTGATCCTTACCTGAAGTTTGAGCCCTCTTATCTATTTTATTCAAGGGGTCATCATGATCACCCTTAGTCAGAGCTTTTGACTCTTTTTTCTCACTTGTTTCTCCCAAGCCTTCCTTTTCAATTTCTTCTATCTCTACTTCATTTTGTGATGTGGATGTTGGGTTGCTACCATGATTTGTATTCTTATCAAACATCTCCTTATTTGGATTATCCCTTTTATCATTCACCTCCTAATCACCCTCCTTTTCAATGTTGATTTCTATCTTTTCATGTTCTAGAAGTAGATTATTTTGCTTTTGATAAGGAACTTTATTATTATCCTCTTGTTGTATACTAACTTGAAATTTCTCTGGCTTAGAAGGTCGATCATTATCCTTAGCTTGGTCTTCCTCGCCTTGGTAAGTCAAATCTATAGCAACAGGGCTAGTGATCTTCTCTACCAGATAAGTCAACCCTATCTATTGGCCTACTTCTTCAGGGTTATCCTATTCCATTTCATGTGTTTCAGCTTCCCTTTGGCTAGTTATTTTCTTGGCCATAGGGGTCCCATGAGGAGTCATTTTTGTATTGGCTACATGGGTCTCCATATGTTGAGTAGCCACATCTTGAACTACCTCATCATCTAACAATCAAACAATGTTATCAAGTGGAAAGGGAGACTCTTTACCAGCCATATGCATCTCTTTTGTCTGCTCCCTTGTCCTCTCAGTTTTAAATTGAATAATTTTAGGAATGGGGACATCATGTTGTAAGTCCTTCATAAAAGTCAAACCACCCACACCTCTTAACATGATAGGGTCAATGTTGACATTTCCCCTCATTGTTGTTCTCTACTTCTTTGGAGGTGGTGTTTGTTGTACTTTCTTTCTTTTCTTCTTTCTTATTAGTAGATCATCATCTTTAGGTCCCTTATCCAACTTCTCTTCTTCCAAGGGATTTTCTTCTAGTAGTTTATCCTGTAATAGCTCATCCTGTATTGGTTCATCTTCTATAACTTTAGGAATAGGCTTCACTACCTTCTTGCCTTTCTTCTCAGTAGTGGATTGTTGTGATTTAGATGTAGGTGCAGAGGTAGATGCCCCATCACCTTTTGATTGAAGTCTTTTAATAATCACACCTTGTTGTACATGAGTAGCTTTCTTGCCCTTGCTTGATGGCTTTTGTTCCTCAGTAGGTAATCTTTCTCCATTAGATTTCCTCTTTTCAATGAGGAATTCATCATATTCCTTCTCAAATAACTCTTTTCTTTTCTTCTTATTGTCAATCGTGAGCGCTACACCATTCTTCTTCAATTTAGTAATTTCAGCATTTACCCTATTCTGGGTAAATTAGATAGCCTTTTGCATTATTTGATCAAGAGAAGTCTCCTCAGGGAGAGTCAAATTGGGAGCTAAGATGGTGTCATTATACACCTTATTATTTTCGTATTCACTAGACATTACTTTCCCATCATCCTCATGTAATTGTGCAGGCACTGGAATGTAGTCAAAGGTCCAGACCTGATTAAGAGTAAGCCTTTGATATTTTCTTCTCCTGACTTCTACCTCATCATCACAATCAGTCCAATAATCTTGTAGATGCCTTTGATGTATCTATTTTCCCAATAGTTTATGCATTCTTCCATATGGATCATATGATTTGGCTATAGGAAATGGTTGCAAATGCATCAACTTCAACCCTCCAATGACATCTTTAATACTCTGTCTGTCAGGGCACATATACCAGCCCATGTATACTAGGAACAACATAGGAGGAACCTTCTTCTGCTCCAAGTGAGCCTCAACTAAGGTTGATACTTGTCTAACAAACTCCATCAAGCTGACCCTATCACTGGGATATCTTGGTAACATGAGAGGTTCCCCCTCAAATCCTTCTATTCTTATATACAAAAAGGTCAGAAATTGAATAAACCATGCACCATGCTTCTAAACAATAGTCTGGGTCTCCATGCTCAATCTCTTAGCCTTGTCCTCTTAAATAGTTCTAACTAAATGCAATGAAAATGAGTCATTTACCAATTTATAGTCTTGGAGATATGTTCTCCTCTATAGTTGTGGGTACTAATCCCATATGTTCCTACCACCAGGATTGTTATCAAGCCTGCTTGCCATTTGCAAGGTATCAAATGTCCCTTTTGAAGTACATGAATACACAACATAGGAAGTCATATGGAATTCACATGATTTACCACCTAATCCCCTCATTCCTGCATCTAAATTATCACTAATGATCTTCATCCAGTGGGGTTTATCATCAGAATGTTCTACCATTCTCATCAATCCATACATCCAATCCTCAAAATTCCCTGCATGTTGCCTTCCTATCATTCTACTAAGAAAAACCATCATAGATTGATATTCTTCAGTAAAATCAAAATTGAACATGTGAACTAGTAACTTAGTAGAAGCTGTGTATGTACTATTCTTAGACCTCCATTGGTACATGATCTTGCAAGCCTGTTTCTTATTATACTCTTTCTCTAATTCTCTTAAGCTTACTTTGACCACCTTCTCCCCTATGGCTAGGTTGAATGTGGAAGTGATGCCCTTAGTTGAGAAATCTACATATATCCTGTCATGCTTTTCCACTCTTCTAGTCTCAGGATTGTAATTGCAGGCACATTCAATTACTAATTTAGTTGCCTCCATGGCATAAGGGAACCCTACTACGTGCCACATCCCTGACGTGAATATCTAGTCAAGTATAGGGTTATCATATCTGTTACCTGACCTTCTGGTTAATGTATGCAGATCTGTACTCCCTTGATGTGTGTCTTAATCACCCAATATCTGAATGCCACCCCTTCAGGTTGTATGAACATAGGTTTTAAGAATTCTACATCAGATCCATTCCTTCTTACATCCATTCAATCATGCGATGACATCATACATATTTTACCCTAACATGCTTATACACAAGATGATATGAAGATCTTATACATTATCTAATAATAATCTCGTATCCTAACAATCTCCATGTATCATCATGAAAATAAATGCAGTGAAACTCCTTTTACCTTGTGCTTTGTCGTAAATGACAAAAGAGGGTTTCAATATGTTACATACCTATCAATCGCTTCCTGTCTTTACTATATGGGTGATAATGGCATAAAAATGAAAACATTGCATTTACCATTCCATTCCGTTCCATTTAAATGTACGCACCTTTCCCTTTGTAGGAGAGGGTATTTACCTTCAGAGCTCTATAAATTTTGTTTACCCGTACGGTAAATGTAAAATAAAGCCTATTTTTACCTTCAGAGCTCGGGTTCTTTGGACTTAGACCCATTGATTTATTTCTTGATATTCTATGATTCTGATAAGTGGTGAATTCATGTTTAAAAAGTGAGGGCACAACCTACCATTAGCTCCATATTTAATGCAGGTGGGTGATCTCTCGAAAATCAGGGTTGTTTGAAAATATGACCCAATGGGCATATGAGGGTGATAGTCAATATTTGACTAACAAGTGAACTTGGGCGATATGACCCTCATATGAATAAACCCTAATCATTAATTGCATTCATATGATCACTGGAGATGACACGTGGTGAGATTGGATTGGCTCTTGAAAATAGATATATCGGGTCACCGAGGTCCAGATGAGGGATATTGATAACATCCAGATCTCAATCCTTCAAGAAAGATCACCCTCCTCTAGAGTCTTTGGGTTTGTTTTAATGAATGACCTCATCATCATATTTCATAAGGTCAAGGATCTTTCGGAATATGACCCCCTGGGTATAGATCATGATGACATCATCATCACCTTAAGTTATTTTAGGCATTGGGTTTAACTAATGTCATCGTCATTTTGAGGAATATGAAGGATATTTGAAATGTGACCCTTTGCGGGTTGGGTATACTGATTACATCATCATGATGGTGATCTCTTCTATTCATTGGAATTGACTGATGTCATCATCATGTTTACAAAGGGTGATATTCACAAAAAATGATATTTCATAAGATGACGGATATTAGAAAATATGACCCCTCTTTGAATACATGAAATTCTTGACAGGGATCGAATGGACATCGAGTGGTATTTCTTAAGTCAGGGTCATGTTAACGAATGTGACTAATATTAAAATAATATGACCCTATGGGAAATATCTAGGTTGACCGATCTTTGACTTAGCATAACTTTCTACCCTTCAATAATATCAGGGTGGTCCAAAAGGCAAACCTACTTAGAATTTTGTGTTCTTTCAAATTATGATGCTAGTGCTAGCAAATTCTAACTTTGGCAAATAACCACCCTTTGTGGCACACACACCTAAGCAAAAGTGACATACATGACTAAATTTTACCAAACCGCCCAAAGCAAGAGAACAAGCAAGCAAAGAAAAAAAGTTGGGTCCCTGTTTTGCTAAGGCAAAAATGGGGCATGTTGTGTAAGCACAAAAAGTTGATTGTAAGAGAGGTAAGTATTTCTAATTTTATTGGTTATTTTAAGAAAAATCTTTTCTACAAGTATGTCAGACACAGCCACATGTCTCGATGGTTAGATCAACAGTTCAAGATGTGTAAAGACTTTTTCTTGATTGGAACTATTGTCTCTGTAGTTGGTTTTACAAAAAACTACACATTGCAACCCCAAAATGAAGTTCAATCTAAGTATACAATTCTAATTAGATTGCTATTTTTGTTCACATCCCATATAGACATGCCCCTGAGAGTACAAAAGAGAAGAGGAAGATTTTTAGAGAATACCATTTTTACATGAGTGATGATTGATCTCATTCATCAGAGTATGTGGAATATTGTTTTCAACAATTTTATAGGTTCTTGCAAGAAAAAGATATTAGAAGGGATCAACATCTCATTTGGTTAGATAATTGCACTAGTCAATTCAAGAATGCTCATATATTCTATTGGTTGAGAAAAATGCACGTAGAAATGGGTGTACCTCATATCTGGAACTTTTTTGAAGTTGGACATGGAAAAGGTGAACATGATCGAGTGGGTGAATATGTGAAGAGAGCTCTTTTTAAAGAAGAACTAAAGATTAGAGGTGGTGCTACATTTAGTGATGCAGATTCTATTGTTAAGTGGTGTAACTATACATTGTCACAAGGAATGGCTCTTGATTCAGAAGTGTGCAAGTTCTTTTGGTCGATTGATGACGGGATAGCGAGAGAGAAATTGGATTGTTAGAGAATTAGTGAATCATCAAAGATGCATTCATTTTGAAGCTCATATGCAAGTGCATGGACTATTTTGACACGTGAATTAGCTTGTTTTTGTCATAGTTGTATTAAATGTGATTGGGATAATTGTGAGTCAAGTGAGTGGGTAGATGCATGGATTCCATGATATTTAGCCCCTTTATTTCAAGTTCAATCATCTTTAGTCAATGACATGGAGAGCTCATTTGGCTATGAACATCTTTCAAACCTTGTACAGCTAGGTCATGTTTATGCAGTTGTTGCACAGCATGGAAATGAAGAGAGATCAAACTATTGGTTGGCACGATGTGTATAGGGAAAACAAAATCTAACACAACCTAGGACAGATGATGATGGGTTCACATATCCTATAGGATTAGTTGTTATTGCTGGGAGTTGGTTGCTAACATATATGATTAGAAATAATGACATCCCTACCTTTGAAGACTTTGAGAAGCATAAAACCATATTGATGTATTCACACCTAGTTGTAGCAACAAATGTTAAATTACTAAGGCATCATGCGAAACCAAAAACAAAACAACTATGGACAATTAGTAATGTTGATCATGAAGCAATATTGGATACTTTGAAGGTAAGAGATGACCCCTTAGGTATACTTGACTAGCATTTAAACTTCCAAATGGATAGGTATGACAATATTTATCTTAACTTGTTCTAGTTTTTTCTATTTTTTATATTTTTTTATTAAAAATCTTGTTTCTTTAATTATAATGCATGTTTTTGACTATACAGGATTACAAATGAGGTTATTTTGCATGGCATTGTAGATTTTTTTGCTTGGCATCATAGGTTATTTTGACTATACCCAAGGTACAATATTTAGTGTTAAATTGACTACAACATCTGATAGATTTCTCATATGCTTCATGCAATCTCATATGGTATATTTCATATGGTATATGGCAATCTCTACTTTCCTTGGGTTTTGGATAAATGGTTTCAATGACACCTTGACCATGTTCAACCAAGTAGGTATGATAAATGAAATCAAATTACACACTTTTCTATGTTTCCACACTTTGCTTTACACCCGCCAATTGCCAAACTTTTCTATGTTTTATTCAAAATCTTGTTTCTTTAACTATAATGCATGTTTTTGACTATATAGGATTGCGAATGAGGTTATTTTGCATGGCATTGTAGATTTTTTTGCATGGAATTATAGGTTATTTTGACTATACCCGAGGTATGATTTTTAGTGTTAATTTGAATTTCTTAATATTTTGCTTTCTAGATTTTTCTACATACTAATTTCTACGTATGCTTCCTTACTTTGCATTCATGTCTCCTAGGGTAGTTGCAACTACAACATCTGATAGATTTCCCATATCCTTCATGCAATCTCATATGGTATATTTCATATGGTATATGGCAATCTCTACTTTGCTTGGGTTTTGGATAAATGGTTTCAATGACACCTTGACCATGTTCAAGCAAGTAGGTATGACAAATGAAATCAAATTACACACTTTTCTATGTTTCCACACTTTGCTTTACACCTGACAATTGCCAAACTTTTCTATGTTTTATTAAAAATCTTGTTTCTTTAACTATACTGCATGTTTTTAACTATACAAGATTATGAATGAGGTTATTGCATGGCATTGTAGATTTTTTTTGCATGGCATCATAGGTTATTTTGACTATACATGATGTATGATTTTTAGTGTTAATTTTAATTACTCGATTATTTTTCTTTCTAGCTTTTTCTACATACTAATTTCTGCCTATGCTTCCTCACTTTGCATTCATGTCTCCTAGGGCAGTTACAACTACAACATCTGACAGATTTCCCATATCCTTCATGTAATCTCATATGGTATATTTTTTATGGTATATGGCAATCTCTACTTTCCTTGGGTTTTGGATAAATGGTTTCAATGACACCTTGACCTCTCATCTAGGAAGGTGACCAAATAGATAAGACAAAGTGGGATATCCATGTTTATACATCTTTTATTTTGCATAGCCTTGGATGTTAATGCACTCGTACTTTTGGAAATGGAAGAGCCATAGTGCATCCTTTCACCTCCCTTATGTGACTTTTCACCTCTCCTTGATGGAAAGCACAAAATAGCACATTCATCTTTTCTAGGAAAGTGACCAAATAGATAAAACAAAGTGAAACATCCATGTTTATACATCCTTTTTTTACACAATTTTGGATGTTAATTCACTTGTAATATTTTTTAGGAGGATAATGCAACTGCATTGTAATCATGTGTGCTTTTCATTTTTTTTTTCATATATTTATTTTTTAACTATCCCTATATCTAAATTCACTTTTTGTTCATAATTCTTTGATATGTTCATAATTGTACAAATTGATTAATCACATTAGAATCCATTTGGATCATGCCCCCCTTATTAAAGGAGCTTTTGGTCCCACAAAGCATATATTTGAGATATCGATGAATTCTACCCATTTATAAGATCTTTGTGTGTGTCATCTTGTGCTTCAAAGCTACAAATTTTTGTAATGCTCAAACCATACTACAATGGATGCTATGATTTAAAAATTCAAAAATTTAGAAATTCCTCCCTACTTGCTATACCCAACAAGTGGTACAACTTTTACATACTTTCTTGAGGTGGAAACAACCTTCTTGAACATTACTAGATTCATAAAAAAATCATGTAAAGTTAACCAAATTCCCATACAAGTGAAAATAATCTCACCTTCTTTCCTTTTTACAATTCTGACAATGCTTTATGTAGTTCTACAAATCACAAGAATTGGCAATCTTCTTTCTTATTTACTACAAGTGTTATCATTTCTACAAGCTATAATGAGTACACCATGATGGAATAACAAGATACATGCTAACAACATTTAAGAACATATTTGTAATGTTTCCATGGTCTACCTCATGAAGCATACGCACATATTCATAACACCCAAGAACTTGCAATAGTGTTTCTCATGTTACCCAACTTGTGAATATTTCATGCAATTATGAAGACTACATAGGCTTACAACACCCAAATGAAATTCTTAGTGATGTACATGTGCTCAATCAACAATTATATATGGGATACAACATCCACAAAAATGCAACAGTGTTGTTCATGTTACTTGTATATGCTTCATCCTTTTCTCATGCAAATAGAACAAAAATATACTTTTCTCTTTCACAATTTCTTATTTCTATAAAATGATACTTCCATGAAACTATGATTTACACTACCCATGCTTTCTACTAACAACAATGGATATGTACCTTTATTATTTTCTTTAGAAATCTAAGGGATGAAATATTCATTTCCTCATACATTTCATCTTCTTGTCCTTGCTTACTCTCATGCACACTTTCTTCTTCATATTCACCCATTGGTGAGGGATATCTCCTCCTTTCTTCTTCAATCAAGTGGCATTAGCTTAATACAAACCCAAACTACTAATGAAACTTAGGATGCCACCGTATTCTCATAGATATGACAAAAACACTCTCTTATCTCTTATATAAATCAAGAAAGTGTTATATCCAAGCATCATATGATAATCCCTTACCATATTTTGAAGTTCTAGGATTGTGAAAAGGCTACTCATTTTTATTGTTTGGAGTTTTATTATGCTTCTCTTTCTCAAGTGGTTGTGCTTTCTTACTTTGGCCATGCTTTGGGTGAAGTTTGGGATGGAGCCTCCAACATTGTCATCCCAATGTGCTCTAATTTTATAGTGGGAACAATAATTGTTAGCTTTACACATACTCAACTTATATTTCTCATTATTTTCCTTAAGTGTGCCTTTGTCCTTCTCTTATCCTAGCTTACATGACTGGCTTCTTCATTTTCATCCATACTATGAGACTTATGGTCCTTGGTGGTAGTGTTTCTTTTGTAGATAAAACCACAATGATTATTTCTTCCACAAACTGTGCCTAGAACTTGTGATTTGCAATCTTGTGCTTTATGCCCATTCCTTTTATAATTTGAACAAAAGATAAAATTCTTACCAACATGCCCAATTACCTCATTATGTTTTGATGGATGTCCATGTATCTTGTTCCAAAGATCACATTTTCTAATGATAACCTTGTCAAAAGCTCATGGCAATCTCATATGGTATATTTCATAATTCCATTTTGCATATATAACAGTCCTAAAATAGTTCTAACACTAATTTTCTTAAAACTTTCTAAAGCAATAAATCTATTTTGTGCATATCTTGCAATCATTGCATTCCATAAGACAACATCTCTTTGAGTTGTTTTGTCAAATAGTTATAAATGTAGGTGTTTTAAGTTTCTTTTGCTTGATAGATTTTAATATACAAATGTAGGTGTTTTGGAGAATAGATCAATTGTACATTCAAGGGACTGAGATTCTGGTTAAGGCATTCAGCTTTTATTTTGGAGACATTTGATGTAATTTCTAAGCTGACATATAAGACATATTTCATCAAAATGCAGGTGTTTTCGACTATAAATCTATTGTATCAAGGGATTGAGATCAATGGTGAAAGCATTTAGCTTCCATCATGGAGACATTTTTTATATAAATTATATTTATATTACTTATATTTTATATTTTATATAAGTGGTTAAACAATATAATATTTTTTCCATCTTGCATATCCTCCTAGTGTTTCTTCACATCTAGTGCTAATAATTGACAACCATTTCATGTGATTTTAGTCGTACACTATTAAAGGTGTGTCTTTTCATTATGTTTAATGCTAAATTTGATGGTTATATATGCAGTGATTCGATGTCGTGAATATTTTAACAATAAAATAGTATATCTCTTCAAATCAGTCCCAAAAACCTTTTAAAAATAGTCCCAAAAAACTCTAAAAAATAGTCCCAAAACCTCTTAGAAACAATCCCAAAACCTCTTGAAAATAGTCCCAAAAACCTCTTTAAAAAAATCCCCAAAAACTTCTTTAAAATAGTCCCAAAACCTCTTAAAATCACATGTCTCCCCTTATGAAAACTAGGGTCTTTGCCAGTACATTGTTCCCTAAGAGCAAAGTCACTTAAGATCTGAAGAGCAAAATCCTTCCTAGGTGCCATTTTTTTTTTCTGCTCATCCTGGGGCCAAACAGAATGCTCCAATGAGTCGGGGTGGGTAGGTAAATGCTAGGGGAGGTCTCGTTTTATGCGCCAAGCATCCAAGTCATTCTAGGTAACAAGCTACCGGCAAAGTCCCTTAAGATCCCTAAGAAGAAAAAACTACCAAACTTTGACAGAGCTATCCTCAAAATTCATGGTAGCTGGGAATATTCTGTTTGGACCTACAAGTGCATGTGGGTTTGTCCACAATAACCACTCTTAGTTTTAGTCAACTCCCATCTATTTGACCATGTCAAAATCAAACACATTCTTGTAAAATGCTTTAGTTTCATGCAACGGAAAGGTGCTAGGAGTGAAATTTTGCATTTCATAGCTCGTGGGGCTAAAGAGAGTGCGCCAACATGTTGGGGTGGGTAGGTAAATTGCAGGGGAGGTCTCATTTCATGTGCCAAGCATTGCAGTCATTCTAGGCAACAAGCTACCAACAATGTCCCTTAAGATCCCTAAGACGAAAAAAATGCCAAACTTTGACACATCAATTCTCAAAATTTGTGGTAGCTTGGAACATTCTATTTAGACCTACACGTGCATGTGGGGTCCATCCACAATAACCTCTCTTAGTTTTAGTCAACTCCAATCCATTTGACCATGTTGAAATAAAACAAATTCTTATAAAATGCTTTAGTTTCATGCAGTGGAAAGGTGCTAGTAGTAACATTTTGCATTGCATAGCTCATGGAACCAAACGAACTATGCCAATGCATCAGGGTGGGTGGGTAAATGCTAGGGGAGGTCTTGTTTCATGTGCCAAGCATCCCAGTCATTTCGAGCAATAGGCTACTGTCAAATTCACTTAAGATCCTAAGAGCAAAAATTGCCAAACTTTGAAGGAACAGTTCTCAGAATTTGTAGTAGCTAGGAACATTTTGTTTGTACCTATAGGTGCATGTGGGGTCCATCCACAATAATCTCTCTTAGTTTTGGTCAACTCCAGTCTGTTTGACCGTGCCAAAATTAAATGCATTCTTGCAAAAGGCTTTAGTTTCATGCATCACAACCTTGCCAGGTGCCTTTTTTTTATATGCTCATCATGAGGATGAATAGACTACACCAATGCATCAGGGTGGGTGGGTAAATGTTAGTGAAGGTCTCGTTTCATGTTCCAAGCACCTGAGTTGTTCTAGCCTGCAAGCTATTGGTAAAGTGACTTTGTCGGTAGCTTACAGCCTGGAATGACTGGGACCCTTTGCACATAAAATGATACCTCCCCTAACATTTACCCACCTACCTCAACATGTTGGCATAGTCAGTTCAGCCCCATGATGAGCAAAACAAAAAATATGGCACCTGACAATGTTGTGTTGCATGAAACTAAAGCATTTTGCAAGAATGCATTTGATTTCACCATGGTCAAACAAACTAGAGTTGACCAAAACCAAGATAGGTTATTGTGGAAAAACCCAACATGCACCTATAGGTCTAAATAGAATGTTCCTAGCTACCACAAATTCTGAGAACTGCCATGTCAAAGTTTAGTAGTTTTTGGTCTTAGGATCTTAAGTGACTTTGCTGGTAGCTTGCTGCCCCAAATGACTGGGGCGCTTGGCACACAAAAAGAGACCTCCCCTGGCATTTTCCTACCCACCCTAATGTGTTGGTGAAGTTCATTTGGCCCCACAAGCTATGGAATGCAAAATGTCACTCCTAGCACCTTTCTACTGCATGAAACTAAAGCATTTTGCAAGAATGTGTTTGATTTTGACACGGTCAAATAGATTGGATTTGACCAAAAATGAGAGAGGTTATTGTGGATGGACCCCATGTACACTTGTAGGTCTAAATGAAACATTCCTAGCTACCATGAACTCTAAGAACTGCTTCCTCAAAGTTTGGTAGTTTTTTCATCTTAGGGATCTTAAAGGACTTTACCGGTAGCCTATTGCCTGGAATGACTAGGATGCTTGGCACATGAAACGAGACCTCCCTTGGCATTTAGCCACCCACCTTGACATGTTGGTGTAGTTCATTCATCCTCACAAGCTATGAAATGCAAAATGTCACTACTAGCACCTTTCCACTGCATGAAACTGAAGCATTTTGCAAGAATGCATTTGATTTCAACATGGTCAAATGGACTAGAGTTGACCGAAACCAAGAGAGGTTATTATGGATGGATCCCACATGCACTTGTAGGTCCAAATAGAATATTCCCAGTGGCCATGAATTCTAAGAACTGCTTCGTCAAAGTTTGGTAGTTTTTTTGTCTTAGGGATCTTAAAGGACTTTTCTAGTAGCCTATTTCCCAAAATGACTGGTACGATTGGTGCATGAAATGAGACCTCCCCTAGCATTTAACCGCCCACCCCAACGTGTTGGTGAAGTCCATTCGGCCCCACGAGCTATGGAATGCAAAATGTCACTCCTAGCCCTGAGGATTCAATCAAGTAGTCCTTAGGTTGATATGACCATTCTAAGCTTGACATATGGCTGCAACCATTTCCATATAGCTGTACATTTATAAAATGAGTGTTCTAAGATCTTTATAACAACCTTCTGTATTTTTCTGGGACAACACTATCCTAATATGTGTCATTCATGATTGCATTCTTGTCCAAAAGTTTACTATGTCATAATTGGTCTATTGGCCTTTCTATGGTTGTCTTTATGTGGGAATGCTAGGATTGACTTGATGGGGTTGTCTTCCCTTCTTAATTTAGGATTTATACTCTCTTATTACCAACACAACTGTCTCTTCATTATGACAATCCTCTTCTTTCTCTCTTCTACACTCCCTACTTGTAGACTTCACATTCGTAACGCCAAAGTATAAGTATCCTCTAGGAAGACAATAATGTTATCTTTGATCTTTTGATGACAAACACCTAATTAATTCTAACTACTTGTAGTACCTCTAAGTATCTCCTATAATATCACCAAGTTCATGACTAGTTTATGGATACATTGCCACTAGTGGAGGACATGTTTCAATGCCTAAAACCTTAATCTATGCCTGCACATGTGTGAACAACATTCAACGATGTATGTTATTAATTCTACCTGACTAGAGCACATATTTCATAAGGTTTTTGATGCAAAGGCATCCACACTATAACCTTGACATACAGCATGGATGTCTGCAACCCTTCATCATCATCATCATATTTCCCTTTACACTGTCAGCATCATCATATTTACTCTGCCGACCGATATCCTCCTGCAGACAAACCTTTGACCTTTCGTCTATCGGCAGCATCATCATATTCGGCAAGCGTGAACATCCTCCTGACGTTCACTATTCACCTTACCACCAACCTCTTTCTTCATCATCATGATGTTCAACATCATGTTCATCAGTAGGATATAGAACATCCGGTTCCTTCCATATATCCTGATGATGACAAACCTTATGCACCCTTCCTTCGATGCTTATGTCACCCCGATATCCTAATGACGATTATCCTGATGACGATGACGTCACATGCAGCTCCTCTAATATCCTGCTACTTCGATATCCTGATGACGTTTATCCTGATGACGATGACGTCACATGTAGTTCCTTCAATATCCTGCTGTCGGCCAAACTTAACATTATCGGCCCGCGATGGTTTTATCAACCTGATCTTCTACCTTATGCCGTTACGCTCCTCCTCGGCAACACCTGATGATGATCACCCCAAAACACATTTACCTTATGCAACCGACTACATCATGCTCATCTCCACTTACTCGGATGACGCCCGAAACAACTGCAGGATATACACCGAAATATCCTGATGATGCCGCTGCGAAGGATTTTCCAACCTTAGTGAATTTTTGATCCGCCGAACCTCCTGGGATGACCCGATCCACTTTCAGCGTGATCTTCCAGACTTTAACAACTAACACGACCTAGCACATACCCATGCTAGGGTCCTCAACACCTTTCAACGATGATCCTGCACACCTGCATGCAAACGAACACAAAATGCAGACTAAATCCTACCCTACTGTACATGGCCATTCCACCGATTCGACGAATCAACCGGTGGAATGGATCAGCGAATCCATGAAACCACCAAAATAGCAACTCGATTACACAATGGAGATCAAACAGGAAATGAACACAAATAGGATCTTTATTGATTTCAAAAGATGCAATACAGCACTCTGTCTCACTCTCTACAATCTAGCTTCTCAACATCTATATCTAAAACCAACCGATCCTCATGTATAAATAGGATCTCTTGCGAGTACTACTGACCTGACTCCAAGCGGCTGGGAAATCTCTCCAGGCGGCTGGGAGATCCAACCGGACCTACAGCATAACAACTATCTTAACAAACTAGCTAAAAATAGCAAAGCATGGTCAACATGACCTTATTACATGCATTGGTCTTATCAGACCTTCTTAGAAACACTAACAAGACTCAAAACAAACTAACTGCCTCATGGAGGCTAGCTGTCAGGTAGGTGCTCCTGCACCAGTTTTCTAGGCAAAATACAAAGAGATAATGGACTGATCCATTGTTGTATTGATTGTGACAGCCATGATTAGAGGTCAAAATACATTGCATTTACATAATTTCATGCTATTTACATGGTGATTAACCTATTTGTGTGATTAACCCTAGTGTCCATGATAGATCAATGATAGCTCAATGATAGATCAATGATAGATCAAATAGATAATGGTGAATAAGGGATAGATCAATGATAGCTCAAATAGATAAGGGGAGGAAGCATGATGTCTACCAATATGGACATAGAATCAAAGAATGATATAACCAAATGTTGGATGATAACATGTATACTCTCTAAAGTACATATTAAAAGATGAGATTATAAGACAAGATATGGTAATATGAGATCACGATATTTAAGATATACCAATGTAATATCATAAGGCATGGTATATAAGATATAAAAATGTAGGATCAATGATGTAAATTCTCTAAAATAGAAAAATATGTCAATATTTGATTGTAAATGCTCATAATAGCTAGGTAGAAACAATGATAAGAAATGGGCCATAGACAAGATGCTCAATATAATGATAGACCATGAATGCTCTAAGAAGCTAGAACCTCACTCAATGTGAGTATATTGGATAATGCTTTAAGAAGTTTAGATCAAATAGTGTAAGAACATATGTAAAGAAAAGAGCCATTAGTATCATTGGATACAAAACCAAGGATCAAAATATAAGATGTAAAGTATAAAGAGAAAGGACCAAAGAAAAAACATAATTAAGTAGACAAGACAAGATAAGACAATGTAAAGATGAAATATGAAAGACAAAGGTCATGAGATCAAAATGTAAGCCATCCATAAAACCATCATAAGCATTGCATAATAACTCCTCACTAAGACTTCTAATATGATAAGTTGCTAATGTATCATCATAAAAGCATAAGTAATCATGTGAAACAATAGGATAATCATGATGAGGCTCATCATCATCATGTATTATGCGAGGTAGCACATTTAGAGAATCATCATGATATATAGGAAGAATATGAAAAAGGTAATAAACACAATTTTCAACAATAGGGAAATAATCATAAATATGTAGTACCAAAAAAAATGCATATCTCTAATCTTGGAAGATGGTACATAATGAATAATATCATCATGGCATATGAGATGAGTATCATTATAAAATACAAGAATGTCATTAGTAGGAGGTAAGATTATGTCATCAATTCATGTCCTACAAGGTGCATCACAAGGTCTAGATCATTAGTATGTATGTACTCACCACTATCCATATGATCGTCATTAGGCTTACTATGAAAAATAGAATATGAAGAAGAATAAATAATATCAAATCACAATGAACTATTTCATCATCTAAAGGTAAATCATCCAAAGAAGGTGTGCTCAAAGGTAATAGTTCATAAGAACAATATGACCACATATTGCCATCGGTGGACACGTTTCAATGCCTAAAACCTTAATCTATGCCTGCACATGTGTGAACAACATTTAAAGATGTATGTTATTCATTCTACCTAACTAGAACCCATATTTCATAAGGTTTTCTAGGAAAAATACAAAGAGATTATGGACTAATCCATTGTTGTTTTGATTGTGACAACCATGATTAGAGGTCAAAATAACAAAATTCCATAACCTTTGCCAACATCATCCCTATCTGTACACCAAAATAGGATGTTTGGAATAGTGTATGGACAGCCATTAAAGCATTGGAATTTTGATTTCTCTTCTCAAACCCTAATTTTATGTGTATACACCTAAAAATGGCACAACTCTGTCTAAATAAATATTCTTAATATTTATTTCAGTCTAGTTCCTCTATCAAAACATAAACAAATCAATTTATTTATCTGATTCACATTCTTCCACAAAATTAAATAAAATCATTCATTTAATTAAATCCTTCATATTCCTCCAAATTAAATAAATTCATTTATTTAATTAAAAACCTCCAAGTTCTTCTAAATTAAATAATACCAAATTATTTAATTAATTTTTCCAAAATTCCTCTAAATTAAATAATATTGAATTATTTAATTACCTCTTCTAAATTCTAAAGTCATTCAAAATTAAATAATGTCTAATTATTTAATTAGTTTTTCTAAACTTAACTTTCTCAATATTTAAATAAATCAAAACATTTATTTAAATTATTCTTTTTCCTCCAAAAATGGATTAACACCAAAATTAATTCACACAAATCCATGTGCACACTTAATTAAATATTTTAATATTTAATTATTTGTTCCCTCACCCACATGTCCCTTTTATCCTCTAGTTCCAATTAGTTAACTCATAAATCAAATTAGTTAACTACTTAGTCAATTATGTTAACTGGACAATCTATTCAGTTAACTCTTCAATTTATTTCTATTAACTCCCCTGTTGCATGAAGGAGCAGGACACTTGTCCTCTTCTAATTCATGCACGTCCTCTCAAGTTTCCTCAACCATTGATCTTCTCTCTCACGAGTCTATAAATACAACCCTATTCCCTACATTTCAATCATCCAAGTTTTTAGTAAACTTACTCTACAGAATTTATAACGCGCCTTTGGCACCCAACACCATTCCATAGCTTGTGATTACCATCTTTATTTTATTGAAGATCCTCTTTGTTACAATAACTATCATAGCCATTTCTCTATTGTCATCTTGAAGAACAAAGCAAGGAAGTGCGCTTTCTAAGGGCTTCATTCACATGAAAGATCAATTAAGATTAGGCGACTAATGGAAGTCGTGAAGTAATAAGGTTTGCAAGGTATTGTTCTTTGTGATTAAATCTTGATTATTGCAATTTCTATTGCGTTATTGGGTTATTATTGATCATTGATATTATCCACATTTTCCCATAACATTTATGGCACCCACCATGGAGCCTTGCCCCAAATTTAACCTCAAAAATTGAGTTTTTGTGCATTAGGTTCCGTACACAGGAAGTTTCTGTGCATCTTCTCATTAAAACCATGCATTTGATCTCTATTACAATGCATCTAGAAGATCTGCATATGTTCTCACTTAATCAGTGCATCTATTCTCTAAATCAATGCATATAACTGACCTACACTTTTATTTCTTGTTTCGATGCATTTAATCTCTATAAATGCACATTTACCATAACAACACATCTGTTCTTTCTTTCAAAGCATGTATTATCTGTAACAGTGCATATACTAGATCTACACATGTATCCTCTATAACTACACATATATCCTCTGTAACGCTAACACAATTTGCAGGCACATTCTCAGATCTGATTTGCAGGTTAGGAGCTGGTTAGTCATATAGCTACATTGTTAACTCACACATAGATCTAATTACCAAGAAAAGTAATTGGAGTGTTCATGCAAATTTCATCTAGACCTAACTAGGAAGGAATTAACTTGATCTTATTGCATCAACAACTTGAACTTAGTCACAATAATAGGAAGGTTAAAATTGAACAAGTGCTTCTTGCTTTCAAAGTTACCAAATCTCATGTGTGCCCAAATAGCATAACCCATTTAATTTTTTTTTCTTTTAAATAGGATTAAAGAACCATTGTTTTTCATGTATTTGGAATGATAATAGGCCTATGCTCTCTTAGGTGACTAGAATGCCAAACCTATCATTTCACATGTGTTTCCTTTAGAGAGGTCTGCCCTTGGATATCCTTCCATCCAAGTGGGAATGACCTTAAGTGGTAACAAGCTAAAGCCAAGCTCTGCCTAGCCACTATAAATAAATTGTGCTTGATGTGTGATGTGTGTGATGTGTCTTTCTTACCACAATGAAGAAATCAAATAAAAAAGACCAACTTTCAACTGAAGAAAACCAAAAAGATTGAAAAACATGCCAAAAATCAATCAAAAACTACCAAAAACACAAAGTTGTGCATTTGTCCATTCCTATTGCGCATGTGTTCAATCCTATTGCGCATCCATCCTTTGCTGCATATCAATTCAATTCTACTATGCTTTTGATGAGTTATGTTGCGTATATATTGTCTATTCCTGTGTTTTTTACATTTCACCAGATCTACGCATTTACTATCCGCTGCTATGCATTTATCCTCTGTTCCTGTGCATTTATTTTTGTGCATCTATCACAGTGAGCTATTCCATACATTTGCTGAGAAAAACAATTATCTTTTCAAGCACCCCTTTCATCCTTGTTTTAGTTTCCATATCAGATTAACCATGCAAGTCCCTTATCCTATCCATTTTTGCAACATAGCCGCTTTTCCAACACTCACATTGTCCAAAAACTTCACAAATCTTCCCAAAATCAAACTATGTATCAAAACCAGGTTAGTGCAAAGCAATTCTAGATCATATCAACCTCAAACAACCCTAGTAAGTCCCCACTATCAAGGATCTATCATCCTTCTCTCTCAGAACTTCACTAGTGGCTTGTGCAAAACTAGTCTATATCAAGTAGTCGGATTCCAATCATCCTTACTTTTGGCTATCATTTTGTCTCAACCAACTTGTTTGACACCATTGGTCTAAGGAAACCCTTGTTCAAACCTCTTCACCACAAGTGTCCCCTTCACCCCAACCTCCTAGTACACCTTGTGAAAGATTCCAATCTCACTTCATCCCATCCCAAGTCACATTGCATGGTCCTAACTAAATCCCAAAAATAGAGACAACTTGAAATGGCAGGAACATCTAACAAAATTGTCCCATCCCCTCATTACAGTGATGAGGAGATTTCTCATGAGGACATTCTAGAAGCTCAACAAGACCAAAAGTTCCAATGCATAATGGACAAAGTGCTCAACCAAGACCCTAGCAAATTCTTTCTTCACCTAGCAATCCAAGTACTTAAACCCCCCAAAGACTTTGATGTCAACACATTAAAGGAAACTGAAGAAGAAAGAATCCATGAGGATAGAAGATGAGAAGAGAGAACCATATACAAAAGCAAGATGACCATTGACTCTACAAACCCTCTAGGCTTATTGACTCAACAAATCCAAGCTTTGTAGCAACTACTCATAGACATTCAAACTAGAGCATCAACAAAAAACTACTCTCTAGAGGATATCTCACCTATTCTTTTGACAAGACCTTGATCATGATACCTTTCCCCTCCAAGTTTGAGGTACCAAAATTTGAAAAATATTGCGGAAAGGGTGATCCAAGAGACCACATTAGAGAATTTAGTGCAGCATGTTGTAAGTTGCCCACAATGACACCTATCTCATGTGACTATTCCTAAGGAGCTTTGGAGGACAAGCTATGGAGTGGTTCTCTCAACTACCTCCTAGAATTTGAACCTTCAATGAACTTGTGGATAAGTTTCTTATACACTTCTCCTACAACATTGAGCAAGACATCTCACTGTTAGATATTTGTAACACTAAACAAAAGGGTGGAGAATCCTTTGCCTCTTTCTGACAAAGATGGAGACAATTGGCAAGAAAATGTCCACATCAAATACTAGAAAAACAAATGTTGGAAATGTTTGTCCACAACTTACATGTTGAACTAAGCTACCAGATTCAAATCCAATGCCCTTCTTCTTTTAGCAAGGTCATTGAGATGGGTTTACTCATTGAAAAGGCATTGATAGCGAAAGGTCAAATCATGCTTTACAAGGACACTCCTAGTGCAAATGTCAACATAGATAAACCATGCTTTTGGACTAAAATAAAAATGTCATGAATGATGAGGTGGTTGGTGCCAAAAATGTGGCACCAAAGCAACCAATTTTCAATTTAACAAACCCACAAATACCCCCTGCAAAACAAACCATGAAACACCAAATCATGGTCTACAAACTATCCTCCTCAGAGAAAATTTAGAACTCTTGGAGAAACATTGGAATTTGCCCTACAAAAGCTAATATCAAATAAACTCATAACGCTTCCAACAGTGCAAGAGTATGAACCAAAGGTCAAACCTCCTTGGTGGAATGATAGTGACTTCTATGAATATCACCGAAACAAGGGACACAAAACCAATGTCTGTATTGCACTCAAACACACCATTTAGGACTTGTTGGACCAAAAAAAGGTATCACTTGATGGAGATGCCTCTAATGATGATCACTTAGCATTCAAGAATCCACTTCCCAATTATGAGTAGGGAAGGTCTTCAAATCAAAACAATAGTGGAACTAACAACACCAATTATACAAACGTATCATTTGACTATGTTGTTAACCACATATTAGAGAGCGATTCACATATCAATGTAATAACTATAAATAAAACCCCGGATTGTAATGTGACCACCCATAGTGGAAAGGTTACTGTTAAGGGAGTTCCATCCAAGCCATCCTCTCCATCCAACTAGTACAATGTTTTGGACCAACTTCACAAGACTCCCACACACATCTCCATCTTGGAACTTTTGCGTTTGTCCCCATCTCAAAGAGCCATACTTGACCAAGCTCTTTCAGAAGCTATTGTTCCCACAAACCTTGTTGAAATAGTTTTAGACCATGGTAGGTCATATTACCACACCTGATTTCCTATCATTCACTGGAAGGATGATATGTCAATCACTCAACCTCATAATGCATCTCTCCACATAGAATCCTTCATCCACAAGCACAAAATAAAAAGGGTTCTAATCGATGGAGGAGTTGGTTTGAATATTTGCACCTTAAAGCTAATCCTTGCATTGGGGTTTTCAAAGAATGCTATTGATCCTAAAAAGAAAATCGCCATCAAAGCTTATGATGAAGAGGAAAGAACTTCAAAGGGAGTTGTTGTTTTGCCTATCAGAGTGGGACCTATAGTGTGCCAAGTCCTTGATATGGAGCTTGCATATAACATTCTCCTTGGGAGACCTTGGATACATGCTATGATAGCCATACCTTCAACCTACCACCAGTGTATAAAATTCCCCAATGAAGGAAAAGAAACCACCATCCAAGGTGATCCCAATCCCTTTCAATATTGCAACGCCATTCAATCTAAACCTAAAGTTGTGATTCCCCATAACCATGCCTCTACTTCATCTTCATCCCATGTTGACCCAACTTCATTCCCTTCCACATCGAGGAAAGCCTTCCATGAGCAATCCCAAGGAATTAGCAACTACAAAAGGTCCATTTGTCAAATGGGGAAACCTTGAAGATGAGAATGATGAAAAAGACATCCTACAATGGTTATATAAAAATGAAGACAGTCTATCTAAGCAACAAGACCACCACTACATGGTGTGAATTGAACAGTATGGTCAAGGATTCTCAATACTACAGAGAATGGGGTATGAAGGTCATGGTCCCATCAGATTGAGAAAGGAAAGTATCACTAAACCTATCCAACCTCATACATTAATAGCCTGAGACACTACAGGACTAGGCTACACTAAAAAAGCAAAGACCAAAGGAATAGATAAGAATAAAGGCAAACAACCACAAACATCTACTACTAACCTAGTAGATCGAATTCACTGACTACAAGGATGGATTGAGACTGACTCCAATGAATATAAATGGGATAGTCTCTTTGAACTATCTTATAATGAAAAAGATATTGATGTGGTCTATGAGTATGACCCTACCCATGCAACTAATGAGGGACAAAGTCCAAGGGCTAGACCTTTAGAGTTCAACCAGCATAATAACGATAGTGAGATTCATGAGGAAAGAATGATACCGCACTTGACAGATCAACTTATAGAGAGTACCATCACAGGCATTGTCAATGCTTATAATAACCACCTTAACTCCTCCATCTTGACCATAAACATCCTCAAACCAGACCAACCCAATGACCCTCTACCACTAGTGCATCTAGAATTCATATATTGGGACCTACAAGACACTCCCCCT
Source organism: Cunninghamia lanceolata (assembly GCA_027924645.1). Lineage (NCBI taxonomy): Eukaryota > Viridiplantae > Streptophyta > Pinopsida > Cupressales > Cupressaceae > Cunninghamia > Cunninghamia lanceolata. Next base: position 13,145,693 of record BSBN01000068.1, on the reverse strand, counting down.
GAGCTTGATACCTTTCAAAATGATGAAGCCATCATAGACATCCTAGAGCTTAGGGACCATATACTCGTAGGGGATCACAGGGTTGGCTATGCCATAGAACTCAATGACATGGCTTATTTTGGAGAGAGTGCCAAGCCTTTCAATCTCAAAAATGTAAAAATGAAAGAAATATATAATGGTGAAAACTGCTCTACGATAGTGTTAGATCATGAAAATAGTAAAAATATGAAAGATGTATCAAACGGTGAAAACCCTTCTAGGGTACCGAAGGATGAAAGGATTAACCCTCTTCCCAATCTAACACATCCAGAGGGATCCTCAATCTTGATAGAACTAGCAGAATAGATCTATGTCAGTACATGTGACAATCCTAGGATGATCCATATGGCACAATCTTTAACTGCACAAGAAAAGCTAGAGTTCACTAAATTCTTAAAAAGGAAATAGATCAACTTTGCTTGGTCATATGCGGATATGCCAGGACTAGATCCAAATCTCATAATTCATCACTTGTCCCTAGCTCCAGGAGCTAAACCAGTAAAGAAGAAACTCAGGAAGATGCACCCGCATGTCACCCTCATGGTAAAACAAGAACTGAAGAAGCTGCTAGATGTCGAGTTCATTAGACCAATAGACTATCCTAAGTAAATCTCCAATATAGTGCTAGTTGCCAAACCAGATGGAAGAGTTTCACTATGTAATGACTTCAGGGACTTGAATAAAGCTTGTCCAAAAGATGATTTCCCTTTGCCATATATTAACATTATTGTAGATCTCATGGCAGGTCATACTATATTGTCAGTAATGGATGGTTTCTTTCGATACAACCAGATCAAAATTGTACCTAAGGATCAACACAAGACCACATTTACATGTCCATGGGGCACCTACTATTGGTGTCACATGCCATTTGGATTGAATAATGCAAGGGCAACATATCAGAGAGCTATGACCACAATCTTCCATGACATGATGCACACCATAATGGAAGATTATGTAGATGACATAGTGGCAAAATCACTCACAAGAGGACACTTGGTAGTATTAGATAGAATCTTCACAAGGTTGGAATAGTTCAATGTGCACCTCAACCCAAAGAAGTGTGTATTTGGAGTCACATCTGGCAAGCTTCTAGGATACATTATGTCTGCAGATGGAATCGAAGTTGACCCAGCTAAGGTGAAGGCCATCATGGAAATGTCACCTCCCAAAAATCTCAGTCAACTAAGGTCTCTATAGGGAAAATTGTAATCTATCAGAAGGTTCATTTCTCAATTGGTAGACAAGTGTCACCCATTCACACACCTCCTACGTAAGAACATTCCTTTCAAATGGAATGAATCATGTGAACATGCATTTCAACAGTTAAAAGAGTATCTCATGAAACCACCTGTATTGATGCCACTAATCCAAGGTAAGCCTCTGCTACTTTAGATCTCTGCCACACCAATAGCTCTAGGAGCTCTCCTTGCACAACAAAATCATGAAGGGAAAGAACAAGAAATTTATTACATCAATAGAACACTAGTTGGTTATGAACTACAATACATGCCAATTGAAAGAGCATGCCTCACTATGGTCTTCACTTTGCAAAAGTGGAGACATTACATGCTATCACATTCCATCAAGCTAGTAGCAAAAATTGATCCACTAAAGTATTTGGTCAACAAAGCTATCCTTACAGGTAGATTATCCAAATGGATCATGCTTCTCAATGAGTTTGACATCGAGTATGTAGATAGGTGCACAATAAAGGGTCAAGTACTTGTAGTTTAGCTGGCAAATGCACCTTTAATAGATGATAACCCTTTGAGCTTCAAATTTCTAGACGAGTCCATCTTTCACATAACAACAACAACCTGAAAACTCTACTTCAATGGCTCCTATACTTAGCATGGGTCCAGGGTAGGTATCTTGTTGATCACACCTAATGGTGACACCATTCCTAAATCATACAGACTACTATTCCATTACACTCACAATGTGGCAGAGTATGAAGCCCTAGTCATTGGCATCAAGCTGGCAGTTGAATGGAACGTCAACGAACTTTGAGTGTATGGTGACTCACAACTGGTTATCAACCAAGTGAACAATGACTACCAAACAAGGGATGAAAAGTTAATACCATACAAACAAATGGTAGACAACTTCAAAGATTACTTTGTTGAGATCTCTTTTGACTAGATACCAAGGATAGAGAATAAAGCAACAGACACCATGGCAATGATTGCATCTCTCCTTGACATCCCTACCAACCAATCACGCTATGAGTTCTTGGTAGAGCCAGTGTCCCATCCTGCATATGACACTCCTGAATCCCACATTATTTGCCACATTGTAGGATCTGATTCTCCCCTATATGGAAAAGTATTTGCCTCTTAAAGAGAATACCCTACCATTCGATCTCTCAAATAACCAAAAGCAAACCTTCATCTGACAAGCATCCTGTTATGTCATTATCGCCAACACCTTATATCAATGAGGTCTCGATGGTACTCTCCTTAGGTGTCTCGATAGTGAGGAATATCAAACTACCCTGAGTGAAGTACATGATGGTATATGCGGGACCCAGTCTAGTGGTCCTACCCTAGCTAAGAAACTCATACACATGGGATACTACTGGCCAACTATGGAGAAAGATTTCTATCATTTTGTAAAGAGGTGCAAGAAATGCCAAATCCATGGAAACCTAATACATGCACCAGCATAGGAGTTGTAGCCTTTAACGACTCCTTGGCCTTTCTGTCAATGGGGACTTGACTTAGTGGGCAAGATCCACCCTCCATCAACCAGCAACCATTAATTTATAATCACCACCACCAAGTACTTTACAAAGTGGATTGAAGTTGTACCCCTCGCCAATGTCACAGGCAAACAGATTGCCTCTCTCATCCTGAACTACATTATTTTTTTCTATGGTATCCCTTTATATATTATCACTAATAATGGATGACCATTCAAAAATTAGGATGTCAAAGAACTGTGTGACAAATTCCATATCCCACACTACTTTTGCACCCCGTATTACCCCCAAGGAAATGGCCAGGCAGAGGCATCAAATAAAACCATCCTAAAAATCTTGAAAAAGACTGTCAATGATGCCGGCTGGGATTGGCACATCTAATTGAATCTTGCACTGTGGGCCTACCCCACAAGTATTTGCACACCCACAAGTGCAACACCATACTCCCTAGTCTACAGATCTAAAGCCATCTTGCCCATTGAAGTTGAGATCCCATCCTTGCAATTTTCATTAAAAGGCCTCATATCTGATGAAGAATACAGAGTATCCAGACTTCAAGAGTTAGAGCTATTGGAAGAGAGAAGGCAATAGGCCTTTAATCATCTCAAAGATTATCAACAAAGGATGTCCAAAAGTTACAACCACAGAGTCTGTCTCAAGGTATTTAATGTCGGTGATCTAATGCTTAAGGAAAATCCTCGCAATCAATAGGATAGAGAAAAGAAAGGTAAGTTTGAACCCAACTAGCTTGGTCCCTATGTCATCATTGTTGCCTATGGGTCAGGTGCATATCAATTGGCTACATCAAAAGGTGAATTGTTTGATGATCCCATCAACATGCATCTTCACAAGTTGTACACTTAAACCCCAATGCAAGGGAGTGAAAACAAAAAACAAAAAAATTGTCCTTTGGTGAAAACCTAGAAAATAGGTGCCTTGGATAGATACCATGATGAAAACTTGGCAAACAGGCATCATGTGTATTTTAGCTATTGTCCAAATAAAATTGAGTGGTGAAAACTTGGTAAACATGCTCTACTTGTGATAAACCACCTTCTCCATCCTTTCCAACCTTGTTCTTCATTCATACCTCCTAACAGCATCCACCATATCACATCATATACCTACGATGGCTTGTTGTTCACTCGTCCTTATCGCCTTCTACCGTCAGACTGCCAATCTAGACTTGCATCCATTATGTCATCCATTTTGAGCCAATCAATTGAACCATTGTCAAACTACATCACCTCTGAGTTATCACGTAGACAAGGCCATCTTGTATCGATGTGCCCCTAAGGCTCCTTTCCCCATCCGTTCCATACCCCTTTTCACCCATCTGCTGGTCCATCTGCATCCGCACCATTTCCCATCGCCTAGGTCCTCAGTCCACCAAGTTCACCCTGAACTACATTGCCTCTATGTCATCATGCAGGTAAGGCCATTTAGCAATGAGTCCCTGAGGCACTAGGTTAGTCCCTTAGGGCCCATTTCTTCATGTTTGTTTGTTAGTTCATCCATAATAAGTCAATCCTTTGTCTAAATTGGGGGCAAGTCCTTAGCCTAGTTATAGAATTGGATTCTTGAATGCCATATGTTCTAAGAGGACACCAATAAGGATTGTGATACCTTTCACCTAGACAAGCATGTGCAACAAAGCACACTTACAAACAGAAATCTTGATGCAAGACATCAACCTATCTAAAGCAGAGAAAACAAGTACCTAAACACTCAATGATTTTATCTAAATTATGGCAAGAGGACACATCTAATGTAAGAATGTTTTTTTGTTTGTGAGCAGGTTAACTTACAGAGTCTTGATTTTGTTATTATGTCTTTCTATGCTACTAGAGGATGTCAAAAACTAGAGAAGCTATGATGACAACATAATCATTTTCTTTGTCTACTATTTGTGGATCAATCTTTAGTAATGTGACGACTTTTATCTAATGACATGATCAGCAAAAGATCATCGAGGACTTCAGAGGTCTAAACATGAAAAGGGGCAATCCTTGTCTGTTAAAATGTAAGAAATACTCCAAGTCATCTAGATTCAATTTTTGACTAGATGCTTGTATCAACTTACTATATCAAAATCCATGTAAATAATACTTAGGTCATCTCAGTTCAATTATACCTAGATGCTTGTATTTTCTTACAACATTTCAAAAAGAGAAAAGAAACAAAAAAAGTGCCTAATGATGAAACAAGCACTTCAAAATACTTGCAATAATGACAAATATCCACATCCATCGATTTCAAATTGCATTCCATATACCATCTATCAATAAAAATCTTGTTTGTAGTGTCAGATTTTACAAAAGCTTGTGAGCCCTTCAGTCGAGTAGTTCTTCTATCAACCAAATTTCTATCTGTCATTTGTGTCTTTCATCAAGTCTCGTCTATATTGATTGAGTACACTTGGACATATCAAAAACATATAATCATTTTACATTAAGTGAAATAGTCATTAATTTAATTAGATCATTTAAATTCATGTAAGTGCATTAAGTCACCCATTTGTAATCATTTTTGCATTTCATATAAGGTGAGTTAATCACTAACTTGATTAAATCATTTGCATACATACATATAGCTACATAAGTCAACATATCATTGCATTTATCCAAAAAACATAAAAAACATAGCTATAATCACAAATTGTCTACATTAGATCATCATAGAATGTGAGCATAGAGAGGCATACATATAGGTGCATTTAAAACATCCATCTACATTTGTGTCATTATAACATAAATGGATATGTAATATCCCATCAAAAAAATATCAAAAACATAGCATATAAGCATAACAAGTAAATTGCATCCATGATCATCACATAAACATCATACATATAGGCCATAGTAACTACATGTAAAATGTCATAAACATGTACATCGCATATAAACATAAGTAAAGTGCATCCATGATAAATTTGCATAGCAACATACATGTAGGTAAATGATAAGTTGCATCATCATATAAATAATAAAAATGTCCAAGTGTACAATATCAGTGCATCATCCATGAGTCTGATCACAAAAGGGTGTATACATACATCAAAATAATAATGATACATGTCTCATTTGCTATGCAATAAAAAGTGATGTATACATATCCAGGATATCCATGAGCCATCAAAACAATGTGTGTACAAGTGCAAAATTTGTCCAAGTAGTAGCTACCCTTGCTGTCATGGGGCATTACTCCTAATGCTATCTCCTCCTCCTCCTCCTCCACCGCGGCCTGACCCAGACTGTTGTGGGACCATCATTGCTGCTCCCGACCATGATCCACCTACCCTCAGTGATGCCACTAACTGAATCCTGTAGCTTGGTGTCCACTGACTTGTCGGCACCGCCCCATGATATAAACCCCTGTAGTATTGCATCTGAGCCTATGCTTTGGCCAGCTCACCCTGAATCTATACAACTTGGGTCTACAATTGTGTCACCTGAGCCTAGGCCTGCATCACCTGTGTCACCAGAAACGTTGCATCTCTCTCTGCCATCAAGGCCTGTACCCTAGCCAGTGTTGTGTCCCACTCTGTAGTACGACCAGCTATAACCCCTACATTTGCCTCCTGGTGAGACTCCACAGCTCTCAGTTGCACTCTAACCTACCTTAGGTAGCCCCCTAGCATAGTAGCTATCGCCACCTATGCCTGCTCCTATGGGTTAGGAGACACTTGAACCTACGGTCCCTATGGGACCACCACCTGCTAAACCTGCGGTCCCTGTGGGCCCACTACCTATGGAACCTGCTGAGGTGGAACCTACTGCTATACCTCTTGATGAAGTAGAACCTACTGTAGCACTTTCTGTTGCACCTATTGTGCCTTCTGCTGGGGTGGGGCTTCCCCCACTCTCTACCACTACCTCTATCTACCATCACCTCCACCACCTCCGCCTCCTCCACCACCACCACCACCTCCTCCTCCTCCTCCTCCTCCACCTCCTTCTCCTCCACCATCTTCACCATCTCCTTGGCCTCCACCATCTCCTCCTCTCCTCCTCCTCCTCCTCCCCCTTTGCCTACCTCCATCACCCTCCTCCTCAGACTCCACCTCCTTAGACATGGAGCTAGCTCTCCCAGTCCTGAATATCTGGGGAACGAGTGGGCTGCGAACCAGTCCTCGTAATCCTGAGTCATGCCTATGTCCACTATCTCTCTCCTCATCAGCCATGCTTGATAAGGTATCTACAAAAAGTATGTCCTAGCTTCCTCATAGGAAGCCATAAGTCCCCACCACTGTTGCTCTATATAGGTCCTCACAAATAGGGCCTGCTCATATGGCTGACCCTAAGTCCTTCCAAACTACCTCAGAACATGAGTGACAATGTGTTTCTCTAGTATGTATGGTGTCTTGCTGATTAACCACCGCATCTGAAAAACATAAGGCAACTCATCAGCCTCGTTGTCCTAGACCTCACAATCTATGTAAGGTCACCAAACCACTACGTCCACATTATCCAACTGATTTCTCTAGTACTCTAGCTTCCCCAGCCTATGATGGGAAACTATGCCTACATATCCATAAGATTAGGGCTTTCTTGGATATCTATAAAAAGTACAAATGGGCCGTGTAACTGCAATGTGCTCCCATGCCTAGAACTAAAGCAATGAAACTACTATGGACAGGCTAGCTACTCCATAGTACATTACCTGATGCATGTTGTGGTATAAGTGAGCTAGAACACAGACATCCCAAGAAAAGCGGGTACCCTCTATCCCCATCCTCTCTAGTATCTTGCCCCAACCAGTCAAAAACCCATGAGATCATCTACCAGGGCATACAACATCCTCGATCAACCCAACCACAATCTCCAGGAAGTAGTCATAGTATTCATACATATCTTGCCATGAGATCACTTAACCCTGAAGCTCAAGATCATCGAAGACCCACTAACACTCCTTTAGTCTAGCATCACACTGCGACTCATACTCCACAAGCTCACCTACTATAGGTAGGTGCAGTATCCTGTAGACATCCTCCAAAGTAATGGTGATCTCACCAGTGGGAAGATGGAACATCCCATCATCACTGTGGAAGTGCTCCACCACAGTAGTTAGTAAACCAAGGTTTACACGAACCTCAGACATGAAGCAAACGTACTCCAAACCCATAACACTGAGCACCAACCGGTCAACCTCTGTAAGCATGTATCGCCACAACATTGGCAAGGGAAACTGTTCCCGCAACATTAGCATATCTAAAATGTCCTCCTACAAACAAGCACATTAGTGTCAACCCTAACTATATTAGAGTAAACTTGCTCAACTATCAAAGTATGCTATCACTTTCTTAACATATCAAACTGCTCAAAACAAGCATATCATCTCTTGTTTAGATTCTATTAATCTTGGAGATCACTTATCATTTGATGCATCAATCAAGATGCCAATTGAGTCAATTTCACTAAGTAAATGAGTATCAAAACATAAATGCATCGAAACAGGTTGCAAATGTCCAGTATCAAGGCAAATGTGCCAAATCAGGCAAATGCACCGAATCTTTGAGCATATGCGCAACATCAGGATGAATGCACTGATCCTAGTAACAAATGTCCATTTTGAACAAATGCATAGAAAGAGACTACAAATGCACTATTTTGGAATACATGTGTCAATTCACATCACAGATGCACCAAATAAACAAATGCGTGGCAAGATTTCACATTTGCACTGAACTAGCACATATGCACAGTTTCAAGCAACTTATGCACTGAAACACAGAATGATGCATTCATTCAGGAAACTTTTTCTAGCATTTATTAGGCTAATAAATGACCCTAGGCAAGTTTTATCAAACAACTTATAGGTGGTCTTGCCTTGGCTGGCTACCCAAACCATTAAACGCGCTCAAATCAATGCTCCTCACATGGAATAGCTATATCTCTACTAACTACTCTCGCTCCTATGCTTTGCAAACTCTCCTAGTGTCTCTCTCCAAATGACAAGTATGCAAATGACTAGGATTGCAGACCCATCTTCTATATATAGCAAGTGAATCATAATTAGCTGTGTGACGACTGTGACTACTTCCCAAGCCCATTTCCTACCGTTTCTCTAAACCATAACCCATTTTTCATGATCCTAACCTATGTTTCACCTTCTTCATCATGAGATTGTCTGTCTCATGCCCTTGACCTTTTCTTCTTGTCCAATCTCCCAAGGGGGCATCCTACCATCGTTAAACCTGTACCAGGGAGAAACTGGGGCATGTATCATTATCAGAAAATATCTATTCTTTGAAACAATGTGATAAAACACATTGCATCAAAGAGGGGCAAAATATATACACCTAAAAATGGCACGACTCTGTCTAAATAAATATTCCTAATATTTATTTCATTCTAATTCTTCTATCAATAAATAAATAAATCAATTTATTTATCGGATTCAAATTCTTCCACAAAATTAAATAAAATCATTTATTTAATTAAATCCTTCATATTCCTCCAAATTAAATAAATTCATTTATTTAATTAAAAAGCTCCAAGTTCTTCTAACTTAACTAATACAAAATTATTTAATTAATTCTTCCAAAATTCCTCTAAATTAAATAATATCAAATTATTTAATTACCTCTTCTAAATTCTAAAGTCATTCTAAATTAAATAATGTCCAATTATTTAATTAGTTCTTCTAAACTTAACATCCTCTATATTTAAATAAATCAAAACACTTATTTAAATTATTCTTTTCCTCCAAAAATGGATTAACACCAAAAGTAATTCATGCAAATCCATGTGCACACTTAATTAAATATTTTAATATTTAATTATTTGTTCCCTCACCCACATGTCCTTTTTATCCTCTAGTTCCAATTAGTTAAATCATAAATCAAATCAATTAACTACTTAGTTAGTTCTATTAACTGGACAATCTATTCAGTTAACTCTTTAATCTATTTCTATTAACTCCCCTATTGCATGAAGGAGTAGGGCACTTGTCCTCTTCTAATTTGTACACATCCTCTCAAGTTTTCTCAACCATTGATCTTCTGGTTCATTCTATGTCATTGATCTTCTCTCTCATGAGTCTATAAATACAACCCTATTCCTCCATTTCAATCATCCAAGCTTTTAGTAAACTTACTCTACAGAATTCATAGCATGCCTTTGGCACCAAACACCATTCCATAGCTTGCAATCACCATCTTTATTATATTGAAGATCCTCTTCATTACAAGAACTATCATAGCCACTTCTCTATTGTCATCTTGGAGAACAAAGAAAAGAAGTGCACTTTCTAAGGGCTTCATTCACATGAAAGATCAATTGAGATTAGATGACAATGGAAGCTCCAAAGTAATAAGGTTTGCAAGGTATTGTTCTTTGTGATTGAATCTTAATTATTGCAATTTCTATTGAGTTATTGGGTTATTATTGATCATTGATATTATCCACATTTTCCCATAACATTTTGAAGTTCTAATTTTTATATCAAACCCAAACATACACTTATCTTACCTCAAAATACATGTTCAATACATACACTTACCACAATGAACTTGGGATGAGAACATTCCTTATGTTAAACACAACTATTAGGATTTTCAGAGCTATATCACTATTGTACCTACATAATCATATCTAGAAATGGTCAAATATGAACGAATCAAGGTCTTGGAGATGAATGAAAATGAACTTTATAATCATGTATGAAAATTACAGCCTTAAAAATGATTGTTGCAGCCTTCCATGAGGTACCAAACTGCTATTCTAGATTACAAATGTCTTGAATAAGATTGAAAATGGAGAAAATATGAAGAAAGGAGGCTAGAAATGAAGTTTTGATGGTGAAATTAGTTATCTAAAACAACTACATATGGAGGAGATAAAAGTATTATATAGCTCTACACATGTGTGAACCATTCAAATTTGTCATTTCATGAAAATCCTATATATAATTAAAACTACAATCATGTGGCAACTAAGATCAAGTTATGTCTTGAGGTATGAAACTACATATATCATCTTTCTACCAAGAAAAATAATCATATATAACAAGAAATCAATCTATAACAAGTTATTGATCATAACTCAACCATTGTAAATTGATTATACATCAAACTTTTAAGTTTCAAAGTAGGAATACATGCACATTAGGAATTTAAATGTATATTGTATATCAAGGTGTATATATATTAAAATCTAGTCCATAATGGTAGACATATACAAAAATTTGGCAAATACGCCAACTTAAAATATTTTTTACAAAATGTGGCATATGCCATGTCTCAAAATCTATATATAATCTATATGCTGAATAGATACATCAAATACTAAAGTCTACTTGACCCTATGTCTTTACTGAATCCTCAATCTGTGATGGATCCTCAAAAAGTGTCCTCTTCATACCATGATGTCTAGTAGTTGATGGAGGCAAAGTTGACTACATTAACAAGTCAAACCACAAATTTGATTAATCTCTTTAATGGTAAATAAAAATAAGTTAGAGTTAGTAAATAGAATCTTATCAACTATAAGACCACTATAAACTATCAATTATTTAGAAAAATTTAATTCAATTACCTTGACTCTTTCTTGTCATTCGGACAATCATTCTACAAATAATTTTCTCTTAAGATGATTAGGTGTCCTACTGAAGCATGATGGCAAAGGTGGCACATTACTGATATTCTCAAGATATTGTAAAAAGTAACATTGAAATAACTTAATATATAATTATTAAACAAAAAAGGAAATGTATACATTAAAAAAGGTTAGATGTGTTACACAAACAATCTAGAGTACACTACACAAAAAAATTATCTACTAGGAAACAAGCACATACCACCATCGAGGTCTCCTACATCGATTTAAAAGGACTCATCATGGATGAACCAACTAATATCTCCTGTATGAAAAATGAAAGAATGTAAGACTCTATGTATACAAATAATCATAATATTTTTTAAATTATTATTTATCTAAATGACTAATCAAATATTTAAGTTTTCTAAATTATCAATTAAAGTACAATTCAATCAAATTACCTCCACCCGTTGTTCGCGTTCAAAAAGACATTCCATGAATGATAGTCCCTAGGGTTGATCAGGAGTTCAAATAAAGACCATTGGCAAAGTTGCCACATCATTCACATTTTGGATTGACGATAAAATTAAATTAACATCAAGATATAAATTAATATATAATTAATCACAAAGAAACAAATGCATATAGAAAAAATTTGATGTGTAGAACAAGTTATACTAGCAAGTCAAATCCAAATTGGATGGCAGACAAAGTTTAATGATGAACTTTTGTCAACTCCTCTGTCATCAACTGTTATCCCCCTTAGATACATTAGTACTAATAAATTTGTTTATAATATTCAAATCGAATACACCATGAATTTTAACTTTAAATTTTACCTGCATAAAAGATTGGCCATGCTCTTCTCCTTCTCCATGGTCCATTGATGCTTGTGCTTCTTCTCTTGTTCCCGATCCCTCAGCTTGAGTTCTGGACCCTATTGCCTCAACTTGTGAATGGACATCATACTCTAAAGTGTTCAAGGGTGGCTCACTACTCTCCATAATATGACCTAAGCACAACTGATTGCAAATAATGCAATGATGGGGCACACAAACATGTATGGACGAGGAGGGTCAGGTAAAATTAGGTGATCCAATATCATTGCAAACATTATGTGGTCATGCAAACTGAGAAGTTTGTCTAATCAAGTACTTAGTGAAAGAGCGTACAAAAATAAGACCCTGTTGTGTTGCATTTGCAACAATGTCTAGGTGTTGAATTTGGGGTGGAGAAGGGATAGCAGGAGGGAGAATATAGGGACCTAGTACTTGTCTCATTTCCCTAGGTCTATCTTGAGGTATTCCCTTACCTACTCCCTAAAACTCTCTAAAATCAAAATAATTAACATGGTGGCCCATGATGAACTCTGCATAGAGTTTATGAAATAAATACAAAGGTACATCTAAATTGTTGTTGTTCAAACTCTCTAAAATGTTGGGCTAACATACGTTTTGTAATGTCTAACTCTTTGACTTGATCTATGATAAACCATCAGCATATTCTACCTTCTTGGTTTCTCACCATTTCCTAAATGATTTGTGTTGGCTTGACAGGGTTCAAACATGACTAATAATTCCCTCTAAATTTGATGTGATTGTAGACAATCGAGGGTGGCGGTGATACATTTCTACAATACTACTTATTTGATCAATGTTTCTTTTAATTTTCTCTTCGATTGTTGGAGGGGGAGGGTTTGGTGGTGGAGGGTTGGGGTTTTCATTTTGTTCATCTATTTTACCTGCTTAAAATATAAAAGCACACCTATTTAGCATAAAAAAACCAAAAAAACTTGCTTGAATATACAAAACAAACAAAAAAATGTAAATTTACTAACCTCTTTGGATCAGATATCCGTTTTTGAGCTCTGATATCAGTTTTGGGAGAGGTCTGTGTTTTGCAAGCTGTAGGTTTGCAAAATGTGATCTTTTTTTCCCTTTTTTATGTTTTACAAAATGGATTTACGCAATTCTTTTCATTGTTTTTTAGTTTGTTGTCTTAGATTAACTAAGATGATAGAGGAGTAACTTAAATATACTATATGGAGTAACTTAAATATACTATATTATTTTTTAGTTTGTTGTCTTTTCATTATTCTATTCATTACACTGTGATAAAGGAGTAACTTAAATTATATGATCAACTTGACAATGATACAAATGTATTGTTGAAATAAGAGCAGACAACTGAGAGGGAGGGTGAATCAGTTGTCTCAAAAACTTTTATCACTTGCAGCAATTTACCTTCTTTATCGCTTATTAACAAACAAATGATATAAGCATGAAAGCATAAATCAACAACACACAAGCAGAAACATAATCATCACACACAACACTAAGATTTTTTACGTGGAACCCTGGTTAAGGGAAAAACCACGGTGGGGTTTAACCTATAAGAAATTATACTATTAAAAGTATTGCAAATGGGGAAGGCACATGCCTTCAGGGCGCACTGCTTAGAGCTCACTACTCCAAGAGGCTCACTACATATAGAGATAATAACAAGAAGAGTATAGATTTTTTGAACTGATGAATAGCATCTACCAATGCAAAAATTTAGTTTCAGTTAAGCACAGAATACTGATGTTACACACTTTATCTTTACTCTACCCTATTTCACTCTTCAACCATAACCTAAGCTTAGATCTTCACTTTCACACTTCTTTCTACATTTTTCACACTTACTCCATCATCACACCACACACACTCTTCAAAACACTCGAATACATCAGCTATATATATCCGCATTAAGAGAATCAATCAACTGTAGTTAGCATAAAAAAACTTAGAACATTTATTAAGAACTCTACTCTATTGTCTTAATCCATACACAAACAACAATGCAGACCAAAATCTTGTGTTCTCATATCATCAATCATGTTAGCCAATACCACTAATTATCACAAATTGTTTAACCAAAAGCTATTCTTCATCCGGACCAAGATCAAATGCTAGGTCGATATGTTCTTCTTCTAACTATACTAACTAACAGGAACGTGATACTCAAATGCTTATAACTTTCAAATCCTTCATCACTTGAGGCTACATTCCTCAATTTAGATAGTCCTGACAATCCTTATTATTCCCTCAAATCTGTAGCATACTATGATTTACCACCAGAGAGATCCAAACCCAGATACTGGACGCTGTCACATGCTCTGTTTTCTAACTACCCAAAATTGGACAAATCTTCACTCTGACTTTCGGTATGAACAAATTATGTAATGCGGATATGTATGATAGACTTGGAAAAATAATTTCATGTGTAGTAGTGTATTCTGCCAACAATCTTCCCCTTTGGCATTGATGGCAATATTTAGTAAAAAATGACTAAGTGTCAGAACAACTCCCACTTACTAAGTACACTTTTGCTTTTCACTATTTTCCAATGCTCCCCCTTTGCTAGATTCCTCATTTTTCACTACTCTTCACTCCCCCTTTGACATCAATGGAAAAGGGTGGGGTCCGTAAACCAAAATTTACACAAAAAAATTCTACATAGCAGGCTGCATATGTATAAACAATCCTCAAGTCCTATTTACATAAACTTAAGTATATCACCAAAAAGATTCTTCAATTGTGCCAGCTCACTATCCCAGCTCTTCTTTATTTAAAATTGAGATGTGGCCACTGAAAACAAATGCTTGTGACTCTGCCATCTGCAAATCAATGGGATCACTTGATTGAGTTGCAGCTTGGGCTTTGGTAAGGCATTGAACATTGCTTTCATTTTCAGTGAATTTAGTCCCTTGAGTCACTCATCCTTGCCTCTATGATCTCCTTTTCTTTTGTCAATTTATTTATATCTTCAATCAAGCTAATTGCCTGACTCTCCTTGCTTGCCACTGATGTTGTTATAGGATCAAAAGATTTGGATACACTAGATAGTTTTTGCTTAGACACTTTTATTGTATCCTCAATATCCTCTATAACTTTAGGAAAAGATAAGAAAAATTTATATATATTTCCTCCTTCTGTAAGAGTATTTTGAACACTCTTTACACTAGCATCTAGCACCATTCTATCTACTCCAATCAACCCTTTTAGAGCATCAAATCTTTTATCATTGAATTCCTTTTGAACTTTGGCCTCTATAGACTTTTCAAGAGATTCAAAATGCGTACTTACAGAGTTTATCAAGTTCTTTAAATGTCTGGAGGGGGATGTTGAACAGTCCTAAAAAGTGGGTATGATCTTCTCCAAGATCCCTAATGCCAGACCAAGTAGCTCATTGTCTTCTATGTGAGACTTCAGTATGTTTTCTCTTGCTTTGGCTTGAGCTATAAAAACCAACTTTATCTTCTGCACCAGAGATAAGGTATCAAAATTTATTGGACCTTGAATTATGTCCTGATCTTCTTCAATTTGTTTGTCCCTTTCTAGAATATCCTTCACTGCTTCTACAGTGTCTCTTGCCCAAAATTATGGTGTATCTATCTAATCCTTACTGGTACTATCAACCGGATTGTCCTTCTTGCATTCTCCATCAACCTTTGCAATCTCTTCTTCATTTTATTTTTCTCCTTGGTCTTTTCTACTTCTTGGTCCTCACCTTTTTCTAATTCATGCTCTTTATTCTTCAATGAATCATCTTCAATTTGATCATCTGCTTCAACATTCATCTCTATATCTTCTTTGCAAGATTGATCTAGAGGAGTTTGAATACCTCCTATATTATCAGTTTCATCTATCATCTTTTCATCTTCCTTGTTTTTTGCTTCCTCTTAGGGAATAGAGGAGTCAACTAATCCAATTTGTTGCTCATACTTATGCTACTTTTCATCATCCATAATTGGTGTGTCATCAGCAAGTTCATCTAAAATTACAAAGAACTTGTCTTTGTCCAATGCTTTCCTTAGAATTTGTTCAGTTTCTTGGAAAACTTTTTCTATCTCTCCAATCATCAGTTTGTTCATTCTTTTTTTACTCCTGAATTCATTTTTGACCTCTTTAAAGATTTTATCTGCTTCTCTGTTAGAGATCACCAGACATAGAGTGGTTAATACATGTTCCCTCAACTCCATATCTTTTGTCTTGGCAACTTCTTTCCTAATTTCTAAAATATCTCTCAAACCTTTTGGAACTTCTAACAAAATTTCTACTAGTGCTCGATTGAATACATTCAAATATTTGATAGTGGCTTCTTCCAAAAGTCTTTTGTTAGCATCATTGTAAGATCATAAAACTCAATTATTGGTTTGATATTACCATCAACAGTGATTGTTTTGGCAATGTCTTCCACAACAGGAGTTGGTTTTTCAACATTAGCCTCTGATTTCTGCTTCTTATTTCTCATCTTCCTTCCAGAATGCTTCTCTTTAGACACTTTGACAGCTTTTGTGCCTATGGTCTTTATCTCTTTAAGCTCATCATCTGAATCTATCTTTTCTTCATCTTCCTTTTCCAAACTACCATATGGTCTTTTTGCCATTACTTTTGTTCTTTTCTTTTCCTTACTGGATGATTTGTCTTTCAGTTTCTCAAGATTGGCAGGTTTTGGGGGAATAGAGGCAGCAATAGAGCTCCCAATGGTCCTTGGTGTGGAGGAGGATTCTACCAAAGCACTTCCTTGTTTATTATCCTACTTCTCCCTCTCAACCTTTTCAATTCTTTCCCTAAATTGCCTCACAGATTCCTTGGTGAGGCCTAGATTCTCTGCCAACTACTCAACTTCTTTCCTTACTTGCCTATTGGTTTTAGGTTTTCTGAGCTTGACATGCAGTTTCATAGTTAGCTCCTCATATGTCCCAAATCTTTTAACTGTTGTGTCCTTTGGCATTCTCAAAAGGTGTTGAGCATAGATATTCAAAATTTTCTCATCTACCTCATACCCCATGGGCATGATCCAAATAGTTCTGGGTTCTACTACTTCCATTAAGCACTGATCAGTGTCTACCATGAAACAAATTTCATTCTTGTACTTCTCAACAACTGATTTAGGGATTCTTTCCCTAGAATGCATCATATTCTAAAAATTCTTGAAATATCCCTAGATTGCAGTTCTCTGTACTTTATAGTCACCAATGTTGTGTAGATGATCTCTTATCTAAATAGCAACTGGCTTTTCATTAGTCTAGTGCACACCCTTTATTCTAGATACCTCATTCATGAAGTTGAAAAATAGAAATAGAACCAATGTACCATTTTTAAAGGTGTTTTTCTTGTCTTTCTTTATTTTGTTTAAGTTCTCAATTAGTTGGTTCTACAATAACTCACACATGTCATAATCTGCATTTTCTTTTACCATTTGGTATACAGCATATATGGCCATTCTAAAAAGAAAGTTCTGCTTGCTAGAGCGATAAATCTTGTAACCAATTACCATTGAAGTAAAATTAACATCCAGATCAATAATGTCATTAATAGTCATCACCCTTTTGTTGAATTTGGCACCAGTTGCATCAGTCAGAGTTTGATTTTTTATAGCCTTCAACATTAGTAGTCCACCAGAGGAGTTTAATCCGATCAATAATGTCATTAATAGTCATTGCCCTTTTGTCAAATTTGGCAATGGTTGCATCAGTCAGAGCTTGATTCTTTATAGCCTTCAACATTGGTAGTCCACCAGAAGAGTTTAATCCTATCACAACCTTGATGGTGTCCTTGGTGATCTTGGAAGGTTTCATTAGCCATATAAACTCATCATGCATTTGGCTTAAAACATACCGGACCCATTCATCTTCATCGAAGGTTGGAAACCCCATAATTTGAATGAAATGTTTATCATGTATTACCTTATACTCAGGTTTAAGACCATGAGTTTCATCCCTTAGATGATTCTCAAACAAATCTAAAAACCTTGAGTCCCCAAATTCATCTATGCTCGCATGAATATAGACCCTAATATATTCAACATGTAATACACCATACAGAACACTTAAAAATGTACCGAACGGGTCGATTTCTATTGATTTGTGTGGATGCTTATTGAATTTGGGTCAGGGCCTTTCAGTAATATCAACAATCAATGGCGTAGACATTGCAAAAGATTACAAGATCAAAGCTTCGTAGAAAAATACCTTTCTTCTTTCACAGAATTAGGGTTAGCTGATGAATTCACTGGTCGCAGCTCAAATCCTTGAAATCTTAACTCAGATGTTCTTCTACTCTCTCTCTCTTCAAATGCAAAGTGATCCAAATCATGAAAGGATGACCTTTTATGCTCTGTAAAACCTAATTCTCCATTGTAATAAATGCATTGCCCTAACTTCATCTGGTTACTCTGTTTCTTGATGCAGTTTCTCATGAATCATTTCACAAATAGTCATATCCACTTCCTTTCTTCTAGAAATCCTTTCAAATGATCTATAATAACCCAAATTATCTTCTCTCATTGTGCCAAATTCAGTCACCCACTTACTAGCTAGGGGAGTTTAATTTCCAATGTAGCTCCCCCTGAGCTAGAGCTCCTAATTCAGTTCCCAGAGGAATTATCAACACCAGATTCTGGTGTGGACCCATTGTCAACTTTCATTTCATCTTTCTTCACCCATCTTTTGTTCATGTCATTCTTAATCTCATTCACATCAACTTTGCCCTTGCCTTTGTCTTGTCTCTATTCATCTAGTTTTCTATTTACCGGATCTCTTTTTTCATTAGTCCTACTTCTGCAGAATATTGCAATATGACTGAATCAACTACAATTGAAGCACACAACATTTCTTTGCCCATTTGATTGATTTTTTCTTGATCTACACTGATTAGCCATATGTCCAAATCTATTGCATGCAAAGTATTTGCCATTGAAAGAATTCCCATTTCCTTTATTGTTAGAATTATTCATTATCATACTTCTGCACTCATTGGATCTATGACCATACCTTTTACAATTGAAGCATTGACTAGAGAAGGATGGACCACTTTGATTTATTCTACTTTTGCATTGAGTAGCTCTATTACCAGATTTATTGTACTTGAAACAATTTCCATTGAAAGATGGATACCTTTGAGCATTAGGCTATCTTACTGGAGGTCTTCTAGGTCTGTTTCTCCCATACCTTGATTGAGAGTTTCTTTGTTTGGATCCAGAGATTTCTCCTTTCTCATACACAAGACCGTGTTTATCATCAGCCTTCTTCTAACTCTCAAGTAGCACTTCAAGTTTAGCTAAGCTTATCTTGAACTTTTCCTTGTATTCATTTACAACTTCTAGGTCATGTTTGAGAATAATAATTTTCCTTTCAAGTTTCTCCTTATTATATCTCCATTCTTATAGATTAGATTTTAGGTGACCAATTTCTCTATCCATTATGTAGCATTCTTCTATTCTTTCCTTTAGAGTTTGATTCAAGTTTTCTTCAGCCTTCTTCCTTTCCTCAATTTCTTTGGTTAGCCTCATCACCCCAAATTCCATCTCATATTTTAGAAGAACTTCTTTTGTTAGCTTTTCACATTCCTTTGTCTTTTCTTCCAAATCCTCATTCATTCCATTTTCCTCAATAAGATTAGCTAGCTTCTGAAGTAGCTCCTTTCTCTTTTCCTAACATTGTTTTAGTTTTTCTTTTAACATCTCAATAAAATCATTAGCATCTTTAAGGTTCGCTTTCAACTCATTTACTTCTTCTTTCGACTCATCAAGATCTTCTAAAGCCAATTGAAGTTGTTCTCAGAGTGAACCCATTGAAACTCCTTCCCAGATCTTCCTCAAGTTGATAGGCCTGTTCCAAGGAACCTTGCTCTGATACCAATTGTTGAAATAAGAGTAGACAACTGAGACGAGAGGGTGATTAAGTTGTATCAAATACTTTTATAACTTGTAGTAATTTACCTTCGTTATCCCTTATTAACAAATTAATGATATAAGCATGAAAGTGTAAATCAACAACACATGAGTAGAAACATAATCAACACACATAGCACTAGGATTTTTACATGGAAACCTAGTTAAAAGAAAAACCAAGGTGGGGGGGTAACCCACAAGAAATTATACTCTGTTAAAAGTATTACAAATGGGGAAGGCACATGCCTTTAGGGTGCACTACCCAGAGCTCACTGCTCCAAGAGGCTCACTGTCTACAGGGATAATTACAAGAAGATTATAGATTATTTGAATTGATGATAGCATCTACCAATGCAAAAGTTATTTTTCAGTTAAGCACATAATACTAATCTTACACACTTCATCTTTACTCTGCCCTGTTTCACTCTTGAGCCATAACCTAAGCTTAGATCTTCACTTTCTCACTTCTTTCTACCTTTTTTTCACTTACTCCATCATCACACCACACACACTCTTCAAAACACTCAAATCCATCAGCTATATATATCTGCATCAAGAGAATCAATCAACTATAGTCGGTGTCAAGAAAACTTAGTACATTTAATAAGAACTCTGCTCTATCAGCTGAGTCCATACATAAACAACAATGTGGACCAAAATCTTGTGTTCTCAAATCATCAATCATATCAGTTAATACCACTAATTATCACAAATTGCTTAAACAATAGGTTTTCTTCATCCAGACCAAGATCAAATGCTAGGTTGGCATGCTCTTCTTCTGACTGTATTGACTAACAAGAACCTGATACTTAGATCCTTAAAACTTTTGAATCCTTCATCACCTAAGGCTACATTCCTAGATTTAGATAGTCCTGACAATCCTTATAATTCCCTCAAATCCACAACATATTGTGATTTACCACCAGAGAGATCCAGACCTAGATACTGGACCCTATCACATGCTCTATTTTCTGACTACCCGGACTTGGACAAATTTCCACTCTAATTTCTAGTATGAACAAATAATGTAATACAGCTATGTATGATGGACTTAGTAGCCATCAATGACAACACCTGACATGTGTAGCAATGTCTCTTGCTAACATTTATTATCTATCTAGTAACATTTAAGAAAGCTCATGTGATAGTATATAAGACCAAAAGAAACAATATGGGACACTAGATTTTATGTTAGAAACCCTTATACGAGAAAACCTAGTAGTAAAAGATAGTTAAATCATTATATTATTTAGAATCCATTGATTTAATAGATGAATTCTTTTGATGGAGTTGATATCTACATGCTTATAGCATACTTTTCTTCTATGTATCTCACATCCAACACCTAACTAATCACAATCCAACCATTCTCCATTCACATGAGTAGATAGGTATATGCATCATCACAGAATACCAATTGTCTAACTATTCAATGAACCAATGGAATACCAAGAGTCACAAAGCTATATGTTGACCATATCTAAAACCAATATATCACATATATCACCAAACATGATGCCTCGATGTGGATAACCATTATAAATGACTATATGTTACATTACACATTAAATATCAATAGTTTAAATTACTAACTATAGTCAATGTATTCATGTGTTCTTGTATAACCACCACTACCAACCATAAGCTTGTGGCAACACATACAACCATCTAACCAATTCTTTCAACTTGTAGTATTATAGAACATTCTCTTAACATAACCAAGCCTCTAGATTGTTCCACATGAACTTCAAGTCTACTACAAGTCCACATACATTATTATTTATGCTTCTACTAGCATAATTAAATATGTAGTTGTGAGTACTTCAAATGACTCATGGTTAAATTTCCATAGCATCACCACATGTAGACCTATATCCATGCTATATCACAACATCTAAAGCTCACCACACCCTACCACATTACATTTTATCATTATTCAATAGTTTCCATACAAAATCAGGAACTCTCCATAGGTGAATTATAGATACAAGAAGAGGACATCAAAGACAAAATCATTAGAGGATGCTTTGATTTGTAAAAGACAATAAATAATCTAACTACATCAGCATATAGGCCATATGCATGCATGTGTATGTTGGCTTTAATATCTAGCTCAACATCATTAATCTTTCTCCCCAAAGGGTTTGACCTAGTTGAACGCATTCACCTATCAAGTCAACAAACTCCTAAATGGTTCCCTAAACACCACCAAGTGACAAATTCAACTATTAAGAAGGCAAAAGAAAGTAGTTTTAGTGTAAATTCTAACAAATCATTTCACTTAGTACATATTAGATGATATTTGTGTCAATAGATGAGATCAAACTTGTGACACTCGGGATCAACCTCCATCATTTTTCTATGCCTGTTTAAATTCCAAGACAATCATTGCATTGATGACATTTATTTTCTAGAGGTGTAAAATCAATTTAGCACATCCTCAACATCATTCTTCTATCATCAATTCTAGATCAAAGTACTGATATCACTCACCTTTAAGTTTTGTATTTATTGCAATTATTTGTCCCAACTTTGATTAATCTTTATATCTATGTTAATTTACGTTTAAATGATTGCATTTGATTAATTACCATAGATTTATCTAAAAAGGATTTTATTCCTTTACATTTTTGGTGAACTTGACGTTTCTACACAACACAGGGTTTATTATTCCTTCCTTAATAGGGTTTTCAAATTTGATTTTTGAAATTGCATAATCTTATTTCTAGATCTCATTAGGGTTTATCATTTGGATTCCCTTTTTTCTTACATGCTTCATAAATATGTCTTCCTTTAGGTTTTTGTGATCCATTGTGTGCTATTTCTTTCACTCATCATACCCACCCTTCCTTTTTTCCTTTATGATTTCATTTGCTAATTTATTCTCATAGATAAGTGCTTGCTATTTTTTAAATTTTATATTATTACTTACATTCTTTTATATTAGTTTTGTTTAGGGTTTAAATCCATGCTTTGTTTGTGTGTCATTAATTTATCTTTATTAGGTTTTGGACCTTTATTATGTCATCTCTTCTTGATTTGTACCCAACCAACCTTGTTTATGCTTCATTGATACATTTTTTTATCATGGATTGTCATATTCCATTACTTTTAGCCTCTATTCATGTCATTATTACATAATTTGATATTTTTATGCACTTTGTAATATTTGATCCCACTATCCTTGATTCACTCATGCCCTTTTATCACATGCATGGCCTTATATTGTCAATGAAGGTCTTGTTCCATCATGTGTGTGCCACTTCCTCCATTCACTTAGTTATTGCCCTTCCTTCCCTTGTATACCCCCATTTAACTTATCGGCAAACCTCATGTTGTTTCTATTTCTCCTATGGACAAAGCTTGTAATGTGCTTGAACATAGTGATAATTTATCTTTGAGCTCACTTTTCCTTCATATGATTTGAATCATGATACATGGTTTGAGAAGGATACACATGATATATACCCTAACCCTCTAGCAATAAAATTATGAATGATACTTTATGTGGTGAAGCTACACCTTCCTTAATCCTTCATGACATTGTTATGCCTTGTGATGATGATGATCCCTCATGTGTTGATGGTATACCTAGTGAGCATATCCTTTATGCATCTCATGATAGATTTCCTTGTTCACTTATGGATTTTTCTACTTGTGTCTCTCTTTCTTCATCTTGCCTTGAGGATCCTAATGATAAATTGATACACATGTTCCACCTTCACATGAGTTTACTAGTACATCTTAGCTATCTTGTGGCTCATGGATTATTGTTTATATGTATTGTGGTGAACATGATGAATTTTTTATCTTCCCACAATGAAGTTTATGACTCTTTGTATCACACACTCTATTCACCCTTCCTTAATGGATTCCA
Source organism: Cunninghamia lanceolata (assembly GCA_027924645.1). Lineage (NCBI taxonomy): Eukaryota > Viridiplantae > Streptophyta > Pinopsida > Cupressales > Cupressaceae > Cunninghamia > Cunninghamia lanceolata. The sequence continues at coordinate 13,121,815 of BSBN01000068.1, read as the reverse complement.
TTGATTTTTCTATGCATCATGATGATATACAACTTTTGCACGGAGACCCTTCTTTAGATACTTTTATGATTTTTATTATTTATCCTTAAGTGATCATGGAGTACATTATTATACATCTTCTATTGAACAAACATATGATTTAGGCATACCTAAGGATGACAAACATGTAGATCTTTTACAATTTTTACTTGGTATATGTGAGGATAATGTGCCATTAGATGATGATACATCTTTCACATGTTCTCCACCACTCTTATACATGACAATATGCAAACACACATGAATATGCTACATGTTGATAATGATATTTCACCTTATATAAACTACCTCATCACTAGGATTAACCATCAAAAATGGTATATTGATGCTTATATGCAAATATATAAACCACAAGATGATACTAGAAAATATTTCATAATCCTTTGGCATATAAAATTTTAACTTATTCTTCACCAAGAGGATTGGTGGAACCTTTTTTTGCAAAGTGTGATGGTAAAGATGGTCCAATTCTAAATCTAAGGACTTTCACTACTATACATGATATTTTTATTTTCATGAGGACCAATTACTTGCCAAATTATTTCCAACAAGCTTAAGTGGTCATGATTTTAGATTGTTTTGTTCTCTACCTTATGCTTCAATCAATTCTTTTGGGGAGTTGAATACTACTTTTGTCAAGTATATTCATTACAATATTGAGCCTAAGACATCTATCACATAATTCATGCAATATAAGGAACAAGAACATGAACCAATTCAAGATTATATCATGTGATTTCATGCTTTGATTACTAATATGAGATCTTCATTATGGGATGTAGAACAAAAATCTCACAAAATCACACATTATTGAATGACATCAATGTAGAAAAAAAATCATTAAGTAACAAGTAAACAAACTACTATGTTGCACAAAATGGATATCCGTTTTAGACCAAACCAAAATAGATATCCATTTTGAAATAGATATTCATTTTGGTTCGGTATCAAAACCAAAATGGATATCCGTTTCAAAACCAATGAAAGTCAAACTTAGCCAAGTTGTGAATTTGGCTAAATAAAAACACAATTTTTTTTCTATTGCCACTGTTTGGCCCGCGATGATCTTGCACATACCGAGAGGATATTAATAAGGTTTGAATCAGATTTCCATTGTGTGGTTTGCACCTTCATTTCTAATATTTGGTATTAGAGACTAGCTAATTTTGATTCTTGGGTGGTAGTGTTGATAACTGAGAGGGGGGGTGAATCAGTTATCTTAATATCTTCAACTTTCTGATCTTCCTTAACAATTAATGCAGCATCAAATCATATAAGCAAATATAATCATGAAATAGAAACAACATTGATACACATGATACAATGATTTTGACATGGAAAACCTTGTTAAGGGAAAAACCACAGGGTGACTAACCCAAGATTGTATTCTCTGTTAAAAGAATAAGATTGTACAAAATGGCACTTGCCAATTAGGGCTCACTGCCTACAAGATACTCACTGTCTACAAGATACAAAGAAGGTAACAAGATACTTGAACTAATGAGAAGCATCCACATATGCTGAGGTTCAATTCCAGTTAGGCTCAATACACTGATCTACTGCACTTCATTCTTCTTCTTCTTTGGTGCTGTTGTCCTATCACATACCGGACCTGTATTACTACTGTCACACTACTCTTCTACTTTTCTTTGCACTACCACATATATTTCCCACACCTTCACATCCAAATCCATCTGGTATATATATCCGCACCAAGGATTTCATCCACTTTCTAGTCAGCATTCGAAAAACTCATAATATTTCCAAACTCTAGTCTATCAACTGAATCCTTGCTTACCAAGTGATACATATCAAAGAGATGCTTATAGAATTCATCAATCATGTTGGCCAATCATGAATGATACCTCAATAAACTTGATCACCATCAATAATTCATTTGGATTAAGGTCCGATGCTCTGCCGGTCAGTTCTTCCTCTGTTAACTCTGCTAAACAGGAACCCAATACTTAGGTGCTCATATCTCTTCACTCTTTCATCATCGAAGGTTCAATCTCTGGAATGTATCAATCAAGGTACACCTCTTGACTTCCCCAAGTCTGCACTTCACTAAGATACTTCCTCTGAGAGATCCAGACCTAACTGTCGGACCTTGCCACATGCTCTGTTCGTGCTTACTGGACCACAACACTCTTCAATCTGACTTCCGGTATAGGCACACCATGTCCTATAGATGGGTGGGATGGACTTTGTTGCCATCAATGACAACAATCATGAAGCTACATAGTGTCTCTTGCAAACAATCTCCCCTTTTGGCATTGATGGCAACACTTAGTAAAAAATGACTGTCACACTGTACTCCCCCTTGGCTGATGCTTTGTTCTACTGTACACTTTTCCAGAACTCCCCCTTAGCTAGATTCCTCATTTTTTAGTGCTCCTCACTTCCCCTTTGACATCAATGGAAAAGGGTGGGGTCCACATACTAAAATTTGAAAAAATCAATCTATACTTAGCCGCATAAGTATATAAATAGGTTATACTTACATATACTTAAGTATATCTGCAAAAGTGTTTTTCAATTGTACAAGTTTTGTTGCCCAACTCAGCTTCATCCTGTCCAAAATTGAGATGTGGCCATTCAATAGGAATGCAAAAGCTTCTGCCCTCTTCAGATCTGTTGGATCACTGGTCCAAGCTGTGGTTTGAGCATCATTTAGGGCCTCATGCATGGCCTCTAACTTAGGGATAATTATCCCTCTACGTTCACTTAGCCTGCTGCATTTATGACTACAATGGTTTGACACTCTTGATTTATTATGGAGGAAGTGAAGGATCAAAATTCTGAGATAAACTTGACAATTTATCCTCTTGCTATTTTACTTTCTTATCTATATCATTTGTTACTTTAGACCAAGATAGGCAAAATTTATATATGTCTTCGCCATCTTTGAGAGCATTTTCTAAGCTCTTTATCCCAATGTCCATATTCCTCCTATCATTTGTTATTAGCCCTTGTAGCTCAGAGAATCTCTTTTCCAAAAACTCCTTCTAGACCTTTTCTTTTGCTGACTTCTCTAAGGAATCAAAATGTGTATGGATAGAATTTACAAGAGACTTTAGATTACCGGATGTGGAGGCCAAAGAATCTTTTTGGAAGGATGGCATGATCTTTTCCAATACATCGGATGTAGCTTCTATGAGCTCATAGTCATCCATGTGAGACTTCAGGAGTTTTTCTTTTACCTTTGCTTGAGTAAAGGATGCTAGCTTCATGGTTTGAACCAGGGAGAGGGAGTCAAAATTGAATGGACCTTGAAGTAATTTTGGTTCATCAAATTCCATCATCTCTTTGCTAAAGAAATCTTTGATAGTTTCTACAGTGTCTCTTGCTAGAGATAGAATTTTCTTCTCTTCTGTAGTCTAAGAACTATCTGGAGTCTTCTCTGTTTGGTCTTTTTCTTTTTCTTTTACTTCTTCATCTGATTCTGTCTCTTCATCATCCTTCTGGCTTGTATAAGACCTTGTTGCCTTTTTCTTGGTTCTCTTCTCTCCTTTTCTGGATGTCTGAGCTTCCATTTTTTAGGCTTTTTGACCCTTAGAAGTGGTATGGGTAGAGCTTTTGGATGATTTGGTCTAGGAGGGGGCTTACACCGGAGCACTTTCTTTTGCAATTTCTTGCCTTTCTTTCTCTGCCCTTTCCATCTTCTCTCTATTTGCATCAAGTGCCTCTTTTGAAATTCCATGCCTCTTAGCGATTTCTTCTACTTCTTTTCTCACTTTTCTTTCCATTTCTAGTTGTCTAAGCTCTACATGAATCTTTACACTTAACTTTTCAAAGGTTCTAAACCTTTCTGCCTTAGGATCCTTGGGCTGATTTAGCATGTGTTGTACATGTAATTCTACAATTTTCTCATCTACTTCATACCCCATTGGCATGATCCAAACTATCCTTGGCTCCACTACCTCCATCAAGCATTGATCAGTATCCACCATGAAGCACACTGTATATTTGTATTTTTCTACTAGAGATTGGGGAATTCTCTCTCTTGCTTGCATCACACTCTAAAAGTTTTTGAAGTAGCCCCAGAGTGCTATATTCTGTTCCTTGGCATCACCAAGCCCATGGATATAATCTCTAATTTGAATGGCTATTGGTCTATCATTCTGCCATACCCAACCACTGGATCTGGGTAGTTCATTCATGAAATAGAAGAACAGACAAAGTATCAAGCCACTGTATTTGAAAGAGCTCTTGTCTTTCTTTATCTTCTGTACATTCTCCAAAAGTTGGTTTAGAAGAAGCTCACAAAGATCATAGTCTGCATTCTATCTTAACATCTGATAAGTAGTATAAATAGTAGTTCCAGATACTAAGTTCTCCCTGCTGGAGTGATATATCTTTTAGCCAATGACCATTGATGCAAACTTGATAGCTGGATTAGTGATATCTTCAATTGTCATTTCTCTCTTATCAAATTTTGATCTGGTTGCCTCACTCACTGTCTAATTCTTAACTGATTTGAGAGTAGGTAGCCCACCAGTTGAGTGTAATCCAGTCACTGCCCTAATAGTATCTTTTGTGATTTTGAATGGTCCTAATAACCACATAAAGTTATCATGTACTCTACTCAGAACATACTGAACCCATTCATCTTCAGCAAAATAGGGGAAATCATCTATCAAAGTAATCATCTATCAACTGGTTGTGGTAGATATCAATCATCTTCGATTCCCCAAATTCTTCAATGCTCACATGAATGTATGCCCTAACATCTTCAACATGCAAACCCTATGTTGAATGCTAGAAAAGGCTCCTAAGGGATCCACTTTTAGAGATTTGTAGGGATGCTTCTTAAATTTAGGGCACGACCTATCAGAAATCTTAACAACATTCAAAGTAGCCATCTTGAAGATTCAGAGAGAGATTTCAAGAACAAAAAATACCTTTTATGCTTTTAGGGTTCATGAAATGAGCTAAAGAGATCTCCAATTGACTTCAATTATGTGGTTGATCCTTGAGAGAGATGAAGCAAAATTGTTTGTAGAGCTCTTCTTATCCTTTTTTACTAGTGCAAATGTGTAAATGACAAGCAGATGAACCTTTTTATCTTTGAGCAAAGCCTAATTCCACATTGCAATAAATGCACAACTTAAGTCATTCCGGTTGCCTTGCTCTCCTTGTTCTGAGAAAGATCTTTTCTGGATCATTGAGATATACTAAGAGTTATTCTTGGTGATTAATAACAAACTATCTTTATTTCCCCAAACATTTGATCTATCTATAGATCAAGATACCTCAAATTTGAATCATACCGAATCTAACTGTTATAATCCTATTTTTATCAGATGGGTGTTAAACCGGATCAATCTTGGAGGATTTGACTCTTTGAATCTTCTTGCGGATCTTCCATATCTTTACCAATCTTTCTTTAGATGTTTCTCTGAGAACCCTTTAATCCGCAACTTTTCTTGTGCCAATTTCAGGTACCAATTATCTGGCAGGGGAGATTTGTTTTTTTTTTCCTCCCCCTGAGCTAGAGCTCATCTTATATAGTTTTCAGAAGGAATATCAACACCAGATTCTGGTGCGGATCCATCCCCAACATTTTCTATACTTCTCTTTACCCAAATCTTGTTCATCTCCTTTTGAATTTCTTCCGCATTCACTTTTTCTTTTCCTTTGTCTTGAATTTGATTATGATGTACCAGACCCTTTTTGTCTTGATTCTTACTTCTATAGAATTTAGCAATATGACCAGATCTATTGCAATTGTAGAAAACAACATTTCATTGCATATTTGACTGATATCCTCTTGATCTACATTGGTTAGCCATATGTCCCATTCTATTGCATGTAAAGCATCTACCATTGAATGAATTATTCATTTACAAATTTCTACATTCTTGAGATTTGTGACCATACCTTTTGCAGTTAAAACACTGTCTGGAGAAAGATGAGTTATTTTGATTCATTCTTTTTCTACACTGATTTGCTTTATGACCAAAGTTATTGCAATTGTGGTAGTATCCATTGAAGGATGGATATCTTTGAGAATTTGGTTGCCCTACCAAAGGTCTTCTAGGCCTATTCCTTGGATTTCTTGATCCTAAGTTCTTCTAATCAGATTCGGAGCTCTCACCTTTCTCATACCCCAAGCCTTGCTTGTCATCTACCCTCTTTTGGATTTAAAGAAGAACTTTAAGTTGAACAAAGCTTATCTTGAATTTCTCTTTGTATTCATTTGTTGTTTGAAGATCCCTTTTAAGAGTGTCAATCTAATTCTCAAGTTGTTCTTCATTATCTCTTGCTTCTTCAAGATCAGTTTCCAGATGCTTGATTATTCTATCCATTTTGTGGTAGTCTTCTAAGTTCTCTTTGAGAGATTGTCTTAGATCATCTTCAATTTCTTGGGTGAATTTTATAATCCCTAATTCCATTTCATGTCTTAGCATAATGACTTCTTTTGATAGCTTCTCACATAACTTGTTCTTCTCTTTTAGATCTTCATCAGTGTTATTTGCTTCACTTTGATTTGCCAACTGTTGAAGTAGTTTCTTTCTCTTTTTCATAGAAATACTAAGTTTCTCTCTTAGTTCATTTATGAAATCATCATCTTGTCTGAGTCTTTCCTTCAACTCGTTGACTTCAGAGTGAGATTGCTCAGGATCATCTAGGGCAGATTGAAGTTGTTCCCTCATACCATACATATCCATTGGAATTTCTAGATCTTCCTCAAGCTGTTAGGCTCTATTTGGAGGAACTTGGCTCTGATACCAATTGTTGATAACTGAGAGGGAAGGTGAATCAGTTATCTTAATATATTCAACTTTCTGATCTTCCATAACAATTAATGTAGCATCAAATCATATAAGCAAATATAATCATGAAACAGAAACAATATTGATACACATGACACAATGATTTTGACGTGGAAAACCCTGTTAAGGGAAAAACTGTGGGGTGACTAACCCAAGATTGTATTCTCTATTAAAAGAATAAGATTGTATAAAATGGCACTTGCCAATTAGGGCTCACTGCCCGAGCATACTGCTCACAAGAGGCTCACTGTCTACAAGATACAAATAAGGTAACAAGATACTTGAACTGATGAGAAGCATCCACATATGCTAAGGTTTAGTTTCGGTTAGGCTCAATACACTGATCTACTACACTTCATTCTTCTTCTTCTTTGGTGTTGTTGTCCTGTCACATACCGGACCTGTATTACTGTTGTCACACTGCTCTTCTACTTTTCTTCGCACTACCACATATATTTCCCACACCTTCACATCCAAATCCATCTGGTATATATATCTGCACCAAGGATTTCATCCACTTTCTAGTCGGCCTCCGGAAAACTCAGAATATTTCCAAACTTTAGTCTGTCGGCTGAATCCTTGCTTACCAAGTGATGTGTATCAAAGAGATGCTTATAGAAGTAATCAATCATGTTGGTCAATCATGAATGATACCTTAATAAACTTGATCACCATCAATAACTCATCTGGATTAAGGTTTGATGCTCTGCCAGTCAGTTCTTCCTCTGTCAACTCTACCAAACAGGAACCCAACACTTAGGTGCTCATATCTCTTCACTCTTTCATCACTGGAGGTTCAATCTCTGAAATGTATCAGTCAAGGTACACATCTTGAATTCCCCAAGTTTGTACTTTACTGAGATACTTCCTCTGAGAGATCTGGACCTGACTGTCAGACCTTGCCACATGCTCTGTTCTTGCTTACTAGACCACAACACTCTTCAATCTAACTTCCGGTATAGGTACACCATGTCCTGTGGATGGGTGGGATGGACTTTGTTGCCATCAATGACAACACTCATGAAGCTACATAGTGTCTCTTGCCAACAGGTAGTGTGAAGGTTTTTTACCTAGAGTGGGAGATTTGGTTGTTTCTATTTACAAATCTTGTGTGAATATTATGTCTACATCCACTATTGCTTCTACCTCTTAGTTGGACATTGAAAAGTTCAATGGCATGGGGTAGAAATTGGGGAAGCTAAAAATGGAGCATTTGCTTGAGGAAAGAAACTAGTGCTTGTTTGTTACAAAATTGAAGAAACCCAACAATGTTTCTTAACATGAGTGGAATAGACTGGATAAAAAGGTACAAGGTACAATCCGGCTGTGTGTTGCAGATTTTGTTCTACTAAATGTTGTGAGTGAGAAGTCTACACATATCTTGTGGAAGCATCTAGGTGAGATCTACCAAGCCAAGAGTATGGTAAATAAGCTTTATTTAAAGCATAAATTATTTTCCATGAAAATGAAAGAGGGCGAATCAGTTGTAGAGTATTTAAATTCATTTAATTTGTTATTGAGTCAACTGGCATTTGTAGATGTTGAGGTGAATAAGGAAGATAAATGTAGATTGCTTCTTTGTTCTTTACTTGAATCATGGGAGAATGTTATTTTGGCTATCATGCTAACCTCAGAGATCTAAAGTTGGATGCTCTTATTTAAGTTTTTCTATTATAGAAATTGAGGAAGAAAAGTTTGGATAGTTTAGAGGATTCTCTTAGTGTCAGGGGAAGGTTTATGGAAAGAGGACCAAAAGGATATCAAAAGGGATCTAAAGACAAGTCTAAGGGTTGTTCTAAGACTCCTAGGAAAAAGAATAGAGTCAAGTGCTAGAACTACATAAAGAGAGGACATGTGTGAAAAAGGAATGCAGAAAGCCGAAGAAACAATGGGATTCCTCTACTGATAAGTCTTTGAATGCAGGTGATGAGGTTTTTCTTTCTGCATGTAATGTGGTTTCTTATGATCATTAGTTGGTTCACTCAAGATGCTCGTACTACATAATCTCACATAAAAAATGGTTTTCCACATACGAAGAGTGTGATGGAGGAAATGTGTACCTCAGGGACAACTCTACATATCTTATTATTCGACGAGGGAAGGTAATGTTGTGTTTCAATGATGGGAGAATTAAAGCCCACCTTGATGTTTTGCATGTTCCTAGATTGGCTAGAAATTTTATTTCTTTTTCAAAGTTGAATGACTTGGGAATGCATGTGACATTTGATTAGCATGGTTGTAGATTGGTGAGAGGAAACTTGGTAGTAGTGAAGGGGAAAATTTTGGGAACTCTGTTTAAGCTAAAATCCACTACTATTTGTAATGCCTCTTATGCATCTAAGGCTAATACTAAAAATACATGTATGTTGTGACACCATAGATTGAGCCACATAAGTCAATCTAGTTTAAAGATTATCTTAAATAAAAAATTTCTAGACAGTTTTTCCTATTCTGATGAGACTTTCAAATTTTGTGAACATTGTGTGTTTTGAAAATAGAATAGATCTCCATTTCCTTTAGGTAGTAATAAATTTGATGATAAATTGAAACTTATTCATTCTGATGTTTTTGGTCTAATGGATATTGAATCAATTGGAAAATCTAGATATTTTGTTTCCTTCATTGATGATGTCTCAATGTTTACTTGGATTTATTTTATGCATCACAAATCTAAAGTTTTCATTAAGTTTAAGGAATTTAAATCTTGATTTCAAAATCAATCAGATTATAAGATAAAGGTTTTGAGATATGACAATTGAGGGGAATATTGTTCTAAGGAATTTGATGAATTCTGTAAGCATGCAGGCATTGTTAGACAATAGACTACTCCATATTATCCATAATAGAATGAAGTCACATAAAAGAAGAATTGGAAAATAATGGAAATATCCAGAAGTATGTTAAGTGAATCACAGTTGAACAAATGCTTTTGGGTTGAAGTTGTGTGTACTGTAAACTAGTTGGTTAATAGATCTTCGTGTAAGGCTCTTTCTTCAACTCCTTATGAAATGTGGATAGGAAAGAAACCTTTTGTTTCACATTTAAGGTTATTCGGTTGTGAGGCTTATGTTCATGTGCCTAAATAAAAACAAACTAAGTTGAATCCAAAAGTTGAGAAGTGTATTTTCATTAGATACGGTGATAATGTCAAAGGTTATGAGCTTTGGAATCCACTAACTCAAAAGATTGTCTATTCTAGAGATGTTATTTTTAGGGAACATAGTGTTATTTCAAAACTTGAACAACCAAAGAAAAAGAAGAAAAGGTGAGTGCATTTTGAATTAGAGCATGAAGTTGCACATCAAGTAGAACAAAATGATGGATTGGGGGGTGAAGGAGGAGAAGAAGACTCGAGTGAAATTTTTGATGAGGAAAAATCTGTTGTGATAGAAGAAGTTGGTACATATGAGGATGTAAAATAACCTAAAGAATCTTTTACTCCACTTCTAAGAAGATCCACAAGACAACAAAACCTATTTGACAAGTATAGCCCTCTATATTTCTATTATGTATTTACTTTATTGAGTACTGATGATGGACCTAGATCCTACAGGGAAGCTATTCATGCAGATGATAGTGAGTCCTAGAAGTAAGCCATGCAAGAGGAGATGATGGCTTTAGACTCTTGCAACACATGGGATTTTGTTTGTTTTCCCAAAGGAAGAAAGGCCATAGGTTGTAAGTGGGTCTTCAAGAAGAAGTTTGGAGAAGACAGTTCATTGGAGAAGTACAAGGCTAGAGTAGTAGCCCAAGGGTTACTCCCAGAGAGAGGAAGTTGATTTTAGTGAAATTTTCTCCTATTGCTAAATTACCTTCCATTAGATTTCTTTTATCTATTGCTACAACATATGATTTTGAGGTTGAGCAAATGGATGTTAAGACTACACTTCTGCATGGAGATCATGAGGAAGAAATTTACATGCAACAACCTACAGGATTTGAGGTAAAAGGGAAATAACATTGGGTTTATAGACTAAAGAGGTCTCTTCATGGTTTGAAACAATCCCCCAGAATGTGGTACCAAAAATTTGATTCATTTGTATTGAAATTGGGTTTTGTTAGAAGTGAGGAGGATCATTGTGTTTACATTCATTATATTGATGATTCTATTCTGATCATTACATTGTATATTGATGACATGTTATTTTTTAGCAATACTAAGCGTATGATTAGTGAGTTGAAAGCCCAACTTTGAGGTGCATGTGAAATGAAGGATCTTGGATTTGCCAGGTATATTTTGGGGATGGAAATCAAAATGGATAGAGGTAACAAAAATACATGGTTATCAAAAAGTAATTATGTGAGTACCATTTTGTAGAGATTTAGTATGCATGACTGTAGCCTAGTTACAATTACTTTACCCATTGGTATTAAGCTTTCAGTAGATATGTGTCCAAAGAATGAGGATGATTTAGAGGATATGTCTAATGTGCCTTATGCTAGTGTTGTAAGGAGTTTGATGTTTGCAATGGTTTACACTAGAGCAGATATTGCCTAAGCAATGGGATTTTTGAGTAGATTTATGTCTAATCCTAGTAGATAGCATTGGAATTATGCAAAGAGGGTGTTTAGATATCTAGTAGATACTCCTGATTAATATTTGGTTTATTCTGGTACTAACATTGGTGACAAAAAATTGGACATACAGGGATTTGTTGATGTAGATTGGGTAGGTGAAGTTTAGATAGTTGAAGGTCCACTAGTGGCAATGTGTTTACTTTGATTGGTGGAGCAGTGAGTTGGATGAGCCAAAGGTAGCCCACGATTGCTTTTTCCACCACTGAAGCAGAGGATATGACTACTACCCATGTCTCTAAGGAGACAGTTTGGTTGAGGATATTGTGTACATGTATTGGTTTTGATTGCAAGATCATTTAGATTGGTTGTGATAGCCAGAGTGCTATATGTTTGGCCAAGACTCCTATTTATCATGCTCAAACTAAGCATGTTGATGTATAGTATCACTTTTCTCAAGAGATGGTTGCAAATGGATAGATTGAGTTGAAGAAGGTAGACACTCAAGAGAATGTTGTAGATGCTTTGAACAAGCCTATGAGCATAGAGAAATTTGTCTGGTGCAGAGAGGCCATGGGCCTTGTTTCTAGTGCCTAATTATTTTATTGTTTTCCTATGGGTATTGACAATGTATGATGTCAAGTGGGAGAATATTAGGATTAAGGTGCCATTAACCTTGTAAATCCTATGTAATTTATTATTCCTATTATTGTTTGTAAATTAGCCATAAGATGAAAGGTTTCACCAGCAATGATCTTGTTTCAACTACATGTTTATATCCGATGCTTGAGGCTAATTCATCCATGATAGGGGTTACAGGGGGGTTACCCCCCTATGAGGGGTCTAGGGGATCATCCCCCTAGTTGGGGGTTCCAAGGGCCATGTACCTCGGTAGGAGTTTAGGGGCAGCACCCCTAAAACCATATTTTATTTATATTTTATCATTATAAATTTTGATCGTTCGTCATTAGGTCATAGATCTGACGGTAGATATTATGTCAATTTTCTTGACCTAGAAGGAAACCCCCTTTAATAAGGATATTTGTACTATTTTTTTAGTAGAGTTGAGAGTAATAGGGGTTGGTGGATTGAAGATTGAAGAAGAAGAGAAAGTGAATGTATTATAATCTCATATTTGAAGATAATACAATGTGGAGCCTCTTTTCTTGGTGGAGTTTTTTAGCCAAAAGGGTTTTCTCCATATTACATACTATGTTATGTGTTCAGTTCTTAATGCATGTTATTTCTTTGTAGTAGGTTTTATTTCTGTTGCAATCTCCATTGATTCTACATTATTTAGAGGATATTAATAAGGTTTGAATTAGATTTTTGTTGTGTGGTTTGCACCTTCATTTCTAACATATTGTATCTTGTCAATACTTCCCTTATCTTTTTATACTGTATATTTCTAATATTTCTTCTAATACTTCTTCTATCTTCTATATGTTATATCCTCCCAATATTATTTTCAATACTTCCTTTGTCTTTTCTTTTATGTATCTTATCAATGCTTTCTTTGTTTTTAATATTGTATCCTTCTAGTATTATTTCTAATAATTTTCTTGTATTCCTTGTATTCTATCTCTTTTAGTCCCATTAGCTAATTTTAGTATGTAGTGTACATTAATATATACATTAAAATTAAATTAAATACTTCGCTACTAAAATGAACTCCTTAGGAGATTTTAATACAAAAATTAAATTGAAATATCATATGAGTTGAGACAATTCAAGAAAGGCCTTATTTGTAAGTAGAATAATGAATAAACGTTCTTCTTAGGCATTCTATTGAGAAAAGTACTCCTTACAATAGGATGCGACGGTCCAAATTAATTGGTTTCCATTTCCTTCTCACTACTTTAACTCCGATTAAAATCACTTGGGTTCATTTAGAAGGGATTTGAGTGTATGAAGCCCTTTCTTTAGTGGGTTAGTGATGGTTTCAAGATTGTTTTATCCTTCAATAGCCATCCTATTTGGTGGTCTTTGATCATTAATTATTTTAGCCTGACTTTCTTTGAGAATGGAGGGATCAAAGCTTTGTAAGTTTTACACAAAGACATTTACACCATATAAGGGATCTTATCTCTATAATGTCATAAATCATATACAATCATGTGTAGGCACAATTTCACTATGTTTAGCTCCTCCCTTTTGGTAATCTCAAGCCTAGTCCTTTTTAGATCCACCCTTAAAACCCTCTTTTTACCCTTGTTTATAGAATAAGTCATGGTTTGGATTAAAGTTATGTCATGATGTCGAAGGATAAATGAAGATTCAGAGTTAGCCTCACATTTAAAGCAAATTTGGGACTTGAAATGACCCCCAACCCAGCGCCCAAGCACCCTAGTCCCTTCCATGGCTTGAGGGATAATTTTAAGTTACAAGTTTTCCTTAATGTTGCTTAGGCTGACCCTAAATCTAAATTTGATTTTGAGTGCATTATGTGAGCATTTTGATTTGAATTACTCTCTTTATATAACCCTTGTATAAAGGTAAGTGAATGAAATCATTTTAAATGAAGATTTTAAGAAGCACTCTTGATGTGAACAAGCTCTATGTTGTTATTGCTTTCTATGCTATTGTTTATTGCATGTTTCGATCAAGTGGAGATTTCATTTGCTCTTGGAAAGATTCGAATGAAGGCTAGGACATGAGATCTTGAGTCTATCTCATGAGCTCCTAGGTTGAACACTTTGCATGATTGGTAGAAGGGTTGGAACCACCAACTTGAGTTTGGATTGAGTACCATCCATGGGTATGGTTGTATCATCTTCTTATTCTGCAAACCTTCCATGAGTCTTGATCCTTGAGCTAAAGTTGTTGGATCCCTTGAGTGGATCATTATTTACATCATCCCTCTCTATTTACTTGAGTCATATAGGGCTAGGGTTAGATATTGTTTGGTTAGATCTTGCATGTTACTACTCACACATAGGTTTTATGAGTACACACAACATCTGGATTTAATGTTGGCTATCTATGAGGTAGGAATACCAAAATAGGGGCTTGGCTGAGGAAAGCTCCTATATAGCCACAACACTTTTCCTCTTTTTCTTGTGCGTAGATTTGATGAACAAGTTTTGGAAGGTGACAAGCAGGAAGACTAAAGAACTTGCAAGTATAGGCCCAACAAATCTAAAAGTTTTTGGAAACTCTAAAGGGGGTCTAGGACACCTGAACACCCTAGTCCTATGATTGTCTATCATCTGGTCCAGGTTCTGAATAGTTTTCTTACCTCTGTTGTTACATTTTCTGCTCTAGTTTTAGGTCTGATAGTCGTCTGTAAATTGATTTGGCTTAATTTAAGGTTTTGGATCGTATGCCCTAGCTAGATTGGTTGGAGTTGGTTTAACACTCATCTATACAACAAAGAGGTAGAACCCATGTAGCTTAAGCTCTCCCTCAAGGGTAGAATCTAAGATTAGTTTGTGTCTCAATATTTTGTAGAAGAGGGTTTTGACCTAGTTTGACTCCTAAGGCTAGATCTCCCTTTTCTACATCATATTTTGGTGAGCTTGACATCTCTTACACCTTTTGCTTCCTTCTTTATTTATAAAAAAGGTTTATCTGATATTATAAATATTATCTTGTTATTGTTAGGGTTTCATTTTATGACAACTCTAGCTTGGAAATTGATAGAGATTAAGCATATTGTATCTTTCTATTGGATTACATAATTAAAGTATTTTTTTATAATTTATATATTTCATATTGAGCATGAGGAGACTTCTTTTCATTCCTTGTTCTTTGGTTTTATTGCTATAAAGTTTAAAACAAGGAGATTCAATTATGTCAGATTACTTTATTCAAGACTTTAATGCATTTGATGAGTCATTTAGTAGTAATGATTTTGATATGTTTTTGATATTAATAAGTTGCAAACCAAGGTGCATGTCCCTTAAACAAAAACCCAAAGGGTAGCAAAATAGGCAATAGGCCACCAATAGTGCTAAAAAGTAGACTAACAGTAGAAGTACATAATAGTATTAGCAGAAAACAAAAGCCAGGAAACTAAACATAACAGAAGCCTAATTAATTAGTTCTTTCTAGTCATCATTCAGGAAATTCAGCAGCTCCTCCTTGCTCGCTTTTGTCGCCTCCTTATCAACATGTTGCTCCACCTGCAGAGTAGTGAAAGTGGTGTTTGCCCTATGCATGACCTACAAGCAAACTCTAGTCAACACCTTGAATTTAGCCTCCATTTCCCCAAGCCATGACTTGACCTCCCCCAGTTCCTACATAATCTAAATGTTAGAGTTATCTCCTCTAGCACTTTCCACCTCCTTTTTAGAACTCTCAAGAATCTCCACCTTATCTTTCTCAGTGTCATAAACCAAATTGTTCATGGAGTCCAAATGGCTGGCTCCCTCTTGAGTTTGAACAGGGGTATTTTTTACCACCTTAATCTGCATTTCCTTCTGCAACTCCTCCCAGTCATAAGTTGAGGAGTAATCAACAATTTTGAAAATAGGGGGCTTACTCCTTGATGTAGAGGCACTTGGATAAAAGAGGATAGAACAAGTTGACAAGGTTTTCACTACACCCAAAAACCCAATTCCAAAGATCAGTTTGTAAAAGTAGGAATAGTAGTTAGCAACTTTAAATTCTTCATGGAAAGGTTGATTAGACATGTATTGGAATCCATTCCAATCATTAGCAAAGGCAGGTCAAACTCAGAACTACTACTTCCTTCAAAAACCCAAGATATCCCTTGTAGCCATAAAAAAGAGAACAGTCCTCAATAGATTTTGTTGTAGACCTTCAAATATAGAACTTGGACAATCAAAAGATACCCATTTTGACTCCCTATCACATATCCAAAACTGGGTATAGGTTGTTTTGGTCAGTATACTCCAACCTATAACTCCTCTCAATGACCTAAAGCCCCAATTAGGCCAAAAATACAAAGAGACCCCTCAAAAATTCATGCACAGAACCTAACCAATGATCTAAGCACTTAGAACACATGTCAAAACTATGGATTTTGTGGGTTTTATACTCCAACAATCAGTTGTTCCCCAAAATGTCTCTATGGTTCCTCAATTTGGCTTAATACATGGTCATATTAAGCCTCCTCTGGCAAATCTTGCAACTACCAACTCTCTCTCCCCTGCAAACATCCAAAACACTTAAAATGAAAATGAACACACCCATCCCACTGGTCTTATGGCCTTGAAATATAGCGGGATGGTCAATTTCTCATCGCTTGAAGCAGACCCTAGTTTAGGTTTTAATAGGACTATTTTGAAAGAAAACCTTATATCTCTCTATAATGCAAATGTCAAGACTCCTAAACCACTTCAAATGATAGACAACTCCATTATTCAACAAGTTAGATCATGAATATTTGCACACAGTATGGTACCTGAGGAATGTATGTCCTGTAGCAACGTTTTCTTCAGGAAAATAGAGTTCTCTTAATGAGCAGTCTCAGAAATAAGGCTATAAAATTTTTATTAGTGAATGTCAAGACACAAAAATGGAATTGATTTAAATCTAAGCCTTCACCCTACTCATCCTATACATTTGGGGCTCATGACTATTTTGTACAGGTGAATAGTATAGACTGTTTTTTCAGAAAATGTAGAAAAATGAAAAAAATAGCAGAGAATTGGTATTTTGTTACTTTTAAACTTCTTGCACCACATACAATGATCTTGTTCAAGGTGATTTAAACTTGCACACACCTTTACAAACTCCTTGGAGGCAGTTAGGTTGATGGGGAGATCAATAACCACTTCTTTCACGATCAAAATTCCTTGTGCAGTTTGAAACTTCAACTAATTACCAATTTTTTGCATAGGCATCGGTGGTTATGAGTCTTCAAACACCTTTACAATTTAATTAGGACTTGAATTAGGCACTAGACTCTTTCACTTTGTCCTATATGCCTGAACAAGCCTTACAACATGAAGTTTTCTATGACTACCCCTTATGACTTTATGATTGCCTCCTATACAATGTGTGATTGCACGAGTGCCTATTACAACATGGCATTATGATCCTTATTACAACATGAGAAAATGGTCCTCAGGACCTTATGGAATCAACAAAACAAAATGAACAACAAAAACAAGACATGAGTCTTTTGGTCTCCTTAGTGCTCCTGCACCATACTCCACAGGTGGAAAGAGAACTCAAGTCTCTTGAGGAAGTAGATCAGCAATTGTGACACCATGCTTCAAGATGTCTTCTTCACTCATCTAAGTGGCATCTTCAATGGGTAAGCCACTCCATTTGAAAAGGAATTGTTTGTATGTCTTCTTTCTAGTCTTCTTCAAGACCTTGGTGTCAAGAATGCATTCCAACTTCAATGTTTGATTGGGTGGAAGACCCTTAACCCATTCTTCATCTCTTGCTGCTGTCAAATCTGCCTTTGAATCTACATTATGATCAGGTTTGAAAGGGAACAAGTCTGAAACATTAAAGATAGGGGATATGGCCAAGCCTTGAGGAAGTTCAATCTAATAGGCATTGGGCCCAAATTTGTCCACAATCCGGTATGGTCCTATCTTCTTCATGAGGAGTTTGGTTGGCTGCCCCTTTGGAAGTCTCTCCTTCTTCAAATGTGCCATGACCAAATCCCCAACCTTGTATTGTACATCTCTCCTTCTCTCATTGGATTTCTCCTTGTACTTGTCATTGTTTCTTTGAAGAGTTTCTCTTACAGTATCATGGATGTCCTTCATGGCCAATGCAAAGTCCTCACCTTGAGCACTTTTCCTCTCCAATCCATGGAGATCTCTTAATTCAAGAATACCTCTTGGGTGAACACCATAAACAATCTCAAATGGACTCCTTCCTGTGCTTCTATTGGTGGAATCGTTGTAAGCAAACTCAGCTTAAGGGATGATCATATCCCATGCCTCTCCATGTTGTTTGGTAAGACACCTAAGAAGATTTCCCAAAGACCTATTCACCACCTCAGTTTGGCCATCAGTTTGAGGGTGATAGGCTGAAGTGAATGACAATTGAGTACCAAAATTCTTCCACAAAGTACGCCAAAAGTGGCCTACAAACTTTGGATCCCTGTCAGTCACAATGTTAAGAGGCAAACCATGGATTCTAACAATTTCTTTGAAGAACAAACCAACAATGTGTGAAGCATCATTAGTGCATTTACATGGCAAGAAATGAGCCATCTTACTAAATCTATCCACCACAACAAATATACTATCAAAGCCTCTTTGAGTCCTAGGAAGACCCAAGACAAAATCCATGCTAATACTTTCCCATGGCCTATTAGGAATAGGAAGTGGCTGATATAGACCAGCATTAGATTAAGTACCCTTTGCCCTTTGACAAATACTACAACATTCAACAAATTTTCTGATATCTGATTGCATTTTAGGCCAAAAATAAAACCTCTTCACTTAATCCAATGTTTTATCCAGCCCAAAGTGCCCTTCTAGTCCACCACAATGTTTTTCCTTTATGATGTTCTCCCTCATGGAACACCTAGGAACACATAGTTGGCTGCCTTTAAACAACAACCCCTGCTACAACAAAAACTCAAAAAAATCAGAATGATAAGAGTCTAAAAATTGTGAACAAACTTCATATACCTCCTTGAAATCTTCATCATCCTAATACATATTTTTGAGAGCATCAACCCCTACACTTTGCAACTGAATTTCTTGAACCATACACACCCTTCTACTCAATGTATCTACCACTTTGTTGACCTACCCCTTCTTGTGTTTGATTGAAAAAGTATATTCTTGGAGTTGTTCAACCCATTTCATATGCCTATGGTTGAGTTTCTCCTGTGAATTCAGAAAACTAAGTGCATGGTTGTTAGTATAAACAATAAATTTTTTAGGCAAAAGATACTACCTCCATTTTTTCAAAGCTTGTACCATTGCATACAATTCAAAGTCATAAGTAGAGTACTTTCTCTTAGCATCATTCAATTTTTTAGTAAAGAAAGCAATAGGCCTTCCTTCTTGACTTAGGACAGCCCCTATAGCAAGGTTACTAGCATCACATTCTACCACACACAACTTCTTAAATTTGAGCAAAACAAGAATGGGTTATTGTGCTGCCTTTTGTTTCAAAATTTCAAAAGAATCATTGGTTGCCTTTGTCCAAAAAACTTACATTTCTTCCCTCCTTTGATGGTATCCAAAATTGGTGCACACATATGACTAAAACCCCTTATGAACTTCCTATAAAATGTTGCCAAACCATGACAACTTTTCACATCACCTACTATTTTTGGAGTTGGCCATGACAAAATGGCTTCTACCTTTGCTGGATCCATCTTCAAACTACCTTGGGAAATGACATAACCAAGATAGGTGAGTTCTTCCTTCATGAAGACACTCTTTTCCCTATTGATCATCAATTGTTCATCATGTAACTTCTTCAAAACCTGATCCAAATGTTGCAAATGCTCTTCCTTAGTCTTGCTGAAAACAAGAATGTCATCCAAGTATACCACAACAAATTTTCCAATGAAATCCTTCAACACTTCATTCATGAGACACATAAAAGTACTTGGGGCAGTAGATAGACCAAGTGGCATCACCAACCACTCATAAAGACCCTCATTTGTTTTGAATGTTGTCTTCCATTCATCCCCTTACTTTATCCTAATTTGATGATACCCACTCTTAAGGTCAATCTTAGAAAAATATCTAGCCCCTCCCAAACAGTCCATTAGGTCCTCAATTCTTGGCATAGGGAACCTATATCTTATGGTAATCTTTTTAATGGCTCTAGAATCCATACACAACCTCCATTTACCATCCTTTTTAGGGGCTAGGACTATTGGGACAGCACATGGGCTAAGGCACTTTCTTACCACTCCCTTATCCAATAATTCTTGCACTTGCTTGGCAATCTCTTCATTTTGAGAAGGTGTCATCTTGTAGGCTACTTTGTTTGGCAAAGTAGATCCCAATATGAAGTCAATTTGATGGCTTATGTCCCTAATAGGTGGCAACTCATTAGGCATTTCTTCTACCATAATCCCCTTTTACCTTTCTAACAATTATTGCACCTCCTTAGGAACCTCTTCTTTACTAGGATCATGTAAACTAGGACTGTTTTTAGGCTTCAAAATCAGAGCATACCCTTAGGTTCCTTCCTCCTTAAGGGTGTCTAGAAACTCTTTACCACTCACAATAATGACACTTTCCCAACACTCTTATCTACATTCTCATCAGGCAATGGACCTATTCTATACTTTCTACCATTCTTGGTTATAATGAAAGAATTATTTTTACCATCATGTTGTGATTGAACATCATATTGCCATGGATGTCCTAATAGCAAATGACAAGCATCCATGGGAATTATATCACACAAAATCTTGTCCTTATATTCTCCTATCTCAAATTCTACCCATGATTGTTCATCTACCAAAATTTGTTGCCCCTTATTCAACCTGATACTTTATAAGGACTAACATGAGGAAGTCTTTTCAATTTGAACTTGTCTACCATTTCAATGGAAACCAAATTTTCAATTGAGCCTGAATCAACAATTACCTTACAAATCTTACCATAGGCCTTGCATGTTGTCTTGAATAATGTCTTCCTTTGGAGGGGTTCTTGTGTTTGAGGCACCTTCAACATGGTTCTTCTCATCATCAAACTTTCTCCTTCATGGACTAGGGCTGCACTTCCAATTGGTGAGTTAACACTTTGGCAATCTTCCTCTTTGATCAATTGGTTCCTTCTCTCTCCTCCATGAGAGCTTGAGGCTTTCTTTTCAGGAAATTTAAAGGTTGGATGTCCCACTTGGTTGCAATTGTAGCACCTTCCTTTGAAGACATTAGGACCTCTTCCTGGTCCACCAAATCTATGCCTTCCATTGGGCCTCCTTCCTCTACATCCTCCTCTAGAACCTGATTCTCCACTTTGCTCTTGGGAATTGGATTCCCCTTGACTTCTTTGGGACTGATTTCTGCCTCCAAAACTGCCCCTACCTCTGAAATTTCTACCACCTCTTCCTCTATTTTGCTACTCACCTTTCCTCTTCAACTTCTCTTCAGCCCTTAATGCCACTTGAAAGTATTTTTCCATGGTTTCAGGGGTTAATAAACTAATTTCATCTTGAATATTAAACCTCAAACCATTTAGATACCTTGCCACTTTACCTTTTTCATCCTCCATGTACCCACAACAAAGAGAGATCTTGTGGAACTCCTCGGTGTAAGTGGCCACATCCAAATCTCTTTGCTTGAGATTTTGCATCTTCTTGTAGATTTGCACCTCATAGTCTGATGGAAGGAATTGGGACTTGATGCTCTCCAACATTCTGCTCCATGAAGAGATCATACTCTTCCCATTCTTTACCCTCTCACCTTGGGTGTAATTCCACCATGTAAGGGCAGCACCTTTGAGTTTAGTTTTTGCAAACTTCACCCTCTTGTTCTCAGGAACTTCTTTGTATTCAAAGTAGTCATTTAGGGCCTTAATCCACTCCATGACTTCATCAACATTCATCTTTCCATTGAACATGGGAATCTCCATTCGAGCCTCTGAAGAATCCTTGCCAATTTCTTTGATGGCTTCAAGGAAATGATTTTGATCTACAGGTACCTCTACCTCTTCTTGATCTTCTTCTTCCTCCTCTTTTTCTTCCTCTTCATCATATCCTTCATCTATCCTCTTCCTATCCTCAATGCCTTCAACTCTTCTTGGAGTGCTTCCTTAAATCCAATTTTGATCTTTTCTTCCATCTCCGTGAACTTCTTAACCACTTTAGTGGTCATCCCCTTTGGAGGCATATTGCTAGCCTCTCCTTCACTCTCTTCTTCTGACATATAATAGGCCTTACACAACCAACAATAGAACCTTGTATCATTCTGATACCACTATGATGTAGAGGCACTTGGATAGAAGAGGATAGAACAAGTTGACAAGGTTTTCACTACACCCAAAAACCCAATTCCAAAGATCTATTTGCAAAAGTGGGAACAATAGTTAGGGACTCTGAATTCTTCATGGAAAGGTTGATTAGACATGTATTGGAACCCATTCCAATCATTGGCAAAGGCAAGTTAAACTTAGAACTAGTACTTCCTTCACAAACCCAAGATATCCCTTATAGCCCTAAAAAAGAGAACAATCCTCAATAACTTTTGTTGCAGACCTTCAAATACAAAACTGGACAATCAGGAGATACCCATTTGGACTCCCTATCACATATCCAAAACTAGGTACAGGTTGTTTTGGATGGTATACTCCAACCTATAACTCCACTCAATAACCTAAAGCCTCAATTAGGCCAAAAATACAAAGAGACCCCTCTAAAATTCATGCACAGAACCCAACCAATGATCTGAGCACTTAGAACACATGTCAAAACTATGGATTTTGTGGGTTTTATACTCCTACAAATAGTTGTTCGCCAAAATGTCTCTATGGTTCCTCAATTTGGCTTAATACATGGTCACATTAAGCCTCCTCTAGCAAATCTTGCAACTACCTGTTGCAAGTATGGGCATAACTAGTGTTGTCATTGATGTCAACATACTCCTATTGAATTGATGATAAGGACTGGATGAGCTGTGTGCTGAGGATATTGTGAAAATTAGTGAAGATAGTGAGCTAAAGATCCTAGATAAGATAAAGATCAGAGGATGTGCTACAAAGGGTTTGTAGATATATGTCTTAAGATGATCTAGTAAAGATTTCAGAGGTCCGCATGAAGATCTGAAGAAGTTGTGGCTGCTTAAGTAAAACTAGTTCTGGCAGATGTTCAGAGGTGATAGAGTGACACAGATAGGTCCGGTGAGATCTGGAAATGAAATATCTTGTTCTGAAGATTTGGTGAAGTGTTCAGGAAGTCAATGTGAATTGACAACTCAATTGGTTCATGGTCTGGAGGTCCGCAAGCATCTATTCCATTGTGACAGTGATGACAGACTGTGTTCTTGAGGTTTTGGATGAAGGAGATAAGAATTTCAGTAACAGATGTAGTGTGGATGTTCTTGGTGATTCATGCAAGCTTGTGGAGTTCTTTGGATCATGTCCAGTTCATGTTGGTGGTCGGCATTGGAGTTTGAGCTTGCAATTGAAGAATTACTTCCAGATGATGGTGTTTTTGCTAAGTCTGGCTGACCAGATGAGTTACACATCCTGCGGATGATCTTGAAGATGTTATGTGAAGATTGGTGTGTTCCTAGAAGAAGATTAAAGTCTCAAATTTGTGTGGCCGACAGTGTGTTGATCCACATGAAATCTTTTGTGATTAGTCACGATGTATTTATGTATTTACTTTGTAATGTTTGCTGACTTAGATGATCATTCCTAAGTCGATGTCTTCTATAAATAAGGAATTGTAAAATTATTTCAAAGTGATCTTAAAAAGATGAGAGTGTGGTAGAGAGGAGAGGAGTGAAAGGCAGAGCATAAGTATTGGGCTTAAATGGAACTGACTCAAGCATGGTGAAGATGTTATTCTTCAGTTCAAGTATGTAATACTTATTATTCTGTAGATAATGTCTCTCCTGTAGGCAATGAGCCTCTTGTGAGCAGTGTGCTCAGGTAGTGAGCCCTAATTGGCATGTGCCATTTTGTTCCTTCTATTCTTCTAACAGAGAATACAATCTTGTGTTAGTCACCCCATGGTTTTTCCCTTAACTATGTTTTCCATGTCAAAATCTTGGTGTCTTATGTGTTAATGTGTTCCTACTCTTGATTTAAATGCATTATGGTTCAATGAATGACTTATTGATATGCTACTGAATTACAAAGTGGATTTAAGTGTTTAATTGGAAGAAAGTTTTGGACAACTGATTCACCCCCCTCTTAGTTGTCTATCCTAAATCTAACACTACCAACTCTCTCTCCCCTGAAAACATTCAAAACACTTAAAATTCAAATGAACACACCCATCCCATTGGTCTTATGGCCTTGAAAGATAGTGGGATGGTTAATTTCCTATCGCTTGAAGCAAACCCTAGTTTAGGTTTTAATAGGACCATTTTGAAAGAAAACCTTATATCTCCCTACAATGCAAATGTCAAGACTCCTAAACCACTTCAAATGATAGACAACTCCATTATTCAACAAGTTAGATCATGAATATTTGCAGACAGTATGGTACCTGAGGAATGTACGGCCTGTAGCAGCATTTTCTTCAAGAAAACAAAGTTCTCTTAATGAGCAGTCTTAGAAATAAGGCTATAAAAAACTTCTTAGTGAATGTCAAGACATAAAAATGGACTTGATTGAAATCTAATCATTCACCCTACTCATCCCACACATTTGGGGCTCATGATTGTTCTGTATAGGTGAATAGTATAGACTGTTTCTTCATAAAATATAGAAAAAAGGAAAAAACAATAGAGAATTGGTATTTTATTGCTTTCAAACTCCTTGCACCACATAAAATGATCTTGTTCAAGGTGATCTAAACTTGCACACACCTTGACAAACTCCTTGGAGGCAGTTGGGTTGATGGGGAGATCCATAACCACTTCTTCCACTATTGAATTCCTTGTGCAGTTTGAAACTTCAACTAATTACCAGTTTTTTGCATAGGCATCAGTGATTATGAGTCTTCAAACACCTTTACAATGTAATTAGGCCTTGGATTAGGCACTAGACTCTTTGAATCTGTCCTATATGCCTAAACAAAGATTACAACATGAAGTTTTATATGACTGCCCCTTATGACTTTATGACTACCTCCTATACAATGTGTGATTGCATGAGTGCCTATTACAACATGGCATCATGATCCTTATTACAACATGAGAAAATGGTCTTCAAGACCTTATGGAATCAATAAAACAAAATGAACAACAAAAATAAGACATGAGTCTTTTTGTCTCCTTGGTGCTCCCGCACCACTCCCCACCAACATGGATGACCTACGTATGACGGTTCAACAGGGTGAAGTGATAATGATAATAACATCTATATTGGCCCTCTAAAGTAATTGGATTAAAAATAGACATGATCCTAGGGTTTTACCAGACTATCATGATCAAAACCTCCTTGAAGCCTGACAGGTTGCTCACTACCATGGAAGAAATTCTTTAGCCTCTCCAAGTCCTACACCTTTGTTTGTTTTTGTAGTCTCTTCCCTTCACATTTAAGGCCCATGGTCTTAGCAATAGATTCCTTTGAGATCTCAAACTGCACTGTGCCAACTCAGACTCTTCAATCCTCATCCCATGACATGGCAAATTGAACAGGCAAATTCTCATGAAACCCATTGAAAATTTCAAGAAATGATATTATCTCAGCTTCATAACATATACTCCAGACATGAGAGTCCACTTTGAACTCTGCACATGATGTTGGCTCAATTCTAATCTTCTCACCTCCCATGGCTTTGAGCATACAGACCTAGGAAATGCAAATGCAGAACTTAGGCAAATGTAGGATGTCCGTAAACAATATAGAAATAGTTTGTTGATCATAATAATCATTGCATTAGAGAAAACTCAAATTCCCAGGATTTTCCTTCATTTCCTAGTTTAAGTTCAAGCAATAATTTCCTTCATTGTGAGGATCGTGTGATCTTTCAAAGGCTAGAGAGGCAATTAGGGTATAATAAAATTTCATGTGCCAACAAGGCAATGCTAGGAGGGTTTCGCTGAGTTGGTGAATCACCACATGGAACCCTTTAAACCAATTCAATTTGTCATACCTAGTCATCATCAAGATGACATCATCTTTCCTCTACCACCCCACACAATGAGGATAAAACAAGCATGCTTGATTTAACAAGAAGAGGAAATAGATAATAGCCATAAGGAATTAAACATTAGTCTCACATTGGATATTGTTTCTTATGTTGGGAGGGAGGTTAGAAACTGTTGGCAAGAGACACTATATGGATTCATGGTTGTTGTCATTGATGGCAACAAAGGTCATCCCACATATCCGCAAGTCATGGTGTGTCCCTACCGGAAGTTAGAATAAAGATTGTTGTGGTCCGGTGAACAAGAACAGAGCATGTGGCAAGGTCCGACAGATTGGTCTGGATCTCTCAGAGGAAGTGTCTTGGTGTAGTGCGGATTTGGGGAAGTCAAGAGGACTACCTTGAGTGGTATATTCCAAGGATTTAGCCTCCGGTGATGGACAAGGAAAAATATATGAATAGTTGAGTACCGGATTCCTGAGAGACAGTGAAAACAGAGGAAGAACTGACTGACATAGTATCAGACTACTTTCCGGATGTGTTACTGTTGATGATAAAGGTTGTGAAGGCATGAATCATGTTTGGCTGACATGATTAATGATATCTACAAGTATATGCTTGATCCGCATTGCTTGGTGAGCAAAAATTCAGCCGACAGAACAGAGTTTGTAAGAAACTAGACTGTTCCGGATGCCGACTAGAAAGGTGATGAAATTACTTGTGCGGATATATATAGGGGATGGATTTAGTTGTGAAGTGTGTTAAGGTATTAAGATATATGTGAATAAGTGCAGAACAGAGCAGAAGTAGCAAGAAAGATCCGGTATGTGAAAGGATAGCAGAATAAAGAACAGAGGAAAGATGAAGTGCAGCAGATCAGTGTACTGAGCCTAACTGGAACTGAACTCCAACATATACAGATGCTTCCAATCAGTTCAAGACTGTGATTCTTATCACTTTGTAGACAGTGTGTCTCCTTGTAGGCAGTGGGCCTCTTGTGTGCAGTGTGCTCGGGCAGTGAGCCCTAATTGGCAAGTGCCATTTTTGTAATTTCCTATTCTTCTAACAGAGAATAATTTTTGGGTTAATCACCCCGTGGTTTTCTCCCTTAACAGGGTTTCCACGTCAAAAATACTGTGTCATGTGTTTCTTATTTCATGGTAATGTTTTTGTGTTTGATTCAATGCTGCATTAATTAATAAGAAAGTTCAAAAAGGGAAATAATTAGGATAACTGATTCACCCCCCCTCTCAGTTATCAACAGAAACACCCCTCCAACATCTAATAGAGAAAAGGTTAATCTCTATATTTTCCATGAGGTCCACAATTTGATTTCCTTCCCTATAGATATAGATGATTTCAACCCCTTCAAAACTTAAGATCAAAGATTTAATATCCTAGATAATGTCTTCAAGTTGCCATCTAACTCTTGCTCTACCTTTGACAACATCGATGATAACTTTAGACTCTCCTTCCACCACAAGGTTCTTGATTCCCATCACTAGGGTAAACTTGAGGCCCCAGAGGAGAGCCATAGCCTTAGCAACATTGTTGGTGTTCTACCTAAGACCACCAACATAAGCCGCCAGGAGAGCACCATTGTCAGCTCTGAGAATTCCACCTCCACTAGCAGTCCCAGGATTACCTTTGGTATCTCCATCAAAGTTGGGCTTGGACCAACCAAGAGGTAGGGAGAACACTTGGTGTTGGCATGAGTACGTATTTTTGAATCATCCATTTTATAGATACTACCTATTATATTCCACTATTTTATAATCTTAGCTTCAAGGTTGGTGGGTTTCTATTCAATAACTTTCAGAGTACTATTAGAGATGTTTTCCTACAAAATCTTAGCAATTATCCAAACAACCTCCTTAGGACATTTGTATTTTTCTTTGAAGAGCCTGTTGTTCCTTTCTTTCTAGAGGCCCCACGCCAGGATGGGAGTGATATGGGCCTATATTTTGTTGCATATGGGATGAACAAATGGGGATTTCCAGGACCTTAAGAAGGTAGGGAGGTCCACATTGAAGCTCCATGAAATTCCTAGTTTTGGCAAGACCAAACTCTAGACTTCCCAAGTGAACACACAATGAAGTAAGAGATGGGCCACCATTTCTTCATCTTTTAGGAAGAGGGCACACCTATCAGGGATAAGAATCCCTCTAACCTAAAGGTTATCAATGGTTAAAATTTTATTATGCATTTTCAGCCAC
The DNA here is from genome assembly GCA_027924645.1 of Cunninghamia lanceolata. Taxonomy (NCBI): domain Eukaryota; kingdom Viridiplantae; phylum Streptophyta; class Pinopsida; order Cupressales; family Cupressaceae; genus Cunninghamia; species Cunninghamia lanceolata. The sequence goes on along the minus strand of BSBN01000068.1, from coordinate 13,093,653 downwards.
TAGAAATGGTTGATTTTAGGAATGAGTTTGTGGTTCCACACTTTTTTCCATAGCTTATTCCTAGTCTGCACCATAAAGAGGTTATAAGAAGATTTGACAGTAAACCTCCTAGCCTTGTCCCTAGCCCACAATAGTTTTTCACTTTGTGGGAAAATAGGAATTCTACACTCATTTAGGGAAAGTTGAATCTCCTCAGCCATCTGTATGAACTCATTCTGATCTTGACAATAGTCAGACAACCATTTCCACCAACATCTTCTAGGGAGAAGGTAGTCACATACCATCTTACCAAAATATGTCCCTACCTTATTAGCCAATCCCTGAACATTTTGACGCTTACTTAGAGGAGGTCCTTTGAGTGAACAATCATCCCAAAATCTTATATTCCTACCATCTCCCAACTTCCATTTGATGTCCTGCAGCAATAGAGACCTACGTTTTAACACATTGTTCTAGATCATAGAGCCTTTGGGAAGACCATTATCATGTAGAAAATCCATTAGATTCAAATTTCCTAAATACTTCACCCTCATGATGATTTTGATATGTTAGATGAAGCCTTGGATGACTTTATCTCAACAAAATTATCCTCTATGACTCCTAAACAATCTCTATTTCAAAGAATCATCAATACAATTTATGTTTCCATTTCTCCAAAGGAACTTGAGAAGCCTAAAATGTTGTGCATCTTTGACAAGATGCTCCTAAATCACCTATTATAATAGGAGGTTCTCCAAAAAAACATAGACCTCCTGGTTACATCTTAATTTATGCAAAACAAATTATTGGAAGTCCTCTCAATCAAAATGTGTTGTAGCAACCTATTCATAAAGAAGTTGCTCATACATACAACACTCAAAATAACAAATAAAAGAAACAAATCAAATTTGTTCCTACTTCTCTACATACTTCTCAACCTATTCTTCCTCAAGCACCTCATCTTCCTACTCATAATGGTAAAGATTATGATTTTGATGAGCAGATTCAAGCTATTCCAACTAAGATCTCTCTATGGGAGTTTATACAAACATCACCTACATACCACAAAATGCTCCAAAAGGCTTTACAAGAGGTGATAGTTACACCTGCTATTCGGTTGAATGATGTAGCAGCTATGTTAGATTGTATGCATGTGAATAAATTAGATATTATATTTCATCCACATGAATTACCTCTCATAGAAGTTCAAAACCAAAATGAGCCTGTTATGATATATGTCATCATTTATAGAAAAAGAGTTAGAAGTACCATGTTTGATGGTGGATTAGGTCTTAATGTCTGTAGCATAGACCTGTTACATAACTTCAATGCTGATACCTCTCTTATTACACCTAATAAACTCAACATTCGTGGCTTAGATATTGTTGGTAGATAATCATTGGGTACCATCACCTTACCTCTTAGGGTTGGTCATGTGACTTTGCCTACCCTTACCTATGTCATTCCTAATTCTCTTTCATATAATCTTCTTCTTGGTAGACCTTGGATTCATGCCATGGGGGCAGTCCTTGGATTCATTCCATGGGGGCAGTCCTGTCTACCTTTCATCGATCAATAAAGTTTGTTCACAATAATCAACTTTATACAATTGATGTTGATCAGACTCCAGACAATTTTTACAAATTAAACCTAAAGCTAATCAACACTTCTTTTCTCCCTCTTCTAAGATCAATTCTTCTCCCTCTATCGAGGAGGTCATAGTAGAAGAATCTAATTCACCTTCATTCTTTAGCAATGATTAGGGTTCATTAGAATTTACACCTACCTTTGTCAGGGAGTATAAAGTCCCACCTTCAAAGTCAAAAAGTCCTAAGGTGGCTTCGATCTCTACTCCTATATCACCCAAAATTTCTCTAAAGAGCAATAATGATAACACTTATTCTTATACTTAATATGAGACCTATGGGTTGCCCCCTTCCTCCTTGGAAATGACATCTATCAATGGTCAAGTGTTCCAAATCCTCTCTTGATGTGGATATAATGGTAATGGTTTTGGCATAGAGGAGCAAGGTATTAAACTCCCTTTGGAGGATAATGCACATTACTCTTCGTTTGGACTTAGATACCATCCTCTAGGGCCCACTAAAGCCACTCATCATCCTCATCTAAATCCTAACACAATCTCATCATCTACACTTAAATGGGTATATCTAAAATTGATTGATATAAATCATGATGTTTAAGATGTCCCCTTGGATACTTCTTTGACAGATGAAGCTTTGGCTAAATTATTGGGAGATTATGATCACTTTCCTCATTATCACCATGATCATGGACTTCCTTATTGTTTAAATAAGGAAGCATACTTTGGGAAGGATGCTTGTTTATTTGATGATACCTTGGTAAATCATGAGTCACCTTTAGAATCCCTTCATCTTCCTGACATTCAAGATTGCAATACTCTCATTAATGGGAAATTTGTCAATGCTTTGATGGATAAGGATGATCCTGAAAAAGTAATCCCTATTGGAAGTTGTTTAGATACATAAGAAAAATAAGAAATCACATCTCTCTTACATGAATATCCTGATCTTTTTGCCTGGACATATTTTGATAAGTTTGGCATTAATCCTCAAGTGGTAACACATAATATCGTCATACATCCTAATGCTAAACTGGTTAAACAAAAGATATGTAAGATGAATCCTAAGGTTTCATTGTTGGTCAAAGCTGAGATAGAGAAGATTTTACAAGAAGGCTTTATCCACCCTATTAATTACTCACCTTGGATCTTGAATATAGTGGTTGTCGCTAAATCAGACAATCGTATTTGAATGTATAATGATTTTCAAGATTTGAATAAAGCATCTTTGAAAGATGACTTTCCTCTTTCTAATATTGATATGACTATCAATTCTACATCTAGCCATGCATTATTTTCCTTTATGGATGGTTTCTCTAGTTATAATCAAATATTCATCAATCCTTAGGATCAATATAAAAAAGGTTTTATAACACCTTGCAAAATATTTTGTTGGGTTGTCATGTTGTTCAAATTAAAGAATGTTGGTGTAGCTTATCAATGTGCCATGAAACTTATCTTTCATGATTTCATGCATAACATCTTAGAGAACTATGTCGATGATATTCTAGCCAAATCCATTTTGCACTAGGATCACATAAAAATTCTCTATCAAATCTTTTAACGCATACAAAAATACAACATGCACTTGAATCCTTGTAAATGCATATTTGGCATTGATAGTGGTAAGCTATTTGAATTCATTTTTTCTCATCATTGTATTGAAGTTGACACAAAAAATATTGATGCTATTGTTAACATGCCATCTCCTAAGAATGTTTCATAACTTCAGAGTTTACAATGAAAGATTCAGGCTATTCATTGATTTGTTTCACAACTTGTGGATCAGATTCTTCCTTTAACACAATTAATTAAGAAAGAATCTACCTTTAAATGGGATAGCAATTGTTAGAAAGATTTGGATGATCTCAAAAGATATCTTGCCAATTCGCCTATTTTACAACCAGTTGTCTCTAGATGACCATTCATTACTTACACATCAGCATCTCCTAATGCTCTCACAATTTTGTTAGCACAACATGATGATGATGGAAAAGAACATGTTATGTATTATGTTAGCCAAACTTTTCTCTATTATGAAATCAGATACATTATGATAGAAAGACAATGCCTACCTCTTGTTTTTGCAACACAAAAACTAAGACATTATCTCATGAAAACTCAAATTAACATAATTATAATGTTTGATCCTTTAAAGTGTTACATCCCAAATTATTGACTTGCTAAACTTTTTGCTTTTACTGGTACATAAGTAAATCTATTTTGATGTTTAGATTGATGACAAGGAAAAACATGCATTTTATTGAATGTCATTTATTGGAATCATAGAAATGATTATGTTATTATCGATTTAATATTTGTATTATGAGATTTGATTTATTAGTTGAATTAATTGAATAATAATGCACTAATCACATATTGGTTGATGACAAGTGAAATAGGATTATAGGTTATCATATGACTCTTGGAGAAAAGAGAGAGAGAGAGAGAGAGACAGAGTATCTTTCCCGGAGAGAGATATAGACCTCGGGTTATGAGTGATTTATTTTCCAAACTAAGTATAAAGTGTTTAAGAAAAATGTGAACCAAGGTGTCGTAAGAGGTAAGCTTTGTCTTGTCAGTTTACTTTTGAACTGAATCGATAGGTAGTCAATATTGTTTTCAAAACTTGCTAACTCATATTAAGTCATCTTAGTCATTAATACCGTTAACGACATCATTTGAGTTTAATTTATAACCATATACATTCAACGTAAATATTATGATGTTATTGTCATAAAATGATTATCTTAATACTATTATTAAGATATTTGACATGTTATAATGATTCGTAAACATTAAGATGTTTTTGTCAAAGTTATTAATATATGATATATGTCGATGGATTATGATGGGGAGACAAGCTCAACCCAATCATGATATCTATATCCCATGGTGTAATAAAATCTTATTATTGAATAAACTATATCTATCTAATGTATAGGCAATCCTATGAGGATTATAAATGATGTATTCAATATGTAGATTCCTTAGCATCAGATGATGATAATACCTCATAATGAGTCGATGGTTTAATGCTTGAGTAGTCGAAGGCTTACAAATAGGAGAGCCTTCATTTTATTGAGTGGTGGATGGAACCACTTTAAGTATTTATTAAATGTGCAACTGTTGGTTAATGCCTTGTCAGCCTCTTTGAAAGTAGAGTGGTGGTGATGCCAACCACATTCGTTGAGCTTCCAAAAAGGACGTTCTCATCGTCGACATGTATAGAGTTTTGCATTTTGTTATCTATCTATTGAAACTGAATCATCAATGTACTGCCTTGCATTTATTATGTCTCCAATTGCTAAGTGTGGACAAGAAAAAAATGAGTGACTCATAAAGAGTCAGGATGATATAGGAAATTGGTGGGGAAATTAAAGAGATAGATAGCTGTGATTAGAGAGTAGTGTTCCTTATCTGAGAGGGCAGCAGTTTTACCATTTGACATGGAAGAGAAGTTTAGGTAGTGCGACAGGGAGAAACACCAAGAGAATAGGCAACAAGGAGACTTTTTTAACTAGGAGAGTTGTTCGATATTGAAGAGATAATAATATTAGAACAACGAGCTTAACAGGGGTTTCTAGTCAATACATATCCCTTCATTTGACAAAGTTTTAAATGACAGTTAGAGAGTAGTTTTTGGAGGCTGTGTGAGTGCCAAGGAGGAAGGAGTTTCTTCATAGTCGACACTATTATCTTGGCAAAGTAGATAATCAGGTTCTTATCGATTTAAAAGTTTCCTTTGATGCATTTATTATATGATGTGACTATTTTTCTGTAAGTTATAAATTCTACAGAAGAAGAATATCAAAATGTTTGTTTAGTTGACTAGATTATAATGATAGCATTAGTTTGGTAAGGACGTGCAGCGTCTTCTTTCCTATGTCTATAATCTGAAGAACTTAGCATTTCTCACAATCTCCAAAATGTTTATATGCTCCTTTATGACTTAGATTTTGTGAGGAACAAAAACCTAAAAAGAAGGCTTTCTCTAAACATGCCACAAAGATATATCTAGAATTTTACATGTCATATGGCCAAAGTGAGAACTAGGAGTATGAATTTCTAGATTTTATAAGTCATAGATTATTATGTCACAATATTTACTTCTTATCAAACTCCTATCAAACTAATAGAATTTGTAATACTTTTGTATCAGGGTTATCATATAGTCTTACTTAATCTAAGTAGGAAATGGAATTATCTATGACCTTGGATAGTGATTATAAGAGATTAGTTACACATATATTATTGTATAATATATATATATATATATATATATGCATATTCATATTATACAGATTTAGAATGACATTATTCAAGAGAATTATCTATGTCTTGATGATCTCGCTTGCGTATGTTTCAAGTATAAAACTATACAACCATGTTATATATATTTAGTAAGACATAGCTTACTATAGCAATAATACCTTTTTAACCATAAGGATACGTTAGTCATTAAATGATTGTGATATCATTTGGGGTTACCTTCTAGCATATGCAAAAGGTGAGATGTAATCCCCATCACTAGTTTATTAATGATTCGATATCTCCTAGTTAAGGAAGAGGAAAGAGAAGCTTAACATTGAGTTCTAGAGGATATTAAATGGGACATTTAACTGGGGTTAACTAACAACTCAGACTTGTCTTTGTTCTTGGGTTATCAAATCAAACCTAAGTCAATATTCAAGACTCATATGGAACCATAGGAGTTGATATAATTAAGTTCTCTTTGTATAGGGAAAATAATCAAGTTATAAAAAGATTGGACAACCTATTATTGGTTAAAAACCATGAAAAATAATAGTCTTTGTAGTCAAGAGTGGTGAAACATAGAAATGACTTTGTAGTAAAAAATGAGACCTATGGGTTAATCCTATTGCTTACTAGATCGACAATGAAATCATTATGCTAAAAGAGAAGAACTTTGATATAAATTAAAATGGATATCAATAGGTTTTAGATTGTCAACTATATAGGGTCCAACTAAACTTAGGGGAAGCTTAGACTTGGAGTTGAATCGTCTAGTAATATTACTATTGAGGTATTCTCATATATTTCTTAAAAGTGGACTTGTTTGGAAGTCGAAACAACCTTTAAGCCGAGTGAAGACTAAAGACGTTTACTTTCAAACACTTTTATTTCTATAATTGATTGTTCGATATTCCATTATCATGAAAAAGGGGAAATCAAAGCTTAGATTGACCTAGTAGGGTTAAGTATTAAATGAACCTTTTAAGGTTACAACTTTTTTAGCTATTTCTAAATGGATTGACAAAGAAGGTCGAGTACCCTAAATAATAATAATGTTCATTTTATTTAGTTATTGAAAGGATGACGTGATCTTATCAATAATATTTATCATTGGTTTGATAACTTATTAGATTGTTTATAAATTGATTAAAAATACTTATGAGATGATAGGTCTTGGATCTAAGATAATGCAATGATGCAATGAGAATCCTCATAAAGAAAGGTAGTCGATCAGGTCTATGGAAAATAGACAGTGATTGTAAACTTGTCTAGGTCAAGAAGACTAAAATATTGAAATTGTCTTGACTTCATAAGTTGACCAAGTCAAACTGTAGGAATATGATAGTATCCAAGTGGAGTTGGGGTGGGTGAACATTATGACAACGTTCATTAAGAACGTCAATTTATATTGAAACTATTTCCATAGTAATGCATATGTCTCTGCATGCATCATTAGTTCACTGTATCTTGATTATACAACCTATCAGAAATCATACTTAGCTAGAGGGTATCTAGGGTTGTATGGTTGATAGAGTTGTGTAGGATACAACACTATGTACTCAGGAAGGCAAATTACCACTAGTCACCTTTGGTCTATATTCCTCGTGAAGGGTGGGGCCACTTCCTATGTGGAAGATGTGTGGGAGACCGTTGGTATATGGATGGATGTAAATCACTGGAAAGATACTCTCTCTCTAGTAGAAGACATGCTAAGGCTTGTGATAAAGATGTCAGATTTCTAGATGCAGTATATCTCTGAGACTTGTGTTCATTGTGATTATGTAAAACATCATCTAATGCAGATATTTGTAATTGATTTACTTCTATAAACATTGTACTTGAGAAAGACATATGGTTTATTGTATTTTGTAATGATATATCTTGTAATTGTAGTTGCTTGATTATATTTTAAATAAAAGCAAAATTTCCTCTATCTCATTTTCACCTTGTTGTTAATTGCTTTATGGTAAATTTCTAGATTTTACTATGTTTATAGAACATGGATGTTACATATGGTATCTGAGCTACCAGGTTTGACACTAGGGCATATGAGTCCACTGTGCTAATTTGTAGTCAACATTATGCGGTTAGCTAATGTTCAAAATTTCTTGTGCTAGAATGGCATGGAGAAGAACCAAGAAAACTAGTACGAAGTATGTTCCCCAGCTTTTGCCTAAATTAGTGCTTAAGAAGAAACCTATCGAGGATGTTGAACTTAAAGAGCATTTTATTTACTCTGAAGGTGCATGGCTGGAGGATTTAGAGACTTTTGCTGATGCGCTTAAGCGTATTCGGCTAGAAAGAAAACAATGTTTTGAACTGGCCAATAATCCTACTATTTCTACTTGTATAGTAAAAACCTAGTAAACTGTAGCCAGTTAGGACATGTCACTTGGGGTTTTTTGTGATACTTATGTTTAGGAATGAGGTGTTGGAGGAGTACTTGTGTGTACATCCACCTTCTATGTTTGTTTAATTGGAAGATTGTAAATCGATAGTGACATAGAGTCTTGTCGTATCAACTATATAAATAAGGATGTGGTTACTCCTGAATAAATTATATTAAAGATGGGAATGTTGTGTGCCAATCTATTGATTATTATGAGTTAAATATGTTTTGATGTTTCGAGATGCTTTAGACTAAAAAAACTATTAGATAACTTGTTTTTCTGGTATGAGAAAAATGACAACATGTTTCTTTCAAGAACCAAATAAGGGAAAGAGTTTAGAAGAGAATAAACCATCAGTTAATCTCTTGATCAAATTGGAGTAATCCTAACCATGTTTGTTAAAACCAAGGAGATACCTAGTATTTTGGAAAAGAAAGTATGAGATCAAGGAAACCCTTAAGGGGGGAAATGAGATTTCTCATGGGATGAGAAAGGAAAATCATCAAGAATATAGAGTGAGTAATGGAAATCTTGTTACCATAGACCCTAAAAGGAAGCAAATGATAGGCTTGCCTTAGGACTAACCTATATTTGAAGAAAGTCCGTCCACCAAAGTTGATGGAATAGGTGATTGAAGCAACTAAAAATTTTATTCCTCCTGGAATTTTGGGATAAGTTACCCAGAAAAGTACCTTATGAATTGACAACTACAAAATGATTGAAATCAAAAGTCCCATTACAATAATTATTGGCCAAAGGTTTGATTAGATCTAGTATTTTACCATGGGGTGCACTAGATATCTTTGTCAAGAGAAGGGACATAACTTTGCAATTATGTATTTAGTATCATATGCTCAGTCAAGCAATGATTAAGAACAAATATCTTTCACCACGTATTGATGACTTTTTTAATTAGATGTGTGGAACTGAAGTGATTGATTAATGATCAATATATCATCAGTCTAGATTGAAGGATGAGGGTACTTTTGAAACAACTCATGGGACAAGAACGGGCACTATGAGTTTGCAGTGTTGTCTTTTGGACTTACAAATGCCTTGTCGTATTCATGAATCTCATGAACAATGTGTTTAGAGACTGTTTAGATAGGGTTGTTCAGGTCTTCTAAAAGATATAAATTATTTATTCTAAGAATGAAGGAGAACATTACCAACATTTGCAAGTGGTTCTGCAACAGTTAAGATAAATGATTCAAGTGGACAAATAGATGGCAAGAGGCAATTGACCCATTAAAAGAGAATTTACAACAACACCAATTCTATGAATTCCTACTTGAAGGACAATTTGAGGAAAAAACTAATGCCTCAGAAGAAGGATTAAGAGGTGTACCTATACTTTATGAGCAAGTTAAGCAAGCTCTTGTGGTAAATCTTAAAGATCTAAGATATGATGGTTTTCTACTTGAGTCAGAAGGACTAATGAGGTATAAAGATAAAATCTATGTGCCTAATTTAGCTGGATTAAGGGACTTGGTATGGAAAGAAGTTCATACAACACCATATTCAGGACATCCAAGAGTAACTAAACTTCTAGTGAATGTTAAACCTCTTTATTTCTGGAAAGGAATGAACAATGATGCTGGAAGATTTATAGCAAGCTGTTTGGAATGTCAAAGGGTAAAGGCTAAGCATCATCACCCCACAGGATTGTTATATCCACATGATGTACCAGAGTGGAAATGGCAAATTATTAGCATGGATTTTGTTCAAGGACTTCCTATGTCAAGGAATTGACATGATGCCATTTTGGTGGTAGTTGATAAACTTACAAAGGTAGCACATTTAATACTAGGGAATTTGACTGATGGGGCATCAGTGTTAACTCACAAATTTATGCAAAAGGTGTTTAAATTGCATGGTTTTCCTGAAAAGGTTATCTCAGATAACAATGTGCGTGTAATGTCAAAGGTTTGGCAAACTTTTTCTCTATGCTAAGGACTAAAATTAAAAAGAGTATAATTATCATCCTGAGAACAAATGGTTAAACTAAGAAAGTTAACCAGGTTTTGGAAGATTTGTTTCAAATATATTGCATGGATTAGCAATATAAGTAGGGAGACTACTTATCATGTGAAACTTTTAACAATACCTAACTTTTTCTATTAAGATGGCTTGAATTGAAACATTGGACAGAAAGATGCCAAACTCCTATAAGTTGGGTAAGCTAGAAGATAGGATTAACATTAGTCTAGAAATGTTATAAGAATTGGATGAAAAGATTTAGCTGATCAAAAAAGATTAGTGGAAATTGATAATGAATAGAAAAGTTACGTTGATGTTAAGCATACACTAAGATGATTCTCAGTTAGAGAAGAAAAGTTCCTTTGAGGGTCAAACCCAAGAAAAAGTTTCATAAAGTATGGAATGTATTCTGAATAGTTCTTGAGTATAAAGGACCCTTCTAATTTTTTTTAAGGTTATAAATTTTATTGATTTCAAGAATCAATCTATTACTAGGAGGCATAATGCTTTTTGTGATTTATTTATGAGAAATATATTTATGTATTATATTCTATGAATGTTTTACAAGTACAAAACCTAGGAAAGGTTATGATCAAGCTTCTTAAATACTGGAAGTTCACAAGCAAAGCTTGTGAAACATAGAGGTTACATAGTACGAGGTCCAGTGGGACCATTATGCAAAGGATAATGCTACATGGGTGTTGGTTCCTGCACCTGAATTTAAGCGGTTTGTTCCTTTCATTGCCAAGACAACCTACGTCAGTAGCCAAGTCTAGCGTCCCACCAATGGCCGATGCATATACTGGACAGATGATAAAAATTGTGTGTCACTGAGACCTTGCCTATCGGCAGCCAAGTTTAAGGTCTCTCCGATGGGCCAATGAGGATACAAAGGTACATCTAAGTCAAGAACCATGCGGTGGGGTCCACTGTTGTATGCATTTTCGCATGCATATCGGGTTGTATGTGCATCGAATATTCCATTGCAGATTCTGTGCTTGTATGTAAGGCTGTGCATGTATATGTTGTTGTATATTTGATATACAACGAGTAATATACAACATGGATTTAAAAAGAGTTTCAAATCAAGTTGTGAATAGTAGTTGGGTCCGCAGGTATGTACAAAGAGGATTTTATGTATATGTGATAGATACAATTGAACATACAATGCGAAATATACAAGTCTCGAACATCAAAATTTATCAAATCAGGCCTGGTGGGGATGGATGCAAAAAGCAGAGTTGATAAGTCAAAGCATTTCCTTGTATGTTGTGATGTATGTATCTCTGATATATAAGTGAAATGTACAAGCAGATAGATGGAAGGTGGATGCGACGAAGGAGTTAACTACGTTTGTGAAAAAGGTGGAATCCGTGGGTTGTATATTGGGATTGCATGTTTCCAATATACGCAGACATACAATGGAGATATAAAAAAAGGGGAAGATGCAAAGCCCAGACTCGATGGTGATTGTGATCTTTCTATAAGGATTTGGGGTCTGCTTTGTCTGTAGGTGATTGTATGTATATACAATCTTGTATACAACTGCAGATGCAAAAGCAAATGTTACAATGGCTCATCGGTGAGACTCCACCCATCGGCAGGTTCGTCCATGCTCATTATGATGGCTGATGGAGGGGTGAATGCACAGTAATAGCAATTCAATCAGTAGCTACCATGTGTCCAAAAGCATTTATATGTATATGCATTTGCATATACAAGGATTTGAAAGCAAAATGGGCAAAAAGGTAATGCATATGTTTGCACTAGGAAAAGTCAACGATAGAAAAGGGGAGCCTACATGGCGCAATTTCATTAGTAGGTGACTTTTTAGCATGTTTTGAGGCCACAGATCTCAACGGGAGAATTTCAATCGACGGTCATCATTCAAAATTCTGACAGAAAAGAGTTGTATGTTTTCACAGTTGCATTTCAAATCAAGAGAGTTCTAGAGCACGCAACTATTGCATTTCTTGAGGCTGCGGGTAGGTTGGCCATTAATGGTGAAGTTTGCAAGAGGTATGGGTCGAGTGGATGGGCCAACTACCATATTTGATGAGAAAACCTTCAGTCGGCAACTCACATCTCAATTTCACCTACTCTTTCTTCTTCTTCTGCCTACCACATTAAATGTTTTGGGTGCCATTCCATGGTGCAGTGTATCTAGCAGAGTTTTGAAATGACCATTGTACTGGATTGCTAAGTACATGTTCTTGGTATATATCAGAACTGTGTTACTCATTGTAAGTTGTTGAAGACTTGGGAAAAACATTTTGGGGAAATAACGAAAACAGAGCTCTTCTAGGTTGTTCTATCTCTTTTGCGAGTTTATGAATTGCATTTGAATGCATGTTGCATACATGTTCAGTTTCATGTCATTTTTATATGAAAAATGCTTCATGGCATGTCTGTAGCTATTTGTCTCCATGGCTGTATGTATCCCTTCTTTTGAATCTGGTTGCTAAGGGTTACTTAGATTCTAGGATATAGATTTCTATATTGCATGCTTAACTTTTGACCTCCATTCAAGGAGTGGATTAAACTGTTTTAGGTTAAGTATGAGGAAGAATGTATGGAAGCAAGGATATTTGTAAGTAGATATAGCTAAATAATCATTTTTGGGTGGTGTTTGTAAGGCAAATACCAATCCAACCGCTTGAAACTTGAATGCCAGTGCAAATCATTCACATGTATACGTCTAGTTGACTCCTTGCCCTGAGATAGGCACTGGTCTGCCTTTGTGTAGTAGTTATGATCCAAAACCCCCAGTCTTGCATCCAAAACATAAACACAAATCATTTTAAAACTTCAAACCAGTTAGTTTTTAGGATTAGAAGTAGGACCCCTGCATACAACCAGTTAGATATGTCCAAGAACACTACCAACCCTAGATTTATCACACAAATCTTGGTCCAAACATGAGAGTATTCTTCCTTTATTGTAAAGCTAAATCTTTCTGTAGGGTGAGTCAAAGTTAGATCTTTAGTAATAGGGATACCCCCTTGGTGTGACAAAACCAGAAGTGAAGGGGAGGCAGCTCATGTAACCTTCTATATTTGTTGGTCGAATCTGCTTGTGCATTCGAACTGGAAAACCCTCTGCTGATTTGGGAAAAAACCCCAACAATGGGTGGGATTACCATGAATTCTAGAAGATATTTCCTCATTTATTTTATACTTATAGCAGTTAAACAATGAATTTATTTTTAGTTGCATTTTGATACTTTATATCATTGAGGACAATGACTCTTTAGGGGAAGGATATGTTACATCCCAAATTATTGACTTGCTAAACTTTTTACTTTTACTGGGACATAAGTAAATCTATTTTGATGTTTAGATTGATAACAAGGAAAAACATGGATTTTATTGAATGTCATTTATTGGAATCATAGAAATGATTATGTTATTATTGATTTAATATTTTTATTATGAGATTTGATTTATTAGTTGAATTAATTGAATAATGATGCACTGATCACATATTGTTTGTTGACAAGTGAAATAGGATTATAGGTTATCAGATGACTCTTAGAGAAAAGAGAGAGAGAGAGAGAGAGAGAGAGAGAGAGAGAGAGAGAGAGAGAGAGATTATCTTTCCAGGAGAGAGATATAGACCTTGGGTTATGAGTGATTTATTTGCCAAACTGAGTACAAAGTGTTTAACGAAAATGTGAACCAAGGTGTCGTAAGAGGTAAGCTTTGTCTTGTCAATTTACTTCTGAACCTAATTGACAGGTAGTCGATATTGTTTTCAAAACTTGCTAAGTCATATTAAGTCATCTTAGTCGTTAATAATGTTAATGACATCGTTTGACTTTTATTTATAACCATATATGTTCAACGTAAATATTACGACGTTATTGTCCTAAAATGATTATCTTAATACTATTATTAAGATATTTGACATGTTGTAACGGTTCATAAATGTTAAGACATTTTTGTCAAAGTTATTAATATATGATATATGTCGACGGATTATGACAGGGAGACAAACTCAACCCAATCATGATATCTATATCCCATGGTGTAATAATATCTTATTATTGAATAAACTATATCTATCTAATGTATAAGCAATGTTATGAGGATTATAAATGATGTAACCAATATGTAGATGCCTTAGCATCAAATGAGGATAATACCTCATAATGAGTCGATGGTTTAATGCTTGATTAGTCGAAGGCTTACAAATAGGAGAGCCTTCATTTTATTGAGTGGTGGATGGAACCACTTTAAGTATTTATTAAATGTGTGACCATTGGGTAATGCCTTGTTGGCCTCTTTGAAAGTAGAGCGGTGGTGATGCCAACCCCATTTGCTAAGTTTCCAAAAAGGACATTCTCATCATCAACATGTGTAGAGTTTTGCATTTTGTTAGCTATCTGTTGAAACTGAATCATCAATGTACTACCTTGCATTTATTATGTTTCCAACTGCTAAGTGTGGAGGAGCAAAAAGTGAGTGACTCATAAAGAGTCAAGATGACATAGGAAATCGATAGGGGAAGTAAAGAGATAGATAGTTGTGATTAGAGAGTAGTGTTCATTATCTAAGAGGGTAACAGTTTTACCATTTGACTGGGAGGAGTTTAGGTAGCATGTTAGGGAGAAACACCAAGAGAATAGGAAACAAGGAGAGTTTTGTAACTAGGAGAGTGGTTCAATGTTGAAGAGATAATAATCTTAGAACAATGAGCTTAACGGGGGTGTCTAGTCAATACAGTCAGAGAGTAGTTTTTGGAGGTTGCGTGAGTGCCAAGGAGGAAGGCATTTCTTCATAGTCGACACTTTTATCTTGGAAAGTAGATAATTAGGTTCTTATCAATTTTAAAGTTTCCATTGATGCATGTATCGTATGCTGTGACTGTATTTCTACAAGTTATAAATTCTATAGAAAAAGAATACCAAAATGCTTGTTTAGTTGACTAAATTATAACGATAGCATTAGTTTGGTAAGGACATGCAACGTATGCTTCCCTATGTCTATAATCTGAAGAACTTAGTATTTCTAGCAGTCTCTAAAATGTTTATATGTTCCTTTATGACTTAGGTTCCACGAGGAACAAAAACCTAATAAGAAGGCTTTCTCTAAACATGCCACAAAGTTATAAATAGAATTTTACATGTCATATGACCGAAGTGAGAACTAGAATGAGTATGACTTTCTAGATTTGATAAGTCGCAGATTATTATGTCACAATATTTACTTCTTATCAAACTCCTATCAAACCAATAGAATTTGTAATAGTTTTGTATCAGGGTTATCATATAGTCTTACTTAATCTAAGTAGGAAATGGAATTCTCTATGACCTTGGATAGTGATTATAAGAGAGCAGTTACTCATATATATATATATGCATATTCATATTATACAAATTTAGAATGACATTATTCAAGTGGATTATCTATGTCTTTATGGTATCCCTTGCATATGTTTCAAGTGTAAAACTATACAACCATGTTATATATATTTAGTAAGATGTAGCTTACTATAACAATAGTACCTTTTTAACCGTAAGGATACGGTAGTCATTAAATGATTGTGATATCATTTGGGGTTACCTTCTAGCATATGCAAAAGGTGAGATGCAATCCCCATCACTAGTTTATTAATGATTTGATATCTCCTAGTTAAGGAAGAGGAAAGAGAAACTTAACATTGAGTTCTAGTGGATATTAAATGGGACATTTAACTGGGGTTAACTAACAACTCAGACTTGTCTTTGTTCTTGGGTTATCAAATCAAACCTAAGTCAATATTCAAGACTCATATGGAACCATAGGAGTTGATATAATTAAGTTCTCTTTGTAAAGGGAAAATAATCAAGTTATAAAAAAATTGGACAACCTATTAGTGGTTAAAAACCATGAAAAATAATAGTCTTTCTAGTCAAGAGTGGTGAAACTTAGAAATGACTTTGTAGTAAAAAAATAAGACCTATGGGTTAATCCTATTGCTTACTAGATCGACAATGAAATCATTATGCTAAAAGAGAAGAACTTTGATATGAATTCAAATGGATATCAATAGGTTTTAGATTGTCAACTATATAGGGTCCAACTAAACTTAGGGGAAGCTTAGACTTGGAGTTGAATCATCTAGCAATATTACTATTGAGGTATTCTCATTTTTTTAAAAATGTGGACTTGTTTGGAAGTCAAAACGACCTTTAAGCCAAGTGAAGACTAAAGATGTTTACTTTCAAACACTTTTATTTCTAGAATTGATTGTTCGATATTCCATTATCATGAAAAAGGGGAAAACAAAGCTTAGATTGACCCAGTAGGGTTAATTATTAAATGAACCTTTTAAGGTTACAACTTGTTTTAGCTATTTCTATATGGGTCGACAAACAAGGTCGAGTACCCTAAATAATAATAATGTTCATTTTATTTACTTATCGAAAGGATGATGTGAACTTATTGATAATGTTTATCATTGGTTTGATAACTTATTAGATTGTTTATAAATTGATTAAAAATACTTATGAGATGATAAGTCTTGGATCTCAGATAATGCAATGATGCAATGAGGATTGTCATAAAGAGAAGTAGTCGATCAGGTCTATGGAAAATAAATAGTGATCGTAAACTTGTCTAGGTCGGGAAGACTAAAATATTGAAATTGTCTTGACTTCATAAGTTGACCAAGTCAAACTATAGGAATATGATAGTATCTAAGTCAAGTTGGGGTGGGTGAACCTTACGACAACATTCATTATGAACGTCAATTTATATTGAAACTATGGCCATAGTAATGTATATGTCTCTGCATGCATTGTTAGTTCATTATATCTGGATTGCACAACCTATAAGAAATCATAGTTAGCTAGAGGGTATCTAGGGTTGTATGGTTGATAGAGTTGTGTAGGATACAACACTATGTACTCAGGAAGGCAAATTACCACTAGTCACCTTTGGTCTATATTCCTCGTGAAGGGTAGGGCCACTTCCTATGTGGAAGATGTGTGGGAGATCACCGGTCTATGGATGGAGGTAAATCATTGGAAAGATACTCTCTCTCTAGAAGAAGACATACCGAGGCTTGTGATAAAGATTTCAGATTTCCAGATGCAGTATATCTCTGAGACTTGTGTTCATTGTGATTATGTAAAATATTATCTAATGCAGATTTTTGTAATGGATTTAGTTTTGTAAACATTGTACTTGAGAAAGACAATATGGTTTATTGTATTTTGTAATGAGATATCTTGTAATTGTAGTTACTTGATTATATGTTAAATAAAAGAAAATTTTTCTCTATCTCATTTTTACCTTCTTGTTAATTACTTTATGGTAAATTTCTAGTTTTTACTATGTTTATAGAACATGGATGTTACATAAAGCATTTTTTTGCCAAAACAGATTTTTTAGGATGCTTAACAAAGTGGGTTATGTTGTTAATAGAGTTTGACCTTAAATTTGTCTCCCAAAAGGCAATTAAAGGACAAGCATTGACCGACCACTTAGTGGAAGCTCCTTCACCATTTACTTTCCTCAGTCAAGAATCTTTTTCTGATGATCAAATTCTTGCCTTGGATGTTGATGATAAGTGGAAATTATTCTTTGATGATTCTAGATGTTGAACCAGCTCCAGTGCTGGTGTTATACTAGTACCTCCTTTAGGTAAGTTGATTCCTCTATCCTACTGTCTCAATTTTTTATTTACCAACAACATTGTAGAGTACACAGCCCTCATTACTAGCTTGTGTGCTACTTTGTCTCTTAACATCAAACATATTTCAATATTTGGTGATTCTCAATTGATCATAAGACAAGTCACTGGATCATATCAACCAAAGCAAGAAAGTTATCTCAGTACCAAGACTTTACCTTATCCTTATTAAAGAATTTCTCATCCTACACAATCAACACAATTCTAATAAAGGACAACCAACATGGAGATGCAATGTCAAGCGCTACTTTCCTCCTATCCTTTGGTGGTTCTAAAGGGAACTATAAATTCATTATCCATAATGTCACAATACTTTCAATAACATCTGAGGTTACATTTTGTGATAATGTAGAATCAAGAGAATGGTACTCCCATATATTACAATATTTGTGTGATGGTACCTTTCCTGATCTGACATCCTCTTATCAAACATTCTATATTGACAAACATATGAAGGTCCCATCCTTCATTTCCTTAATAACTCTAAGATTCCAATTGCCCTGGAAGAGGCACATTCAGGTACCTGTGGAGGACATTTTGGTGGAAGATATGTTGTTCAAAAATTGCTTCGTATGGGTTACTATTGGAAAAATATGGAATGATATTCCTTTTGTTGAATACCCAAACTACCGAGAGGGGGGTGAATCGGTAGTCTATTTAACCTTTTACTTATTGAGCTAATAATCCATTTACCACATTCAACAATAAATCAAATTAAGCATAGAAGAAGCAAACATAATGCATCACACATGAACACTAGAATTTGTTTGTGGAGAGCCCAAAACTAGGAAAAATCATGCTGAGTGTTAGCCCATATGTATATTAAGTAGGAACAATACCGAATTACAATAGAGGCTTGCTACCTTAGGGTTCACTACCGAGGGCTCACTACCCAAAAGAAGTGCTCACTACAAGTAGGCTCACTACCTAGGGAAAGAAAGAAAGAAGAAGGCTGGTTCACTGCCAATTTGAACTGCTCTGATTGCATCTACATATGCATGGTTATAGTTCCAATGAAGCTTAGGAATACTGTCTCAAGACTCTTCATCTTTGACTACCCTATTTCACTATTTTGCTTCTCCAAACAAGATCTTTTTTCTTTTTCTCTTGTCACCCTTATGATTCTTCACACATCGAATTTATAGTCACTTTTAGACCACACCACTTAAACACCAAATTTGATCACATATATATCCACAATATTTGAAATTTACACATTAGATTAGCATACTAAGATGTACCATGTAGTCGTAACTTGTCAGCCGAAATCATTTACCAAAATACACAGCGAATCAAAGAAACACATGAATCATATTCACATATGTTATCTTCATCCATTTAATCACTTGGGATAAGATTCCAAACAACAAAACTTACCACACACAAACATCATACTATCATGTCAGCCTTAACCACAGTTTGTCATTGGTTCAGTTCAACTATCAAACTAGACCTTCCACTATGGACAACAAGACTTGCTCAAATCCATATCAGATAATCTTCAGATATCATAGATCATACCTCCAAAATGGCAAAGAAAAATATTCTTTGGTGGTAGAATGCAGGCCACAAGAACACATGCTCTGTCACAGTCAAGTTCTGTCAGATCAAGTAGCGATACTTAGGCACCCATAACTATCATTCTGGTGGAACTCAGAACTTACAACTTTAGATTTAGATACTTTATACATGTGTTTACAACACCTCAAAACCACATAATAAGATATGCAATAGTAGAGGAATGTGGACCAAATCAAATGAGTGTTCTGCTCTAAATCACAGTGTTTTTTGTTCTTCCAGACTTAGTCTATTTGAGTGTATACTTCCAGTACTCATCAGGAGCTAAAAACTTGGATGTAGGATCATCAAAGGACTGTAAACAACATACCAAAAACACATTATCTAATATTGAAATTTGGACCAATGCCATCCATTATACTGCCACTTTGTCGCTGTCTCTTGTATACTACCAACACTTAGTTAAAAATGACTGTCTTTTCCACCAGACCAAAACTTTGTCTCAACCTTATTCCTTTCCTTGTTGCCACCAATGACAACATCTTCAAACATCATGCAAAATCATTACTATATACACCTAAAAATGGCTCGAGTCAAATTAAATATATATTTTAATATTTATTTTATTCTCATTCCTCCTATCAATAAATAAATATCCTAATTTATTTATCTGATTCATATTCATCTTAATCTTCCAAAAATTAAATAGAAATTAATTTATTTAATTAAATCATCTAAATTCCTATAAATCATCCTGAATTGAATAATCCCAAATTATTTAATTAATCATCTATCCTAAGTTCTTAAATTTATAAATCCACATCACTTCCACCTCACTTTACACCTCATCATGTTGCACACATAATTGAATTTGTTTAATATTTAATTAGGCAATTATCCTCACCCACATGTCCTTTTTATCCTCTAACCATTCCTATTCTTGAGAGCTTGGTCCTTCCATGTCATCATAGTGAAAGGACACTTAGAGACACATGTCTCATTAGTTCCTAGATTCCTTCCAACCTCCCTACAAAGAAGGACTCCTTTGACCCATGTCTTTTGGTCCTTGAGAGCATTGTGACAAGTGGCCTCATGCTCACACCTCTCTCTCCACCTTGTCATCATAGGAGGAACATTCTCCACCTTTATCTCTCTCATCCCAACTAACCAAATCTCCACCGTACACCTCATATGACTCATTGTCCATCATTGAGATTGTGACATGTGGATCTTGGCCTTCTCAAGCCTATTAAAAGCACCTCTCATTCCTCCATTTTGATACAACTCAAGCTTTAGTGAACTTATGCTGCATAAATTCCACCATAACTATCAAGTGTGCCTTTGGCTCCCCTCATTTACATTGTAATTTCATTATCCTCATTGCATAATCATCATCCATGGCTTCATATCATAATCTCCATCATTCATCTTAGTGTTACATTGTAGTTTATCTCACTTTGCATAATCCTCCACAAATCCATTCTCTCTTTGCCATCTTAAAACAAGGAAGTCTACTTCTAAGAGCTCAATCATAATCTACAAAGATCATTGAAGAGATAGGCAACAATGGAAGACATGAGGTAAATCAGTTTGCAAGGTATAACTTTGGTTTATTGCATTTGTCTTATTTTCATTGGAGTATTGAATATTTAAGTAGATTCTATAGTAGTTTAGATTTTCAATCACATTTTGGCACTCACCGTGGGGCCAATGCCCCATTTTTAACTTCCATTTTGAGTTTTTGGTGAAGTTGTACTCATGACAGGTCATTCTAGCACATTCAAGTTCCAGTTCTATGCATTCATGTTGAAATCTAGAGAAAATTTACCAGACCTACACATACAATCCTTTTTATTGTGCATCTAACAATTCTTTCTGCGCTTTTACATCCTACTATGCATTCATTAATTTTTGCAACACATTTAAATTATGTTGGGAATTAAGGTGTCTCAGCCTTGGTAATTTCTGGTATTATTTCATTGTATTTATTTATTTATTGCCTATTGTGTAATTAGGATGCAAATCCTATGTTGTCATCTTGTGGGATTTGGCATGGTGATGTGTCATCCTACATGGAAGATGACAAGTTGTAAATTTGTCCTCACATGATGAGATAGGCATCCCACTTAGCGGTAGGAATATTTTGCCATGTGTCAACATCTTGTATAGTGTGTAAGGGAATATTGACTGAAATGGTTATGACATATTAATATGACAAATCTATGACATGTAAGAGTCAGAAATAGAAGATTATATGACAAGTAAAGATGTGTTGAGAAGCATCTTTGGGTGCCCTAAGGAGGGTTATGACATGTTGTATGAGAATATGCTATTTATAGCCTATTTATGATAGATTCTCTTACAACTGTAAGATATGTCAGTATGACAAATTCTATGACCGGTGTAAGAGTCGTAAGATCATCTGTCATTACCCAAATTAGGAATAGGAAACCTCTTTGGGATGGGGTGAATTGACAAGTGTCAGGAACATTCTACAATGTTGAACAAGTATCCATAGACATGGGTTTTGGGCCATGAGGCCATGTTGGACGCCCATCCCAAGATAGAGCCATTTTTACCTTGTATTTTCTTTATAAATAGGTGGTTTGTAGAGGAGATGTATTATGTGATTAATAGGTACTATTATGCTACCAAATTGTCTCCAGATACGAGTGTCAAAGAATCCTACAAGAGCATTGGCTCTGTGACTATAGTGTAACCTTCATTATTTACAGAATACATTTGAGCTTTGTTTTGGAGTGTGGGGTTTTTCACCTGTAAGGGTTTTTCCCACATATATCTTGTCTCTCTCTTCTTTTGTCTTACATTCAAGTGATGTGTTTACTACAATATCTCTATTAGTGGGTTAACATTGTTGTAACTATAAAGATTAAAATGGATTTTCACTAATCTCTCCACATTAGATTAGTGTAGAAAGTGATTTCTGCACACCTAGCTTCCTTTCAGTTGGTATCAGAGATTGATCACCTTTGGTCGTAGTTGTTGGGTAGGGGTTTTTTGAGCTAATCTTAGGTTGAGTGGGAGCTTTGTGTAGAGAATTCTATAATCTTGTTGTAGAAAAGAGATGGTAGGCATTAATTTTGAGTTATGGAAACTTAAGATGGAGGACAAGCTTGTTGATCAGGACCTATGGGGAATGATATCTAGTGTAAAACCAACCACAATAGCACAAGCTAATTGGGATCTTAAAGATTGGAAGGCTAAGGGTCTCATAAGACTCAGTCTAGTTGATTCTCTCTTGTCAAATGTCCATGAAGAGAAGAGCACAAATGACCTTTGGAAGAAGTTGGGTGATGTTTATCAGGCCAAATCCCTGGTGAACAAACTTTTTCTGAGAAAGAAGTTGTAATCTCTGAGGATGGAGGATGGAGGATCGGTTGTAGATCACCTGAATGTTTTCAACATGTTAGTTGCACAATTGTCATCCATTGGTGTGAAGAAGGAGGAGGATCATTGTATGACCTTGCTTTGTTCTTTGCCAGACTCATGGGATCATCTTGTGATGGCTATTGAGAGCACCACATCCACATTCAAAATAGATGATGTGGTATCTTCATTGTAATCTAAATAGATGCAGAGAAAGTATTCTAAGGTAGCCAAAGAGGCTCTTGTGGTTCATGGAAGACCCAAGAAGAAATGGAAAAAGAAGGACAAGAAAGATGAGAATGGCAGATCCAAATCTCCTAGAAATTCCAAGGCTCTATGTTGGAACTGTGGCAAAACTGGGCATTTATGAAAATAATGCAAGAAAGAAAAGAAAGAAAAGAAGAAGAATGTCCTAGATTTAGATTCTGACAAATCCCAAGATGATGGTGATGCCTTCAACATAGCCTTGGCCACCCATGCATCTGATGATGTATGGTTGATTGATTCTAGTGTATCATTCCACATGACTCGCATCAAAGTTGGTTTATGAAGTATGAAGAGTTCGATGGTGGAAGACTATACCTAGGTGATGATTCTCATTTGAAGATTATTGGTCATGGGAGAGTCTTAATCTGATTCTCTGATGGATGAGTGAAGGGGATCACTGGGGTTATGTACATCCTAGGCCCTGCACGGAACCTACTTTCTGTAAGTATGTTGAATGATGCAGGTGTGTAGGTTGTCTTTTCGAAGGATGGATGCAAGATGACTAGATGATGTATGGTGCTTATGAAGGGTACTCATAAAGGTACTCTATTTCAGCTGGAGGCATGCATTTCATAGTGAAATAGTTCTTCTGACTCGAAGAAAAGAGCTACAGTCACTTCATCCCCACCATCTGAATGAGCAGTGAAGAAATCTGATGTGACACATTCTGATGGCAGTGCACATGCTTTTGAAATCAATCTTCCTGCTAAACAGACTATATTATGGCATTTGAGATATGGCCACATTGGTGAGAAGGGTCTCTAGCCCTAAAAAATAAAAACCTTGTTGAGGGGTTAAATGATTGTAATCTCAAGTTTGACTTTTGCAAAAAATGTGTATATAGAAAGCAAAACCATGTTTAGTTTTACTCTAGTTCTCACAAGTCTTCTAGTGTATTGGATCTTATTCATTCTGATGAGTTTGGTCCTATTAATGTTCCTTCAATTTCCAAATCTATATACTTTGCATCTTTCATAGATGATTACAATAGAAGGACATGGGTTTATTTTATCAGAGGCAAGACTGAAGTCTTTTGTCAATTTAAGGAGTTTGAAACTTTTGCTGAAAATCAGACTAGTAAAAAGATTAAGTGTTTGAGAACTGATAACGATGGTGCGTTTTGTTTGGCAAAGTTCAATAAGTTCTATAAAGAGAAAGGGATTTAAAGACATAAGAGAACTCCATACACCCCATAGCAAAATGGAGTTGTAGAGAGGATGAACAAGACACTGATAGAGAAGGCTAGGAGTATGCTTAGTGAAGCAAGTCTCAAACAAAAGTTTTGGACTGAAGTTGTAGCCACTGCCTGCTATCTAGTAAATAGATCTCCTACATCAGATCTTGTTGGTAAGACACCCATGGAGGTGTGGTCTTGTAAGAAGCCTTCATTTAGACATCTTCATGTTTTTGGTTGTGAGGCATATGCACATGTGGCTAGGGAGAAATGGTCTAAATTGGAAAACAAGGTTGTTAAGTGTATCTTCATTGGCTATGGTGTTGGTGTGAAAGGATACAATTTTTGGGATCCTATCGCTGAAAAAGTGTTGTATAGTAGAAGTGTTATCTTCAGAGAGCTAACATCTTCTTCCATTGTTTGATAACCAGAAAAAATAGAAAAGAAAGAAGATGTGGTTCAGTTTCCTTCTACCCTTGAGAAGACTGAACCGACAGACCCTACGAGATTTGATGATGACGAGAGCTCTAGTAGCTATGAAAGTTCAAAAGAAGAAGAAAAACCTCAACCTCATCCATTGAGGAGGTCTACACAAACAAGGAAGCAACCTGATAGGTTTGGTTATTCATTTCTTGATTCTAGTTGTGCTTTTGCCTTTCTTACTAATATTGATGAGCCTAGAACTGTGACAGATGCTATGGGCATGAAAGATGTAGGTTCTTGGAAGGAGGCCATGGAAGATGAGATGGCTTCTTTAGAAAAGAATAAAACATGAGACTTGGTGCCTTTGCCTGAAGGACAGAAACCTCTTGGATGCAAATGGGTGTTCAAGAAGAAATTTGGTGTAGATAGCAGTGTTCAAAAGTACAAGGCTAGATTGGTTGCGAAGGGGTACTCACAAGTGGAGGGAATTAGAGGTGAAAAAATTCAATGGAACTAATTTTGAGTTATGGAAACTTAAGATGGAGGACATGCTTGTTGATCGTGACCTATGGGAAAGCGTATCTGGTGTAAAACCAACCACAATGGCACAAGCTGATTGGGATCTCAAAGATCAGAAGGCTAAGGGTCTCATAAGACTCAGTCTAGCTAATTATGTCCTGTTAAATGCCCATGAGGAGAAAAGCACAAAAGACCCTTGGAAGAATTTGGGTGATGTTTATCAGGCCAAATCCTTGGTGAACAAACATTTTATGAGAAACAAGTTGTATTCTTTGAGGATGGAGGATGGAGGATTAGTTATAGATCACCTGAATGCTTTCAACATGTTAGTTGCATAATTGACATCCATTGGTGTGAAGATCGAGGAGGAGGATCATTGTATGACCTTGCTTTGTTTTTTGCTGGACTCATGGGATCATCTTGTGATGGCTATTGGGAGCAACACATCCACATTCAAAATGGATGATGTGGTATCTTCACTATTATCTGAAGAGATGTGGAGAAAGTCTTCTAAAGCAACCAAAGAGGCCTTTGTAGTTCATGGAAGACCCAAGGAGAAAAGGAAAAAGAAGGACAAGAAAGCTAAGAAGGGCATATCCAAATCTTGTGGGAGATCCAAATCTCCTGGATAGTCCAAGGCTCTATGTTGGAACTGTGGCAAAACTAGGCATTTCCAAAAGGAATGCAAGGAAGAAAAACAAAAACAAAAAGAAGAATGTCTGAGATTTAGATTCTGACAAATCCCAAGATGATGGTGATGCCTTCATCATAGCCCTGGCCACCATGCATCTAATGATGTGTGGTTGATTGATTCTAGTGCATCATTCCACATGACCTCACATCAAAGCTGGTTTATGAAGTATGAAGAGTTTGATGGTGGAAGAGTGTACTTGGGTGATGATTCTCATCTAAAGATTGTTGGTCGTGGGAGAGTCTCAATTCAATTCCCTGATGGATGAGTGAAGGGGATCATTGGCATTATCCACATTGCCGGCCTTACATGGGACATGCTTTTTCTAAGTATATTGAATGATGCAGGTGTGTAGGTTGTCTTTTTGAATGATGGATTCAAGATGACTAGAGGATATATGGTGCTTGCAAAGGGCACTTGAAGAGATACTCTATTTCAGCTAGAGGCATGCACTTCATTGTGCAATAGTTCTTCTAACTTGAAGAAAAGAGCTACAATCACTTCATCCCCACCATCTGAACAAGCAGTGAAGAAATCTATTGTAACACATTCTAATGGTAGTGCACATGCTTTGGAAGTTAAACTTCCTACTGAAAAGACTATGTTATGACATTTGAGATATGTCCACATTGGTGAGAAGGGTCTGTGAACCTTGGAAAATAAAAATCTCATTGAGGGGTTAAATGATTGTAATCTCAAGTTCAATTTTTGCAAACATTGTGTACTTGGAAAGCAAAACCATGTTTAGTTTTACTCTAGTTCTCACAAGTCTTCTAGTGTATTGGATCTTATTCATTCTAATGTGTTTGGTCCTATTAATGTTCCTTCGATTTCCAAAACTATATACTTTGTATCTTTCATAGATGATTACAGTAGAAGGACATGGGTTTATTTTATCAAAAGAAAGACTGAAGTCTTTAGTCAGTTTAAAGAGTTTAAAGCTTTTGCTGAAAATTAGACTAGTAAAAAGATTAAGTGTTTGAGAACTATTAATAGTGGTGAGTTTTGTTCAACAGAGTTCGATAAGTTCTGTAAAGAGAAAGGGATTGAAAGACATAAGACAACTCCATACACCCCATAGAAAAATGGAGTTGTAGAGAGAATGAACAAGACACTAATGGAGAAGGCTAGAAGTATGCTTAGTGGAGCAAGCCTCGAACAAATTTTTTGGGCTAAAGATGTAGCCACTACCTACTATCTAGAAAACAAATCTCCTATATCATCTCTTGTTTGTAAGGCACCCATGGAAGTGTGGTCTAGTAAGAAGCCTTTAGTTAGACATCTCTGTGTTTTTGGTTGTGAGGCATATGCACATGTGCCTAGGGAGAAATAGTCTAAATTGGAAAACAAGGCTGTTAAGTGTATCTTCATTTGCTATGGTGTTAGTGTTAAAGGATACAAGCTTTGGGATCCCATGGCTAAAAAAGTGTTGTATAGAAGAAGTGTTATCTTTAGAGAGCTAACACCTTCTTCCATTGTTTTACAACTAGAACAGATAGAAAAGAAAGAAGATGTGGTTTAGTTTCCTTCTACCCCTAAGAAGACTGAATCGACGGACCCTATGAGATTTGATGATGAGGAGAGCTCTAGCAGCTCTAAAAGTTCAGAAGAAGAAGTAGAACCTCAACCTTAGCCATTGAGGAGGTCTACACAAACAATGAAGCAACCTGATAGGTTTGGTTATTCATTTCTTGATTCTAGTTGTGCTTTTGCCTTGCTTACTAACACTGATGATCCTAGAACTATGATAGAGGCTATGGGAATGAAAGATGCAGGTTCCTGGAAGGAGGCCATGGAATATGAGATGGATTCTTTGGAAAAGAATAAAACATAGGACTTGGTGCCTTTGCCTGAAGGACAGAAACCTGTTGGATGCAAATGGGCATTCAAGAAGAAATTCAATGTAGATGGCAGTGTTGAAAAGTATAAGGCTAGACTAGTTGCGAAGGGGTACTCACAAGTGGAGGGAATTGATAATGGTAAAATTCTCTCATCCATTGCAAAGCTGACATCTATTCAATTAGTGTTATCTCTTATAGTAACTTATGACTTAGAGGTGGAGCAGATGGATGTGAAGACAACATTCCTTCATGGTGATTTGGAGGAAGAGATTTACATGCCACAACTAGAGCATTACATAGAGAAAGGTAAAGAAAATTTGTCTTGTAAGTTGAAAAAGTCTTTGTATGGTTTGAAGAAGTCTCCTAGGATGTGGTACTTGAAGTTTGATGCCATTGTGTTGTCGATTAGATATCTGAGATCAAAATTGCATCACTGTGTGTATTACAAGTTTGACAATGATCATATTCTCAATATTGCATTGTATGTTCACAATATGTTGTTAATTAGGAATGGTAAGAATATGATTTCTGATTTGAAGTCTTTGTTGTCAACATAGTTTGAGATGAAAAACCTAGGGGCATCCAGGTACATTCTGGGAATGGAAATTAGAAGAGACAGAGCAAACAAAAAACTTTGGTTAAGCCAGAGTAAGTATGTGAAGACTGTGTTGGGTGGGTTCAGCATGGCAGATTGTAGACCATTGTGTGTTCCTATTTCATTAATGACAAAGTTGTCTATTAATGATTGTCCAAAATCTCCTAGTGAGGT
This sequence comes from Cunninghamia lanceolata, assembly GCA_027924645.1. Taxonomy (NCBI): domain Eukaryota; kingdom Viridiplantae; phylum Streptophyta; class Pinopsida; order Cupressales; family Cupressaceae; genus Cunninghamia; species Cunninghamia lanceolata. The sequence continues at coordinate 13,065,178 of BSBN01000068.1, read as the reverse complement.
GGAGGACATGAGAAAAGTACCTTATGCTAGTGTTGTTGGCAGTTTGATGTATGCTATGGTCTGCACAAGACCACACATTGCTGAAGTAGTGGGAGTCCTTAGTCAATTTATGGCTAATCCTAGATGGGTACATTGGGATGCAGCTAAGCGAGTGTTCAGATATTTGAGGGGTACTTTTGAGTATTCCATATTCTATCATGGTAATGTTATAGGATCTCTACATTCTGTTTGTATTAGTTGATTCGTGGATTCTGATTGGACAGGTGACATTGACAATAGGAGATCCACCAGTGCATATGTGTTTACAATGTTTGGTGGTACAATTAGTTGGATGAGTAAGAGATAACATGTGGTTTCTTTGTCCATGACAAAAGCTGAGTATATGGCAGCAAATCATGCTTGCAAGGAAGTCATTTGGCTAAGAGATTGTGTTCAGATATTGGTGTTGATGCAAGATAGATTATGGTTTTGTTGTGACAGTCAAAGTGTGATTTGCCTAGCAAAGAATCTGACTTTCCATGCTAGAACAAAGCATATTGATGTACATTTTCATTTCGTGTGAGACATGGTAGAAGATGGGAAGGTGAATTTGGAGAAGGTAGACACTTTGAGGAATGTTGCAGATGCATTGATGAAACCAATGGGTACAGAGAAGTTTAGATGGTGTTCGGAGTCTTTGGCCCTCTCAGTCTATAGCAGTTAAATCCTGTTAATTCCATTGGCTCTTACAATGTGTTCAACAAGTGGGAGAATGTTGGGAATTAAGTTGTCTCAACCTTGGTAATTCCCTATATTATTTCATTGTATTTATTTATTACCTATTGTGTCATGCCCGCATCTCCCGTGCAGTCATGACACATGAACACACGTGTCATGCCCACATTTGCCATGTTGTCATGACATGAGCTACAAAATATTTTCTCCCTAACCCTAAGAACCACCTTGCATGCGCTTGCATGCTCGGTGGCAATACGCCTGAGGTGTAAACTGAAAACATAAAAGACAAGGTGAAGGCCGTAAAAGGGGTATGCAACATGAAGTGCATCACTCTTAGGGTTAGACCGTTTAAATCTGAACCCTAGTTTCCTAGGTGAGAAGGTGATGAAAATTGCCTGCAACGAACCCTAGTTAAACTTGGAACGACAAGAGATTTAAGTATGATGACCAGATGGCACATGATTAAGTTTGTATGAAGGTATAAACAATCAAATATTAATTTGGCCTAGGACAAACCAACGACAAAGGTAAAATAATAAAATTGGTCAAAAATGACAAGACGTAACTGGTTTAACCCGAATCACAACTTTATTCTTCGATTTTGAATATATATAAAAATATATTCACCTTTATCAATTTAATTGGTGATATATAATATTGACATGAATCTATAACCCCTACTTACTTTTGTTCTAAAAGGCTTCCTTTTTACATAATAACGATAAATAATACATATATAAATAATTATTTATTATAAAAATGAATTTATCAATCAAATATATTTATTATTTAACTGGTATTACCAATTTATTAGCGAACAATATTATATATATATATCTATATATATAATTTTGTATATATATATATATAATTTCATATATATATATATATATATATATGTAGGGATTCATTTGTTTGAATTTTTTTTTGATATAATTCTCTTTTTATATATCCAAGAGTATGGGAATAGTTCAAGTGAGGTTTTTGAATTAAAATTAAAATTTAAAACCTCATTAATTAAAATTCATCTCACTAAAATTATAAACCCATGCTATTCTCCAAATTCAAAACTAACCCTAACCTATTGATTTTAAAACCCTCACAATTAAGATTTTCCCTCAAATTAAAATATAACAATAAGTCAAATTTAAAAGCCCCATTCCAAAATTTAAAATTGTTTTCTAAATGGAAACCCTAAACTATCCCCTTTTGTTTCCTCATCTCCATGTCTACCCTAATCTCATTTTACTCTTCTCATGTTTTCTTTTACTTGTTTTGTTTATTTCTTTTTCCTCTATTTGTAGGTTAGGGTTTAGCAAGGTGGGGAAGCCATGGAAGAAGCTCCCATCTCCTCCCACAAAGGTATAAATGGTAACAATGTTACCATGCTATATTTTTATTTTAAAAAAACATGTGTATATTTTTATTCAACATGAATATTGTTTTGAAGGCAAGCATAAACATTTTGGACTTTACAGATTGCAGGGTTGAAGGAGGGGAGGACGACGGCGGCGATGATAATGGTAGATGGAGGGTGGAGGACACGGTGGAGGGGAGTTCATGGTGGTGGAGTGGCAGAGGAAGGCACTGCACACAGGGTAGAGTGGAGAGGGGCGGAGGTGAAGCTGTTGGTGGAGGAGCTGCCGAGGAACAGCCGTGGGGGTCTGTGGAAGGAAGGGAGGAAGGAGCCCACAGGGAGGGGTTTTGTGTGGGGAGGCCGCTATGGTGGGAGGCGGTGGTCTTGGGTTGCAAGTAATGAGGGGTGTGGGGGAGGCGATGCCTCCACCCACAGCCACAGGTGTGGGTGGAGGCATCGCCTCCCCCACACACCCTTCTCTCAATAGTACGGGTGTGCTGTGGGCGCTGCCCATAGTCTGCCCTTCTCATATTTTTTTTTGTTATTTTTTTAATTATTTATTTTTATTTTAAAATATAACTGTAATATCTACAGTCCGCCCTTCGATTATGTGTTTAATAACTTCCAGATATATACTTAATATATATTTTTTGTATTTATATATATATATGTCTATATACATAAGTATATACATATATATATATATATATTTATATATATCAATCTATACACTTAGAATGGTGCAGTCCAAATAATTTTATTTTTTTTAAACTAAAATAAAATATATACACTTAACCAACAAATATTTATTTTCATAAGGGTATATGCATTCTGAAATATACACAGCAACGGTATAATTTTTTTTTTTTTATAGCAACACACATATTACCAGGATGCTACTTACTAATTTTAACATAATAGATCATTAGAACTTCATTTACAAGGATAAACAGTAGGAATGTAAATTACATTAACCATTTTTTTTTCTTTTAGAACTGAAATAAACCCTTACTTAACCCTTGCATTATAGAATGATACATTACACATTTAAAACCTCTCCTTTCAACACATACAGAAAATACATTCCAAAATTTGCATTTAATAGATAAACTATGCAACTTCTTTTCTCATTCTAGGCCTTTACGTCTTCAGTGATAAAATTACAATATTTGAACATAGAAAATCATTTATATTGTTTTATTGTCTCATAGTACTGCTTTCCAAAATACCATGATAATGATATAATTTTCCAAGTCTAATGACAAGTTTACACAGGACACATAAATTTTTTTTATCTCTTAAAAAAATTGGATTAACTACACAAAAATTTGCCCTTTCATTTGATGCAACAAATAAGATGAGTAAACTACAAATTTCATTAATCTTCCAACAGCTCTTTCCTCCTAACCGCAAGTTAATGACATGAAACTTCTAATGTAACAGAAATAAAGGATCTAGGATAGATAATCTCACTTCCATGTATGCAAATAAACATATACAGCATCTTATGCATTATTTTCTTTTTTGACAGTAGCAACAGATGTTTCTAACTTTCTCTTTCATTCACAACAAGGTCTAAATCAGCAGTGAACAGCATTACATACAATATCTGAATGTTTATACTCCACTAACTAACATAGCCATCTCTATGGCAAACTTCTTAATCAACATTTACAAGAATATACTGGGCAACAAGACCATAAGGACCAAGGCTAAATCAGCCACTTCCATACTACATGGGGAACCCTTTGAACACCATAATGAGCTTCCTAACAGCTCCACCTCCTCACATAACAACCTGAAAACTAAACACAGCAATGAAACAACCAATAAAATAACCACTGAGAAAGGAAAGCTCTCCTCCCTATCGTAGACCCGCAAGAGGGTCACCCCCGAGCTAGGGAGGTAGAGGTTTTACATAGAGTTCCATTTCACAACAAAAACACTCACAATAACACAAAAATAGAACAACCCCCATAGGATTAACACAATACTCAACTCATAAAAATGAGTTTGGTGAGGGTAGGGAATAGACCTCTCAACTTAAAAGGGGCTCGCAAAAGAAAAGAAAAATCTCAACTCTTGGCCTCAAGCCAAAATCCTAGAACACCACAATCCACAAGAATCTCAAACCAATTTGCATGGCACTCTGGCCATATAGATTGTTGGATCTAGGGCATATAACTGAGAGGGGGGGGGGGTGAATCAGTTGTATAGAACTTGTTCTCTTTCAAACACTTAATTCTCTGTTGTTAGTTAGCAGCATATCAAATAATCATTCATGGAAGCACAATACATAAACACAAGAGCAGATAAGCATCAACACATTGAACACCAAGATTTTGACGTGGAAAACCCGGTTAAGGGAAAAACCACGGGGTGATTAACCCAAGAATTATTCTCTGTTAGAAGAATAAGGAAAAATGAATGGCACATGCCAATAAGGGCTCACTGCCCGAGCACACTGCTCACAAAGAGGCCCACTGCCTACAAGGAGACACACTGTCTACAGAGTGATAAAAATCACAGTCTTGAACTGGAGAATGACATCTCTACCATGTCCGGATCAGTTCCAATTAAGCCCAACAATCTCTGCTCTGCCTTTCGCACCTTTCTTCGCTACTCCATACTCATCCACATGCTACCTCACTGAAATGAATTCACAAATCATTATTTATACAAGACATCGACTTAGGAACAAGCATCTAAGTCGGCAAACAACCATAGGAGTATCCGCAAGATGAATAACACATCCGGTCGGCTATCACAAGAACATTCGCAGGATGAACAACTCATCCGGTCGGCTAAACAGAGCAATAACTTCATCCGGAAGAATAACTTCAATTCCGGGCTCTGCCATCAATGCGGACCAACAACACAACTTAAACATGATTCAAGAACCTTCACAAGTCTGTCTGAATGTCCGGATACATCCGCACTTTCTCTGCTTACTGGGATCTCTTGTCTTCCTCATCCGGAACTTCAAGAACACAGTCTGTCGCCACTGTCATAATGCAGGAGGTACATCCGGACCTCCAAATTACACACAAATCAGTATGAAACATCACAAGGACATATAAAACACTCCTTCCAATCCGCAGATTATGATAATACAATTCCGGACCTCACCGGACCTTTTTGTGATCCTCTGTCACCTCCGGATACTTGCCGGACCCGGTTCTATACCGGCAGCCATAACTCCTTCAGATCTTCATGCGGACCTCTGAAATCTTAACTGTAGCATCTTAAGACTCATATCTACTAACCCTTTAATCCGCATCCTCCGGTTCTCATCCTATACAGTATATTTACCTTCTTCTCATCACTGTTCTTCACTGTTCCTGACTGAGGCTAATTTTCTCAATATCCTCAGCACAAAGCTCATCAAATCCTTCTTGTCAATGCAGTGTGAGTATGTTGACATCAATGACAACAATGGCTCACCTCATACTTGCAACAATCTCCCCCTTTGTCATTGATGGCAACATATGATGTGAAAAACCATCAAGACAAGAACTTCTCTTTTCTGTCACAGCTCCCCCTATCAACAACAACTCCTCACATGTCTTCCTTTGCTGCTCCCCCTTTGATCATCAACCACTTGTTTTTCACATGTCTTCTCTCCCCCTTTGACATCAATGGCAAAGGGCTCATACTTGCAACTCTCATGCATCAGAATAATACCAGCTGCTCCCCCTTAGTTGCAGCTCCCCATTAGTCCGGATCACAAGATATGACTGTGATAGCCACCGGACTGATGCACATCAGTGCATCTTAGTTCATCACCGGAGGGGCCATGACCCCTAACTTCTCCCGGAGATATTCAAAAGAGTCCTTGGGAAGAGGTTTTGTAAAGATATCTGCAATCTGATCCTTGGAGGGAACATACTCCAATCTGACTTCTTCCTTGTTTACTTGTTCTCTCAAAAAGTGAAATTTGATAGATATGTGCTTAGTCTTAGAATGCAATACCGGATTCTTGGAAATATTAATTGCACTTGAATTATCACAGAAAATTGTGATAGGCTCCTCATATTCAACTTTGATGTCTCTTAGCATCTGCTTCATCCACAAGATTTGAGTGCAACTACCTGCTGCTGCAATGTATTCTGCTTCAGTTGTAGACAGAGATATTGCATCTTGTTTCTTGCTTAGCCAGGAAACCAATCTCTTCCCCAAAAAGAATGCTCCACCACTAGTGCTCTTCCGGTCATCCACATCTCCTGCCCAATCTGCATCTGTGTAAGCATGAAGAGAAAAATCCGGATCTCTAGGATACCATAGACCATACTCAACTGTCCCTTTCAAGTATCTAAAAATTCTTTTGATTGCCATAACATGAGATTCTCTAGGATCAGCCTGGAATCTTGCCACAAGACCAACAGCTTGCATTATATCTGGTCTAGTTTGAGTGAGATACAACAATCCACCAATCATTGATCTATACTTTGTCTGATCTGCCTTTGGAGAATCATCATCTTTGCTTAACTTACATCCGGTTGCCATAGGAGTGTTCATAGGCTTTGAGTCTTCCATACCAAATTTCTTTAACAATTCTTTCACATATTTGGTCTGAGAAATGAAGATCCCTTCTTTTGTTTGAGTAATTTGCAGACCCAAGAAGAAATTCATTTCACCAAGCATAGACATTTCAAACTCACTTTTCATCTGATTTGCAAAAGTTTTACACATACTATCTCTTCCTCCGAAAATGATATCATCCACAAACACTTCAACAATCAGAATGTTTTCATGATCAATTTTGAAATATAAGTTGCTGTCAGCAGTACCTTTGTTGAATCCAATCTGCACAAGATGCTTATCCAACCTTTCATACCATGCTCTTGGGGCTTGCTTTAATCCATACAAAGCTTTCTTCAACTTGCAGACCATATCATTATTATCAGACAATTGAAATCCATCCGGTTGTTCAATGTAGACTTCTTCTTCCAGATCACCATTTAGGAAGGCAGACTTGACATCCATCTGATATACCTTGAAATCTTTGAAGGCAGCAAATGCAAGAAGTAATCTGACTGCTTCAATTCTTGCTACCGGAGCAAAAGTCTCTTCAAAGTCAATTCCTTCTATTTGAGAGTAGCCTTTGCAGACCAATCTAGCTTTGTTTCTGATTACTTCACCAGCTTCATTTAGTTTGTTCCGGAAGACCCATTTGGTTCCAATTACATTCCTGTCTCTAGGTCTGGGAACAAGATCCCAAGTATGATTTTTCTCAATTTGCATCAGTTCATCTTCCATTGCTTTGGTCCAATTTTCATCATTGCAGGCTTCATTTATTGTTTTAGGTTCAATCCTTGAAATCAGACAACATTCATTCTGATCTTGAGCAATATTCCTTCTGGTTTGTACACCTTTGCTTCTGTCACCTATGATCTGATCTTCAGAGTGATTCAGTTTTACATACCTTGGAATTTTGGGAGTATCCAGTACTGCTGTTTCTTGATTAGGCTCATTTAAACCTAACTCTTCTTCCTGATTTACCGGATCAGGCTGACTCTGTTTCACCGGAGAGGATTGAGTTCCTTGAACACTATCTTGGTCATCTTCATCAAATTCATAAAATCTTGAAGGCTTCTCAATTCCTTCATCAACCTTTACATTGGTACTTTCTATCATCTTCCTCAATCTCTTATTGTAACACCGATATGCTTTACTTTGAGTGGAGTAGCCCAAGAAAATTCCTTCATCACTTCTAGCATCAAACTTTCCTAGATCTTCATCTCTTTTAATATAACACTTGCTACCAAATACCCTGAAATATTTCACAGTAGGAGTGATGCCAAACCAAAGTTCATAGGGGGTCTTACCGGTGTTGTTTCTGATTTGAACTCGATTGAGAGTGTAGACTGCAGTGCTGATAGCTTCTTTCCAAAATATTTGAGGAACATTTGCTTCCAACATCATTGTCCTAGCAGCTTCCTGGATGGTCCGGTTCTTTCTCTCAACTACTCCATTCTGCTGTGGAGTCCTAGGAGCAGACAACTGTCTCCTTATACCCTGTTTCTCACAAAAGTCAATGAATTCACCAGATGTAAATTCACCACCTCTATCAGACCTTAGACACTTCAGTTTCAATCCGGTTTGATTCTCCACCATAGCTTTGAAGATTTTGAACTTCTCAAAAGCTTCTGATTTTTCTTTCAGAAAGGTAACCCACATCATCCGGGAATGATCATCAATTAACAACATGAAATATCTATCACCTTGCAGACTCTTGATTCTTGTCGGACCACATAGATCAGTATGTACTAATTCCAACAATCCGGTAGAAGACTGATCTTTGCTTTTAAAAGAGACTCTGCTTTGTTTGCCTAACTGACATTCTTTACACACACTGTTTGTAGGTTTTATCAACTTTGGAAGATCTCTCACAGCCTGAGTATTGCTTATTTTGATGATGTTATCAAAATTTACATGACACATTCTTCTATGCCATAACCAACTCTGATCAATTTGAACAAACAAACAACTTTTATTTGAACCAACCAGATGAAAGATGTTACCTTTTGTCTGAGTACCGGATGCAATTTCAGTTCCGGAGCTTGTAAAGATTCTGCATTTTCCATTCTTGAACCGGAGATCATAGCCTTTGTCCACTAACTGACCAACACTGAGAAGATTGTGCTTCAATCCTTCAACATATAGTACATTACCTGTTTTGCTCTTACCATCAAAGGAAATAGTTCCCCTACCTCTGATTCTGCCAGCAGAATTGTCACCAAACTTTACCATTCCTCCTTCATATCTTTCCAAATCTAAGAACTTATTCTTGTCACCAGTCATATGATGAGAGCATCCACTGTCAATAACCCAATCATCCTTTTCTTCCACTTGAGCAGCCAAGGCTTTTTCAACAACTTTGTGATTGACAGATTCAGAGAGCAAGGAATCTTCTTCCTTGATGGCTATAAACACCCACTCATTTCCGGATTTGCTTCCTGGATCTGATTCATCATCTGTTACTCCTTCATTGTCATCTTCTTCATGAACATAATAGCAATTCTTTTGAAACCTTTGTCTGTGAGTATTAGATCTTGCAGATCTCTCCGGACATCTTGAGGCAAAATGACCAATCTTATTGCAGTTAAAACACTTAAAGGGTAGTTTTCCTTCATACTTACCGGATCCTCTTGGCAGTCTCTTTGCAATGAGGGCTTCAAGTTGAGCTGTTTCTGCTTCTTCTTCTTCCATGTCTCTTCTTGCTTGATCATACCATGACATTTTCCTTGATGAGTTTTCACCCGGATCAAATCTCTGTTTGCCTTTCACATAGGCACTGGCTTTAAAAGCAGACTCAGTCTTGGGTGGATCATCTCCAAACTCGGTCATTTCAAATGCAGCTAGTTTGCCAGCCAATTGTTCTCTTGTGACAGTTGTGTGGGCTCTGAATTCATCAATGGCAGCAACTTTGATTTTGTAGGCAGCAGGAAGGGATCTTAGGATTTTGCAGACAATCTCATTTTCATCTAGAGTTCCACCAGCATTTCTGATTCCACATACCAGCTCATTTACTCTTGGCATAAAGGTAGTAATGTTTTCATCATCTCTCATTTTCAATCTTTCAAATTTCCCTTTCAGACTTTGCAACCTTGCACTTTTGACAAACTCATCTCCTTCATACAGAAGTTCCAGTTTAGTTAGGATCTCATATGCAGTTGGTAGGTCAATGACATTCGAGAGATCTGAGTCATTCAATGCGCTTAGAAGAGCTTCCTTGGTCCGCAGATTGTTTTCAGCTTCTGTGGTTTCATCAGGAGTTGTCGGACCACCTTGTGGGGGTATATATGGTTTTGAAATCATAGCCAAGTATGCTTTTCCCATACATTCCAAATGACACTTCATGCGACCTTTCCAGAGAGTGAAGTTGGTTCCATCGAACTTCGGACTATCCTTCTTGTATGACGACATCCTGGATCACCTCAAGCGGTTAAGCTCCTATCAGAGGAACTCAGCTCTGATACCAATTGTTGGATCTAGGGCATATAACTGAGAGGGGGGGGGGGTGAATCAGTTGTATAGAACTTGTTCTCTTTCAAACACTTAATTCTCTGTTGTTAGTTAGCAGCATATCAAATAATCATTCATGGAAGCACAATACATAAACACAAGAGCAGATAAGCATCAACACATTGAACACCAAGATTTTGACATGGAAAACCCGGTTAAGGGAAAAACCACGGGGTGATTAACCCAAGAATTATTCTCTGTTAGAAGAATAAGGAAAAATGAATGGCACATGCCAATAAGGGCTCACTGCCCGAGCACACTGCTCACAAAGAGGCCCACTGCCTACAAGGAGACACACTGTCTACAGAGTGATAAAAATCACAGTCTTGAACTGGAGAATGACATCTCTACCATGTCCGGATCAGTTCCAATTAAGCCCAACAATCTCTGCTCTGCCTTTCGCACCTTTCTTCGCTACTCCATACTCATCCACATGCTACCTCACTGAAATGAATTCACAAATCATTATTTATACAAGACATCGACTTAGGAACAAGCATCTAAGTCGGCAAACAACCATAGGAGTATCCGCAAGATGAATAACACATCCGGTCGGCTATCACAAGAACATTCGCAGGATGAACAACTCATCCGGTCGGCTAAACAGAGCAATAACTTCATCCGGAAGAATAACTTCAATTCCGGGCTCTGCCATCAATGCGGACCAACAACACAACTTAAACATGATTCAAGAACCTTCACAAGTCTGTCTGAATGTCCGGATACATCCGCACTTTCTCTGCTTACTGGGATCTCTTGTCTTCCTCATCCGGAACTTCAAGAACACAGTCTGTCGCCACTGTCATAATGCAGGAGGTACATCCGGACCTCCAAATTACACACAAATCAGTATGAAACATCACAAGGACATATAAAACACTCCTTCCAATCCGCAGATTATGATAATACAATTCCGGACCTCACCGGACCTTTTTGTGATCCTCTGTCACCTCCGGATACTTGCCGGACCCGGTTCTATACCGGCAGCCATAACTCCTTCAGATCTTCATGCGGACCTCTGAAATCTTAACTGTAGCATCTTAAGACTCATATCTACTAACCCTTTAATCCGCATCCTCCGGTTCTCATCCTATACAGTATATTTACCTTCTTCTCATCACTGTTCTTCACTGTTCCTGACTGAGGCTAATTTTCTCAATATCCTCAGCACAAAGCTCATCAAATCCTTCTTGTCAATGCAGTGTGAGTATGTTGACATCAATGACAACAATGGCTCACCTCATACTTGCAACATAGATATCCCCTCCTCAAATGATAATAAGCCCTCAAGGCATAAACACATACTGTGGGAGGGCCCTTAAGGATTGTTCCTCTCCCCTACCCATACAAGTTGAGCATTACCTCCATTGGAGGTGCTCTCATCATAACACCCAACCCAACATCAAATGCACAACATCACAATGCAAACAAACTTACAACCAAAATCCAAACATGGAACATCATACAAGCAAAGTAAGAACAAGTTAAGAGCCTACCTTCAAGGTCTTGACAATGGAAGTAGAGTTGGTGAAGAGCTCCAAGCCTTCCCAAGCCTTCCAACTTTCAGAATTTTCCAACCTTCTCTAACTCTTCCTAACTAGAAAGGAAAACTGAAATTTGCAAGAAGTCTCCAAATTGTAAGAAAAAGACTAGAAGAGAAGAACCCCCTCTCCTCTACAAGAGGAGCTATTATAGGCCTCCCACTTGGCCTTGAGAGAATGAGAAGGTGACATTTGTCACCATCACTTCCCTCCTCCAAAGCCACTTGTAAGAATGAGAAGGTAAGAGGAAGATAAATGTCCTCCTCTCACTCCTCCTTCATCTCCACCTCATCCACTTGTGCTTCCACACAAGTGGGAGGGGGACAAGTGGTGAGTTGGATTCCCACTCACACCTCAAGAAGACAATGGCCTTGAGTGGTGCTCCCACTCACTTGGGAGTTTGGGAGGACTCTTGGAGACCTCCCTAGTCTTCCTTGGGAATGCTTCCCAAAACATAGGGATGGGAGATGGGTTCTTCCCAAGGCAAGGCCCATCCCCATCCTCCTTCCCAAATTCGTCACTTTGACTCAACCATGGTTTAGGGTGACCTAAGGTGAGTCAAAACTAGGGTTAGGTGGTCCAAGTTGACCCTAGACTCATGGTTGACCACCTAGGGTAACTTTTGGGACCCTAGGGGTCATGAAAAGGGTTAAAAATCCACATATAAATGGCCCAAAAAAAATAATAAAAATACCAATTGACATCAATCAAATAAAATTTTACAACACTTAATATTAATCAAAATAAGAAAGAGAAGGGGTACTGAGGCTTAAAAAATAATTAAAATTAAACCAAGCATAATAAATCATCATTCAATTACACACGTGGTCCTTATCCCTCTTGGGAATGGATCGGCTTAATAGGGAATAACATGGTGTGAATCCTACCTCTGATTTCCCATGGCTAGGGAATGTACAACCTGCACATCTCGATCAAGTGTCAGTCCTGTCATGAAAAGTCATAGCCGAAGCAACTAAAATTAACTTCACGCTATCGAAATAAACATCACTATATAACTACAAATTAAACTACATTTTCCATCACATGTCAATTAGTTCACATCACATAAATAACCAGAATCTCATAACAAAATAACATCTAATATAAATCCCATTTATCAAACCACAACATATCATCCAATAGGACCGAATCAAATCACATGTATCAAATCAGTGAGATAAAACATCAAGTCTGTATAATGAAACATAATCACTAAGGTCTGATAGTGTCATCTACAGAATAGCATAATGATCAAAATATGGGAGATAAAATAGTCAGCCTCACATCTTCCCCCTCTAAGACTAAACTTCCTCCTGGAAGTCATAAAAAAGGTGAGGATAGAGGGCCCTCAAACTAGCTGCATCCTCCCAAGTCACCGCGACCTCGTCATATCAATCCCACTGGACCCTAACCTGGTCCATCTCTTGACCTCGAAGGCCCAGCGTCCGATGAGCCAATATGCAAATTGGCTCCAGCACCAACTGCTCGCTTGCCTCTACCTGTAAAGCACCCTAGTCCAGTATGTGAGATACATCAGATATATATCGTCTCAAAATAGAAACATGAAAGACATCGTGGATATGTGATAGGCTAGGTGGCAATGCTAGATGATAGGCAACTGGTCCTATCCGCTCCAAAATCTCAAAAGGTCCTACGAACCGTGGTGCGAGCTTAGAGCCCTTTCCATAATGGATTAGACTCTTGTGTGGCCGCACTCTAAGGAATACCTTGTCTCCCACTGAGAAGCTCTGATCTATCCTCTTAGCATCGGCATACTTCTTCTGCCTATCCTATGCCTCCTGCAATCTTTGTCTAATCAGTGTGACCTGCTACTCCATATCCTGAACTAGCTCTAGACCAATGGCGACTCTGTCCTCAATCCGATCCCAACTCAATGGTGTCCTGCATGGTCTGTCATATAAAGCCTGAAAGGGAGGCATACCTAACGAGCTGTGATGCCCTATTGTAGGCAAACTCAACTAGATAAAGATACTCCTCCCATCTAGACTGTTGGTCCATAACATACATTCGAAGCATGTCCTCCAATACCTAATTCACCCGCTCTGTCTATCCATCTATCTCAGGATGATAAGCAGAGCTACAATTGAGCTGTATGCCCAATGCTTGCTATAAGGCTCTCTAGAATGCTGAAGTGAACTTTGGATCTCTGTCTGAGATGATGCGATGGGGTACCCCATGTAGTCTCACAATATCATCAAAGAATACCCTCGCCACATCTGGTGCATTGTACATCATGCGCACAGGAGAAAAATGAGCCACCTTGGTCAACTTGTCGACTATCACCATGATGGCATCATGGCGACACGAGGACATAGGAAGACCAACAAAAAAATCCATGGAAATGGTGTTCCATTTCCACTCAAGTATATCATGTGGGTATAGAAGACCCACTGGATGCTGATGCTCGGCCTTGACCCTCTATCACTCAAGGCAATGAGCAACAAACTCTACTATATCTCGTCTCATACCTGCCCAATAGTATAGCTGTCGAAGATCAGCATGCATCTTCTTCACCCCCGGATGGTCCGCATATGGTGCTCTATGAGCCTCTGATAGCACTACAGTACACAGGTCACCTGCACGGGGTACGTAGATGCGCTGTCGAAGATGAAGTAAACCATCTGTGTCAAGTGTATACCCTGCAAACTTGCCCACAAGGGCCCTCTGTGAACTGATCTCCTACTGCACCTCAAGATACCACTCATCTTTTGGTAGATGCTAAATAATGCGATCCCTCAAGTCCACTCACAAAGTCAAGGTCAAGAGCTTGTGGCGCCTCTGACTCAATGCGTCAATAACCATGTTCTCCTTCCCTTTGATGTAGTGGACATCAAAGTCATACTCACATAGGAACTCCATCCAACGCCACTGACGGGCATTTAGATTCAGCTGTGTAAAGATATACTGTAGGCTATGATGATCGGAATGGAGCTCAAAGCGATGGCCCAACAAGAAATGTCTCCAACAGACTAGAGCATGAACCACTACTACTAACTCCAAGTCGTGCGTGGGGTAGTTCAGCTCATGAGTCTTGAGCTTTTGCAACTCATACGTGATCACTCTACCACCCTACATAAGTATAGCTCCCAAACCCTCAAGTGATGCATCCGTGCAAACTATGAAATCTACTATAGGATCAAGAACTGCTAAAATAGGAGCGCTGGTAAGATGCTCCTTGAGGATCCCGAAGTCCCTCTCATACTGCTTAGTCTAAAGAAAGCTCTTCCCTTTCTGCTGGAGGGAAGTGATGGGGTGGGCAATCTGAGAAAAGCCCTCAACAAAATGATGGTAATAACTAGCTAACCCCATGAAACTCCTGACCTCTGTCACACTAGTGGGTGCTGGCCAATCCCTGATAGCCCTAATCTTCGATGGATCTACTGAGATACCATTGCCGGAAAGGATATGCCCCAGATACTGAACCTCTATCCTAAAAAATGCACACTTCACCAAATTCCCATAAAGTTTCTACTCTCACAAACACTGTAGAACCTGACGGAGGTGCTCCTTATGCTCCTCCTCGGTCCATGAGTAGATCAAAATGTCATCGAGGAAAATGATCATGAACTGATCTAGATAGGTACAGAACATGCCATTCATAAGACTCATGAACACTGCAGGGGCGTTCGTCAAGCCAAAGGGAACCACTGTGAAATCAAAGTGCCCATAACGAGTCTGGAAGGAGGTCTTATGGATATCTACCTCTGCGATGTGTAACTGATGATACCCAGACTTCAGGTCTATCTTAGAGAACACCCTAGCTCCCTGCATCTATTCGAAAAGATCATCAATCCTGGGCAGAGGATAACGGTTCTTCACTGTCACCTTATTCAACTGCCTATATTCCATACACAAATGAAGAGACCCATCCTTCTTCTTCACGAAGATGACAGGAGCGCCCCAAGGTGAAACGCTCGATCGAATGTGCCCCTTCTCTAGCAAGTCCTCCAACTGTAGCTTGAGCTCAATGAGCTCATGTGTGGTCATCCTGTAGGGTACACGAGACACTGGCTCGGCACCCAGCACTAAGTCTATGTGGAAGTCTACCTCACATCAGGGAGGCATCCCCGGCAACTCTACTGGGAAAACATCGGCAAACTCTCTAAGGATGGGATGATCATCCAAAGATGCCTCTGGCTCGTCATCTGATCTGTCACTCACTATGATGGCAAACGTTTGACATCCCTTCTGCATGTAGTGCTTAAGCTGCTAAGCAGATATCATACGCACTGCAGTAGGCTTTTACATGCCCACAATCTGAACTGATGTGCTGTGATCATCTAAACAGTTGATCGCCTTTCAGCGACAATCTAGCTTGGCTCGATAAGCCGCAAGCCAATCCATACCCAACACCACATCATAGGATCCTAATGTCATGACTCTAAGGTCACATATAGTAGTGAAGGATCCCAAAGCAATCTCACAATTGTGGACTAAGGTATCTACTATTAGTTTGGCTCCTGAAGCCAACTCAACTACCCACCTATCACCCTGCATAGAGGCCACTAGCCTGCAATGCTCCACTAATGATGGAGATATAAATGAATCAGTAGCACCAAAGTCAAAGAGAATAGAAATGGGGTTACCCCCAATCATACCTAACATATCAATCACTGATGCCTAAATATCTACCTAGCGGTTATCAACCGCTGCAAACATACGGTGGGATCTACCCACATCACCCACTATCTACTCGGAACCTCCTGCACGAGGCTATCCCCCTACTGTATAACCCTATGGACACTCTCTAGCTAAGTGTCCTACTCCACCACAAACATAACAAGGGCCCCTAACCTATACCTATACAGTCTGGGTCCTACCTGACTGCTGCTATCCTGATCTGCCAGTAGACCCCTGTGAACCCCTATAAGACTGTTGTGACCTAGCAGGTCCTGCAGGTGGTCCCTACTGTCTCTGATCTCTGCGCAGGCCCTACTATTGCCAACCGCTATTATGTCCCCCCTGTGACCTCTGCTATGTCCTAGCTCTCTGTTGCTGCTATGGCTATTGCTGCTGTGATGGTCTAGGAGGTAAAGATGCTGAACTGAATCTTCCTCTGTGAGGTGGCTACGATGATCTATGGAAACTCTACTGATGCTGCTGCTGTCCCTGATCCTGAAACTGAGGGCGAGAACTCTGCCCTCATCCCTTAGTCTACTCAGCGATGTATGCCTTCTCAGCAGCATCACTCAAAATCTGGGGGTCTACCATCCGAACAGGCCCTACTATACCGTGATTAAGCCCTCTGATAAACTTATGCACTAGGAGTTTCTCGTCATGGAGATACTCCGCATATCTAGATAGCTCTATAAACCTAGCCTCATACTAAGCCACTATAAGTCCTCTTTGCTGGAGGTCATGGAACTTATATAGATGACGCTGCCTGTAGTGGTCTGATGAAGAGCGGGCATTGAAGCACTCAATGAAGGTCTCCCATGAAAGAGTTCTAAAGAAAGGTGGTGCTTGCACTCCTTAGTACGCCACCAGGTAGCTGCTGCATCTCACAACAAGTGAACTTCCACATGGGCCTTCGTGTTGCCCTCGTAAGGATGCAACGCGAAGCACCTATCTAAACTGATAAGCTAGGCCTCTGCCTCAGCTCCCTCTATGGTCCCAATGAATGTATGAGGGTTCAACCTCAATATATCCCAGATGGGATCCCCTCTATCTGTGTGTCCCCTGATCGGCTAATCAACATGATACTCATAAGGCCTGTGACCAAACTGCTCCACATGCACTGTCTCATCCTATCTAGCATGATGTGTGGGGCTCCTACTACAGGCCCTGTTGGCCGAACCAACCTCCTCTGTATCTGGCAACTCAACATAAGGCTCCTCACGTGGTGCCCCTCATAGCTCTACGCGGGGCTCCTCTCACGGATCCTTGTTGGGCTCGACACGTGGCTCTGCTACTGCTGGTGGGAGCCTATCTAAAATTGCCTGCAAGGCCTGTAAAATATGTGGTCCCATATCTGGTGGGTCGGTGGTGCCTGTGGTACCTGAGGAACTGGCTATGGCTGTAGGAGTGGCTAAACCTATGGATCTGGCTGGCCTTGTGGATCTGGCTGACACTATGGATCTGGCTGACACTGTGGATCTGGCTGACCCGGTCCCACAACAAATGAATTAGTACGTACCTCCGTGGGTGGAGTGCAGCGGGTCTATGCTCATCGAACTCGTCTGGGAGGCATCCTACAAAACAAGGTAGCCACAAGTCAAACACAGTTACAGAAACAATAATGTACCTAAACAAGCCCAGTGTTTTAAAAACCTGGCTCTGATACCAAATGTCATGCCCAAATCTCCCATGCAGTCACGACACACGAACACACGTGTCATGCCCACATTTGCCATGTGGTCATGACACGAGCTATGAAAAATTTTCTCCCTAACCCTAAGAACCACCTCGCACATGCTTGCGTGCTCGGTGGCAATATGCCTGAGGCGTAAACTAACAACATAAAAGATGAGGTGAAGGCTGTAAAAGGGGTATGCGACATGAAGTGCGTCGCTCTTAGGGTTAGACCATTTAAATCTTAACCCTAGTTTCCTAGGTGAGAAGGTGATGAAAATTGCCTACAACGAACACTAGTTAAACTTGAAACGACAAGAGATTTAAGTATGATGACCAGATGGCACGTGATTAAGTTTGTATGAAGGTATAAACAATCAAATATTAATTTGGCCTAGGACAAACCAACGATAAAGGTAAAATAATAAAATTGGTCAAAAACAACAAGACATAACTGGTTTAACCCGAATCACAACTTTATTCTTCGATTTTGTATATATATAAAAATATATTCACCTTTATCAATTTAATTGGTGATATATAATATTGACATGAATCTATAACCCCTGCTTACTTTTGTTCTAAAAGGCTTCCTTTTTACATAATAATGATAAATAATACATATATAAATAATTATTTATTATAAAAATGAATTTATCAATCAAATATATTTATTATTTAACTGGTATTACCAATTTATTAGCAAACAATATATATATATATGTGTGTGTGTGTGTGTGTGTGTGTGTGTGTGTGTGTGTGTGTGTGTGTGTGTGTGTGTGTGTGTGTGTGTGTGTGTGTGTGTGTATATAGGGATTCATTTGTTTGAAAAAAAAATTGATATAATTCTCTTTATATATAGCCAAGAGTATGGGAACAGTTCAAGTGAGGTTTTTGAATTAAAATTAAAATTTAAAACCTCATTAATTAAAATTCATCTCACTAAAATTATAAACCCATACTATTCTCCAAATTCAAAACTAACCCTAACATATTGATTTTAAAACCCTCATAATTAAGATTTTCCCTCAAATTAAAATATAACAATAAGTCAAATTTAAAAGCCCCATTCCAAAATTTAAAATTATTTTCTAAATGGAAACCCTAAACTATCCCCTTTTGTTTCCTCATCTCCTTGTCTGCCCTAATCTCATTTTACTCTTCTCATGTTTTCTTTTACTTGTTTTGTTTATTTCCTTTTCCTCTATTTGCAGGTTAGGGTTTGGCAAGGTAGGGAAGCCATGGAAGAAGCTCCCATCTCCTCCCACAAATGTATAAATGGTAACAATGTTACCATGCTATATTTTTATTTTAAAAAAACATGTGTATATTTTTATTCAACATGAATATTGTTTTGAAGGAAAGCATAAACATTTTGGACTTTGCAGGTTGCAGGATTGAAGGAGGGGAGGTCAACGGCGGTGGTGATAATGGCGGACAGAGGGTGGAGGGCATGGTGGAGGAGAGTTCATGGTGGTGGAGTGGTGGAGGAAGGTACTACACACAGGGCAGAGTGGAGAGGGGCGGAGGTGAAGCTACCGGCGGAGGAGCCACCGAGGAACAGCCATGGGGGTCTGCGGAAGGAAGGGAGGAAGGAGCCCACGGGGAGGGGTTTCATGTGGGGAGGCTGCTATGGCAGGAGGCAGTGATCTGGGGTTGCAGGTAATGGGGGGTGTGGGGGAGGTGATGCCTCCACCCACACCCACAGGTGTGGGTGGAGGCATCACCTCCCCCACACCCCCTTCTCTCAACAGTGCAGGTGGGCTGTGGGCATTGCCCACAGTCTGCCCTTCTCATATTTTTTTTGTTATTTTATTTTATTTATTTTATTTTAAAATATAACTCTAATATCTACATTCCACCCTTTGATTATGTATTTAATAACTTCCGGATATATACTTAATATATATTTTTTGTATTTATATATATATATATATGTATATATACATAAGTATATACATATATACATATATATATATATATATATATCAATCTATACTCTCAGAATGGTGTAGTCCAAATGATTTTTAATATATATATATATACATATAACCAACAAATATTTATTTTCATAAGGGTATATGCATTCTGAAATATACACAGCAAGGGTATAATTTATTTTTTTTACAGCAACACACATATTACCAGGATGCTACTTACTAATTTTAACATAATAGATCATTAGAACTTCATTTACAAGGATAAATAGCAGGAATGTAAATTACATTAACCATTTTTTTTTTTCTTTTAGAACTAAAATAAACCCTTACTTAACCCTTGCATTATAGAATGATACATTACACATTTAAAACCTCTCCTTTCAACACATACAGAAAATACATTCCAAAATTTGCATTCAATAGATAAAATATGTAGCTTCTTTTCTCATTCTAGGCCTTTAAGTCTTCAGTGATAAAATTACAATATTTGAACATAGAAAATCATTTATATTGTTTTATTGTCTCATAGTACTGCTTTGCAAAATACCATGATAATGATATAATTTTCCAGGTCTAATGACAAGTTTACACATGACATATAAATTTTTTTTATCTCTTAAAAAAATGGATTAACTACACAGAAATCTGGCCTTTCATTTGATGCAACAAATAAGATGAGTAAACTACAAATTTGATTAATCTTCCAATAGCTCTTTCCTCCTAACCACAAGTTAATGACATGAAACTTCTAATGTAATAGAAATAAAGGATCTAGGATAGATAATCTCACTTCCATGTATGCAAATAAACATATACAACATCTTATGCATTATTTTTTTTTTGACAGTAGCAATAGATGTTTCTAACTTTCTCTTTCATTCACAACAAGGTCTAATTAGTAGTGAACAACATTACATACAATATCTAAATGTTTATACTCCACTAACTAACATAGCCATCTCTATGGCAAACTTCTTAATCAACATTTACAAGAATATACTGGGCAACAAGACCATAAGGACCAAGGCTATATTAGCCCCTTCCATACTACATGGGGAACCCTTTCAACACCATAATGAGCTTCCTAACAGCTCCACCTCTTCACATAACAACCTGCAAACTAGACACAGCAATGAAACAATCAATAAAACAACCACTAAGAAAGGAAAGCTCTCCTCCCTACCGTAGACCCGCAAGAGGGTCACCCCCACACTAGGGAGGTAGGGGTTTCACACAGGGTTCCATTTCACAACAAAAACACTCACAATAACACAAAAATAGAACAACCCCCATAGGATTAACACAATACTCAACTCATAAAAATGAGTTTAGTGAGGGTAGGGAATAGACCTCTCAACTTAAAAGGGGCTCCCAAAAGAAAAGAAAAATCTCAACTCCTGGCCTCAAGCCAAATCCTAGAACACCACAATCCACAAGAATCTCAAACCAATTTGCATGGCACTCTGGCCATATAGATATCCCCTCCTCAAATGATAATAAGCCCTCAAGGCATAAACACATACTGTGGGAGGGCCCTCAAGGATTGTTCCTCTCCCCTACCCATACAAGTTGAGCATTCCCTCCATTGGAGGTGCTCTCATGATAACACCCAACCCAACATCAAATGCACAACATCACAATGCAAACAAACTTACAACCAAAATCCAAACATGGAACATCATACAAGCAAAGTAAGAACAAGTTAAGAGCCTACCTTCAAGGTCTTGACAATGGCAGTAGAGTTGGTGAAGAGCTCCAAGCCTTCCCAAGCCTTCCAACCTTCTCTAGCTCTTCCAAACTAGAAAGGAAAACTAAAATTTGCAAGAAGTCTCCAAATTGTAAGAAAAAGACTAGAAGAGAAGAACCCCCTCTCCTCTACAAGAGGAGCTATTATAGGCCTCCCACTTGGCCTTGAGAGAACGAGAAGGTGACATTTGTCACCATCACTTCCCTCCTCCAAAGCCACTTGTAAGAATGAGAAAGTAAGAGGAAGACAAATGTCCTCCTCTCACTCCTCCTTCATCTCCACCTCATCCACTTGTGCTTCCACACAAGTGGGAGGGGGACAAGTGGTGAGATGGATTTCCACTCACACCTCAAGAAGACAATGGCCTTGAGTGGTGCTCCCACTCACTTCGGAGTTTGGGAGGACTCTTGGAGACCTCCCTAGTCTTCCTTGGGAATGCTTCCCAAAACATAGGGATGGGAGATGGGTTCTTCCCAAGGCAAGGCCCATCCCCATCCTCCTTCTTCCCAAATTCGTCACTTTGACTCAACCATGATTTAGGGTGACCTAAGGTGAGTCAAAACTAGGGTTAGGTGGTCCAAGTTGACCCTAGACTCATGGTTGACCACCTAGGGTAACGTTTGGGACCCTAGGGGTCACGAAAAGGGTTAAAAATCCACATTAAATGGCCCAAAAAAAATAATAAAAATACCAATTGACCTGAATCAAATAAAATTTTACAACACTTAATATTAATCAAAATAAGAAAGAGAAGGGGTACTGAGGCTTAAAAATAATTAAAATTAAACCAAGCATAATAAATCATCATTCAATTACACACGTGGTCCTTATCCCTCTTGGGAATGGATCAACTTAACAGGGAATAACTTGGTGTGAATCCTACCTCCGATTTCCCGTGGCTAGGGAATGTACAACCTGCATATCTCGATCAAGTGTCAGTCCTGTCATGAAAAGTCATAGCCGAAGAAACTAAAATTAACTTCACGCTATCGAAATAAACATCACTATATAACTACAAATTAAACTGCATTTTCCATCACATGTCAATTAGTTCACATCACATAAATAACCAGAATCTCATAACAAAATAACATCTAATATAAATCCCATATATCGAACCACAACATATCATCCAATAGGACCAAATCAAATCACATGTATCAAATCAGTGAGATAAAACATCAAGTAATCACTAAGGTCTGATAGTGTCATCTACAGAACAATATAATGATCAAAATATGGGAGATAAAATAGTTGGCCTCACATATTGTGTAATTAGGATGCAAATCCTATGTTATCATCTTGTGGGAGTTGGTACAGTGATGTGTCATCCTACATGGAAGATGACAAGTTTTAAGTTTGTCCTCACATGAGGAGATAGGCATCCCACTTAGAGGTAGGAATATTTTTCCATGTATTGTCATCTTGTATAGTATGTAAGGAAATATTGACTGAAATGGTTATGACATATTCTTATGACAAATCTATGACATGTAAGAGTCAGAAATGGAAGATTTTATGATAGGTGAAGACATGTGTTTAGAAGCAACCTTAAAAAATGCATCTTTGGGTGCCCCAAGGAGGGTTATGACATATTGTAAGAGAATATTGTATTTATAGCCTGTTTATGACAAATTCTCTTACAACTGTAAGATATTTCAGTATGACAGATTCTATGATGGGAGTAAGAGGTGTAAGAGCATCTGTCATTTCCTAAATTGGGAATAGGTGACCTCTTTGGGATGGGGTGACTTGACAAGTGTTAGGAACATTCTACAATGTTGAACAAGTGTCCATAGGCGTGGGTTTTGGGCCATGAGACCATGTTGGATGCCCATCCAAGATAGAACTATTTTTGCTTGTATTTTCTTTATAAACAAGTGCTTTGGAGAGGAGATGTATTATGTGATTGACAAGTACTGTTATGCTGCTAGATTGTCTCTAGATACAAGTGTCGAAGACTCCTGCAAGAGCATTGGCTCTGTGACTGTATTGTAACCTTCATTATTTAGGGAATACATTTGAACTGTGTTTTGGAGTGTGGGGTTTTTCACCCGTAAGGGTTTTCCCCATGTATATCTTGTCTCTCTCTTCTTCTGTCTTACATTCTAGTGATGTGTTTTCTGCAATATCTCTGTTAGTGGGTTAACATTGTTGTAACTGTAAAGATTAAAATGAATTTACACTCATGTCTCATTAGATTAGTGCAGGAAGTGATTTCTGCACACCTAGCTTCCTTTCAAATTATTCTTGTGCATATAACACTTCCTTCTACTCATTCATTGTGTTGTGCATTTAATCAATCTTTCTATGCATCCATTATCTGTTTCTACACATTTGATTCTTGTCAGAGATTAGTATTGATTCTGTAGACACCTAAAATTGGACTACTCTGCAAACCAATTTTCCACACCTCTGCACTCATCCATTCCCCCAATTTGCATATCCCTTATGATCAATTAATTCACCCTAATTGAGTTATTTAACCTTACAACCCTAATTCCTATTAATTGAATGAATATTCCTAATATTCATTTAATTGATTTACCATTTCCCTAATCCATGTTAATTAGGTTAATCATGCTTAAGTTAATTAAGAAAACCCTTAATTAACCTTGTCCCCCACTCATCCACTAACCTGAATACAATATTCAGATGTTCCCCACTCATCTCCAATCACTGAATATAATATTCAGTTGTCTCCCACTCACCTCCACTCACATGAATTTAAAATTCATTTGTCCCCCACTCATCTCCACTCTTCCCCAAATGGAAATTTTTAATTCAAACCCTAGGAATAAAAGATTCACTTTTATTCCTAGCCCTTGATCTGATCAGATGAATCCTGACCCTCCATCCTCATCTCTAAAATCCTATAAATTGACCCCTCTCTAAGCCATTTTAAAAGGCCCAGTTCATGCATCAGACCTCTGCCCAAATCTCTCCTCAATCTCTTCATCTCACCAAACCTCTGCCAAAATCTTGTCAAAATCACTTCAATCATCCCCTATCTCCATCTCAAACCACTTGTCTATCATCTTGCATTGTGTTGTAGGCATTGAGAAATCCACATTCATCATTTTCATCAAGGGAAACATCTAAGGAGTTACATGGCACATCTCCTTCCCGCATGGATTTGTGAGGTCTCGATGAAGGTATAATCATTTTATTTTGTATTAGATTAATCTTATCTTCATCTAGATTTCATTGATTACATTTGGCACGCCTGGTGGGACCCACAAGGTCTGAATCTAATCATTTGTTGTGAGTTTTTGTGCTCTAGATGTGTTTCTACAGGTGCAGCGCCATCTATACTTCGAAGTGGCGCTATCACTGGCAGATTTTGGTGCTATCCTCTATTTTATCCTCTATTTTAGCACCATCTCTACAGAGCTTTTTTCTATTTTCACTTCTATTCATATGTCTCTTCTCAATAATCTTCCCACTGCTATATGTGCTTAAATGCTCTCTGTTTTGTAGGAAAACTAGAAAATACAAGGGGAGGTTATGTCAAAAAATTTCTAAAATCAAAGCACATTTTTTGGTCATCATTTTATCTCGTTTTCTTCATCTGATACACTAATGAGGCTAACAAGACTCCCACTTTGTTGTCTGACCCCATGTGTTGATCAGAAAGAACCACTTTTTGCAGGTCGGACATGTTTAGTGCCATATCTGCGCTATCTCCCAGATTGGCGCCATTCGTGGGTGTAATAGACTCGCTGGAAAAGTTTCGCAGTGGCGCCTTCCATGACCTATTTTAGTGCTATCTTCTGTATTAATGCTTTCCATCTATTGTATTAGTGCTATTTTCTAAATTAGCGCTATCATGTGTCTGTATTAGCACTATTTTCTGAATTAGCGCTATCTTCTATATTAGTGCTATCTTGCCTCTGTATTAGCGCTATTGTCTATATTAGCGCTATCTTCTATATGAGTGCTATCTTACCTCTGTTTCAAAACTATTTTCTGAGACTAACTTTTGGGTTTTGTGCAGTGACTGACAGTTTGCTTGCAGGTTATCACCATCACTCTAAGGACACTAACAATCTATTGTAGGGTGTTTCTTTATCTTAGTCTAGCAAAAACATTTCGATTGGGCTCTTAAAACAAACCCTTTTGCATGCTAGCTTAGACACACATTTCAATTTGGTGCATTAAAACCAACAAATCAATCAAATCTTTGTGTGTGTACCAAACATTTAACATTGGTGTTCTTAAAATTAATCATTGCTTGCAACAAAACAACTTTAGGCACATTTCAATTTGGGCTTAAAACAAATATTAGCTCTTGTTTGCCATGTCTTGTGCACTTTCACGTTTGTGTTATCCCATAGGGTAGAATCAAAGTATCCTCTCCCCTTGCCTTCAAAAGGATCTTGGGTGAAGAGAAATGATTCTATTCTATTTTTCTTTTTAGGACGTGGGCCTGCCCTTGAGACACATCCATTTAGAGAACTCATTGGCGACCCCAAGCAGTACTTTCATCCAGTCCGCTATATGTAAATTGAGGATAAGGTGAAAGCCAAGTCTAATTGGTATGAGCACTTACCATTCGGTGCTAGCTTGAAAGGAAGTAGTACCCTTGAGGTATATTAAACTCCTAGTAGAGCTAGTCAAAACCTTAAGTGGTTTATCGGATGCTCGTAAGGTGCTGATCCCCCAGATGTTCCCCCACTACGAACCTTTGTTTTAGTGGCCCAAAGCCCTAAGGTTGTACATGCTTGATTATCACATTTTTCATAAATCAAACCTTTAACCATTATGTTTTCTTGCTTGATTATTTGTCTACTTGCTCAAAAAAATCAAATTCATCCATCAATCCAACCATTCACATCCTTTAGCGCCATTTCTTCTATTTTAGCACCATTTTCCATCTGTTTTAGCGCCTTCTTCATCCATGTCTAAAAATCAAATTTTCCCATCAAAAACATCAATTTTATAAGCCCAGTTTTCCTCCCAACACTGCTACACCATCCCCCCATTTATCAAATTCCATCAATTGAGCTTGTCCAAATCCCCTCATCAGCCTTAATCCAATTCATCAACATCATTCTAATCCCATCTCATCCAAATCAAATCCAAAATCCAACCAACATCAATCCATAATATTCCAAACCATATTTCAAATCCAATCATCATCACAACCAAGCACTTGTGAAAAAGAGCTTAAGATTTAACTACTTGTGTGACATCATGTTAAACTTAGACAACCTCCAAAAGCTCCTTCATATGCTTCACCACATGCAGGCAAACCAATCTCCTCTAGAGGAGCAAACCTTTCAAAGCATTCAAGGATTGATTCAAATAGGTCAAACAAGCTAATCCTCACACATACAATACCTCTCAAATCAAATCCAACAACTTTTGGCCACTTGCCAAGTCCAACAACCATCCTATCCAGCACCTATCCCATCCTATTCTGCTACACATCAAACCAATTCTGCATCAACTTATCCCACTTCATATCAATCAAATTCATCCACATGTCCTATCAACCCTTTCACAACTCATCACAACCCTCATCTATATCAATCCATATCCCAACAATCATCAAACTATGCAACCCCTCCATCATCATCATATCAACACATTTACCAACATCAACAACAATTCATATCATAACAAGAAGTCCAAACACCATCCCAACCTCCACAAATTCCACAACAACTTTACATGTCATCATCTTCAACATCATATCAACCTTCAACCTCATATCAACTTCCCTCATACCCACCTAATTCATCCACCTATCATGTCATTGCCACATCAACAAATCAACCTTCACCCCAACCTCATCCAATTTCTCATTCTAACATTCCAACATACCACCAAGCCCATCGACGAGACAACCAAGTGTCATCGCAACAAGCTCTAGTGAGCCCAAATCCACCTTTGCAACAAGAAGCACCTGCAAGTCCAAGTGGTCCCTTGTACATAAATCAAATGAGTCCAACTTACCCTAGGCAAGATCTAATCACCTTTGACAAGGGAGATACCAATCTAGAGTGGCCTCCACCATCTAATCCACAATCAAACCTTCCAAGTCCCAACACTATCCCACCCAAAGCACCCTTGTGGGATTTCTTCCAAAGCACATCACCAAGCCAAGAAATGGAATCCCCCGAATCCTTCACCCCTCCAACACCATCATCTAGTCCAATACCTATCCTCGAACCCATCCACGAACCATCACAACCTAATCCCCTCACCCCCCTATCCAATCCCCATCTTATTTCTACACCATCTGCCATCATTATCCATCCATTATATTATTTTTCCACCCATACACTCATGAAGGATGTCATCCATTGGCTAAAAGCAAGGAATCAAACACCCTCGTGCAATCCAACACCCGCCGAACTGCTTGAACAATCTCCTATCATAACTCAAGAACCATCATGCAAACATGTTCAAGAATCCATCCAAACACCTATCACATCCATCCAAACACCTAGCATATCCATCCAATCACCCACCACTTCTATCCAAGTCACTCCCGCTTCTATCCAAACACATGAGCTATGTCACAAATCAAATCCAAAGCATGTTGAAACATCAACCTCTTCTCCTAATCAAGATCTACCCATCCCATCTAATCCCATCCTAATCCCCTCCCATCTATGGATCACCTTATTGACCCCACACCAACTTCTACCACCCCTTTACCATTCCCCATGAATCCTTTACCTCCATCTACCAATCCCATCCCAAATCCATCCCCTTATCCACTTGGCACAAGAACTTTCATCCGTGGTGACCCCCTTGTAGGAGGCAAACAACTTCCTTCCACCACCTATCTATCTCCAACAAATAATGGATTCGCGTCTTGTTTCCATAGCACCAAACATCCCATTGCATGCCGCATGCTCCAACTTATGTACTATAAAGGCAAAGGCTTAGGCCTTCATGAACAAGGCATCTTGGAGCCCCTCCACACCACATTCCATCCATCCTCACATGGCCTTAGCTATGCATCCCAAGAAAACAATCTACTTCCACATTCCATTCATTCAATCCCAAGCATGGTACATCTCATCGCACTCCCAAAACATATGTCGCCATCCCTCCTCCATCATCCTACCATTTGCAAAAGCACATGACCATCCATCTCCCTCCATCCAATTTACCTCCACTCCTTCCAACTCCCAAGATCCCTATCAAATCCACTTTACCACCTATCCTACCAACTCCCAACATCCCTATCCACAAATCCACTTTACCGCCTATCCTACCAACTCCTAATATCCCCATCCTCAAATCTCTTTATCCATTCATCCATAAGTCCACTAAAATCCCAAATCAAGACCAACAAAAGCACACATCTTTCAAACATGAAGCTTCCCCAAAATCCATGGGATTCAAAAATTTGAATGCCTCAACTCATAAAGCACAAAAGCCTAAGGGTATTATTCCTTCCAATCAACCTGAAAAATCAAAAAGGCTATCCAATCCCACACCATCACAAGAAAAAGCAAAAACAAAAATGGTGTGGGTCCCTAAGCAAAGATCAATCAAAATAAATGAGGCATCTACATCCCAATCCACCCCAAAATCCCAAACATCCCACTCCCCATCTAAAAATCCCCCAAAGTCTAAGTCTATTTGGGTCCCTAAAACCCCAAATCAACCATCCAACAATCCCCCATCCTGATCCCCATTACTCCCAACTCCACATCCAAAATACAAGATTCCAAATACATCACGATGTGTGCAACCATTGGTCTTGGTTCCCCTCCACCACTTGCAATTCCCACCTACCTCCATCTCTCCATCTTTCGTTCACTATCCTACATATCTTCCTCGTCCCATTCCTATGGTCCATGCTTTTGCATAGCCCACACCATAATCCATTATCCACCATCCATTCCATCTTCTCCTATCTTCCAACAATCCATACAATCATAATCCATAATGCTATCTAACATGGGACCATCTTCTCCTTGCTATGGAAACAAACGCTAGAGTCCCCCTTCCTTCCAAAAAGTCCAAAAAGTCAGAAAAGTCAAAAAAGTCAAAAAAGTCAAAAATACAAAAAAATAAAAAAAAATCAAGAAAATAGTAAAGAGAAAAAATCCATCCAATGGTGAAAACCACTCCTTATGGCACGTTGGGCAAGTACCTTGATGAAAACCCTTTGTGGGCGTCATGCGTAATCCCTTCTCCATCCATCTTGTATCCCTACACTTGGGGGCAAAACCATATCCTTCATCCACATCCATCCTCTCCTTGCACATCTTATCCACTGTCTTATCCTTATCCTATCATTCCCCATCCATTCTATCCACTCTATCTCCCACCTTTGATCTTGATAAAGACAAGGGGCAACATACTAACAACATGCTTTGGAGACCTCTTGACATACTTCTTTTGTCAATATATCCCCCATCCACATACTGCAAAATCCACCCATTCACACATAAGCCCATCATGCCAAATTCTTTAGACATTGGGGCATATGATTCCTTGCAACCTAGCCCTTTGGAGAAAATCCTCATCCCTATCTTCCATCTATCTCACATCCATCCCTATCACTTGTCCATTCATCCATCATGAATCAGCTATCTAATCCCCCTATCCAACCCCATCACCTTCACCTCTAGACTTGGTGTTCCCTTGTCATTGGTATCTAGCGCAAAGGTCATCCACATGAAATCCAAGGCAACCATCATAATAAACCATTCCTTTTTCAAAAATCAAAAAATCCAAAAAAATCACAAAATAAAAAATATCCAAAAACATCACAAAATCAAAAAATTCAAAAACATCACAAAATCAAAAAATACAAAAACAATAGAAAACACATAAAATTCCCCAAATAATCTATCCATCACACTCCCACATCATCATCACATCTATCATCAATAAGTTTACACTAGATCCAAGCATCGCATCACCTATCAAAGCATTGTCCCTAATCAAAATCATCAACTATCAAATCAGCATCAATCACAACTTGTCACCATCACATCTTGAGCCACTTTTACAACATCATCAAATCATCTTTCAATCCATGCCTTAGGATATGTCTTTCCTACGATAGGCAGAGTCTATCACATCATCATCCATTTTGGCAAAAGATTCAATGGTTACTTGTTTTGGTTCGTTGGTCTTTTTATTTTTTATTTTTATCTTTTATCCTATTCGAAGATCACATCAAAGCTACCTTGATCTTACTATATCATGGTATGTGGCAAAAACATCTAGAATGGGGCATAGTCTTGCTTTTGTCTGCTGTGCTTGTAGGTTGGTTTCATTACTCCAAGCTAGTATTCATATCTTGATTGATCATAGGGTCGGTTCTAGCATATTGTTCTCCTTATACATCTAAGGTTCATCATACCTTTTTGTACTAAGGGCTTATGCTATGAGTCCCCTTCCCTTGTCTTGACAAGGTTGTACTATCTTCGGCATGCATGGGATCATCCCTTTGTCTGTGTGTTTAGTCCATGCAAATGTTGGATAAACATCATCACCCTGGTCTTCTATACCTCGGTGAACATATCCACTTTGCTATATCAAACTAGGATTGCTCAAATTTAGTTTCAGCACAATGATCATCCACCCATCATCTCCGAACATCATTATCCTTTCATCCCACTGCTTATCCTCTAACCACATTTACCAATAAGTTCCTCCATTTCGAGAGCACAACCCTATTCTCGCAACCCACCTATCCTCTCGAGGGGGCATCACCCTTACCAATTATCCCCAAGCCTTACCCTATTCTTCTAAACTAAAATATTTTTTCTATCCAATCCATCTCTATGTTCTAACTTCTTTGAAATGATGTTACTTAGCCACAACACCATCTCAAAGAGGGGCAAATGTAGACACCTAAAATTGGATTGCTCTGCAAACCAATTTTCTGCACCTCTGCACTCGTCCATTCCCCCAATTTGCATATCCCTTATGATCAATTAATTCACCCTAATTGAGTCATTTAACCTTACAACCCTAATTCCTATTAATTGAATGAATATTCCTAATATTCATTTAATTGATTTACCATTTCCCTAATCCATGTTAATTAGGTTAATCATGCTTAAGTTAATTAAGAAAACCCTTAATTAACCTTGTCCCCCACTCATCCACTAACCTAAATATAATATTCAGATGTTCCCCACTCATCTCTAATCACTTAATATAATATTCAGTTGTCTCCCACTCACCTCCACTCACATGAATTTAAAATTCATTTGTCCCCCACTCATCTCCACTCTTCCCCAAATGGGAATTTTTAATTCAAACCCTAGGAATAAAAGATTCACTTTTATTCCTAGCCCTTGATCTGATTAGATGAATCCTGACCCTCCATCCTCATCTCCAAAATCCTATAAATTGACCCCTCTCTAAGCTATTTTAAAAGGCCCAGTTCATGCATCAGACCTCTGCCCAAACCTCTCCTCAATCTCTTCATCTCACCAAACCTCTGCCAAAATCTTGTCAAAATCACTTCAATCATCCCCTATCTCCATCTCAAACCACTTGTCTATCATCTTGCATTGTGTTGTAGGCATTGAGCATGTTGGTTTTTTCCCAGACTGGATGCTTATTCCTAGATTTCCCTAGAAGGTAACCATCAATGATCAACAGGATCTCTGGGCCAGGGGCCAACAGTGTAGGAGATAGACTCTATATTTTATCTCATCTTCTTCTTCAGGCTCTGCAAAACCTAGGGGGGTATTCCCTACTCAACATCCATGAGGATATACATACAAGGCTGGGATGCTGACAGAAAGCAGATAAGTCCTCCTGTAAGTAGACCAAGACTGTAAGATAAGAGCAAAGGGGCTAGCTTTGGGCCTATTTGCAGTTGTAGACAGAGGACTTGGATCCTAAAACTAATTCTACTGTCCTAATGGTTGTTTTAGGGTTTGATTTTGATTTTAAGTTTGGATGCAAAGCTGGATATGGTTGTAACACAAACACAAAGCAAGATTGGTGCCTATCCAGGGCCTGGAGTCAGTAGACATACACCTATGAATGATATGCATGAACAACTAAAACTGGATTTCAAGGGGATACATATGATACCTGCCTTACAGATATCTCCCAATACAGAGTGTTAAGCTATCTATACTTATGGCATCCCTATTACAGTATACCCTTCCCAATGTTCAATCTGAAAACAGTTTAATCTACCCCTTGAGCAGAAGTTAAAAGTTCAGACATTCAACACAGAAATTCTATGTTCTAGAATCTTAGACATTCCTTGAATACCTAGACTCAGAAGAAAGATACATGCAAAATTGGAGACAAAATTAGCATAACACATGCAAACATAGCATTATTCATATAAAATTGACCATGAAATCAGTGGATTCATGCAAAAACATACAACAGGAGATACATAAACTCACAAGTTTTGCTGCACAGAGCAACCAAATCAGCTGTATTGTATTACAAAGCCAAATGTTCAACTTTCAACAACCAAAACCATGGTAACCCAATCTCCCTATATTGGCCAGAAAGTGTACCCACAGCAATTAATTACATGATTTTTACAAAAAACTGCCAGATACAGCCCATGAGAGATGGCACCCATAAGTTATCAATGCAGTAGGCAGGAGAGTTGACAGGGGTGGCCTCGATCCCTGTGCCACCATCTGGAAGTCTTCATGCTAAAAATTAGGCAGTTTAATCACTTGTACTGTCGCCCACACCCCTGCTACAATCGCCATTGATGGCTCAACCACCCGCGGCCTACTTGGAAACCGTCACACTGTTCAAAATGGAGCTTCCCGCCAAGAAGTGCTTCATCGCAGGTTCAAAATAATGTAGGGAGATTAATCCCACATGCATAGTGAGAAGACCACTTCAACATTTTTTAAACATGACCACAAACATACTAAGTGTCGAGTGCTTTTGCCGCGCTCGACACACAAGCCCTTGCCCAAAGCTAAGCCATCAGCTTGCCCCAAAAAACTCTCGCTGATCTATCAAGTCTCTCTGATGGCAAACAAAACACACCCTCCGTCGCCGTGACTCCCTCCATCGGAGCATCCAAAAATCCTCTGGCCGACCTCATGTGTTACACCGATGAAGCCCATCGTAATCCCCTATCGGCCAGACCAATCCCATCGGCCAACCTGAAACTCCTCTGACCAACCTCACTAGTCTCGCTGATGCCATCGCAAACTCCATATTTCCCATCATCGGCCAGAGATAGACCATCAGGCCAACTTCCATCGACTAGGCCGATAAAACAAGTCTCACTAATGGCCAAGCAAAAAACACCTGTCGCCAAGACAAAAACCATCAGCCAACCCAAAAGCAATGCTCGCCGACAACAAAAGTCACACTGATGGCAACTTGGCTTCCCCTCTCTGTCGGTGTGACTTAGACCGTCAGAGCAAGACCACAAACCTATGCCGATAGCTGCCATCACGCCAATGAAACCAAAAACATAAAGCTTTGAACCATTGAACCGGTTCAAACAGATGGTTTAATGGCGAGGTTCAACACTGAGGTTCACCAACGAGGTTCAAACTGAAAGTTCAAAGACACAATCAAAGCACTCAAAAAAACAAAACTTTCGCTGATGGACAAAACATGATGACCCCTTCCTCAGGAAAGATGAAGGGGTGCCAAAACTCAAAACCTTTTGGATTTTTTGGGAAGGTGCCTGCATGAAAAATTGCTCAGAAACTGACAGTCAATTCAGGCACCAACAGTGGCTCTGATTGGGGACGTGCATGTGCAAGACTGTAGCGAGAACCCCAGATCTCTGGGATGCAGACCAATCCCCTATCCATTGGGCACAGAGTCAAACTTGCACCAATCTGCATCACCAAACACATTATTTTAAAATAAACATGGTGGCCGAGGGCCACCAAAAAGGAAAAACCAGACTTTTCCTTTGTCAAACACCTAATTTTCTTTTGATTTCTTCAAATGAAGCCTAAAAGCATTTAACTGTCTGCAGCAAGCCCCTTGGCAATTATTTGTGCTGCTGCTCATTTCTTTTTCTTCAACAAATCTACAGCTAGCTTCATCAGCATATATAATTATCAGTTGTAGAATGTCATCATCATATGAGTCACTGATGTTGCTTGGAAAAATAACAGACTCACATGAAACAAATGAATCCACATCAGAATTTTGCCCTTCCACAAAAAATAAGAGCTCCTATGTATCAAACATGCAATATTTAGGCACAAGCAACATCTCATAATCAAATTTATCTTGATGAACATACAGATATCCATCATCATCATGCACGACAGTTTTGTCATTAATGTCCACCTGAAATGTCTCAAGAGAAGGCAGAAATAACTCAGAATGTAGCCCTACACTGAAAGCTTCAAAGTCACCCCTGCAATCAACACTATCCCCAACTGTATGAGCACACACATCTGCAATTTTCCCGTCCACCTCTGAATAGTGACCTTGTTTTTTATCTTCACCAGTGCCCTGATAATCAAAAGCAAAGTTTTCAACCTCTGCACTATGAAGGTGACCAAAATCTTCAAGGAAACATTCATAATCAGCATCCAAATATATTTCATTATCTGAAAGGCTCACATATGCATCTAAATGCTGGAAATCACTAGCATATTCACTGCCATCCCTTGAATCAATGTTTTCTATATTCAGAGTGAAGCTCTACATATCCATTTCATATAAATAATCAGGCATAACTGGGATATGCACACTGCTGCAAGACACAACTTCATGTATGTCTCTCATTTGATCAATTGGAGGGCACCTTGTGTCTGCAGGCTTGTCTTCTAAAGGCTGATAACAATCTTTGTTTTCATTATTACAAGATGTGCTTACATTTTCTACAACATTTTCTTCATGCATCACATCATGGCTGCACACATTATTCTGAAATATATTTCCCTCTATACAATCATTTCTCAATGCACATACTGGGAGAGCTGAAATATATTCACTTTGATAACTGCTTTGACAACTTGCAGGCATGAAACCTACTAGCATTCCATATTTCTCATTGTTTTCTATGTCCATAGCAAATTGGAAAGCCTAGTGAAGTGTGACTGGTTCTTTATCTCTCAACAGATAACTCATTTCTTCATCAAATGCAGCCAAATAAATTGTCAAACACAATGCATTATTAGGTCTCATATATTCAGGGATCTGCCTGAGTAATTTAATAAACCTAAGATTAAAGGCTGGAACCAGCTCCTCATCTTCCCTTTGGATATTCATAAAATGTATGATTAATGAGGCCACATCAAACCTTTCACCAAACTACCCTAGGAATGCAACTTCTAAATCTATCCATGAAGAAACTGAACAAACAGGCAGGTCTGAAAACCATATCCTAGCATCATCTTCCAATGACTGAATAAAGAGTCTCATTACTACATCTTCATCCTCTACCTCATAATCTTCTATAAATTACAAAATCTTTGCAGATGTTTGTTTGCCGATTCAGAATCTAATCCACTATATTTTGGCAAACATATTCTAATTTTATTGGGAATAATATTTGGGTAACCATATATCCCTATGAAATCTAAGGCTTTATATCTTTCAATAAAGAATGGTCTTCTCTGAGAGCACGACCAGGCTTGCTGTTCTAAACTCAACATTTTGAATCAAAGATGAATACCTGGATATATGTTGCAGCATTGATTGGTTCTTTCAACAGAGTCGCCACCTCTCAGAGAGAGGACAGAATGTCAGCAAGGCACTTTTGTTTTCTGGATTCAACACCCCAGCAGAGCACCACATGGTTCCTTTTTGTTGCAACAACTTCACTGGAAACTAGATTTTCCAGCCCTCAGGTTACTTGACTCTCTCTCTCCCCAGTAGAGTCGCCAATTTCTGTTGGTTTTTTCCCAGACTGGATGCTTATTCCCAGATTTCCCTACAAGGTAGCCTCAATGATCAACAAGATCTCTGGGCCAGGGGCCAATAGTGTAGGAGATAGACTCTATATTTTATCTCCTCTTCTTCTTCAGGCTCTGCAAAACCTAGGGGGTATTCCCTACTCAACATCCATGAGGATATACATACAAGGCTAGGATGCTGACAGAAAATAGATAAGTCCTCCTATAAGTAGACCAAAACTGTAAGATAAGAGCAAAGGGGCTAGCTTTGGGCCTATTTGCAGTTGTAGATAGAGGACTTGGATCCTAAAACTAATTCTACTATCTTAATGGTTGTTTTAGAGTTTGATTTTGATTTTAAGTTTGGATGCAAAGCTGGACATGGTTGTAACACAAACACAAAGCAAGATTGGTGCCTATCCAAGGCCTGGAGTCAGTAGACATACACCTGTAAATGATATGCATGAACAACTAAAACTGGATTTCAGGGGGATACATATGATACCTGCCTTACAGATATCTCCCAATATAGAGTATTAAGCTATCTATACTTATGGCATCCCTATTACAGTATACCCTTCCCAATGTTCAATCTGAAAACAGTTTAATCTACCCCTTGAGCAGAAGTAAAAAGATCAGACATTCAACACAGGAATTCTATGTTCTAGAATCTTAGACATTCCTTGAATACCTAGACTCAGAAGAAAGATACATGCAAAATTGGAGACAGAATTAGCATAACACATGCAAACATAGCATTATTCATATAAAATTGACCATGAAATCAGTGGATTCATGCAAAAACATACAATAGGAGATACATAAACTCACAAGTTTTGCTGCACAGAGCAACCAAATCAGCTGTATTGTATTACAAAGCCAAATGTTCAACTTTCAACAACCAAAACCATGGTAACCCAGTCTCCCTATATCGGCCAAAAAGTGTACCCACAGCAATTAATTACATGATTTTTACAAAAAACTGCCAGATATAGCCCATGAGAGATGGCGCCCATAAGTTATCAATGCAGTAGGCAGGAGAGTTGACAGGGGTGGCCTCGTTCCCTGTGCCACCATCTGGAAGTCTTCATGCTAAAAATTAGGCAGTTTAATCACTTGTACTGTCGCCCACACCCCTACTACAATCGCCATTGATGGCTCAACCACCCGTAGCCTACTTGGAAACCGTCGCACTATTCAAAATGGAGCTTCCCGCTAAGAAGCGCTTCCTCGCAGGTTCAAAATAATGTAGGGAGATTAATCCCACATGCATAGTGAGAAGACCACTTCAACATTTTATAAACATGGCCACAAACATACTAAGTGTCGAGCGCTTTTGCCACATTCGACACACAAGCCCTCGCCCAAAGCTAAGCCATCGGCTTGCCCCAAAAAACTCTCGCTGATCTATCAAGTCTCTCCGATGGCAAACAAAACACACCCTTCGTCACTGTGACTCCCTCCATCGGAGCATCCAAAAATCCTCTGGCTGACCTCATGTGTTACACTGATGAAGCCCATCGCAATCCCTTGTCGGTAGACCAATCCCATCGGCCAACCTGAAACTCCTGTGATCGACCTCAATAGTCTCACCGACGCCATCGCAAACTCCATATTTCCCATCATCAGCCAGAGATAGACCATTGGGCCAACTTCCATCGACTAGGCCGATAAAACAAGTCTCACCGATGGCCAAGCAAAAAACACCCATCGCCAAGACAAAAACCATTGGCCAACCCAAAAGCAATGCTCACCGACAACAAAAGTCACGCCGATGGCAACTTGGCTTCCCGACCACAAACCTATGCCGATAGCTGCCATCACACCGATGAAACCAAAAACATAAAGCTTTGAACCATTGAACCGGTTCAAACAAATGGTTCAATGGCGAGGTTCAACACTGAGGTTTGCCAGCGAGGTTCAAACTGAAAGTTCAAAGACACAATCGGAGCACTCAAAAAAACAAAACTTTCACTGATGGACAAAACATGATGACCCCTTCCTCAGGAAAGATGAAGGGGTGCCAAACTCAGAACCTTTTGGATTTTTTGGGAAGGTGCCTGCATGAAAAATTGCTCGAAAACTGACAGTCAATTCAGGCACCAACAGAGCAATCCACATTCATCATTTTCATCAAGGGAAACATCTAAGGAGTTACATGGCACATCTCCTTCCTGCATGGATTTGTGAGGTCTCGATGAAGGTATAATCATTTTGTTTTGCATTAGATTAGTCTTAGCTTCATCCAGATTTCATTGATTACAGATTCTTACAAATTTTTTTGATACTAACTTGTGTTCTAGGTATTATAAATCATTGATGGAGGCTATTAACAAAATGTTCTTGTAGGTTTAATCACTGGTTTAGACATTTTTAGTTGCATGAATTCACACAAATATTTACTTATTTTTTAATTAGGAGTACACTCACATCTTGCATACAAATCTTCATCTAGTTTTTAATTAGGAGGAGTAAACTTACATCTTTGCATCAAATTTCACATAGTCCCAAACTAGGAGGTTAAAATTCAACAAATCTTTCATTCAAATCTTGCATTTACATATCCACATCTAGCATAAGTAGGGGAAAGTAACTTGATCAAATCTTCAATAAAATCATCACATAGTTTGATTAGGAGGCTAAAATCAACTATCTTTTCATTTTATGCTATCATGTCATTTTTGTGCTTGGTAGGTTAAAATCATATTTAGATTAACTCTAGAAGGTTAATGAACCAGTGTCTACTATGTTTGTAAAACGGTGATAGGCATATGCTCTCCCCATGCAACATCTTGGGTGACCAAAATGCCAAACCCATTGTTTCATTTGTTTAACCTTTAGAAAAGGCTTGCCCTTGGATTGTGTTTCATCCAAGTGGGATGACCTTGAGCGGTAACAAGCTAAAGCTAAGCTAATTTGAACCTCTATAAATAAAAGTGTTTGTGACAAAAGTCATAAACAATAGGTGTTGTTGTGTTATGCTGATGAATGTTTCCCTTAGTACCCTTGTGGTGCATGAAAACCTATAGAGCTTAACCTCTACAAATTGGGAAGCCTCCTAAATGGAGAGAATTGCAACACGTATAACCACCTCAATGAATGCCTTTACTAAGAACCAACTATTTTTAGAAGCCAAAATCCTTCTATTTATTAATGCAGGAGGTTGGAATATAAACCTCTGAAGCCACCCAATATTTTCACTAATCATGTGTAGAGACAAAAAATTCAATTCTTTGGAGGAATTGAAACTTGGTATGCCTAAGAAGTGAGTGCCATGTAAGGGGGAGTTGGTGCTACCAAGTTTCTAACTGTCCACCTTGATTTAAGTGATTGGAGAAATCCAAGTTGGGATTCAATAAATATTATTTTTGCTGACCATAAGAATTGTACTTGTTTGTAAAATATTTATGAAAAACTTGTATAAGAAAACCATGAGATCTTCTTGTCTGCCATGTTTTCTTGCAACAAAATTGAAACAAAATAATTATCAAGAACATAGGATGCTTTCTAGAAAAATATGCAAAAAGAAGACAAATTTTTTTTTTTGATAAAAAAACCAAATTGCTTAATAGAACTGTGCATTTCAAAACTATTGTTGCACATTTAAAAGATCTTGCTAGACATTCACTATTGATGTGCATTGACACCTTATTACTATGCATTTACTTCATCTTGCTATGTGTACATAAACATGCACATTCAAACAACAATATTGCACATATAGTAAACAGTCTAGCGCTTCTAAAATAGAGAGCTACTCCTGAGGTGTTGAGAGAAAAATAAAATCATTTTTATATACCCTTTTCCTTCTAGTTTTCACTTGAGAAATTAGTTAAACGATACATAAAGATCTTTTAGCCATTTTAAAACATCTCACTTGCACACCATCTCTAGTCATTCAAAGAGCAAAACACAAACCAAGATTTCCATTAAGGTACCATTGAGATCCACTAAATCAAACAACCTAGTTAGTTTCCTATTAGGATCAATCATCCTCTACCTCGAAACTACACTAGAGAATCTTAATAAAGGTCTATTCTACATCAATAGTAGTTAGCAAAAATCCCTATTTGACTTCCTTTATATCAACACTTTGATACCTATACCATCATAGCTCAAGACCATTTTGTTTGAACAAATGGATCAAGAGAAAACCTTAGAAAATCTTATCATAAAAGCTTCCAAATCCAATCAATTATACCTCAACCACATCTTACCAAAAGCATAACCAAAATCCACAAATATCACATTCAACTCCATGCACATCAAATCTTTATATGGTTGAAACTAGATCACAAGTCAAGAGAAGAAAAAAATGGGTTCACTACATGGTAGCCACTATACTTCTAGTGATGAGGAAGAGGACATTACCCAAGAACAAATTCAGGAAGCCCAACAAGATCCTAGATTCCAAAAGATGATGGACAAGGTCATAACCATGGATCCTCACAAGTACTTCCTCTTCCTAGTACAACAAGAAGCCAAGCTACCCTCTGATTTTGACATCACCAAACTAAGAAAAGCAACCCCATCTAATGAAACTAATGCTCCCAAAAATGACAAGGCTAAGGATATGTCAAACCCATTAGATACACTCACACAACAAATCCAAGCCTTGTAACAACAATTTGTGGACCTACAAATAGGAACTTCCACAAAGCACTACTCACTAGAAGATATCTCACTGTATCCTTTTAACAAAATTTTGGTCATGATACCTTTCCCCTCAAGATTTGAGGTCCCAAAATTTGATAAATATAGAGGAAAAGGTGACCCACGTGACCACATAAAGGAATTTAGTGCTCCATGCTTACAAGTCACCCATAATGAAACATACCTTATGCAACTATTTCCATGCAGCTTAGGAGGACAAGCAATAGAATTGTTCTCATGTGTACCTCCCGACATCAAAACTTTTAATGCACTAGTGGATAAGTTTGTGACCCATTTCTCCTACAACATTAAACATGAAATTTCAATGTTGGATCTTTGTCACAACAAAAGGGTGGAGAATCCTTCGCCTCCTTTTTATAAATATGGAGACAACTTTCTAGCAAGTTTCCATACCATATCTCGGAGAAACAAATGATTGAGATGCTTGTCCACAACTTAAACACTGACTTGAGATATCAACTACAAATACAATGTCCTACTTCCTTTTGTAAGGTCATTGAAATGGGATTACTCTTTGAGAAAGCCTTGATAGCTAAGGGACAAATGAAACTCTACAAAGATATCCCTAGTTCTAGTAATAACACGGACAAATTGAGGTTCTAGGCAAAGAACAAAAACATTGTAAACGATGGAGTTGTTGATGCTAAACATGTGGTACCAAAACAACCAATCTTTAATCTATCAAATCCACACAATAACACACCATCAAACAAACCTCAAAACAATGATCCAAGACCCACAAACTTTCCTCCTCATAGAAAGTTCAAAACACTAGGGGAATCACTTGAATATGCCTTAAGGAAGCTAATATAAGGAAACCTCATAACACTTCCAATGGTGGGAGATTATGAACCTAAATTTAAACCCTCTTGGTGGAAAGATTCAGACTTTTGTAAATTTCATAGAAGCAAGGGTCACAAAACCAATGATTGCCAACAACTAAAGAATACCATCCCAGACTTGATTGATCAAAAAGTAATATCAATTGATGGACATGCATCCAATGACGATCATTTGGAATTCAAGAATCTACTCTCTAACTATGAGAAGGGAGGTTCCTCTAAACAAAATAATAATGGTGGTAACAATGCCAAATACACAAATCTATCCTGTGATTATGTTGTTAACCACATCTCTGAAAGTGGCTCACATGTAAATGTGATTACTATAAATAAAAAGCTCAATTGTAATGTAACCACTCATCGTGGAAAGATTACTCTCTGTTGGGTGAATATTTTGTCGTTAACTCACTAACGGCAAAATGGGTATATCAGCCACAACTATGATGAGACAAAGTCTCTCCTCTCAGCAAGGGGAGGTTCCCTCTAATTACTTAACTTTTGCAAATCAAATAACTTATCAAATTTTTGTACACTAAAAACTATGTTTGTGGTGGTTCCATCTCATCTCATTCTCTTTTTTCAGAATAGATGTTTATATTTCAAACTCTTGATATAAGACTTGTAAATTATCACAATATCATAGAAACACAAAGTTTTCTGTGACCTTACTTACTACTTGTAAACGGAGCTATTTGAAGTAGAATGCAGCCCAAAGTCTTCACTCCTCTTCAAGATGATAAATTTAAATCGAATATAACAACTTGCAGCACAAAGTCTCCAAACTATTGTATTTTCACAAACATGAACATATAACCCACAACCGATTTGATAACACAAAGTTTACCAGAATCAAATTAAGAGCGCTCTTCAATCACTTGTAACAAACTCCACACTTCAATTATTATCAAATAAGATTATGATAGCAAGACATAAGAACAAAACTATCAGAACACAAATAATCCCAAGACAAAGATTAGAATTGAACTTGCTTTCTTGTATTGATAAATATTTGAATATTGATTTTCACAAAAAGCACAAAGTCTTAATTTGCTTCTCAATTCGCCAGAGTTTTCTTGCAATAGACAAAAGATAATATTTACAAAAGAGGTACCCTTTATTT
Source organism: Cunninghamia lanceolata (assembly GCA_027924645.1). Taxonomy (NCBI): domain Eukaryota; kingdom Viridiplantae; phylum Streptophyta; class Pinopsida; order Cupressales; family Cupressaceae; genus Cunninghamia; species Cunninghamia lanceolata. The sequence continues at coordinate 13,022,096 of BSBN01000068.1, read as the reverse complement.
ATAGGGAAAGACCTTGAGAAAATCTAGGAAATCTACAACTAATTTGACTTATTCAACAAGAGAGTCCTATTTGACTTATGACTTCTCTTGTTTCACATGTAATTACATTTTGGAAAATTACATGTGTAGATGTCCAAAACAAAATTCCATTTACATAATATCTAAGAAAAATAAGCTAAGGCATTAGCTTCCTCCATCCTTTTTCCTTAGGAAGTTTTGATACATGGTTTGAACAACTGACATCTCGCATGCATCTAGTTTTGCTGTGTTTTCAGAGATGGTGCGAGCTCAGAGGATTGAATCTTTTACTGCCTTTATTGCCTTTTCATGCTTTTCTAAATTATCCTTCAGGTTCTCCAGAGTCGAATGTTGATCATACAAGTTGTCCATTGAGAGCACAGAGGGAGCTTCCTCTTCAAATTTCTTCTGTACCATTTCTTCAAAAGAACTTATCATTTCCTGTGCCGTGAGGAAGCTATGATCTTCCCTTGTCAAGGTGCAAGGAAGTTCTTCCAGCTGATGTAGGAGTGTGACATCACTGTCTTCACTGGCTTCTTGAGCTTGGCATAGATCTTCAAGTAGACTCTTTATTATGAAAACACGGTGAGCTAGAGTCTCCTTGGTCTTGAGATATGATTCCCTGTTGGTGACGACCCCAACGGCGATCAAATTCTTTATCTTGATCTTCTTCATATCTATCCACTCTTCTAGACTCTCTTCTTGATCTTGCAACTCTTGTGAAAGTAGATCCACCAGATTATCTAGCTCAGTTTTAGCTTTGTCCATTTTCTCCTTTCTTTCCACAGCGGTTTTCAACAGAACTCATCCTTGTGCCAACAACTGCTCCACCACATCCCCCACAATCTTGCCTCTAGCTTGGGCTTTTTCAACCTTTTGTATCAGGGGATCTTCCACTGTCACTAACATTGGTTCCACTATCTCTGATGACTTTACTATTTTCTGAAGGACAGCAGCTAGTTGTTCTGCTTTTGCTTTGTATTGCTCTTTTTCCCTCTTGGCTTCATCATACTTTTCCAGTAGGGTGGTGGCAGTGGTCTGGAAATCTGCTTTGACACCTTCATGAATCACTTTACCAAGTTCAACCCTTGAAATGACATAATTGCTCACGTCAAAAGTATCAACTGTGGCATCTTCAGGAGGTTTGGCAATTTCGGCATATCTGATTCCTTTTTCAGTGACCAACCTAGAAATAGTCTTAGGCTTCTTCTTTTGGTTCTTAGCTTTCACGGGCAACAGCTTTTCAATGTCAATCTCATCAGGTGAGATAGCTTGTTTCTTCCTCTTTGGAGTGTAGGCAGATAGCCATGGAGGAAGTATAGATGCATCGACAGCTGGAGGGGGATCCACTACTTTCTTGGTTGGCTCCGTGCTTATACCCGTGATGGTGACAATTGGACTTCTGTTGGTAAACACAACACCTGTATCAATAACCTTTTGTGAAGCATCAAGAAGGTTCTCCAGAACAGTCTGTTCCCTGATATCAAAAGAAGGGGAAGATAAGCTTGGAATGGAACCAGAAGAATCAAAAATGGTTCCAAGACTAGCCCTCATGGATTGAGGAGTATTGTCAGAAGAAACAACAAAAATGGGAGAAAGAGAAACATTTGAAATTATTGGCAAACCATCAGAAAATGAAACATGAGGAGGAGGTGTAAGGACTTGTGTATCAGAAGGAAGGTCTTTCACAGGAGTCTGCGGGGAACCATCAAGTCGCTCTACCTCTGTATCTTCATCTTCACCTTGTTCAACTTCATCAGATACCTTAGTTTTATACCTTTGAACATTTTGTTCTTCAGTCTCAACATCCTCAATTTCCATATGGTCATCATTGATGTCTTCAACATCTGACTTAGTGGCATCAGAAGCCTCTGTGGTTTCCTTCTTCTTTCCTCCCTTGGATACAAATTTGATCTTTGGTTTGTCTACCTTGGAGGAAGAAGGGGTATCACTCTTGTTCTTGGTTCGGTTCTCAACCTTCTTACTTGTTTGCTCCTGTGTCCCCTCTTCGGACCCTGTAAGGAACTCTTTCAACTTGATCCCTTTACTTTCCAACCACAAGTTGGTGTTTGCCAATATAAGTTGGAATCTTTTCCTGATGGATGTCTCCTCCTTGACTGACCATTTCACCTCCGGGAGAGGTGAAGCTTCAACATTCTTTACCTCATATTCATGATCTAGGACATCTCCATCATCCTCCATCCCATCTGGAATATCAGCTAGTCCTAGTTCTTCAATTTGGCTCAGATGAAGCCTACAGAAATCCAATTTTCTGATCTCATTTTGGGTCCTGAGATCTGCTCATATGTCTTCCACCATCGGCTCATGAAAATTTAACTTCCTCTTGATCTTGTCTTGGACCCTTCTGAAGTCGAAATGATTTCTCTTCTTGTAGGTCTTCATGGTGACTAACTGCAACTCGGAGTCAATTATTTTAGCTTTGTTGGCAGACTGAACTGAATACCTCCCAATTTCAATAGGAAACTTTATTCCTGACTTCTTAAGCTCCATCTGTTTGTTATGAACCACAATCAGTTGTCTGCAAAGTTCCATAAGAACAATGTGATCACTGGGATACCATGGTAACATGTAAGGGTAACTAGGATAGTATCCTACCCGAAGATAAGTGAAGGTGGGGAATTGTAGGAACAAACAACCAAAAGAATTTACAACCTGCCATGCTTCATCAGAAACTCTTCTCTGAACCAGTTCACCATTCCACAAGCACATGAAAATTGAGAAGAACACATCATTAACTCTTTTGAAATGATGAATCGACCCCTTCAAAGTGATTTGGGGGTAGTATTCATATACTGGTACCAATCTCCTGTCCCCTACTTGGGTCAAACCTGGAAAGTTCCTCATACTTGCAGCGACATATACAAGGTAAGAGGTCATGTAAAATTTGAAGGTAGTATTGACCCTTACCAGTTGCTCGTGTAAAGCATTACTGATCTGTTCACCCCAAAATATCTTCTGATTACCCCATAGGATCACCTTGATGTAAGTGTACATCTAGTCCTGGAATTTGGAGGCAGAAGGGAGTCCTCTGATGCGACTCAACAAAGTAATCAGATCACACACTTCCTCCACAAAATCACTCCTATGAAGGTCTTTTGGCCATCTGGTCAAAGTTGCCCTAGGAATCTTTAACCATTTGCTGTTTATGTGCCTCCTAGCAGATTCCAAATCATTGTCATAATCTTGCTGACCTTGAGCAAAATCAATTTGCCCAACATTTTCAATTGGTGGACACATGAAGATTTTGTCCATGAACTCTGCATCCAATCTCATGATAACATTCCCCTGTGAGTCTGTCACGGCTCTAGTGTCCCTATTGTAGTGGTTGGCCACTTGTAGAACAAATTTAGGATTATGAGCACTGATAGGAAAGGATGCTACCAAATGGATATTGCTGTCAATGATTTTTTGCATATGCCGGGAGGGGTTTGCTTGTTTAGTTCTATCTATGAATTCAGCCATATCTACATGTCCAATCTCAGTGTCTCTGATTTCATCAACATTCGACTGAACTGCTGTTATCGGAAAGACACCCTGGTACTTGTACTTCATGGCTCTGGACTTTGAAGGAGATGATTCTGACATGAGCCCTGGAGAAAACTGTGAATTCAAACACCACCACGAATGCTAACTGAGAACTGCAAAAGGCCATGATCTCGCGGTTAGGGGAAAATTGGATAAACTGGGTCAACTGCATTTTGACGATCATGGATGGGAAAGCATGCGTTAAAAGGGCTTGAGCACGCAAATCGAGGCAAGGGTGAATGCGGGCTTTTGGCTTTGAAAAGTGAATTTTCCAGTGTTAGGGAAAAATCAAGGACATGTGCTTGGGCGGGTGAATTAGCCGCTCTCACAGGTTAGAAGGACCTCTAGGTGTAAAAGCAGTGAAAAAGGCCGCTTCTACATGCAACTTTGGAAGATTTGATTTATCATGGTCGGGCGGTCAAAATCACCGCTTCTACATGTAACTTGGCGAAAATATGCTCGGGCGGGGAATTTGGCCGCTCTCGCAAGTTGGGAGCGATTTCGGGTTTCGGTGTAAGGGTGGGTGGAAACACCGCTCATGCATCTGGGAGATTCATCAATTAACATGTTGGAGTGGTGTAAAAGGCCGCTCATGCAGATAAGTAACTTCAAGGGTTTTTGATGCAAGTGCAGCGGAAACAACCGCCATTGTAGTTTTAAAGGAGAAAAAGTTTTGACTTGTTCGAATGGCATGAATTGCCGCTCTCGCAAATGGGAGTAAATGAATTTTGGTGTCGGGGTGGAAAAACCCACCGTCTCTACACGCAATAGGAGTTAGGTAGTTTTGATGAGGGTTTAGTGGCGAATGTGGCCGTTGTTGCACACAACGGGAGGTTTGGTACAAGGTGAAGGTCTGACTGACGAGACACAACGTCTCCAAAACGAAAACACAAAAACCCTAATCCGAACACGAAACTTAAACAACAGAAATACATAACAAAAACCTTATAAACTAACAATACAAGCAGTTAAATGAATAACAACGGGGAAAGAAAAACAAAAGAAACTTACCCAAAGACACTCGAAACCCTAGGTCCAACCTTCAACGCGAGATCCGTCATAGTTCTAGAGTATATGATCAAGCGGTCAGAGAGAACGTTGGCGGGTCAATTAAGGTTTAGTATAAGAAATGACAACAAATGGGAGTGATAAACACATTTAAAAGGTCGAGATTGGAGGTTAAATGCCTGGCACGAGTGGCCATTAATGGCACTCGACATCAAAATCTTGAAGATCTCGTGTGAGCGGTGATTTCGGCTGCTGCGACACTACAAATAGACAAACGTGTAAAGGCGGTGAAAAATGCCGACGTTGCATATATGACAGAAAACACATGCAATAGCAGCGAAAACTGCCGTTCCTGCATGTTAAACTTTAAAATCGATGCAATAGTGGCGATGAACACCGTCATTACATCAAACAAAAACAAGTCTGAAAATAATATGTATGAGCGGTGTTTTTCGCCGCTCTTACATATTAAGAGTAAAAAAATTTTACTAACTCCAAAATAACATTTTTACTAGTTTACGACTTTAAATGATCCTTGCGTAAATCGAGAAATCAATTCAAGGGAATTTCGCAGATGAGTTTAGAATGTCAAATGACCTCGCACGAGACTAAGGGAATCTTGTCTCGATTTGCGAGCTTAGAGTGTAGATTCACGAAATGGACAAGTTTCGTGGGGGTTATCTAAAAAAACAAGTGCTGCTGATTTTGAGCACAACACTCTCCACAGGGCTTCACCTAAACCATCATCTATATCCAATCAGTATAATGTCCTAGAGCAACTCCAAACAATGCCTGTGCATATATCTATTTTGGATCTTTTGCGTCTCTCAATCTCACAAAGCCATCCTAGAAAAACCTTTCTTGGAAACTACCATGCCAACTAATCTAGCCCAAGAGGAATTCCAAGCCATGGTAGGAGCTCTTACTACCCCACGTTTCTCCTCATTTACCAAAAAAGATGATATGTCCATTACCCAACCTCACAATGCATCCCTTCACATCGAAGCCCTTATCCATAAACACAGAATAAAATGGGTCCTTATAGATGGAGGGGAAGTTTTAAATATTTGCACATTAAAATTAATCCTTGCATTGGGGTTCTCTGAGAATGTTGTTGATCCTAAGAAGAAGATCACAATCAAGGCCTATGATGAGGAAGAAAGGACATCTAAAGGTATTGTTGTTTTTCTAATATGAGTGGGACAGGTAGAGAAAGATGTGGTTATCAAAAATTTCTTGACATGGAACTAGCCTACAATATCCTCCTTGGCCGACCTTGGATACATGCGATGAAGATTGTACCATCCACCTATCATCAATGTATAAAGTTCCCACATAATGGCCAAGAGATTACTAGCCAAGGTGATCCTAACCCATTCCAATACTATAACACCATCAAACCAAAGTTGGAAGTTGTCATACCTACCAACCATGCAAGCTCATCCTCTACACCCATTGTTGACCCAAGTTCCATACCTTCTACATCCAAAACTGTAGAACTAAAGGTCAAGCTCAAAGATAAAGGGGTAGGAGAGTATTCCATTGATAAAACATTTTGTCTTGCAAAACTAGCCCCATCACCTAAGTCTTATGGAAAACCCTCTATGGACAAACCGTAGACATTAAAAATTTCTAATGGTCCTTTTCTCAAATGGGGTATACAATCAAATGAAAGTGATGAGAAAGATGTCCTTCAATGGCTATATAAAGAAGAGGATATGGAATCCAAGCCACAAGATCAACAACCCCAACTACAAACTAATCAATATGGTCCAGGTTTTTTTATCTTGCAAAAAATTGGATATGACAGTCATAGTCCCATAGTCTTGAGAAAACAAGGTATCATAGAACCTATACAACCTTCTTCATTATTAGCCTGAGACACTACAAGGCTAGGATACCAAAGAAAAGACAAGGAAAAGGTCACCACCAATCTAGGGTAGCAACTTCATAAATTACAAGAAGGGGGTGAAACAAATTCCAATGAATATGAATGGGATAGTCTTTCTGAACTATCTTGTGAAGACAAAGGCATTGATGTGGTCCAAACCTATATCTCAACAAATACATACCATGATGGTCAAAGCTCAAGGTCTAGACCGCAAGAGTTCAATTTGCAACATACTGAGTGTGAGTCTTAAGAGGAAGGTCAAATGTCACACTTGATAGACAATACTAAGGAGAGTACTATTTTAGACCTTGTAAATACTCTCATGAATCTAGACAACTCCTCTGTCCTAACCATCATTTCCCTTGAGTCAAACCAACCTAATGATCCCCTACCCTTAGTGCATTCCAAACCTATAGATTGGGAACTACAAGAACCTCTCAAACTAGATATCTTTCAAAATGACGATGCTATCATTGACTATCTAGAACTAAGAGATCGCTTGCCATCAAGAGATCATAAAGCTGGCTATGCTATAGAACTCAATGGAAAGGCTTATTTTGGAGAGAGTGCCAAGCCTTTTAGTCATAAAAATGTAAAAATAAAAGATAGATCTAATGATGAAAACCACTCTGCGACAGTGTTAGATTGTGAAAAAAGTAAAAAAAAAGACAAATCTAATGGTGAAAACCTCTCCACGGCACCAAAGGATGAAAGGCTTGATACTCTCCCCAATCTCACACATTAGGAGAGGTCCTCAATTTTAATAGAACCAGTAGAAACTATCAACATTGGTACAAAAGACAATCCAAAGATAATCCATATGGTAGAATCTTTATCTAAGCAAGAGAAGCTAGAATTCATCAAATTCTTCAAATAAAAAAAGATTAATTTCACATGGTCCTATGTGGATATGCCTAGACTTGATCCAGATCTTATAATGCATCATTTATCACTATCTCTAGGAGCCATACCAGTCAAACAAAAACTAAGGAAGATGCATCTGCATATTGCACTATTGGTGAAAGAAGAATTGAAGAAGTTGTTAGATGTTGGGTTTATAAGACCAATTGACTATCTGGAATGGATTTCCAATATAGTTCCTGTCTCAAAACTGGATGCAAGGATCAAATTTTGTATTGATTTCAGGGATTTGAATAAGGCTTTCCCTAAGGATGACTTTCCTTTGCCTAATATAGACATCATTGTTGACCTTACAATGGGGCATACTATAGTATCTCCCATGGATGGGTTTTTGAGCTATAATCAGATCAAAATAGCACTAGAAGACCAACACATGACCAATTTCACATGTCCATGGGGTACATATTGCTGGTGTGTGATGCCATTTGGCTTGAAAAATGTAGGAGCAACATACCAAAGAGCAATGACAACAATTTTTCATGACATGATACACACCATCATGGAAGATTATGTAGATGATATTCTAGCCAAATCACTTACAAGAGAAGGACACCTATACGTATTAGATAAAATATTTCAGAGACTGGAGTAGTTCAATGTCCACCTAAATCCAAATAAGTGTGTATTCAGAGTCACATCTAGAAAAGTCCTGGGATATATAGTTTCAGCCAAGGAATTGAGGTAGCTCCAGCCAAAGTGAAAGCAATAATAGACATGCCTCCACCTCAAAATATTAGTCAATTAAGGTCATTGCAATGAAATATATAATCTATCTATTAGTTTATATCACAATTGACTGACAAATGTCATCCATTTACCCACCTTCTTCACAAGAACGTTCCTTTCAGATGGGATCAGGGGTGTGAACAAGATTTTAACCTCCTGAAAGAGTACCTGATGAATCCTCCACTCTTGATGCCTCCAATACAAGGCAAACCACTTTTGCTCTATATTTTAGCTACACCAACTACTCTAGGAGCTTTATTGGCACAATAGGACTATGAAGGAAAGGAACGGGCCATTTCCTACATTAGCCAAACATTGGTTGCCTATGAGTTACAGTACACACCTATAGAATGAGCATGCCTTGCAGTAGTTTTTGCATCCCAAAAACTAAGACATTATATACTCACACATTCAATCAAGTTGGTACCAAAGATAGATCCATTGAAGTATTTGCTCAAAAAAGCTACTCTAATAGGAAGGATATCAAAGTGGGTAATGATTCTTAGTGAGTTTGACATTGAATATGTGGATAGAAGAGCTATAAAAGGTTAAGTCATTGTGGATTAGTTAGTGGATGCACCATTGCAGGATGACAATCCATTAAGCTTTGAATTTCCAGACGAAGCCATTTTCAGCATAATAACCCAAGCATGGAAACTCTATTTTGATGGATCCTATACACAACATGGGTTAAGAGAAGGCATTTTGTTGGTCACACCTCAAGGGGATACAATCCTAAAATCATATAGATTGTTTTTCCCTTGTACCAACAATGTGGTAGAATATGAGGCATTAGTCATTGGTCTTAAACTGGCTGTAGAATGGAAAGTATGAGAGCTTCATGTGTATGGAGATTCACAACTAGTTATCAATCAGGAAAATGATGACTATCAAACTAAGGATGAAAGGTTAATACCCTACAAGTGTATGGTAGATGACTTTAAGGAATATTTTGTTGTGATTTCCTTTTAACAAAGACCAAGACTGGAGAACAAAACTATGGATGCCATGGCAACCATTCCATCACTACTAGATATACCTAAAAATTAGTCACGTTAAGAGTTCTTGGTAGAGCTAGTATCCCATCCAGCTTATGATATCCCTGAAACCAAAATCATATGCCACATAGTAGGATCCTATTCTCCCCTGTATGAAAAAATCTATACCTATCTGAAAGAGAATACCTTACCACAGGGATTATCCAATAATCAATGACGAACCTTCATACGTCAAGCCTCCCACTATACCATAATTGCCAATACCCTCTATCAACAATGTCTTTATGGTACTCTCCTTAGGTGCCTTGAAAGTGAGGAATATCAAACCGCCTTGAGAGAAGTTCATGAAGGAATTTGCAGAACCCACTCTAGTGGTCCTACCTTGGCTAAGAAGTTCATGCATATGGGATACTATTGGCCAACTATTGAAAGGGACTCCTATCATTTTGTGAAAAGGTACAAGAAATGCCAAATTCATTGGAGCTTAATACATGCACTGGCACAAGAGTTGCAATGTTTAATGACTCCTTGGCCTTTATGTCAACGGGGACTCAAATTTGTGGGAAAGATACATCCCCCATCATCTAATGGCCATAAATTCATAATCACCACCACTGAGTACTTTACTAAGTGGATTGAAGCCGTACCCCTAGCCTATTTCACAAGAAAACAAATCACCTCATTCATCCTAAATTACATCATTTGCCACTATGGCATTCCCCTATCCATTATCACTGATAATGGAACACCCTGTAAAAGCAGGATGTCAAAGAACTCTATGACAAATTCCATATCCAACACCACTTTTCCACCCCATATTACCCCCAAGGAAATGACTAGGCGGAGGCATCTAATAAAACCATCTTGGAAATCCTAAAGAAGACTGTTAATGATGCCAGCTGTGATTGGCATATCCAACTGAATCCCACTCTGTGGGCATACCGTACAAGTATCTGCACACCAATAGGTACAACACCATATTCCCTAGTCTATGTCTCTAAATCCATCTTGCCTATTGAAGTCAAGTTACCATCTTTGCGAGTATCATTAAAAGACCTAATATCAGATGAAGAATACTGAGTTTCTAGACTTTAGGAGCTAGAACTGCTGGAGGAAGGAAGAAAAAATGCCTTTAATCATATGAAAGACTATTAACAAAGGATGTTAAGGAGTTACAACCATAGAGCAAAACCTAATCTGGTGCAGGAGCACCCGGACATGATCAGGATATAGGTCCGCATGATGACATACATGATCAGGATATAGGATAGTTATCAGCATGATGACAGGGCAGTAGTCTATTTTTAGTATGTTTGACTTCTTCATATAATAAGGTCCACTGGACCGATGCTATGTATTAGTTCAGCCTAGGAGTATGTGTAGGCAGTTAGAGATCGGGATAAGATAGTCTGAGTTGTCCTCTCTCCCAGCCGCTTGGAAGCTCCCAGCCGCTGGGAAGTGAAGTTGGTAGTACTCGAAGGATTTGTTATATATACCTTCGATCTGTTAGGGTTTAGACAGATTGATTAGTGAGATTGATATTGATGTTGCTAGATGTACTGGTGTTGTGTTGAGTTGAGATTCAGGAGAGCAGGTCAGACATTGTGAAGCTGTATTCAGGACATTGAATCTCAATTGAATAAGATCTCATCTTTTGCAGTATTTGAGTTGATCAGTTGTTTCTGTGTTGATTTCCTTTTCTGTTTGCAAGTTAATGGGCACTTTCAACCCTTCCACCGGTTGATCCTGCAAATCGGTGGAATGGTCCTGTATCATAGTTTAGTTTGCATTTGTGTTTTCTGTTTATGCATTGCATTGTTCAGGAGATCAGTTAGGAGCATGCTGTGAATCAGCCTAGCATCCTCATGTGCTAGGTCTAGAAGATAAGTAGTTAGATTTTGGTTTGAAGGTGATAAGGCCCGGTCGTCACATGATCTTTGTGAAATAGAGCGGTTCGGAGTGCTTACATGCAGTGGAAGGATACACAGGAGTCTGCATGTGCGTTTCCAGTCGGAACGAGCCGCATCATCATCTGCGAATCCATCGCCATCAGGATCGGGTCATGAAGTTGTTGAAGTTTGCATGTTGCAAGTGCATCATGATGTTTTGAGTTGGATATATACTCAGTGTATATATCGCAGTCAGGATCATCTCTCGGGGAAGTTCATCATCCGCATATCGCTAACGGATGCGGGTGTGAAAGTTAAGTTTTTTTTGGCTAAGTGTTGAAGAGTTCATCAGGGTGATGTGTGACGTCATTGTCATCAGGATATGACGTCATCGTCATCAGGATATTAAGAAATCCCTCAATGTGAGTTTATCCTGTTGTCACTAAGTGGTAAGGTATCGGCGTAGGCAGGAAGTTGTATTAGCATCATCAGGAGGTTTCGAGGAACCGGATGAACAATATCATGATGCTGTTGCTTGTATCGTCGGGCAGTGGAGCATCGAAGGCAAGTTGTTGAAGTGCAACGTCATCAGGATATTTGGAGCAACCGGATATTTGGATATCCTGCTGACGAAGGTGATATTGAATATCATGATGATGCCGCTTGTATTTGGCACCTGATGAACAGTGCAACCGGAGGATGTTTGCGCCCGTTGATTATCATGATGATGATGATAGGCGACAAACGGAGGAGGTAAATAGTAGTCGACAGAAGGATATTTGCGATCATCCGAAATATGATGATGCTGTTGAAATGTGATGATGCTGTTGGTGTTTCTAGGAAATATGATGATGATGTTCAGCCGATAGAGAATTTTATCATGCTGTTTGTATTGTTGGCTACTCCTTCCTGTTAGTTAGCCTCCGTTGCGTCCCACTCTGCATCATAGTGGTATCAGAGCAAAGGTTAGGATCTTCTGGAAAAGATAAGCAGGATGTCAGACGAAGAAGGAACATCTGAGGTTCCAGCAAGGATGACCAACGCTGAGTTGGCAGTTCTGGTGAAGAAACAGATTGCAGAAAGCAAGGCCGTGAAGGCTCAGAATCAGGAGTTGAAAGATGAGTTAGCAAAGTTGAGGAGCAGAGTAGGTTCTGGTAGAGAAGATGATAGGGAAGAAGAAGAGATCCCTAATTGGAGTGAGGAGGTCGTTCCTGCAGACCAGAGACCACTGTTGAACGCCCTCAAGGCCATGGAGAGGAGAACCATGGATGTGAAGCTGGATTTGCCAGTATTTACAGGTAAGATGGACCCTGATTTAGTGATGGAATGGATAGACTGTTTGAACAATTTCTTTGTGACAGAGGAGATACCAGAACAACAGAGAGTGAAGATAGCACAGTCAAAGATGAAAGAAGCTGCCTTGACATGGTGGAACTTTGTTCAGGATGATAGAGTGCAGGAGGGAAAACGTAGAGTTGCCACATGGAAGAAGATGATGGAATTGGTAAAGGAGGCTTATATTCCTTTGGATTACAGTATCCAGTTACACAAGAGGAAGCAGAACCTGAAGCAGAAGGAGCTAGATGTCAGCTCATATACAGAAGAGTTCATGAAACTCTGTATGAAGACAAAGGTGAAAGAAAGTGAAGAGGAAAAGGTAGCCAGATACCTAAATGGATTGAGGTTTAATATTCAGGAAGATCTTAGTCTGCATAACCCAGATACAGTGCAGAAAAGCTTTCAGTTGGCATTGAAAGTGGAAGAAAAGCTGAAGAGAAAACAAGATCAGAACAACAGAGGAAGAGGAAGACAGCAAAGAGGTCGAAGAAGTCCTTTCAGAGGCAGAGGACATGGACAGGGATATCAAGCAGAGTCCAGTCAAGACAATAGCAAGGGCAACAATGGTCAGAATCAGAGAGAGAATTTCAGTCAGCAAGGAAACTTCAGAGGCAGAAGACCTTACAGAGGAAGATCCCAGGGTAGAGGATCCATCAGGTGTTACAACTGTAACAAAGAAGGCCATATAGCCAGCAGATGTCCAGACAAGGCCACAAGCTCAGCAGGAGAAAGGAGGACAAATCTGGTCAATGAACCTGATAATCAAAGTAGGACAAGCTCTAATGAATTTCAGAGTGTGAATGGTCCTGAGAATTATGGATATCCAGAAAGTGGAGAGTCCCTGATGATGAGAAGAACAGTGACTACCATGAAGGTACCTGACAAAGAAGCCCCTCAGAGAAAGTCTCTTTTCAGAACCACTTGCAAAGCAGGAGGTAAGGCTTGTAAAGTTTTGATTGATTCTGGTTCTACTGAGAACTTTGTGTCTGAAGAAATGGTGATAAAGCTGAAGCTTAGGAGATTGCCTCACCCAGCTCCATATAAAGTCTCATGGCTTACTCAAGGTCAGTAGACAACTGTAGAAGAGCAGGCTTGGGTAGAGTTTCAGATTGGTGGATATAAGGATAAGTTGTTGTTTGATATCACCAAGATGGATGCTTGCAACCTTTTGTTTGGTAGACCATGGCAATATGATCTGAAGGCACAGCATGATGGTGTTAAAAACACCTATAAAATCACTAAAGATGGTAAAGAAGTAACGTTATTCCCATTGAAGGAGAAAGAGAAGAAGCCAAGGTTGATAGACCCAGCTGTCCAAGAGTTATTGGATAAGTACAAAGGTGTCATCTCAGAGGGAATGCCAAGATCCCTACCACCTGTCAGAGATATCAGTCATTGCATAGACTTGATTCCAGGGTCTACACTTCCAAATAAAGCAGCTTATAAGCTTACCCCAGAACAGAATGCAGAAGTAGCCAGGCAGATTGAAGAATTGATGAATTCAGGTCTGATTGGAAAGAGTTTGAGTCCATGTGCAGTACCAGCTGTACTAGCACCAAAGAAGGAAGGCACTTGGAGGCTTTGTACAGATTCCAGAGCCATCAACAAGATCACAATCAGGTATAGGTTTCCAATCCCCAGAATTGAGGATTTACTTGATTGTTTGGGAAGTGCTAAGTACTTTACCAAAATAGATTTGAAGAGTGGATACCATCAGATCAGGATTAGACCAGGTGATGAGTGGAAGACAACATTCAAAACAAATGAAGGATTATATGAATGGAAGGTTATGCCATTTGGTTTGTCTAATGCCCCTAGTACTTTCATGAGGCTGATGAATGAGGTTCTGAAGGAATTCATTGGTAAGTTTGTCATAGTCTATTTAGATGACATTCTAATTTTCAGTAACACTAGAGAAGAACATCTCAGGCATATAGATCTGGCTCTCAAGAGGCTACATGAAGAGAAGCTGATGATAAACTTGGACAAGTGTTTGTTCATGAAACAGGAGATCACATATTTAGGTTTTGTCATCTCACAAGGAAAGCTGCAGATGGATAAGGAGAAGGTGAGTGCCATATTGAATTGGCCAACTCCACAGACCATGAATGAAGTCAGGAGTTTCCATGGGTTAGCAACCTTCTACAGAAAGTTTATCAGAGGGTTCAGTCATATTTGTGCACCCATGCTGGATACCATCAAAGGAGGACAGAAGTGCAGGTTTGTTTGGACTCAAGGAGCAGATGATTCCTTTGAGGCATTGAAGAGGAAGGTGGCACAACAGCCAGTCCTTGCACTTCCAGATTTTAACAAGATCTTTCAGGTAGAGTGTGATGCCAGTCACATGGCCATTGGAGCAGTACTCAGTCAAGAGGGTAGACCAATTGCATTTTTCAGTGAAAAGATCAATGATGCTAAGAAAAGGTATTCATCATATGATCTGGAAATGTATGCTTTAGTTCAGTCCCTAAAGAAATGGAGGCATTACCTGATGCCGAAGGAGTTCATAGTTTTCACAGACAACCAGGCTTTGAGTTTCATCAACAGCCAGGAGAAGCTGAACCACAGACATATGAAGTGGGTAGAGACCTTACAGGCTTTCACTTTTACCTTGAAGCATAAGAAAGGGGTTAAGAACAAAGTTGCCGATGCTTTGAGCAGAAGAGTTCTCACAGTCAATCAGATTCAGTTAGAGAGTGTTGGTATTGATTCACTCAAGACCATGTATGAGTCTGATGCTGATTTTGGAGAGATATATCAGGTCTGTACTTCTTTTGGGGAGAAATACCATGCTGAGTTCTCTGAATTCCTGATCCAGGATGGATTGTTGTTCAAGGGTGGACAGTTGTGTATCCCAAGGTGTTCTATGAGGTTGAATATAATCAAGGAGAAACATTGTGGAGCAATGGCAGGTCATTTTGGTCTAGACAAGACTCTTGATCTGGTCAGGAGGCATTATTTCTGGCCTAAGTTGCAATCAGATGTCAGGAAATTTGTGGAGACATGTGTCATATGCCAGAAAGCTAAAGGCAGGTCAACTAATGCAGGGTTATATCAGCCCTTACCCATTCCTTCCAGACCATGGGAAAGTATCAGTATGGATTTTGTTTTAGGTTTACCAAGGACCAGGAGAGGATTTGACAGTGTTTTTGTTGTAGTGGACAGGTTCAGTAAAATGGCACATTTCTTGCCATGCAAAACCACTGTAGATGCCTCATATATTGCAGATTTATTCTTCAGGGAAATTGTAAGAATTCATGGGTTGCCTTTGAGCATAGTTTCAGACAGAGATGTGAAGTTTGTGGGTCACTTCTGGAGAACCCTATGGAGGAAGCTGGGAACCAATTTATCTTTTTCCTCTGCATATCATCCTCAAACGGATGGACAAACTGAGGTAGTGAACCGTTCCTTGGGGAATCTACTTAGATGCTTGACAAAATAGCATGGAGAGAAGTGGGACAATATTCTGTCTCAAGCTGAGTTTTCATATAATGATACTGTCAACAGGAGCACAGGAAAATCGCCTTTTCAGGTAGTGTATGGAATGCATCCCAGAGGTATTTTAGAGTTGCGAGAGCTACCTACAGCAGATCCTGTTAGTGCAGATGGAGAAGCTTTTGCTGAAGCAATCAAAGAAGTTCATGATTAGGTTAAGACCCAACTCCAGCAAACCACCTTAAAGTATAAGGAGTATGCTGACAAGAAGAAGAAGGATGTTCAATTTGCTGTTGGAGATTTGGTTTGGGTTCACTTGAACAAAGACATGCTTCCTAAGGGAAAGTATACTAAGCTCATGCAAAAGAAAGTTGGACCATGTCAGATTTTGCAAAAGCATGGACAAAATGCTTATGAGATCCAACTCCCACCTGATCTTGGTTTATCTCCTATCTTCAATGTATGTGATTTAACTCCATACAAGGCTAATCCAGATGCAGATCAGGATATCCTACAGGATACAGTTGCTGAAGACATTCCTCACCATGATCCTCCACAGATACAGCAGATTTTGGACACTAGAGTGGTCAAACAGACCAGGAACAAGAAGTACTTGGAGTACCTCGTCTCTTGGAAGGGACAGCCGAACTCTGAAGCAGTATGGATGACTGCAGAACAGATACAGAAACATGGTGCCGACCTTGATACTCTCATCTCAAGTGGACTTGAGATTTCTTCTTTTGGGGAGTATGGTGCAGGAGCACCCGGACATGATCAGGATATAGGTCCGCATGATGACATACATGATCAGGATATAGGATAGTTATCAGCATGATGACAGGGCAGTAGTCTATTTTTAGTATGTTTGACTTCTTCATATAATAAGGTCCACTGGACCGATGCTATGTATTAGTTCAGCCTAGGAGTATGTGTAGGCAGTTAGAGATCGGGATAAGATAGTCTGAGTTGTCCTCTCTCCCAGCCGCTTGGAAGCTCCCAGCCGCTGGGAAGTGAAGTTGGTAGTACTCGAAGGATTTGTTATATATACCTTCGATCTGTTAGGGTTTAGACAGATTGATTAGTGAGATTGATATTGATGTTGCTAGATGTACTGGTGTTGTGTTGAGTTGAGATTCAGGAGAGCAGGTCAGACATTGTGAAGCTGTATTCAGGACATTGAATCTCAATTGAATAAGATCTCATCTTTTGCAGTATTTGAGTTGATCAGTTGTTTCTGTGTTGATTTCCTTTTCTGTTTGCA
The DNA here is from genome assembly GCA_027924645.1 of Cunninghamia lanceolata. Lineage (NCBI taxonomy): Eukaryota > Viridiplantae > Streptophyta > Pinopsida > Cupressales > Cupressaceae > Cunninghamia > Cunninghamia lanceolata. Next base: position 13,005,065 of record BSBN01000068.1, on the reverse strand, counting down.
AGTTAATGGGCACTTTCAACCCTTCCACCGGTTGATCCTGCAAATCGGTGGAATGGTCCTGTATCATAGTTTAGTTTGCATTTGTGTTTTCTGTTTATGCATTGCATTGTTCAGGAGATCAGTTAGGAGCATGCTGTGAATCAGCCTAGCATCCTCATGTGCTAGGTCTAGAAGATAAGTTGTTAGATTTTGGTTTGAAGGTGATCCGGCCCGGTCGTCACATGATCTTTGTGAAATAGAGCGGTTCGGAGTGCTTACATGCAGTGGAAGGATACACAGGAGTCTGCATGTGCGTTTCCAGTCGGAACGAGCCGCATCATCATCTGCGAATCCATCGCCATCAGGATCGGGTCATGAAGTTGTTGAAGTTTGCATGTTGCAAGTGCATCATGATGTTTTGAGTTGGATATATACTCAGTGTATATATCGCAGTCAGGATCATCTCTCGGGGAAGTTCATCATCCGCATATCGCTAACGGATGCGGGTGTGAAAGTTAAGTTTTTTTTGGCTAAGTGTTGAAGAGTTCATCAGGGTGATGTGTGACGTCATCGTCATCAGGATATGACGTCATCGTCATCAGGATATTAAGAAATCCCTCAATGCGAGTTTATCCTGTTGTCACTAAGTGGTAAGGTATTGGCGTAGGCAGGAAGTTGTATTAGCATCATCAGGAGGTTTCGAGGAACCGGATGAACAATATCATGATGCTGTTGCTTGTATCATCGGGCAGTGGAGCATCGAAGGCAAGTTGTTGAAGTGCAACGTCATCAGGATATTTGGAGCAACCGGATATTTGGATATCCTGCTGACGAAGGTGATATTGAATATCATGATGATGCCGCTTGTATTTGGCACCCGATGAACAGTGCAACCAGAGGATGTTTGCGCCCGTTGATTATCATGATGATGATGATAGGCGACAAACGGAGGAGGTAAATAGTAGTCGACAGAAGGATATTTGCGATCATCCGAAATATGATGATGCTGTTGAAATGTGATGATGCTGTTGGTGTTTCTAGGAAATATGATGATGATGTTCAGCCGATAGAGAATTTTATCATGCTGTTTGTATTGTTGGCTACTCCTTCCTATTAGTTAGCCTCCGTTGCGTCCCACTCTGCATCATAATCTTTGAAGTCAGTGACCTAGTGCTCAAGGAAACCCTAGAAATTAGCAGGAAAGGGAAAAGAAAGGCAAGTTTGAACCCAACTAGCTTGGTTCGTATGTAATAAGTATTGCCTATGGCTCAAGAGATTATCAATTAGAAACATCATAAGGTGAACTATTCAATGATCCCATCAATAGTAAGCATCTTTGCAAGTTTTATACCTAAACCCCAATGCAAGGGACTTATAAATACAAATAAAAGCAAGTGGTGAAAACATGGAAATAGGTGCTATTTGTGATAAACTCCTTCATCTTGTAGGATTTTAGTCCTTAATTCATCTTTTTCTACCACATCCATCAAACCGCATAAGGATACCTCTCATGGCTTATTGTTTGCTTGCCATTATCGCCTTGTCACATCAGGCTGTCCATCCAATCCTTCATCCATCTTGTCATCTGTTGTGACCCTATCATTAGTATCAATGTTGAACTATGTCACCTCTGAGATATCATGTAGACAAGGCCATCATTGATGAGCCCCCGAGGCATCCCATTCATCTGTATCCCTCTTCATATCATAAACCTTTGTTACACCATTTGTTCATCCATCACCATTGTCAGTCTCCATGCCTGAACTACATCAAGTCTGAACTATGATGTAGGCAAGGCCATCATTAATGATCCCTCAAGGCTTCCCACCTCCTAGGTCTTAGGTCCACATAAGTCCACACCGTCAAACTACGTTGCCTCAGCATTATCACATAGGCAAGGCCATCATTGATGAGCCCCCGAGGCACTAGGCCACTCCCTTAGGGCCCATGATATCGAGTTTTCCATCATTTTCATCCAAATGTTTCATCCATAATAACTAGATCCTTTACTTGACTAGGGGAAAAATCCTTGACCTATTTGGGAATTAGATTCTTGAATGTCACAAAATCTTAGAGGATAACAAACTAGATCATGATACTATCTCTAGACAACATGCAACACTACAAACAAACCTTTTCAACAAAAAGGAAAACTTGACACAAGGACATTAACCTATATCAGACAACAATGTGCCTAAACTATCAAAATGATTATATCTATTTTCATGGAAAGAAAACATATCTATGGAAAGAAGATTTGATGCTTTGTTATAAGTTTAAGTCATGCATATTGATTTTTGTTATCATGTTTCTTATGCTACTCGAGGATGTCCAAGAATAGAGGAGCTATGATCACACATGATTATTTTCATTTGTTTGTTGTTTGTGGATCAATTTTTAGTAATGTAACAACTCGTCTAATGACATGATCAACAAAAGATCATCAAGGACATTATGAGTCTTAGCATGAAATAGTGCAATCCTTGTCTATTGATACATGCAATAAATACTCATGTCATCTTGGTTAAATTTTTCCCAGATGCTTGTATTAACTTTATAAATCAAAATCCATGTAAGAGATACTCAGGTCAACATGGTTTAATTATACCTAGATGTTTGTATTTTCTTACAACATTTTAAAAGCTGGATGATTAAAAAAGTACTTTAAATACTTGTATACAAGATGGCAAAGCCTCATTTGTGCATGATAGGTTTGCATTTCATTCCATTTATAAGTATAACATTGTCATCATTTACCAAATGTCATAAGATCAAAATTGTATCTTTTAGTTATCTATATTATCCATTTATCCCAATTATTCTTCTAAGTTGTTCATCATAACCAAATCTTTTGCCTAGTTCTTCTATGTGTTCTTTCATTTATGATTGAGTATACTTGGCATTAGCAAAAAAAGAAATCATTATCATTTTGCATATTCTAATTGTATCCATCATTAGTTCATATCATTTTAGTTCATTAGTTGCATTAAACATTTAACTCATGATTTTTAGTAACAGTTTCATATAGTGATATCATGTTACATAGTATAAAGATTATCAATCATAAGTTCATTATCATTTAAGTGCATTAGTTGTATTAAGCATTTAGATCATGATAGTGATGTCATTTATCCACATAGGTCTCATGCATAACATTTATCATAAAAAACTCAAAAAAACATAGATATCATTTTCATAGCAGGTGCATATTAAATCATCTTGTAGGATTCCAGTCCTTAATTCATCTTTTTTTATCACATCCATCAAAATGCATAAGGATACCTATCATGGTTTGTTGTTCGCTCGCCCTTATCTCCTTGTCACATTAGGTTGTCCATCCAATCCTTCATCCATCTTGTCATCTGTTGTGACCCTATCATTAGTATCAATGTCAAACTACGTCACCTTTGATATATCACGTAGACAAGGCCATCATTGATGAGCCCCTGAGGCATCCCATCCATCTGTATCCCTCATCATATCATAAACCTTTGTTACACCATTTGTTCATCCATCACTATTGTTAGTCTCCATGCCCAAACTACATTGCCTCTGAACTATCACATAGGCAAGGCCATCATTGATGAGCCCTCGAGGCTTCCCACCCCCTAGGTCTTAGGTCCACATAAGTCCACACCATCGAACTATGTTGCCTCTATGTTGTCACATAGGCAAGGCCATCATTGATGAGCCCCCAAGGCACTAGGTCACTCCCTTAGGTCCCGTCATATCAAGTCTTCCATCATTTTCATCCAAATGTTTCATCCATAATAACTAGATCATTTACTTGACTAGGGGAAAAATCCTTGACCTAGTTGGGAATTGGATTCTTGAATGTCACAAAATCTCAAAGAATAACAAACCAGATTATGATACTATCTCCAGACAACATGCAGCACTACAAACAAACCTTTTCAACAAAAAGGAAAACATGACACAAAGACATTAACCTATATCAGACAACAATGTGCCTAAACTATCAAAATGATTATATCTATTTTCATGGAAAGAAAATATATCTATGGAAAGAAGATTTGATGCTTTGTTATAAGTTCAAGTCTTACGTCTTGATTTTTGCTATCATGTTTCTTATGCTACTCGAGGATGTCCAAGAATAGAGGAGCTATGATGGCACATGATTATTTTCATTTGTTTTATGTTTGTGGATCAATTTTTAGTAATGTAACAACTTGTCTAACGACATGATCAAATAAAGATCATCAAGGACATTATGAGTCTTAGCATGAAAGAGTGCAATCCTTGTCTATTGATACATGCAAGAAATACTCATGTCATCTCAGTTCAATTTTTCCTAGATGCTTGTATTAACTTTATAAATCAAAATCCATGTAAGAGATACTCAGGTCAACATGGTTTAATTATACCTAGATGCTTGTATTTTCTTACAACATTTTAAAAGTTGGATGATTAAAAAAGTACTTCAAATACTTGTATACAAGATGACAAAGCCTCATTTGTACATGATAGGTTTGCATTTCATTCCATTTATAAGTATAACATTGTCATCATTTACCAAGTGTCATAAGATCCAAATTGTATCTTTCAGTTATCTATATTATCCATTTATCCCAATTATTCTTCTAAGTTTTTCATCATAACCAAATCTTTTGCCTAGTTCTTGTATGTATTCTTTCATTTATGATTGAGTATACTTGGCATTAGCAAAAAAAGAAATCATTATCATTTTGCATATTCTAATTGTATCCATCATTAGTTCATATCATTTCAGTTCATTAGTTGCATTAAACATTTAACTCATGATTTTTAGCAACAGTTTCATATAGTGATATCATGTTACATATTATAAAGATTATCAATTATAAGTTCATTATCATTTAAGTACATTAGTTGTATTAAGCATTTAGATCATGATAGTGATGTCATTTATCCACATAGGTCTCATGCATAACATTTATGATAAAAAACTCAAAAAAAAAAGATATCATTTTCATAGCAGGTACATATTAAATCATCATACATAGAAACTTAAACATCAAGTATGGCATGTAAAACTCATCAATGTATGCATTAGGCCATCATAAACTATAAGCATATATGGTCATTGCACATTAACATTATGCATAGATATTAGTCATCATGTGAGTCAATAGGTGCATCATATCATAAGTCTCATGTACATCATAGCATCATCATATTTGAATCATCACAATGTAAGCATAATCAATAACATCCATCAATATAGATAGCATCAAATCAATAACATCTATCGTATAGAAAGCATCCATCCATCAAAAACACATGCATGTAGTCCATCAAACTCATATAGATCATCATCAAAAACAATAATAATAATAATGTCCAAGTATACAATGATGTCATAAATGTGTATCTCGAGCTGTAAAAAATGGTGTATAAAAAAATGATATAAACATGATACATGTCTCAAGAATACCTAAGTGGTACTACCTCTGGAGTGTGCTGGCTACTAGGGCAGAGGCTGAGGTTGAGGACCTGTAGGACAAGAAGGTGGTGGCCCCATAACTCCTCCACTCTTTGATAGGGTATGCCTAGACTTGTTACATGAACTCGGGTGGAAGATACTCACCCTTTGCTCTGGGGGCACTATCTACTCATACAATGATCTCCAATAAAAGATCTACCCAACTTGAACCATATCTATAACAATCTACCCATGGGGACCCTATGTTGCATTCTGCTACACCTACTGTAGTAAGGTCTCTGCTCTAGTCTATCTCTGGATGGTAGTATCCCACTCTAATATGGTTGTCCTAACATCCCCCTGTAGCTGTGTAACCTGTCCCTGTAAAAGAGCCACCTAGGCCCATAAGGCTGCTATCTACCCATCATCTTGTCTAACCTATGGCTGAACTTGAGCATGTACCTACACTTGTGGCTTCACCTGTATCTGGGGCAACCCCCTCCACCCTCTGTCTAACTCCTCTCTACCCTCCATCATCTCCATCATCCCCATCATCTCTGTCATCACCTCTACCTCTTCTAGCCCTACCACCACCATCTTCTCCACCTCAACCACCTCTCCCACCTCACCATCATCTCCTCCTCTATCATGGAGCATCATCATCCCCGTCATCCTCCTCTTCCAGTTTAGGTGCTTGCTTCTCGGGACCAGAGTATCTGAGGATAGGATGAGCTGTACAGTGGGCTGCAAAATCAACTGTCATCCCTACATCCACAATGTGTCACCACATATCCCATGCCTGATATGGAATTTGTAATAAGTTTGCTACCGGTATCTCAAAAGAATCTGCAAGACCCTACCGTGAGCCCTCCTTATGCATCCGAGAAAATATGGCAGTTCCCTAGGGCATCCCTTGGACCCTACCAAACTATCAGAGCACACGAGAAACAATATGTCACTCTAATATATAGGGAGTCCTCCCTATCAACCACTATGTTTGAAAACAATAAGGCAACTCAATAGCATCCTCCTCCCATACCTCGCAATCTAGGTACAGTTGCCATTCAACTGTGTCCACATTATCCAATGCATGCCACTTGGGCTAGGAATGGATCTCCTAGAACATGTAGGGATAGGGTCTATCATGGCCTCTAACACCCATTCCTATTAGCCATGTGACTGCTATGTGTAACCATGCCCAAATCTATAATAATGACACACCAATAGATAGACTGGTAGCTTCATCATAGACAAACTAATGCAGATCATGGTATAGGTGTGCAAGTATGCATGGGCCCTAGGAGAAGCATGTCCCCTTAGATATCATAACTCTAATGTCCTCCCCCACCCATCTTGGAATCCCTGATATCTCCTGTCTAGACAAACAACTCCCCCAATCAACCCTACTAGTATGGTTGGCGAGGGCTCATAATAATCTACCATATCACCCTGGCTAATCTCTGTCCCCTCAACCTCTGGGTCATCAAACACCCATCTACACTCTACCAATCCAGCTCCCGTATGTGACTCATACTCAACAAGCTCTCCATGTATTGGAATAGAAAGAATTTGATGCACATCCTCTAAGGTCATCGCCATCTACCCTATCGACAAGTGAAATGTGCATGTCTCACTATGGTATCTCTCTCCCAATGCAGTCAGCAATCCTTGATTGGCCCCACACCTTGGGCATAAAGCAAACAAACCACAATCTAACTAATAGAAGGACCAAGTGGCTAGTCTTAGTCAAGTATGGTCAAAGAAGTTGCATAACAGAAAACCTCTCCCACGACATCAACACATTATCTAGATCCTCCTGCAATCAATAACAAAGCACGTTAATAAAACAACTAAACTGCATATCTACAGCATCTATCAAGCTAGTTATTTAGCTATCCTCTCATCAAACTTATCCCATCATCTCTTCTAAGATTCTATCAATCTCAAAGATGAGCTATTAGTTGGCCAACATCGATCGAGATGCTGACTTAACCAAACTAGCTATGTAATTGACAATTTTTCTTATATGCGTAGCTCTACTTTTCAAAAGTGCATCATTTTACCATATGCACAGGAGCCCTAATCATTTGTGCACATTTAGGCATATGCACAGAATTAGAAATCAAATGTGCAGTTATAATCCATATGCACAACATCACAATGCATGTGCTAAAACCCTAATCGAATGCACTATTTTAGACAAATGTGTAGGATTGTTTCTTAAATGTGCAACATTACATGCATGCGCTAAATCCCTAATTAAATGCACACATTTATCATATATACGCAACACTACTTTTTAATGCAAAAAATTCACATATGCATTGATTTATGACTCAAATGCGTGGAATTGGAACAAATGTGTGAATTTAATTATATATGCACCTAAATAACAAAATTGTGCATTTAAAAACATCTTTGACCCTAAACTTTGACCATAATTAATGCACTTCGACTAAAATTGAAAGCATACATACCAAGGGTCCATACTCTGCTGGCTGCCTAAATTGTCAAATCCTCTCAAATCTATGGTCCTCTACTAGAATCCGCACCATCTTCGCTAACTGCTCTACTCTTCTATAAGCTAGGGCTCCTATAATCTCTCCTCAAATGACAAGTGTGCAAATGAGTAGAATGGAGGCCCTGCATCACTATTTGTAGCCAAGTGAACCCTAAATGGAGGTGTTTGACCTTGTACATGAATGTCATGTTCTTCATCCATTTCTCATTCTTTGTCATCCAAATCTTTCACCTACCTATCATGTCATTCATTTTTCTTAATCATGAGATTGTTTTCATCCTTTTGCCAAATTCAACCCAACCACTCTCCTGAGGGGGCATCCTAGTGTTATTAAACCTATACCAGGGGAAACTGGGGCATGTATCATACTTATAAAATTATATTCTTTGAAACAACGTGATAAAACACATTGTCTCAAAGAGGGGCAAAATGTATACACCTAAAAATGGCTTGAGTTGAACTAAATAAATATTTTAATATTTATTTTATTCTCATTTCTCCTATCAATAAATAAATATCTTAATTAATTTATTTGATTCACATTCATCTTAATCTTCAAAAAATTAAATAAAAGTCAATTTATTTCATTAAATCATCCAAATTCCTCTAAATCGTTCGTCATTGAGTAATCCCAAATTATTTAATTAATCATCTATCCTAAGGTCTTAAATCTATAAATCCACATCACTTCCAGATCACTTTACACCTCAACATGATGCACACATAATTGAATATTTTTAATATTTAATTAGGCAATTATCCCCACCTACATGTCATATTTATCCTCTAACCATTCCTATTCTTAAGAGCTTGGTCTTTACATGTCATCATAGTCAAAGGACACTTAGAGACACATGTCTCATTAGTTCCTAGATTCCTTCCAACCTCCCTACAAAGAGGGACTCCTTCTTTGATCCATGTATTTTGGTCCTTGAGAGCATTGTGACAAGTGGCCTCATGCTCACATCTTTCTCTCCACCTTTATCTCCCTCATTCCAACTAATCAAATCTCCACCATACACCTCATATGACTCATTCTCCACCATTGAGATTGTGACATGTGGATATTGGCCTTCTCAAGCATATAAAAGCACCTCTCATTCCTCCAACTTGATACAACTCAAGCTTTAGCAAACTTATGATGCAAAAATTCCACCATAGCTATCAAGCATGCATTTGGCTCCCCTTATTTACATTGTAATCTCATTATCCTCATTGCATAATCATCATACATGGCTTCATATCATAATCTCCATCATTCATCTTAGTGTTGCATTGTAGTTTATCTCACTTTGCATAATCCTCCACAAATCCATTCTCTCTTTGTCATCATAAAACAAAAAGGAAGTCTACTTCTAAGAGCTCAATCATAATCTACAAAGATCATTGAAGATAGGCAACAATGGAAGACATGAGGTAAATTGGTTTGCAAGGTATAACTTTGGTTTATTGCATTTGTCTTATTTTCATTTGAGTATTGAATATTTAAGTAGATTCTACAGTAGTTCAAATTTTCAATCACAATTACCATCATACATGTAGTGTCTCTCTCTTAGTGATGTTTACCAAGTTGCCAGCAATCTCCCCCTTTGGTATTGATGGCAACACTTGATGTGAAAAATTGTTATACTACTTCCCCTTACTCTTTACACACTTCCCCCCCTAATTTTCATGCTTCTCTTCTTACTTTCCAAGTTTTTTTCACATGCTTCATTCTCCCCCTTTGACATCAATTGTAAAGGTGTATGATACAAAGATATTAACAAGTTGCCAAAATTCAAAAACTGCTTTTCTAATTTCTACATATATACAAGTGAAATCAAAATGCTTACTGTTGTTTCAGGAGAACATCTTTATAGATTATTTTTAGTTGCACCTTTTCTTCATCCCAACGGGTCTTAGCATTGCTCAAAACTAGTATGTGTCAATTAATCTGGGACACCAACTCTTTTTCTTTCTTCACTGTAGAAGGGGCTTCAATGATTTGCCTTGTCTTATCTGCCACTGCTAATAACTTAGTTAGGGATGCAATTTTGAAGCTTGCTACCTCCAAAAGCTGAATCATTCTATGCTTTATGACCTCCCTCTGGGTCTAAAACTTATGTATATTAGAATGAATAGTCTCAACTTGTGCTCTCTGATTGCCAATAACATCTTTTGCTAAGTCATAAGTTCTAGGTATCTTCATTATTTAAGCTTCCCATCTATCTATTTTATCTTTTATGTCCTTAGTCTTGTCAGACCATGTAAGACAAAATTGATAAAGTTCACTAGCTTCTTTAAGGGCTAACTATGCATACTCTACACTTTTATCTAACAAAATTTTATCTTGAGAATCTTTATCTTTTATCTCAACTAATCTCTTACTGTCTATTTCAGCTCTTACTTTTTTATCAGTAGCTTGCTCAAAGGATTCAAAATGGGAATTCATAGACTCCATAATATTTTTCATTTATGATGCAGGAGTGAGTGTTCTATCTCTTTGAACTTCGGGCATGATCTTCTTAAAAATGTTTATTGCTTCACCAAGTAGCTTACTGCCTTCCATGTGAGATTTTATTATTTCTTCCTAGGCAGTTGCTTGGAACATTGTACCCAACTTCAATTTCTATAGGGGAGACATAGTTGCCAAGTTTATTTGACCTTGAAGTAGTCCAGATGTGTCTACAATATGTGCTTCCTTTTGTTTTAACAAAAAATCTGTTAATCAATTAGCAGTGTCTCTTTTTATTTCAACTTGTGATAGTTCAATATCTTGACTCTCTAGAGGAGGTTCTTAACTATGCTCTTGTTCATTTCTTTCTTGTTTTGGAGTAGGAATGTCCATCATTTGTTCATTTTCCTCTTCTCTCTACTCTTCTTGTTTCTCAGATGTCTTTTCATCAGATGTCATCTTTGCTTCTTCAGACTTCTTTTCTTCTTTAGTTTCTTTCATTTCTTCATCCTTTCCTGAACTCTCTAGAGGACTGATTATACCTTGGTCCATGCTCTGCTCAACATTCACTTTTGGAGTAGCAATAGAAGTGTCAACATTGTTAACTTTCTCTTCCTGATCAGTGTCTACAATAGTTGTGATTTGTAATTCATGCAACATGCTCAGGGTTATCTCCTTTATTTCTTTTACCAATATCTCAGTGTCACCATCCATAAGTGTATTAACTCTTTTCTTTGTTCTAAATCTTTCATTGAGTATCTTTGTGACATTGGCTCTTTCTTCACTTGTTATATCTAGGCAAAGGCTCAACATGACATATTCTCTTATCTCAACATCTTTGGCCATAGCCCCTTCCTTACTGTCATGATGTTGGCTAGGCTATCTGATAATTGATCTATGATTTCAATTAAAGCATTGCTAAACATTTCCAAATATTTGACAACTGTTGTTTCAATAATTACCTTGTCTGCATCAGATCTTTCATCATACATTTCAGCTATGGGTTTTAAATTTCCATGATGAGAAAATATATTGACTAAGTTTTCCAAGGATAGCGTTTCTTCACTTTTAGTTTTCTCATCTTCCTTCTTCTTCTCGATCTTTCTTGAGGGCTTCTCCTTTTTACCTATAGTGCTTTCCTTTGTTGCATATTTTTCTACAATCTCCTCATCTGTCTCTATTTCCTCTTCTTCTTCTCCTTTAGTTTTCTTCACTGGTACTTGTTTTTTAGGCTTTCTCTTTACTTTCTCAGGTATCTCTTTCTCAGTAGTTGCAACCTTTGTCTTTACAATAAAAGGTCTAGAACTCTTGGAGCTATATACAGAGGTGAAGGCTCTTGTTCTTCTTATAGGGCTAGATGCAGGCTTCTCTTTCTCAATTTTCTCCACTTTCTTCTTCTTTGGAGCTTTTGATGTTTTCCCTTCTAGAGCACTTGCATCCTTGGATGCCTCTACCTTTTCTCTTTCTTCACTTATTTCTTCATCTGTGAACCCTTGGCTTTTAACAAATTGATCTTCCTTTTTTCTTGCATTCTTCTTTATTTATGGTTCTTTTTGTTCCAGATGAACTTTGAGAGATAGTTCCTCAAATGTGCCAAACCTTTCCTCCTTAAGATCTTTTGGTTTGCTCAATATAAGATCTACCAAACTAGTTAACACTTCCTCTGTGACTTCATATCCCATGACTAGGACCCATACAATTCTAGGTTCTACAACCTCCATGAGGCATTTGTCCTTGTCCACCATGAACACAATATCCTTTTCATACTTTTTCACAACCATTTAAAGGATCCTAGCCCTAGCTTGCATTTTGTTTTGGAAATTTTTGAAATAACCCCATAAAGTTGCACTTTGTTTGTTAGCATTTCCCAAGCTATGCAAATGATTTCTAATTTGAACAGCTACATGTGTATGACTAAGCCAACCAATATTCTCCATATCAGGTAAGTCTTTTAGAAAATAGAAGAATAGACAAATTATTAGAGTTCTATACTTAAAGCGATATTTTGTTTCCTTTGTTCTTTTAAGGTTCTCCATTAGTTGTTCCTGGAGCAACTCACATAGTTCATAGTCTGTGTTATTCTTGACCATATCATATGATGTGTATATGGCTGTTGCAGACACTGAGTTCTCCTTGTTAGAGAAATACACCTTGTACCCAATAACCATCAATGCAAATCTAACTACCGGAATCTTCTCCAAAAGATTTGTTTTCTTGTTTTATAGCTTATACCTTGATGCTGGATATTAGCACTACACTTTTAGCTAGGGGATATGATTTTGTATTTAAGCTCCCCCTGAGCTAGAGCTCCTAATTTACTTCTCAGAGGAAGTACCAGCACCAGAGTCTGGTGTGGACTCATCCTTGACATCCTAGACTTCCATCTTAACCAAAATTTGATTCATCTCCTTGTTGCTCTTTGCTAGATCTGCCTTTTGTACCAGTTTCTTCATCTCTACCTGATTATTCCTTTTTATGTTCTTGCTTCTATAGGAAACTTGCAATATGTCCAAGCCTATTGCAATTGAAGCATACAACATTCCTGTATCCATTGTTCCTTCCATTCATTCTTGATCTACATTGGTTAGCCTTGTGTCCAAATCTATTGCATGCAAAAAAATCCCATTGAAAGATTGAGCATTCCTTCCATTATTATAGTTGTTCCTTGTTTGACTTTTGCATTCACTAGCTCTATGACCAAACCTCTTAGATATAAATAAGTTATCTCTAAAGGTTTAAACATTGCTACCATTATTGTAACTATTCCTTATCTAACTTCTGTATTCATTACCTTTATGACCTACTTTGTTGCAAGTGAAACATTGACCAGAGATTGATGGAACATTTTGATTCACTCTGCTCCTACATTGAGTAGCCTTATGACTAAACTTATTGCATGTATTACAATATCCATTGAAAGAAGGGTACCTCTAAGTATTTGGTTGCCTGATCGGAGGCCTTCTAGGTCTGTTCCTTTGGTTCTGGATCTATTTTCCTTTGTCCCTCTTGATTTCAGCATTGTTTTCTTGACTGGTTTTAGAACTTTCACCTTTCTCAAATCCTAAGCCTTCTTTATCATTAGGACTCTTTTGACTAGCAAGTATTCTATCAAGTTCGATAGCACTCACTCTGAATTTATCTTCCTGATTCCATACCTATTTTAGATCATCTTTGAGATCCACAACTTCTTATTCAAGTTTTGTGCAGTCTTCAGTTTTACTTTTTACCAATTGATTTAGGTCTTCTTCCACTTTTGCTCTTTATACAACTTCCACTTTCAGATTACTCAAGGTGTCATTTCCTGATATCAACTATTCACTAACCTCCTTGTATTTTTCTTTGAACTTCTCGACTTGCTCCCTCAATTTTTTGATGCACTCATTTGCTTCCTTGACATTATCTTTTAGATCCATGCTTTCTATTTCAACCCTTTCAAGATATTCAAGGGAAAGATTGAGTTCTTCTTCATTGAAAAGTGTGCATTCTTCTTTAGTTTTAGTTGAATCAATTTCTTCAGGAGGAGTAGGATGCCTTTTACCTACCATGTGTTCAATTTCTAAGATATTCCTTAAGCTGTTAGACTTGTTTCAAGGAACCAAGCTCTTCTACCAATTTTTCAATACCCAAACTACTAAGAGTGGGGGGTGAATCAATAGTCTATTAAACCTTTTACTTATTGAGCTAATAATCTATTTACCACATTCAACAATAAAGCAAATTAAGCATATAAGAAGAAAACATAATACATGTCACACATGAACACTAGGATTTTTACATGGAAATGCGAAAACTGGGAAAAACCATGATGAGTGTTAGCTCACAGTATATTAAGTCGAAACAATACCAAATTACAATAGAGGTTGACTGCCCAAGGCTTACTACCCAAAAGAAGTGCTCACTGCAAGAAGACTCATTGCCTAGATAAAGAAAGAAAGAAAGAAGAAGGGTGGCTCACTACAAAATTGAACTACTCCTATTGCATCTACACATGCATGGTTACAATTCCAGTGAAGCTCAGAAATACTATCTCATAACTCTTCATCTTTGACTTCCTTGCTTCATTGTTCTGCTTCTACATCAAACAAGATCTTTCTTCTTCTGCTCTTGTCGCCCTTATGATTCTTCACACATCAAATTTATAGTCACATTCACACCACACCACTTCCAAACACTAAATTTGATCACACACACACACACACACACACATATCCGTAATATTGAAATTTACACATTAGGGTAGCATACTAAGATGTAGTATGTAGTCATAACTTGTCGGCCAAAATCATTTACCAAAATACACAACGGATCAAAAGAAAACTTGAATCATATTCACATATGTCAGCTCCATCCATTTAATCACTTAGGATAAGATTCCAGACAACAAAACTTATTGCACACACATCATAGTATCATGTCAACCATAACCACAGACTATCACTAGTTTAGTTCAATTGTCAGACTACATCTTCCACTGTGGACCACAAGACTTGGTCAAATCCATATCAGAGACTCTTCACATATCATAGATCATACCTCAAGAACCACAAAGCAAAATACTCTTTTGTGGTAGAATCTAGACCACAAGAACACATGCTCTATCATGGTCAAGTTCTGTCAAATCAAGTAGTGATACTTAGGCACCCATAACTATCCTTCTAGTGGAACTCAGAGCTTGTAATATTAGATTTAGATACTTCATACATGTGTTTACAACACCTCAAAACTACATAATAAGATATACAACAGTGAAGCAATGTAGACCAAATCAAATGAGTGTTCTTCTCTGAATCACGTGTATTTTGTTCTTCTGGACGTAGTTTGTTTGAGTGTATGCTTCTGGTACTCATCAGGAGCTAAAAACATGGCTATAGGATTATCAAAGGACTACAAATAACATACTAGAACCACATTATCTAATCTTCAACTGTAGACCAATGCCATCCATTATACGGCTACTTTGTTGTTGTCTCCTGTATATTGCCAACACTTAGTCAAAAATGACTAAGTCTTTTTCACCGGACCAAAAAATTTGTTTCAACCTTATTCCTTTCCTTGTTTTCATCAATGACAACATATTGAAACATCATGCATAATAATTCACCATCATACTAGTAGTCTCTCTCTCTTAGTGATGTTTGCCAAGTTGCAAACACCTTTGCCTTCATCAAAAAATGCCTGCAATGTCGACGACATAGTAATCTCATTCGAGCTCCTACCTAGGAACTTTGTGCTTAGTTTTCTCCTTGGCCATTTTTTGTGTGGGGATTAGACCTTAAATTGGAAAGTTTTCTCCTCTTTCTTCTCAAGGACATACTTTCACAGCTACAGATTACTTTACAAAGTGGGTTGAAGTGGTTCTTGTCCAATCAAGGATTGCTAAAGTAATTTGTCATTTCATTCAAGACAACATAATATCTCAATTTGGTATTCCTTCTACTTTGGATTTTGATAATGGAGCCTCATTTAAGAACAAAGATGTGAAGAAATTTCTCGAAAGATATCATATTCAACATCACTTCTCTATGCCATATTATCCTCAATCAAATGAACAAGCAGAAGCCTCTAACAAATTAACCAGACAATTTTTTAGAAAAATGTTAACAAACATCAGAAGGATTGGCATACTCAATTATCTTATGCATTGTGTTCTTACCAAACTAGTGTTTGTACACCTATGGGTACCACCTTGTACAACCTTATGTATGGTGTCTATGTGATTATACCTTTAAAGTTGGAAATCCCTTCACTACGAATTTCTCTCAAGGGCATCCTCGATGAAAATACTCAAAGGGAATTATGGTATCAACAACTTGAAATGCTTGATGAACAACGTATAAATTATCTTGAACATCTTAAAGCTCATAAAAAATCCATGAAATGCAAATATAATTCACAAATTATTAACTGTACATTCAAAGTTGGAGATTTGGTACTCTATGAAAATCAGCTTAATGTAAATGCACCTCCTGGCAAAAAAGGGAAGTAGATATTATGCTTAAACTCAGTTTCTCATTTGTGTTCTATCATTTTATTCATAAAAGTGAATGTTTGGTAGATAGTAAATTTAAATTTCCTATTTCATTATTTGCTTCTATCTTGACAAAATATCTAGTTTGTCTTGATGTCTTTTGAGTAGTTTTTCTAGTTTAGAGAATTACTTAGTTATTAGCATACAAATAGATAAATGTGCATCATGTTCAATAATCATTGTTGAATTTAATCTAACAATGTGACAACATTGTTTCATGAGATCACCACTGAATTATTTCGTCATGTGTGTACATCTTATTAAAAGCTAATTAAGAATACATATATGTGTTTCATTAGAACATGTATCATTGTTGCATTTGTTAAATAATTACAGTTGTTTACACAAATCACTTTTAGCATTTAAGTTGGCATGCATGTATAAAATAAATCTAGATCTTTGTTGCATTTACTTTATAAGTAGATCACAAATGACATCTAGAGGAAACATGCTAAAACATAAATCAAACCATATATGTATATAGATTGTATGAGTTTAAGTACATAAGTTCACCACTACATCAAAATGTGGTGAATGCAATCATAATACAATAGATCTCATCATTGTATTGGACTGTGATACCCAAATCCCTTAGGACCTAGAAGTGCATGATTGACAGATGTCTACCTATGTGAAGTTGTAGACTGTGAGTGACTCCTAGAAGTGCTCCACACCCATAAGCTCCTAAGTGCGCCTTTGAGCTCCCCCACCTCCTCCTCGGCCTCCTGGTATTCTCGCTGGAGTTGATCTCTCTCAACTCATAGACGGTCCACTTTAGCCTATACATAAATGAGTAGACCATGCTTAGTACTTAATGTCACCATGACTCTATGTTGATCTAGCTATGTTTAGAGAACATTTGATCTCTAAACTGCCCAGTCTCACTCGACTACTAGATTATCTCTCATAGCTACTCGTTGATCCTTCTCAAGTACTAGTTGATCACGCTCTACTTGTCCTGCCTCATATGCTACTCTAAGCTATGCAATAGGATCACAAAACTTTGTATGTTGACCTGCCTCGTGTGGTGCCTTGTAACAAGCTTGCACTGAATTCTATGTCAACTGAGTGGATATCACTAATGTTATGACATGACTCATAAATTTGCGCCATGCATTGGAACCAACTGTAGAGTGTACAAGTAATCATCATGTCAGCACCTTAATCAAATCAATATTATGCATCTTAATCTAATAATACTAAAATTTAGTCATCACCTAGATCACCCTCCTTCCATGATTGATCATGTGGTATGGAGATTATGCTACTATCCACGGTCATCCCAACTATTAGGGGCATCATAGTGACACTTCCATTCAAGTCCCCATACTTGAAGTGACACTGTAATACTCTAGCCTGGTCATAGACTATGAGCTTGGGCCTCAGGTCCGTCCTCGTCGACATCTGCACCACTTGCTAGTTGGAGTCGTCTTCCTATCCTAATCGATTTAGGGAGATCCTCCTCATCACTATCACTCTCTACCTCTCCCTCCTATGAATCCTCTTCTTTCTTGGCCCAGGGTCTGGGATTGTTGGTAGGATAATCATCAAGGAAGATAGGGGTTGGGCGTACTATCTCCTACCACACTGTATATGTTGGAGTCACTCCTACATCATCAACCTTGGAGACAAGAGTGTCATCCTCTGTATTATCATTAGGATCACTCAACACTACATCCATGATGGTGATCCATGTCCTATCCTGAGGATGCACATTGCAACGTGATGATCTCTCATAAAATGGTTGTGTGCCAGGAACCCCCTACACTTGTCCAAACTACTTCATCACTCTGTCATAGTAGAAGGCTACTGCGATGCGATCTCAAAGATCAATCAACAACCAATCTCTCTGCATCCTTGCTAGCTTCCTCCTCTGACCTGTCAACAACCTAGATCACCTATATGGTCTCCATGTGATAGTCTCTGGCTATAGCCTATCAAATACAATCCTCTTGAATAGTAAATCACTATATCACCATGGTCCTCTCATCTTGTAGGTATGTGCTTGTGGGCTAGTCCTGACTATATATATCAGATAACCCACTTGCCTTGTGCATGTAATATGCTTGAATACCCACACCTATAAGAGCATGCATATCATCAAGCTATGTGTCTCCTAATGAACATAGTGACTCAAATCATAGTACAAGTGAGCAAGCATACTCCATCCCTAGGAGTATGTTGTCATCTACTGCTCCATCGCTCTGATGGTATGAGCTAGATCCCCATGTAGGTGAGTGCCTCACCCATCTGGTGTAGCAACGAGTGTGATGGTAGCAGTCATGATGTGAGAGATAGTCAGTATAATAGTCACACCCTACTCTAAGTATCTAATATCTATGTGTCCTCGAGAGCTCGATGGTACTATGTGTCTATGACAATATAGCTGGCTTGTGCAAGCATAGTCCTTGGATCTCTATTGTACAACCCTAACACCTCACCACACACAGGTAATCATAGTATGCTATACACATCCTCCAAAGTCATTGTTATCTCTCTTATCAGTAGATGAGATGTGGATATTGTTGATAACTGAGAGGGGGGGTGAATCAATTATCTTAATTACTTCAACTTTCTATCCTTCTTTAACAATTAGTGCAGCATCAAATCATATAAGCAAACATAACTATGAAAACAAAGATAACATTAATACACATAACACAATGATTTTGATGTGGAAAACTCTGTTGAGGGATAAACCACAGGGTGACTAACCCAAGATTGTATTCTCTATTAAAAGAATAAGATAGTACAAAATGACACTTGCCAATTAGGGTTCACTACCCGAGCACACTGCTCATATGAGGTTCACTGCCTAGAAGAGACTCACTATCTACAAGGTACAAAGAAAGTAACAAGATACTTGAACTGATGAGAAGCATCCACATATGCTGAGGTTCAATTTTGATTAGGTTCAATACACTGATCTACTGTACTTCATTCTTTCCTCTTCTTTGTTCTGCTATCCTGTCACATACCAGACCTGTATTACTGGTTCTACACTACTCTCTACCTTTCTTCACACTTCACAACTCACCACACACACCTTCACATCTAAATCCATCTGGGATATATATCCGTACCAATAATTCCAACACCTTTCTAGTTGGCATCCAGAATACTCAATATTTTCCCAAACTCTGATCTGTCGGTTGAATCCTTGCATACTAAGTGATGCGTACCAAAGGGATACTTATAGAAGTCATTAATCATGTTGGCTAATCATGAATGATACCTCAAGAATCTTGATCACAATCAATATCACATCTAGATTAAGGTCTACTGCTCTGCCAGTTAGGTCTTCCTTAGTCTACTCTGCCAAATAGGAACCCAACACTCAAGTGCTTATATCTTTTCACTCTTACATCACCGGACGTTCAATCTCTGGAATGTAGGATTCATGGTACTCCTCTTGACTTCCTCAAGTCCACACTTTAATAAGATACTTCCTCTGAGAGATCCGAACTTGATTGCCAGACCTTTCTATATGCTCTGTTCTTGGTCACCAGACCAAAATACTCTTCAATCTGACTTCCGGTATAGACACACCATGTCCTGTGGATGTGTGGGATGGACTTTGTTGCCATCAATGACAACACTTATGAGGCCACATAGTGTCTCTTGCCAACAATCTCCCCCTTTGGCATTGATGGCAACACTTAGTGAAAAATGACTAAGTGTCACACTACACTCCCCCTTTGCTGATGCTCTGTTCTAATGTACACATTTCCAGAGCTCCCCCTTAGCTGGATTACCCATTTTTCACTACTCCTCACTCCCCCTTTGACATCAATGGCAAAGGGTAGAATCCGCACACCAAAATTCCCAAAATTCAACTATACTTAGCTGCATAAGTATATATACATGTTATACTTACATATACTGAAGTATGTCTACAAAAGTTGTCTTCAACTAGACAAATTTTTCTACCCAACTCTGCTTCATCCTATCCAAAATTGAGATGTGACCACTCAACAGGAATGCAAAATCCTCTGCCCTTTTTGGATATGTCGGATCACTGGTCCAGGCTGTGGTCTGAGCATCAGTTAGGGCCTCATGCATGGCCTCTAACTTAGGGATAATTATCCCTCTAAGTTCACTTAACCTGCTTATTCTATTTTTCTTCTCCTTCTCAAGCTTCTTTATTTCATTTATGACTGCAATAGTCTGACACTCTTGATTTATTATGGAGGTGGTGAGAGGATCAAAGTTCTGAGATAAACTTGATAGTTTATCCTCTTGCTCTTTCACTTTCTTTTCAATATCCTTTGTCACTTTAGACTAGGATAAGCAAAATTTATATATCTCTGCGCCACCTTTAAGAGTATTTTCTAAGCTCTTTATCCCAATATCCATAGTTCTCCTATCATTTGTTATTAGCCCTTGTACTTCAGAGAATCTCTTTCCCAAAAACTCTTTCCTGACTTTATCTTCAGCTGACTTCTCCAAAGAATCACAATGTGTGCTAATTGAATTAACAAGAGATTTTAGGTTACCGGATGAAGAGGCCAAAAGATCCTTCTGGAAGGATGGCATGATTTTCTCTAATGCACTGGATGCAATCTCTATTAGGTCACAGTCTTCCATGTGAGACTTCAAAAGTTTTTCTTTTGCCTTTACTTGGGCAAAGGATGCTATCTTCATAGTCTAAACCGGGAAGAGGGAATCAAAATTGAATGGTCCTTGAAGTAACTCTGGTTCATCAATCTCCATCATTTCTTTAGTCAAGAAATCTTTAACAGTTTCTACAGTGTCTCTTGCTAGAGACATAGTCTTCTTTCCTTCTGCAGTCTCAGAACTGTCTTCTGGGATCTTCTCTATTTGATCTTTTTCTCTTCCCTTTACCTCTTTTTCTTGACTAATTTTTTCTTTGATTCTTTCTTCTCCTTTAGATCTGGAGTCTGCTGGGGAACCCAGAGGAGAGATGTTTTCTTCTTCATGGACTTCCTCTTCTAGAGTAGAGGAATCTAGATCCATAGTTTTCTCTTCACTTGTCTCCTTTGTCTCTTTTGCAACATTCTCAGTAGGATCTTCCTTTGATGTGCTTTGTCCTTCATCATCCATGTCAGAAGGTTCATCACCTAAGTCCTCTATAATAGGAATATTGAATCTTTTAAAAGCATTTCAGAGGATATCTTCTATTTCTTTTGCCACTTTGTCAGTTTCTCCAAGCATAAGCTGGTTTATTCTAGCTTTGCTCTAGAACTCATCCTTGCAATCTTTGAAGATCATGTTCTTTTGCTTAGGAGTGATGGAAGGATAGAGCTGAATGGCTATTTGTTCCCGGATCTCCATATCCTTTTCTTTGGCATTATTCTTTCTCATTTCAAGTTCCTTCTCAAGGCTTTTAGAAATTAGAGATATGATTTCAATGAATGCTTTGTTATAGATATTCAGATACCTAATTGTAGCATCTTGCAAGATCCTCTAGTCAGCTTTACTACATTCATCATAGACTTCTATCATTGGTTTTAGATTTCCATCCATAGTGATTGCCTTGATGACATCGTTAATAGTAGGCTTTTCAACACATTTTTTTGCCTTCTCTTCTTCCTTGTTTTGACTAGTAGAGGATTCACCAGATACTTTCTTCTTCTTCTTCTTCATTTTCTTGATCTCCTCGTCTGACTTAGTCTCTTCATCATCCTTTTGACTGGTGTAAGACCTTGTTTCCTTTTTCTTGGTTCTCTTCTCTCCCTTTTCGAATGTCTGAGCTTCTGGTTTTGATGCCTTTTGGCTCTTAGAGGTGGCAGGTGTAGAGCTTCTTGAGGATTTGGTCTGGGAGGGGGCTTGCACTGGAGCACTTTCTTTTTTTGTTTCTTGCCTTTCTTTCTCTACCCTTTCCATCTTCTCTCTGTTTGCATCGTGTGCTTCTTTTGAAATGCCATACCTTTTGGCAACATTCTCTACTTCTTCTCTCACTTTTCTTTTCATCTCCAGTTGTCTAAGCTCCACATGAATTTTTACACTCAATTCTTCAAAGGTTCCAAACCTTTCTACCTCAGGATTCTTGGGTTGACTTAGCATGTGTTGAACATGTAGCTCTACAATTTTCTCATCTACTTCATACCCCATTGGCATGATCCAAACTATCCTTGGCTCCATTGCCTCCATTAGGCATCGATCAGTGTCTACCATAAAGCACATTGTATCCTTGTATTTCTCAACCAATGATTGGGGGATTCTTTCTCTGGCTCGCATCATACTCTGAAAGTTCTTGAAGTAGCCCTAGAGTGTTGTATTCTGTGCTTGGGCATTACCAATTCCATGCAAATAATCCCTGATTTGTATGGCAACAGGTCTGTCATTTTTCCATACCCAGCCACTAGATTCAGGTAGCTCATTCATAAAGTAAAAGAACAAACATAGTATTAGTCCACCATACTTGAATGAGTTCTTCTTGTCCTTCTTGATCTTTTGTAGGTTTTCCAACAGTTGGCTTAGAAGAAGCTCATAAAGATCATAGTCTGCATTCTCCCTTAACATCTCATAAGCAGCATAGATGGCAGTTCTGGATACAGAATTCTCCCTACTAGAGTGATATATATTATAGCCAATTAACATAGATGCAAACTTGATATCCGGATCAGTAATATCTTCAATTGGCATTGCTCTCTTGTCAAATTTTGATCTGGCTGCCTCACTCACTGTCTGATTCTTGATTGATTTGAGAATAGGTAGCCCACCGGATGAGTGCAATCTGGTAACTGCCCTAATAGCATCTTTTGTGATTTTGAATGGCCTTAATAACCACATGAAGTTATCATGCACTCTGCTCAGAACATACCGGACCCATTCAGCTTTTGCAAAATAGGGGAAATGAATGCAATGTCCAAAATGTTTATCTTGGATGGCCTTGTACTGATGTTTGAGTTCAAATGAATAATCTATCAACTGGTTGTGGTAGATATCCATCATCTTGGATTCTCCAAATTCTCCAAATTCTTCAATGTTTGCATGAATGTATGCCCTAACATCTTCTACATGCAAAACCCCATGTGGAATGCTAGAAAAGGCACCTAAGGGATCAACTTCTAGGGATTTGTACGGATGTTTCTTCAATTTAGGGCGTGGCCTATCAAAGATCTTCACAACATTTAGAGTAGCCATCTTTCAAAAGATTCAAAGAGAGATTTTTAAGAGTGAAAAATACCTTTTACGCTTCTAAGGTTCACGAAATGAACCAGATTGAATTGCTAGATGAATCGTCTTCAGCAGTTGAACTTTGAGAGGTTTGAGACAATTTTGTTGTAGAGCTCCTTGTTGTGATGTTCACAACACGCCCCATTATGCTCCTTAGCAAAATGGGGACCCCTGCTGATGTTTTGCTTTTTGCTTCTGCTTGTGTTTTTCTGCTTTCTGGCGGTCTGGTAAAAATGAAGTTCAGGTGCATCATCATCATGATATTGGATAAGGTAGGTCATCATCATGAGGTCAGTTTGTCAAAGTTCATATTTTGTTTCTGTGACCTCATATTTAAAAAGAGCTTGAAATTCCATGCAGGTTTGCCTTTTACTTCACTTGAAAATTCTTCCATATGTGAAAGTTATGCACGGTCAAAGTTTTGGTCAAACCTGATATTCGCAGGAGGATCATCATATTTTTATATCCTAAGTCATGTTGACAGGATCATCATGATCTTGGTCTATCACCCGATAAAAATCATGCAGTCGCAATATCCGGACGTCAATCTTAGGTGGTAGTGTCCTTTACCCGTCAAAAGGGCCTTGTGCGCATCGTCGGCATCATGATATTTTTTTAGGAGGGTCATATTATAAACTCGGTTTTGCTGAAGAACATCATCATCATGATATTTGAACCCCCCCCCGATAATATCCTGAAGTTCGAAATATCATGATGACATCAACTTTAAGTCAAGGTAAGTTCCCCCCGTCGAGCGGTCTTTGTATCGCGAGCATCATCATGATATCTTTGCATCGCCTGATCTTAAAATATCATGCTGATAGTATAAGATCACCCTGACTTAGCAAATTCATCATCGGCATATTTGCATGCGCATGCTATAAACCTATCGCAAGGTTATCATCATGATATTTGCTGAAGTTCGAAATATGATGATGACGACTTCATATCATCCTGATCTTTCACAAGGGTCATATTCGCTGAAATTCGCTAAGTGATGAAGACATCATCATCATAATTCAATAAAGACGATCATCATGTTCATATCCTCCTGATCGCCCTTTAGCAAATATCATGATGATCACCCTATCTATTAAGAAGTGGTCGATATTGCATTCCTCAACAGCATGATCATATTTTACAATATCACCCTAGCGCGAATATCATGATGACCTCAACTCATCCTTGTGCTCCGAAAACGAAACATCATGATGACGTCATCATGATAATTCGATGAGGAGGGTCATCATCATATTTTTATCCTGTCCTGTTGTCAAGATCATCATGATCTTGTTTGTTCACCCGACATTTCGTAAAGTCCTCCTGCCGAGAAGAACGACCTTTTGAAATATCCTGATCCTCATCAGCATCACATTTTTTCTTCAAAAGGATATTTCCCAAACATGATCCGGTTAGCAAAGTATCATGATGACGTCATGTTATAAATTTAACGAAGGCCCCGGATATCATGATGACATCATCCCGATCTAATAAACGAAGAAGCTAATATCCTGATGATCATCATCATCATTTTTTCTTTCAACAGGATATTTTCCGAAGCACGATCCGGTTCCCGAAATATGATGATGACGTCTTATTCTAAGTTCGACAGAAGTAAGTATCCTGATGATGATCCTCATCATCCTGATTTTTCGAGAGGGTTACCTTGGCCGCAAAAAAGGATCATATTACGTTCATCATCCTGATCATGCTCCTTAGGTGACCCGATATCACAATTATCCCCCTGATCTTAACCGAACATGATGATGACGTCATCCTTAGCATTTCAATGAAGCCCGAATATCATGATGACGTCACCATCATCTTCCTTTCCTCGGCAGCATGATCATAATCATATCCTCCTATTCTTCTTCAACATGATGATGATGATGATGTTGTTCTTTTCTCCCATATGCAGAAGCGAAATATCATGATGACATTCATCTGGACCTTCAGAAGGGAATGCATCATATTTCCCGAGTATCATGATGATGAAGTGAAGGTCGGCCAACATGTTTTTTGATGCACCGACAGGGATAGTCATGCCGATGGGCGGGAAATGAAGCGGTGGAGTTTTAAAGTGTTTTTTTTTTGCGCCTCTGGCATTTTTCGGTTAGCGATGGTTGACCCGTGAACTTTGAGCAGTCTGAGCGCATTTTTGACGCGTTTTGAGAGTTTTCTGGATCTGATTTTCTCAATCTTGCGCTGTCACCTGGATTTAAACGCTTATTTTAATTTCATGCTGTTTATGTGATAAATGTGAAACTTATTGCCTGTCTTGTCTTGCAGGCTTGCAGTTGAGGAAGCAGCTGGAAAGTCAACACAGTGACCTCATGGAGGAAGAAGATCTGATCTCAGGAGCAAGAAGATAAGGATGAAATGCGAAAAGTCAAAGCCATTCAAGTAAAGAAGAAGGTTGCAGCT
Organism: Cunninghamia lanceolata; assembly: GCA_027924645.1. NCBI lineage: Eukaryota > Viridiplantae > Streptophyta > Pinopsida > Cupressales > Cupressaceae > Cunninghamia > Cunninghamia lanceolata. Next base: position 12,979,114 of record BSBN01000068.1, on the reverse strand, counting down.
GAAGGTATTACTGCAACAGACAAACAGAAGTTATTACCCAGCTGCCGGAACTTCTCAGAAGGGGCAATATTTTGCCCAGATTTGACAACTGCTCAGAGATATTTTTGAGAACTGGTTCACCTGTATTTATTGCTGTAACCAGGGGTTTGAACCAGGGGGTTTGGTTAGGTTTTTGCTGTAGTGAGGACAACCAGAATGTCTTTATATTGTGCCTTTCTACACTGTAATACTTTACAACAGGGATTTTTAGAGGTTACACACAGGGATTTTAGGATTTTGCCAGAATTGTAGAGCCTTTCTGGGCATAGTTTAGAGTAGAAGAAGGAGGTCGCCTATTCGTCTGCAGTAAGGTGCGCGTGGAATGTCTGGCTGCCTTACTGTATCTGTAAAGCTTGTAAGTTCTCTGTAGTATGATCAATGAAACTAAGAGTCATTCTTACATTGTAAATCATGTATGGCTATTCGTTTCTAATACAATAGAATCTGGAGTTCTGCATCTATCTTCTGAGTGTTCTCCTGCTCTTCTTTGTGTTTTGAAATATCTTCTTTGAGAGCTTGCAATTTTAAATGTATGTTTGTGAAAATGCTCAGAACTTACATTTAGGGTTTTTACTGTGGATTTGATCAAATTACTGTGGTATTTACATAGTGCATAACAGAAACAATTAGATCCTTCGGTAGATTAAGTGAGGTATAGATTAGATCTTTCTAACTTTTCCCAACCCATCTGAAATATTTAGCTGAAAACGTAGAAATCCAAAGGAAATTGTCTCAAATTTGAAGAAGCATGCATAACAGAGCTATAAGTAGACAGTTTTCATAAATAGATAAAGAAGAGAGCTGCAAAAAATTCAAGAAAACCCTCTGAAACTTGCAGCCCGGTATCACTTGTATGCAAATGAACAGAATACTTGTTGAAATCTATGACCTCTTTGCATATTCTTAGTCCAGTAAACCACAAAATAAACCTAAACTACATAAGGCCCCTTGAACATTACAGCTTCACATTGACCAACTGAACTTGACCAACCAAACCATTGTAGACTTGGGATTAGTTGAATCACCAAATGATTCCTTCTTGTCTTTCAAGTATAGTTTCAGTTCATTTTATGTGAATTTTAACTTATTGTTATGATTGCATCAAAACAGTCATCAACACTTCTCTTTTCTTCTCGAATGCAAATGTGCAAATGATGAACAAAAGAACCCTTTTATTTCTGCACAAACCCTAATTCCATTTTACAATAAATGCACAACTTAAGTTATTTCGGTTGCCTTATTTTCCTTGTTCTAAGAGAGATATTTCTAGATCACTGAGATGCACTTGGAATGGTTCTTTGTGGAAAATGATAATCTATCGCCCTTTCTCTAGTTATTCCATCCAACTGCAGATCCAAATATTTCAATTATGAATCATACCAAATCTAACTGTGAGAATCCAGCTTTTACCGGATGATTGTTAAACCAGATTAAACTTGGATTATTAGCCTCTTCAAAACTTCTTGTGGATCTTCCATATTTTTACCAAGGCTTATTTGGATATTTCTCTAAGAACCCCTTTTATCTACAACTTTCCATGTGCCAATTTCAGGCACCAATTGACTGGCTGGGGGAACTAGTTTTCTTTTGTGACTCCCCCTGAGCCAGAGCTCATCTATTTAGTTTCTGGAAGGAATATCAGCACCAAATTCTGGTGCAGATCCATCCTGAGCATTTTTTGTACTCCTCTTCACCCAAATCTTGTTCATCTCCTTTTGAATTTCATCCACATTCACCTTTCCTTTTCCTTTGTCTTGGTTTTGATTATGATGCCCCAGACCCTTTTTGACTGGTATCCTCTAGATCTACATTGATTAGCCATATGTCCCATTCTATTGCATGCAAAGCATCTACCATTGAATGAATTATCCATTTACGTATTTCTACACTCATGAGATTTGTGACCATACCTTTTGTAGTTAAAACACTATCCTGAGAAGGATGAATTAGTCTAATTCATTCTTCTTTTGCACTGATTTGCTTTATGACCAAAGTTATTGCACTTGTGGTAGTATCCATTGAAAAATGGATATCTTTGAGCATTTGGTTGTCTTACCAGAGGTCTTCTAGGCTTGTTCCTTAGATTTCCTGATCTAGAGTTCTTCTGAGTAGTTCCAGAGCTTTCACCTTTCTCATACCCCAAGCCTTGCTTGTCATCCACCCTCTTTTGGCTTTCAAGAAGAACTTCAAGTTGAGCAGAGCTTATCTTGAATTTCTCTTTGTATTCATTTGCTATTTGAAGATCCCTTTTAAGAATGTCAGTCTGATTCTCAAGTTGTTCTTCATTATCTCTGGCTTCTTCAAGATCAAATTCTAGATGCCTAATTATTCTATCCATTTTGTGACAATCTTCTAACTTTTCCTTAAGAGATTGTCTTAGATCATCTTCAATTTTTCTTTTCTCCTCAATTTCTTGGGTGAATTTCATAAACCCTAACTCCATTTCATGTCTTATCATAATGACCTCTTTTGATAGCTTCTCACATAACTTGTTCTTCTCATTCAGATCTTCATCAGTATTATTGGCTTCACTTTGGCTTGCTAGTTGTTGAAGTAGTTCCTTTCTCTTTTTCATAGAGATACTCAATTTCTCTTTTAGTTCATTTATGAAATCATCGGCTTGTTTGAGTCTTTCCTTTAAGTCATTGACTTCAGAGTGAGACTGCTCAAGATCATCCAAGGTAGACTAAAGTTGATCCCTCATACCATACATATCCATTGAGATTCCCAGATCTTCCTCAAGCTGTTAGGCTCTGTTTGGAGGAACTTGGCTATGATACCAATTGTTAATAACTGAGAGGGGGGGTGAATCAGTTATCTTAATTACTTCAACTTTTTGTCCTTCTTTAACAATTAGTGCAGCATCAAATCATATAAGAAAACATAACTATGAAAATAGAGATAACATTAATACACATAACACAATGATTTTGACGTGGAAAACCCTGTTAAGGCAAAAACCACAGGCTGACTAACCCAAGATTGTATTCTCTATTAAAAGAATAAGATAGTACAAAATGGCATTTGCCAATTAGGGCTCACTGCCCGAGCACACTGCTCACAAGAGGCTCACTGCCTACAAGAGACTCACTGTCTACAAAGTACAAAGAAAGTAACAAGATAATTGAACTGATGAGAAGCATCCACATATGGTGAGGTTCAGTTTTGGTTAGGTTCAATACACTGATCTACTGCACTTCATTCTTTCCTGTTCTTTGGTTCTATTGTCCTGTCACATACCGGACCTGTATTATTGGTTCTACATTGTTCTCTTCTTTTCTTTGGACTTCACAACTCACCACACACACCTTCACATCTAAATCCATCTGGTATATATATCCACACCAATGATTCCAACACCTTTCCAGTCGGCATCCAGAATACTCAATATTTTCCCAAACTCTGATCTGTCAGCTAAATCCTTGCATACTAAGTGATGCGTACCAAAGGGATAATCATGTCGGCTAATCATGAATGATACCTCAAAAAGCTTGATCATAATCAATATCACATCCAAATTAAGGTCTAATGCTATGTCGGTCAGGTCTTCCTTAGTCTACTCTGCCAAATAGGAACCCAACACTCAAGTGCTTATATATTTTCACTTTTACATCACCAGAGGCTCAATCTCTAGAATGTAGTAGTCATGGTACTCCTCTTGACTTCCCCAAGTCCACACTTTACTGAGATACTTCCTCTGAGAGATCTGGACCTGATTGTTAGACCTTTCTGTATTCTCTATTCTTGGTCATCAAACCAAAATACTCTTCAATCTGACTTCCGGTATAGACACACCATGTCCTACGGATGTGTGGGATGGACTTTGTTGCCATCAATGACAACACTCATAAAGCCACATAGTGTATCTTACCAACAGATATATCTATATTCCACCACTCCATGAGTGCCATCAGCATAGCACATTGGTATGTCATCATGAGAATAGTGTACACCCACCATAGTCTAACATCTCACAAATGTCCCATCTATGCATCTAAAAGTGTGCTCAATCAACTATACACAACAATGTGAATAGCCAACCACTAGCATGCTCTCGCATACCTCAGAGATCCTACCGTAGGAAAAATAAGATATACATCATGAATTGACTATGTGTACTTCATCCAAAATCAACAAAAGCAAAGATAGCCTAGTCCTGGGACCTGGGTGTCCTAGAAGGTCTAGGGCACTTAGGGAGGACCTAGGTGCCCTAGAAGGTCTAGGGCACTTAGAAAGGACTAGGGCATCTTAGAGGGTCTAGGGCACCCCATGAGGACAATGGCACCTTGGGACCCACTGAAAAGTGTCCCCGAATCCATTCCTACCTTGAAATAAAAAATATAGTAGCCTACCTCGTGCTTGTCAAGTCCTTGTGTGACTCGACTCCGTAGCACCTCAAGCCTTAGTGATTGGTATGGCCTTCAACTGAACATGTTAGCTCTCCTCTCTGCTCCTCAAAAATTGAAAATGACACTGGAATGGTAAGATGTGAGAACTAATTTTACTATTAATTAATAGTAAAAAGTGGGACTTTTGATTACTATCTAGGGTCGAAACTCACCTTGTCATGACATCTCTTCATCTAAACATTGATAACTCAGGCTAGTAACCTAGGATTTGAGTTTCATTTGTTGCGTTGGAATCTTGCTTCCACTATCTTCATAACCATATGCTTTGTGTCTCAGTGTTATTCATTAGAATGACCCTACCAAAGCATATTCACCAACCTTCTCTCTCAAGAAAGTCAAAGTGGAAAGGTTAGCACCCTATTTCTACATCCTAAAGTAGCATGCAGAAACATGGACATATATCTACCCATGAATTTCTCTCTCATCACCTTTCCCGTTTACAATTTTTAGACTAACACACATCTATGTTGGTTACATGTTTATCCTATCTAACATTGTGGTTTACAGGATCACAGACTAGGGGATTCACCCTCTTGTTTGGCAATGATTTGTGTCCTCTACAATATCCTTTTTGATATCTTTTTTGAAAGATGTTTTTAATTTCCTGTCCTTTATCTTGCTTATACATGTAGTGCCATATGGCTGCTAAAGTGGGGGCTAAATGTAATGTCGTAAATTGTGTACACTCGTACATGTAAGCACAATTTCACTACGTTTTGCTTCTCCATTTTGGTGGTCTCAAGCCTAGACCTTTTTACATGCACCCTTAAAACCCTCTCTTTAGCCTCATCTATACAATAAGTTGTAATCCCAATTAAAGTTCCATCATGACCTTGAAGGATAAATGAAGATTTAGAGTTAGCCTCACACTTAAAGTCAATTTGGGCCTTGAAGTGACCCTAAGCCTAGGGTGCCCAAGTGCCCTGGTTTCTTCCATGCCTCAAGGGATAATTTTAAGTTACAAGTTTGCCTTAATGTTTCTTATGTTGACCCTAAATCCCAATTTGATTTTGAGAATGTTATGTTGGCATTTTGATTTGAATTACTCTTTTTCTATAAGCCTTGTATAAAGGTAAGTGAATGAAATTATTTTGAAAGAATAATTTAAGAAGCACTCTTGATGTGAACAAGATTTATGTTGTTATTACTATCTATGCTATTGTTTGTTGTAGGTTTTGATCAAGTGGAGATCTCCTTTTCTCTTGGAAAGATTTGAATGAAGGCTAGGACATGAGATCTTGAGTCTATCTCACGAGCTCCTAGGTTGGAACACTTTGCATGATTGGGAGAAGGGTTGGAACCACCAACTTGAGTTTATCTTGAGTGCCCTCCAAGGGTATGGGTGCATTTTCTTCTTATTCTGTAGACCTTCCATGAAACTTGATCCTTGAGGTGAGGTTGTTGGCTCCCTTGAGAGGATCATCATTTACATCATCCCTCTCTATTTTCCTGAGTCATATAGGGCTAGGGTTTAATATTATTTGGTTAGATCTTGCATGATATTACTCACACATAGGTTTTTTGAGCACACATAGTATCTAGATTTAATCTTGGCTATCTGTGAGGTAGGAATACCAAAATAGTGGCTTGACCATGGCAAGCTCCTATATAGCCGTAACACTTTTTCTCTTCTTTCTTGTGTAGATCTGATAGACAAGTTTTAGAAGGTGACAAGCGGGAAGACTGAAGAACTGGTAGGTATGGACCAGGGGACATATTTGACAATTTTTGGAAACCCTAAAGGAGGTCCAAGGTGCCTGAGCACCCTGGTCCTATGACTCTCTATCATCTGGTCTAGGTTTTAAACAATTTCCTTACCACTGTTGTTCCATTTTTGTTTTGATTTCAGGTCTAACAATCATTTATAGCTTGATTTGGCTTAATTTAAGGTTTTGGATCTTATGCCCTAGATAGATTGTTTAGATTTTGTTTAACACTCATCTATACAACAAAGAGGAAGAACCCATGTAGCTTAAGCCCTCCCTCAAGAGTAGAAGCTAAGCTTGATTTGTGTCTCAATGTTTTCTAGAAAACTGTTTGGACCTTGTTTGCCCCTAAGGCTACATCTCTTTTTTCTACATCACAGTATCTTCTATTAGACTTCTTAGTTAGCCTTCTAAAAAAATTTGAACTTTGTAATTCATATTTTCTATCTAATCTAAGGATTTATGAGCTCACACCTAATTTCATGCTACACCAGTTGGGGATTTATTCATTGTGTGCTTGGAGAAAGGATTGGTAATGGAATTTCATGATACAACCTTTAGGAACTATGCTCATGGGTTTATCTATAACTTTCTTAGTCATTGTTCTTTGGCTCTTATTATGATCACATTACAATGAAACCTTCAATATTTGTAATGAAATGACTTGTAGAAGAGAAGAATTTAATAGGGAATATGCTACAAATACTTGAGAATTATATGAAAACCTTAATATAATAGAAATATAAAAACCCTAATATAAAAGAAGGATACACCCTAGTGCACAAAAAAACATGAGTTAAATCACTTTTACATAAATCTAGGATAATTAAATAAATGCAAAAAATAATATCATAATCAATATAGATTTAATTAAGTAGTTGGGATTTGATAACTACAATAGATATTCTAAAATTAATCAAAAATGATAGGTACACTTTTCTCTTAGTTTACTAATGGAATATGGAAGTTGAAGAAGTGCAGAATCAAATTGTCAACATTTTGAAAATGATGCCATCAGTATGCTCACTATTATGGAATCACAAAAAACATATAATTCCCTATGGATCTATCTCGAATGGCTCAAAGTTGATCTTAAGTGGCTCAAGATTGTTCCTAAGTGGCTCAAGGTTAATCTTTAGTACTGTAGATCTATACTCTATTGTGTGGATCCAATCTAGTAGACAACAAAATTTTGCCAACTTATTTATTGTAACCTTTAATATAGAAATGTGCATAAGAGGGATGGTATTTAAAATTCCTTTGCGAAAGTTGTTGGATCACTAGGATCAAGTTCTCCTAGGTCAAACCACTTGATAGATTATAGCTTTGCAATCTTGGGTCAAAATTTGAAGAAAGCATATACAAGTGTATAAATGGCCTATATATAGATTCTAATGTAGCATATTTATTTCAAGCTCCAAATCAAAATATTCCTAGAATGATTTACTTCTTCATTGACCATGTAAATTATTTACACGTAGAATGTCTTTTAATACCAAGACATAGCAGTAACTTGTACGAATATGTACCAAGTTAGCTCCCAATTGCTAGTAGAAATGGGTGGGAACTTGGGATTTAAAATATTATTTAAATTTTGGGTCAATCTTGAGCCCTTTAGAATCAAACATAACAAACAAAAGATTAATCTATGATAGGGAAATGTAAATCTTGTGATCATGAATAGGTGCATGAAATTTGAACTTAATAATAGGGAAAATGTGTGGGAATAGGTGAAAATAAGGTGGGGATATGGTCAAATATATGTAAATGTGTGCAAGTGTCAAGAGCAAATGAGGATAAATAAGGATATAGGAATGAAACAATATTAAAACAAGAGTGTGTCACTTATCAGTTTGTAATCATATAAAATCATTCCATCTTGATATAGGCCCAAAAATAAATGTGAATTGACATATGTATGCAAATTTCACCATTATGTAAGTTTATATTACGGTAATTTAAAAAATAGTTTATAATTGAATGGAAGATAGATAAAAATTCCTAGTTAATTTATAAGATAACTAATGCTAAATTAAAAACATATGCACTTTTTGTAAAAGGAAATAAAATACACACAAAACTTTATAGAATGCTTATCTTGGGAAAACCCTTTCATGAAAATGCCTAGCCTCCAAAACTACAAACCAATAGTATTTCTAGTGACAATAGTTGTTACAACATGATTATAGGCTCAAGCCTATAATATGTCATTGTAATCAATAATTCTAGATATATTTTAGTAGTGTAATGGTACCTACAAACACACATATTAATACCTCCCTCTCGAGCATCTAATATATAGATAAGACCAAAACCACAAACCAAAATTGGTTTCTAAAACCATGTGATTAAAACCATGGGATAAATTAGGAACCTAAATCATGCACAAAATATAATGCCTAAAATCATGATGAGTTAACTAACAATCAAATAGAAATTGCCTTTGGGACTATAACATACACTAAAATAAAATAGAACATTCCTAAGTGCCATGGATTTTTAAAATCAGAAAGTCAATGACTGGCACCTTTTTTCTCTTAGGGCTCTTAAGAGACTTTATTAGTCTAATGTAGCTTGAAAGGATCTAGACACCTAGGGATCAAAACAAGGCCTCAACTAGCATTCACTCACACATTTGACATGTTGGCACCATTGTTTCAATCCCACAAGGTGTAGAACAAAATGTATAACTATTAGCACCCTTACACTAATTCCAAATGAAGTATTTTGCAAGAATGCATTCATTGTCATCATAGTGAAATAATTTGGAATTGACAAAAATTAAGACATAATATTTTAGACAAATACAATATCCACCTATAGGTGTAAACAAAACATCCCTAGGTGCCATGGATTCTAAGAATCATTGCATCAATGTTTAGAACCCTTTTTCTCTTAGGGCTCTTAAGAGACTTTCTCAGTCTGTTGTAGCTTGGAAGGATTAGGACATCTAGGGAATGAAATGAGGCATCCACATGAATTCACCCCCCCACCCTAATGTTTTGGCACCATCAATTTGGTCCCACAAGGTGTAGAATAAAAATATGACTATTGCCATCCTTAGACAAAACACAATAAAGGCATTTTGGAAGAATGCAATCATTGTTGGCATGATTTCACAGTGTTGGTTAACAGGTTTGTCTTTATTCAAAAATTACCTTTTCTGACTCTATACCCTTTCTTCCTTAAAGAACAAACGAATTAATCAACAAATGGGTGAACTTTTTAAAATAGTTCCCCTCTAAATTTAGGTACAGCTCCCTTTAAGATCTTCAATGAATTCAATCTATATTAATTATCCCAATACACTTTTAACTAGAAAGTGCCTAAAGGCCAAACTAACATCCATACATCATCATGTTATGAATGCGATATCTTTTTTTTCTTAAAACACCATTTTATGATAGAATACACAGATTCTATTTTTTTTAAATCAATCAGATACATAAACCTATAACTGTTGCTAAACCAATAATTTATAGAACACATATAATGAATTGTCTAGCAAGAGCAATTACCATATGAAAGAAGACTTCGCACAGAAAATCCAATTTCAATATACTCAAATGCACATATTCAAGCATGCAGCAATTGTTTCTCCTTTTCATTCATAGATGAAAAATGTTTTTGACAAAAATCATATATGCTTATGAAAACAATAGTAGTTTAGCTTCAAAATTTTCTATCTTCTTTTTCTATTCTATCTCCTCTATGTCTCTCTTGCTTAGTAATGACAAACATATATATATGTTGCCCTAATTCTTTAACCGAGTAAAATCAAACCCAGAGTTAAAGTAACTCTGACCCATATGAGATTTAGTTTTTAACAAACTGATTTAAAGATCATGTTTTGAAAATAGCATAACTAAAAAACTGAATAAAGGCAACTGGGCGAATAAGATCATGGCTACGGTAACGGATTTGAATCTACAGATTTACTATCGGTGGTCGAGGAGGCACGTTGAGTCTTCCACTCCTGAAACACAGTAACAAACTCCTGAATCTTTGAAAGGTTGGGGATGCCTATGTGTTTCACCCTTGTCTTCCAAACGTCCTTCTCCCTCCACATTTTCCCAATCCTTTCCTTATGTTCTGGGAGTGCGTCATGTGAGGCCGATTATTTTACCTTCCATATTTTGATCGTTATGCTATTTAGTAGACAACATTATCAAACCTTAGTGACTATGCTTCATTTTGTAGACTTGATTTGATCCACTGATTATGTTAGGGCATTGATTTGACATATGCGAGTTCATTTTGATCATAGTGATGCTATTTGTGGAAATTGAAATACGAGTTTATATTTGATGATGTTTTGTGACGAGATTCTAGTTGTTTATGTGATATGGATTAATTGACATGTGATTGGATAATGTAGTGTAATTTGGATTTATGTATTGAGGTTTGTTGTTGCATTCATTTGCGTGAATTTAATTTCTAATTGCTTCGGCTATGATTTTTCATGACAGGACTGACACTTGATCGAGATGTGCAGGTTTAACATTCCCTAGCCACGGGAAATCAGAGGTAGGATTCACACTATGTTATCCCCTATAAAGCCGATCCATTCCCAAGAGGGATAAGGATCACGTTTGAATTTGAGTGTGGATTTATTGTGCTTGGTTTAATTTTATTCATTTTGGCCTTAGTACCCTTTTTATTTAAAATTGATTAATAATAAGTGTTGTATAATTTTATTTGATTTAAACCACTTGGTATTTATATTATTGTTTTTAGGCCATTTAAATGTGGATTTTTAACCCTTGCATGAACCCTAGGGTCCCAAAAGTTACCCTAGGTGGTCAACCATGAGTCTAGGGTCAACTTGGACTATCTAACCCTAGTTTTGACTCACCTTAGGTCACCCTAAACCATGGTTGAGTAAAAGTGACGAATTTAGAAATAAGCAAAGATGGGGGATGGGCCTTGCCTTGGGAAGGACTCATCTCCCATCCCAAAGTTTTAGAATCATTCCCAAGGAAGACTTGGGAGTTCTCCAGGAGTCCTCCCAAACTCCCAAGTGAGTGGGAGCACCACTCAATACCCTTGTCTTCTTGAGGTGTGAGTGGGAATCCAACTCACCATTTGTCCACCTCCCACTTGTGTGGAAGCACAAGTGGATGAGGTGGAGATGGAGGTGGAGTGAGAGGAGGACATTTGTCATCCTTTTACCTTCTCACTCTTACAAGTGGTTTTGGAGGAGGGAGGAGATGGTGACAAATGTCACCTTCTCATTCTCTCAAGGCCAAGTGGATGGCCTATAATAGCTCTTCTTATAGAGGAGTGGGGATTCTTCTTTTGCTTTTCCTTTTCCTTGCAATTGGAAAGTTCTTGCAAATTTTAGTTTCTTTTCTAGTTTGGAGGAGTTGGGGAAATTCTTGAAGTTGGAAGGCTTGGGAAGGCTTGGATCTCTTCACCAAACTACTTCCATTATAAGAGCTTGTAAGGTAGGCTTCTTAACTTGTTATCTCAACTTTGCTTGTATAATGTGTTGGGTTTTAGTTTGTGGTTGTTTTGTTGTTTTGCATTGTGATGTTGGGTTGGGTGTTATGGTGAGAGCACCTCCAATGGAGGTAATTCTCAACTTGTATGGGTAGGGGAAAGGAACATCCTTGAGGGCACTCCCACAGTTGTATTTGTGCCTTGAGGGCTTTTATTTGTGGAGGAGAATATTGAATGGCAAGAGTGCCATGGAGATTTTATGTGATATTTGTGGAGGTTGGTGTTATGGAGATTTTGGCTTGAGGCCATGGGTTGTGATTTAGTGGATGGCAAGAGTGCCATGGAGTACTTGTGATTTGGAGGATGGTGGTGTTTTGATGATTTTGGCTTGAGGCCATGAGTTGAGATTTGTATCATTGGGACCCCTTTTAAGTTGAGGGGTCCATTCCCTACCCTCACCAAACTCATTTTTATGAGTTAAGTTATGTGTAAAACCTATGGGGTTGTTATGTTTTTGTGTTATTGTGAGTGCTTTTGTTGTGGAATGAAACCTTGTGTGAAATCCCTACCTCCCTAGCTCGGGGGTGACCCACTTGCAGGTCTATGGTAGGGAGGAGAGCTTTAGAAGTGGCTGGTTTTGTTGTCCTTGCTATTGTGTTCTCTTGTAGGTTTTTAAGTGAAGAGATGGAGTTGTTTTGGAGCTCTTTTGGGTGTTCATATAGTCTCCTTGTGATGGTTGTTGAAGCCAATGCAATAGTGGCCTCATTGTATTGTATTTTGTACAAGATTATTTGACTATCTTTGCCATGAGTTGGCTGTAATATATGTTGTATGAAAAGTATTATTTACTTGAGTAAAAGGCTATTTATTCTTCCTGTGATGTATAATGCAATGTAAACATTCTGTAGTTTAATTAAAGATGCTTATTTCCTATGATGTGGAGTTAGTGAGTTGTGTAATGCTTTTTGAAATTGTATACATTTTCTATCATTTCTCCTTACAAAAAAAAAATGTAAGAGTGAGTTAGTAGTTTTCTGTTTGGTTGCTTGAGAATTTATTTCATAAATGGCTGTTGGAAAAGTTAAATGGTATGCTCATGTTGTCATGTAGGACTATTTCCAAGAAAATATATCTCTGTTATTGCAAAAAGAAAAAAGAAAAGAAAAGAGTTGTAGTGATATTCATAGAGAATTGTAGTTTATGTTTTATTGTTGCAAAAAAAAAAAGAGAATGTATATATTCTATTTTTATAATCATGCTTTAAAAAGAGAGAAATGAGCTATTGAGTTAGTTATGCTTATGTTAGCATTCTGATTTAGAGTACTTGGCTGTTTAGCTAACACAAAAAAAGAATATACACATATATATCTAGCTTACTGTTTTGTGTATGCTTATGTTGTGAATTATAGAAAATACAGAAATAGATTTTGAGGTATATATATATTATACATACATACATATATATATATATATATATATATATATATATATATATATATATATATATATATATATATATATATATATATATATATATATATATATATGAAAATGTGTGTGTGTGTGTGTGTGTGTGTGTGTGTGTGTGTGTGTGCATATAATATATACATATAAAAATAAGCCTTAGTTAAGAAATGTAATTTTACAATTATAAATTTTAGCCACGGTCAAAATTAGGACTGAGTATATATATATATATATACATTAAAATATATGCTACACCTGTGATGTACATTTTTAAACTTCTGTTTAAAAAAAAGAGGTCAAAAATTTGTGAGCAGACTGTTTTTTTTTTAGTTTCTATATTTAAAAATAAATAAAAACATAAGAAGTATTTTCATGGATGCCAAGCCATTGAAGAGGTAGGCCCACCTACAATGAGAGAGTAATAATAAAAGGAAGAAAATAAAGTGAGAAGAGAAGGAGAAAATTTAACGAAGAGGGTATACCACTGTGTATACCTTTGTTCCAAAACCTCCATGGCTGCCCTATGAAGAAACTTGCAAAACAAAAGAAATGAAACAATAGAGAATACAAAATGAAGAAACAAAAGAAGAGACAAACCCTATGATATATACACAAAATACATACCTCTATTCAAACAAAAGAACATCTAGTTTCAGTTTTTGTTTGCTAAAAGTATATATATATATACATAAATGTATGTATATATATATACATATATCTAACAAAAAAAAGAAGCCCGTGGGTATATACAGAAGGTATACACCCCTGTGCAAAGATCCACGACAGCCATTTAAGAAGCAACCCAACCTGCAAACAAAGAAGAAAACAAAGCAAAATAGAGGCAACAAAAAAAGATAGAAAAGAAAAGAAGAAAAGAATGGGAGAGATTTTAGGGTTAATGCCTTTCATAAGGAAAGTAATAAAATATTAGAGAGAATCTAGGGTTGCAAGTTGAGTGGGGATTTATTAATTTTATTTTATTTATTCTTTTTTTATGTGCACGGGAGTTTAAACTTCCCTCTCTTTGCTTTTTACATTTTTTTTACTTATTTTTGCTTTCCCATGAGTTTTAAATTCTTTTTTGATTTTTTTTTTGTTGAGGGGTTGGATTTTATTTCCATGTGAAATTTATTTTATGGGAATAGGATTTGTTTAATTGGGTTTCTTTAACCCTTTTGGCAAGTTATTTATTTTGGGTTTTATTTTTTTATTATCTAGTGTGTTTTAATTTAAAGTTTTGGGAAATCTTTTATTTGATATTATTTTTAATTTAATCAATTTTATTCCTAGGGGATGATTTAAATAACTTTAACTTAAGTGATTTAATAAATATAAATGTCGTGAGTATATTTATTAAATGACTTAATTATCAAAAAAAAAATATTCCTTGGGGAGAGATGTTTTGATTTTATTTGATTTTATTTTTTTTCCCTTTTGATTTTTTTGACTCAAGTTACTTAATAAATATAATTGTTGCAATTATATTTATTACTGGACTTAGGTGTTAAATTTTGTTTTGGTCGTTAAATTAATTTTGAATTTTTATATTCTGATGAGTGGTAAATTCTAGTTGACTTTTGAAATTTTATTAAATTTATTATAAGCTTTATTTATTTTACTTTTTTTTCATCAATTATTTCTTGGGAAATTCTTTTTAAAGTATTTATTCCAAATGTTGAAAACATGTTATGCTGTCAAAATTTTCCCAGATTTTAGGGTTTTATTTTTATGGCATTTTTATGACTTCCATTTAATCACTCCACTTATCATGCATCCATCATGCCATTATTTCTTATTTCTTATTTCAATTTCTTTTTAATTCTGAGTTAGGGTTTGTTTTCGAGCCTGCCAAAAAATCACCTTCTCACCTAGGAAACTAGGGTTCTGACTTAAAATAGTCTAACCCTGAAAGTGACACATTTCATGTCGCATACCCCCTAGATGACCTTCATCATTGTAGTTACGTTGTCATGTCTACGCCTATGCATATTTCCACCAAGCACGCATACGCGTGCAAGGGGGTTCCTAGGGTTAGAAAGAAAAAAATATCGTGGCTCGTGTCGTGACCACATGGCAAATGTGGTGACACGGGCGTCTATGTGTCGCATCCGTACAGGAGATGCGGGCATGACACATTGATATAGAGGTAAAGCAGTGACTCCACCTTAGAAATTTGGGAGAAATCTTCAGTTAAGATATTGTCACTTTCTTTGACAAAGCTAATTTTATCCTTAAAGGATTGAACCACTATATCAACATTTTCTTTCAGTTTCCCATCATCTTTTATGTATTTTACATCAATGCATTGTAAATCATGCTGCAGTGATTGAGTGAACTCAGTGATTTCCTTAATCATTTTTGTAAATTCAAAACGCCCTTACTGTGACACAGAGTTTCTCCATTCAATTTTTTCTTATTCACGTACAGTAAATCTTCATCCACACCTGTTAAACTCTTTTCTGATAGAAATTTCATTGCCCCATATTTTTGAACCTCATCAATTTGGTTTAGTACATTCATCCACTTACCTTCATCTTTCACCCAAGAAGCAATATGTGCCTTAAGGTCCTCAATGGTGGCTGTAGTTTGATCATATATATTCTTAAGTTCATGAATATATTGAGTACCCTTTTGTACAATACAGTCCAACCAATCATCGAATACCTTAGCCACCATCCTGTTTCTATTAACCTGGTCCAACATCTTCTAGTTGGATGGCGACTTAGGATCAAAAGACAAAGAAAGCTGTGAGACCGGCTGTGGGCTGTGATTTTGAATGGTGTCAATATACTCTGCCATGGAATGCAGAGTCTGCTTCAATTCTTTCTTGTCTTTCTCGTACTTCCAGGTCTGGCTGACGATTCTTTTGGTGGATGCCTCGAGATGATGAACATTTTCTGCTCTTGAAGTAGCCCCATGATCTACCCTTTCAATAGTGAAATCCTATACAGTGGGGTCCTGTACTTCTTCATTAGTCACTGGCCTGGCTATTTCTGCACTCTAATTCCCAGTACTTGGGTCAATGCTTACCCTGAACGTCGTCTTCAGCTTCTTGGACTTAGGTATTTTTCCCAAACATTTGCTCACCATAGCTTCTAAAGGCACAGAAAATGGAATTATTTTTCTTTTGTCACTGATAGAATTCTCCAACCATTTAGGTGCAAAGGCTGAGGCTTCTTTCCCAAAATTTAGTTTATTAGAGGATACATCAGAAATCATCATTATCTTAGGGGTCTCTAAGACAACCTCTCACTATTGCTTAGCACTAACTTCCTCTGTCCTTGGTGAACTAGGTTCCTTATCACCCATGGCTTCACCCGAGTCCTCCTCTAAATTTAAATCCACAACTATTCTTTCAGAAACCTACTTCTTTCTTTTGCTTTTGGTTCTCAATCTGGTGGCACAAGGAGGGAGAATAGTTGTGAGGGCTCTTCTAGATTCTTTAATAGCAGGACTCCTTCCAGTTATTGACTTGGAAGTACTTGCACCACAGATAGCAATAGGCTGATTAGAAGAGCTTATCGAGACTGGTGATTCAATCATTGACATGCATTGTTGGGTGTCTCTATCCTGGAACCCTTTCTGTTTCTGTTCCCTCAACCATTTCTTGGTCCTTCTTATCACTGGGAGATTTTTCACCTCAATCCTATCTTCCTCCTTTTTACTCCAATTAATTTCTAGAATAGGTGATTATTTTATATGTTCAAATTAGGGATCAATCATCTGTTCTTGATTATCAATAACCCCAGAGATGTCCATTCTCAGATTAAGGGTGACTATCTGTCCCAAAGAGAACCTACACCACAGTCTCCTCCTGACTTTGATTTCATCTAGGTAGTCCTCCTAGTAATCTTCCAATTTAGGGATATGTGAATGCCCTGTTCCAGAATCTAAGTTATCCTTGACAAAGCCTTTGCTGTCAAATTGGGACCTGGCAGTGAAGAACTAAAAATTGAACTTTTTAAGGTTCACTTCTAGATTCAAAGCACCAGACTTTGACTGGCATGAGTAATGTCCAAGTTCAATGGGGAAAGAGATACCAGATCCCTTCTTTGTTGAGAACTTTTCATCCACATGTGCTAACTGTCTGCATACTTCTATCAGCACAAAATGGTCAAATGCATACCTGGGTAACTTAACAGGTTCACCGTCAAATCCTCCAACCCTCACGTAAGTGAACTTAGAAAATTGAATAAAGAAACTACCATAAATGCTAATTAGCTACATTGCTTCATTGGACATTCTCTTATTCAAATTACCTACTAATTCATAAGTCATTCTCCCAGTGAAAACATCACTAACCCTTTTGTAATTCTCAAACAGTTCTGCATCTGCAATTGTGAATAATATTCATAAATTTTACTATCTTCAGCTAAAGGTGCATGTGGCAGCCCCAACCACTGTCTTGTAGATGCCAGGTAATAAAACAGGTATGAAGACATATAAAAATCTCTATTTCCCAAACAATTACTCAGGTTTTGATGCAAATAATCAGCTACAATTTCTGCCCAGTCCGAATATTGCTCTCCTTGGAGGATAACTTGTATGAAAAAGTACATCCAATCTTCCCAATAATATGCATGCTCGCTGCCCTTCAGTCTGTGTAATAACACCACAATATCCCTCACTTCTTTAATCATGTGATCCCTAGTAAGTGGCCTAGGCAACCTTGAACCACCTTTCTGAAACTTTAGCAGCTAGTTTCTTGCTATTACACTTTTGTAAGTCAGTTTCTTCTCTAAGAAATGCCCATAAGAAGAAGTAATGTTAAGGCTGGAATATGCCTCTTTAGGCAGTATTCTCATCACAGACATCAGGGTTTGTCTGTCAACATGAAACAATATATCACCATCTGCGCCTCTGATGCATCTGTTTTGGGGTTCATACCTATTCATACATTCCTGAACTAGTTCTGGGCACTGTACAACCATGGGAAAGGCTGCAGCTTCAACTAAACCACTGTCTACTATTTTCTTCATCATAGGAGTTTGCACAGGGTTTCTAGACCTTTCTCTAAATTCCTCTAGATAATATTGCACTAGTGAAGTATCTCTGAATTTAGAGTGAGAACAGGTAAGACCAGGGCCATGTTCATTCCCCAAACAAGCAAATTTTAAAGCCATACTTGGAGGATATAACAAAACAATATGCTTTGAATCTCGAAAATAAAGTTGGAAACTCAAAGGATTTTTCTTTCCAGCTTGAGAAAGGGAAACAACAGGTAGGAAAAATAGAACTCACCTTCAGGGAATTTGAAATTACCATGAGATTTGGGCAACCAGACCTTATACCTCTTGCGCTACTCTTCTCTGCATCACATAGCATATTTACTTGCCAATTTTGGGTTATTCTTACTTAATAAATGGCATTAACAGATTGAATAATTATTACCCAAAAAATACGTGCTGAAAATATTTGAAAAGACATGAACTCTGACATCCTCATCAATGGCGAGCATTATTCACGCACAACCATGATGTATAATAATTATCCGTAAATTCCCCAAAATTAGAACTTCCCGTTTCATAATGAGTTTCAGACATATTTTCCTCCAACTTTCCAGCTAACTTTGACTTAGAATGCCTCAGGGAAAGATAAGATCATAATCACCGAACTGGTGAACTTTGAACTATTAAACCATGGGGATGTGGTTCAAAGTTTAATTTAAAAGACATGAGAACTACATAAACCGACCAACATCACATGACTTGTGAAAGACATTTGACTATGAAACAGTACAGCATTGAACTTGGAACCATTGAACTATTGAACCTTACTGCAGAGTTCAAACGGATGGTTCGATGACACATTAAATTGGGTGAAGGAACTAAGCAAAGTGACTTGATACAAGGCGTCGAGTGTTGAACCTTGAACCGTGGAACCTTTGAACCATTGACCAAAAGGTTCAAGTTCAACACGAAAACTCAAAGATGTTTTAAATTACACAGAATAAGAAGCTTGCTTTTTTAGAAATTTTAAATGCATCAAACCATTGAACCTTGAACTTTTAGGATAGTTCAGGTTCAAAGGTTCAGACCTTAGGTAATTTCGAACACAAAGATGATAGGTGAGTAGTCTTTGAAGAATAAAGAGCCGATTTAAGAAATGAAGGTATGACCAATGAAATGAAACAATAAATCAACTTTTTATAAGGGAAATTACGAATAAAATAAATAAGGGCGACTCAAAAGGTAACACACAGTCAAATAGTTTGGATTTCATAGAAAACAAGATAGTTTATTTTATATGGACCTGGCATCCACCTGTAGGTGCAAACAAAACATTCCTAGGTATCACATATTCTAAGAATCATTTCATGAAAGTTTGTCACCTTTTTTCTCTTAGGGCTCTTAAAAGACTTTCTTGGTGTGATTTAGCTAACAAGAATCGAGATACCTAGGGAATGAAATGAGGCTTCAAATAGCATTCACCCACAAAACCCAACATGTTGGCATTGCAAATTTGGTGCCATGAGGTGCAAAATGCAAAATATCACCCCTAGCACTCTATCACTAAATGAAACTAAAAAATTTGCAACATTGTTTTTGTCACCACCATGGAAAAATGAATTCAAGTTAACAAAAAATTGAGATAGGTACTTGTAGGTGGACCCTCTATCCACGAATAGGTTTAGATGAGACATTCCTAGCTAGCATAGTTTGAGAGAACAATCATGCCAAAGTAAGGCACTTTTTTGGTCTTAGGGCTCTTAAGAGACTTTATAGGTCCAACATGAATTCTAGGTAAGTGTAAGAAGTTGGGTTCACTTTTAGTGGAACACTTGGGGCAAAATATTTTCAGAAGGGATGGATTTTGGCAATATGGATGACAATTTTTTTTATAGAATTTTTGGATTAGATTAAAACCCATTTTAGATGACAATGCCTAGTTTTTAAAAATATAATTTTTTTTATTATTGAACATATTTTTCTATTTATTATTATTTTTTAAACAAAAAGACTTGAGTTTTGGAAGGAATGAACTTTGGCAATATGTCTGAAAACTTTTTTTTATGAATTTTAGATGAAATTAAAAGCCATTATAGATGACAATATCTAGTTTTCAAATATGTAACTTATTTAGTGTTTAAAATATTTTTCTATTTTTAATTTTTTTAAAATGAAAAGTGTCATAAATTTGAAATGACATATATTACTATTTTTTAATAACTTTTAGTTTTGAACTTCTTTTGGAAATAAAATTATGTCTAACCAATCTAGACATAATTCTCTACATAATGAAAAAAAATCATGTTACGATTATTTTAGCTCAAATTATGTTGGCTATACACAAGGGGTTTTAAAAATGTAAAATAGGGCCAGTGAAAAATTAATATAAAAATGTTGATTAAAAAATTTCAAAAAATATCCTAACCAAAATTCAACAGCATCTACATATTTACACAAAAGGAATTAGAAAAATAATTTCATTTAGGTCAAATTATGTTGGTCGTACATGTGCATGTTCTGGCCCAAAACATACAGCTTTTAAAAAGCTACCTTTTGTACATCCTATTCAAAAACAATTTTTATCATCTGGGTATTAAAATAAATTACATATTTGAAAACTGGAAATAAAATCCTACATTTCATAAATTTACATCATCTTAATATTCTATGTGCAAGTGCTTCAAATTTTTACTCCAACTATGATAAACTTTGATTTTCAAGAAATTTAGACTTCCACTTTTTGGCCAAAAAGTTGACCTAATTTCTTGCACTTACCCCTCTCTCTCTCCTTCCTAAATCTCTCTCTCCCTAACTTTATATTTCTATAACTTCCTGACCAAAACATTTGAAGCACGTAAGGGTGGAATCTTGGAAAAATTCACTAAATATGAAATGTAGTACTCGGATTCTAGTTTCTAAATATGTAATTTTTTTCAATACCCAGATGATAGAAATTGATTTCGAATAGGCGTTTCTAAAAATTTGAAGCACGTAAGGGTGGAATCTTGGAAAAATTTACTAAATATGAAATGTAGTACTCGGATTCTAGTTTCTAAATATGTAATTTTTGTCAATACCCAAATGATAGAAATTGATTTTGAATAGGCATTTCTAAAAACCACCATTTAAAAGTCATTTTTTTTACTATACCATGTACGTGTACGTCATCCATATTTTGACCTAAATAATCATATTTTTCTAAATCCTTATGGAAAAATATTTGTAACTCACTGAAGCACGTTTTCCATATTTTTTTTGTAATTTTTTATTGAATATTTTTTTATTAATTTTTTATTGGCCATTTTTTGTCTTTTAAAAAATCATCGTGTACGTCATGCATAAGATGACCTAAACTTAACATTTTTTGAATTTTTTTTTAAATTGAAAAGAATTGTCTAAAGTACGTTTTTGGACAATTTTTTACAAAAAAATATTTTAATAAAAAGTTATTAAAATACTAAAAAACCCTAATAATTCAAGTTTATAGACGTATTTCATTAGAAATTAATTAAAAAATAGAAAAAATAATCCAATTGTAAAAAAAATTACATATTTGGAATCTACACTGTCTCATCTATAATGGGTTTTAGTTTTGTCAAAATATTTTGCAAAATAGACCTTCAGATATATGCCCAAAGTCACTATTTTGTTGTGACATTGACAGGACCTTCAAGTTGTAGGTCAAACTAGGTCCAGAGGTCAAGTTTGGGTCCCCAAACCATTTCCCGAATCAGGTTACAAAGAAAAACCCGAGCATAAAATTTAAATTTTAAATAACGGGATCATGTTTCGTACTCTATCGATACAAAAGAAAATGGGATCCTATTTAGTATTTGTACATTTTTTAATAAGACTGTGACTGTCAACCCTGCAACTTGCTCTGTATAGTTGATCGTGACATTTGCAGCATTCTCTACCATCTTTGAGATATTGTCATCTATTCTTGACTCTACACTTCCCCCGTTAACTCTACTACTAATTAGGGTTCCCAAAAATTCCCATCTATTCTTGACTCTACACTTCCCTCGTTAACTCTACTACTAATTAGGGTTCCCAAAAATGGTTATTAATAGCCTTTTTGGTGGCCAACAAACTAATTTCAAAATTTACATCTCCCTCCAAAATTAGGTCAACTTCCAAGAGCCATAATTTTTGATCTGGGGGTCTGATTGATGAACCATTTTATGCGTCAGAAAGCTCGTGGAGTGCTCTACATGCTAAGAACCTGCTCTGCTAGTTCCAGCCATTTTTGGGTCTATACGGGACCGTTTAGTGCCTCAAACCTAAGTTTGAATAATTTTCAGGTGTTTTTCAGGAAACAGAAACTTTAATATCTTTCAACTCACAAATGATCTTTGCATGATTCCTTCGCCAAAGGTCTTATTTTTCTGTTATGAAGCTTCCTGTAAATTTTCACTTTAATCTGTGCCCAATTGCAAACTTTCTAAAAATAGTAGGTTGCTATTTTTAGCAATTTAAAAAAACTAAAAGTTCTACACCATTATTCCAGTGATTTTGAAAATAAATGGAAAGAACATCAACAATTTTTAAACATATCTTTTTTTAGGTGATGAAAGATTGCCCTTACACCACTAGATACTCCTGCATCAGACACCTAGGGTAATTTGAGAAGTGACCCTGTCACATCTCAGATGTATATTCAAGGAAAACCCAAATGGTCAATCTCTACCTTAGACAACCAAGAAGAATCTTCAACATGCCTTCCTTTCCATTTCACTAGACATTCTTCATATTTTCTATTCTGAGTACTTCTTCTCACACGGCTATCCAAGATCTCTTCTAACTCCTCTATTGAAGTAGATGCCAGAATACTCCACTGTTCTTCTATTGATCCATCCTCTGTTCCACCTTCATGATATTTTGATAAATTAGCAATGTTGAAAATAGTGAAAATGTTGATCCCACTTGGCAGCTCTACCTCATATGCATTTCCTAAATCATGTTTCTTCAAAATTCTACATGGTCCAAATTTCTTCATTTTCAGCTTATTGTATGTTCCAATTGGGAACCTTGTTTTTCTCAAGTGAACCATGACTTCATCTCCTACCTAGAATTTTTTATATCTCCTCTTCTGATCTACCTTAGCCTTGTACTGAATATTCATCTTATTAATGTGCTTTCTCACCTCTTCATGCAAATTCTTCAGATGTTCTGCAAAGTCTTCAACTTCAGCACTTGTCTTTTCTCCTTTGTCTAGCCTTCTTAACTTAGAAGCATTTCTTGGGCTATTACCATATACAATATGGAATGATGACTTACCAGTACTCCTATTGACATAATTGTTGTAAGTAAATTCTGCCTATGGTAAAATCAAATCCCATCCCTTGGGCTTATCTCCTACTAAGCATCGTAGCAAGTTACCCAAACTCCCATTCACCACTTTGGTCTGTCCATCAATCTATGGATGGTGTGCAGAACTGAACTTCAAATTTATCTTCAACTTCTTCCACAATATCCTCCAAAAATAACCAACAAACTTGGTATCTCGATCTGAAACTATGCTCTTTGGTAGACCATGTAATCTCACCACCTCTCTAAAAAATAATTCAATAATATGAATAGCATCATTAGTCTTCTTCCAAGGAATAAAATGTACCATCTTTGAGAATCTATCCACCACCACAAAATGGAATCATGTCCTCTTTATGTCCTTGGTAAACCAAGAACGAAATCCATACTAATATTATCCCATGGCTTCTCTAGTATAGGTAGTGGCTAATATAGACCTATATTTTGACTTGCTCCTTTCATCATTTGACATACTCTACAACTCTACACAAATTTTCTCACATCATACTGCAACTATGGCTAATAATAATTTTCACCAACAATAGCAATGGTCTTATCTCAACCAAAGTGTCCAGCCAATCCTCCGCTATGCTTCTCCTTAATTAGGTTCTCTCTCATGGAACTCCTTGGAATGCACAACTGGCTTCCTCTAAACAACATGCCATCTTGGATTATAAAATCCAACCATTTTGTCTTGTCCAAAGTAACAGGTTCCAAACAAGCTTTCCAAGCCTCTACAAAATCTAGATCTTTAGGATACAAACTTTTGAGCTCATTGAACCCAACAACCTCTATCTTCATTCATGTCAACAAATTTTGCCTTCTGCTTAAGGCATCTGCAACTCTTTTGGACTTCCCGCTCCTGTGCTTCAAAATAAAAGTATAGATTTGCAAAAACTCAACCCATTTTAAGTGCCTTTGGTTCAACTTCCCTTAACTATTAAGATACTGCAAAGCCTGATGATCAGTATATTAAACAAACTCTTTTGGAAATAAATCATGTCTCCATTTCTTCAAAGTCTGAACTATTGCATAAAATTCCTGATCATAAACATAATACTTTTTCTTGGCATCATTAAGCTTTCACTAAAATAGGCAATGGGTTTACCTTCTTGGCTCAAAACAGCTCCTATACCACTACCACTAGCATCACAATCTACCTGAAATACCTTATTAAAATCTAGAAGTGCCAAGACAAGTTGTTCTACGACTTTTTGCTTCAATGTATCAAAGCTCTTGTCTACTCCTTTAGTCCATCTACACTCTTTTCTATCCCCTCTCATTGTCTTAGTTAGGGGTGCACAAATGCTGCTAAAATTCCTGATAAACTTTCTATAAAAACTTGTCAAACCATGAAAAGATCTTACCTCGAAAGTACTCCTTAGCGTAGGCCATTCAATGATAGCCCTTACTTCTCTAGGTCCATCTTAAGACCTTCCTCTGAGACAACAAATCCCAGGTATACCAACTCTTTCTTTGCAAAACTATATTTCTTCAGATTAATTGACAACTTCTCTTCTCTTAGCTTCTCTAAAACATTTCTGATATGCATCAGATGCTCATCCCAAGTCTTACTAAAAATTAAAATATCATCCAAATAAACAATAGAAAAACTTCCCAAAAATTCTTTTAGTACCTCGTTCATGGGCCGCATGAATGTGCTCGGTGCATTGGTTAGCCAAAATGGTATGACTAACCACTCATACAAACCTTCCTTTGTCTTGAAGGTTGTCTTCCATTCATCTCCTTCCCTGATATGGATCTGATGATACCCACTCTTCAGGTCAATTTTTGTGAAGTACTTAGCTCCACTTAAATAGTCCATTATGTCATCCATTCTTGGCAATGGAAACCTGTACTTCATCGTGATCTTACTGATGGCCCAAGAATCTATACACATTCTCCACTCTTCATCTTTCTTTGGTGCTAGTACTACATGTACCACACATGGACTTAGGCTCTCTGTTATCAGTCCCTTCCTTAAAAGCTCTTGAACTTGTCTATTCAACTCTTCACTCTCTGCAAAAGTCATTCTATGGGCTTCCTTATTTAGCAAACTAGCTCCTGGTATCAAATCCATTTGGTGACTTATCTTCCTCATCGGTAGTAAACCTTTTGGTACATTATTAGAGATAATATCTTGAAATTCTTCCAACATTTCTAAGACTTTTGTTTGTACATCTTCACATTTCTCTTGACTAATCTTAGGAATCAATGCAAAGTAATGACGCTCATGCTTCATACCCTCTAAAAATTTTCTAACATCTACCAACCAAATTCTGGCAGTACTACATAGCTTTTCTTCCACCTCCTTCAAGGACTTTGACTTATGACAAACTCCATCCTTTGTTAGGGAATATGTGTTTGCACGGCCATCATGGATAGCTCTCCTATCATACTGCCATGGCCTCCCCAATAGCATATGACATGCATCCATTGGTATGATATCACACAACACCTCATCATGGTAGTCCCCAATCTTGAACTTCACTAAACACTGCTCATTGACCAAAGCTTTGTGGTCCTTTTGCAACCATGCAATCCGATATGGATGCAGATGCTTTCTTCTTGTCAACTTCAACTTGTCAACCATGTCCTCTGAAACAAGATTGTCAGTACTTCCACTGTCAATAATAATATCACAACACTTACCTTCACATTTGCACGTTGTGCAGAATAAACTCTTCTTCTGATTGGGTTCTTTCTCCTCATTCAACAAAGTTCTTCTAACAATTAGGGTTTCTCCCCTTTCAACATCTTCAAAACACTCAGATTACGCATCTTCATCTACATGTGCAACTCATGCATTACCTTTAGGTCTTCTATTTATTCTTCCTTGATGTTGCGGACACTCGTATGCTCGACGCCCTTCTTCTCCACATTGGAAACATGTTCCTCTGAAACCTCCTCTTCTGGGTCCTTGCCCAAGTCGGCCTCTTACTCTTCCTCTTTGCTCACCACTATTCTAGTCACTAGGGTGGTAGGCATTATCTCCTCTTTGATTCTGATTGGTGCCAACTTCTTCACTTTTCTTTTGATCTTCATTATGGCCTCCATAGAGTCTTCCACCAATCCTTCCACCTTGACCTCTTCCCCTTTGCTTGTTGTCGAATCTTTTATTTAGCTTCTCTTCCACCTTCAAGAAAAACTGGTATGCATCTTCTATGGTGGTCATTCTGACCAGGCTCAACTTCTCTTGAATACTTCGCCTCAACCCATTAATGTAATGGCTACCTCCTCCTTGTTGGCCTCTACATGGCCTATCCTAATATTAATCTTATAAAACTCTTTTGTATACTCCTTAACAGACTTGTTACCTTGCTTCAGTCCTTGCAGCTTCTTCAACAACTCCATCTCATAGTCCACAGAATGGACTACTTCTTTAGTTTCTCCACCATCCAATCCCATCTAGTGATCTTTCCTTTTACTCTTCTATTCCACTCTAATTGGACCTCCTTCCACCAAATACTGGCATGGCCCTTCAACTTCATTTTTGCAAACTTGACTTGATCTGGGTCCTTCACATCTTCATACTCGAAATACTCCTCCATGTCATTGATCCAATCAATAAGCTATTTCGGATTCAAATATTTAGAATATGTAGAAACTTCAATCCTAGGCCTCTTTCTAATTTTTGAAATGTCCCTCAACAACCTAACTTCTGTAGGATCTCCTGCAACTTCTTGTTCTTCCTCAGATAGCTCTTCTTTAGCTTCATCCTCACTTTCTTCTCTTGTTCTCAAGTCAAACCATCTTCGTAGCTCCTCTTGCAATGCATCAATTTGCCTTTACAGGGCTCTAAAACCCTCTTTCGTTAAAGCATTCCTCCCAATATGATTTTTTTGTGGAGGCATCTTGATCTATCTACACACTCAAGAACCCTTGCTCTAATACCACTTGATGAAGGGGGTAAATCATAAAACACACAACAACAAAAACATAGAAAATATAACTTTCTTTATTGATTTGGACAACTTGTTACATTACAGAAGCTCAAATACAATCAGAAGAATCAACCCTCCATAGGCTGCAACATATTATAGCTTCCTATCACATGACTCTGGAATCATCTACCTTCTATAACCCCAAATCAGATAGGGTTTCTATTTTCTTGTCTATTTTTGACTCTACACTTCCCCCCTTAACTCTACACTTGGTTATTAATAGCCTTTTTGGAGACCAACAACCTAATTTTGAAATTTGCATCTCCCTCTAAAAATAGGTCAACTTTTAGGAGCCATAACTTTTGATTCGGGTGTTCGATTGATGAACCGTTTTATGCGTCAGAAATATCGTGGAGTGCTCTATGCACTAAGAACTTGCTCTACCAGTTCTGACCATTTTTGGTCCCGTACAGGGCCATTTAGTGCCTCAAACCTGAGTATGAATAATTTTTAGGCATTTTTCAGGAAACGAAAACTTTAATATCTTTAAGCTCACAAATAATCTTTGCATGATTCCTTCGCCAAAGGTCTTATTTTTCCATTATGAAGCTTCCTATAAATTTTCACTTTAATCCATACTCAAATACAAACTTTCTAAAAATAGTAGATTGCTATTTTTAGTAGTTTAGAAAAACTAAAAGTTCTACATCATTATTCAAGCGATTATGGAACCAGAACCACAAATTTTGAAAAGAAATGGAAAGAACATCAACAACTTTGAGAAAAAAAAAATTTGGGTGATGCAAGATTGCCCTTACACCATTGGATGCTCCTGCATCAAATTTCTTGGAGACAAATAAGAACACATGCCAATATATTATACAAGAAATTTTTTTATCATAAAAAACTATCATTTCAATGTCAACTAATGATGCAATTAATGAGAATGTAGAAAATAATAAAAGTAATAAAAATGTTAGGCATTTTTGTTAAACCAAGAAGAAAAGATCAATCACTAAAACATGCTATGTCTACTGTTGCTAGTGCCATTGAGTCTATTGGAAATAATAGTTGATCCAAAGATAGGAATGCAGTAAGACGAGCTATAACAACTGCTATAGTTAATAAAAACAACTTTGAATAGAAGAATGGTAAGCAATATTAGTGGAATTCTAAAAATACATCCTAAAACATTAGTAAGGGAAGAAAAAAGAAGAGAAAGTATAGAAAATGATCCAATTAACCAATGTTAGAGTTTTAGTGGTCGACTCCTAAGATTTGACATGAAATTGAATGTTGAAAGATCCAATCTTTGATCAAAAAATATTGGCATGATAATACTAGGGTATCATCTAATGCTAGAGATGTTTTAAGATTAGGAGTGGGGTCCAAAGTTCGCGATCCTCATCCAAAACACCTATTAGATACAATGCAAACTAAATTTTATAGAAAATTTTGTGGTGAATTAGTGTTACCTGGTAATATTAGAATAAGTCAAAGATCTTTTGAAAAATGCAAACCATAGCATGTAAAGATTAATAAGCAACGAATATCTTCTTGTTGTAAAACGTATGTTCAATTTTTTTTTATTATGATGTGTTTCGATATATACGTTGTACCTTACATAGTAACATGATTATACAGGAATGTGATATTAATATGTCGTCTAAAGAAATAAAAGAGTTTATATCAAGTTTGTTCTGTGAAAGATCTAATGAAAAATTATTTTATTTAAGTTCATGTATTTCTGGACAATGCACTAGTTGTGGCAGTCTTTCTTTGTTAAGATTTTGCATGCATGAAAGCATTGAAAATGATTTTGGACAACAATTAGTGGATGTTAAAAGATTTAAGAATGTTGAATATTCTTTAAAAGATGGAAAATTTAGAAACCATTGTGATTTAATTACAGAAAAAGTTAGTGTGCATGCATTCATATCAGAATTTAAGAGTAAAATTGTACCAAAATATGTCAAGCACTCTCAACAAGCTTGATGGCTTGATGGATAGTTTCGTGAGTGTAGAAACACATTTCTAGTTGGTACTATACTATCAGTGGTTGATTTTGTGGAAAACTATACTTTAGCTCCACAAGAGGAAATTCAATCACAATATTACAATTCAGTGCAGGTTGCTATGTTTGTTCATATTGTTTATAGACATGTAGATGATAGCATAGAGAATTATAGAAACATTTTGAGGGAGTGTCATTTCTATTTGAGTGACAACTAGTTAAACTCATCAGACTTTGTTCAATATTGTTTCAATATATTTTTTACAAATTTAAAAGAAAGAGGAATCCAGATGACAGAACATCTTATATGGTCAGATAATTGTATGGGGTAGTTCAAGAATGCTCGAATATTCTATTGGTTAAGTAGGGTTCACAAGGAGAATAATGTCCAACATATGTTGAATTTTTTTGAAGTTGGACATGGTAAAGGAGAACATGATGGAGTTAGTGCGTGTGTTAAAAGAGTTCTTGCTAGACAACAATTGAAATTTAAGGATGCAGTAAAATGTAAAGATGCACGTGAGATTGTAGATTGGTGCAATACAAGATTATCTACACCTGGATCAAGCAAGTACTCTACAGTTAGTTGATTCTTTTGCTTGGTTGAAGAAGAAAACATTCTACCTAGACTTGATTGCAAGAGAATTAGTGGATCTACTAAGTGGCATTCATTTAGAAGTTCAAATACAAGTACATAGA
The DNA here is from genome assembly GCA_027924645.1 of Cunninghamia lanceolata. NCBI lineage: Eukaryota > Viridiplantae > Streptophyta > Pinopsida > Cupressales > Cupressaceae > Cunninghamia > Cunninghamia lanceolata. The sequence continues at coordinate 12,949,195 of BSBN01000068.1, read as the reverse complement.
CTATCTAGACAAGGGAGATTGCATGTTTTTGTAAGTTTTGTATTTCAGGAGATTGGGAAGCATGTGAGAATACAGAATGGGTTGAAGAGTGGAAGCAAAGACCATTAACACTTGCACAAGCACATGATCAAAGTGAAACAACAATTGAAGACAATGATCAACTATTTGCACTAGAAGATTATGACTATGTTTCAGACCCTGTATAAGAAGGTAATTTAATTCAAAAAATTTCATTTTATTTCACTTCATTACTAATTTTTAGTGCTTTTATTTATTTATATGTGTACATATTAATGCATGTATGTTGATTGGTCAAATTTTATAGACATGTACAAGTTATTGAATCAAAATTTGTTTGCAGGACATGTGTATGTTGTTGTTGCACCAAAGAAGAATGAAGAGGAAACAAAATATTGGTTGGCTCGTTGTGTGGAGACTAAACATAAGTTAACAGTTCCTTAAGAAGATGATGATGGCTTCCCTTATCCAATAGATTCGATGATCCCCTTAAGACATCCCCTTAAGAAAATTTTGATAACAAGTCTTTCATCTCCTTAAAAAAAATTTAAGAACAACTTTGATCCCCTTAAGTAAATTTTAAGAATTTATTTGATGATGACTATCATTATCTAATAGGTTTGGTGGTGGTTGTTGGCACTTGGCTATGGAAATACCTAATAAGGAAGAATGGTTTTCCTACATTTGAAGATTATGAAACACATAAGAAGATTATACACTACTCACATTTGGTGTTGGCAACAAATATAAAATTGGAGAGGTATCGTGGAAAACCTGCAAATAAAAAGCTATGGATAATTTCTATGGAAGACCATGAGACAATCATCGATGCATTGGAAAAAAGAGAGGATGGAGATGATACAATGGAATAAGTAAATACAGGTAAATATAGCTAAATAGTTTTATATTATTCTTTTAAATACATTAAATACATATTTTGATATTTCTTGTGTGTTATTAGTTGAAATTGATTTAAATTGTACTTTTATATCCTTAGGCCATCATCACAAATTCATCACATACTTTGAAACAAAAACTTGAGAGGATGCAGATTAAACCTATATCTACACATGTGTGAGGCACTTGTAAAATATAGGTACAAGTTGTGTATATCTAGATAGTTTTATATAAATTAAAATACATGTTTTGATGATATATTGATAAATTGCTTGTATTATTTTTATATTAGGTGGCATGAAGACTTGCTACATTCCCCACAAGTTTTGGATTTTCTTGAGATGGCATAACCACATTTTGTAAACATTATTTTGAGCTGGCATATATGTACATACACAATTACAATATTACACATTTTGTACACAAATTTGTATACATGTGTATGCACACAATTATACTCTACACTTTTATATATCAAAATTATTATTCTATATATTTTATTTGTTAAATGCTCATGTTTTTCTACTTTGAATTTACTTTAAATTTGATTTTATTATATTGTTAGATTTGGTTGCCTTGGGAAACTTAACCAAATTTTGAGAACTTAAGATGTCCCCTTAAGACATCGTATTAGGACCCCTTAAGACATCCAAAAAGTTAGCATCTTTGTAGGTTAATTAATGGCAAATTTGAAGTTGTCAATGGACCATAGTATCCTACATAGTTATGTTACTTCTACACTTCAAATCATAACAACTTGCTGGGAGGAAAAGATAATTAGTTGCCAAAATGGAAAATAAACATAATGTTAGATGAATAGATTAGGTTAGTAATTTTCAATACATAGATACAACTCCATGCCTTAATATTTTCTCTTTGGAATTTGTAATTTCTCCCTTCTAGATTCTAGTTATTGGTTGATTGTGTGGATGTTTCAGAGCTATTGAATGGGTTTGCATCAACGAGGCCCAATCTTGCTTTATCTAAAACTATGGAAATGTATGGGGGAGATGTAAGATTAGTTTAAATTTTTCCTTTTAGTTAATCATGTGAGTTTTTGAATTTATTTATTTGTGAGTTCAAGACATGATTTAAGACTTGATTTATTTTATTAGTGGAGATTAGACTAATTAATCAAATAGTAAGATTATTCAATTAATTAGTGGGGAAGGTGTAGGAAATTAGTTTAATTAAATAAATATGATTTATTTAATTAATTTGATGATGGAAGGCATGTAAAAGGCTAATCCTAATTAATTAAATAAATATAATGTATCTAATTAAAGTATGCAAATGTGAGGTAGATTAAAGTATATAAATACCATGGATCTAAAAACATGTATACAAATGTCCTATCTATCAAAGTACATGAACTACTCAAAATACATCATAATATGGGTGAATCCTATCTCCTTACTAAGTGACTCTCAAAGTGACAACTATTGTGCTAAGAATGATGAATGGATCCCTAAAAAAATATACACATACATTAGAACATGAGCATTATAATAAAATTAGAACACATAGTTAATCTAATGTAACAATATACATAAATTATCACCTGATCACTACCATGATGTGAATCATGCATGTATATGTTCTCTCTATATTAGTAATGATATGAAATCAACATGTATGTCACTACATCTAAGAGAGGGACTCAAAGCTACATGGATATCACCTAATATACCTTCATCAAGTCTAATAATATACATCATATCTAGAATGATGTAATTGATTAGTATCGGTCCTCAATTGCTTTCCTTTGGTAAGAAATAGCCACAATGTCACCAATATACTTAAAACCTGGGGTAAATGTATGCATCCTTTCACCAATAAAATATCTAGGTTGAGGAAAATATCATCCTCAATGATGATCATATGTGTCTCTATCACATACCCTGCTGTGCAATTTTCCCACATGGCTTGGTAAATATACATTATTTGTGCTGAGACCCAAGTGCACCTTAACATACAATTTTTTTTGTGATTCAAATTACACATTTGAGATTTGCTTTTTATTTGGATAATGATCATGGGTAGCTACAAACCTAGGATATAATAATGGTTTCATATAGATTAAGAATAAATGATTGGTCTAGATTTTTAGTTAATAGATTCCAAAGTTTCATTATATTGGTCAAGAATCTTTGGGTAGATCTATGATTTATGCTAGGGTTCAACATGATGTTGAGGGTGTTAGTATCACTCCTAGGTCTAGATCCTTTGACCCATCTACCCTACACTTCATGATCCTTTCTAAAATCAAAGTGAGGCATCCCTTTAGGATATTAAGTGCTTGCCTAATGATATAGTGATGGAAATTAACACTCTCCAAGTTCACTCTTTCTTGTGGAAGGGTAATGCTTTCACAATAACACCTAATATATTTTAATTATAACATTGTAATAGGGAAAACTGTACATACCTATGTCATTTTACCTTATGTTTTGGGACTAGGGAAAACTCTTTTATGAATGAGAGCTCAAAAGGACTATAATTTATATAGTGTGATCAAGTCTAAAAAACATTCCCAAAAAAACATCATGATCACACATTTCAAGATTTTACTCCATTCCATAAATAGTTTATAAATTACCTCTTTAGGTCAAACACACAAGTGTGGACCTAATCTCAATTAGGTATGTGACTATCTTAGCTTAATAACCTAGACTATCTTTACTAAATATAAACTTTCCATTTTTCAATATTTGACATTCTCCATTAATTTGACACATTCTCCATTAATAACCTAGACTATCCTTTCAAAGAAAATTTTAACATCAACCATTTGAAATTGATATACATTTTATTTTCTAAGTGTGTTTCTCAAAGAAAGGGTCTTTTGGATTCATTCTTTGTCATCTTGATTAAAATGTGATACATTATCCTCATACTAGTTTTCCCATGTCATAATGACTTATGCATATGAATTAGTTAAGGAATGTTTTGTCTAATAGTGGGGGATCATATAGGAAGATAATTTGTTTCATTTGAATAAACCTAGCAAAAATGTTAAATTTTCCACTAGACCATGAAGTATAGGACTACTAATATGTCTAAGAATGATATGCATGGCCTTTTATGAGAAAAGTATTAGTTATTCGTATCATCTGATAAACCCTTTTATGTATGATTATTATGGTCCTAATAATATCAAACACCTTTTTTGTAAAAGTGATTTTGATAATATCAATCAATTGTATTTTTTCAAAGCTTTACCAATCCATGTACTAATATTAGTTGAAGACTGGCATGATATTATTTTTTTTGTCAAATATGTAAATATTTTGTAGACTATTCATTGGGACTGAACCCCAAACTTAACTCTTAGGGTGTTGGGCCTTGTACTCAACAAAAATTGATTTCTAATAGCTTTTTTTGTGAACCTAGTAACTTCACCAATAGACCAACTGAATCTTGACAAAAAAATATTATTATGAATCTCGTGCTATTAAAGTCAATTTTGAGTTATAGTGTGTTACCCTTGTTAATTTTAAATTTAGAGCTTGTTATTACCATTTTAGCACATTTTTAATACTAGTGGAATATATAAGTTCAAAGTCATGTTGTGCATTTTTATATAGTTAAAGTACTTGCATGTTTGAAGTGTAAAACACATACAACAATGAAATAAAGTTTTGTATTCTAGAGACCATAAAATAGTGAAATGAAATAAAGTATGTCCATGTTCAAAAAATATATAAAGTCCATGAAAATACAACCCATGTTCAAAATAAAATGTCCATGTTCAACAATATATATAAAGTCCATGAAAAAAATTATATAACATAGTCCATGAAATAGTCAAATTATGTAGCCCATGAAATAACCTATCACATACTATCTCTGTAATCAAGAGTCCTCTTCACACCATGCGAACTACCCAGATGACCTGAATCACTTTGTAGAAGAGAAAGATTTGGATGAAATCAGATGTAAGATGATTAAAAATGATTTAATGACAATTTTTAAATTTATAATTTATCATAAAATTAAATTACCATGTGAGGCTGAGAGGCATGCTCTGGTGCACCTGGACCTGTCTCTACATGCTCTAAATCAATCTATTTAATACAAGAGAAAGTTCAAGTTGAAATTAGATGTAAGATGATTTTAAAAGTGATTTAATTCAATTTAATTTATAATTTATCATTTATAAATTATTATACCGTAAGAGGTTGTTGTACATCCTCTATTCCAGGACCTATCTCTATAGGCTTAGCTACTTGACACGGCTAAAGCTATAAAAGAAAAAGAAAATTTTGAACACATGTCAACATATATATCTATTGAAATTTACTTTAAGTTCACAATATATATTTTAATTGACTTTAAATATAATCTAAATTTTAAATTATACCATATTAGGCTGCCCATCTCCTCTATCCTCATGGTCTGCATGTGTTGTGTGTTGATAAAACATGTCACTGACAAGCTCCTACAAGATCATTTATAACTTAGCACATGTGTGTACAAATTAGGTTAAAACATATATATTCACTTGTGTACATAGGTACTCAATTTTTGTTTTAATCTATTTAAAAGACTTGTACATATATTACACGTAGACATAGATATATGTTTTTGAACAACATGAAATGCAGTCAACTCCTGATATAAACTTGGATCATCCAATTGTGCTGCAATGCCCATCCTCATTGTTGTGTCAACCTACATAGACATATATTTTTAATTTATATATTAAATAGTACATGTAGGTTTTCAAATATAGTGAAATCAAAATAGAAAAATCTAAGTATATATAGTTTTTTAAAACAATATACATACTATTAAAGTGTTATGTGAGATGCCCAATGATGGAGGAGTGCTCGAGACACCCTCAGATGGAGGATTCAATGTGGAAGAACCCTGAACCACATAAATATTTAATGTACATGTTCAAGACTGAATTACAAATTAAAATCAAGTAAATAAAATTATTTAAAAATAAATCATTAAAAATACCCCAAATGGGTGCTTGAGATGAATAGGTGTCGATGAAAAATTAAATGGATCAGTGGTCCCTATTGCCATCATATACACCAAACAATTCGATTGTTAAAATATTACAATTTAATTGATCAATATGTTGATTAAAAACACATGCTTAAAATTGTTATAAATTCAACATTTGTGTAACCTATATATACATGTGTTGAATGATCAGTGGGATGATCCTCAGCAAATAGATAATCAGCAAATGATTCACCCATATTATCAAATGATGCATGTGTAGCTGAAGTGGGTGTAGCTGCCTAATAAGGTCCATAACACAACTGATTGCAACTCGTACATGTATGAGGCATCGACACATGTGGAGTGGTACTAGGACCACTTCCATCATCAACTCCTCCATGGTCTCTAACCTAAGCTACCATCATAGAAGTCTACTCATCTAGGCTACATGAGAGTGCACTCAATGTTCCTAGTGTGGATACCATTGTACGATGCTGGAAGGGTGAAGGAATGGAAGTAACAAGAGGGTCAATAAGAGGTTGAACAGGCATGGGTTGTTGAGGATCAACTCGTGCCCCAAACCTCTATTGTGGCATGCCACCACTAATACCCTGGAATGATCTAAAATCAAAGTAGTTGGGTTTCTTATCCATAACAAACTCTGCATATAATTTTCTCAAAAAATATAAAGGAACCTCACAATTAGCATGAGGTGGATAATCAAACACCATCCACCATCTATCCCAAAAATTGGTAGACATTCCTTCATGCTTACACCACCTAATTGATATTCTTTTCTTATTTGCAGGAATAGGTTCATTTGTAATGGGATGTCTAAAATATTGCACTAAATGACCTTTTGTGATTTTAAGATCCAAAATATCCTTATAGGAGAGGCCATCAACATAAAATTGGCACCTCTCCTCTCTCCATTTCTGGAATCCATCAAATTTTGAATCAATAGACCTCACAGAATCTACAATGTTTTGAATCAAAGCTACAAAATGTACAATGTGAGGTGGCATGAATTGTTCATTGTGAATGGAATTCAATTTTTCTTGTATGGAATCCACATTTTCATTAATTATGGCTTGCAAGTGAGCCTACTCAGTTCCAAGTGGGGGTGGAGGTCGGGGTGGAGGTGGGGCATCTAGAGCTAGGGGTGGGGGTGGGGGTGGAGATGGTGCCCGATCATCTTATGCATTAAGGAAGTCCTCAACATCAAAGTGAATATCATCTAGATTCATGATATATAAAAACTATATGAACCTGCATATATACATATAAACATACAAACTTTATTAGAAATTTAATTAAATCAAGAATATATATATATAAACATATATGTACATGTTCAAAAAATATAAATTATAAATTTAAACTAGATAAATTATATGTATGTTTCAATCTAAATTACACTTGAAATAAATTTACATTAAACATACAGATATAAGGTCGAGAACCGAACCAAGAACAAGAGTGATACCCCTTCTTCCTCCAAGGTACACAAACCAAAGATCAAATTCGTGTCCAAGGGAGGAAAGAAGAAGGAAACCACAGTGGTTTCAGATGCCGCTAAGTCAGATGTTGAAGACATCAATGATGACCATATGGAAATTGAGGATGTTGAGACTGAAGAACAAAATGTTCAAAAGTCTAAAGATAAGGTATCTGATGAAGCTGAACAAGGTGAAGATGAAGGTACGAAGGTAGAGCGACTTGATGGTTCTCCGCAGACTCCTGTGAAAGACCTTTCTTCTGATACACAAGTTCTTACACCCCCTCCTCATGTTTCACTTTCTGATGGTTTGCCAGTGATTTCTAATGTTCCTCTTTCTCCCATTTTTGTTGTTTCTTTTGACAATACTCCTCAATCCATGAGGGCTAGTCTTGGGACCGTTTTTTATTCTTCTGGTTCCATTCCAAGTTTATCTTCCCCTTCTTTTGATATCAGAGAACAGACTGTTTTGGAGAACCTTCTTGATGCTTCACAAAAGGTGATTGATACAGGTGTTGTGTTCACCAACACAAGTCCAATTGTCACCATCACGGGTATAAGCACGGAGCCAACCAAGCAAGTAGTGGATCCCCCTCTAGCTGTCGATGCATCTATACTTCCTCCATGGCTATCTGCCTACACTCCAAAGAGGAAGAAACAAGCTATCTCACCTGATGAGATTGACATTGAGAAGCTGTTGCTCGTGAAAGCTAAGAATCAAAAGAAGAAGCCTAAGACTGTTTCTAGGCTAGTCACTGAAAAAGGAATCAGATATGCCGAAATTGCCAAACCTCCTGAAGATGCCACAGTTGATACTTTTGACGTGAGCAGTGATGTCATTTCAAGGGTTGAACTTGGTAAAGTGACTCATGAAGGAGTCAAAGTAGATTTCCAAACCACGGCCACTACTCTACTGGAAAAGTATGATGAAGCCAAAAGGGAAAAAGAGCAATATAAAACAAAAGTAGAACAACTGGCTGCTATCCTTCAGAAAATAGTAAAGTCATCAGAGATAGTGGAACCAATGGTAGTGACAGTGGAAGATCCCCTGATACAGAAGGTTGAAAAAGCCCAAGCTAGAGGTAAAATAGTGGGGGATGTAGTGGAGCGGTTGTTGGCCCAAGGACGAGTTCTGTTGAAAACCGCTGTGGAAAGAAAGGAGAAAATGGACAAGGCCAAAGCTGAGCTGGATAAACTGGTGGATCTACTTTCACAAGAGTTGCAAGATCAAGAAGAGAGTCTAGAAGAGTGGATAGATATGAAGAAGATCAAGATAAAGAATTTGATCACCATTGGGGTCGTCACCAACAGGGAATCATATCTCAAGACCAAGGAGACTCTAGCGCATCGTATTTTCATAATAAAGAGTCTACTTGAAGATCTGTGCCAAGCTCGAGAAGCCAGCGAAGATAATGATGTCACACTACTACATCGGCTAGAATAACTTCCTTGCACCTTGACAAGGGAAGATCATAGCTTCCTCATGGCACAGGAAATGATAAATTCTTTTGAAGAAATGGTACAAAAGAAATTTGAAGAGGAAGCTCCCTCTGTGCTCTCAATGGACAACCTGTATGATCAACATTCGACTCTGGAGAACCTGAAGGATAATTTAGAAAAGCATGAAAAGGCAATAAAGGCAGTGAAAGATTCAATCCTCTGAGCTCGCACCATCTCTGAAAACACAGCAAAACCAAATGCATGCGAGATGTCAGTTGTTCAAACCATGTATCAGAACTTCCTAAGGAACAAGGATGGAGGAAGCTAATGCCTTAGCTTATTTTTCTTAGATTTTATGTAAATGGAATTTTGTTTTGGACATCTACACATGTAATTTTCCAAAATGTAATTACATGTGAGACAAGAGAAGTCATAAGTCAAATAGGACTCTCTTGTTGAATAAGTCAAATTAGTTGTAGATTTCCTAGTTTTTCTCAAGGTCTTTCCCTATAAATAAAGAGGACCTCTTTTGTAAATATGATCTTTTGTCTATTGCAAGAAAACTCTGGCGAATTGAGAAGCAAATCAAGTATAGTGCCCCTCATCTCGTCATCCATCAGATTGTTGTTTGCTTAGATTTTATGATAGTATCTTAGACCGTAGATGATGGATCTCTTGTTATCTTGTTACTTCATTATGGACCTAATCAGTATAGTAATGATTGTTGATGTTGGATTTTGTTATTTTATGCTTTAGAATTTGATAAATAAACTAGATGTTACAGATGTTTGATGTTAATTGCGATATTGAATTGTAAGAGGATTGAATGTTTTATGTTGTTGATTAATAACAGATACCTTGTTCAACATAGTTAATCGTTTATTCATAAACGTGAATGGAACAGTGTTGTATTACTCGCTCTCGAGTACCCTACACCACTGCGATTTCCATTCACTACAAGACTGCATGTGGATATATATATATTGTTATGCCTAACCATGCGTTGTTGCAGGAATGTAGGTACTAGGCATCGACTCCACCTGATTACAGGTCTGAGCGTGCCTTCGCCAATGGATTAGTTGTTTGGAGTTAACGTGAGGTCCCATGTCAGTGTGGTCTGGTTGTCAGTTTATTCTTTTGGTCATTGTCTGTCATTTGATCATGATTTACAGACAGGTAATATTCCATCTTGGAGTCTAATTAGGTCCGAAGGGGTCTAAGTGTGTAAGGTGTCGTTGTGCTTTTATTAGAATCATATTACGGAAATTATAATGTTGATAATTAAAAGATAATATTGAGTCGATAGTTGTTAATTATTGTTGTAAATAAATTATTATTTTATTAGAAGTATAGTTGTTAAATAAAGATTGTAAGAAATTTTATATTATTTAATATAATATTATTTACAATAAATATTTAAATAAATTATATAGTTGTAAGTTATGTTGTAATTTACAACTCAATTAATAAAATAAATTAATATATAGTTGTACAATTAAAGATTGTTGTAATGTTATAACTTTATTAAATACAATATGGTTGGTCGGCTCTAAAGTAATTAAATGTTGTCAGAATTGTGTGTTAATATTTAAAAAAGAGTAACCTCTTGGGATCATTAAATTAAATAAAAGTATATCTCGAGGAGGGAGATGCACGGGATCGCATGCCGAGTTCCTTGGATGATAGAAGGGATTGTGTTATAAAAGAAAAGCTTGTAGAGGCAAGGAGGACAGCATTACAGGTAGAAGAACAGGAAAGAAGACAAGGAAAAGCTTGGACTGCAGCAGTTGGAACGGTATTGTCGAATCGACATCGTAGCCAGGTTCCACTGAATGCCTAATTTCTGAATCTTATTCTAAATCTGCAAATGTCATTGTTGGTTGGTTATTTTATTCCAAATGGATTGTTTGGGTTAAATTTCTACTTAAAGATATACTTCAAGCTGTAATCAGCTTGTATTCTAAGTTTTCGTCGTCAAATCTTAGTGCTCATGTCTGTAGATTGTCCTCTCTATGTTTAAACCGTAACATCTTTTAGGGTTTTAAATCATTTTTCTGCTCAAGGAGTTCGTTGTTCAAAATTGTTTTCCTTCCACTGCATTTGCCGAATCATTCTATCATTCCTACAATAATTCATTTCGATGGTCTTCTTCATATCGTTGAGGATGTATTTTGGCAATTTCTCCTTTATGCAATCTCAGACCTCTCTTGGTAAACTTCTTGCACATATTCAATTATGTATTGTTTTCTGCAAATCCCGTGTCCTTTTAGACAATTAGCTGTTCTGTCAACATCCTTTCAGCACGGCCATCATCAGCAATTGATTTGGAAATGGCAGTAATGCAAGGATCGAGTGTTGCAATCTGTACTTGTGTAATCGCAGTTAAAAGCCAGTATCATGTAATTGACCCATTCCATGAAATATTGTCTCATTCTTAAATGGTAAATCATTGCGTCTACTATCCCAGCGTCCGTGGTATCCTTCATGAAGCGTTGAGTATATCCTTTAAACATAGTGTCAACACAGTTTTAATGGGTATCTTAATGATAAGGGTTAAAGTTATGCCAAGAAACAAGGGCATGTATTTGAGCCCTGAGCTTCACCGGCCCAAAATCAAAAACCAAGAATGCATCATTAATGCCACTAGAAATTAATGATTTAATAGTATTAGACTGGAATACCTTATTTAACATTAAAGTGAGCTTGCATAATTTGCATAGCGTTACAAGTTTGACTCATGATTATTTTAATGGTAATGAATTAAAAATCGGGTGTGAAAATGATACTAGAAAGGAAAACAAAATAAAAGCTAAAAACTTTCCCACAATGGATTCAGTCCACAGTTTTGCTTGCCAAGCATTACAAGTTTTCAAAGTAAAATATTTGAGTGTCATAACGGCTTTTCAGATATTTAACCAAGTTTAAATTGAATTAGGAATGCATCAATCCCCATTGGCTTAGATGAGTGTTCCAGGCATATCTCCACACTGATCAAATGTGTTTCTATCAGTAACGGATTGCAACCTGATAATCATATACAAAATCCCTTGATAAGTTAAGAAGATAGGCTATTGTTTAGTACCGTATACTGTATTTGGCCTTAGATTGTGATATTGTAGTTGTAATTAGTACTCACCATCTGAAGATCTATATTACCCAGCTTACATGTTTAATGAAACAGGTATCAATAATGAAGCCTAACCTGGTCTTTGGAGGCTATCAAAACATTTTGATTTTCACTGGAAGTGTAAAAATTGTTGTGATTTTTTTAAAAAGGGTTTAGTTCTTCTGGCTTTTGAATCGCCTTTGGGGTCATGTTTAGCAGGGTTTCGTAGTTATTGTTTATTCTTCTCAATTAATGAATACATCAGCCATCCAGGGTTTTGGCTGAAACGTATCTGACAAAATTGGTTTGATGTGGTCAGGAGTTCATTTTTCATGGATTTAAAAGTAACTGTTGCATCCTGTTTGATAGGTTTCCTAATTTATTAATTTTCAGTCCCACCGTGTTTTTGGTTGAAGAGTTAGGTAGTATATTACCTGCACAAATTGCTTTAATTTGTTAAGGAGTTTGATTCTTATAGATTTTGAATCACTTTGAGGAGCCTTGTTTGCCAGGATTTCATGCTTGTTTATTTTGCTGGTTTTATAATTCTTAGCCCCTTAGTGCCTCTGGTCAAAGGGTTGTCTGTGTTATATGTCGGGTTTATAGGATTTCTAGTATAGCTAATACACTGTCAGGTTTTTTTTAAGTTATTTAAGTCAGAGAATTTTATTTCATCTAATGTATAAGCATGGATTTGTACTAGTGTGTTGCCAATGGAATTTGTCACCAATGGACTATACATAGGAAACACATTTTATAATACATTTCTTTGGTGTAAGGAAGTAGGTTACAGAAAGAGTGATTTTTCTTTTATAGCTCCATTCCCAGGTTGTTGGTTAATCGTATTAAATTTGAATATGAATTACCTAGTTGTCAGCCGAGTGCTTGCTAGAAAGAAAGAAAGAAAAACGATAGAAAAAGTAAGGGGAATCTTTGTTATTCACTATCTCGCACCAGTAGTATATTATTCAGTTATACATAAACTTGAGACATTTTGAGCATATTTATTAGTGTCAATTATGACAGACATGGCACCTCTTAAATGCCTGGACTTTATTGGATTGTTCTATCTTAAAGGTTAGAGTATTGTGTTACTTTGATATTTACTTAATCTCTTGTAAGAGTTTTGTATTGTTTTGATACTTACCTAAGTCTCTTTTAAGTGCTTTGATTGTAATGAGCTTTATGGGCCCACTAAGCTTGCATAATATGGGTTCATTGGCAAGGGACTTTATAAACTTTTAAGCAAATGCAATTTATAGGTTTAAGACTAATCTACAACCATCTTGATAGGTAGAATGTACTTTGTCAGTATGCATAATAACTGCACAGAATCTGATGCACTTCACTGAGAAGAGGTCACATTTTGGAGGCAGAAACAGAGTTTTCTTATTTACTTTTCGTACATTAAGATTTATCGTTTCAATTCTAGTCTGCAGAAACCTGTCATTGTATTCTAGGGTAGTTGTGCTTTCTTGTATGCATTTCATTTGATTGGCTTAGATTAACCCTAAGGAATGTTTATTTTCTTTACAATGTGTTTGAATGCATGTGTGTATTAATAGTAGTACTATTAATATCAATGTTATTATTAGTATCATTATTATAATTATAATTATTATTATTATTATTATTATTTCAAAAGTATAGTTGATTGTTTATAAGCCAAATAAAATTGGGAATTTAGAATAATGTTGCCATTATTTATTTGATTAAAAGAAAATCATTGTGATTATATATTATGGTTAATGAAATTTAATTTAGATTGACATTGGTTTTAATATGGTTTCTTCATTTTGTTAAGATAATGGTTTAAGGATTAGGTATATAATTATTGTATTGGAAATTTGACTTAAAGGTATTAGATAATTAGTTAGTGTGAATTGAAATTGTATGAAATGGTCAAAGTATAAGTTGTCAAGGGTTCATTTCCAGAGGCCAAAGTTGTTGTGTTTCGACTTCATGTAATGTGTTGATAAGTGTCCTGAGTTATTGAAGTCATGTCGCCTTTTTTCATGTATAAGGAATTTGGTTATGGTGTAGTGGAAGAATGTAAATATTCTGAATGCATCTTGTTGTGTAGAAAGGCTCTTCATGAATGTTGTGATTGATTTATTTAATTGTTTGGGATGTTGTGTTGGATTAGACAATGGGGAGATGTCGGTATTCATGAAAAAGTATTTTTCTTATGAGTTACTTCATTGGAAGCCATGGAAAATGTATTAAGAGTATGTCTTTGTAATTGAGATGATATGCAAGAGGGTGAATGCCTTGCATTATTACATGTATATGTTCATATCAGAATAATGGTTATGCAAGATGGTTAATGCCTTGCATGGTTTATGTATCATCGTCGTCATGATGATGTTGCTATGTTGTTGAGTAGGGTCTTCTAGATGCAGGTAGGGGAGTGGCTTTCAACGTGGGGCCGGTGCCCAAAGTGGCAGTCAGGATAACCCGTTGGAAGTAGATTAATCAAGTGATAACCTAAATAATGAATTAGGGGGTTGGGTAGTTAAGCACACTAAACAAGATAAGTGGATGCCTCACTCACGGCTCAAGTGCTTGTTTAGCCTTGAGATGAGATGAGAAGGCCTGGAATGGCAAGATCAACTACCTTGTCCTCATGAAAGGTATGTTGATTCCGCATGAGCGTTGTATGAGGGCCGGGAGTCGGGAGAGGCTGCCAGGACAACCCAAGATGGGGGCCGGGGCCTAGGAAGGCTTACCAGGACAACCCATGACAAGCCATGTGATGACACTTCTCCCTACTGTAGTCTAGCATTCCCTAGTTGTACTCTCCACTTACGTTATGTTTCGCCTCTGGAAGTTAAGTTGTGTTGCATTGTTATTGCCATGTGTTGTATGGGTGTTGGTCATCCTTTGTTTTTGTTTGTCTTTTCGTCTACCTAACTGTCATTGTTTGGGACCTCATGTTAACTCCTAGCTCGGGGGGTGGACCTTAGGGTTCCACATGGTTAGGTGGAAGAGCTATTTTATCCATTGGTTATTCTTGTCAAGATCATATGCAGAAAAGGATTTGTTCCAGTTGTACTTGTTCCAATGATGATGATGTAAGTGTATAACCTTGTACCAGATTTGTGTAACAGAACATTCTTTATGTATGTAATTTTGATGTAGACTAAAAATAGCAATGTAATGATGTCATGATGTACTTGTATGAAAGCATTTCAGTTATGTATTTAATCATGCAGATTCCGTTATTTGATGATATGCTATGAAAGTGAATAAGTTATTTAATTGAGCATGGATTTGGATTAGTTGCTGATGTATGTTAAATTGTGTTAGTTGATTTGTTAAGTGATGTAGCCTTGGACCCTTAGAGAATATGTCGTAATTAGTTATGTTAATGTTAATTAAACATCTTTAAAAAAAAAAAATTCTGTTTCGTATAGCATAAATGTATATTTCTTTAAGGTGTTCAAGGTGGGCATTACATCAAGACTTTGTACTTTTTGTGAAAATCAATATTCAAATATTTATCAATACAAGAAAGCAAATTTCAATTCCAATCTTTGTCTTGGAATTATTTGTGTTGTGATAGTTTTTGTTCTTACGTCTTGCTATCATACTCTTATTTGATAATAATTGAAGTGTGGAGTTTATTACAAGTGATTGAAGAGCGCTCTTAATTTGATTCTGGTAAACTTTGTGTTATCAAATCAGTTGTGGGTTATATGTTCATGTTTGTGAGAATACAATAGTTTGGAGACTTTGTGCTGCAAGTTGTTCTATTTGATTTACTTTTATCATCTTGAAGAGGAGTGAAGACTGGGCTGCATTCTACTTCAAATAGTTCTGTTTACAAGTAATCAGTGAGGTAACAGAAAACTTTGCGTTTCTGTGATTTTGTGATAAATTGAAAGTTTTATATCAAGAGTTTGAAATATATACATCTATTCTGAAAAAAGAGAATGAGATGAGATGGAACCACCACCAACATAGTTTTTAGTGTACATAAATTTGATAAGTTGTTTGATTTGCAAAAGTTAAATAATTAGAGAGAACCTCCCCTTGCTGAGAGGAGAGACTTTGTCTCATCATAGCTGTGGTTGATATATCCATTTTGCTGTTAGCGAGTTAACGACAAAATATTCACCCAACAAGATACATGTGCATGTACAAATTTCAAAATGTAAGAGCTATTATAGTGAACTATGTAATTTTCAAATTGAATTTTGAATTTTCATTTAAGATCTAAATTTTGATTCTTATAGTGAGGGAGACAAGAAAGATCAATTTAATACTATACAGACAATCATGTTAGGTTCAATCAAATACTAGGAAAGTCATGGGTGCATAAACTTGGGCATCTTTATTTCAAGACTAGAGGTTTGTAAAAAAGGATTTGCATGCATATATATTATCAAGGTCACATGTTATGCTTATGAGATATCCTCCCATTCATCTTGTCACAACCCTCTCAATAGGACTGGACCCTATAACTGATTTTGTTATATACGACTATCATTATGGTGTTTGGTATCAAGATTATATTTCAATATGCAGGACTGTCATATCACAAGATGCCTCTTAAGGACTCAAAGAGATCATTCTAGCCAAGCATTGTATTGTCATAGTAGTTAGAGTATAGTAGTAGGGCTATTAGGACTACCATAATGCATTTGTTGTCAAGGTTTGTTATCATATGTTAGGTCCAAGGTTTCAATTTTGTTAATTTTTCTATGGAGTTGGCTATTGATTTGATGTTAAGTACTCATTCTAGGAGATCCAACATTTCCTATGGCAAATCTACAAATAGTTTATAATGGTTTTAGATGAATTTCTCTAACTTTATGACTATCAATAAGCTTGGTCAACAAACAATAGTCATGCTTACATTGGTTTGAGCATTGGATCAATCATGAATTCATAAATTGGATATGTCTTTGAGTATGTGAAGATTTGAGTGAGTCCTTACCATTTGATAGGAAAGAGAAAATCATCACGAACTTTAGTATCTTGTATAATGTTGTCATGACCATTAAGGACTAAACATTAATTGTTAATAAATTCCTAGATTGTTATGGACCTTTAAGATAGCATTAAACCAATAACAAACTTGTCATGAGAGACAATGAACTATAAAGGGACAATGAAATTGTTGTTAAGATGTAAGACTCGTCTAGAGATTCAATTGCATTATCTTCATAATCAAAGAGACATAACCATGTGGTAATGATTAAATCTTCCACTTTTAAGATAGATGATGAGGTAAGAAGGTTAGGATGCTTTGTTTAACTTGTGATTATAGGGATGATCTAGCTAGAAAAAAGATATTAGTTGACGGTGAACTAGCTTGATTTTGTTTCCTATTTCCTATTTACAATTTTTGTTTTCTATTTAGTTGCTAGCCACTTGACTCATATGTGTGTTATTTAGCTTCAGACTAAGCCCATTTAATTAGTCTAAATAGTCTTAATTTGCACTATCTTAACACTAGATGATTGTCCCAAACCTTAAGAACAATTTAAAACTCTATTTTACTATCAATATATATCAATGAAGGGTGAATGTTTAGATGCATCTATGCTATTGAATGATGTCATAGAAACCAATGGACTATCATACCACCTAGGTAGAATCATAATGAACATCTGCAAGACTATAACTAGATTGGAAAACTACCTTGAGGTGGATATCTTGTGCATGCCACATGCTCTGAAAACCTAAATTTGGTAAAGTTGCCTATGGAAACCAAATTTGGTAATGGAGATAGGATTGACTACTAGTTATCTACTTGACTAATCTGAGTATGAAGATGAATATATATATTGATGATTTGTGATTTAAATTTAATGAAGAATTTGATGCTTTATTTTTAACTCGTGATTGTAGGGATTCAATCTAGCTAGAAAAAGATATTAGTTGATGGTTCTAGCTTGATTTTGTTTCCTATTTCCTATTTGCAAAATTATTGTTTTCTATTTAGTTGTTAGTCCCAACTCTTATGTGTGTTATTTAGCTTTAGACTAAGCCCATTTAATTAGTCTAAATAGTCTTAATTTGTACTATCTTAACACTATGATTGTCCCAAACCTTAAGAACAATTTAAAACTATTTTACTATCAATATATATCAATGAAGGGTGAATGTTTAGATGCATCTATGCTATTGAATGATGTCATAGAAACCAATAGACTACCATACCACCTAGGTAGAATCATAATGAACATCTGCAAGACTATAACTAGACTCGGCAAACTACCTTGAGGTGGATATCTTGTGCATGCCACATGATCTGAAAACCTAAATTTGGTGAAGTTGCCTATGGAAACCAAATTTGATAATGGAGATAGGATTGACTACTAGTTTCCTAAGACCAATTCAAGTATGAAGATGAATATATTCTGATGATTTGTGATTTAAATTTAATGAAGAATTTGATGCTTTGTTTAACTTGTGATTGTAGGGATTCAATCTAGCTAGAAAAAGATATTACTTGATGGTTCTAGCTTGATATTGTTTCCTATTTCCTATTTGCAAAATTATTGTTTTCTATTTAGTTGTTAGTCCCAACTCTTATGTGTGTTATTTAGCTTCAGACTAAGCCCATTTAATTAGTCTAAATAGTCTTAATTTGGACTATCTTAACACTCACTTAGATAAATAATTAGCACTAATAAGCATATTTTTTGCTCTTTCAATACTATTCTAGTGCATTTATTTAGCTCCAAGAACCAATAAGATCAAGGGTTAGATACTAGAAGCTTGCATGCATGATTGAAAATGCTTCTTTTCATGTTCCTACACAAACTTTTATCCAAGGTGGATTTTCTTCTTTCCTTACGAAGTATATCAAATCTAATTATATGCACAAAATTTTGAAGTTAATTCAATACATGTTCATCAAGAGTTGTATCTGTTAGGACAAGAAAATTTAAAAATTTCTTGTATTGTCACTTCTCCATATTTGACCAAATCATGAAACATTTCCCCCAAAAAATCATGATAAAATTGATACATCCAATAAAAGGTCCATGACAAAACAATATAAAGGGCTTAAATTTCATACTATCGGCAAGACTTTACATTACTTATGTTGATCTATGTAAAAACAGTTGAAGTAACTATCGGCATGAAAACAAGGATCGGAGAGAAGATTTCAAAAGTCACCAATGGAGGAAACTATACCGATGACCTTTCGTCTGGAAGAAAGTCTATTGGTCATACTGATCGGTATGACTAAAAGCTATCGAGTAGCACTTCGAAGATCATCTCGACGGTATACATCATTTCGATGGGGTATTTCGACAGGACTCTCACCGAACATCCCTTAGAATCAAAGGAACTAATGGTCATTGGCAGGAAATGAATATCAGAATGAAAGATTAATAAGTCTCTGATGCTTCGGTGTCTTGGCGAACAAAAAAAGGTGCTTTGGCATAACTCACACCGATAGACAAGAACCATCGACAAAGCTAAAAAGGTCAGAACAACATTTATATGTCTTACCAACCCACAAGTCACAGTGATAAAAGTGTCGATGACACTTTGTAAAGTTCTCTTTGATAAAGAATATAAAATGGCCATTAGGGAGATAACCATGATCAGGTGACTTAAAAAAGACTATCCCAATGACATATCTCACGCTGATAGAAATGAAGATTACACTCACTGATAAGAAGTTCTACTGATAGTCATATCGGTAACACTTAACATGTCGGAGTGGAATATAAATCACATAGCGACGAAAGAGGTCATGCTGATGGAAATTGTGCCCACTTTCACGTCGGATAGAGTATAGACATCTCCTGCTGATATGACTTAATGTAGCATCGAGAGGCAATTGAAGGGTTACAATGATTGATTGTTCGTGCCATAACGAGATATTAAAATCACCCAGACATTATGAAAATCATGCCAACGAAAGGAGTTATGACGATGTGACATTTCACAACGATGAAGGATATTGAACTACTCAAAACATTAAAATGCAAATGGCAATGAAATCTTCCAAGACCATTGTAATTAAAATCAATAGAGTTGTTTGAGAAGAGACTATAGGAGAAACTTGAAGTGTAAACAGAGGAATTTGATCACAAACACCAATGACAGGTACATATAAACGAACCTCTATGTTGTAACCTGTAATTTGATTTTCTGTTGAGAATTGAAAATGGAGACTCCAGGAAAGGGAAAATGCAGAAAATCACAAGGGGATACAAGTAAACCTAAGAAACAAAAAATTGATAAAACCCTTGAGGAGAAAACAAAGGATAGAAAGCTCAATCAAGATCTAATTGACCAATTGCCAGGGTCAACTCCCAAAGCCAGAAGATCTGCTCAACTTAGGGCAGAAGTAGAAAAATTAGAGGACAAATGTAAACATCTAGGGAACATTTGGACCCCAATCAAAGGGTATGAACTTTTCAAATTCCACCACAACGGAAGATTTAGAAATTCTTCAGTATCAAACCCATGGCATTTGAACTTGGGTAAATTAGTTGTGCCTGATGTGTTCCTAAATGCTGAACTCCTCCAACTTCTTGCTAAACAATATAACCCAAGTCTGAAGGCTATATACAACCCACAAGGGGAGCCTATTATACACTTGTCAAAAAATGCCATCTGTGGAGTATTCGACTTGGATGACTTGTGCACTGTCCCCATTATTTATGAGGATTTAGAAAAGGAATACTAGAGAATGGATACAACTTACAACGAATGGAGGTTGCCTATTCATAGGCCCAGAGCTGAAGGAGAATTGGTGCTGCTCAATGAGGATGATGGTCCTCCTTTTCATGTATCAATATTTGAACCCTACATACAACATAACTATTATTCTATTGGCTAGGTCCTAGGATCAGAGGTCTCTAAATTCATGACAATCCCTTTGATGGTTATAGCTACTGACATCCAATGTCATAATGCAAGGCAGTTTGATTATGCTACCAATATTGTTAATAGAATTGACTCTGGCCTGACTGGAATAAGAAACAATGCCCCAACTATTTCTTTTGAGCATTGCTCACTTCTTATGCACATAGTGCTATATTATGGCCAAGAAGTGGGGTTATGGCCAAGTGAATTTAAAGTTGTTCCTGTAGACCAGAAAGGACAAAGGTTACCAATACAGATGTGGACTAGGATATGGGACAACAGATATGCCCATTCTAGTTATGTGCAATTTGAAGAATATTGTGTAAAAGTGTTGTATAGATATTTCAGTCACCCTTGTGAGTATTAGGTCTCAAATGAGATAAAGAGGTTCCTTAGACCGAAAGATTTTGGTGGCCCTCCTACAGTCATTCATAATTGGGGAGATTGGTATTGTTTTGAAGATGCTACCATGAATAGAGTGTATGGTTTTGAGCACACTCTGTTCATCTTACCGAAAAATGTTCCTGACAGAATTGCTTATCTAGAAATAGTTAGGCAAATGCACTATTCAAATGTAATGCATCTGAGTTCCCATGATAAACAATCTTTTATGCCTAGTACTTTGTGTTTTGGGGATTTCACTGTGGTCTCTAAAGAAGGTTACAGTCTCATCCTAGATAAATTGATGTATTACAATATGAGGTGTGCTGAGGTGAGAAAAGGATTTGATCCTGAGGGTTCTATTGACCTTGCTCGGAGGAGGCAAAACCTTAGTGGCTACACACATATCCCCTATCCACATGATGATGTCATCAGAAATCTTGAAGAGGCTGAGGTGGAATTGGTGGTGGAACAGTACAACAAGGACCTAGATGAGAAAAGAAAATAGCTGGCAGAAATTGAGGTAGTATCTTTTGGAGATGAAGAACCAGTAGGGCAAGGGAGCCACAGGACAAAACAATAAAGATGTCCAAAAGAAAAATGCAACAATATCAGCCTCTTGTCATAACACATGATGAGGAGGGGTCTATTGATGAAGACCCACATCAAATAGCTTATGATTCTTTTATTTCTGATGACAAATTCATTCATTCAAAAGAGTTTAAATCATTTTTGTATAAATGCAAAGGGAAGGAAATCAGAGAGTCAGTGGATGATGTCTCTGCTAACAATAAGAGACAATTACTTGATATGCTGAAAACAACAGTGGATAATGAGATGCAGGATATGACCCCTATTAGGGGTAGACAATTGCTCAAAGAAGCAAGTGTAATGATCTTTCATGGCCTTGATTTGAATTCTGCTTTAGTCTTTGATAGTTTTTTAAATAATACAGATGATAAGTATAAGCTCACTCCAGAGGGTGTCAATGAAGTATATATGGGCACCAAATATAATAATGATGAAAATTCATTAATGATATGGGCCCTATATCCTCCTCATAAAAAGATAGCAATTATAGACACTGAGAAAACTTTTGGCCATGTCATGACTCTAAAAGCAGGGGAGACTGATCCTTTGATAACTGCAGAAATTGGCATCAATGTTGCAAAGCTAAATAAAGCATAGGCTCAGATGTTGATTAAGGAAAGAGATGCGTATAAACTAAGCTGTGAGAGGTTGACAAAAGAAAATAATTACTTAAAGGATGCTGTTAAGAGAACCTTCGGAGGATCAACAAAGAGGTTAACCCAGGGTGAAAGTTCACACAGCACCCAAGCATTATCCATAGATCAAGTGGCACAAATTCAAATGGATACACTTGTTACAGTACTCCAGAGTAGGCATGCCAACATGGTGCATTGGTTGAATCAATTTTGGGATAATTTTTCTCAAAATTATAAAGCAATTCAAGAACATGAAAGGCTTGAAAAAAGGTTGCAGGAGAAGTTAAATGAGAAGCAAGGTAAGGATACTTCTGACATTGTAGGTGCCTCCAATGTAACAGAGTTGATCGAGCAACATCAAAAAATACTATGATGAACTTAAAACTAATGCCAAGGAATGTGTTGAAGCTTCAAAAATAGGAGTGCCCTCGTTATTCAAAAGTGATAAAGAACTAAAAAGCAAAGAAGAGTGGAGCAGTGACTGTCAAGCTATGTTACATGAAGCTTTGGGAGCTCTTAAAGACAAAGATTCTACATCTGGAGAGGCCTGCAGACATTTGGAGAAGATGGTCATGATGGATGTGGTTACAAGGAATGCAATTGAATTTATCGATTCCCATCGAAGCCAGGAGTACATAGATCATGTTTCTAAACTTTACCTATGGTTGAATAGAGTCTAATCGTGGTTATGTTATGATTGTTAATCTTAATTTCCCAAAAAAAAAAAAACTTTTTGAAGAGTTATGCCTCTTCACAAGAATGTTTATATAAGTTCAAACATTTGATGCTAAAAAAGAAGGTGGTAGAATATAATATATACAGTTTACAATGTTCCCAAAAGACCATGTTGCAAGTTTATTATTAAAGAAGTAAATTTGAGTTCTCTGATCTTGTGGTTTTATTCTGGCATCAATTGTTTGTTAAAGTTACTCAATTGTGTGGTTGTCTCCAGTTCTATATTTCCTTGTTATTCAGATTAATATATCAAGTATATATTTAATTTGTCAATACACATTTGTTGCAGCTATGTGGTTTAATTAATTGGTTTCCATAATAGGAATTAAAATCCTCCTGATCAGTCACAGTAACTTGGAAGTGTTAGTTTGGATTATTAAGAAGAACCATATTATGAGGATTGCCATTCTGTCTCCAAGTTAATATTATCAAGTCTTACATATTCCACTTAATTTGTTCCTTCAAGAAAGGATTAAAATACCTTCTGGTGAATTATAAGATATCTGATTTATATTAGTTGGATCAATAAGAAGAGTTTGTCAGTCATCTCCTTGCATGTTTATACAAGTTATAAACTGAAATTGTGCCAAACAGTTAGAATTACTTCCCATTATAAACCACTAGTCTTAGTCCTTCATTTGACTCTATTTACCCAACAAGGCACTGGTCTTATTTCTATTCATTATTTAAAATTCACCTTGATATTGCTTATACAATTTATACCAACTACTCATTCAGTTAGCAAGATTTCATCTATCCTACACCATATGCCATTGTAGATAGATTTAATTAGTCAATACATTTACATTTAGTCTACTTTAATTCTCAAGGTTCACCCGCCTAGGTGTAGCAGGACCTAAAGTGTAGGACATCAACAAACCTTGAAGGTTGATTTCATCAAGTTAGTTCAAAAAATGTTGCGAATCTAAGCATAGAGCCTGGCATCCTCTTAGGATTAGCAACCTACATTTTTGAGACCTAACAGTATCAACAAATTCAAGAGTACATATGGATCATAGTGTTGAAGATCACAACAAGTGTTATTATCTGAGAGGATCTTATGTAGTAGTCTACTTCTACATATACAATTTTCTGTTAGGAGAAAATATCTTTTGCCAAATTTGTATAGAGTTGTCTATAGTGTGTTCCAAGGTAATCAAATGATGTAAGTCACAATTTACAGGGTTAAGGGATAAGTTTGTGTTGAGTCTACAGAAGGTGTTTTCTTACATAGACCTCTCCATAATCTAGGCATCTCCATGTCTAACTCAAATGTTTCAAGGGATATTATATGTGTCTCTAAAGTTACATTTGTTGGCTTGATTTCATTCTTGATTAGTTGGCTATCACAAAAACTGTAAAATCTTCTCAATTCTTGATTAGTTGGTTGTCTCTAAAGGTTTGATTATGAAGGAAGTGATAAAGGTTTTATTATGGTTTGTTGTAATTTTTTTACATGAGAGTTATATATTCAATAATGCCTTTAAAATACAATGACATACATTAATATAAGTAAATTTTATAAAAACCAAATATATATATCATCCCAATGCTATATAAATTTTGATAGTTTGTTCAAAATCTCTCCTTTCATATGATACAGTCGTTTCAAAATTTCAATTGTATTTTACAGCTAAAATGTCTAAATACAGCTATTCAACACTCAAATTGAAATCAAATTTTGACAGTTTGTTCAAAATCTCTCCTTTCATATGATACAGTATTTTCAAATTTTCAATTGTATTTTATAGCTAAAATGTCTAAATACAACGATTCAATTCTCAAATTTAAACAAAATTTTGATAGTTTGTTCAAATTCTATCCTTTTATATGATACAGTCTTTCAAAATTTCAATTGTATTTTACAAGTAAAATGTCAAAATACAGCTATTGAACTCATAAATAGAAACCCTAAATAGCAGTCTACATTTTAAATTTTGATTGTATTTTACACCAAAAAAAGAAAGGAAAACTTAAAAAAATTCATTGGCAAATTGAAAAAGTGGAAAAATCCACTTACCGAATCTTTTGATGCTAAAAATCCTCTTCCTCAACTCGGCATCCTATTCTCAACTGTCACCTATTGCTAGAAAAAATGGGGTTGCAGCCATTTTTTTAAAAATTTTATATTTTCACAAAACAGGATCTCGTTCTAAATGAGATCACGTTTTGTGAAACAGGATCCCATTTTTTGGTCCTAGGTTCAGGATCCCACTAAGAAATGGGATCCCATTCTAGATTTTAGGCTTAGGATCCCATTTTGTAGAAATGGGATCCCATTTTTAGTTACCAGATTTCAGATTTTTTTCTAACTCTGAAACTTTCACCTTAAGTGGACACAACTTCTTGCATTTAACCCTAACTCCTTCTATCTCTCCCTCTTCCTCACTTTCTCTCTTTTGCTAACTAAACATTGAAAGTGAAATCATAAACATGTGAAACTTAATTAAAAAACACTAAATAATAGACCTTAGCATTTAACCCTAGAGATAAACAACTAAATTTGGATATGAATTATATCTGTATCCCAAACTCTCTATGATATCCAATGACTAAAGTTGAATGAAAGACTTCTTTCACAAGTAGTTAGAGGTGAAGAATGTTATAAACAAATCTAATACATTGGAGTACAATAGATGAAATACTTATTAATAGAAGTTTATCATGGTACACACAAGGAAAAACTAATTTCCTTGCAATCTTGAATTATGAATGTTTGGTGTAGCTTGTTTGGGAGAGGATATGAAGCATTGTTGCTTGATATGGGTTTCATAAAACTATACATATTTATGATTCAACTTATATGTTGTAGCATATAAGGAATTAAGGAGACTGTAATGACACCAAGGGTTGCAACCATGAAAATTGGGAGGAAGATAGAGAGAGGGAGGGGGAGAGAAAGAGAGAGATAGAGGGAGAAAGAGATAGAAATAAAGAGAGAAAAATAGGGGAGAGATTATGAGATTAATATTAAACGATAATTTGTTTGCATAGTGAGTTTATTGCCAATTGTTTTACAAATTATGAGTTTATTGTTAGTTTTTAAAGAATATTTTCACTTCAAGAATATAAAATTATCTACTAACAACACAATATATAAGAATGTAGAATATTTTTTGGAACCACTAACCTACATTAATAGCATTAGTAGAAATAAAAAAATAAAAGAAATAAATGTACTCAAATCACATAACTTAAGAATTACATAACATACTTACAAGCTATATAACCTTTGTGTCATTCCATATATTCAATTCAATAAACCATGTGTATCCACCCTACTCTTTATGGTGTTGAGTATTTCTTCATGGTCAAACTCATAAACTTTCCACAAGTTCTTATTGAATCATCAACTCTCATATTTGATCAATTGAATATTTGATGCCACAAAAAGGGTAGAATAGTGAAGAATTTTTCCATGTGTGTTAAATTCCTCGAACAACCACACATTAGAATTCTTCAATGGGTACCTTCTAAGACATGTTCTAGTAATAACCACTAATCTCATAAGATACATAATGTCGTCTCCATCTATGATAGAATTTGTCAATTTTATTTTTTTCCTCAAAATGAAACAAATAATAATCTCTTCTTTCTTAATTATCTTCATCTGCAATAACTACATAAACATATCGTGCATTGAATTATAAAAAAATATTAATTCAATAAATGACACAAAAATACTACATAATAAGATACTATTAATTTTAATTAAATAATGCATCTATAATACCTGGTCAAACTAGATATAAAATATGGTCAAATTTAATTTATGATTCCATCTCCATGAGCAATAGTTCTCCTACAAGTTGATACATCTCGAGTGGGCTTAAAGTTCTAGCATACCATTTATCCACCCACTCTTTTAACTTAGTCATTCCAAGAAAAATCTATATATGAAGAACAAGAGGACAATATCCACCTTATATTAATATACTATGAACCTAAATTTGATCTTCTAAAAGAGCCTAACTCAGTTGATCCTATTGCTATACACCAATCTTCATATTTTACATTGTTAGCTTCTTCTACCAACCAAAAAAATCTATGAGTTGTAGACTTACCTTAATTACATGGACCAATTCTAGATTTACACCATTTGATAATAGATATTGTGTCTGTCAAATTTAAATTATCTTTGTACTTTAACTCCTCTCATGCTAAGACTATTTTAATGCACACACCTGCACTATTATGCTTTTCTTTTCCATGCATAGCCTCAAAGAAATTTCATATATGTTGAACACCATTCATCATATGCATTCTTCTCAACTAGTAGAACATCCATGAGTTCTTGAATTATGATATACAATTATTTTACCACATGAAATGTTGACTAAATATGATGTTCTTCTTACTCAAATTAACATAGAACATTTAAAAGGAGCTTTGCACAAACTTTATAGAATATGTACAATAATCACTAATAAAAATGATAATCCATCAATATATTTGTATCTTATTTTGTAATTTTGGGTGCACGAATAAATTTTATATGCATAAATATAGAAACCTGAGTGGAGTTGTAGTACTATGATTGAACCTCATTTTGTGGTTGTAGTATATAATTATTTGCAAGGTCTACAATTGACATGATGGTTTGAAGATAAAAAAGGTCTTTGCATTACTTGAATTGTAATTCCAACCATTAAAATCTATATGTATGTCTTGCATACTCATACACTATGTTCTCTTGAAAAATCTAGGTATAAATTCTAATTCTAGTATTTCGTCACTCACTAATTTAGACCTTTTCACCTCTTTAGCATATTTTAAAATGTATACAACTGACTTATATTTTCTAAAACTCACTAGTTTATTTTCAATCACATGCATATTCTCCATGTGTATACAATTTCTCAAATTTTGCAAACCACCAAAACTATCACATGTTCCATCCAAAAATGATTTCTTATAAAAAATTGTCCATCTACTCTTTCATAAAAATGCTTGAAATGAAATCTCTTATCAATCTAGGTGAATCTTCCATCATAAACTTCTACAAAATATCACTAGTATGCAAAGCTAGACATATATGTCAAAAAATATGATAATGCAAAGAAAATTTAATGTGGGCTCTATAATAAGAAGTGTTGCATTTGTGATTTATTTTAACTTAATTTAAGTTTCTCCATTTAAAATACCTGACTAATTTTTATTTTAGGATAACTCTACAAATTTGGAGAAAATTTTATGTGTAAGTCATATCATTTGGATGTGGCTCATGGTTTTGACTACCAATTCTTCTTTTTACAACATCTCTTTGATTAGGTGATATGCTTGTGTTATTTTTACAAAATTATTCAACTAGGAATTTTAAGACTTCAACTATTACTTTATATTTTTATAGGAATCTACCAAATAATGCCCATAGTTTATTGCTATTTGGGTAATCAACTCTTTCATGCCTCCCATTATCTTTCACTAGTGTTTTTCTACTTTTTTTAAGTTCTTGACTTGTTTTCATTATTAAGTGGGATTTCTTTTTTTTATTACCTACTATAGTTGATGTAATTACATGTCATGTAGCATTATTATCTTTGGCATGTGAAGTCAAACCTACTATTTGATATGCATTGATTAATTTTTTTAAAATAGATTTTTCACTATCGGTATTTGATGTTCTTAGACCAAGAGTCTTCATGATGGGTCTAAACTTAAGATTTCTCATCATTTGAATAAAAAATTAACATCTTCCCATTTCATTTAAGTTTATAAAAAAAATTGTCCATATTTTGTTAACATTTCTTTTACAAGTAAATTTAGGAATCTTATCAGCCATTGGTTTTAGATTACTCTTATCAATTTCAATTAAAAATGTAAGTTTTTTACCTAAAATTTGAAGAGGTGTTCTCAATGGTAAACTTGATTTATTAGATAATTTTTTTGTGTTTTAAATACATTAATTAATTGATGTAACATCTAAATTTGAATTTGAAATTGAATCATGATTGATTAGTTCATTATTTATTAACAAATTATTGTTTGAGGATGAATCCTACAATAAAAAAATTGAGATGGAAAAGATTTAATTTCTAATTGTATGATGCTTTTGCCTTCATTGCCTTTGTTTCTCCATGTTCTTCATGGATCCAATGGATTCTTTAGAATCTAATTGAATTGGAAAATATGGTATATCTTCATCTATAGAGTTTAATTTCTTATTTTCATGAAGTTGTCAAGTATTTGTTCTCTTTTCTTCTCATTCTCAGCTTCACACTTTTCTAGTGTTTGAGTTTTTGCTCATTTCTTTGGTATGGTTTTGAATTTTGTATCAATTTAACAAAATTTGTCAAAATAATAAAAAATTGATTGGAAGTTTATCAAATTCAAACAAAAACCATGTACTTAGAATGTTTTACATCAACACATGACAATAAATTAATTAGTTATGTCAGACAATGATTCAAATTCCTCTAAATATGAAAATAATTATTAAGAATATTAAATTCAATTTAAAGTACACAATAAGAATCTTTTACATCAATAACAATAGAAAAGGTAAGTTAGTTTAGTCAAACAATGATTGTAATTTCTCAAAAGCATATAAAGTTTGATTGTATGTCATAGAATATGTAGTTCACACAAGTGAAAATAGAGTATGTGCATCAAGAATCATAAGTTTTGCTACTTTGTACCATAAGATGAATTTGGTATAAGTTGTTACCATCTTTTAAAATAGAATAAGACTATCAAACTATTATTGATTTAGTTATAGGAAAATGATTCTTAGATAAGTGAAATCCTTGGAAGAAGTTGTTTTGTAAGCTTACTTTTTGGATTTTGATTTCTAGATAATTGGTTAAATATGAGTGAGAATTGTGTAAGACATATTGGTGGTCGTAGTGGAGTCATGTTATCAAGGTTAGTTCTAGAGGCATAGGTTTTAATGTTTTGTTTTCATGTTCATTCTATGATTGTAAAAGTGTCATGATGTGGAACAAGTCTTGCAAGGATGATATGGTTCATTATGGTTTTGATTATGCATTAAGTAGTGTGTTGGATTTTGTAAATGGGGAGATGTTGGAAAACATAAAAAGGAATATGTTGGTTATGGTTTGCATCACATGGAAGCTATGGGCAATGTTTTGTGAAAATTCTCCCTATGATTAAGTTGGTATGCAAGAGGGTTAATGCCTTGCATGGTTCATGTATACTTATTATTATGATGTTAATTTCTATGCTTGATGAGTAGTGTCTTCTAGTTGCAGGTAGGGGAATGGCTCTCAATGGGGGTTAGAGCCCAAAATGGCATCCAAGACAGCCCATGTGGGAGTTTCTTAACTCAGTGATAACCTAATTAATGAATTAAGTGGTTGGGTAGTTAATCACATTAAACAAGATAAGTGGATGCCTCACTCATGGCTCAAGAAATCATTTAGGCTTGAGATGAGATGAGAAGGTCTGGAATGGCAAGATCAACTATCTTGTCCTCATGAAAGGTATGTTGATTTTGCATGAGTTTGTATGGGGGCCAGGGGTCAGGAGAGGCTACTAGGACAACCTAAGATAGGGGTCGGGGACTAGGAAGGCTTACCAGGACAACCCATGACAAACTATGTGATGACACTTCTCCCTACTGCAGTCTAGCATTCCCTAGTTGTACTCTTTGCATTCATTGTGTTTGCCTTTGGACGTGATGTTTGAGTATTGCCCTGTGTTGTTGTAGTCATGTGTAGTCCTTGTTCTTCATAGTTATTGTCTACTTGGTTGTTCATGTCATGGGACCTTATTGTTATCTCCTAGCACGGGGGGTGGACCTCAAGGTTCCACATGGTGGGGTGGTTGTGCTTTATCTCCATTGGTTCCATTTGCTGTTGTTTGTGTGCAAGGAGGATATATCATGTAGAAGATCACTGATCTTGTTTTGCTTGAGGAGACAGATATTTATGTTTATATTTTAGCCTTGTATATTAGTTGAACCATGTATTATTATATTGATGTATATTCTCTGATGTAATCAGGGAGCAACATTGTTGACATTGTATTGATGTATTCATTTGTAAAGGAAATTTTAAATATATTTGTAATCTTATATGCAAGATCTTGATATTCACTTATCTGATGTCTAGTTATGAAGGAATGTATGTATTGATTCATTTGATGCACTTGGTTTTAGATTGAACTGTGGTTGTTAATTAGATTATGTAATAATTGGTAATGTAGCCATGTAATCCCTAGAGGTTTAAGTTTAACTTAGATGTTATGTAGATATATGATTACATTTCATTATTATTTCTTTTGTTTAAAAAAAAAAATTGGCCTTTTGTAATGCATAGTTAACCTTATCTCTAGGGTTTTGTGGTGGGGCGTTACATTTTGTAGACTGTTGCTCTACTTTTTATGTAAACAAAAATGCATACATGTTATAATGCATATGTGTTATAACTTGCTTTGGGAAATAAAACTATAGTGTTGGATTTACCTTAGACATCCAACATAAAGAATTGGAACTACATGTAAAATGCCCAAATATGTGTTTTGTAGGAAACATACAAAAATTAGTAAATGTCGAGCAAGCTCTCCATTAGGTTTACACTTTTTAACATTAATATAAAACAATTCTATGATGACGTAAAACTCTCTATTACCTTTCTAACAATTTAATTTTATCTAAATTCTTTTTAAAAATAAGGTTTCCATCTTCAATATATTTTTTTAGTGCCTTCATTTTTTTTTCAAAACCCATGTATTATGTTTTTTGTGTAATTATTTATCCCCTCATCCAAATTTGGAATAAATTATATTTTTACATTCTACACTCTATTCTATATGTAATGCCCCTCACCTCGTCGTCCATCAGATTGATGTTTGCTTAGACTTTATGAAAGTGTCTTAGATTGTAGATGATGGATCTCTTGTTATCTTGTTACTTCATTATGAACCTGATTGTCATGATAACAATTGTTGATGTTGGATTCTGTGGTTTTATGCTTTAGAATTTGATAGATAAACTAGATGTTACAGATGTTTGATGTTAATTGCGATATTGGATTGAATGTTTTATGTTGTTGATTTATATCAGATACTTTGTTTAACATAGTTAATCGTTTATTCATAAACGTGAATGGAACAGTGTTGTATTACTCGCTCTCGAGTACCCTACACCACTGCGATTTCCATTCACTATAGGACTGTATGTGGATTTATATCTTGAATGCTTAACCATGCGTTGTTGCAGGAATGCAGGTACTAGGCATCGACTCCACCTGATTACAGGTCTGAGCGTGCCTTCACCAATGGATTAGTTGTTTGGAGTTAACGTGAGGTCCCATGTCAGTGTGGTCTGGTTGTTAGTTTATCCTTTTGGTCTTTGTCTGTCATTCGATCATGATCTGCAGACAGGTAATATTGCACCTTGGAGTCTAACTAGGTTAGAAAGTGTCTAAGTGTGTAAGGTGTCATTGTACTTTTATTAGAATTGTATTACGGAAATTATAATGTTGATAATTAAATATATATTTATAAAAGATAATATTGAGTTGATAATTGTTGATTATTGTTGTAAATAAATTATTATTTTAATAGAAGTATTATTGTTAAATAAAGATTGTAAGAGGTTTTGTATTATTTAATATAATATTATTTGCAATAAATATTTAAATAAATATAATAATTGTAAGTTATGATTTACAACTAAATTAATAAAATAAATTAATATATAGTTGTACTATTATAGATAGTTGTAATATTATAACTTTATTAAATGCTCTATGCTTGGTCGGCTATAAAATAATTAAATATTGTCGGAATTGTGTGTTAGTATTTAAAAAAAGAATAACCTTTTGGGAGTAGGAAATTAAATAAAAGTATATTTTTAGAAGGAGATGCATGGGTTTACGTGCCGAGTCCCTTGGAAGAAGGAAGGGGCTGTGTTATATAAGGGAAGCTTGTAGAGGCAAGAGGGGGGATTACAGGTGAAAGAAGAGAGAAGAAGCTGGGATCTGGAAGCAGTAGCAAATCTTCTACCCCGTCAAGCGAACGAGTCCAAGTTCCTTTGTTCTGAATTTTTGCCTCAACTTCTTTGAAGCGAATATGAGATTTAAAATCACTATATGGATTTGTTTTTTTTATTGCATTTTTATTGTTTGTTGTTGTTGAGTTTCTCTGAAGCCATACCAATAGATCCATTTATAAACCCTTTTGTACACCTTGCACATATATATATTGGTCTTTTCAACAAATCCCTTTGTACGGATCCTGTAAACATTACAGTTCGTGGGACGACCATTTTGGAAATGATCCATCTATCAGATCATCGATATTCTCAGTCCCTGCAAATTGGAATAACAGGCTTCAGTTGTGATGGATTGACTGACCTAGACCAGCCTTCGACTTTAGAAATGGAGGACTGAATAGGTTCCTGTTACTAGTTCTAGGCGGTCACACCTTGTTGAATGATCTACAAACTATCTCCTATGTCCAAGTTGGCCGCAATTGTTGCAGGCAGTCCAAATCGCCTTTTTCCTCAATTGCTTATTCCAAATATATATAGTGCTGATCGGGTATCCAGCTGATGGAAGTTCCTAGTCCCAATCTGCCATGGATCCTAGGTGGCACGAACTCCTTATGATATGGTCTGTGCCTTGTCCTTCGCCTTTTGAAAATTTCTGGATCTGCATTTTGGCATTGGCTGAATCGGTGGCTTCTTCAATTCTGTTTGATCTCGCCTTGCCAGAAAATCTCAAAACCTTCGTTTTGCATAGACTGCAACTAACGGATAATATTGAGTCCCTGTAATTTGACAGCCGTACTGTGTTGCCCAAGTTGCAGGAGTATCTACTTGCTCTCGCCGACGAACTCAAAGGACCTTTTCAATGCAGATGACCCATTGGTTGTGTCTATTTTGGATGGGAGTGTTATAAGGCTGTTTCTAGAGGATGAAGATGATTTTGCGATGTTAGCAGAAAATTTGTTTACAGATTTAGATACAGATGATAGTGGGAAGCTTAGCAGAAATGAGCTACGGTCTGCCCTTGTTCAAATGGGAGTTGAAATGGGTGTTCCTTCATTATCAGTTAAACCTGAAGCTGATGCTCTGCTTACAAGCATTTTGAAGAAGCACGGGGCAGAAGGGAGTCAAGAATTAGGACATGCTCAGTTTGCCCAATTACTTCAGGGTATCTTACAAGATATTGTTGATTTTCTAGCATCCAAGCCAATTGTCATCATCCAGGACATTAAAATCATAAATGGCTCACAATTGAGAAAGTTTCTGGTAGATGATAAACTTCTACAAGAAGTCACAAACCTCATATTCCAGGAGTTGGATGTAAACAAAGATGGTAAAGTGAGCAAAGCAGAACTGCACCCATTCTTTGAGAGCAAGGGTTCTGAATGGGGCCTGCCTCCACTGGAAGCCAATGACACAGTTGGTTTGCTTTATGATCAAATCTTTGCAAGTGTTGATCAAGACCATAGTGGCCAGCTGGAGAGGAATGAGTTTGAGGTTCTAATAAAGGGTATACTTGAGACATTTTCTGAGCAACTTGCAGCAAATCCCATATTTCATGATCTGGAAGTCTGCAGAAACTCGTCATTGTTAAACCAGGTTAGTTGTGCTTTCTTGTATGCATTTCGTCTGATTGGCTTAGATTAACCCTAAGGAATGTTTATTTTCTTTACAGTGTGTTTGAATGCATGTGTGTATTAATAGTAGCACTATTGATATCCATGCTATTATTAGTATCATTATTATAATTATAGTTATTATTATTATCATTATTGTTATTATTACAATAATAATAATTATTATTATTTTTACTATTCTTATTATTAAGTCAAAACGGAAAGATGATGGTCAAATACCTAATTTAATAATAATGTTATTGCTATTCCATTGTAGGAATGATTAGGTTTTATGGTAGGATAATTTGTTTTGTATTATTACTTTCTAGAGCCAATTCAAGGAAAGGGTTTATCGAGGATTTAGTGAGCAACATGATTTGGAAGTTATGACTAATTAATTTATATTGTTCTTGATTAGTGCAATAATTCTTTTAATGCTTCAACCGTATTATTGAACCATAAGCCTTTTAGATCTAGCTATTAGCACTCTCTATAAGTTCAATTTCTTATAACCTTGAAACTTTAGAAATCTTTGAAGGATATGATAATCGAGTGCGTACTAGGGAACTATGGAGAAATGATATAGGATACTTCAACTATTGTTGTGTTATGAGTTTTATACTATAGAAGGATTTGTATAATCTAATGAGCTGTTTTAAATAGATGGATTTGATCAATTTAAATACTTATTGGTGATGAATCAATTGATGAATGTTTTGAAGTTATTGATCATCATTGTTTGGATTCTGGTTTTGGATCTTGATACAGAAGGAACTTACTATTGGTTGCGAAAAAAAATAGTTAGAAACTAGGATGGTAATTGTTCAAATCATTGATATATTTATATTTTGAAGAGGAATTGAATTAGATAGTTAGTTGATATATTATTATTATTATTATTACTTATTATTATTATTATTATTATTATTATTATTATTGTTAATACTATTATTTCAAAAGTATGGTTGATTGTTTAAGAGCCAAATGAAATTGGGAATTTAGAATAATGTTGTCATTATGTATTTAAAAGAAAATCGCTGTGATTATATATTATGGTTCATGAAATTCAATTTAGATTGACATCGGTTTCTTCATTTTGTAAAGATATTGGATTAAGGATTAGGTATATGATTATTGTATTGGAAATTTGATTTAATGGTATTAGATAATTAGTTCGTGTGAATTGAAATTGTTTGAAATGGTCAAAGTGTAAGTTGTCAAGGGTTCATTTCCAGAGGCCAGGGTTGTGTTTGATTTCATGTAATGTGTTGATAAGTGTCCCAAGTTATTGAAGTCATGTTGCCTTTTGTTATGTATAAGGAATTTGGTTGGCATTGTGAAAGAATGTAAATATTCTATATGCATCATGATGTGTAGAAGAGTTCTTCATGAATGTTGTGATTTATTTGTTTGGGATGTTGTTTTGGATTAGACAATGGGGAGATGTCGGTATTCATGAAAAAGTATTTTTCTTATGAGTTACTTCTTTGGAAGCCATGGAAAATGTATTAAGAGTATGTCTTTGTAACTGAGATGATATGCAAGAAGGTAAATGCCTTGCATCATTACATGTATATGTTCATATCAGAATAATGGTTATGCAAGATGGTTAATGCCTTGCATGGTTTATGTATCATCATCGTCATGATGATGTTTGCTGTGTTTGTTGAGTAGGGTCTTCTAGATGCAGGTAGGGGAGTGGCTTTCAACGTGGGGCCGGCACCCAAAGTGGCAGTCAGGATAACCCGTTGGAAGTAGATTAATCAAGTGATAACCTAAATAATGAATTTGGGGGTTGGGTAGTTAGGCACACTAAACAAGATAAGTGGATGCCTCACTCATGGCTCAAGTGCTTGTTTAGGCTTGAGATGAGATGAGAAGGCCTGGTTGGCAAGATCAACTTCCTTGTCCTCATGAAAGGAAGGTTGATTCCCCATGTGTCACCCTATGGGGCCGGCGCCTAGTGAGAGGCTGTCAGGATAACCATAGATGGGGGCCGGCGCCTAGTGAGAGGCTGTCAGGATAACCCATGTTAGGACCATGTGATGACACTCTCCCTACTGCAGCCTAGCATTCCCTAGTTGTTCTCTCCCCATTTGTCTTGTGTTGCCTTTGGAAGTCAAGTCAAGTCAAGTTAAGTTGTGATGTGTTGTATTGTTATTGCCATGTGTTGTATTGGCGTTTGGTTGTCCTTTGTTCTTGTTTGTCTTTTGTCTACCTGACTGTCATTGTTTGGGACTTCATGTTAACTCCTAGCTCGGGGGGTGGACCTTAGGGTTCCACATGGTCGGGTGGAAGAGCTATTTTATCCATTGATTATCCCTTGTCAAGTTCTTATGCAGAAAAGATTTATTCCAGATGATTGTACTTGTACAGTAATGAAGATGTATGTGTATTATTTTGTACCAGATTTGTGTAACAGATCAATCATAATGTAAGTCATCCTGATCTAGTCTGAAAATGGCAATGTAATGATGTAATGATGTACTCATGAGTAAGGAAACCATTTCAGTAATGTATTTAATCTTGTAGATTGTATTACATTATTTGACGATATGTAATGAGTATGAATAAGTTATTTAATTGTGCTTTGGTTTTAGGTCAGTCACTGATGAATGTTAAATTATGTTAGTTGGTTTATAAAGTAATGCAGCCTTGTATCCTTAGAGAATATGTCGTAGTTAGTTATATTTGTTATCTTAATCTTTTTTAAAAAAAAATGTTCCTGTTTCATGTAGCATAAATGTGTATTTCTTTGAGGGTACAAGGTGGGCATTACATCTGGTATCAGAGCCAAGTTTGCTAACACTAGGTACTCTGGGATTCATATTAGCCCATCAAGCTATACTAGTTGTTTAAACTCTGAAGAACATATTCATTCGTAGTCCTCGCCTAGCAACCTGAAAATGTTAAGTAGCCTCTGGATCTAGGGTAACAGTAGACTCTCTTGTGTATTGTTGTGAGTTGAGGATAGGCCCCGTATGTACCACGGCGGATCTTCGTATTATACCACTAGGATCCTATGACATAGTGTTGGGATGGATGGATTGGATGCCCATCGTGTAGTGATGAGATTTCAGCTACCTGGGAAGATGCATCCCGAATGCGAGAGCTATATCCATATTTGTTGCAGACTTCCAGGAGTAAGCCTGATCCTAGGGGGGGAGGATGTAATGCCCCTCACCTCGTCGTCCATCAGATTGATGTTTGCTTAGACTTTATGAAAGTGTCTTAGATCATAGATGATGGATCTCTTGTTATCTTGTTACTTCATTATGAACCTGATTGTTATGATAACAATTATTGATGTTGGATTCTGTGGTTTTATGCTTTAGAATTTGATAGATAAACTAGATGTTACAGATGTTTGATGTTAATTGCGATATTGGATTGAATGTTTTATGTTGTTGATTTATATCGGATACTTTGTTTAACATAGTTAATCGTTTATTCATAAACGTGAATGGAACAGTGTTGTATTACTCGCTCTCGAGTACCCTACACCACTGCGATTTCCATTCACTATAGGACTGTATGTGGATTTATATCTTGAATGCTTAACCGTGCGTTGTTGCAGGAATGCAGGTACTAGGCATCAACTCCACCTGATTACAGGTCTGAGCGTGCCTTCGCCAATGGATTAGTTGTTTGGAGTTAACGTGAGGTCCCATGTCAGTGTGGTCTGGTTGTCAGTTTATCCTTTTGGTCTTTGTCTGTCATTCAATCATGATCTGCAGACAGGTAATATTGCACCTTGGAGTCTAACTAGGTTAGAAAGTGTCTAAGTGTGTAAGGTGTCATTGTGCTTTTATTAGAATTGTATTACGGAAATTATAATGTTGATAATTAAATATATATTTATAAAAGATAATATTGAGTCGATAATTGTTGATTATTGTTGTAAATAAATTATTATTTTAATAGAAGTATTATTGTTAAATAAAGATTGTAAGAGGTTTTGTATTATTTAATATAATATTATTTGCAATAAATATTTAAATAAATATAATAATTGTAAGTTATGATTTACAACTAAATTAATAAAATAAATTAATATATAGTTGTACTATTATAGATAGTTGTAATATTATAACTTTATTAAATGCTCTATGCTTGGTCGGCTATAAAATAATTAAATATTGTCGGAATTGTGTGTTAGTATTTAAAAAAAGAATAACCTTTTGGGAGTAGGAAATTAAATAAAAGTATATTTTTAGAAGGAGATGCATGGGTTTACGTGCCGTGTCCCTTGGAAGAAGGAAGGGGCTGTGTTATATAAGGGAAGCTTGTAGAGGCAAGAGGGGGGATTACAGGTGAAAGAAGAGAGAAGAAGCTGGGATCTGGAAGCAGTAGCAAATCTTCTATCCCGTCAAGCGAACGAGTCCAGGTTCCTTTGTTCTAAATTTTTGCCTCAACTTCTTTGAAGCGAATATGAGATTTAAAATCACTATATGGATTTGTTTTTTTTTATTGCATTTTTATTGTTTGTTGTTGTTGAGTGTCTCTGAAGCCATACCAATAGATCCATTTATAAACCCTTTTGTACACCTTGCACATATATATATTGGTCTTTTCAACAAATCCCTTTGTTCGGATCCTGCAAACATTACAGTTCATGGGGCGACCATTTTGGAAATGATCCATCTATCAGATCATCGATATTCTCAGTCCCTGCAAATTGGAATAACAGGCTTCAGTTGTGATGGATTGACTGACCTAGACCAGCCTTCGACTTTAGAAATGGAGGACTGAATAGGTTCCTGTTACTAGTTCTAGGCGGTCACACCTTGTTGAATGATCTACAAACTATCTCCTATGTCCAAGTTGGCCGCAATTGTTGCAGGCAGTCCAAATCGCCTTTTTCCTCAATTGCTTATTCCAAATATATATAGTGCTGATCGGGTATCCAGCTAATGGAAGTTCCCAGTCCCAATCTTCCATGGATCCTAGGTGGCACGAACTCCTTATGATATGGTCTGTGTCTTGTCCTTCGCCTTTTGAAAATTTCTGGATCTGCATTTTGGCATTGGCTGAATCGGTGGCTTCTTCAATTCTGTTTGATCTCGCCTTGCCAGAAAATCTCAAAACCCTCGTTTTGCATAGACTGCAACTGACGGATAATATTGAGTCCCTGTAATTTGATAGCTGTACTATGTTGCCCAAGCTGCAGGAGTATCTACTTGCTCTCGCCGACGAACTCAAAGGACCTTTTCAATGCAGATGACCCATTGGTTGTGTCTATTTTGGATGGGAGTGTTATAAGGCTGTTTCTAGAGGATGAAGATGATTTTGCGATGTTAGCAGAAAATTTGTTTACAGATTTAGATATAGATGATAGTGGCAAGCTTAGCAGAAATGAGCTACGGTCTACCCTTGTTCAAATGGGAGTTGAAATGGGTGTTCCTCCATTATCAGTTAAACCTGAAGCTGATGCTCTGCTTACAAGCATTTTGAAGAAGCACGGGG
This sequence comes from Cunninghamia lanceolata, assembly GCA_027924645.1. Lineage (NCBI taxonomy): Eukaryota > Viridiplantae > Streptophyta > Pinopsida > Cupressales > Cupressaceae > Cunninghamia > Cunninghamia lanceolata. The sequence continues at coordinate 12,909,057 of BSBN01000068.1, read as the reverse complement.
CAGAAGGGAGTCAAGAATTAGGACATGCTCAGTTTGCCCAATTACTTCAGGGTATCTTACAAGATATTGTTGATTCTCTAGCATCCAAGCCAATTGTCATCATCCAGGACATTAAAATCATAAATGGCTCACAATTGAGAAATTTTCTGGCAGATGATAAACTTCTACAAGAAGTCACAAACCTCATATTCCAGGAGTTGGATGTAAACAAAGATGGTAAAGTGAGCAAAGCAGAACTGCGCCCATTCTTTGAGAGCAAGGGTTCTGAATGGGGCCTGCCTCCACTGGAAGCCAATGACACAGTTGGTTTGCTTTATGATCAAATCTTTGCAAGTGTTGATCAAGACCATAGTGGCCAGCTGGAGAGGAATGAGTTTGAGGTTCTAATAAAGGGTATACTTGAGACATTTTCTGAGCAACTTGCAGCAAATCCCATATTTCATGATCTGGAAGTCTGCAAAAACTCGTCATTGTTAAACCAGGTTAGTTGTGCTTTCTTGTATGCATTTCGTCTGATTGGCTTAGATTAACCCTAAGGAATGTTTATTTTCTTTACAGTGTGTTTGAATGCATGTGTGTATTAATAGTAGTACTATTGATATCCATGCTATTATTAGTATCATTATTATAATTATAGTTATTATTATTATCATTATTGTTATTATTACAATAATAATAATTATTATTATTTTTACTATTCTTATTATTAAGTCAAAACGGAAAGATGATGGTCAAATACCTAATTTAATAATCATGTTATTGCTATTCCATTGTAGGAACGATTAGGTTTTATGGTAGGATAATTTGTTTTGTATTATTACTTTCTAGAGCCAATTCAAGGAAAGGGTTTATCGAGGATTTAGTGAGCAACATGATTTGGAAGTTATGACTAATTAATTTATATTGTTCTTGATTAGTGCAATAATTCTTTTAATGCTTCAACCATATTATTGAACCATAAGCCTTTTAGATCTAGCTATTAGCACTCTCTATAAGTTTAATTTCTTATAACCTTGAAACTTTAGAAATCTTTGAAGGATATGATAATCGAGTGCGTACTAGGGAACTATGGAGAAATGATATAGGATACTTCAACTATTGTTGTGTTATGAGTTTTATACTATAGAAGGATTTGTATAATCTAATGAGCTGTTTTAAATAGATGGATTTGATCAATTTAAATACTTATTGGTGATGAATCAATTGATGAATGTTTTGAAGTTATTGATCATCATTGTTTGGATTCTGGTTTTGGATCTTGATACAGAAGGAACTTACTATTGGTTGCGAAAAAAAATAGTTAGAAACTAGGATGGTAATTGTTCAAATCATTGATATATTTATATTTTGAAGAGGAATTGAATTGGATAGTTAGTTGATATATTATTATTATTATTATTACTTATTATTATTATTATTATTATTATTGTTAATACTATTATTTCAAAAGTATGGTTGATTGTTTAAGAGCCAAATGAAATTGGGAATTTAGAATAATGTTGTCATTATGTATTTAAAAGAAAATCGATGTGATTATATATTATGGTTCATGAAATTCAATTTAGATTGACATCGGTTTCTTCATTTTGTAAAGATATTGGATTAAGGATTAGGTATATGATTATTGTATTGGAAATTTGATTTAATGGTATTAGATAATTAGTTCGTGTGAATTGAAATTGTTTGAAATGGTCAAAGTGTAAGTTGTCAAGGGTTCATTTCCAGAGGCCAGGGTTGTGTTTGATTTCATGTAATGTGTTGATAAGTGTCCCAAGTTATTGAAGTCATGTTGCCTTTTGTTATGTATAAGGAATTTGGTTGGCATTGTGAAAGAATGTAAATATTCTATATGCATCATGATGTGTAGAAGAGTTCTTCATGAATGTTGTGATTTATTTGTTTGGGATGTTGTTTTGGATTAGACAATGGGGAGATGTCGGTATTCATGAAAAAGTATTTTTCTTATGAGTTACTTCTTTGGAAGCCATGGAAAATGTATTAAGAGTATGTCTTTGTAACTGAGATGATATGCAAGAAGGTAAATGCCTTGCATCATTACATGTATATGTTCATATCAGAATAATGGTTATGCAAGATGGTTAATGCCTTGCATGGTTTATGTATCATCGTCGTCATGATGATGTTTGCTGTGTTTGTTGAGTAGGGTCTTCTAGATGTAGGTAGGGGAGTGGCTTTCAACGTGGGGCCGGCGCCCAAAGTGGCAGTCAGGATAACCCGTTGGAAGTAGATTAATCAAGTGATAACCTAAATAATGAATTTGGGGGTTGGGTAGTTAGGCACACTAAACAAGATAAGTGGATGCCTCACTCATGGCTCAAGTGCTTGTTTAGGCTTGAGATGAGATGAGAAGGCCTGGTTGGCAAGATCAACTTCCTTGTCCTCATGAAAGGAAGGTTGATTCCGCATGTGTCACCCTATGGGGCCGGCGCCTAGTGAGAGGCTGTCAGGATAACCATAGATGGGGGCCGGCGCCTAGTGAGAGGCTGTCAGGATAACCCATGTTAGGACCATGTGATGACACTCTCCCTACTGCAGCCTAGCATTCCCTAGTTGTTCTCTCCCCATTTGTCTTGTGTTGCCTTTGGAAGTCAAGTCAAGTCAAGTTAAGTTGTGATGTGTTGTATTGTTATTGCCATGTGTTGTATTGGCGTTTGGTTGTCCTTTGTTCTTGTTTGTCTTTTGTCTACCTGACTGTCATTGTTTGGGACTTCATGTTAACTCCTAGCTCGGGGGGTGGACCTTAGGGTTCCACATGGTCGGGTGGAAGAGCTATTTTATCCATTGATTATCCCTTGTCAAGTTCTTATGCAGAAAAGATTTATTCCAGATGATTGTACTTGTACAGTAATGAAGATGTATGTGTATTATTTTGTACCAGATTTGTGTAACAGATCAATCATAATGTAAGTCATCCTGATGTAGTCTGAAAATGGCAATGTAATGATGTAATGATGTACTCATGAGTAAGGAAACCATTTCAGTAATGTATTTAATCTTGTAGATTGTATTACATTATTTGATGATATGTAATGAGTATGAATAAGTTATTTAATTGTGCTTTGGTTTTAGGTCAGTCACTGATGAATGTTAAATTATGTTAGTTGGTTTATAAAGTAATGCAGCCTTGTATCCTTAGAGAATATGTCGTAGTTAGTTATATTTGTTATCTTAATCTTTTTTAAAAAAAAATGTTCCTGTTTCATGTAGCATAAATGTGTATTTCTTTGAGGGTACAAGGTGGGCGTTACACTATACATATTATAAAATTGATTTTGGATTAGTTTTCCCAAAATTAAGGGGGGAGCATGTTCAATTTTTTGTTTTTCAAGACATGTCCACTTTGAAAATTAGTAAAAATTCATATATTCATTAAAAAATTAATAGAAAAATTAGGCCCAAACTATGTGATGTTAGCTAATTTTTTAATGAAATGATTTGTGAGATACTTAAAAAAAATCAACATTTTAGGGGGAGCTAGTGCTGGAGCACCTTCTCTATGGTACAGGAGTCATGTTTTGTTCATGTTTTCAATAAGCTTTTTTAAGCCACATCATGTTTGTAATAAGTTTTTTTTGTCCATTTGGTCACTAGACCTATGTTGACCATGTTTGGTCAAGTTTGATGTAATCACACAATGAAAACATTTAGTTTTCTTCTAAGAGGAGAGACCCAATGGCTAACTATCTTTCAAATCAGTTTGCATGGTTTGGAGGAATGCTAACTGATGTTTCAAGCCTTCTATAGGTGAAGAAGAACGATGTAATGACAGAGAAGAGAATGAAGGAATGAAAATCTAGATTTTTGGGTGTGTTGAAACACTGTGTTTTTCTGAGTATTTTTCTGTAACAGTCACTCTATATGGTCTGTACATATAGTTGATCATCTGAAACTAATTGGAAATATTCATGTAGTGAAGTAGCTTTCATTTAAGAGTAGTCTGGTGTCTTGAAGTGTTGTAGTTTGTAAGATCTTGTTCCTTTTTGCAAAGACTAGTCTAAAAACCTAGAAACTAGGGTTTGGTGAACAAATGGATGGTTATTCCTCTGTCCACTGAAAGGAAGATTCTCATTTTTAGTGTCATGGAGGAATATAGTGTACATTTTGTGTTTTCTGTTGTTCTGGGTCAACACCCAGGGATCCATGGAGTTTGGGCATGAGTTGACTAGGCATCTCTATGTGACTAGTCATTGAAACAATAGGAAAAGTGTTGTTGTGGAGTGGCCAAAATGACAGGGTGATCAAGTGTTCGCAAAGGATTGTAGACCCCTTCCATTCTATCGCGTTTCTATTTTTGTACATTTGTTTAGTGTCTACATAGTTGCAGAGTAACAGAAGTCACCATCAGCGTAATACAACCCTCGGGGAAGTTTTGGGAAGTTACACCAATCAATGTTGTTGGACCGATAGAAGGTGCATTGGTGGAGAGCGGCTTAAGTCTCACCGAAGATCATATGTATCAGCATATCGGGAGAACCAATAAGGAGGTCACCGACATTTGGACTCTCACCGACGAAGGAAGTCTCACCAAAGAGTCGGGGGATGGTCAATGCAATGTCGAGTGTATCGCCATATCAGTAAATGTTCCTAAGTGGTCACTGATGATCAAAGTCTTGCCAACAAGGTCACGACTAACTGCCATAGTTAAGGTAAGTGGGAACATAACCACCATCGAGGTATTGACAGGGGGTTTGAAGATGTTGTCGATAGAGGAAATCTCTTTGAAGACAAAGTGGAGTTGACTGTCGGGGAGAGTTGAGAGATCGGTCAAAGAAATAGCAAGGTGGCCAATGGGGTCTGTTTAGCTGATGAGAATAGATCGCTGAGACGTAAGACGGTCTCACACCAATACAGTTTGTGACAAGTTGTTCACTTCCTCTATGCGCTCTGTATCATATTGGTATTAGAGCCAATATTTGAATTTGAGCAATGTATGTCAAGTGAGGAGATAGAAATTGAGGCTAGCACAATTCCTCCCAAGTCGATGAGCAAAGAAGCCATCAAGAAGATGGTAGAGGAGATGCTTGAAACAAGGTTGAAAGAAGAGAGGCCCAAGGGTAAGAGTAAAGAGGATGGAAGTGCTTCTGATGTAGAAGAAGAAGAAGAAGAGGCAGCAGAGAGCCCTCAAGAACAAGAAATATCTGCAGACCAAAAGGCATTCTTGAATGCACTCAAAGGTGCTAAGAGAGATAGTGGAGATCCAAAGATGGTGTTGGGTGAATATTTTTTCTTCAACTAACTGAAGGCAAAATGGTTATATCGACAACAGTGTAATGAGATAAATCTCTCCTCTCATCAAGGGGAGGTTCCCTATCAACTATCACAAAATACTTTAAACTAAAAACTAATTCAGGGGTGAGACCATATCATCCATTTCTCTTTTTCAGAAATGATCTTTACAAAATAAAAGAGCACTTTCATAATACAAACTAAATAACCAAGAAACCCATGAGAGCGCAAAGTCTATCATTGCTTCTTTTGCTGAATTATAACATAAAACCAAGTAGAATGAGGTGCAGCCCAAAGTCTTCACCTAATACTACGACAAAATAAATGATCACAAAAGATAATAGTAGTTCAAAGCCTTTCCAATAGCTTTCACTTAAACACATTAAAACACAAACTAAAGAAAATTGTTGTAGCACAAAGTCTCCACAATCAACTTTAGAACATCTCTCAGATTATTCTCACTCACACTACTATTTGATCAAACAGATAAGATAGTATTAAGAAAATGACATAAGAACAATTTCCAATACCCTACAAGTTATTTCAACACAAAGTTTGAATGATCACATGATTTCTTATTCACTTGATAAAATATGATTTACAATTTGAACACAAAGTCTCAAAATGCTCTTCAATCTGGCAGAGTTTCACTTCAATAACTAAAAGATAATATTTACAAAAGAGGCCCTCTTTATTTATAGGGAGAGGCCTTGAGAAAATTTAGGAAAAAACCTAACTACTTTGACTTATTCAAAAATAGGAGTCCTTATTGACTTGGGACTTCCTATGTTTTTACATGTAATTACATATGAAAAAAGTACATGTAAATATGTCCAAATTTGTTTCAAAAGTACATCCAAAAAATGGAAAATAAACTAAGGAAAAACTGCTTCAATTTGTATTGCCATCTTTCCTCATGTGACCATCATACATAGTGAAAGCCGCTTGCATCCCAATGTTGTCCGGGCTAACTGTGTTCCTTAAAATCATCTTGGCTCTCTCTATGGAATCTCTTACTGTGGTGACTGATTTTGCATGACTAGTTAACTTGGTTTTTAGATTATCTAAAGTTAACTGATTGTCCAAAATATTGTCCACAGAATCCATTGAAAATGTTTTATCTTCAAACTCTTTCTGGAACATATCTTCAAATTCCAGAACCATTTCTTCTGCAGAGAGAAATTGGTTATCTTGTGACACAAGCTTGCAAGGCAACTCCTCCAATTTATGTAAAAGACTGACATCACTTTGTTCACTGATTTTCTTTGTAGTTTCAAGATCATTGATCAAATATCTAAGCACACGGCTCCTATACATCAATGCCTCTTTAGTTTCTGTATAAGAATCCCTATTAGGGATGGCACCAATTGATATTAGAGTGCTTATTTTTAGTTTCCTCATCTCTACCCATTTATCATGATTCTTTTCCATGCATTCAATATCTTGAGAAACAACATCAATGAGATCATCAAGTTCTGCTCTTATTTTCCCCATTTTATCTGTCTTCTCAGATACATCTGTGAGCAAAGAGATTCCTTGTGCATGCATCATGTCTAAGTACTCTTCAAGTACTTTTCCTTTGAGATGAGTCTTTTCTGCTTTCAGAATGATGGGGTCTTCTACAGAAACGGCCTCAGGAGTAACTACTTTTGAATTCAAAGTGATTTTCCTTACCACTGTAGTCAGTTGTTCCACCATTGCTTTGTAGTGATCTTTCATTTCTTTCTCCCTATCAAATTTCTGAATCACAATGTCCATGGCTAATTGAATAGCATTCTTGGCACTTTCATGAGTTATCTTGCCTAATTCAACTCTAGAGATAGAGTAATCATTCATATCAAAATTCTCCATGGTTGCATCCTATGGAGGTCTTGCAATCTCCAGAAACTTGTGTCCCTTGTCCCCAAGCATTCTTGAAAGAATCTTTGGCTTCTTAGGGGTCTTGGCCTTTGTAGGTACAAGCTTACTAAAATCAAAGTCATCTAGGGAGATGGCTTGCTTCTTCCTTTTCGGTGTATAGGCTGATAACCAAGGTGGAAGTAGAGAAGCACTTACATTAGGATCTGTTCCTATGGACCTACACTTACACTGGTAGTGGAAACAATAGGTGGAGTGTTAGTGAACACTGCACCTTTTACATTTACATTAGAGACTTGTTCACTATTCATTATAAATTGGTCAAAAATAGAAGCATCTCCAATATCAAAAGATGAAGAAGACAAACTAGGAATTGACTCTATGGAATGAAGAACATCTTCAAAAATATTTTGAGGATTGTCAAAGATAGTTTTAGAAGGGGAGGGAGATTCAGAAGAGGGAATATCAATGGGAGAAGTAGCCAAAGGAACTGCAACAGGTGTGTCAGGTAAGGGAGAATAGACTGTCGTTTCTTGTTGTACATTCTCTTGTGGAGACAAAGCTTCCTCCTCTTGTTGATCTCTAGGCCTATCTTCAATCTCCATCTCTTCTGTGATTGGTTCTTCAGTGCTCTATTTTTCAACTTCCATGTCTTCTATTTCAGGTTCTTTCTCCACAGCTTTTGACTTCTTAGTCACAAATCTGATCTTAGGCTTATGTGGCTTGGAAGAAGAAGGAACATCACTTTTGTTCTTCATCTTGTTCTCCACCTTTTTTCCTATTTGCTCTTGGGTCTCAGTCTCTGACCCTGTGAGGAATTATTTCAAAGCAATTCCCTGGTCTGCTAACCATTTATTGGTGTTTGCCAATATAGGCTCAAATCTTTTCCTCAAAGAGGTCAACTCTATTTGAGACCATTGAATTAGAGGGAGAGGGGTATTAGGAACCTATTCAGTATTATATATGTCATCAACCAACTCTCTGTCATCCACTAGATCCTCAATAATATCAGCAAGTCCCAAATATTTGATCTGCTCAAGAGATAACCTGTTGTAGTCTAGTTTCTTGACATCTTCTATTCTCAGATCTACCCAAACATCTTCAACCATAGGTTCATGGAATTGGGTTTTCCTCTTGATTTTGTCTTTCACACCCCTATAGTCAAACTTTGGTCTTCTCTTGAATTGCTTCATAGTTACAAGCTGCATCTCAGTTTCCATGGCCCTTGCCTTTGCAGCAGTCAATACTAAATATCTGCTAATTTCAACTGGGAACCTGAAATGGTGCAGGGCACCTAGGAGCATCTTGATTCCTAAAAGCATTTTGGTAGCATTTTGATAAGTTAAGTTTCTTGTTCAGTATGTTTTGGTAATAAGGCTTTTTAGCCATGGATGTAAGGTCCTTTTGTGTGGTCAAGATGATTGGGAAATCATATAAACCTCAATCATTCTTAGTGCACTTGGACCCTAGTTGTGCCATTTAGGCCTAGTAGGTCTAAAGAGGTTTTCTTTGAGTCTATTTTCTAGTTTTATGTTTTTACATGTTCTAGAGAGTTTGTTGGTCATTTGAGATCCATTTGACAAGTTGAACCAATCAGTATCTTGGTGTTAATGCAAAAATACCATAGTGTCAAATGTTGCCAATGGTGTCAATGACACATTTAGCCGGTTACAACTCATTTTGGACAATTGAAACTGCATTTGGAAGTTGTCTACCGACTTGGATTGGTGTATATGGTTGTTTTCTCACTCTAGGATGGGGGAGGAGTTTTTGTACGAAATTTTGGGCATAGAAATCAAGAAAAGTGACTGTTTTTCCCTACTTTTCTATTGTTGTACGACCTATATGGATTGTCCAGGTGGATCAATGTTCTTTTTCTGAAACTAGTTTGAGTTAGGGTTTGAATGCTTCAAATTTGAGGTCTTGAAGTGATCGTAGGAGGGAGATATTGCTTTTTGTTTCCAAACTGGTCTAAAACCCTGTTTTCTAGGGTTTGTCATACAAATCCGGCCCTAGAATGCATTTCAACTAGTGAAATCTCATGTAAATTGGTGAAATGTAAGCTAGGGTTGTATATTGCATGATTCCAAAAGGTTTTTTCTGGGAAAGGCAGTGTTCTATTTTTGAAGTGATGCCCTAGGTCAAATATCCCTATGTATTTGACCAAACAATGTGCTATTTGGTGATGTAGATGACAAAGCCTGATAGGTGGATGCATGCATGGTGGTTTTCTGTGATGTGTGCATGTTGTAGAAGAGTTCTAAATCCCTGTCCTAGGTCTATGACCCCCAACTTAGACCATTTGCTTTGTAACCTAGCCCTAACTTGATCAATTAGGCCTAGTGACCTAGTAGGTGTTTTGAGTTGCTGGAGTAGAGTTGAGACTAGAGGTTTGGGAGTTTGTTAGGGTCCCTTAAAGGGTATTCAAATCCACCATTGGTTTGCCTAGTCATTTGGGTTTTTGTCAAGTTGTGTAGAGAAAACTACTTTAGGAGGGCTAGTAGCCTCACTAGACCTAGTCAAGGTTGGAGAGTTGTGGGAAGTTGGGGATCAAACCAACTATTGGTAAAGTGTTTACAGACCTTCCTTGAGGTGTGAAAGGAGCCTTAGGGGTTGGACAATAGCCTAGACCACAAATCTTTCATATGCCCTTGAATGTGACTTTGGTCGGATTGGAGTAGTGAAGTGGGTGAGTAGTTGAAGAAGAAATAAACCTTATTTGCTTCCCTTGTGCCACTCTACATCATATGAGGTCATGTAGAACTTGAAGGTAGTGGATACCTTCGTCAATTGTTCATGCAAAGCATTGCTGATTTGTTCACCCCAGAAGATGGTTTGTTTACCCTAGAGTATAACCTTAATAAAAGGATACATCCATTCATGAAACAATGAAGAAGAAGACAAACCTCTTATCCTACTGAGAAGGGTAATTAGATCACCAACTTCTTCTATAAAGTCACTCCTGGGAAAACTTTGTGGCCACCTAGACAAGTTTGACCATGGAGTTTTGAGCCATTTGGTATTGATTACCTTTTTTACCTTCTCAAGATTTTTATCATATTCTTTTTGTGCTTCAACAAAATCTAGCTTTATCACTTCTGTTGCAAGAGGGCACATGAACACCTTATCAATGAACTCAGGATCTAATCTGATTATCACATTGCCACTTGCGTCCACTATAGTTCTAGTATCTCTGTTATAGAATTGAGCACACTGAAGAACAAATTCTATGTTGTGAGCTGCCATTGGGAAAGATGACACCAAATGGATGTTACTGTCAATTATCTTCTTCATTGCAGAATTGGGATTGCTTGACTTGGTTCTTTCTACAAACTCAGCCATGTCCACATGGCCAATCTTTGTATCTCTAATGTCATCAACATTAGAAGTGACTAAGGTGATTGGAAAAACACCTTGATATTTGTATTTCATCGCTTTTGATTTCTTCGGTGACAACTAAGTCTTCAAAATGACCTATCACCAAAAGATGCCGATGAAGAAATAAGATCCACAAAAGAAACTACAGCAAAAAGTCATGATCATGCAATTAGGGGAAATATTGGTAATCTAGGAAAATTGCATGTCGACGATCACAACTATGGAGACGCGCTTGAAAGGGCTAGAGTGCGAGCAAGCCAAAAATTAAAGGAAAGTGGGCTTAGAAAATCAAAACTAAAAATTTCCTAGAGTTAGGAAAATTTGAGAGAATGTTTGCATGGGCGGCAAAATTTGCCACCCTTGCATATGAGGGATGACTTGTTCTTGCATCAGCGGCAAAATTCGCAGCTAATGCATGTTCCAAGAAATGAGTTAAATGTTGGAGTAGTTGAATTTACTACTATTGTAGGTAATAATGAATTTTGCAAGTTTGATGTTCAAGCGGCAATATTCGCCGACAATGCATATGATAGTTACAAAGTTTTCATGTAAGGGCGGCAGATTTCGCTGCCCATACACTTCCATTTGAAACTTTAAGAAAATACATAAGCAGAAAAAATTGCCGATACCATAAGGTATAAGAGTTGCAAGCTTGTGTAAGGGCGGCAAATTTTGCCACCCATACACCTTCTACTGGGATAAACCTAAAAAAGGCTTAAACGGCAAAAATTGCCGCTACCACATGTGCTCTTAAGCTTATGGAAGGGTTTGATCGGTGATTGCAATTGTCATTGAGTGAGATGCAACAACGGGTTCGGTGTTTGATCAAAACAAACCACCATCAATTCAAAAACCTAATGACTTAAACAAAAATTAGGTCATGAGCCGTGGAGAAAAGTTAGGAAAGTCCAGCCTAGTATAGAGCGGAAATAGCTAGGGTTATCACGCCGTAGACACAAATCAGGAGGGGATAGGCCTAAAAGTATGTTTAACAATAATTCTAAGCAATTTAGAACAAATCTACTATTAAACAATGAATAAAACCCTAAATGCAGAGAAACATAAAATAAAAGAAAACCAACTTGATAAAAATGAGGACACCTCTGGTTTTTCTTGACAGAAACTCCAAATTGCAAGAACCACAGGCTCAAAAGGTATAACCGTAGATTGCAACGAGCACTACTCAGATGAAAGAAAACAAAAACGCAAAGGAAGTGATTTAGAAGAACACTTAAAAACTTAATATAAAGCTAGAAAAATGCCATTAATGTCACACGAGTTAACTCATGGTGACATTAATGGAATGTTCTGACAATGTTTCTGACCACTCCAACATGAAGATAAGGATGTATTAGAGGTAGAATCCGCTGACGTGGCATATGTTAATGTCACATGCAACGACGGTAAAATTCGTCGACGCTACACAAGCCTTTTAACAAGAACATGTAATAGCGACAAAAATTGCCGACAATATGCAGATAAACAAAAAGATATGTGAAAGTGGTGATTTAGCTGCCTTTGCATATAAAGACTCAGAATTTGACTAACACCCAAAAAATGACCAAAATTGATATTTTGGTCAGTTTACAACCTAATCGATTTGCACAAACTTCGGGGAGTTGATTTGAGGGAATGTTGCAAACAAGATTAGGATGTCATACAACTTTGCATGGGACCAAGAGAATCTTGTCTCAATTTTTGAACTTAGAGTGTAGATTACGAAACAGACAAGTTTCGTAGGGGTTGTCTACAAAAATGAGCATAGCTAATTTTGAGAACAATAGATGGCTCTAACTGGGGAACTTCCACCTATTGAACTTTGAAATGATCAAAGGGAGAAGAATCCAGTCTCTAAGTGCCTTCATCCATGCCATTGGGTTGTAGAGTAAAGCTTAAAAGAAAAAGACACAAAAGACCAAAAAAAAACACAACAATAAAAACAAAATAAAAAATAAAAAACACTAAAATATACAAATGTACAAATGAACTTATCTGATACTTCAAGGATTGAAGTGTTTCAGATGTTGCCCACTGTGAGGCAGTAAGAATGATGTTCCATCCTGATACTCTAGCAAGAAACTATTTTCACCACAAAACTGATGAATGGTGAATGGACCTCTCCATAAGGAATCAAATTTTCCATGCATTCCCTTTGGTTCTCTCCTCTTGTCCCACAACAAGACTTGATCTCCAATCTGAAACTCACGAGTCTTTGCCTTCTTGTCAAAGAGTTTCTTTACCTGACTCTGATGTTCAGCGATACGATCCACTACCATAGTTTGTTGTTCCTCAAGTTCAGTTAGGTACATGATCCTTTTATCAATAGAACTATCAAAAGTTCTATCTTGCACTGCCTTTACCACCTTCAGTGCTAGCAATTCCAAGGTAATTGGTATCTCTGCATTTAGACCATACAGAAGCTGAAATGGTGACATGCCTATTGCCCTTTTGGGGGTAATCTTGTCTACCCATAAAGCATCAAACAACACTTTATGCCAAGTTCTCTGATTCTCATGCACCAGTTTCCTGATAATAGTAACCAAATTCTTATTACTTGATTCTGCCTGACCATTTCCTTGTGGATAATAGTCTGAAGAATGAGAAAGAACGATCCCATGCTAATAGAAAAATTTAGTAATCTCGTGGGAAGAAAAACAAGTAGCATTATCTGCTACTATCTTGTTTGGAACTCCAAACCTGGAAATAATGTTTTCCTTGACGAAATTACATACCACTTTAGAAGTAGCATGCTTAACTGGGATGGCTTCCACCCACTTGGTAAAAAAGTCTGTTGCAGTGAGAACATAGTTGTGCCCCGTGCTTGATGGTGGGTTCACAATGCTAATGAAGTCGATGCCCCATTGCTGAAAAGGTTCTTCAATCACCACTGGCTTGAGAGGTAGTGCGGCTAACTTAGGTTTCCCAACAAACTGTTGACAAAACTCACACCTACGTACCCAATTGTACGTATCTTGAAATAGTGTGGGCCAATAGTATCTGTCTCGCAGAATCTTGTGAGCCATTACAGGTGCAGAAAAATGTCCTCCACAGGTCAAATTGTGGAAAGATTCCAGAAGTCTACTTTGTTGCGCTTTATCCATGTAACAGAGAAATACCCCATCAAGGCTTCTTTTGTACAAACCATTGTCCCATAGGACATAGTTAGCAGCCTTCAACTTAACAGTTCTTTTCTCCTTATAAGACAGATGGGAAGGACACTCACCATATGTGGGAAAATGAGTGATATTTGAATACCACTCATCCATAGTAGTGAAAAAAGAACTGTTTGCATATCCTCAACTTCTTCTTCTTCATCCCTTATCTCCTTTGGTACATTATCAGCGATCAATTGACACAAACCTCTTCCAAGCACAAGCTTGGTAGGTTTTATATCAAGATCAAACTCTTGGATCTTAGCAATCCAATTGCCTCTTTTAGTTTTGAACTCCTGTTGAGTTAGGATGGACTTTACTATTGTATCAGGGACTAGAACAACAGTATGTGAATTCAGAATATAGAACCGAAAATGCTTTACTACCTTAACCATGGCATAAGCATGTTTCTCCATATTAGAATATTTCAATTCATGAAATTTGAGAGGACAACTCATAAATGATATGGGAGATTCTACACCTTCTTCATTCTGCTGAACCAAAATAGCTGAAAGTGTATGTTTAGAAGCATAGCTATAAACTACGAAATCTTTGGTATAGTCAAGACAAACAAGAACTGGAGCATGAGCAATAGCTTTCTTGATATCCTCAAATGTCTCTTTACCTTTTGTAGTCCAACGGAAAGTAGCCTTACCCTTCATCATGTTGATGATGTGACGGATTTTTTTTGCAAATTTAGGAATGAATCTTCGCAGAAAATTCACCTTTCCAAAAAAAGAATGAACAACAGTCTTACAAGCGGACAAAATAAGACTTTGAATAGACTTAACTCTTTTTGGATCAATTATAGTTCCTTCTTGGGATACAACGTGACAGAGAAGTTTACCTTCTGTAACCCCAAAAACTGACTTCTTAGGGTTGAGAGAGATACCATTTTGCTGACAGCATTCCAGCACTTGTCATAAATGGTTCGCATGATCATGATGGTGTTTTGAAAAAATAGTCAAGTCATCAAGATACACCATGAGGAACTTCCCCATCTCATCTCTAAAAGTGAGATCCATCACTCTCCGAAATGTGGCGCCAGCATTGATCAGACCAAAAGGCATCTTGCGATATGTAAATGTGCCCCAAGATGTAGTGAAAGTAGTTTTAAACTGAACGGCTTCATTGACTTCCACTTGATTATACCCCAAAAAATCGTCTAGCATAGACAACATTTCCAAACTAGTTACTATTTGCAACACTTGGTCCATGATGGGTAGGGGGTAGTTATCCTTTAGAGAAGATTTATTAAGATTTCTGATATCAACACAAATATGGATTTCTCCATTCTTCTTCCTTACAGGAACTATGTTTGCGATCTAGGTGGAATGATGAATCAAAAAAATTATCCTTGCATTCAACATCTTCTGAATCTCAGAAAGGATAGTACCTGATATTTTGGGGTTGTATTGCCTTTTTTTTTTCTTGTGAGGCAAGGACCCAGATTTGAGGGGAATTTCATGTTGAATCTCTTTAGGCCTGAAGGACTTTAGATCATCATAGGAGTATGCCAAGACATCAATGTAATGGCGAAGGAGGGTAATGAATTTGAACTTCTCATCAGCAGTGCAACATTTTCCAATGTTGACCATTTTGGGATCTACCTCTGAACTCAAATCTACCTGCTCAAATTCCATAGAGGAACTTGAATCCCATTGTTGCTGCTACTGCTTGATATATCTATTGTGCTTTTCAAATAGCTTTTCAAGGGAAACCAAACCTTTTGGAATCTTATTCCCTTTCAGTTGAATAAACTCTTTGCCACATTGTGAATCTATTTCGGAAATGTATTCCCATGGTGGAGATTCACTACCTTAAAAATAAAGCTCATCAAAGCTATCCATCTTTTCCATGAAAGCGATGATTTGATTATCGCCATTGAACACCTACCAATGGTCAACATTATCAGGTACACTTGGTTGGAAGACTAGCTCAATAGTGTACTTATTTCCTTTGAAATCTTTATGAGGAACCATGAGAGTGGCTGAGATAGCTAATGAATCTACACGATCATTTATACTCTCTAGGTACCGCAGAGATATTGAAAGCATCAAAACCTTCAATGCAATCCCATACACGATTACGATAATGTTTCAATCTTTCATTTTTGGTTTGATACAAATTTCTCCATTGACAAACCACTAATTTGGCATCTCCTTGAGCATGAAGAATTTTAACACCCCTAGCATGAGCAGCTTCCAATCTGAGCAACAATGACTCGTATTCAGCAGTGTTGTTGGTATTGTCAAATTGCAACTTGTATGAGAAAGGGAAGATATCACCTTGTGGAGATATCAAAACAATTTTGGCTCTAGAACTGGTAGAGGAACAACTGCCATCAAATTCTAAAATTTAGACCTCATTAGAATTTGATTTTTTTGAGTTTCTTTGGCTAGAAGATTCCTCTTCATCAGTGAGGGAAGAATCTAGCATTACTATACCTTCACTTAAACTTTCATCTGAAAACTCTTATGATTCTCCATCTGAATGGTCTGAGCTATCACCTAATGAACTCTCATATGATGAACTAGAAACATCTTTAGTAGACAGGAAATAGTTACCCATTCCCGAGGACTCAAACAAAATTTGAGCTTTGGGATTTACTGTTTGAGTAACAATGTATTTTGCCTCTTTCTCAGGAAGCAAATTTTGCATGATGCCTTTGATAGGTATCCTTGCTTCAGATAGATCAATGTTCAACTCCCCACTTACATCCTTGCAGAAATTACGTCTGAGCATAATGCAATAAGAAGCTAGAACATCAGCTACTAGGATTGTCATCTTAATTCTCTTGTCTAGAAAAGCGGCAAATGCAAATTGAGCGTCTTTGATTTGACCCAAAAGTGGAACTTGCTTATTTTCCATAGAGAAACACCTCCCAAAAGTCTTAGTTAGGGTGAGGCCAAGGGCGTCTGCTACTTTGGCAGGCATAACATTATCAGAGGCTCTAGAATCTATTATGCAATTGCTCAATTTATGACCATTTTCTAATAGGGAAACATAGAAGGGTTCTATTTTTCCAAAGGTTTCAAGGGGAGTAGTGACAAGATTATTTTGGGTAGGTTTGCTTTTTGAGGAGTCATGAGAAACTTTTGGAAAATCTTGTCCTGTAGGGATGGTCTTTTTTTTACGTATTTAGCTAATCTATCAAATTGTTCAAGATTAGTTTGTAAATACTCAACTTCAGACATTTGGATCTTAGTCTTCCTAGCATGATCTATTATATCAAATTGCTGAAATGAACTAGAAATACAGGAAGGAGATCCATCATTCTAATTTTTAGTAGAGATAGTACTAGTCTGAGGGATGGAAGTAGAAGATACAAGGTCGTTAGAGGTACTTACTTGCTTATTTCCCACCGGGTCCTTTGATTGGAAAGGTAGCGGAGTCCCCCGTTTAGCGATTGAAATTACTGGTTGAGATTCTTCTCTCACCATTCCTTTATCATCTTGTAGCGTTGACTGATTTTGGGACCTAGTAAAAATAGCATATGCTCCATCATACACTTCTCCTCCTTTTTCAATTTCATCTTGGTAATTCAGAAAGTCGATGGCAGAGTCGCCAGCTAATTCTTCTTCTCCTTCTGTGAAGAGATTAGCATCATTCTCATGATCCAACTTAGTTTGGAAAGAATGATCATTTTTAGCTTCATAGTAGCCAATTGCTGAGTTGACCAGCGCTGCTTCAATGGCAAGCTTCCCCTATGTAGGAGGAAGACGATTGTGTTGTCCTTGATTTCTAATAGCATTACCTTGATATGAATTATTGGGAAATGTCCTCCATGGTATATCTTGATAAGAAGGAGGGGTGGACATACGTTGGGACATTTGCCTTTTTCGAGCTAGCAATTCATTTGCTAACTTTTGCACCATAGGATCCATGGTGCATGTGAAAGAATTCTCAGCAGAAGAGGGGCCTTTATTTCTATTAGAATCTCTTCTTATCTTACCTGCAAGGATAAGATCATCTTCCACTTCAATAGCCAAAATTTGAGCTGCAGGAAGATCTGTAGGGCCAACACACTGTAACAAAAAACTCACTTTGGGAAGCTGAGTGTTGATAAAGAAACACTTGAGATTTTCTGCTATCAGTTGAGCGGGTGCAGGAATCCTATTTCTCAGCTTATTGAACTTAGCGATGAAGTCTTGCATGGGTTCATGAGGTTCTTTTTTCATATGTGTTAGCTATGCTAACAATGCATGTGTATCTTTTGCAGGTTTAAACCTGGCTTCAAACTTGGTTTTGAGAGTGTTCCAGTTCATTATAGTCTGAGCTTGAAGATGGTAAAACCAGTCTATAGAAGCACCTTGTACTGTTTCTACAAAAAGTCTTACGGCTACATCTTCATGCTCAACACCTATCACACCACAAGCTATGTAGAAAGTTGCAATGTGTTCATCAGGGTGAACTTTCCCATCACCATAAAACTTAGGAAAATTCTTTCTTGAACTA
This sequence comes from Cunninghamia lanceolata, assembly GCA_027924645.1. NCBI lineage: Eukaryota > Viridiplantae > Streptophyta > Pinopsida > Cupressales > Cupressaceae > Cunninghamia > Cunninghamia lanceolata. Next base: position 12,890,965 of record BSBN01000068.1, on the reverse strand, counting down.
CGAGGTAGTTCATGCAATGGTGGGGTTAAATTTAGAGGACCAAAAGTATTACCCCAAGGGCCTTGAGCAGCCATGATGCGTTGATTAAAAGGTGGGATAACAAACCTTTATGGAGTATGGACAGACAAAACTCTGCTAGCACTAGAAATGGAAGTTTCACCTGGAATCGGAGACCTGGCATTGGTAGGAGGAAAACTCCTGGTTTGCTAAAGGTGAGGTCGTAGAGGCAAAAGACCAAAATTATTTTGCTGCATCAACTCAAATACAAGATCAATAATACCTTGAGCTCTCTTGCTTCTTGTATACTGTGAATATGCCAGAATGTAGTATACTCAACAAAATTTTGCAACAAATGGAAAAGAACTGAAAGTGCTTCAACTCGGAGTGTGAGGCTTCAAGTTGCGCGGTCTTTCCCTAGTAGAGTCGCCAAAAACTGTTGGGTGAATATTTTGTCTTCAACTAATTGAAGGCAAAATGGTTATATTGACCACAGTGTAATGAGATAAATCTCTCCTCTCATCAAGGGGAGGTTCCCTATCAACTATCACAAAATACTTTAAACTAAAAGCTAATTCATGGGTGAGACCATATCATCCATTTCTCTTTTTTCAAAAATGATGTTTACAAAACAAAAGACACTTTCGTGATACAAACTAAATAACCAAGAAACCCACGAGAGTGCAAAGTCTATCATTGCTTCTTTTGCTGAATTATAACATAAAACCAAGTAGAATGAGGTGCAGCCCAAAGTCTTCACCTAATACTACAACAAAATAAATGATCACAAAAGATAATAGTAGTTCAAAGCCTTTCCAATATCTTTCACTTCAACACACTAAAACACAAACTAAAGAAAATTGTTGTAGCACAAAGTCTCTACAATCAACTTTACAACATCTCCCAGATTATTCTCACTCACACTACTATTTGATCAAACGTATAAGATAGTATTAAGAAAATGACATAAGAACAATTTCCAATACGCTACAAGTTATTTCAACACAAAGTTTGAACGATCACTTGATTTCTTATTCACTTGATAAAATATGATCTACAATTTGAACACAAAGTCTCAAAATGCTCTTCAATTTGGTAGAGTTTCACTTCAATAACTAAAAGATAATATTTACAAAAGAGGCCCTCTTTATTTATAGGGAGAGGCCTTGAGAAAATTTAGGAAAAAGCCTAAATACTTTGACATATTCAAAAATTGGAGTCCTTATTGACTTGGGACTTCCTATGTTTTTACATGTACTTACATATGAAAAAAGTACATGTAAATATGTCCAAATTTGTTTCAAAAGTACATCTAAAAAATGGAAAATAAAGTAAGGAAAAACTACTTCAATTTGTATTACCATCTTTCCTCATGTGACCATCATACATAGTGAAATTTGCTTGCATCCCAATGTTGTCTGGACTAACCGTGTTCCTGAAAATCATCTTGGCTCTTACTATGGCATCTTTTACTATGGTGACTAATTTTGCATGACTAGTTAACTTGGTTTTCAGATTATCCAAAGTTAACTGATTATCCAAAATATTGTCCACAGAATCCATTGAAAATGTTTTATCTTCAAACTCTATCTGAAACATATCTTCAAATTCTCGAACCATTTCTTCTGCTGAGAGAAATTGGTTATCTTGTGACACAAACTTGCAAGGCAACTCCTCCAATTTATGTAAAAGATTGACATCATTTTGTTCACTAATTTTCTTTGTAGTTTCAAGATCATTGATCAAATCTCTAAGCACATGGCTCCTGTACATCAATGCCTCTTTAGTTTCTGTATACGAATCCCTATTAGAGATGGTACCAATTGAAGTTAGAGTGCTTATTTTAAGTTTCCTCATCTCTACCCATTTATCATGATTCTTTTCTATGCGTTCAATATCTTGAGAAACAACATAATGAGATCATCAAGTTCTACTCTTATTTTCCCCATTTTATCTGTCTTCTCAGATATATCTGTGAGCAAAGAGATTCCTTGTGCATGCATCCTATCTAAGTACTCTTCAAGTACTTTTCCTTTGAGATGAGTCTTTTCCACTTTCAGAATGATGCGGTCTTCTACAGAAATGGCCTCAAGAGTAACTACTTCCGAATTCAAAGTAATTTTCCTTACCACTGCAGTCAGCTGTTCCACCATTGCTTTGTAGTGATCTTTCATTTCTTTCTCCCTATCAAATTTTTGAATCAAGATGTCCATGGCTGACTGCATATCAGTCTTGGCACTTTCATGAGTTATCTTGCCTAATTCAACTCTAGAGATAGAGTAATCATTCATATCAAAATTATCCATGGTTGCATCCTATGGAGGTCTTGCGATCTCCAAAAATGTGTCCCTTGTCCCCAAGCATTCTTGAAAGAATCTTTAGCTTCTTAGGGGTCTTGGCCTTTGTAGGTACAAGCTTACTGAAATCAAGTCATCTGGGGAGATGGCTTGCTTCTTCCTTTTCGGTGTATAGGCTGATAACCAAGGTGGAAGTAGAGAAGTACTTACATTAGGATCCATTCCCATGGTTGGTGTCACCATAACTGCACTTGCACTGGTAGTGGAAACAATAGGTGGAGTGTTAGTGAAAACTACACCTATTACATTTACATTAGAGACTTGTTCACTATTCATTACAAAGTGGTCAAAAATAGAAGCATCTCCAATATCAAAAGATGAAGAAGACAAACTAGGAATTAACTCTGTGGAATGAAGAACATCTTCAAAAATATTTTGAGGATTGTCAAAGATAGTTTTAGAAGGGGTGGGAGATTCAGAAGAGGGAATATCAATGGGAGAAGCAGCCAAAGGAACTGTAATAGGTGTGTCAGGTAAGGGAGAAGAGACTATCGTTTCTTGTTGTACATTCTCCTGTGGAGACTTCCTCCTCTTGTTGATCTGTAGGCTTATCTCCAATCTCCATCTCTTCTGTGAATGGTTCTTTAGTGATCTGTTTCTCAACTTCCATGTCTTCTATTTTAGGTTCTTTCTCCATAGCTTTTGACTTCTTAGTCACAAATCTGATCTTAGGCTTATGTGGCTTGGAAGAAGAAGGAACATCACTTTTGTTCTTCATCCTGTTCTCTACCTTTTTTCCTGTTCGCTCTTGGGTCTCAGTCTCTGACCCTGTGAGGAATTCTTTCAAAGCAATTCCCTGGTCTGCTAACCATTTATTAGTGTTTGCCAATATAGGCTCAAATCTTTTCCTCAAAGAGGTCAGCTCCTTTTGAGACCATTGAATTGGAGGGAGAGGGGTATTAGCAACCTGTTTAGTATTATATCTATCATCGACCAACTCTCCATCATCCACTAGATGCTTAGGAATATCAGCAAGTCCTAGATATTTGACCTTCTCAAGAGATAACTTGTTATAGTCTAGTTTCCTGACATCTTCTGTTCTCAGATCTACCCAAAAATCTTCAACCATAGGTTCATGGAATTAGGTTTTCCTCTTGATTTTGTCTTTCATGCCCCTGTAGTCAAACTTTGGTCTTCTCTTGAATTGCTTCATAGTTACAAGCTGCATCTTAGTTTCCATGGCCCTTGCCTTTGTAGCAGTCAATATTGAATATCTGCCAATTTCAACTAGGAACCTGAAATCGGGCTTCTTGAGCTCCATTTGTTTATTATGCACAACAATCATTTGTCTACATAACTCCATTAAGGCCAGTTTGTCTGAGGGGAATCTTGGAAGCATCTAGGGATAACCTTGGAAAAAGCCAACCCTAAAGTATGAAAAAGAAGGAAACTGTAAGAACATGCATCCAAAATCATTTGCCACTATCCAAGCCTCATCTGACACTCTTCTTTTTTGTAGTTGGGGATCAAAAAGGCACAAGAATACTGCAAAGAAAGTGTCATTTACTCTCCTAAAATGATGAATAGAACCCTTCAATGTCAATTGAGAGTAGTACTAATACACAGGGATTACCCTCCTATCTCCTTCTGAAGTTAGACCTGGAAAGATCCTCATAGAAGCTACAATATACACCAGATATGAGGTCATGTAGAACTTGAAGGTAGTGGATACCTTCATCATTTGTTCATGCAAAGCATTTCTTATTTGTTCACCCCAGAAGATGGTTTGTTTACCCTGGAGTATAACCTTAATAAAAGGATACATCCATTCATGAAACAATGAAGAAGAAGACAAACCTCTTATCCTATTGAGAAGGGTAATTATATCACCAACTTCTTGTATAAAGTCACTCCTGGGAAAACTTCGTGGCCACCTAGACAAGTTTGACCATGGAGTTTTGAGCCATTTGGTATCGATTACCTTTTTTACCTTCTCAGGATTGTTATCATATTCTTTTTGTGCTTCAACAAAATCTAGCTTTATCACTTCTGTTGTAGGAGGGCACATGAACACCTTATCAATGAACTTAGGATCTAGTCTGATTATCACATTGCCACTTGCATCCACTACAGTTCTAGTATCTCTGTTATAAAATTGAGCACATTGAAGAACAAATTCTATGTTGTGAGCTACCACTGGGAAAGATGACACCAAATGGATGTTACTATCAATTTTCTTCTTCATTGCAGAACTGGGATTGCTGGACTTGGTTCTTTCTACAAACTCAGCCATGTCCACATGGCCAATCTCTGTATCTCTAATGTCATCAACATTAGAAGTGACTAAGGTGATTGGGAAAACACCTTGATATTTGTATTTCATCGCTTTCAATTTCTTCGGGGACAACTCAGTCATCTAAATGAGCTATCACTAGAAGATGCCGATGAAGAATTAAGATCCATAGAAGAAACTGCAGCAAAAAGTCATGATCATGCAATTAGGGGAAATGTTGGTAATCTGGGAAAATTGCATGTCGACGATCATGACTATGGAGATGCGCTTGAAAAGGCTAGAGTGCGAGCACACCAAAAATCAGAGGAAAGTGGGCTCAAAAAATCAAAACTAAAAATTTCATAGAGTTAGGAAATTTTGAGAGAATGTTTGCATGGGCGGAAAAATTTGCTTCCCTTGCATATGAGGGATGTCATGTTCTTGCATTGACGGCAAAATTTTCCGCTAATGTATGTTCTAGGAAATGAGCTATATGTTGGAGCGGTTAAATTTGCCCCTATTATAGGTAATAAGGAATTTTCCAAGTTTGATGTTCAAGCGGCAATATTTGCTGACAATGCATATGATAGTAACAAAGTTTTCATGTAAGGGTGGCGGATTTTACCACCCATACACTTCTATTTGAAAGTTTAAGAAAATACATAAGCAGAAAAAATTGCCGATACCGCATGTAAGGTATAAGACTTGCAAGGTTGTGTAAGGGCAGCGAATTTCGCCGCCCATACACCTTGTACTTGGATAAACCTTAAAAAGGCTTAAATGGCAAAAATTGCCGCTACCACATGTGCTCGCAAGCTTATGGAAGGGTTTGATCGGTGATTGCAATTGTCATTGCGTGAGATGCAAAAATGGGTCTGGTGTTTGATCAAAACAAACCACCATCGATTCAAAAACCTAACGACTTAAACTTAAACAAAAACTAAGTCATGAGCCGTGGAGAAAAATTTGGAAAGTCCAGCCTAGTATAGAGTGGAAATAGCTAGGGTTATCACGCCGTAGACATAAATCAAGAGGGGATAGGACTAAAAGTATGTTTAACAATACTTCTAAGCAATTTAGAACAAATCTACTGTTAAACAATGAATAAAACCCTAAATACAAAAAAACATAAAATAAAAGAAAACCAACCTAATAAAAATGAGGACACCTCTGGTTTTTCTTGACAGAAACTCCAAATCGTGAGAACCATAGGCTCAAAAGGTATAACTGCAGATTGCAATGGGCACAACTCAGATGAAAGAAAACAAAAATGCAGAGGAAGTGATTTAAAAGAACACTTAAAAACTTAATATAAAGCTAGAAAAATGCCATTAATGTCACATGAGTTAACTCATGGTGACATTAATGGAATGTTCCAACAATGTTTCTGACTGCTCCAACACGAAGATAAGGATGTATGAGCAGTAGAATCCACCAATGCGACATATGTTATTGTCACATGCAACAACGGTAAAATTCGCCGATGCTACACAAGCCTTTTAACAAGAACATGTAATAGCGGCAGAAATTGCCGACAATACACAAATAAACAGAAAGATATGCAAAAGTGGCGATTTTGGCCACCTTTGCATACAAAGACTCAAAATTTGACTAACACCCAAAAAATGACCAAAATTGATAGTTTGGTCAGTTTACAACCTAATCAATTCGCACAAACTTTGAGGAGTCAATTTGAGAGAATGTTGCAAACAAGTTTAGGATGTCATACAACTTCGTACAGGACCAAGAGAATCTTGTCTCAATTTGTGAACTTAGAGTGTAGATTACGAAACAGACAAGTTTCGTGGGGGTTGTCTACAAAAATGAGCATAGCTGATTTTGAGAACAACAGATGGATATTCCTACATTTAATGGTAAACTAGATGGAAATGCCCTCATGGATTGGATTGAAGCCATGTGTAACTATTTTGACTTCAAGGAGTATAGCGACAACAAGAAATTCAAGTTTGCTAAGACAAGACTTAGAGGTTCTGCCCTAGTTTGGTGGAACTATATGCAAGGTGAAAGAGAAAGTTAGAAAGAACCCTATCACCAAATGGAGTATAATGGTGGCCATGCTAGGAGACAAGTTCATGCCATCTGATTATGAGTTGCAGACCATTAGGAAGTTTAATCATCTCAGACAAAAGGATATGGATGTGGCTACATATACTGAAGAATTTCATAGATTAAGCATGAGAGCCAATCACAAGGAGGAGGAGAAAGAGATGGTGGCCAGATATCTCGATGGTTTGAGGTATAACATACAAGATGAATTCAATATGGTGGTTCCTAAAATAGTGGATGAGTGTTTTCTATTAGCCTTTAGGGCTGAGGAAAATTTGAAAAGAAAGAGTGATCAAAACACTAGAGGAAGAGGTGGAAGAAATAATAGGGGAAGAGGTAGTTTTGGTAGAGGACAGTCAAGTAGAAATGAAAAATCAAGTCAACAAGAGTCTCATTTTGATGTAGAACATAGAGGTGGTGGTTTTACAGGTTGGAGAAGACCAAATGGCAAAGGTAGAAGTGGTGGTGCAGGCAGAGGACCTAGAGTTTTCACTGGTAGATGCTATGGCTACAATCAAGTAGGCCATACTATGAGCAAATGCCCCGAGAAGGCAACTAGTTCCCATGATGGTGGAAGAAGGAATCAGTTGTTGAAAGGTGAGGATTGCCAAAGTGTGAATTCACCCATTGGTAGTGTTGCACTAGTCCTTGAAGGAGAGAACATGATGATCAAAAGGACCTTGATGAAGATGTCATTGAAGCAAGAGCCCCCATAAAGGAAGACTCTCTTCAGAACCCAAGGTATAGCATATGGTAAACTTTGCAAAATCATTGTTGATTTAGGTTCTACTAAGAATGTAGTGTCTACTAAAATGGTAGAGAAGTGTAAGTTGAAAAGGCTGCCCCATGTTAGTCCTCATAAGATCTCTTGGTTGAATAAGAGTCAAAATTACATGGTAGAAGAACAATGTGGGTTGAGTTTGAGATAGGTGATTATAAGGACAAGGTACTATGTGAGATTATTCCTATGGATGCTTGTCACCTTCTTCTTGGATCTCCATGGCAGTATGATGTGAAGGCACAACATGATGGTGAGAAGAACACATACCTCATCACCAAGAATGGAAGGAAGTTTAGGATGGATCCTATGCAAGAGCAGATTGGAGAGAAGAGTAATCAGATGGTTAGTGGCAAAGAGTTCTTACCCCTCATGAAGGAGAAGGATCCCCAAGGGTATGCCTTGATAATGAAGCATAAAGATGAATCAGGACAGCAAGACAAAAAGCAAAAAGAGGTTCCACTAGAAGTGCAGCAATTGTTGGATAAGTACCAAGATCTTGTGGTAGAGGATACTCCTAACTCATTACCACCCATGAAAGATATAAGTCATCAAATTGACTTGATCCTAGGTGCCACATTGCCCCATAAGGTTGCCTATAAATTAACACCACAGCAAAATGAAGAGGTGAGTAGACAAATTCAAGAACTCTTAGAGAAAGGACTGATTAGAAAGAGTCTTAGTCCATGTGTAGTCCCTAGTGTACTTGGTCCAAAGAAAGATGGGAAGTGAAGACTATGTTCGGATTCAAGGGCCATAAATAAGATCACAATAAGTTATAGATTCCCTATGCCAAAGATTGAGGATCTTTTGGACTATCTTGGAGGGTAATGTTATTATTCAAAGATTGATTTGAAATCTAGTTATCATCAAATAAGAATTAGGTAGGGAGATGAATCGAAGACTACCTTCAAGACAAATGAAGGTCTCTATGAGTGGCTTGTCATGCCATTTGTTCTTATCAATGCCCCAAGCACATTCATGTGTTTGATGAATGAGGTACTTGTTGAATTCATTGGCAAATTTGTAATTGTTTATCTTGATGACATACTTGTTTTCAGCAGGACAAAAGAAGAACATGTGAATCATCTTGGACAAGTGATGAAGAATTTGCATGAGAATAAGTTGATGATCAACTTGGATAAGTGTGAGTTCATGAAAACTGAACTTGTATACCTAGGTTTTGTGATTTCTAATGGTTGTTTGAAGATAGACCCCACAAAGGTTGAGGCCATTCTCAATTGGCCTACTCCTAGGATAGTGGGAGCTATTAGAAGCTTCTATGGTTTGGCAATTTTTTATAGGAAGTTCATTAGAGGATTTAGTCACATAAGTGCTCCTATTCTTAACACCATCAAGAGTGGAATAAAGTGCAAATTTCAATGGAAAAAGCAAGCAGATGATAGCTTTGAATTGTGAAAGAAGAAAGTGGTTGAATTACCTACATTGCTACTCCCAGATTTTGACAAAGTTTTTATAGTGGAATGTGATGCAAGTCAAAAAGCAATAGGTGTTGTTCTTAGTCAAGGTGGACATCCAGTGGCCTTTTTTTAGAGAAGTTGAACGAGGCTAAACAAAGGTATTCTACCTATGACCTAGAGCTTTATGCAATGGTGTAAGCTCTCAAAAAGTGGAGACACTATTTTCTACCCAAAGAGTTCATTGTTTTTACTGATAACCATGCTCTTAGCTTCCTAAATAGTCAAGAAAAGTTGAATCATAGGCATGTTAAGTGGATGGAACAACTGTAGGCCTATACCTTCACTATTAAGCATAAAAAAGGTGTTGCCAACAAAGTGGATGATGCTTTAAGTAGAAGGACGCTTGTCATATAGGAAGTATAGATGGAAAGTATGGGGATAGATTGTTTGAAGGAGTTATACAAGGAGGATTCAAATTTCAAAGCTGCTTATGAAGTTTGTGCTAGTTGGCTAACACTTTTCATGGTGAATATTTAGATTTTGTGTTGCAGGAAGGTCTCTTATTTAAGGGCAGTTTGCTATGTGTTCCTAAATGTTCAATGAGGGATAACATCATCAAAGAGAAGCACAATGGAACCTTAGGAGGACATTTTGGGTTGGACAAGACTTTGGAACAAGTCACTAGATTCTACTATTGGCCAAAAGTACAATCGGATGTTAGGAGATATGTTGCAAGTTGTACCATATGTCAAAAGGCCAAAGGTATGTCTTCTAATGCTGGTTTGTACCAACCCCTTCCCATTCCCAATAAGCCTTGGGAGAGCATTAGTATGGATTTTGTACTTGGTCTTCCTAAGATAGCAAGGGGTGTGGATAGTGTTTTTGTCACTGTGGACAGATTCAGTAAGATGGCTCATTTTGTACCATGCAAATGCACAAATGATGCATCTCAGATTGATGGCCTCTTTTTCAGAGAAGTGGTTAGGATCCATGGTTTGCCCCTTTCAATTGTAATTGATAGAGACTCCAAGTTTGTTGGTCATTTTTAGAGGACCTTATGGAGAAAATTGGGAACACAATTGTCTTTCTCATTAGCCTACCATCACCAACCTGATGGTCAGTCTAAGGTTGTTAATAGGTCCCTAGGAAACCTTCTAAGATGCCTTACCAAGCAACATGGGTTGGCATGGGACATGGTGATCAGTCAAGCTGAGTATGCTTACAATGATTTAGTGAATAGAAGCACTGGGAAGAGTTTGATTGAAATTGTTTATAGTTTCCATCCAAGAGGACCACTTGAACTCAAATACCTACAAGGTTGGGATAAGAGGAGTGCTCTAGGAGAAGATTTTGCTACCACCATAAAGGTAGTTCATGATCAAGTCAAAGTTCAGTTGGAAAAAATTATCTCCAAATACAAGGATAGGGTAGATCTCAAAAGAAGAGATGTACAGTTCAAGGTGGGAATTTGGTGATGGCCTATCTAAGGAAGGAAAAGTTACCTAAAGGACAACCAACCAAGCTTCTGATGAAGAAAATAGGACCGTACAAGGTAGTGCATAAGTTTGGTCCAAATGCTTATGAAATAGAATTGCCATCTGGTCTTAGTATTTCTCCCATATTCAATGTTTCAGACTTATTTCTATTTAGACCTCCATTGAATGTTGAAGATGGATTAGATGTTGTGATTGAAGATGAAGATTGGGTCAGAGATCTACCTCCAGGTAAGCCTTTACAGTTGGAATGCATCTTAGATTCCAAAGTTGTCAAAAAGATAAGGAAGGGTGTGTACAAGGAGTACTTGGTCAAGTGGTAGGATCTTCCCAATTCAGAAGCTACATGGATGAGTGAGGTGGACATTTTGAAGCATGAGAAGGCACTCCAATAGTTGGCAACTCAAGGGACTTGAGTTTTTCTTGCAGGGGGAGTATGGTGCAGGAACACCTTCTCTATGGTGTAGGAGTCATGTTTTGTTCATGTTTTCAATAAGGCTTTTTAAGCCACATCATGTTTGTAATAAGTTTTTTTTGTCAATTTGGTCACTAGACCTATGTAGACCATGTTTGGTCAAGTTTGATGTAATCACACAATGAAAACATGTAGTTTTCTTGTGATAGGAGAGACCCAATGGCTAACTATCTTTCAAATCAGTTTGCACAGTTGGGAGGAATGTTAACTAATGTTTCAAGCCTTCTATAGGCAAAGAAGTAGGATGTAATGATAGAGAAGATAATGAATGAATGAAGATCTAGATTTTTGTGTGTGTTGAAACACTATGTTTTTCTGAGTATTTTTCTATAATAGTCACTCTATACCAATAGTTGATCATCTGAAACTAATTGGAAATGTTCATGTAGTGAAGTAGCTTTCATTTAAGAGTAGTCTGGTGTCTTGAAGTGCTATAGTTTGTAAGATCTTACTCCTATTTGTAAAGACTGGTCTGAAAACCTAGAAACTAGGGTTTGGTGAACAAATGGATGGTTATTCCTCTGTCCACTGAAAGCAAGATTCTCATTTTTAGTGTGATGGAGGAATACAGTGTACATTTTGTGTTTTCTGTTGTTTTGGGTCAACACCAAGGGATCCATGGAGTTTGGGCATGAGTTGACTAGGCATCTCTGTGTGACTAGTCGTTGAAACAATAGGAAAAGTGTTGTTGTGGAGTGGCCAAATTGACAGGGTGATCAAGTGTTTGCAAAGGATTGTAGACACCTTCCATTCTGTCAAGTTTCTATTTTTGTACATTTGTTTAGTGTCTGTGTAGTTGCAGAGTAACAGAAGTCACCATCAGCATAATACAGCCCTCAGGGAAGTTTTGGGAAGTTACACCAATCAATGGTGTTGGACCGATAGAAGATGCATCAGTGGAGAGCAGCTTAAGTCTCACTGAAGATCATATCTATCAGCATATCGGGAGAACCAATAAGGAGGTCACCGACATTTGGAGTCTCACCGATGATGTGTTGTATCGGCGTATTGGTAGACTTTAGTCAGAGTTCACCGATGAAGGAAGTCTCGTCGAAGAGTCGGGGGATGGTCAATGTGATGTCAAGTGTATTGGCATATCAGTAAATGTTCCTAAGTGGTCACTGATGATCGAAGTCTTGCCGACAAGGTCACGACTAACTACCATGGTTAAGGTAAGTGGGAGCGTAACCGCCATCGGGGTCTCGATAGGAGGTTTGAAGATGCTGCCGATAGAGGAAGTCTCTCTGAAGATAAAGTGGAGTTGACTGTCGGGGAGAGTTGAGAGATCGGTTAGAGAAATAGGAAGGTGGCCGACGGGGTTTGATTAGCCGATGAGAATAGATCGCTAAGACATAAGACAGTCTCACACTGATACAATTTGTGATAAGTTGTTCGCTTCCTCTGTGTGCTCTTCATCAGGACCACACCAGATGCTATGTTATATTTTTTTAAAAATAAGAGAACTTTGTGTGCTCTCTCTATTTGACCCTCTTAGTCTCCACCATTTTTTAAAAAATAGTAGTTGACAAAATAGATTCCAACCAGTACTAATCTTTTATTGTCACATCTTTTAATTTTGAGAGTGACTATCTTCAATTTCTTGTCCAAGATCAATTTTTACTAATTTTAAGAAAAAAGTGGCTACTTTTGACCCCATTTTGGTCCCTCATTTCCATGCACATACCCAATAAGGCCATCTATCTTAAATGTTTGTGTTCAAATGTGGGGTTGACTCTAGGATCTATTATGGTTTCATGTGATAGTCAAAGTACCATATGTGTAGCATAAAACTAGACCATTGATGTGAGAATGGAAAATATTGATGTCCAATACCATTTTATTTGTGACATAGTGGAGGATGGGAGGGTGATGCTAGAGAATGTTGACACTTTGTAGAATGTTGCAAATACATTGATGAAGCCAATGAGCATAGAAAAGTTTAGGTGGTACTATGAGTCTATTGGCCCCTAGCAATAAGTTGATAATATTGGTACTCCTTTTATTACAAAGTATTTGAGATGTGGGAGAGTGTTAGGAAAGGTGTCTCAACCTTGATCCTAATTTTAAGAATATAAAAATATAGTTTTTAGACTATGAAACATAAAAACTTATTTTTGGGCTAGATAGAGTTTGTTTTTGGCCAAAATAAATATTTGAATTCTTTTGAATGATTTCTAGTTATGTCTAGTATGTAGATCTCTTTGAGCTTTACAATTCTAAAAATACTGCAAATAACTTCCTAGATTAAAAGTTATGGCCTCTAGAAGTTGGGCCTCTTGCATTGGAAATGTATAAACAACTATGACACATAAAAATGTTGTAAGAGGGAGTTACACTTGTTGACCAACTTATGACATATGTTATCACACATCATAAGGCATCTTTGAATGGAGATAATAAAATAAAAATGGAGCACCAAAGGTTGTGAGTGGATTATGATGAGTTTATAATAGGTGGATGGAATATGTTATTTTTAGCCTGTGGATTGATTTTGAGATTTACATGTTGGATTTTTAACAAGGGATTTGGGTGCCACATTTTGGGCATTTTTAGATTATGGTTTTCTAATTATGATTTGAAGGTTTCATGAATTGTGTCTTCCATTTATTGGGTGATTGAGATGGCAGTTTTCATAGTGAGTTTTATATGCTGCCAAAATTACTCTAGATTTTTGGTTGATGATACTCCTATAAAATCTTAGATTCAACAAGTGTACTATAACAGGCATGCTTATCAAAGGCAAAAAATAGAAGAGACAAAGCAAAGTATTGACCCCTAAAAATATTGCCATTTTCCTGAAGGAGGGAAAAGAGATTTTTAATCACCAAGGTGGGTTTGATCATGAGAAGTTGTCAAAGCCTTGGGATGAGGTATGTTTTATGTTTATGAAATATTTCACTCTCAAAGGTCACTTCAAAAGGTTCTACCATTGCCACCTTGTTTTTCTTAATCATTTCCAACATAATCTATTGATTAATTTTCCATTTTATCTCCTTTCCTCCCTATAAGCCTCTGTGAATAATGTTAGGGAGATGCATGCCCAAAATCCTGAGAAACACTTAATCCCTTTACATCAACGGCTAATCTTTCAGCTCTATAAATTCTATCTTGCACTTTGCCCTGCTATTAGCTCCCCGTCGTCTACTAAAAGTAACCCCAAGCATGGTATTATGATATAGAAAGTCACTCTTGAAAGACTTTTGGAGAATATGTTTTATCCCCAGACTTATATGACTAATAAAAAAACCTAGCATTAAGTAGAGCCTATTTAAAATGCCTAATTTTGCTGAAGGCCCCTAGTCAGGAAGTTGTTGATAGTTTGGTTGCCCTCAAAGATAGTTCTAGGAAGGGTTTCTCCTTAGCCTTCTTATAAGAGGAAGTTAAAAGATACTATTAGCTCTAAAGACAAAAAGAAGAAAGGGGTTGCCTTGTATAAGGAGGAGAAATGTAGGTTTATAGATGTCGAGAAGCTACTTAATAAAGAGGATGATAAAATGGAGAAGGGGCATGATGAAGCTAAGTCTGTAGAGGATGAAAGGGATAGTGATATTCTTATGAAAGAGGAGGTTGTTAGTCCTCATGGGAAAAAGACTCAAAAACCAACTGCCAGAAGGTCCACAAGATTAGCTAGGAAACCCACTTCTAGTCTCAAGGAGATGGTGGTTTCTAGTTACTCTGACTAGAAGGATGATGTTGAGGAAAGCCAAGGGGATGATGAGAAAATGGAGGTGACTGATTCTCCTTATGATGAAGGACCTCCTGATGATGATGGGACTAGTTTGTTTCAAGATCCTTTCTTGCTTCACATCCAAGATCATGCACCACTCAACCACCACTTTGGCTATCTTATAGGACCTAGAAATGAAAAACACAGGGCTGGGAAAGACAATATTAAAAACAATGAGGATATGTATACCTTCCTCACAGAGGACTCAGAACAATTATTCAACTAGGCCTTTTGGTTGGATTTTATTTTGTTGTTTTTTTTATCTATGTTGTGTGTCATGTCTGGTTCAGTCCCATGTTTGTTCACTATTAGTGCTTTGTTTCTAGCTGTGTGAGCCTATTTTGTGCGCCATCTAGGTTGTTTTATAATAGGGATCATCACCCTTTGTTTTTTTCTTATCTTTATCAAAAACAAGTATATTGTAACCTTTGATTAATGAATAATACAATAAGTTTCTTTGGAGTGTGGGATTTTTTCTCCTAAAAGGGTTTTCCCCACATAAGCCACTATGTTATGGTATATTACTTTCATGTTTATTTTATTGTGACTATGTGATTAATTTAGTTTTTACACATATCTCCTCTCATAGATTAGTGTAGGAAGCATATTTTGCACCTATACTTCCTTCCAATTGACAGACATGAAAAGGACATATGATGTATAACATGTTTACAATGAATATATGATAATTTAAGAGAGAGTTAATTATATATTATGTATAGTGTATATATGGTTGTGTATTTTCTATTATTTGTTACTATAATCTACTTCATATCTTTTATTTTCCTTATACACCACAATAGGGTAATTACTATAGGACATAGTTAAATTTGGAACACTAGGCTACATTTTCTTGTCAACGGTCATAATCAAATTAGGTATTTGAAAAATAAACCAAAAATTGTTAGTTGATATTCAACAAAAATTCTACTTATGAGATTGACATCTTTGTCTTTAGAACCACATGAAGAGTAGGAATCTCATCAAAGTCAATTGATCTATCCTCATCTTTCAGATATCAATGAGATATTAAAGTTAAAAATAATTGGTCTTGTTTGAAAGATGAGGATAGATGACACCTGACCTTAATGGTTAGCTACAGAATAGAGGAAATACAAGATTAATTTTAGATATTAAAGTTAAAAATAATTTCCAATATCAATAAGATATTTGTACCTCTTATATTTTGTAAAACATCAAATATCAATGGTTTGAACATATTCAATGTAAAATATAATCTACGTACATATATTGAACACACTTTGGAATATCTAGGAGGATCATCTTCAATATCTATCATTTATCTCTTTCCCTACATATAAGTTTAAAGGGATGGATAAATATTATCCATATTCATATTCTATGACAAAGCACAAGCTATATTTAACTAATTATTTATATTTGTAAGAAGACATTAATTCATGAAAAGAAAAAAACTTAATATAAATACATAACATTCATGTGACATCCTCCAATATTTGATTAAGGTAAGAGAGAATATCATTCTCATCATCCATCTTCTTTAGTTTGTAAATAATACCCCTAAAAAGAAAAGATACATGTATCAAAATCAAAACCCTTAAAATGTATGTAAACTAGTTAAAAATTTATCTTCTTGCAACATAAGTTCCAAGCTCAACAATAATGCCAATGTTCATTGTAGAAGTTGCTAGTAGGGAATAAAAGATTATTTATACAACCATGCTAATAGTTCCCCTAATCTATAAATAGGAGTAGGGAAAATACAAGTTTCATTACATGTTCAAACATATATAGTAAGAATGTGAAATGGCAATCAGGTTAGAGAGGATTGCACAATGTTATGGTGTGATTCTATAAATAATGCAACTCCTTTATGACATACTAGGTAGCTTTAAGATCTACATAATTTTAGTCCTAGATATACAAATAAGTTCAATTAATGGTGAACCGAAAAATTATTGTCAACAAAAACTTAGTCTAATAGAGTTTTGACATGTCATTTTCCACCTAATGTGGTCAAATAAGACTAACTCCTTGTTGGATACAAATAGGGGAAGGTTCAAATCTCATTAATTTGTTTTCTATGGTGTCTAATTTGTGGATAGTTTCCTTCTTGACAGTCATGAGAATAAACAAGTGCACGATATTGGATGAAAAGGTAGGGTAAAACTCAAATCTCATTAATTTGTTTTATATGACATTAAATTTGTTGATGGTTCCCTTCTTGGCATAGTGCGTCAAATTTGTAAGTTATGTTAGTCAAATGACTTTTAATACAAGATTTTTTTTTCTCAATCAAGGTATTGCATAATTATTCTAGTCTAAATACATTTGTAGGTGAACCATTGGAAGGATTAATTTTATCTCTATAATATCACAATATTGGATGAAAAGGTAGGGAAGGTGTCTTTTTTTTCTTATATTACAAAGTTGTATAGAAAAGGATTTAATTGGGAGTATGTTGAGTAGTGGTAGCTTCATTTATGAATCTTGAAATAAGACACCTAGTGAACATTAGTTTAAAATTAGCACCTCACATTTCACTAACATTTGGGTTCATAATTCCATCACAAATCTAATTTGAAATGTAGACTTTCAAACCATTTTCCAAAACACTAACTCTACAATTTCTAGATTTGTTTTATCCTAACCATCATAACAATAATTTATCACATTGATAGAGCTCAATGTAGAAATTTATACAAACTATAGAATAAGGGCAAGAAAAGAACAATTTACGAACCTTTTTTCTTAACAAACATGAGAAAACCAAAAAAACTACAATACATTTCAAACAACTCACTCATTCGGTCTTTGCTTCCAAACCTTTGTGACAACATGCTGGTGGAAAACCCCCGCCATAAGAGGGTTGCTCGTTTTCCACTGTCACATACATCTCTGTGACACATGTTCCATTCTTTACAAACTTTGAAATGCGTTGAATTTTATGGTTTTATGTTTGGGTGTTAAAGAGCCCCGGTTATGTTATGAAGGTACAGTTTTGTTTTAACTGGGGCAGGAGTAGACTTGCGTTAATATCGTTCCAAACCTTTGTATAGATGACAATGTTAGAGTTATTCTTAAATGGACGATATTTAAATAGAGTGCAATGTTAGTAGGAGACAGTCATAAATTGGAGAGCAAATTTGATTGACTTTTTTTGAAAAAAATTGTAACCTCATTTTCCATGTGGGCAATAAAACAAAACATGCAGCCCACGAGATCCTGCAACCAAATAATGTGCAAAAACTCAAGGGGCATTCTGAGTCCAGTCTCGCTCATTTAATCGCAATACTTTTGTTCTAGCTTTGGGCAGAAGTTGGAATGGAATAAAAAATCAGCTTCAAATTGGAAGATTTGAGAGATCTGCGTGGGAACGGGAGCAATAGTCATTTCTGTCATTTCCATGTTTCCTGAATCTCCCACACAAACCAAATATTCCTTCCATTTCTCGGACCTTGAGCGCAGATTTCGCGGTTCCGTTTTACATTTGTTGTTACCATTTAGTTGTATGAAAATAATTGGCGAAGGCGAAACCTTCGCTTTCTCTGATAGCTGTGATTCGTGAATACCAAGCGTAGAAAATAAAAAGGCAATAGAAGATCCATCCTTTTTATGTGGTCAAGATATAGATATACAATTTGGACAAGATGCATTCACCACACAAGAAAACGTCTAGTCATGGATATACAATTTTGAAACACGCATTCCCCACACAAGAAAACGTCTAGTCATGGATATAGAATTTTGAAACATGCATTCCTCACGTGCACGAAAACGTCTAGTCACTGTCCAGCATACTAGTGCATAGTCAAGGCATGGAATTTGATAGTCAACATGAAAATTTTAGGAGGGTATAGTCATTTAAGTGTCTTTTGGAAAGGGCCCATACTTTTTTACAAAGAGATAAAAGGATGAAGTTTATTGAAACAACAAAGAGCAACTGATAGGAAATGAGTCTCAACCTTGCAATTATAGAAAGTGCGATTTTTCGGTTATGAAAAACACAAACTCATTTTTTAGGTTATAGAGTTGGTTTTTGACCAAAATAAAATTTCTAGGTCATCCTCACTGCCATTGGTGGTGTCCAGTCTGTAGATTTCTTCGAGTTGTTTAGTTTAAAAAGAAAAATGAGCCCAATCGGCCCACCGAATTAAAAGTTATGGCTTCTGGTATTAGAAAATATAAAAACGCGTTGGATACATAAAAGAGTTATAAGGGGGAGTGACACGTGTTGATGTGTGTTTTGACACATCATAAGACAT
This sequence comes from Cunninghamia lanceolata, assembly GCA_027924645.1. NCBI lineage: Eukaryota > Viridiplantae > Streptophyta > Pinopsida > Cupressales > Cupressaceae > Cunninghamia > Cunninghamia lanceolata. The sequence continues at coordinate 12,872,191 of BSBN01000068.1, read as the reverse complement.
CTTTGATTAGAGATAATGAAACTCTAAGAATTTAGACACCACTTTTGAGTGGTTTTAGCTCATGGTTTTGTAATTACTGTTTGATGGTTCCATGTGTTGTATCTCCTATACATATTAGATGCTTGAGATGAAGGTTGTGTGTGAGAGTCTTATAGATATTGAGTTGCCTCTAGATCTCTAATTGGTGATACCCTTGTGAAAGCTTGCTCTGCAAGTATATTGCAATCTTGTTGAGATTTATGAATAATATATTGAGCTACATTCAGAGTTTGGGGTTTTCTGCTGCAAGGGTTTTCCTCGCATAAATCACTATGTTGTTGTATGATTGCTATTTATGTTTATTTTTGTATAATTTACGTAACTGTCGTAAAAATCTGAAAAGTTTTGTATAACCCTTCTCTCAAGATTAGTGTAGGAAGTTGTTCTGCTACCCTAGCTTCCTTACAACAACAACAACATAGGACTATCATCACTATGGTTGCAATAGATTAACAGACAAATAATATAAACATGCAGCCAGTCCAATAGAGAACAATTGAATCAACGTGGTTTGAAACTAAAATGCTCCAAGGAGCATTGAATAGTCTTGGTCATCTTACCCTTGGTGTTAAAATCCTTTTGAGTTGAACTCCCTTTTGAACCAGAAGGATCTAAAGGGTCAAATGAAGTCATTTCCTTTGACACCAATTCCCCTCTATCATCAAGAGGGGAGGTAATCTTTCAACTCAGTCGTAGAGGTCACCTACACATCCCTATGTGTCTCCTCAAAATCCTTCCTCCTACTTCCTTCCTTGGGCACATCCTCAAAAAGGGACTTGCAAGCATCATTAGCTCCATTTGACAAGGAGCCTTCCATCTCACCATTGAGAGGATAGGAAGACAAAGATTGCTCCTTTTTCCTCCAAAAAAGATACTTTCTCTTGTTTCCTAGGTAATCCATCTCCGAATGACCCACTTTGAGGTAACAATGGTAAATAACCATGGACTTCTCAAAGACCATCTATTGCATCCATTCACCCAATTTAGAAGACAAGGTAATCTCATAAGGGAGCACCTTATTAACATCCACATAGATGCAAAATCTTGTAAACAACAATCATTTCCTAAATTTAGTAATTGTATCCAATGCAATGATTTGCCCAAAAGAGTTGCCTATAAATGCCCATTAAGATCTCCACATCCCAATATTCCAAAGGTAGCTCAAGAATCCTAACCTAAACCAAAAACTTGTTGATGCATTCTTTTTTGGGGTCAAAGCCAAGTGACTAATTTTTGAGGGATAAATCATTCCTACCAAGAAACCAAGGGTCATCCAAGAGAGTTCTTGTATAGTCTCCAAGGATCATGAAGGAAATTCTAAAAAGCCCTTTAGGAAAGCAACGATCTCAAACTATTCCTTCAATTTTCATTTACATAGCGCCCACTTTCTAAACATGTCAATCTTAGAAGGAACTCCACAAAATCTCCCAACTAGCAAGTTTCTAAGCCTAGAAACACACCTATCAATGATAGAATTTGGAACTATAAGCACTAAAATGTTGCACAAGCCAACACGGTAGTTTGATGATGATGTGATAGTCTAGCTCATGACGCTTGAAGGTGTGAATCATACTTAGCAATTTCATGCTTGTTGATTCACCCACCAACCTCTTTAGCCCCTTCACTATCTTTTTCAACATTCAAACTAAGTTCTAGGACTTTATGCTTTCTAGACACTCCTTCATAGATCCTTAGTAGGAGGGTCACCGAAGAGACCTTAGGGATACTTGAGAAACATATCTTCAAGCTATAGAGTCCCCCATGCAACCACCCTAGCAAAAAGAGAGACCTGTGTCTCAAAAGGGGTGACCCTATCATCTTTGGATGTGCATAAAGTCTATCAGTTCCTACCTTTTACCTTGATTTTTAGCTCATGTTTGAGTCTTTTTCAAATATATATAATTTATGTGCTTCTCCCTTTGTTTCCAATTCAATATTTTATTAACTCCCACTCTCTTCTAGACACTTTCCAATGTGATCTTTTGTTCACTATCAATCTCCTCTAAAAATTTTCCCAAATGGCTTCAGTCTTCTTCAATTTTCTTCTAATATTTTCAACCATTCTTAGTAAGTTTCCCAATAATTTTTTTGTTATCTCACCCTTTTGTGCTTATCTCTTCAAATTTTCTCTCCCATTGTGACCATTTTCTACCTATAAATATCCCCCTCTTTTCTTCTAATATTTTCAACCATTCTTAGTAAGTTTCCCAATAATTTTTTTGTTATCTCACCCTTTTGTGCTTATCTCTTCAAATTTTATCTCCCATTGTGACCATTTTCTACCTATAAATATCCCCCTCCTTTCTTGTCTCAGAGAGGCTATAAATCTTTCTTAAATGCTTGCATTCTTCCTAGAGGCTAAACTTATTTTCTTGCTTCACTTCTAGGCCTTTGTTCCCAACAAAAGGTGGTTAAATTCCCTTGTATTCTTCTTAGAATTAGTTTCCTCTTGAGAGTCAAGCCTATGTAAAGTATCCCCATAACATTTGTATGCTCTTCATAGGAGCCCATGAGCCTTTTGCTTTAAGTTTTTCCCAAAGATTCTAAGATTCTTTTCCCACTGCAAAATTCCCTCAAACCCTATGCTTTCCTATCATCAAGAAAAGAACCCACAAATTCCCTTCCTTTGGTGCAATCTATTATGGGCACTACAATACTGCTAAAATTTTGAATGAATTTTCGGTAGAATGTGGCTAACCCATGAAAACCTCTTACCTTTGTTATGCTCGTTGGATAGGCCATTCTAGAATTGCCCTAACCTTTTCTGTATCCATTTTTGACACCATCTGTAGAGATGACAAAGCTGAGAAATACCAAACTTTCTTGCATGAATCTACACTTCTTTAAGTTTGCATAGAGTTTCTCTTTTCTTAAAGCATCTAATATGATCCTCAAGTGTTACAGGTGCTCCTCTTTGCTCTTTCTAAAAACCAAAATATTGTAGGAGTTAAGGACAACACTGAGAGGGGGGGTGAATCAGTGTTGTGTAGATTTTTGCAACTTATTAGAACTTTTAATTTACAAGACTCAGAAAGAGAAAGTCATCAATAAACTATTACACATACATATATAGGTTTGATAATAAAAATTATAAGCAGGACCACATAGAGATAAATCTCAACATAGAAGCAGATACACACATAGAAGCATATCATTAACACAAGAATTACTGGAGTGGAAAACCCTCTCGGGGTAGAAAAACCACTCAAAACTGCCTCACTGGCTTAACTGAAAAGCATGCCTCACTGGCAATACAAAATGTATCTAGGAGCACCAACTCCTTATGGAGTCCAATACCAAATAGAAGCACCCACTTCCTACATTGATATACCTCACTGGCAAACAATTAGGTCTCACTGACCTACAAGCCTCACTAGCTAAAACAAAGCCTCACTGGCAAACCAATCTCCATCATCAAAACATAAAATAAGATGTGCAATAAATGATTGTAACACAATCTGATTTGCACCATTTCATAACATTCTTTTCTAAATTTGTTCAATTACATACAACCTGATTTGCATTGCAATTGCATATTGTCTTCCTGATAATCTTGTCAATCTATGTATCTGTATTTGATATTGTCAGTTCATCATTAATCTGCACAACATCACTCACACTATTTGTATTCAATCTCTCATCATCTGTATATTTCATTTCTATCTTGCAAGACCTACCATCAATGCACCTAAAAAACAATTTTATACAAATTAAATAACCTTTCACCTGCAAAGAAAAATCTTTTCATATTCCTTGATATTCTTGCATTTTTAAATCTGACCTCTTCAATCTTCAAAACCAAAATCCCATTCATATTCCCTCTTAGAGATGAAAGAAGACCTTTCAACTTCTCTATCATAAAGAACCTGCAACAAATCCTGAACCAAACAAATCACATCTCTGCAAAAAATCAATTTCTTTTCAATTTTCATTTTGAATATTCTTTTTGTATTCTCCAATCTTTCATCTCCTTCTCAAAAATTTTGTTCATCTTCTCTGCAAAAATTTTTCAACTTCTTCTATGAAATCTTAATTTGCCTTTGAAAAAAAATTTCTTCAATATCTTCAATTCTCTTCTTAAAAAAAAATTTCAATAATAATATCCAATTTGCCTTGTAAAAAAAATCTCCTCAAAAAAATTCTAATGTCATTTCTTTAAATTAGAAAAAAATAATTTCTAATTTAAGAACCACTAATCACCAATTAAAACTCACAATTTTAGAATCCATAAAAGTGGTATAGGCCGACCACTTAGTGTTTAAGTAAAGTTTCCAAAAAGAAACTAAAGCCTTAAAAGGCTTAGGGAACGACATCCTAAATAAAAACTTTTAATACATACTATGCTCCCCTAGTAATTCGAAGCCTTTTGCCTTACCTTTTGGTGTCCATGCAATTTTAAATAAATTCATTTCAAATATGAATCGGGGCTCCAAAAAAACTCCAAGGCATTGGGCCTTTTCTACCTAAAACAAATCGATGCCACTTCATAGTTTTAAAACCACTTTGACTTGATTTTCCCGCTCAACATTCATTTAAACATATCATTTGATATGCTATGCCGCCCAAACCACATTTCAAACAAAACCTTTAATCCTTTATTGGCGCCCACATACATGAAAATAGACCGATGCTAAAGGTAAGGGAATTTGATGAGGCCGGTGGACAGCACGGGAAGTAAACCCTTTAACAAGTCATTTTTAAGTGACTGACCTGTATAACAGGTCAACAATTAATTAAATCAAAAAGTGATTTCTATGTTGACAGGCAGAGAGGGTTATAAAATAGGTCTTTAGAGGCAAAGAATGGAATATAGAACTAGAGCTTGATCCCTCTAACTCAGCTTGTAACATCATGACATAAAGTATCAAATCTTCGTGTGCTCATATACATGATGATAAACAATAAAGTTCTGATAAATTTCTACATAGGAACTTTGTCAAGCTTTCACTCAAACTTTGAATATCTATATCAATCATCAATGAACTCCCTTATCAACAAGTGTTATCATTTCTACCCTGTGAACCTTCAAAGTTGAACTTTGACACTCTATGCAACACACATCATATCACTTTCATCACCAACATTATCCACACAACATGAAAATCTGAGGAAAAATACATCTCAACTCTCAACCATATGAATTGTATCTTGACCAACCTATCAACTTCAAAAGGCCAAACTTGTGAAGACCAAGAATATAAGACCACATCTGCAAGTCTCTCATGATGTGATCATTATAAGACATCAAGGATTTCAAAGAAGAAACAAACAATACATTGTCTCTGCCACTTGAAGACATCCTGAATTAAATCTTGATCACCGGTGACAATACATATGAGCTATTATAACTCCTGTGATCACTTCTACCAAACAACATGATGAAGACTACTGAGATCAAATGACCAAGCCATGTTATCAAGATAATGAACTCCATCACCTATACACCATATGAAAGAGATATACTGACTAACACTTATCGTGTCCAAATGAACAACTCCTGAGTGATGATCCTGATAGAGTGTAAGCCCTAATGATCCAAAATAATGACATCTGCATTAGCCCCATGTGGTCAACTTTTTTGACATCAATGGCAACCAATCACCATCAAATATCATCAAAATAAACCACCACAAACTTACCAATGTAAGGACGCAGTACAATGTTTATTAGCCTCAGGAAGGTGCGGGGTGCATTAGATAACCCGAATGGCATAACCATCCACTCATATAATCCATCCCTAGTTTTGAAGGTTGTTTTCCTCATCCCCCTCTTGAATCTGGATTTGGTGATAACCACTGCATATTACACCCCAATTTTGATGGACCAATTTACTTTTAACTGCTATGTTAATTATTATTTTGATGAAAGATGATGTCATTATGATATTTAAATGTTTTTATGAAATAATACGCAATGAGATGTTTTTGCATTTGAATGAATACATGATATTTAATCTACATTATGTTATGTTGTGATTTTTAACGGCTAACTACGTGAATGTTTCTTTAAGTGACAAGATAATTTCTTGCCCTTCAGAGAGTGAGGGAGAGTATCACCCAGGAGAGGGGAATAGACTTCAGAAAATTGAGTATTGCCATCTAAGTTTTCACACACTCACATAGGTCTATTTTGAACCGTGTCAAGTCAATTGAGTTAGTTTTGTAATTGATTAAAATGGTCAACATATCACTATATAGTTTTAATTTTTGCTAAAGGAAAGGAGACCAAGAGACAACTTGACATATATATATATATATATATATATATATAGTTAGGAGTAATAAAATATATATACACATGTATATATAAGATATATATTATACATATATAAATGTTTATTGCTAGTTAAAACTTGTTTTAGATCATGCACCTCATGGGCATGATAAGCCATCACTGAAGGCTAAATATGAGACTTGAGGTGGGAGTGGAAGCACCACGTTCCCCATTTTGAGGTGGTAGTTCTAACAACACTTTGATGATTTTAAACTTACCATGCTTAAACCTGTGGAAAGAGGCATTATGGTATTGAACACACCAGGATACTGAGAGGGGGGTGAATCAATATCTAATCAAACTTCAAATCCTCTAGAGCATATTAAAACTTAAACATTACATCATTAACATAAACATGAAAGATGGACGCAATGAACATCAACACATAACACCAGATATACGTGGAAACCCCCAAATGGGGAAAATCCATGGTGAGAATTAACTCACAATATATGAAGCTTACGGCTATAAAAAATTACAACTTTATTTTAGGTCTACAACCCAAGGAAACTACTACTCCATGCTAACATTGGTTTAGGGCTACAACCCAACAAAGCTACTACTCCCTGAAGACATTGTTTTAGGGTCACTCCCAAGGAAGCTACAACTCTGCAGAATTTGTTTTAGGGCTACAACCTAAGGAAGAGATGACTCCCTAAATTGAGAATGAACTCAGAAATGATTACAGTATGATAGTCCTTCTATTGCCTATAAACTAACATTGAAGCTCACACCTTTGATGATTGTAATTCTACTTCTTCTAATGATTGGATCAATTAGGCTCACTCTTCATTTCCCTCCTATCACAAAAATGTCTTTAGGATGAATCAAGACAGCCCTTATTGCTTCATCTCTTTCTCCTTCAGTCGCACATCATAATGCATAACACGTTCATAGCCTTCACTTTACAATCATATTCTCATTTTCGCAATCATACCTCACCTAGACCAACTAGGTTTACAATATATACATGACATTACATTTATTTCATTACAAGTTAGCCAATATGAAAAGAATATTACATTTTACATGTCGGCCAAAGATCACACAACATAAAACATGCATAGGGAAAGGCTTTGTTAGGGTTAGCCGATAGAAGATATCAATTAAATGCAAATAAAGATTAAACAAAGGAATGAAAATACATAGAAATAATAATAGTGAAAGACAAGTTTTAACGTGGTTCACCCAAACTCGGGCTACATCCACCAATAGAGAGTCCAATATTATTATCTAGTAAATCAAATCGATTACAACCAGCAATCCCTGCAACTCAATACCACTGCAAATGCTACAATACAATATCAACGAAAACCCTAACCCTTAGCCACTTTTATCAAGCTTTTTGTTGGTTACAAAAATAGGGGTGATGTCCCTTGACCCCGTCTTAGAGTTGCTGCCCCCAAACCCCCGCAAGGGGCACTACCCCTTGACCTTGTAGGAATTTGGGGGGAAACTACACCGATAAAAGTGGGATAAATTTAACCTCCGAGTCTGATTAGGCTCCATCTAACAACAGGCTTATCATGAACTACATGCCACTCCAGAAGGAAACACACACCTTGCAAACCCCAACAAACACTTAGCTCAGTCCTAAACATCCTTCACAAAATCATTCTTCAAGGAATAGCATCCACACACTTCACAAATTTTGATTGGTCACCCTTAAGCAAGAATACATGAAGCTTGTAGTACAATGGTCATTTCAACTTGGTGGTACTCATGAAAGATTAACCATTGCTTGTTCTTCTTCCAGATGAGTCAGCAAGACCTATACACTCTCCAAACACTACTTGAGTTCCGCACAGCAAGAACTTTGTAGCACACACCTTCAACATTCTTCAGACATCTAGGCAGAGACATAGCCTGGCAATATCATCATTCTGGACCTTAGCCAGTTCCAGAGAGAGAAGAAGACATCTTGCAGAGAAACAAGAAACATCACAAGATCATCAGGATCTTCTTCCATCATCGAATTTACCAAATGTTTCAAGTAGCAACGAGTTGGCACACATCATTAGCATATATTTTGAGAACAATTAGGCATCCAGAACCATCAGTACCAACTTTGTTATTTGAAAACTAAACTTGCGAACCTGAAAAACATCTAAAATACATATGGATGAACTCATACATAGCTCTAAACATATCCTTAAAACTGCATGGGCAAATATTCACTTTCAGAGTAATGCAGAGCATTCCAAATAGTCTTCACTAACACATTATACTACCAGAGCATGGACCGGAACTCTGTCACTTATATCTTTCACTACGAAGAAGCAAATGATATGAAACTTTGGATTTAGCACCTTTATATCACACTAAACTTAACTTCTAAACTGCATGACCATATCTTCAAATGTAGAGGAATGCAGAGTATTTTACTACGTAGTCTTCCAAGCAACTTCTTGCAACAACAACCTTCACCAACATCTGGAGGCCAGAATTTTCTTATAGCAACTCATACTTTATTAGGATCATTAGGAAGGATCTTATAACATGTTGTAGTTCATCAACAACATCTTCTCATCCTCAACATAGCTTCCAATTCCTATCTTAATATATTGTCATTCATATATTTATTTTTCTAATTCCCATCTTAATATTTCATCATGAAATCATCTCTGTTGACCACAAATAGGATCAATATACCTTGTATTGACATTAATTAGGGCATGACATCCAACCATGAACATCAGCAACCAACCATGAATACAGGAACATCATTGAACATCAGCAACCATGAACATCAGAATCATCACTGCAACTCTGTTACTGCACTAGAATATCATCAACATGAACATTCATATAACCACAAACTAAGTGCTAACATCACTTTGAGTGTTGACATCAATGACAACACATATTTCCAACAATCTCCCACTTTTTCATTGATGGCAACACACACACACCTACTCATTCTCCCCTTTACATGAACATTTCTTTCTCTCCCTCTTTGACATGAAGGACAAAGGGAAACTTTTTCTCCCCCTTAGGGAATAAAAGATCTCCCCTAAGGTGCACATTTTATCCTTTTCAATCTCCTCCCCTTTTAACATATACTTTGTTCTTAAAACAACTCAAGGCTCCCACTACCTTCTCCCCATGTGAAGTAGCCACCATCGGTCTAGGAAAAAGGATATAGCATGAACTCCCCTGGACAAATGCACCAACCATGCATCTAGAAAGAAGAGGGAGGGGTAGATACCCCTAACTTTTTTTAGAGATACTCAAAAGTGTCCTTTGCAAAAGCCTTTGTAAAAATGTTTGCAATCTGATCCTTTGATGGAACATATTCCAACTTCACTTCTTTCTCTGTAACCTTCTCTCTAAAAAAGTGATACATGATTGATATATGCGTGGTTCTAGAGTGCATCACTAGATTCTTGGAAATATTGAGAGCACTTGTATTATCACACAAGATAATGATATCCTTTAAATTTTGCTTCATCCACAAAACTTGTGTGTAGCAGGATGCTACTGCAATATACTCTGCCTCTACAATTGATAATGATACCGAATCTTGTTTCTTGCTCTATCATGAAACCAATTTGCTTCCTAAAAAGAAAGCAATACCACTTGTACTTCTTCTATCATCAATATAACCTGCCTAATCAACATTAGTGTAAGCACTTATATCAAAGTCATTACCTCTTGGATACCACAAGCCATAATCCGAAGTTCCCTTCAAGTATCTGAATATTATTTTCACTGCCTTCTCATGTGTTTGCTTAGGATTAGCTTAATATCTAGCAACTACACATACTGCATGCACAATATTAGGTCTAGAAGTAGTCCAGTACAACAATAATCCAATCATAGATCTATAAAGAGTTCGATAAACCTCCAGAGACTCATCATTTTTTCTCAAGTGTCAACCAATAACCATAGGAGTATTTATTGGTTTGAAGTCCTCCATACCAAACTTCTTCAAATTCTCTCTAACATACTTAGCCTAAAAAATAAAGATACCATCATCTAGCTAAGCAATTTGAAGCCCAAAGAAGAAAGACATCTCACCAATCATAGACATCTCAAACTCTTTCTGCATCTCTTATGCAAAGCACTTACACATACTATCATCTCCACCAAAGACGATATCAACATATACTACAACTATTAGAATCATGTCTTCCTTTTCCTTAATGTAAAGATTACTATTTGTGGTACCTTTCTTCAAGCCTTGTTGAAGTAAGTACTTATCCAATCTAGCATACCAAGATCTGGGTACTTGTTTGAGACCATAGAAAACCTTTTTTAGTCTACACACCATGTCCAGATCTTCTGACAACTGAAACCCATCCGGTTTCTCAATGTAGACCTCTTCCTCTAGATCACCATTCAAAAATGTTGACTTGACGTCCATCTAATAAACTTTGAAGTTCTTGTGAGCAGAAAGGGTGAGAAACATACTAATTGCATCCATCCTAGCTACCAGAGCATAAGTCTCTTCAAAATCAATGCCTTGAACTTGTGAGTATCCCTTGCACACCAATCTTTCTTTGTTCCTCACAACTTTACCATCTTCATTCAGTTTGTTCTGGAACACCCACTTTGTTTCTATAACATTCTTATTGGTTGGTTTGGGAACCAATTCCCGTGTCTAATTCTTCTCTATCTGATTCAATTCTTCTTCCATTACCTTTATCCATCCATCATCCTTGCTAGCATCAGCAAAAGTTTTGGACTTTACCTTTGATAAGAAACACAAATTCACTTGCTCACTTATCTTTACAAACCTTCTCCTGGTCTATGCAAATTCATTCTTATCTCTAATGACCTAATCTGCTGAGTGGTTCCTCTTAACATATTTTGCTAGAGTCTTGGGTATCTACTCTAGTTGTTATTCATTCTCTTTTTTCTCTTCTTCTTCATCTTCAATGTAGGAAAAAATAAATGATCCAGAGTCCTCTAATTCTTGTGAGATCTGATACAAGTCTTCATCTACCTTTAAATTTTTGCTTTCAGTCATCTTTCCTAGTCTCTTTTTGTAGCATCTATAGGCTTTGCTTCTAGTTGAGTAACAAAGAAAGATCCCTTCATCACTTCTTGAATTAAACTTTCCTAGGTCTTCTTCATCTCTTCTGATATAGCATTTGTTGTCAAAGCTCCTAAAGTATCTGACAATGGGATGTCCTCCATACCATAGCTCAGGTCTTCCATACCATAGCTCATAAGGAGTCATAATGCTATTGACCCTCAATTGTACTCTGTTGATCAGATAGACAGCAGTGTGAAGTGCTTCCTTCTAGTACATGTCAGGCAGATCTACATCTTTCAACATTGCCCTAGCCATCTCTTGCATAGTCCTATTCTTCCTTTCCACTAGACCTGATTTTACTGAGGGGTCCTACGAGTTGACATATGTCTCCTAATACCATGATCTTTACAAAACTTTTCAAATTCATTTGAAGTAAACTCACCTCCTCTATCATACCTTAAACATTTGATCTTAACATCCATTTCATTCTCAACCATTGCTTTGAAAACCTTAAACTTATCAAAGGCATCTAATTTTTCTCTTAAGAAAGTAACCCAAGTCATTCTAGAATAATCATCAATACGTAACATGAAATACCTTTCATCTTGTTGACTCTTTACTCTTTTAGGGCCACATAGGTCAGTGTGAATCAACTCCAATGGCATTAAAGAAGAATATTCCTTGCTCTTGAAATTTGTCTTTATCTACTTTCCCATTTGATATTCCTTGCATAATGTGTTTGTAGGCTTGGTTATCTTAGGAATATCTCTCACTGGATGAATAGAGTTGTTCTTTACCATGTATTGTCAAAGTTGGTGTGTCCCATTTGCTTGTGCCATAGCCAACACTCACTGGATTGAGACAATAAGAATGTTCTTCCATTTACCTCCTTCAGATGATAGATATCTCCATATGACTTGATACCTTCTGCAACTAGTTTTCTAGACCCTACCTTCCTGATTTCACAACCTTTGCCATGAAAGGTAAGGTTAAGGTTGTATCCTTTACTGCACATCTGACTTATACTAAGAAGATTTTACTTTACCCCTTTGACATAGAGGACATCCTCAGTCCTATTCTTCCCATCAATAGTTATTGCACCCTTTCCACAGATTTGTGTTGACTCATCACCACCAAACTTAACAACTCCACCATTCCACTTCTTAAGGTTGATAAACTTCTTGTCACTAGTCATGTGGTTAGAGAAACCACTGTCAACTACCCAAGCCTTGGCTTCTTCTTTTGCATGAAAGGTAGTCCATAGCACCATTTATTTATCATTGTTTTAGTCATCTTGCAAGGTATTAGATTCTTCACGTTTTCCAATATCATCCTTTTTGTCACCAACATTCAAGGACATGAAAAGTGTTTCATCATTTGAATCATCATGATCCTCATCTTTTGAAGAACAATTGTTCTCCATGGAATACATACTTATTTTGGGCTTCTCTCTTTTTCTATTGCCTTTTGATTGTTTAAATGAACATTTAGAAGCAAAATGACCAATCTTTCCACAATTGAAACATTTGAAAGGTAACTTACCTTTGTATTTGCCTATGCCTTTCTTCAATGTCCTTACAAAGTTTGCTTCTACCTCATCAAGATCATCATCTTGATCAACTACTTCATCTTCTATCTTCTTACTTTCTTTGAATGTTGCTTCCTTCTTTGGAGCACCTTTGTCAAAATCTCTTATTTCAAAGGCTGTGAGAGAGCCAAACAATTGATCTACTTTGTAATTAACCAAGTCCTAAGTTTCCTCAATAGCAGACACCTTATGACTGTAAGATTTAGGAAAAGATCTCAAAACCTTCTTCACTATCTCACCTTCTTTCACTTATCCACCAAGACCTCTGATGCCATTAACTATTTCATCCACCTAGAGCATGCAAATGGCAATGTCTTCTTCTTCTAACATCCTCAAGGTCTCAAATTTGCTCTTGAAGATTTGCATCTTGGCTTGTTTCCCCTTACTATCTTCTTAATAAATGCTTTCAAGTTTTACCCAAACATCCTTAGCAAATTTGCAGGCCATTGTCTTCACAAGTTCTGAATCAGATAGCCCATTCATGATACCACTCTTTTCATTGGCCTTGTTCTCATACAACTTAATCTCATCTGCGTTTGTAGGATCACTAGTAGGAGCAATGTAACCCTTCTTGACTGATTGCCAAGAGCCATACCCTAGAGAAGATAGATAGTTTTCCATCCTTAGCTTCCAAAAGGAATAATTTTTTCCATCAAACATTGTACCTTGAGAGATCCATTATGAGCCATTGTGGACCTTCCTTAAGCAATTAAGCTTCTTCTAAGTAACTTGGCTCTAACACCAATTGTTGAACACACCAGGATATTGAGAGGGGGGTGAATCAGTATCCAATCAAACTTCAAATCCTCTAGAGCAAATTAAAACTTAAACATTACAACATTAACATAAACATGAAAGATGAATATAATGTACATCAATGTACATAAAACTGGATATATGTGGAAAACCCCAAAAGGGGAAAAACCATGGTGAGGATTAACTCATAATACATGAAGCTTAGTGCTATAAAAATTACAACTTTGTTTAGGGCTACAACACAAGGAAGCTACTAATCCTTGTTGACTTTGGTTTAGGGCTACAATACAAGGAAGCTACTACTCCCCAAAGGCTTTGGTTTAGGGTCACTCCTAAGGAAGATACAATTCCCTATAGGCTTTGTTTTAGGGATACAACCCAAGGAAACAACTACTCCCTAAATTGAGAATGAACTTAGAAATGATTACAGTATGACAGACCTTCTACTACCTGAAAACTAACATTGAAGCTCACACCTTTGATGATTGCAATTCTGCTTCTTCTAATGATTGGATCATTTAGGCTCACTCTTCACTTCCCTCCTATCACAAAAATGTCTTCAAGATAAATCAAGACAGCCCTTATTGCTTCTGCTCTTTCTCCTTTAGTCACACATCATAATTCATAACATGTTCATATTCTACTCTTTACAAACTCATATTCTCATTTTCACAATCATACCTCACCTAGACCAAGTAGGTTTACAATATATACAATGGCATTACATTGATTTCATTACAAGTCGGCCAATACAACAAGAATATTACATTTTACAAGTCGGCCAGAGATCACACAACATGAAACATGCATAGGAAAAGAATTATCATGAACTACACTCCACTCCAGAAGGAAATGCATACCTTGTGGATCCCAACACATGCTTAGCCTAGTCCTAAACATCCTTCATGGCATCATTCTTCAAGGAATAGCATCTACACGCTTAGCAAATTTGAATTAGATCACCCTTAAGCAAGAATACGTGAATCTTGTAGCACAACGGTCATTTCAACTTGGTGATACTCATGAAAGACTAACCATTTCTTGTTCTTCCAAACGAGTTAGTAGGACCTATACACTATCTCTAAACACTCCTTGATCTTTGCATAAGAAATTTATAGCACACACCTTCAACATTCTTCAGTCAGCTAGGCAGAGACATAGCCTATCAATATCATCATTCTGGACCTTAGCTAGTTCCAAAGAGAGCAGAAGACATCTTGCAAAGCAAAAAAAAACATCACAAGATCCTCATGATCTTCTTCCATCAGCTAATTTACCATTTCAAGCAGCAACAATGTGGTACACATCATCAACATATATTCTGAGAATAATTAGGCATTCAGAACCATTAGTACCACCTTTGTCAATTGAAAACTGTTTAGGTGGAAATTGGATTTGTTAATCTTTTGTGGCTTAGATGTTAATCCTCCTTTCACCCTAACATTGAAGGATCTAGGGTCGAGTGGTGGCACTATCATACCCTAGGTCACTTGCTAATGAGGGGAAGCTTGGATTAGGGAATTAATTATCAATCTTTCCTTCTCCTATGCTTAATTGACCATTAAAACTCTAATTATGCAAATACGACAACAAATTAATGAATTGCAAAAAGAGCTCTTGTAAACAAGAGTAAAATGCTAAATTACGAAATACCTATTTTTGGGGTTCTGAAGTGGAAGAGTTAGGGACACTAGAGTGGGAACTCAAGTCCAAGGTACCCACTTTTTCGGGGAATCTAGACCTCCTTCGGACACTGATCAACCTTGTAACTTCTATTTTTTAGAATCTATCTACGGAGGACACTAGAGTGAGCACCCTAGTCTCGAAAGTGCTCCTTTATCTATTTTTTCTTCAGATCCTGAATCCTGGATGTCTGCCACTCCTTCCTGCAACTCCACTTTTCCCAAATGCAACAGCTATAACCTGCAATCACAAGACTTGGTTCGGGGGTTGTGGTGTTTACAGGTTTGCATCAGTCAAACCCCAAGGGACGCTTAAGTCTCCAAACATCGTTGTCAGATAAAGAGGGTGTACCCTTGTGAGGTAGAGGCCAAAACCAAAGGAATCAATAAAAATACACAATGATAAGTCACCTTGTAGTGAAGCTCTCATGGAGGAAGATGCTCTTCATGCCATGAGGAGATTGATGCTCAAATATGCAAATATCAACACACAATACATACAAGTCTACTTTTGCAACACAATAGAAAGCCTTGAATCACCTTGAGAATGCCTAAAGTTCACAATGATCATCTAATTGAAATCTTGCTTACAAATGAATGCCTACATATGTTTATATATGCATCTACAAGCACTCCTGCCAAGATATTTGAAATTTAAACTTACCATGACAGCAAAGGGACCCAATAAAGGTCACTAACCGACACCCAGAAATTGAGGCTGTCCTAAAATAGGGCAAGACTAGGGCACAGGCACCCAAGTCCTCCCCCCTATTTTAGCCAGGGTATAGCTCAAGGGGTCCACCTAGGTCCTATTTGCCAAGGAACCTAAATCTCATTCCATCGGGGTGTTAAAATATGAACTAAAATGTCCTAAATGCATGCCAAAGACCCAAGAGCTAAAACTTATGAGGGAAAAGCCCCCCAGGGGACATTTTTTGACGTTACATTTAGCCCCCACTTTAATGTATGTATAAATGCAAGGCCAATACATGCATTAAAGTAATGTCACAAACACAACAAATACACCAAGCATGGAGAAGACATGCCAATCACATAGAAAATAGTAACAGGCACGCAAAACATGAAGAAGATAGTTACAGTCACACATAACATAGAGCAGATAGTTAATGCATGGAAGACACATTAATACATGGAAGAAAGAAATGATATCTTTTCTTTTCTTTTTCTCATATATATGAAATGCAAATGTAAGTACTGGAAAGTAAACAAACCTCCCAAAATCAAGGAAGCACTACTTGATAGCATTGGTCTCTACATATGGGCTAACACACATGCAATACACACAAAACCTTCTAAAATGTACAAAGCACTACTCAAGGCACTGGTCTATGCATATAGGGCAACAAACATGCCATACAAAACAAGCACGCTAAAACACACACACTTGAAGACACAGAGAAAACATGGCAGACAAGCAATGGAGTGTACCTATTTGTAGGTCCAACACCATCTCATGCACATTATAGGCACACATCAATGATTGGGCTTCACCACAACAATCGTCGAAGACATGCTTAAGGGTTGAGTTAGTCATAGAACCACTCCCTACCTCCGTAGAAGACTTTTGAAAATGATATGACAATGCAATCTGCTCCAAGAAATACACCATCCCTGCCTCCGTAGAGGGCTTAAGAAAAAGGATATGCTCGATATCCTGCCTCCACAAAGGGATTATATGATTTATTGATTGATTGATTGCAAACAAACTCAAGATGTATGATGCACTACTCAAGTGCAAGTCTATGTATCTAAGGTCAAACACATTGCTAACATCTATAACAGACATCTTACCTTATATGCCCCCACCTTAAGGTGGTTGATATCAGTTATTGATATCAAGCATGTTAAGGTAGGAGGAAAACACACAAGGGAACACTAACTTTTGCAAAGCCCATGCCCCCCAAAGGTGACATGTACTTTACAATCGCTAAATGTTCCCACAAACACATCCCTACAAGAAACATGTTAGTAGCTACAACATCATGATAAACAACAACATCAATGCATATGATTAACCACATAAAGAGCCAAGGTTATACAAAGAATTTAGAGTTTGAGGATAACCAGGGGCTATATCACGAAGTTCTCTGGATTGAGTACTGCCAAGGCTAGAATCAAAGGCAAACAAAGGTGTATGAAGCAACCATATTTTTAAGGTTTGTAAATGCAATAGAAACATCATAAAATTCACTACGCAAAAAGCACGAGTGATTCCACTAGCCAAGCATCAGATAAGATATACAACCCCATCATCATATTAGGAACTAAGTCCAATTTTTTATTGCTCTCGAAAGGGACACTAGGTTCACATCAGTATAAATGTTTGTTGCCATCCGCCCGCTAGATGGAAACACTAGAGGAAGGGAAACAATAAATAAGATAGGAGAAACAAGTGTCTTAGGGATAGTCACGTAGGAGGGTTCCGCCAAATCACCAACCACAATGCTATGTCTGTCAGACACAACACACAACAATGAAATCAGAGAGAGAGGCAATATAGAAGAATGATGATACAAATAGGTCACAACAGAGGTAGTCTCCTGGTATCCCGAACCTTACGAGAGAATCCAAGGTCATCCTAGGAGGCCTACATAACACATTATGAGGGAAGCACATTATGACAGAAATAAAAATTTATAGATACTTACTTGTAGGGCCCCTTTTGGGCTAGTTGTCATGAATCTTGATCTTTATCTTAATGGCTAAGGTGTTACCACTTCTTCTCTCTTCCATATGTTCAGGAGTGTGCGAGGGTAATTGTATAGGAAAGGTTTCTCTTAATGATGGTTGAGAGGGGATGTTGTCATTGTTTGTGTCAACTATAGGAGCATTTGAAATGTTATTTAAATGAGCATGTGGAGGCATCCGAAAGATACCCATTTCAGTCCCTATATAGGGTGTTGGAATGGCTTGTGTCAAAGGGATAGCTTGTTCTTCCACAATATGTAGGATTTCATTACTTTCTGAAGTATGTGACGGTTCATGATTTGTTTTCTGGTTTAACATGTAATTGAGAAGTTCTTGAACATCTCGTGACAAACTAAGGAAATGGTCACAAAGAGAATCTGCATTATCGAGAGCTTCATCCTAATTAGGAAGAGCAGGAAGGGATGGAAAAGTAGTGTGGATAAATGTGTCGATGATATCTTTTTCTTGTACCAATATATCCTCACCAAGTGGGGTTATTGTGGGACAAGTCTCTTTATTTGATAGATCACCCATTGCTATTTCATTCTCATAGGTCTTATAAAGGATTTGCATTATATCATTATTAAACAAAGGGAGAGTGAAAGTAAAGTTGTCACCACTACTTTCCCCATGATTGTTTTCAGCTATAAAACTTTTGATATTTTCCATGATTGAAGGAAAAACATCCACAGTATCATGAAAGTTATCAAAGTAGGCTATTGATCGAAGAATATCACATGTAGCACTATTGGTTATGCCAATGCCATAGATGTATGCAATTTGATGCAAGACTTGCAGATATTTGTCAGTGAACTTTCAAAAATTATCATAGCTGATAATGTACTCATATAAGTCTTCTAAAGATGTCTCCTTAGGAGAATCCATAAATGCAAAATATATATGAAAATGCTTAATTTCTCAATACTTTTCAATGTAAATGAATGAAACAAATGATGCTATGAGGATTTCGGTCAAGTGAAGCAAGTTATATGTCTGATATCAGTCCAAAATAGAAATATAATCACTCTTAACACACTATTGATGCAAATCCAAGATAATGCCAAGTCAAAATATAGTGAAAATATGTCAAAATAGGTACTTTTTTCACCAAACTTCAATGCAAAAGAGCATAACAAAGGGTGTTGTGAGGAAAATGATGATGGATATAAAATAATATAAAAAATAATAGAAACTTGGTTCCAAAATACCCAACATGATTTTAGCGCCACTTAAGGTAAAACCTTAGTGAAAATATAGCAAAATATGTCAATTTTCACAAGTTTTTCAACTCCAAGACCTAACAAAAGGGGTGTTGTAATGAATTTTAGGAGGGAAAGAAAATAATATCAATAATATCAGTCACCTCAGTCCATAAAACTTATCACAACACACTTGGAGTGCAAACTAGGTCAAACCCTAGGGCAAAAATTGTCAAATGTGTAGTTTTTTGCCAATTTTCACTACAAGAGCCCGTTAAAAGGGTGTTGTTGATATTTTTATGAGGGGCATAAAATTATTACCTTGATAACAGAAAATTAATGCAAAAATATCTTTCACAAAACACCTATGATACAACTTTATGAAGTCAATAAGGCCAAAATTAGTGAAAACCGTTGTTTTCAAAGCCCTAGGTTTGAGATTTTGGAACAAAATGCTATGCGAATGGTTTGAAGTATTATTTTTAATTTAAATTACATACTCTCAGATCTGAAAATATTTTTCAACATTAATCATGCAAAATTCCTATGCAAATTTAATGAAAATGCACCAAAATTGCTAGTTTTTGTTGAAATTTTCAATGCAAAAATGCAAATAATTTAAATTTAAATGCAAATTCACACTAAAATGCAAGACTACGGCCAAATGGAAATTTTAATGAGCCTCTAAAATTAGTAGAAAAATTTGATAAAAGATTTTTCCTACAAACTCTAGATTTTGGAATTACTAGGTTATCTAAAAATTGTCAAAATTTCCATAAAACCCTAGCAATTAAATGATAAAAATGCAATGCAAATTTCTACATTTTTGGATTTTTCTATATTTTATATCAGATCTGATGCAAAAATCATGAATTAGAAAAAAATAGAAAGAATTGACACAATTTAGTAACCCCAACAATGCAATTTTTTTTGTATTTTTCCAATTTTTTCAATTTTTTAAAAAAATTCTGAATGTAATAAATTAAATGCCTATATGAATGAATGAAATAACACCAAATTTGTAGACAAACACTTAGAAAGTTGTAACTTAAGTTCAAACACACAGGTTCACCAAAATGTTTAGGGTAAAATTGGATTTGTTAATCTTTTGTGGCTTAGATGTTAAAATCCTCCTTTCACCCTAACATTGAAGGATCTAGGGTCAAGTGGCAAACACTATCATACCCTAGGTCACTTGCTAATGAGGGGAAACTTGGATTAGAGAATTAATTATCAATTTTTCCTTCTCCTATGCTCAATTGACCATTAAAATCCTAATTATGAAAATATGACAACAAATTAATGAATTACAGAAAAAGCTCTTGCAGATAGGATGAAAATGCCAAATTACAGAATACCTATTCTTGGGGATCCGAAGTGGAACAGTCGAGAACACTAGAGCGGGTGCCTAAGTCCAAGGTACCTACTTTTTTGAGGAATCTAGACCTCCTTCGGACACTGATCAGCCCTGTAACTTCTATTTTCTGGAATCTATTTATGGAGGACACTAGAGCGAGCACCCTAGTCCCAAAAGTGCTCCTTTGTCCGTATTTTCTTCAGATCCTAAATCCTGGATGTCTACCACTCCTTCCTACAATTCCACCTTTCCCAAATGTGACACCTGTAACCTATTGTAACGCCCCGCCATGAACACCTTAGAGAACAACACATCCATGCCATACAATTTTTTTTTTTGAATAAGATAACAAAGAATGTTTAACATATCAAAACGCATCATTAAACTAATGACTTGTCCTCTAAGACATCATGGTTGCATTACTTGATAAAACAATTTACATAATCTAACACACATCATGAATTAACATCAGTAGATCCTTGTAAACCTATTGCACTAAATCAATAAACATTTACATCTACATAGCACCATATAAGTAATCATTAGGATCTAGTACATAGTTACAATTTCTCCTGACATATGAATACAACATTGCATTGTTACATTATCATCTTCTGAATACATATGAATACATACATAATGATTCATCTGATACATAGGCCAGTACATGAGCATAATAATCATCTCCATAAACAAGTACAAGATCTGATGTCTGATGCCCAGGCTATATCCTCTTCGCACATGAACATCGGTAAGGGAAAAATCAATGGATAAAAGCTCTTCCACCCAACCATGTGGAACCCTGAGATCCACCCCCCGAGCTAGGAGTTAACATGAGGTCCCAAACAATAATAGTCAGGTAGACAAAGACTAACATGAACAAAGGATGACCAAACTCCAATACAACACGTGACAAATAACATAAATAACACACACCACTTCCAGAGGCAACACATAACAAATGGGGAGAGTACAACTAGGGAATGCTAGGCTGTAGTAGGGAGGAGTGTCATCACATGGCTTGTCATGGGTTGTCCTGGTAAGCCTTCCTAGGCCCCAGCCCCCACCTTGGGTTGTCCTGGCAGCCTCTCCCGACTCTCGGCCCCCATACAACGCTCATGTGGAATCAACATACCTTTCATGAGGACAAGGTAGTTGATCTTGCCATTCCAGGCCTTCTCATCTCATCTCAAGCCTAAACGAGCACTTGAGCCATGAGTGAGGCATCCACTTATCTTGTTTAGTGTGATTAACTACCCAACCCCCCAATTCATTATTTAGGTTATCACTAAGTTAACAAACTCCCACATGGGTTGTCCTGGATGCCACTTTGGGCTCCGGCCCCCATTGAGAGCCACTCCCCTACCTGCATCTAGAAACCCTAACCATCAAGCAAGACATATAGTATTATAACAATAATTATACATGAACTTTGCAAGGTATTTACCATCTTGCAAACCAACTTAATCCCAAAGACAATTTCAGAATACATTGTCCATATCTTCCAAGTGAAGCAAATCATAAGTAAAACTCTCCTTTACAGATACCGATGTCTCCCCATTGTCCATTTCAACACAATATCTCGACAAATAAATAAATCATAACATCCATGAAGGACCTTTTACACAGCTTCATGCATTTACAACATACCATATGAAATCAAGACATAACATTCTAGGCCTCTGGAAAACTAACCTCGGCAACAAGACCTTATTATGACCAACGACCAATTTATACAAATTACATTTACAATTTATAATTAAACAAACCATTTGTCAAAGAATAACCTTTACGTCAAACCTTGAACACACAAATTATAACCTAATTTCAACACATTAATCTAATTTTATCTTAACAAAACTATTATACAAAAATCATATTAAAAAATGATGTCAGTTAAATTAAATTTCATCCACCATTAGAATATAGTCACATAGATTTTCTCTTAATCAAATTAGCTTAAATCATTCAATTCAATACAATATTCTAGGGTCAATACTAAAACTCCTTCTCAATACAATGTAGATACACCTAACTTTATACCTATATGTCGAATTCTCATTTGACAACCTTCGTAACAAAATCATTACCGAGTTACATCAACTCTTTAACCGCATCATTTATCTTTTGATCAACAATTTTATTAATACTATAGAATCCAGATCATCTAATTTTTCTTTATTTTAATCCTCTCAACTATAGACAAATCAAATGGTTTGACCAAATAAATTTCAACAGTTTAACCTAAATGTATCACTCAACTTAATTGTAATAATTGATTCACTTTTGCCTTAAAATGATAATCTAATACAACACATATATAAAACAAATTGTCTTATCATATGATTTAACCATTCCAACAATGGAATTGCAATAATAATAACATTATTATTAAGTTTGGGCATTTGACTATCATCTTTTCAGTTTGAATTAATAATAATAATAATAATAACAACCATACTATTCATACCATTAATAATAATATTACTATTATTATATTACCATGGATTATTGAACAACATATATTTTTCATCCCCTAATTAGCTCTAAAGTTAACGTTATATTTATGACAATACTAATGAAGTTTTTTGAAGTAACTGAGAGAGACATTCTATTGTCTAATTTGTTTTGTATGCCCTATCTTAAGTTTAAATAGGATACCTTTATACTATATTTTTTTTGTTTTACTGTCCACTATCAGTGGAAAATGTAGTTCCTAACTATTTCCTAAAATAAAACGCATATATGGAGTGCATAAATGGGATGCTTTCCTAATTACAACCATAGAATGTGTTGGGAATATTGATTGTGTTTTATTGCTCACAGTACCATTTTCTTCTGAAGATAAACTAGTTCTTTTATATAAATCAAAACCATTTCATTTTGTTATGATTGGCAGATTATTGGCAGTGAGGAGAGAAATTATAGTTAATACCAGTTTGCAACTTACCTGAGTGCCATATTTGTATGTCACAAAGTGACAAAAATAAAGACATCATTGCCAGTCTAATGATGAATTCATAGAGTTGAAGCGGCTGAGGGAAAAAAAAATAATGATTGAAAGTAAATAACTCAGGGTAGCATATCAAATTACAAGATTTATTATTTTAATGTGAGTTAATAGGGAAGCGCATATAGAAAACAAAGGACTTCCTTCTGCGTAGTTGTTATGAGCAAGAAATATGTGTGCATGATTGACCTACAATGGTCGTACTAGCTATCAAAGATACCCTAACACTTTTTATTGAGACACCCAATGACTCTGTGCTAGTTATATGAATATGTTTTCTATAGATCACATTTGAATATAGGATTAGGAGTATTTTAATGACGCAATTGTTTGATTTGGATCATAATATTAATATTGCACAACTTTAGTTTTCTCTAGCGTCTACATAGAAACAAGCAGGTATGGCAAGGTTTAAAAGGTTTAGAGATTGATAAAAGATAGAGAAATAAGCAAAACTAATAAGCAGGTGTAAAGCTAAGTTTACTACCTTTTCTAGCATGTTTTCCAGTCAGCGATTCAGAAAATGGAACAAGACCTATAGATAGGTGCCTCAAGGAAATGTCATCTCATGGATTCAATGATTGCAGGATATGCACTAAATGGATTTGATGATAAGGCTTTTAAATTGTTTAACAATTGCATTTGACAGGTATAATGCTAGATCTGCAAACTAGATGACAAACGCCTCAGAATAATGTAAACTCTTGGAATGCAATGGTTGCTGAATATGCACAAAATGGGATCTTGATTAATAAGGTTTTAAAATGTTTTAACAAATGCATTAGATAGGTTTAGACAGACTTAATGGCCCTACCTAAAATCTTGGCGCTTGTAGCCACACAGATCTGGTAATAAACTTCAAACTTATTTGCACCCTTATTGCACGATGCCTACATGCCTATGTAAGAGTAAACTCCATTTAATGAAAGTGTGTCATTTGCATTCAGTTCGGTATGGTTGCAGCACGAGTTAGCATGATCATCCAATGCAGTAAGCTTCATTCCAGGGTAATATTAACATGCAATCTTGTGAGCCGAATTGATATATACTTTCAATCTATCCCTTGCAGTAGGGCTAACTTTCGTATTCTTTTCTACTAGATATATGTGACTTACTAAATAGGCATATGCATAAAGATTTTGGATGATAAAGGAAAAATAGTGTTTAATCAAAAGAAAAGAGCTATCATGCAAGGCAATTGGTAGGATTTAAAGAACTTAGGAACAAACAATCAAAACATTATTCTACCAAAAATAAATTCAGATAAGATGGAACCTGGCTTCTCTGCTCTGAAAGATTCGATACCTGGATCACTCCTGTAGCTGCAACCCAGGCCTCCAATCTCCCTCCTCAACTCTCCTTCCTCCAAAATGAATAATCCCCAAAATTTTCCACCTTCCCCAATTAATCCTCCTCCTCTCAGAACCATTAATAGTCCATTATTCCACAATGAGGGTAGTTTTAATTAATTAAATCAAACTATTGCAACTACCCATCTATCAACTC
The DNA here is from genome assembly GCA_027924645.1 of Cunninghamia lanceolata. Taxonomy (NCBI): domain Eukaryota; kingdom Viridiplantae; phylum Streptophyta; class Pinopsida; order Cupressales; family Cupressaceae; genus Cunninghamia; species Cunninghamia lanceolata. The sequence goes on along the minus strand of BSBN01000068.1, from coordinate 12,847,091 downwards.
AAAATAAATAATTTTATTTTATTTATTTAAATCTTACAATATAATTTATCAATAATTTATTTGTTTAGATGCTCAAAGCAATTAATACTATATTCAATAATACAAGGCTTCTTACAACTATTAATTTATAATTTCACTTTTCATACTATAATTTATTTACCACAACTATCAACAATTAATGACATTAATTAATATGTTTAATTATCAACCTTATATTTTTCCGTAAAATAATTCTATTTAATGCACAATTCTTCCATACACACAAAGACACCTTTCTGACCTAGTTAGACATTAGGGTGTAACGTTACCTGCTTGCAAGTTACGATCAGATGACAGACAATGACCACAGGGTAAATTGATGACTAGACAACAATGACAAGGAACCCCACATTAACTCAAATCTAGTCATCAGTTTACCATTGGCAACGACATGCTCAGACCTGGTAAATCAGGTGGAGTCGGTGCCTAGTACCTGCATCCTGCAGCAACCGTACGATTAAACATAACAAGATATATATCCACATGTAGTCATATAGTGAATGGAAATCAGTGGGGTAGGGTACTCAAAAGTGAGTAGTACGACACTATTCCATTCACGTTCCTATATAAATAAATCACTACTTTGAACAAGATTTCTAGTTACTTATCAAAAACAATCAATTATCTCACCATCAAATATAGCAATTACATCAAAACATCTGAAACATCTAGTTTATTTATCAGTTGTAAAGCATAAAATGATAGAATCCAACATCAACAATTGCTATCATAACGATTAGTTCCATAATGAATTAACAAAACAACAAGGGATCCATCATCAAATAATCTAAGATACTGTCATAAAGTTGAATCCTACTAAGCAACCATCAATCTGACAGGTGACAAGGTGAGGGGTACTACACCTGTAATCACAAGACTTGGTTTGGGGGTTGTGTCATTTAGAGGTTTGCCTCAGTCAAACCTCGGAGGACACTTAAGTCTCTGAACACCATTGTCAGATAAAGAGGGCATGCCCTTGTGAGGTAGAGGCCAAAAGCAAAGGAATCAATGAAAAAAACACAATGATAAGTCACCTTGTAGTGAAGCTCTCATGGAGGGAGATCCTCTTCATGCCATGAGGAGATTCATACTCAAATCTACAAATATCAACACATAAAACATAGAATTTTGCTCTTGCAACACAATAGAAAGCCTTGAATCACCTTGAGAATGCCTAAAGTTCACAATGATCATCTAATTGAAATCTTGTTTACAAATGAATGCCTACATATGTTTATATATGCATCTACAAGCACTCCCGCCAAGATATTTGAAATTCAAACTTACCATGTTGGCAAAGGGACCTAATAACGGTCACTAACCGACACCCAGAAATTGAGGCTGCCCTAAAATAGAGCAGGACTAGGGCGTGGGTGCCCAAGTCCTCCCCTCTATTTTAGGCAGGATACAGCTCAAGGGGTCCACCTAGGTCCTATTTGCCAAGGAACCTAAGTCTCATTCCATCGGGGTGTTAAAATATGAAAATAAATGTCCTAAATGCATGCCAAACACCCGGGAACTAAACCTTATGAGGGAAAAGCCCCCAAGGGGACATTTTCTGACGTTACAAAAACTAAACTTGCATACCTCAAAAACATATAAAATTCATATGGATGAATTCATACATAGCTCTAAACATATCCTCAAAACTACATGGGCAAATCTTCACTTACAGAGGAATGTGGAACATTCCAAACAGTCTTCACCAACACATTATATTGCCAATGCATGGACCAGAACTTTGTCACTTATATCTTTCACTACAAAGGAGCAAATGATCTAAAAATTTAGATTTAGCACCTTTACATCACACTAAACTTAACTTCTGAATGGCATGACCATATCTTCAAATGCGGAGGAATGCAAAGCATTTTACCAGATAGTCTTCCAGGCAGCTTCCTGCAAAAACAACCTTCACCAACATCCAGAGGCCAGAACTTTCTTATAGCAACTCATACATTGTTATGATCATTAGGAAGGATCATATAAAATGATGTAGATCAACAACAACATCTTCTCATCCTTAGCATAGCTTCTAAATCCCATATTAATATATCATCATTCATCTTTATGCTTGTAATTTCCATCTTAATATTTCATCATGAAATCATCTCTATTGACTACAAACAAGCTCAATATATCTTGTCTTGACATTAATTAGGGCATGACACCCAACCATGAACATCAGCAACCAATCATGAATATCAAGAACATCACTGAACATTAGCAACCATGAACATCAACATCATCATTGCATCTCTATTACTGCACTGGCATATCATCAACATGAACATTCATATCAACTACAAACTAAGTGCTAACATCACTCTGAGTGTTGACATCAATGACAACACATATTTCCAACATATGGATGGTATCCAAGCCTTAATTGGTCTCGATATGCACGTGTTATGGGTTGTGGCTCGTTTCTAGTATAAAATCCATGAAATGGCAATACAAAAGGGTTCTCTTGTTTTGATATTATTGCCTTCTAACTGTATGTGGGACATCCAAAGATAAAGATTGTTATTTCTCTACAAGTTTGGAGATATATTATCTCATGAAATTAAAAACCAAGGCATGGATATTGTGTTAAGAATTGCATGGTTTCTAATAGCAACTTATAAGGAAACAATAATCACTAGTTAAGTCTTAGAAAGACTATGAAAAGATTTGAAGACTGGAAACCCTAAGATACAATGTAGTAACAACGCGATTTACAAGAAATTTTACTTATTGTGTGTGTGTGTGTGTGTGTGTGTGTGTGTGTGTGTGTGTGTGTGTGTGTGTGTGTGTGTGTGTGTGTTAAACTCATGTTCAAATAGTTAGTTTAGTCATATTTTATTCCTCAGTATAGAGGCTTAGTTTCTTTGATTCATTTCACACCTATATAAAGTTAGTGATGCATAGATATGTCACCTGTAGCAAATGGTGTCTGTGGACCGAAAGGCCATGATAACTTTGCATGCACTAAGCAAGAGTTTATCTGTATAATGAATATAGTGATAAAATATTGTGTATCATGTTTAGTTAATCTATTCTTATCCTCTTTATTGAGAAACGATTTTTAGACCAAACTATGATGACAATACAAGAGTTGAATGAAAAATAAAATTATAAATAAATGTTGACTCATGTTCTCAGCTGACTATCTATTCTTATTCTTAAAAGTATTATTCAAACAATTTGAAAGGGATATTCTCATGGGTATCTAAAAGATATGGTGTATTGTTAAAACTTAGTGATGGACATCTTTCTTTTATGTAGACATCCAAAATTGGACAATATAGTAAACCAAAATGATGACGACTAGGCATTACAAAAAATGGATATTTCTTTTTATGAGAACTCAAATGAGGTTATACTTGTAGATTAACCAAAACTAATATGGTGTTCTTCGTGAATAGAACTATATGTTTTATATGAAAAACTAAAAACTTATTATGATGAAGTAAAGTTTTATTTAAAAAGATACTATAGTATTGTGGAACTTATTGGGCATATTGCCAATATAATATTATTGAGACCATGAAGGTTGAGTTGATGACATTTTGTCATCATGAATAATTAAAGTGATTATAATAGAAGAGTAGTTACTCTTGTGGTTAATAGAAAGGACTTGAACAAGTGGTAGTAGCCAAGACCCAAGAGGTTACTAGAATGTACATGGGTGTCCAAAGTTAGAGATGCTAACCAAATTATAACATCATTATGAAGAGTCAAACCTTTTGGTCAAACAAAAGTTTAAGTTAACCATAGGTCATTGAAGGTTTCCAAGTCGAGTTAGAAGTGGGTGAACATACGACTCCACTTTTAAGTGGTTGATATTATTCATAAACTTTGGCCAAAGTAAGTACAAAAGTCTCTTCTTGCACTTGTCGATTCACTATGCTCTAGATTGCATAACCATCAAGTAGTGTCATACTTAGCTAGAAGGAGTCTATAGTTGTATGACTATGTTGGTTATGTAGGACACAACACTAGAGACTTAGATTGTATTACTACTGGGTCCTTAGTCTATACTCTTCATTGAAGGGTAGGGCCACTTCCATATGGAAGGTATGCGGGGGACCATCGATCTATGAATGGAGGTAAAGTGCTTGGGTGATGCTCTCCATCTTACAAATGACACGCCGAGGCTTGTGAAATAGAAGACTAATCCATATATGAAAGTCCTAACCTTGTACTTATTTGCAAATTGTAAATTTGTTACTTGATTATAAATCATATATGAAAATTGCAATCAAAAAGATGTATTTCTTTTACAAATTGAAATGAAATGTTGTTTCATTGTGAAATGATTTATGTTGTCAATTATGCAAATGATGATGATGATGTTAGAAAAAGAAAGAAATTATTCTTCCTACTTTTAAGGAATTGTATTATTTACCTTAGTTGAAAACCAAATTATTTACTATGTTGTAAGGGTAGATTTGTTACATATGGTATCAGAGCCACCAGGTTCAATGGATGGACCTATGAGCTCACTACATAAAAAAAATTTCTTCAAACATTATCAGTTGCTAATGTTTTAATGTTCTTTTTCCAGAATGGTAAGAATGACACAAACGCCAAGGAAGAAGGTAATAGGAAATGAATGTTACCTAAAGGCTAAGAGGGATTGATCCTTAAAAGGAAAATTCCTAGACAATATTAATTACACTGAAGGTGCATGGTTAGCTGACTCTGAGACCTTCGTTGACACCCTTAAGTGTATCAAGTAGGAGAAGAGACAAAGGGACAAAGCATCTAGGACCATTGTACCTATTCCTAAGGTGGAACCGGTCAATCCTTCTATACATAGGGACTTACCGTTTGGATGTGGTCCTAATTCCCATGTTATTAGTCAGGAAGTCATGGATGAGTACCTGCGAGTAGGTCTACTTTCCATGTCTAGTTTAGTAGTCTTCAAGGATGAGGATGAACCTAGGAAAATTCCCCTTTCTAATAGTGACTTGAAGTTGCAAGATGTTAAATTTTGTAATAAATAAGGATACTATGTAATCTGCAGTTATTATAAAACAAAATTTTGGAATTTTGGCAAGAATTTCCCTCTTTTGTTCAAAAATTGTATGAATGAAAATTAAGCAATGTTTATAAATGGATGCATTTATTAGAAAACTAATTGAATGCTTAACATGGAAACTTTTGGAGAAGTAGGATTTCAACATGGTTTGAGCTAGAACCAATCTTGGAGATAGCCAGGAGGTGGGGCAACCTTTTGACAACTTTAATGCAAAATTGGACCAGATTCTTTCAATGCTCAAAGAAACAAGGCCATGGATTCTTAACTTAGAACAATAGTTTAGAGGTCAGAGTAGACCTAAACTGAAAAACACCTCATGAAGGTGAGGATGAAAATCATCATGAGCGCATGACCCAGAGTGGGTGTGGGGAAAATATTTTGGAACCAACATCAGATGAGGAAAAGAGAAACCAATTAGCCCTCGAATTATCTAGGGACATGAAGAAGGTCACACCCCCTAAATTTGATGGAACCATGAGTGGAAATGCCATAGAGGCATGGCTCATAGAAATAGAAAAATATTTTGAAATCAGGAACTATTCAAAAATAACTAAGGTAGTATGGGGAGCATATCAATTATCTGGAGAAGCATCCACTTGGTGGATGAATAAACAGATGGAATTGGGTCTAAGTTCACTAAGTCTAACATGGGATAAGTTTGTAGTAATCTTTAAGAAAATATGGTTACCACAACTGTATTTTGATCAGAAACACATGGATTTCTAGAACTTGAGACAAGGTGAATCATCAGTAAATGAATATTGGAAGAAATTTACTCGTCTCCTTAAGTATGTTCATTAATACCAATAGGATGAATGATTCCATATATTGAAGCTCATTATGGGGTAAAATGCCAAAATAGGAAGTGAGGTAGATGTTCATGGTCCCACTACTATGGACCAAGTTTATGAAAAGGCCATTAATCAAGAATGGAAGCTTAAATCCATATCTTTTTATTGGGAAAAGAACTGCAAGAAGTTCAACTACTCACAATCTTCTTAAACATTCAAGAAAAAGAGTGATAAATATGATTTTTCAAAGAAGGGTGATAAGGGATTTTGAAACAATCAGAATGACTCTAGAGGTGACAAGAAAAATAACAACAGTAACAAGGGTAAAGACAACTCAGGAAATTCCTTTCAAAGGCAAGGACCTCTGCGAGGGTGTTTTTTATATGGAGGTAACCACTATGCTAATCAGTGCCCTAATAAGATACAAGGACTAAAACCACAAGGAAATCCCTTACCACTATAGTAGGTGGCTTTCTAGCAAAAAATCCATGCAGTATTGGATAATCGATAGGCAGAGTACCAGATTACTCTAGTTGAAACTCTAGGTATTTTGTTTGGTGTTCCAATTTCAGTTTTAATAAACACTAGAGCTACTGAATGCTTTATTTCACCAAAATTATTAGATAAAATATCTAGAAGCATTGGTTATATGGACAAATCATGGTCAGTAGAGTATGATAACCAGACAAGAGCTTAGGTAGATCAGTGTTTGTTTAAAGCTAATGTTGAACTTCTAAGATTTTTAACTGAAGTAAACCTTTATGTAGCCCCCTTAGGATCTTATGATGTCATCCTAGGAATAAACTGGTTATGGAGGTATAGGGCTAAAGTAGACTATTTTATAAAAATAGTAGAATGCCTAGATGACCTTGGAAACATAGTTTTTTTTCAAGGTACTTCTAGAGAAATCAAGTTGAGGTAGATATCTGCCTTACAATTGAAGAGGGCCAAGTGAAAGGGGTGCCAACTCTTTGCAATTAAAATGGAGAGAATGGATGATTACAAAGATTTCACCTTTCAAGATGACTTAATGTATTATGAATCTTAGAAACACCAAGGAATGGAAAAAAAGGAATCTATAGATCAAGAAAGATCAAATACAGAGAAGTATCCTTTTTTATGGGACTTTGAGGATGTATTTCCAGGTGAATTACCTACATTACCTCCTAAGAGAGCTTTTGACTTTTCCATAGATATAATTCTAAGATCAAAATCTATATCCAAAGGCCCTTATCAAATGACTACAATAGAGTTCATGGAGTTAAAGGCTCAGCTATAGGAGTTACTGGCAAAAGGATTGATAAGACCCAGTGTTTCACCCTGGGGAGCGCCGATGATCTTCGTTAAAAAGAAGGATGGCAAATTGTACTTGTGTATAGACTACCGTATGCTTAATAAAGTAATGATAAAGAATAAGTATCCACTGCCATGTATTGATGATATGTTTGATCAAATGTGTAAGGCAAATGTGTTCTCTAAGATTGATCTATGATTTGGATACCATCAGTTAAGGCTGAAAGATGAAGATATCCATAAAACAACCTTTAGAACTAAATATGGGCACTATGAATTCACAATCCTACCTTTTGTACTGACGAATGTACCTGCAACATTCATGAATTTAATGAACAACATATTCAAAGACTATCTGGATAAGTGTGTTCTTGTGTTTCTTGATGATATTCTAATATATTCCAAAAATGTAGAAGAACACCTCTAGCATTTGTAGATCATTCTTCAACATCTAAGAGAACAAAAACTTTATGGTAAATTCTCAAAGTGTACTTTCTTACAAAAATAAGTATAATACATGGGTCATATAATCTCAGTAGAGGGAATTGCAGTAGACCTAGAAAAGATCAAAGCCATTCTTGAATAGCATGCATTGAAAAATGTGCATAAAGTCTGTAGTTTCATGGGTTTGGCAAGATACTATAGAAAGTTTGTGGCCAACTTCCCAAGGATTGCATACCCCATTAATTCTTTGCAAAGGAAAGGCAAAAGGTTTATTTGGTCAAAAAAATGCCAGGAGGCATTTGACCAACTTAAAGTAAAGCTAAGTTCTATGGCACCAATTTTAAAAGTACCCAACCCAGAAGGTCATTTTATAGTCATTATCGATGCCTTGGGAGAAGGATTAGGTGATGTACTTATGGAAGAAGGGTGAGTAATCACTTACGAGTCTAGAAAGTTGAAGACATATGAACAAAATTATGCTCCACATGATCTCGAGCTAGTAGCAGTTGTGCATACACTGCAAATGTGGTGACACTATTTTCTTGGGAAACCCTTTGAGTTAAGGATAGACCATCAAGGTCTTAAATATTTGTTTACTCAATGACATCTTAATGCTCATTAGAGGAGATGGTTAGAGATAATATCTAACTATGATTTCAAGATCAGTTACGTTAAGGGCAAGGAAAACTAAGTGGCAAATGCCCTAAGTTGAAGGAGACATATTTCCTCGATGATCTCTATTCATTCTGATTTCAAAAATTAGGTGTTACAAAAATCCAAGGGAGATGAATATTATGAGAATGTTAATCAAGCTCTCTTGAATAATCCTCAATATTTGAGGTATGAAGGATTCTACTTTGAACTAGATGGACTATTAGATTCAGAGGAAGGATGTACGTTCTGAACTTTGAGGAGTTAAGGAATATCGTGTGGAAAGAAGTTCATTCTGCACCCTATTCAGGACATCCGAGAGTGATGAAACTGTTAGCCGATGTGAAACCATTGTATTTCTAGAAAGGAATGAAGAGGGATGTTGTAAGGTTTGTATCAGGATGTTTAGAATGCTAGAGGGTGAAAGCAGAACATCATCACCTGGCAAGACTCCTATATCCTCATGAGATTCCAGAGTGTAAGTGGCAGATCATCAGTATGGATTTTGTACAAGGATTTCCTATGTCTATAAATAGGCATAATTATATTCTGGTAGTGGTAGATAAACTTACCAAGGTACCCCATTTTATACCTAGGAATTTGACAAATGGAGCACTAGCCATAGCCCATAAATTTGTGTAAGAGGTGTTTAGGTTGCATGATATTCTTGAGAAGATCATTTCAGTAGAGATGAATGCATGACATCAAGGTGTTGGCAAACCTTATTCTTCTCACTTGGAACTCAATTGAACATAAGCTCAGCCTATCATCCTAAGATAGATGGCCAGATGGAGAGAGTAAACCATGTTTTGGAGGATCTATCGAGAATGTATTGTATGGATCAACAATACAAATGGTAGGATTATCTTCCTCTTGTAGAATTCACTTATAATAATTCTTATCATTCTACTATCAAGATGGCTCCATTTGAAGCATTATATGGAAGAAAGTGTTGAACTCCTATTAGCAGGGATAAGATAGAAGATAGGATTAGCCTTGGTTCGGAAATGCTATAAACAATGGAAGAGAAATTAAAATGGTCAATAAAAGATTAGCATAGGTGAATGATAGATAGAAAAGCTATGCTAATGCTAAGCGCATACCGATACATTTCTCAGTAGGAGAGAAAGTTGTTTTAAAATTCAAGCCTTAGAAGAGCTCAATCAAGTTTAGAAAGTCATCCAAACTGGCTCCTAGATGTGTGGGTCCCTTTGAAGTTATCGAGGAAGTCAACCTAGTGACTTACAGGATTACTCTAAAGCTAGCTCTTGCTTAGATGCATAATGTTTGTCATGTGTCTTACCTTAAGAAATATGTGCCAAGTGTTAATCATGTAATTGATTGGAGTGCACTATACAGGACCTAGGGGTGGTAATGATCTAGTCTCTCGGAATGCTCGAAACATGCAGGCTCCTCCTATGTAATAGAGAAGTCACTTAGTGCAAGGTCTAGTGGGACCAATATGTAGAGGACAGTGCTATATGGGAGGATTATGAAGATATTAGACAAAAATTTCCTCATTTGTTCATGTTTCTAAAAGCTAATAAGAAAAAATTTTAATTACTTTTTTTATGTTATGATACATTGAATCATCAAGGATGATGATCCTTATGGGGAGAGATATGTTACACCCCAATTTTGATGGACCAATTTACTTTTAACTGCTATGTTAATTATTATTTTGATGAAAGATGATGTCATTATGATATTTAAATGTTTTCATGAAATAATATGCAATGCGATGTTTTTGCATTTGAAGGAATACATGATATTTAATCTACATTATGTTATGTTGTGATTTTTAATGGCTAACTACGTGAATGTTTCTCTAAGTGAAATGCAGGATAATTTCTTGCCCTCTGGAGAGTGAGGGAGAGTATCACCCAGGAGAGGGGAATAGACTTCAGAAAATTGAGTATTGCCATCTGAGTTTTTACACACTCACATAGGTCTATTTTGAACCGAGTCGAGTCAATTGAGTTATTTTTGGAATTGATAGCTGAGGTCGAACCTAGTCGAGTCAAGTTTTCTCTTAGTCTATTCTCCTTTAGTGAATATTAAAACTATAGAGTGATAGGTTGACCATATTAATCAATTACGAGAGATAGATATATATATATGTAGATAATATATATATATATATATATATATATATACATACATATATATACATACATATATACATACATACATACATACATACATATATATACATACATATATACATACATACATATATATACATACATATATATATAGATAGATGTATGTATGTATATATATATATATATATATGTATGTATATATATATGTATAGATATATGTATATATATATATGTATATATATATGTGTGTGTGTGTGTGTGTGTGTGTGTGTGTGTGTGTGTGTGTGTGTGTGTGTGTGTGTGTGTGTGTGTGTGTGTGTGTGTGTGTGTGTTTATTGCTAGTTAAAACTTGTTTTAGATTGTGCACCTCATGGGCATGATAAGTCATCACTAAAGGCTAAATATGAGACATAAGGTGGGAGTGGCAGTGCCACCTTTCCCATTTTGAGGTGGCAGTTCTAACAACACTGCTGATTTTAAACTTACCATGCTTAAGCCTATGGAAAGAGGCATTATGGATGGTATACAAGCCTTAATTGGTGCCGATATGCATGTGTTATGGGTCGTGGTTCCTGTCTAGTATAAAATCCACGAAGTGGCAATGAAAAGGGGTGCTTTTGTTTTGATATTATTGCCTTCTAATTGTATGTGGGACATAAAAAGACATTATTATTGCTCTGCAAGTTTGGAGATATATAATCTTATGCAATTAAAAATAGAGGCATAGATATTGTGTGAAGAATTGCATGGTTGCTAATAGTGATTGATAAGGAAACAATAATCACTGGTTAAGTCTTGGAAAGATTGTGGCAAGATTCAAAGACTGGAAACACTGAGATACAATGCAGTAACAATGAGATTTACAAGAAAGTTTACTTAGTGTATATATATATATATATATGTTGAACTCATGTTTAAAAAGTCAGTTCAGTCATATTTTATTCCTCAGTATAGAGGCTTGGTTTCTTTGATTCATTTCATGCCTGTAGCAAATGGTGTATGTGGACCGAAAGGCCATGATAACTTTGCATGTAGTAAGTAAGAGGTTATCTGTATAATCAATCTAGTGATAAAATATTGTGTATCATGTTTAGTTAAGCTACTCTTATTCTCTCTATTGAGAAATGGTGGCAAGACCGAACCATGATGACAATACAAGAGTCGAATGAAAAATGAAAGTATAGATAAATGTTGACTCATATTCTCAGCTGACTCTCTATTCTTATTCTTGAAATTATTATTCAAACAGTTTCAAAGGGATATTCTCATGGGTATATAAAAGATATGGTGTATTATTAAAACTTAGTGATGGACATCATTATTTTTTGTAGATGTCCAGAATTGGACAATATAGTAAACCAAATTGATGACAACTAGGCAGTACAAGAAATGGATATTTCTTTTTATGAGAACTCAAATGAGGTTAAACTCATAGATTAACCAAAAGGAATATGATGTTCTTCATGAACAGAACCATATGTTTTATATGAAAACCCTGAAAACTTATTACGATGAAGTAAAATTTTATTTAAAAAGATAATATAGTATCATGGAACTTATTGTTCATACTGCCAATATAATATTATTGAGACCACGAAGGTCAAGTTGATGACATTTTGTCATCATGATTAACTAAAGTGCTTATAACAGAAGAGTAGTTACTCTCATGGTTAATAGAAAGGACTTGAACAAGTGGTAGTACCCAAGACCCAAGAGGTTAAACTAGAATGTACACGGGTGTCCAAAGTCAGAGATACTAACCAAATAAGATCATTATGAAGAGTCAAACCTTTTGGTCAAACAAAAGTTTAGGTTAACCATAGGTCATTGATGGTTTCCAAGTCAAGTTAGAAGTGGGTGAACATATGACTCCACTTTTAAGTGGTTGATATTATTGAAAACATTGGCCAAAGTAAGTGCAAAAGTCTCTGCTTGCACTTGTCAGTTCACTGTGCTCCATATTGCATAACCATACAATAGTGTAATACTTAGTTAAAAGGAGTCTATAGTTGTATGACTGTGTTGCTTATGTAGGACACAACACTAGAGACTCAGATGGCATTACTAGGGGGTCCTTAGTCTATACTCTTTGTTAAAGGGTTGGGCCACTTCCAGATGGAATGTGTGTGGGGGACCATCAATCTATAGATGGAGGTAAAGCACTTGGATGATGCTCTCCCTCTTGCAGATGGCACATTGAGGCTTGTGAAATAGAAGACTAATACAGATATGGAAGTCCTAACTTTGTACTCATTTGTAAATTGTAAATCTGTTACTTGTTTATAAATCATATATGAAAATTGTAATCGAAAAGATGTATTTCTTTTACAAATTGAAATGAAATGTTATTTCATTGTGAAATGATTTATGTTGTCAATTATGCAAATGATGATGATGATGTCAAAAAAAGAAAAAAATTATTCTTCCTACTTTTAATGAATTGTATTATTTACCTTAGTTGAAAACCAAAGTATTTACTATGTTGTAAGGGTAGATTTGTTACACTGTGTAGATCAATTTTTCTAAACTATTTAGCCCATGTAAGCACATCCATCATGTCATCCAAATGAGGGATGGGGAATCGATGCTTGATGATGATTTTATTGATTGCCTTGCTATTTGTGTACTTCCTCCACATGCCTTTCTTATTTGGAGTTAATAATGCAGGTACAACAAGTGGGCTCTTACTCTTCCTCACCACACCTTTCCTTATTAGGTTTGTCACTTGTCTATTGAGTTCTACATGGTGGGCAGGGATCATTCTGTAAGATGTCTAATTAAGTAGAGATGCTCCCAGGATCAAATCAATGTGGTGTTGAATATCACTCTTTGGTGGTAGACCATCAGCTAATTCATCTAGCACAACATCAGCATATTCTTCTAGTATGTTTGCTACTTCTACTAGTATTGGTATTTCCTCACCATCTTCTTTTGGCACCACTAGTGCATAACAAAACCCTGCCGCCTTCATTTCATTGATAAGTTATCTTGTGGACAACATACTTTCATCCTTAAGAGGCAACAAAATCACTTTGGAACTTTCTTTCCAAAAAGTGTATGTATTCTTTTCTCCATCATGCATTACCTTCCTGTCGTATGCCATGGCCTTCCCAACAACACATGTCATGCATCCATTGGAATGACATTGCACCATATTTCATCCTTATAAGCCTTTGCTATGGAAAACTTAATTAAACACCTCTTATCAATAGTGACTTCATTTCCCCTCTTAAACCATGCAATATGATAAGGATGGGGAAGTTTTTCATAGTGTAGATTTAGTTTATCTACCATTTCTCTAGAAACCATATTTTCACAACTACCACTATCAATAATAACTTGGCATACCTTTCCTCCTGAGGTGGACTCGGTTCAAAAAAATATTGGTTTGAAGCCAAGAATCATCATAACTTTTAATCTATGTTTACTCCTTTTTTGGAATCACCATTACTCTTCTCATCATGAGATTCTCACCCACATCTGGCAGAACCTCTAGTTCTACCCCTTCTCCTTCATCCTCAGCTTGAACCAAGTTGAACCTGGGTTGTTCTCCTTGTTTCCTTTCTTGTATGTGATAGTTTGGACATTCAAATGCCCTATGCCCCTCTTCACCACATCTATAACAAATGAAAGGTTTTCGTTGGCTTTCCCATGGGTAAGTGCAAGAAGATGTGGGGCCAAAAAGGGATCTTAAGTGGCCATTTTTTTTATGAAATAAGGAAATGATGGCCTTGGATGATAAATTGAGCATAGTTACCCTCAAAATTTGGAAATGCAACCAAAACGATGTTCGTAGTGCTCCAAGTCTACTTTCTAAAATACTAATTTTTTAAAAAATGGTATAGATTAAGGGGTTCAAAAGACGGAGACAAAAAAATTGGTGTTGTTTCTATCAAAAAAACATAACATAGCATGTTTTGTGGCTCCCTCACAAGGTTAACTTTTTTTTGGTATTTAAAAATCACTTCAGTGAGAAATTAGCTAACAACATGTAGTTTATGCCTGATTTTTCTAATAATTGTTTGATGAATATTTGATTTTTTACTAAATTTCAAAGTGGACAAATCCTAGAAAACACAATTTTGGCCATGCTACCCCTATAAATTTTCAAAACTAATTGAAAATCATTTTTTTTAATATGTGTAGAATGGAGTCTAGTTTCTAAAAATGTAATTTTTTTGAAATTTCAATGAACGGTTAATTTACAATGAAAAAATGACCAAACAGTGGTTTTTGCCTAAAACAGACACACGAACAAAAGAAATTAAACATGAAAGGCTTAACATTGTCAAAATTGGAAAAAAATTACATCGTTAAATAGCTAAGAGAAAGCCTAGCATTACTCAGGTGTTCGATTTGTTTGACCTTGAAACACATGCAAATCTGAGGGTTAGCACGAATGAAATTATGTGAAATCCAATAGAATTTGCAAAAACACGTCTATGGACATTGGGAAGGCACTCCAAGCCTTTGGGTTGGAAATCCAAAGAAAATTCCAAGCCTAAGGCTTGGGATTCCCAAAGAAAAATATAATGCGAGCGAATTATAACGCGCTCGTGTTATGTTTTGTTTTGTATTTTTTTCTTTTTCACAAAAAGTTTGCCTGATGTTTGTTATGTCTCCCTTGGAATGTTTTATGTTTAAGGTTATTTAGCATGTATGTATGTATGTATGCCTGTATGTATGCATGCATGTATGTATGTATGTATGTATATATGTATGTGTGTATGTATGCCAATATGTATGTATGTATGTATAGTGTCGAGGGTAGATGAGGGTAGAGATGGGGGTGAGGGGGATAGGGGAGGAAAGGGGTGGATAAGGGTTGAGGGTTTAAGGGTCAAGGGTTTAGGGTTTAAGGGTTGAGGATTTAAGGTCAAGAGGGATTAGGGTTTAGGGTTGAGGGATTAAGGTTTAAGGTTGAGGGTTGAGGGTTTAGGGATAGAATTTAGAGTTGAGATAAGGGATTAGGGTTTAGGACCTTGAGAGATTAGAGTTTAGGGTAGGGTCAAGGCATTAGGGTTAAGGTAGAGTGTTGAGGGTAGAGGGATTAGGGATAAGGTTTAGGGTTGAAGGTTTAGGGTTGAGGGATTAGGGTTTAGGGTTGAGGGCTTAGGGATAATGGATTAGAGTTTAAGGTATAGTGTCGAGGGTTGAGGATTTAGGATTAGGGATAGTGTTTAGGGTTTAGGGTTGATGGATGTAAGGGTTTAGGGATAAGGAATTAGGGTTGACCATTGAGGGATTAAGGTTTAGGGTTGAAGGGTAAAGGTTTAAGGTTGAGGGTTTAGGGATAGTGTTTAGAGTTTAGGGATAAGCGATTAGGGTTTAAGACCTTGAGGGATTAGGGTTTAGGGTTGAGGATTTAGGGATAGCATTTAGGGTTGAGGGATTAGGGTTGATGGTTGATGGATTAGGGTTAAGGTAGAGTGTTAAGGGTAGAGGGATTAGGGATAGGGTTTATGGTTGAAGGTTTAGGGTTTAGAGATAAGGGATTAGGGTTTAAGGTATAGTGTCAAGGCTTGAGGGTTTAGGGATAGGGTTTAGGATTTAAGGCTTAAGGGTTGAGGGTTGATGCTTTAGGGATAAGAGAGAGACCTAGATGGCTAAGGGTTGAGAGATAGGGGAGAGATGGGGTGAGGTAAATAGGGGAGGAAAGGGGTGGATAATGGTTGAGGCTTTAAAGCTTTAGGGTTGAGTGATTAGGGTTTAAGGTATAGTGTTGAGGGTTGAGGGTTTAAGGATAGGGTTTAGGATTTAACGTTTAAGTGTTGAGGGTTGAGGATTTAGGGATAGGGTTGAAAATCAAAATTGTAAGTCTAATTTAATTTATTTCAACTTTCAAAGTAGGCATTTGAATTATAGCTTTACATGGAGGATTGGTATAACAAAAACTTAATTCTATTGCAGGCCTTTCTTTGAAGAACCTTGGACATTATGGACCCTATCATCTAGAAAAGCACATGATAGTGAACTCTGCCCCACCTTTCAAATTAGATAAACCTTTTTATTAAATGAAAATGAAGTCACAGAATGTAAACTGACCATGCATACAAGTAAGATCAAATTCTCTACCTTGTATTCTTATTACTCTTACTTTATTAAGAAAAGAGTGTCAAAAAGAATGGGTTTAACAAGCTAACATAAGGCAAAGTAGTTTTGTTATTACATTTTTCTGAGGGATCTCTAATAGTCTAATATAATGTAGTCTTCTATAATATGAACATCTGCATTTGTGTGAATGCTAAGCTTTAATAGTAGTGTATTAAATCAATGCATTAATAGTAGTGTATTAAATCAATGCAATCAGCTATTTATTTATTTGAAAACTACAATAATGTTGTCAAGGATGAACCGAGACTTGATAAATTCAGTTTGATTAGGACGAACAATAAGATGTAGCATGTGGTGAATCTTCAGAGCTAGGGTCTTGGTGATGATCTTGTAAGACACATTGAGCAACATGATTGACTGCCAGTTGCAAATATCTTCAAGATCCTCAATTTTAGGTATGATTTTAGTATTTCCTTTGTTTATTAGTTTACCTAAAGAGTTATTGTGAAAGGCCTCAAGGTAAACATTTTGGAGGTCATAACCAACACAAGCCCATAAGACTTTGTAGAACTCACATGCAAAACCATCATAGCCTAGTGCCTTGTCATCAGCCATAGAGAGAACAACCTCCTTGAGGTCCTCAAGAGTGAGAAGTCGATCATAGAAGGCTCACTAGGGATCAAAAATCCTACACGGGATAACCCAAAGGCACTCTTGAAGAGCCTAGTCATGCTCAACAGAGGGAATCTAAGTAGTGAAGACCTTCTCTTAATGGCAAATGAATTCTTGGAGAATATTAGGAAGCTCAGAGAGCACCCTTTGTCCTTCCTTAAATTTTTTCATGCCAGGAGAGGAATGACAAGCACAAAGAGCTTGAAAGAACTCTTTGGAAGCTTGATCACCAACTTTAATCTGGTGTAACCTAGCTTTAGTTTGAGCTCCTCTTGTAGCATAATTATTAGCAAATTGTTTCTATTAGCGAAGCTAAGCCACACAAGCCTACAAGTTAGGAGAGAAAGGATTCATGGTAATGTCCTATAAGGCTTGGCAAAAATCTCAGGTGGTGGCCTCATAGGAATGGCAACGCAAAATGGCCAACTGGCGACCATAGATGCGAAGGAAGTGGGAAGTTCATTGAATCACACAATTCCACCATTCTATCCAACCTATCTACTAAGTAGGATGACATTCAAGGTTCCAAACCCTTTGAATGCATGTCTACGTGGACTGATGAGACACTAAAGATGTATTAAAAAAGAATTGAGTCTTGGAAGGATGCGCTGGGACCAATTTCCATTCAATACTAAACTTAATGGGAGAGTGGTCTGACAAGGACACCTCAGGAGAGGTGTAACTGGATTGACATTGGAAAAAGAAAATTGAAAAAATGATTGTGCCAAGATCATGGCTCAATTAAGGCATTTTACTACTATGTCATTTCCTACCCAGAAATTACTCCACATGTACCAACTATTATGAGAATGGTGTTGATGGAGATTAGGGTCATAAAGGCCAAATTTGTTGCACATGTAAAACCATGCTTCTCTTTCACCAGCTATCCAATGGAAAGGCAAAGTCCCAGCTTTTTCAGATGCCACTGCAACCATATTAAAATCCCCGCACAAAATCCAAGCAGATGGAGGCATTGAATCTGCAATCCGCTGCCAGAGGACAGATCTTTCCACAACATCATTGGGAGCATAAACATTAATGATCCTGAAAGAATGATTATTGATATTCATGAGGATCTAGATAAGATGCTATGTTAGATCAAACCAATGATCAAGCACTGAAGAATGCCACCATGGCACAAGAAAAGTTACCATCCCTCGACGACTAGCTTTGTGTTTGGAGGCGAAAACTAGGCCATCAGGCCAAATGACATGGCATGTTGTAGAGAGCATGAAGGAAACAATATTAACTTCCTAAAGACATAGAACATCAATACTAGAATATGTCTGACGAGTATCCTACATGGAATACTTTCTTGAGAGGTCAGTAAGACCTTGAGTATTCAAGAAAAGAAATTTCATTAGGGAAACTCAAGTGCATATCATCCTCATCCTCCAAAGAGAAGTAGCGATTCTGCAACAATTCTGATTGAAACTAGCATGCCATTCCTTTATTTTTCTGAAACAAACTCACCCTCCTCCAAGTGCCCAGTAGGGTTGTAGGAGCAGCGCAAGCTAGGTGGCTAAGATAAAAGCATCGATGTCAGCTGAGGGGTTCGTACAATCTTTGGACGAACAAGAACATCAATAGCAGGAGCATATTTCCCTTTCACTGAAGGGTTTGAAACCATCAGTTATGACTGTACAAAAGCAACTGATAGTGGTTGAGTTGCCCCAACGGGCTGAGACTAAGCTAAGCTAGCTGACTGTGGCTGAGACTTAGCGAACTCCTAGTTTTTTTGTTTAAGTCTGGCCAATCAAAGTGGTTTGACCTTTATGAGTCACCGTATTCCATTTCTCCTCTGATTTAGTTGATTTAAGAGCTCATAGATGGTTAGCAACTCTCGGTGAGGTTTTAACCCTAGGAGATGCAAGTGGACAATCTTTGATCTTATACTCTGCCAACTAGTAGCAGAAGCAAGTATTGGGTAAATTTAGATAAAGTACTCACTAAGAGTGGCAAAAATTGTTAATCTGAATGTCAATGGTATCCTTGAGGTCTCAGGATAAATCAATTTCCACACAGACTCACTTCTGTCGATGGGCCTGGTTAAAGCGGTTTGGTTCAACACAAGCAACCTTCTGTAAGGAAGAGACAATATTGGTAAGAAAAGGCCAAAAAGGCAAAAGAGAGACCTAGAAAGTCAAGCCACATGGGCAAACAGAGCTTCTTGTCATCAGAGATAGAAAAGTTCTTGGTCCAAGGTTAAAAAACCAAAAGAGACGACCGAACATACCAAGGACCATGTTGAAAAACAACTTGGACATGGATAACTTCAGCAAAATGAAAAATAAAGAACACCTTAATGAGGTTTTGGACACCATCTAGGCAATCCCCATAAGGGACATAGGATTTGGTAACCCAATCTCGCAGCATGCTTTCAGGGGTGACCTTCCCAAAAATATAGCCTATCAGAGTATGTTGCTCAAGCCATTGACAAGCAGAATCAAAATTTGGGGTGGGTAAAACCACATCCATGGGAGTATAAAAATGCATACCTCATGGAAGGCCTTCGTCACAAACTTCTTGGGATGCTTGCTCAAGGGAGCCATTGTTAACAACAACCAAACTATCAACACCAGTAGAAATTGTTAGGTTGAAGTTGGTTGAGTCCATTAAAAGGAAGGTTTACAAATCTTGTAATAAATGCAATATGACATAAGGAAAACTACAATGCAAGGCAAGGTGACACAAAAAACCCTAGCAGAGCTAGTTTCTATCTCCCATTCCTACATTTTCAGTCTCCACTATACAACAATTTAAAGTAAAAAAGTTTTCACATAACTAATATTTCGTCAAAAAGCCATAAATAATTAGGTGATACTAAGATATAGTTATTACATATCTAAAACAAACAAAACACACATGAAAAAATATTTTTCCCAGTAAAAATATAACCCTTTATATATGAAACCTCATAAAGCACTGTCTTCCATTCTTCAAGTGTCTCAAGCTCAAAATTTCTAGTGTGCTTATACATTTAGAAGGCTTGAGCATACACACTGTCTTCATATCTCATTCAAAGCTCTGAAGGCTAAATTGTTGAACACCTAGAATACTAAGAGGGGGTTGAATCAATATTCTAAATTAAATCTTTTACTTATTAAACCATTACTCCATTTACCACATATGAAAATAAAACAGATAAAACACAAAAGAAGCAACCACCAAGCATCACACATAAACACCAAGATTTTTACTTGGAAAACCCAAAACTGGGAAAAACCATGGTGAGTGTTAGCTCACAATAATTATGTAATATCAATACCAAATTACAAAAAGGCTCACTGCCTAAAGAAGTGCTCATTGCAAGAAGGCTCACTGCCAAAATAGGCTCATTACCTAGAGAAAGAAAGGAGAGAAGAATTGCTCACTGCCAAGTTGAAATGGTATGATTGCATCTATGCATGCATGGTTATAGCTCCAATGAAGCACATAAATAATGTCTCAAAACTCTTCATCTCTGACTTCTTTGTTTCACTGACCTGCTCTTACATGAAAATAAGATCTCTAATCTTCTTCACTTGTCGCCCTTACAAAATTACAATACTTCACATGTCACACACATATATATATACTCATATTCACACATACATACTCCAAAAACCAAATTGGATCTCATATTTGTATTTGCAATACTTAAAATCTTCATATTAGGTCAGCGTAATTAGATGAAGTGTGTAGTCAATCAACTTGTAACTTGTCGACCAAATCCAGTCACCAACATACATAGCGGACCTAAATAACACTTGAAACATCTTCTCATATGTTGGCCTCAACCACTAAGAATAAAGTTCTAATTAATAGAACATACCACACACAAATAAAACTATCATGTCGGCCTCAAACATAGACTGTTACTGACTCAGTCTAATTGTTAGATCACAACTTTCACTACGGACCACAAGGTTTTCTCAAAATCATATCAAAGATTTGTCACACATCTCCAAGCTTTCCTTCAAAACTGCCAAGCATGATATTAACTTGTGGCAAAATGCAGACAACTAAAATACAAACTTTGTCATAGCTAGTCATTGTCAACCCATGTAGTGATACTCAGTGGCTTATAACTCTTTTTTTGATGGACCTCAGACTCTACAACTCTGGATTTAGACATTTCATACAAGTGTTCTCAACACCTCAAAGCCACATAACTAAATATCTAACACCAGAGGAATGCAGACCAAAACAAATGAGTGCACTACTCTAGTTAGCACTGTATTCTACTTTGTCAAACTTAAGCTCTTTGAAGATATACTTCCGTAACTGATCAAAGTCTAAAACTCTAGATATAAGACCATCTAAGAGTTGGGAACATCATGCCAGAACCGCAATACCTAGTCTTTAATTGCAGGCCAATGCCAATCCAAACATTGTTTCTCTGTCATTGTCTCTGTACACTACCAACACTTAGCCAAAATGACTAAGTCTTCTTCACCAGACCAAAATCTCTCTTCCAACCTTGTTCCTCTTGTTACCATCAATGACAACACCTTCAAACATCAATCTCAGCCAAATTGCCAACATGAACTCCATGGAATATTGGTATGATGGGAGCCCCATTTTGAGGATCAACATACTTATTACCAAATGGACTATGCATAATTAGCAGAAAAAATAATAAGATGCATAGATGTTGAGTGAATAGCCTCCTTTATCGATCGATGTACATTGTCCCCACCTTGAATTGAATTCTTGTCAAGAAAAAATTGAATCGTTTGTTCTCAAGATTATGAAAGATGAGGCTTACCACATTTTCCTTCACATAGATGTTCCAAAATGGTTAAGAAATAGGTCATATCTTGGAACCAATAAAGAATGCACATACTCATTATCTGCCACCCCAACATGGTAGAGAGAGAAGGAGAATGCATTTGGTATTATTGTAAGCATACACACAGACCTCATTATTTTGAGTGAAGCCTAAGCATGCAAGGATTGTACTACTAATACCATCATAAAATTCATAGAAGAGCATATTATCACCAGGTTTGGAATTCTATTAGCTCTGGTATGTGATAATGGCCCTATTTTTTATTCTGTCAAATTATTGCAATGGCTATTTAAACATGAGGTAATCCTAAAATTTTCATCCAATTATTATCCACAAGGAAATAGAGTTGTTGAATTTACTGATAAGAATTCGATTGATGTAATTAAGAAATTGTTAGAGAAGAATCCCAAGGATTTGAATACCTAGGTGAAATTTTCACTTTGGGATGATAGGACTAGGATTAAGGCTTCCTTGGGTACATCACCATACTAAGTAGTTTATGGACTCAACCTTGTTTTTTATGTGAACTTGAAAATTTCAACCTTACAATTCATGAGAGACTATCTAGAGGTTGAGAATAAGATAGAGGCTAGATTTTTGAACCTTCTTAGCTTAGAAGAGAAAAGAGATGCTACATTAGAACACTTTGTGAAACATCGCAAAGTGGTCAAGAAATGGTTTGATAAGAAAGCTAAAGTCAAAGATTTTAGGATTTAAGACATATTCCTCATCTAAGATAAAGCTAGAGAGAAGTGAGACCACTCTAAATTTGACAAACTTTGGTTAGGACCCTTCCAAATTACAAAGATTCTTAGAGATAATGCTTTTGGAATCAGTTCTTTGAGTCAGTGGCTAGTACCTCAAGCATTATTTTGTTGATTAAAGTGTTAAGGGGACTATTTCCCCTCTATTTATAGTAGAATATGATTTTTTTGTTTGTTTTGTTTATTTTGATGTTTGAATGTATGCTTATCTTGCTCTTTGTTTGATTTCTCTTGCTCTTGCTTTCAATCTTAAGGACACTTTTCATGTTTCTTGATGTTCTGTTACTTTGATCTACCACTCTAGTGCTTCTTGAGGGTTACATAGTTTATGAGATAGTCGTGGCTTCCTTGTTGTATGGCTTGAGATATCCAATGATTGGTGGAAACTTTCTTGGAAATCCTATACTTCTCACATCTTAATATTCCTAAGGGCATTTTAGGGTTTGTAGTTGCAGTTGGGTATTGGGTAAAAAGTGTCTCAAGAATTTGTAGTCAGGAATCTAGTTCCCAAGTCAGTAGCTAATTACATTTGATGGCTCCTTTAGAAGGAAGGAAATGGTGGAGAAATTTATGAATCTTGTACTGAAAATGAATAGTATTGAATGAACCATGTGTCTAGCATCAAAGGAACAAAGGAAGATAATAGGTTGAGGATAGAAGACCATACTACTAAAAAAAACATTCTATAAAACATATAAAAAAAGCTTTAGGATATTCAAAGAAGAGAGCCTAACTAACTATTGGAAGGAGATGTTTGAAGAACAAATATGCTCTACAAAGAAAGTGAAAGGCCCAAAAGTATAATCATAAACAAAGATGATCTTTGCCCTCCTAGATGGACTTTCATCATGAAGGATGGTACTTGATAAAGGGAAAAACTATGCAGTATCAGAAGATCTCAAGGCCAGACTGACAACTAATTTAACTCAATGTCTTGGTTTGTGATGAGGATCCTAACTTGCCATAGGGAAAGGAATGAATACACACACTTGGATCTTTAGGTAGTGGATGCCTGGATCTAGTTATTTTTGAGAGCAACAACTATTAGTTACACAGGAAGCATTCTCATGTTAAATTTTCAAGGGCTTCAAGAAGGTGGGATCAGGTTTTATTTTTCAATGCTTGTAGCATTTTCTGGTTGGTTCAACATTTTTTGTGCTTCACACACACATGCCCCATTCTTGAGAATGTGGACCCCCTTTCCTCTTTTGCTTTTGTGCTTCTTGCATTTTGATTTTAATACTTTCTTGAGTTTTCTTGTGTTTTGTCTTGGTTTTCAGTGATTTTTACTCTTTCCCCTTTATCAAAGTATTGAGGTTTGTCATTTCAACATGATAGTAGAATCATCCCCAAAATCTTGACGTTTGCATGCTGCTATTAATATTAATGTTCCATGAACCTTGTAAATCCTATTTAATTTATTATTCCTATTATTGTTTGTAAATCACCCATAAGGGATGAAAGGTTTCACCAAGTAGCAATCTTTTTTTAACTACATGTTTGATCCCAGTACCTTAAGGATGTTGGTTATGGAGCACATTTCATTCTAGGGGGTGGAGGGGTTCTAGGGGCCACACGTCTTGGCAGGGTTTGGGGGCAACACTTCTGAAAGACACACACACATTTCATTATAAATCTAGACCATTCATCATTAGGTCACAGATCTAATGGTAGAAGTTATGTTGGCTTTTCTTTCCCTAGAAGGAAACCCCTTTCATATTGTCTTACGGCTATGAATCAGTAGAGTAAAAAAATTGAGACTGAAAAAATAGGCACTGCTAGATTGAAGACTGAAAATGTGATTGATAGTGTTGTACTATAAACTCTTTTGAAGTTAATATAGATTGGTGCATCTCTTCTTGTGTGGAATTTTTTTTCAAAAGGATTTCTCCATGTAAACACTATGTTATTTGTGTGATCTTTTGTTTTATTATTTCTTTGTATTGATTTCATACTATCTCCAGTTTGGCTCCGCATAGTTAAATATCTATATTATAGTTGTAATTATATTTTAATTGATAGTTGTTTACTTTCATTTCTAACAGTTGCATGGTGAAACTTTAGCCTATCAAGGTTTATCATTTTAGCATGATAGTAAAAGCCTCCCTTACATCCTAACCCTGAGGGCAATAGTGTCAACTTGGTGTGTCACCCTCTTTGGACATTTAGATTTTGTCATTTTGGTATGATATTGAAAGCATCTCTAATGCCCTGAATAGTAAGGGATTTGACCTGAGTTTGACCTCTGTAAGGCCATGTGTAGGCCCACTTGAACCTCCCCTAGTGATATTGTTTTTGATAATATAAGGTGGCTAAACAAGGGGCCGAACCCATACAAAAAACAAAAGAGCCACATAGGCAGACAACACAAATATTGTTATGATAAGACCTTACTACCAATATTGTGTAAATGGCCTAGTCAATTATTAGTCAATCTATGTTCCTTGATTATATTTTGTTGTGGAATCAATACTTTGTTAGGAATACATAACAATCAAAAGAATACTCACATATGTGTCTCAAGCTACCTATATGGTATTTGGATTCTCTTGGTGACTACCTACACCTTCTTTTATATAAATTGATATATAATTTAACATAGATTCCTATGGTATTATGTCATTAACCTATACCATTACCTATACTACATGTTGGGTTAAACATTTTTACTTTCATAGTACCTAATCCTCGCATGCTAGATGTCATCTTGTGTTTATTCTAGGGATAGAATTGCCATTTCAATTAAGCTATTTTGAATTAATCATAAATCCACCTTTGACCCATATGTCATTCTTCTGACTTTTGGTGCATTGATAAATTTAGTTAAGAACTAGTGGTGCTATTGTTGCTCTCTCTTATGGTGAGGATAAGAAATTCTAATCTCCTTAATGAATTGTTGTATGTAGCACTTTCTTTTATAAGTCTACGTATCTGTAATATGTTTCTATGATGACAAGTTAGGAAGAAGTTGTTCATGCTATCACACATCTTGACTATCGTCAAATGGATTCAAGATCATCTTTTGTCATTATAAGACTTACTCTACCATTATTCTCATCATGGTGGAATTATCAAGGAGGTGATGGCCAAATAATACCTAATTTTGACATATTGAGTAGAGGTTTATTTTACAATGAGATGTTATAATTCAATATTTAATTATGATCTTACATTCTGAAATAATGGTTTGCTTTAGCTAAACTTGGTAGAGAGGTTGTTATTGATGAATTAATTGATGTTGATTGTTGTTGCTTCGGCTATGATATCATGACAATAACTGACATTAAAATAAGTATGCAAGTATTTCCTAGCCAATGGACATGGGGAAAACATATGGGGACCCTTCTGTGAACAATTAGTTGAATCGACCTAGTCTATGTAGAGAGACTCAGGTCCCTTATATTGCAAAATGTGTTGTTATATGTTGTGCCTTGCCCTAGTATTGTTTTTCATGTGATATCGTATGTTGTGGGTGTTGTCGTATGTTGTGGGTTGTCCATGTGTTGTATCATGTACTATTATTTGTTGAGTAACTTGAAGTTAATCAAATTTATTTAGCTTCCTATAAAAGGTGTAAGATAATTCAAAAAAAACACTTAAACCATACAAAAAATTAAATTCTTTACCTAGGACTATGGTCTAGGTACTTTCTAGATGGCAAAACTAACAAAAATATTAAGTTTTGAAAATCTTTATTTTCACCCTAAAAATGACGAAAATCAAAGGGGCTGATGAGTCATCTAATAGTGGTGTTGTGTAAGGGAGTTAGAAAACTTTTATTGAAAGAGAAACAAGTGTCTTGGGAAGGGACAAGTGTCTTTCTCAACAAGGGAAATTTTTTATGTTGTTATCCTCTGGGTGGAAGAGTATTCTTCTTCTTACTTGAGGACTGTAATTCTTGGGGGGAATCTACTGTAATTTTATTTTCTAGACTGTAGTAAAAAGTAAGGAGAAGGATGAAGGCATGTTGGAGGATCTAAATTTCATCTTCTTCAGGTGCTATAAAAATTAGGTAGACTCCATTTTACATTAACTTTTAAATAGGAAATCAAAAAAAGAATTATGAGAAATAGAGAAATAGAATCTATAGTGTTGACTATTGTACTGGTAAACAATTTAATTTGGGATCTTTAATGCTGTGCAAATAACTCCCTTTTCTGTTGGATATTGTTTTGGGCACTATTGTGTGGCGATTTGTGCATGGTCTTACAAGCACTGTAGTGTTGTGTTTTGTTGCATTGTCCTTTGGGCACTACTATGTTGAATTTGTTGCATGGTGTATTGTGTCCCTTAGACCTCCTTGAGAGGAGCCAGCTGGGTAAGAGTACTCTAAAGTGTGTTCCTTCTCCCTGCAATTTGATTTTTCTTCTCCCTTCTGTAAAAAGGAATTCACTGGTAATTTTGTCTCATGTGAAGTCTTGTGGCTTGATGTGCTTGTGCTAGGTAGCTTTGTGTGATGATGTTGGGTATGATTGTTATGTAAAATTTGTGTTGTGTTGTTAGTATACATCCTCTACCTAGTCTCCCTATGTTTTCCCCTAGCTCAGGGGTGGGCAGCTATTGCCCTAGGCTGGGAGGTGAGCATCAATGGCTAGAGAAATTATATTCTTCTCTCTTACAGGTTTTCTTGCAAAGAGCTAGAAATTTCTTGAGTTATTGATTAAGTTATATCTCTTATACCTATAAAGAGTTGGAAATTTCTTGAGTTATTGATTAAGTTGTATCTCTTATACATATAAAAGAAAAATGAAAAGAAAATCATATTGTTGAAATTCTCAAAGACGATCATCAAAACTATTGTCCATGCAATGATTGTCATGTCTTGCTTCTATTTATATAGGAATGAAGCCGTAGTTCAAATCTATAGAGGGCTGCTTTTACTATCATGAGATACAAAGTCTATGGCTGTCCAGATCAATGTGTGTCTCTCTCCCTTAACATAAAATGAAAAAAAGGTAAAATAAACCAAGTGTAGCCAACAAATGTTAATACTTATTTACCTTGTTTATCATCCTAGTCAACCAAAAAAAACCATATGCTACTTTGGACTGATCTGTAGTTATGGCAGAGGCCTCATAGCCATTAAGACTCATACTAGCAAGTTGTTCTTCCTTGGTAGCTATACCTATTTTTCCCTCTACTATTGTTGAGCCATATTCTAGTATAAGAAATCTATTAAACATTTAAACCCTCTGCAATGCTTTTAGAACAACTATCAAAAATTTAAAACTATAAACATTATTAATATTAAACCCAGATATAGACAATAGCAAATAGATCTTAGGATACCCTGGTCAGGCAGCGCTCCCATTGGGTGTTAGAAAACTACTGCAAAGGAAGGGTTAAGTGTGTATATTTTATTCCTCCAAACCAACTACCTCCGGGGATCTTTTTAATCCATCTTTCAGCAAATTCCCTTAATAGATTTGACCCATGTTGTACCTACCCATTTCTGCATGAATGTTTGAGAGGAGAATGTAAGTCATGTAGCGATGTTGGCTATAAATTTAAAAAAAATAGAGTTGATGTAAATGTTCTAAATCCTTTATCCTTATGTGATCTACATGCACCAAGAAAACACAACCATATTCATGTGGTTTAAAAGATAGCTTATGGTAAGGTTTAGGGTGTCTTTATGTTAGCCAGGTGACGCTTAACTCATTTCAACTTGCAACTACAAATGTTTTCATCGTTGTAGTAAGTGATCTCTCCATGCAAGCTGTCACCTTTGGTTGGAAAACTACAGCACTGCAATCTGTGAAGAACAAGCAAAAAAAAGAGGAAGAATATTAAACAACAATGTGTAGAGATCTACCCAAAGAGAGAGAGAGAAAGCAAACTGTTGTAGCAATAGTCCATCCTGGCTACCACCGTAAGAGACTTTCTGAGATGCAGAATAGACAAAATATCAATAAACAATTTTAGGATTAGGGTAGATTTAGGGTTAGGGCTTCTTTTAGGGCTTTGAGGTTCATGCCAAGTATATAGAAATTTAAAAAAAAAAGACCTTGGTATTAATGAGTCTAGTTGTAACTTATTAACCTTGTTAATACCTAAGTTAACTCGCTAATTATCACTACTTAAGTTCTACTAAACCACATTTAAGAAACCACTTCTTCTCTTTTAAGAAAAGTATAAGTTTGGGGCTGTCGTTAGTGGTGAGTAGTGCTTAAACTTTAACAGTTTGTCCATAATCTCTTCTTTCATACGATACAGCCCTTTTTAAAAAATTTATTATATTTTATAGCCAAAAATGCCTAAATATAGTTATATATGCTGATATATACATATTTAGTTTTTATATAATTTACTTATACGGAGGCCTTGCCTAAATATATTGCAGCAAAATGTTATATTTTTATTACTAAGAGTTATTTACTTATTTAAGAAAATTTCATTTTACTATACGAATGATTTTATTTAGGGTAACCTAATTTGCTAGCTATGTCAAGTTGCTTGCTTATTTAAAATTTTACAGCATGTTCGGTGTTCTTTTTTAAAGTAACTAACTTTACCAATGATTTTATTACTTAAGGAATATTTCATTCATATAAGAGTTATTTATTAAGTTAAGAGAATTTCTTTTTACTTTATTAATGATTTTATTTACTTAAGGAATATTTCATTTATCTAAGAGTTATTTATTTACTTAAGAGATTTTTTTTTTACTTTACTAATGATTTTATTTACTTATGGAATATTTCATTCATCTAAGAGTTATTTATTTACTTAAGAGAATTTGTTTTTACTTTACTAATGATTTTATTCACTTAAGGATTATTTCATTTACCTAAGATTTATTTTATTTACTTTAGAGTAATTTCATTTTACTATACAAATAATTTTATTTACTTAAGAGTTATTTCATGTAACCTTAGATTTATTTTATTTACTTAATATTTATGACTTTATTATGGCCTTGACATTAGGTGGGAATATACACACACTCTTAGACTCTATGAAAACAATACATATCATGCTAAGACCAATTGATTATGGTGTAATTCTACTTGAGTGTTTATTAGTTGGTTTGATCTATCAAACCTTACTTTGAGCTTATGCTTAGTAGGATAAAGAACCTAGTTTATAACTCACGTCTTTATGCATCACTTCTGGAGGCTCTGGCAATTTGATCTTGTATGTGAGATCGAGGCTATTGATGCATTTGGAAAGTGCTAGATCATGATTTCCTCCTACTTGTATGGATACCTTTTGTGTTTTCTTTGTTGTTTCCATGTCTATGACATTTTTTCAAGTCGGGTTTCTCATTTTCCTTGCATTTTAATGATGTTTGTTGTCTATTTTGTACCTATAGACACCTAAAAATGTCTTGACCCTTTAACCATTTTTATGCATCATTCATACCACTAATTCCCCTTTCATCCAATTAATTAAATAAATTAATAATTATTTAATTAATTAAATTTGCATCATCCCTAACTATCCATCCTTAGCCATTCAACATCAATTTACCCTTAGTCCTAGATTAATTTAATTAATTTAGCACTACACATTATAACGTCATCCAAATTAATTAAATAAATATGTTAAATACTTATTTGGTTAATTTGTCCACTTCCCTAAACCTGATTAAATAGATAAATCGTACTTATTTAATTAATCTTCCCTACTAATTAGCTTAAGCATAGCCTAGTTGATTAAATAGACATTATTTAATTAGCTACCCTAGCCTACATGACCCCTAGACCTGAATTAATTAAATAAATAATTATTTAATTAAATCTAAACCCTAATTAACCCATCCACTAAGTTTCTCGAGACACATTAATTAAGTTAATCACCTGAATTAACTTGGTCAAACCCTAATTAACACCTTCGCCCACAACCCACAAATAAAAAATTATCTTTTAATTCAAAAGGTCACATGACCCTTCCAACTCACCTTTCTATTTTCATGTTAAAATCTTCTCCATAAAATTAGCTTACACATCAAAGGTCCCAAAAATGTTCATGTGTCACATGTCTCTCACCATTCCAAATAAAATGTAATTTTAAATTCCATCTCATCCCAAGGAAATAATTTTTTATTTCCTCATAAGTCTAAATCACATTAAATGCAAAACCTTCCCCAAAAATGAATTTCAAATTCACTTTTATTCCTAGCCCTCCATATTTGTTGATGAGATCTTAGCCCTTTATCTCATCCTTTCATCTCAACCCTTGATTCCAACTTTCAATCTCCACCATTGGATCAATTCCCCCCTCAATTTGCTTATAAATACAAGCCTCCACAAGCTAATTTCACAAGCCAATTTCAAGTAATCTCATAATGCCAAAATAGCCTCCAAATATCTCCATCATACCCTCTTAATGCGAAAATTGTGTTGATCTTTGAGAGTTAATCCACATTTGATCATCTCAATTGGGTGAAGCTAAGAAGCTTGGGTGCATCTCCTTCTACCTTATCAAGGAGTGAGGACTTCAAGGCACTTGGAGAAGGTTTAATCACTTTGGTTTGATTTCTTTTCATGTTTTATGTTGTGTCAATTTTTTCATCTTCATTTGGCATGCCTGGTGGGACCCCATGGTCCCAATCTAACTTGCATTGAGTGTTTGTGAAGGTTTTTTGACAAACAGGCTAGATTTGTGCTATCCTTTCCTACAACCACGTTATACTCTTGCAGATTAGTGCTATTTGACTCTATACAATGCTATCTTCCTCTATTGTAGTGCCATATTTGTCTATTTCAACTCTATTTCCTTGCAACTTTTGCTAACTTTTGTAGTCAAGAAATTTTTTATGTTTCTTTTGTGCTTCTCATCATTGTTTGTAGGTGTTTTCTCTCTATTTTTTGATAGGGTCTCTTTCTTCTAAGGGGTTACTATGCCCATTTTTCTTGAGATGTTTTGAAAATACTAACCTTGAATTTTGTTTTCACCACATAGGACAAGCTAACCCTATTTTTTTGGCTAACCAACTGTCCTATTCACCTTTCATTTTTTCATCATTTTGTGCAAGTTTGGTCTCTATTTTTGTGCAGGTCCCAAGTCTTCTGTGGATTAGCACTATCTGTACTCATAATTGTGCCATCTAATTCTCTGCCAGATAGACATACAAGGTATAAAATCTTAGTTTCTATATTTTAGTGTGATTTATCTCGATTTTAGCACTATCTGCTTCTACATTAGTGCTATTGGCCTCTATTTTAGCATTATCTACTTCTACAATAGCACTATATTCCTTTGTTTTAGTGCCATTGTTTGACAATATTTCTTGAAGTCTATGTAGGATCTAATCCATTTTTGCAGGTACCTAAACGTGTGTCCAAGGCTATTTTGTCAAACTTCTAATAGTTTAGTGCAAGTTTTACTTGTCCAAGACCTTGTCTGTTTTCACTAGAGGAGTTGCACTAAAGTAGTTAGTTGGGAATTAACTTTGTTTTCCATGTTTAGTTTGTTAGTAGATGCTCTCCCCTCGCACCTTAGGGTGATCTTGGGGATCAAAAGTCTACTCTCAAACAATTTTATCACTTTTAAATGTTATTCCTGAAGGGCTTACCATTATTATGTATGCTCTCCTCTCACACCTAGTGTGATCTTGGGTGATCAAAAGCAAGGGGTATTATCTTCTTAGGAGGTCTTCTTGGGCATTTCATCACCCCAAGGGATGACCTCAACCACATGTACCAACAGGGTATATCAAAGGGGGAGAAGGAAACTTGTACCCCAATCCAATTGTGTTGTCATTTGGATAGCCTTGGGGCCTGAGTGATTCCAGATACAAGGTGAAGTGGCTTGCCACTTCCCTTCAATGGACTAGTGTTCATGGTCTTGTGCCTCATCTACCTTGAATGTATGAAGAGGACTCCCTAGAAGTTTGTAATATCCTAGTTTTTAAGACCTTTGATCCATCATACCTTGTCGTGCACCACTATAGAGGAGGCAAAGATGCTCACCGTACCATTATACTTGAGATAGGCATTACCTTGGGCAAGATGAAAGTCTCCAAGGTAAGGGGTGTATGGTGGTCCATGACCTTAAATTCCCTATCTATCCAAGCTATAAGGGGTGTATGAGATCTACAAGGTACAATACTCCTACCTGACTAATTCTAGGATGTTCATGTGAATGGTGTGACTTCTTGTTGAAACTCGTACAAGCTAGATTATCCAAAGTCAACCTTAAGTCAAACCATTGTGTTCTCTTGTCTAATTTTTGTGCTTTCCAAGAACCTTTGACATCATCCAAATCCCACATTTGAACCTTTGAAATCCAACATTTGAGCCAAAATCTAAAAGATCCAAGTTTGTCAAAAAATCCAATCAAAGTTTCAAACATTGACTGTCAATTAGCACCATATGCTCACTATTTATTGCTATACATTTGACTGTTAGTGTCTTCCCTTTAGCACCATTTGCCCACCAATCAATGCTATATGTGCTTCTATTAGTGCCATTTGTCCTTCTGTTAGTACCACCTAGCTCTAAATTAGTGCTATTTCGGTACCGTGTCCAAAGTCCATCAACTGGTTTGCACCTAAATTCATGAGCTTAATTTGACCTTAGCATCTAGAAACTTTGTCAAAATTGCCCAAAAATCAAATCATCCATTTGAGTCCAACCTTTGTCTATCTTCAACTTTTGTCCAAGTCCATCTACATCATCCCATTTGACCTTAGAGAAACTTCACTTTGATATTAGACCCTTGACCATACTCCATTTATCAATCAATTATCATCCCCCAACCCTTCACTCCATTTCCAAAAAAAAGTTTTTTCCACAAAATCCTAACCCAAGTCCATTATCCTACATTATCCATTTGAACTTAGAAAGATATCTTAATTTTCATTTTAGACCTTTGCACTTTCTAATCTCATCCTTTTCATCCAAATCAATCATTGTCCCAACCTTTCATTAGGTAAGTGGAAAAAGATGGGGGGCCAAAAAGTGGCCAAATTGTTTTCAAAAAAATTTAATACATAACGCGAGCGTGTTATAACGTGCTCGTGTTATGGTTTGGTAATGACGAGCGCTTACATTACGGTTTGGTAATGAAAAACCTAAGGCTCATCAAAACCAAACCATAATGTGCTCGCGTTATAACGCAAGTGCATTATGAATTGTTATAAATAATAAAAAGAAAAGCTTATCAACTCATTTCATTTATGTTTTTCTCCTCTATACCCGTGGCATGCAAACCCTAGGAATCACGCTTGCATTTTGGAAAAGATAATTCAACACCAAAATCTTGTTGATTCATCGCCAAAATGCCTCCACGACGTCAAGCATCCCAAAGGAGTGAGTTTTTTTTTTTTTTTTTGTTTGAATTTGTTTCTAAATAGGTAGGTTTGAGTTGATTTCTGATGTATATTTCATTAATTGTCAGGAAATGTTAATGCACCACCTCCTCCTCCTCCTCAAAATCCACAAAATCCTGAGGAGGAAATACCTACGGAACAACAACCTCCTCCATCCATTCCTTGACTTGCTCCTAGAACACAAGAAAATATAAGGGGGCAAATTGAAAACAACAAAAAAGAAATTAAAGATATAATTGCAAGGTTGAAAGATCCTTCCACTTCAACCTTGCATAGGTCCATGCTGGCTGAAACTCTTGAATCTATGTTATCAAATGTAGATTCAATTAGCAAGAAAATATCTAGTTGGACAGATAAAAGGAGAGAGTTTAGAGACTATTATGCAAACAAGCTATCATACCAAGATGTGAAAAAATTACAAATTACAAAATTAGACTGGTGTTCAATTTTCACAAACCCACAAACAAATCAACCTCCACCCATTATATGCAAGAGGTTCCCTATCCATTGGTGCAACAACCAAGCGATAAGGGACAATTTTGGGTAGAGATGGTGGATGGTTTTTGACCATCCTCCATGTAATAATAATGAGGTCCCGCAATACTTTTTGAGGAAACTCTATTGCGAGTTTGTCCTCAATAAAGTGCCAAACTATTTTGATATGTGGGACTTCTAGGGTAGAGGTGGGGGGTCAGCACAAGATAGACCAGGGGCACGTGTTGACCCACAGCGGGCAGTGAGACGAGTAATCAGCAGACCAGCCCATGAGCATGTTTCTATCCCTTCCATTGTGAAGGGGAGTGTTGAGGTCGATACACTTCAGTCCATTAGTTCCTTGACCCAGAGCATCATAGAGCATGCAAGTCCTTCAGCATAAAGAGGGTTGGGAGATAGTACGAGGAGTAGGGTCCCACCCCATACTTGTTAGACTTGCGGGTCAGCCTATGGTTATGACCCCATGGATAGTCAGGATGCAGGTGCATAGGCTACATCTGCAACTGAGCAGATGGTGATGACAGATACCCTCTTGAGTGAGACTTTTGGCCTTGATACTTAGGTAAATATTAGCAAGTTTATTGAATTTAATTTATTAAATTTTATTTTTGAAATGCAAGATTAACTAATTTAGTTTGATGATTTTAATAAAATTTTAGGGTGATGGCATTGATATAGTTTTTAGTGGTTCTCCACTTGCTTATTACACTAGATCATCTACTGTCGGGGTATGTAACTAGTAAACAATTATAAATATTACATGTGAATAGCATCATTATATGAATGGTATTCTAATATCTAATTTTAGATGTTGAATACGTTAATATTAGAGATTTCACGACAACACCTGCCAGCGGTGGTGGTCTTCAAAGCTTCACAAAGGTAATAAAATAAATAGTTTAATGAATGAATTGTACTTACTAGATTTTTGTATGTGACTTATGTGCTTTATTGTGTGTACTTTCATGTTTAGATGAACAAGTGTGTATGTTAGGAGCCATGATTTGCATCACTATTATAGTTTTTGTAATTGAATAATGTTGTTTTATTTCCAGATGATGCAGGCTGTAGAGACACCTCCTGATGTTCATAGGGCAATGGAGCATGGTGTGACCTCTACAATTCATAGCTCCATGGCATTGATAGGGGTATGAGGCAGATTAATAAATTTCAATTTACATTCATTGTTATAGTTGTTTATTTTTGAAAAATCAAAAGCTTATTGATTTGAAGTTTAATTTCTATCTAGATGGTTTCTATAGGACATGACATCACCACGGCCTATTCTTTCTACTGAGACAAGTGAGGAGACAGATTATATGGTAGTGGTAAGTGATTATTTTGTTAAATGTTTTATTTTTTATAAAATATAATTTCTATATATTAATGTCTATACTTTTTATTGTAACAGCTAAAAATGCGGGAAGAACTAAATAGGAGGAGCAGCCCTCGGGTTTGTAGTAGACCACCCACATGCACATCTCCATCCCCTAGAAAATCAAAGGCTTTTCGTGATCTATTCTCTTCACCAACTAGAGGGGAATGACTTTTTATTGTGTTCCTTTGTTGTATGCCTATATGGCATTTGTGGACATATATTTTGTATTGTATATAGTTGACATTGTATGCCTATATGGCATTCTTGTAAGCCTATATGGCTATTTTGTATATATGTTATACTTATATCGACAGATATTGATATATGCCTATATAGATATTTGGTTAATACAAATCTTTTTTATTGATGGCGTCCATACTTGCATTATAAATCCACGTTTGAATGGATATTTGTAGATGGCTCCTTTAAATATTTAAAGTCCAATTGTATTACATAGGATGTTTGTTGATCCAATAAACTAGCTATTGTTATTCAAGTATCACCTAAACCTCATCTTGGAACTAAAAGATATAAGTTGTATTTAAAAAAAAATGAATCATCATGTTGAACAGAAAATATTAATATTCTTTATGAGTTGGTCAATTGAAAATATTCAAATGAGTATGCTGATCCATATTCTTTATGAGTTGGTCAATTGAAAATATTTCTTAATTTCTTGTTATTATACCATATTGGGATGCAAAGAGTATGTTTGTTGTTTTGAATAAGATAGTCAAAATCATATGCTTATGAGCACCTGATGACCATTGTGGTTATTAAATGTAATTCCTCTTGCATATAAGGCCAGGTTATGAGATTACATTGAGTCTTACCTAATTTTAGTATGCAACATAACATTGGGGCTATAGGCTTCCATAAGTCATACCTCAGGGATTTTCAATTTTAGGTGCAAATTTGCTTTAAGACCTTAGGTGCATTTCTCTACTTGCACAACCTCAAAACTCTGCCTAGAACTCAAGGCGCCTTTCATCATCCAAACAACCTCAAAATTGCACGTTGATATTGCAAGGATGTTTCAAAGTATAAAGGAGGGCGCCTTAAGGGAGGTAATTCATCTTGATTATCCAAGTTGATCAAACACATCAAACTGAGCATCATACTTCTAGGCGCATTTTTGCCTCTCTCTAAACTATCCATTTTGGTGCCTTGATGTAAGTGAAGTCTAAACTTAGTGAAGATTGCGCCTAGAAAGATATCAACTTAGATATGCACCTAGAGTCATCCTAATCATCTATTTGTGCCTAAGGGTCAATATAACATAATATAACTTAGGAAGACTTTGAAAATCGTCAAAAGAAGCCTAGGCACCTTTTCTTGTCTCCACCATCCATTTTGGGTGCCTAGAGGAAAATGAACTTCAAATCACTTCCAACTGTAGCACCTAGTGTTAGAACCTTCAAAATGAATAAATCTTACCAAAGGAAGTCTAGGTGCCTATTGTCATTTGGATCATCATAAATGAGCGCCTAAGTGGAAGGAGAATAAGTATCTTGTATGGAGGCACACTTTTGTGTCTAAATAACCTCATTTTGGTGCCTTGAAGGAAGATGTTCTAAATCCTAAGATCTAGCACCTAAGTGTAAAATGGTCTCCTATAGGTTTGAAAAAGTGATTGAAGCCATCAAATTGCCAAGAAATGAGTTAAGTATACTAAGGCGACTTTTCTTGTCTAAACTATCCATTTTGGTGCCTAGGAGGAAGGAGATTCAACATCATGAATCAAGGCACCCTTTGCCATCAAAACAACCTCACATTGGTGCCTAGACGCATTGGAACTGTCAGTTTGTACATAAAATACAGAAAAAAGGGCAGGAAAATAGAAGTTTCTTGTTATTTATTTCAATTCCACCGGTTGTCTTCTTCACAACACACCTTGGCAGGATTAAAATAAGCCTCAGCATTTGCATGAAGTTGTCTGGAGTGGTTGGGGTTGATCAAAACTGCCCCAACC
Source organism: Cunninghamia lanceolata (assembly GCA_027924645.1). NCBI lineage: Eukaryota > Viridiplantae > Streptophyta > Pinopsida > Cupressales > Cupressaceae > Cunninghamia > Cunninghamia lanceolata. Next base: position 12,809,355 of record BSBN01000068.1, on the reverse strand, counting down.
ATCGAGCTTTTGCTTGATTTCAACTGCAACACTAAATGACAATTTTAGTAACCGTCCTCTTTTGGACTACATCGAATGGTTTTATGTTTAACAATGCTTTTTAACACTTGGTTAACCTTTGGACAAGGTTTTAACTCATCTTCAAACCTTAGACATGCTTCCAAACATGAGGATTGCCTCCTACACACATTAGGAGGGCTACAAACTTGTATGACTACCTCTTACCACATGACTGTCCTCATTAGGACTTACAACATGAGAATAGATTCTATCTATTTGGACATAGTCCATTTACATGCATGGCTTTCAAGCCTTATTACAACATTTAATGATCTCAAGGACCTTATTAAACCAAACAAAACAACTTGAAAATCTAACCAAATCCTAGATGTCTTGGTGCTCCTGCACCACTCATGTGCCACATCATGTGCAGTCTCATAAAATACCATAGCATCTTTGCTGAGTACATCGCTCCTCATCATTAAAAATGGTTCAGGTAATTCTATCTTAAATTAACCATTAAATAGGAACTATCTTGTCTTTCTATTTTTGGGTGCCATCATTATGACACGTGCTCCTGCCATCATTTTCTTTTCCAAATTCATGCATGCCACCATCTGTGTTGTATTGTCACCTTGCCTCCAGAGTGTCCTATCACTTTGTTGCATTTATGACTACTTAGGTACTCTAACTAATCTGCAAATCTTCCATAAGCCTAAACTGAGAGACATAATAATCCTCATTCAAACTTTTGAAATACCCTGAAGAACAGAGTAAATTGAACAGTCCTCTGGAGCCTACGAAGTTAAGAAGAATGGACAAACTGTAGATAGAAGAGTGAGGAATTAAGTACAGAAGGTGGAACCAATTTAGCAATGGGGGTAAAGAAGAAGTCTAAACCAGAGAGTGCTACGAGTCTTTTGCAAGATGAAGCTACAGCAAACATTCTGAGAACTGCAGGATGGTTGGACTTTCTAGAAAAAAATGTAGGGTTTCAAGAAGATATCATGGATGAATTCCTAAGAAATCTAAGGGACAATCAAATAGCTATCAGAGGAGTCTGAATCAATCTCTACTCAATCACTATCAGTCATATTTCTAGGCTGCCTGAACAAGGTGAGAGGTTTAATCATCTGAAAACCTTATATATTTATTTGATTAAGAATTTCTCTGTTCAAAGTGAACCTGTAATACAACTGCATTCAAATAAAAATGAAATAAAACAAATTCTTAGGTCCACACTTCCAAACCCTTGGTAGTCTGTAGCTACCTAGCGGATGAAATATTTCACTTGTGATGGTCAATTCTCTTTAGTTTTAGGACCAATAGTGAAAATTGCTGATTTTTCTAAGGCATGGGAATAGACACCCTGAATTTAGCATAAACCTTCCTAATTTCCTGTATTCTGCCATTAGGGCAATTGAAGAAAAATATCAGCAAAACAAGGGTCCTATGAAACATCATGGCCTCATTTTCCTAGTAGTGAAACACCACTTCCTGTCTCAAGCCAATGGGGAAGAATTATGGCAAATTTTTCTTGAACAAAATCCCTAGGATAGAGAACCAGAGAGGGCACGGATAGAAGGTGATGGTTCCTCTACCCAATAAGAAGAAGAAATAGAGCCTTCCACCTCCTCCATAGTTGTTCAAAGAGGAAAGAAGTCTCACAGGAGGCAAACTCATCTACAGCCCCTGTTCCTGATAAAAAGAAGAAATGCAAAGAAATTAGAGAGTCTGCTCCTAAATAAACCCCATACATGACTCAATCAGTTAGGAGAAGGATGACTCTAACTGAGAAATCTTTCCCTAAGGAATTAATAGGGGAGAGGTTAGAACAGAAAATAGAGAGAACCTAGGCTGAAGAAACATCTCATGATTTAGATGAGATCCCTCTAGTCAGGAAGAGAAGACAAAGAGAAGTTTCCCCAGCGTCCATCTAGAGTCAAGACCAATTTTAGAACCATCACATGCTCCAGAGACAGAACACAGACAAACTCTTACTATTTGCTCAGATTCTAAGGCTAAGAGACCTACTCCGGAGGCTCCTGCCCCACCTATGCTATGGAGAAGCAAAAGGAAAAGATAGCCCTCGCAGGTTGAGGAAGATACTGCTCTCCTAGATGAGGTACTCCTAGGTTCTAGAACATATGAGGAGAAGACTGGGCCTTCATCAGTGCCAACAAAAGTAGAGGAACCCCAAGAAGACCCTCAGGATAGGGAGTATGTAGGAAAAGATGAAACAGGGCAAATGGGTGCGGTTGACAGTGCAGGGTAGATGGCCATGGAAAACCCTGATGTTCAATAAACATAAGCAGAAGCAAAAACTTTCCCTCACCCCTCTGATCAAGAGGATGTTGAGATTTCAAAAGAATAGCAAATGTTAGAAGAAATTGACAACCTAAAGAGACTACTCTGAGGGAAGAATCAGATTATTACTGACCTTAAGAAGGTCAGAATGTAGGTAGAAATGGAGCAAAAATAAGTAATTGAAAATCTACAAACAGAGCTCCAGAAAAAAACAAGATCATCCAGGAGAAAGACGCAGAATTGGAGGTCTAGAAAACTGAGGCAGTCAAACTGTTGGAAGAAAAGGAGAAAGAGGCAGCATAGAGTGTTTCTAAGCTCACCATGGCTAGAGACAATGGCCTCATAATAATGGCAACATTAATTAAGAAAATACATGGCCAATATAGATAGTTGACTTGGGCCAACAACAAACTAGATGATCAGGAGGAATATATTCAAGAGTTGGCTGGCCCAAGGGCAACCAATGAGTAGGAGATACAAACAGATCCATATGTGGGTCCAATCCCCGTTGACATTCCTAAGGCCCTATTGCATTGGGAGAAGAAATGTAGAGAATATGAGGCTTCCAAGCCAATACTACAATTACAAAGGGCAATCACTGCCAAGACAAAAAGAATAGAAACTCTGGAAGGAAAAATCATTGAGATGGCATCCCTTTCTTCTGAAATCCTATCTTGCAGGCCCCCAAGTACCATCTATTCTATATTCTTATAGGAAAGAGTCCTGCAAAGGAAATTCTCTTTAGTCCTGTCTAACCTGGTTGAGAATACAGAGACAGTAGAAGGATTCATGATAGCATATACAAGGAGTAATGATGAGGACAAGAATTTCCTATGTGAATTATATCTGCATGGTTTCTGTGTTAACAACATAACTTTCATTCTTAATTATTTTTTGGGGGAATGCCAGCTTAAAGAATTTATGTCCCTAATGAGGAATCATCAGATCTGGAATGAACAAATGGAAGATCATCTTAGGAAAGATACAGAAATAGATCTCTTCATTAAGAAGGAATGTCCCAATCCCAATGCTTTTAAGACCCAATTTAGGTCCTATATCTATCACCCTCAGAGTCAAAACAAAATTTTGCCATTATACCTAAAAAGTTTGCAAGAGTGTTCCATCGATTTTGGTCTTTTCATGAATAGTTCAGAAAATCCAGTACTTACCATAGCAAAGAAAAGATGGAATGTTTTGACCTCTGAGAAGAAAATGAGAGAGGTGGTCACCCCTACAAACTTAAGATTATTTATGAGAAAAGCAAAGTTAATAGCCAAAATGATGGATAAGAATAAGTAGGAATGGATAGGTGGATGGTTCAGGCCCCCTCTAATAATTGAACCACTCCCTGTCTGGGCTGAGCAGATGGAAGATGAGAAATTGCATGACTGGTTGAAGCAGGTTGATCAATACAAAGGCAATGGTAATACCAACCACACCACTTGGTCTACCTATGCACAAGATTATAGCTTGACTGATAGGCTACTTCACCAGAATAAATCCAGATTGTGAGAAGTAGGAGGACCTACCAAACCTTACGTATGGGGGGATGATGAGTGCCAAGTAGTACCCATGAAATACATCTTTTTACCTCTCTTTTTTTCCTTCCTGATCCCATCTTTCTTAATGTCTACACCCAAATAGGCTAGCAAGATCGTTCTAGATAACCATTAATTGAGATAAATTACTTAAGATCATAATTTCTGATTAAAGGACTAATGTGCATGGAATTGATGGAAACATGCAAAAAAACTTCTCTTTTTGAATCAACAGGTGTAGATGCTCGGAACGGCAATTTTGTACATCTCCGAAGGTATTCTTCAATGATCTCCAGAGACAATACCAAAATACCACGACACCAAAAGTTTTGAAGTAAAGAGAAAGCCTCTCCGAAGTTGGATGGGAGTCTAGAGCATCTTCAGAGTTGAACAAGAAGGCCACAATGGTATCTCCAGAGCTACAGACATATCTCTGGAGCTACAGACAGGGACATATATCTCTGATGCCTCCTAAGAGCAAGGCATATTTCCAGCATAAGCTACTGATCAGGCACTTTTAGCAGTGATCGTGATACCCCTCATTTCACTCAAATCATCACCTAAGTGGTGAAGGGTCATCTTTAGTTAACTGCTGGAGTTTTTATCTTTTTAAAGTTTTTGCATGAGTTACTGATAAAACTGATTCAATATCCATGTTTTTAGGGCCTCACTGCCCAAATGTATTAAGACTGAAACTTAGAATTTAGAGTGGACTTCTGTTCCACTCAATCTACTTTTATTGCATGGCTATTTTTCCATAGTTAGACAGCTAGTATAATAAAGAGATGGATGTCATCTCATAGAAGAACTGGTAGATAAGATAAGTAATATGTTATCACTCATTTAATATATACTTATAGAAACAACAAAAAATATATACAATGATTGGATTATTCTGATTCTTGGTAATCTCAGTTTCTTTGTTATCAATATTTTTCATGGATGCAAAGCGAATGGAATTGGACCGAATTTAATTGTGATCTTATTCTTTTGTGCCGATTCCCTACTGTATCCTTTTGCCCCAATGGTGTGGAGCAAGGGTCCACTCTCACCACCAAGGCGGAAGGCTAGTACCACTATTTTGTTATTTGAGATTTTACTGTGAAAAGTATTTACTGATTTTGATAGATAAATGCATGTTGTTGTTTTTAAGATTGCTTTAAGTAACTTTCTGTTTAATATTTTTTTTAGCATTCCTTAAATTCATTCAGTAAGTAGATAGATCAATCTCTTCAAATTAGTAGAATTCATTAAGCTTAGCTAGGAAAAATTGGTAACTATAGAATCCCTAATTGCAGATAGCTGAGAACACAACCCCTAGATTTTGACATCTGAAATATGATTAAATGATGAGGTACAATGACACCTTGTCACATCCCATTTTTCTTGGTGGTCATTAGTCTACCCTCAAGTAAAATAATCCTTTTCTCTTTTTCCTTAAGGTCATTAGTCTACCTTAGGTAAGAAGAGAACATCCTTTGTAATCCAAAAGATCTAGATTTATTTGAGCTCTACTTTGGTTTGAACATCCTTTCAAAACATCATCTAATTTGTCCAAAATCACTATCCAAATCATATAATGTATCCTTGTTCCATTGTCATCCAAATTCATCCTAAGTCCCCTTTTATCACACATCCAAAAATCATCCTCAAAATCACCCTCACATCCATTTGCCTTTGGTCCAAAAATATTTTGATAATCAATTTCTAAGGTCATTAAAATCTTCCCCATCTTTCATTATACATTCATCTTTCCATCCTTGGGTCCAATATTTTGAAATCAATTCTCTAAGGTCACAAAATTTACCCCCCTTTTCAACTCCAAATCAATCCATACCCAATCCATTGCATGCCCTTGACAAGGTCCCAAGCTAGGAAAAACCAAGAAATGGAACACTTTAGAATTAATTTTGGGATGCCTAACACCGACCAAAATAATGTCCCTATAATCCAACAATAATCATCCCTTGATTCCAATGCTATGATAAATCCTTTTGGAATCCAATCACTAGGACCACCAACCAACATCAATAATCTTGATCAAGAGGTCCTAGACTTCATGCAAGACAACAACTTCATGGGCATACTAGATAGAGTCCTAAAGTTGGACCCAAACAAATACCTTGAATTCCTCATCAAAATTGTGCCACCATACCCACCTCATCACAACCATCCTCATCCAACAATGTCCCTAACACATCCCAATATTTTAACACCACCACCACCTCAAATCCTACCTCCACATCAACCATATCAATCTATGTCTCCGCATTAACATCAACCATAACCACATCCACTCCCCAAATCACCCTCAACATTCCTAAGACCATGTACACAAGTGATTCCTCAAGTGTACCTTAATTCAATGCCAACACTATAGCCTGTTGACTCTAGGGCATACAACTGAGAGGGGGGGTGAATCAGTTGTATAAAATCTTGCTTATCTTTTTCAAACACTTGATTCGTCTTGTTAGTTAATAGCATATCAATTAATCATCCATGAAAGTAAAATGCACAAGCTCAAGAGCAAATAAACATCAACACATTGAACACCAAGATTTTGACGTGGAAAACCCGGTTAAGGGAAAAAACCATGGGGTGATTAACCCAAGGATTATTCTCTGTTAAAAGAATAAGAAAAGGAATGGCACTTGCCAATTAGGGCTCACTGCCCGAGCACACTGCTCACAAAGAGGCCCACTGCCTACAAGGAGACACACTATCTACAAAGTGATAAGAATCACAGTCTTGAACCTGAGAATGACATCTTTACCATGTCCAGATCAGTTCCATTTAAGCCCAAAAACTTCTGCTCTGCCTTTCGCATTTCTCTTCGCTACACCACTCTCATCCACACAATCCACACTTCAAAATGAACTCACAAACCTTTATTTATACAAGACAATGACTTAGGAACAATCATCTAAGTCGGCAATCAACCATAAGAATATCCGCAAGATGAATAACACATCCGATCAGCCACCACAAGAACATTCGCAGGATGAACAACTCATCCGGTCGGCTAGTCGGAACAAGAACTTCATCTGGAAGAATATCTTCAATTCCAGGCTATACTATCAATGTGGACCAACAACACAACCTCAACATGATCCAAGAACCTTCATAAGCCTGCCTGAATGACCAGGTACATCCGCACTTTCTCTACGTACTGGAATCTCTTCTCTTCCTGATCTGGAACTTCAAGAACACAGTCTGTCGCCACTATCACAATGCAAAATGTACTTCCAGACCTCCAAATCATACATAGCTCGAGATGACACATCACAAGGACATCCCAAACACTCCTTCCAATCCACAAATTAGGATTATACAATTTCGGACCTCACCGGACCTTTCTGTGATCCTTTCTCACCTCTGAACACTTGCCGGAACCGGTTCCACACCGACAGCCACAACTCCTTCCGATCTTCATGCGGACCTCTGAAATCTTAACTGAAGCATCTCAAGACTCATATCTACAAACCCTTTAATCTGCATCCTTTGGTTCACATCCTATACAATACATTTGTCTTCTTCTCATCACTGTTCTTCACTATTCCTGACTGAGGCTAATTTTCTCAATATCCTCAGCACACTGGTCATCAAATCCTTCTTGTTAATGCAATATGAGTATGTTGACATCAATGACAACACTAGTTCACCTCATACTTGCAACAATCTCCCCCTTTGTCATTGATGGCAACATATGATGTGAAAAACCATCAAGACAAGAACTTCTCCTTTCTGTCACAGCTCCCCCTATCAGCAACATGTCTTCTCCTCATTTACTGCTCCCCCTTTGATCATCAGCTACTTGTTTTTCACATGTCTTCTCTCCCCCTTTGACATCAATGGCAAAGGGCTCATACTTGCAATTTTAACACATCAGAGTCATACCAGCTGCTCCCCCTTAGTAGCAGCTCCCCATCATCAATCCGGATCACAAGATATGACTATGATATCCACCAGACTGATGCACATCTGTGCATCCTAGTTCATCACCGGAGGGGCCATGACCCCTAACTTCTCCTGGAGATATTCAAAAGAGTCCTTGGGAAGAGGTTTAGTAAAGATATCTGCAATCTGATCCTTGGAGGGAACATACTCCAACCTGACTTCTTCCTTGTTCACTTGTTCTCTCAAAAAGTGAAATTTGATAGATATGACAAATTAACGGGTTTGAGGCTGCAGATCTTGGTGATAGAGGGAAATTGATGGCTCTGTTCAAGCGAGGGTTTTCCATGCTTCTACAGTGGCATTTTGGGCAAGAAAATTTGTAATGCACGTAGATTGTTTTGTTTCCAAGGCTGCGGGTAGATTGGCATTAGAGACAGAAGTTTGCAGAGGCATGGATCTGATTGACGGGCCACCCACCATATTCATGAAGAAAATCTTCAGACGGCGTCACATCTCCCAATTTCACCTGCTCTCTCCTCTATTTCCCTGGGCTGCATTGAATGTTTTGGGCACCATTCTTGTGGTGCGTTGTATCTGGTAGAATTTTGAAATGCCATGTAATTAATTGTTGAGTACATGTTCTTGCTTTATAAGTGAACTGTGTTACTCATTGTATGGTTGTTGAAGACTTGGGCAATTTTTGTGAGAAATAACAAAGAACAAAGCCTTTCTGGGCTGTTCTATCTCATTTTGGAGTTTATGAGTTGCATTTCGAATGTATGTTGCACAATTTTCAGTTTCATGTTATTTTATATGAAAAATGCTTTGTTGCATGTGTTTAGTTTATCTGTCTCCATTTGCTGCATGCATAGCTTCTTTTGAATCTGGTTGCTAAGGGTTTCTAAGATTCTAGAATATAGACTTTCTGTATTGCATGCTTGATCTCTAACTTCCATTCAAGGAGTGGATTAAACTATTTTAGGTCAAAGCATGGAGAAGAATGTATGTTAGTTGGGATATGTATAAGTAGAGAAAACTAAATACTCATCCTTGGGTGGTGTTTGTAAGGCAAGCACCAATTTGACCCATTGAAACTTGAATGTTAGTTTAAACCATTCACTTGTATACATCTAGTTGACTCCTTGCCCTGAGATAGGCACCAGTCTACTCCCTGTGTAGTAGTTATGATCCAAAACCCCCTGTCTTGCATCTAAAATATCAAAACAAACCATTTCATTATTCCAACCTATTATTTGTAGGAGTAGGAATAGGACCCCTGCATACTCTCATCCTCAACTAGTTATATATGTCCAAGAATGTTGATTGCCTTGTGATTGATCATGCAAATCTTGGTCCACACATGAGAGTATTCTGCCTGTTGTTGTCAAGATAAATCTTTATGTCATTGGACGAGTCAAGGTTAATGGTTACCCAAAAGTTTATCCCCAATAAAATTAGAAGATGTTTGTCAAAATATAGAGGATCAAATTCTGAGTCTGCAAACAAACATCTCCATAATTTTTGCAATTTGATAGATGATTATGAAGTAGAGGCTAAAGATGTAGTAATGAGACTTTTTGTTCAGTCATTAGAGGATGATGCTAGGGTTTGGTTTTCAGACCTGCCTGTGTGTTTAGTTTCTTCATGGGTAGATTTAGAAGTTACATTCCTAGAGCAGTTTGGTGAAAGATTTGATTTGGCCTCATTGATCATACATTTCATGAATATCCAAAAGGAAGATGAGGAACTAGATCCAACCTTTAATCTTAGATTCATTAAGTTGCTCAAGTAAATTCCTGAATATATGAGACCCAATGATGCATTATGCTTGGCAATTTATTTGGCTAGATTTGATGAAGAAATGAGTTATTTATTAAGAGATAAAGAACCAACTACACTTCACCAAACTTATAAGTTTGCTATGGATATTGAAAATAATTAGAAATATGGAATGCCATTAGGTTTCATGGCTGCAAGTTTTCAAAATAGTTTTCAAAGTGAATGTATTTCTGCTTTCCCAGTGTGTTCATTGAGAGATGATTCTGCAAAGGGAAATATATTTCAGAACAGTGTGTGTAGTCATGATGTGATGTATGAACATGAAGAAGATGTTGTAGAAAATGTAGGCACATCCTATAATGGTGAAGACAAAGATTGTTATCAGGCTCTAGAAGAGAAACCTATAGACACAAAATGGCCTTCAAATGATGAAATGAGAGATATACATGAAGTTGTGTCCTATAGCAATAGGCATATCCTAGTTATTCCAGAATATTTATGTGAGTTGGATATGCAGAGCTTCACTTTGAATACAAAAGATGTTGTTTCAAGGGATGGCAATGAATATGTTAGTGATTGTCAGCATTTAGACGCATGTGTGAGCCTTTTAGATGATGAAATTTATATGGATGCTGAATATGAGTGCTTCCTTGAAGATTATGACCACCTCTACAATGCAAAGTTTGAAAAATTTGCTTTTGATTATCAGTGCATTGGTGAAGAGGAAAATCAGGGTCACTATTCAAATGTGAATGGACAAGTTGCAGATGTGTGTGCTCATACAATTGGGGATAGTGTTGGTTGTAGGGGTGATTGTGAAGCTTTCAGTGAGGGGTTGTACTCTGAACTTTTTATGCCTTCTCTTGAGACATTCCAGGTGGACCTTAGTGACAAAATTGCTGAGCACAATGATGGTGGATATCTGAATGCTTATAAAGATGAAGATGATTATGAGATGTTGCTTGTGCCTGAATATTGTTTGTTTGATACAGAGGAGCTCTTATTTTTTAAGAAGGGCAAAATTCTGATGTGGATTCATTTGTTTCATGTGAGTCTGTTATTTTTCCAAGCAACATCAATAACTCATATGATGATGACATTCTACAATTGATGATAGTATATGCTAATGAAGATAGTTATAGATTTGTTAAAGAAAAAGAAATGGGCAGCAGCACAAATAATTGCAATACAGGGTGCTGCAAACAACAAAATGTTTTTAGGCTTCATTTGAAGAAATCAAAAGAAAGTCGAGTATTTGACAAAGGAAAATTCTGGTTTTTCCTTTTTGGTGGCCTTGGGCCACCAAGTAAAATTTTAAAAAAGTATGATTTGTGATGTAGGTTGGTGCAATGTTTAACTCTGTGCCCAATGGATAAGGGACTGGTCTGCATCCTAGAGATCTATGGTTTTTGCCATGCTTGCAAGAGGCATGCATCCCTAGACAGAGCTAGTGTTGGTGCCTGCATAAACATCCAGGTTTCAAGTATTCATTCGCAGGCACCTTTCATAAAATCAAACAATTCTAAGCCCTTCGGCCTCATGCATGTATCCTTGTATATACATTGTTGTTTGCATGTACGGTTCAAATGTACAAGTGCAGTTGTAAAGTGATCGGCCTGAAATAATGTTCAATCAGCCTCAAAATATGCAAAAAATAGTTGTATGCATTTTGTATGCATATCAGGTTATACATTGCAGGCATATTCTAGGAAAGATTCCTTGCTTGTATGTAAAAGGGTTTGTATGTTCACATTGTGTATTTGACATACAAAGGAAATGTGCAAGGGTCATATACATTCGCTACAGTGAAAGGGTCATTGGTGTAACTTGGGTTAACGGCTGTGCTGTGGGATGTCTAGCTGATTGTGGTGGTCTGTCCAATGGTGGTTTGTTATCAGCGAGAAGGTATGCATCGGAAGCCAAGCAAAATGTTTTCCTGATGGCCGATGTACATACAATGGAAACATACATTGCCAAGATGAAAGGCATAATGTAGATTGGCAGCAACATACAAGGGAGATATGCATTATCAATGTGCAAAGAAAATATACCAGTTGCATACAAAGGCGATTGTATGTTGGCACATACAATCAAATATGCAAGGCCCAAACCTGAGAAATTATACATTCTGGTTGATATAGGTTTGAGATCCGCATTGTATATTTTGTTTTGTATATCCCCATTGTATGTTTGCGATATACAAAACAATGATATGAAGAAAAGAATATATAATCCAGATGTGAAGGAGTATATGGTTTGGCAGATTTCAAGTTGAAGTCCATGGGTTGCATGTTATGCATTGTATATGTGATGTACAATGAAAAGATACAATGAGAAAGCTACAACACGGATTCCAAAGGATGTTCCAATCTAGCAGATAAAGTGTTGAAGTCAGCAGCTTGTATGTGTGTGTACATTGTATATCATGGATATACAAACGAGGTAAAAATACAATGCCCGGACCTGATTCAAATTTCAATTTGTTCTATAATGGCTTGACGTCCGCGTTGTACATTACATTTGTACAATGTAATACATAAAGAATATGTGCATCGGGGAGATACAAGCTAGACCCGATGGTGAGTTTGAATGTGTTTTATAATATTTTGGGGTCAGCCTTGTATGTGAAGCATTGTATCCCACATATGCAAAAGGAAAAAAAACATTGGCTTGTCGGCATAACATTGCTCATCAGCAGATACTCCCAAGGTCATTCCGATGGCTGATGAATATGAAATTTCATAGTGATGGAGAGAAAATTAGGGGATGCCGCATGTCTAGGTGCAATTGTATGTATATGCATTTGCATATACAAAGGATTCAATGGTGAAAAAGGCAAAAGGCGGAGAAGGCAAAATGTACACTGTGAAGGGAAAAGTTAGTGATAGGGAAAGCTACCTATGTGGCATGTTTCTATTGAGCAATGACAAATCAGGGGGTTTGAGGCTACAGATCTTGGCGATAGAGAGAAATCGATGGCTCTATTCAAACGGAGGGTTTTCCACACTTCTATAGTGGCATTTTGGGTGGGAAAATTTATAATGCACGTAGATTGTTCTATTTCCAAGGCCGCGGGTAGATTGGCATTAAAGGCAGAAGTTTGCAGAGGCATGGGTCTGATTGACGGGCCACCCACCATATTTGTGAAGAAAATCTTCAGACGGCGGCACATCTCCCAATTTCACCTACTCTCTCCTCTATTTCCCTGGGCTGCATTGAATGTTTTGGGTGCCATTCTTGTGGTGCGCTGTATCTAGCAGATTTTTGAAATGCCATGTAATTAATTGTTGAGTACATGTTCTTTCTCTATAAGCGAACTGTGTTACTCATTGTATGTTTGTTGAAGACTTGGGCAATTTTTGTGAGAAATAACGAAGAAATAAGTCTTTCTGAGCTGTTATGTCTCATTTTGGAGTTTATGAGTTGCATTTCAAATGTATGTTGCACATTTTTTAGTTTTATATCATTTTATATGAAAAATGCTCTGTTGCATGTGTCTAGTTTGTCTGTCTCCATTTGTTGCATGCATAGTTTCTTTTGAATCTAGTTGCTAAGGGTTTCTAAGACTCTAGAATATAGACTTTTTGTATTGCATACTTGTTCTCTAACTTCCATTCAAGGAGTGGATTAAACTGTTTTAGGTCAAAGCATGGAGAAGAATGTATGTCAGCTAGGATATGTATAAGTAGAAGCAACTAAATACTCATCCTTGGGTGGTGTTTGTAAGGCAAGTACTAATATGACCCCTTCAAACTTGAATTCTAGTGCAAACCATTCACTTGTATATGTCTAGTTGATTCCTTGTCCTGAGATAGGCACCAGTCTACTCCCTGTGTAGTAGTTATGATCCAAAACCCCCTGTCTTGCATCCAAAATATCAAAACAAACTATTTCATTATTCCAACCTGTTAGTTGTAGGAGTAGGAATATGAGCCCTACATACTTTCATGCTCAACCAGTTAGATATGTCCAAGAATGTTTCCAGCCTTGTGATCTATCATGCAAATCTTGGTCCACACATGAGAGTATTTTGCCTATTGTTGTCAAGCTAAATCTTTATGTCATTGGGAGAGTCAAGGTTAAGTATTTAGCTCTAGGGATACTGTCCTTGGTGTGGTGGAACTAGAAGTGAAGGGGAGGCAGCTCACGCAACCTCCTATATTAGTTGGCTGAATTTGCCTATGCATTGGAACTAGTAAACCCTTTGCTAATTTGGAAGAACCCCAACAGATCCTTAAACTAGTGCCATTATTTTCATGATTACGTTAGCTTTGATAGGCTATGCTCCTTTTGTGATGCTAGCACAATTTTTCATCTATTGGTGTTGTGTCCCTCTTGAAGACTCTTTGCTTGCATTTCATCATTTGAGAGAGTCTGCAGCTATTTGGTTTATGCCATATCTTATCTTTGGTGCGCCTTTACTCTTTACACACTATCTATGTGTTGTTTCATAAGGCTATGCCTTTATGTATATTTGAGATTGAATCTTTATAGAGGTCACACTTTACTTTTGAGACTAATGATCTTTGTGTTCGTCTCTTTAGTTAGCAGTGCCATCTTCTTATGAGGCTTCGAGTGATGTCTTCATAGATGTGGCACCATATAAGAATGTTGTAACATTGATTAGACTGTGCTTTTATGCTTGCATCGAGAGATTTATTGAAATGGTTTCACAATATATCCCAAACCTTATGAAGTGTGCCTTCAAAATCTTGGCTGAGACTCATTCTTACATCACTATGTTGATTTTAAACTGGCTATGTGTTTCATTTCATAATGACTATGGATTTTTTTATTTTTAAGGACTGCACTATGATATTATACCTGCACACCTTGAGTCATATTGATAGCACCATCAGTGTGTGCACCATGAATTTATAACAATGCCTTCTCTTTGTATAGGTTGAGTGCTAAATCTTTTGGGTTGTACCTTCTTGATAGGCAACGTCATGATCTGATAATGCTGGTGCCTTTGTTCTAAATGTACTGCTCCCTCTTTGATCATCAACCACTTGTTTTTCACATGTCTTCTCTCACCATATGACAAGTGACAAAAATAAGTTCTTAAATTTTGAAAAGTATGAAGGAGGAATTGTAAAGTTTGGAGATAATTCTGCTGGCAGAATCAGAGGTAGAGGAACTATTTCTCTTGATGGAAAGAACAAAACTGGTAATGTACTGTATGTCGAAGGACTAAAGAACAATCTTCTCAGTGTTGGACAATTGGTGGACAAAGGCTATGATCTCAGATTCAAGAATGGAAAGTGCATAATTTTTGAAAGTTCTAGAACAGAGATTGCATCCAGTACCCAAACAAAAGGTAACATATTTCACTTTGCTAGTACTGATAAAAGTTGTTTATTTGTTCAAGTTGATCAAAGTTGGTTATGGCATAGAAGAATGTGTCATGTGAACTTTGATAATATCATCAAGATAAGCAATACTTAGGCTGTAAGAGACCTTCCAAAATTGGTAAAACCTACAAACAGTTTGTACAAAGAATTTCAGTTGGGAAAACAAAGCAGAATCTCATTCAAAAGCAAGGAACAATCTTCTACCAGATTATTAGACC
The DNA here is from genome assembly GCA_027924645.1 of Cunninghamia lanceolata. Lineage (NCBI taxonomy): Eukaryota > Viridiplantae > Streptophyta > Pinopsida > Cupressales > Cupressaceae > Cunninghamia > Cunninghamia lanceolata. The sequence goes on along the minus strand of BSBN01000068.1, from coordinate 12,794,262 downwards.
TGATTCATACTGACTTATGTGGTCTGGCAAGAATCAGGAGTGTGCAAGGTGATAGATTCTTCATGTTGCTAATTGATGACTATTCCCAGATGATATGGGTAACCTTTCTGAAAGAAAAATTAGAAGCACTTGAGAAATTAAAAATATTCAAGGCCATGGTGGAGAATGAAATTGGATTAAAATTAAAATGTCAAAGGGGGAGAGAAGACACGTGAAAAATAAATGGTTGATGATCAAAGGGGGAGCAGTATAGGGAGAGAAGACATGTGAATAGTTGTTGTTGATAGGGGGATCTATGACAGTAAGGAGAAGTTCTTGTCTTGATGGTTTTTCACATCATATGTTGTCATCAATGACAAAGGGGGAGATTGTTGCAAGTATGGGTTTAACCGATGTTGTCATTGATGTCAACATACTCATGTTGCATTAATGTCGGCAAGAGACACTATATGGATTCATGAATGTTGTCATTGATGGAAACAAAGGTTATCCCACACATCCACAAGACATGATGAGTCTCTACTGGAAGTCAGATTGAAGAAATGTCATGATCCGATAAGCAAGAACAGAGCACTCAGCAAGGTCCGACAGTCAGGTCCGGATCTCTCAGAGGAAGTATTTCAGTGAAGTGCAGATTTGGGGAATTCAAGAGGAGTACCTTGACTAATAGGTTCCAAGGATTTAACCTCTGGTGATGGAAGGGTGAAGAGATATGAGCACTTGAGTGTTGGGTTCCTGTTTGGCAGAGCAGACAGAGGAAGAACTGTACAGGCAGAGTGTCAGATCCTAATCCGGAAGAGATATTGCTAATAAATAAGTTTCCTGAGGTATCATTCATAATTGGCCGACATGATTGATGACTTCTACAAGCATCTCCTAGATTTGCATCACTTGGTAAGCAAGGATCCAGCTGACAGATCAAAGCTTGGGAAAATATTGACTATTCTGGATGTCGACTAGAAAGGTGATGAAATCACTTATGCGGATATATATACAAGATGGATTTAGATGTGAAGGTGTGTGTGTGAAGTGTGTGGTGTGAAGAAAAGAAGAAAAGCAGAATGAAGAGAGGGAGACAGGTCTGGAATATGAAAGTACAATAGCATTAAAAGAGAGTAAGAATGAAGTGCAGTAGATCAGTTTATTGAGCCTAACCAGAACTAAATCTTAGCATGAGTAGATTCTTCTCATCAGTTCAAACATTGAGTTACCTTCCCTTCTTGTAGATAGTGAGTCTCTTGTAGGCAGTGAGCCTCTTGTGAGCAGTGTGCTCAGGCAGTGAGCCCTAATTGGCAAGTGCCATTTTGTTCTATCTATTCTTCTAATAGAGAATAACATCTTGGGTTAATCACCCCGTGGTTTTTCCCTTAACAATGTTTCCACGTCAAAATCTTTGTGTCATGTGTATTGGTGTCATTTCCATTTCATGATCATACTTGCTTATTTGATTTGATGTTGCACTAACTAATAAGAAAGTTTAGAAAGTTGAAATATTAGGATAACTGAGTCACCCCCCCTCAGTTATCAACAATTGGTATCAGAGCCAAGTTCCACTGAACAAAGCCTAACAGCTTGAGGAAGATCTAGAAATTCAAATGGTTATGTATGGTTTGAGGGAACAACTTCAGTCTGCCCTAGACAATCTTGAACATTCCAACTCTGAAGTCAATGAATTGAAGGAAAGACTTAAACAGGCTGATGATTTCATAAATGAATTAAAAGGGAAACTAAGCATCTCTATGAAGAAGAGAAAGGAACTACTTTAGCAATTAGCAAGTCAAGGTGAAGCAAATGATACAAATGAAGACCTGAAGGAGAAAACTAAGTTATGTGAAAAATTGTCAAAAGAGGTCATTATGGCAAGACATGAAATGGAATCAGGAGTTATGAAATTCACACATGAAATTGAGGAAAAAAGAAAGACTGAAGATGATCTAAGACAATCTCTCAAGGAGAAATCAGAAGACTGCCACAAGATGGATAGAATAATTAGACATCTTGAATCTGATCTTGAAGATGCTAGAGATAATGAAGAAAAACTTGAGGATCAAATTGACACTCTTAAAAGGGATCTTCAAACAGCAAATGAATACAAAGAGAAATTCAAAATAAGCTCTGCTCAACTTGAAGTTCTTCTTGAATGCCAAAAGAGGGTAGATGACAAGTGTGGTTTAGGATATGAGAAAGGTGAAAGCTCTGGATCCGGTCAAAAGAATTTTGGATTAGGAAATCCAAGGGACAAACCTAGAAGACCTCCGGTAAGGCAACCCAATGCTCAAAGATATCCATCCTTTAATGGATACTACCACAACTGCAATAACTTTGGTCACAAAGCTAATCAATGTAGAAAGAGAATGAATCAAACCAATTCATCCTTCTCCGGACAGTGCTTCAACTGCAAAAGGTATGGCCACAAATCTCATGAATGTAGAAATATGCAAATGAACAATTCATTCAATGGTAGATGCTTTGCATGAAATAAAGTGGGTCATATGGCTAATTAGTGTAGATCAAGAGTATATCAGTCAAATATGCAAAGAAATGTTGTCTGCTACAATTGCAATAGATCCGGTCATACTGCCAAATTCTGCAGAAGCAAGAATCAGGACAAAAAGGGTCCAATACACCATAATCAAAATCAAGACAAAGGAAAAGGAAAAGTGAATGCGGGTGAAGTTAAAGGTGAGATGAACAAGATTTGGCTAAAGAGAAGTATAGAGAATGCAGGGGATGGATCCGCACCAGAATCTGGTGCTAATATTCCTTCCAGAAATTAAAAAGTGAGCTCTAGCTCAGGGGGAGACACAAGGAAAAACATTTTCCCCCAGCCAGTCAATTGGTGCCTATAATCGGCACATGAAAGGCTGCGGATCAAAGGGCTTTCAAAGAAATACCTAGATAAGCCATGGTAAAGATTTGAAAAGATTTGCATGAAGATTTAAAGTGTCTAGATCCCTTCAGACTTCCAGTAAAAGCAGGCTTCTTACAAGTTTGGTCCGGTGTGATTCTAAAATTGAGACATCTTGATCTATGGATAAATCGAATGGTTAAGGAAAGTAAGAAATCTCGTAGTTATTCACCAAGGATAACTCTAATCATATTACAGTGATCTGAAAAGAGATCTATTTCAGAATAAGAAGAACAGAGCAACCAAAATAACTTAAGTTGCACATTTATTGCAGTATGAATTTAGGGCTTTTTCTTGCAAATAAAAGGGTTCATGTGCTCACCATTTGCACATTTGCATTCGAAAAAGAAGAAAGGAGAGCTCTACAATGAATTGCTTCAAACTTCTCAAAGACCAACCATTGGAGTTGATTCAATCAGCAAATCACTCAAGTTCACTCCACGAACCCTACAAGTGCAAAAGGTATTTTCTGTTATCAAAAATCTCTCTGTAAAATCCTTGAATGATGGGTACTCCAACTATAGTGAAGATCACTGATAGGCCTCACCCCAAATTCAAGAAACATCCCTACAAATCTTTGGAAATAGATCCCCTAGGAGCATTTTCCAGTGTACCGCATGGTGTCTTGCACATAGAAGATATTACGGTTTACATTCATGCAAACATTGAAGATTTCAGAGAGTTCAAATTGAGGGATATCTTCCACAAACAACTAATAGATGATTCTTTTGAGCTCAAACCCCAATTCAAGGCCCTCCGAGATAAGTACTTTGCACAATGCATACATTTCCCCTATTTTGCTGAGGATGAATGGGTCAAGTATATTTTGAGCAGGATACATGACAATTTCATATGGTTAAATGGACCATTCAAGATCACAAAAGATGCCATTAGGGCAGTTACCAGATTGCACTCATCCGGTGGAATTCCTGTTCTTAAATCTGTCAAGAATCAAACTGTGAGTGAGGCTACTAGATCAAAGTTTAACAAAAGAGCAATGACAGTAGATGACATCACTGATCTGGATGTCAAGTTTTCCTCCATGATCATTGGATACAAGATATATCATTCTAGCAGGGAGAATTTAGTACCTGGAATGGCCATCTACACTACTTATGAAATGCTAAGAAAGGATGCAGACTACGATCTTTGTCAGCTCCTTTTAAACCAACTCTTGGAGAATCTATAGAAAATAAAGAAAGATAAAAAGAATTCATTCAAGTATGGTGGATTGATATTGTGCTTATTCTTCTACTTTATGAATGAGCTTCTTGGATCTAGTGGTTGGGTGTGGGAGAATGATAGACCAGTAGCTATCCAAATCAGGGATTATTTGCATGGACTTGGTGATGAAAAAGTACAAAATACAACCCTCTAGGGTTTCTTCAAAAACTTCCAAAACATGATGCAAGCTAGAGAGAGAATTCCTCAATCTCTAGTTGAAAAGTATAAAGACACTATATGTTTTATGGTAGAGACTAATCAATGCCTAATGGAGGTAGTGGAACCAAGAATAGTGTGGATCATGCCAATGGGGTATGAGGTGGATGAGAAAATTGCAAAACTACATGTTCAGTACATGCTAAGTCAACCAAGGGATCCCAAGGCAGAAAGGTTTGGAACCTTTGAAGAACTTAGTGTGAAGATCCATGTTGAGTTAAGGCAACTAAAGATGAAGAGAAAGGTAAGAAAAGCAGTAGAGAATATTGCCAAAGACTTTGGCATCTCAAAAGAGGCACTTTCTGCCAATAGAGAAAAGATGGAAAGAGCAGAGAAAGAAAAGAAAGAGGTAGAAAAGGAAAGTACTCTGGTAGAATCTTCCACCCGGACCAGATCATAAAAGAAATTTGCACCTGTCACTGCTAAAAGCTCAAGGGCATCAAAACCGGAAGCAAGATCATCCGACAAAGGAGAGAAGAGAACTCAGACAAAAGCCACAAGATCTTATGCTAGTCAAGAAGATGAAGAGGAGACTAAATCTGATGAAGAAGTCAAGAAAATGAAGAAACAGAAGAAAACATCCAGTGAACCCTCTACCAGTCAAGGTGAAGAAGAAAAGGTAGAGGAATTTGTTAAAAAACCCACTCTTCACATTGATGACATCATCAAATCAGTTATAGTGGATGGAAATCTTCAGCCAATGGTTGAATTCTATGATGATTATGGAGAAGCTAATTAGAAGATATTGCAAGATGCCACAGTCAGGTATCTAAACATCTACAACAAAGAATTCATTGAAATTATATCTCTGATCCCCAAAAGCTTGGAGAAGGAACTTGAAATAAGGAAGAACAATGCCCAAGCCAAAGATCTAGAAATTCAGGAGCAGATAGCTATTCAGCTCTATCCTTCAATCACTTAGAAACAAATGAATATGATCTTCAAAGATTGCAAGGATGAGTTCCGAAGCAAAGCTAGAATGAATTAGCTCATGCTTGGAGAAACTGATAATCTAGCAAATGAAACAAAAGAGATCCTCCTGAATGCCTTCAAAAGATTTAATCTTCTAGTTATAGAGGATTTAGGTGTTAATCCATCAGCCACAAGTGTTGGAGAAGGATGTACTGAGGCAATGACAGAAGAGGTAGTGGACACCGGTGAAGATAAGGGCTTGGAATCCTCTACTCCGGAAGAGGTGGCCCATGAATAAACAATCACTCCTCCGGTTTCCCTTGCTGACTCCGGATCCAAAGGAGAAGAAAGAATAGAGGAGAAAGAAAAAGAAGTGAAGGAAAAACAAGATGATAGCTCCAAGACTACATAAGAGAAGAAGAATCTATCTCCGGCAAGAGACACTGTAGAAATTGTCAAAGAATTCCTAAACAAAGAAACAATGGTGATTGATGAACTGAAACTTCTACAAGGACCATTTGATTTTAATTTCTCCGGTACAAAAAATGAAGATAGCTTCATTTTCCAATGCAAAGGCCAATGAAAAACTCTTGAAATCTCACATGGAAGACTGTGAGCTTATAGAAGCTGCATCTAGTGTGCTTGAAAAGATCATGCCATCTTTTCAGAAGGATCCCTTAGCCTCCTCATCCGGTAATCTCAAATCTCTAGTCAATAGTGTTAGCACACATTTTGATTCCCTAGAGAAGTCAGCAGAAGATAAGGTCTGGAAGGAATTCTTGGCAAAAAGATTATCAAAGGTATAAGGGCTAATAACAAATGATAGGAGGAATATGAATATTGGGATAAAAAGCTTAGAAAATACCCTTAAAGATGGTGGGGAAGTATACAAATTTTATTTATCATGGTCCAAAGTAACATTGGATATTGAGAAGAGAGTGAAAGAACAAGAGGACAAACTAACAAATCTATCTAAGAATTTTGATCCTCTCTCATCCTTCATAATAAATCAAAAATGTCAGACTATTGCAGTCTTGAATGAAATCAAGAAGCTTGAGAAGGAAAAGAAAAATAGAATAAGTAGGTTGGGTGAACTTAGAGGGATAGTTATCCCTAAGTTAGAGGCCATGCATGAGGCCATAAAAGAAGCTCAGACCACAGCCCAGACCAACGATCCCATAGATCTAAAAAGGGAAGATGTGTTTGCATTCCTGTTGAGTGGTCACATCTCAATTTTGGATAGGATGAAGCAAAGTTGGGGAACAGAATTTGTCCAATTGAAGACAACTTTTGTAGACATACTTCAGTATATGTAAGTATGCTATATGTATATACTTATGCGGCTAAGTATCGTTGAAATTTAAAAAAGTTTTGATGTATGGACCCTACCCTTTGCCATTGATGTCAAAGGGGGAGTGATGAGCAGTGAAAAATGAGGAATCCAGCTAAGGTGGAGCTCCAAAAAATATACATAGAGATAGAGCATCATCCAAGGGGGAGTATAGTGTGACACTTAGTCATTTTTCACTAAGTGTTGCCATCAATGCCAAAGGAGGAGATTGTTGGCAAGAGATACTATATGGATTCATGAATGTTGTCATTGATGGCAACAAAGGTTATCCCACACATCCTCAAGACATGATGAGTCTCTACCGGAAGTCAGATTGAAGAAATGTCATGATCCAGTAAGCAAGAACAGAGTAGTCAGCAAGGCCCAGATTTCTTAGAGGAAATATTTCAGTGAAGTACGGATTTGGGGAGGTCAAGAGGATTACCTTAACTAATAGATTCCAAGGATTTAGCCTCCGGTGATGCAAGGGTGAAGAGATATGAGCACTTGACTGTTGGGTTCCTGTTTGGCAGAGTAGATAGAGGAAGAACTATACTGGCAGAGTGTCAGATCCTAATCCGGAAGAGATATTGCTAATAAATAAGTTTCTTGAGGTATCATTCATGATTGCCCGACATGATTGATGATTTCTACAAGCATCTCCTAGATCTACATCACTTGGTAAGCAAGGATCCAGCCGACAGATCAAAGCTTGGGAAAATATTGACTATTCCAGATGCTGACTAGAAAGGTGATGAAATCACTTATGCGGATATATATACAAGATGGATTTAGATGTGAAGGTGTGTGTGTGAAGTGTGTGGTGTGAAGAAAAGTAGAATGAAACAGGGAGACGGGTCTGGAATATGAAAGTACAATAGCATTAAAAGAGAGTAAGAATGAAGTGCAGTGGATCAGTTTATTGAGCCTAACCGGAACTGAATCTTAGTGTGAGTAGATGCTTCTCATCAATTCAAACATTGAGTTACCTTCCCTTCTTGTAGACAATGAGTCTCTTGTAGGTAGTGAGCCTCTTGTGAGCAGTGTGCTCAGGTAGTGAGCCCTAATTGGCAAGTGCCATTTTGTTCTATCTATTCTTCTAACAGAGAATAACATCTTGGGTTAATCACCCTGTGGTTTCTCCCTTAACAGGGTTTCCACGTCAAAATATTTGTGTCATGTGTATTGGTGTCATTTCCATTTCATGATCATGCTTGCTTATTTGATTTGATGTTGCACTAACTAATAAGAAAGTTTAGAAAGTTGAAATATTAGGATAACTGATTCACCCCCCCTCAGTTATCAACAATTATACCCGCACAGCTTGAATCATATTGATAGCGCCATCAATGTGTGCACCATGAATTTATAACAATGCCTTCTCTTTGTATAGGTTGAGTGCTAAATCTTTTGGGTTGTACCTTCTTGATAGGCAACGTCATGATCTAATAATGCTGGTGGCTTTGTTCTAAATGTATGCACCACAGTCTTTCCTTGAAATATGTTGTGCCATGATCATTGAATGTTGAGTCCTAGCATGATTTGAATGGCTACATTCAAAGGCCTTTTGATGGCTGTGTTTTTGTTGAGGCTGATAAAATAGAAATGGTTGTCATTGCAAAAATAGGTTGTGCCTCATGATTAGGCAGTGCCATTATTATGTGGCTGAGCATTTCATCTTAGAAAAAGGTGGCACCAACTTACAATTATGCATCATGCCAAAATTATATATAGGATGTGTCATTATCATGCCGTACTATCTCACATTTAGAGACACCATGACATCTAATGGTTGTACGTATTAGGAGACTTTGCCAATTATGAAAGGCATCATTGATGTTTGGAGAGGCTCTCTAAATTTATAAGCAATGCCTATCTTTTGGTTGCATAATTCAACTAGTGAATGTGATGAAGCTCCTTATGGCTATTCCTGTAGTGCACTATTTTGGAAGAGCTATGACTTCACTTGTAAATCTGAGGCATCACTCCTTTGTTGTGTGCTTTGATTTGAAGAGATTGAGCTTATGTGGCTACATGCAAACAAATGAGAAAGCTGATGCATTTGGATCTTATATGCTGATGGAGTGCCTTTATTATTTTCTATGTCTTCCTTGTTGTGGGAGTACCAAAAGACAAAGGCTAGTACATTGTATTTTATGACTTGCGCCAAACTTCATGCTTTTGATGAAACTCTTAACCTTTTGATGAGGTCATACCTCTCTTAAAATTGAGCCTTTGAGTTTGAGGTTATACTAATCTGGAGACTCTAGTACCTCTATGGAAGACTGAGGCATTCAAAGTGTCATGCCTGAATGGTTATGACTCAAATCTCTGAGGCTACTTTCTTAATTCACCAAGCCACCTTTAGTCTCTATTGATGTTGAGACTAAAACTTTTCCAGAACTCTAAGCATAGGCAATGCCTTCTCTATGATGCACTTTAAAACTCAAAGGTAGTGCCTTCATTGTTTGTGTGCCATGTTTCTCTTAGATGCTCGGACACAATCTGACAAAATATTGAAAGCTACATGTCTATGAGCTAGACCTCCTACTTGGTTGAGTGTTCTAAATCCACATTAGTTGGAAACTTCATCACCTTACTACAATAAGAACTTTCAAAGTGTTGTGCAAAATTCGCACAACAGTTCTTGGTGACTAGCTAGGAAAATGAGCTTGCTCATGCCGAATCCCAGAAAAAATTGTGCCTTATCCATTGGGCATAGAGTCAAATATAGGAAGAAACAAACCAACATTCTTAAAACACATCTGTAACCCAAGTTTGTGCAATCAAACCAATACACAACAACCCAAAAAATGAATTGAATCTGAAATTGTGAGAGGAACCTCCTGCAACAATATAATGAAAATTGCACAAAATAACATAAATATATAAATAGCAGGAACACAGGAGGAATTTATTGATCGCAGGACACTTTGAGGGGGAAACCTCCTTTGAGCAAGCTCAATACAATAAATTTGTGGATGCCTTCATTGGCCTCAACACGTACTTATATACTAAGTCTAATCTAAACAACTATTACTTCTCATGAATCTAGGATAATACAATATACTCACAGGATGACTTACAACGCATATGCATCCAAAAACAATATACTAACAAAGTAAAGAGAAGGGTTAAACATGGGTTCCTAACATCCCCTCCCTCTTAGAAAAGCTTTGTCCTGAAAGCTTAAGATGTGGAAATTGTTGCTGAATCTGAAGGAGTGGTTCCCATGTAGCATCCTCTGGTTGCATTCTGTGCCACTGAATTAATACCTCTTTGATGCATCAAGAGTGAAGCTGACGAGTGCACCTGTCAAGGATTGCCTCCAGCTCCAAAATGATGGATCCTTCATTATCCAATTCTGGTAAAATAGTTTGTGCTCTGATGTTTGTGCCAAGAACTTTCTTTACACAAGAGACATGAAATACTAGATGAATGCAGAAAGAAGGAGGAAGCTCCAATTTATAAGCAACTGACCCAATCTTCTAAAGAACCTTATATGGCCCATAGAACTTAGGAGCTAGCTTATGACACCCTTTGAGTTTCAAGGATGATTGCTTGTATGGTTGTAGATGAAGAAAAACCATATCACCTACTTGAAAAGTGCACTCTGAATGGTGCTGATCGGCTTGTTGTTTCATTTGATTTCTTGCCATGTGAAGATTGTCCTACAAAATGCGAAGAATTTGATCTTGGGTTCGGAGAACCATGTCAACTACTTGAACTAGTGAACTACTGGCAGTGTATGGAAGGAGCACTAGCGGTGCTTGACCATAGACTGCTTCATATGGAGGCATTTTAGTTGCAATGTGGTAGGAGGTATTTTACCACCATTCATCGAGAGGGAGCCACTTTGCCCACTGATGCTATTGTTCTGAGGTGAAGTAACGAAGATAAGTTTCCAAACATTTGTTGATAATTTCAGTCTAACCATCTATTTGTGGGTGATACCCTGAACTCATCTTCAGTTTGCTGCTAGTGTGTTGAAATAGTTCTGTCCAAAAATGACTGGTGAAAGTTGCATCACGATCTGAGACAATGGAAGAAGGGATGCCATGAAGATGGAAGATTTGGTCCATGAAAATTTGTGTGACTAAGGAGGTGGTATAGGGATGGCTGAGGGCACAAATATGACTATATTTGGAGAGGTGATCAACCGCAACCAAGATCACTATCTCCCCTCTAGATTTAGGGAGCCCCTCAATGAAATCCATAGAAATATCTATCCGAATCTGTGTAGGGATGGGCAAGGGTTTGAGTAATCTAGGAAGGAGTGTCATTTCACTCTTGTTGCATTGGCAATTATCACATTCAGCCACCATCTATTGAATTGTCCTTTTCATTCCCTTCCAAAAGAAGTTACGTCGTGCCCGCTCATAAGTTTTGAGGAACCTAGAGTGCCCTACCGATGGAGAAGTGTGGAGTTCATAGAAGACAGCATGTTGAAGATCTGTGCTGGATGATTTGAGATAATGAAGATTCATTGACATAGCCCTACTAGACAGATTTCAACCAATTTGGAATAGGCATAGAAATAGCTGAAAGAGAAGCTTGGTCAACAAATGTGCAAGAAAGAGCATCCAGGCCACAATATTGTCCTTACCCTTCTTGTAAGTGATCTCATAGATATAACCCATGAGTTTGCTAGCCCATTTTTGTTGTGCTAGGGAGGAGACCCATTGTTCCAGGAAATATTTTAGACTCTAGTGATCAGTCTTGATGTAGAAATGATTCCCTAGTAGGTATGGCTGCCACTTCTATACTGCATGCAAAATAGCCATCATTTCCTTCTCATATGTAGATAGTACTAAATTCTTACCAGAAAAGAATTTAATGATGAATGCAATGGAATGTTCATCTTGAAGGAGAACAACACCAAGTCCATTGCCGCAAGCATCACTGTCAATAGTGAAGGTCTTGGAAAAATCTAGCATAGCTAGAATAGGTGTAATACACATAGTGTGTTTTAGTTTTTCAAATGCACACTCAACAGCATGTGTCGATGTAAAAGCATCATTTTTTAACATAGCTATTAATGGAGCTACAATCTTCTTGTAATCCTTGACAAACTTGTGATAGTAGCCAGTCAGTACCAAAAAACCATGGAGGCTCTTGAGTGTCTGAGGATGCGGCTAATTTTTCATGGCATCTATTTTGGCAGGATCCACTCGAACCCCTTAGGCTGAAACAATATGCACGAGATACTCTTCTTCCTCTTGGTCAAAAATGCATTTAAACTATTTTGCACAGAGATGATGATCAGAGAGAAGTTGCAGTACAAGATCCAGATGTTGGAGATGCTTAGCCCATGTTTTACTATAGATGAGTATATCATCAAAGAAGACTAGAATGAATTTCTACACGTAGGGCTGGAATATTTTATTCATCAATGCCTGGAATGTTGAAGGAGCATTAGTGAGGCCAAAGGGCATGACTAAAAACTCATAGTGGCCATCATGCATGTGGAAAGCTATTTTAGGGATATCATCCTCATGAACCTGAATTTAGTGATACCTAGAACGAAGATCCAACTTGGAGAAAAAATGAGCACCATGAAGCTCATCAATAATAGGACTCAGAAACTTATCCTTAATTGTGATGTGATTAAGTGTTCAAAAGTCAATGCAGAGGCGCCATGACCTATCTTTTTTCTAGACAAGAAGAACTGGTGAAGAAAAAGAACTGGTACTAGGGCGAATAATACCTTGCTTTAGTAAGTCACAAACGAGCATCTCAATCTCTATCTTTTGGTGAAATGGGTAGTGATAGGGCTTGATGTTGGGAGGAACGCTTCCAAGAAGGAGCTGAATAGAGTGGTCCTCTAGTCATAAAGGTGGCAATCCCAGTAGTTTGACAAAGACACATGCATATCTATCCAAAATTTGTTGTAGATCTGAAGGAGTAGTGGAGACTGTTGATGGTTGCATCTGAATGGAATGGAGCTGAGCAATGACACCATGTGAATTTTTATTAAGGATGTTTTCCATGCAATGTGAACTGATGATGCTGAGAGACCCTGGTTGTAAGCCCTTTAATGTGTGTTTTTGTCCATTGTCTAAAAACTGCATCCAAAGTTCAGCAAAATCCCATAAGATGGGTCCAAGTGTGCATAACCATTGAGTGCCCAAAACATCACATCTGTCTAAGGGCAAGGCAAACATGTCAGAGCACAGGTTATAATCTCCAATAGAGATACATAGATTGTGACACTTCTCTTTACAAGGTAATGTGTCCCCATTGGCAATCATGACTTCAAAGCTGGAGCAAGGATGGACGAAACAATCAACCTGTTTGGCGATCTGAGGGTCAACGAAGTTATTAGTGGTACCAAAATCAATGAGTATTGTAAGAGGGAGCTTCTTGAAGTAACCCTTGACCTGCATGGTTTGTGGGGTGGTGACTCTTGCTAAAGCATGGAGAGAGATCTCTAGGTGGTCTTCCTGAGAAGTAGGGTCAACAGGTGGCTGTTGAGTTTTGACTTGATCATCTACTATATCCTATGCATCTTCATAAACTTCAGTTACAAGAAAAGAATCCATATCCAAGAGATAGAAATTTTTCTCAACACATCTATGTCCCTGAGTGAATTTCTCATCACAATTATAACAAAGCCCTTTTTCTCTATGTGCTCGCATCTCTGCTTCAGTCAAATGCTTGATAGGAGTTGTTCTAGGAGATAGCATGATTGGAGGTCTTTGGGAAACCATATTTATGAATGGAACAAAATTGGATTTAGAGCAATGTTGAGCTGTGATCTTGTCCTTCACCAACTTAGCCAACCCTAAGGCTTCCATTATTGTGCTGGGACAGAACATTTTAACCTCAAATTAGATTGCATCTTTCAGACCACTGATAAAACAACTCCTAAAGAATTCATTAGACAATCCCTCTATGTGATTGGCTAGTTTCTCAAATTCTATCTGATATTCTCTCACAGTGCTAGTTTGGCAAAGTTTAGTGAGTGCTCCTGTGAAGTCATTAAAAGCACTAGGGCCAAATCTTTGCAAAATGAGTTTGCAAAAATCTATCCATTTTGGCTCTTCATGAGCCTTGATGTACCAATGGTAAAATTGAATGGCTTCATGTTCAAAATGAAAGGATGCAAGTGGCACTTTGTTGGCATCAAAATTATTATGCAGACTAAAATATTGTTCTACCTAGTATATCCATCTAGTCAGATCATCACCATTGAAGCGAGGAAAATCAATCTTTGGCCCACAAAAATTGCTAGAAGAAGAGAACCCAGTGTCTACAGAAGACTCTCACTGCCGTCTATTGTTCATGGTTGAATGCTAAAGATTAAGGCAGAGAATTTTTTCATCCAGATCTTAGAGTTTGGTCTTGAGGGCTACAAGTTCGTCCTCCATATTTTTTGCTCCTGTGTGGGTGACAACCATAGCTGGGAGATTTTTTTTTGGGAATGGGTAGAAAAACAAAAACAGGAACTTTTTTAGTAAAGGAAAATTTGCATTTGGGGAAAACTCTAATGGGTAATTAGGGTCTGACTAGGTTTTGGACACTTTCTGATGGATAGGGAAGCAAAAAATGGGGATTTTAGAAGCGAGGTGAAAGAATGGGAAAATTTGTCCAAGAGGGACAAAGGAGCCAAAATAGGAAATGAACACTATGGAAAAATTTGAAGGCTATTGGGTGAGAATCGAAGAAGTTATGGCAAACCCTAGAAATAGACAAATGTGGGATTTTTGGCTTTGATAAGTGGAATTTGGGATAGGGTCCTCAAGGAAGGAAATATGCAGAATGGAATTTCAGGGGTTCTAGTGAATTTTGAGAGGAAAAAGAGCTAAAGCAAGGAAGATGTGGCAAAATGATCTACAAATGGCTCGACGAATTCAATCTAAGATTTGCTAGTTGTCAATAGATATGGGCCCCAGGTATGTTTAGCTTCCTAAAGGTTTAGGGGATTCACTCGGCTACCAATGCTGTCTAATAAATTGCATATTGGGGTAGTACCCCTCACTCCATGGCTTAGGTAAAACTAATAACCACTTTGCCACAAATGATAGCTCTTGGTTTACCTCACGGATGGCAACTAGTCAATTAGGTAGGGGCCGTTGCCCTTTTCATTGGCAGGTCCTCTCAATGAGCCAACTACTTCGAGGTTCTTGTGGTACTCCTCACAATGAGTTTTAGGGCTATGCCCAAGTACTTCCCATAGTTAAGTGGATAGGGATTATTTCCTGATCCAAACCTGCAATTGAAATGAACAATACAAATGTAAAAAAAGAACCACTACAATAATCGCAGTGCCTGAAGGCTACTGTAGAAAAACAATTTGGTAGAAATTCCACCCAACAAGCCCAAGAAAGTGCTTTGATACTAGATGAGAGGAACCTCCTACAACAATATAATGAAAATTGCACAAAATAACAAAAATATATAAATAGCAGGAACAGAGAAGAAATTTATTGATCGCAGGCAACTTCGAGGGGGCAACCTCCTTTGAGAAAGCTCAATACAATAAATTTGTGGATGCCTTCATTGGCCTCAACACATACTTATATACTAAGTCTAATCTAAACAACTATTTCTTCTCATGAATGTGGGATAATACCATATACTCATGGGATGACTTACAAAGCATATGCATCCAACAACAATATACTAACAAAGTAAAGAGAAGGGTTAAACATGGGTTCCTAACAAATTGAAACACTGCTGAACCATGAATTACTCTACAACTAAAACCATAATTGATGACCACTTAAACCTTTGCAACTGACACACAGCGGAATCACATAAACTAACCCTTCATCTTTTATTGCAGCTGAGACTTATTGAAAGTAAACAAACTGAAACTGAAAACTAATTCTATTGTTGCAACTTATTCTGAAGCACTGAGACTAAATTACTGATATGTGAGATGCATAGGAACATGCCCATTCATAGGGATGGAGAAATAACTCCCAGATCTGATTATTCTTCCCCATTTGATCCATAGTGAGTTGATAATTGACGAAATGAAATGTATGAAGAAAAATATCAAGAACTTGTACCTTTTCATCTTCCTACTTTCGGGAGACTCCTCCTTGGTAGGAAAATACCAATCAGGCTGATCTATATGCTACTCTTTCTTTAGCAAAGGGTGGGAAGGGAAAATCAAGCATCAGAGCTCATTTCTTTGCTTACATATGAAGGCTTCTATTGAAATATCTTCATTGAGCTCTTTTTCATGCTCTTCCACAGGTTCATGGCTCAAGATAACATCAAAATTAGGTGTACAATTGACAAAGCTACCAATAATAGTCTTGAATCTAATTGGGATGTCCCCTTGCAAAAGGAACGAAGTATAATGCAACTCTTCACTACCAGAAATATCCTCTAAGGCCTCATTATCATGGAGCCGTGAATCTTCATCAAGAAAAAGAAAATACCCATTTTCAAGAATCAAAAACAGATCAGCATTTGTACATACTTGCTCTTCACAATTTTTTTCATGATCCGCTACTAGAGGCTTTACAAAACAGCCATTCACTTGCTTACTGGTGGGATCCTCCCTATCCAGAATCTGATATCCTTGTTGGAAAAATAAGAATAAATCTGCATTCCTCTGCTCATGCATCTCTGGACTATCTTCCTCAAGATGTGAAACATCGTGACAGAAATAAAACTAATCATTCTTTTTAGTCTTTGCAAAAATGTCCTTTACAACTTGTTTTTCAAGATGAGATATAGATGTTGCATCATACATCACCCAGTACTTTTTAGCTTCTAGACTCTTATGCAAGTACTTTTTAGCTTCTAGAAGAATCAAGTCATGAGCTTGCTCTAAATCTCCTTCATCAAGAAACTGAGTTTTTGAATTACACCTCACCACATGTGCATGATGCTCAAGATTGGCTACGAACATTGGATGAACATAACCTACCTCTTTCCTTGTATTTTTATCTTTGAGACTCAACTTTTCTTTAAGATCAAAATGACAAAGAACTTGATCTAGACTTCTATTGGCTAATTTGAAGCTATAGAGGCTTGTGAAGCACAATTTTCTAAATAATTGGGCATCTTCTGACTATATTCATATTACTGTTCATATAGACTTTGAGACATGAAATATGGATCAGCATGATACAATTATTGACCTCTTAACTCATTTATTTCATGGGTGAAGGTTTTAATAAGTTGCTTTACCTCCAACATCTCCTTATGATTTGGTAAATTAGTAGGGAGGGTGGATGGACTAGAACAAGTATGCATTTGGATACAAGAAAGATCTTGAGACAGGATGTTTGTATGAGGAACCAATAGTTTTAAAGGTATATGAGACAATTTACCAGCATCTATGAGATTATTTTCAGTTGTAATAGCAAGATTATATGATTGGGGTAGGGTTTCACCTCCTAAGGCTTATATCATAATAGAGATTTCAGGGTCTAGAGCCTTCAAATAATACAGAAATGCAAAAACTAGAGGAGGCCTCATATCAACTAAGAATTTTTTCCATACCTTGTCAAATATTGCATTGAAATCTCAAATGGACTCCATAGGATCCTCTTGATTGTGATGAGATTCCGAGTGAGGGAGTTGACATCTATTCTTTCTTGGAGTTGTTTGTAAATGACCTCTCTTAGTTGATCCCATCTTGTGATTGAACTGGGCTACAATTCTCTATATCATTCTTTTGCTTTGCCTCTGAGTGAAGATGCCAGCAATAGAAGGGCTTCATTCTCAACTATGATATTGTGAATGGTGCACAAATTGGCAACACCCTGAATATGGTCTACTGGAGAAACTAATCCATCCCCAAGAAAATGAGGTAATGCTTTCCATGCTACCTCAGGAACGAGACCCTGCCATTATAGAAGAAGGGGGATTGAATCCCAAGTCACAAAAAGGCAAATTACTTGTAGGAATATTGAGTTGCACAAAAATATTTAAGGCTACCATGATTTTTAGAAGTAAAGATCTGATAAAGAGTCACTACTAGAGTCACCATATGAAAAATTCATGCTCCCATGAGTACATATTTTTGTGATTTTCCATCAAAACCACAAAATATAGGACAAGATTATGTGAAAACAAAGATCAAAGTCTCTGATTTCGAGTCCCACTAGGCATGCCAAAAATTATTGATGTTTAAATGCACAAGTAATCACCAACATGGGAAATTCCAAGAGTGTGGGATGGAATCTTGAAATAACCTCCAGTCTTTAAAGAAGCTAGTTCTTCTTTAGGGTTTGTGGGAAAAGGGAAGATAAAACAAGATTGCAAACAAAATACCTAATCGGCTAAAGTGATGTGCCGGATTCATTATCTACCCAACAAGACAATGATCAAACCCTAAAAGATTTAACTGGTAAAATCAAATAGCGAAATGCATGATAGATTACCCAGCATAATACAGATTTATCAGAGGCTGAGAACAAAAAGAAAGAAGAAGCAAGAATCATAGACAAATTTAGATTTGCACAAAGCACCACTTTCTCTTCATTGATTAATGGGAGAACAAAATACAGAGGCAAAAATGCACAAAATACAACAGTACATCCCTCATGAGAGGCACCTACTGAGGCAAACAAAAATATCTCTATTCTATCACTAAAAATCTTTGATCATTGGTTCTAGATTCTATTTGTGTAGTTCTCCTTTCTTTGTCCCAGATCTCTATATTTAAAGCCAAAGAAACCCCTTGAAACTCCTCTAACTGCCTAGAAAATATCTCTAACTGAAATCCCACAAAATCCTACTCTAATAACTATATCTTCAGTTAACTAGGTCTTTCTGTTCAAACCCCCATGAGCTATGGCCTCCATTGCTTGATCTGCATGAGAACTCCCACTCTTCCTTTTTCCCTTTTTGTAGCATGCCATGGAAATAAATAAAGTGATGTTTTATTTCTTTAGGGCTGTATATACTTTTACTTTTCCCGTGAATACATATAAGTTTTTAATTTGATATAAGTCTTCTATATAAAGCCTTAGCTCTATCCTTGAGGGACTCACCATATTTTATTGACTCCACAAATGTAAAAAAGAGACTTTCACATTATTTAAATCTGATTTCAAACCCCCATGGATTTTAGTTGAAAATGAGACTCGTACATTTATCAAAGCTTAGCTTAATCTGGAGGGCCCACCATTTGACTCTACATTAAAATATTGACCCAGCCCAAGACTCATGTGACATATTATTTTAGGGTGTATATATAAAAATGAAACAAAACATTTTTCTCTCTTCTGCTTCCTCCATGTGGTCCAGTGGCACTTGTTTGAGATGAAATTTTTCTTCCTTTCCCTCAAAGTCCCATGGTGTTGCCAAGTGGAGACTTCCACTTCATCTTGAGGGAGCCCTCCAAGTCATTGATTTTCTTCTTCATCCATGATGATTGAGTCATTATTTGGAGACTTTGTGATTCTTTGGCTTGCATGAGAAATGTTGAGTCTTTATTGAATAGTTGTGATGCATTTGAATCTGGCTACGTTATATTTGCAATAGTTGAACCATAAATATAGGATGTTCCTTGATAAACTAAGATTGTGTAGAGTCTTATGGCAACACCCTTCGAATATGCTCGCTTTGTTTCATGGTGGCTGAGGATTTTCTCACTGTGGATTTATTTTATGCTGGTGACGCCTTCTTTGTTTGTATAGGCCGCCATTATATTGAATGGTGCTGGCACTTTCATCCTTAAACTAGCAACATCATTCATCTTCTAAGCGCCATGTTGAATCTTCTAAGTTGTACTACATTTTTCATGACTATGTTAGCTTTGATAGACAGTGCTCCTTTTGTGATGCCAGCACCATCTTTCATCTATTGGTGTTGTGTCCCTCTTGAAGATTCTTTGCTTGCATTTCATCATTTGAGAGAGTCTCCAACTATTTGGCTTATGCCATATCTTATCTTTGGCATGCCTTTACTGTTTATATGCTGGCTGTGTGTTATTTCATAAGGTTGTGCCTTTATGTATATGCTGAGATTGAATCTTTATAGAGGTCACGCTTTACTTTTGAGACTGATGATCTTTGTGTTTGAATCTCTTTAGTTGGCAGTAGAATCTTCTCATGAGGCTTCGAGTGATGTCTTAATAGATGTGGCACCATACAAGAACGTTGTAACATTGATTAGACTGTGCCTTTATGCTCGCATAGTGAGATTTATTAAAATGGCTTCACCGTATATCCTGAACCTTATGGAGTGTGCCTTCAAAATCTTGGATGAGACTCATTCTTACATGAGTATGTTGATTTTAAACTGGCTATGTGTTTCATTTCATAGTGATTATGGCTTGTTTCATTTTTAAGGACTGCACTATGATATTATACCCGCACACCTTGAATCATATTGATAGCACCATTAATTTGTGCACCATGATATTATAACAGTGCCTTCTTTTTGTATAGGTCAAGTGCTAAATCTTTTGGGTTGCACATCCTTTGTAGTCAATTTCATGATCTGATAATGCTAGCACCTTTGTTCTGAATGTATGCATCACAATCTTTCCTTGAAATATGCTTTGCCATCATCATTGAATGTTGAGTCTTAACATGATTTGAATAGCTACCTTTAAAGGCCTTTTGACGGCTATGTTTCTGTTGAGGCCGAGCAAATAGAAATGGTTGTCATTGCAAAAATAGGTCACGCCTTATGATTAGGTAGTGCCATTATTTTGTGGCTGAGCGTTTCATCTTAGAAAAAGGTGGCACCAACTTACCTTTATGCATCATGCCAAACTTATATATAGGATGTGCCATTATCATACCGCACTATTTCACATTTGGAGACACCATGACATCTAATGGTTGTGTGTATTAGGAGACTCCGCCAATTTTGAAAGGCAGCATTGATGTTTGGAGAGGCTCTCTAAATCTATAAGCAGTACGTATCTTTTGGTTGCATCATTCAACTAGTGAATGCAATGAAGCTTCATATGGTTGTGCCTGCAATGAATTATTTTGGAAGAGTTGCAACTTCATTTGTAAATTTGAGGCATCACTCCTTTGTTGTGTGCTTTGATTTGAAGAGATTGATCTTATGTGGCTATGTGCAAACAAATGAGAAAGCCGATGCATTTGGATCTCATATGTTGATGGAGTGCCTTTATTATTTTCTATCTTCCTTGTTGTGGGAGTGCCATGAGACAAAAGCTGGTGCATTGTATTTTATGACTTGCACCTAACTTCATGCTTTTGATGAAACTCTTAACCTTTTGATGAGGCCAAGCCTCTCTAAAAATTGAGCCTTTAAGTTTGAGGTTATACTAATCTAAAGACTCTAGTGCCTCTATGGAAGACCAAGGCATTCAAAATGTCATGCCTGAATAGCTGTGACTTGAATCTTTGAGGATACTTTCTTATTTCACCAGGCCACCTTTAGTCTCTACTAATGTTGGGATTAAATCTTTGCTAGAATTCTAAGCATAGGTAGCTCCTTCTCTATGATGCACTTAAAAACTCAAAGGCAATGCCTTCATTGTTTGTGTGCCATGTTTCTCTTAGATGCTTAGACACAATCAAACATGACCTTGAAAGCTACCTATCTATGAGCTAGACATCCTACTTGGCTGATTGTTTTGAATCTAGATTAGTCAGAAACTTCATCACCTGATTGCAATCAGAAGTTTCAAACTATTGTGCAAAATTTGCACAACAATAACAACATTCATAGTAGTGTTGGTTACTAGCATATCATCAACATACAATAATAACAAAACAAACTCACCATTCTCCAAAACTTTGTAATACACACACAAATCATTTTCACACCTAGTAAACTATTGCTCAACAATGAAGGAATCGAACTTGAGGTACCATTGTCATGGGGCTTGTTTCAGCCCATAGAAGCTTCTTTTCAATCTGCATATGAAACTTTCATGTCCTTTTTCAAAACCTTTCAGTTGCTACATATATAATTCTTCATCTAATCCACCATGAAGAAATGTTGTCTTAACATCAAGACACTCCAACTCAAGGTCATATATAGTTGCTAAACCTAAAATTTCTCGAATGGTAGTCATTTTCACAACAGGTGAAAAGATTTCATTGAAATCCATACACTTCTCTCGGTCATATCCTTTGACCACTAATTTTGCCCTATACCATTTCCTGCCACCATCTTCTTCCTTCAATTTGTAAACCCACCTATTTTTTAAGGCTCTTCGATTTGGTGGAAGATGTACCAATCCCAGGTGTGATTTTCCATCAATGAATCCATTTCTTCTCTTAGGGCAACCATCCATTTCTCACTATCTTTGTCATTACAAGCATCTCTAAATGTTGTCAGCTCTATTTGATCAAAGATTAATAGATGATGCACAAAATGACTATATTTTGACGGATGCTTTTGTTCCCTAGTGGACCTCCTTAACTGAGGAACTTGTTCCTACAAATTGCCATGTGCAATATTAGGCTCATTCAAAGTTTTAATTAACATTTCATTGGACTAGAAATTCACAAGGGGTGGAAAATTTGAAGTAGAGTGTGCATTAGCTAGAAGATTTATGTTGGCATTTTGGTGATCATGATAGACAAGTTGCTATGCTAAATTTGAAGGGGGTGTCACACATATACCCTGTGGCTAATTAGGAAGTGGAGTGCCTTGTAAGTAAGGCACCACTTTTGATTGATTTTGTAGTGCCAAACTTGGCACATTCAAATGACAACCTCATTGTGGATAAGGCATCTTACTATGAGGAATGGGATGCATTAAAATTTGATTTGAATTAAAGCACATACTTTTAGAAGAAGTCCCCTATAGTAGATGTAAGAAGGTGTTGGGCTACTCATAAGAAGGTAAATCCTATGCCATATTAGGAGTATGTTGTGCCAGACCAAATGGTAAATTTGTGTTCTAAGTCTGACAATGTTGAAGATTTTTAAACATATCACTCCCACTGGATATGTCATCTACTAGCACATATTCTTTTACATATATCCCCTATTCTACCAAACTAGGCATAAATTTTCATTTAAAATCACATCCATGCTGCAAGTTACCTATTTGGTGATGGGATCCCACAGACAATAACCATACTTCTCATCACCATATCCAACAAAGATACATTTTTTTGATTTGACATCCAACTTCGTAAATTTTTCCTGTGGGATGTGAACAAAGGCCTCACAACGGATTACCCACAAGTGATTATAAGAAATTCATCTTCCAAGTCACTTCTCCTTTAGAATCTCAAAATCCAACGAAGATGATGGACCTCGGTTAATTAGATATACCATTGTATTAACAGCCTCTGTCCAAAATGCTTTGCCCAAACCTACATTAGAGATCATATTGTGAGATCTATCCAAGATTGTTTGATTCAACCTCTTAGTTGCACCATTTTCCTGAGGGGTGAATGGAACAATCTTGACTCATTTAACGCCTACACAAAATTGATCAAACTCCAAAGAGAAAAACTCACCACCATTATCATTTTTGAGGCACTTAATTTTGTGACCAATCTGATTTTCAACTAGTGCCTTAATTTTTGAACATGATAAATACTTCAGATTTCTTCTTTAGAATGTAAACCCAAACCTTCCTAATACAATTATCTAAGAAAGTAACAAAGTAATTAGAGCCACCAATAGAAGTTACCTCCATAGGACTAAAGACATCCAAATGCACTAGCTCCAATGGTCTTGTGTTCAAGTCATGCTCCTTGGTAGAGAAGTTGATCCTCTTTTGTTTTCCATAAATACAATGATCACACAACTCCAAATCAACAGATTTCAAACTTGGAAGTTGATCCCATTTATGCAAAATCTCAAGGCCTTTCTTGCTCATATGACTAAGTCTCTTGTGCCAAAGCTTTGTACCACTATCCACAACTATCATCGCAGCTCTCACTTGAGCATGACTCTCTAGCACATACAAAGTGCCTAATTTATTGCCTCTTGCAATCACAAAGGCTCCTTTGGTCACCTTCCAAGTACTTGACTCAAAAGTGATGCTACAACCTTGAGCATCTAGTTGTCTTGTAGAAATCATATTTATTTTAAGTTGAGGTATGTGTCTCACATCCTGCAACAACCAACTATTTCTATTTTTTAATTTCAATGACACATCTCCTTTACCGACATTGTTACAAGGTTTATCATCCCCAAGGTAGACTTTACCAAAGTTTCCTTCTTGATAGTTTTTGAAAACCTCCCGACATGAAGAGGCATGAAATGAAGCGCCATAATCCAACACCCACACATCAGTTGTAGTTTCTCCAATAAATAAAACTAAAGCACCTACATCATCTTCATACACTGCATTACCTCATTTTCTTTTGGTTGACTCTTCACCTTCTTGTATGACCAGCAATTCCTTTTAATGTGACCTTCCTTGCCACAAAACTAACAACCTGAATTTCTACCCCTAGATTTAGATGTCTTGAAAGATTTAGATCTTCTTCTATTGTTATTTCCTCCCCATTCTTGGGATCTCCCCCTATTGTCTGAAATCAAAGAAGTCCTCTCCGAATGAAGTATTTTGATGTTTTCTTCTCATGTCTTTGCTGAGAAGAATTGCTTCCACATCATCAAGTTTTAACCCACTTCTATTCTCATCAAATCCTTTATTTCTAGATACCGAATTACTAATTGTCATTGCAACACGTTCCCAACTATCGAGAAGAAAACATAAAATCAAGATGCCTTTGATTTCTTCTTGAAAATCAATGTCAATAGAAATCAATTGGTTGATTACTATATTAAATTCATTTAAATCATTAGAAACAGTGTTGCCTTCCTTCATTTTTTGATTGAACAATTTTTCATCGAGAAGATGCTATTAGCAACAAAAGTCCTCTCATACATACCTGACAATCGGTGCCATAAACCCTTCAATGTCTTCTCTATTGTACCATTAAACAAAACATTATTGTTAAGACAGAGGATGATGGTTGCCTTTGCTTTCTTGTCCAATCTATCCTAATCCTCATCCATCATGGCAATGGGTTTCTTGGAATTTCCCTCTAGCGTAATTGAGAGGTCTTTTTGAATTAGCAGAGCTTCCATCTATAACTTCAACATGCTAAAGTTTTGGCCCGAAAACTTTTTAGTTCTAGCTTCCTCCATCTCTTGTCAAAACCTTCAGCTCTAATACCACTTGTTGAGGTTGAGTGCATATTTAATATCAGGTTAAATACGGAACATAGATTCAAAACGTAACAACAATTAAATGAAGAATAGAGTTAACACAAAACAACAATACACAAGTTTATGTGGTTCACCAAAGTATGGCTACATCCATGGGAAAAGCAGGGCAACTCCTTTATTATTGCAATGGTAAACAAATACAATATTTTCATCAATGCATCCAAGTGATTGAGACCCACATTTATAAGGCTCTCTTCAGCACAGTGAAGAGTCATCAGAAGAGGAAGCTGAAGAGGCGATGGTTTGACTTCACAACCAACAAAAGCTCCTTGTGATATAATGAGAATCTTTTAGGGTATTTTAAAATACCACCAGTCTACAAATATTCAAATAAAGTAGAGCAGAAGGTCGCATGTAAAGTGAAGTTATAAAGTAGATCGTCGTTGATTGCAAATATGACTCCATAGCACAAGCATACATTCACAACAACAAATTAGTCCTAGACCTATGAACTTCTCCTCTAACAAGGTAGATATCCAAAATAGAATTCTAGCTAGCTCACTCACAAAGAGGTTTTCCTAAGTCTAATATCATATAGATTCTAAAATCTCATCCATGCGACATCATTCTTCAATTATTGAGCTTAAAATTATTCTCCATCTTATTCAATTTTCAAAATAAATTATCCAATTTCCTATTTCAAACTATACATACATATATTTAATTAATTAAATTAATTGTAGTTGTTTAGTTGCATCTGAATCTTTTTTTTCCAAATCTTTCTATTCATAGTCCGGAACTATGAAGAAGAGTAGCAGCTTCTAATGCACCGCCTGGACTCTCTGTACTTAATATTACTTTGTCGAGTTCTAGCGCTCTCAGACATGTTTTTAATTAATCTTTATTTTCCAAATCTTTCCGTTCAACGTACGTAACTATGAAGATGCCGCCTAGACTCTCTATACTTACATATTACTTAGTCAAGTTCTAGCCGTTTTTTAAATGTCGCTCTCAGAGACACGTATTCAATAAAGATGCATACATGTATACTCTTATTTCGCCAAATGTCCTCTGTGTTAGTTTTAGGATCAGAAATGAAATAAACAGAAATACAACAACACATAGAGCAATGAACACAGCAGGTACCCTGGGAAAACCCTCCAACTCGAGGGAGAAAAACCCAGCAAATATATCTCTTATATATTGAAAGAATAGGAGCAGAAATCTGCTTACAACTCAGGCCCAACACGAGGGCAAATTTGATACAATGAATAATAGCACCTCTCCTAGATACAAAGATACAAATGAATATGTTTCTCCTTGAAATCTGCTCTGCTGCTAAAGAATGACCGAACTTCTGCTAGAGGTGTTAATGAAGTGATTGAATCGATGTATATATACAAATCAAGGTGACTCTTCATATGCTTAGGTGTCTCTTCATATATTTTGGTGTCTCTTCATATATTTTGATGTCTCTTCATATATGACTTTTCATTGAGTTGATCTGAGTAAATCTCCTGACGCTACAATAACATCAACACTCCCTCTTAGCTAAGGAGATATCTTTCCAGTTATGTCATGGAGTCTCTCAACATGACACCGACAATGGCTACACCTATTAGTGAGAAGAATTTATCACGGAGTCTCTCAACGTGATATCATCATGGAGTCACTCAACATGATGTCCACCATGGCTACTCCCATGAGTGGAAGAAAACTAGTGCACAAGTGCCCATCACGGAGTCACTCAACGTGATGTCGTCATGGAGTCTCTCAACATGACGTCCACCATGGCTACTCCCAGAGGGTGGAAAGAAACATGTGTACAAATGCCCATCACGGATTCACTCAACGTGATGTCGTCATGGAGTCTCTCAACATGACGTCCACCATGGCTACTCCCAGAGGGTGGAAAGAAACATGTGTACAAATGCCCATCACGGAGTCACTCAACGTGATGTCGTCATGGAGTCTCTCAACATGACGTCCACCATGGCTACTCCCAGAGGGTGGATAAACACAAGTACAAGAGAATCATCACGGAGTCTCTCAACGTGATGTCCACAATGGCTACTCCCATTAGTGGAAAAATACATTGTCATGGAGTCACTCAACATGACGTCCACCATGGCTACTCCCAGAGGGTGGAAAGAATCACATCTCCATGTTAGAGATGGACAAGGGCTCACATCTCATATTTCTCCATCACAGAGAAATATACACTACAAGGGCTTTCACCTCATACTTCTCTGTCACAGAGAAATATACATTACAACAGATCTTCATGATGATGTGACTCCCTCTGAAGCTCCAAGTACTTGCATCAACCTTCTGACCTTCTCGTCCAAGATTGCCTACAATGCTTGCCTTAGAGAAACGGTTTTCAACGCACGCCTCTGGCACTACTGACTTGCGAGAGTTTAGGACTATCCTCCTTGATCTCATCCCAGATCACTTTATTTTGAATAGGTTTGCGGAGCTACCAAAATCAAATTCAGATTGATAGTCTTGTTCAATTCTGTTCTCAACAGCTGAAGAGGTCTTCCAAGTACTGCAACCCACTTAGTTGACACCTTCATTTCTTCTCAGTGAGTCACAGAACTCCCTCTTGATCCCTACCTCAGAGATTGCAAGGAAGTGAACTCCCCTCCATTGATTTATCTCAGAACCTTAGTCCTTTTCCCGGACATGCTCTCAACTCGTGCCTTGAATTCTGGGAATTTAACTCCCTCTAAATGTCATTTCCTCCTCTTCGAAGTGGCTGATCACCATGACAATCTGTAAGGGTTCTCCATTGTTTAGTGTCTTCATCTTTCTCAATCTTCTTTGCTGATGCAAATTCCTCATCCAAGGCTGACCCAACCTTGTGCCCTCGAGAGATGTCTCCAGTGAAGTTATGTGCCACCAACTCAGTTCCATGGCTGCAAGCTATGACTCCATGATTGTTCATTTATCTAGCAGGCATGCCTTCCTCACAGGGTGTCTCAAGCTCTTTCTCCCTTTGAATTACTTATGCAGTCTCTCATCATCCTTTTGCTCCTCGATCCATCCTGGAAGCATTTTTAGAGAGATTACTAATAGTTCATCGAATCAAACTACCCCAAAAAGAAATATTCAGACCAATGCTAGAAGCATACATGATTTACTATTCCCAATGTTAGTGTATGAATTAGCTACATCATTATTCAAAGGCACACACATAAAATACTTATCTCTTTATTTTGATGCTCTTTTCACTTCATCTTCATCCGCTGTAGAAACAAAACTTAATAGCCTAGGCCTTATGCATCCCATGAGTTCTCGTATCAACCGTGCAGCCCGCTACATGTTCATTATCAGCCACTAGATCAAACACTTCGCCCATCTGCTCATGGAAGCGGTGCAGACGCAACCTGCTATGGGCATCCCACGCATGCACCATGCCATCAATAGACAGAAATGCTTGCCACATGTTCAAGGTCCTGAGAACTTTTCTGATATGATATAATTACTATTGCTGCTGCCGGTGCTTGTCGAGTTACTATCTGCCACTTCGTCAAAGGAGAAGCTGCAAACATCTTCGAAGTCTGTAATTCGACATATTCTAGCAGTGCCATTATCTGATGCTGTCAAGAATCGGTCTTTATTTATCTCCACACTTTCTACTATAAGATCTTGTTCATCAAGAGCAATTTCCTTTTTGCTGAAAGGCAACCCATAGTTTTCGAGTCTGAATGCCACAAGCTTCGATCGTGTCGCCGTTAGAAGAATCCCATCACTATTCACCCTCACACGACCAATGTGCTCTACCTACTTCGTCAACAAATGCCATCCTCTGGAGTCAACAACCATTTCCACACTTTGCCATCATCAGAAACAGAGATAAAACCTGTCTCCAGGACAAGAGTAGAATGCCCCAATAACATGGAAGAAGTGGCTTGTTCTACATAAGCAAGCAGCTCAAAGGGCTTGAAACCAGATACTTCTTCTAAATTTATTCTGTGAGCTTTCTCTATCTCAAGTTCTGAAGAGTAATAAGAAACAACAATTATTGTTGGCGATGTCACTGATGTGCCCATCAAGGGCATTAATGTTTCCAGCATACATAATATATAAGTTTGCTTCCCTTCCTTTCTCTTCCACTCCATTATCGCCTCGCAGTTTCGGATCGGCGGCATCCATCAGGCTCTCTCTGGTATACAATTCCCACACCCCTTCCAAAGGATACACCACTTTCCTTACCTGTCTCGGACCTGGTACCTCGTCGGCCATATGAAATGAGCACTAACACTCTTAATAATACTGACACATACACATGCTGCCATGAAGACGATCGGGCTCGTGGAGTGCTTTCAAAACAAAATGAATACTCTCGATGAAATATGAAGCATTGCACCATATAAACATTGGACATTACAACAATACCTTTGAACATATGCAAAGAGTATAGAACACATATAAAACTCGTACCATGTGCACAGGATACCATTGAAAGCATTGGACCTTGGAGATACTTGGGCCATCAAAGGATGCCCAACCCTCACGCTGCATCCTGATAGGAATACCATTTTGTCAGGCCCGGATGAATCAAGCCTCCACCTGATCACCATCCTTGAGTGGGGAAAGAGAAACCAAATGGATATACAGGAATCGGTGACCCTCAGCACATGAGTTGTCTGCAGGGTTTCTCACTGTGGTCGTACAATCTTGCCAACCTAAAATCCCCAAATCTTCTATTGAGCTCCGAGTTTAATAACACATTGCTTGATTTAATGTCTCTAAGGACAAACCTCTTCTCCCACTGCTCGTGCAAATACAACAACCCTGCAGCGACTCCAGTGAGAATATTATATCTCTCAGACTACCGTAGCACCGATGTGGGTCATCCAAAGATCAATTTATTGAGGCTGACATTGGGCATATAGATGTAGACAATAAAGAGTTACTTATGTCGCCTGCACCAGCCCCACAGTTGCACCAAATTCCTGTGCTGCAGCCGCCCCATGCTTGTGATCTTGCTTAAACAAATCTGATCAGATCTTTTCTTAGACCCGCTCTGATACCATGTTAGTTTTAGGATAAAAAATGAAATAAGTAGAAATACAACAACACATAGAGCAATGAACACAGCAGGTACCCTGGGAAAACCCTCCAACTCGAGGGAGAAAAACCCAGCAAATATATCTCTTATATATTGAAAGAATAGGAGCAGAAATCTGCTTACAACTCAGGCCCAACACAAGGGCAAATTTGATACAATGAATAATAGCACCTCTCCTAGATACAAAGATACAAATGAATATGTTTCTCCTTGAAATCTGCTCTGCTGCTAAAGAATGACTAAACTTTTGCTAGAGGTGTTAATGAAGTGATTGAATCGATGTATATATACAAATCAAGGTGACTCTTCATATGCGTCGGTGACTCTTCATATGCGTCGGCGACTCTTCATATGCTTAGGTGTCTCTTCATATATTTTGGTGTCTCTTCATATATTTTGATGTCTCTTCATATATGACTTTTCATTGAGTTGATCTGAGTAAATCTCCTGACGCTACAATAACATCAACACTCTGCCTCTCTCTCCCATGGAAATAATCAGTCTTGTGTGCACTGTCACAATCATCTCAAATGTGCTCTGCCTCTCTCTCTTTCTCTTTCTCTTTCTCTTGCTCGCTCTCTGTCTTACTCTCTATTCTTACAATAATCCCAAATGCACTCTGCCTTTCTCTCTCTGTCTTCGTGCCATTAAAGATAACGAGTATGTGCCTTCTTTATTCGTTCCAAGATATGACGTATTTCTGAACCATCGTGGGACAGATGTGAAGGAAAATGTAGCCAGTCTCATCTTTCATAATCTTGAGAACAAGGGATTTAAAGTCTTTCTTGACAAGAACTCAATTCAAATTGGGGACAACTTAACACGATCAATAGAGGAGGCTATTCACTCAGCATCTGTGCATCTTGTTATTTTTTCTGCTAATTATGCACAGTCGGTTTGGTGTTTGAAAGAGCTCAGGCTGATCCTCAGAACTGGGGCTCCAATCATACCAATATTTTGTGGGGTTCAGCCTTCTGAGCTTAGAGTGAAAGGTGAAGACAGCGTGTATGCTCAAGCATTCCGAATGCATAAGCAGACTGGAAATTTTAAGCCCCATACACTTGAGGAATGGCAGACGGCTCTTTATGAAGTTTCATATATAAAGGGCTATATTTTTTACAGGGTAAGATTACTCCTTTCTCTCTTTTTTTTTCTCTTTCTTTCTTTTCTGTTTGTTTCTATTTTTTGTATCACCTAATTATTTTGAAGAAAACATTATTTATGTTACCTTAAACTATTATATTATTTTTTTTACATTATCGAAATATTATTAAAATAAATTATATTATGATTATGATATTTATATTTTATGAGTAATGATTCACACGAATCTATTTCTCATTAGAATGAATGGTTTACTTAACACTCATTACATATAAGTGATGCTTACAGAGGTGAAGCTTTGGGATTTCTTCGAAAGTCACCCATTCCAATACTACTCCGACTCAAGGGTGCTTAACCATGGAGTTTCCCCCAAGATTAAAGCCCCTATGCTTCACCCCTACGAGCATCACCTAGATGCAATGAGTGTTAAGTGGACCATTCTTTCTTATGAGAGATAAAAGTACATAGTGACACACTATGGAAAAGTCCTTCTACTTGTCTATATCTTTTTTGGGTGAGTGAGTGGGGGAATTTTTAGCCCGGCCCGATCCAGGCCAGGCCACAAATGGGGGACCTCATCCCTAGCATAAACGCACAACTTATAACCGTGAGACAATCCAAATGCGTGAGCTCAGTGGCACAACAGGGACACAAAGCCCATGATCTCATCAGCCCAGCAAGGGTTTGGAACATGAAGTCAATGACAATGTGGGGAACTTCACCCCTTGACATCAATACCTTGGCATGAATGTCTGCATTAATGCACGAGGTTCAAACTCGCAATCTCGTTGGCACAACGAAGGCACAAGGCCTTGTGAGCTCTTTGGCCTAGTAGTGGTTTGAACCCTGATGGCCGCCACTACAACCAAGCGACTTGACCACTGAACCATGCCATGAATGACACCTTCTACTTATCTATATTATGATTATTCTTTTCTTATATATTTTTTGTTATGGTTAATAGGATTTTTAGCCTAGGTCTGAACTAGATTCCTATTTTTGGGTATTATCACCCTTTGCATTAACACAGGGGATCAAAAGCCATGAGCTAGATTCCCATTTTTGGGTATTATAAGCCCTTGCATTAACATAGTGATCCAAACCCACAAGTTCAAGAACTTAGTTAAGGCACAAGGCCTACAAGTTCAATGACCCATCGGGGGTTTGAACCTTGGTAGATTTGTAACATTCAACATTTCTAACAATCACAACACACCCTTAATGACTCTATTTTTATATTTTAAATATTAGGAGAGTAATTTAATTATTTTTTAGCTAGTTGTTTGATTTTAAATATTATTTATTTTATTGGATGTTTATACATTATCAAAATAATTAAATTCTAGATTTTTAATCAATACTGTGTTTATGAAAAAAATAATGTTTTAAATAAGATCTCAAAATTTAATTAATTAATTATTCTAATAATATAAAAATATTTAGTGACATTAAGTAATTATTCTTTATTTTTTAGTTGTCTTAAAACAAAATATTAATATTAATGTACAAAAATTAAATTTGGTTTATGAAATTGAAAAATATAATGAAAAATAAATAGAAATAAAAATTGTAAGTACAACTCTAATAAATTTAAAAGAAAAAAATAATTTTTTAATGTAAATATGTATAATTAATTTTATTATATTGATCACTTTTAATCTCTCTCTCAAACACACTACAAGTAATTTAAAGAGAAGATTTATTAAAGAGAAGATTTATTGCATGTATTATAGGGATCAAGGAGAGCTATTGGAACAAATTGCCACGAAAGTAAAAGAACTTATTGATAGAGCCAAATCTCAACCAAAACAGAGGGCTACAACGTGAAAGGAAGAAATTGTCCACAATAAAAAAAAAGTTAAAGATGATTTAACGTATCAGCTCAAATATTCAATCTCATTACAATAAGTATATAATACCATTACCAATCGTATATAGTTTTTCATATAATTTGCTCATAAAAAAATCTAAAATCCAGGTTGATATTTGACATGCTTTGTTTATTACTTGCGTAATTGCATTACAGTAATTTCATTGGAGGAACTTGGTTGATTTAGGTTTGCTTTAAAAAAAAATATTATGAACATGCCATTGAATTTGTTATTCATTTTTTTTGGATGTTTATTATTTGCCTTTAATTATTGTAAGGGAATAAATTTTTATGTAGATTAATTGAAATTTTAGAATAATGTTTGTAATTAAATATAATTAATTTAAGAAAATTAAAGAACATGTAATAAATATTTTGAAATTAAATGAGAAGAAGTTTAAATTTAAGGATTATGATGTAGAACAAATGTTGATATTCTTTGGAATTAGTTTGTTTAAGAAAACAAAATCATTTTGCAGATTATTGTCTTAGGTTTTAAAGCTGTGCAATTTTGTGTAGGTTAAGTCTACATCTCTCCTTAATGCACAAGATTGTCCTATAACTTACATGATAGATTTGGTACCTTAGAATAGCCTAATGCAAGGATTGTCATATAACTTACAAAATAGATTTGCTTAACTATCAACTTGTGACCTACTTTGCCTCAATCTCTAATATTTGAACTTGTGCAAGGATAGGTAGTATTTAGAAATTCCTTAGGAGAATTTATTGAATTATGAATATTCAAATTCACTTTTTTTAAAAATACTGAGGAATTAGTAGCTTAGTGAGCTCTCTATAACTTCTAGGTTGTACATGCTACCCCTAATATATACAATATTGAAATGCAATATTATCACTATGCAGGTGTCCTATATATAAATTAAGAATATGATGAATTCCTCTTTAATGTTCCAAATCAAACCGTTCTTAAACCTTAATAATCCCTATATTCTTAATTTCTTCATATAAATTACCAAGCATTTTTCTCCTTTAAAATATTACAATAATTATATTTTAAATGAAAAAAAAAATTAAACTCGTTATATCCTTTATATTCATATAATTATAAACTATTTTTTAATTATGATAATATAAATTTATAATGATAAAATTTACTTAAATTTTTTAAATAAATTTTTAATATTTCCTTATCTTTTTATATTATATCTTTTCAATATTTCATTCAATACATCTTTTTTTCTTCTTATATTGTATCCTCCCAATATTATTTTCAATCCTTTCTTTAAACCAAAAATATTAGAAGGGAAATAAAGTATATTAATCAATATCCAAAGCCTTTTTGTATGTTGTTATATCTTAAAAATTAAAGGATTATAACATATAATACATTATAATTAAAAAAAATGAAATGACATTATGCTCCAATATAATATATAAAACACCCATTCATTAATGAAAAACTAGAGAATCAAAACTTCTTCAAAAAAATCTTTTCAATAAAAACATACCTTTTGTATAACTATAATGCATCTATATACTTATTTCCTAAATATAGTGTTCTATCTCTCTCTCAGCCCAAGGAAATAATTAGTCCTCTGGGCATTGTTACAATAATCTCAAATGTATATTGTGAAAGGTGTTGTGCTTAAATGGTAAGGCCATAAGGTTCTCATGATGGAGATCCAAGTTTGAATCCCCCAAGTAACATGTGGTGGCTTCTAAGTTGAATGAGTTTGATTAAGTGGATTATGTTGATGGGGAGGAGGTCCCCCTCTTACATATCAAAAAATTATCTCAAATGTGTATTTCTCCTCTCTTCGCCATACTCTTCTTACAATAATAACAAATACACCCTAAAAACATACATTGATCAATAGAGGAAGCTATTCACTCAACATCTATGCATGTTTTTATTTTTTGCTAATTATTTGCAGTCGATTTGGTGTTTTAAAAAACTCAAGTTGGTCCTAAAAAAATGGTGTTCCCATTATACCAGTATTTTGTGGAGTTCAACCTTCTGAGCTTCGAATGAAAGATGAAGATGGTGTGTATACTCAAGCTTTCCAATTACATAAGCACACTAAAAAATTGAGTCTCATAGGACCATCGAATTTTGAGTCCCATACACTTGAGAATATTGGGACTACTAAATTTTGAGTCCCATACAATTTTTATATTGGTAAAAATTGTGAGTTTTTGAAAGAGCCCAAAACCTTGTACAAAGAGAAAGATAAAACAATGAATCCAATTGAAACAATAAACAATAACCACATGAAACTAGAAGCACTACTACTATACTACATCAACCAACAACCAACAAAGGGGCAAAGAACAAAGTCAGACAAGCAACTGACCTAAAGAATCAAGGTGGTTTGAATTTAAACCACTCTAAAGAGCTTTGAGTAACCTCAACCATCTTATCCTTGATGCTGAAATTCTTTCACACAAATCTCCTTTTATTAGATGAACCAAGAGGATCCAAACGGCCACATGAAGTCTTATCTCCTGGCACCAATTCTCTTTTATCTTTTCTCAACTCAATTGAAGGAGCCTCTATCACAACTCTATAGTCCTCAAAATCATTCCCACTTCTT
This sequence comes from Cunninghamia lanceolata, assembly GCA_027924645.1. Lineage (NCBI taxonomy): Eukaryota > Viridiplantae > Streptophyta > Pinopsida > Cupressales > Cupressaceae > Cunninghamia > Cunninghamia lanceolata. The sequence goes on along the minus strand of BSBN01000068.1, from coordinate 12,759,016 downwards.
CCCTTCTTTGACACATCCTCGAAAAGGGTCTTGCAAGTATTATCAATACAACCCAACAAGGCGCCTTCCACCTAACCACTGGGAGGTTGGTGTTGGTTCCTACATAAATGATCAGGTTTCAGGTTTTCATCTACAGGCCCCTTCACAAAAAACCCAGAAATTTCTAAGTCCCTCGGCCTCATTTTATGCATATTGGGCTTGTATATGCATTCTGGACATACAAAGGTGGAATATACATTGGAGGTTCCTAGAATATTCTGCGGATGTATCAAAACTTTTGCATGTATATTGTGTTGTATGTTTGACATACAACAAGTAGATACATTGGTGGGCCCGAAAAAAGAGTTAAATTAGCTTCAAAAGGCACAAAAGGTAGTTGTATGCATTTTGTATGCATATCGGGTTATACATTGTAGGTATATTGCATCAAAGATTCCTACTTACATATAGGGGTTTGTATGTTGTTGTTGTATATTTGGATATACAACAGGTTTATACAAGCGACAGATGTCAAAAAATATTTAGATCGGGCTAAATGGTGGTCGGGTCTGCAGGTATGTGCAAAGGATTGCATGTATGTTTTGTTTGTATGTTCGAATATACATTTGCAATATGCAATGTCAATATACAATGGAAAACATGCAAAGAAAAGATACAATTGGTGGGGCCCGCAGATATGCAAAGCAGAATGTACATCAGGTTTATACAATAGAAAATGTATGAAGGGGCCGATATGCATTTACTACAGTGAAAGGGTTCATCGGCGACCAAGTTCATAGTTCTTCCGACAAGCCGATACAAAGGATACATACAAGGGTGGTTGTATGTTAGATGTACAAAGGCTGATATACATTTGGTGTGACCCACTTCATATACAAGCCGCATTGTATATGTGACATGCATTCACAACATACAAGAGGAAAAGCAGATGCAAAGTGGATGTGACAAGAAGGTTAACTGCATTGGTGAAGAGGATGAAGTCTGTGAATTGAATATTGGGATTGTATGTTCCCAATGTACATTCGAACATAAAAGCAAAAGATACAAGTGAAACATACAAGCGGGAGTGGTAAAAAAGTCAACAGTTTCAAATGCATGGTGGGACCCACAAGTTGTATGTTTTGCATTGTATATGCTGATATACAAGCCGATGTGCAATGAAAAAGATACAAGCTAGATTTCAAAAGGAGGTACATTCTGATTCATAATAATTTAAAGTCCGCAACTTGTATGTATGTGTGTGTTGTATATCGCGGATATACAAAGGAGGGAGATACAAGCTGGACCCGAATTCAATTTCAAATTGATTCATAAAATTTGGGGTCTATGCCTTGTATGTTGTGATTGTATGTATATGCTTTTGTATATACAAAGGATTTGAAGGGGGAAAACGACAAAATGGATGGTGAAAAGTTAGCGATGGAAAGGGTGAGCCTACGTGGTGCAATTTCATTGGGCAGCGACTTTTCAGCATGATTGAGACCACAGATCTCAGTGGAAGGAGGGAAATCGCTGGCTCTTTTCAAACGAAGGGTTTTTGCACTTCTACAGTGGCATTCTTCACAGGAAAACCACAAAACACGCAGTTGCTACATCCCGCGGGTGGGTTGGCATTAATGGCAAATTTGCAGACAAGCATGGTCGATGAGTAGATGTGCTACCCACCATATTTGTAAGGAGAAATCTTTAAATGGTGGCACATCTCCCAATTTCACCTACTCTTTCCTCTATTTCTCTTGCCTACATTGATTGTTTTGAGTGCCAATCTAAAGATGCAATGTATTTGGCAAATTTTGAAAAGACCATTCTACTAAGTGCTGAGTGCAAGTTCTTGCTATAAAAAGCAAGTTGTGTTACTCATTGTTGGTTGTTGATGACTTGGGCATTTGTTTTGGAAAATAACTAAAATAAAGCCTTTCTTGGCTATTTTATCTTTGTTGGAGTTTATGAGTTGCATTTTGAATGCAGGTTGCACATTTGTTCAGTTTCATTGTTGTTTCATATGAAAAATGCATTGTTGCATGTGTTTGGTTTTTTTCTCCATTTACTGCATGCATAGCTTCTTTTGACTCTAGTTGCTATGGGTTTCTCAGATTCTAGGATATAGATTTTTATATTACATACTTAGCTTTTAACTTCCATTCAAGGAGTGGATTAAACTATTTTAGGTCAAAGCATGGAGAAGAATGTATGTCAGATGGGATATGTATAAGTAGAGGCAACTAAATACTCATCCTTAGGTGGTGTTTGTAAGGTAGATACTAGTTCTAACCCCTTGAAACTTGAATGCCAGTGCAAACCATTCACTTGTATACATCTAGTTGACTCCTTGCCCTGAGATAGGCACCAGTCTATTCCTTGTGTAGTAGTTATGACCCAAAGCCCCCTATCTTGCATCTAAAATATCAAAACAAACCATTTCATTATTTCAACCTGTTAGTTGTAGGAGTAGGAATAAGACCCCTGCATGCTCTCATACCCAACCAGTTAGATATGTCCAAGAATGTTGCTAGCCTTGTGATCTATCATGCAAATCTTGGTCCACACATAAGAGTATTATGCCTGTTATTGTAAAGCTAAATATTTATGTCATTGGGCAAGTCAAGGTTAAATCTTTAGCTATATAGATGCCCCCCTTGGTGTGGCAAAACCAGAAGTGAAAGGGACGCAGCTTACGCAACCTCCTGTATTAGTTGGCCAAATTTGCCTGTGTATTGGAAATGGCAAACCCTCTACTAATTCGGGAGAAGATCCAATAGATGGTGACTCTGCTGGGGACTTGATTTGAAAGCATTATCTTTTTGGCCCATCTGAGTCACCAACAAAATGGTGACTCTTCTAGGGAATGTGATCTGAATGTGTTATCTTGTTTCCCTATGTAGGGGTTTCAGGCCTGGAAGTGCCTTGTTGCAGCAAACTTGAAATTTTTTATGTGTGGCTTTGCTATTGGAGAGCCCAGAAAGAAAGAAATGCATTTTTAGCTTCAGCCAGTTTGAAGCTTATTCCTCTGCCAAGGAGGTGGCGACTCTGTTGAAATAACCTATCCGTAGTTACAACATATCTAGGTATTTTTATAAGTTTTAAAAGATTCCCTATTTGGTGAAGTAGCACTGGTTTAAAGGGAAATATTGGTGAGAGATTGCATGCTTTTGTATTTGCTAAGAGTGTAATCTCTATTTTCAAATGAGGTATGCAATATTGTTGAAAGGATTCATTTAGAGGACTTTAGGTAGGCTGAAATAGCAGTTTGTATTGTAGAGGCCTAAGGTCATTGATTGAAAATATGAGTTGAGAAGAGGGTTGCAAAAAATAGATAAAAATGTATTATCAGCCCATGCACCATTTTGAGGTGTCAAATGCAATAATGTATAGTGATCAGTCCCAACCCTGTAATAAAAGGAGTTTCAACATTGATAGATATAAGCCCATCAATTTTAATGGCATTTGTGGTTACCCAAATGATTTTCCATCTAAGATCAGAAAGTATTTGCCCAAATTCAATGGTGTAAAGGATGAATCACTTGAGAGACACTTGCAGCAATTTAGAAATGTGATAGATGATTTTGAGATTGACCATGAAGATGTAGTTATGAGATTATTTGTTCAATCTCTAGATGAAGATGCAAGGGACTGGTTCTCCTATCTTCCAGCCCACTCTGTCAGCTCTTGGAAAGAATTTAAATCTACATTTTTAGAACAGTTTGGCAAAACAATTTTTGAATATACAGTTATTAGTGATTTCATGTATATCCATATTGAAAAGGATGAGTTAATTCTAGCCTTTAACCTCAGATTTATGAAGGCATTGAAAAGAATTCCAGAGTGCATGAGACCTAATGATGCATTATGCCTGGTGGTCTATCTGGGAGCATTTGATAAGAAAATGAGGTATAGATTGAGAGATAAGGAGCCCACCACATTGCATCAGGCACATCAATTTGCAATAGACATTTAAAACAATTGGAGGTATGGAATACAGAGGGGCTACTTCTCTGCAAATTTGTGTTGTCCTGCATTCCCCAATGTTGATGAAGGTATAACTTATATGTTGAAAATGAATTTCAAAGCACTCACACCCCTATTGTCCCAGTTTATGCATTAGCTAAAGGTAATAATGACTCTACTATAGAGGAGGATGTCCTGATTTGCCCAGCAAATGAAGCTGATTATGATAATTTTTCAAGTAATATTTACATGCCAGTCCTAGGCAAGGAACACTCATGTTTAAATGATCCTTTTATGCATAGTTGTGATCTTGTGGACCAACAGTCAATATCAGTTTCATCAGGAAGGATTAGAGGACTGGAAAGTGATATGGATAGCTCAGCTTCAGAGTGCATTGAAGTAGTAGAAATCTTGTATGTGGGGCAATCATATGATGAAAGAGAGGTGGATTGTCATGAAGAAAAAATAGAGGCCTTTACAATGAGTGTAAATCCCATTTATGATGAGCCTTTAGATGCATTAAATGTTGTGAGTCATGACCTTCATTGGTGCATAATTAACCCTCTGTTTGAAAATGATGCTATGGATTTGCAAACTATGGATGATGAATGCTTAGCTTCAGCTATGCCAGATGTATGCATCAGTGGGTGTGTGGATCAGGTTTTGTTTTCAATGTTAATAAGTGATATAAATGCTATTGATGGTCTTATATATTCTGAACGTTTTAAGTTTTTTGATCAGCTGGATAAGTGTTTGGTAATGTCCAACAGCTAGGTAGATAATGAGGATATACTATTTGAGGAATATAACATACATATGTTGCCTAATGACAAAAGATGTTATAGTATGTATGCTTATATGTCTGATTTTGAAATGCAAAATGACAGTGGAAAGCTTTCAAAAAATGGTGAAATATCTATTTGAGTAGATGATCTTATGGGCAGTTTATGTTGATGTTTTCAGTTGTGGTTGGGGTTATTCAGATCAGAATCAGACATTTGGCAAGAAAACATTATGGTTCCTCATTTTTAGTTGCCCAGGGCCACCAAAATAATGTTTAAAGTGTGTTTTGTGATGCAGGTCGGTGCAATGTTTGACTCTGTTGCCCAATGGGTAAGGGACTGGTCTGCATCCTAGAGATCTAAAATTCTCGACATGCCTGCAAGAGGCACACATCCCTAGAGAGATCCAGTGTTGGTGCCTGCATAAACATTCAGGTTTCAAGTTTTCATCTACAGGCCCCTTCATAGAAAACCTAGAAATTTCTAAGTCCCTCGGCCTCATTTTATGCATATCGGGCTTGTATATGCATTCTGGACATACAAAGGTGGAATATACATTGGAGGTTCCCAGAATATTCCACAGATGTATCGAAATGTTTGCATGTATATTATGTTGTATGTATGACATACAACAAGTAGATACATTGGCGGGCCTGAAAAAAGAGTTAAATCAGCTTCAAAAGGTGTAAAAGGCAGTTGTATGCATTTTGTATGCATATCAGGTTATACATTGCAGGTATATTCCATCGAAGATTCCTGCTTGCATATAGGAGTTTCTATGTTGTTGTATATTTGGATATACAACGGGTTTATACAAGTGGTGGATGTCAAAAAAGATTTAGATTGGGCTAAATGGTGGTCAGGTCCATAGGTATGTGCAAAGGATTGCATGTATGTTTTGTTTGTATGTTTGAATATACATTCGCAATATGTAATGTCAATATACAATGGAAAACATGCAAAGAAAAGATACAAGTGGTGGGGCCCGCAGATATGCAAAGCAGAATGTACATCGGGTTTATACAATGGAAAATGTATGAAAGGGCCGATATGCATTTGCTATAGTGAAAGGGTTCATCAGCGTGACAAGGGTTATCAGCGACCAAGTTCATAGTTCTTCCAACAAGCCGATACAAAGGATACATACAAGGGTGGTTGTATGTTAGATGTACAAAGGCCGATATACATTTGGTGGGACCCACTTCATATACAAGTCACATCATATATATGACATGCATTCGCCACATATAAGAGGAAAAGTAGATGCAAAGCAGACATGACAAGAAGGTTAACTACATTGGTGAAGAGGATGAAGTCCGCGGGTGGTATATTGGGATTGTATGTTCCCAATGTACATTCAAACATAAAAGCAAAAGATACAAGTGAAACATACAAGCGGAAGTGGTCAAAAGGTCAACAATTTCAAATGCATGGTGGGGCCCGCAGGTTGTATGTTTTGTGTTGTATATGCCGATATACAAGCCGATGTGCAATGAAAAAGATACAAGCCAAATTTCAAAAGGAGGTATGTTCTAATTCATAATGATTTGAAGTCCGCGACCTGTATGTATGTGTGTGTTGTATATCGCGGATATACAAAGGAGGGAGATACAAGCCGGACCCGAATTTGATTTCAAATTGATTCATAAAATTTAGGGTCCACGCCTTGTATGTTGTGATTGTATGTATATGCTTTTGCATATAAAGAGGATTTGAAAGGTGAAAATGGCAAAATGGATGGTGAAAAGTCAGCAATGGAAAGGATGAGCCTACGTGGTGCGATTTCATTAGGGAGTGAATTTTCAGTGTGATTGAGGCCACATATCTCAGTAGAAGGAGGGAAATTGATGGCTCTTTTCAAATGAAGGGTTTTCTGCACTTCTATAGTGGCATTCTTAGCGGGAAAACCACAAAACACGCAACTGCTGCATCCCACGGGTGGGTTGGCATTAATGGTGAATTTGCAGACAGGCATGATCAATGAGTAGATGGGCCACCCACCATATTTTTAAGGAGAAATCTTTAAACGGTGGCACATCTCCCAATTTCACCTACTCTTTCCTCTGTTTCTCTTGCCCACATTGATTGTTTGAGTGCCAATATGAAGATGCAATGTATTTGGTGATTTTTGAAAAGACCATTGTACTAAGTGTTGAGTGCATGTTCTTGCTATAAAAAGCAGGCTATGTTACTCATTGTTGGTTGTTGAAGACTTGGGCCTTTTTTTTGAAAATAATGAAAACAAAGCCTTTCTTGGCTGTTTTATCTCTGTTGGAGTTTATGTGTTGCATTTTGAATGTAGGTTGCACATTTGTTCAGTTTCATTGTTGTTTCATATGAAAAATGCATTGTTGCATGTGTTTGGTTGCTTGTCTCCATTTGTTGCATGCATAGCTTCTTTTGAGTCTGGTTGCTAAGGGTTTCTTAGATTCTAGGATATAGATTTCTATATTGCATACTTAGCTTTTAACTTCCATTCAAGGAGTGGATTAAATTGTTTTAGGTCAAAGCATGGAGAAGAATGTATATCAACTGGGATATGTATAAGTAGAGGCAACTAAATACTCATCCTTGGGTGGTGTTTGTAAGGTAGATACCAATTCTAACCCCTTGAAACTTGAATGCCAGTGCAAACCATTCACTTGTATATGTCTAGTTGACTCCTTGCCCTGAGATAGTCACTAGTTTGTTCCCTGTGTAGTACTTATGACCCAAAACCCCCTATCTTGCATCCAAAATATCAAAACAAACCATTTCATTATTCCAACCTGTTAGTTGTAGGAGTAGGAATAAGACCCCTGCATGCCCTCATACCCAACCAGTTAGATATGTCCAAGAATGTTGCCAGCCTTGTGATCTATCATGCAAATCTTGGTCCACACATGAGAGTATTATGCCTATTATTGTAAAGATAAATCTTTATGTCATTGGGTGAGTCAAGGTTAAATCTTTAGCTATAGGGATACCCCCCTTGGTGTGGCAGAACCAAAAGTGAAGGGGAGATACATCACGCAACCTCCTATATTAGTTGGCTGAATCTACTTGTGCATTGGAAATGGCAAACCCTATGCTGATTCAGGAGAAGATCCAATAGTTGGGATGGCAAATCTTGCTCCTTTTCCTCCAAAAAGAATATTTTTCTCGTATTGCACTTGGGCATTCTACTTCTACATGATCCACTTTGAGGCAACTTTGGAAAACAACCAAATAATTCTCAAAGACTATCTGTTGTACCCAATTACCCATCTTAGAGGATAAGGTAATTTGAGAAGGGAGTACCCTATCAACATCTAGATAGGTACAAATCTTGCAAACAATAAACATTTCTTGAATCTAGTGACAACATTTACCACAATGAACTACCCAAATGAATTGGTTATGAACATAAATATCTCCTCATCCTAGAATTACAAATTAAGCCCCAACAATCTTACCTAGACCAATAACTTGTTGATGCATTCTTTCTTAAGGTTGAATCCTAGTGACCAATTTTTAGGAATAAACCATCTTACCAAAAAACCAAGGCTCTTCCAAGAGGGTCCTTGTACAATCTTTAGGGCTCGTGAAAGATATCAGGAAGAAACCATTTTGTAGACCAATAATCTCAGCCTGCCCCTTGAGTTTTCATCTTCAAAGAGCCTATCTTTTTACCGCATTGATATTTGAACTATTTCCACAAAACCTCCCAATAATCGAGTTCCTATGCCTAGTAGCAGACCTATCAATGAGAAAATTAGGAATAGATATCAGATGATTCAACCCCTCCACTAAGGGTTGAGAAAGAGCTACAACAACCCTAGGCAAGAACCTAGAATGAATACAAATGAGGACCTCCTCAACAATAGAAGGGTTCTAAAAACCCACCTCAATAGCCTATTCACTATGGACATCTTTCAAGTGGGGAATAATAGATCCTACCACCTTATAACTTTGACCATCCATCAAACGAAACTCAATAGTTGCAACAACACCTTTGATGGCCATAATTACACTTATAGAGTTTTCCATGATCCCATGATAGACACCTAAAATTCATGATGAAACCCTACCATCACCCAGAATGACTGCAACACATGCATTAAACAACCCAAAATAGGGAGAATGTAATGCAAGCTCTCCACTAGTCTCACTATACCACAATTTATCCTACAACAAGAAACCTTTGTAAAGACCCTTGCATGAAGAGATCCTAGCATTCACAACAATAGGGATTAGTGATTGAGAGAAGTAGAAGAGTCTCTATAGACAATCACAATCTATTGGGCCTCCAACCAGAGGTTCAAAAGACTTTCATATTCCTCCTCATCCAATATGTAACACCAATCCTCTGCCTCACCATAGTATTTGTCCCCATTTTCTTCATCATTATTATCCTCCGCTCCTCTTTAGTCCTTCCCACTCACACCTAGTTCAAAAAACCTATCCCCTCTCATTGTCACCCACTATTAAGGGAAATTTGTTGAAATTGGGGTGGGGTGGGGTGAGGTGGGTTGGGGTTTTAAGTATGTAGTAATTTTTTTTTGAACCATCACTTAGCAAATAGTGCTAAAGAAAATTATTTATGACTTTTAGCTTTAAAGTGAATTATTTTTATAAATTGACATAAGAAAATACTATATATATATATATATATATATATATATATATATATATATATATATATATATATATATAATTTTTTTTGCATTGTCTATATTAAAAAAATTATATCATGGTTGTTAATTTCTTTTGATATTTCAAATGTCAAGAGAGTGATTTAATAACTTTTTATTTAGTTCTATGGTTTTAAGCATAATTTGTGTTACTATATCTTTTTATGTACCAAAACACATATTTAATTAAATATAATTTTTTAATTAATATTTGTCAAGCTGTTAATTAATTTGGCTGAGAGGCCATTCTATATGTGCGCACATCTTGTAACTGCAAAAAAATTGGTAGTCCAAAATTTTGGTATTCCTTCAATTTTTTTTGGTTTTCCAAAATAAATAAAAATAAATAAATAAAATTATGTAACGAAGAACAAGTGGCTAGCTTCTCAATTCAACTTCTTTCCCTCTCCACCTTTAATCTCCGAATCTTTGCCAAGATTTGCATTATTTTCATTAGCTTTCTTTTAATGCTTGCTCCTTGATGTCTCCACTCTTAGTCGTTGGTATTCAAAGATTGCAGTCTTCCTTGAAGGAAGTCTTAGTCTTCACTATGAATCGAGGGGTAGATCTATTTATTTCTGAGCTAGCTGCCGCCATTATTCATCTCTGATTCGTGATTTGAACTTGCATTTGTTGATGTGAAGACAGTGATTGAAGGCGTTGGCTGAGGCGACTGAAGCCTTTCCCAGGCCTGGCTAGGTGTGCTGTTTGAACCCTGCAAAGAAAGGCACTCAAATTTGCCTTATGGACGGCCTATGGCCTTGCAAAACATGACAAGAGCTATTGAAGGCCTGCGCCCTATCAGTAATTTGAACCTTCTATTGTTTTTTTGGCCTGCAACATTGCCCCTGAATCTAACTGCCGCTCATTGTTTTGGTCACCGATTTGGTGGTACTGTTAATAGAGGGGGTCACGGCTTAAGTCCTGGGTCTCCAATCCATGAAGGTTGTTGTTTGGGTTCCGTGAGTTTTCTCTCTGAAAGCTGAAGTCTCCAGCAAAGGTTCTACACTATTTATTAGTTGTTGTTTCCTGCTCATGGACTATGACTGGTAAAGGAAAAATAGAAGTTTCTTTTTGAAGTCATAGTTGAATTTTTTTGGATGCCAAGAATTTGTCCAAGACTGCCGTCTCCATCAGTTGCAGATTTAGCATTGCCATTGCAATTGAAAATTTTGAGTTAGAAAACCCCCTACTCTGGGATTTCTATTTTATTTTATTTTCTAACGAAAGTAAAAATGGTTGAAAGAAAATAAGTCAGGTCAGGATATCAAATTACAAGATTTGATGTGAGTGGGGCGTGAGAACAAAAACAAAAGAATCGCCTTTCAAGGAATCAATCCAAGTCTGTCAAGGAAATCATATTTTTTAAAAGTTATTTGCATCAGTTGTTTATTTTTTTTGCACAAAAACTAAATTTTGTTTTCTGGAATTTCATTAACCATAGAAAAAATGAAAACCCATTACTTTTTTTAATATGCCAAAATTTATTTCAATGCAAGATATTTACATTGCCTCCTTGAGTTTTTTAACATGCAGAACTATTCCCTTAATTATTTAGATAAAAGGGTTTTCAAATAAAGATCATGCGGTTTTAGATTTTTTATTTTTAGGTGAAACAAGAGTTTGATCTTATAGAGATTATAACAAGGGCACCCATACAGAAAAAATTGGTATGCCAATGCAGTTTTTTTCAAACTATGTGTATAGAGTTTTATTGTTTATGAACAAGATCTAGATCTTTTTGGTTTCTAAAATTCTCTGTGGGAATTTTGTCTCAAATGAGCTACATTGTATGCTTTAATATGTTGAACTTTTTCAAATTTCTCTATAGGATCTAGATTTCTGGACCACTCGGATTTTTCCATTTAGGTCCAAACTTTTCAATTCCTTTCCAATTCCTTTAGCAAATTTTTGAATAGTCTATGTTTCCAAATGATTTTGACCTCTTGAATGAATTGAATTTTTGAACTTGGTAACGATGATTGAATGCATAATTAGATATGTTCAAACACTAATGTAATCTTTGCTTATATATATACTTGAGTTTGCTCTTTTGGTTGAGAATCCATAACCATACATAAGAAATCTTGTATGTACATGTGTGCAGTAATCTTTAAGCCTTGTAAGCATTTTACTGCTACATGCATAGAAGAAGTGAGTAAACTAATAAATGTGGGTGCCTTGTCTCAATACCCTGTTTAGTGTTTTAGGAGATACATACGATGCCTTAAAAACATTTTAAATGGGAACTAAATGTTTCTAACAATTTTTTTTATGAACAAAATTTAGTATATTTCTACGTGAGGATTGAGAACTAACAGCTGGATTTTGGATTGTTAATACGAAGGGGTTGGAAGTTCTTGTACATAAAGGAATATATATGAAGCAGCCAAGGGTATATACAAACAAATATTCCTTGAGGTTCATTATCATCTAAAAACACATGGAGAGGATGCTGCATGCTTTTTCTTTACAAGTCATTCCACTGGAGGAAGTCTTTCTGTGTTGCCAAATTTAATGCTTTTGATAAGAGGACTAGTTCCTGAGTCTTTTTTGTTGTTAGTTATAACATTTGGATCACCATGTATAATGTGTGGGGGTGATTACCTACTTAAAAAACTAGGCCCCCCTACAAGTCACATACAATCAGTAATGATGCACATGGATATTGTGCCCAGAGCATTCTCAAGCCATTATCATAATCATGTTGTAGAAATTTTAAAGAGATTACATGCCAACTTTTGCAATCGTCTCATTTTTTTATGTAGAGACTTTTGTATGCCCCAATGGACAGTTGCTAATTTTACAACTTGATGGCCAAGATTCTCCTTCTCACCATTTACTTCCTTTTGGTAGTGGCTTCTACATTTTTCACCACATCTTGAACAATGAAAGTGACAATGAGCCATCAAGGGAAATACAAGTGCAAGCTGCTCAAATGATATTTTTGAATTCTCCCCATCCACTTAAAACCCTAAGTGATCCACATGCATATGGTTCTGATGAATCTGTACTTAGGGATTATGATTCTTGAAACTATTTTAGAACACTACAACATGTTTTCCATCAAGAACATAACCTGCACCGAAGGTTGTTAAGAAAATAGAGAAGATAAATATGTTGGCCTCTTGTTGTTGCTGAATCTTCAATGCTGGTAGAAAGAAGCTCTAGAGAAAATAATACCCTGCACAATAGCAAGACATTTATTGGTGTAGTAAGTACCATTGAAACATTTCATGTACTCAAGCACCTAGGAAATTTGGAGATCTTCTTTGTGTTGGAAGCATCTTCTCAGTGGAGCAAAGACACCCGCACAAGATTTGTGAGATTGATCGCATCTCAGCATGTACAGATGGGAGTATTGTTTCTTGTGTCAGGTAGAACGTTGGTTGTAGAACTGTAACAACCAAAACCAAAAATGACAAGAAGTAACTAAATTTTCACGACTGTAATTTTTTTTTTAAAAATAAAGTAATCAAATACAAAAGTTTCTCATCTCTAAACGATTACAACATTTTTTTTTTCAATTTATCATAAACATTATTGCATTCTCATAAAGACTGAAAGAAATGATATTCATAATACACTTTGTTTTCTAACAAATGAAATTTTCTTGGAATAACAAATATCGGAAACATACCATTATCATGCATCTCGATTGTCAACCCTTCACGTTCAAGACTCGGCAATTCCTCAGTATTTGGAAGAGAAAGTATCTTCAAGGAGCTTAACCTCCAACCACAGACCATCAGTCTCCCGCACTCCTTCCTAACCGGAAGTGGCCCTACCCTACTCAAGAGGATAGACTTAGGATAACCATCGGTGTTTGCCATCTGAGCTCTGGTGTTGTAACCTACGTGTCTTGTTATCGTGCAGATCCCTAGATACCCTCTAGTCATGCACGACCCTCCACAAGAAACGCCATCTAGTTACGGTGAACGTTCGATGCACTTGACGATAGTACACCACCTTGGCCAAAGGATTTGTATTTAGTTAGCGTTTTTAAAAACGCATGATCTTGGTTCACCCACCCTACTCGACTTGAACTGGTCGAAATCCTACAGTTTCCTATTTGTATAGTTTGAACTCATTTTGCCGACCTTGATGACCTCAAGGCTTAGGATATCCCCCTACAATAGCGCGTTGCGCAATATTATTCTAATCTCGAATTCAGACTTTCATAATCCCATTATCCTGAAAAATCATTATTTAGACACGTCCACTCCTAAGTGGTTTCAAATCTGTTTACTTGGTTCCCATGTTAACTCAACATACACTAGTATCTAAATAATTTTCCGTTATCCCGAAATTCTAGGGTTTTAGACTCATATGGTCTACATGGTTAAACGATTCTAACATCATCGCATGCAATGCAATCTTGACTCACATGCAGGTTTTCAGCTCAAATTGATCATTTCGGAATCCAAGACGGTTTCCTAAACATTACCAACACTTTTATCTTCCAACTCCTCTTTCCGAGTCATTAGTTTCACAAGATTAAAATAGCTGAGAATCGTAAATAAATCTAGAAGGTTTGGGAATCTTTCAAATGTAGATAAAGATATTAAACGGATAAGACATCGGCTATTTACAAATGCATTTTCTAGCTATACGTCGAACATGCTTACTAACTACGGTTTGACTCCTGCATAGCATGCACGTGGAGCATCGTTCAAAACCTCCAAGGCAGTTTTATGTTCATAACACAGACCTAAAGGCAATTCTTCTATCTTAGGTCATTGTTTATTGTTCACAGAAGGTAAATTACGTCTTGCATCAAGACAAGTTCATTCCTAAATGCATATACTTTAGAGAGCAGCGTTCTTTGGCTATACATCGTCATTTATGACGAGAACAACTACAGTTTCAGTGTTTACATTTCCTAGAAGGCAGTAACACTTCTTTTTCAGCGTTTTCTAATCTTAAAACACAGTAATGTGACAGCATACATTAGTTTCTGAGTTTATCATATGTCCTACACAGCAATAAAGCTCTTTCAAGGAATTACCGCACACTGAAATCGTATTAAACTTGCGTTATCATTCTATTTTACTCATATCTAAACATAATAGTCTTCCATAACCATGAGACTCTCTTCCTTACTGTTTAAAACTAAGACAAATGGTAAAGATAAAGAACTTGTTATTAAAAACGAAGGTTGCTAGAGTGCTCTTTCACTCCGAGGGCTCTCTGCCTCTCGTTTCTTCACTGCACAATTCTAACCCTTACTGCCTTCTTCGCTCTCCTCACAGCACTGTTCTAAACTCTTACTGCCTTTTTACTCCTCACTACACAGTCTCAACTCTTACTCCTTTTCGCTCCTCTCTCCACAGACTAAACTCTCACTGTTCTCTTCGCTCCTCACAGCACAGTTTATACTCTCACTGTTCTTTTCACTCCTCCCAGCACAGTTTATACTCTCTTACTCATAACACAGTTCTCTTTCTTACTCACAACACCGTTCTCACTCCTCGCTTCCTTCTCAACTCTTACTGCCTTTACCAAAAGAACGACCTCTACATCCCTTCGCAGATACCATCTCACGCTGTCTTACTACTCAATTTCTGTCCCGTGCTCCTCTCTCCAAAGTCTCCACCAAGTGGCCAATTACAAGCCATGCACAAATCATGAACTCTGCTCCAGGATTCTATTCGCAAACATGAGATACCAAAACCCGGCCACGCGAGCCTCTGCTCACTCAAATTTCCAACTCCCCTTCCTTCACTGCCTTCTCTACTGACTACCCTCGATCACAACAAACTTCCCTCGACTCCTCGATTCCCTCCACACCAACTTCTGCGACGGCTTATACACTAGAAGTCCCATATCCGTAGCAGAAGATTTTGCCTTAACCGTCGACAGAGCACAGGGAATAACTCCTGCATTACTTACTTCACAACAAACCTCCGTTTCACCCTCAACGGCGGCTTCCCTTACTTCCTCTATCTGGTGAAGATAACACTCTTCACTAACTGCTGCTCCACGCTGTCCTCACTGCCCATGAAGGAAGTTACAACCACTTCCCATGCTGCGCAGAGATATAGGGAACGTTCTCTCTCTCCGCAGATTCTTCACTAAAGAATTTAACCAATTTCAACTGACTTTTTCAAACGTATACTATCATTAATTAACACTTTCAAAACAAAGTTCATTGAGAATAAATGCCATCGGTGGTAATCGAACCCACGACCCCCGATGCTTCTCCACACTCCATGGTGATGGGAGCTCGGCATTAGCAAAGGTTACACCCTCTCCAATTCGCGAGCTGACTTCTCGCGTCTTGGTTAAAAGAATCCCACCAAAGAATTTTCGGTTGATGTAAATCTATACACATGGGTTGACATAATTAAACTTGAACCCGACTTCTCACGTAACATGACCATACAAAAAGGTGGTGGCTCCTTTGGCGACGTGGTCCGCTAGAAGACGCAACAATTCCGCCTTCACTCGATAACCATGGCATCTAAATCAATCCAAGACCACTACAAGATGTATTACGGAGTTTAAGTTTGGCATGGTGGTGATAAGGCAATGACTAAAGCATCGTGTTGATCGAAAATGAAAAGGAGACAAAAACCCATTTAATAAGAGATCTTCAAGGTTAAATTGACAACAAATCACGGTCTAATCTAGAAGGAAAAACTCATGCTACATGACGACTAAAATAAATTACATCACGTTATGGCTTCAAATCGACATTCGTCGATCTACGCGAAAAGAGAATATTCGCAACATAAATTCGACGCGATTTACGACAATCATGATGGATTGATCGTATCGCAAACGAATTCTCACAACGTTAGACGCTTAAGGTCGATTTCTCGCAATTTTGACTTTGAGACAAGATTTACAATTTCGCCACAAGATGACTCAGTAAATACTTATAGACATAAATATCAAACATCTCAAATACGTCGACTTGCTATTAGGAACTTACGACGCCATAGACGACTCCAAGATTCTACAAGACTACTTTTGACTAGGATGTTTACTTTATCCTTTGTCGACAACATCAATTAAACTACCCAAACCGACAAACAAGACTTACTTGATGGTTCCCAGGTTTATCTATCTGTTTGGCGATCTCAGTGACAAACACCTTTGGTTAGTTTCTAGAGTCTATACTCTCTCTCAAAGATACTTTCTCTTCCGTCGAACAGGGTCCACCTGTTCCTGCATCGACAGACTCGCATACAATTTTGTGGTCAAAGCATCTATGATCCAAATATAATATATTCAAACATCATTGCATTTAATATAAAGACTTTTAGTCTACATAACACTTGATCGTAATCAATAGATTCCGCAATTTCATAAAACAACTTTGTAAGATAAATTCCCAGTTTTCAAGTCGTTCACAACATAGTAATTTACTGAAATGTGTAAGAAAGTAAATAGCATCATTGTTTTCAAAAGGAGGGATGTAACATATCCTTCCCCTTTAAAAATCATCATCCCTGATGATTAAGTTTATCAAGCAAAAAATTAAACTTAAAACAAACTTTCTATAAAGCAACATTAATGTCTTTAAATAGTTTTGGAAATCTTTGATAAATGTCTTTGTACTCTTCCCAAGTGGCGCTATCCTCGCCATATTGGTCCCACTGTATTTTGCATTGCAAAACTTCTCGATTACGTAAACGAAGTTTACGCATTTCGAGCACCTTGAGTGGCTCGATCACAACCACCCCGGGTTCTTGCATCTGTAAGGAATTCCAGTTAAGGATGTGGTTATTACCTACAAAATATTTCTTTAAATACGAAACATGAAAAACATTATGCATCTTAGACAAGGCTGGAGGTAGAGCAACTTTGTAGGAAACCAGATTAATGATTTCAAGAACTTCGAAAGGTCCGACATAACGAGGAGCCAATTTCGAAGATTTGCCAAACTTAATAGAACTCTTTTGGGGTTTCACCCGCAAAAGCACCTTCTCGCCAATAGAGAAGTGTCTAGGCACTCGCTTGCGATCAGCATAACTCTTTTGCCTGTCATTGGCTTCTGCCAACCTCTTCCTAATCACTTTAACTTTTTCTTCCATATCAGCAAGCATTTCAGGTCCAATGCTTATCCTATCTTCCAGCTTATCCCAGCTTATAGGAGTTCTGCATTTCCTTCCATATAATGCTTCAAATGACGCCATCTTAATGGCAGAATGATAGGAGTTGTTATAGGCGAACTCGACAAGAGGTAGATATTCCTCCCATCTATATTGCTGATCCATGCAATACATTCTCAAAAGGTCTTCTAATACTTGGTTCACTCTTTCTGTCTGACCATCAGTTTCGGGATGATAAGCAGTACTTACATTCAGTTTAGTCCCCAATGCAGAAAATAAGGTTTGCCAAAATCGTGAAGTTATTCGTGCATCTCTATCAGATATTATCTTTTCAGGTACCCCATGCAATCTGGAAATCTCTTGCACAAATTTTTGAGCCAAAAGATGTGCTCCATCTGTCAAATTTCTTGGTATAAAATGTGCAACCTTGGTTAGTTTATCCACAACTACCAATATTGCATCTTGCCTATTCTTAGACATTGGCAACCCTTGGACAAAATCCATACTAATAACTTGCCATTTCCATTCCGGAATATCGTGTGGGTACAACAACCCAGCAGGATGTTGGTGTTCGCCTTCACTCTCTGACACTCCAAACAACTAGCTACAAACCTTGCAACATCGCTTTTCATTCCTTTCTAGAAATATAACTGCTTGACATCAGCTAACAGTTTTGTTACACCAGGGTGTCCAGAGTAGGGAGCACAGTGAACTTCCTTCCATAGAAGGTTTCTAAGTTCCTCTGAATCAGGGACATAAATTCTTCCCTTGAATCTAAGTAATCCATCGGATTCAAAACTGAATCCGTCATATCTTGGGTCCTTAGGGTTTAGGTGCAGAGCCTGTTTCACTTGTTCATAATACTCATCCCCAGATAAGTTTTGCAATACCAAGTCTTTAAAGTTAGCATGTATGGAGATTATAGAGGCTATGTGCCTTCTTCTACTTAAGGCATCTGCTACTCGGTTCTCCTTGCCCTTGATATAAGAAATTTCAAAGCCATAATCTGATATGAGTTCCAGCCATCTCCTTTGCCTTGCATTGAGATTAGGTTGTGTAAATATGTAGCGAAGGCTTTGGTGATCAGATTTTAAAATAAAAGTCCTTCCCAACAAGTAATGTCGCCACATCTGAAGGGCATGAACCACTGCTGCCATTTCTAGGTCATGAGGAGCGTAGTTCTGCTCATAATTTTTCAGCTTCCTTGACTCATAGGCTACCACCCTGCCATCTTGCATAAGCACACCTCCCAATCCTTCACCCGAGGCATCAGTGACAACCTCAAACTCACCCTCTGGATCAGGAACTTTCAAAATTGGAGTGGTTGTTAATTTTTCTTTTAACAAGTCAAATGCCTTTTTACATTCAACCGTCCAAACAAACCTTTTTCCTTTTCTCTGCAAAGAGGTGATAGGACTAGCAATGCTTGAGAAGTTCAGCACAAATTTCCTGTAATACCCTGCCAATCCCATGAAACTTCGTACCTCTGAAACATTGGTAGGTTTAGGCCATTCCATAATAGCTTTTATTTTGGCCGGATCAACTGATATCCCATCGGCTGATATAATGTGCCCTAAATACTGTACCTCTTTCTGAAAGAAAGTGCACTTGGAGAGTTTCGCATACAGCTTATGCTCTCTTAATCGTTGCAACACTATTTGAAGATGTCGTGCATGCTCCTCTTCATCCTTGGAATAGATCAGAATATCGTCAATGAAGACTAGAACAAACTTATCGAGACAATCTCTGAATACACTATTCATGAGATTCATGAAAGCAGCAAGTGCGTTGGTCAATCCAAATGGTAACACCGTGAACTCATAATGACCATATCTTGTTCTAAAAGCTGTTTTGGGGATGTCTTCCTCTTTTAACCTTAACTGATGGTATCCAGATCTTAGATCTATCTTGGAAAAGACCGATGCGCCACGCATTTGGTCAAATAGATCATCAATTCGTGGCAAGGGATACTTGTTCTTTATAGTTGCCTTATTAAGCATCCTATAGTCTATGCACAGCCTGAGAGTTCCATCTTTCTTTTTGACAAAGATAATTGGAGCTCCCCATGGTGATACACTTGGCCTAATCAAATTCTTAGCCAAAAGCTCCTGCAACTGAGCTTTTAATTCCATAAGCTCAGTGGTAGTCATACGATACGGAGCTTTAGAGATTGGCTCCGATCCTGGTTTAAGATCTATACCAAAGTCAAATGTTCTCTTCGGAGGCAAGCCAGGTAACTCTTCAGGAAATATGTCTCTGAAGTTGAACAGAAATGGATATCTTTCCTCAAAAGATTGCTTCTCCGGGGTTTCCTCTACTAGGTCCATCTTAACTACAAAAAGTTGACACCCCTTTCGCCTAGCCCGCTTCAGCTGCATCTCCAGTTTTTGTTCCATCGAACTTTGGAGGATTAACCTTCTTCATATCCTTTGATAACTCTAAAGCAAGTTTATCCTTGGTTCTTCTTTGGGCTTCACTGTCATCATAATGTTCACTTGACGTGCCATTTTCCCAATGTTTACTCTTGCTTGTGAAGTGTGAGTTCTCGTTTCCATCCTCTGTGTTACCAGTTTCATCTATTTTCCTCTCTAGTTTGTTCAGTCTTTCCTTGGTTTCAGTGAGCATGTTGAGGATCCTATCCAACTTGTCAGTGGAATTTTCCCGAGAGTTACGACCTTCCCGATCCTCCCCCTCGTTAAACCCTGATTGGTCCATGCTAGATTAGTTTCACACCTGTTTAAACATATACTAATCAGTTTTACGCTTATTAAATTAAACACCATCAAAAGAACACAGCATTTGATCATATTCATAATTGCTCTCAAACCAAAATTTTGTCTTTATTTATTTTGCAAAATTGTTTCAACATCATTAGAGATAGACAAATCTCATGTTTCTACATAATGTTATCTAGTGGAGTGTATCCTTCGGATTCATTGTCCGACACATAATCACGAGGTGTATACCCCTCAGACTCACTATCATAAGATATCTCAATAATCTCAGCTCTAGGCACTACACGAGGATCTCTAGTGATCATGGGTATAGTACTAGGTACAATCTAAGGTACACTAATAGGTACACTATCAGTTTCAATCTAGGAGCAACGGTCGATCATGGTTCAAACCGCCATCTCTGCTCCCTCTAGGAGTTCTCTCCTAACTCGCTTAAGTCGTGACATTGCATTGGCTAAGGTTTCCACATCATCAAGCCAAATGTCATTCTCGTCATTGGTTTTCTCTATGGTCTTGACCATCGCAAGTCATTTCTACTTTGCTTGCAGATAACGCTTCTTACCCGCGAAGGATTTTCTTGCGGTTCTCTTGGTGTATGCCATCCTGGCACAATAAACCAAATCATTAGCTACCCGCATAATGATGATTTCCTAATCAGGTTAGTGGACTCATCAGCCCTAGTGTTGAACCTAGCTAGCTTTGATACCATATGTAACAACCAAAACCAAAAATGACAAGAAGTAACTAAATTTTCACGACGGTAATTTTTTTTTTTAAAATAAAGTAATCAAATACAAAAGTTTCTCATCTCTAAACCATTACAACATTTTTTTTTTCAATTTATCATAAACATTATTGCATTCTCATAAAGACTGAAAGAAATGATATTCATAATACACTTTGTTTTCTAACAAATGAAATTTTCTTGGAATAACAAATATCAGAAACATACCATTATCATGCATCTCGATTGTCAACCCTTCACGTTCAAGACTCGGCAATTCCTCAGTATTTGGAAGAGAAAGTATTTTCAAGGAGCTTAACCTCCAACCACAGACTGTCGGTCTCCCGCACTCCTTCCTAACTGGAAGTGGCCCTACCCTACTCAAGAGGATAGACTTAGGATAACCATCGGTGTTTGCCATCTGAGCTCTGGTGTTGTAACCTACGTGTCTTGTTATCGTGTAGATCCCTAGATACCCTCTAGTCATGCACGACCCTCCACAAGAAACGCCATCCAGTTACGGTGAACGTTCGATGTACTTGAGGATAGTACACCACCTTGGCCAAAGGATTTGTATTTAGTTAGCATTTTTAAAAATGCATGATCTTGGTTCACCCACCCTACTCGACTTGAACTGGTCAAAATCGTACAGTTTCCTATTTGTATAGTTTGAACTCATTTTGCCGACCTTGATGACCTCAAGGCTTAGGATATCCCCCTACAATAGCGCATTGCGCAATATTATTCTAATCTCGAATTCAGACTTTCATAATCCCATTATCCTGAAAAATCATTATTTAGACACGTCCACTCCTAAGTGGTTTCAAATCTGTTTACTTGGTTCCCATGTTAACTCAACATACACTAGTATCTAAATCATTTTCCGTTATCCCGAAATTCTAGGGTTTTAGACTCATATGGTCTACATGGTTAAACGATTCTAACATCGTCGCATGCAATGCAATCTCGACTCACATGCAGGTTTTCAGCTCAAATTGATCATTTCGGAATCCAAGACGGTTTCCTAAACATTACCAACACTTTTATCTTCCTACTCCTCTTTCCGAGTCATTAGTTTCACAAGATTAAAATAGCTGAGAATCATAAATAAATCTAGAAGGTTTGGGAATCTTTCAAATGTAGATAAAGATATTAAACGGATAAGACATCGGCTGTTTACAAATGCATTTTCTAGCTATAAGTCAAACATGCTTACTAACTATGGTTTGACTCCTGCATAGCATGCACGTGGAGCATCGTTCAAAACCTCCAAGGTAGTTTTATGTTCATAACACAGACCTAAAGGCAATTCTTCTATCTTAGGTCATTGTTTATTGTTCACAGAAGGTAAATTAGGTCTTGCATCGAGACAAGTTCATCCCTAATTGCATATACTTTAGAGAGCAGCGTTCTTTGGCTATACATCGTCATTTATGACGAGAACAACTACAGTTTCAGTGTTTACATTTCCTAGAAGGCAGTAACACTTCTTTTTCAGCGTTTTCTAATCTTAAAACACAGTAATGTGACAGCATACATTAGTTTCTGAGTTTATCATATGTCCTACACAACAATAAAGCTCTTTCAAGGAATTACCGCACACTAAAATCGTATTAAACTTGCGTTATCATTCTATTTTACTCATATCTAAACATAATAGTCTTCCATAACCATGATACTCTCTTCCTTACTGTTTAAAACTAAGACAAATGGTAAAGATAAAGAACCTGTTATTAAAAACGAAGGTTGCTGGAGTGCTCTTTCACTCCGAGGGCTCTCTGCCTCTCGTTTCTTCACTACACAATTCTAACCCTTACTGCCTTCTTCGCTCTCCTCACAGTACTGTTCTAAACTCTTACTGCCTTTTTACTCCTCACTACACAGTCTCAACTCTTACTCCTTTTCGCTCCTCTCTCCACAGACTAAACTCTCACTGTTCTCTTCGCTCCTCACAGCACAGTTTATACTCTCACTGTTCTTTTCGCTCCTCCCAGCACAGTTTATACTCTCTTACTCATAACACAGTTCTCTTTCTTACTCACACCACCGTTCTCACTCCTCGCTTCCTTCTCAACTCTTACTGCCTTTACCAAAAGAACGACCTCTACATCCCTTCGCAGATACCATCTCACGCTGTCTTACTACTCAATTTCTGTCCCGTGCTCCTCTCTCCAAAGTCTCCACCAAGCGGCCAATTACAAGCCATGCACAAATCATGAACTCTGCTCCAGGATTCTATTCGCAAACATGAGATACCAAAACCCGGCCACGGGAGCCTCTGCTCACTCAAATTTCCAACTCCCCTTCCTTCACTGCCTTCTCTACTAACTACCCTCGATCACAACAAACTTCCCTCGACTCCTCGATTCCCTCCACACCAACTTCCGCGACGGCTTATACACCAGAAGTCCCATATCCGTAGTAGAAGATTTTGCCTTAACCGTCGACGGAGCACAGGGAATAACTCCTGCGTTACTTACTTCACAACAAACCTCTGTTTCACCCTCAACGGCGGCTTCCCTTACTTCCTCTATCCGGCGAAGATAACACTCTTCACTAACTACCGCTCCACGCTGTCCTCACTGCCCATGAAGGAAGTTACAACCACTTCCCATGCTGCGTAGAGATATAGGGAACGTTCTCTCTCTCCGCAGATTCTTCACTAAAGAAGTTAACCAATTTCAACCGACTTTTTCAAACGTATACTATCATTAATTAACACTTTCAAAACAAAGTTCATTGAGAATAAACGCCGTCGGTGGTAATCGAACCCACGACCCCCGATGCTTCTCCACACTCCATGGTGATGGGAGCTCGGCATTAGCAAAGGTTACACCCTCTCCAATTCGCGAGCTGACTTCTCGCATCTTGGTTAAAAGAATCCCACCAAAGAATTTTCGGTTGACGTAAATCTATACACATGGGTTGACATAATTAAACTTGAACCCGACTTCTCACGTAACATGACCATACAAAAAGGTGGTGGCTCCTTTGGCGACGTGGTCCGCTAGAAGACGCAACAATTCCGCCTTCACTCAATAACCATGGCATCTAAATCAATCCAAGACCACTACAAGATGTATTACGGAGTTTAAGTTTGGCATGGTGGTGATAAGGCAATGACTAAAGCATCGTGTTGATCGAAAATGAAAAGGAGACAAAAACCCACTTAATAAGAGATCTTCAAGGGTAAATTGACAACAAATCACAGTCTAATCTAGAAGGAAAAACTCATGCTACATGACGACTAAAATAAATTACATCACGTTATGGCTTCAAATCGACATTCGTCGATCTACGCGAAAAGAGAATATTCACAACATAAATTCGACGCGATTTACAACAATCACGACAGATTGATCGTATCGCAAACGAATTCTCACAATGTTAGATGCGTAAGGTCGATTTCTCGCAATTTCGACTTCAAGACAAGATTTACAATTTCGCCACAAGATGACTTAGTAAATACTTATAGACATAAATATCAAACATCTCAAATACGTCGACTTGCTATTAGGAACTTACGACGCCATAGACGACTCCAAGATTCTACAAGACTACTTTTGACTAGGATGTTTACTTTATCCTTTGTCGACGACATCAATTAAACTACCCAAACCGACAAACAAGACTTACTTGATGGTTCCCAGGTTTATCTATCTGTTTGGCGATCTCAGTGACAAACACCTTTGGTTAGTTTCCAGAGTCTATACTCTCTCTCGAAGATACTTTCTCTTCCGTCGAACACGGTCCACCTGTTCCTGCATCGACAAACTCGCATACAATTTTGTGGTCAAAGCATCTATGATCCAAATATAATATATTCAAACATCATTGCATTTAATATAAAGACTTTTAGTCTACATAACACTTGATCGTAATCAATAGATTCCGCAATTTCATAAAACAACTTTGTAAGATAAATTTCCAGTTTTCAAGTCGTTCACAACATAGTAATTTACTGAAATTTGTAAGAAAGTAAATAGCATCATTGTTTTCAAAAGGAGGGATGTAACAAGAACTGTATAAAATATTCTATTCGTGGGTATTTTGGTGATTGCAGAGCTTTTCATTCTTATGCATATAGATCACCATAGTCTTGTCCATATATATGTTAGTATAGTAGTTACAGTTAAAAGAATTATATCTTAATCAAATTTTACACTGGGATATATTGTTTAGTTGCCACGGGGAAGTCCAAAAAATGCATAATTATTTGTTTGTAGAGTTAACAAATTATTATATGTCACTTCCACCCCTAAAAAGCAATACATCTTGTGGGTGGAACATCCTCTTTACCATGCTATAATTCTCATAATCAGATTTCTCTTTGCTATGAAGTTTATACAAAAGTTACCCATTCAGCTTCAAATTTTAGCTATGAAGTTTTATTCTTGACTTGTTGATGACAATATAATGCAAATTGAAGAAACACATTTCTAATTTGTAGAATACAATCATATTGGGAAAATAAATAAATCAAATGACCATCAAAAGGAAAATAAATATGAAATTTAATAACAATGAAGTGATGTTGGTATTGGAAACAAGAATTGCTATGAAATTTCCATTTTTCCTTCTTGATGACAATATAATGTAAGTTGAAGAAACTATTGAAGTTGGAGAGCTTAGAATAGATTTTCTCTCTTTGTTATTTAAGGATTCAAAGACCCTTTATGGTATTATGATTCATTCAATGAATTCTATTATGTCTTAAGTATTACCTTGAGTCCCATTAGCTCCAATATAGTTATGGTATCTAGTATCAAATAAGTACTATTTTGAAGACCCAACTGATAGTATAACCTATAATTTAATATGGATCATAGTTCTATGTTGTCTTGTAGTTGAATGCAACATTTGTAGATCAGAAGAAAGTGAGATTCACATGATGTTCAATAGGTATTTGTCTCTTGTGAAAGTCAAAACAAGTCATACAAAGCAGTGGTCCCATAGTCATATTGTACCAACCTGGCCTTGAATCTTCTAACCCCTTAAAAACGAAGTTAGATAAGGCCCCAATCACGATATTTCCTTTCCTAAATGAATTTGGTATTTTTAATTTTTAAATATCTTTATGTACAATTTATCTTTGATGACTACATTGGGTGGTTTGAAATGTGTATGTTTGTTTGAATTTATGGTTATCTATGATGAAACACATTGTGCAGATGTTGATAGTTTTTAATTGATCCTTGATGAACCACATAGATGTTGATATTTTCAATATATGTGAAAGTAATATTATCTTGCACTGCATTGTATGGTTTGAAATATATTTTTCCAATTGATGCACTCAAATCTGTTTTGATAGATATTGATCTTTCTTATTTTTGTTCCCTCAATTTTAATTTCTTTTTGGTCTTAGAAGTTTGTACCCAATTTTACCTTTGCTAAATCACATTGCTACTCCATACTAAGTTCATGTATTGAAGTTTGAGGATAATAATTGTTTCTAAATTAAGAGGGTGATTAAAGAAAACTATCTAATGTCATACTTTTATTAAAAAATTACTATTAAAATAAACTAAATAATTATTTGTAGCAAGATGTCTCATAAATATTTTTTTCTCATGACATATTGTTTCATATCTTCTTTTGTAGAGTTTTGAAATGGCTTATAATTTTAATTTACTACATTACTAATTTAATGACTTTCTAGTAAAAATATAAATTTATATACTATTTAGGGATAGGCCTATAAATATTTGTGCTAGGATCCCATAAATATTACACATTCTCTCCTATATCTTAATAATTTTTTTTACACTAGAAAGTAGTTGTAGAGATAAGTAATGGGATGTGTCCTTATCTCTTTTTCTAAGGTTATGTATTAGATAATCCATGCATTGATTAGCTTATATAAATTTTATGAACATAAAGGTACTTTTATACATACATAAACACACTCTACACAAAATGAACGATAAACTCTTTTTATACATACACAAACATGCTCCACACAAATACATTTCACATAAAGTGATATTTGAAGTGAATGCCAAAGTTCATTCTCACACAGACATGAAAACACAATGAATGTCAACTGTAACTTTTAAACCCAACCACACATGCACACGCAAAGTGAAATCCAAAGTTTACTCAAGTACACATGCACACACAAATACCATCAAAGTTCACTTTCAACCCCCCTTCCTCTCCCCTCCTGTAGACACATGTTGAAATTAAAGTCCATCCAAATGCATACATGCACAAAGTAAACATCATTAAAGTTTGAAATTGTTTTTGTACATACACTCCACACAAAATAATTGTTGAAGTATATTCATACACAAAAATAAATAAATGCCAAAGTTAATTCAAATACACATCACACACTTCACACAAATGGAATGACAAAGTTAACTTTCAATCAGACATGCACACACTTCCTATCAAGTGAATGCTAGAGTTAACTTCCAAACAAGTACACAATGAGTGCCAAAGTTTATTCACACACACACACACACACACACAATGAATGTCAAAGTTCGTTCACACATGTGTGTACATTGTGAATGCCAAAGTTCAAACACACACTTCACATAAACAATAAGTGAATGCCAAAGTGTACATACTAAAAAACATGTTAACTCCAAAGTTCAAATAAATAAGTGGATGCCAAAGTTCAAACACACATAGAAAGTGAATTTCAAAAGTTCAAACAATAAGTGCACACAAAGTAATGCCTAAAAGTAAAAAACACTTCAAACAAACAATTAGTAGATGCAAAAGTGAAATGTACACTAAACAAACAAAGTTCAATGACACTTCAAACAAATAATGAATTGATGTAAAAATTTAAACACACACACAAAGTAAATGCCAAAGCACAAGTACACACTTCATAAAAATAATAAATGCAAACAAAAGAAATTCAATTTTAAATATACAAAGTGAAACACATATAAGTAAATGTCAAAGTTCAAACCCATGCTTCACACAAATAATAATTATATCAAATGAGAGTGACAAAATCAATTCAATTTTAAACATAAAAAGTGAAACAAATATAAGTTAGTGTCAAAGTTCGAACCCATGCTTCACACAAACAATAAGTATATTATTTAGTGATAGGCCTACAAATATTTGTGCCTATCCGCCATTTGATAGCACCTTTGGTGCTTTTACTAGTTATTCAAATTCTAACTAAAAATACTTTGGTGATATTGACATTAGTAATTACTCTATTTATATTTTTTAGTTGTCTTATGATAAAATAATAATATTAATGTTACAAAAAGTTCAAAATGGTTTACTTAATTGAAAAATAAAATGAAAAACAAAAAGAAATAAAAAGTGCAAACACAACTTCAACAAACTTAAAAGAACAAAAAACATCTCCTTATTTGATTAAAAATAATTAATTTGTCTATCATTGATCACATTTGGTCTTTTTTGGACATTATATTCACATGAAATTAAATATTACAAATAATCTTAAGTGAAGATTTTATTTTATGTATTGCACAGTCCAAAGGAAGTTGTTGGAGCAAATTGCAATGAATGTAGCATAACTTATTGGTATGACAAAATCCCAACTAAAATTAGGCATTGCCAACTTGAAAGGAAGTTGTCCCCATTTATCACTTTCAAGATGATTTGATTCAATAGCTCAAATGTTCAATCTCATTGCAGTGAGTATAGAAAAACCCAATTATCAGTCATATAATATTTCTTATAATTTACTCATTAAAAAATTGTTTTATTTCACATAAAATTATAAATCCACACTCAAATCCTAAATATTTTTCATGTATCACTTAAAATAAATTTAATATAATTAAAAGTAATGTAAATGACATATTAAGTACAACAAATTTGATTTCGATCTATTTCCACTCCAACTTAAGCAAACTAGAGATATCTTTATTTTATTTTTTATTAATTTAATGTCCAAGTTGATATTTGTTGAACACATTACTATACTTGCATAATTGCATTATATTAATTTCCTTGGTAGAGCTTGGTTGATTTAACATTGAACAAAAAATATATATATTATTATTTTAAAATAAGGTCAACATGAGTTTGAGTGACTTATTAGATTAAATTTTATTATTTTTCTTTAAATTCAATTAAAATAATGTAAATAATCAAGTATAATTTATTTACTAGTAAATCATATGAGTTTGAAATTAATAAATATGTACCAAATATTAAAAATTTAAATGAGAAGGTATGGAGCACTTACTTTTAAAAATTATAATGCAAAATAAGTATTGATGTCATGCCAAATTTGGTTGTCTTGGAATAGGAAATCACTACTTTAGTTTGATCACTAGCTCAAATTCTGAATAGACATGTAATTGTATGTAGGTTGATTCTATGTCTCTTAAGGTCAAACATAAGCACCTTAGGAATGAACTATTAGAACATTCTGATATACTAAGAGGGGGTGTGAATCAGTATATGCCAAAACTTAATCCAAGCTGTCTTTGTCAACCAAATCATTTTACTACCTTAAACAAATGATAAAGAAAATTAAGTAAATCAAAGCACAACACATGAGTACACAAACATAACACTAGATTTATATGGAAAACCCTATAAGGGAAAAACCATGATGAGCAAGCTTCTTGGAACTACTATCCAAATCCAACCTCACAAGTAAAAACAAGATTACCATATTATTTAAATGGGCTACAACCCAAAGTAAGTGGCAACTCCTTGAGATACAATACAACACTTATAGAATGAGGCTACAACATTTGTACATCACATTTGACAAAATCCACTGATCAAACACCTCTATACACTTCACTCTAACTCAAACCTTCACTTCCTCTACACATCAAACATTGTTGCCTTCAACACACCTTCACATACACACTCACTCACTTCCACAGTCACACACATGACCTCGCACACTCTCATATACTCTTACTTTTCATTCCAAACAAGATCTTTTATTTATACCTTCTACACACTTGAAAATATTTCTCCTATGTTAGCCAAGATGAAACATGTAAACATGCAATGTACAATAGCCACACCAATCCAGCTTCTAAATGATGTAGAAATCTAATACAGTTCAAGCTAAGTGATAACTAGGACCTATTCTTCCTTAACACATTCTTCCAAGATGGCACACGCATCCAAACATTTGGTGGGATCATCCAAACTCATCCAGTTGGCCCAACAAACACTTGTCCTTCCATAAAATAGCTCCATACCTAAAGAGATACTAGAGAGATCAATTAGGACCATGTGGATCACTTCACTGAAAACATAAGACTTGTATAAACCTTCTCAAACATTCCTTCCTCTAAAATATATGTCTACTTTTTGGTGCAAACAAAATAGATATTAAACATGGCATCACTTACAAACATTGAATACACAGTCTTGAGATAGAGCATTGAAAAACCAACTTGAGGTGCACTTCAACACCTGAAACTTGAAATGAACAAACATATAGACTAATTGAACACATTCTCCAAACAACAAATCCAAATGATAAAATAGAGTGAAATGTGGTGGCTTTTGCTTTCTCCTTGAGACAACCCTAATCAGCAACAGGATTTGTCTTTGCTCTGTTGACTTTGAAGAACCTCTATGGTACAAATTATCATCTGAAACTTGAATATACCAATCTTCTCATATATATCAAGCTATCCTTCAAACTGCATGACAACAACTTCAAATGCATAGAAATGTGGAGCAGTTCTTTGACACTTCCTAACTACACCATCATAGAACCACTATCTTTAGACTCTGCAAGTTCTAAAATCTTCTGCGGCAACTTCTATGCCTTTAAATCAGGAACATGCCTTCTTCACACATGTCTCTATCTAAATTCTAAACCACAAGGCCATAACTTCAAATGTGGAGGAATGTGGAGCATTCTCCCAAGCTTATTTTGTGCAACTTCCAATGCCTTGGACTTTAAGAAAATTTCTTTCAAAAGTAAAGCAATGTTTTTCCTCGAGAAATAATGAATACAACATTCACCACACCAGAGATTTTATTCACAACATCATACAACAACAAACACAACTCATTTCAACAAAACAAGAATCTTCATGTTAGTACAACCTTTTTCTACGAAGTTTAGAAGATAGGGTACCAGCATGTACAGATGATACTGGTCCAATCAGTATGCATAGTACATTACTTCCAACACTTTACCCTTCACTTCACAACTTCTATTATTCATCTCTTCTTTGTCTTCTTTATCTCACTACAATCTACAACAATCTCCCTTATACATCACCATCCTTTGGCATCTTTGAACATCACTTTCACTTCCAACCTTCATGAACATAGCATTGTTGGCATCAATGACAACACATATACAACAATCTCCCCCTTTGGCATTGATGGAAACACTTTACCTAATATACAAATTCCCCCCTCTTTGACATCAAGGAAAAAGGGTCAGTGGTCTTCCTCTGAACTAATCTTCCTTTAGCTCCCCCTATTTGCATTTTTCTTGATCTTGTTTCTCTACTCCTTATCTTTCAGGTCCCCCTGACTAATCAATCCTTGTTATCCTTCATACCCTCTTTCCTACTTGTTCCCCCTTAGAGGTAGCCTCCATAAATTAGGGATAAAGATATTGTCTTGAACTACTCCCCTTTGATAGATGCACCATTTATGCATCTAGTTAGAAGGAGCAGTAACTCCTAACTTCTGTATGATATACTCAAATGCGTCCTTAGAAACTTCCTTTGTAAAGATGTCTGCAACCTAATCCTTGGTAGGCACATACTCCAATCTGACTTCTTTATTTAGAACCTTCTCTCTCAAAAAGTGATTCCTAATAGATATGTGCTTGGTTCTAGAATGCATCATTGGATTGTTTGAAATATTGATAGCACTTGTATTGTCAAAAAGAATAGGAATGGGCTCATCATATACTACCTTGATATCCTTTAATGTTTTCTTCATCCACAGTACCTGAGTGCACCAGGTTGCTGCAACAATATACTTTGCCTCTGTTGTTGATAAGGACATTGGGTCCTACTTCTTACTAATCCATGAGACCAACCCATCTCCCTAAAAGAAAGTTCCTCCACTGGTACTTCTATCATTAACACTACTAGCCCAATCTGCATTAGTATAAGCACTCAAGGAAAGTTCGTCACTTTTTTGATACCACAACCCATGTTTCAGAGTGCTCTTCAAATATCTAAAAATTCTCTTGACTACCTTCACATCTGTTTCTTTAGGCTCTACTTGAAACCATGCAACCAAACACACATCTTGCATTATGTTAGGGCTTGATGTTGATAGGTATAGTAGGTCCCCAATCATAGACCCATATATAGTTTGATCAACTTCATGTGACTCATCATCTTTACTCAAATGGAAACCTGTTACCATAGGAGTACTCAATGGTTTCCAATCTTCCATTGAAAACTTCTTCAACATCTCCTTGACATACTTTTCTTGAGAGATAAAGATGCCATCATTTGATTGAGTGAGTCCAAGAAAGAATGATAGCTCACCTAACATAGACATTTCAAATTATTTATGCATCTGTTCTGTAAACTTCTTACACATCTCATCATAGCCACAATAGATTATATCATTAGCATAAACTGCAACAATTAGAATTTGTTCACCTTCTATTTTGATATAAAGATTACTATCTATAGTACCTTTCTTGAAACTCTGTTGAAGTAAGTACTTATCCAACCTTGCATACAAATCCCTAGGGGCTTGTTTGAGACCATACAAATCCTTCTTAAGTCTGCATACCATGTTTGGGTCTTCTAATAACTAAAATCCATTAGGCTACTTTATGTAGACATCTTCTAAGTCACCATTCAAAAAGGTAGATTTCACATCCATCTGATATACATTAAATCCCTTATGCACTGCAAATGCAAGAAGCATTCTAATTGCTTCCATTCTTGCCACTGGAACAAATGTCTCCCCATAGTCAATACCTTCAACTTGTGAATAACCTTTGTAAATTAGGCTTGCTTTATTCTTGACAACTTGTCCATCTTCATTCAATTTGTTCCTAAATACCCATTTTGTACCTATCATATTCTTGTCTATAGACCTTGGCACCAACTCCTAAGTCTGATTCTTCTCTATTTGATTTAGTTCTTCTTCCATAGCTTGTATTCATCCTTCTTCATTGCTAGCCTCATCAAAGGTTTTAGGATCTACTCTTTATAGTAAAGAAAAGTTTACCTATTCATTTGTTATTACAAATGTTCTTTTTTGCATTCCTTTATTCCTATCTCCAATGATATGATCTTCTGAATAATTCTTCTAAACATACTTGGTAGGGGTCTTGGTGGTCTTCACTTAAGTTTCTTCCTTTTCTTCAACTGCTTCTTCTTCTATGCAGGCAGGTTCATCTAGCCAATAGTCTTCTTGCTCATCTATGATTTGATATGACTCTTCATCCACTTTAACATTTGTACTCTCAACTATTTTTCTTTGTCTTTTGTTGCAGCATTTATAGGTTTTGTTGGTAGTTGAGTATCCAAGGAATTTTCCTTCATCTACCCTTGAGTCAAATTTTCCTAGACCTTCTTCATATCTTTTGATGTAGCATTTTCTTCAAAAAAATTTTAAATACTTGGCTGATGTTGGTCTTCCATTCTAGAGCTCATAATGTGTCTTAGTGTTGTGTCTTATTAGTTGTCCACTATTAAGAATTTAGACAACAATATGAATTGCTTCCTTCCAATATACATCAAGAAACTTAGCTTCATTCATCAATGTTCTAGCCATCTCTTGAATAGTTCTATTCTTCCTCTTTGCAACACCATTTTGCTGAGGGGTTCTAGCACCAGAATAGTGCCTCTTCATTCCATGTTCTTCATAAAAAATTTCAACCTCATTTGATGTGAACTCACCACCTCTATTAGACCTTAAACACTTTATTCTAGCATTCATTTCATTTTCAACCATACACTTGAAGATCTTGAACCTACTAAAAGCTTCTAATTTTTCTTTTAAAAATGTAACCCATCATTCTAGAGAAATCATCAATGAGAAACATAAAATACCTCTCACCTTGTAGACTTTTTACCCTAGTAAGTCTACACAAGTCTATATAAACCAGTTCTAAAATCCTTGTAGTAGAATACTCCTTGGACTTGAAACTTATCCTTGTATACTTCCCAACCTAACATTCGTTCCATATGGTGCTTGTAGGATTGATGATCTTTGGCATGTCTCATACAAATTGCATGGAGTTGATCTTCACAAGGTTGTCAAAATTGATGTGCCCCATCTTTTTCTTCCATATCCAGCATTCATTTGTTTGTCCTAGAAGACAAGTAATTCCATTAACTCCCTTTAGGTTATACAAGTTACTCTCTATCCTAGATCCTTCTGCTGCCAATTTACCAGACTTTGGCCTTCTGTGTTTACAACCTTGATCATGAAATATGAGATTGTATTCTTTGCTACACATTTAACTTACATTGAGAAGAATATACTTGAGACCTTCTACATAAAGAACATCATGTGTTTTAGATTTACCATCAATACTTATGGTGCCTTTTCCAATGATCTTTACAGAGGAGTTGTCTCCAAATCTAACTCATACACCATTCCACTTGATAAAATTGATGAATTTTCTCTTATCACTTGTCATGTGACTTGTACATCCATTGTCTATTACCCAGAGATTTGTTTTCCCTTGAGCATGAATTGTTGTTAGGACAATCATTTAATTTTTAACTATGTTGTGTGTCTCCTATCTTTTAGAAGAATCACTTTCCATTGCTTGCTCAATAACATCCATCAACAAATATTTTGATTTCACTAATCCACTCTTGCAATATCTTGCTATATGTCCAAACTTGTTACAAGTTTAACATACCACATTGACATCCACTATTGAAGAAAGAGAATTTCTACTTACAATATTTCTTCTATTCATTTTAGACTTGCAATCTATAGCCTTATGAAAAAAATTGCTGTAGATAAAGCAATAACCAAAGAAAGCATGATTAAACCTATTCATGGAGGAATGTCTCGCATTAAAAGATCTTCCATGAGGTATAATGAGATCTAGACCTTTAGCATCATCTGAACTTCCAAGATTTGTCTTTTCCAACTCCTTTCTAAGTGACAAAATTTCTTTCTCAATTCTTGTACATTCTTTTGTCTTAGCTTCAGGCAGAGCTCTTTGTTCTTGATTCTATTTCCTTGCAAAATCCAAGTCTTCAAGAGTAGAAACAAGTTCACCTTGAAAATCAACTTCATATTCTTCTTCATCTGCAGTCTTTTTTGAACCATCTAAGATTATCATGGCCATGAAAAGAGATTCTCCTCTTTCCTCATCAGATGAGTAGTGATCTTCTTCCTCTTCAAATCTGTAATGTTCTTTTGAAAGAAGGTTTCTTTTAAAAAAAATTCTCTTGAAACCCTTGCTACTATTCTCATTTTCTCCAAAAGGACATTTAGAAGCATAATGACCAAATCTTCCACATTTAAATTTTTTGAAAGGTAGCTTACCTTTATACTTGTCTAATCCCCTTTTCATATTTGTCACAAAGATTACTTATTCTTCCTTAGCTTCATTGCATACATCATATGTTCCTTCATTCCTCATAGGTTTGAAAACATCTTCTCTTTGGCATGAACCTATAACTTCATTTCTCATCTCATAGGCAATGAGGGATCCAAACAACTCTTCCATGGTGAGTTTATTTAGATCTTTGGCTTCTTTAATTGTAGAAACTTTTGAATTTAATCTGTGAGGGAGAGTTCTCAGGAATTTCTTCATAGCTATTAAGTCAACTACATCTTCACCTAGACTCCTGATTCCATTGACTACTTCATCTACTCAGAGCAAATAGCCAATAATGTTTTCCTCTTCTTTCAACCTTAGATTCTCAAACACTATTTTGTAATATTGTAACTTTGCTTCCTTTACAATGTCATTTCCTTAATAGAGATCTTTGAGCTTCTTCCATATCTTCTTTGCTGTCTTGCATCGCACAACCTTGACTAACTCTGAACTATTCAAACCACTTAAGATGGTATTATTTTCTTTTGCATTGTTTTCATGAGCCTTCTTCACATATGGATCTTAAATAGGATGACTCTAGGTTCAACATAATCATCCATGGCAACCCTCCAAACATCATACCCTAGCGAGGTAAGATAGGCTTCCATCCTTACACTCCAAAAATCTTAGTTACTTTCATCAAATATCATAACATTAGAAGAGGACTCCTTTTGAGCCATGTGTTCTACCCCAAGATCTACCTTTAGCTATTATGTTGCACTAAGGAACTCATCTTTGATACCAATTGTTATAACACACTAATATCTTAAGAGGGGGGTGAATCAATATATGCCAAAACTTAATCTAAATTATATTTGTCAACCAAATATTTTTACTACCTTAAATAGATGATAAAGAAAATGAAGTAAATCAAAGCACATCACATGAGCACATAAATGTAACACTTGATTTTCGTGGAAAACCCTAGAAGGGAAAAAACACGGTGAGCAATAAAAACAAGATTATAATATTATTTATGGGATACAACCCAAAGGAAGTTGCAACTCCCTAAGACACAATACAATAGCACTTATAGAATGAGGCTACAACCTTTGTACATCACACTTGACAAAATCCATTGATCAAACACATTTGTACACTTCACTTTGACTCAAATCTTCACTTCTTCTAAACAAGAAATATTTCTACCTTCAACACACCTTCACATACACACTCTCACACACTCTTACTTTTCACACCAAAAAAGATTTTTATTTATACCATCTGCAAACTTGAATATCTTTCTCCTACATTGGCTAAGATGAAAAGTGTAAACATGAAACATGCAATGACCACATCAAGTTGGCTTCCAAATGATGTAGAAATCCAATGCGGTTCAAGCCAAGTGATAACTAAGACCTATTCTTCCTTAACACATTCTTCAAAGTTGGTGTACACATCGAAACATCTAATGGAATCATCAAAACTCATCAAGTCGGCCTAGCAAACAATTATCCTTCCACAAAATAGCTCCAATTCTAAAACAGTGTTGTAGAGATCAATTAGCACCATGTGGATCACTTCACAAGAAACATAAGACTTGTACAAACCTTCTCAAACATTCTTTCCTCTAAAATATATGTCTACTTTTTGGCGCAAACAAAATAGATATTGAACCTGGCATCACTTACAAACATTGAATACACAGTCTTGAGATAAAGCATTGAAAAACCAACTTGCAGTGCACTTCAACACCTGAAACTTGAAATGAACAAACATATAGACTAATTGAACACATCCTCCAAATAATAAAGTTGAATGATAAAATGTGGTGAAATACGGTGGCTTTTGTTTTGTTGTCCAGACAACCCTAATCAGCAACATAATTTATCTTTTCTCTATTGACTCCAGAGAACCTCTATAGTACAACTTATCATTTTAAACTTGAATATATCAATCTTCTCATTTGTATCCATCTATCCTTCAAATTGCAGAACGACAACTTCAAATGTGAAGAAATGCGGAGTAGTTCTCTAACTCTTCCTAACTGCACCATCATAGAGCCACTATCTCTAATCTCCAAATTTTGAAATCTTATCCGGTAACTTCTATGCCCATAGATCAAGAACATACCTTATTCACACATCTCTTTCTAAATTCTAAACTACAAGGCCATACCTTCAAATGTAGAGGAATGCAGAGCATTCTCTCGAGCTTCTTCTATGGAACTTCTAGTGCTTTGGACTTTCTGAAACTTTCTTTCAAAACTAAAGCAGTGTTTTTCCATAAGATACAATGAATACAAAATTCACCACACTAGAGATTGTATTGACATCATACAACAACAAACATAACTCTTTTCAACAAAACAACAATCTTCATGTTGGCACAACCTTTGTCTATGAACTTCAAAAGATAGGGTACAACTATGTATAGATGATACTGATCCAATCAGTATGTGTATTACACTACTTCCATCACTTTACCCTTCACTTCACAACTTCTCTGATTCATCTCTTCTTTATCTCACAACAATCTGCAACAATCTCCCTTAAACATCACTTCCACTTCTAACCTTCCTCAACATAGCACTATTGACATTAATGACAACACATATGCAACATGAGCTAATGCACTAGATCATCTTGTAACTTGTAGGATCAATCTAGATAGCGATGGACTTGTGTGACTTGCTTTGCCTTGATATGTAATATTTGAATTTTTATAAGGATATGTGGTATTTAGAAATACATTAGGGGGTGCCCTAAAATTATGAAAGTCTAGTTCTCTTTGGTGAACCACCTTGTTGGATCAGCTTTACATCCTTGGGTGAATGTTCAAAGACAACATTCTCAAGCTTATAGGTGCCTTATATGTAGATTATGATGTGATGAGTTCATTTTAGTGTTCTAAATCAAAATGTTCCTAGAATAACTTCTCTTTGATAATCATTTTTCTCTTAATTTCCTAGTATAAGTTAATAGAATATTTAATGTATTTAAATACCAATACATAGCAAAAAGTTGTACAAAAAAGTTAGCTCACAATAGCTAGTGAAAAAGGCAGGGGTCAACAAAATTTGAATTTAAAATTTAAAAGTTGAGGGTCAATCTCAAGTAGCTTGGGATCAATTGTGACAACCACAAGATTGATCGAAGATAGGAAACCAGAAATCTCAAGGTGGGGATGGAATGTATGGATATGTATGTGATGATAGGTGCAATAATTGGCTAATAATAATAAATGTGTGGAAATATGTATAAATAAGGATAGGATAAGATTAAATGTATGGGAATAACTGCAAATAGGGATAGGATATAGTTGAATGTATATAAGTTTTTATAATGTAGGTGGAAGAAGAAAACTTAGCACAAGAGTGTCTCACTTTTCAATATGTAATTGTATTAAGTCATTCTATCAAAATGTGCCCAAAACTATATAAAAATTTGCACGGGTACATATAAATTTCATCATTACATTTTACCCTCACTTTGAGGTGCATGTGAATCTACAATGAATTTATATTTCAAAGAATATGAACATTATCATCCAACAAGAAATAGTAGATATTTAAATATAAAAGGATATGGTGTCCACGTAAAGTAATGAACCCAAACTGACTTCTTTTTGTTCTTCTCTCCTTAGTCTAAGCACTCTATAAGAACCTATAAAAAATATATTCAATTAGTAGCTACTATCGTGCAAATAAAAATAAGCACGATTGTAAGTTAATTCAACCATATATGAAAATGTGTGTGTGACAAAGAGTAGGGTTATATATGAACTATCGTATGGAAAATAGTACTATAATACTCCACCTAGTATGGTGACAATAATGTGGTATGATACTTTAGGAACAACCATCTAATGTGATTCCATTCAAAGTGGTAGATGTGATATATAGTTTGATAGTGACCATGTAAGTGCTCTTAGGATTCATATGGGCACATTGATGAGTTCATGTGGTTGTTTACAATCTCAACAGAAGGGTGTTAGTGATAGTATATGCGCCATTAATTGGTTACATCCATTAGATGCAAGGAATTGGAGAGGGAGAACAATACATGAAAAGTAAAGGTAATGTAATTATAGATAAGCATACTATTAAAAAGCATGCTCGATAATCATCATGATAAAAATCAAGTGACAATCATATGATAGGCACTAAGAAATAATCATGGAAGTACATCAGTTTAGATGAGGAATAATCAAATACTAACCATGTAAGCTCCACAATTATGTAATAAGTGACATAGATAGCGTCATGTAACAAGAAAATAAGGAATATTGAATAATAAGCATAAAAATCATATAAAGTAGAGATAATCATCAAGGTACATAAATATTCCCCCAATATAGGAAAATTAGAAAGGTAAGTTGTCCCTAAAAGAGAGATAAAAATTGGGTGAGTGCATCTAGTATGGGGAAGGCATATAGTGCCCCCAATGTGGGTTTAGGAACATAATAATGCATGTGAGCACACAATGATATAGGTAAGACATAATGTCCCCAAATGTCAGAAGATGACTCTTATGAGCATGTCAAGGCATGGAAGAGTCAATGGTGTATGAAAGACATGGTGTTTCCAATTTTATAAGAAAGATGCTAGTAACATGATAGGTTATGCAAGAAATTAATGATATGGGGATGGAATCATATCATCAATGTGATAATATATCTCTTAAAAGAATGATAAGGAAATGTAAGTGCAAATTAGTGAGATATGATCATGAGAGCACATGTAAAAGTGCATGTCTCCAAATGGGCAAGATAGTAAGATGAGGCTCAAAAAATGATGTGTAAATAAGAAATATCATAATAAATATATGCCCACCCTTAGTATAAGCAAATAATAAGGTAAATTCAACCCCCAAAGGCTAGATAAACACCATGTGATAGTTGCAAATTTGTAAGCAAGCCAACAGATAGGCATATGAGTGCTAATAAATAAGATGTGGTCATGAAAACACATTCAAGGTTATTTTATTTCTCTAATTTCACTCCAAACATTGTAATTAAATATGCAATAAATGATAGAGCACAAGGCTTAAATCATATGAAGGTTAGCACATGTGCAATCAATAAAAATCTCAAAATCATCATAAATTAACATAACAATGGTTGTCTTCAATAAGTTTCATCTACTAAGGTTGCATTATAAATGATATTGATGTAAAATAAGTAGAATAATAAATTAAAAATACTACAAAATAGCTTGAAAAATATGATAAAGTCACCTATTGTAATGCCCCTCCATTCTCACCCTGGATGAGCAGGTGGTCAGACTAAGGACCATGAAGAAGAAGGTAAAATACTCAGAATACATAGGATATGATAGACATGTTGATGGTAAGCTTACTGTTATGATATAGTTAATGACACTCATTGGTGTTTATTATGATGACATTGTTGATGCTTTATGATTAATACATTATGCTTATGATGTGATCAGTTATAACTTAATTGATTATGTAAATTAGTTTTACTACGTGATTAATGTGATTATCTATCTATGTGTTATCTGGTTGTTTAGTTACTAATAAATTTGTTTAATGTGGATACTTGTGATGTGTTTTGTGAAGGGGCAGTGTAGTATTACTCATAATGAGTACCCTACTATGCTGCGATTCCCTGTCACTATGTGCCTTCTTAGATTATTATATGTATGTATTCGACACTTTTGTTTGCTACAGGTTGCAGGTACCAGGTATCGACTCCACTTGAATTGGCAGGTCTGAGCGTGCTTTCATACCAATGAAAGTTGTTGAATGGAGATAACATATCGTCCCCTAGCCTACCCTAGTCGTCATCCTTGAAGAGGATGAGTATTCCATTGTGTACCCTGTCAGTGTTGTCAGTTTGGTCATGATAGTCAGTCATTGTTGCGGTGGTCTTGTTTTCTGATCTTGCATAGTAGTCAGGTATGGTTTGACAGTTGGGTTATTTTGTTGGTATTGTTTTGGTTATTGTTGCCTTAAAATAAAATAATTAGTTATGAAGCATTTTTGCTAAATAAATAAATATATAAATGTCCTTATGTAAATTTAGTTTATGAAAAATATATTATTCTAGAAGTTAAGTTAATAAATAATAATTATAGTAATAAATGTAATTACAACTAGAGTTAAATAAATAATATTTATGTGTTGCCATAAAATATATTTATCTTGGTCTAGTTGTAAAATGTTAAAAATAGTAAACTGTAAGATATTGTTCATGCAAGAGTTATTGTCTCTTGTGGGGGGGAATCTTTTGGAAGATTTTAGGTGATTTCTTTCTCTAAATAGGGAGTTTTTGGGCTGTATTTAGGGGGGATTTCTCTCTCATAAGAATCTTCAGTAGATGGAACTTTTAGGGAAGATAATGGTTTGTGGCTGCAATAGTTGAATCCAGCATCGAATCTTCAACCAGTCAAGCAAGCGAAATTATCTTCCTTTGGTTCTAATTTCTGTCTCACTTTTCTGTTGAAGCAAATGTTTTATTTATAATTTTTCCTATTAATTGTAATTTTATTGAGTGGTTAAAAAATTTGTTATCAGATCCAATTGTGCATGTCTGTATCATTGCCTTTTTCGGAATCACCGATTGATGTGATTGTCTATCTCTCACCCATTTCATCTCTATTTTTATAGTCTATTACGGCAGCCATAGATTTCATTTTACAAACTAGGTTCCTCGAACATTTTGATATATGGTGCATGACCTAGTTATCTAAATTATATCCAAAATTTGTCCATACCCAGTTCTTTTTTTTGGAGATATGAATGTTTTGTGACTGGATACCTCTTAGCCGTTTCATCTTTGTTTTAGCAGGCTGTAGCATTAGCCATAACTTTCGTTTTACAAACTAAGTTCCTCCAAATTTTTTGGCATATGGTGCGTAACCTAGTTATCTAAATTATATCCAGAATTCATCCATACCCAGTTCATCATTTTGGAGATATGAATGTTTTTTGACTGTCTACCTCTCAGCCATTTCGTCTCTGTTTTAGGAAGCTGTAGAGTTAGCCATAACATTCATTTTAAAAACTAGGTTCCTCCAAATTTATGATATATACTGCATGACCTAGTTATCTAAATTATATCCACAATTCATCTATACCCAATTTGTCTTTTTGGAGATATGAATGTCTTGTGACTATCTACCTCTCACCAGTTTCATTTGTCTTAAAACAGTTAGTTGCTTCACCAATAATTCTATATTTTGAATTGGGTTTCTCCAAGTTTTTTTCAACAAAATTATTTTGTGCATATCCTACAATCATTGCTTTCCATGGAGTGACATCTCTTTGAGGTAGTTTGTTAAACAGTTTGCCTGCCCTGTCTATGCTTTCGCCATTGCATTGTTTGGAAGTTTCTAAAACCTACTCAACAAGTCTATTTTGCATGTATCATGCAATCATTGCATTGATAACATCTTTTTGAGATTTCCATCAAGCACTCTGCATGCCCATCTATGCCTTTACATTTGTTTTTTTTAGAAAGTTTCTAAAGCCTTTTTACAGTATGGAAAAAGTTTCTCTCTAGGATGTGTTTTCCTACCAAACGTAAGTGACTATGCCTTTTGTTCTATCTTTTATAAAATATAAATCTTTTGTTCTAGCTATACTTTCCTTAAACAAAAAATGTTGCAAGTCAATCTCTGATATAAATTTCCTTCATGTTATTTTATCAAGACAAATAGGTTGTGTTATCAATTATTTTTAAACCTAGTGTTTAATTCTTTCATCTTCATGGTGATTGTGTTACCCCTGAAATAGTTCTTATATACATACAACTTAGAATAAGCATAGTACTTATGAAATTGAATACTTCCGACATGTTGACATGGATATTGAATTGGTATGAGATAATAATATGTGTATTGATAAAATCCATTATTATGGCCAAGAAATACTTGTTTATGGGAGGTAGTAACTTTTGATTGACTTATCTAATTTATTCTAGGTGAACAATTTAAATGTGTGATTGCATAGAGTATACTAGTATGAAGTAAATTGAATATCTTTTTTCAAATATGTGAATTAGATCAATTTCCTCATTATGATAGGAGAAATCTTGGTGTCTATATTAGGTAAATAAGCCTTTAATGTCTTGGTATTTATTACCCATGAAGTCTTATATTAATATTGTCTTGTGATCATTTACACAATCAGCTTTTAAAAGTCATATTTTTGAATAGAAAGTAGGTATATTATACCTTAGCTAAATGTATATATATTTCTTTATCCTAGTTATTTATTGTATCTAGTTGGAATAATAATGGTTCAGTTATTCTTTCTTCTTGGTAATTGTATAGTTTATTAGATGAAAAAGTAATAGTTCATGTTATAGTTGATTTCTTGATTCTAGATTTAGTTTTAAAGTAATAGTTCATATTATAGTTGATTGATTTATTTTCTCTTAGTTGTATTTATTTTTACCTAGTGAAGGAAGCTGGAGGGATTTATGATTGGGTTAATTTAATCTGGTAGAAAAGAAATCTGCATTACCCTTTTTAAAGAAGTTATTCATACTTTTAAATGAAGATAGATAATTATCACATCGTTGAAGAATCTTAGTTTATGTTGTACATGGTTGCATTGTAATGGAATTGTGTTATGCGATGATGGATCTTAGTTTGGTCTATTAGACGATGATGTGCTTTTGTGAGTGAATGTTATGTGAGTCTATTGTGTTATAATGGTGTCAAGTGTTGGTCAACTAGATTCCAGAGGCCCAGAGGGGTAGTCATGTGTATGTCTCTTGTGATCTTGTAATCTTGTTATTATTTGAATGTGAACTGGTTTATGTAATGTTGACTTTTCTCTAATTATGGACTATGTGGTTGTGATGACTGTGCAAGATGACCCATGCCTTACTCAGTGTAACTATTCTTGAGGTTATGTTTTGAACTCATGTTAAGGTCATGTTCGAGGTGTCATTGTGGAGTCCTCTTTGAATGCTATGGTTTATTCTGTCAGTTAAAAAATTTTGGAACAAGAGGACCCATGCCTTGCTCTGGATACT
This sequence comes from Cunninghamia lanceolata, assembly GCA_027924645.1. NCBI lineage: Eukaryota > Viridiplantae > Streptophyta > Pinopsida > Cupressales > Cupressaceae > Cunninghamia > Cunninghamia lanceolata. Next base: position 12,714,678 of record BSBN01000068.1, on the reverse strand, counting down.
TTTGTTCAGATTTGTATGCAAGAAGGTAAATGCCTTGGATGGTATATGGATGCTAGTTGTTATGTCTTTCTTGATGGATAGGGTCTTTTAGATGCAGGTGGGAAAGTGTCTTCCAATGTGGGGCTGGTGCCCAAAGTGGTTGCTAGGATAACCCATTGGAAGTTGTTAATCCAGTGATAACTTAATAATAAATTGGAGGGTGAGAGAGCTTTCACATTAATCAAGATAAAGTATACCTCACTCATGTCTCAAGTGCTCATTTAGGCTTGAGATGAGATCAGAAGGCCTAGAATGGAAAATCAGCTACCTTGTCCTCATGAAAGGTATGTTGATTCTGCATGAGTTTGTATGGGGGCCGGTGGTCAAGAGAGGCTGCTAGGATAACCCAGGATGGGGCTCGATGCCTAGGAAGACCTACTAGGATAACCCATGACAAGCTATGTGATGACACTCCTCCCTACTACAGCCCAACATTCCCTCTTTGGTGTTCTTTCCTTATGTTGTGTGAATGCCTCTGGAAGTTTTGTTAAGTGTGGAAGTGTTGTTTATGCTACTTGTGTTGTCTTGTTGACCCATGTTGTACTTGAGTCATGTGTAGTCCTTGCACCTATTAGTCTTCTGACTTCTTGTATGTTGTTGCTACAAAACCTTATGTTATCTCCTAGTATGAAGGGGTGGACCTTAGGGTTCCACTTGGTCAGGTGGTAGTGCTATTTTCTCCATTAGTTTTCCCTTGCTACTGTTCATGTGCGCGAAGAATGGATCTTGTGATGCAGATTCCAAATTATGTTCCAGATTGATGAGGCATCTTTTTATGCTCATGTGCTAGTGTTGTGTATCAGATTTATCATATTGTAAGTATTCCAAAGTAATCCAAAAAGTGATAGTGTGAATGATGTGATGATGTACCTTTATGTATAGGAAATTGTATATGAACTTGTAGTTCTAATTATATGATCTTGTTGATTTCTTATGTAATGTTATATCATGGAAATGTAAGTGCTCTTACATGTGAAGCAATAGATTAGAATTGATTTATTGATGTTAGTGAATTCTTGATCCTGTAAATAGCTTAGTAAGTAATGTAGTTGTTGAACCTTAGAGGACAAGTAAGTTTTGTGATATGTATTTATGTGGTTGACATTACTTTGTTATTCTCTCTTAAAAAAAATTATCCCTTTTTTTTTAGCATAGTTGTGTTGTCCTCTGGGGTTTCCTAGTGCGACGTTACACTTGGTATGAGAGCCTAGGTTGCAACACTAAGACCTCTGGATTATTGTTCTTGCTCTAGGTTAAGTGATTTTCTCTTTGTGGTGAGTTGGTAATGGTACCTTTCACTTGTGTGCATTAGTATGACATTAGAAGGTTGATAATTTTATAGACTTGTCCTTGGATTATGTCTTGTTTTACATATGTGTCTATGTGTTCTCTCTTCCTCTTCTCTGATAATGTGATGATATATTTGAAAATATATCTTCCTTGAATGTTAGTTCTTGTTGTTTTGTTGAGGCTTTGAGTTTCTCTTGTGGTCACTAGTGCATTATTAGAAAGAAGCATGGTTACTGTTAGTGTATGTAATTAAGTATTGGAATGACTTAGTCATTTGGTGAGTCATGTGGTTATGCGATGTTGTCATGTGTGGGGTATCTTAACATGGTTGTTGATAACCTAACATTTATCACCTATCTAGTTATGACCTCATATGGAAGAATTGTTGTGATTTATGAAAGTTATCATTTGTATACCTGTGTGAGAACCGTGTACAAGGATCAAATTGGAGCTTGCGTTGGACCCATGAGATCATGAATGTGATACTATAAGTCAATTATAGCTTTGAATTATTCCTATGTGTGACATCATACATTCCCTTTATATTTTCTTGCATAAGGAAGTACTTGCATATGTTCATAGCTTAGTAAATACAAATTGTACTATATTAAATATAGAAGTTGTTTGTATATAAGTAGCAATCGTGTTGCCTTAAATCCTTGTATAAAAGTTGTTTAGATGGGAGGATGTAGTTAACTAAATCATTTTATTGTTGGTGTACATTATCTAACACATTCTAGACCTTGTGTCCTTAAGTGTTGTGTAGCGGATACTCCCTTTTTGTGTCTAAAATTAGTCACATCGTGATGTGAATTTGTTGTATAATTTGGTTGTTTTGAAATTTTTAATGGTTGTTTCATGTGTTGTTGGGGGTTAGCAGTGAATTTTCTTACGAACTTTCTTATGACAGGAGTGGTCACCAAAACTCTTTTCTTTTTACTTGATTTATTGTTGGAAATTGTTGGCAATTTGTGACTTAAAGTTGGATTTGATTATTTTCTTGCTTAGGTTTGCATTTATTTTTAAAATCTCTATGGTGGCTATTCCAAATGTTTGTTTCTGTTGGCCCCATTTTGTGTTAAGTGATGTTTCTATCATGTTCATTTTGAACCTCTGATATTATGTTCAAGGGAGGACTCTACAGAGAATTGTATTTTGTATGTTGCTAATAGTCAAAAGCATAGTGGAAATAAGATATGAGATGTAGTTTTCTTTGATTATATGTGAATACAATTCTCAAAATATGTGTAATTAGATATAAGTAGATCACATGATACACCTTAGAGGTAAAGAATTGATGTTTTTTTGGTTGTTATGGAACGATTGTGTCTGTCTTATGAACAATTGCTTAATATGGATACATATGTAGGCAATAGAAAGTTGCAATACTAATATGTTATGTTTCCACCCTAGTCTGTGACTTCTAGGAGGAAGTCATGTTTTAGGGGGGAAGGATGTAGTGCCCCTCCATTCTCATCTTGGATGAGTAGGTGGTCGGGCTAAGGAGCATGAAGAAGAAGGTAAAATACTCAGAATACGCAGCCCGTATGATTGACATGTTGATGGTAAGATTACTGTTATGATATAGTTGATGACACTCATTGGTGTTTATTATGATGACATTGTTGATACTTTATGATTAATACATTATTCTTATGATGTGATCAGTTATAGGGTAATTGATTATATAAATTAGTTTTACTACGTGATTGATGTGATTATCTATCTATGTGTTATCTGGTTGTTTAGTTACTAATGAATTTGTTTAATTTGGATACTTGTGATGTGTTTTGTTAAGGGACAGTGTAGTATTACTCATAATGAGTACCCTACTACGCAGCGATTCCCTGTCACTATGTGCCTTCTTGGATAATTATATGTATGTATTTGACACTTTTGTTTGCTACAGGTTGTAGGCACCAGGTAACGACTCCACCTAAATTGGCAGGTCTGAGCATGCCTTCATACCAATGGAAGTTGTTGAATGGAGATAACATATGGTCCCCTAGCCTAGCCTAGCCATCATCCTTGAAGAAGATGAGTATCCAATTGTGTACCTTGTCAATGTTGTCGGTTTGGTCATGATAGTCAGTCATTGTTGTGGTGGCCTTGTTTTCTGATCTTGCATAGTAGTCAGGTATGGTTTGATAGTTGGGTTATTTTGTTGGTATTGTTTTGGTTATTGTTGCCTTAAAATAAAATAATTAGTTAGGAAGCATTTTTGCTAAATAAATAAATATATAAATGTCCTTATGTAAATTTAGTTTATGAAAAATATATTATTCTAGAAGTTAAGTTAATAAATAATAATAATAGTAATAAATCTAATTGCAACTAGAGTTAAATAAATAATATTTATGTGTTGCCATAAAATATATTTATCTTGGTCTAGTTGTAAAATCTTAAAAATAGCAAACTTTAAGATATTGTTCATGCAGGAGTTATTGCCTCTTGTGGGGGGAATCTTTTGGAAGATTTTAGGGGATTTCTTTCTCTAAATAGGGAGTTTTTGGGCTATATTTAGGGGGGGATTTCTCTCTCACAAGAATCTTCAGCAGATGGAACTTTTGGGGAAGAGAATGTTTTGTGGCTGCAATAGTTGAATCCGGCATCGAATCTTCAGCCAGTCAAATAAGCGAAATCAGGTTCCTTTCGTTCTAATTTCTGTCTCATTTTTTTGTTGAAGAAAATATTTGATTTATAATTTTTCCTATTGATTGTAATTTTATTGATTGGTTAGAAACCTTGTTATTAGATCCAATTGTGCATGTTTGTATCATTGCATTTCTAGGAATTACTGAATGATGTGACTGTCTATCTCTCGCCCATTTCACCATTGTTTTTATAGTCTATTACAGTAGTCATAACTTTTATTTTACAAACTGGGTTCCTCCAAATTGTTAATATATAGTGCATGACCTAGTTATCTAAATTATACCCAAAATTCATACATACCCAGTTCGTTGTTTTGGAGATATGAATGTTTTGTGGCTGTTTACCTCTCACTGATTTCATCTGTCTTAAAACAGTTAGTTGCGTCACCAATAACTCTATATTTTGAATTGGGTTTCTCCAAATTTTTTTCAACAAATTCATTTTTTGGATATCCTACGATCATTTCTTTCCATGGAGTGACATCTCTTTGAGGCAATTTGTTAAATAGTTCCCCTGCCCTGCCTATGCTTTCACCATTGCATTATTTGGAAGTTTCTAAAACCTACTCAGCGAGTCCATTTTGCATGTATCCTGTAATCATTGCATTGATAACATCATTTTGAGATATTCCATCAAGCAGTCCATGTGCCCATCTATGCCATTACATTTGTTTTTGTTAGAAAGTTTCTAAAGCTTTTTTACAGTATGGCAAAAGTTTCTCTATAGGATGTGTTTTCTTACCAAATGCAAGAGACTATGCCTTATGTTCTATCTTTTATAAAATAGAAATCTTTTATTCTAGCTATACTTTCCTTAAACCAAAAATGTTTAAGTCAATCTCTGATATAAATTTCCTTCATGTTATTTTATCAAGACAAATAGGTTGTGTTATCAATTATTTTTAAACCTAGTGTTTAATTCTTTCATCTTCATGGTGATTGTGTTACACCTGAAATAGTTCTTATATACATACAACTTAGAATAAGCATAGTACTTATGAAATTGAATACTTCCGACATGTTGACATGGATATTGAATTGGTATGAGATAATAATATGTGAATTGATAAAATCCATTATTATGGCCAAGAAATACTTGTTTATGGGAGGTAGTAACTTTTGATTGACTTATCTAATCTCTTCTAGGTGAACAATTTAAATGTGTGCTTGCATAGACTATAGTAGTATGAAGTCAATTGAATATCTTTTTTTAAATATGTGAATTAGATCAATTTCCTCATTATGATAGGAGAAATCTTGGTGTCTATATTAGGTAAATAAGACTTTAATGTCTTGGTATTTATTACCCATGAAGTCTTATATTAATATTGTCTTGTGATCATTTACATAATCATCTTTTAAAAGTCATATTTTTGAATAGAAAGTAGGTATAGTATGTATATGTATGTATATGTATGTATATATATGTATATATATGTGTATGTATATATGTATGTATGTATATATGTATATATATATATGTATATTTCTTTATCCTATGAATGTATTGTATCTAGTTGAAATAATAATGGTTCAGTTATTCTTTCTTCTTGGTAATTGTATAGTTTATTAGATGAAAGAGTAATAGTTCATGTTATAGTTGATTTCTTGATTCTAGATTTAGTTTTAAAGTAATAGTTCATATTATAGTTGTATTTATTTTTACCTAGTGAAGGAAGATAGAGGGATTTATGATTGGGTTAATTTAATTTGATAGAAAAGAAATCTAGATTACCCTTTTTGAAGAAGTTATTCAGACTTTTAAATGAAGATAGATAATTATCACATGGTTGAATAATCTTAGTTTATGTTTTACATGGCTGTGTTGTAATGGAACTGTGTTATGCGATGATGGATCTTAGTTTGGTCTATTAGACGATGATGTGCTTTTTTGAGTGAATGTTATGTGAGTCTATTGTGTTATAATGGTGTCAAGTGTTGGTCAAGTAGATTCTAGAGGCCCAGAGGGGTAGTCATGTGTATGTCTCTTGTGATATTGTAATGTTGTTATTATCTGAAGGCGAACTGGTTTATGTAATGTTGACTTTCCTCTAATTATGGACTATGTGGTTGTGACGACTGTGCAAGATGACCCATGCCTTGCTCAATGTAACTATTCTTGAGGTTGTGTTTTGAACTCATGTTGAGGTCCTATTTTAGGTGTGGTTGTGGAATCCTCTTTGAATGCTGTGGTTTATTCTGTTGGTTGAAATTTTTTGGAGTAGGAGGACCACTGCCTTGCTCTAGATACTTTTCTTGAGATTTGTATGCAAGAAGGTAAATGCCTTGCATGGTATATGGATGCTAGTCATTATGTCTTGCTTGATGGATAGGGTCTTCTAGATGCAGGTGGGAAAGTGGCTTCCAATGTGGGGCCGGTGCCCAAAGTGGCTGCCAAGATAACCCATTGGAAGTTATTAATCTAGTGATAATAATAAATTGGAGGGTGGGAACTTTCACATTAATCAAGATAAAGTATGCCTCTCTCATGGCTCAAGTGCTCGTTTAGGCTTGAGATGAGATGAGAAGACCTGGAATGGCAAATCAACTACCTTGTCCTCATGAAAGGTATGTTGGTTCTGCATGAGTTTGCATGGGGGCCGGCAGTCGAGAGAGGCTGCCAGGATAACACAGGATGGGGGTCGGTGCCTAGGAAGACCTACCAGGATAACCCATGACAAGCTATGTGATGACACTCCTCCCTACTACAACCTAGCATTCCCTCTTTGGTGTTTTTTGCTTATGTTATGTGAATGCATTTGGAAGTTCTGTTAAGTGTGGAAGTTTTGTTAAGTGTCAAAGTGTTGTTTATGCTGCTTGTGTTATCTTGTTGACCAGTGTTGTACTTGAGTCATGTGTAGTCCTTGCACCTGTTAGTCTTTTGTCTTCTTGTCTATTGTTGCTGTGGAACCTTATGTTATCTCCTAGCACGAAGGGGTGGACCTTAGGGTTCCACATGGTCAGGTTGTAGTGCTATTTTCTCCATTAGTTTTCCCTTGCTATTGTTCGTGTGCGAGAAGAATGGACCTTGTGATGCAGATTCCAGATTATGTTCCAAATTGATAAGGTAGCTTTTTATGCTCATGTGCTAGTGTTGTGTATCAGATTTATCATATTGTAAGTATTCCAATGTAATCTCGAAAGTGATAGTGTGAATGATGTGATGATGTACCTTTATGTATGGGAAATTGTATATGAACTTGTAGTTCTAATTATATGATCTTGTCGATTTCTTATTTAATGTTATATCATGGAAATGTAAGTGCTCTTACATGTGAAGCAATAGATTAGAATTGAATTATTGATGTTAGTGAATTCTTGATCCTATAAATAGTTTAGTAAGTAATGCAGCTATGGAACCTTAGAGGACAGGTAATTTTAGTGATATGTATTGATGTGGTTGACATTACTTTGTTATTCTCTCTTAAAAAAAAAATTTATCCTATTTTTTTAGCATAGTTGTGTTGTCCTCTAGGGTTTCCTAGCAGGGCGTTACACCTATCATCACCAAACATACATGTTAGCATCACAGTGATTGGTGACATGTTAAAACAAATATCATAGAAGTAGTAATGTGTAAATGGTAAAATGGTACATTGCTATATAGGATAGTGAATAGGAAAAGGTCACATTCATTGTTATTAGAACCCCACATGAGACTATTCTTCTAAAGATTAGAGTACTTTGTGATCAAACACAATGTTTTAGAAAGACAACCACATATCAACATAGGGTGATTGATGTTTGAGTGCGCATTGAGTGAGGTAAGATCTCTTAAAGGTGGTAAGTCAGGTTTTTACACTAAATTGTTTATTGCATTATTTTGAAACTATTTTATTTGTTTGGAAGATATCCTAGGTTTTTAATTAGTTTTTAGCATCCCTAGAATTGACATTCTTAGTACAAGGTTATTTTTGACCTAGAATAATGATTTTTAAATTAGTTGTGTTGATTTTTAGCATTAATTTTGTCTTTTTTGATGATTTGCTTGATTGGTCATCGACTAGTATCATCAAATCTTCATGTTTATGGGTATAGATAGAGCTAGAGATTTTTGAGAGATCATGAAACTAGAAGTTGGGTAATATGAGGTCTCTACCAACCAAAAAAATATTGGGTGTTATTAGAAGAAACCTTGGTATGACATATGGTACATCTCCCCCCATTATACTATGACACATGCATGCTCATGGCCCTAGCCAAGTGGCAGTATTCAAATACAAGCACCTTGAAAAAGATAAATGGAAATGTACCATAATGGAATCAACTACTAGGGATCAAAAGTCCCTTAGACTCTGAACACCATTTTAATTCGTATGTCCTCATGGACTTAGTTAATGCATCTACAACATTCACCAAAGTCTCTACCTTTTCTGATTTCACCCTTCCATCTTCAACCATATCTCTCACAAAATGATACTATAGATGTGCTTGGTCCTCACATGAAATGTAAATTTCTTTGATAAACAAATTGCACTTTGACTATCATAATAAGAGTCATTGCACCCTATTTTAATCTAATGCCTAAACACAATCTCTTAAGCCAAATGGCTTCATTACATGTGCATGTTGCTACAATATACTCAACCTTTGTAGTGAACAAAGTGATAATAGCCTATCACTTACTCATCCAACTTATTGCAACACTAAATAGAGTAAAACCGTTAGTATTGATAGATCTTTTGTTATTAATATTGCCTACCTAATATGAGTCCACATAACCATGAATATCAAGAAAATTCCTATCTCTTTTGAAATTACCATGATAACATAAGGATTACTTTGATTTACCCCATAAATATCTTAAGACACTTAATAGAATCCCAATGAGACCATCTAGGATTATACATAAACCTACTAAGAACTCACACTACTTGGGCAATGTCTGGTCTAGTACAAACCATAGTAGACATTTTAAACTTCTAATTGAACTCTGGTATGGCACTTTAATCATGTATTTCATCTCCAAAGGGGATGTAGGATAATGTGTAACATATAACTTTATTCCCAATGTAATAGGAACACACAATGGTATACAATCATGCATGTCAAACCTCTATAAAAGGGTGAAATTTCAAAGATATACCACACTTTAGGCCAACTTATCAACATAAATGAATTTAAGCATTTCTAATTGAAAGTCAATTTTGGTGAAACATATGTTCTAGTTGGATTCATTCTAGATAAATTAGATCTAGGCCATAACATTTTCAACTAGAAGTTTCTACTAAATACATATGTAGCATAGCTTTAGGGAAAATTTACCAAAAATATGAAACTATTTGAAAATTTTGATTTTCTAACAACTCCTACTCACATAAATAGTATTTTTAAAAAAATCTTAAAATACCCTATTTTAAATCTAGAAGTTTTTAAAAATATATATTTTTAACAATTTAATTAGTGTTTATATTCTCTTTTTATTCTTACTAAAAGTAGGTCATCAACACTAAAATATAATGTTGATTGTCCTCTCAAAAAAATACTAAAGTTTATTAAAAATTGAGAAAAATATGATGCACTAACAGAGAGATTTCATCTCGAGATGATATAATTCTTTCTTATTTTGGATAAATAGTGAAGACAATAAGTCATCCCATCAAAATTGTTATGTATTTATTACACAGAACTTTCAAGATTTATTTAAAAATATATATTTATCAAAATGGGGAAAAAATTAATCAATGCACTAGAGTTTTAAGTTATAAATATCCAAAAAACTTTAAAGGAAAGCAAATGAAATTTACTATATAAAGAGAAACGTCCCACTTATAGTGTCAATTTTACAAAAAATTACATTGAAATGATTTTTTATTAAATACAAACATAAAATACACTAAAAATATTTAACATCTTATTATTTTATTTTATTTCAAAATTCAAATCATATATGTCACTTTCTAGTGACTCAAGTGAAAAAGTTAGATCAGTGTTGGCCATTTCTTTTATAAAAGTATGACACAACTTTGAACTTTCACTTGAAACTAAATTGGCATACTTACTCTAGCTAAGCCATACCTTTTTGTTGTAGATCTATCTCTTCTAATCTCCATCCCAAGAATGTGTTTAGCCACACCAAAATCTTTCATTTCAAACTTTATTGAATGTTGATATTTTAATTCTAAAATTAAACCTTTCACTTTGTCAATAAACAACATATCATCAATATATAAAGCAATAACCAGGAAATTATCACCATTAGATTTAAAATAAACACAATGATTATATTTAGAATACTCAAATCCCAAACTCAGCACATGCATATCAATCTTCTAGTAGCACAACCTAGAAATTTATTTTAGGCCATACAAGGATTTCTTCAATTTACAAACCAAATTTCTTTACCTTTAACCATGAAGTTCTTTGGTTATGTCATATAAATATCCTTCTCCAAATTATCATGAAGGAATGTTAATTTCACGTCCATTTTCTCAACCTCTATGTAATAACTTGAAATAATAGATAGAAAGAATCTAATGGATGCAATTTTTGCAATAGGAGAAGAAAGATAACTATAATCAACACCTTTAGCTTTGGAGTAACCTTTCATAACCAATCAGGCTTTGTCTTATCAATACTACCATCTGAACCAATCTTCATTTTGAACACCCATTTGCAACCAACATGTTTACATCCTTCAAGAAATGATATAAAGTCATATGTATCATTCTTTTTCAAAGCTTCCATTCCTTCATCCATGGCTATCTTCTAGGACTCTACATCATTCATACATAATGCATCTTCTACATATCTTGATTCAACAATGTTAGTATTGAAAGCAAATATACATCTATAATCATTAGCTGAATACCTTTTTGGCAGTTTTCTATGCCTTGTAGACCTTTAAACACGTTGAGGTTGAGGTTCTTCGTCCTATTCTAATGATTCTAGGCTATCTAAGCTCTCCTCAACTTCTTGTTTACACATCATGGTATAGTCTATATGGACAAAATACTTTAAAATATTCCTATAGCATTATAAAGAATGGTATAGAATCCCCTCCTTAGCTACATAGTAGGAAATAGGGAAAACAAAATTAGTTTCTAGGTGATAAAGAATGATATATAAATGAGAGGAAATGATAATATTTATATATCTTAAATAGAAAATAGAAATGACAACCAAAGGATAAAACACTTGGAAACCTCCGTGTAGTTGAATGCTTCCCAAATACCTATAATTGAAGGATAAGGAAACTTTTTGGGGCTATTTAGGAGTTGCCAAGTGTGGTCAAGCCCCTATGTTGGTATTTCAACCGCCATATATAGCCAATGATAAAGAGATTGAGAATAATGTCTTCTCTTAGCATAATTGCATCTGAACTAAGAACAATAACAATAAAATAAATGTGTAAGTATTAATCCTTGGTCTGCAGGTAAGAATACCATAGTGTGTGTATGGTAGTATAAAGGATAGTGATGGACATCGAGAGATTTGTTAATAAATAATGGAAATGCAATAGAAAAGATTGCAACAATATTACTCAAAACATAAAGGACAATATTACTAGTAAAACAACGTAGAAGAGAAGAGGTGAGCTCTTCAAAGGAATCAACTAAAGTATAACAACATGAATCCTTGTGAGAGATTCAACAATGGTGGAGTTGTGTTAATGCATATCTAATAGAACTTGATAAAGAGAGACTATATTCCATCCAAGAGAGATTTTTTCATATTGCAAGAGAGTAGAATATAGGATATGAGAGATTAGATTTTTAAAATTTATTTCGCATAAGGGTTATTGGAAATCTAAAGGGTTAGATTTGAATGTGAGAGGCATTGTCTTGGTAGCTGGGCATTATAGAATGTGGCAATAGGTAGCTAAGCAAGATATCAACATTTCAACTTTTAAAAACATTTAGGAGACCAATGTATTGCATGGATATCTATGCATTGCAATTTTCTCCTAGGGAAATTTTTTGTAACATGCCAACTCATATTACTAGGAATTACACATGCAATTTACTAAGAAAGTAAAAGAACATGATAAACATGAGTAATTTTTTTTATCATTTGCATAATTACAAAGAAATAAAAGCATACCTTTTCTAAATATTTTTCAACGTTGAAATAAAATATATTCAAAGATAAATCATAGTGAAATCATTTCACTTTACATTTACAAATATTTTGCACTTAGCACTATGAACAAGTTTACTGGTAAGTGCACAAAGATGGGGTACTAAAAGGGGGTCTTAAGATGCCACTTTTTTTCTAAAATCAAGAAAGACTGATGTTGGATGAGAAATTGAAGATAGTTACACTCAAAATTTAAAGGTACAACAAAAATAAGAGTCATAGTTTTCTGAATCTAGTTTCTAAACTACTATTTTCTTTTTTAAATGGTTGAGATTAAGGGGTTCAAAAAGGGGGAGCACACAAATTGGTCCTCTTTTTTTCAAAAAAACATAACATAGTGTCTGGTGGGCTCCCCCTAAAATGTTAACCTTTTTTTTTATTATTTAAAAAATTGCTTTGGTGAGAAATTATCTAACACCATGTAGTTTACCCCTAATTTTTTTGATAATTTTTCATGAATAATTGAGTTTTTACTAATCTTCAAAGTGGACACATCCTGAAAAATAGAAAATTGAGCATGCCCCCCCTAAATTTTTTGAAAACTAATCAAAAATCTAATTTTTTTGAATAGTTTAGAATGGAGTTTAGTTTCTAAAAATGTAATTTATTTGAAAGTTTGATGAACAATTAAAAAAAATTGACAAATACCACACATTAGTTTTTTAGAAAAAATGGATATACTAACAAAAGAAATTAAAGATAAATCCTTAACATACCCAAAACATGAAAAAAATTATATGGATAGAAAGATAAGATAGAGATTAAGATTATGGTGATATTTTTTATTGTCATTGAAACACGTGCAAACCTAATGGGGAGCATGCTCCAGATTATGTAATTTTTGTTATAATCTACAAAAACATATCTTTGGACATCCAAAACATAGTCCAAGCCTTTGGTTTGGAAGCCCAAGGAAAATCCAAGCCAAAAGCTTGGAAATTACCAAAGCAAAGCATAACGCGAGCGCGTTATAATGTGCTCACGTTATGGTGAAATAAAATCATCTCTCCCTCTCTCTCTCTCTCTCTCCTACTTTTCCTTTTCCTTTCCAATTTCCCTTTAGATCCCACCAATTTTTCCCTATTATACTATTTTACACCTCTCCTCTCATCATTCTTCCAATCCAACGAACTATCATTTTATCTTATTTCCATTTCATCCTCCCAATTTATATCGTCACCCCTCTTTGCATGTCCTAGTTTTCATGTTTTCATTTTCTTTGTCAATAAGGAAGAGGGAGAGAGGGTGGAGATGGCAGGCGAGAGAGGGGAGAGATACAGAGATAAGGGGAGAGAGAGAGAGAGAGAGAGAGAGAGAGAGAGAGAGAGAGAGAGAGAGCCCAAGTTTCCTTGTTTCCATTTCCTTCATTGATAAGGCAGAGGGATAGATAGGGAGATAGAGGAATGATAGGTGAGAGAGAGGAAAGTGATAGGGTGATAGGGAGAGATAGATAGGTAGAGAGAGAGGAGACAAATAGGGAGAGATAGAGGAGACAGAAAGCAGAGATAGGATCAGAACTACACTTTAAGGTAATTTGAGTGTCTTGAGCACATTCAATCTCATGCTTTTCATATATAAACCCATGCTGCTCAACATGTTACCATGAACATGAAACCCTTGATGGGATGATGTTGTTGTAAAAATGTGTTGTCATTGATGTCAACATAGCATTCATAGTATATGATAATATAAGTTTAGACTTGTACAGAGGATTTGTTTAGAAGAAGGAGAAGTTGATGGATAGTGGAAGATTTGAGAGAGATAGTTTGACTCAGTTGAAGTTGAGGGGTCAACATGTCTAAAGAAAGTCAATTTGGAATAATTAGTAGACGAAGTAAACAATGTATATCCTAAGGCAGAGTCACATTGGTTGGATCCATATTTATCCGTAGAGAAAGATCTAGTCTTGTGGTTTAGAAGACAAGTTTATATAGATATTGAAATGATATATTCCAGTTTTTAGGTCAACATATCTTCAGCAAGAAAAGTTACAAAAGAAAGTACCGGTTACTACTTAGACAGGGAAAAGTAATGATAGACACTTAATGGAATGCGCTACATTCCTCTAGAAGATATTATTTTGTAATACAATTCTGAGAACATATTTAAGGATGTATATAGTATGATATGATGAAGTATCAAATGGTATGGTGGTCCACAATATCAACATTCAAGCAATAGAAACAACACAGACTATTTCAGGAGCCTAAGTACACATGGTTGAGTATTTGTGAAAGATGAAATATATACAGATCAATCATAAAATTTTGTGTGGAGGTCTTACATGTTCCAATGTATATTAGGTTTGATACGCATGCAGATATTTCTTATTTTCTTGTACCACATCAAGAAGTTAAGTTAGTAAGGGAAGAATTAAGCATAATTGTTCTCCAGACTCCAGTTTACCTTAGTCAAGCTTTTGTTTTCCTCTAGAAGTGTTAGAAAAGGATGTGTAGATCTAGGAAGGAGTATATAATAATGTTTAAGTTCATTCCTAAAGGTTTTTGGGTTTGTGATGTACCACAATGCTATATCTTGAGTTGTGAAGTGTCAAAAGTGGTCTGGAATACTCTATTTACAATAGTTCATCATATTTCTTACAATGCAATTGTATAGATTGATCTGATACTTCAGAAGAAAGGTGGATGAATGATATTCAAATTATATATGATTGAATTCTTGGCTCGCATGAAGTTTTTGGCTTCTCCCAGGTAGTGTAAAGATGTACAGTTAGTAGTTTTGAGCAATTTGAGCCAACATGTTAAGTCTCTGGTATGTGTGGTAGATCCTTATCTATTGCTTTGACTTTCAAAGATGTGAAGATATATTTCTTGAATACTTTCATGAATACCTAATGTCTACAACATATTTTCTTGAGATATTACATGTGTTGAAGCTGACCTGTGAGGAGTTACACGTTTTCATCAAAACTTATTTTATGATGCCAACCTAATCAATGTTATGATGTGTTACAGAGAATATTTATAGATTTTCTAAGCTAGTTGTGATTTGTAAGACTGCAATAAATACATATGTGGAATATGAAGTGTACAAAATTAGTTTGAAGGCATGTTTTGAGTAGAAAAAGAAGACTAGATTATCAGTATAAGTCAGATGTTTACTTTGCAGTAGTCCATATACTTTCTATCCTTGTAAATCCTAATTTCTATGAGAAAAATATTCAAGGAGTAGTATCTTCCTTGGGTTTTTACCCTAAATCAAATTTGTAATTGTAGTGAGCACAAAATATAGGGAGCAATTGTTACTCTATGGAGCCTAATAAGACTTAGAGGTTAAATTTACCCCACTTTTATCGGCATGGTTTCCCACAAATTATTTAACAGGATCAAGGGGAAGCACCCCTTGTAGGGTCCAAGGGGAGTGCCCCTGGCATGCTCCCTATCGCGATACAGGGTAGGGTCGAGGGGCAATGCCCCCGAAACCTCAAATGGTTTTTAATTATTTTATAAAGCTGTCATGAGTTATTTTTCTATTAGATGACATAAAAAAACACTATTTTGTAATTGACATGAGGCTTGATAAAAGTGGCTAAGGGTTAGGGTTTCCATTGAGGTATTGTAGCATTTTGTAGCGGTATTGAGTTACAAGGATTGTTGGTTGTAATCGGTTTGATTTACTGGATAGTAATATTGGACTCTCTGTTGGTGGATGTAGCTCGAGTTTGGGTGAACCACATTAAAACTTGTGTCTCACTATTATTATTTCTATGTATTTTCATTCCTCTGTTTAATCTTTATTTGCATTTAATTGATATCTTCTACAAGCAATCCCTAACAGTAATAGATTCCTCAAGTTACAGCTGAAAAACAAAGTTGTAATATTTTTGCAGTGAGCATAATATATTGTGAGCTAACACTCAACATGGTTTTTCCCTATTTTAGGGTTTTCCACATAAAAATCTTAGTGTCCTTGTGTTCATTTATATGTTGCATGTTTTCCTTTATGTTCTTTAAGTAATTCAATTCTGTTCTACAAGTGTTTGTTTAAATTTTTGTATGTGTTGATTCACCTCCCCAGTACCTCATTATGTTTGACAATTGGTATTAGAGCAAAGTGCCTTGAGAATCCTAATATAGTTGAGGTAGATCTTGCTCTTGAACACATTGAATCAAAAGCAATGTCTAATGATGTATTTATTCTAGATATATATATATATATATATATATATATATATATATAAGAAATGGATGATAATAGTTGGGATATTGATCCAAATAATTGTGAAGTAGACCTTGAAGGTGAACTCAAGTCATCTCTTAATGATTTGGATGAAGGAAGAGTACTAAATAGAAAGTATGAGGACATGATGGAAATCACAAAAGAAAAGGTTTCTAGAATGAAGTAAAAATCAAGAGAATGGATTAACAAATTGAAAGCTCAATTAGAAGAAGCTAAAGGATGTGAAATCAAGCCTGAGGAGATAGAAGAAGAGACCTCTATGTTGAAGATCATGGTTGAAGAAAGCAAGAGGATTGAAGACTGCCTAACAACTAAGCTCAATGATAAAGTAGCTAGATGTTCAAAACTTGTGGAGGAAGCAATTAATCTAAGAAATGAATTAAAGAACTAGACAAAAGTATTAAACTCAATAGTTGTAGTTATTGTTGCAAGTATGTGCTAACCGGTATTATCATTGATGTCAACATGTTTGTGTTGTCATTAGTGTCACCTATGCTCTTGTTTTGTTACTTGATTGTGATGAGTTATTTTCTTTGTATTGCATTGTACAAATACTAAAGAAGATACTAATATGCTCTTGATATTGAGTTTCCAAGTACTTTTGAGAAATCTTGGTTCCTACTAAAGACAAAGTGGTGAAGGTGTATTCTAGCTTATAGGATACTATCTGAGTTTTTTCTTGATATTTCTTCTATGTCGAAGACTAGAGTATGAGATTTGGATATGTTTTACTGAAGTGTTTGGAGATACTAAATCTAGAACTTGGTGGTTTGGATCACTATGCAGTAAAAGTTCTATTCCCCAGTTTGAAGACTATGCCTGGCAGTATTTGCAGTGTGACAGGGAGAAAGTATTTTAGTACACATTTCTTCACAGTTTGGTTTTTGGTCTTGTGGTTTTGGATGTATGTTTATAAGGTACTTAGCTATCTTCATTCAAAGGATTTATGATTTGGTACTCTAAAAAGAAAGTTCGTGATTAGCAGAGTTCGACAGTGTTTGTTGTGAGCATTCTGTAATCTGTCTTCAAGTGATATTTGTTGTCTTCAAGTGAGATCTATTGCAGATGGATTTGTTGTCTCCCAAGTAACTTTATGTTGTTAGTGGATGTCTCCAAATTGTTTTGAAGGCTTGTGCTTGGTCCGCAAGCCATAATGAAGTTCTTGGAAGCATGTGTCTAAGTACTCTTGGTGTTTGCACAAGTTTGGCTGACTTGGGTGTTAACACTCTTTGTGGATGTGTTTCATGCATTGTAGATGTGTGTTAAAGTGTGTGAAGATGTATTTGGGTCCAAGCTAAGCCATGAAGTGTTTTTTCTCTCATTCATTTGATTTACAAACTTGTTTAGGCCCGGACCTAATTTGAATTATGTATGTTTGCCAAACTTGGAGACTGTTCCAATGATTGTTAATTGTATTGCCAACCTTATCTGTATGTTCCATGATTGATGATCGGTATAAATAAATGTAATGAATCGATGTGTTCAGTGTGGGGGATGTGAAGATGAGAGTGTTTGTGTTGTAAGAGTAGAGAAATTGATATGTATTACGCTTCAATGGAACTAAACTCATGCATGGTGTAGATGCTATTGTATTAGTTCATGGTAGTGAGCCACCCCTCTAGGCAGTGAGCTAACCCTTGGTAGTGAACCACCTATCTGGTAGTGAGTCTTTTTGTAGTAAGAATTAATAAGGATAGTGAGCCTCTTTTATTATTCGATATTGTTACTACATTATATTGTGAGCTAACACTCACTATGGTTTTTCCCTTTTAGGATTTTCCACATAAAAATCTAGTGTTCATGTGTGTATGGTGTTGATGTGTTTAACTTTTGTTTCTACACTTCATGTTTAATCTTCATAACAGATTAAGGAGTTAAAGTAAGTGAATGTGAATGTGATATTGTTTAAAGAAAAGTTAAAGTTTTTGATACAACTGATTCACCCCCCCTCTTAGTTGTCTTGTGCCTTCAACAATTGGTAATAGAGTAAGGTTCCTTGGAAGAAAAAATAATAGATTAAGGTAGATCTAGGATGACACACAAACGTATTCCTCAGTTTGATGGATCGAACTATGCCTTCTAGAAGGTACGAATGCAAAGTTATCTTGTTTCCATTGATTTTAATTTCTAGAAAATAGTTGAAGATGAATACAAAATACCTAATGGTGGTTTGAGGAGTGCAAGTGAGATTAGGGCCTATGAGATTAATGGAAAAGATAAAAATGCTCTACTAAATGCTTTATCTAACACTAAAATGGTGAAAGTTGTGGACCTGGAAACTACTCATGAGATATGGGAAAAGTTGAAATGTATCCATTAAGGTGATGCATCTGTCAAGAAGGCCAAGTTACAAAACTTAAAGACCAGATATAAAACCATGCATATGTCTGAAGATGAGAACATAACAAGTTACATACAGAAGAGTGATGAGGTTGTAAGCAACATCAAGGGTCTTGGTGGAAAGATAAATGATATCGATGATGTACATAAGGTACTCAGAACTCTTCCCAAATCTTATAGTCACAAGATATCTTCCATTGAAGAATTGTTTAATATGAATAAGCTTTTAAAAGATCAATTGATTGGTAAACTAACTTCATTTGAAATGAGAGAATTTGGTACTACTGATGTGATGCAGAGGTAGGAGGACCAAAACTATCCTCAATAACATTAACAAATAAAAAGAAATAATCTAATTGCTTTGGTCAGATTGAAGAGAACATTAATACAGACTTTTCATCCAATTTTCATGAAGATCCAATGGTAGAAGAGAAAGTTATGACTCTTTTCCCAAAACTACAAACCCTAGGCAGCATTCAGACCTGCCCTCACCAAAAATGCCATAACTTATTCAAATATTAATAAAATTTGATGCAACAAAAAGAAATGGAAAGTAGACTCAATAATATTTCCAACCATATATAGCTTGCTCCTGTATATGTCCATACAAAACCGTAGCAAACGCTGCAATGGGACTATTGTAGGAAAAATCAGAAAATTACAGTCCATAAAACACTCATATCTTTCACAAAACTAAATAAAAATGCATGGGACAAGAAGCAAATGGAAGGTGGTTGAAGGATATAACATTTTAAATCCATTAGACATCCATTCAATTCCATATAGGGCTGTACAATAGCAAAAGACAGAAAATTTATGAAGGAAAATATAGGAAAACATTGTTTTTTCTCATTCCATGCTCAAATCTTCAACCACCCACGAATTATTCATGGTTACAAGGCCTTTTAAAGGCATTAAAACATGTCTCTTCAGTTCATAACTGATTTGGAGAAAACCAAGAGCTAAATGACTCTTCACCTTCCAAGTTTGCATCTTTTTTCTAATTTTACATTGACAACCTTTACATGGTTTGCAATATTTTGCATTTTTGAAACTCCTAATGACCTAAACACATAAAAATGACTTGATAAACCTCATTACAATGTGGAAGCATACAAATTTAATCAAACTCAAAGATTTGTCTAGGGCAATATTAATTTGCCAAGGTGCTCCTGCACCATGATGGCCCTATGAAAACTATTGAGTACTTGTGACTCAAATTACAGGTTCAATGTTTCATTGTTGGTTCCTTGGTTCAGCAGCATCGGTTCATTAATTCAATGGTTCCTTAGTTCAACGGGATAGGTTTAATGGTTCAATGGTTCATCGGTTCATTAGTTCAATGGTTCCTTGGTTTAATGGGATAGGTTCAATGGTTCAATGGTTCCTTGGTTCAACGGGATAGGTTCATCAGTTTAGTGGTTCAATGGTCCATCGTCTTGACTCTAGATATTGAACTTAGCTGAAGATATTACTCCGATGATAGTGTCTCCCTGATGAAAGGCTTGAACCTCACGTCAAGGTTCAATGGTTCAATAGGTTCAATGATATGTGAAGTTGGCATCGACGTGAGAATAACTATCAGCCCAACCTATGGATGTCGCTCTGATATGAACTGTCTTACCGATGGAAGTTGGTGAAAGTTTGGCATCGGTGAGAGGAACGTGGTTGGCTAATGGTTTTGGATTACACCAATGAGGTTAGACTGGGGTCGTCAGTGGAAAAAGTGCTGACAATAGTCTTACTAAGTGGTTGAGTCTATAAATTGGAAAGTCGCCCGATGACGGATGCATGTGGGACTAAAGTTTCTCACGAATATGCAAATGGTTAGAAGCGGCGGTTTGGACGGTTGGAAGATAGCGATGCTGGGTAGTTGGAACAAATGGTCAGTTGCATGATTTTCTTGATTAGATTGCTAAAAGCAATTGGAAATCGATAGAGAGAGAGAGAGAGAATTGGAAATGCGATCAATCTAGTGAGCTCTGGTTTTCTCCTTCTGTGAAGTCCTATGCTGTGTGTTGTATGTGACATGTTAACAGTATATGAAGGGACTAAGGAGAGAGTGAAAATAGAGTTCAGGCGAAGGGAGTTATGGCCGAGAAGGGTGGTCCTGTCAGCTATTCTTCAGAAGGAACAAGATCTTTATCTCCTGTAAAGACTATGAGCTTGTAAATGTATTGTAACTATTTGGTTGCTGAATAATACAATGGCTCAGTGTTTTGGAGTGTGGGGTTTTTTACTCGTAAGGGTTTTCCCCACGTAAATTTGTGTTCTTGTTCTGTCTTTCATGTTTAATGTCTCTACTATTGAAACTGGTTAATGTTTGCTTGTGCTTTCCTCTAAGGGTCAATGTTAGAAATGTTCTATGTTAGTTTCTGCTTTAATGGCATAGTTGTGCATGTTTTTGAAGCAATTGAAAAGAATTTAAATCTGTCGAAGACACCACTGTTCTTAGAAATACATTCTGAGATGCTCACATTTCCTTACAAGTTGTATCAAAGACTTCTTCTGGGATATACTTTGTTGCTCACATATGTACGTTTGTGTGCTGCATGTGTTTGCATGTAAGAGTTCCTAGTGTATAAGGTCTAGGTATTCCTTCTATGACGATTTCTTAGTGTGACAGGCTTGAGGAAATCTAAAGGAAACATCTATTTGTTTGATCCTTGATTGAGTGGAAGTCTTGTAGTTAATCTTGTCTTCATGTTATAGTAGGCACTTGAAGGATGGTGAAGATAAAGAGACTGGAGCTAGTCATGAAGTGCCCTGAGGCTCTTAGTTGACAGTATTTAATCCTGTTGCATGGGGTTTGGTTTGTGGTTTTGTTGCTACAGTAACTTTCATATTGGGTGTCTATGTGAGAGGGTCTCTGATGATATGAAGAAGTTTGTGTTACTTCTCAGCCATGGAGTATTGTGCTTATGCTGGGTGTTTTGTTCCTAGTATTGGAAGGCATACTTTTTTGTTATCTTGATTGCATGTATGCTATGGAGTTGATTGTTGGATGGTCTGAGAGCTTTTGTAATAGCCTGATTCTCTCAGATGCATGTGCATGTTGGTGGTTGAGAGATTGGTCTACAAGTGGAGCTGAAGCTCTTGAACTGTTATTTCCTTAATTGGATATTTTGTACTTGCATGACTCAGATTCATGTTTATTGGATTTGAGGGGTTTTATAGTTTTTCCTTAAAATTGATGGTTATGCATATTCATGATGATCCACTATTTCGGTTTAACTATTATGGAGTTTATGTTGCAGACTTTTGGGTCTTCTAGATGTGAAGTGGGTATGGATGTGCATGGGTGTTTTTCAAACATAGTGGTTTTGCAAGTTTTACACGGTCAAAAGAAAAACTTGTGGTTTTGTGAAGCTTCAGTTAAGCTATTTCTAGACCCTGGCTTTTGGGGTGTTGATGGATGATATAGTTACAGTTTTGCATGCATGCTCTATGCATGGTGTGATGAGGTGAAATGCTTTCTCTGCATGGGAGTATTGGTAAGTGATAGGTCACTCAGTATTTCTATGGTAATTCTTCTAGTTTTTTTACTATGGTTCTCAGGTTATGGACATGTTTGGCTAATCAGATTTGTAAGTAATTTGGTGCTTGAGTCATGTTGTCTGCATTGTTATCTATTCCTTGAGGTCTCAATTTTGCAGTTTCTAATGCAATAGTGGGTTTGCATGTTTCAGTGTAAGGATCTATGAGTTATGCAGTCTTTAGATGTGTACAACCTATTGATTGCAATGGGATAACTTGGAAGTGGATAGTTTATATCCACAAGATTGATTATTTGATTATGCAGACTTGTTAGTTGGCCTTGTCTGTGGTCACTTGTGCATTGGTGTGACTATTTCAGGATGAGAGGATGGATGTTGTAGAGTAACTGAATAGTTGGTTATGGAGACCTATAGCATGTGTATCATGATGTCATGTATAGCTTGAATACACAGGTTTGTGTAAGCTATTGATAGTGATAATTTATTTCCTTGGTTTGGAGATCTTGGTATCACTTGGTTTTATTGTCACATGGACATGTTAATGTGAGGACCTGGAGGATTTTTAGATTAGGAGATATTTGGTCAGGATGCTTGGAAATCTCTGTTGTTATAGTTCAGTGGGAGCTTTAGCATTGACTGTGTGTTCATCACTTAGTGGTGAATGATCTTCTTTAGTGTTGCAGATGTTACTAGGAGGAGCTCTTTGATCCTGTTGATGCAAAAGGTTCTTTCATATTTGCAGGGGAGCTATTTGAGGATGAGTAACATCTTGAAGTCATGGAGGATTCATGAAATTCTTGGCTGAGGTGTTGGTGATGCTTGACAGGTGATGTTGGTTTAGAGTTTGATTAGTTTCATGTCATGATATACTCATGTTTAAGCATTTGAGTTTTGGCATGATATGTTGCTCTTGAAACTTTGGTTAAGTTCACCTGAAGCATGGAATCTCCTAAGGGAGATGGTAAGATCATGATGTCATTATAAGTTCCTGATTCAGATGATTGGAGCTTTGACAATGGTCTGGTAACTTCTCTATGTTTGGGTACATTTATCATTTGCTTGATTACTTAATAGCGTTGTAATGATGCAGTTGGAGTTCAGCATGAGGTGATTGTTCATAGGTACTCATGGATGCATGGAGAATAAGGTGAGACTGTATATGTTGTGCTTGATTAGAATTTGCAGTAGGAAGTTTGAGGAGTCTTTACCTTGGTTGGACATGAGTTCAACAAAGACCTATGAGGAGATTGCTCTTGGAGGAGTCATGATGGCTTGTATATCTTGGAGGAGCATTCTTATCCCCGCTCATGGTCTACTCAACAGTTTATTACTAGAGAGATATTTCCCATTGTTTCTCTCAGGTATTTTATGCTTTCTTTCATAGATATGGTTCTTAAACTACAAATAAATGGTTCTAGAGGATTCATTGTGAGAGATGGATATCATGTTTATCTCCTTATGCATTTGAGTTTAAGATAGCATTCATTGATGAGGACTATTAGGAGATGGTTTATGGGCTGATTTCCTAAAATGGGAAATGCATTAGTTTGATCTTCTTTGGTTTGAGAGGCTTACATCCATGTTAGATACATGATATATATGCTAAATTTGATCTCTTGAGATTGAATGTTTGTTTGGGTGTTGTTATGCTATTCTCTTTGGGGTGTTTTGAAGGAGATCATACTTGACACAGTTAGCATTCAGAGGTGTATGTAGAAGGGTTGTCTACAGGTATATGATGTGTAGTGTTTCTCTTGGTCTCAGTTATTTTTCTCTGATGGTGTGTTTCGCATTACATTGTTTTGAGGTTTTGTTCAAAGCTGAAGTGATCACTAGTTTGTGATCATGTGTTTTCACTTATGTTTTTGGGTGATGACATGAAGCTTCTATTATCTCTTTTGTTGTTGGGTGTGAAGAACTTGAGAGATTTCTAGACTGGTGATGAGATGTACAAATTATTGATTTACAAATTTTTGCATATCATGGTCGATGTTTCCTTGGTACTACATGATATTTACACTTTCTATGTAATGCTATTGGTGGATTTTGTATCCCATGATCTTTTTCAGGTCTGTATTACTCATGCAGTGGAAGTTCTTGATGTGTTTGGTCCTCTTTCACTGGTTGACACATGGAGCTTGTATTTGCAGTTGAAGGGAGTATGTGTAGGTGGCATGAGTCTACTGATGTTCATACCTTCAAGGTATGAGTGATTAGATGTTTTAGCACTGGCTATGTGTGCTACTTTCAGTCAAGTGGTTTTTTTGGTTCAGTTGGATGGGAGTAGTCAGCTTTCTAATTGTTGTTCTAGTTGATGGTCTATCTTGTTTCTGGAGGCAGTATCATCTTGGTTCTGTGACTTGGAGCATTGATGGTTTCCTATAATTCCTTTGTCAAGTGGGAGAATGTTGAGTACTTGCGACTCAGATTATAGGTTCAATATTTCATTGTTGGTTCCTTGGTTCAGCAACATCAGTTCATTAGTTTAATGGTTCCTTGGTTCAATGGGATAGGTTAAATGGTTCAATGGTTCCTTGGTTCAATGGGATAAGTTCATCAGTTCAGTGGTTCAATGGTCCATCAGCTTGACTCTAGCTATCAGACTTAGCTGAAGATATCACTCTGACGATAGTATCTCCCCGATGAAAGGCTTGAACCTCGCGTCAAGGTTCAATGGTTCAACACGTTCAACAATATGCGAAGTTGGCATTGGCGTGAGAATAAGCATCGACCCAACCTAGGGATGTCGCTCCGATATGAACTATCTTACCAATTGAAGTTGGAAAAAGTTTGGCATCGGTGAGATGAACATGGTTGGCCGATGGTTTTGGATTACACCGATGAAGTTAGATTGGGGTCGTTAGTGGAAAAAGTGCCGATAATAGTCTTACTAAGTGGTTGAGTCTATAAACTGGAAAATCGCTTGATGACGGATGCATGTGGGACTAAAGTTTCTCACAAA
The DNA here is from genome assembly GCA_027924645.1 of Cunninghamia lanceolata. Classification (NCBI taxonomy): domain Eukaryota; kingdom Viridiplantae; phylum Streptophyta; class Pinopsida; order Cupressales; family Cupressaceae; genus Cunninghamia; species Cunninghamia lanceolata. Next base: position 12,689,617 of record BSBN01000068.1, on the reverse strand, counting down.
TATGCAAACGGTTAGAAGCGGCAGTTTGGACAGTTGGAAGACAACGATGCTGGGCAGTTGGAACGAACTGTCAGTTGCATGAGTTTCTTGATTAGATTGCTAAAAGCAATTGGAAATCGATAGAGAGAGAGAGTTAGATAGTGTGATCAATCTGGTGATCTCTAGTTTTCTCCTTCGGTGAAGTCTTATGATGTGTGTTGTATGTGACATGTTAATAGTATATGAAGGGACTGAGGAGAGAGTGAAAATAGAGTTCAGGTGAAGGGAGTTCTGGCCAAGAAGGGTGGCACTGTCAGCTATTCTTCAAAAGGAACAAGATATTTATCTCCTGTAAAGGCTATGAGCCTGTAAATGTATTGTAACTATTTGGTTGCTGAATAATACAATGGCTCGGTGTTTTGGAGTGTGGGGTTTTTTACCCGTAAGGGTTTTCCCCATGTAAATCTATGTTCTTGTTCTGTCTTTCATGTTTAATGTCTCTGCTGTTGAAACTGGTTAATGTTCGCTTGTGCTTTCCTCTAAGGGTCAATGTTGGAAATGTTCTATGTTAGTTTCCACTTTAATGGCATAGTTATGCCTATTTTTGAAGCAAATGAAAAGAATTTAAATCCATAAAAGACACCACTGTCCTTAGAAATACGTTCTGAGATGCTCACATTTCCTTACAAAAATTGAGACTACTTTTTAAGTCGAAGGAAGAAAAGACTGCTAGATTAGATAAATATGCTATGGAATAAGACAAAGAAGACCTTGATGAGCTTGAGGCAAATTTTACAAGTAGAATGAAAAGAGGTAGTGGAAAGTTCAAAGGTAAGTTACCTTTCAAATGTTTCAATTGTGGTAAAATTGGTCACTATGCTTCAAGATGTCCTGACAGAACTTTGAAGATCAAAAATAAGGAAAGTAAAGGTAAGATGGTAAGAAAGAGTTACTATGTTGGAGATGATGATGGTGTAACGGATGATGAATGTGATTCTAAAGATGGTAATGGTAGTGAATACTTGTTTATTACCCTAAGAGAAGAACCTATTTCTGCTAATCTTGAAAGTTGTGTGAAGGAAGGAAGTCTAGAAGAAGAAAAGGAGATATCTACATTTCATGCTAAAGAGGAAAAGGATGAATGTGTCATTGATAGTAGATGTCCAAATCACATGACTGGAGATTAGAGTAAGTTTGTCAAATTGGAAAGGTATGATGGAGGACTAGTTAGATTTGGTGATAATACAGTTGGTAAGATCTGTGGAAAAGGGTCAATTACTTTTGATGGCAAGCATTATATAAATGATGTTCTTTATGTCAAAGGCCTAAAGCATAATCTTCTAAGTGTTAGATAGATGTGTGACAAATGATATAATCTAATATTCAAAGATAATGGATGTTAGATAAAGAAAATCTACAGAACATTAATTGTTGATGGTAAGAAGACACATGGTAATGTTTATCATTTGAAAGGTACTGACAATTGTTGCTTGTTGGCTTAGACAAATGAATGTTGGATATAGCATAGGACAATGTCTCACATTAACTTTGATAATCTAGTGAGAATAAGCTTAGCTCAAGTTGTAAGAGACCTACCTAAGATTGTCAAGCCTACTAATGTCATATGCATAGAATGTCAGTTTGGGAAGCAAACAAAGATAAGTTTTAAGATCAAGGAACAATCCTCTACTAATCTATTGGAGCTACTGCATACAGACCTATGTGGTCCTACAAGAATAAGAAGTCTAAAAGGTGATAGGTATTTCACGCTTCTCATTGATGATTATTGAAGAATGACTTGGGTTACTTTCCTTATAGAAAAATCAGAAGTGTTAGACAAGTTTAAGGCATTTAAAGGAATGGTTGAAAATGAAATGGATTTGAGAATCAAGTGTCTGAGATCTGATAGAGGTGGTGAGTTTACTTCAAATGAATTCAATATTTTTTGTGAAGAACATGGGATCAAGAGACAATTGTCTGCCCCTAGAACTCCTTAGCAAAATGGAGTAGTTGAAAGAAAGCATAGATCAGTTCAGGAAGCTGCTAGAAAAATGATCAAAGAAGTTGACATTCTAGAAGTTTATTGGAAGAAGCTATTCATATTGATGTCTACATTTAGAACAGAGTACAAGCTAAAGCAAATGCCTGTAAAGACACCTTATGAGCTATGGTATGGAATAACTCCTACTATTAAGTATTTCAAAGTTTTTGCAAGCAAATGCTATATCAGAAGAGATGAATAATTGGAAAAGTTTGATGCTAGATGTGATAAAGGCATATTCCTTGGGTATTCGACTAAGAGAAAAGCCTACCAGTGCTACAACAAATGGTTGAGGAAGATTATATTGAAAGTGCAAATGTGACGGTAGATGAAGATGTTCAAAAAGTCTTAGAGTTGAATGGATACAAGTTAGATGGTTCTTCTGATTTAGAGAAACTTGGAGAAAAAGAGAAGTTCAGATTGAGGTGCAAGTTGTTCCAGAAGAAGAAGCTCAAGTTGAAGAACAAGAAGCTCCAGAAAGAGTTCCTAAAACCCCCAAGTATGTACAATGAAATCATTCTGAAGATGAAATCATTGGTGAGAAGGGGAAAGGAGTATTGACAAGAAAAGGAGCTACAGAAGAACATGAAAATGTCTTCTTAAATTCAAAGGTTGAACCTAAGATAGTTTCTAAAGCATGTAAAGATGAACATTGGGTCAAGGTAATGGAAGAAGAATTGATGCAAATTGAATAGAACAAGACTTGGGAACTTGTCCCTAGACCTACAGACAAGAATGTGATTGGAATAAAGTGGGTTTTTAGGAATAAGTTGACTGAGATTGGAGAAGTGGTAAGGAATAAAGATAGACTCATATGCAAAGGTTAATCACAAGTGGAAGGAATAGATTATGAAGAAACTTTTACTTTGGAGGCAAGACTAGAAGCTATTAGAATTTTTTTGTCATATGCATTACATAAAATTTTTAAAGTATATTAGATGGATGTAAAGTCTACTTTTTTGAATGCAGAGTTGGACGAGGAAGTATATATAGAGAAACTAGATAGATTTCAGTTATCAAACAAACCAGACATGGAATGCAAATTGAAGAAGGCATTTCATGGACTGAAGCAAGCTCTTAGAGTTGGGTATGCAAGATTGGATAAGTATTTATTACAACAGGGATTTAGTAAAGGGTTTGTAGATAGTAACTTCTATATCAAGGTAAGCAAAGATCAAATCTTGATTATTGAAGTCTATGTAGATGATATAATCTTTGGTGGAAATGAAGGTATGTGTAAGAAATTTGCAAATGAGATGCAAAAAGAATTTGAGATGTCAATGTGTGGTGATATGAAAATTTTTCTTGGACTACAAATTAATCAGGAAGATAAGGGAATTTTCATTTCATAGTCTAAGTATGTTAAGGAGTTGTTGAAGAAGTTTGGAATGGAAGAATCTAAACTAGTTTGTACTCCCATGATAGCTGGTTTCAAGCTTAGCAAAGATGATGAATCCCCTAAGGTTGACCAGAGAAAGTATAAGTCTATGATTGGAGGATTACTATACCTGACTACTACCAGACCTAATATCATGCATGCATTTTGTCTTGTCACTAGATTTTAAGAAGATCCTAAAGAGTCACATGTTATGGTAGTAATAAGGAACTTTAGGTACTTGAAAGGCACTTTTGATTATGGTTTGTGGTATCCCAAGCATAATGGCTTCAACCTAAGTGCATACATAGATGTAGATTGGGACGGATGTGTAGATGACAAGAAAAGTACAAGTGGTGGTGTGTTCTTTCATGGAGATAGAGCTATATCTTGGCAAAGAAAGAAGTAGGATTTGGTATCCTTATCTACTGTTGAGGCAGAATACATTGTAGCAACATCATGTTGCACACAAGTGCTATGAATGAGACAAAATCTAAAGGATATCAAAATTGAGTTTGAGGATCTAATACCCATTTTCTATGATAATACCAGTGCCATTAACAATTCAAAGAACACAGTGATGCATTCAAGGACAAAGCACATTTCTATCAGATACCACTTTTCAAAAGAGAAGGTTGCAGAGAAAGAAGTGAAGATTGTGTATGTGCTTACAAAAGATTTAGCTGCTAACATATTCACCAAAGTTCTTCCTAAGGACACATTTGAGTTTTTTTAGGAAAAGTTAGGGGATATTGCCACTCCTTTGTTGAACTAGATGCATAAGGAAGTGTATCAGTCTAGTGTGGTTCATGAGTCATTCTTTTCTAGACTGATGATGGAGGATACCTCTTAGGGGGAGAAGGTAGTGATACTGAAGAATGTTGCAAATTGAAGGAAGCATTCAAGGTAGTTAAGAACAAGTGCAAGTATGTGCAAGTAGAAATAGATGTTTTTCCCTTTTCCATTGATGTCAAAGGGGGAGAGAGCTCATGCGAAAAACTTAGAGAAAAAGAAAGAATTCAGTCATCAGAGAGAGTTCATATGTGTAAAGAGAAAGGGAGAGTTCTGATATAGAGTTGTGTCTTGATGGTGGAACATGATCATTTTTTCACATCATATGTTGCCATCAATGACAAAGCGGAAAATTGTTGCAAGTATGTGCTAACTGGTGTTGTCATTGATGTCAACATGTTTGTGTTGTCATTAGTGTCAATTGTGATCTTGTTTTGTTACTTGATTGTGATGAGTTAGTTTCTTTGTATTGCATTGTACAAATGCTGAAGAAGATAATAATATGCTCTTGATATTGAGTTTCCAAGTTCATTTGAGAATATTTGGTTCATATTGAAGATAGAGTTGTGAAGGTGTCTTCTGGCTTACAAGATACTCTTTGAGTTTTTCCTCCATATTTCTTATGTGTTGAAGACCAAAGTATGAGATTTGGATATGTTTTAGAGAAGTGTTTGAATATGCTAAATCCAGAATTTGGTTGTCCAGATCACTGTGCAGGAAAAGTTCTATTCACCAGTTTGAATATTGTGCCTGGCAACATTTGTAGTGTGATAGGGATAAAGTATTTTGCTCCGCATTTCTCTGTAGTTTGGTTTTTGGTCTTATGGTTTGGGACATATGTTTATAAGGTACTTAGCTATCTTCATTCCAAAGGATTTGTGATTTGGTGCTCCGAAAGGCAATTTATTGATTACTAGAGTTCAATAGTGTTTGTTGTGAACAATCTTTAATCTGTCTTCAAGTGATATTTGTTGTCTTCAAGTGAGATCTATTGCATATAGACTTGTCAACTCCTAGGTGACTTTATGTTGTTCATGGATGTCTCTAGATTGTGTTGAAGGCTTGTGCTTTATCCACAAGCCATAATGAAGTTCTTGGAAGTGTGTGTCTAAGTATTCTTGGTGTTTTCACAAGTTTGGCTGACTTCAGTGTTAACACTCTTTGCAAATGTGTTTCATGGATTGTATAAGTGTGTTCAACTGTGTGAAAATGTATTTAGCCCTGTGTTAAGCTGTGAAATGTTTGTCTCTCATTCATTTGATTCACAAACTTGTTTAGGTCCAAACCTAATTTGAATTATGTATGTTTGTCAACCTTGGAGATTGTTCCAATGATTGTAAATGTTATTTCCAATCTTGATGTATGTTCCAAGGTTGATGATTGGTATAAATAAATGTAATGAATCTGTGTGTTGAGTCTGGTGATGCGAAGATGTGAAGATGGAAGTGTTTGTGTTGTAAGGGTAGAGAAGGTGATATGTATTGCGCTTCAATGGAACTGAACTCAGACATGATGTAGATGTTATTATATCAGTTCATGATTGTGAGACACCCCTCCAGGTAGTGAGCCACCCATTTGGCAATGAGCCTTTTTGTAGTGAGCATTCTTAAGGGAAATGAGCCTCTTTTGTTATTTAGGATTGTTACTACATTATATTGTGAGCTAACACTCACCATGGTTTTCCCTTTTAGGGTTTTCCACATAAAAATATGGTGTTCATGTGTGTATGGTGTTGATGTGTTTAAGTTTTGTTTCTGCACTTCATGTTTAATTTTCATAACAAATTCAAGAGTTAAAGTAAGTGAATGCGAATGTGATATTGTTTAAAGAAAAGTTAAATTTTTTTATACAAGTGATTCACCACCACCCCTCTCAGTTGTCTTGTACCTTCAACAATTATGTCCTTGATGAGATACTCAGTCATGAAAAGTGACCTAATGATAAAAGTTGTCTTAGTTTTAAAAAGGGGAATGCCCTAAGACAAACATGGTTGATGACAAGAAGGAGAAGAATTGTGAAACTAAGAAGACAAAAGAAGACAAAAAGGAATTCATTCATGTCTGGAATAAGGAGAAGAACTTCAGGAATTCTACTCCCACTAGGTATTCTCAAAGTTTCAATGGAAATTGTTATTCTTCTAATAAGTTTGGTCACCAAGATATTGCTTGTAGAAGCAATATGAATCAAAATATTGTAAGGTGTTATTCTTGCACTAAGATTGATCATAAAGATGTTGAATGTATAATGAAGATAAATTAGAATTCAGTAAGGTGTCATGCCTGCAGCAAGATAGGTCATAAGGCTAGTGAGTGTAGAAGTAAAATGTTGAAGAATAATAAGAAGAATAATGTTCAGCCCTTTCATATTTATTGTTACACATGCAACAAGTTTGACTACAAAGCAATAGACTGCAAATCTAATTTGAAAAGAAATAGAAAAGATCAGCAATCAAAGTTCACTTGCCATAAGTGCAAACAAATAAGGCATTCTACAGAGAACACAAGGTCTGCTCCTTGAAAGAAGGTTGATATTGCTCAACAAAAGAAAAAAATGAGTAAAGTATGGAAGAAGGAAGAATTTTAAATTTGCTGGACCTCTTCCTAGTGCAGATGGATCCTCTAGTAACTAAAATATAAAGTACTGATTTAGGGGGAGTTACAACTGCAAGTTTCTTCAAAACCCCTAAATGAATGATCTATTGAGTTCCTTAGCATTCTAGCTAAAATTAGTATAAACACATTAAGATGATGATATGAAGAGATTTGGTCAAAATTCTGGAGCAATTGGTCAATTTGCAAAGGATTGTTGAATGTTTATTGGCTTTTGCATATGTAAAGGGCAAACTAGGTTAAAACTGAGAAGGCAATTAATGTAGAGAAAAATTAGTTGGTGAAAGGGATAATAGGAAATGTTTGATCATTTTCTATCTCATTTGAATGAAGCTAAGAAAGTTGAAGAGATAAACAAGAGTAGAAGATTCTCAGCAAAGTGTTTGAGAAAAACCTATTCTTTATATCTTCAGGTATTCCTCAATTTCATCAATTAAAACACTAGTTTTTGAAGTAATTTTTTATGGCAACACCTATGGTAATTGATGTAGTTGAGAGGACAAGACCTAAATTTAAGAATAACTCATTCAAGTCTACTAAAATTGATAAATATGGTGCATTCTCACATGTTCCTACAAATTTGTTACATACTGAAGACATCTAGCTATATGCATCCATTCAAAAATAGATGAATATGATCATCTGAAACTTGAACAATTTAGGAATGATAATTTGTTGGGAGATGGCATTTAGTTGAAGTCAAAATTTGCTAACATTGTTGCTAAAAACCTTGACATTTGGAAGGGTTTTCCAAACTTCTGGTATGAGGAAGAATGGGTTAGAATAGCCCTAAGTTGAAATCATGGAGACTTATTCCATTTAGATCACCCTTATCTAATCACTAAGGATGCTATAAAAGTTGTGACTGGTTTATGCTTCTCTGGACTAGTGTCTGTTCTAAAATTAGTTAAGAATGAAGAAGTGATGAAGCTCACCAGAGCAGAATATGACAAGAGAACATTAACAATGAATGATATTAAGGACTTAGGGATTTGGTATGCGACTATGAACATTGCATACAAAATTTACTATATCAACAGGGAGAGCTCAACCACTACACAACCTACCAAATGGTCAAAGAAGGATAATATTTTGACCTATGTGAGCTCCCACTGCAACAAGTAATGGGCAATTTGAAGAGGACTAAACAATCAAAATACAAATTCCAATATGGCTATTTGATTATATGTCTCATGTTTTACTTTTTGAAAGAATTGCCTTTAATGAAGGGAATGGTGTGGAACTCAGATACCCTTGTTTCCCACCAAATCAAAGATTACATGAAACATTTTCTTGATCATAAAAATTGTGGTACTTTATTTTGGGGATTCTTTAAGACATTCAAAATGATATCCAATCCAGAGAAAGGATACATTCTAAGGTAGTGGAGAAATATAAAAATGAAATAAGATTTATGGTTGACAAAGATAATTGTTATATGGAGGCTATTAAGCCAAGGACATTTTGGATTGCAACCTTACCATATGAGGTTTTAGAGTTTGATTTGATAGGTTATCCTAATATGCTACTAAGAAAACCTAAGGACCCTTCTACTGAAAGATTTGGAGCATATGATTAAATCATTAACAAATCAGTTAGAAGAGATGTAGAGGAGGCAAAAAAGATAAAATCAAAGGAAGAGAAAATGAAATCTGATTTAGAAGATTTACTTAAATCTCCTAAAGGCTCAACAAGTGAAGCACAAGTACTTTCCTCTACATAATTGCTAAGAAGAACAAGCATGTCAGTGTCAGATGCAACCACAACTTCAATTCCCTTCAGATCAACATTACCTATAAAAAGAAGTGCTTTTGAGATTCTTGTGCAAACTCAAACTACTAAGAAGAAGAAGCCTAGACAAAAGAGTTAGGCTAGAAGAGGTAAGATAAATACTATAAATATTGAAGATATTAAAGAAGAAAAAGGAAAAGAAGAAGATATTGAGGCTCTAGAAAGAAAGAAGAAAAGAACAAGTGAAGAAGTTGAAAAGATAAATTCCTCAAAAGAGAAGGGTAAAGGAAAGGCCCAGAAAGTTAAGAAATATGATTATGTGCCCTTGCAATTTGAAGCCATAGTTAATGAAATCATAGAACATGAAGCTCTGGAAGAAGTTGTTGAACTCTATCATGAAAGGCCATCAAATGACAAATCTACTATTGAGGAGGAAATAGTCAAATATATGGGAGCCTTAAATATAACTTTGATTGAAATCAACCATCAGTTGCCTGAGAGTCTTGCTGAAGTCCTTACTCAAAGGAGAAATAAAGCTATGAGTAGAGAAGTTGGAATTAGAAAAAGAGAAATTGAAAAGGTTTGTCCCTCTATCTCTGAGATTTAAAAGACTAAAGTGTTTAAATTACAAGCTAAAGAATTTAGGACAAAAATAAGAATAAACACATTGATGTGAAAGGATAAGGATGAAATAAAGAGATTGGAGAAGGAGACTCTAAAGAAGACTATAGAAGTTATTAAGGAAATGAATATTGAGGTAGTAATTATTGAAGATGTATCTGATCAATCAGCCTGTCAAGATAATGAGACTGAGAAGGGTGAGGAGACTACTCCTCTGGAGGATATGGGAGTAGCAAACATAGAGGAAAATTCACCTCCTCCTGATAGCACTGCAGAACAAAGATTAAAATATCAGACAAAACAAAATGTGTCTCAAACTAATGCAAGACATATGTCTACCCCTTCAAAAACTATTGAGATACAAAGAATAGAGGGTCAAGATGTTGGTAGTGGATCTCCTCCAAAGGACACTATTGTAGAGCATGATAATTCTCCTCTAAAGAATATAGAAAGTGCTGAGGAAAAGAAAGAGGAAAATCAAGAGGAGAAGCAGGAAGAGAAAAGTGAAGGATATTAAGAATAAAAGGATGAGGAGAAGAATGAAGATAAAATAGAGGAACAACTGTAAAGGATGAAAAGAGGGTTGATGGGATTAAGGTATGATTTAGTTAGATCCTCCTTTCACTCAACACATTCAAGGACATTTAACTAAGTTGAATCACAACTTCTGCAAGAGGACTCAGCTATAGGTTTGTTGTCACTTGGAATTGATTGATTAATATGTTGATTTTAGTTTGAGTTAGCTTAAAACCCTAATTATGAAAAATTGTAAACAAACAGACAAAACCTGATAAATCCTTCTATAGAAATAGACTAAATATGGATTAGATACATAGCAGACTTTGAGTTCCAAAATATGGAAAAGTCTAGGGTGAAAGAGTGGGTGCCCAAGCCCAAGGTGTTGTTTTTCTGAGGGCTTCAGGATCTTTTCCATCACTTACTGCAACCACTTTAGAAATTCTCCATGACACAAAACCAAGGGGCAAAAGAGAGAGTGCCTAAGCCCTTCTTGAGCTATTTTTCACCTTTTTCTTTAGATCCTAATTCCTTATGCTCTGTAATAGTCCTATGCAACTCCTCTCTGCAAGATCCAACACTTGTCACCTATAATCACAAGAAAAGGGGTTGGGGGTTGTGGTGTATAGGATATTTCCTTGATCAAGCCTTGGAATGGCATTCAAGCCTTCCAACATCATTGTTAGATAGAGTGTGTATCCTTGCAAGATAGAGGCAAAATGAAATTGATAAATGATTGATTGAAGTACAAATAGATATCACCTCAGAGGTGTAGCTTTCAAGTAGATGAAGATCTTTCACAAAATCAGAAGATGAAGCCAAAACTGCAATAACAAACACAACAACAACATAGTTAAGCTCTATAACACAATGAATTCCTTGAATACTCTATGATCATAAGTTCACCTTGAAATCAAAATCATCTTCTAGTTTTCAAATGAAGTCCTTAACATGATTATATATGCATTCCCACTTTAATTTCATAATTCAAACTCAAGATGCTAACAAGGAACACCCTTAATGGTAACTTTGCTGACATTTAAATTTGGGGCCTCACCAAAATATGGTAGGACAAGGGTATGGGTGCCCTTGTTCTAGGACCTATTTTGGGTTAGGGTTAAGCTCTACAATTTCCCCTGTGTCCCATTTATCATGGGTTTCAGGGCATTTTGTCGCGGGATTCATTTCTAGCATGCATGATGAAAATAAGGGACCCATGAGCTAAACTTAGTAGGTAAAAGTCCTAGGGGGACATTTTACAACATAACAACAACAAACATATCAAGAAAAAGTTGAGAAAAAGGATCATGAAAATGTTGAAGATTTAGGTCAAAGTACTATAGATTCATTTAAAGACCCACTGGACCTACAGATACAATTTCAACCTATCATCACTCCTCAACTGCTATAGATTCCAACTCATGAAGGGTAGATTGACTTGGGAAATATCTCTCCTCTTCATAAATTGCATCTTGGTGATATACTACATGCCTCTGCAAGGAAAGAGTTTTTACAAGAGAACTTAAAGAAATTTAGTGCGGTAGAGGATGTTATGAAAGTAATTCAAGAAGGGTTACTAGACATAACCATTGACCCCTCTTTGTCTCCAGAGCAAAAGCTTAAGTTGTAAAATGGATTCCTTTAAAGATCATTCTTAAAGAATAAAGATTAAAAAAACAAGAGGTAGAAAAAATAATAAATGATAAGAGAACGGATGAGATGATTGATAAATTTGTGTTAATGTACATAAAAAACTTAAAGAAATTTTGAAGAAGTTCAAAGACTACATCAGTGAGGCCACAACAGTGTACCTATTCTGCCTAAAATTGCCTAACTCAATAAAGAATGTTAAAGCTCAAATGGATACCATTGAGCTACAAATCATTCATATGGCTGGTGTGTATGATCTTTCTAAAGATAAAGATGGAGCAACAAGGGCACAAATGGAAAATCTTCATGCTCGGTTATCTCAACTACATTACCAAAGAGAAAACTTGAAGAAACAACTTGGTTAGTTGAGAGAGGTAGTGAATCTGAGACTTGCCTCATTGTTTAGTTTGTGAGGGGAAGTAGAAAAGGTAGATCAAAAGATGAAAACCCCAAGCAACATAGAGGAAGCTAAGGAGCTATACATGTAGTGTGAGTGCTAGAACCATATGCTTGCCTCAAAAAGTGCCAACTAGATAGCAACTCTTCAACAACTGAAGGTATTCTACAAGGCCATTATACCATCCAAATGAATTGTAAGAGTAATGTAAATAAGACTATTTTTATGTATATAATCTTGTGGAGCATAGTAGAATCACACAATGTACATAGAATCTATTTTTGAGAAATCTTCATCCCAGGGGAGTACAATTTTTAGAAATCATTTTGTAAGGGGAGACTATACAGTTTTTGAATTGATACAAGCAGAGGATATCAATCCCATTGTTCTTGATGTTAAAGGAGAAGAGAGAAATATATATGTAAGGGGGAGTACATGTTTCCATCAATGACAAAGGGGAAGATTGTTGGTAATATGTGTTGTCATTGATGTCAACATAGCCTTCATAGTATATGACAATATAAGATCAGACATGTACAGATGATGAGTTTAGAAGAAGGAGAAACTGATGGATAGTGGAAGATTTGAGAGACATGATTTGACTCAGTTGAAGTCAAGGGGTCAACATGTCGAAGGCAAGTCAATCTGGAAGACTTAGCAGATGATGTAAATAGTGTATGTCCTAAGGTAGAGTAACATTGGTTGGATCTGTATTTCTCGATAGAGCAAGATTTGGTCTTGCAATTTAGAAGATATGTTTATCCAGATATTGAAGTGATATATGCAAGTTTTTAGGTCAACATACCTTCACCAAGAAAAGTTACAAAGGACAATGTATTGGTTACTACATAGACATGGCAAAGCAATGATAGAGACTTAATGGAATGCTCTACATTCCTTTGTAAGATATTATTTGTCACGCAGTTCTAAGAATAGATTCAAGGATGTATACAATATGCTATGACAAAGTATCAATTAATCTGGCAGTCGACAAGATTAACATTCAAGCGAAAAAAATAATATAAACTGACCTATGAGGAGTTACACATTTTCATCAAACTTCTTTTATGATGCCGGCCTAATTAGTGTTATGATGTGTTGTGGGGGATATTTATAGATGTTCTAAGTCAATTGCGATTGGTAATAGTATGATAGATACATATGTGGAATATCAAGTGTGTATAATTAGTTTGAAGGCATGTTTTGAGAAGAAAAAGAAGACTGCATTATCAGCATAAGTTAGATGTTTACTTTGCAGCAGTGCATATATTCAGGAAGTAGTATCTTCCTTGGGTTTTTACCCTAAATCAAAGTTGTAATTGTAGTGAGCACAAAATATAGGGAGTAGTAGCTTCCTTGGGTTGCAGCCCTAAAACAAAGTTGTATTATTTTTGTAGTGAGTATAATATATTGTGAGCTAACACTCACCATGGTTTTTACCTATTTTAGGGTTTTCCACATAAAAATCTTAGTGTCCTTGTGTTCATTTATATGTTGCATGCTTTCCAAGTTTTGTTCTCTAAGTAATTTCATTCTATTCTACAAGTATTTGTTTAAACTTTTATATATGTTGATTCACCCCCTCCCTCTCAACACTTCATTGTGTTTAACATATGTCAATATCAAATCACCATAAGGAGAGAATGAGGAAGGAGCTTCCTTGAAGATCTGCAACAAGGGTTAGTACACACATCAATAATATACAAAAATAGAGATCTTGTAAATAAGATATTGTTAGAGAGAATCATCATAAGGAGAATCATTCACTTAAAGAACATCTGGTGTAAATGAGTGAAAGAGACTTGTTTATATATGCATATTGATTACTTTTGAGGGCCCAATAGAATAAAGGCTGACAAGGTGCATCACTTAAGTCACAAGGTACACAATATAATATAATTTGTCAGGGCCAAATTGTCAACTTTCTAGCATTAGGTACCCTAGTCCTGGTAATTTGGGCTATCCAAATTATAGATGATGGAGGACTAAGCCTTTAATCTCATGAAAGTGGTGGAAATTACATATTGTAAATAGAGATGATCATTTATGTAAAAAGGGTTATAAATGTAGTGTGAAATTGTAAAGGGTATACAATTTCTAACAGTACATCCTTATGTCCAAGAAATTTAATCAAAACATTTCTTCACTACTTTTAACAAAAGGGTCATGTGCATGCTAAGTCCTATGGAGAAATTGTGTGTTCTTCATTTATTGAATGGTATCATACTCCTTCATTTTATATATATCTTAAGGTGTAGATGGAAGATTAATTGTTTTAGGAGGAATGCTAGTGTTTGGAAAATTAGTTTTTCTCCTCTTGCCAAAATTTAATGTGTTTGAGCATGAATATAAGGTCTAGGTTGTGGAAAATTGACTTCTTGTGTTCATCCTAGCTTTTGATTAGTATGTCCTCAAAAATCAAATGTATTTTTTCTATTATCAAATTAAGACATTTATTAATAGATTTGGATCAAAAGATATATGATGAGGAAGTAAATTCAAATACACACTATAGTCTCTATGCCTAGAAAAATATTTAATGAAATCATTAGCTAGAAAGTTAAAATATGAATAGAAGACAAAATATTCGTCAAACCAAAGCAATATTCTAACCCTTGAGTTATAATATAAATTCACTAACCATGATAGCATCATCATTAATATGTTTACAATTAGAAAGCAAGAATATTTTGACATTGTAATGTCAAAAATTGCATACCCTTGCAATTTCACACTATATTTTGGCCTTGCTTTAGTGCTCATTCCCTTAGTTGGTTTGTAGGTTCAAATTAGCCTTTGCATTATCATTTTCCCCTCCCATGGTGCTTAGGCATTATTTTTAGTTTTATCTTTTTTTCAAGTTTTGTCATCACTTTTATGTTAGCCATGTGATATTCTAGTGTCTCCTCACTTTTGAGCCCAAACTATCCAAACACTAGTGCTTCATGTGGATGTCTGTGTTATGCGCTAGTGTCAAGTATGGTAATTTCTTGTTTTAGGGTTGTTTCTTAGAATTTTTGCCACTTGTTACTTTCATTGGTCAGTTCTAACACCATGGGAATATTCCTGTAGTGCCCCTCCAGCTTCACCTTGGATGTGCAACTGGTCAGAGCAAGGAGCAAGAAAATGAATGGAAATACTCAGAACATTCAAGTATGTTAGATCTGTTGATATCAGAATTCAAATAAAATGATTATGGTCTTGTTTCAAGAGTAGAGATAGTGTAGTACTACTTGCTTCGAGTTGCCTACTACGTCGTAATTCTCTGACTCTCTGTGTGTAGACATATATGTAATTGATTATATACAACCAATTGTTCAGATGCAGGCTGTAGGTACCGAGCCTTGACTCCACCTAATATAGCAGGTTTGAGTGGGCTCTTGCACCAATGGGTATCAGTGATGGGAGATAATGTGAGGTCTATTCCACTAGGTCGGTCCTTGTCTTCTGTTGTGGTCTCGAGTCGTGTTGTGATGCTTGGTCCTTGCCTATTAGTTTGGGTAATCTTGTGTTGTGGTGTATAGTTGAGTTGTGTTAGTTATACTCATGTGTGGTTGGAAAATACTTTAATGATTTATTATTAACTAATAATGCTTCTTTTATGTTTATTGGATATTATTTGTTTTGGGCTTAGAACTTTGTATGACACCTTGGTTAAATTTTATAATAGTCTAGAATTAAATTATCTGCTATCCAAGAGTATTTATGTTATAAGTTGTAGCTATGGGTAGTTAATATTTTTTTGGGTTAAGAATAATTTCCGATAAGTGAAATTAATGCCTTGAGTTGTCAATTTTGAAATTGGAAGATTTGGGATCTCTTTTTATAGAAAATTTTTGAATTTCTCGGAGGAGTGGGTTGTTGGGTAATGGATGCATGTCTGCATTTATTTTATGAGCTGAACCATTTTTATATGGGAAAAATTTTATTCTAAGGGGAGTTGGAAAAGAAAATGGAGATATTGGGGAGAAGAATAGAGAATTTGGTTGCAGGAGTTGGAAAATTTTTGAGGTGGGACTGAATTTTGAGTATGTGATTTGTCTCTGTCTGTGAATTTACAATTGTTGTAGCTTGTAAGTTATATTTTCTTGCAACATGTTCTGTGTGTGAAACTAGCATGTCCTGTGTGTGAAACTTTCATGTTCTGTAATTTGGAATTTAAATATCTCTGTGGCTTGTATTGTCTTGTGCCTGTGTAGTCGAATGTTGCTCCAACCTCTATAGATTCCTTCAAAATGTATTCTTCTAGTTTACCCTTTGTCTTAATCCTTTTGAAATCATTAGCTCAGTAACCCTGCATTGTGATCTCAATCCTGTGAAATAGATGACTCAATTTTAAGATTTTATCAATCTCTTATCCCATTGCAATTTATCTCTGATAGAGGTGAAATGCCCAGTAAGAAGTGAATTGGCCTTTATATATATATATATATATATATACATATGTATATATTCCATGGCAACCTGTTAGTGCTTGCAACCACTTATTTGGTTCTCATATTATTCATATTTCCTTTTTACCTTGGACGCCTTGCTTTTATCTGTGTAACCCTGATGAAGATCTTGTGCCTCCAACACTACTTCCTCTAGAAAGTTACCCTGCAAGCATGTCTAGGAATTTGACCAAATCTTGTGAAGTTTTCTTCACAATTTCCTTCAAATCTGTTTTTTTAAAAAAAAAATTCTAGAGAGTTAGACTAAAAAGAGAAAAAATTCTAGAAATTTTTTTTTTTAAAAGCAGATTTGAAGGAAATTGTGAAGAAAACTTCATAAGATTTGGTCAAATTCCTAGACATGCTTGCAGGGTAATTTTCTAGAGGAAGTAGCGTTGGAGGGACAAGATCTTCATCAAGGTTACACAGATAAAAGCAAGGCATCCAAGGTAAAAAGAAAATATGAATAATATGAGAACCAAATAAGTGGTTGCAAGCACTAACAGGTTGCCATGGAAAATATATATATATATATATATATATATATATATATATATATATATATATATATATATATATATATATATATATATATATATATAGAGAGAGAGAGAGAGAGAGGCCAATTCATTTCTTACTGGGCATTTCACCTCTATCAGAGATAAATTACAATGGGATAAGAGATTGATAAAAGCTTAAAATTGAGTCATCTATTTCACAAGATTGAGATCACAATGCAGGGTTACTGAACTAATGATTTCAAAAGGATTAAGATAAAGGCTAAACCAGAAAAATACATTTTGAAGGAATCTACAGAGGTTGGAGCAATATTTGACTACATAGGCACAAGACAATACAAGCCACAGAGATATTTAAATTCCAAATTACAGAACATGCATGTTTCACACACAGGACATGCTAGTTTCACACACAAAACATGCTGCAAGAAAATATAACTTACAAGCTACAATAATTGTAAATTCATAGACAGCGACAAATCACATACCTGAAATTCAGTCCCACCTCAAAATTTCTCCAACTCCTGCAACCAAATTCTCTATTCTTCTCCCCAATATCTCCATTTTCTTTTCCAACTCCCCTCAGAATAAAATTTTTCCCATATAAAATGGTTCAGCTCATAAAATAAATGTAGACATGCATCCATTACCCAACAACCCACTCCTCCAAGAAATTCAAAAATTTGCTATAAAAAGAGATCCCAAATCTTCCAATTTCAAAATTGACAACTCAAGGCATTAATTTCACTTACAAGAAATTATTCTTAACCTAAAAATATATTAACTACCTATAGCTACAACTTATAACATAAATACTCTTGGATAGCAGATAATTTAACTCTAGACTATTATAAAATTTAACCAAGGTGTCATACAAAGTTCTAAGCCCAAAACAAATAATATCCAATAAACATAAAAGAAGCATTATTAGTTAATAATAAATCATTAAAGTATTTTCCAACCACACATGAGCATAACTAACACAACTCAACTATACACCACAACACAAGATTACCCAACCTAATAAGCATGGAACCAAGCATCACAACATGACTCAAGACCACAACAGAAGACAAGGACCGACCTAGTGGAATAGACCTCACGTTATCTCCCATCACTGATACCCATTGATGCAAGAGCCTGCTCAAACCTACTATATCAGGAGGAGTCAAGGCTCGGTACCTACAGCTTACATCCAAACAATTGGTTGTATATAATCAATTACATATATGTCTACACATAGAGAGTCAGAGAATCGCGGCGTAGTAGGGTACTCGAAGCAAGTAGTACTACACCATCTCTAGTCTTGAAACAAGACCATAATCATTTTATTTGAATTCTAATATTAATAGATCTAATATACTTGAATGTTCTGAGTATTTCCATTCATTCTCCTTCTCCTTACTCCAACCACCTACACATCCAAGGTGAAGCTGGAGGGGAACTACATCCTCCCCCACTAAAACTTGACTTACTCCTCGAAGTCACAGACTTTGGTAGAAACATAATATATTAATATTGCTATATTCCATTGCCAACATACTCTTCCATATTAAACAATTATTCATAAAGCAAGCACAAATGTTCAATAAAAGACAAGAAGAACATCAATTCTTTACCTTTATGGCGTATCATGTGATCTACTTATATCTAATTACACTTTTTCGGCAATCTCATACAATCCAGAGAATTACAATCACATATAAGTAAGGAAAAATACATCTCATATCTTATTTCCACTAATTACCAACCATGCAAAGTGCAATTCTTCGAGGAGTCCTCCCTTGAACATACTATCAGATGTTCAAAATGAACATGATAGAAACAACACTTACCACAACTGGGGCCAACAGAATCATACATTTGGAATATCCAGCATACAAAATTTAAAAATAGATACAAATCCACATGGAAAAATAATCAAATCCAACTTTAAGTCACAAAGTGCCAGAAAATTTCAATAAATCAAGAATAAAGGAAAGAGTCTTGGTGACCATTCTTGACATAAGAAGGTTCAAAGAAAGAAAACTCACTGTTAACCCCCTATACTACACATGAAGCAACTATCAAAATTTCCAAAACAACCAAATTATAACAAATTTACATCACAATGTGACTAATTTTAGCCACAAAAGGGAGTATCTGCTACACAACACTCAAGGACACAAGCTCTAGAATGTATTAGAGAATGCATACCAACACTCAAACAATGATGTTAACTACATCCTCTTATCTAAACAACTTCCATCTTTATTACAATACAATTTCTTTCCACTAAACTATGGAAATATGCAATTGCTTCCTTATGCACGAAGATATAAAAGGAATATATGATATCACATACGGGAATAATTCAAACTTACATTATCACGTTCCTGATCTCATGGGCCCAATACAAGCTCTCATTTGATCTCCTGCATACGGTTCTTACACGGGTATATACGATGATAGATTCCATAAATTACAACAATTCTTCCATAAGAGGTCATGACCATCTAGGGGTTACATATAGATTTTCAAGCAACCATGTAAAGATGCCAACATCACATAACCACATAACTCATGATGCATGATGCCACCAGATGATTAGATGCATTAACATGCAGGGAGAACATATTGTTAGATGTAACATCACATTTCCATAGAAGGAAAACAAACATAGCAGACACATAAGTAGCATAAAGCATTTATTTCTTAAAGAGCAAGTCTATAAACTTATCAACCTTCATACTAATGCATACAAGTGGGAGATACTATTACCAACTCACCACAACATGAAAATCATTTAACCGAGGGAAACAACAACAATCCAGAGGTCTCAGCATTGCAACCTAGGCTCTGATACCAAGTACAATGCCCCGTCATGCAACCCTAGAGAGTTAGACTAACAAGAGAAAAAAATCTAGAAATAATTATTTTTAGAATTTTTGCATTTGCTAGTCTAACTCTCTAGGGTTACATGATGGGGCACTACAATTCCATATAACTTTTCATCCCCTTCCTCTTCCCTCCTTTCTTTTTGAATCTATCTTTTCACTTGGCACCTCTCTTGGCTCTCTCTTGCAACTTCTTCATTCTATAGATCTCTCCAGCTCTCTACAACTCTCTATAGCACCCTACAACACTCTTTAGCTTTTTCCTTCATCTTTCTTATCCTCTTGGATTTTTCAAGCCTCTTCAGATGACATTGTTCTTTTTCTTTTCTATTGCAAGCATTCATTTTGTTGTGCCCCTAAGTACCTTGGGATTTTCATATGATATAAATCTTTCATTTTAGTTATTGTTCTTATTTCTAGACACTTATATTAAAGACATATTCTTTTCTATCTATTTATCGTGGTTGTTGTGGAGGTAGAAATACCAAAATAGGGGTTTGACCTAAAGGAAAACCTCAAAACAACACCAATAATTTCTCTTGTTTTAGCTACAAGTATTTGGGAAGCATTCAACTACATGGAGATTTGTTGGTTTCTTCCTTCCTATTATTATTTCAATATTTCATTTGGTTTAGCTAGTTTATCTTTTATGTTTCCTTTATGTTGTTATTTGGTACCTTGTTGTTGCGTTCTCTTATTTTAGTTTTATACAATGGGTGGACTGCTAATTGGAATTTCACATTTTCTAGAAACTGTTATATTTTCTGGGTCATATGGATGACAATGCTTAGTGCAAACATCTGTGCGATGCGTAGTGTCCTCGATAGTGGCTCCATCCTTCTGGCTCTAGGTTCCTCTTTTTTTTTTCTCTTTTCATCTCTGTAACTTATTTCTAAAAATTATTTTACAGTTTCCCATAAGTTAGCATTTTCCATTCTAGCACATATTTAATGTAATTTATAGAATTTAGTAGCAACTTAATTTTTATATCACAGACATATAATGAGGCATTGGTAGATCCCTCATAATCATCATTCAATTCTCCTTTACAAAGATATATGCTTATGTAGGCTTAATGTATAATATTTTAAAGAAATTAGAAATGATAAAAGTGTGATATGTTGATGTAGGCTTATTTTTATTTGATAAATGACTCATATACAATTAGGATTATCTACTTACCATGACATACATTTTTGGACTACATGTGATCTAATTTTCACCAATCCTAAATCATTTGTGACATGTTCCTTACACATTTCTTGTTTTATCATTTCACGATCCTACACTACCATACTTTGCTTTTAAATCTTACACATTAAGCCTACATCAGCATATCACACTATTATCATTTCTATATTAGATATTCTAGGGTTTGAAATTTACAACTTAGGTTTGACATCCACATTTTAGGGCTTCAAAATAGATGTTTATGGTTTAAAATTAGATGTTTTAGGGTTTCAAAATTCACTTATTAGGGTTTCAAATTAATGTTTTAGGTTTTCAATTTAACATTTTAGGGTTTTAGTCTTGGTGTTTTACGGTTTTGATTTGACATTTTGCAGTTTTTAGGGTTTCAATTTGATGTCTTATGGTTTCAAATTAATGTTTTAGGCTTTAATTAATCCAAATTTTGGTTATAAAACATTAAAAATATAGTGCATTTACCATATTATAGTTTTTTCTACAATTCTAAATGAAGTCAAAAAATAAAAATTTCACAACTAGTAGAATTGAAATACCTAGTAAAAAATGGAAAAATGATGATGGATGCTTCACCTGTTGATGTTGACAGTACCCTAAACACCTTTGTGTGAAGCCATGTGGCAATTTGGTGGAGTTTCCCTGTGTAGAGCCATCCTCAATATCGTTTGGGTTAAAATGGAAAATTAGGTTCATTTCACTATTGCTTTGTGGCCTGTCAAGAGAGAAATGACATGTGAAAATGAATTTTTTGTCTCATATTTTTTTGAAAAAATAATAAAATATTATCATTGTTCAAAGATAATCTTTGTTCAAATGTATTAATTTATTGATTCACAATCAATAAAATAATACCTTTGGACAAATATTGTCTTTGAATGAAGGAAAACCTTTGTTCAAAGGTGATTTCTGTGAAATCTTTGAACAAAGATTCTTTCATTTGAAGACATCTTGTAATTTTTTTCCTCATTCAAGTTTAAAATTCTAATGTCCCGAGTTTGGGATTCACTATTGTGGGTTTACCCACAACTAATTATTTTGTTACCAAGGTTGACCTTGGCCCTTCGACCCATGAAGGAGATATCCATAACTTCCAAATATTAGCTGCAAGGTTAGTTCAAAGGACATACGATGAAAAATAGACCAAGGAGCAAATTCAAGTTTTGACCGTGTATATAAAATCAATAGAAAAAGAGTAACTTATGTCAGTCACTCCTATCACATCCATTCATGCAATTACCCCTAGTAGTGAAATTAATAAGGATGCTATTGTTAAAATTAGCCAATTTCAAACTATTGGGAAGGTTACAAAGGCATGGGTTGAAAGAATTATCTTTGATGGGATAAAGTTTATAGAAGAGGCATCTAAAATGTATTCAATGATTGACGCTAACAAAAAAGGTTGAAGAGGAGATGCAAGCTATTAGAATGCAAGAGTCACTATGGATTTTAGTAATAAAGGACCTCTAGGAAATACCAACGTTGGATGTAAAGCTTCTTCTTGTTGAGAAACTATTTTAAAAATTGAAAGAAAATCTTTCTCAACTATGCTTCAAAAGTGTGGATATGAAGAACATCGCAAGGTAAGTAAATTATTGGATGAAGCAAAGCTCAAAATTTAGGTTTATTTCACTTCAATCAACATTGAATTTTTAAAGGAAGGTGAAGACATGCCCTTGAACATAGAAGACATTAAGAGCCCGACATCCATAAAATGATCACAAAATATCTAATTGCTAAAGAAAACTTTGACCTAATGGGTATGGAAAAGATGATTTTTTTTTTCTTTTGTACTCCCTGTATGTAATAGAGATCTCATTAAGTTTCTCAAGATGGGAATAGATGCATAAGAGTTGGCAAACACTCGGAAGATTCAATTGCGAAATGTGGTGGTTTCCAACACTAAAATTATGGCCCAATCAATGTGACAATTTAGAGTATACATATTAAAATAGCAACAAGAAGGCTGAGGGGATATTCCTATTAATCAAAGCCTCGATGGTATTTCTTCGCTTTAATTTCCACGATGACACTTTATTTTAATTATCAAAACATTTTATTATATTTTTAGCCAAATGCTACATCTAAAAAGTAAGCTTTATTTTAAAAACATTGTTATTCAAGATCTATTATAAGCGATTACAAAGTTGGTTTTGCGAAGAAAGTATTATAAATATTCCAGTTGCTTTCAAGTAGATATGACTTTTTTTGGTGGGGGGGGGGAGGGGGGCTTCTGATAGAAGGAATTGTGTAGGTAAATAATTTTGAGATCAAGAGTTTAGAGAAATAAAGAAGGGCAATGAACTTTGTTTTAGTGTAATTATTTGCTCTTGCATATTTGTTTGTATGTCCAAATCTGTACTTTTTCTTTGAATTCATGTGCTATAATTTAGAATGCAGATTGGGCAGTTAGTGAGGTGATTTCTATTTGTATCTTAATGGTTACCTATTGTGTCTTGTTCCAATGATTCATAAATTGTTCAATGTCCAATATACAATGGTTATATTGGAAAAACTTTGTGTCCTCCTAACTACTGTATTTTATTTCTTCTCTTTAATCTTATTTTTGAGGAAAGCTGACAATAATGTCTTGTATAAGTCTATTCAATTTTTTTTTCCTTTAGCATTCTTATTTTCTATTTTCTATCCTCTATGTTTTTTGGTTAAAAGTACACAAAATCCCCCAAACCCCCGATCATAAGAGGGAGCTACCCCTCACAAATGCAAAGGAGAATAATTAAATTGATAAAAAATTGTCCAACTTTTGTGAACATTTGTTGTTTCTAATTGGGTGAGTCGGGCTATTTTTGAAAAAAATGTTATAGTGATAAATGTGTTCACCAATAGGACCAGAGTGTAAAAAATGGAAAATATATACAATTTATGGGGAAGCAGAATAATAGTATTTACAAAACTAACATATATACAAGGTGGTGAGAGGAAACCTTATATGTGTGTTTTTAGGTGGATATCATTTATTGGAAATGGTAGTGTAACTCCCAAATGAATTAGCCTAGTTTCATGCTATAATAACATTAATGGATCAAACTTACTATGCCAACCTAGTTTAGCTCTATCCTTAACCCATTTTAGTACATAGTTTTCAACTTCAAATGTTGTATCATTGTTCTATTATGAACCATCTTTTTAATATCTCCTGGTGTCTACCCATTTGGTCATAGATGATCCTTCTTTGTCCCTCAAACTATAATAGTTCAACCAATCTAGTTGACATTGACCCATTTTGTGCATTTCCATATGTCAAATAATTTCAAGAGCCTATAATCCAATAACATTGGGCATTCTTGCTTCCTTTCCATACACAAGGACAAATGGAGAAACTCATGTAGCTTGTTTACGTATGATTCTATATGCACACAGGGCTCTCTTTAGGAGTAAATGACACTACATTTTTCTATTCTAAACTAATCCTTTTGATGATTCTTAATATGTTTTTTGTTGATTGATTAAGCCAATCTATTCCCTAGTGGATAGTAGTTTGATGAATCCTTCATGTAGATAATATATGTTGAAGAAAATTTAGTTACACCTATAATCTATAATTGTAATCTCTATTTTTTTTTTAATATGGTTATTAGTCCTTATAGGAAACTAATAGTAGTTGTTTCCATAGCCTCCTTTACTAGAATAGCCTTTACAAACTTTGTCAAATAATCAATAGATATTAATATAAAATTAAGTCCTTCACTTGATAATGGATTAATTAGGGGCATGGACTCTCTTCTCTTTCTACCAATATAGTACTGACAATTCTAGTAATTTCGTGACCATTTGTGTCTATCAAAAGATAGTTGGGGCCAAAAATATCTTACTCTTATTATCTTTATATTGTTGTTTTATTCAAATAATGTCCACTTGATAGACCTTCATGAAACTCTTTCAAGAGCGTAGGGATTCTTTCTTTATACACACACACCTTAAAATATTCCATCAAAAGTTTTCCTAAAAAGGATGCCTTCAATTAGTCTATTTGATGTTGTTTGTAGTCTATATGATCTCCTTTTTGCTGGGTTAAGATTAGTTGGAAACTATCCTATTTGTTAAAATCTAATTTTATCTTGTAGTCATCTTGGTTCTTGTTGTTTGTCAATATTCAAGCAAGCTTCCATTTCCTAATCTTGTATTAACTCTATTTTTTTCTAGATAAGCACATCTTCTATGAGATGTTGACAAGATCTTCCTTTTATTATCTTTGTTTTCTTTATCTCAACATCATATTTGAGGACTTTTGTTATCCATCCAACTATTTTTCATTGATTTCTCCATTGAAGATAAATTCTCTTATGCTAGGGTGTACTATTCCATGGCAATAACTTTATTACAAGAGATCAAGGACTTTAATATTTTTAGCCATTTAAGTAGGGTATATATTTTCTCTTCTATGAAAGTGTACCTTATCTCTATATATTTTAGTGTTTGGATGAAGAATACAATGGGGTGTTCATCCCTTCCATTTCTTCTTTATGAGTCAAAACAACAACAATGCTTGCATGGCCACTGTGTACAAATATAAAATAATTTGTAGCAAAGTTAGGATTGACTAGTACTAGGGTATCAAAGATTTCTATCTTAATTTGTTTGAATGCCTTTTTTCCATCTTCTATCCATTTGAATTGTTGATCCTTCTTAACAAGGATGCACTATTCCTACAAATTTTGATATGAAATTTCTTAGGAAATTTATGTTTCCCAAGAAATATTACAAGTCTTTTTCTGTGTTGAGGTAGTAACAATTCCATAATAGCCTAGATTCTATTAGGATCAATGTCTATAATTTGCATAGATATATCATGCCCCATGAGTTTGCCCTGTGGAACACCAAATATACCTTTTCTAAGATTCTGGGATATTCCAAATTATAGGCATCTTTGAAATATTTTGTCTAGGTGATCAAAATGATCCTCTCTATCTTTGGAGAACATTGTTAGGTCATCAAGGTAGACCATAATAATTTCTTTGATAAGATATTTGAAGGAAATATCCATTTCTCTTTATAAGGTGGCTTCTTCATGTGATGATCCAAATGACATTTAAATTTGACAAGCAAAAGTGCCCCATTTTGTGCTAAATGCTATTTTATGTCAATCTTCCTCTTTGACCAGTATTTGGTTGAACTCTGAGAAACCATCTAACATTGAAAACCTATCAAATCCTAATATAGTGTTCAATATTTGATCCATTCAAGGTAAATGATAATGTTCTTTGAGTGACATTTTGTTGAGGTCCCTAAAATCCACATAGACACAAATTTCTCCATTCTTCTTTCTAATAGGAACTAGGTTAGAAGCCCATGTTGAGTGCTTAATTAGATATATTAATTTTGAAATTACCATCTTATAAAGGTCATGTATCATGATAGGCTCTATACTAGCTTAATTTTAGGTTAGATTTCAATAGTCTCTTGCATTATGTTTTTATCATATCCTTTGAGCCCTTTATAATACTAGTCCATGACATGATCATGTTTTGTTCAAAGTTGGATAAAGTATTCTCTTTCCTTTGTCATAGATATGGTTGTGAGATTCAATTTACTTCATGGGGCTATTTCAATTTCCTTGTAGTCTTTCTTATTAGCTTCAATCCCTCTCTTATCTCTACAAACATCATCTGGTTTGAATATACCTTTGAGTGTGATAATTCATCTTGGTAGTTTATTTTCCTTTAATTATAATATTTGATCTTTATAAGCTTCTTCAATCTTTACGAATAGCTCATTAGAAAATTAATCATCTTGTTGAATGAATGGATGATATGTCCATCACACTCAAATACCATCTAAGGCTCTTATTATTAGGTATGGAAGGCCTTATCATAAGCTTAACTTTATCCTTATTCCTTAGCATGTCTATCATTGGGTCAAACTGAGAGCCTATTAAAGCCATTATGTCAACCTCTACATTTTCTTTCCTATGGATTACCTATAAATTTATTGTGTCAAAGGATTCCTCTGAGCCTATTAAATCCATTATATCGACCTCTACATTTTATTTCCTATGGATTACTTGTAAATTTATTACGTCAAAGGATTCCTATAGAGGACTGGACACAATGTTTGTAGGCTTTCATCAAGGAACTCTTTTCCATGCATATAGATCTTACCTATTTAATGATCAACTCTAAATCTCCAAAAATTTGTGACTGTTTTATACCTCTTTTTTGACATATAGTAAACCATGGATAAAGGCATCATACCTTGTAATGTTACTAGCATAGTTGAATTAAAATGGATAAGCATGTTGATATTTATCTTCCTGTGGTGAAATCAAACAAATGCCAACACTAGCCCTAATTTCTTTTACAATGGGCACTGTTAAATAATAGCTTTCAAATCCCAATGGTGTTATCCTTTGCCTTTCTTATATATGTGGGATAAGAGAAGCTGCAGCTTGGTGTTATCCATCCATAAAATTGTGGTTTTCATCTGAAATTATTTTAACAAAGTGAATTTCCTCTTATATCTCTAGAGAAAAGGGCTTATTTTCAACCACATAATATTGGTTTGAATGAATACGAATCAAGGGATTGATTTCTATATGATGCATAAAAATTTGCTAGTGAATGAGTTGGACCAATGGTGAGGGCAAAATATATTGTCTCATCTCCTTTTGTTGAGAGGTTTGTGAAATATTGGATGAGATTT
This sequence comes from Cunninghamia lanceolata, assembly GCA_027924645.1. Classification (NCBI taxonomy): domain Eukaryota; kingdom Viridiplantae; phylum Streptophyta; class Pinopsida; order Cupressales; family Cupressaceae; genus Cunninghamia; species Cunninghamia lanceolata. The sequence goes on along the minus strand of BSBN01000068.1, from coordinate 12,662,216 downwards.
CAATCTAGTTGATCGGATGGCTCACATTGTAGACAACCCTTTAGCCAGTACAGATTGACAATAGTTCCATAGCGAGGCCTTGACATTCCACTATAAGGAAACAACTAAAAAATAGAACAATATGTGGCAATATAAAACATAAGGTTGCATAGAATATCAGCCACCTATAGTGGAAAATCCACTACAACTTCATTTATCTGTTTATGATATATGTCTAGTTTATAGAGACTTAGTACAAAAGAAAGCATAAATACTATGTTTTAAAGGTTTTAACCTTCTATAGAGACTTAGTACAAAATAAAGCATAAATACTATTTTTTAAAGGTTTTGTTCATATGGTATGATGCATCAAGTGGGGCCTCGTAATTCTTGTTGTCCTCAGTTGTTGTCCTTAATGTCAAAGACACAGTCCCTCTTGTTTGGATATGGTGATTGGATATGGTTGGCCATGGTACCTTGACAATGTGGCATTATATTTGTTGATATGCTTCATGTGGCATTTAACAGTGACTTGACATTTGATAGTGACTTGGAATTTGACGGTGACTTTGATTTTGAAATACATGAGCATATAGTTGCCATCTTGTTTCAGTTCTATGACATTCCCAGTTGGCATCTTGTTTTAGTTTGATGGTATTACCTTGTTTCCTTTTGGATGACACATGATTTGTTGGCTCAGTTGGTATTCATAGTGGTTGGCATTATATTTGTTGATATGCTTCATGTTTTGGTCATCATGCTTTGCTCAGTTGATATCATTGGTACTATACTCATGGTGGTCTAGCATTTATTTTATACTGAGTTTGGTACATGGTGATATAATACTTCTTGGTGATGATGAGCTTGTATAATAATATGTTATAATCTTTCTCTTGGCACAAATGCTTGATGTCATAAGATTTGAGATAAAAGGCATTTCAATGTCCTATGAGAACTAAGGCATGTTATGTTAAAGTGTTGACCATGATATATTATCTCCTAGCGAGTATTTCAAATGTTGTAAATATCACAAACTTGCTTCTCATTGGCATACTTTAGTGGTTCACCTCCTGAATAGGTTAGTGCAAATTGAATAAGGATAAATGAATGAGTTTTTCATCGGATCTTTGAGACTTACTGAGGGCACCGGTCACTCAGACATTTTCTGGCAAAAGTTAGGGTTAAACACTCATTTTGCATATTCTTGTTTGGTCTTTGGTGGCAGAAAGTAGGGTTTCACATGGTGAAAACATCATGAGGTTTCATGGAACTCCAATTGGAATCCTATTGATTCAATGCTAGTAATCATGGAGGTTAGATTGAGAATCTTCAAAAGTCGTATTGTTAATGTGACAAAGCTCAGCTACTGATGTAGCCAACAACATACACTTAATAAAATTGTGCCATTAATCATGTGTGAGAGCCAAAGATTTCAAAAACTAGAAATAAAAACTTCTATTCACCAACTCTCCTTCTACAATGAGAGAAAACTCTCTTATATCCAAGAAAACAAAAAAATAAAAAAAATACCTTTTTGGCAGATTTTGACAATTGTCAGATTTTGCCATTTTAGGTAATTTTTCATTCATATCTTGAGAATCCATTTTTTTTCCCAAAAACCTCCTAAAACTAAGGTAGGATGAAAAGAAAACTAATATCCTAAATTTGAAACATGAGTTTCGAGTTATTAAAAAAAGTAACTTTTAAAAAACTAGGAAAAAACAATAAATTGCCATTTTAAGGGCCAAGATGAAAGTTTCAAGCCCTGAAAAAGTGCCAAGACGAGGTCCAACGAACTAGGGTGGGTTGGGAAACCACATGCCACCTCATAATGGAACCAGCTATAAAATTTCATAGAAAACCCACATCCAAGTCAAAAGTTATGACCTCCGGAAGTCCCTGCATCATTCTCCTCTAGTTGAAAAGAACGCAGCTCCTACAAGTCAGTGCCTTTGAACTACTTCCATTTGACTAGATTTGACCTTTGAACTTCCCACTCTGTAATCCACATTCTATCTGTTGGTGGCAATCCTTCCCACTATACTAACTACTTGTTGTAATGCCCTTGCTGAGTGTAGATAGTTTTCTTATCAAGAACATGTGCAATCTTTTCCTTCTTATGGGGAATGTGGTGGTGCCATGCCACTTCTAGTTAACTATCTTCAGCATCATCCTCACCATGGAATGCATGTAAATCAAAAATATTAAACACAGGAGAAATATCGAGATCATTTGGTAAACTGACCTCATATGCATTATCATTGATCTTCTTTGTAATTTTGCAAGGACCAATTTTCCTATACTTCAACTTGTGGTATGTTCCAGTAGGAAACCACTCTTTTCTCAAAAATATGATCACTAAGTCACCTTCATTGAATGTCTAATGTCACCTACTAGTATCCATTGTATTCTTGTACCTCTCATTACTGTCCTACAACTTCTGTCTCACATCTTTCCGCAATAGTTGAAGGTGTTCTGCAAATGCTTCCCCATCATCACTGACCCTATCTTTCATTGGTAGATGTACCAAATCTAGAACACCCTAAGGATTCCTGCCATACATAATCTGGAAAGGGGACTTTCCCATTGATCTATTAACAAAACTATTATAGGCAAATTTGGCCTCGGGTAATGCCACGTCCCATTGTTTTGGTTTTTCTCCAACAATATGCCTCAACAAATTTCCCAGACTCTGATTGACTACCTCTGTTTACCCATCCATTTGAGGATGATAAGCACTACTAAACTGTAACTTAGTCCCCATCTTCTTCCATAAAGTCCTCCAGAAATGATTGAGGAATTTGGTATCCCTATCAGAGGTACTAGTCTTTGGAACACAATGTAGTCAAACAACTTCTAAAACAAATAACTCTACTACCCTCGTTGCATCATTAGTTTTATTATAGGCAATAAAATGAACCATCTTGGAGAACCTATCAACAACTACAAAAATGGAGTCATTACCTTGTTGAGTATGTGGAAGTCCCAACACAAAGTCCATGATCAAATCTATCCATGGTGCAGTTGGTACTGGTTGTTGTTCTCCTACAATGCTTTAACAACTAAGCTCATAAAGCTATAACTTAGAGTTTGGACATCTAATCTGAATAACTGTCTTAATCACTATGGAGATGCATTTCATTTGTCAACCCAGGGACATGAACTTGAAATGGGTCAGCACGGTATGTGCACTAAGAACTTCCAAAGTAGCCACATTCATTCTATAGCTAAGAAAGACATAATGTTGAAGATAAACTGCTGGGAAAGAAATAACATGAATGTTGAACATCAACCAACAACTATTCTAAGCTCTAGTACATAACAGGAAATAAAAGTCTAGGCAAACAAATAGGAAACTACTCTATATGCTTTGGTTTAATACCAGATCCAACTAGCTGCTTAACAGAAAATATAACTAAACTAGAGGATGGAATGCTCACCAAGTGGGCCCCCTTGGATAAGTATTCCCTAAGACAAATGTAAACTCAGAAATGCGAACTTATAACTTCATTTTATTTATTCAAAAACATGAGTACAAATGAACATCATAACTGTATTATTGAAAACTAGATAATGCAAATACAATCTCCAATTAATCAACCCCTCAGAAGGAGCATTAGAGTCTTATTTATCGAAGGAAAACTACAAAACTAACTACCTAGCAAGGTGGTCAACTCCAACAGAATAGGAGGATGCCACTTTAGGGAAAGCATAGAAAGTGGAAAGGAGGTTATGCATGCATGGAATTTGGTCAAGCAAGTTGCTTCAATACAAATCTAGCACAACAATAACTCCTAAAATTGCTCAACAAGTAATTAAGACTAGTTACAAGGAGGTTATCTTCCCTCCATTTGACATTTGAATGATCACCATGTTTGACTTTTTATGGCAAGTAACCAACCAGCAGAGTCTTCCTCAACTTTATGGTTGCTGATTATATCTGCATAACAATATTAGTACACACAATAAATGCACATCTATAACTACCTTAGAGTAACATTCATTAACCATATGTAAAATTAACATAGATAGTTCATATAGTATGTCTTTGTCATAAAAAATTATAATAAATAACCTATTCCCAACATCTTCTAGTTTTAAGGAAATGACATAAAAAGATCAGGATGAAAGTACCAAAGTCCAAGATAACTATAGCAAGTGGATAATAAAGTTTAACAAAATTGAGTCATAAACTAGACTCATCACTCTCCCCAATCTAAGACTTTCTTGGTCCTCCAGTAGAGGAAGGGTTGTTCTTTTGTTTGGTTAATGCCCTGAAATCAACAATTTCCAGTTGTCCTATATCAGTTTCCCTAGTGCGTGAGTTAGGATCCCAATAGAACCCTTGCTACATATCCAATCTATTCCATCTCTGCCTCTCTTCAACAATATCATACTGGTAAAATCTGTAATTTGGCATAGGCCACAACAAGATAGGTGGTTGAAAAATTAAGGGAAGCTAGAATTACCCCTTTGTCCTCCCAATCTGTATATATCTATCCACTCTTTTACATGCTACAATATAATTCTGTAGAGAGTGAGGCTCTACTTGTTTTAGCTTATCAGATAAACTATTCCACCTTTGTGTCAAATGTCCCTTCATAGATTCTCCAATAGTGTTTGCAATCTTCTCATATTCTCTGTAAGCTACTTCTCTCTCAGGTAGGATTATGTTACCATAGCTTGGCCTACAAAGCATTCTATGCCAATCATTGAAAATGCTTCTTGGATTTCTAGATTAATCTCTAATGGGCAATGGAGTGTTGAATTCTAATTGCTTATAAGCCCTGAACTGTTATCCCCAACTAATCTCATTTTCCATCTAGGGCATAAATTCCCTCAATTGAACATACCCAACATACGAAAAGGGATTCCACTCATGGTCTTGGGACATAGCATAATTATGTAGATAGAATTCACACAACAAATTTTTTATTTTAGGAGGAGCAATCCTATAAGAATTGAAAAAATTCAAGAGGATATTCAATGGAAGAGTTCAAACTAGAAACAATCCTTGCTAACTTAAAAGAGAGATACCTTTCCTTTAAGTGTGGAGCATAGACTCTTGGGGGAGTCATGCATTCTAATACTCAAGGCACTAAAGCTGCCATATTATCCACTCTCTCTTTTAAAGTCATAATTTCTACATTCCTGTCTTTAATCTCTTCATCCTTCTTTTGAATTTCATCCTTTAATATGTGTTTCTCCTTCTTCCATTCTTCTTCTCTCCTCTGCATATCATTCCACAAATTCATGGCTACCATATGCATTGAAAAATCAGGAGGTCTATGTATTCCTACCAAAGGCTTTCTTGGCACTAATGGTTGACCTTCATATAGCACAAGTTGCACGGTTTCTGATTGCTCAGCCAATTCTAGCTGTAGGGCGTCTTGCTATAGGAACTGCCATTTATATTCATGTTCCTATCTCTCAATATGTTCAGCAGTAGCAGCAAGGTCTATTAGAGTCACATTTTTTGCTTCCTCAATTATGTCTTTTTCTACAACATTCACATGCCCCATTAGGGCCTCTATATCCTTAGCTATCATTTCTTCAACCCTAGGGCTTGTCTATGGAGGCACACTAGAGGCTGGCTCAGCAAGTCTTGATTTACTAGAAGGACTCTCATGTTTCTCTTCGACTGCAAGAAGAACAGTTTCAACCTTCCATTGCCTAGAGCATGGCACCTTCCTTCCTACAGTTTGCTTTTTAGTTTTACCCTTCTTTATTTCTGCCCTTCTCTTTTGTGCCCTAGTTTGAATTAAATTGCTAAGAGGAACATCGTCATCATTAGGATCTGAAGAACTATTTGTTTGCATGCTCTGCTTTAGAAGAACTAATCTCAATAGCTTATTTTGTTGTAGGAGGGTTTGCATTGGAAGTTGAGGTTCCTAGAGTAGCTTCAACAGAACACACTCTTCTCCTAGTTCTATGAGGTTGTGGCACAACCATAGGTCATAGATGGCTTGGTCTTATTTGATCAATATTTTGAAATTCCTTGCAATTCATATTAGACACATCATGCAAAGACTTCTCAACTAGCAATTTGATCAAACAATGGTGAGAGACAGAATTAGCCCTACCTTTTTGGGTCTCGGTGCCCATGATTGAGAGAAGGTGGTATAGCACATTTGGCACATTCATTATTCTCCCATGCCTCATATGATTCAGCATTTTGAAATGCATAGAATGAAGATTCGACAAACAAACTTCACAAGTAATGTACTTCACCACATGAATAGCTACCTATTTCCATGGCTTAGGTAGAGAGGTTCTTTTGGTTCCCTACTTGTCTATAGTCAATGGAGGATCACCAGGTTCTGTAAATTCATCCCTAGCTGACTTGGCATCTCTGGCAATAGGGTAATTCTCACCATCTATAGGCAAACCTGTAACTTCTGCAATTCTTTCTTCAGTAGCCAACACCTCCAACCCTCTTACCATGGCTTTACCTTCAGACAATGTTTGGGCAAATTCTAATGCAACATTTTCATCAAAACCATTCAGCTTCAAGAAATAGTCTATCCACCCACAATTTCTAAACCTAGCCTAGCTGAGTGCATCCTACAATAATAAATCATGAACTATGGGCTCATTCTGAATTAATCCACCTCCCATTGACTTAGCTACCTGAAAATAATCACACTGCAAAGTTTTTTTGTTGTTTTTTATGCAAAAAGTTTGAAAACTAAATTCACCTTCCTACAACCCTATTAAATTTTCAATAACTCATGTCATCTATATTTCCATTTTTTGGAACACAAGATTAAGACCAGGGTAGTATAGGCAGTAATGAATAATCGATGAAGGCTATCATCTCACACTTACGAGCTATCACCTTACACAGAATTCAAATCATTTCAATTTTAAACTTTGCTGACATGCTGGCATAAAGCATATGGACTAACACATGGACATCATATTAACACTCCCTCCCCAACCTAAATTTGAGCATGTGTCCACACATGCAGAATGGTGATGCGTGACATGACAAGGAACGAAATAATGACATGCTATGGGAAATATCGATATTAATGTACAATAATTAAATGAATCTATTGAAAGATAATTAAGAGAGAATTATTAAAGTGTGCCTACCTTGATATGTGGAAGATCAGTTGCAAAAATTATGGAGAAAGTACCACTCAGTGTTTAAGAATTTATTCAGCAATGAATGAAAGTGGAGTGAAAGAAAGCGAGGTGGGATGAAGTGTAATCAATACACATGATGGAAGAGAGAATACTGGATATGGATGGGTGGATGGGCGAATGGGTGAAGAAGTGGACTCCCACAAATGTGGAAGTATTTATTATGACAATTGTCATACCTTGGTTAGCAAGAAGGAGGGACACTAGGTCCACTACCTTTGCTTGTAGGAAGTTTAGGAATTGCATGCTAAGTGAAATGTTGCAGGAATTCTTCTTTTGAGGTTGGCTTGTGATATAACCTGAGGTGATGACCATTGACTAACAACTTAAATCTGACAGGGTCAATGGTGGTAAGTTGAACAGAACCATTGGAAAAAACTTCAGCAACTTCATATGGTCCTAGCCACCTTGTCTGCAATTTCCCTACATTATCCTGATACCTTGAGTCATAAAGCAAACCCTAGTCACCAGGCTAGAATTTCTTATCTTCGATGTATTTATCATGCCACTTTATTCTTTGATTTTGCACCAATTCTATGTGATGTAAGGCATCTTTCCTCATCTCATCCAAAGCATTGAGTGACATGATTCTTTCTTTTTGTGCCTTAGAGAGATCCATCCCCGATTCAAGTGTAGTTTGAAGAGTCTTATGTTCAAATTCAATAGGCATCATGGTTTTTTTTCCATATAGTAACTCAAAAGGGGTGAAGCCAGTAGTTGTTTTCCAGGTTTTCCTATAGGACCAAACAGCTTCTAGCAGCCGATTTACCCAATCCTTCCTATGGACAGCCACAATTTTGGTCAAAATGGCTTCAATTTATCTATTAGTCACCTCAACTTGGCCATTAGCCTGAGGGTGATAAGGAGTAGATTTCTTGTGCCTTATGTTGTACTCTTGTACTAGTGTTGCAACTAGGGTTGAGGTGAATTGAGCTCCTTGATCAGTCACTAATTCTCTGGGAACTCCATATCATGTGAAAATTTACTCATAGAGAAATTCTACAACCTTACAGTCTCTTGCATGTTTCATGGCCTTAACTTCTACCCATTTAGTTACATAATCAGTACATACTAAGACATTGATCCTACAAAATCTAATCCCCACTTATCAAATGGAGTAGTCACAAGCTAAGGATAAAGGGGCATCTCATCAAACTTTGTTTGTTGTCCCATCCTCTGATAGCTATCACATTTCTTAGTGTATCTTGCTGCATCCTTGTAGAGTGTAGGCCAGTAATAACCTACATTCAAAATCTTCATTGCTGTCTGCTTTGCTGTAAAATGTCCTCCACATGGTTCATTGTGACATGCATGCAAAATGTCATATGTTTCATCTTCTCTCACACATCTCCTCATGACATTGTTTGGTCTAGTGTAGAACAAACATCCAACAATCCATGAAAAAGGAAAAGATTTTTCAATGAGTACCCTTCTCTCCTTTGGAGAGAAGTGAGGAGGTACTCTTCTTGTGACAAAATCATTGGTTGTGTCAGCATACCAGGGTGTTTGTACAGTGAGTGAGAACAAATGTTCATCAGGAAAATAGTCATCAATAACTTGGTTATCTTCTGATGTGGTCATTCTTGAAAGAAAGTTTGCAATCACATTGGCCTTCCCTAGCTTATCCACAATAGTGATATCAAATTTCTGAATTAAGAACACCCATCTTGCTAATCGACCTGATATTAGAGGTTTGTTCATGAGATACCTAATTGCTATATGATCTGTGTACACAAAGATTTGATAGCCTATTATGTAGTGCCTGAATTTGTTGAGTGCATAGATGACTGCTAGCATTTCCTTCTCTGTTACTGTATAGTTGAACTCAACACCCTATAAGTTTTTTCTAACAAAATAAATAGCATGCTCAATGACTCCTTCTTTCTGGCCTAAAACTGCTCCTATGGCATAATCTAATGCATTAGTATGAATGTGGAAAGGAAGTTCCCAATTGGGCCCTTTAAGTACAAGAGCATGGGTTAATGCTACCTTCAAATCAGAAAATGCTTTGTTATAGTCTTCATTCCACTAAAATTCAACATCCTTTGTGAGAAGAGTATACAATGGGGATGCTATTTTGCTGTAATCTTTGATGAAATGTCTATAATACCCTGCATGACCCAAGAAGCTTCTAACATCTTTTTGCTTTGCAGGAATGGGCAAATTGATGATGACTTCAATCTTTGTTGGGTCTACCTAGATTCCTTTTGGAGAAATATAGTGGCCAAGTACTACTCCTTCCTACATCATCATGAAGCACTGTTCAAAGATAGATTGTGGTCTTCACATCTTTCCATCACCTTCCCTAAACTTGGTAATGCCTCTTCAAAAGTAGCACCATAAGTATTGAAATCATCCATATAGATTTCCATACAATCATGTGAGATATCTGAAAATATGCTAATGACTACCCTTTGGAAAGTTATAGGTGCATTACATACGCCAAATGAGAGTACTAAGTAGGCATATGTCCCCCAAGGATAGGTAAATGTTGTTTTCTCTTGATCTTCAGGTGCAATCTAAATCTGATTGTAACTGCTGAACCCATCCAAAAAGGAAAGTACTGCTTTCCTACAAGTAAGTCCAATAGTTGGTCTATGAAAGGAAGAGGAAAATGATCCTTTTTGGTGGCAAAATTTAATTCTCTATCATCAATATAAACTCTCCATTTCCCTCCCTTTTTGGGCACAAGAACCAGAGGAGACACCCAGTGGCTATCTAAGATTAGGTAGATAAATCCTTTATCTAATAGCTTCTATAATTCCTCTTTGACAATTTCTCTTAGTGCAAGGTTGATTCTCCTTTGTGGAAGTCTTACTAGTGTACAATCTTCCTTTATGTAAATCCTATGGGTTCATAATGTAGGATCTAATCCTTTCATGTCATGATAATCCCATGCAAAGGCATTCTTATGTTTCTTAAACAAATTTGTCAAAGACAGCTATTGTGCTTGAGTCAAGTTACTGTTAATATTGAGATATCTTTCTTCTAAAATTTTAGCTTGAGTTGTTACGTCTACGATAGTTACTTCATTAATGCTTGGTACCTTAATTTCTTGTGGAAGTAATGTATGTAACATACCTAATGTTGCAGGAAAAATTGGAATAAGTTGTTGGATCTAGGGCATACAACTGAGAGGGGGGGGTGAATCAGTTGTATAAAACTTCTTCTTCTTTCAAACACTTGATTCTTTGTTGTTAGTTAGCAGCATATCAAATAATCATCCATGAAAGCATAATACATAAACACAAGAGCAGATAAGCATCAAAACATTGAACACCAAGATTTTGACGTGGAAAACCCGGTTAAGGGAAAAACCACGGGGTGATTAACCCAAGAATTATTCTCTGTTAGAAGAATAAAGAAAAATGAATGGCACATGCCAATAAGGGCTCACTACCCGAGCACACTGCTCACAAAGAGGCCTACTGCCTACAAGGAGACACACTGTCTACAAAGTGATAAAAATCACAGTCTTAAACTGGAGAATGACATCTCTACCATGTCCGGATCAGTTCCAATTAAGCCCAAAAATCTCTGCTCTGCCTTTCGCACGTTTCTTCGCTATGCTACACCCATCCGCACACCACACTTTGAAATGAACTCACAAACCGTTATTTATACAAGACATCGACTTAGGAACAAACATCTAAGTCGACAAATAACCATAAGAGTATCCGCAAGATGAATAACACATCCGGTCGGCCACCACAAGAATATTCGCAGGATGAACAACTCATCTGGTTGGCTAAACAGAGCAAGAACTTCATCCGGAAGAATAACTTCAATTCCGGGCTCTACCATCAATGCGGACCAACAACACAACCTAAACATGATCCAAGAACCTTCACAAGCCTGTCTGAATGACCGAATACATCCGCACTTCCTCTACTTACTGGAATCTCTTGTCTTCCTCATCCGGAACTTCAAGAACACAGTCTGTTGCCACTGTCATAATGCAAGAGGTACTTCTAGACCTCCAAATCATACACAAATCAGGATGACACATCACAAGGACATCCCAAACACTCCTTCCAATCCGTAGATTAGGATAATACAATTCCGGACCTCACCGGACCTTTTTGTGATCCTCTGTCACCTCTGGATACCTGCCGGAACCGGTTCTATACCGACAGCCACAACTCCTTCAGATCTTCATGCGGACCTCTGAAATCTTAACTGAAGCATCTCAAGACTCATATCTACTAACCCTTTAATCCGCATCCTCCGGTTCTCATCCTATACAGTACATTTGCCTTCTTCTCATCACTGTTCTTCACTGTTCCTGACTGAGGCTAATTTTCTCAATATCCTCAGCACACAGCTCATCAAATCCTTCTTGTCAATGCAATATGAGTATGTTGACATCAATGACAACACTGGCTCACCTCATACTTGCAACAATCTCCCCCTTTGTCATTGATGGCAACATATGATGTGAAAAACCATTAAGACAAGAACTTCAACTTTTCATATGTCTTCTCTTCCTTTACTGCTCCCCCTTTGATCATCAACCACTTGTTTTTCACATGTCTTCTCTCCCCCTTTGACATCAATGGCAAAGGGCTCATACTTGCAATTCTCATACATCAGAATCATACCAGCTGCTACCCCTTAGTTGCAGCTCCCCATCAGTCCGGATCACAAGATATGACTGTGATAGCCACCGGACTGATGCACGTCAGTGCATCTTAGTTCATCACCGGAGAGGCCATGACCCCTAACTTCTCCCGGAGATATTCAAAAGACTCTTTGGGAAGAGGTTTTGTAAAGATATCTGCAATCTGATCCTTGGAGGGAACATACTCCAATCTGACTTCTTCCTTGTTTACTTGTTCTCTCAAAAAGTGAAATTTGATAGATATGTGCTTAGTCTTAGAATGCAATACCGGATTCTTGGAAATATTAATTGCACTTGAATTATCACAGAAAATTGTGATAGGCTCCTCATATTCAACTTTGATGTCTCTTAGCATCTGCTTCATCCATAAGATTTGAGTGCAACTACCTGCTGCTGCAATGTATTCTGCTTCAGTTGTAGACAGAGATATTGCATCTTGTTTCTTGCTTAGCCAAGAAACCAATCTTTTCCCCAAAAAGAATGCTCCACCACTAGTGCTTTTCCAGTCATCCACATCTCCTGCCCAATCTGCATCTGTGTAAGCATGAAGAGAGAAATCCGGATCTCTAGGGTACCATAGACCATACTCAACTGTTCCTTTCAAGTACCTGAAAATTCTTTTGATTGCCATAACATGAGATTCTCTAGGATCAGCCTGGAATCTTGCCACAAGACCAACAGCCTGCATTATATCTGGTCTAGTTTGAGTGAGATACAACAATCCACCAATCATTGATCTATACTTTGTCTGATCTGCCTTTGGAGAATCATCATCTTTGCTTAACTTACATCCGGTTGCCATAGGAGTGTTCATAGGCTTTGAGTCTTCCATACCAAATTTCTTTCACAATTCTTTCACATATTTGGTCTGAGAAATGAAGATCCCTTCTTTTGTTTGAGTAATTTGCAGACCCAAGAAGAAATTCATTTCACCAAGCATAGACATTTCAAACTCACTTTTCATCTGATTTGCAAAAGTTTTGCACATACTATCTCTTCCTCCAAAAATGATATCATCCACAAACACTTCAACAATCAAAATGTTTTCATGATCAATTTTGAAATATAAGTTACTGTCAGCAGTACCTTTGTTGAATCCGATCTGCACAAGATGCTTATCCAACCTTTCATACCATGCTCTTGGGGCTTGCTTCAATCCATACAAAGCTTTCTTCAACTTGCAGACCATATCATCATTATCAGACAATTGAAATCCATCCGGTTGTTCAATGTAGACTTCTTCTTCCAGATCACCATTTAGGAAGGCAGACTTGACATCCATCTGATCTACCTTGAAGTCTTTGAAGGCAGCAAATGCAAGAAGTAATCTGACTGCTTCAATTCTTGCCACCGGAGCAAAAGTCTCTTCAAAGTCAATTCCTTCTATTTGAGAGTAGCCTTTGCAGACCAATCTAGCTTTGTTTCTGATTACTTCACCAGCTTCATTTAGTTTGTTCCGGAAGACCCACTTGGTTCCAATTACATTCCTGTCTCTAGGTCTGGGAACAAGATCCCAAGTATGATTTTTCTCAATTTGCATCAATTCATCTTCCATTGCTTTGGTCCAATTTTCATCATTGCAGGCTTCATTTATTGTTTTAGGTTCAATCTTTGAAATCAGACAGCATTCATCCTGATTCTGAGCAATATTCCTTCTAGTTTGTACACCTTTGCTTCTGTCACCTATGATCTAATCTTCAGAGTGGTTCAGTCTTACATACCTTGGAATTTTGGGAGTATCCAGCACTGCTGTTTCTTGATCAGGCTCATTCAAACCTATCTCTTCTTCCTGATTTACCGGATCAGGCTAACTCTGTCTCACCGGAGAGGATTGAGTTCCTTGAACATTGTCTTGGTCATCTTCATCAAGCTCATAAAATCTTGAAGGTTTCTCAATTCCTTCATCAACTTTCACATTGGTGCTTTCTATCATCTTCCTCAATCTCTTATTGTAACACCGGTATGCTTTGCTTTGAGTGGAGTAGCCCAAGAAAATTCCCTCATCACTTCTAGCATCAAACTTTCCTAGATCTTCATCTCTTTTAATATAACACTTGCTACCAAATACTCTGAAATATTTCACAGTAGGAGTGATGCCAAACCAAAGTTCATAGGGGGTCTTACCGGTGTTGTTTTTGATTTGAACTCGATTTAGAGTGTAGACTGCGGTGCTGATAGCTTCTTTCCAAAACATTTGAGGAACATTTGCTTCCAACATCATTGTCCTAGCAGCTTCTTGGATGGTCCGGTTCTTTCTTTCAACTACTCCATTCTGCTGTGGAGTCTTAGGAGCAGACAACTGTCTCCTTATACCCTGTTTCTCACAAAAGTCAATGAATTCACCAGATGTAAATTCACCACCTCTATCAGACCTTAGACACTTTAGTTTCAATCCAGTTTGATTCTCCACCATAGCTTTGAAGATTTTGAACTTCTCAAAAGCTTCTGATTTTTCTTTTAGAAAGGTAACCCACATCATCCGGGAATGATCATCAATTAACAACATGAAATATCTATCACCCTGCAGACTCTTGATTCTTGTCGGACCACATAGATCAGTATGTACTAATTCCAACAATCCGGTAGAAGACTGATCTTTGCTTTTGAAAGAGACTCTGCTTTGTTTACCTAACTGACATTCTTTACACACACTATTTGTAGGTTTCATCAATTTTGGAAGATCTCTCACAGCCTGAGTATTGCTTATCTTGATGATGTTATCAAAATTTACATGACACATTCTTCTATGCCATAACCAACTCTGATCAATTTGAACAAACAAACAACTTTTATTTGAACCAACCAGATGAAAGATATTACCTTTTGTCTGAGTACCAGATGCAATTTCAGTTCCGGAGCTTGTAAAGATTCTACATTTTCCATTCTTGAACCGGAGATCATAGCCTTTGTCCACTAACTGACCAACACTGAGAAGATTGTGCTTCAATCCTTCAACATACAGTACATTACCTGTTTTGCTCTTACCATCAAAGGAAATAGTTCCCCTACCTCTGATTCTGCCAGCAGAATTGTCACCAAACTTTACCATTCCTCCTTCATATCTTTCCAAATCTAAGAACTTATTCTTGTCACCAGTCATATGGTGAGAACATCCACTGTCAATAACCCAATCATCCTTTTCTTCCACTTGAGCAGCCAAGGCTTTTTCAACAACTTTGTGATTGACAGATTCAGAGAGTATTGAATCTTCTTCCTTGATGGCTATAAACACCCACTCATTTCTGGATTTGCTTCCTAGTTCTGATTCATCATCTGTTACTCCTTCATTGTCATCTTCTTCATGAACATAATAGCAATTCTTTTGAAACCTTTGTCTGTGAGTATTAGATCTTGCAGATCTCTCCGGACATCTTGAGGCAAAATGACCAATCTTATTGCAGTTGAAACACTTAAAGGGTAGTTTTCCTTCATACTTACCGGATCCTCTTGGCAGTCTCTTTGCAATGAGGGCTTCAAGTTGAGCTGTTTCTGCTTCTTCTTCTTCCATGTCTCTTCTTGCTTGATCATACCATGACATTTTCCTTGATGAGTTTTCACCTGGATCAAATCTCTATTTGCCTTTCACATAGGCACTGGCTTTGAAAGCAAATTCAGTCTTGGGAGGATCATCTCCAAACTCGGTCATTTCAAATGCAGCTAGTTTGCCAGCCAGTTGTTCTCTTGTGACAGTTGTGTGGGCTCTGAATTCATCAATGGCAGCAACTTTGATTTTGTAGGCAGCAGGAAGGGATCTTAGGATTTTGCAGACAATCTCATTTTCATCTAAAGTTCCACCAGCATTTCTGATTCCACATACCAGCTCATTTACTCTTGGCATAAAGGTAGTGATGTTTTCATCATCTCTCATTTTCAATCTTTCAAATTTCCCTTTCAGGCTTTGCAACCTTGCACTTTTGACAAACTCATCTCCTTCATACAGAAGTTCCAGTTTAGTCAGGATCTCATATGCAGTTGGTAGGTCAATAACATTCGAGAGATCTGAGTCATTCAATGCGCTTAGAAGAGCTTCCTTGGTCCGCAGATTGTTTTCAGCTTCTGTGATTTCATTCAGAGTTGTCGGACCACCTTGTGGAGGTACATATGGTTTTGAAACCATAGCTAAGTATGCTTTTCCCATACATTCCAAGTGACACTTCATGCGACCTTTCCAGAGAGTGAAGTTGGTTCCATCGAACTTCGGACTATCCTTCTTGTATGATGACATCCTGGATCTCCTCAAGCGGTTAAGCTCCTATCAGAGGAACTTGGCTCTGATACCAATTGTTGGATCTAGGGCATACAACTGAGAGGGGGGGGGGGTGAATCAGTTGTATAAAACTTCTTCTTCTTTCAAACACTTGATTCTTTGTTGTTAGTTAGCAGCATATCAAATAATCATCCATGAAAGCATAATACATAAACACAAGAGCAGATAAGCATCAAAACATTGAACACCAAGATTTTGACGTGGAAAACCCGGTTAAGGGAAAAACCACGGGGTGATTAACCCAAGAATTATTCTCTGTTAGAAGAATAAAGAAAAATGAATGGCACATGCCAATAAGGGCTCACTGCCTGAGCACACTGCTCACAAAGAGGCCCACTGCCTACAAGGTGACACACTGTCTACAAAGTGATAAAAATCACAGTCTTGAACTGGAGAATGACATCTCTACCATGTCCGGATCAGTTCCAATTAAGCCCAAAAATCTCTGCTCTGCCTTTCGCACGTTTCTTCGCTATGCTACACCCATCCACACACCACACTTTGAAATGAACTCACAAACCGTTATTTATACAAGACATCAACTTAGGAACTAACATCTAAGTCGGCAAATAACCATAAGAGTATCCGCAAGATGAATAACACATCCGGTCGGCCACCACAAGAATATTCGCAGGATGAACAACTCATCCGGTCGGCTAAACAGAGCAAGAACTTCATCCGGAAGAATAACTTCAATTCTGGGGTCTACCATCAATGCGGACCAACAACACAACCTAAACATGATCCAAGAACCTTCACAAGCCTATCTGAATGACCGAATACATCCGCACTTCCTCTACTTACTGGAATCTCTTGTCTTCCCCATCCGGAACTTCAAGAACACAGTCTGTTGCCACTGTCATAATGCAAGAGGTACTTCCAGACCTCCAAATCATACACAAATCAGGATGACACATCACAAGGACATCCCAAACACTCCTTCCAATCCGCAGATTAGGATAATACAATTCCGGACCTCACCGGACCTTTTTGTGATCCTCTGTCACCTCTGGATACCTGCCGGAACCGGTTCTATACCGACAGCCACAACTCCTTCAGATCTTCATGCGGACCTCTGAAATCTTAACTGAAGCATCTCAAGACTCATATCTACTAACCCTTTAATCTGCATCCTCCGGTTCTCATCCTATACAGTAAATTTGCCTTCTTCTCATCACTGTTCTTCACTGTTCCTGACTGAGGCTAATTTTCTCAATATCCTCAGCACACAGCTCATCAAATCCTTCTTGTCAATGCAATATGAGTATGTTGACATCAATGACAACACTGGCTCACCTCATACTTGCAACATAAGTATCTTCACTGGATTAGCAGAATGAGAAGATGATGCTTCCTCTACTTCACAATGATTTTGAATTATGTTAGACATCACGTGCTCCTCTCCTTGAAGATAAAGGAAAGAACTTCTGCCTAACATCATTAGCTACTCCACATAATTAGCTTCCTCTACCTCTTCACCAACATGAGACCAAACAAGATTATCCATATCATGAGATGGCTATGTAGGTGGGTAAAGAACAAGTTTTTTAGTTCTTCTCCCATTAGAGATGGTCATGTCTCCTGACCGGAATCCAATATAAGCATCTGTTGTGGCTAACCACAGGCTTCCGAAAATGATGGGGTATCCTCCCAATTTAGCTTTAGGAGAAAGTATCATGAAATCAGCTAGATATTCCCATGAGTCCAAGGATACCACAAGGTCCTCGACTATACCATCAAGTTTAATAGTAGAACTATCAGCAAGCTACATGATAGTAGGAGTAGGTTGCATGGTTGCAACATTTAGTTGTTGCAGGATATCCTTTGTCATTACATTTATGGCTGCTCCAAGATCAATAAGAGCATTTCTAATTTGGATCCCATTTATAACAACTCCTACCATAGGACTTCCTGGATCATTATATTTGGGAAGAGTCACTTTCCCAAGCATGATGTCAGCCAACTGTCTCACCACATGTACCATAGTGGGGTGTTTCCTTTTTTTGCTTGGCTTCTTAAGGCATGCTTCTTTGATTGCTTTGCCATATATAGGAACATCTTTTATGAATTGAAATAGAGGGATGTTGACACATACTTGTTTTAGCTGCTCTAGAATGTCAAAGGTGGGTTCCTCTTATTCTACCTTTTGTTTCATAGTTTCTAACCTTTGTGGAAATAGTGGTTCTTGGGCAGTTTGCTTGACTAGCACTGGTTCAGGATTTCTAGGTGCATTTGATTGAATGGGGGTTTTGATAGGTTCCCCATCTTCCTCAGAAAGCTCAGTAATAATAGGTCTTGAAGGAGCTACCAAGGTAGTTCCTAAACACAAATGGATGTCACTTACATTCATAGCATATGCAGGGAATTGATTTGGATCAGCAAAATATACTATCTATTACTGAGGTCTATTATTTGGGTTAGGTGAGGGTTGAGCTAGTAACTAAGTAGGTTTAGGTGTTTTTGAATTGGAGCTAGCAAGTAGAGGCATTATAGAAGGTTGTTGGGGCTAAGAAGGTGACTACATGTAATTAGTGGTCTGATTTGGCCATTGTTGTCCTCCTCTTCATTGAGATGTTTGCTGCCAATTTCCTAGGGGTGACTACCAATTCCCCTGAGGTTGTTTCCATGGAGGTGTAGGGTTTTTATAATTTTGCCAAGTATTTTGAGGGTTATTCCAAGGATGAGGTAGATATCCTCCATAACTAGATGGGAATGGCTGTTTCCATTGGTTACCAGATGCATAAGTATTAAAATATGGTCCAGCAAATGATAATGGATCTAGTGACATACCTTGTCTTGGAGCCCATGGCCTCCTTTGTGCAAAATAGAAGACTTGATTTTCTTCAACTTGTACTAGCTTGAACTCAGGTGGAATCTTCTTAATGTTAATGTTAGCTACCATCTTACATCTACATTCCCTTTTCTTTTGTCTGCAATGAGGACAATATTTTGCCAACATTGCCTCGGCCTCTTCATGCTTCTTCTTTGCCTAAAGTGTGTCCAACTGGGTGGCCATATTATTTATAATATCTTGCTTAAAATCAGATAGCAAGTGACTTATCTCCATCCTTGAAACTCCATTGGTAGAGGTTTTGCCCATAAGGGAATGGTAACCTCTTCCTTTCTTCATGGCTACTCTAGAATAATTCTGACACAACTTCTTAATATCATCCTAAGACACTTGGGTAATATCTCCTCCTCCCATTAAATCCAAGGTATATGTGCAATTTTCACTTATTCATCTAAGGAAGAGCATTTTCTGAGAATCCTTATTGAGTGCATGATGGGAAGACTTTTGTAAACAAAAATAGAAACCTTGAGATGTAATCCTCCAAACTTTAATCTTCTTTCTGCTGCATTCTTAAAATATCTTTCCTCTCATATCTCCACTCCTAGAGTAGTCTTTATACTTCTCAAGAAATTTATCTTTCATTTCTTCCTATGTTTTGACAATATCACTACCTAGACTCATAAACCACCTTAATGCGGCCTCTTTCATGGTAGTAGGAAACAACTTAAGCTTATGAGCATCAGTAGTGTAGTCATAGCTTCTGTAAAGGATATCAAATTAGAACAAGAATGTGTCTGGGTCCTCTGTTACAAGTCCATAGAACTTGGGGAGAGCTGAAGCAAAGATGTTTTTGAGATTATCCACATCATTTTGATGAGCAATTGGAAATGGAAAGGTTGGTTGATTGGGTAAATTTTTGGTAGCCATAACTGCTTGATCTATTATCAAGGCAAATAGATTTTCAACCAGGTTTGGGGTAACTTGTTCTTTAGAGGATGTTTCAAAACTATTTGAATCAAGGAATGCATCAAGAAAAGGATTCACTTCTACTTCTTGTGTTTGGTAAGTTGAATCATTAGGAAGGAATATCCCTAAAGCATCTCTTCTCCTACCTCTATGCATGCAATATACTCAGTATCAGCCACTTCTCACAAAAAATGTTGTGCATGGGTTGTAGATGGTTACTACCTAACTAAAAACACATTTTAAGGGAAAAAACTGGAAGAAATAATACTAAAGATGACTCCAAATATCTTCTTAGTTTGACACCATCCTTGGCAACAACACCAAAATTGTTAGTCTCCTACAATGCTTTAACAATTGAGCTCATAAAGCTATACCTTAGAGATTGGACATCTAATCTGAATAGCTGTCTTAATCACTATGGAGATGCATTTCATTTGTCAACCCAGGGATGTGAACTTGAAATGGGTCAGCACGGTATGTGCACTAAGAACTTCCAAAGTAGCCACATTCATTCTATAGCTAAGAAAGACACAATGTTGAAGATAAACTACTGGGAAGGAAATAACATGAATGTTGAACATCAACCGACAACTATTCTAAGCTCTAGTACATAATAGGAAATAAAAGTCTGGGCAAACAAACAGGAAACTACTCTGTCTGATTTGGCTGCAGGAACATTCAATTCCAGATTTAACTAACTACTTAACAAAAAATACAACTAAACTAGAGGATGGAATGCTCAACAAGTTTTCAGTAATAAAATTATGATGTTCATTTGTACTCATGTTTTCCAATAAATAAAATGAAGTTATAAGTTCACATTTCTGAGTTTACATCTGTCTTAGGGAATACTCATCCAAGTGGGCCCCCTTGGATGAGTATTCCCTAAGATAAATGTAAACTTAGAAATGCAAACTTATAACTTCATTTTATATATTGGAAAACATGAGTACAAATGAACATGATAACTATATTACTGAAAACTAGATAATGCAAAAATAACCTCTGATTAATCAACCCCTCAGAAGGAGCATCAAAGTCTAATTTCTAGAAGGAAAACTACAAAACTAACTACCTAGTAAGGTGGTCAACTCCAACAGAATAGGGGGACACCACTTTAGGGAAAGCATAGAAAGTAGAAAGGAGGTTACACATGCATGGAATCTGGTCAAGCAAGTTGCTTCAACCCAGATCTAGCACAATAGTAGCTCTTAAATTTGCTCAACAAGTAATTAAGACCAGTTACAAGGTGGTTATCTTCCCTCCATTTGACATTTGATCGATCACCATGTTTGACTTATTATGGGGAGTAACCAACCAGCAGAATCTTCCTCGACTTCATGGTTTCTGATTATATCTGCATAACAATATTAGTACACACAATAATTGCACATCTATAACTACCTTAGAGTAACATTCATTAACCATATGTAAAATTAACATAGATAGTTCATATAGCATGTCTTTGTCATAAAAGATTATAAGAAATAACCTATGCCCAACATTTTATAGTTTTGAGGAAATGACATAAAAAGATTAGGATCAAAGTACCGAAGTCCAAGATAACTACAACAAGTGGATAATAAAGTTTAACAAAATTGAGTCATAAACTAGACTCATCACTGGTAATAGCATATACAACCCTATATTATGTGAATGTCCCTTAGCCACTTGGTAGATTCTACACCTTGTTACATACTTAGTTATATCCCTTTTCATCTTTGGCCAGTAATATTTATCTTCTATCAAGGCTATTGTCTTATCCTTGCTAAAATGTCCAGCCAACCCACTACTATGAAAATCTTTGATAATGTTTTCCCTCATAGAGCCAGCTGGTATGCATAGTTGTTTTCCTTTGAATAGATACCCATCTTACATAAAATATTAACCCCTAAAGTGATCCAAGTTACCAGATATTGGTACGTTCAATTTTTCCACAATCTCCCAAAAATCATCATCAGACTCATACAAATTTTTGATGGCATCAAAACCAATCACCTTAGTTTCCATTGTGGTCAAAAGTGCAACATGCCTACTTAACGCATCTGCAACTTGATTTTGTTTTCTAGACTTATGCTTCAACACAAAATTGTAACCCTACAAGAAAGAGACCCACTTGGCATGCCTACTATTCAACTTTTTCTATGTGTTCAAGTATCTCAGTGCAATATGATCTGTAAACAATACAAACTCTTGGGGAACTAAATAATGTCTCCAATGCCTCAATGCTTGAACAATTTCATAAAATTCCAAAACATAAGTAGAATAATTCTTTCTCACTTCATTCATCTTTTCACTAAAGAAAGTTATAGGTTTTCCATATTGGCTAAGCACAACACCTATTCCCACATGGGAGGCATCACATTCTACTTCAAATACCTTATAAAATTTGGCAATGCAAGTATAGGTACTTCTGTTACCTTTTGCTTCAAGTACTTAAAGCTCTCCTTAGCATCCTTGGTCCATACAAACTCCCTTCATTTTGTGCAATCTGTTATAGGGGCTACAATACTACTAAAATTTTGAATGAACTTTTGATAGAAAGTGGCCAAGCCATGAAAACATTTTACCTCTTGATGCTACTTGGACTAGGCCATTCTAGAATTTCCCTGACCTTTTCTGGATCCATTCTGACACTATCTTTAGAAATGACAAAGCCTAAAAAAACCAAACTATCCTGCATGAACCTACACTTCTTCAAATTGGCATAGAGCTTCTCCTTCCTTAACACTTCTTCAAATTGGCATAGAGCTTTTCACTACTAATGCATAGCAACACCCTATCACCTTCATTTCTTTAAAGAGATCTCTTTCAAACAACATGGTCTCACCTTTTCCTTCATCCTTGAGAGGTAATAAAATCACCTTAGAGCCATCTTTCCAAAAGGTGTATGTGTTTTTCTCTCCATCATGCATAAATTTTCTATCATACTGCCATGGCCTTCCCAATAACACATGACAGGCATCCATTGGGACAACATCACACCATATCTCATCGTGATAGATCTTCCCTATGATAAACTTAATTAGGCATCTTTTCTCAATAATGACTTCATTTCCCTTTTTAAACCATGTAATGTGGTATGGATGAGGATGTTTTTCACAGTGTAAATTCATTTTTTCTACCATTTCTTTAGAGACCATATTTTCACAACTACCTCCATTAACAATAACTTGACATACCTTGCCACCTAAAGTGCATCTAGTTTTGAAGATATTGGTTTGAAGCCATGAACCATTAGAGCTTTTGGCTTGTGTTTTCTCCTTCTCTGGAATCACCATTTCTCTTCTCATCATGAGACTTTCTCCCACATCTGGTGGAACCTCTAGTTCCATCCCTTCCACTTCATGTTGCATTTGAATCAGGCTCACCCTAGGTTGTCCTCCTTGATTTCTTTCTTGCATGCTATAATTTGAGAATTCAAATGCCCTATGACCATCTTCTCCACATCTAAAACAAATGAAATGCCTTCTTTGGTTTTCCCATCCTTTACCACTGCCATAGCCTCTACCTTTTTGAAATCCCCTTCCTCGTTCTTGATTTAGAGGATCTTGCCGAGTGTCTACTTGTTTTTCCAATCCATGGCTTGACTCTCCCCTACCATAATTTGAACCTCCTCAAAATGGGGTTGATGTACCCTTTCTTCCTCCTCTATTCCTCTGATGGTACTTGTTACCTAGTTTTCACTACTAGCTAAATCAAATAGATCTTTCTATTTTTTGGAGGGAGAGGAGGGTACATTTTATTGTTGCTGCATTATATCCACGTGCATATTTGGTACAAATTGAGATTAAATTGTATTGTTGCAATCAGATGTTCTTTCAAACTTAAGAAATTATACAAATCTTTTGTAAGATCAACAATTGGTATTGAAAAAATAAGTGTATGAGATCTCACACAAGCCATGAGACTAACTGTTTCATTGCAAAATGAAAAAGACAAACTATACATTTATAAAAAAGACAAAAAGAAAATATGCATATGAGGTAAGGTGATTCGTCATTGCCTGAATGATGAGCCTTTAGACTGTTGCCACGTCTTGTGTCATCCTAGATTGTTTGCATGTCCTGCATCCAGCCGCTGTCTCCTTGCTACCCCCTGGTTATCTGCATAAAATTTTGGAAAAATGATGTTAGAATGATGACAAGGCATCATACATCATATAATATATATCTATAAATGTACAATTTATGTTTTCAGATGTAGTAAACTAGTTAGTGTCACAAAAACTTTTGAGAAGAACAAATCAAGTATATCGACTACAGGTCTTTATTTTCTAACAAGTTTGCTTCATGTGCAGATAAAGATGTAATTATGTTTCTGTTTGATCCATCAGTTACATTATGAGTGGAGGAAATGTGGCTCCCACAAGGGTTGATCCCAGCTCATAGACCTTACAGAACATTTTAGAAGCAATGAACAAATGTGAAAGGTACAATGGAGCAGCAAAATATGATAGAACAATAATCATCAACAGTAAGAAAATTGCATGCTAACGATAGTCAACCATCAAAAAATAGAGCAGCAAACTGGTTTCAAGCACAACAACAAAATCCAGTCATAGAAAGATCATATGGAACAACAAATTGTCATAGTAAATGGATAGTCAATGTTATAAGGGCAGGCCTAAATCATCGACAACAATAGGATACTATACAACAAATTCTCGTGCAAGATGTGATACCTCTTCACACCAATTGTTTTATCCTCATAAAAAACTTTGTTTAAGCCTATGTCATCTATTTGTCTCATGAAGGTGGAACTCTGTGATGGTCAAAGTGCTATTGTGGCTGTCAATGTTCATTATGGATATAACCAAGAGGACTCTCTAGTTTTAAACCATGCCTCAATAGATCGAGGGCTGTTTCGAACCATGCTTTTTCATACATTCACATTAGAGATTAAGTCATGTAAGACAGTGATACATTGGAATGCTAGACTATAAGTGATAAGGTTATATTTGCACTAAGGTGCAGGGCTACACAATTACATATGCAGAAGTTATGATGATTTAAGAGGGAGAAAAAGAGTTGTGTAGGCATGTTAGTAGGCTTTCTAGGTTAATAGAGAAGTATGGCCAGAGGATCATTGTTAGTAGATTGAATGCATATGTCCATTGTTGGACTCCTTTAGGACTAATTATGCAAGAGTATTATAGAGAACTATAACAGTTAATTATGGATAGTGCTGGGAGTAAGTGATCACAGTTTCATTTTATACTATACAAACTAGATGTTCCCACTATTCCAAAAAGAACATAGATCAAAGTTCTATGTTAAAATCAGGAAGTCATAAACATTGAAAATGAAGGGACTGTCATATGGAAGTACCAGAGATGCTGCTACAGAGTTGAATCAAATGATAGGGGAGTAAGATATACAGCTTCATTCGAAAGAATATTACATGCTTATATATTACACAGAAGTCTTCGTGAA
The DNA here is from genome assembly GCA_027924645.1 of Cunninghamia lanceolata. Taxonomy (NCBI): domain Eukaryota; kingdom Viridiplantae; phylum Streptophyta; class Pinopsida; order Cupressales; family Cupressaceae; genus Cunninghamia; species Cunninghamia lanceolata. The sequence continues at coordinate 12,637,008 of BSBN01000068.1, read as the reverse complement.
AAGCTACATATATAACTGGTACAGTTGATGCATAACAACAAGACAATGAAGTAATCGGTAGTCACTATCTGTGCATGGTAGTAGTCATCATCTTGTCAGGGTGCATTGATGTCAAGAAGGTATTCAAGAAAAGGGGAGTGCTACCTGTTGGTTATTTTCCCAGACTAGATGCTTATTCCTAGTTATCCCTACAAGGTAGCCATCATTGATCAATAAGATTCCCAGGCTAGGGGCCAACAGTATAGGAGATAGACTCTATAAATATCTCCTCTTCTTCTTTAGGCTCTGCAGAACCAAGGGGGGTATTCCCTATTCAACATCTATGAAATGTATCTATGTACTAGCTGGGATGTTGACACAAAGCAGATATATCCTCTCTTATGAAGACCAAAACTATGAGATAAGTGCAAAGGGGCTAGCTTTGGGCCTATATTCAGTTGTAGATAGAGGATTTCAAATCCTAAACTAATTCTAAAGTCCTAAAGGTTTGTATATGAAGTTTGAGTTTCATTTTATGTTTGGATACAAAACTAGGACTTTGGTTGTGACCTCAATACAGGACTGGATCAGTGCCTATCCAGGGCTCAGAGTCAATAGACATACAAATGTGAATGTACACATAAGATTATATTAATGACTAAGTTTCAAGGGGGTTGTTTAATATCTGCCTTACAGATACTTCCCAGAATTGAGTATTAAGTTACCTCTACTTAGAAGATCCTCACTACAATATATTCTTCTCAACACCTTAACCTAAAACATTTAATCTACTCCTTGAGTAAAAGTAGAAGATCAAGCATTCAACATAGCAAATCTATATTCAAGAATCTTAGACATCCCTTAGCTATTTAGATTCAAAAGAAGAATGCATTCAATTTGGAGACAAGTAACATAACACATGCAATGAAGCATTACTCATTTAAATCAACATGAAACCAGTAAGTTTATGCATTAAACATACAACATGAGCCTCATAAACTCACAAGACAAAAAAGACAGAGTCACCAATGAAGTTGTATTGTGTCACAGCACCAAAATTTCATCCAGTTTCCAACAACAAAAGAGTAACACAGTTTGGCATTTATACCAGGACTGTGTACTCAGCAAAACTAATTACAAGACAAGGTCAAAAATTCTTCCAGATTTAATGCATGAGGAATGGCGCTCAAAAATGATCAATGCTACGAAGAGACAAAGAGGAATGAGCAGGTGGAATCAGGATTTGGGCTGCTACTCTGGGCATTCACATCTTCAATCAGGTGGTTGACCTGTCAATTCCATCAATCATCCTCTACAAGTCCGCCATTAATGCTCAGCTACCTACAACCATTGCAGTTCTGCTTGTCTATGAAACTTTTCTCGCTCAAATTGGTGTAGACACATAGAAATTCCTTCCTCCCAGGTTCAAAACATGGTCGTCGATCTACTCCCATTGCTAAAATTGACGGCCCCAAAAATGCCCTAAAAATCACCAACCAGTCAGATCATGCCACGTAGGCACCTCATGTTTTATCACTGGCCTTCTTCCCTCTCATTTTGCCTTTTCACCCTTGTATATGCAAAAACATATGCATGTACAAATGCAATAGTTTAATATACAAGGCAGACCCCAGTCAATTATAGAGCAAATTGGAATTTTCAATCGGGTCCACCCTGCATCTTCTTTCCCTGCATATCTTAATGTATATCTGCATATACATTCACTTTATACATATAAGGCACAAATTTCAAATTTTATAAAGCATTTTGAAGTTGTTTTGAAATCTGGCTTGTATCTAGCCTTTATATCTTCACAATGTATATCGGCACATATACAAGCACCCAAATATATAAGCAATGGACCCCAAATTTTATATACTGTAATTGATTTATCCCTCGGGTCGAAAATGTATGTCTTCTTTTGTATATCGTCTTGTGTGTGCAAACATACAAAATCAAATATACAAGTCGCAGATTCCAACTCACTTATCAGCTAGATTGAAGAACCTTTCGAATCTGACTTGTATCTCATCAAATGTATATTTCCTTTGTATGTTGAATATACAAACTCGTTTGTATATACTTGCGGGCCCTACCACATGTATCTCCCGCTGCTTTGTATGTTGCCGAATATACAAGGCCCCTTGTATCTTTTCATTGTATAAACCCAATGTATGTTTAGATATACATTCATTTTTGCACATTTTTCTTGTATATAGCCATTGTACTTTAAAACATACAAGCCTGATATACAAGCAGACCTGATATACAAGCAGTGAATTTTCTTGGGAATCTGTGGAAGATTCCCCCTTTGTATATGTTAGATTTAGGGCACACAATTGAGAGAGGGGGGTGAATCAGTTGTATAAAACTTTGTCTCTTTCATATACTTCACTCCATATTGTTAATTTAGCAGCATAATAGAAGATCAACCATGAAAGCACAATGTAACAAATCAAGAGCAGGAACACATCAACACATGAGACACCAAGATTTTGATGTGGAAAACTCAGTTAAGGGAAAAACCATGGGGTGATTAACCTAAGATAATATTCTCTGTTAGAAGAATAGAAAGAACAAATATGGCACATGCCAATTAGGGCTCACCGCCCGAGCACACTGCTCACAAGAGGCTCACTGCCTACAAGAGACACACTGTCTACAAAAGAGTAAGTATCACATACTTGAACTGGTAAATACCATCTTCACCATGCTTGAGTCAGTTCCATTTAAGCTCAGACCTTCTGCTCTGCCTTTCACTCTTTTCTTCGCTACCACACACTCCTATCCATGAGCACACTTTTGAAATGACTTCGTAATCCTTTATTTATACATGACATCGACTTAGGAACAATCATCTAAGTTGGCAAACACCTACAAGATCATTCGTAGGATGTGTAAACATCTAGTCAGCCAGTCTCAAGAAGAACACCAATAACTGGTGGTAATTCTTTAAATGCAAACTCTTACTTCAATGCGGACTGCCAACATGAACTAGACATGATCCAATGATCATCATAACCTTCCTTGAATCACCAAGAACATCCACACTTCATCATCCTACTGGAATTCTTCTCTCCCTCATCTAGAGCTTCAAGAACACAGTCTGTCATCACTGTCACAAATGAATAGGCTCTTTTGAACCTTCAAACCACGAACCAATCTATTTGATACTTCACAGGGACATCCTCAACACTCCCTCAGAGCCGTAGAATGGGATAATGCATTATCGGACCTCACCGGACCTATCTGTGTCACTCTGTCACCTCAGAACACCTATCGAAGCCGGTTCTACTTGAATGATCATAACTTCTACAGATCTTCATGCGGGCCTCTAAAAACATGAATGGAGAATCTCAAGACTTATATCTACAAACTCTTTAAACCTCATCCTCTGATCGTCAATCTATTGGGGACTTTTGCCTTCTTATCGTCACTATTCTTCACTGTTCCTGATCGAGACTTATTTTCTCAATATCCTCAGTACACAGCTCATCTAATCCTTCTCATTAATGCAACATGAGTATGTTGACATCAATGACAACATTGGATAGGCCCATACTTGTAACAATCTCCCCCATTGTTATTGATGGTAACATATGATGTAAAAAACCATCAAGACAGGAGCTTCTCCTTACTGTCACAACTCCCCTTGTCAACAGCAACCATTCATATGTCTTCTCTTCCTTTAATGCTCCCCCTTTGATCAACAACCACTTGTTTTTCACATTTCTTCTCTCCCCTTTGACATCAATGGCAAAGGGCTCATACTTGTGATTTCACCACCTCAGACTCACACCTGCTGCTCCCCCTGAGTAGCAGCTCCCCAACATCAATCTGGATTACAAGATGTGACTGTGATACTCACTGGACTGATGCACATTAGTGCACCTTAGTTCATTATTGGAGGGGCAATAACCCCTAACTTCTCCCTGAGATACTCAAAAGAGTCCTTAGGTAGAGGTTTAGTAAAGATATCTGCAATTTGATCCTTTGAGGGCACATACTCCAATCTGACTTCATCCTTGTTCACTCGGTCTCTCAGAAAGTGAAACTTGATAGATATATGCTTAGGCTTAGAATGCAACACTGGATTCTTAGAAATACTTATTGCACTTGAATTATCATAGAAAATTGTGATAGGCTCTTCATATTCTACTTGAATATCTCTTAGCATCTGCTTCATCCACAGAATTTTAGTGCAACAACTTGTTGCTGCAATGTATTATGCTTCAGTTGTAGACAGGGATATTGCTTCTTGTTTCTTTCTTAGCCAAGACACCAATCTTTTTCCCAAAAAGAAAGCTCCTCCACTTGTACTCTTCCTATCATCCACATCTCCTACCCAATCTGCATCTGTATATGCATGAAGAGAAAAATTATGATCTCTAGGATACCACAGACCATACTCAACTGTTCCTTTTAAGTACCTAAAAATTCTTTTGATTGCCATGACATGAGATTCTTTGGGATCAGCCTGGAATCTCACCAGAAGACCAACAGCCTGCATTATATCTGGTCTAGTTTGAGTGAGATACAATAATCCTCCAATCATTGATCTGTACTTTGTCTGATTTGTCTTAGGAGAGTCATCATCTTTGCTCAACTTACATCCGGTTGCCATGGGAGTGTTCATTGGCTTTGAATCTTCCATTCCAAATTTCCTCAACAATTCTTTCACATATTTGGTTTGAGAAACAAAGATTCCTTTCTTTGTTTGAGTAATTTGCAGACCCAAGAAGAAATTCATTTCACCGAGCATTGACATCTCAAACTCATTTTTCATTTGATTTGCAAAGGTTTTACACATACTATCTCTTCCTCCAAATATGATATCATCAACAAATACTTTAACAATCAAGATGTTTTCATGATCAATTTTGAAATATAGGTTACTGTCAGCAGTACCTTTGTTGAAACCATTCTTCAAAAGATGTTTGTCCAGTCTTTCATACCAGGCTCTAGGGGCTTGCTTTAGTCCATACAGTGCCTTCTTCAATTTGTAGACCATATCACCATACTTAGATAATTGAAAACCATCCAGTTGTTCAATTTACACTTCTTCTTCTAAGTCACCATTCAAGAAGGCAGACTTGACATCCATCTGATACACCTTGAAATCCTTGAAGGTAGCAAATGCAAGAAATAGTCTGATTGTTTCAATTCTTGCCACTGGAGAAAAGGTTTCTTCAAAATCAATCCCTTCTATTTGAGAGTTGCCTTTGCAGACTAACCTGGCTTTATTTCTAATTACTTCACCAATTTCATTTAGTTTGTTCCAGAAGATCCATTTGGTTCCAATAACATTCTTGTTTCTAGGTCTGGGAACAAGATCCCAAATGTTATTTTTCTCAATTTGTATCAACTCTTCCTCCATTGCTTTGGTCCAGTTTTCATCATTGCAGGATTCATTTATTGTCTTAGGTTCAATCTTTGAGATCAGACAATATTCATCTGAATTTTGAGCAATTTTCCTTCTAGTGTGCACACCTTTTCTTTTATCACCTATGATCTGATCTTCAGAGTGGTTCAGTATTACATACCTTGGAACTTTGTGAGTTTCTTGCAGTTCCTCTTCTAGATCAGGCTCATTTAGACCTATCTCTCCTTCCTGATTTACCAGATCAGTTTGAATCTGACTTTTAGGAGAGGATTGAGCTCCTTGGACCAAAACACCATTCTGATCATCTTCATCATACTCATAAAACCTTGAGGGTTTCTCTATTCCCTTATCAACCTTCACATTTGTGCTTTCTATCATCTTTCTTAGTCTCTTGTTATAATACCAGTATGCCTTGCTTTGAGTGGAGTAACCCAAGAATATTCCTTCATCACTTCTAGCATCAAACTTGCCTAAATCGGTATTGCTTTTGATTTGAACTCGATTAAGAGTATAGACTACAGTGCTGACAGCTTCTCTCCAATAGATCTGAGGAACATTTGCTTCCATCATCATAGTCCTAGATGCTTCCTCGATGGTCTGATTCTTTCTCTCCACTACTCCATTCTACTGTGGAGTCCTCAGAGCAAACAACTGTCTCTTAATTCCATGTTTCTCAAAGAATTCTATGAACTCACCGGATGTGAATTCTCCACCTCTATCAAACCTTAGACATTTCAACTTTATTCCTGTTTCATTCTCTACCATAGCCTTGAATGTTTTGAATTTCTCAAGAGCTTCTGATTTCTCCTTTAGAAAGGTTACCCACATCATATGGGAATAGTCATCTATTAGAAGTATGAAGTATCTATCACCTTGAATACTTTTAGTTCTTTCCGAACCACAAAGATCAATGTGAACTAAGTCCAATAGTTCGGTAGAAGACAATTCCTTACTTTTGAATGTGACTCTGCTCATCTTACCCAACTGACATTCCTTGCACAAGCTGTTAGTAGGTTTTACCAATTTTGGAAGATCTCTTACAGCCTGAGTATTGCTTATCTTGATGATATTATCAAAATTAACATGACACATCCTTCTAAGCCATAACCAACTCTGATCAACTTGAACAAATAAGCAGCTTTTACTAGTACCAACCAAGTGGAAGATATTACCTTTAGTTTGAGTACCGAATGCAATCTCTATTCTGGATCTTTCAAAGATTTTGCATTTTCCATCCTTGAATCAGAGATCATAGCCTTTGTCCACCAATTGTCCAACACTGAGAAGATTGTGCTTCAAACCTTTAACATACAGTACATTACCAGTTTTGTTTCTTCCATTAAAAGAAATACTTCCTCTTCCTCTAATTCTACCAGCAGAATTATCACCAAACTTCACTACTCCTCCTTCATAGTTTTCCAAATCTATGAACTTATTCTTGTCACCTGTCATGTGGTGAGAGCAACCACTGTTAATGACCCAATCATTCTTTTCTTCAACTTGGGCAGCCAGAGCTCTTTCTACAACCTTATGATTGATAGATACAGAGGATATTAGTTTTTCTTCCTTGATGGCAATAAACACCCATTCATTTCCAGATTTGTTTCCTGTCTCTGATTCATCATCTGTTACTCCTTCATTATCATCTTCTTCATGAACATAGTAACAATTCTTTTGAAACCTTGATTTGTTAGGATTTGGCTTTGAAAATCTTTCCAGACGCTTTGAGGCAAAATGACCAATCTTATTGCAGTTAAAACACTTAAAAGGCAATTTTCCTTCATACTTATCGGATCCTCTTAGCAGTCTCTTTGCAATGAGGGCTTCAAGTTGAGCAGTTTCTACTTCTTCTTCTTCCAGGTCTTTTCTTGCTTTTCCATACCATGATAAATTCCTTGATGTGTTCTCTCCCGGATCAAATCCTTGTTTACCTTTTACAGAGGCACTGGCTTTGAATGTAGATTCAGTTTTGGGGGGATCATCTCCAAATTTGGTCATTTCAAAAGTAGCTAGCTTGCTAGCCAATTAGTCTCTTGTGACAGTTGCATGGGATTTGAATTCATCAATGGCAGCAACCTTGATTTTGTAAGAGATAGGAAGGGATCTAAGAATCTTACCAACAATCTCATTTTCATCCAAGACTCCACCAGAATTTCTAATTCCGCAAACCAGCTCATTCACTCTTGGCCTAAAAGAGGTAATGTTTTCATCATCTCTCATCATCAGTTTTTCAAATTTCCCTTTTAGACTCTGTAACCTTGCACATTTAACATACTCATCTCCTTCATGCAGAAGTTCCAGTTTAATCCAGATCTCATAGGCAGTTGGTAGTCAATAACATTTGATAGCTCTAAGTTAGTTAATGCACTTAGAAGAGCCTCTTTGGTCCGCAGATTATTTTCAGCATCTGTGATTTCATTTAGGGTTGTCGGACCACCCTGTGGAGGTACATAAGCTTTTGTAACCATGGACCAGTATGCAAATCCCATCACTGTAAGTGACATTTCATGCGACCTTTCCAAAGAGTAAAGTTGGTCCCATCAAACTTCAGACTATCCTTCTTGTATGATGACATCTTGGATCTCCTGAAGCAGTTAATCTCCTTTCAGAGGAACTTGGCTCTAATACCAATTGTTAGATTTAGGGCACACAACTGAGAGGGGGGGTGAATCAGTTGTATAAAACTTTCTCTCTTTCATATACTTAACTCCATATTGTTAATTTAGCAGCATAATAGAAGATCAACCATGAAAGCACAATGTAACAAATCAAGAGTAGGAACACATCAACACATGGGACACCAAGATTTTGATGTGGAAAACCTGGTTAAGGGAAAAACCATGGGGTGATTAACCCAAGATAATATTCTCTGTTAGAAGAATAGAAAGAACAAAGATGGCACATGCCAATTAGGGCTCACTGCCTGAGCACACTGCTCACAAGAAGTTCACTACCTACAAGAGACACATTGTCTACAAAAGAGTAAGTATCACATACTTGAACTAGTAAATAGCATCTTCACCATGTTTGAGTCAGTTCCATTTAAGCCCAGACCTTCTGCTCTGCCTTTCACTCTTTTCTTTGCTACCACACACTCCTATCCACAAGCACACTTTTGAAATGACTTCGCAATCCTTTATTTATACATGACATCGACTTAGGACAATCATCTAAGTCAGCAAACACCTACAAGATCATTTGCAGAACGTGTAAAACATCCGGTTGGCTAGTCTCAAGAAGAACACCAATAACCGGTGGTAACTCTTTAAATGTAAACTCTTACTTCAATGCAGACCACCAACATGAACTGGACATGATCCAACAATCATCATAACCTTCCCTGAATCACCAAGAACATCTGCACTTCATCATCCTACTAGAATTCTTCTCTCCTTCATCCGGAGCTTCAAGAACACAGTCTGTCATCATTGTCACAAATGAATAGGCTCTTTTGGACCTTCAAACCATGAACCAATCTGTTTGATACTTCACAGGGACATCCTCAACACTCCCTCAGATCTATAGAATGGGATAATGTATTACCAGACCTATCTATGTCACTCTGTCACCTCGGAACACCTGCCAGAGCCAGTTCTACTTGAATGACCATAACTTCTATAGATCTTCATGCGGACCTCTGAAAACTTGAATGGAGAATCTCAAGACTTATATCTACAAACCCTTTAAACTGCATCCTCTGATCCTCAACCTATTGGGGACTTTTGCCTTCTTGTCATCACTGTTCTTCACTGTTCCTAATTGAGACTTATTTTCTCAATATCCTTAGCACACAGCTCATCTAATCCTTCTCATTAATGCAACATGAGTATGTTGACATCAATGACAACACTGAATAGGCCCATACTTGCAACATTATATGCACCCGATATGCATTCCAAAATGCATATAACTTATTTTTTCAAAGGCCGATGGAAATTTCTGACCCGCCAATATACAACTCACCTTTGCATGCATAGAACTCATTATTTTTTATTAAGTGCAACAAGGACAGACGTAAAATAGTGTTAGAAACTCGGGGAACAATTAAACAAAGGCACTAAGGCTTTGAAGGAATACACACAGGAACCTGCAGACTGATCATAGAACACTAAAATTAGGTGATCACCACCAGTGGCTCTGATCAGGGATGTGCAGATGCAAGACTACAGCGAGAACTAGACAACTCCGGGGCAGACCAGACAAAACGCAAAACACAAAACAAGACCAACTATACAAGGCATGTACAAAATATTCACATCTAGTTTACAGTGTGCACAGAAGTTACTCATTTATGAGAAGTAGGGTTTTCGGAACTATCCATGCACAGGCAATTCCAGCAGTTCACCAATTAGGGCCTGGAGAAAATAGGAATCTTCTCCCTGAGTGTTGTTGATTTGGTATGGGCCTACTCATAAGGGTTCAAATTTACTGTGCTTGCCCTTATCCTAGTTCCTTACATTCCATACAAGGACCAAATCACTTATCTGAAACTTTCTTTCTGTAGCCCTTTTATCTAACAAATATTTCACCTTTTGCTATCTCTTGACGTTTGTTTTCTATGCTTCCCTTCTCACTTCATCTAGTGCAACCAGCTGATTTATTCTTCTAGTCATTGAGTCCTCAATCTCCTCCTCATTTTCCTGTATGAATTGATAGACTGGTAGGAGGTTTTTCACAGGCAATTTAGCTGCTGCACCATACACCAATTTAAATGTCGACCTTCTAGTTGCTTTCTTCACAGTTACCCTGTCAGCCCATAGTGCCATTTTTAGATTTGAATCCCAAGCCCTTTTGTTTTTACCTACGATTCTTTTAACAATTTTCATGAGGCTCTTGTTTCTTGACTCTGGTTGACCACTTCCATGTGGATGGTATGGTGATGCATGTAACAAATTTATTCCATAAGTTTTGCAAAAATCAATGAAATCACCAGACCTAAAGCACATTACATTAAATGTGACCAATTTGGCTGGTACTCCAAATCTGATAATAATATTTTCCAAGATAAAATCCATCACCACTTTGCTTGTAGCCTTTTTGGTTGGAATGGCCTCAATCCATTTAGTGAAGTAATTCGTGGCAACAAGAATCCAACTATGCCCTCCACTTGATTTTTTTGAGATTTCCCCTATAAAATCAATTCCCCATTGCTCAAATGGAGCTTCTATAGTTATAGTCCTAAGGGGTAATGCACCTTCATATTTTAGCTTTCCTAAAAACCTCTAGCAAGGATCACATTTTCTTATCATTTTTTGTGCATCTGAGAAGAGAGTTGGCCACCAATAGCTAGCTCTGAGAATCTTGTGGGCTATTGTATAAGCAGCATAATGTCCACTACACACTCCATTGTGCATGTCACTTAGTATATCCTTAGCCTGATTTTCATCCACACATTTGAGTAATACACCATCAGGATTTTTCCAATACAGCTCTCCTTGAACAATGATGTATTTAATAGCCTACAGCTTCAAGGTTCTCTTCTGATTCACTGAAGTGGGTAGGACAGTTTAAATTCTACAAATAATATACAATGTCCTTGTACCACTCAGATTCTGACATATTTATAACTTTATTATGCACCACATTCACTTGGCATGCCTCTAGATTTGACTGTGTCATCAGTTTTGCCAAACCTTGTCCTCTTACAAATTTTGTGATCTATATCTCTATGTTGAACTCCTGCAATTTATTTATCCATCTGCATCTTCTTCCAGTTACTTCTTGCTGAGTAAAGATGTCCTTGACTACTGCATGAGGCACATATGTAATTATATGGGAGCCCACCAGATATGGTCTGAAGCTCTTGACTACTTTAACCAGTGCATATGCTTGTTTCTCCATGATGTCATACTTCAACTCGATAGCCTATAATGACCTGCTAAAGAATGTAATTTGTCCAAAGAAGGACTAAACACCTTTCACTATCTTAGGAATCTGAATTTTATCAATCGCAGCCACTCTTTCAGGATCAATCCTGAATCCATCCTTGGAAACAATGTGTCCAAGTAATTTTCCTTCTACAACCCCAAAAGCACATTTCTTTGGGTTGAGTGAGGTACCATACTCTAATGCTCTAATAAAAATCTGCTCCAAGTACATACAGTGCTGCTCCTCCTTTTTTGAATAAGTTGTCAAGTCATCTTGATACACAGCCAAGATTGAATCAATCAATCCTGCAAAAGCAACATCCATTGCCCTTTGAAATGTGGCACCTGCATTTGTTAGTCCAAACAGCATCCTCACATATACATAGGTTCCCCATGGAGTAGTGAAAGCAGTCTTGAATTGTTCTGATTTCTTTACTTTCACCTGATTGTACCCTAAAACCCATCCATCATGGATAGAAGCTCACAACCAGTCACCCTCTGTAACATGGCTTCCATATTTGGAAATGGATAATTGTCCTTCAAAGAAGACATATTCAGATTTCTAAAATCCACACACAGCCTTATATCACCATTATTTTTTCTGATCGGGACAAGGTTAGACACCCAAGTTGAATGTCTGATGGGCATAATTATTCTAGCCTCCCTAAGCCTCATGAGTTCTTCTCGCATTTTTGGAGCTAAGGTTGGGTTGATAGGCCTCTATTTCTATCTAAACGGTTTAGCTTCAGGCTTCGAAGGGATTTCATGCTGAAATAAATCCTCTCTATAAGTTTTGAGGTCCTCATAAGACCAGACAAAGACATGCTTATATCTTCTTAGTAGTGCAATCAACATACTTTTGATATGTGGCTTGAGCTATTTGCCAATGTATACCTTCTTGGGGGCATGATATGTTCCCAAATTTATCTCCTCTAGATCATTCTTATTTGTTGGAGATGTCTTTGTAACAAATTGGTCTCTATGGTCAAAAGCTCTCTCTAAATCAACTAGCCCTCTAGGGATTTTGTTTGTCTTGAGTTGAATTATTTCTTTACCTAAGATAGTTTCTTTTCCATCCATAACCTCCACAAAGTTTTGAAAATCTATTTCTTGGTTCTTGTATTCATCAATGCAACGTAGAAATCTCAGTAAATCCTTATCATTATCAAAGACTTGCTAGCTGCACATGTTATCTGGCACTGCAGGTCTGAGTTTGACCTCAACATTTGTAACATCTGATAAAGTTATATCATCTGGTCTTATGGCCACATTAGCTAGAAAATCTGCCCTGACATTTTTTTATCTCTCTATCCAGTTTATTGAAAAAGCATCAAACAATTCTATTGTATCCCAAACAGCATGCTTATATTGCTTTAACCTTTTATTTTTTGATGCATACTTATCCCTAACTTAGGAAACAATAAGCTCTGAATCACCAAACACCTTGAGCATCTTAATTCCATGCTTCAAAGCTACATTCAATCCTAACAATAGAGCCTCATATTATGCAATGTTGTTTGTACAGGCAAACTTCAACAAGTAAGAGAATATTAGGAGCTTACCAACTGGAGACAGAAAAACAATTCCCACACCAGAGCCTTCCTTCAAACAAACTCCATCAAAATACATGGTCCAGAGACCATGTTGGTCAGACCCATCAATGCACATGTCTCCCCCTTTACCTCTTTGAACCTATGAGATAACTGTAAAATTTTCACAGTCAGTGTCCACAAAACATATTTGCTCTTCTGACTCTTGGTCCTCAACTGTTTCTGCTATCTTTCTTCTCTAATCAATTTGACATCCCTACCATTCATAGTGATCATAGCATATGATAAATCTAATTGCATACTCCCACCAATCAATGTTGCCCATCTTCTTGACAATAACATGCCATATTGTGGCTTGATATCAACAACTGTTATGTTTATTTTGTAGGTTTTTTCAGGATGTGTTGCCAGTCTAAAATTTACATCTTTCATAATTCCAATGACAGGTACCTCCCTATCATCCATTGCATAGCATTTCCCACATGCCTTATCTATTTTTAACCCAGCTTGCTGCATGATGGCCAAAGGCATGATATTTGTTGATGCTCCTGAATCAAGCATACAATTCTTAATTATTTTTCCATTTATAACCAGGGAGACATAGAATGGTTCCACTTGTGAAGGGTATTTTGTCATGGTCATTCCTAAATACACTTCAGGAACTTCATCTTCATCAATATATAAGGCCTATTTCGTACCCTGTGGTTCATCACTCAACTTGCCTTGACATGGTATTCCTGAAATTAAGGATATTGCTTTATTTTTGAATTCTTCTACTTTCATCAGCTCCATCAATGGAACAAAAACTTTTATCTGCGATAAGACTTGAGTTATATCAAATGGAGTAAAATTTTGAATAACAGTTGTAAATTGTTCCATCGTCTTACCTTTATCCTGGGATGATCCAGCCTTAGTTTTTATAGCTACCTAACTGTCATTCTTGCCCTGAGAATTTCTGTTTTGATCCTCAACCTGGGGAATTCTATTTTCTAGTCCTTGAAAATCATGACCTATTTTTTGCTTAAAATTTTGCCCATTATTGCTCCATTGCTTCTTTTATGTTTTAGTTCCTTTATGATTTTGCACCAGCTGATTCATAAAAGTATTCTCTGGTTGGTGTGAGTTACTTACCTGAGCTTTGCCCCTAAGATTGTAATTGCTTTTGACTTGAGCTACTGCTGTAGCTGTGAAAGCTCAAATTTCTTCATCAAAAGGCCTCCTCAAATTATTCAAAAAATTGTGTGAGTCCTGAGCATAAGCATAGTTATCTTCCTCATCTTTATCATAGGGAAATTGCTGCCAGACTTGAATCTCCTCACTTGCATTTGCATTAGCATCCTGAGGTGGATACCCCCTATTTGTAGATAGCATATTTACATTATCATCCTCCATGCAATGTGGCTCATTGCACTCATCACAGGCAACAACATTGTTGTATACAGGCTGAGCGATCATACATTGTGACTGTGAATGAGGCATTTGACATATTATGCACCATGGGGTGTTATTAATAATATTTATAGCCTTTTTCAAAGGATCAGGAGTTTCCTTAACATTTTGAGCCCTTTGACTTGTGTTGCTATTTGGGAGGATGGGTTTACCATTATGCCAATTGGTATGATATGGCATATCATGTAATGATGGTCTTCTTTCTTGCCTTTGGTAAACTTGTCTGTCAGGACCTATCCCCTTTTCATTTTTAGCCATTCTAGAGCTTAGGTCCTTAACAATAGTTGTCAATTTATCTAATTTGTCCTCAGAAGTGGATGCATTGCCTTGAACATTCTGAGATTTAGTATTTGGATTTTGCAGAATTTTTACATCATCTCTTCTATTTGTCTTACTAGATGCTTTTCTGTTATTTTCAATGTTTGTTGCTATTTTGAAGGCATCTCTGAGGCTATGAGGACCCTTATCTCTCAATTCGTAATCCATTTTGGCATCAAAAGCATTTATGTACAACACTATGCACATAGGTTCATTAGGCCTCAGATCATGTGGCAATTTGTTTAGTACCTTCATGAATCTAGCATTGAAATCAACAACCTGTTCATTTGATCCTTTGGTAATGCTAGTGAATTCATTAATAAAGAAGCTAGGATCAGTCTTTTCACCATACTATTCTTTGAAAATTCTTCTAAAGTCATCCCATGATGAAATGCTCCTATCAGGCAAACCCTTATACCATTCTCTGGCCTCATCAACCAAGGATTGCATAAATAACTTCATAAAAACATCCTCATGCTCAACCTCAAAGTTGTCCATGATATTCTGAAAAGATTTTAAGTGATCTTCTCCTGACACAGTATTATTTCCTAAAATTTTTGGCACTTGCAGCCTCACATGTTTGTTAATAGGATTTGGGTAATCAGGAATGCCATCAAAAACTAGTTGCCTAAATCTGTCTAACTACATGGGTTGTCTACCAAATCAATTAGCATTGGCATTTCTATTTGCATTCTAATTTCTTACATTATTTAATGGTATTCTAGCATTATTTGCATTCTGCCTTTGATCGTTATGCTAATTTTGGATTTCATTTCCATGCTGATTTCTTTGCACATTTGCATTTTCAAGGGTGGGAACTGAATCATTCTGAGCAACTCTCAGCGCCTGCACCTTCTGTCTCATGTCATCTCTGATCTTCACTACTTGTATATATTCCAATTCATCTCTTAAACTTTTAATTTCTTTAGCTAATTGTTCCTCTCTGGGCATAGAGGAGGATGGTCCCATTCCATTCTGGTCATCGTCATCATCATCCCTTGGAGACTCAACCTCTTCAAATCTATCACTAGGATCCAGGAAAGGGCATTCTTGGAACCCTTCTAACCTTATTCTCAAAGCACCACCCTGTTGTCTCTCATATACATTTTAGATTTCAGCTTCTGTGTTTGAAAAATAAGGTTCTGTCCTCTCTGAAGATCCTAGATTGTTTTGATTATTATCATTTTTCTTGGGGCTAGGAGAACCATCTTGACTAGCTCTTATAATCCCTTTTTTCTTATACATCATTTTTCTGGTTAACTCTTTGAACAAAGGGTTACATTGGGATCTTCTTTAGGCTCTACAGAACCAAGGGGGTTATTCCCTATTCAACATCTATGAAATGTATCTATGTACTATCTGGGATGTTGACACAAAGCAGATATATCCTCTCTTATGAAGACCAAAACTATGAGATAAGTGCAAAGGGGCGAGCTTTGGGCCTATATTCAGTTGTAGACAGAGGATTTCAAATCCTAAACTAATTCTAAAGTCCTAAAGGTTTGTATATGAAGTTTGAGTTTGATTTTATGTTTGGATGCAAAACTAGGACTTTGGTTGTGACCTCAATGCAGGACTAGATCGGTGCCTATCTAGGGCTCGGAGTCAATAAACATAGACATGTGAATGTACACATAAGATTATATTAATGACTGAGTTTCAAGGGGGTTGTTTAATATCTGCCTTATAGATACTTCCCAGAATTGAGTATTCAGTTACCTCTGCTTAGAAGATCCTCATTGCAATATATTCTTCTTAACACCTTAACCTAAAACATTTAATCTACTCCTTGAGTAGAAGTAGAAGATCAACCATTCAACACAGAAAATCTATATTCAAGAATCTTAGACATCCCTTAGCTATTTAGATTCAAAAGAAGAATACATTCAATTTGGAGACAAGTAACAGAACACATGCAATGAAGCATTACTCATTTAAATCAACATGAAACCAGTAAGTTTATGCATTAAACATACAACATGAGACTCATAAACTCACAAGACAGCAAAGACAGGGTCACCAATGAAGTTGTATTGTGTCACAGCACCAAAATTTCATCTAGTTTCCAACAACAAAAGAGTAACACAGTTTGGCATTTATACCAGGACTGTGTACTCTGCAAAACTAATTACAAGACAAGGTCAAAAATTCTGCCAGATTCAATGCATGAGGAATGGTGCTCAATAATATTCAATGCTACGGAGAGACAAAGAGGAATGAGCAGGTGGAATCGAGATCTGGGCCACCACCCTGGGGATTCACATCTTTAATCAGGTGGTTGACCTATCAATTCCATCGATCATCCTCTGCAAGTCCACCATTAATGCTCAGCTACCTGTAGCCATTGCAGTTCTGCTTGTCTATGAAGCTTTTCCCACTCAAATTGGTGTAGACACACAGAAAGTCCTTCCTCGTGGGTTCAAAACATGGTCATCGATCTACTCCCATTGCTGAAATCGACGGCCCCAAAAATGCCCTGAAAATTGCCAACCAGTCAGATCATGCCACGTAGGCACCTCATGTTTTTATCGCTGGCCTTCTTCCCTCTCATTTTGCCTTTTTGCCCTTGTATATGCAAAAACATATGCATATACAAATGCAACAGTTTAATATACAAGGTGGTCCCTAGTCAATTATAGAGCAAATTGGAATTTTCAATCGAGTCCACCCTGCATCTTCTTTCCCTGCATATGTTAATGTATATCTGCATATACATTCACTTTATACATACAAGGCACATATTTCAAATTTTATAAAGCATTTTGAAGTTGCTTTGAAATCAAGCTTGTATCTAGCCTTTGCATCTTCACAATGTATATCGGCACATATACAAGCACCCAAATATACAAGCAATGGACCCCAAATTTTATATACTACATTTGATTTATCCCTTGGGTCTGAAATCTATGTCTTCTTTTGTATATCGGCTTGTGTGTGCAAACATACAAAAGCAAATATACAAGTTGCGGATTCCAACTCACTTACCAGCTAGATTGGAGAACCTTTCGAATCCGGCTTGTATCTCATCAAATGTATATTTCCTTTGTATGTTGACTATACAAACTCATTTGTATATACCCGCAGGCCCTACCACATGTATCTCCCGCTGCTTTGTATGTTTCTGAATATACAAGGCCCCTTGTATCTTTTCATTGTATAAACCCAATGTATGTTCAGACATACATTCATTTTTGCACCTTTTTCTTGTATATAGCCATTGTACTTTAAAACATAGAACCCTGATATACAAGCAACAAATTTTCCCAGGAATCTACGGAAGATTCCCCCTTTGTATATGCACTTGATATGCATTCCAAAATGCATATAACTTATTTTTTCAAAGGCCGATGGAGATTTCTAACCCGCCAATATACAACTCACCTTTGCATGCATAGAACTGAGTATTTTTTATGAAGTGCAACAGGGACAGATGGTAAAACAGTGTTAGTAGCTCAGGGAACAATTAAACCATGGCACTAAAGCTTTGAAGGAATACACACAGGAACCTGCAAATTGATCATAGAACCCTAAAATTAGGTGATCACCACCACTACCAAGGTAGTCTACAGTGTCTATGGTATTGTGAAACCATTTCAAGACATGAACATCACTTTATCACTATGCTATTCATAGTATAGAGGAAGAGATAAAGGTGCAATAGTCCATGGGGAAAGGTAGATCAATTACCAGTCATGTCATATGAGGGCAGTGCACAAGAGAGCAGAGAAACTCAAGCATGATAGATAGAGAAAAGACTAGAATGAGCAACACTACAGACAAGGTACTAATAGTAGTTATAGTGAGGAGAATAATGCACGGATAACAATACATTGAAATTATAGTGAGACGGTCAGAATAGTGTTATTCAAGGGAATTAGTGAAAGATACAAATAAGTCTACATGCTCAGGCAGAATTTCAAGAAGATCAGATATACAGTTAGTACAGAGTTTCTACAGTTTGTGGACAATGTTTAAGTTTCTAGTCCTGAAGGCCTATATAGGAGTTTGAAGGGTTTAATTTCTCAATCTTGCAATGTCAAGAGTTTTGGAGGCAGTCATAAGATTGTGAGAGACAGTCACAAGACATAGGTCTGCATTTCTACATAGAGGACAACAGTACAAAGGACAGAATAAGTGTGATTGTCATGGTTTCCACATAGAGAAAGATAGCTATTGTTTTGAAGAGAAATAGAGAGCTTTTAAGCTCATGTAAAGACAAATATCAAAATACATGGAACTCGCCAATGCCCAAAAAATAGTGAAATACACAACCATCAGACAAAAAAATGCAATTTTCTTTTTCAAGTTTGAACAGCAAAATAAAATGCATGGGTTTCGACTCATTTCAGAACAAGAGTATACAAAAACGCTCCAAATCGAGACTCAGGCCAAATAGTATATTGGTAAAATGTAGTTTTTTTTCCAAGCGAGTATTCACAGAACCCTCTGAAAGAGAACACAAAAAATGGAGTTCAAGATCATGCTACAGTACAACAGAAAATATAGTTTTCAAGAGCAGTAAGACATATATGTCATTGTTCCAAGTTTTGTGTTAAGACTGCAGCTTGTTCACAGCCAAGAGATGTAGATGTAAAGGAAAAATACAAACTTTCAACTCATTTCAAGCCTTAATACTTAGAAAATGTCCAAAATCGTGCCTTCTAGTAGCGAATAGGCTCAGAAAAATGCAATTATGTCAAGTTCATATGCTCAGATTTCCAAGAAAATCGGCCCCAGGTAGCAAATAGAGCCAAAAGGATAAGAGATACAGCAAGTTTGAGCAATAGATAGGACGAAATGCATGGTTTTCAACCCATTTTGGATAGTATACATAAAAAACCCTCAGAATCGCATGCTTCTGGCAGCGAATATACAGGAAAATCTCAAAAAAAGTGAGAGAAAGTTTGACAAGTGAAAGACTTACCTTTGTTTCTGTCAAATGTTGTGCTAAAACCATAAGGTTTACTCAGATGGCCATCCCAGGATGACCTCAACAGAAAAAATTGCAGTCATGGTGGTCAGCCAAAGAGAAACAACAAAAAATGCATCAAAAACCAGTAAATTCGTGGCCGCAAAAGACCAAAATCGGCCTGGAAACTGCAGTAAAAGTTCAAAATCTGAGAAGAAAACCTCAAAAATATAACTTACCTCACATTTTCACCCAGTTTCATGGCATTTTTCACCTTCAAACCCTCCATGGTGGTGGCGGCCAAGCTCAAGTAGTGGAAAACAAATGAAAGAAAATGATTTTTTTTTTTAGGTTTCCTTCCTTTTGGGTCGAATGACCTATTTTGCATTTTGAGTTTTTTAACCTTTGATTTGCAAATAATCATTTTCATCTATTTTGGGCCATGGTGAAGACTTCTAAAGTCTTGAAACCTAGTGAAGATGCAAGAGGGGGCCATGAGGCATGATTTTATGCCTTTTGATTCTTTTCCAAAAACAAGTCAAAATGCCTTAGGAGAAGCACAAAGTTGAATGCCTTATTCGACCAAGGCATATCATAGCTAGGAGATATAAGGTGGTGAATAAAAATGTATGTTGGGAGATACAAGGTGGATGAAGTATGGCCAGAAGGCATGGTGGTGTTTGTTGGGAGTCATAAGGGTTGTTTCTGAATATGTATTGCTTAGAACCTTGTATGGACATAATGAGATGTATGCGAAAATGGGAACAGTTAAGTTGTATGACATTTTTTATGCTATGTGTTTTTGCATAATCTTGAGATGGAATTAGATGTTATGTCATAAATGTCACTATTTTCTGCATTGGTTTGTATAATGTTGAATTGTAAAACATTTACTAAGGTGGTGTAATTATAAGCCTCTTAGTTAAATGTTAATTAAATGCAAAAAAAGTGTATTTATGTCATTTATTTGGAAAATATCAGATATTTCTGATGCTGCAGGAGAGTTATTACATAGATTTGACGTATGTCAGAAGCCTTAAAGATCATTTAAAGGCATTCTATGACATTTTCAGGTGCCTTTATGATAGTTGATGGCATACCTTGACCATTTATGCCTTAGGAACCATTTTTGGAGGACTTTAGAGAGATATTTTGTGGGCATTTATGAGGTGCACAGGAATGGAGGTGGTGGATGTTTATCTATTTATAGCTGTTTAGGAAGTATATAGTCTTATTCCTTATTCATTTTTTAGGGGTTTTGGCTATTCACTACTCTATATATTGTAATTTTCTGAGTTCTTTTGCAGAAGTGAATAGTCTTGTAACCCATTTTCAGAGATATGTAGTATTGTAACACCTTTTTGGCAGTAATAAGCAGTTTATACCTTCCTATTTCTTCTAATATTGTGTGTCCTTAGTGTTAGTATAGATCTTGGTGATGTTCTTTGTCCTTGGAGCTATCTTTCATGTTGGTGCCTTTATGCAAGGATTACATATTTTTGCATGTTGTGAGATGTGTAAGGAATAACAATCATTTTTGGGTAGTGAGAAAACCTCTTTCTCCTTTGCAAAACTATTGTTATTTAGCCTCCTTAGAAAGTAATGATACAAGGATTATGATTTGTTAGGTTGTGTAAAGGATTCTTATTATTACTGGTTATGAAGTATGTCATTTCTGTGTTTTTTTTTATGATCTTTTGGTGCATCACCTTAGACAGTAGGTTTCATTTTCATGTAATCTTTCTTACCCTTTTCTCTATAAAGACTTTAGTATAAGTAGTTTAGGTGGAGTATTAATAGAAAGCCGGCCTTCTCTGGAGGTTCTTTCCATCACAGGTGACCCATAGACCTGGAAAGATCCCATGTTTCTCCAGATTGCCAAGTTCTACAACTCAGTAAGGGTGCAAATCTGAGAGACAACAGTACTATCTATTTTGTTTTTCTTCAGCCTTTAGAGCCAATTGGTAAGCCTTTTCCATACTACTGATTCAATGCATGCTCAATTCATCTTGAATAGAGAATTTCAAGCCATTCACATATCTAGCAGCCATCTATTCATCAGTTTCTTGATGCTCTATATGTATAGATAGCGTATAAAACTCATTTGTATAATCTTGCATAGAAGAGAGGTTCTGCTTTAAATTTTGAAACCTACGAAAAAGGGTTTGTGCATAATCTATGGGCAAAAAAATTTCTCTCATCTTCTTCTCCATTTTATTCCATGTCCTAATCTTATCCTTGCCTTTCCTTATTCATTCCTTTTGAAGATGATTCCACCAAATCCTTGCATGGTCCTTTAATTTGGTGCATGCGAATTTCACCTTCTTTTCCTCTGTCATAGATTTCCATTCAAAAAAATTTCTCATGTCATTCAACTAGTCGATCAACTCCTCTCGTTTAAGACTACCTACATAATCTAAAACATCTACCTTGACCCCTTCATTTTTCCCTTCTAAGGCCTTGAGCATCCTCTCTTCAAAACTCATGCCTTCTAATTCTTCTTCTTTATGTTTTGTATCTTGATCTACACCTCCTCGACCTATCTCTTCATCAGATTCATCTCCTCCTCTACCCAGTCTTTGATTTTCCATCCATGTTGTAAATTCTCCTATTTGCCTTTGCAAATTTTACATTTCTCTATGCATCTGGGCAAGACGACCTCTTCCTCTTCCTCTCCCAGTAATCTTCCAACTCTGCTACCAAATGATGTAGCCAACAACATACACTCAATAAAATTGTGCCATTAATCATGTGTGAGAGCCAAATATTTGGAAAACTGGAAAAAAAACTTCTATTCACCAACTCTCTTATATCCAAGAAAACAAAAAAAATACCTTTTTTGATAGATTTTGACAATTGTTAGATTTTGCCAATTTAGGTAATTTTACATTCATTTCTTGAGAATCCATTTTTTATTTTGCAAAAACTTCCTAAAACTAAGGTAGGACGAAAAGCCAACTAACATCCTAAATTTGAAACATGAGTTTCGAGTTATTAAAAAAAACAACTTTTAAAAAACAAGGAAAAAACACTAAATTGCCATTTTGAGGGCCAAGATGAAAGTTTCAAGCCCTAAGAAAGTGCCAAGACGGGGTCTAACTGACTAGGGTGGGTTAGGAAACCACATGCCACCTCATAATGCAACCACCTGTAAAATTTCATAGAAAACCCACATTTGAGTCAAAAGTTATGACCTCTGAAAGTCCCTGCATCAGCTACTGTGGTAAACATCTTATTTGTTCTCTCTTCTTCGGCCAACAGGTGATTTCATTCTCACACCTCCTTACAAATTTTTTACAGTGGGTTTATTATTTGGTTCTGCATAAGAGTTTTAAATTTAAATCACTTTTTACAAGGGCTCTGTGATGATATTATTTCATTTCTATATTCAAGTTCTTGCTTTTGATAGAAACATGTTAGATTTTTTCATTCAGTCTGTGGATCTTTGCAGACAAAATGTAAGGATACCCAGAAAAGGTGTATTTAGGGTTTCACTCTAAAGAATTCTTTTTCTATCGAGGGTTTTGAATATTTTTATGACTGTGATCTTTTGAGAAAAGGGCAGATTTCATGGCTGGCAATTAATTGTGCTATAGAGTTTTCAGAGTTTTCTTCCTCTTTCAAGGTTTGTCACATTACGAAGAGACTATTTTGTTTTCTTTTGAATCATGTCAATAATCAGGACACACATTATAGTTTTTCTATTATGGGTACTTGAAATTCTGGTACAGACAGTTATAATAGCTAAATCAATTATCAAGTAATCTCTTGTTTAGTTATACTCGAGTTCTGTATAATAAGGATGGTTTTTGAGTATGGTTATAATTTTGGAAGCAATTACAATCAGTTTCATGTTTGAGTCATTTAGTTCAGTTGTACTCGATTGAAAATCTAGTTGTTACCTGAAATAGTTGTATGGAAATGATTATCTCTTCAAACTGTCTCATGAGAAGAGGAAGATATTGTGAAATGTATAAAAAGGGGCTTTGAACAAAAACTATGTGTGGTTGTGTATACACCTCATGTAATGTTGAGGATATATGACTAAATGCATTATCATTGATATTAGATTAGAGATTGAGAATCAGTGAAACAGAGTGTTTCTTTGTATTTTTTTTACGATTGAAACATGTATTGAAAGCTCAAGTCAGTGAGATAAGAAATGGCATTTGCCAGTGAGGCATTTTGTGTAGCCAGTGAGGCCTGTAATCATTGAGATTCATTAAATAAGCTAGTGAGGCATTTTTCAAGTGGTTTTTATGCCCTAGAGGGTTTTCCACTCAGGACAATCTCTATGTCATGATTACTTGTTCTGCTCATGAGTTTTTGTTCATTATTTCATAATTTAACTGTTATATGATGCCCATAGTAAATCAGTACAAGTGTTTAATACTTTGATACTTATTTCAGTCTAATGAAGTAACAATATGCCTCTATTGTTTGTCTTGATGAATTATTGTAATGATCCTTCACAGTTCACAAATAGTTATTATGTCTTTTCATGCTCACAAGTTGGTTTGATAGTTCATCCTAGTTCTTAAATGAATGTCTTGCTTTCACCATTCAAGGTTGAAGTTCACAGTTGGTAAAAGTTAAATAGGTGTTGTCGAAAACATGTTTGTTTTTATAAGACACTGATTCACCCTCCAACACCTCATAACGCAACCACTTATAAAATTTCATAGAAAACCCACATCCAAGTCAAAAGTTATGACCTCTAAAAGTCCCTGCATCAGCTACTATGGTAAACATCTTATTTGTTCTCTTCTTCAGCCAACAGGGGATTTCATTCTCACACCTCCTTACAAATGTTTTACAATGGGTTTGCTATTTAGTTCTGCATAAGAGTTTTAAATTTAAATCACTTTTTACAAGGGCTCTATGATGATATTATTTCATTTCTATATTCAAAGTTCTTGCATTTGATAGAAACAACATAGATTTTTTCGTTCAGTCTATGGATCTTTGAAGACAAAATGGAAGGATACCCACAAAAGGTGCATTTGGGGTTTCACTCTAAAGAATTCTTTTTCTGCCAAGGGTTTTGAATATTTTTATGACTGTGATCTTTGGAGAAAAGGGCAGATTTCATGGCTAGCAGTTAATTGTCTTATAGAGTTTTCTTCCTCTTTCGAGGTTTGTCACATTATGAACAGACTATTTTATTTGTTTTTGAATCATGTCAAATATAAGGACACACATTATAGTTTTTTGGTTATGGGTACTTGAAATTCTGGTACAAACAGTTATAACAGCTAAATTAGTTATCAAATGATCTCTTGTTTAGTTATACTCGAGTTCTGTCTAATAAGGAAAGTTTTTGAGTATGGTTATAATTCTAGAAGTAGTTGCAATCAGTTTCATGTTTGAGTTATTTGGTTCAGTTGTACTCAGTCAAAAATCTAGTTATTACCTAAAATAGTTTTATGGAAATGGTTATCTCTTCAAACTGTCTCATGAGAAGAGGAAGATATTGTGAAATGTATAAAAAGGGTCTTTGAACAAAAAATTGTGTGTGGTTGTGTATACACCTAATGTAATGTTGAGGATAGATGATTAAATGCATTATCATTGATATTAGATCAGAGATTGAGAATTAGTGAAACATATTGTCCCTCTGTATTTCTTTTTTTATGATTCAAACATGTATTGAAAGGTTAAGTCAGCGAGACAAGAAATGACTTTTGCCAATAAGGCATTTTGTGCAGCCAGTGAGGCTTTACCAGTGAGGCATTTTTTGTAGCTAATGAGGCTTAGCCAGTGAAGCCTGTAATTAGTGAGATTCATTAAATAAGCCAATGAGGCATTTTTCAAGTGGTTTTTATGTCCCAGAGGGTTTTCCACTTAGGACAATCTCTATGTCATGATTACTTGTTCTTATCATGAGTTTTTGTTCATTATTTCATAATTTAACTATTATATGATGCCCATAGTAAATCAGTACAAGTGCATAATACTTGATACTTATTTCAGTCTAATGAAGTAACAATATGCCTCTATTGTTTGTCTTGATGAATTATTCTAATGATCCTTCATTGTTCACAAACAGTTATTATGTATTTTCATGCTCACAAGTTGGTTTGATAGTTCATCCTAGTTCTTAAATGAATGTCTTGCTTTCACCATTCAAGGTTGAAGTTCACAATTGGTAAAAGTTAATTAGGTGTTGCCAAAAACATGTTTGTTTTATAAGATACTGATTCAACCCCCCCT
This sequence comes from Cunninghamia lanceolata, assembly GCA_027924645.1. Classification (NCBI taxonomy): domain Eukaryota; kingdom Viridiplantae; phylum Streptophyta; class Pinopsida; order Cupressales; family Cupressaceae; genus Cunninghamia; species Cunninghamia lanceolata. The sequence goes on along the minus strand of BSBN01000068.1, from coordinate 12,611,340 downwards.
TCTTAGTGTCTTGTGTACTCCAACAATTCTTGTATGTCTTATGAAGGGAGAATAAGTGGAATTCGATGCTAGTTAAACCAGATTATATTTTTTTCACATCTAAGAAGATTTTAGAAGGAAAATAGTGTTCCAAAGAAGTTTGTTTATTTTCATGTCTCTTAGACTGAGTGAAATAATAAACTTTCTTAGCTGATATCTTAGGCCTAGATTTTCCATGATGACATCTATAGCTCCAAGAGATTATATTCAATTACTCAAGGATTATCCTAGGTTAGGATTGTCTAGAATTTATAAAAATATAAACAAGAATATTTCATATTTTAGGTTTGGAATTATCCAACTTAGACCCTTGATTAAATTAAAATACTTTGAGTCTCTAAGGAGAACGTAAGTGCCATGTGAGACAATAAATCTAGTTTAGATTTAATAAGTAGCTAAAGGTTTGTTTAATAGATCATGACGGAATGAAGGTAAAAAAAACATAAGTTAGTTTGGTATCTAATTCTTTAAATTAGAGTTTGGTTATTAATGATTCAATGAACATTTTAATTAGGAGTTTGGTATCTAATTTTTTAAATTAGTGTTTGGTTAATTGGTGATCAAATGAACATGTTAATTAGGAGTTTGGTATCTAATTCTTTAAATTATAGTTTGGTTACTTGGTGATCCATTGAACATGTTAATTAGGAGTTTGGTATCTAATTCTTTAAATTAGGATTTGGTTACTTGGTGATCCAATGAACATGTTAATTAGGAGTGAGCTGAAATTTTAAGAGTTAAACTCATACGCTAAGAATTAAATTGATTTGTAAAATAAATTAGTCAAAATACTAATCTAACCTTTTTAACTGTTAAATTAAAAAACCAATCCAATTTTCAATAATATAGTAAGAAAGTTAAATATTTTCTCTTAACATTATATTTCAGAGTTAAACTCATATATTAAGAATTAAATTGATTTGTCAAATAAATTAGTCAAAATATTAATCTAACCTTTTTAACTATTAATTTAAAAAACCAATCTAATTTTAGATAATATAATAAGAAACTTAAATATTTTCTTTTAACATTATATTTTTTATTACAAATTAGATGTAGTTAATTAATATTTTAAAACATTATATTCTCAAATTTTAATTTCTTATTATTGTTAAACATTTTTTAATTAACTTGATTTTGTTTATCATATATTTTGAGGCTAAATACTTTCAATTCTTCTCTGATTAGTACTATTTAAAGATTTTAGAAAAGAAGATCATATGTATATGAAACATATTAGCACATAAACATGACATTTCAAGTTGAAAAGGCAAGAGTGTTATTTTTAGAGGTGAGTCTTCTTAGAAGACATCCAAGATAGACAATAATATATAATAGAATATATGATAGGATATGAGGAAAAAAAGAAAAAAGTGGACATCCATAATGTGGAGGAGGAGATTGAATGGTATGGAAGATGATGTGGAGGAGGAGGATAATATGGAAGAGGATGATAATGTGGAAGAGAAGGAGGATAATGTGGAGGAGGAGATTGAATGGTACAGTGATGATATTTGAGATGTGTTGCTAGATATCTATGATACATATGACAACTTTAACACTACCTCAACAATGCTCTGCTCCAAGTGTGGTAAATCTGAGTCATCTTCTGAGTGTTTTGATGGTCCTTGTACTGAATGTTGTTTGCAAGAAGAAAGATGGTCGATTGATGAGGTAATAGACAATCACAAATTTTCCTCCTAGAAATTAGCTAAGGAGGAATTAAAAATAATTTTGGAAGATTTGAAGAAGCTCCATGGGCCTTTCAAGAAGTCATTGAAGGATAGATACACAGTTAAATTACACTACCTAATGCATGAGTACCCTGAAAGAGACCACACCACCACATGTATGTGTTTAGACTATATGAGTTTCTTGAAAAATTATTATCCTCTAACCTTATTGGATATGATTGTTAACTTCAGGCATGATGATAAGTATATTTTTCTTTAGTGTGTGTTTGTAAAGTATACGGACTGTGACACAGTACACCAAGATGTGAAAAGCTTGTTGAGTTTCTTAGACGTTCTTCAATGCTATCCAAGGAAAAGAACAACTTCGAAACGATGTATTACTTTTCATTATGGCCCAACAAATAGTGAGAGAGATTTTAAGGATTTGAAAAGATTTAAGGAAGAAAGAAAATCTACAATTTATTGTTCTCCACTTCACCTACTTGCAATGCAAATTTATCAACATGTGAATAAGCAGGGAATTCTGTGTGACCTTAAAACTAGAGAGGACAACGAGCATCATTCTAGCTCTATAAAATGTTGTCGCACTGTGGAAATGGTGGATGAGTAAAAAGTCGAAGGTGGGTTTGATAGACAAGATTCGGATGATTGGAGATGAGCTCAAAGGCTGGGCTTGGATTCATACATTTTTAGGGCTAAATGCTAAAGAAATCAACTTGTGTAGAGAGGACAGTGTGAAGGAACTCATCCAAGATCTTTGTAAATTAACATGAGATAGATTAACAATGGTAGAAGACCATAGGAGAACCAAATTGGTTGTGGAAGATGAGGCCATAGTTCTTGGGAAATGTAAAATTGAATCCAGGGACTACTTTGTTACATTTTCAGTGCATAGGCTAATTGAATTCAGGACCAGCAGCCTAACATGAAATGCACTCTATTATACACCAACCTTCTACTAGAAGTTAAATTTGAAGTAGCTAAAAAATTCCTGAAAGGGTGTGCTACAATGGGCCTCAATCTTCTAATAAGACAAGTGATTTTCACATAGACAGAAAAATATGATAGATGTTGTGTTCACAGTCATGTGGAGATTCAGTTAATGAAATAGATTGCTAGAAGATCTGGTCGAGGTAGTGAAATGTTGGAAGTAATTTATATTAATACCAAACTATTGAAGGAAGAATAAACAAAAATGAGAGAGAGGACACAAACAAAATTACATAGTTACAAATAGAGATTTCTATTAATCATTAAAAATATTTTGCAATCAACAAATACAACCTATAGAGTTACAACTCTATTTCCTTCTATCCTATAACTATTGCTCTCTTTGGAGCTTGTTAGACATCACTATTGTCCCTTTCTATTGAGAGTTGCTCTACTCATTCCACTAACTGGTGTGCATGTCTAGAGCTATCTGAAGCTCAAGTCTCTTTACTCCCTTACTGTTGTATTCTTCCTACTGCAACAAACATTCTTCTGTTGTGCACTGTTGTGTTACTATTGCTTGCAATATTCTAACTATTCTAACTTCTCATTCCTTCCTTTTGTCTTCACCCAAAAAATTTTGCCACTCAAACACAAAATTCAAATCTACCTACCAGCATTCAATAACAATTTGACCACCAATAACTTCTATCTGACAAGCCAGTTGAGTGCATTAACAATTTTGTCAGGGGCGGTAGGAAAGGAGATCTACAGAGATCTCTGATGTGGTTGGTGGCATAAATGCCTGCTCTAGATTAATAATTCAAACACTTCCCCTTAATCTAGAGCCACATACCACTTGTATTCTATGTCTCTGTAGCTATCTGTAGCTATTCAGAGCTGTTTACAATGCCCAAGCTGTCTCTCAGGCATTCAAATCTCTCCTTTGATAATGCTTTAGTAAAAATATCAACAAGTTACTGCTTGGACCTACAAAACTAAAGTTTGATCTCTCTGTTGGTGCCCAACTAGGGTTAGGGTTTTAAGCTTGAGCATTTGCAGGTTTTCTCTTTCAAACTCTAAAATTTCTAGGTCATGAGGTCTTGCGCTTTATATTCTAACTTTGAGTTGACTTCTTATAGTGGGTTCTCAGTTTCTTAAGTTGTATTTTCATGCCTAGGCTCTCATTAGTTGACCGGCCCATATGCATTTCTTTACTGCCGTTCCGTGTTGCATTCGTGAAAAGGTGCTAAGTCAAAAAATCATTTTATGTCGTGGTGAAATTTGTCGCATGTTTGTGTCTTTGTATGTACAAGTCCAAATGTACATTGGCAGGCCCAAAATTGTTCAAGTTGGCCTTCAAAAGGTGAGAAAATTGATTTGTATGCATTTTAAATGCATATCGGGTTTAAATATGCATTGAGGAATCTGTCACATATTCTGAGAATATTCCTTGCTTGTATGAGAGGGTTGCATGTATATTTGTGTTGTATGTTTGGATATTCAATAGCTAAATACAAAGGTAAACATATAAGAAAAATATGCAAAGCACAATGTACTTCGGTGATCCATGCAGCAGTTTTCCCCAATGACTGATGCACATGCAAATAAAAGTGATACAGGAGGTGGGGCCCGCATATATAAAAAAAGGGTTTGTATATCTGACATACATTGGTCATATACAAAGAAAAATATACAAGGCCCGGATGCAGAAGGATAGTGTGTTGTAGCAGATGAATTTTGAAGTCCACGAGTTGTATATGATGTTTGTATATGTGAAATACAAAGGAATATACATTGAATAAGATACAAGCTAGATTTCAAAGGTCTTCCAATCTAGCTGATAAATGAGTTGGAATCTGTGACTTGTATGTTTTCTTTTGTATGAGCAACATACAAGATGGATATGCAAGAGAGAGATACAGGGTAGAACTCAATCGAATTTAAAAATGTTTCATAATGATTTTGGGCTCCGTAGCTTGTATGTATATTGTGCATTGTATATCACCGATATATAATCAAAAGTGTAGAGGTTAAGATACAAAGGCCAGATTTCAAATTTCTCCAATCTGGTTGATAAAATGGTTGGGTTCGTAGAATGTATATTGCATTTGTATAATGCGATGTGCAAAGAAATATACAAGTGAAGAGGTACATGTCAAACCTGATTTGAATTTCAGAGTGCTTCATAGTCAGTTGAGATCCGCATAATGTATATTGTGTTTGTATGTGTAATATACAAAGTCAAGATGCAAAAGGTTAGGATACAAGTTGGACTTCAAAGCAATTGCAATTTTCTTCATCGTAGTTTGAAGTCAGTGGCTTGTATGTGAAGTATGTTGTATGTACCGATGTGCAAAGGGAGATACATACAAGGTCTGAACCTAAGTGCAAGTTCAAATATGCTTCATAATGATTTTGGGTCCACAGCTTGTATGTGGCTGTTGTATGTATATGCATCTTGCATATACAAATGTTTTGAAGGGCGATTGAGGTGGAAAAGGAAAATGTATGTTAGCGATGAAAAGTCAACAATAACAAGGTTTCCTACGTGGCACTTTCTCATTGGCCAATGACTTGCCTGTTTGTTTTGAGCCGTGGATTTGGGAGGTACAAAGAAGGATCGACGGTTGTGTTCAAATTGTTAGATAGCAAAGTTTTCCCATGCATATACAATTGCATTCTTAGAGAGAAAATTATTTACACATCCACTGTTGCATTTCCACGGTGGCTGCGAGTTGGTGTGCCATTAATGGCAAGGTTGCAGATAGGTATGGGATGAAGGGACATGTTAGCTACCACTTCCAAGTGGAAAATCTTCAAGTGGTGGCACAGGGATCGAGTTCAACTACTCCTCGCCCTTCTCCTACTTCTTCTTGTTTTGTCTCATGCTGCATAATTTTTTTGGGTGCCATTCCTTGGTGCATTGTAATTGGCAGAATTTTGATTTGACTATGGTATGGTTCTATTGAGGGCACATTCTGAGTATATCAAAGGTGTGTGCCTCATTGTTTTGGTGGAAAACTGGACAAAGTTTGGTGCTGTGATAAGATACAATTTCATTGGTGGCTCTGTTTTAGGTGCATTGTGAGTTTATGAATCTCATGTTGTATGTTTTATGCATAAATTCACTGGTTTCATGTTGTTTTATATGAGTAATGCTTCATTGCATGTATTCTATTATCTGTCTCCAAATTGAGTGTGTTCTTCTTCTGAATCTAAACAGCTAAGGGGTGTTTGAGATTCTAGGATATGGGTTTGCTATATTGAATTCTTGATCTTTTACTTCTGCTCAAGGAGTAGATTAAATGTTTTAGGTTAAGTGTTGGGAAGAATATATTGCAGTGAGGATGTTTGTAAGCAGAGATAACTGAATACTCCATTTTGGGAAGTATTTGTAAGATAGATACTACAAATCCCCTTGAAACTCAGTCATTGAAGTATGTTTATGGTAATCATTCACATGTGTATGTCTATTTGACTCTGAGCCCTGAGATAGGCACCAATCCTATCTTGTATTGAGATTACAACCAAGGTCCTAGTTTTGCATCCAAACACCAAAAAATGAAACTTAAATTTCAAATACAAACCTTTAGGACATTAGAAGTAGTTTTAGGATCAAAATCCTCTATCTACAACTGAACATAGGCCCAAAGCTAGCCCCTTTGTACTTATTTTACAGTTTTGGTTTGCATAATAAAGGATTTATCTGCTTTGTGTCAACATCCCACCAGGTTCAAAGACATATCTCATGGATGTTGAATAGGGAATACCCCCCTTGGTTCGGCAGAGCCTAGAGAAGAGGAGGAGATATTTATAGAGTCTATCTCCTGTACGGTTGCGCGCTGGCCCAGAAATCTTGTTGATCATTAATGGCTACCTTGTAGGGATAACTGGGAATAAGCATCGAGTCAGATTGAGAAGCAACAGATATGGCAACTCTGCTGGGGACCTTTGTGTAAGAACCCTGATAAAATTGATTCCTACTTGTAGGTGGTGACTCCGAGTAATCTCCCAACCAGTAAAAGTGAAATTTATATGTAGGGGAGAAGATCCCAGTGTAACCCTTTGTTTGAAGAAGTGCCTAGAAAAATGATGTATAGGAAAAAGGGGGCTTTTCAAGCCGGTCAAGAAGGCTCTCTTAGCTCTAGAAACAATGATAATACCCATGACAATCCAGGATCTTCAGAGCAGACAGAACCTTATTTTTCAAACACGGAAGCTGAAATTCAAAATGTATATGAAAGACAACAAGGTGTTAATCTAAGGTTGAGATCAGAGGTGTTTCAGGAACGCCCTTTCTTAAATCCCTCTGACAGATTTGAAGAAGCTAAATCCCCAAAGGATGATGATGATGACCAAGATGGAAAGGGACCATCCTCTTCTATGCCTAAGGAGGAAGAGTTAGCTGAGGAAATCAGAAATCTGAGGGCTGAAATATAATATTTGTAGGCTATGAAAATTAGAGATGATATGAGACAAAAGGTGCAAGCTCTAAGAACTACTCAACATGATTCAATCCCTACTCTTGATAATGTAAACATGCTGAAAGACCAACAAAGAAATGAAATCCAGAATCAGAAAAATAATCAGAGATAGAATGTAAACAATATTAGGGTACCATTAAATAATGTGAGAAATTAGAATGCTAACAAGAATGCAAATGTAAATTAGTTTGGTAGACAGCCTATGCAGCTAGGCAGATTCAGGCAGCTTATTTTTTATGGTATTCCTAGCTATCCTAATCCCACTGATAAACATGTGAGGCCACAGGTGCCAAAGTTTTCATAAAATAATACTGTGTCAGGTGAGGATCATCTAAAAGCTTTTCAAAATGTTATGGACAACTTTGAGGTTGAACATGAGGATGCTTTTATGAAATTATTTATGTAGTCCCTAGTTGATGAAGCTAGAGAATGGTATAAAAACCTATTTGACTAGAGTATCTCATCATGGGATGATTTTAGAAGAATTTTTAAAGAGCGGTATGTTGACAAGACTGATCCCAACTTTTTCATAAATGAATTTACCAGTATTACTAAGGGGTCAAATGAGCCTATTGCAGATTTTAATGCTAGATTCACTAAAGTGTTGAACAAATTACCACATTACATGAGGCCTAATGAACCAATGTACATTGTGTTGTACATAAGTGCTTTTGATGCCAAAACAACTTATGGGTTAAGAGACAAGGGTCCTGCTAGCCTCAGGGATGCTTTTAGAATTGCAACAAACATTGAGAATAACAGGAAAGCATCTGGTAAAACAAATAGAAGGGATAATGTTAAGATTTTACAAAATCCAAATAAGCCTTAGAATGCTAAAGGTAATGCATCTACTTCTAAAGAAAAATTGGATAAGCTTACGACTATGGTATAGGATCTAAGCTACAGACTTGCTAAGAATTAAAAGGGAATATGTCTTGAGAGGCAGGTTTATCAGAGACAAGAAAAGAGACCTTCATTACATGATATGCCATATAATACTAATTGGCATAATGATAAACCAGTCCTCCCAAACAACAACACCAATCATAGAGATCAAAATGTCAAGGAGACTCCTGATCCTTTGAAGAAAGCCGTCAACTTTGTTGATGATGCTCCTTGGTGCATAATTTGTCAGATGCCTCACTCATAGTCACAGTAGATGATTGCACAATCTTTATATAATAATGTTTTTTCTTGTGATGAATGTAATGAGCCACATTACATGCATGATGATAATGTCAATATGTTGTCCACAAATGGGGAGCATATTTCCTATGAATCTGATGAAAGTGCAAGTTGTGTGACTCAAGTCTACAAGCAGATTTCTTATGATGAGGACGATGAAGATAATTACACTTATGCTCAAGACTCGCGCATCCTTCTAAATAACTTGAGGAGACCTTCTGATGAAGAGATTAGAGCTCTCACAGCTATAGTAGTGGCTCAGGTCAGAAGCAACTATAACCTTAGAGGTAAGGCTTAGGTTGGTAATCCACATCAATTGGATGACACTTTTATGAATCAACTAGTGCATAATCATAGTGGAGCTGAACCACATAAGACAAAGTGGAACAATAATAAGAAAAATGTTAAGCAAAGAATAGGTCATGATTCTCAAAGATCAGAAGATGAAACTCCCCAAAATGAGAATTAGAATAAGAATTCTCAGGCCATCGATGATGGTCAGAAAGCCACCAAAATTAAAGCTAGATCAGCCCAAGATAGGAGTAAAACCATAGCTAAAGCTACAACTGTTATTCAAAATTATGCTCCCTTTGACATAAGTCAAGTTTTGTCCTAGGTAAAAGTCTCTGTTCTGTTGATGGAGCTGATGAAGGTTGAAGAATTTAGAAATAAAACATTGTCCTTAATTTGAGGGGTAGCTTGTTAGGCTGAATAGAATGTTGACACGCAAGGCAAGAAGCAAGCCCTGTGTATTGATGAAGATGAGATTCCTGAGGTTTATCTGGGGGTGACAATGACAAAATGCCCTTCATAGGTAGATCCATTCTATGTTTCCCTTGTTATAAATGGAAAATAAATTAAGAATTGTATGCTTGATTCAGGAACATCAACAAACATTATGCCATTAGCTATCATGTAACAAGTTGGATTGAAAATAGACAAGGCATGTGGAAAGTGTTATGCCATGGATGCTAGGGAGGTACCAGTCATCAGAATCATGAAAGATGTGAACTTCACACTGGCAGCATATCTAGAAAGAACTTACAAAATGAACATAACAGTGGTTGACATAAAGCCACAATATGGTATGCTGCTGTCAAGAATATGGGCAACATTGATTGGTGGAAGTATGCAGCTAGACCTGTCATATGCCATGATCCCAATGAATGGAAAAGATGTTAAGCTGATTAGAGAGGAAAGGTCACTTGAACCAATTGAGGATCAAGATTCAGAAGAACACATTTGTTTTGTGGACACTGATTGTGATAATTTCAGAGTTGTCTTAGATGATCAAGGGAATATAAAGAAAGATATTTGCATTCAAGAACTTGACCAATAGGGTCTTTGGACAATGTACTTTGAAGGAGCCTTTGTAAAGGAAGGTTCTGGTGTTGGAGTTGTGTTTTTGTCTCCAGCAGGTAAACTTCTGAAATTTTTTTTCTTGTTAAAGTTTGACTGCACCAATAATATTATAGAATAAGAGGCTCTATTGCTAGGATTGAATGTTGCTCTCAAACATGGGATTAAGATGTTAAGAGTGTTTGGAGACTCAGAGTTAATTGTTTCCTAAGTAAGAGATAAGTATGCTTCAAAAAATAAAAAATGAAATAGTATAAGCATACTATGTGGGATACAATTGAATTGTTTGATGCATTTTCAATAAATTGGATAGAAAGGTCAAAAAATGTCATGGCATATTTTTTGGCTAATATGGCCATAAGGCCAAATGATATAACTCTATCTAATATTACCAATGTTGAGGTTAAACTTACACTTGCAATACCAGATAATATATACGGTTGGCAAGTGTTTGATGATGACAGATATTTGATGAAATTTCTACACTACATAGATGAATATGAAAATCAGGAGATTGATTTTCAGAATTTTGTAGAAGTTTTGGATGGAAAAGAAACTCTTATGGCGAAGGAGGTGATTTGGCTTAAAACAAATAAACTCCCCAAAGGGTTAGTTGCTTTAGAAAGAGCATTTGACAATAGAGACCAATTTGTCACAAAGACATCTCCTACTAACAAGGATGACCTCGAAGAGATAAACTTGGGGACACACCAGGCCCCCAAAAAGGTATATATTGGCAAACAACTCAAGCCACATATCAAGAGTATGCTGATAGCATTATTGAAAAAGTAAAAGCATGTTTTTGCATGGTCATATGAGGACCTAAAATCTTATAGAGAGGACTTATTCCAACATGAAATTCCTTTGAAGCATGGAGTTAAGCCATTCAAACAAAAGCAGAGACCTATTAACCCAACCCTAGCTCCAAAAATGCAGCAAAATCTTGTGAAGCTTAGAGAGGCTGGGATAATTGTACCTATTAGACATTCAACCTGGGTGTCCAATCTTGTCTCGGTTAGAAAGAAAAATAGTGACATAAGACTTTGTGTTGATTTTAGAAATCTGAATGTATCCTCTGTAAAAGATAATTATCCATTGCCCAACATGGAAGCTATGATGTAGAAAGCAACTGGCTGCAAACTTTTATCCATGATCGATGGATTTTCAGGATACAATCAGGTGAAGGTGCAAGAATCTAAAGAATACAAGACTGCCTTCACCACTCCATGGGGAACTTATGTATATGTAAGAATGCCATTTGGACTAACAAATGTAGGTGCTACATTTCAAAGAGCCATGGATGTTGCTTTTGCAGGATTGATTGATTGACTCAATCTTGGTTGTATACTAGGATGATTTGACTGCCTATTCAAAAAAGGGGAGCAACATTGCATGCACTTGGAACAAATTTTTGTTAGAGCACTAGAGTATGGCATCTCACTTATCCCAAAGAAGTGTATTTTTGGCGTAGTTGAAGGAAAATTATTGGGGCACATTATTTCCAAGGATGGGGTTAGGATTGATCCTGAAAGAGTTGCTACCATTGACAGAATTTAGATCCCTAAAACAGTGAAAGGAATTCAATCTTTCTTTGGGTAGATCAACTTTGTTAGAAGGTTCACCCCTAACTTTGCAGAAATTACAAAGGATATCTCTAAAGTGTTGAAGAAGGGTGCAACTGTCAAGTGGGGAGATGAGGCAACTAAATCATTTCAGAATATCAAAGAAGCTATAAAGATGGCTCCTGTATTGAAATCTCCTAATTTTTCTAAGCCATTTCAGTTGTTTTCATTTGCCTCTTTTCATACTATTGTTGCATGTTTATTGTAGAAAAATGAGGACAGTTTTGAGCAGCCTATTGCCTTCTTTAGCATGTCATTGCAGGCAACTGAACTGAAGTATGATATCATGGAAAAATAGGCATATGCATTGGTCAGGGTAGTCAAGAGCTTCAGACCTTATCTGGTAGGATCTCAAGTGATTGCATATGTGCCCCATGCAGTAGTCAAAGATATTCTCACTTAGCAAGAGGTGACAGGAAGAAGATGTAGATGGATTAACAAGTTGCAAGAATTTAACATAGAGATACAAGTCACAAAACTGGTAAGGGGACATGGTTTGGCCAAGATAATGACAGTCAAATCTGGAAGCATGCCAAGTGAATGTAGTTCAAAAGGAAATTGTTAATATGTTAGAATCTGAATGGTACAAGGATATAGTCTATTATCTATAGAATTTAAACTGTCATTCCCATCTCAGTGATAGCCAGAAAAGGACATTAAAATTACATTCTATCAAATACATTATTATGCATTGTGAATTGTATTGGAAGAATCCTGATGGTGTGCTACTTAGATGTGTAGATGAAACTCAAGCTACTGATATTGTAAATGATATGCACAAAGGAGTATGTGGTAGACATTACACTGCCAAGACAACAACTCACAAAATTCTTAGAGTAGGTTATTGGTGGCCAACTCTTTTCTCAGTTGCACAAAGAATGGTAAGAAAATGTGATCCATGTCAAAGGTTCTCTGGAAAGCTTAGATATGAAGGTGCACAACCCCTTAGAACTATAAAAGTGGAGGCTCCATTCCAGCAGTGAGGAATCGATTTTATAGGGGAAATTTTAGAAAAATCAAGTGGGGGACATAGTTGGATCTTGGCTGCTACTAATTATTTTACTAAGTGGATTGAAGCCATTCCAACTAAGAGAGCTACAAGTAAAGTGGTGATGGATTTTATTCTAGAACATGTTATCATCAGATTTGGAGTGCCAGTCAAATTGGTCACAGACAATGCCATGTCCTTCAGATCTGGTGAGTTTGTTGATTTTTGTAACAACTATGGGATTAGTTTGTCACATACATCACCGTACCACCCACAAGGAAATGGTCAAGTAGAGTCTAATAACAAAAGCCTCATGAAAATCATTAAATGAATGGTAGATCAAAATAAGAGGGCATGGGATTCAAAGTTAAGGTTGGCATTATGGGCTGACCAGGTAATAGTGAAGAAATCAATCAGAAGGTCACCTTTTGAGTTAGTATATGGTGCAACAGCTAAATTACCTTTGAATAATCTCTTGCCAGTATATAAGTTTGTACAAGAAAATGATAAAGAGGTTGAAGACTCAATGACTGAAAGGATAAATCAGTTAGTTGCATTAGATGAAACTAGAAGAGAGGCATACAAGACAAACATCAAGAAACAACAGAGACTGAAGTATCTATTTGACAAAAGGACTATGGAAAGGAAATTTCAAATAAATGATTTGGTCCTTATCTGGAATGCCAAGAATCAAGATAGGGACAAGCATGGTAAATTTGAGCCCTTATGGGTGGGCCCATATCAAATCAGCAACACTCATGAAGATGATTCTTACTTTCTCCAAGCCCTGGATGGTGAACTACTGGAATTGCCTATGTACAGTAAATTCCTTAAAGCTTTTTTCTCATAAATGAAATATCTTGTGTGCACATTGTAAATTAGATGTAAATGGTCTGTATATACCTTGTATAGTCGATGTTGTTTTGCTATTTGTGTTTTGCCTAGTCTGTCCCAGAGTGATCTGGTTCTCGCTACAGCCTTGCACCTGCACATCCCCAGTCAGAGCCTGTGTTTGTGCCCAACTAGGGTTAGGGTTTTAAGCTTGAGCATTTACAAGTTTTCTCTTTCAAACCCTAAAATTTTTGGGTCATGAGGTCTTGTGCTTTATCTTCTAATTTTGAGTTGACTTCTTGTAGTGGGTTCTCGGTTGCTTAAGTTGTATTTTCGGGCCTAGGATCTCATTGGTTGACCGACCCATATGCATTTATTTACCATCGTTCCCTGTTGTGTTTGTGAAAAGATGCTAAGTCAAAAAAACATTTTATGTGGTGGTGAACTCTGTCACATATTTGTGTATTCGTATGTACAAGTCCAAATGTACATTGGCAGGCCCAAAATTGTTCAATTTGTATGCATTTTAAATGCATATCAGTTTATATATGCATTGAGGAATCTGTCGCAGATTCTAAGAATATTCCCTACTTGTATGAGAGGGTTGCATGTATATTTGTGTTGTATGTTTGGATATTATGGCTAAATACAAAGGCAAACATACAAGAAAAATATGCAAAGCACAATGTACATCGGTGATCCATGCAATAGTTTTCCCTAACAGTTGATACACATGCATATAAAAGTGATACAGGAGGTGGGGCCTGCATACATACAAAAGGGTTTGTATATCCAACATACATTGGTCATATACAAAGAAAAATGTACAAGGCCCAGATGTGGAAGGATAGTGTGTTGCAGCAGATGAATTTTGAAGTCCGCGGGTTGTATATCATGTTTGTATATGTGATATACAAAGGAATATACATTGAATAAGATACAAGCCAAATTCCAAAGGTCTTCAAATCTAGCTGATAAATGAGTTGGAATCTGTGACTTGTATGTTTTCTTTTGTATGAGCAACATACAAGATGGATATGCAAGATAGAGATACAGGATGGAACTCCATCGAATTTCAGAATGTTTCATAATGATTTTGGGCTCCGTAGCTTGTATGTATATTGTGCATTGTATATCGCCGATATATAATGAAAAGTGCAGAGGTTAAGATACAAAGGCCAGATTTCAAATTTCTCCAATCTGGTTGATAAAATGGCTGGGTCTGTAGAATGTATATTACATTTGTATAATGCGATGTGCAAAGAAATATACAATTGAAGAGGTACGAGACAAACCCGATTTGAATTTTAGAGTGCTTCATAGTCATTTGAGATCCACAGAATGTATATTGCGTTTGTATGTGCAATATACAAAGTCAAGATGCAAAAGGTTAGGATACAAGTTAGACTTCAAAGGAATTGTGATTTGCTTCATCGTAGTTTGAAGTTCGTGGCTTGTATGTAAAATATGTTGTATGTGCCGATGTGTAAAGGGAGATACATATAAGGTCTGAACCTAAGTGCAAGCTCAAATATGCTTCATAATGATTTTGGGTCTGTGGCTTGTATGTGGCTATTGTATGTATATGTATCTTGCATATACAAATGTTTTGCAGGGCGATTTAGGCGGAAAAGGCAAATGTATGTTAGCGATGAAAAGTCAGCAATAACAAGATTTCCTATGTGGCACTTTCTCATTGGCCAATGACTTCCCTATTTGTTTTGAGTCATGGATTTGGGAGGTACAAAGAAGGATCAATGGTTGTGTTCAAATTGTTTGATAGTGAAGTTTTCCCATGCCTATACATTGGCATTCTTAGTGGGAAAATCATTTATGCATCTATTATTGCATTTCCACAGTGGCTGCGAGTTGGTGTGCCATTAATGGAAAGGTTGCAGATAGGTATGGGCTGAAGGGACATGTTAGCTACCACATCTAAGTGGAAAATTTTCAAGCGGTGGCACAGGACTCAAGTTCAACTACTCCTCACCCTTCTCCTGCTTCTTCCCATTTTGTCTCCCACTCCATTGATTATTTTTGGGTGCCATTCCTTGGTGCATTGTAATTGGCAAAATTTTGATTTGACTATGGTACGGTTCTGTTGAGGGCACATTCTGAGTATATCAGAGGTGTGTGCCTCATTGTTTTGGTGGAAAACTGGACAAATTTTGGTGTTGTGATAAGATACAATTTCATTGGTGGCTCTATTTTAGGTGCATTGTGAGTTTATGAATCTCATGTTGTATGTTTTATGCATAGATTCACTGGTTTCATGTTGTTTTATATGAGTAATGCTTCATTGCATGTATTATGTTATCTATCTCCAAATTGAGTGTATTCTTCTTCTGAATCTAAACAGCTAAGGGGTGTTTGAGATTCTAGGATATGGGTTTGCTATATTGAATTCTTGATCTTGTACTTCTTCTCATGGAGTAGATTAAATGTTTTAGGTTAAGTGTTGGGAAGAATATATTGCAGTGAGGATGTTTGTAAGCAGAGATAACTGAATACTCCATTTTGGGAAGTATTTGTAAGGTAGATACTACAAATCCCCTTAAAACTCAGTCATTGATGTATGTTTATGGTAATCATTCACATGTGTATGTCTATTTGACTCCGAGCCCTGAGATAGGCACCAATCCTGTCTTGTATTGAGGTTATAACCAAGGTCCTAGTTTTGCATCCAAACACCAAAAAATCAAACTTAAACTTCAAATACAAACCTTTAGGACATTAGAAGTAGTTTTAGGATCAAAATCCTCTGTCTACAACTGAACATAGGCCCAAAGCTAGTCCCTTTGCACTTATTTTACAGTTTTGGTCTATATAATAGAGGATTTATCTACTTTGTGTCAACATCCCACCAGGTTCAAAGACATATCTCATGGATGTCAAATAGGGAATAGCCCCTTGGTTCTGCAGAGCCTAAAGAAGAGGAGGAGATATTTATAGAGTCTATCTCCTATACTATTGGCTGCTGGCCTAGAAATCTTGTTGATCATTAGTGGCTACCTTATAGGGATAACTGGGAATAAGCATCCAGTTGGATTGAGTAGCAACACTCTCCATTCTCCACTAACTCCCTTATGAAATGATACTAGATCTTTATGTGTTTACTTCATCCATGCAAGACTGGATTCTTCGTCAAGGCTATGGAGGAAACATTATCACAAAATATGGTTGTACCATCTTCTTACTGTTCATTCAAATCTACAAGGATTCTTCTTAACCAAATAGCCTGACATGCTACTGCATTTGCTACTATATACTCAGCCTTTGCTGTGGAGAGAGAAACTATGGGCTTCTTCTTTGATGCTCATGAAATGGGTCCTAAAGTCATGTGGAACATATATCCTGATGTGCTCTTTCTGTCATCTACACTTCCTGCCCAATCACTATCTATGTAACCAATCAACTCAAACTCACTTGATGTAGTGTACAATATGCCATAGCCTTGTGTACCATTGACATATCTTAGGATCCTCTTGCCTACTTGCCACTGTGTGTCCTTAGGTTTCTCCACAAACCTAGAATTAGGCTTATCACATACATTAAATCAGACCTTGTAGCAGTCAAATACATCAGACTTCAAACCATACTCTTGTAGAGGGTTGAGTTCACTTCATTGTTTCTATCCTCCTTGCTCAGTTTCAGACCTATAGCTATTGGTGTTGGAGCAGGCTTGTTGTTTTGCATCTTAAATCTTTTCAAAATCTAGTTCACATACTTAGTTTGCAAAATAACTATGCCAAGCTCAGTTTGTTGGACCTTAATGCCAAGAAAATATCTTAGCAAACCTAGGTCAATCGACTCAAACTCTTTCTTCATCACTTCTTTGAAATCAGCAATGAAGAGATAATATTAATCGTAAAAATTAGATCATCTACATACAAAACAACAATTAAAATCTCACCATTGGCTGCTTTGATGTAGAGTGTGGGCTCACTACCACTTTTACTAAAGCCATTACTCAGCAAATAGGAATATATCTTGCTATACCATGCCCAAGGTGCTTGCTTCAACCCTTAGAGAGATTTCTGGATCTTGTATACCTTGTCTTCATGCTCTGGGACTTCATAGCCAGGTGGCTACTCCACATACACCTCCTCTTTCAACACTCCACTCAAGAAGGTTCACTTCATGTCCATTTGATATACCTTCCATTTGTGCTGGGCTGTAATTGCTATGACTTCTCGCATGGTCTCCAACCTTGCAACTGGTGCATAGGTCTCATCATAGTCTCTTCCAGGCTATTGTTTGTATCCCTTAACAACTAGCCTTTCTTTATGCTTCTCAATTTTTCCCTCAATAGTACTCTTGGTCTTATAGACCCAGTTGACTCTAATCACCTGTCTACCCTTGGGTAAGGTTGTTAACTCCCATGTCTCATTCCTTTCTATTGCATCCAACTCTTCATCCATGGACTTACAACATTTTTCTTCTTTCATAGCATCTTCAAAATCTGTTGGATTACCATGAGAGAACAAAGAAAAATCTAGATTTTCATCAAACTCATCATACCTTGTATCTTCATAAATCTCCCTCACGCTCCTTATCTTTCTTGGCATTAGAGAAGTGAGCGTAGGATCTGAATTGATTCTGGAGTTATTGTTTATTGACTCTGAAGGTGACTGTGTTGCTGCAGTCTTGAACTAAATGAATCTGAACTATTTTGGGGATGGCTCTAGAGAGTTCTAGAGTTGGATCTAAAGTGCTCTGATGCTAAATCTACTTCACTATTGGAAGTTCCTACTTCATTTCCACCTTCTTCATCATCTATGGGTATCATTGTTGAGATACCTATGGTGGTGTCAATTGTGCCATCCCACGATTCATTTTCTATAAAGTCAACATCCCTTTTGATTATAACATTCATGGTAATAGGGTTATACAACCTGTAGCCTTTGGATTCTTCATTGTACCCAATGAAAATGCACTTTTTTCCTTTGTCATCAAACTTTTGTCTTTTCTCCTTAGGAATAAATGCATATGCCATGCACCCAAAAATTCATAGGTGCTCCACACTCCATTTGTCATTTGTCCTTGCTTCTTGTGGAATTATGTCCTATACAACCTTCGTGGGACTTCTATTTAGAAGGTATACTATTGTTGCAATTGCCTCACCCTAATAATCATTTGATAGTCCCTTTGCCTTCTGCATGTTTACTGCCATCTCTATGATGGTTTTGTTCTTCCTCTCAGCAACTCCATTTTGTTGTGGAGTATACCTTGTTGTGAATTGTTTTTGAATGCCTTCATACTTGCAAAAATTCAAAAAATCCTTAGAGACATACTCTCCCCCTCTATCCATTCTAAGGACTTTCATATAATGGTCGCTTTGCTTCTCATCCAAGGCCT
The DNA here is from genome assembly GCA_027924645.1 of Cunninghamia lanceolata. NCBI lineage: Eukaryota > Viridiplantae > Streptophyta > Pinopsida > Cupressales > Cupressaceae > Cunninghamia > Cunninghamia lanceolata. Next base: position 12,592,847 of record BSBN01000068.1, on the reverse strand, counting down.
TATACTCTTTGAACTTCTTGAATGCTTTAGATTTATTATTCAGGAAATAAACCCAAGTCTTTCTGCTATAATCATCAATAAAGGTCATGAAATATACATTCGCAGCTAGAGTAGGAATCTTCATGGGGCCACACAAATCAAATTGCACCAACTCCAATGTTGCTCTTGCCCACCTAAAATGCCCTGATTGAAAGGGCTACCTATATTACTTTCCTAAAATGCAGGCTTCACATTTCCTATCGGGCTCAACAATTGTTGGAATCCCTCTAACCATGCCTTTTTTGAATAAAAGACTTAAACCAAAAGATGTAAGTGCCCATACCTTAAATGTCAAAGCTTGGATGGGTCTTGGATGACTTTCTTGAAAGCTAACTGATGAGCCACTGTTGTAGATGCCATATGGTTGACTCCAGAGCCATATGGAACTTGACAGGTTTAGCTCTAAAGAGCACTGGGGACTACAACCTAAGGGGGAACATCCTATTTTTCATCATTTGCACTGCTGCAATGACCTTCGTGCTACCATCCCTATCATAGATGATGCACTCCCCTTTCACCATCAGGATTCTATAACCATTTTGAACCATTTGTCCAATGCTTAATAGGTTATGTTTTATGCTAGGCGCATAATAGACATCCTAGATCTACATTTTCTCTCCTTTCTTGGATAGGACTGTGATGATGCCTTTTCCTATGACATGAATCTTTTGACTATTCCCCATCATGATCTCAAACCTGACACTCTTGTTAATGGAGGCAATCAAATTTGCATGACCACTCATGTGGTTGCTACATTCATTGTCCAAATACCACACTTCAGGGCTGCTCTGCTCAGCAAGGTTGCACATAATAAAGACCTTAGACTAATTTTCATTTTCAGCCTTGTTCTCATTTACCATATTGGTATTTTGACTCCCCTAGTCACATTGTTTCTTCCTGCACTCATTTGCAAAATGACCAAAATTGTGACAGTAGTAACACTGCACATTTGACTTATCATACCTTTGGTTGGAGCTACTACTCTTCTTCTTGTGGAAGTCTATTTGGGAGGTCTTGGCCTCCTCTTGACTATTAGAGCCTCCTCTTCTAGATTTTCTTCTACCTCTGCCCCTTTGACCTCTTCCTTTGCCATTTTTCCTCTTCCCCTACCTCTCAAATTTCCTTGTACTTTGAATGCTTGCACTAGGGAAGGAGCAGATTTATTTAGCCACTGCTCATGAGTATGAAGAGAAGCCATCAACACATCAAGTGCCATTTTTTGAGAGGTCTTTGGTCTCTTCTATGGTAATAACTATTGGGTCAAATCTAGGGGGCAAACTTGTAAGGATTTTCTTTATAATCCTTTGTTCATCTATGGTTTCTCCATTTATCCTCAATTGATTAACCAAGGTGGAAACCCTTGTGTGAAAATCTGAAATAGACTCACTATCCTTCATCTAGAGGGTCTCAAAATCTCTCCTAAGCAGCTAGAGTTTCACTGATCTTACCTCGTAAGTTCCCTTGTAACTGTTTTGCAATATTTCCCATGCTTCTATTGCATAGTTAGTTACTACTATTTGAGGGAAAATAGCCTCTATCAAGGCTACCTCAATCAAACTGAGGACTTTTGCATCATTTCTTCTTGTCTCCTTCAGCTGGTTCTTCTGGGCATTAGACAGGGATGCAATGGCATTTGGTTTAGTCACATCTATGAAACCACTGACCACAAGTTCCCACAAATCATTTGCGACCAAGATGGTATTCATCTTCCTTGCCCATACATCATAGTTTTTCCAATCAAATATTGGTGGCTTCTTCCAATTCTTACTGTCTCCTCGAGCCATTTTCCAAATTAGGGGAGATTGTTAGTACCCAGAAAAACTAAAACTGTAGATCTACCAAATAAATGGCTCTAATACCATTTGTTGGAAGTAGTTTGTAATAATACCATACTATTGAAGGAAGAATAAACAAACAGGAGAAAGAGGACACAAAGAAAAATTACACTACAAATAAATATTTCTATTAATCATTAAAACTATTTTACAATCAACATATACAACCTACAGAGTTACAACTCTATTTCCTTCTATCCTATAACTATTGCTCTCTCTAGAGCTTGCTGGACATCACTATTGTCTCTTTCTATTTGGATGTACTCTACTCATTCCACTAACTAACTGTTGTGCATGTCTAGAGCTATCTCGAGTTCAAATCTCTGCACTCCCTCACTGTTGTATTCTTCCTATTATTGCTGCAACAAACATTCTTTTGCTGTACACTCCTGTACTACTGCTGCTTGCATTATTCTAGCTATTCTAACTTCTCATTCCCTCCTTTTGTGTTCACCCAAAAAATTCTTCTACTGAAACACAAAATTCAAATGTACCTACCAGCATTCAATAACAAATTGACCACCAATAGCTTCTATTTGACGGGCCAAGTATGTGCATTAACAATTTGGTCAAGGGCGATAGGAAAGGAGATCTACAAAGATCTCTAACGAGGTTGGTGACATAAATGCCCACTCTAGATTAATAATTCCAACATGAAATTGGGTATTGTACAACCACAAATAATTGGGACCTGAAATATTTAAGGAAATGTGTTGAAGCTCCCATTGAACCTATGTTTTGCTTTAAGACATTGTAGAGTGAATTATTGAATTTGGCCAATTAGATTGCACTCAAAGGTTTGATGCCATGCATAACCCTAACTTTCTTCTTCAAACACTGTAATTGCCCTTGTGACAACCCCCTTATTGTTGTTTCTGGGATGACCCACATGTTTTCCAATTTTACTAAATGTTCCTTCAACTATCATAACAACTATGCCTTCGATTATAATATGAATGAATATACTTTTGAAGGTGTCTATAGCCTTTAAGGGCTTATAAATATCTCTATAACTAGTTTCCCCAACAACGATGTCTCATGATTCATTATGATCGCCTCCAAGAACTAGAGTTGAAGATTAAGAAACTTATTTGACAAAAACAAAAGAGAGAGGAATAATACTGGTTACATTATCATTCAAATTCAGATGGCTAAATTAACTAGCAGTCGTTGTGCAACGGATTTGCCCATAGGCTATAAGTAATGTAAAAAATACATTTTGGAATGAAATATAGAAAAAAATTATATTTATATTGCAATGTGAGGCAATGTAAATGGTGTTTTGTTTTTTGTAATGTATAATAAATATTTTTTACTTACATTTAAAATATAAATCTTCAAAAAGGAGAAAGACCAATAGTTGGTAAAGATTGAGTGGAAGAATAATAATCCTAAAAGAGGTGGTGTTGGATAACCAATGCATGGAATAAAAAAACTTCAAAAGTTTTTAAAACAATGTAGTTATTTTAATAATTCTGTACTCCAATTGTATTGTAGGTGTTAGTAGTCTACAATGGTCATTGTGTTAATTTTCTAAGATTTGGAGACTTAAAACTGTAGAGCTAATTCAAAACTTTGAAGAGACTGCATTTAACAGTGATAATGTTGAAGGAAAAAACAAATGCACTCTTTAAAAAAAAAGAAAACCATGCCTTTATAGTCAACCAAAGAAGAATACCTTCTATAGAAAATGTGCTTATTTGTGAAAATAGTATTCAACCAAGAATCAAGCATTCTTCACACAATTTGTAAGCAAAGTAGTAAGAAAAGTAGGTGTTTGTGTTTGCATTTTAAAATCCAACAAAATTAAATCTTAAAAAAACTCAAAAACAAAAAAAAATAGAACATTTTGATCTAACTACATAATTGAGATAAATTCTACACTTCCAATGGTTTTCCATTGGAATATTGTTGGTTTTTTGGGATAGGAATTTGAGATAAATTCTATACTTCCAATGTGAGATAAATTCTACACTTCCAATAGTTTTCCATTGGAATATTGTTGGTTTTTGGGATAGGAATTCAACCCAAAACATAAGAAGGGTATCGATTAATAGAAAAAGTAAATCTACTATGTAATAGAGATTAATCACAACATCAAATAATAATAATAAACTATATACTCACCTTATAACAACTTGCAATTTGGATATGTGCCTTTAGATCTCATTTGTAAGGAATTAAAGATTCAATTGAAGATTTCTTTGGTGGTTTCCCATTCAAAATTTGCTTCTTCTCTAATGATCTTATCTAGCTCCTTCAAACACTTTGATACAGATGATTGATTATCATTTCAAGATTTGGCTTTAGTAGACAATGGGCTTCCCATCATTCCTGCTTTGATTGTCAAGTAATAAGAAAGACATATTAGATAGGATTGAAACCTTTGTCCTGGTTTGTAATTGAGGATTTCTTTAGTGGTTTCCCCTTCAAATTTTTCTTCTTTAATGATTTAGCTCCTTAAAATGCTTTGATATGGATGATTGATTATCATTTAGACATGTGGCTTTAGTAGACAGTGGGTTGCATATCCTTCCCCCTTTGATGGTCAAGTAATAACAAAGGTATATTAGATAGGAGTGAGACATTTGTCTTGGTTTTTTAGACAGATGGATTATCATTACAATAGGAAGTCTTTTTATCATCTTGATTAAGATTTTCATGAAATATCCTTCCCACTTTGATGGTCAAGTAATAAGAAAGGTATATTAGATAAGAGTGACACCTTTGTCTTGGTCTTTTTAGACAAATGGATTATCATTACAATAAGAAGTCTTTTTATCATCTTGATTAGGATTTTCATGAAATAGTTGGTATTAAAAATGAAGTTTCCAATTCATTATTATGTGTTTCCAAATGGATTTCAACCATACAATTTACTTCCACTTAGTTTAGAATATTTTCAATATCTAATTTTAGTAGGTGATATTATGCTTTACATGGAATAGTAGGTTTAAAATTTCTCCTTTAAAAAATTAAATGATTAGCTTAGAAATCTAATCCGAGACAAGGAAAAGCTTAGAGCCATAATATTTAGGTAAGAAATGAGCTTCTTATGAGACAAAACATTGCAGTTTCATTCAACATAACATCAATTAAATAATGATTGAATGAAATGCCTAGCTATATAGTTCTATGTCAGAAACTAATAAAGGAAAAAGAAAATAAAGTCTTTTAGGTAATACATTTGATCCATAACTTTCCCTTCATTGCATGGTTACTTACACCACTTTTTGCTACCCAAAAAGTTACATCTCAACCTTTTAAATAGAGTTTGCATCCTTGGTTAATATTAATTTTCAACAAATACGAATTTAATCTTCTACACTAATTTTTATCTTCCTTGAAAAAACATCAATTCAAAACTTAACACTATCCATTCTGTATTCTCTAGCATATGATTGCCAACATAATATTAAATTATGGGAATAGAGAGCTATCAAAACCAAAGAAAGATTTTAGGTTGTAAAATATGTTAATGAATTGAGATTAAACTAAAAAAACTCTCTTCAAAAGAGTTAGAAAATGGATACATGCATTATGTATGAACAAACTTTGTGTGAACTATGTCTACCAACTAGCATTGAAAAACACCTAAAGCATTCTAAATTTATGCACCCATAAATTATAATCCCATAATAAATCTCAAACTTAACTTGTAAGAGGATAAAAATTATGGAGAAATATCACATACAAACTTATTTACAGAACAATCCATCATCTATGATATAACATATTAAATAAGAATGTTACCCTATTATATTTCCATAGGGTCACTCCATCAAGGTGGTAAAAACCAAGTGTAATTGTTGGATATATGTTGTATATTTCACAAGTTTTACATTTTTATATATACTACATTCATGCACACTTAGTGTGATTGGTAAGAAAAAAACAAAAAAAATTTAAAGGTGATTTTGTTGGTCCACAATTTTAAATCCATTGTATTGCAATACAATTTAATTTTTTTTTATGCTAATGTGCCTATCAATAATTGCATGTGTATTAGGGTTAAGTACAAATATAAAATATCTTATTGTAGTGTAACATATAGGTTAAAACAATAAGTGTGTTGTTTTTATTGAGTTTTTTTTAAAATAATTTTGGAGAGAAAAATTATTTTCTTATATTGTGAGTGTGCTATTATTTAGTTATGAGCTACATTTTGGACTTGATTAACATTTCTTCTCTTTGAATAGGTAAATTGGTATTATTTATCTTCTTTTAGTATCAAATCTATGGTTTAGATAGCTCTTTGAGAGGAAGGGAATATTGACAAACCTTTCAACAGTGGGAGTTCTATATATGTGAATCTTGTGTGTTAAAAAAAGAGAAATTTAAAGATGGAGATAGAGAAATATAATATTTAGGTATTTTGAGTTATGAAAGCTTACTGATGGAATAACATTAATCTATAGAGATTATTATTAAACATTTTGGATTGAAGTTGATATAGATTAATATTTTTTTTTAAATCTCCAAACAATCACCAACTTGAATCATTTTCTTGTGCCTTATTCAAGGCTTTCTTGTGGTGTTTTTTCAATAGCAGATAGGTTTTTTCTTTGTGTTTTTAATATGGGTTTTGTCATATAGTTATAGAGTTATAGTTGTTTAAGGTTTCTTATTTATTTATTTATTGGAAAGATTGTTTATTGATTCACTCTTATATTAAAATTTAAATATTATAATGTATCAATTGTTTACATTTTATTTTTTAACTAAATTATTATATGTTCCTTTACTTTTATATTATTTTTCTTTGGTTAAAATTCATGGCAGTATAACCACATTTCAGCATTGTAACACTAAAATGTAATCAATATTTTTAGAACTGTATGAATGAAAGAGAAAGACAATGAAAGACAATGCTGAATAGATAATCATCATTAAAAACATATTCATCTATTTCTAAAATATTATTTTGAATTTCAAACCTTTCAACTGTGACATATTATGTAAGAATGAGTCAATGATAATTATGTATTTTAGTTTTTAATAGAACTATTCTATACAAGACATAAAGTATATGATTAATTTTTAATTAATTAACTCATTGCTTATATGAACTATGACAATGCATGCATGCATTAGAATACCTATTAAAGAGATGCATCCTTAGAATACATGAGTGAGCTTCATAGGGACAAATTTGCTATTAAAAATAGATAATCATTTATGTGAGGCATTTCCCCACTAACAACAATAGAGATTTAGTTATTCAAGATGGCACATCCACTATTTCTAATGTTGACATGAGACCCTATTTTCAAAGAGTAGCAACAACCAGGAACCAACTACCATTGTTTCTCATCTGTAACTTCATTTGTCAACAACCACATTAATAGGTTACAAATGTTTTTTCAAAGAGTTTGGTAAGACTATAGAAACTCATTGAATTTTGACATAAGTTCCTTATGTATTTGGGTTTCAACTTTTCATAAAAGACTATAGAGTTTAAGTTGTCAAATATATAAAAAATGTCTTTTTGATGAAAAAAACTAAATGATCCACATTCTTTTGTACTTAATCTTGGTTATTCACACCAACGACCATTGTGTTTCTTTTAGGCCATCCATATCTTGTTTAGCATTAGATAATGATAACTTTGCAGATTTAAGACACTTGAATTTTGGACAACTCACCTTGGAGTCATCTCATGGATCATCAATTTAGTCATCTCATGTATCATAAATAAAAGGGAAGCTTATGTTGGAAAAATGTGTAAAGAAAAAATCAAAAATTAAGTAAACTTAACTTATATAGATTAGAAAATAGAATAACTTATGAAATAGCATTCTTGAACATAAAAAAATATACTTTTTTCTCTAAAATAATTAGGAAAACAAATAATTATTATTTATTTATTCAATATAGTTTAAGTAAACTTAGCCCATATAGATTAGAAAATAGAATAACTTATGAAATAGTTGGTATTAAAATTGAAGTTTCCAATTCATTATGATGTGTTTTCAATTGATTAGGATTTTCATGAAATAGTTGGTATTAAAAATAAAGTTTCCAATTCATTATGATGTATTTCCAATTGGTTAATGGTCTTATTAGGAAAAAATATGTTGGAAAAAATGTGTAAAGAAAAAATTAAAATTTAAGTAAACTTGGCCCATATAGATTAGAAAATAGAATAACTTATGAAATAACATTCTTGAATAAAATGTATATTTTTTTCTCCAAAATAATTAAGAAAATAAATAATTATTATTTGATTATTATTTATTTATTCCAAAATAATTAAGAAAACAAATAATTATTATTTATTTATTCAATATAATTTAAGTAAACTTAGCCCATATAGATTAGAAAATAGAATAACTTATGAAATAGCATTCTTGAAGATAAAAAGTATATCTTTTTCTCAAAAATAATTTAAAAAAAAAGAAAAATTATTTATTTATTCAATCTAATTATATATATCATAAATAAATTATTATATGTTTTCTAATTCATTTAATAATATAAATTATATATATAATGTAAAACATAAAATTTGAAAAGAATTATTATTTAAATAATAAATCTCTTAATGGAATAAAAGTAACCTATAATTCATTAACTGTAAAACCATAACAATTTTTATTGATTGATTTTGAATAATACAAACAAATATATTAATATATTATAATAAAGGAAGATAGAGACAATAAAAGTGGGAAAGAAATGATGTTATATATTGTTATATACTTGGAAAATTCCATAGAGGCCCTAAAATGTTTAAGAGAAATGGCAGAAATGAATGAAAGGGTTGTTTTTCTTATTGTAAACTAAATGGAAAAAAAGAACATGTCAAAATATTATTGAAATGATAGAGCATCTATTTGATAGAACAATAAAATAAATTTAAGGAAACAATCTACTTGAGGATGAGGCTATTTCATGTTCTTAAAAAATAGTAGTAGACAAATTTCAATAGATAAGTGATTGAAGTACTGAGAGATTGAGGTGCAAAGAGCTTTTATACATGAGGGTTTCCAATACAATATTATATTGAGACAATTAATATACTAAATTTTTTTTAACGCCTTTGATTGGAGCTATGAACCGGTGAGGCCACAACACGGGGGACCTCATCCCTTGACATTAACACCTGGCATGAGAACATACATTAATGGTGAGGTCCAAACCCGCGAGCTCATTGGCCTAGCGAAGGCCTACAACCAGCAAGCACAACAACCTAGTGAAGGCATGGATCTTGCAAGCACATTAGCCTAGCAAAGGCACAAACCTGTGAGCTCTTTGGCCTAGCAAGGGTTTGAACCCTGGTGGCCACCACTACAAACCAATGACTTAACCACTAAACTATGCCCTTAACAACGATGATTTAAAATTATTGTTTTTACTACCTTAATTGTATTTTAAATGCCATGTGTTTAAATTCAAATTTTTTAATATATATACACACAAACTTAACCACCAACCCTAACCCACTTTACAGGAGCACACATAGATTGGAGGGATTCTAACCCAAACTATGGTGTTTCATTACTGCTCCACCATAAATTTACTTAAAAAAATTATTACTAAATTAGACAAGTTAAACTATATATATAATCAAGATAACATGGCAAATGTTGCAATCTCAATCTCAATCTACCATACGTATGATGGGAGCACTTACCATTCTTTGCTTCTGCCATGTATATTCCTTGTCAGGTCACCTGTTCATTGGAGGAGACACCTATTTATTGGAGGAGACAAACAATGTTGTATAATTAATCGTATTATTATATATTGCATTAAAAAAACCTCAAATGGAAAAGAAAGCAAGGGTAGAAGATTTCCCCATTGTGGAGAATGTACACTAGCAGCACCATGTCAATGTTGATATTCATGTCAATTGTTACCACATGAAAATTATTTATATGTCTTTCTAAAGGTCAAATTACTTTCCATCCACAAACGATGCTCAAACCAAAATAGTATATAAAACATTTGTGGAGCTATTGAGAAGATATAATAGGAAGCATCCATTGGGTTCTTGGTTTTAGTCCCTAGCATTGGAAGGACTTGTTTTGTTAACCTTGAATACATGTAGGTCATGGAGTTGGTCATTGGATGATCTAAAAGCTTCTAAACAACCTAACTCCTCTATATGCCTGTACATGGTGGTGGTTGTAGAGTTGGCCTACAAGTGGGCCTAGAGTTCCTAGACCTATTCTTCCTTTTGGTTGGTTGTACTTACATGTCTTAGTTTCATTATAATTTTATCTAAGGGTTTTGTAGATTTTCCATTCAAAAGTTATGGTTATGGTTAGCTATGTTATTCCAGTATTTTGGTTTAACTATTTTGGTTTTTTTCAGACTTGTGGGTCTTCCAAATGATAAGTGGATATGAATTTGCTTGTGTTAGTGACATGGTGGTTTTGTAGGTTTTACATAGTAATTAAAACTTGTGGTTTTGTAGATTTGTGGTTAAACTTTTTTTTTTCAGATTATGAATCCTTGGGGATATTTGTGAATGCAATATAGTTGCAAGTTTGCATGTATGCTTTGTGCATGGTTTGAGAAGGTTACTTGAATCTTTTTCAATTTGGAGATGTTGGTATCTGTTTACTCACTCATTCTTTCTACAATATTTTCCTGATGGGTTCCTTGACTATGGTTACTTGTAGATTTGTTTGGAAAATTAGATATGAGGTTGATTTGGTGTTTGATTCTTGAGGTCTACATGTTATCTTCTTCGATATCTTGGTTTGTAGGTTACTAACGTGATGATGAATTTGCATGTTTTCATTGCATGGGATCTTTGAGTTATTGGTGAAGTCACGGTTAAAAAGGTCCTCAAAGAGAATTATCTAGGCCATGCAACTAGAGTAAACAAAACAGAAACAACTCAAAGATATAAAACAAATGTAGATATAGTCATTCAGTATATCATAGAATTCAAATACAAATCAATAGGCACATTGTAGGCTTACAATTAGAGCTCACGGACCTGATTACAAAATATCAAAATATGCACAAGATATGGCTTTAAAGCTCCTTGACAAAGAATTCCAACTATCTTTTATGAATCAATCACTAATTGCTTTCTTAGGAATCTATTACATCAATATATATCATCTCCAGTACAAAGATTCCTTCGCGACAGCCAAAGAAGATCACAAAATCCAATGAAGAGCTATAACATGTGTACATGGATAGGTTGGACCTATTTGAATAGAACACCTCTGCGAATGAATGAAATGATGTGTGGATCTCAGTGAATGTCGGCCACAAACAAAACAACATTGAATGATGTGTCATTTAGCTCCACAATTTGAAGAATGCTCTACAAGTCTTCACCTTTAACTGATTTGCTAAAACTATTAGGATGCTCTACTCTGAGAAAATAATTGATCTTCTACTAGCAATATCTTACCGGTGCTTGATCCAAATGCTCTAAATTTTGGATATGATGTGCATGAATGAATCTAGATGCTAAATCCAGCTCCGTAAGGTCTGAAATGTAACTGCAGTAGAATGTGGACCAAAATATAGAAACTGCTACTGACTAAACTACCAAAACTGAACTAGAAAATGAAAGAAACAATACTAAATGTAAACAAACTGAAATGCAAATGTTTTTGGTTGATGTAAGATTTCTCTTGAACTAGGGATGCTCCTGCATTAGGCATCCAAGGTTATTGAAAAAGTGAGTCCGTCACTTTGCTAGGGCTAGAGGAAAACCAAGACGGTCAACCTTAGCCTGAGAAATCCATGATGAATCTTCTTCTAGTCTACCTTTCCACTTCATAAGGTATTCTTTATATTTCCTTCATCTAGTGCTACATCCATCTCTACTATCTGAAATGTCCTCAATCTGCTCTAGTGCTTGTTGTTGTAACTACTTCTTCAAGTCTTCTTCCATGTTATCATTGAACTCTACTCCATGATACTGATATAGGTCTACACTATTGAAAATAGGTGAAATATCTAATGTCTTCGGTAACTCCACTTCATATGCATTTCCTAAATCAAACTTTCTGAGTATCCTACAAGGTCCAAACATCTTCATCTTCAACTTGTTATATGTGCCAACTAGAAATCTTTCTTTTCTCAATTATCCCATAACTTTATCTCCAACTACAAATTCTTGGTGTCTCTTCTTCTCATCTACCTTCTCTTTGTACTTGTTGTTCATCTCCTACAAATGGTTTCTTACCTGATTATGTACTATCTCCATATGTCCTATAAATTCATCTCATTCTGCACTCCTCTTATCTTCCATACTAATGTCTCTCAACTCAATCATTCCTCTAGGGTTTACTTTGGTAACAATCTCAAAAGGTGTTCTTCTAGTACTCCTATTCACTAAATTATTGTAGGCAAACTCTACTTGTGAAAGAGTCAAATCCCAACTTCCTAACTTCTCTCCAATCAAACATCTCAACAAGTTTCCCAAACTCCTATTAACTACCTATGTTTTTCCATCAATCTATGGATGAAATGCTGAATTGAACTTCAAATCTGTCTTCATCTTCTTCCAAATTGTCTTCCAAAAATAGCCAAGAAATCTAGTGTCTCTGTCTAAAATTATGCTCTTAGGTAATCCATGCAATCTCACAATCTCCTTGAAAAATAAGTTAGCTACATCCACTGCATCAATTGTCTTTTTACAAGGTATGAAATGTGCCATCTTTGAAAATATGTGTACCACTACAAATATAGAATCATGTCATTTCTGCGTCTTCAACAATCCCATCACAAAATCGATACTTATGTCTTCCCAAGGTCTCTCTGGTATTGTCCAAGGTTTATACAATCTAGTATTCTAACTACTCCCTTTTGCAACTTGACAAACTCTACAACTGTACACAAATTTCCCAACATCCTTATGTATTTAAGGCCAAAAGCAATGTTCACTCACCAAAGCCACTATTTTATCAATGCCCAAATGTCTTGCCAATCCACCACTGTGATTTTCTTTGATCAAATTGTCTCTCAAAGAACTTCTAGGTATGCATAACTGATTTCCTTTGAACAACATATCTTCCTAAATGAAATAGTCCTGCCACTTACTCCTATCTATCAAAATGGGTTCCTTAGATGCTTTCCAATGTTCTGCAAAATCAAGATCTTCCTCATACATGTTCTTTAATTTTTCAAATCCCAACACTTCGATTCTCATCTCAGTCAATAGGTTCCTTCTCCTACTCAATCCATCTGCAACTTTATTTGACTTCCCACTCCTATGCTTCAACATAAAAGTATAACTCTGTATAAGCTCTACCCATCTCATATGTCTCTAATTCAACTTTTCTTGACTATTCAAATATTTGAAAGCTTGATGATCTGTATACAACACAAACTCCTTACGCAACAAGTATTGTCTCCACTTCTACAAGGCTTAAATTATGGCATAGAACTCTTGATCATAGACTGAATATCTTCTTGCATCATTCAAATTTTCACTGAAATGTGCTACAGGTCTACCTTCTTGACTTAACATTGCTCCTATTACATTTCAACTTGCATCACAATCTACTTGAAATACCTCATTAAAATTTGGTAATGGTAAAACAAGTTGCTCTGTCACTTTCTACTACAATAATGCAAAACTTTTATCTGCTCCTATTGTCCACATAAAATATTTTTTGTCACCTCTCATTTTCTATGCCATAGGGTTACAAACTGAACTAAAATTTCTAATGAACTTTTGGTAGAAACTAGCAATCCATGAAATGATCTAACTTCTCCAATGCTCTCTGATGTAGGCCATTCAACAATTGCTCTTACTTTCTCAGATTCCATCTTCAATCCTTCCATGGAAATCACAAATCCCAAGTGTACCAATTCTTCCTTCATGAAACTACATTTCTTAATGTTTATTAGCAATTTCTCCTCTCTTAGTGTCTGCAATACTTGCCTCAGGTGCCACAAATGTTCTTTTGTCTTACTAAAAATTAGAATATCACTGAAATACACAATAACAAACTTACCCAAGAATTGCTTCAAAACTTCATTCATCAATCTCATGAAAGTACTTGGTGCATTTGTTAATCTAAAAGGCATCACTAACCACTCATACAGTCCTTCATTTGTCTTAAAAGCAATTTTCCATTCATCTCCTTCTCTGATTCTGATCTGATGGTATCCACTTTTCAAATCTATCTTTGTGAAATATTTTGCTCCACTCAAAAAATCCATAATGTCATCCATCCTAGGTAAAGGAAATCTATACTTAACTATGATCTTGTTTATTGCTCTAGAGTCTATACACATTCTCCATTCTCCATCTTTCTTAGGTGTTAACATTCTAGGTATTGCATAAGGACTCAAACTTTCTCTGATCAAACCTTTCATCAACAACTCATGTATTTGTCTATTCAATTCTTCATTCTCTATCAATGTCATTATGTGTGTTTCTTTGTTAGGCAAACTAGATCCTAGTATAAGATCCATGTGATGACTAATACTCCTAATTGGTGGTAATCCTTCAGGTACATTGTATGATATGATGTCCTCATATTCTATCAGAAATTTAGTTATCTCCTTTGGTTGTGATTCTCCAGTCTCCTTCTTTGATGTTTCATGCTTCTTAGGGATCAAAGCATAACACATGTTCTCATCTCTCAAACCATCCAAAAATTTTCTTCCATCTAGCAAACAGATTCTAGCATTCCCACATACTTCTCTCTTAGGATCATCTTCCAAAGGAATCAAAGTAATTCTCTTTCCATTTGATGTTTTAGTGTATGTATTCTTTCTCCCTTCATGTATATATTTTCTATTATACTACCAATGTCTACCCAACAAAATATGACATACATCCATAGGCATAATATCACACAAAACTTCATCATGATAAGATCCAATATGAAATTTCACCAAACATTGTTCACTCACTAGTACCTTATGATCATCCTGAATCCATGCTATCTGATAGGGTTGAGGGCATTTCAACCTTTCCAACTTCATCTTAGTCACCATCTCCTCTAAAACTAGGTTATCTAAACTACCACTATTAATTACAACTTTACAACATTTACCTTATGATTTGCATCTCGTTCTAAACAAACTTTTCCTTTGCAGTGGTTCCTCATTTGTCTCTTCTTGAAATAGTGCTATCCTCATCACAAATGATTCTCCTTTCTCAAGTTTGCCAACTGAACTCGATGATCCAACAAGTTCTTCTTCCACAGAGACTGCTCTTCCACTATTCTTAGTTTTCTTTCTTGTACTCCCTTGATTACATTCAAATGCTATAATGTCCTTCACCTTCACACTTGAAATAGGTTCCTTTGAATGCTCTCCTATCAAGTCCTCTTCCTTCTCTTCTATATCCTTCACTCTAGTATGGACTAAGGTTTCTTCTACAGTAGAAATTTCTATCATCAATCTCTAGTATGCATTATTATCTCTATCTTCTTTCTTGAATGTATTCTCTTGTCTATTTTTCTCCGCGTATGATCTTTCTCCTCCAAAAAATATTCTACCTCTATGAAATTTACCTCCTCTACCTCTTTATCTTTCATCACACCTCTTGTTCAACTTTTCTTCAACCTTTAGGGTAAACTAATATGCTTCTTCCAATTTTTTCATCTTTACAAAACTTAGTTCTTCTTGAATGTTCAACCTTAGTCCATTGATGTATCTAGCCACTTTCTCCTTGCTTGCTTCACTATTTCCTATCCTTGTGATCATCTTATGAAATTCCTCAGTATACTCCTTCACAAATTTCTCCTTTTGCCTCAGCCGGTTCTGCAATCTCTTCAATAGTTCCAACTCATAGTCAATAGGTATAAACTGATTCTTCAATTTTGTCACGATCCTATCCAATTTTGTAATCTTTTCTTTTCCTCTTTTGTTTCTATCCAACTGAACTTATTTCCCCCATATAACAACATCTAGTCTAATCCTCATTGTTTTCATCATCTCCATCATCTCATCCATTCTACTAGCCATTGTTCTAATAGCAGGGATTCTCCTCGATGGCATCTTCCTAGGATAAAGTGCAAACTGCCTCAATTTAGTGATTGGCCTACAAGATGACAACTCCCTCACAATCGATGATCAGTTACGACACAAGTAACCTATCTTGGATTTGGCAATCTATCCATAGCAAGATCTTATGGAATTCCTCATCAACTTTGCTCAATTCACTACCAAAGATTTGAACTTTCACTCTGATACCACTTGGTACAATCACAATTAGGAGGTTCCTCAAAGAGAACTATCCAAGCTGTGTAGCTAGAATAAACACAATGAAAACAACTCAAAGATATAAAACAAATGTAGATTTAGTTATTTAATATATCATAGAATTCAAATACAAATCGATCAACATGTGGGCTTACAATTAGTGCTCACAGGCCTGATTAATGAATATCAAAATATGTACAAGATATGGATTTGAAGCTTCTTCACAAAGAATTCCAACCATCTATTATGAATCAATCACTAACTACTTTCCTAGGAATCTATTACATCAATATATATCATCTCTACTACAAATATTCCTCCACGTGGGCCAAGGAAGATCAAAAACTCCAATGAAGAGTTGTAACATGTGTACATGGATAGTTCAAACCTATTTGAATAGAAAACCTCTGTAAATGAATGAAATGATGTGCAAATCTCAAGGAAGGTCGACCATAGACCAAACAACATTAAATGTGGTGTCATTTAGCTCCACAAGTAGAAGAATGCTCCACAAGTCTTCTCCTTTAACTAATTGTCTGAGACTGTTAGGGTGCTTTGCTCTATGAAAATAGTTGATCTTCTACTAGCGATATCTTATCGGTACTTGATCCAAATGCTCTGAATTTTGGATATGATGTGCATGAACGAATCTAGATGCTAAATCTAGCTCTACAAGATTTGAAATGTAACTACGGTAGAATGCAGACTAAAATACACAAAGTACTACTAACTGAACTACCTAAATTGAATTGGAAAATGTAAGAAACAATACTGAAATGCAAATGTTTTTGGTTGATGCAAGATTGCTCTTGAACTAGGGATGCTCCTACATTAGTTATCCAATTTGTGGATTAGCTATCCATTGGCTGTAGTGGGATGACCTAGATGTGGACTATCTATATCCATGAGACTAATTCAGTGTTGATGTAGACTTTGTTAGTTGGCCTTGTCTATGGTTATTTGTGCATTGGTTTGTTAAATTGGGATAAGAGGATGGATGAGTAGAGTGTCTAGATAGTGGGTTATTTGGAATTATAGCATGTTTATCATGATGTCGTGGATAGCCTGGATACATGGTTTGTGTGAGCTTTTGACAATGATGGTTTATCTCCTAGGTTTGGAGATCTTGGATCTACCTTTTGGGAGCTATTGTTGTTACAGTAGGATTTATTAATTATGTTGAGACCATGGATGATCTTTATTTAGGAGATGGTTTTCATGATGCCATGTAGCTCAATATCACTATCCAATGGGAGCTTTGGAAATAATGTGGATTCGTCACCTAGCGATGCATGATCTTCTACAGTGGTTGTTGGTGTCATGGAGGAGATCATGGATTCTATTTCTTGCATGTAGTGAGAGTTCTTTGACATCTTGAGTTCTATTGATAGGGGATGGTCATCTTCATGTGATTTGGATATTTTGACATCTTGATACCATGGAGGACTCTTGGAGTCTTTGTTGACATGCTCTATGGAGTACGATATGTTACTATGAGACATATGATCTTCCTTTGAAGAGATGTTAGATCATGATGACATGATGTGTTCCTTGATTATGTAGATGTGTAGTGGGATCTTTGACAATGATCTTGTTGGTTCTCTTGGTATTGAGTACATTGGTCATGTGCTTGGGAGATTCATGATAGTAAATTGTTGCATTTGGAGCTTTAGCATGGATTGGTCAATTGTAGGTGCTCATGGATACTTGGAGACTTGTGTGAGGCTAGAGATCTTTTGTTTCTTAGAGATTGTGTGATTGAGATGGTTACTCTTTGATGAGGTTTTAGTAGAAAGACCAAGGAGCCTACACCTGGGTTGAACATGAGTTCAACATGGGCCTTAGACGAGATTGTTCTCAGAGAGAGTCATTATAGCTTGGTGTATATTGGAGGAGAATTTGCATTCCCCCTTTTTGTATATTCAACATATTATCTTCTAAAAGGTATTGCCCAACCTATTTTTAGATGCATTTTGTCATATGCTTTATCTTTTCATGGATATGGATCTTGATCTTTAGTTATTAGTTCTACTAGAGGGTTCATTTGAGAGATGTTTGCATGGTTATCTCCTTATTGATTTATAATATCATTTAAGAGGAGTTTAGGAGATGTGATTGGGCTTATTCCTAGTTTCTAGAATTGATATTTGAGTTTAATCTTCCTTGGTTAGAGAGGCTTACATCGATGTTGTTAATGATACATATGTTGATTTCATCTATGAGATTGAATGGTTCGGTGTTGTTGAGGCTTTTCATCTGGTCTTGTAAAGGAGATCCTACTTTGCAGAAATTAGCATTTTGAGGTGTTGCTAGAAGAACATGTTATGATATGATTTATAGGTTCTCTCTTTGTTCTATGGCTACTTCCTAGAGGTTTATGTTCATATGGTTGGACTTGGGAGAGTTATGGTGACATGTTGTGAGGGAGTTTGTAACATTTTGTGTTGCATGTGTGGATCATTGTGTTTACTCTTGGTAATACATGGTTTTGATTAGCCACATCTTGGTTTGAGTGTTGATTGGTAGACTTGGTATACCTTGATCTATTTTCAGATTTGACATTACCCATGTAGTAGGAGTTTCTAGATATGTATGGCCTTCATTGGCAGGTTTTATACAAGGAGCTTATAATTGCAGTATATGGGTTAGATATTTTGTTGGCATGAGTTTACTAATGTTGTTGATACCATGGAAGTATGGTTAGTTGGATGTCTTAGAAACTAGATGTTGTTTCTATTCCAGCTATTGTACTTGGTTTTTGTCAACTACTAAAGCCTATTTTTTACCATTGGATTTGGTGTTTATGTTTGGATATTGGTTGATGTAGGTTTCTTGCTTCTATGTGACAATTAGTGTGGCATCTCTTTGGAGGATCTTATCTTCTGTTCATTGGCATGATGGAGGATGAGAGTATTGATTATTATTACATGTATCTTGGTGAAGCACATAGATCTTCAATATCAATTTATTTGAAGTGTCCTTGAAAAGGGTAAGCTAAAGTTGGAGAATATACACACTAGTTTGAATCCTGCATATGCATTTACTTACATTGTTTCAAAAGAGAAGTTGGAGTTCTGTCGAGCTTCTCTTAATCTAGTATACATGTTACAATAGAACATGGAAAGTGGGTGACATCTTTGAGCATTGTTATTTGTAGGATGAATTGAACTTCAGTGGGAGATTGTTTGGATGTGAAGTTTAATAGTTCATTTCATCTCCACTATTGTTCTCTCTCCATTGTTCTTTAGATGTGAAGCAATGACTATATGGACTCACACATAAAAGTGTCATTTTATATACTTTGGGGTATAACTGCGGATGGGTTTTGGGTGATCTTTTACTATGCAGAGCTCTTGAAAGGGGCTTGTAGGAAGTCTCTAACTTCTTTTCCCAAAGGGTGTTTGTTCTTGGGTGCTAAAGGGCCAAGAAACTATGAACATCCCAAGAATAAAGTGGCAGTAGTTCCACACATGGAGGAGGATATATGGGGTACAACATGTTGAAAGATGATAATTTTTCATGTAATTGTTGTGATTAATAAAGAGAAAGAAGAGCCCATTTCTCTTGTAGATGTAGCCATTTTGGTGAACCATGTAAATTTGTTGTGTTTGTGTGTTATTTGGTATCTCTATTTATATTTCCATAAGTTTTATATGTTCAACTATCTTCCTTTTCTTTAACAATCCAGAGTTATTAAAAAGGTCTTCTCAAAGCTAGATGGTGTCCTCACCAAGAAAAAATGGAAAATAATAAAAATCATTGAATTGGACATGACCAAAGAAGGATCTGTATTAGATTTAGACAAGGTTCCTTGTGTGCACTCAAAATTTTTAGCCCAATTGCAATCAACATAAAATCAAAAGGAAATAGAAAGTGATAATGAATGGTAGAAAGTGGTCTCACACTATTTACATGGCGAGTCCAATAAGGTATTTATTTACATTGATAATGTCCCTAGTGCTAAATTCCTCAAAAAGATTTTACCAAAGAAGATAAGTGAAGGAAATAAGATGAGACTACTCCTTACCATTTGGGATTAAAATGTGGCATCTACCACAGAGCAATTTTTGTTTAAAATACATCTTATGTTATATAACCAAGCATTGGATTTCTTCAACAAAAAATTGCCAATTGAGAATCTACTAATACACCTATATTGAGGAGCATTATAAGGATATGTAAGCGGTATAAGAAGCAAATGCGAATAGTCAGGGACTATTTGATGAAGTACTACAAGGATGATGAGGCTTCCAAGAGATTAATAAAATGGATTAAAACTAAGGAACCTAGTTTTTGTGAACTCAAGGACTATTTGAGTTGTGAAGAATAGTTCCTCCACCAAGTGGTAGTCAAAAAGGAGGCTCTTCTAGATATTTGTTCATTCTTCGGTGGGTGGGAGAAAAATTAAATGGCCTGCATACTAGACAAGGATGTACTAGAAAATCTAAAGGAGTTGGAGCTGGTGAAGAGAGTCAAACAAACTATGTGTGCCAGATAAATTCATGACCTGTTGTCTTTCTCAGGGAAAAGGAATTTGAATAACTAGTGCCACTGATCTACGTGCTATGCTAGCAAATCACAAGATGATTATTTCTTATATCCTTAGTTTAAGAAAAACATGTGGGTATGTTTTAAGAATAAATAATTTAGTAGGAAGTCTACACTTGCCCAAGCTTTTATGGGTTACCTTGGTAGAAGATTTTTATCAGATGTGCCCAGTGGTGAACCACCTCTCCCATCATCAAGGAAACTTGATTTGCTAAGGAATCATGGACTCACATTAGGTAGAAGTGATAGCTTATATGTGCTATACATAATGGTGGTTTATAATTCCTTATAAAATCACATTCCCCTAGTTATGAGTGAGGCAGTAAAGTCAAAAACATCCGGCATTACCCTCTATTAGAATTTTTTTGGCATGTATGTTGCAATTTCACCCTTTATACATTATGATTCACACACTCTCTTGTTTTTTTGTGTTGATTTAATTTATCCCCTAAAGTTTCATGCAATAAAAGGAATCTGATTGGTACAAAACAAGTGCCCAATCCCTATTTCTTCACAGCAGCTGGATGAAATGCCAAATTTAAGAGTTCTTGCATTAGGAGACTAGACACTAGTTAAAGGGAACTACAATAAGAAATTTACCCATCTCAGATATTTTCAAGCAGGAAGAGTTGGGCACCTACCCTTCAATATCAACCACTTAGATGACATAAGATTCTTGGACAACAATTTTGAGCACAAGATGGGGATTAACACACAACTAGAATTTAAGGACAACCTTAAATTGGACAATTTGCCCAAGGAGTGTAAAATCATAGAGTTGGACATTAGAGGCAACAATGTGGAAAAATTGCCAAACACTGTCATATCCCTATGGAAGGAGTCTTCCATGTGGATGAATAAGATGACAAGTTCAAAATAATTACATCGAAGGCATTCCCTCTATGAGGTGAACCAGCCTGGCATGTGCTATCAATGGCTAAGAGTCATTTTCAAAGGATGCAAGATGATGAACTGATCTGGGACGCTCATTTATTTTCATCAAATTTTTTCACCATCTCCTTCACTCACTCTTTTTTGCTCGCCAGTTTCACTTTATTAATGACATAGTTGGATTCTCTATTATGGAGCTTCATACCGTTCATTGGGTGCCATGCTTGTGAAAATTACGTTCTAGTACATGATATTGGGTTAAAGTCACTGTTTGTTTTTACTTTTAAACAATGGCCCATATGTGTAGAGACAAAGATAAATACATCTCTCATACAATATTTCTGATAGGCATAAAATCTCATCTCATGCCTACGACTATAGTATGGGACTCTATACATGCACCCCAATCTCTCTGGAAAATATCTGCTCCTTACACATCTAGTTATTCGAGGTCCTTAGTGATTTGTGCCTTACACATCTGGTTATTCAATTTATCCCTCCAACAAAGGTCCCACTTTTCATGGGGTCCTAGCGATCACATTTTTAGCACATCGAAGTATGGTCTTTGGACATTTTAAGTGTGTTTGGAATTGTTTTTTATTATAGCGTAATTGTATTTAATAGGATTTATTAAATTTTAAATGAGTGAGTTGTGTTTGGAGGAACACAAAATTCTAAAGTGAAGAATATGACTATTATCTCATCCTACAAATGTAAATGAACCACTCGGGAGACACCAACCTCCTTCACAAATTTAAAAACTTCATTTATAAAGAAAACATGAGTGATCTAACTATGTATTACCACAAGTAAAATTATATCCTTACAATCATATATTTAGTTCACTAATCGATTCAAATTAAGTCAATGGTCTAAAGGTTCATCTACCTCCTTTGATAGGAAAAAACATAATAATCTCTTAGAATCTCACAAGTTTAAACATGAAATAAATCACTCACACAACAATTTATTCTTAAAACTCCCAAATCATGATTAAATATCTAACAACTAGATGATGCATAAATATAACATTATGGTATTATGCCATCAATAAGGTAGCTCATTCTTAACATCTTTTAAATGAATGTCTCCCATTGATTTATAATTGTATCTCCTTTTGGTGCCAGACCAAGAAGAGTGTGGAAAAAGGGATAGTTGATGTGGTAGAGATGGTGTAACCATCCCAATGAGCTTCTTTACTAAAGTGCATAACATGAAATAAAGTGTTGACTATATGTGTGAATTTAGTTTTTTAACCATTAATTAACTACACTATTAAACAATCTTATTTTAGTTAATACATTGGTCATATCTAATATAATGTGATCAAAAGTGACACCATCCAATTTAATTAAAGTAATTTGTTTCATTATATATAACTGAGCTACAAAGCCATACAATAGAAGTTAAAAGCAAAAACACAATCCATACTCATTTCCTAAAGCAATTGCTATGAATGCATTGAATCTCCTATAATACGCAACTTAGTTGATTAATATTTAAATGAATACTCATTTTAGACATTGGACATATATGCACAGACAAAGAACATGCATAAATAATAATTGTAAAGTAGCAGACCAAAATTTATTACCAGAAAATCATAAAATTGTGCAAAATATTACAAATTCTAGGTGAGCATTAGTCTTGTTCAGTTTGTGATATTAATCAGTAGACATATACCAACTTTTGCCTTCATAAAAGATTGAATCAAATAGAAAGAAATCAAAAGTTTTGAAACCATTAAAATAAGGTGGAGTAAAACTATAGTCAAGATTAGTTATTTCTTTGTGGAAGGATTAAGTAAACAAGGCTTTTTTTTTCATTAGGAAAAGGACCAATGTGATATCATCTAATGAATTAGAAAATGGAAGCTGACAGAGCAGCAATTTTTTTAAAAATGGCATTATCAATTATAGAATTTTATCATTACAAAAAAAGCAACCAGTAGATCAAATTTAATAGGAAGCCATCAACCAAATATATAAATTTCTTCTTATGTAAGAGATTTCACTAGGATAAGCACAACGTAGGAAACATATCCATTACTTTTGGAGTATGCTTGAAACTATATTTATGAGTCTGACCTACTAATGTTCAAAAATATCAAACATGTTTGAAATATAAGAATGCATCTGTCAACAACCTCAATAGACAATACCAATATAAACATAAATACTATCAAGTAAAAGACTTTTCATGTAGTAGACAAAGTGATGTAGCACAACTCAAACCCTCAAATGCCAAATACACAACAAACACAAATACTCATTTTATTGAATTCAAACTTGTAAAAAGATTACATAAATCTACAACATTACAAAAACAAACTTATTACATTTGGCCTTCCATGGCTTCTCATACAAGAATCTCTCTCTTTCCTTATGCTCTCAATTTTTTTTTCATTTATTTTTCCATTCCCTCTCATTCACATCTTTCTTACTCTCAAAAGTCCTTTCCTCTTCATACCATCCACCTGCATTGTAAAATTTGCTCTCCAATCTGCAATATTCAACAATCAAATTTATTGATATTCAAACATTGATTCTATCATCCATTTGCTATTGTAGCACACCTTTAAAACCTGCAATAAAATGTCTTCACACCTCCTCCTAGGAAAAGCAACACCTTTTTCCTTCCTCCAAAAATCTGGAAAAAAACCCTTCCTCAAAATTTGCCTAAAATCCTTTTTATAATGACTCCACAACCACCATTTTCTCTCTCCTCCAACTCCCACACCCAAATTGGGAGAATCATTTTTTAAAAAACTATAGAAAAATAATATTAAATTCAAAATAAAATCCACTCCCACAATTTGCTAAAAATAAGTGACAACTCAAATTCCCACTTCTAGAAAATAGCTCCAAACTTGGAAAAAGAGAAAAGCCACACAACTTGGGCATCCAAATTAACCATGATATAATTGAGGGAATTTAATGAGTTGTCTCCACTTACAACTCCTCAAAATCCACTCCCAAGATTGCCTTTTGATTTTCCAATCCAAATTTTCTTTATTAATTTTACACACCAAAATTGTCTCCTAAACTATCTCCCACTCCTAGATTTTTGCAACATTATTATTTTTGCAATATTGTAATAAGCCTAGTTTATTTAATATATTATTTAGACCTAATATTGCATTTATTTTCCAACTTCCAAATTACCAAACTATAGAAAATTAAAATATTATCTTTTTTGGTTGATGAGGATTGCCATTAACTGTGGATGTTCCTACATCATTCTCCTCTGGTTGAAAAGAATGAAGCTCCTGCAAGTGAGTGTCTTTGAACTGCTGCCATTTGGATCCAACCTTTGCAATTCATTCTTCTCTTTTTCCTCTTTTTCCAGCATATTTCTAGAGCAAGCTTCACTCTCCTTGAACAAATCTATACTTCATTCTTCTCTCCTCTCATAGATTTGCATCCACCAAATATTGTCTTCCTCTACGAAATTATTTCCCCTCTCCTCTCCTTCTTTGTGGGATCCAACCCACCACTAACCAACCACCTCCACCAAATCTCTCATGTAGCTTCCTCTACAACCTCTACTTGCAAGTGTACATTTGTATACCACTCTGCATCTACACAATTCTTGTTTTTCTCTAACTCTTTACTCATTTCAAAATGCAAATCCTTTGCAAATTCAACATTGTAAAAATTAGATTTTACCTCGATGACTTCTTTTGTCACAACTTCTTCTTCACTACTGAATACTACTACCTTTGTTGTGGCTCTAAACAATTTTTCTACCTCCATGATCTCTTCCTCAAGAAAGTCTTGGTCTTCATCAGGTTCCTCATCAAACATTTGATCCTCATACACATCCTCAACTATTGCAAAGTTACTCACAACTACTACTGTACTCTATACAATCTCCTCAATGCTCATTTGTAGAACCCTTCCATCTTTATCCAATGCTACAAAACATTTCTCTACTTCACTTTTCTCCACTTCTTCCATGCTTTCATACAAGCATACTGTTGTAACTTCTATGTCTTCAACATGACCAACTGCTGCAATTTCTTTCACTACAACCTTTTCCTACAACCTTTTCTTCTACTTCATCCTTTACATTTATCTCCATTAAAACCTTAGGTTCATCTAACAATTTTCCTTCCAATAGACTATTTATTTTTCTGATCTCTTCTTTCAATAAGGGGTCATCCTCATCTTCACCAATTTTCTCATCAAATATAGGACCCTCAAAGTCCATCATCTTAGCTTCTAATGCAACCTCTTTTATCTCAATATTTATGCCTTCTAATAGACATTTTCCTATTGCAAACTCATTCTTTTCTCCTTTTTCATTATCGTCAAGGAGTTCCACTTCTTTATCTTTACTTTCTTCCTTATCTGCAAACAAAATAATGTTAGCTAAAACAAGTTTTCATCATCACCCTTCTTTATTACAATCTCATCCATAAACATATCCATGCCTTTGAAAAGACATGTTTTCAGTTGCAATCATGTTCTTTTTCTCTTTCATGTCACTTTCATGACATTCTTTCTCAGACCTTTTATTATCAACATTTCCTCTATTCATTTCAGATTTTAATAGATCCACTATATCATGAAGCCTTATCAACTCTTCATTAAGACTATCCATAAACTTTCTTTCCCACTTTTCTATATATGAAATATTTATAGGTCTCTTCATGATCCATCTCATCCTCTTCTTCAAACACATTTCTCTTATTCTCAATATGCAATTTCTACAACCTACACACATATACACTTTAGAGCCAATGCTCTCTATAGTTACAAGTCCTCTCTACAAAAAAATCAGTCATAACTATCCTCTACCCAACAAAAGACTCTGGAAAATGTACCTCTCCAAGGCCTCTTCTACCCACTTTTTCTTAGTGGAAGAAGTCTCTACACCTTCTACCCCATTTTATCTCTGATGGAGGACATCCAACATATCTCACACAAATTTAACTCTCCTCTACCCAACAAAGACTCTAGAAGATGCACCTCTTCAAGACCTCTTCTACCCACTCACTTTTAGTGGAAGAAGTCTACACCTTCTACCCAGATTTTATCTCTGTTGGAGGAGAGCAAACATTTATCTCACAAAAACAATTTTCTCTGCAATTACAAAAATTTCTCATACTTCAACACATAGGAAAATAATTTACTTCACAAACTCCTCTCGGTACTAGTGCATACTATGCACACTCAAGATCAACCTGCTTTGATACCAAATGATACAATACAACTCAAACACTCAAATGCCAAATACGCAACAAACACAAATACTCATTTTATTGAATCCAAACTTGTAAAAAGATTACATAAATCTACAACATTATAAAAACAAACTTATTACATTTGGCCTTCCATGGCTTCTCATACAAGAATCTCTCTCTTTACTTATGCTCACAATTTTTTTTTTCATTTATTTTTCCATTCCCTTTCATTCACATATTTCTTACTCTCAAAACTCCTTTCCTCTTCATACCATCCTCCTGCATTGTAAAATTTGCTCTCCAATCCGCAATATTCAACAATCAAATTTATTGATATTCAAACATCGATTCTATCATTCATTTGCTGTTGTAGCACACCTTTAAAACCTGCAATAAAATGTCTTCTCACCTCCTCCTAGGAAAAGTAACACCTTCTTTTTCCTTCCTCCAAAAAAATGTAAAAAAACCTCCCTCAAAATTTGCCAAAAATCCTTTTTATAATGACTCCACAACCACCATTTTCTCTCTCCTCCAACTCCCACACCCAAATTGGGAGAATCCTTTTTTAAAAAATCATGGAAAAATCATATTAATTTCTCAATAAAATCCACTCCCACAATTTTCTAAAAATAACTGATAACTCAAATTCCCACTCCTAGAAAATAGCTCCAAACTTGGAAAAAAAGAAAAGCCACACAACTTGGGCATCCAAATTAACCATGATATAATTGAGGCAATTTAATGAGCTGTCTCCACTTACAACTCCCCAAAAATATAGTCCCAAGATTGCCTTTTGATTTTCCACTCCAAATTGCCTTTATTAATTTTACACTCCAAAATTATCTCCTAAACTATCTCCCACCCCTAGATTTTTGCAACATTATTATTTTTGCAATATTGTAATAAGGCCAATTTATTTAATATATTATTTAGGCCTACTATTGCATTTATTTTCCAACTTCCAAATTACCAAACTATAGAAAATTAAAATATTTTCTTTTTGGTTGATGAGGATTGCCATTGACCGTGGATGCTCCTGCATCATAGAGCACTTCATAGGCGTTGGAGATCTATACAAAGTTGGGAAAGTTGGTTTGGAAGATGGAGGCAGCAAGGTATTTTCTAGATTTGAGAGATTTACTTAATACTATCGAAGAATAAAAAAAAAAATTATTTCTCTGCCGCCATAGTGAAAATTACATTTGGTTTGTTAAACATGCCCCAAAGAACAACTATTAGAGTTTCTAAGAACCTATGAGTACGTGTTGATTGCCAGGCTATTACAAACTTATCTCCAAGATTGTTTCTAGAGATATTGTTGTGAGAGATGTGAAACGATTCCATCATTTTAAATAGGGATAGTTTACTTGTGGGGTTATTGGTGATGCTAAATAAAGCAATCTCAAAAATAGGCCTACACTATACTAATATGCACCGTGTTAGATTTCAAACTGGCAGATGTAAAGCCCAACTCCTTAACCTTTGCTAGCATCCTCCATGGCTGTACACAAATTGAAGCTTTGGATGAGGATATGGACATCCATCAAAGAAACATGGAAGAGGGTTTCTTGTGAGATATTATAGTTTGAAATGCTCTAATAGACATGTGTGCAAATGTGGAATCAGAGATAGAAAAAAAGAATGTGAACTATTTGACAAAATTTCTCAAAGAAATGTGGTCTCATAGACTGCAACGATTTCAAGATATGTACAAAACAAATTTGTTGATAAGGCATTAAAAACTTTCAAACAAATGTAATTGTCCACTATAAATCCAAATTCCACAACCTCTACCAATGTCCTCCCTACCTGTGCCAAAATGGGTGCTTTCGAACAGGGGATGAACATCTCTCAAAGCATAACGGAAGGGGAATTTTTTGTTAGTTGTGGTAGTTGTAAGTGCCCTAGTAGACCTGTATGCAAAATGTGGAATTATAGATAGGGCATGTGAACTATTTGATGAAATGCCTAAAGGAAATATGGTCTCATAGACTATAATGATCGTAGGATATGCACAAGATGGATTTGTTGGCTTAGAACTTTAGAGTAGATGCAATTGGTGATGTAAAGTCAAATTTCACAACCTTGCCAGTATCCTCCCTACCTGTACCAAAAATGGGAGCTATCGAACAGGGTATGGACATACATCAAAGCATAAAGGAAGGACAAGTTTCATCACATGATGTGGTTGCAAATGCCTCGGTGCACATGTATGCAAAATGTA
Source organism: Cunninghamia lanceolata (assembly GCA_027924645.1). Taxonomy (NCBI): domain Eukaryota; kingdom Viridiplantae; phylum Streptophyta; class Pinopsida; order Cupressales; family Cupressaceae; genus Cunninghamia; species Cunninghamia lanceolata. The sequence goes on along the minus strand of BSBN01000068.1, from coordinate 12,563,980 downwards.
GAAGAATGCACAAAGCACATGAAATATTTGACAAAATGCCTCAAGAAAAGTGGTATCACGAAATGCAGTGATTATAGAATACACAAAAAAATGACATGTTAAAAGGGATTTTAAAAACATTCAATAAAAATCACTTGGTAAGGGTAAAACCATAACCCACAACCTAGACAACATCTTCCTTGCCTGTGCCAAAATGGAAGCTTTGGGATAAGGTATGGACATCCATCAATGCAAAATGGAAGGGAAATATTTGTCAGGTATTATGGTTGGTAATGCTTTGGAAGACATGTATGAAAAATATGGAAGCATAGACAGGGCGCATGTGCCGTTAATAGAACCCCTCAAAGAATTGGGGTTTTATATAATGCCATGAGTGTAGGAAAATTTCAAAATGGGTTTATTGAAAAGGCTTTAGAAACTTATAGAAAATGCACATGGTAGGTGCAAAACTAAATTCTGCCATCTTTACGAGCATCCTCTCTGCATGCCTGTACCTGTGTCTCCTCTCCTCTACCTCCCTCTCTTTCCTCAACTGAAAATCCTCAATTAATAAAAGACTTCACACCCTTTTCACATGCTATGAACTCTCCCTCCTCCATGGGTTTGCAAGGTGAGGCACATTTATAGCCCATTCCAAGTGTAATGCAGGTCAAGATGTGGAAATATCTATCCCCAAGATAGAAGATTTGAAGAAAAAGATAGTGGAGAAGGAAAGAGGAAGTTACAAGGTTACAATTTTCCAAGCTATGTTCTTGCTTTCCTCCCATGCCACTCCACCATTTAGTGTTCCCTTGACTATATATATATATATACATACTAATATATATGTTTTAAATGAGATATTGTATAATAATATATTTATATATACATATTTATATTCTTATATAAAATTCATGTATACATAATACCTATATTGTATTCCTAAGGGTAATTTCGTCAATGACAGAGATTTTGTAAGTGCCCAAAAATAAACCTTAATGCAAAATTTCATAAATTACACATGCAATATATACATATTGAGTCAAAATCTATTCAAATGACAACATTTTATAATATTAAAAAAAAATTAAATAGTAATAATTTTGCTAGCAAATAAGTAACAAGAGTCGAGATTAATTAATTAAATTAAAAGACTAGATAACATTTCATGGAGCATTCAGAATAATTAATGTTAAAAATTAGATATCAACATTTTGAATTGAAATCAAATAGGGTTGTGATAGCATCACTACCTTACATTTTTTTACCTTTAATAATCGATATCATTTGGTCTATCTCATCTATTCTTTAACCTTCACCAATTGATAGAATGATGATGGTTTAGATTATTACATACATTGATAAGATTTAAATTGACTTGTCACTCATTAATTTGCCATTGATAAGCTTTTATGTATATAAACATGGTGAGTGAAAGTAGATGACCAAAATTTGATATAATGGGAGCTTCATAGTCATTATTAAACAACCACAATTAAACAACCATTTTTAAATATCTATATTATATTTTTTAAGATTTTTCTTTACTGTCTAGAATTGAGGGTGCAGAAGTTACTGTACATCATTTGGGTATACCACTCAATTATGTTGTATCTACAAAAAATTATAAATAAAATAATCTTATCCTCAAAAGTTGGGTGGAAAAAACACATCAAAAGAGTAAATTGATTGAGGTGAAAGATGTGTAGAATTTGACAAAAGAAAGACTTGATGAAATGATAAATTCAATTGAAGGTTTTGATCTGATAATAGGTAGAAGCATTCCTCTATTTTCTATGAATTTCCATGGAATGTGAATTATCTAATGCATGCGATGTATTCAAGTGTAACTTGATACAATAATGAAACCTTCATTTTGTACACATCTTGGCATCAATAAATTATGAATTCTTTATTTTTTATAGCCAAGTTCCTACCCAAATTGAAGAGGCTACAAAAATAATTATTAAAAATTATGGACATTATTATTATTTTGATTTTATGAAGAAAATTTGTTTTCATAATCAACATGCTATTGAAAGTGTAGTGAGACCTTACAAGAGCACATTTGAAAGTGTAGTGAGACCTTATAGGAGTGCATTTTAAAATTCCCTATTTGAAATGAATTGGTGTGGCACAGAGATCAGCGATGCAGGGTTTTCGAGAATAGTGCAAGATGATTGAAATCATCTTGCCCATTCATCTTGTCATTCTCGAGAACAGGTCACCACCACCACTTACTCATTTCACGATAAATTAAATTTCACGGCTGTAAATGTTACTTCCCAAGAAGTATCGATGTACACATTTACAAGGAAAGACAAATGAATAGGGGTGAAGTCTTTATAGGTAGGAAAATGTCAATTCATAAAGAACTAAAGGAACATTTTAAGATAAAGGGAAAGCAGGAAGTCCACAGATAGAGATTTTACGAAAATTTAAGAATAAAAATCATAATGAAAAAGTGAGATGTTGTGAGTTAAAAAATATATCTAGAGATAAGTTTTGAAAAGATATCAAGTTAAAATTGATGTAGAAAAATCATAATTAATATCTTCAATTTATGTTCAAGTAAAATTTGAATATATTCTTTTAAATATTTTTGAGTTAAATAATCTATTAAATATTATATATTTTATATTTATTAACATTAATTAAAAATCTAAAATAAATAAAATAATTTTTTCAATTAATTTAAAATTACAAATAGTAATCATTAATTAAATAATTTTGATTATAGTAGTATGTTACTAGATGATAGTTTTAATTATGATAGTATGCTACTAGATGATAGCTTTAATTACGATAGTATTCTACATGTACCCAGAATTATACTTCCATATAGTAGATTAAAAAAATAGTTCTCTCAAATTCTGGAAAGCTCATTTTAGAAGTTACTTTTGTTTAGAAAAATAGTAATGCCCAGATATGGCAGAGATCCTCCACTATGTTTACTTTAGCATGAATTTTTAGGTTTTACATTTTTAAATATACAATGTTTCATACTTCTATTTAGAAGTTGAAAAATCATTTTATCTTATTCTCATTCATCTCCACACACCCAAAGATATGTGAATGCAATCTATCATTTTCCATCATGGTTCAAATATGTGAATGCATAATTGATCTAGGTCATTTTCCAACCTCTAGATTTTAACCCTAAAATTTTAAATTTAAACTTTAATAATTGGCCCATGTTTCCCTCCTTTACTATCCATCATGAGCTAGTTAAAGTGTAAATTATTTCAAATTACATGTTATGGTGGTGTATGAAAGGACTAACCAAGTAATTGATTTGAATCATCTAGGAATGGTCTAGGAGAATAAATAGAACATCAAGGAATAAAATTAATCTACCACATATATAGAAAACTCCTGTTGCATCAATATTCAAGTAACATGTTGCATGGTTACCTACTCTCTTCAAGCCTTGTTGATTGCTATTGAATTATCCCAACAATGAGTTGAACCAAAGGAGAATAAATCCTAATATAGCAAGCTCCTAAACAATGTCTCTAGACACCATTTTTGTAGATATAAATCATAAAAATAGAGGTGAACAAGTTGTAGAAGTCCAAATCAAAGAAGTTCAAATCTATGACCCTAGGTTTAGTTTCACATGTAAGATTTAGTTTCTTCCTCATAAAGATTGCTAAGGTAAGTTTTCAAAAATAGAGAAAGAGAGAAGGAGAGAGGTACTGAGATAGAGAGAGAAGAGAGAGAAATAAAGAGAAGAAGAGAGAAATAATTAGAGATAAGGAAAAAGATAGAGGTAGAGAGAGAAGAGAGCAAAACATAGGGAGAAAGAGGAAGTGTGTAAGAGAGAAGGGGAAGTGAGACAGAGATAGAGAGATAAAATATAATATATAATAAAAACATAATTATAATATTATATTAAACATAATATATGTTATATGTGAAGTGGGGGTGGTGTAGTATGTAAATAACTACACTTTTTGTTAAGATTAGCCAGCAGAGATATTATTATCCAATAAAGCAAATTGATTACAACTAGCAATCCTTGCAACTCAATACCATTGCAAATGCTACAATACAATAAATCAACAAAAACCCTAACCCTCAGCCACTTTTATCAAGCTTTATGTTAGTTACAAAAATAGGATTTTTTTATGTCGACTCAAGAAAAAAAATTGGGGGCTGCGCCCCTGAACCCCAGCGGGGATACATGGCTAGTGTACAGTACTTTCTTGATTAGTCACCACCTACCAACAATCTCCCACTTGGAGACTAATCCTGGATGACACTGTTGCGCGTGCAGCTCCCACTGGAAATAAGCACCCTAGACTCGGTTGTTCTGATTTTATTGTTTCAATCTTGAAGACCAACCGAAGCTGAAGAGGAACTCAACTTCTACCTTGTCACTACCTTTGTAAACATATCCACTGAATTTTCATCTGTATGTATCTTTTCTAGCCTTAATTGTCCATCATCCAACACTGACCGAATAAAGTAATACCTCAACTGTATGTGTTTGGTCTTTGAATGCAAGGCAAAATTCTTTGCAAGATGTATGGCACTCTGACTGTCTATATACAGAGAACTATTAGCCTATTGTTTGCCCAATTCTTCCATGAAAGATTGCAGCCATATCATCTCCTTGCTTTCCTCTATTGTAACTACATACTCTGCCTCCGTGGTAGATAAAGCAACCACCTTTTGCAACCTAGAAATCTAACTCACCGCTATCCCACCTATAGTAAAGACATAACCTGTAGTACTCTGCCTAGTATCAATATCACCTCCAAATCTAAGTCTACATAACCTGTTAAATCAGTATTAGATCCCCCAAAACATAAGTGTTTATTGGATGTACCTCTCAAATATTTGAGAATCCATTTTACCACATTCCAATGCTCCAATCCGAGATGACTCATATACCTGCTAACGAATCCTATAGCATGTGTAATATCTGGTCTCGTGCATACCATGGCATACATTAAACTTCTTACAGTTGAAGCATATGGTACCTTGGACATTTTTTCTTCCTCCTCTAGTGTCTTAGGACACATCTCCTTAGTCAATTTCAAATGACTAGGTAAAGGTGTGCTAACATCTTTTCCATTTTCCATATGGAATCTCTGCAACACCTTTTCAACATTATCAACCTGAGATAGAGTCAATTTTATGTTCTTCATATCTCTACAAATTTTCATACCAAGGATTTGTTTTACTGCCCCCAAATCCTTCATAGCAAATGAATGTGCTAATTGTTGTTTTAACTCTCTTATGTGATCCATGTTAGACCCTGCTACAAGCATGTCATCAACATATAAACATAAAATAGTGTAGCTGTCATTATTCAACCTCTTAAAATAAACACAATGGTCAGAATTACACTGACTATAGCCTTGCTCAACCATAAAACTATCAAATTTCAAATACCATTGACGAGGTGCTTGTTTTAGGCCATACAAACTCTTCTTCAATCAGCACACCAGTTTCTCCTTACCTTTGACCTCAAATCCTTGGGACTATTCCATTTATATCTCCTCCTCCAAATCACCATGGAGAAAGGCATTTTTCACATCTAGCTATTCCAAATGCAAATCTTCAGTAGCCACAATACTTAAAATAGTACGAATAGAAGTCATCTTAACAACTAGAGAAAATATCTCATCAAAATCAATGCCCTTTTTCTATGCAAATCCTTTTACAACTAACCTGGCTTTAAATCTTTTCTTACCTCCATCTTCCTCTTTCTGCAGATAAACCCATTTGTTTGGTAAAGCCTTTTTACCTGCAGGCAACTTACATAATTCCCAAGTCTGATTTTTCAGCAAGGAGTCCATTTCTTCTTTCATAGAAAGCTCCCACTGAACCTGTGTATCCACTTGCATAGCTTCATCATACCCTTCTGGTTCAGCAACATCTATTAACAAAATAGAATACAAAGAGGGAGAAAACCTTTCATGAGGTCTACTTATCCTTGTTGACTGTCTAACATTCACTAGAGTTTGTGGTATTTCTGGTTGTTGTTGCGGAGCATGAGGAACCACTGGAACATCAGTATTTGGAGTATCATCTAGCACCACATAATCCTTTTCTTTCATCTCATGCTACTGCAACTGATCTTTGTACAACACCTTGTCATTGAATACAACATCCTTGCTTCTCACAATTTTTTTATTTTTAAAATCTGAAAGCCTATAACCAAATTCATCAATGCAATATCTAATGAAAGTACATTTTTTTATTTTGCATCTAGCTTGGTTCTATTTTTAGAATCTACATGTGGAAATGTTTCACATCTGAAGGTTTTGAGAAAAGAATAACTCACCTATTTACCTATCCATGCTTCCTCTGGAGTACCACAGCCCAAAGGAATTGAAGGACATCTATTAATTAAATATACAACAGTGTTGATAGCCTCTACCCACATGTTTAAAGGCAGCCCAGCATGCAATCTCATGGTCCTTGCACACTCCATTTTTGTCCTATTCATGCGTTTAGCCACTCCATTCTCTTGTGGATTCCCTGGAACTATTTTCTACCTATGAATTCCATTAAAGGAACAATAATCCTTAAATTCTTTGTTGTAATACTCACCACCATTATCATATTTGAGACATTTTAATCTTTTACCTGTCTCATTCTCAACCAAGCTTCTCCATTTCTTTTATGTTTCAAATACATCAAATTTATATCTAAGGAAATAAATCCATACATTCCTAGTTGCATCATCTATGAATGTAACATAATATCGAGAGCCACCAAGAGAAGATACCTGATCTGGTCCCCATACATCTGTATGCACAAGTTCCAACTTTTCATCTTTCTTTTACTTCCCATCCTTGAGAAAACTAACTCTCTTTTGTTTTCTATACACACAACTTTCACAGAAATCCATATTAATACATTTTAGACTTGGTAAAACTTTCTTAGAATGAAGTACCTTCATACCTTTTTCATTCATATGCCCAAGTCTATTATACCACAGTGTTGTCTCAGAACCTATAGTAACTGTTTCAGTCTCTTCCTACAAACTTGCAGCAACTGTTTCTGAACCTGTTTGTTTTTTCTCTACAATAGCTAAAGTAGAAGGAATAGTATGACTTGTACAAAGATATAAGGTGCCTACTTTCACACCTTTTGAAACCTTCCAATTTTTATCAGTAAATGTAACAATGCAACCTTCTTCAGCTAGCTACCCTGCTAAAATTAAATTCCTACTAAGCCTTGGAACATGCCTTACATCTTGCAGTAGCCAATGATTCCCATTTTGTAACTTAATCTTAAATCTTCTCTTTCCAACAATCTGACATGGTTCATTATCTCCCAAATAAACCAACCCAAAATCCCCTTGGACATAATCAAGAAAATAACTTCTATGGGGCGTAGCATGAAATGAGGCCCTTAAATATAAAACCCATGAATCATTAGCATTATGTAAGGAAAGAATCAAAGCATCATCTTCAGATTTATTACTTACCACATTTGCCTCCTTATTTCCTTCTTGTTTGTCTCCTTCTTTATTCTTTTGAGACCAACAATCTTTCTTCAGATGACTTGGTTTCCCACCATACCAGCAATCCTTTTGTCCTTTGGATTGGGATCTCTTGTCCTTTGATTTTCCTCTTGACTTCCCATGACTTCCAGAACCTTTTCCTCTCTCCTCTATGATGAAGGTAAATTGTCATTGATGTCAAAAATGTGTTTGAGATTATTTTTATTGATGTCAAAAGGTGTTGCAGGTTCACAAGGTGTTGACATTGATCATACAAGAGCTCACATGATTCATATGCATGATGTATGTTCTTGTTCGAGAAATGATGTTGCAGGATTATTGTTTCAAATCAGGAGATCTTCTTTGTACTCATTGTAGATTGATAGGAGTATTTTGGTTATTCACACTCAAGATACATTGTTGTGTTCTTTGAGATGTCATTGTTCTTATAGATAGAATATCATTTTCTACATGCTCTCAGTTGATATGTTGCTTCATGGCTAAATGAGGATATGCTAACTTGTTTGTGTTGGTCAGAGGATCTATGTTGTGTGGAGTTGGTTATCATCTTGCTTCATGTTATGATCAACTTCTTGCTTCACATGAAAGAGTTCAAATGCTTAGAAGGTATCATTTATGATTGAAAGGATTGGTTGATGTCACATTTGATACAGTCACACAATTGCTTGCTTAGTAGTTTCACTTTCTCTTCATAGTTTCTATGTTCAGTAGTATATGTCTGTGACATCATGAGTTAAGTGGTTTCACGTTCATATTGTTGCCCTCAGTTTAGTGAATTCACTTGGTTAGAAACCTTATATTTGTCGGTCCCTATATGTCATATGAAAAGTCATATTTGAAAAGAAGCTTGTATAAGTCTTTTAAAAATATATCAAATAAAAATGGGAGCCTTAAATATCATATTTAAAGGGGTCGTCTATTTATATGAAGGAGAGCTTTATTCTTAAAAAAAAGCCATCTTTATTTAATGATTTTATAAAATGATTTAAAAAGGGCATCAAATTGCCTTATGGGAGCTAGAAGTAATTTTTTTAAAGGGAAGCATGATGCATATTTTATGCAAAGCTTTTGAAGTTTTTAAAAAGCATTGAAATGCTTTTTAAATGGAGTACTAAGTTTATAATGATAAGAAGCACGATCCATATAAAACATTGAATATGCTTTATGGTGGAGCTCGATCATTAAGCCATTTATGGCTTTATTTTAGTTTAGAAACTTGGTCCTATTTTGGTAGCTCTCTAAATGTCATTTTTTATGACATAAAAAAAATAGAAGTTATATGCTATTTTTAAGGAGAGCTTTTAGGATGTACAAAGGCAATTTTTGTGAGTTTTTAAAGGCATGTTCTATGTAGATAATTTTTATTATTTTAAAGAGATTTTCTCAAAAGGGTAGATTTTATATGACAATGGATTTGGATGAGAAAGCTTGGAAGATTTTTTTTGAAGTGAAATTGATTTATGCAGAGATGATCAATTTGAAGAATTGAATAGAGGAATATGAAAAGTTTTTTTTACAGGTGGATGGATTTGTTTTTGAAAGAGATTTTATTTTTTACAAGGGCATAAGGTGAAAAAGAATAGAGAGGAGATTTTTAATGGATTTTTCAAAATGAAGATGTGAATGAAGTTTTGATGGAAGAACAAAGATTTTTTATTGTAGGGATAGATTGATTTTATTCCAGTGAAAATTTTATTGAGGAGTTATTTCTTTCAAGGAGATTTTTTTTATGTTAAATTATTTTTGGAGAAGTCATTTTGTTTTTTTTGCACATTGGAGTTTGCAAAGGTTTTTGTAAAGAAAGAAAAATATAAAGGGTCATTTGAGAACAAAGATTTTTACATTGAAAGAGAAGATGAATGGGAGAAGAAACATATATTTTTTATTCTTATTTTGACATGATGTATTTTTGTAGATGATTTTTGAAGATTGAAAAATATTGTTGAAAGGAGACGGAAAGACAATTGAAGAAGATGAATTTGTGGAGAAATTCCAAGAGATTTCTTCCATAAAATTTTATTGCAAATGCTTTGTGATTGCAGGAAAAATATATGATATGTTTTGGTAGAGGAAAAGTAAATAAAAATAAGATGAAGAATGTGAAAGGTCATGAGAGGACATTCTATCTTTTTATAAAATAAATTTGTAGGAGCATTGAAGTATGTATGGTTGTGTGATTCATATTTTTAATAGAAAGCCTTTTGAAGAGAAAAGACAGATGAGAATATGATACCGGGTATGTGATGAAGAAAGAGTGTTAAGATATGTAGAGATCAAATTTTTAAAGAGGTGAAAAGGGGTTTGAAATGGTGCAAATCAGATTGTATGGCAATTAAGTCTTGTACACTAAATTTAATGATATTATAATGGTGATTGTATTTGTCAGTGAGATAGTGTATGCCAGTGAATCATTTTGTAAAGCTAGTGAAGCTGCCTTGGTCAGCGAGACCTATTTGTAACCAGTGAGGCAAATTTTTAGAGTGGTTTTTATTCCCCTTAAGGGTTTTCCACTCATCATATCTGGTGTCATGTTTCTTGTTTGATTTCATGTGTTCATATTCCTTAATAATTTGTTCTCAAAGGTCTTGATTCTTACTTTTCATTATTATACTTGTGCATATATGTATAATAGTTCATTGATGTTTTCCTCTCTATGTGTCTTGTAAATTGAAAGTTGTAAAAAAATTTAAAAGTATATAACAATGATTCACCCCCCCTCTCAGTATTGTCCTGGACTCCAACACTTTGATCTACCCCTGCTTTCTACATTCAAAACATTGCCTCAACACTTTGATCTACCCCTATTTTCTGCATTCAAAACATTACCTGATGTAGATCCACCTGAGCTTTTCCTATGAATTTCCTCACTCAGAATAACACCAACAACATCATCAAATTTTAGGGTATTTGAACCAGAAATAGAGTTACTAACTACCATTACCAAACTATTCCAGCTTTCAGGCAATGAATATAATATCAAGAGAGCTCTAACTTCTTCATCAAATTTTACATTTATAGAAGTCAATTGACTGACAATCGTATTAAATTTATTTAAATGATCTATCATAGATCCACCTTCAACCATTTTCAATTAAACAAATGCTTCATGAGAAATACCTTATTTGAGGCTGAGGGTTTTTCATACAATTTAGCCAAAGATTTCATCAAACCATTCGTTGTCTTTGCTTCCATTATATTGAATGCCACCGATGGTGCTACACACAACCCAATGGTTTCCAGTGCCTTTCTGTGTAATGCCCCACGATGAACACCTTAGAGAACATCACATTTATACTATATGAAATAGGATATATATTTTTTTAAATGAATAGGATAACAAAGTAATGTTAACATATCTAAACACATCATTTAAACTAATGACCTGTTCTCTAAGGTTTCAAGGTTGCATTACTTAACAAATCAATTAACATGATTTAATATACCTTACTAACTAACATCAGTAGCTCATTTTAAAACTAATGCATTATAAACATGAACATCTTCATTTCATGTCATCAGTTAATATAATCAACATGATCAAATACACAATTGTAATATTTCCCTTTCACATGAGTACATCATTGCACTATTACATTGTCATTTTCTGACTACATCAGATTACATACATTATGAATGAACTGATACACAAGACTAGTACAAGACTATACATAATCATCTTCCTCAAACTGGTACAAGATCAAATGTCTGAAAATTGAGATATATCTTCTCTGTACATGAACTTTGGCAAGGAATAACCAATGGATATAAAAGCTCTTCCACTTGACCATGTGGAACCCTAAGGTCCACCTCCCGAGCTAGGAGTTAACATAAGGTCCCTAAACAACAACACTCAGGTAGATAAAAGACTGACATGGACAAAAGACACCCAAGACTCCAATACATCACATAACAATATCACAATCAACACAACACCACTCCTAGAGGCAATCACATAACGAATAGGGAGAAACCAAATAGGGAATGCTAGGCTACAGTAGGGAGAGTATCATCACATGGTCCTAATATGGGTTACCCTAGAGTCTCTCACTAGACACTGGCCCCCATCTATGGTTACCCTAGCAGTCTCTCTCTAGACACTGACCCCATAGGGTGACACATGCGGAATCAACCTTCCTTTCGTGAGAACAAGGAAGTTGATTATGTTGACCAGGCCTAGTCATCTCACCCTTAGTTTGAACTAGCACTAGAGGCATGAGTGAGGGAATCCAATTATCTTGTTAGTGTAAAATCTACCCTTTCCCCCTAGTTCATTTTATGTTATCACTTGTTTACCCACTTCCAATGGGTTACCCTGGCGGCCACTTTGGGCACCAACCCCACATTGGAAGCCACTCCCCTATCTACACCTAGTAAACCCCATCCATCAAGCCATGCATAAATCATCATAACAATAAACTTTACATACACATTGCAAGGCATTAACCCTCTTGTAAACTATGGCATAATCACAAGGACATAATTTCAATACATTATCCATGGCTTCTAGATGAAGTACTACATGAGAAAAATTCTTCTTTATGGATGACGATGCCTCCCCATTGCCTTAACCAACACAATATCTTATAACATACTCAAAATGAATAAATTACAACATCCATGAAGGACTTAATTAGAACACCATGATGCATTTTCAACATACTATGTACATGAAAAGTACATGAAAATAAACGTTAGAACCTATGCTTTTGGATTAACACTCTATCAACTTGCACAAAATAAAACCCCATTAAGACGAATAATCCAACATATACTCAATTTTACTTACTTGATGCAATTGAATTCACTATACACATAACTCCCATCTTAATAACTCTAAATATTAAACCTATTTAATTAAATTTCAATAATAATTTTTCACAAGAATATTGTAATAAATTTGCTACTAGATTAATTTAATTAACACCCTCATCATAATTGTTAATCACATTATATTTGTTAAATCAAATTAAATAAACTCTCTCTCTCTCTCTCTCTCTGTATATATATATATATATATATATATATATATATATATATATATATATATATATATATATATATATATATATATATATATATATATATATATATATATAATTCCTCTTCAAAACATAACTAATTCAAATGCAATACAAAATACCTATTTTATAAATCCATACCCTAATAAATGAACTTACCTAATGATTTTACTATTATAATTTTCTTCATAATTTAAGCATCTATCTTTTCAACCACTATGGTAAAAATAAACATATTAATAATAATATTAATTGTAATGATAAATATAAAATTCATGGATCATTGGATAGTAAATATTTTTCACCCAAAGAGAGATAAACTAACATTGTCAATAAATTTATATGACAGTTATCTATTCACTCCTCTTAATATTTTCAATTGTATTTAGGCATTTTATTAATTTACTATAATATTTCATTGTTTTTCCAACAATTCTTAATAAGGTATTTTGATATTGCTGCATTGCTGAATTATTGTTACTTACTGTACATATTTAGTTGGTTGAGGATAAATGATAATTGCATAATAATACACTATTATACATAGTTACTCTAGGTCATTGGGTAATTAATTTTACTGCATGAATTTAGTAACAATTGTAATAACTTTTATAGTAGTGCTGGAAATTTTATTAATTTTGTATAGTAAAGCTGAAATTTTTAGTACTCACAAATCTAATAATTTTTTTTTTACCTTTTTACATGAACTATTTAACTGAAAGTGAAAAATAGTCCAAAGGGATTTATTTATACTTCTTTCCTACCCTAATGTAAATTGACTAAATTTTAGATTTTAATGAGTGGTAACTAGTATATTTATATTTAAAAAGATATATCTACAGTATGCCGATAGATATCTTCAATTTGTTGGCATTTATAAATTACTTGCAGTTAGAATATTTGATATGCTCACATGAGTTAATTTAAAGAGACTGTTATGCAAGACTTTCATATTCTATCCATTTGGCTTCCACGAATTTATTTATTTTTTGTTTAACGTGATAAAAATTTCACTCCATAACTACCAAAGTTTTTCTATTTTTTAATCCATTTGGCTTCCACGAATTTATTTATTTACACATTTTATGAATTTTGTTTACATGGAATCTGAATCTTAATTGTTTATAGGAATCTGAATCTTTCAGCCCTTGCGGTGAGTGTAGAACACCTCTCGGCGTAAGAATGCCTCTCGGCGTAATTATAATTTCGTAAGACATTAATTTCATTACAGTCATAATTAAATGTCTATCAAAGCATCTCTTTTATAATAGCTCTAAAATATTTATGAACTGACAAATCTAATTTTACATTTTATATGTGGTTATTTATTGAAAGTGAAAAAGATAGCCATAGAGGCATATTTTACACTCATTTCTTACAGCAAGAAAAATATTAACGAATCTTATCTCCGTTTGGGTGCATCCATTCTCACAAGACCAATTTTAATTTAATTTAAGATGACCAAAATTTAGATTTTAATGTCCACTAAATAAACCTATTCTTATTAATGTCCTTAAACCTATTCTCAAAATAAAACACATAAATGGAACACTATTCTTATGCATTGAGAATATCACTATGATAGGCACACAACATTATGCAAAGTAATTTCTAATACAGGAATTTTAATTTCTTAAAGCATTAATACGCATTAGCATTCCTCCATTACAGTCATGAGATTATAGATTATGGTAGACGCATGACAAGTATACTGAGCATCTTAGATGATGAATTTGTTTAGACAATGCAAACTCCATTATCTGCTAAGGATGATAATATTCATTCAGTTTTATAGTAATGGTTGCTAATAGGCAAGTGAGATCATGAAAGCTTAAGCAATAAAGTGGACTATTTGATTCACGACAAAAGGAAGCATCATCTCATAATTTTGAATGGATGAAGGAGACTCACAAAATGGATTTGTTGAAAAGGCTTCAGAATCTTTCAATCAAATGTGAATAACAAAGCAACGATGGCAGCCAACTACCTGAATAATTGCCTCAATATCATGCCCTAGTATTACAAATTTTTAGTTGTACATGTCATCATCTAACAACTAGTAGATAATACAAAAGTAGATTAATAAGTTCTCAGATAAAATTGTAAAATAGGTTTTTAAACAAATGAAAATTTAATCACTGGTGATTGGATAATTTAGTCAGTGTACGGCCCTTGGAATATCCCTAGACTTTATCATTGAGATACTTGATAAATCTATGCTGGTCATTTGGATGAGTTTTCTGGTACTGCAGATCACATATGAATTTAGGTTAATAATATACTGTATGCCTATGTAGAAAATAGTAGGAGTGGTGAGGTATAAACGACCTGGAAATTGATGAAAGATGGAGGAATCTAAGACCATCCCTGATATAATTAGACTCACAATCATAAAATTATACGCGTGAGACATAGAGGAAGCATATCGCACTCATAGACAAAGGAGTTCTTGCAAATAGAAAAGAAAATCAAATTGCATATATGGACATAGGGATTCCATGCATTATTAAAAATAAATATTGATTGTAGGATAAAGAATTGAATTGATCATACTTTAGAGACTCAACTAGAGAATGAATCATCCATTTTTACCACAAACAGATTCAAAAGATCAATGGTAAGAGTTTAAAAGAATTCATGGAACCTAGATTCCCACGTTGGTTTGACAGATGATTGTAATTACTGCTCAGCTTCAACTAGCCACCTCTTCTCTACTCTGAAACTTGTAATTTCCTCCTCTGCCCATTTCTACCATAAATCCCTCTCTGAATCAATAATTCTCCCCAAATTTTTCCAGCTTCACCAATTAATCCCCCTCTCCCTCTTTCCAGGATCTTCCCACCATTTAAGGAGGCATGGCCCGTGATCCAATGTCCTCCAACTCCTTAAAATTATTATCTTTATTGTCTTAATGTTTCAAATGAGTTGATTTATCAAAAATTATGATTATATTAATTTATATATTTGATTCCAATATAATTTAGTCAATTACAACCAAATCATTTCATTTATTATATTAATTTAATTGTAACATTACGAATTACCATTTAACTTTACAACTTTAGTATAATTTATTTTATTTAATAATTGTAATATCACAAATTACAATTTAATTTATAGCTTGCTTTACTTATTTTAATGTATTTTCAATTGCATCATAGTTGAATTGTTTATGTTTAATAAACAATTCATAATTTCCTTTAATAAACAGTGATTTAATTTAGCTTGAAATTAATCTTTATTTTAATGAAACACTTACCAGACTTACACCAGCATTATAAGTTGGATTACACAACATACAAGATGATACCTGACCTTCTTACAAGACCACAAAATATGACCATGATGCAGGAATAAACATTTCAACAAACATTAATGACTAAATGTGATACTAGATACTCATCCTCTTTGAGGATGTTGACTAAGTAGGGAAACCTTATGCTAACTCCGATCAACAATTCCATTGGCTAGGGTATGCTCAGACCTGCTAGTTCAGGTGGAGTCGATGCCTGGTACCTGCATCCTGCAGCAAACCACACAATCAACCATGAAAATATATATATCATCATACTGTCATATAGTGAATGGAAGTCACAATGTAGCAGGGTACTTGAACACGAGTAATGCGATACTATTTCATTCATGTGAACACATCAACAATTAAGTATTCAGTTGTCTACAACAAAATAGAATAATCAATTACATAACGATCTAGTATAACAATTACCATTAAAACATCATAACTATGATTAAATAACATATTAAACTCAAAAATAACATTAATCATAACATCAGGTATGTCCATCAAACTCTGAAAGTATAAAATACCAGTAATCAAACATCATCATAATGATAGGTCCATACTCTACTAGCATAATAACAAAGAATCTATCTCCCAACAGAAAGTCACAGTGTCCAGTACTACTAGGACAACCATCAGTCTATAAAAAGGAAAGTGAGGGGCACTGCATTTTGTCAAGAAGATTCCAAACCTCATTAGTCATTGTTGCCAGTTTCTTGGCTACTCCTTCTAATGGAATCCTTAAATCCTTTTGATAGAGATAATCCTCCATCTACATCTTCCATAACTAATAGTTCTGCCCATTAAATTTATTGACCTTCAATTTACCCTCATCCGCCATTGCTCCCATTCAACCGTGAGACTCCCACTCAACCGTGAGACCTTCCTACAGATGATAATTGAACACAATCCTCTCTGATACCACTTGTTAAGTTTAGCTGGTAGACGATACCAATTAAATGCAAATAAAGATTAAATAGAGGAATGGAAATACACAGAAATAATAACAGCGAGAGACAAGTTTTAACATGGTTCACCCAAACTCAGGCTACATCCACCAATAGAGAATCCAATATTATTATATAGTAAATCAAACCGATTATAACCAACAATCCCTGCAACTCAATATTATTGTAAATGCTACAATACAATATATCAACCAAAACCCTAACCCTTATCCACTTTTATCAAGCCTTATGTTGGCTACAAAAATAGGGTTTTTTTATGTCATCTCAAGAAAAAAAATTTAGGGGTTGCGCCCCTAAACCCTAGCAAGGATACATGGCTAGTGTATAGTACTTTCCTAATCAGTCACCACCTACCAAAAATCTCCCACTTGGAGACTGATTAGGCTCGGCACCAAACACTTTTAAGTGCAAAGAAGAAGGATTAAAATGAATAAATTAAAATTTCCCCACTAAACATACAAAAGTTAAGTAGACAAAGCTAAGGTAAATTACATTAATAAATCAAGACACAAGGATATTTGAAGTGCATGTGATAGCACATGGAGTGGAGGAAATGTTGGCTACATCTTTATTCCTTTAGAAGGGTGGCTAGTGTTAGTGTATTGGTGTGTAGGGTTAGCTTGTTTGCGAGACCATCATCAGGTTATTTCTTCATCTTGGTTAGTGAGGTCTCATAATGGAGGAAGGCCTAGGATGTGTTAGAAAATGATGTTCCAAAGGGGCAACCTAATAATAGATTTGATGTTTTAGATACTTTTGAGGATCTTGATTCTTCTTTCATTGAGAAGACTTTAGCTAATGAGGACTTGGTACTTCCTATTCATCTCAGCAACCACTGCCAAAAGCCCACAAACAATTTAATGTGTAGGTGTTGCCTACATATGATGAGAGATCAAGTGGAAGTCACAAGGCCATATAGTAGGTATTGATTTGAATGCAACAGTTCTTGTTTTATTTATTTCTACAATTGAGGAATCTACAAATTATACCATGCCAAAAGCCATTCTAGATGTTGGTGTTAAATAAGGTGCTAAGGATAGTATTAAGAAGAAAACACTTGCTTTGTTGGGACTTCAATAAAAAAGTCTTAAAAGAAGTGTTATGGATAAAGTCTTCAAAGGGGGAGGAAAATTAATTTGGATAAAGTGAAGATGATTGGTGAAACATTAGCAAAATTTGGGGTCATTCACACTTTACTATTCCTAAAAAATGATAGTTTTTTTTAATGCTCAAGATTTGGGAAACACCCCTCATCCAAAGGTTGTGTGGGACCTTATTTAGATTCATATGCCTAATGTGATTTTTCTTCAGGAAATGAAGCTTTTTTGTGGAGGAAATGTTGGCTACATCTTTATTCCTTTAGAAGAGTGGATAGTATTAGTGTATTGGTGTGTAGGTTTAGCTTTTTTTGAAGACCATCATCAGCTTACACCTCCATATTGGTTAGTGAGTAAGTAGTCTATATCAATTAGGGGAAATTTACACAAAAAATGGGCCTCCTAAAGATGGCATCATCAACTTTTTGAGTTATCAAAAATCAACTAAAAGATGACATCAACCGTTATGGTGACATCATCCAAAATAAAAATAAAATTATTTATTTAATAAAATAAAACTTTCTAAAATCCGATGAATTAACTCATGATGGTTAATTTAACTCTACATATCCTATTCTATCTCAATCATCTTTCTAAATAATAAAGATTCTTTTTGTTTTTTTTAATTTATATTGTTAAGTTCTATTATAGAAATTATTATGTATTCTAAAAAATACTTTCATTCTTTAGGAAAAAGAAAATCTAAAAAATATTTCAACAAATTTTTTCTTTAAAAATTTATTTTATTCCTTAATAGTATCAAAAATCATAAAACCTACTATAAACATATTTAATATATTAATTCTAAATCTATAAAATCATGAATTTAAATATATATAAAATTATAAATATATAAAATCATTAATCTATATATATAATGATAATACGAAACCTGATTTAATATATAAAAATTATAAAAATTAAATATTAAATATTAAATAAAATATCTAAGCTACTTGTACTTTGCTACTATTTATAAATAATATAAACATGTTTATTTAAATAAACATACATAAAAAATAATAGATGAATATTTTAAAGCTACATTCCAATTTTTTATTGAGTACTTTTTTAAGCTAATTTAAATTTTATTTACTAAAAAAAAATTCTTTAGAAATAAAAATTTTGTTTGCAGATGATACTTTATTGTTTGGGCAGCCTATGATGTTAGAAGCTAAATTTATGAAGGATGTAATTTCTAAGTATTGCTTAGTTTCAGGTCAGAAAGTGAATTAGAACAAATCTATTTTTTTTTTCTTTTTTTCATCTCCTTTAGTGCAACAAAGGATTGCAAAATTTCTGGGTTTTCAAGTGGATGTCCTCCCTTCAAGATATTTGGGAATTCCTCTTTTCTCGAGGTCAATTAAAAATATGTTTTGGGATAAACTTATTACAAGTATCAAATCTAAAATTTCTTCTTAGAAAGGTAAATGGTTAACATTGGCAGGAAAAATTCTTATGATTAAAACAGTCTTATCAGCAGTGTCTATTTATATGCTTTCAGTGCTTATGGTTCCCAAGTCTATCCTTTCTTGCCTCATGAGTATTTTGAGAAAAATTTTGTGGAATGGCTCTAATCTAAATGGGAGAAAGATCCTTCTAATTTCTTGGGACAAAATTTGCATTCTGAAGCATATAGGAGGAATTGGGATTCATAACATTGAAGCACATAATAAAGCTCTTGGAGCCAAATTGATTTGGAATTTATCTGAAAAATTAGAATCCAAATGGGGAAAAATAATGTTTGCTAAATATTTAGATTCATTTTCTCCTGAAAGAATCTTTACTATTCTTAATCCAAAGGAGGGTTCTCATATTTGGAACTTTTTGATAAAATGTAGAGAGGTGATTTCCCCTTTTCTATCTTGGGTTATTCATGATGGAAATTCTTCTCTCTTTTGGGATGATTCTTGGAATAATCATCAAAGTTTGTATAAAATAGAAGGCCTTCAATAAATTAAACTAATTTTGTGCCAAGCTTGGGGAATAAAAGTTAAAGATTATATTGAAATTGATTATAATTCAGATATTAATAAAGTCATGTGGAGAAATTTTGATGATGTTTTGATTCCCCAAGAGCAGAAGGTTTTGCTTAAGAATATCTTGTAGAAAAGAAGAGATTTTACTTCAAGAGAAAAGGATAAACTTATTTGGGTCCCCTCAAAGTCTGGGCATTATACGGTTAAGCAAGGATATCTAAGTATCATTAGTAAGGATTCTAATTCAGTTATTAATTGGCCTTATAAGCTTTGTTGGAATGGTCCTTGCCTACCTAAAGTAGGAGCTTTTGCCATGTTAGCTCTAAATTATAGAATCCTTACTAGTGATAGGTCAGCTAAGCTTGGGGTTGCCAACCCTTTCTTATGTCTTTTTTGTTCTAAAGTTGAGGAGTGGATCATTTACTAATGAATTGTAACCTTTTTTCAAAAGTTTGGTATTGGCTTCTTTCAAAATGGCAAGGCCCCCTTCCTTTCTCTCTTCTTCAAGTTTTTCAAAGCTGGCCTATTTTACTCACAAAATCTACCATTTCTATATTATGGTTGGTCTCGCCAAGTATTTTTATTTGATCTCTGTGGATAGAAATAAATAGTAGAATATTTAAAAAAATTAGCAATCCCTTTGATGTAGTTATTGGAAAATTTGAGAAAATAATTTCAAAAGTAGTCTCAGCCTCGCTATTTTCCAGAAAGGTAGGTTCTTTAGTTTTTACATCTTGGGATGATTTGATGTTAAAAAGTTGGAAGTTATTAAATTTTCCTAATTCAAATTGTTTTAGTGCTGATATCAAGATTGATAGATCCTTTATCAAATAGATTCCACTGCCTGAATCTTTTATAAATCTAAACTTTGACAGTGCGAGCAAAGGTAATCTTGGTAATTCTAGTGTTGGTTGTGTTTTGAGAGATCATAATGGTTTAGTTATTAGATCTTTGTCAGTTAAGCTTGGTTTATGCACAAACAATGAGGCAGGGGCATTGGCATTAATAGCTAGTCTAAACATAGCTTTAAAATGTGGCATTACAAATCTTATAGTGGAAGGGGATTCATTGAATATTATAAGAGCTTTTTCTAGTAATTCTTCTCCCAGTTGGAAAATTGATTATATTTTAAAATTTGGAAGGAATCTACTTGACCACTTCTAATCTTTTAAAATAGTCCATACATACAGGGAAGGCAACTTATTAGCAAACTTCTTGGCTAATTTTGCTTTTTGCATTAATGTCTCTTCTAAGGAATGGGAGTCTAACTCCTTTTTGTTGATCCCCAGAGTAAGTAACATCTTGGTTAAGGATAGTCATAACTAATTTGGTTAGCATTTGTTGCAGTTTTTTAGTAGAATTTTATGCTCATTAAAAGTTAGATCTATCTCTATTGTGAGGCACCTTCCATTCTAACAGCTGATGTTGTTTAGTGCCTTGAGGATAACTTCATCTGGTGTGTAGTACTTTGGTTTATTTCTTGGTTATAGGGTGGCAGCTCTCGCACTATGGTATATCTGACAGGAATGATTTCATTCATTGATTTCGATGTTACTCTCCTCTATATTCTTATTGTTTGCTATGATGTATGCAATCTTTTGCAAGTCTTGCTCCTGCTCAGTTCTTTCTTTTATCTAGAAAATTTTAATGATTTCAAGCATTGAACTCTAGTATGGGCTCCATTCAATGAAACAGTAGAATTCTTTTACCCATCCAGAATTGGGAATGGCCCTCTCTTAGTTTTCTTAACCTGAATTCTATGAGGGAAGTTTTTAAGATTTATGAGGATGTTGTAGAAAGAGCTATCACCCAGGTTTGTGGATTGCATGTTTTACACTCTCCTAGGTCTATATATCCATCTCAAGTAGTATCACATTTTCTTTCTAATGCTATGGACCTTTTGCAAAGTTGTGATATGGTAAGGAATTTGGGTATTATGTTTGTTCGAGATACTCATTTTTTTGTTGACACTTTTCATGTTCTTTTAGAGGATTATGATTTGCATTTAGGTACTGCTCTTGTGGGAGGTTTGTTTGATCACAGGAATCTCTTCCACTGCCCTGAGTTTCACTACCTTTTCAATGCATTTATGCATGGCCTCCAAAACAACTATGTCATGTCTTTCCAGAATTCTATTCACTGCCAGAGGCGAGAACTAGGGAATCAATTGGTAGAAGTTGCTACAGAAGTTTTTAATGCTTTGAATTTCCTTCTGCATTATGTTCCTCCTCCTTCACCTCCTCCTCCTCAGCCAGCAGAAGAAGAGGCTCGTGATCCACAGAGTTTTGTTGTTGAAGAATTGCACGGGGACATCTAATATTTTTGTGTTTGTAGAAAGCTTTAGTTTTGTTATCCGTTGATTTTATTAGGTGTTTAGTTTGTAAAATTGTTGTTTTGACATAGAACTAATCCTGTAAGGGTTTGAGCCATAGACTTTTTTTGGGTTGACTCATCCTTTTAAGTCGATTTTGTATTGTCATTGTTTAAAAGGGCTACAATTGGAGGTTTCTTTTGCTGATTCTTTCTTACCAGTATGCGTTCTTGAATTTAGTATTTTGTAAATTTTATTATATAATTAATGTAGTGCCCCACAATGAAAACCTTAGAGGACAACACATCTATGCTATGCAAAGCAGAATAATTTTTTTTTGTATGAAATAACAGGGTAATGTTGAACAAATCAATACACATCATAAACTTAACAACTTGCCTTCTAAGGTTCCATGGTTGCATTACTTGACAACTTAATCAACATAATTTAACATACATGGTTAACTAACATCAGCAGTTCACTCTACATCTATTGCACTAATGAATATACATATACATCTCCATTCATGCCATATATAGATAATCAATTTTGCTCAAGATTACATGTACATGTTCAAAAGTCTATACATACGAGTACATCATCATGTAGTTGGGATTATATCTGAATACATACATTATGAATCAACTGATACATAGGCTAGTACATGAGCATAATAGCTATCTTCATAATCAACTACAAGATCTGAAGTCTGATGCACAAGACATATCCTCCTCGCTCACGAACAACAGCAAGGGAAAGAAAAAAACCAATGGATAAAGCTCTTCCACCCAACCATGTGGAACCCTCAGGTCCACCCCCCGAGCTAGGAGTTAACATAAGGTCCCCAGTATAACATAAGGTTAGGTAAATAGTGGGCTATAAGACATCACATGACTCCAACATCACAAGTCACAACAACACAACAGTACTTCCAAAGGCAACCACTAAACAAATGGGGAGAATACAACTAGGGAATGCTAGGCTATAGTAAGGAGAGTGTCATCGCATGGTCCTAACATGGGTTACCAAGGCACTCTCTCTCTACATCTATTGCACTAATGAATATACATATACATCTCCATTCATGCCATATATAGATAATCAACTTTGCTCAAGATTACATGTACATGTTCAAAAGTCTATACATATGAGTACATCATCATGTAGTTGGGATTACATCTGAATATATACATTATGAATCAACTGATACATAGGCTAGTACATGAGCATAATAGCTATCTTCATAATCAAGTACAAGATCTGAAGCTTGATGCACAAGACATATCCTCCTCGCTCACAAACAACAGCAAGGGAAAGAAAAAAACTAATGGATAAAGCTCTTCCACCTGACCATGTGGAACCCTCAGGTCCACCCCCTGAGCTAGGAGTTAACATAAGGTCCCCACTACAACATAAGATCAGGTAAACAGTGGGCTATAAGATATCACATAACTCCAACATCACAAGTCACAACAATACAACAGTACTTCCAGAGGCAACCACTAAACAAATGGGGAGAGTACAACTAGGGAATGCTAGGATGTAGTAAGGAGAGTCTCATCGCATGGTCCTAACATGGGTTACCTCTGTAGTCTCTCTCTAGACACTGACCCCCATCTATGGTTACCCTGGCAATCTCTCTCTAGACACCAGCCCCATAGGATGATGCATGCAGAACCAACCTTCCTTTCGTTAGGACAAGGAAGTTGATTTGCCAACCCGGCCTTCTCCCCTCATCCTTAGTCTAAACTAGCACTACAGGCATGAGTGAGGAATCTTATTATCTTGTTAGTGTGAAAACTACCCAACCCCTAGATTCATTATTACATTATCACTTAATTACCAACTCCCAATGGGTTACCTTGTCTAGCCACTTGGCACCGGCCCCACATTGGAAGCCACTCCCTTACCTACAACTAGAAGACCCTACACAACAAGCATAGCAAAATCATCACAACAACGAGGGTACAGGAACCATGCAAGGCACTAATCATCTTGCATAACAACTATCCTTATATCAACATGTATATATAACAATGCAAGGCATTAACCCTCCCAAACATAATCATAAGGGCAGAACTCCTAGTCCATTGCCCATAACAACACATATACATCTCATCTCTATGATTTCCATGTCTCCCCACTTTACAACTCACCACGAACTCGATACAAGACAAATACAACTAGATGGACAATGAGGCATCCACAGAGATTTACATTGATCATCCACCTTGTCTTTTAATTCATACATAATTAGAGACGACAAGCTTCTTATAACATCATGATCTCAAGACATCTATCAACACAACACATGAAATCAAGACATCCCAAGCTAAGCCTCTAGAACTCTAGCCACACGGGTAGATACAAAATCAAAATACTATATGAATGGGTTTATGACCCACAAATTGAATTAACATATTACGAGAATCAATTATACTTACAAGCAACCCACTATAGCAGATTACAATTGACTAAGTTATTACAATAGTATATTAATCATTAAAATATGGCTTACCATTGATTGCATTCTTATTAAGGAATAAATCTATAATTACAATAAAGTGAGCCATATGTAAATATTTATTAAAATAATCATTTAATTAATTTACAAGATACAAATATCATTAATGTAACTAAAGTAAACCACTATTGTTAGTGTTATAAATCAAATTGATTAAATGATTATAATGTAATTTTAAATTCAATTCATACGGATAAATTTGAGGATTCCAATTTGATTTATAACCATACAAAAAAGAAATGATTTTAATCACTTCTACGTAAACAACGATTATAAATACATATAGATCAAATATCATTGGTCTAACTGTCATAGCATTCATAAGAAATCAAAGTACATTAACAAACGAATGGGATCTAGTTCAATAAGTCTTTTATAAAGAGAAGGTGATAGATTTTAATACTACACTAAATTCCATTTATCCATTCTACTATTCAACATATCAAATATTCATTTATTCCAATTTGATATACAGTCTTTCCTTATCGTGTTCCATTTACATTCTTAATTCAATAAACCCAATAATTTGATTATATAAATTTTGATAGCTTGATTTAAATAAATCACGTGACCCATATAATAATAATAATAATAATAATAAAATTCCACAGATCATTTGATAACCAATATTTTTCATCCAAAGTCATTAAACAAATAACGTTACACTCTATTAACAAGTCAACTATAAATAAATAATCATATCAAATACGTATTCCTCAAGATTCTAAATATAAAGGAATAGATATAATTCTCTTGAGACCGATCATATGAATACGACATGAAGTTAATAAAAATAATGGTTGAACTCATGATGATTCTATAAGGCAAAAGAATGGATGTCCAAACAATAACCGCTTATAAGATGTAGTGCAAAATGTGCGTACTTACCGATACACAAGGATCACATCTAATATTGCCACATAACAGATTCTATAAGGGAAGATGTCTTCCCTATTCGCAAGAGTTAATAGGTATACCACTATCTACCATCTAAGTATTCTAACACAAAGTCTCATATATACTTACTTGCTAAACGGTTGTTGGCCACCTAAATACTCTCGACAACCCAAGCTTAGAATTACTACAACTCTCAAAACACACTTACCAAAAGGCAAATCTCCTCTACCACCCCATGGCTATAATGACATAGTGGACGTGACTTCCAAAACATGCTCTTGGCTGCAGGTTTTGACTAACTACAACTTCATTGGCGACGGAAGGGCACAACGAGAGATGCATAGACCTAGCTACAGAAGACATTTAACTCATGACCACCACAGGTTAACGACTACCACCAAGCAAATGCATAAGCTACAAGTTGACTATCCGCCAAGGTGACCACTAGACAGGCCGCACCGTTTACGCAACACTTCCTAACAATGAGTGCGCCGAACACTGACCCAACGTAGTGCCAAAATGAAAATAGTCTACTGTGGCAAGGAAATATAACTAAGGCTTTAAGAACATATGCCGCGACTTGACCCCATGTTGAGGTCGTCAACTTCTCTACCCACTTCGTTAGCCCAGACAACTACGGGGAAACAAAGACACAATGCATACCCTTTCTTCGACACCTATGAAGCTCGCAGTCTAACACAAAGATAGATTAGCGACGTTTGCTACCAGCAACCATTCAAGTTAACAAGGCCACCACTATCAGAAGATGACTTCACCCATGTTTCTGATCAAACACATTGCTACAGATGACCACTACTTATCGACCTCTCGCTGAGCCCACGACTTTCCAAAAAGCAACTGAATCCCACAATCCTCACCGAAAGATAAGGCATAGAATACTGGAAACCAACGAAGCATACTAAGAAAGAAGTGGCAACACAAATAGCAAGGTTCTATCATAACTCCACATCCACACCAGAAGACGCAGGCCATCAGACACAGAGGGCATAGA
Source organism: Cunninghamia lanceolata (assembly GCA_027924645.1). Taxonomy (NCBI): domain Eukaryota; kingdom Viridiplantae; phylum Streptophyta; class Pinopsida; order Cupressales; family Cupressaceae; genus Cunninghamia; species Cunninghamia lanceolata. Next base: position 12,537,408 of record BSBN01000068.1, on the reverse strand, counting down.
AACTGGGAAGTAATGATCGACTGCCAACAGGAGTCGACTCACATTCCTATTTAAAACACACAATATTTATTAAGCTTATCATAGAGCAATCTTCTAAATGTTACACTGTTTATGCTTTCGAAGATAATATGAATCGAATGAAAATAGCAGAGGTTTGGCCATGGTACGATAAGAGGGACAACCAGGAAGATTCAGTCATCTACAAGGGGAAAATCGATAGGGTTGCTATTGGCATAATGCCTCACAAGGTAATAAAAGACCCGCAGATGTAGATAGCTATAGGATTTAGAAAAGCAGGAGGTTCTTCCTCAATTACATCGATTCCACAGGTTGACATAAGATGACAATGTGGGTGCAGAATTTTGTAGAGTAGATTTATTGTTGGGCTCAAGGAATTTAAAGCAATTTCAATTGACAGGAATTTATATAAATCTGCATACCTATATGACATATATATATATATATATACAAGGGCGACATGAGTACTACAGCAAGGTTTTGAGATAAAAATCAACAAAGATAAAGCAGAGCTTTGTATAAGTACAAGTCTATGTGCCCTATTAGATGCACGGGACAAATCCAAAGGGTGCAATTTGTTTTGTTGGACTAAATGTTAGGTAAAGAATCACAAAACACAAGTGATTTTCCACAAAAGGGGTGCAGACTCAATTTCACAGAAGGATTTAACTCAACATTCAAGAAAACAAACAGGGGTATAAGGGCATGTTAGATTTGAGAAATTCAATTGTATCTGAAGAGCATGGAAAATTATGACAAGTCTTAGAACTAGAGATAGACTGAAGGTCACGAGTAAATTCAAGTCTGCCTTTAAAGAATTTAAATACCAACTCCTAAATAAATCCCATCAATGGAGGAAAATGCAATTAACCTAGTTCTATTACAATTTCATATGAAATAGGCATATATACAGTGCATACCTCAAGTTTTCAAGCTATTACCAGAGTCTTCTTTTCTCTCCAATGCCGAATCCCCTTCTCTTCTCTTCCAAATTCTTTTTCCTCTACACAACCAGGACTCTATCTCCTCGGATAAATGTAGAAGGCCTGCCTCTCTTCCTGATAACCCACTGTCTCGAAACAAGGGTCCACTCCTCGGGTAAATGCAAGAGACATGCCTCTCTTCTTCCAACATCCCACATTCTCGTGACATTCCTCAATTTCACTTTACCAAGGGATTCCAAACCTCAAACTTGCAATTGACAGCATAAGACATTAATTTTTCTCATCTCCAAATACTGAACACATAAAACTAGGCGACAACCCCATTTATTAAACTTTAGAATATTATCTTTATTACCATCAATTCATTTTATCAAGATGGTAATTGTTTAATCATCTTACTTATGTATCTTATTTTCTTTTTAATTTAAATCCCCTTACAACTTGGGACTTATTATTTCATTTAACCATTTATCTAATTTATTCATTTATGTACTATTTTCATATTAGTTTTACCAATTATCAATAAATAAATAATTTATAATTAATAAACCACACATAATTTCCCTAGCAATGTTTATTTCACATTAGCTCAATTTTAACCTTATTTATAACAAAGTACTAACTAGGCTTAAATCAACACCTTAGATTGGATAAACCCAACTTACTGGATGATACCTGACCCCATGTGAAGCCATAGGGCATGACAACAAAATGACGACAAATAGTCCCACTGACGGTGACGACAGGATACAACACTGGAAACTTATCCTCTTTGAGGATGTTGACTAAATAGGGAACCTTATGCTAACTCCAATCAACAACTCCATTGGCTAGGGCATGCTCAGACCTGGTAATTTAGGTGGAGTCAATGCCCAGTACCTGCATCCTGCAACAAACAACAAGGTTGTGCATATATACATATATAATCATGTAGTCACAGACACAATGATCAGAAATCGCAGCGTGGCAGGGTACTCAAACACGAGTAATGCGGCACTGTTCCATTCATGTAAACACATCATTAAATAACTACATCCATTACTAGTTATACATCATAATCATGATTGAATAACACATTAACTTAGAGCAACATAAATCTATAATCATCAAATATGTCCATCATGATCAAGGAGAACATAAACCATAACATGCTAGTCCAAATATCTTGAAACTGTAAACATGGAATATAAGACTATCATCTATACCAGAAATTTCATAGGAAACATGAAAATAACATCTATCACAAGCAAAAAGTGAGGGGCATTACATCCTCCCCCCCTATAACTAGGCTTACTCCTGGGAGCCTGCAAATAAGTGAGGATATAACTCCCTCATCTTGGTAGCATCCTCCCAGGTAGCGGATGTCTCATCATTAGGATCCCGCTGGATCCTGACCTGCTCCACGTCTCTACCCCTGAGAGTGAGTCTCCTGTGCTGAAGAATGCCTATGGGCTCCAAAGCCGGCTGCCCGTCCTCTACCTGTAGAGCAGTCCAATCAAGAACATGAGCAATATCCAGATAGTAAGGTCTAAGTACTAAAACATGAAAGCAAGATGATAAGCAACTGGACCGATCCTCTCCAACACCTCAAAAGGTCCAATAAAGCACGGTGCTATCTTAGAGCCCTTTTGATAGTGGATTGGACTCTTTCGTGGTCGCACCCGTAAGAACACTCGATCCCCAACAAAGAACTGATGATCAATCCTATGAGCATCTGCATACTTCTTCTGCCTATACTGAACTGCCACCAAATGCTCTCTAATTCTCTCAACTTGCTGCTCCATATCTCTAAGCATATCCAGACCCAGAAGTACTCTATCCTCCAAACGATCCCAACTCAAAGGGGTCCTACAAGGACGACCATACAAGGCCTGAAAGGGAGACATGCCAATAGAACTATGATAACCATTATTATAGGCAAACTCCACTAGGTAAAGGTAGTCCTCCCAATAGCTCTGCTGATCCATAACATACATCCTCAACATATCCTCAAGAACCTGATTAACCCTCTCAGTCTGACCATCAGTCTCAAGATGATAAGCTGAACTAAAGTTTAGTTGTGTCCCCAAGGCACGCTGTAAGGAAGTCCACAGGGCGGAAGTGAACACTGGATCTCTATCGGAGATGATTCTACAGGGAATTCCATGAAATCAGATGATGTCCTCCATGAACACTCTAGCCACCGTAGAGGCATTGTAAGAAGCAAGGACAGAAGAAAAGTGAGCTACCTTCGTCAACCTATCCATAGTGACCATAATGGCATTGTGTCGTCGAGAGGACATCAGAAAACCAACTATGAAGTCTATCGAAATGATATCCCACTTCCACTCAAGAATCAAATGAGGCTGCAAAAGACCTGCAAGGTGCCAGTGTTCCACCTTTGCCCTCTGACACTCAAGACATCTCGACACAAAATCAGCAATCTCCCACTTCATACCACTCCAAAAGTATAGTTGACGTAGATCTGCATGCATCTTCTTGACACTCGGATGGGTAGAATAGGGTACCCGATGTGCCTCAGACAAAACTAGGGTATGAAGACCCTCAGAATTAGGAACATAGATACGACCCAAATGTCGCAAAAGACCATCTGACTCAAAAGAGTAACAAGAGAATCTACCTTCTAAAGGTCTACCTGACTCAATCTTAGTCCTCACCTCCTGGCACCATCTGTCAGTAGGAAGAGCAGCGAGAATCTGACTTCTCAAATCAACTGTAAGAGAAACCACTGAGATCCCATGCCTTTGACAGCTAAGAGCATCTGCTAGCACATTCTCCTTGTCCTGAATATATTTGACCTCGAAGTCATATTCACACAAGAACTCCATCCAACACCTTTGCCTTGCATTTAAGTTTGGCTGCGTGAAAATATACTGCAAACTACGATGATCACTGTGCAGCTCAAATCGATGCCCTAGTAGAAAATGCCTCCATCTCACCAAGGCATGCACCACAGCTGCTAACTCTAGGTCATGAGTGGGATAGTTCAATTCATGATCCTTCAGTTTGCAAGACCCATAGGCTATCACATGACCATCTTGCATTAGAACTACTCCCAAACTCTCCAAGGAAGCATCGGTACAAACAACAAAGTGTCTGTAAGGATTAGGAACTACTAAAATAGGTGCACTGGTCAGCTGTCCCTTAAGAGTCTAAAAGGCTTCCTGAAACTTCTCTGACCAAACAAACTTTTTCCCTTTTCTTTGAAGAGAAGTAATGGGATAAGCAATTCTTGAAAACCCCATGATGAAGTGACGATAGTAACCTGCCAACCCCATAAAACTATGGACCTCAGGAACATTGGTGGGTGCAGGCCAATCCATAATAGCTTGGGTCTTCGAGGGATCTATCGCAATACCCTCTCCATAGATAACATGACCCAAATACTTAACCTCTATCTGGAAGAATGCACATTTTGACAAATTCGCATAAAGCTAATTTTCTCTCAGACACTGCAGCACCTGACGCAAATGCTCCACATGTTCCTCTATAGTCTTTGAATAGATCAATATATCATCATGAAATATGAGAACAAATCGGTCAAGATAAGTGTGAAACACACCATTCATTAAGCTCATAAAAATCGAAGGTGCATTGGTCAACCCGAATGGTACCACTGTGAACTCATAATGTCCATAACGGGTGCGAAATGTTGTTTTGTGAATATGTACCTCAAAAATCTGTAACTAGTGATATCCTGACTTAAGGTCAATTTTAAAGAATACCTTTGCTCCCTTAATCTGATCAAACAAATCATCGATCCGAGGCAAGGGATACCTATTTCTCACAGTTATCTTACTGAGCTGCCTATAGTCAATACATAGCCGTAGATATCCATCTTTCTTCTTCACAAAGATCATAGGTGCTCTCCGTGGGGAAATGCTAGGTCGTATGAACCCTTTCGCTAATAGCTCCTCCAACTGTAGTCGAAGCTCCTTGAGCTCCTGAGTGGTCATTCTGTATGGACCTCGTGAGATAGGCTCTGCATCAGGAACTAGATCAATCCTAAAATTGATGTCACGCTTAGGTGGCATCCCTGGAACATCAGAAGGAAAAACATCCGCATACTCTCTCAAGAGTGGGTCATTGTCAAGAGTTGCCTCTTGACTCTCCTCCATCTCCAAATCACTAACAGTCACTGCAAAAAGCTAACATCCCTGATGCATGCATCTCTTCAGTTGCATAGAAGAGACCATATGTAGGGAAATAGGTCTCTGAACTCCTACGACCTCAACCTTAGCACCAGAATCATCCACGCATCTTACCGTTTTATGCCGACAATTTATCATTGCCTGATGAGCCTCCAACCAATCCATCCCCAAAACTATGTCGTATGAACCCAGGGGTAGAATGCAAAGGTCCACAGAAGTAGATAGAGAGCCAATCTTCAAATTACACTCTGAAACTAGAGACTCAACTGTTATCTTAGCCTCGGAAGCTAACTCAACCTGCCACCTATCATCTTGCTTTGTTGCCACTAAGCCACAACGCTCCACAAGGGAAGGGGATACAAATGAATCAGATGCACCTAAGTCAAATAGAACAAAAAAATCAATACCTCGCATGCGACCAGAAGTCTCCACGATGGTGCCATGATGTTCTACCTACCAGTCATCCACCACTGCAAAGACTCGGTGTGACCCGCCTGCATCACCAATTGTTGGCTCAGATGCTGCTGGTCAATGTCCAAATCCTGATGCACCCTTCTGCGGGCACTGTTTGGCAATATGGCCCTGTTGGCCACAAGAGAAGCACCCAGTGCCTCTACCAAAACCATTGTTACCCCAGAAAGTACTAGACTATTGGAAACTGCCCCTGCTTACTGTAGACTGCGCACTCTAGGTTGACTGATCATAACGATTACGCTTATTGCACTACCAAGACCGGTCTTTCTTATTTTAAAACGTATTCCCTTGCTGATGCTGAGCATTCTTTGATTTGGACTGTGAATACTGCTATTGCTGACAACCCTTTGACGGTGCATGAGAACCTGATGCCTGAGTGTGACCACCTTGAGAACCATGTCCTAATGAAGGTGCACTGCCAATGCACAGACCTGTATGCCCACTGAGGGCCATAGCCAAGTTCTCCTCCACTAGTCGGGCTTTTTCCATGGTAACTTCCATGGTCTTAGGTTCAAATACACGAACCCCTCCACTAATCCAGGCATTCAAGCCCCTAATAAAATGCTACACCAACATGGGCTCGTCATCCCCGATACCTGCATACTGTTTGAGCTCATAAAATCTGGGCTCATACTAGTCCACCGTCATGGCCAACTACCTTAGCTCATGAAACTCATCTGCTTGACATTGCCTATAGTGGTCAAAGAGAAAGAAGGCTCTAAATCTATCTTCAAACAACTCCCATGACACAGTGCTAATGTCTAAACGTAGCTTCTACTCTTCTAGCCTCCACCAAGTTGAAGCAAACCCTCGGAGATGCAAAATAGCACATCTGGCTTTCGTATTGCTGCCATACAGATGAATGGTGAAACATCTGCCTAGGTCCAATAGCCAAGTCTCTACCTCAAGTCCTCTACCAGTTCCATCAAACATGGGAGGGCGTGCTCTCAATAAGTCCCTCATATGGTTGGCTAGTGTGGCCTCCTACTCAGCTGTCAATTCCCTATGCCTGGGAGACCTCTCTCTCTCTAGGACCTGACTGGTCTACCTCCTAACCTCCTCTGGGCTGCTCACCCTCCTGTCTAGGGCCTAAATGGGCAAGGGCCTTCTCGAGAATCTGTCTCAACTGGGCTCCATCAGGCTGACCCTAACCATCCATGTTCTGACTTCCACCTTCATGGCCACTCCCATGAGGAGAACTGGGAGGAGGAATACCGCCACCACCTCTCCCATGACCCCTACCCCTGCCCCGACCTTGGCCCCTATGCTAGGTATCTACCCTACACACAAAAGGGCAAATTATTATTATATTAAGAAAAGGGTCGCAACAGGAGTTAAATCATTCTACAGAGTTTAAGCACAAGGTTTCATAATAGGCTCAAATTTAGCCAAGGTACCCAGTGTTTAAACCACACTCTAATACCAGAATGTAGTGCCCCACAATGAAAACTTAGAGGACAACACATCTATGCTATGCAAAGCGGAATAATTTTTTTGTATGAAATAACAGGGTAATGTTGAACAAATCAATACACATCATAAACTTAACAACTTGCCTTTTAAGGTTCGATGGTTCCATTACTTGACAATTTAATCAACATAACTTAATATACATGGTTAACCAACATCAGCAGTTCATTCTACATCTATTGCACTAATGAATATACATATACATCTCCATTCATGCCATATATAGATAATCAACTTTGCTCAAGATTACATGTACATGTTCAAAAGTCTATACATACGAGTATATCATAATGTAGTTGGGATTACATCTGAATACATACATTATGAATCAACTGATACATAGGCTAGTACATGAGCATAATAGCTATCTTCATAATCAAGTACAAGATCTGAAGTCTGATGCACAAGACATATCCTCCTCGCTCACGAACAACGGCAAAGGAAAGAAAAAAACCAATGGATAAAGCTGTTCCACCCAACCATGTGGAACCCTGAGGTCCACCCCCTGAGCTAGGATTTAACATAAGGTCCCCACTACAACATAAGTTCAGGTAAACAGTGGGCTATAAGACATCACATGACTCCAACATCGTAAGTCACAACAACACAACAGTACTTCCAGAGGCAACCACTAAACAAATGGGGAGAGTACAACTAGGGAATGCTAGGCTATAGTAAGGATAGTGTCATCACATGGTCCTAACATGGGTTACCCAAGTAGTCTCTCTCTAAACACTAGCCCCCATCTATGGTTACCCTGGCAGTCTCTCTCTAGACACCAGCCCCATAGGATGACACATGCAAAACCAACCTTCCTTTCGTGAGGACAAGGAAGTTGATTTGCCAACCCGGCCTTCTCCCCTCATCCTTAGTCTGAACTAGCACTACAAGCATGAGTGAGAAATCTTATTATCTTGTTAGTGTGAAAACTACCCAACCCCTAGATTTATTATTACATTATCACTTAATTGCTAACTCCCAATGGGTTACCCTGGCTAGCCACCTGACACCGGCCCCACATTGGAAGCCACTCCCTTCCCTACAACTAGAAGACCCTACACAACAAGCATAGCAAAATCATCACAACAACGAGGGTACAGGAACCATGCAAAGCACTAATCATCTTGCATAACAACTATCCTTATATCAATATGTAGATATAACAATGCAAGGCATTAACCCTCCCAAACATAATCATAAGGGCAGAACTCCTAGTCCATTGCCCATAACAACACATATACATCTCATCTCTATGATTTCCATGTCTCCCCAATTTACAACTCACCACAAACTCGATACAAGATAAATACAACTAGATGGACAATGAGTCATCCATAGAGAATTACATTGATCATCCACCTTGTCTTTTAATTCATACATAAGTAGAGATGACAAGCTTCTTATAACATCATAATCTCAAGACATCTATCAACACAACACATGAAATAAAGACATCCCAAGCTAAGCCTCTGGAACTCTAGCCACACGGGTATATACAAAATCAAAAGACTATACGAATGGATTTATGACCCACAAATTGAATTAACATATTATGAGAATCAATTATACTTATGATTAAATTATGCCTTCTTACAACCAACCCACTATAGCAGATTGTAATTGACTAAGTTATTACAATAGTATATTAATCATTAAAATATGGCTTACCATTGATTGCATTCTTATTAAGGAATAAATCTATAATTACAATAAAGTGAACCATATGTAAATATTTATTAAAATAATCATTTAATTAATTTACAAGATACAAATATCATTAACGTAACTAAAGTAAACCACTATTGTTAGTGTTATAAATCAAATTGATTAAATGATTATAATGTAATTTTAAATTCAATTCATATGGATAAATTTGAGGATTCCGATTTGATTTATAACCATATAAAAAAGAAACAATTTTAATCACTTCTACGTAAACAACGATTACAAATACATATAGATCAAATATCATTGGTCTAACTGTCATAACATTCATGAGAAATCAAAGTACGTTAACAAATAAACGGGATCTAGTTCAATAAGTCTTTTATAAAGAGAAGGTGATAGATTTTAATACTACACTAAATTCCATTTATCCATTCTACTATTCAACATATCGAATATTCATTTATTCCAATATGATATATAGTCTTTCCTTATCGTGTTCCATTTACATTCTTAATTCAATAAACCCAATAATTTGATTATATCAATTTCGATAGCTTGATTTAAATAAATCACGTGACCCATATAATAATAATAATAATAATAAAAAAAAAATCCACAGATCATTTGATAACCAATATTTTTCATCCAAAGTCATTAAACAAATAACGTTACACTCTATTAACAAGTCAACTATAAATAAATAATCATATCAAATACGTATTCCTCAAAATTCTAAATATAAAGGAATAGATATAATTCTCTTGAGACCAATCATATGAATACAACATGAAGTTAATAAAAATAATGGTTGAAGTCATGATGATTCTATAAGGCAAAAGAATGGATGTCCAGACAATAACCGCTTATAAGATGTAGCGCAAAATGTGGGTACTTACCGATACATAAGGATCATAGCTAATATTGCCACGTAACGGATTCTATAAGGGAAGATGTCTTCCCTATTCGCAAGAGTTAATAGGTATACCACTATCTTTCATCTAAGTATTCTAACACAAAGTCTCATATATACTTACTTGCTAAATGACTGTCGGCCACCTAAATACTCTCAACGACCAAAGCTCAGAACGACTACAACTCTCAAAACACACTTACCAAAAGGCAACTCTCCTCTACCACCCCACGGCTACAATGACATAGTGGAAGTGACTTCCAAAACATGCTCTTGGCTATAGGTTTCAACTGACTACAACTTCATTGGTGATGGAAGGGCACAATGAGAGATGCATAGACCTAGCTATAGAAGACGTTTAACTCATGACCACCGTGGGTTAATGACTACCACCAAGGAAATGCATAAGCTACAAGTTGACTATCAGCCAAGGTGACCCCTAGACAGGCTGCACTATTTACCCAACACTTCCTAACAATGAGTGCACCGAACACTGACCCAACGTAGTGCCAAAATGACAACAGTCTACTATGGCAAGGAAATATAACTAAGGCTTTAAGAACATAAGTCGTGACTTGACCCCACGTTGAGGTCATCAACTTCTCTGCCCATTTCGTCGCCTAGACAACTACGGGGAAACAAAGACACAATGCATACCCTTTCTTCGACACCTACGAAGCTCACAGTCTAACACAGAGATAGATTAGCGACATTTGCTACCAGCGACCATTCAAGTTAACAAGGCCACCACACCCATGTTTATGATCAAACACATTGCTACAGATGACCACTACTTACAGACCTCTCGCTGAGCCCATGACTTTCCAAATAGCAACTTAATCCCACGATCCTCACCGAAAGATAAGGCATAGAATACTTTAAACCAACGAAGCATACTACGAAAGAAGTGGCAACGCAAATAGCAAGGTTCTATCATAACTCCATGTCCACACTAGATGACAGAGGCCGTCAAACACAGAGGGCATAGAAACTGGGAAGTAATGATCGACTGCCAATAGGAGTCAACTCACATTCCTATTTAAACCACACAATATTTATTATGCTTATCACAGAGCAATCTTCTAAATGTTACACTATTTATGCTTTTAGAGATAATATGAATTGAATGAAAATAGCAGAGGTTCGGCCATGGTACGATCGGAGGGACAGCCAGGAAGATTTAGTCATCTACAAGGGGAAAATTGATAGGATTATTGTTGGCATAACGCCTCACAAGGTAATAAAAGACCCACATATGTAGATAGCTATAGGATTCAGAAAAGCAGGAGGTTCTTCCTCAATTACATCGATTCCATAGGTGGACATAAGATCACAATGTGGGTGCAGAATTTTGTAGAGTGGATTTATTGTTGGGCTCAAGGATTTAAAGGAATTTCAATTGACAGGAGTTTATATAAATCTGCATACCTATATTATATATATACAAGGGTGACTTGAGTACTACACCAGCATTCTGAGATAGAAATCAACAAAGATAAAGTAGATCTCTATATAAGTACTAGTCTATGTGCCCTATTAGATGCATGGGACAAATCCAAAGGGTGCAATTTGTTTTGTTCGACTAAATGTTAGGTAAAGAATCACAAAACACAACAAGTGATTTTCCACAGAAGGGGTGCAGACTCAATTTCATAGAAGGATTTAACTCAGCATTCAAGAATACAAACAGGGGTATAAGGGCATGTTAGATTCGAGACATTCAATTATATCTGAAGCACATGGAAAATTATGTCAAGTCTCAGAACTAGAGATAGACTGAAGGTCACGAGTAAATTCAAGTCTGCTTAAAGAGAATATAAATACCAACTCCTAAATAAATCCCATCAATGGAGGAAAACACAATTAACCTAGCTCTATTACAATTTCATATGAAATAGGCATATATACAGTGCATACCTGAAGTTTTTAAGCTTTTACCAGAGTCTTCTTTTCTCTCCAATGCCCAATCCCCTTCTCTTCTCTTCTGAATTCTTTTTCCTCTACACAACTAGGACTCTATCTCCTCGGATAAATGCAGAAGGCCTGCCTCTCTTCCCACCAACCCACTGTCTCAAAACAAGGGTCCACTCCTTGGGTAAATGCAAGAGACATGCCTCTCTTCTTCCAACATCCTGCATTCTCGTGATATTCCTCAATTTTAGTTTACCAAGGGATTCGAAACCTCAAACTTGCAATTGACGGCATAAGACATTAATTTTGCTCATCTCCAAATATTGAACACATAAAACCAAGCGACAACCCCATTTATTAAACTTTAGAATATTATCTTTATTACCATCAATTCATTTTATCAAGATGGTAATTGTTTAATCATCTTACTTATGTATCTTATTTTCTTTTTAATTTAAATTCACTTACAACTTGGGACTTATTATTTCATTTAACCATTTATCTAATTTATTCATTTATTTACTATTTTCATAGTAGTTTTACCAATTATCAATAAATAAATCATTTATAATTAATAAACCACACATAATTTCCCTAGCAATGTTTATTTCACATTAGCTCAATTTTAACCTTATTTATAACAAAGTACTAACCAGGCTTAAATCAACACCTTAGATTGGATAAACCCAACTTACTGGATGATACCTGACCCCATGTGAAGCCACAGGATATGACGACAAAATGACGACAAACAGTCCCACTGACGGTGATGACATGATACAACACTGGAAACTCATCCTTTTGAGGATGTTGACTAAATAGAGAACCTTATGCTAACTCTAATCAACAACTCCATTGGCTAGGGCACGCTCAGACCTAGTAATCCAGGTGGAGTTGATGCCTGGTACCTGCATCCTGCAACAAACAACAAGGTTGTGCATATATATATATATATATATAATCATGTAGTCATAGACACAATGAACGGAAATCGCAGCGTGGCAGGGTACTCAAACACGAGTAATGTGACGTTGTTCCGTTCATGTAAACACATCATTAAATAACTACATCCATTACCAATCATACATCATAATCATGATCGAATAACACATTAACTCAGAGCAACGTAAATCTATAATCATCAAATATGTCCATCATGATCAAGGAGAACATAAACCATAACATGCTAGTCCAAATATCTCAAAACTATAAACATGAAATATAAAACTATCATCTATACCAGAACTGTCATAGGAAACATGAAAATAACATCTATCACAAGCAAAAAGTGAGGGGCATTACATCCTCCCCCCTATAACTAGGCTTACTCCTAGAAGCCTGCAAATAAGTGAGGATATAACTCCCTCATCTTGGTAGCATCCTCCCAGGTAGCGGAGGTCTCATCATTAGGATCCCACTGGATCCTGACTTGCTCCATGTCTCTACCCCTGAGAGTGAGTCTCATGTGCTGAAGAATGCCTACAGGCTCCAAAGCCGGCTACCTGTCCTCTACCTGTAGAGCAGTCCAATCAAGAACATGAGCAATATCCAGATAGTAAGGTCTAAGTACCGAAACATGAAACACATCATGGATGCGTGAAAGGCTAGGTGGGAAAGCAAGAGGATAAGCAACTGGACCGATCCTCTCCAACACCTCAAAAGGTCCAACAAAGCACAGTGGTATCTTAGAGCCCTTTCCATAGCAGATTGGACTCTTTCGCGGTTGCACCCGCAAGAACACCCGATCCCCAACAAAAAACTGACGATTGATCCTATGAGCATCTGCATACTTCTTCTGCCTATCCTGAGCAGCCACCAAATGCTCTCTAATCCTCTCAACTTGCTGCTCCATATCTCTAAGCATATCCAGACCCAGAAGTACTCTATCCTCCAAATGATCCCAACTCAAAGGGGTCCTACAAGGATGACCATACAAGGCCTGAAAGGGAGACATGCCAATAGAACTATGATAACCATTATTATAGGCAAACTCCACTAGGTAAAGGTAGTCCTCCCAACGGCTCTGCTGATCCATAACATACATCCTCAACATATCGTTGAGAACCTGATTAACCCTCTCAGTCTGACCGTCAGTCTCAGGATGATAAGCTGAACTAAGTTCAGCTGTGTCCCCAAGGCACGCTGTAACGAAGTCCACAGGGCGAAAGTGAACACTGGATCTCTGTCGGAGATGATTCTTCAGGGAATTCCATGAAATCAGATGATGTCCTCCATGAACACTCTAGCCACCGTAGAGGCATTGTAAGAAGCATGGATAGGAGAAAAGTGAGCTACCTTCATCAACCTATCCACAGTGACCATAATGGCATCGTGTTGTCAAGAGGACATCAGCAAACCAATAATGAAGTCTCTCGAAATGATATACCACTTCCACTCGGGAATCAAATGAGGCTGCAAAAGACCTGCAGGGTGCCAGTGTTTCGCCTTCGCCCGCTGACACTCAAGACATCTCCACACAAAATCAGCAATATCCCGCTTCATACCACTCCAAAATTATAGTTGACACAGATCTACATGCATCTTCTTGACACTCAGATGCATAGAATAAGGTGCCTGATGTCCCTCAGACAAAACTAGGCTGCGAAGACCCTCAGAATTAGGAACATAGATACGACCCAAATGTCACAAAAGACCATCTAACTCAAAAGAGTAACTAGAGAATCTACCTTCTAAAGGTCTACCTAACTCAATATCAGTCCTCACCTCCTGGCACCATCTGTCAGTAGGAAGAGCAGCGAGAATCTGACTTCTCAAATCAACTGTAAGAGAAACCACTGAGATCCCATGCTTCTGACGGCTAAGAGCATCTGCTACCACATTCTCCTTGTCCTGAATATATCTGACCTTGAAGTCATATTCACACAAGAACTCCATCCAATGCCTTTGCCTTGCATTTAAATTTGGTTGCGTGAAAATATACTGCATACTACGATGATCACTGTGCAGCTCAAATCGATGCCCTAGTAGAAAATGCCTAGATCTCACCAAGGCATGCACCACAACTTCTAACTCTAGGTCATCAGTGGGAAAGTTCAATTCGTGATCCTTGAGTTTGCGAGACTCATAGGCTATCACACGACCATCCTACATTAGAACTACTCCCAAACCCTCCAAGGAAGCATCGGTACAACAACAAAGTCTCTGTCAGGATCAAGAACTGTTAAAATAGGTGCATTGGTCAGCTGTCCCTTAAGAGTCTTAAAGGCTTCCTGACACTTCTCTAACCAAACAAACTTTTTCCCTTTTCTCTGAAGAGAAGTAATGGGATGAGCAATTCTCGAAAACCCCATGATGAAGCGACGATAGTAACCTGCCAACCCCATAAAACTATGGACCTCAAAAACATTGGTGGGTGCAGGCTAGTCCATAATAGCTTGGATCTTCAAGGGATCTACCGCAATACCCTCTCTAGAGATAACATGACCCAAATACTTAACCTCTGTTTGGAAGAATGCACATTTTGATAAATTCGCATAAAGCTGATTTTCTCTCAAACACTGCAACACCTGACGCAAATGCTCCTCATGTTCCTCCATAGTCTTTGAATAGATCAATATATCATCAAGAAATGCGAGAACAAATCAGTCAAGATAAGTGTGAAACACACCATTCATTAAGCTCATGAAAACTGAAGGTGCATTTGTAAACCCGAATGGTACCATTGTGAACTCATAATGTCCATAACGGGTGCGAAATACTGTTTTGTGAATATCTGCCTCAAAAATCTGCAACTGGTGATATCCTGACATAAGGTCAATTTTAGAGAATACCTTCGCTCCCTTAATCTGATGAAACAAATCATCGATCCGAGGCAAGGGATACCTATTTCTCACCATTACCTTATTGAGCTACCTATAGTCGATACATAGCCGTATAGATCCATCTTTCTTCTTCACAAAGATCACAGGTGCTCCCCAAGGGGAAACACTAGGCCATATGAACCCTTTGGCTAATAGCTCCTCCAACTGCAGTCGAAGCTCCTTGAGCTCCTGAGTGGTCATTCTGTATGGAGCTTGTGAGATAGGCTCTGCATCGGGAACTAGATCAATCCTGAAATTGATGTCATGCTTAGGTGGCATCCCTGGAACATCAGAAGGAAAAACATCTACATACTCTCTCAAGAGTGGGTGATCATCAAGAGTTGCCTCTTGACTCTCCTCCATCTCTAAATCACTAACAATCACTACAAAAAGATGACATCCCCGACGCATGCATCTCTTGAGTTGCATAGCAGAGACCATATGTAGGGAAATAGGTCTCTGAACTCCTACGACCTCAACCTCAGCACTAGAATCATCCACGCATCTAACTATTTTATGCTAACAATCTATCACTGCCTGATGAGCCTCCATCCAATCCATCCCCAAAACTATGTTGTATGAACCCAGTGCTAGAATGCGAAGGTCCACAGAAGTAGATAGAGAGCCAATCTTCAAATTACACTCTGAAACTAGAGACTCAACTGCTATCTTAGCCTCGGAAGCTAACTCAACCTACCACCTATCATCTTGCTTTGTTGCCACTAAGCCACAATGCTCCATAAGGGAAGGAGATATAATTGAATCAGATGCACCTAAGTCAAATAGAACAGAAAAATCAATACCTCGCATGTGACCAGAAGTCTCCACCACGGTGCCTTGATGTTCTACCTACCGGTCATCCACCGCTGCAAAGACTCAGTGTGACCTGCCTACATCACCAACCGTTGGTTCAGATGCTGCCGGTCGATGTCCAAATCCTGATGCACCCTTCTGCGGGCACTGTCTGGCAATATGGCCCTGTTGGCCACAAGAGAAGCACCTGGTGTCTCTACCAAAATCACTGTTACCCTGGAAAGTACTAGACTATTGGAGACTGCCCCTGCTTACTGTAGACTATGCAATCTGGGCTGACTGATCATAACGATTGCGCTTATTGCACTGCCAAGACCGGTCTTTCTTATTTTGAAACCTATTCCCTTGCTGATGCTGAGAATTCTTCGATTTGGACTACGAATACTGCTATTGCTGACCACCCTTTGAGGGTGCATGAGAACCTGATGCCTGAGTGTGACCACCTCAAGAACCATGTCCTGACGAAGGTGCACTGCCAATGCGCACACATGTATGCCCACCGAGGGCCATAGCCAAGTTCTCCTCCACCAGCCAGGCTTTTTCCATGGTAACTTCCATGATCTTAGGTTTGAATACACGAACCCCTCCACTCATCTAGGCATTCAAGCCCCTGATAAAATGCTGCACCAACATGGGCTTATCATCCCTGATACTTGCATACTGTTTGAGCTCATAAAATCTGCGCTCATACTGCTCCACCGTCATGGCCAACTACCTTAGCTCATGAAACTTGTCTACTCAACACTACCTCCAGTGGTCAGAGAGAAAGCCGGCTCTAAATCTATCTTCAAACAACTCCCACGACACAGTACTAATGTCCAAATGTAGCTTCTACTCTTCTAGCCTCCAGCAAGTCGAAGCAAACCCTCGAAGATGCAAAATAGCACATCTAGCTTTCGTATTGCTGCTATACGGATGCATGGTGAAACATCTACCTAGGTCCACTAGCCAAGTCTCTACCTCAAGTCCTCTACCAGTTCCATCAAAGATGGGAGGGCGTGCTCTTAGTAAGTCCCTCATATGGTTGGCTAGTGTGGCCTCCTGCTCAGCTGTCAATTCCCTATGCCTGGGAGACCACTCTCTCTCTAGGACCTGACTAGTCTACCTCTTGACCTTCTCTAGGCTGCTCACCCTCCTGTCTAGGGCCTAAATGGGCAAGGGCCTCCTTGAGAATCTGTCTCAACTAGGCTCCATTAGGCTGACCCTAACCGTCCATGTTCTGAGCTCTGCCTTCATGGCCACTCCCATGAGGAGAACTGGGAGGAGGAATACCGCCACCTCCTCTCCCACGACCCCTACCTCTGCCCCGACCTTGGCCCCTACGTCTAGGCATCTACCCTACACACAAAAGGGCAAATTATTATTATATTAAGAAAAGGGTTGCAATAGGAGTTAAATCATTCTACAGAGTTTAAGCACAAGGTTTCATAATGGGCTCAAATTTAGCCAAGGTACCTAGTGTTTAAACTATGCTCTGATACCAGAATGTAGTGCCACGCAATGAAAACCTTAGAGGACAACACATCTATGCTATGCAAAGCGGAATAATTTTTTTGTATGAAATAACAGGGTAATGTTGAACAAATCAATACACATCATAAACTTAACAACTTGCATTCTAA
The DNA here is from genome assembly GCA_027924645.1 of Cunninghamia lanceolata. Classification (NCBI taxonomy): domain Eukaryota; kingdom Viridiplantae; phylum Streptophyta; class Pinopsida; order Cupressales; family Cupressaceae; genus Cunninghamia; species Cunninghamia lanceolata. Next base: position 12,519,606 of record BSBN01000068.1, on the reverse strand, counting down.
GGTTCCATGGTTGCATTACTTGACAACTTAATCAACATAATTTAACATACATGGTTAACTAACATCAGCAGTTCATTCTACATCTATTGCACTAATGAATATACATATACATCTCCATTCATGCCATATATAGATAATTAACTTTGCTCAAGATTACATGTACATGTTCAAAAGTCTATACATATGAGTACATCATCATGTAGTTGGGATTACATCTAAATACATACATTATGAATCAACTAATACATAGGCTAGTACATGAGCATAATAGCTATCTTCATAATCAAGTACAAGATCTGAAGTCTGATGCACAAGACATATCCTCCTCGCTCACGAACAACGGCAAGGAACAGAAAAAAACCAATGGATAAAGCTCTTCCACCTGACCATGCGGAACCCTGAAGTCCAGCCCCCGAGCTAGGAGTTAACATAAGGTCCCCACTACAACATAAGGTCAGGTAAACAGTGGGCTATAAGATATCACATGACTCCACCATCACAAGTCACAACAACACAACAGTACTTCCAGAGGCAACCACTAAACAAATGGGGAGAGTACAACTAGGGAATGCTAGGCTCTAGTAAGGAGAGTGTCATCGCATGGTCCTAACATGGGTTACCCAAGTAGTCTCTCTCTAGCACCGGCCCCCATCTATGGTTACCTTGGCAGTCTCTCTCTAGACACCGGCCCCATAGGATGATGCATGCAGAACAAACCTTTCTTTTGTGAGCACAAGGAAGTTGATCTGCCAACCTGGCCTTCTCCCCTCATCCTTAGTTTGAACTAGCACTACAGGCATGAGTGAGGAATCTTATTATCTTCTTAGTGTGAAAACTACCCAACCCCTAGATTTATTATTACATTACCACTTAATTACCAACTCACAAAGGGTTACCCTGGCTAGCCACTTGGCACCGGCCCCACATTGGAAGCCACTCCCTTACCTACAACTAGAAGACCCTACACAACAAGCATAGCAAAATCATCACAACAACGAGGGTACAGGAACCATGCAAAGCACTAATCATCTTGCATAACAACTATCCTTATATCAACATGTATATATAGCAATGCAAGGCATTAACCCTCCCAAACATAATCATAAGGGCAGAACTCCTAGTCCATTGCCCATAACAACACATATACATCTCATCTCTATGATTTCCATGTCTCCCCACTTTACAACTCACCACAAACTCGATACAAGACAAATACAACTAGATGGACAATGAGGCATCCACAAAGAATTACATTGATCATCCACTTTGTCTTTTAATTCATACATAATTAGAGACGACAAGCTTCTTATAACATTATGATCTCAAGACATCTATCAACACAACACATGAAATCAAGACATCCCAAGCTAAGCCTCTGGAACTCTAGCCACATGGGTAGATACAAAATCAAAAGACTATATGAATGGGTTTATGACCCACAAATTGAATTAACATATTACGAGAATCAATTATACTTATGATTAAATTATGCCTTCTTACAACCAACCCACTATAGCAGATTGCAATTGACTAAGTTATTACAATAGTATATTAATCATTAAAATATGGCTTACCATTGATTGCATTCTTATTAAGGAATAAATCTATAATTACAATAAAGTGAACCATATGTAAATATTTATTAAAATAATCATTTAATTAATTTACAAGATACAAATATCATTAACGTAACTAAAGTAAACCACTATTGTTAGTGTTATAAATCAAATTGATTAAATGATTATAATGTAATTTTAAATTCAATTCATATGGATAAATTTGACGATTTCGATTTGATTTATAATCATATAAAAAAGAAATGATTTTAATCACTTCTATGTAAACAACGATTACAAATACATATAGATCAAATATCATTGGTCTAACTGTCATAACATTCATGAGAAATCAAAGTACATTAACAAATGAATGGGATCTAGTACAATAAGTCTTTTATAAAGAGAAGGTGATAGATTTTAATACTACACTAAATTCCTTTTATCCATTCTAATATTCAACATATCGAATATTCATTTATTCCAATCTGATATACAGTATTTCCTTATCGTGTTCCATTTCCATTCTTAATTCAATAAACCCAATAATTTGATTATATCAATTTTGATAGCTTGATTTAAATAAATCACATGACCCATATAATAATAATAATGATAATAATAATAATATTAAAATTCCACAGATCATTTGATAACCAATATTTTTCATCCAAAGTTATTAAACAAATAACGTTACACTCTATTAACAAGTCAACTATAAATAAATAATCATATCAAATACGTATTCCTTAAGATTCTAAATATAAAGGAATAGATATAATTCTCTTGAGACTGATCATATGAATACGACATGAAGTTAATAAAAATAATGGTTGAACTCATGATGATTCTATAAGGCAAAAGAATGGATGTCCAGACAATAACCAATTATAAGATGTAGCGCAAAACATGGGTACTTACCGATACACAAGGATCACATCTAATATTGCCACGTAATGGATTCTATAAGGGAAGATGTCTTCCCTATTCGCAAGAGTTAATAGGTATACCACTATCTACCATCTAAGTATTCTAACACAAAGTCCAATATATACTTACTTGCTAAACGGCTGTCGGCTACCTAAATACTCTCGACGACCAAAGCTCAGAACAACTACAACTCTCAAAACACACTTACCAAAAGGCAACTCTCCTCTACCACCCAATGGCTACAATGACATAGTGGAAGCGACTTCCAAAACATGCTCTTGGCTGCAGGTTTCGACTGACTACAACTTCATAGGCGACGGAAAGGCACAATGAGAGATGCACAGACCCAGCTACTGAAGACGTTTAACTCATGACCACCACAGGTTAATGACTACCACCAAGGAAATGCATAAGCTACAAGTTGACTATTGGCCAAGGTGACCACCAGACAAGCCACACCATTTACCCAACACTTCCTAACAATGAGTGCGCCGAACACTGACCCAACGTAGCACCAAAATGACAATAGTCTACTGTTGCAAGGAAATATAACTAAGTCTTTAAGAACATAAGCCGCGACATGACCCCACATTGAGGTCGTCGACTTCTCTGCCCATTTCATCGGCCTAGACAACTACGGGGAAACAAAGACACAATGCATACCCTTTCTTCGACACCTACGAAGCTCACAGTCTAACACAGAGATAGATTAGCGACGTTTACTGCCAGCGACCATTCAAGTTAACAAGGCCACCACTGTCAAAAGATGACTTCACCCATGTTTCTAATCAAACACATTGATACAAATGACCACTACTTACAGACCTCTCGCTGAGCCCATGACTTACCAAAAAGTAACTTAATCCCATGATCCTCACTGAAAGATAAGGCATAGAATACTGGAAACCAAAGAAGCATACTAAGAAAGAAGTGGCAATGCAAATAGCAAGGTTCTGTCATAACTCCATGTCCACACTAGATGACGCAGGCCGTCAGACACAGAGGGCATAGAAACTAGGAAGTAATGATCTACTACCAACGGGAGTCGACTCGCATTCCTATTTAAACCACACAATATTTATTAATCTTATCATAGAGCAATCTTCTAAATGTTACACCATTTATGCTTTCAGAGATAATATGAATCAAATGAAAATAGCAGAGGTTCAGCCATGGTACGATCAGAGGGACAACCAGGAAGATTTAGTCATCTACAAGGGGAAAATTGATAGGGTTGTTGTTGGCATTACGCCTCACAAGGTAATAAAAGACCCACAGATGTAGATAGCTATAGGATTCAGGAAAGCAGGAGGTTCTTCCTCAATTACATTGATTCCACAGGTGGACATAAGATCACAATGTGGGTGCAAAATTTTGCAGAGTGGATTTACTGTTGGTCTCAAGGAATTTAAAGCAATTTTGATTGACAGGAGTTTATATAAATCTTCATACCTATATTATATATATACAAGGGTGACATGAGTACTACACCAGGATTCTAAGACAGAAATCAATAAAGATAAAGCAGAGCTCTATATAAGTACTAGTCTATGTGCCCTATTAGATGCACGGGACAAATCCAAAGGGTGCAATTTGTTTTGTTCAACTAAATGTTAGGTAAAGAATCACAAAACATAAGAAGTGATTTTCTACAGAAGGGGTGCAGACTCAATTTCACAGAAGGATTTAACTCAGCATTCAAGAATACAAACAGGGGTATAAGGGCATGTCAGATTCATGACATTCAATTGTATCTGAAGCACATGGAAAATTATGACAAGTCTCAGAACTAGAGATAGACTAAAGGTCATGAGTAAATTCAAGTTTGCCTTTAAAGAATTTAAATACCAACTCCTGAATAAATCCCATCAATGGAGGAAAACACAATTAACCTAGTTCTATTACAATTTCATATGAAATAGGCATATATACAGTGCATACTTGAAGGTTTTAAACTTGTACCAGAGTCTTCTTTTCTCTCCAATGCCCAATCCCCTTCTCTTCTCTTCCGAATTCTTTTTCCTCTGCACAACCAGGAATCTATCTCCTTGGATAAATGCAGAAGGCCTACCTCTCTTCCCGACAACCCACTATCTCAAAACAAGGGTCCACTCCTAGGGTAAATGCAAGAGACATGCCTCTCTTCTTCCAACATCCCACATTCTCGTGAGATTCCTCAATTTCAGTTTACCAAGGGATTCCAAACCTCAAACTTGCAATTGATGGCATAAGACATTAATTTTGCTCATCTCCAAATACTGAACACATAAAACCAGGCGACAACCCCATTTATTAAACTTTAGAATATTATCTTTATTACCATCAATTCATTTTATCAAGATGGTAATTATTTAATCATCTTACTTATGTATCTTATTTTCTTTTTAATTTAAATCCACTTACAACTTGGGACTTATTATTTCATTTAACCATTTATCTAATTTATTCATTTATTTACTATTTTCATATTAGTTTTACCAATTATCAATAAATAAATCATTTATAATTAATAAACCACACATAATTTCCCTAGCAATGTTTATTTCACATTAGCTCAATTTTAACCTTATTTATAACAAAGTACTAACCAGGCTTAAGTCAACACCTTAGATTGGATAAACCCAACTTACTGGATGATACCTGACCCCATGTGAAGCCACAGGAGATGACGACAAATAGTCCCACTGACGGTGACGATAGGATACAACACTAGAAACTGATCCTCTTTGAGGATGTTGACTAAATAGGGAACCTTATGCTAACTCTAATCAACAACTCCATTGGCTAGGGCACGCTCAGACCTAGTAATTCAGGGGGAATCGATGCCCGGTACCTGCATCCTGCAACAAAGAATAAGGTTGTGCATATATACATATATAATCATGTAGTCATAGACACAATAAACAGAAATTGCAGCGTGGCAGGGTACTCAAACATGAGTAATGCGACACTGTTCTGTTCATGTAAACACATCATTAAATAACTACATCCATTACCAATTATACATCATAATCATGATCAAATAACACATTAACTCAGAGTAACATAAATCTATAATCATCAAATATGTCCATCATGATCAAGGAGAACATAAACCATAACATGCTAGTCCAAATATCTCGAAACTGTAAACATGCAATATAAGACTATCATCTATACCAGAATTGTCATAGGAAACATGAAAATAACATCTATCACAAGCAAAATGTGAGGGGCATTACAATTAATATAATTTTAGTGGTTTTGCCACTTTTTCCAAAAAAAAATTCTTCTCTAAAAATTTTTAAAAATTTTCTTTTCAAACTAACTCAATGCAATGAAAAATAAAAAAATTACTGGAAAAAGAAAAATAAAAAGCTAACAAATATTCACAATAAAAATATTATTGAAGACAGAAAAATAAAAACACAAATAAAAATAAATAAAATAATATTCATGATAAAAATTTATTGGATATAATAAATTATAATAGAAATAAATGTTACCACTTTAAAAAAATAGTGAACTTGAGTTTTCTAAGAAATTATTATGGAAACATGTGCCCCCACTTAACTCATGTAGTTAAGTAATTTATATTTTTTTATATTTAAATAATTTGTATTATATGAGATAATTTTTCCTTTTTTTGAGTTTCTTAGGAGGCCCATTTTTTATGTAAATTTTCCCTAATTTAAGTAGTCTAGTTTGATTAATTCAATTGTACGTTTTGATTTGATAATAGGTGGAAGGCCCTATAATAATCTGATAGGAAATAATGGGAACATAAGGGATGGGCCAGAGGGGAAGAATTCCTCTATTTTCTATGAATTTGTATGGATTATGAATTATGTAAGGAATGCAATGCATTTAAGTGTATCTTGATAGATGGAATTCAATAGATTATAAATTCCTTATTTCTCATAGTTAAGTTCCCACCCAAATTGAAGAGGCTACCAAAAACAAATATTAAAAATTAATTGTACTAGTTGAATTTGGAGTTTCAAATCACCTTGTGCCCATTGGTAGTGCAATCTTAAAGAATTTGAGCAAGGCCCACCATACTTTTACTTTTACTATGTGTATAGTATACCATATGGTGTATGGACAAACCATATTCTTATTTTTTTTATCATGTTTCACTAAAATTCATGGATTCAAAGTACCTTTCAATTTCAACTAGAGAACATGGCTACATGCATAACCTTCCTATGAATACATATTTCCAAATTTTACCTTTAACATCCATGACATTTGAAAAGACACTTCCTAAAACACAAAATCATTACAAAACTAAGATTAATTGCATAAACATAGTTGCAAAAAGTGTTTTATTAAGTGATAGACTTGGGGCTACAATCAATCATTCTAGTGGAAAACCCTACATTAAAGATCAAGGTATGGTACTTTTAGAATGTAAAAAATGGATCTTGATATGGGTTGGTCCATATCAACTAGCTCCACTAGAGCCTCATGAAATGATACTTCTCATGTCACTGATCCAATGATAAATATAAAGGAGAGTGACTTTCAATTGTTCACTCCATGCCAACAATCTAAAGATGGCAAGAGCTTTACTAGAGTAATGCAAGATGATTCAAATAATATTTCCCACTCATGCTACCCTCTAACTTAATTTATGGGTCATCCCTCAATAATGGGTTACACTTTTTGGCTAAACTTGACATTGAAATCAACATTTTGAACTATATCTTCACTTTCTGACACCTATAGTTGCTAAACCATTAGGAATTTGAAGATGATGCGAACTAGTGATTTATGAGATTTGGTTTGTAGATTCTAAATATATATATATATTAAAAAAATTAGAGTTAAATTGTAAAAAAAATTGTCTCCTTTGATAACTATTTTTTAATAGTAAACAACATTTTTTAAAGTGATGTGTATTCTGTTACACCTAACTTTTTCTCTACAAAGGATAAAAATTTGATTATTTTAAATTTAGATTGGTAACACCGATATCTAGAGGATGCATTTGGTTGCATAATGTTTTGTTGAATTTTTTTTTTTAAATTAAGTTTTGAAGTCAAACCAAATATAATTTACACAGGTGTATTCTGTCCAACATAACTTTTTTTGTATGTATTAGAATTCATTTTTTTGTTGGAATAGGGACATCAATACCTAGAGGACATGTATTTTTTAGAATTTTTTACCACTATTTTCCTATTTTTTGTATGTATGAAACAAAGACCTTGATGTTCATTGAAAAACCTACATTCACAAGAAATTAAAAATAAATATAATAATCAAATCAAATGTATTTAAAATTAAACTTTTTAGGAAGCTTATAATAAGGACTACATACAAAACATAAATTTTGAATGAATTCATTTGATCCCCCAAAAGGTAAATTGAAAGTGGTTTTTTATTAGCATTTTGATAGGTATAGAGGAGACTCCATTATAGGTATGGTTTAAAACTTGCGAGGTTCTATCCAAGGGGGTTTGAATCTAAGGGGGTTTGATCAAACCCTTTTCAATTAAAATCCTTTAAATGGAACCTTTCAAGGCTTAAATCATTATATTTTCTAAAAATATGTGGTTTCAGCAAAAATTAAGAAGTCCCAAAAAGTGTAACCTGCTATTGTGGCAACACCCTTGTACAAGTGGAAAGCAAGGAGAAATTACAATTAACATTTTCCAAATATTAGTGCCTTAGAATGAATAGCATCTACATGGTTGAAAGCATTCACTACCTACATATATCAAATGAAATGCCAGGATTGAGTAGTAGAAGCCCATAATTTTTGTTAGATAGCAGAGGTTGGTTGCTTATGTTGTATGTAGGTGGTGACACCCATAGCAAAGGTTAAGGCTATGGATCCACTGGACAATAGAGATGATCCTAGAAATAAGTGTATTTTGTTGAACACACCAAGATACTAAGAGGGGGGTGAATCATTATCTAATCAATCTTCAATTCTAACAACTTCAACTTATCTAGAGTATATTATCAACTTAATCATTACAACATTAGCATGAACTTGAAAGATTAACACAATACACATCAACACATAACACTAGATATATGTGAAAAACCCTAGAAGGGAAAAACCTTGATGAGGATTAACTCACAATATATGAATCTCAAATAACAACTTTGGTTTAGGGCTACAACCCAAGGAAGCTTCTACTCCCTAAAGAACATTGATTTAGGGTCACTCCCAAGGAAACTACTACTCCCTAAAGACATTGTTTTAGGGTCACTCCCAAGGAAGCTACTACTCCTTGAATTGAAAACACACTTACAAAAGATTATAGTATGACAACCTTTCTACTATATGAAAACTGACATTGAAACTCGCACCTTTGATGATTGCACTTCTATCTCTTCACACTTTCTTATGATGATCTAATTAGTTAGGCACATTCTGCACTTGATTACTATCACACATAAGTCATCAAGATGAATCCAGACAGCATCAACAACTTTTGCTCTTTCTCCTTCAGTCACTCATCAATAATGCATTCATTCTACCTTTTCTTTACTTGTGAGCTTTTCAATCAATTTGCAATCACACCTCATGTTACTCAATTTGATTCACTACTTATACATGATATTACATTGATTACATTGCTTGTTAATTAGATACAACATGAAAAATACATTTACAAGTTGGTCAAACAACACACAATATGAAACGTGTAGAAGATAGGTCCTAAGTGAAACCACACGTTACACCAGCAGATGATCCAAGCCTTGTGAACCCCAACACTTAACGAAGTCCAAAACATCCTTCATAGCTTCAAACACCAAAGAAATATATATGTAGACTCTGCTCATTTAGAAATAGGACAACTCTAAGAAAAACACATGAAGACTTGAAGTATAACAACCACATCAACTTGAAAACCTTGTGTGGTATAGGAAACGAGAAAGATCTTCGTGAAACTTTTCCAAATGAGTCCACATGACTCATACAATTTTTAGAACACAAGAAATCTACTGAGAGGTGGGGTGAATTAGTAGGTCAATAAAACTTAAAACTTCAACCCTCTATTATTCATATCAAATTAACTTTCAATGCAGTAATATCAACAATAAGAAAGCATGCACACAAGAACACCAGATTTACATGGAAAACCCAATGTAGGAAAAACCATGGTGAAAAAATGCTACTAGGATCTACTGTCCTAATCCAGCCTCACAAATGATACCTTCAATTATAGTATTTAAGAGCACCAGCTCTAAGGAATCACCAAATCCCTGATTTAAGAGCACCAACCTTAAGGAGACTATAATCCCTTGATCCAAGCACCAACTCAATCCACAATAGGCATCGAACTTACTAAATTTTTACACATTCATGTATGCATCCCTTTGGTTCCTCATCAACCTCAATTGCACCTTTTAATTCAATCTCTTCTCCTCTCACTCTGCTCACCCAGATTTTCTCTACACCTTAATTCTACTCATGCTTGCATCAATTCATCTCTATAACAATAACATTATTCTATATCCAGTTGCTTATATTTATATGCAACTAACTCTGCATATACTCACCATTTGTATCTATGCACTATACTTTTAATTTTTGCATGATTAGAATAATTCACTTAAACTCACTCATTTGTATGCTCGCAATCCAGTCGTGTGCATAAGAACACTTCAGTTGTATTCATGAAAAATAATCTAGCTTTGCATGCTTAACCCTATTGTCATCTTCAGTATTATATCCATGCATTCACTTGTTATTCACGCTGATTCTACATCCTGAAATCATGCAACTAATCTATTCATTTATTCTTCTCTTTCATCATTGACTTTATCATTTCTTGATTTTTGGTTTTCAACCCTTTATCGGTGATTTTCCAACTTTCTAAAGTTTCTAAGTTACCTTCTTTATTCTCTTTATCAACTACTTTTGTCTTTTTTCAAACTTTATCTGCCTTTGTCTCTATCTCTTCTCTATCAACGAAGATTACTTTTTTAGAACTTTTCTTGTTGGTGAAATCTATCTTTATTGACAAAAAGCTCATCCTTTGAACTTTTCATTTCTATTGCTTTTTTCCTTCTATTAGCAAAATCAACTTATACTAAACCATGTCTTGTTTCCTTGTTTATCATAAAAAATCACTTTCTTTGAACTCTTGGTCCACTTCCTTTTATCAATGAAAACCATCTTTCATGAACTTTGTGATCTAAATTTTAATGGACAATTTAGATAACAATACCTAGCGTTGAGCCTGTGGTATTGTGAAAATAGACAAATTACTCAATGTGCAGAACTTGTAAAAAGTTGCAGGCAACCAAAGAGGATTTCTTATTGCATCAAAAGTTGATTATATACAATGAGAAAGAATTTAAAAGGTCACCTTATCCATATAATTTGAAATGGATAGTTGGAAGGTGACAAAACTACTAAAATTTAAATTTATAAATTTTTCAAAATTTCACAAAACTAATAAATTTGGGACCCCACTAGGCAGGCTCATAACTTCTAGCCAACTAGTTGAAATCTAGACATTTCAGACTCATTGGAAAGATCTCCTAAAGAGCTAGACTAATTTGCATTGAGCCTTTCATATGGCTACCACTCAAAGCAACTGATGAAAGTCTTGACCCCAAATTCCACTTCGAAGGCCTCTGAAAATGCTAATTACTAGGATGTAGAGAAAACTAGAAAAAAATACTAAAAAACTAGAATATAGTTGCTTGAACAAATGACACCCTAAAGCTTTTGAATCTTTGTGGGATCATTGCTTCCCCCTTGAGAGGAAATGGGCTCCATTGCACCTATGTATTGTAGTAGATGAGGAAATTTCTTCTCAATCTAGTCCTTCATGAACCATTTTCCTTGATGTGGAAGTTATCTTGCATGTACCACCTTATAGAGAGGAATTTGTTGTTTCTTCAATGTTTTTACCACAACATTAGTAATCTGATCATATGTGAGAGGAACAATAGTGTTTGAATTCAACTTTGAGCAAATTATATGTTCTGCAACATCTGAAGTGTCCAACAATGGTGGAAAATATGGACGCAATAAGTCATCATTGAAAACAGGATGTAGTCCAAGAAAAGATGGTAGATTGAGTTCAAACACATTTTCACCAACTTGTTTGATGATGGTGTATGGACCATATCGAATAAGATGGAGTTTCTTATGAGGCACTTGAAGTCTTTCTTTTTTAATATGAAGCCAAACCTTGTCCCCAACCTTAAATTGATGAGGTGTATGATGTTGATCATGTCTGTCCTTGTATTTTTTATTACTACATTGTAGTATCTCATGGACTTGTTGTTGAATATGGTGTATCTTCTCCACAAACTTAGTTGGCATGTCTGCCTCTTTTTCTGAATATGTTGATGGGTCACTCAACATAGTTGGTAGTGCTACATCAATTGGAGTCAATGGTTAGTAGCCAAGACAAACCTCAAATGGACTGTGCCCTATGGAGCCATGTAGTTCTCAATTGTAACTATGTTGTACATATGGCAAGCTTTCCTCCCAAGTCCAAGGATGTTTGGAATGGTACATCTGTAAAATGTGAATGATCTTCTGATTCACCACCTTAGCCTGCCCATGTGTTTCGGGATAGAAGGAAGTGGATTTTGTCAACTTTGTGTCCATCAAGGTCTAAACTGCTGACCAAAAATTGCTAAGAAATCTACTATCCCTATCAAATATGATGGTTTGTGGAAATCTAAAGTGTACCTAAACATTCTCAAAGAAATGCTTGGCAATTTCTTCTGCAGAGACTCCTTTCTTGCAAGCCACTATGATAGCCATTTTTGAAAACCTATCTACCACCACATATACACAATCATGCCCACTTCTGGTAGAAAGTAGTCCAGATATCAAATCCATTGAAACTAAATGCCAATGTTGGCTAGGGACTAGAAGAGGTGTATACAATCCTTGTTTATGATTGGTAGGCTTTGCAATGACATAATTAATACAAGCTCAGATATATAAAATCATGTCTCAATTTGGGCCAATAAAAATACCTTTGAAGTATAGTAATAGTCTTCTCCACCTTGAAGTGTCCTGCAACACCGATTTAGTGTGCCTCCCATATAATCTTTTACCGCTCCTTGGTTGGAACACATATGTGTCCCATGTGACAGAGAATCCTGTCCTTCAAGTAGAAATCAGTGGCTTGTTTTCCCTCTGCTAGATTGTTGTAGATCTTAGTAAAATTAGGATCTGTGCCATACAACTAAGGCCAATCTATTGTGTGGTGGCCACAAGAATCCAATACCATTGTTAGGGATGTGATCAGAGGTCTACTCAAATAGTCTACAACTTTGTTAGTAGCTCCTTGTGCCAGATATTGAGATGAAATTATTGCAAGTAGGTAGACCATCTTTGATGCCTATCATTCTGTAGCTTTCCTTATGTTTGTAGAAATTGCAGAGGTTTATGATCTGTGTGAATGATAGTCTCCTTCCCCAGAATGTAGTGTTTCCATTGTTTACAGGCCTGCACGATAGCATACAACTCCTTGTCATAGGTGGGGTCCTTACACACTGTGTCAGAGAAAGTCTCACTATGGTAGGCAAATGGGTGTCAGTGTTGCATGAGAACTACCCCAGGTGCATAGTTTGAAGCATATGTTTCAATTTCAAAAGATTGTTGCAAATCTGGAAGTGCTAGTACTAGTGTAGAACATAGCCTCCTCTTCAACTCCATGAATTCTTTCTATTGTACCTCTATCTAGCAAAATTTTGCCCTTGTTCCTCCCATTAGTGCTTGATTAATAGGCCATGGCAAATGTAAAAAGCCAAGTACAAATCTTCAATAGAAATTAGCTAGACCTAAGAAGCTATGAAGTTCTATGAGACTTTTGGGAGATGGCCAATCCTTGAGAACCTATATCTTTTTAGGGTCCACACAACACCTGTTCTATCCACAATGTATCCCAAATACTGAATACTCTCCATACCAAAAGAACACTTATCTTTGTTAGCATATAGCTTGTGTTGTTGCAAGGTTGAAAGCACTTGCTAAACATGTTGTAGATGGTCACCCCATGTTTTTTTGAAGATGAGTATGTCATCATAATATATGAAAATGAAAGAACCAATGAATGGTCTGAGGACATCATCCATCAATCTCATGAATATGGCAAGGGCATTGGTCAAGCCAAAAGGCATGACTAGCCACTCAAATAACCCTTCCTTGGATTTGAAAGCAGTCTTCCACACATCTGATGACTTAACTGGGACTTGGTGATATCTAGATTTCAATTCAATTTTGGTGAAAATTTTTGCCCCCTTGAGTTGGTCTACTAAATCATCAATGTGAGGGAGTGGATATTAGTTCTCCACACTAATCTTGTTGGGAACCCGATAATCAATATAAATTATCCACATTCCATCCTTCTTTTTAGCCAAAACAATTGGACTTCCACATGGTGAAGCACTTGGGCAAATGTGTCCTTTCTTGATCAACTCTTGAATCTACCACTTGATTTCTTTATTCTCCAAAGCTAACCTTTTGTACAGTGGCCCATTTGGAAATAGTGTCCCTAGAATTAGGTCAATCTGATGCTTGACTTGGTAGTACAGTGGTAGCTCTGTTGGTGAATTGTTCAAATACATCATGATATGTTGACAATATTTTCTCCATCTATTTCTATTCAGTTGTAGAAGTGGACACTTTGGTATGACTGTTGGCCACAACGGACCTCACCTCCTTAGGTCGAACCATTAGTAGGACAAATTTTCTAGTGTGAGCATTGAAACGCTTACATTGTTTTGCAATAATCAAATATACTAGTTCTGCAGGACTTACCTCAGGTATTTGATACCTCTTTTCTCCCAACTTGATGGTAACATTGTGTGGCCTTGACTCATAGACACCCTGGCACTTGTACATGTATGGGTGCCACAACAATAGATCACATACATCCAAAGGTGCCACATCACATATTACTTCATCTTTGAATGGCTTGATAGAATGAGGTAAGTGGCACTAGTTATTCACCAAAATATCTTGTCCCTAACTTGTCCATCCCATATGATATGGCTATGGATGTCGTGTTGTCTGCATAATCAATTTTTTCATAGTTTTAGAAGAAATAAAATTCTTTTGGCTTCCACTATCAACAATGAAATGAAGAGCCTTTCTGTTTACCTACATCTATGAGTGGAACAAGCATTCATCATCTTCGCAGGGCATGACTTTGGAAGTGGAAACTATGGCATGTGGGTCATCCTCAATGATTTGTTCACCATCATTTTGTTCACAAGGATTTGTAGGCAGCCACTCTTGTTCCATCTCTCCTCGACAGATTTCTGCCAACAAAGTCTTCGTGGCATGATATTCTTTAGTGTTGTGCCTAGGGCTCTTATTGAATTCACACAACATCTTCTGCTTACCCTTATTTTCTATTGATAAGGTTTGTGAGAAGAAGTCCTTGGTAGTTTGTTTCCCACCAAATTTGTTACCACCTTCACCCTTGAATTTGTTGTTTGAGGAATAATCTATCTTCCCCTTTTGTTTGAATTTCTCCTCTATCTTTACTACGTATTTGAAGGCAGTACTCAAGGTCTCAATATGTAAGAAATCCATTTTTGTCTGAATATAACAATGAAGCCCACTGTGATATTTTAATACTGATGCTTTTCTATGTCATGGATTCCCAATTTTGCAGAAACTGCATGAAATGTATTTGTATAATCTTAAATAGATTGGTCCTTCTTTTGTCGAAGTAATTGCCACTGTATGTACTTCTCATATGAATTTTTAGGGTAGTATTCATCCTTAATGTATTCCACAAATTCTCCCCATGTGGGATTGTCATCCTCCAACGTTTCAAATCCTTGGCTGTTAAGGCCATCATCTCGAGCTAGTAGTCTATTCTCCCAAGATTGTTTGACATGCTCCTCAACTTTGAGGAATGCAATGGTTATTTTCTCAACATCTATGAAGTGGTTTACAAAAAAATATTTCTCTAGTTTTGATAGCCAATCATCACCATCATCTACATTAATTTTTCCTTCAAAATTTGGAATGTCAAAATTTACTTGTACCTTGAATGGGGTGTGACCATGAAATCATGCTCCAGCTACATCTTCTAGTTGATGATTTCATTGGAGAATTCAAAAGAATTCAGTTATCATATCCTCACATTGCTTTGCCAAAGCTTCTTGTACCAACTCCTTGAAAGGGTCAGATCCATCTTCTTGTTCTCCCATCTTCAGTTGTGTGCATCTCAAGGGTAGGTAATCTGATGGGTCTCTTGTCTACAATCCCAACCTTTCATAACCAGACCATGTACGATGTGACATACAAGAATGAACCTCTCTAATACCACTAATTTGAATTTTAATGGAGAATTCAGATAAAAATACCTAGCACTGAGCCTGTGGTATTGTGAAAATAGACAAATTGCTCAATGTGTAGAACTTGTATAAAATTGTAGGTAACAAAAGGGGATTTCTTATTCCATCAAAAGTTGATTATAATATACAATGAGAACGAATGTGAAAGGTTACCTTATGCATAGAATTTGAAATGGATAGTTGAAAGGTGACAAAACTACTAAAATTCAAATTTTCAAATTTTTTTAAATTTTAAAAAACTACTAAATTTGGGACCCCACTAGGCAAGGTCATAACTTCTAGCCAGGTAGTCAAAATCTAGACATTTTGGACTCATTGAAAAGATCTCCTGAAGAGATACATTGAGTTGCATTGAGCCTTTCCTACGGCTACTACTCAAAGCAACTGATGAAATTCTTGACCCCAAATTCCACTTCGAAGGCCTCCGAAAATGCCAATTACTAGGATGTAGACAAAACTAAAAAAAATACTGAAAAAACTAGAATATAGTTGCCTAAAAAAATGGCAACCTAATGCTTCTGAATCTCTGCGAGATCACTTTGGCACTTGTCAATCTTATCAGCAATTTCCATGATTTTTGAACTGTCACCTTTTTCCTTATATTGGTAAAAGTTCATTTCTTTAAACTTTACCTTATTACCTTTATCGGTGATCTAGTCAAAACATAAACTTTTGACTTTTGAGAGTCTCTAACGCCTTTATCGGTGAAACCACAACACCATGAACTCTATCTTTGTCTTCAACACTCTCTTTATCACCTAGTCGGTGAATCAAAGAATATCCAAACTCTCAAATGAGTTCAAGAAATAACAACTTCCCCGACTAAGTCGTTATCCAAACTAAGTCTTTTTCTTCAACACTTTCCCTCTTATTGGTGAACTTGTCAAACCATGAACTTTTGACTTTGAGTACCACTTGTCGCCCTGTCGACAAATTAGTGAAATGTCAAATTTCCAACCTGGTTCATGAAAGATAGTTTCTTGATCACCTTCTCAACTTAAGCTTTGAGAAGCTTCATTTTACTTTGTTAGTAAATCAGTAAAAAATGGATCTTGAGAACTTTACTGATAACATTATTTTGCCAACAACACTAGACTTAGCTTTTCTTCAAAAAAGTGCTCAACAAAGGACACTTACCCTTCTGTCGGGGAGTCAAAGAAAAATTAAACTTGAGAGCAAGTTCAAAAATAGAAGAGTTTTCCAATAACATAAGTCTTGCTTTCCTCTAAGTTTTTATTTAAAAAGACTTCCCATCTTGGCCAATTTTGCTAACTAAAAGGCAACATATAAAGAGTTCTAAATTGGCCATTTTTGCCAACTAAGGAAAAATACAAAGAGGTTTAGATTTGGCTAATTTTTCTGACTAAGGGAAAAATATAAATAGTTCTCAATTAGTCATTTTTCTGACTAAGGAAAAATTCACAAAGTTCTTGGCCATTTTTGCCGACTAAGGGCAAAACTCACAAAGTTCTTTCTTGGCCATTTTTGTTGACTAAGGGCAAAACTCAAAGAGTTCTTCTTTGGCCATTTTTGCCAACTGACGTCCAACTTTGACATCAACTTTGACATCAATGAAAATAAATCAACAACAACATCCCCAAACACTCCTTTCCCAGAACAATTTGTCATCTAAAACATAGTACAACATGTTGTCGTATGAAAAACTAAATTGCAGATCACCAAGAACCTTAAAACTGCAAGGAAGCATGTAATACACACCCATAAACATGTCCTCCAAATTGTAAGGAAAATCATTCATTTCCAAAGGAATGTGGAGCATTTCAACATGCCTTCAACACTGGCATACTTTGCTAGAACACATGTTGGTACTCTATCATGCATAAATTTTCCAACAGAAGGACAAATGATCTAAAAACTTGGAATTATCACCTTCACAACATCTTGAACACCATTCTAGAACCGCATGGCCATACCTACAAATGCGGAGTAATACAGAGAATTCCAAAGTCCTACACAAAACATCTTCATAGATACAACAATGTCTTCAATCGGTCAATAAAACACTCTTTTGGTAATGCAATCATCATGGAACTTGGAGAATATATACTTTAGTCCATTAGTAGAATCAACAATTAATCTAATCATCTTCATGCTTGTAATTCCCATATTAATATGAACTATATTTTCTCCCTTCTCTTGTTGGATTGGACATGACATCCAACCATGAACACCATCACACCACCATGATAGTGTTGACATCAATGAAAAGCTAGTGATAGTGTCGATATCAACAAAAACCCTAGGAATCATATATGTAACAATCTCCCCCTTTGGAATTGATGGAAACACATCTTTACCTCTCTCCCCCTTTGACATCAAGGACAAAGGGAAACCACTACCTCAATCAAAGACCATCTCACTTCTTATTGCAGAAAACAAACTCCCCCTAACATCAGCAACCACTACCTTCTCCCCTTGAGAGGTAGTCACCATTAGTCCATGAATAAGATATAACAAGAACTCCCATTGGATAGATGCACCACTATGCATCTAACAAGATGAAGGAGGGACAATTACCCCTAACCTCTGTTGGATCTATCCTCAAAAATATCCTTTGCTAGAGCCTTTGTGAAAATATCTGCTATTTGATCCTTTGTTGGAAACTATTCCAACTTCACTTCTTTATTTGCAACCTTTTCTCTCAAAAAGTGATACCCAATTGCTATATGCCTGGTTCTAGAATGCATCACTGTATTCTTGGAAATATTGATAGCATGTGTATTGTCACACAAGATAGGAATGGGCTCATCATATAATATCTTGATATCTTTAAAGGTTTGCTTCATCCACAACACTTGTGTACAACAAGATGTTGCTACAATGTACTCTGGCTCTATAGTAGATAAGGACACTAAATCTTGCTTGTTGCTCTTCCATGAAAATAATATGCTTCCTAAAAAGAAAACATCACCACTTGTACTTCTTCTATCATCAACACAACTAGCCTAGTCAGCATCAATGTAAGCACTCAAATCAAAGTCATTACCTCTTGGATACCATAGGCTATAGTCCAAAGTTCCTTTCAAATATCTAAATATCCTTTTCACTGCCTTCTCATGAGTTCCATTTGGATTGGCTTGATATCTGTAGCCACACATACTGTATGCATTATATGAGGTCTAGAAGCAGTCAAGTATAATAGTGCACCGATCATAGACCTATAGACAATCTGATCCACCTTCGAAGACTCATCTTTTCTCAAGTGACATCTAGTGACCATGGGAGTACTCACTAGTTTTGAATCCTCCATACCAAACTTCTTCAATAACTCTTTGACATACTTAGCTTGAGAAGAAATTTGAAGTCTAAGGAAGAAAAAATTTCACCAATCATAGACATCTAAAACTCTTTCTTCATCTCCTCTACAAACCTCTTACACATATCATCATTTCTACCAAAGATGATGTCATCAATAGATACTTCAACTTTCAATATCATGTCTCATTGTTCCTTGATGTAAATATTTCTATCTACAATACCTTTATTGAAGCCCTACTAAAGCAAGTACTTATCCAAACTAGCATACCAAGCTCTAGGTGCTTGCTTAAGGCCATACAGAGCCATCTTGAGTTTGCACATCATGTTCAGATTTTTTGATAACTAGAAACCATCTAGTTGTTCAATATAGACCTCTTCCTCTAGGTCACCATTCAAAAATGTTGACTTAAAATCCATCTAATATACCTTGAAGTTCTTATGAGCAGCAAGAGCAAGGAACATCCTGATTGCCTCCATCCTTTGCTACTAGAGAAAAAGTTTCCTCAAAATCAATACCTTCAAATTGTGTGTATCCTTTGCATACCAGTTTTTCCTTGTTCCTTACAACTTCACCTTCTTCAATTAGTTTGTTTCAGAACACCCATTTTGTTCCTATAACATTCTTATTCATTGGTTTGCGAACCAATTCCCATGTATGATTCTTCTCAATCTGATCTAAATATTCTTCCATAGCTTTTATCCATCCATCATCTTTTCTAGCATCAACAAAGTTTTTAGGTTCCACCTTTGATAACAAACACAAGTTTACTTGCTCATGTGTCTTAGCAAGCCTTCACCTTGTTTGCACAACTTCATCTTTATCTCCAATGATCTAATCTTTTGAGTGGTTCTTCTAAACATACTTTCTTGGAGTCTTAGACATCTTCTCTGGTTCTTGTTCCTTTTCTTCTTTTACTTCTTCATCAATGTATGCAACTCTATATGACTCTTCCTAATGCAATGTAACTATATTTTTGTATTTTCCAAGTTTTGATTTTTAAACTAATCAAACAAATTTGCAACTACACTATGAAAAATAGGAAATTTAATATAAGAAAATAAAATAACTCTATTCTAACTCTATCTTATCAAGAGAAAGAATAAGATAACAATTTTCTTCCTCAAGAGCAAGATGTGAGTTAATTACTAATAAACAATAAAGAACCTATGATAATGGGTGCTAGTGCCAAGCTATGTCCTCAAAGGTCTTGTAGCAACTATCGCATCCTTTGCAGTAATGGGATCCTCCTCTTGGTGATATCAATAAAAGTGTGGACATAAGGAAATGAAAATTATCTTAGAATTAATAACAAATTTGAAGGAAAAAACAAGGCTCTCTAGGTCCTTTTGTGAGCATAAAAATCCTAACCTAGGAGAAGTTATGTATAAGATTGAAGATCATAAGAATCCATGAAAACTACCTCTTCCTGAGGAAATGCTAAAGCTAAATGCTTGAAATTTTAAATGGCTCAAAAAGTCGTACATGAGAAGCATAGAAGCTTCTATTCTAAACTAAACTAAGCTTTGAAGAAACTAGAGCTTCGTGAATTGGGATGAGATGAGAAAGAGAGAATGAGATGTTAAACAATGAAGAATGAAGGGATACTTATAGTTATAAATGATAGGAAAGAGATAAAGAGATAAGAGTGAAAAAATAGTTAATTGAAGAAGAAATTTAGAAACTTTACTAAGGATAGACAATAGGATAAGAAGAAAATAAAAAGAAAACTTAGAGAAAACTAAAGAGAACTAAAAGAAAATAAGAGAGAAAATGGAATGAAATTTGAGGAGATAAGACTTGATCAATAGTTTGAAATGGAAAGAAAGAAAGAAGAGGATGCGTTAGCCTGAAAAAGAAGAAAGGAAAAATAGGTTAAAAATAAAAAAGAAAAGTTGAAATTAAAATTTATTTTACACATCAAAAAATGATATGATCACCCCTTTCAATAAGTGGGTCCCCCCTTTACTAGAGTTGGTCACCTGAGAAGCCCTACAACTTAAGGAGAGGTCACCTATGTGAAATTCAACTAAGTGACCCTCCTTAAGAGGATCCGAAGGACTTGACAAGAAGAAAGCAAGAATTGGAAATATTAAATGAAGCCTAGAAATGGGGGGAGAAGAGGGAAAAACAACAACACATCACCAAGAATGAAGCTACTAAGATGTAATGCCCACATGTATTTGTGCCTTTCTCTTCATTGCCTTTAGCGTATTGATATTTTGTTGTGATATTTTGTATTGTGGATTGTTGATTAATAGTCGATACTAATGTTTGATCTAGATTTTCAATTTGTATATTTGGACCAATGAGACTCTTATAGGCATATATGTGTGTTTTTAAAATTATTTGGAGTTTTTTCTTCACTACTTTCATTTAATAACATGATGGGTGCATAGAATAGATTCCTATTGTATGTTGATTGTATTCATAGAATACTTGATTTATTTGAAATGAGATTTTTAAATGATTAATATTTATTTACATAATTTCTATCATTGCTTTGGCTATTATTATGTTTTGAGAAGATGTGCGTAATGTTTGCAATGAGTGTGCAAGAAATTACGGGTATTGACCAATGAGTGAAATGTGGAGTAGATGACACAGGATGCTTGGCTATCTCACCTCATCATCCTCATGTTGTTAAATTAGTGAAAAACCTCATTTGAATTGATTATGATTCTAGATCCCCCTTGTGATAGACCTGTAAATGTCTTCTAGGGTGTGTTTAAATTATTTCTTCTGTGATTTTTCTTATACTTGGTATGTGCGAAATGATTTATGATGCTCTGGAAATCATTGATTTATGTTATCATTTCCTAGTATAGGAGAAAATCATTTAAATGGTTTATTTGGTGTTTGGAAAATATTTTATTTCAAAAGGCATTTAATTAATTGCTTGGTGATTGAAATAGATTAAATTTATATTTGAAAAGAATTTTATTAGTTTTGGGATAGTGTGTTAGTGAATTTAGCTTTGAGAAAGTTAATTGGGGTTAAGCCTAATCTTGATTAGTACCATATAAAAGAAAAAGGGCTTTGTAATTTCATTTCCACTATGCATTGTTGGGATTTTGGAAGTAAAATTGAAGGAAAAGACTCATTTTTAAACCCTCTTTCAAAGAATTAGATTTTGCATGCTTGAAATTGCCTAAAACTAAAAGTTGAATGAAGGGATATTGTTTGAAATCCAAATCTCCATACATTGAGGTAATCCTTTGTTGGTTTAAGTTTGGATTTTAATTTTTATTTCAATTTTTGAGTTGTAGGAATTTTTTTTGGAAAATTGAATTTTCAACAAAGGTCATGTCAAAATTTTCTAAAACTGCAATTTTATTTCAAAAGTGTCTTGTTGGGTAGGTTAGACACCAAAGGGTATGTTTGCATTTTCAATTTTTGAATTTATCAAAAAACATGAAAAAGGCATGAATTTCCCTGTTTTCACCTATCAAAATTTGTTGGAAAAATTATGTGAATGGAAAAAAATGTTTTTGGGTTAATTTAGAGAAAGGGGGTATTTTCAAATTTTTAATTTTCATTACATTTTGAAAGTTGAATTTTTGGTGTGAAAAATTGGGGAAGGATACTTCAAGATCTGTTAATGGTGGACCCTATACATTCTTGAAATTATTTTATTTTATTTTTGGGAAATTCTAAATGTTGCATGTTATGTGGATTGATGGATTCTCCCATATGTTCAATTTTATAGTTGCACTGGGAAGCATGCCATTAGGGGAAGAATGCTCTTTTTCTATTTTCAGGTTCCTTGAAGAAGGATGACCCTAGTTTTTGTGACATGAGTGGTCGATGTTCACCTTCAGGCTCCTAGGAAATTCATGATGTCCTTCTTGAGTCATTGTTTGTGTACGACACCTAATTAGATAATTGGTCCATTAGACATAGGGTTGATGTATAAGAATAGGGAAGGAGTGGGATCTCACTATGTACCATGATACAAAGTGATCATTGGAAATAGCGGGTGTGAGTTTTAAATAAGTTTTACCATAATCACATTGGGTAATCAAAATGTAATAATATTTCTACGAAAAAATAATGGTGCTATCTATGATCTGGTTTTGGTCGTAAAGAACATGTCACCACTCTAAGAATTGGTGAATGTTGGCTTGTATATCTATACTCAAAATTTACGTGAAAGACAAGGATGTTGTCTATAATCTGGTTTTGATCATATTGACACTCTTTAGCCTACTTTTGGTATCCTCATCCTATTCTTTCTTTAGATTTGGTATCTGAATGTATTTAAACCCTACATGTATGTTATTGGATTATGGTGTTCACACACACACACACACACACACACACACACACACACACACACACACACACACACACACACACACACACACACACACATTTGTGTGTGTGTATTGGCATATGTTTCTACCTTGTTTGGCATGTATTGAATGTGTACGAATCCCTTGTGTTTGATTATTGTGATGGCATTCTATTATGTTGGTTAGCTTGGGAGCCCTAATTATAAGTCCGCATGTTGCCGTCCTGTTTGTATTTTAAATCTTTGATATACTAAATGACTAAATTTGCATTTGCATCCTATCTATGAGTTGTTTCCATTCTGTTTACTCTTGCTGCATGGTCTGGACTATTCACTTTGTGGACCCTCCTAACCATGATAGCACCAAGTGGTATCAAAGTGATGTTTGAATCCTTTGGGAGTGAAGTGGGTGAATTGAGAAAAGTTTTGTGAAGGTATTTCATAAGATCTTGTTGTGAACAAATTCCTGAATCTAAGGCAGACTACTTGTGTTGTCGACTGATAGCTGAACGTGAGGTAGTTGTCACCTTACAGCCTGATCACTGAATCTGAGGTAGTCACACTTGATTCTAGTAAGAGATGCCGTCGAGGAGAAGACCTGATGTTGGTACTATGGTTGCAAGAATGGTTGAGATGATGGAAATAATAAAGACAATGCGAGTTTGCTTGGATTCTATTAAAGATCAAAGAAGAGGACTTACACCTTGACCTAATGTTAAAAGTGAGGATGATGTAGAATTTCAATCCGCTGATCAAAATGAAGAAACCCTATGAGAAGAAGAAGAATTAGATCAAGTATAGATGTTACGAGCTATTTCAAAGATTGGGAAAATACCTAAAGTAGATGTACTGAACTATAATGGCAACTTGAATCCTAAAGAGCTGATTGATTGGATAAATGACCTAGAAAAATACTTTGAATATGAAGAAATTGAAGATCCGGAGAAGGTGAAATTTGCAAAGACTAAGTTGAAAGAAAATGTTACTATTTGGTGGAAAGAAGTATAGTTGGATAGAACTAGAAGAGGAAAAGAGAAGATCATAAAGTGGGATAGAATGGTGACAAAGTTGAAGAATCAATTTGTACCTACAGACTATGAACTGGAATTGCTGAAAAGATTGTTGAACTTGAGACAAAAGGAGAAATCTGTGAAGGAATATACTAAACAATTTCATAATATGGTCATAAGGACAAGACACAGTGAAGAAAGAAGGAGAAAGTGGCAAGATACATCAATGGACTGAGATTGAACATTCAAGAAGAACCAAGTTTGGTGAGGATGAGATCATTGGAAGAAGCATATCAATTTTCCCTGAAAGTTGAAGAAAAATTGAACAAGAAGCATGAGCAGAGACAAAGAGCTAGAGGGGGTAAATTTCAGAGAGGCAGAACATTTTTTAGAGTAGAAAGATCATTTATAGAGTAGAACGGACTGCTAGGGGAAAATGTGGATAAATATCAATGATTAATAATAACCCAATAACTCAATAGAAATTGCAATAATCAAGATTTAAAATAAAGAACAAACCTTGCAAACCTTATTACTTTGCAGCTTCCATTATTTGCCTGATCTCAATTGATCTTTTGTGTAAATGAAGCCCTCAGAAAGTGCACTTCCTTGCTTTGTTCTTCAAGATGACAATAGAGAGATGGCTATGATAGTTCTTGTAATGAACAGGAGCTTCAATACAATAAAAGGGTGATTGCAAGCTATGGAAATGGATTTGGGTGCAAAAGTTGTGCTATTAAATCTACAAAGTAAGTTTACTAAAAGCTTGGATGATTGAAATGGAGGAATAGGGGTTGTATTTATAGGCTCATGAGAGAGAAGATCAACAGTTGAGGATAAAGAAGAAGATCAATGGTTGAGAAAGGTTAAGAGATGTGCGCAAATAGGAAGAGGACAAGTGTCCTGGTCTTCATGCATTAGAGGAGTTAACAGAAATAGATTGAAGAGTTAACTGAATGGACTGACTAGTTAACAAAACAGACTAATCAGTTAACTGAATTAATTGATTAGTTAGCTAATTTGAAGTGGAGGAGAAATAGGACATGTGTGAGGGAACAAATAATTAACTATTAAAATATTTAATTAAATGTGCACATGGATTTGCATGGATTTATTTTGGTGGTAATCCATTTTTAAGGGGAAATAGATAATCTAAGTAAATGTTTTGATTTATTTAGATATAGAGGATGTTAAGTTTAAAAGAACTTAATTAAATAATTGGACATTATTTAATTTAGAATGACTTTAAAAGAGATAATTAAATAATTTGATATTATTTAATTTAGAAAAAATTTAGAGTATTTTAATTAAATAAATGATATTATTTAATTTTGGAGGAATGTGAAGGTTTTAATTAAATAAATGATTATATTTAATTTTGTGAAGGAATGTGAATCAGATAAATAAATTGATTTGTTTATTTATTGATAGAGGAATTAAACTGAAATAAATATTAAGAATATTTATTTAGACAAAGTCATGTCATTTTTAGGTGTATACATTTTGCCCCTCTTTGATGCAATGTGTTTTATCAGATTGTTTCAAAGAATAAACAAGGTATTGCCCCTGTCCAGCTATAAACCAATGATTAATCGATAATGATTGACGATAGTGTTGTCATTGCAATGAATGATATATCCCTAGATCAACACGATAGGTGGGGGAAAGATATATCCCACTGATAATTATGATTGATTGAGTTGGTTTACGACAAGATTAGGACCAAGACCACTGATTGCAATTGGATAATCTAACAAGATTAACTTAACTTGGCTGGTATGGATTAGGGATGGACTTGCATTTGGATCATTCTGCGGATTGATAGTTAGAACTGTTGATGAGAGATACAATGACAGATAGAAATTTGATTGATAGAAGAAATGTGAATGAAGGAATCACAAGCTTTTATTTGCAGACATTGACACTTTGCACAAAATCTTTATTATGGATGGTATACAAAAATGCAACTTGGATGCATATGAATGCAGATTGTCATCTTGATATTGCAAGTACTTTGAAGTGCTTTGTTTCATCATTGGATGTTTATTATGTTGTAAGCAAATACAAGCATCGAGGTATAATTGAACCATGATGACCTGAGTATTACTTACATGGATTTTGATATAGCAAGTTGATACAAGCATCTAGTCAAAATTGAATCTAGATGACTTGAGTATTTCTTGTGTTTCAATAGACAAGGATTGCCCCTTTTCATGTTTAGACCTCTAAAGTCCTCAATGATATTTTGTTGATCATATCGTTAGACAAAAAGTCATCACATTACTAAAGATTGATCCACAAACAACAAACAAAGAAAAATGATTATCCCCCCATCATAGCTTCTCTAGTTTTTGACATCCTTAAGGAGCATAGAAAGACATAATAACAAAAATCAAGACTCTATAACTTAACTTACTCACAAAACATTATTGCATTAGATGTGTCTTCTTGCCATAATTTAGATAAAATCATTTTGAGTGTTTAGGCACTTGTTTGTTTTTTTTTGGATAGGTTGATGTCTCACGTCAAAATTTCTATTTTGAAGTGGGTTTTGTTGCGCTTGCATGTCGAGTGAAAGATATCACAATCCTTATTGGTGCCCTCTTAGAACATGTGGCATTCAAGAATCCAACTCTCCAACTAGGTCGAGGACTTGCCCCCAGTTGGGTAGAGGACTAACTTTATTATGGAAGAACTGACAATGGATACAAAGAAATGGGCCCTAAAGGACTAATCTGGTGCCTCCAGGGCTCATTTATAAATGGCCTTACCTACGTGATGACACAGAGGCAATGTAGTTTAGGAATGACTCTATGATGCTGATGATGGATGCTATGACAGGATGACACTATGGATAGGATACTAGATAAACCTTAGGTGGTAAGGTGACAAAGTTGACAGAGTATCAAGCCATGATAAGTTATCGCTAGGTGGTTTTGATACCATTGGGATGATTTTGGATAACAATTTTTGGATAGCCTTAATGCTAGATACTAATGACAAGAAAACCATGGATAGGCAGATGGATGGGTTACAGTGGATACAGATGGTTAGGTAGAAGGAATCAAGGATGTGATCTCCAAGGACTATGTCACATAGGAATAACTCAAGATTTGACATTTGACAAAGCTTATGATGGAGGATGAGAGGTTTGGATTGTTTTGAAATAGACAAGGTATATCAAGAGTTTTTTTCAAAGCATGTTTCAACATTTTGCCCCCATATCTTTATCAATATTAAAAGAGGGGTGGAGGATGGACAAACTCAATATGATAGGTATAGGTAGAATAAGGATGATATGATGGTATGGTAAGACATGATAGAAAATGATAGGGTCAATGAGACAAAGTTCTGCCAAGGGTAAATGACATGGAAGATCAACCTACACATGACGTCTATTTGCCAGGTTTTTGTCATGGTACTTATCCAAGGTGTCACCAAGGGTGGTTTTCACCATTGGACGAAAGGATTTTTCTTTACTTTTTTTTTCTTTTTTTTTTCAAACAATTGGATGGGAGAAGGTAGATATGAATGGGAGAGACTCAAGTGTCTAGTTTCATGAAAGGTGATAGTCCCACTAGAGATGCATGCTGGTGTATGGACCATGTCAAATATTCTCATAGATGTTGGTAGGGGATTGCATGAAAGTGAGATGGAGAAGGAAGATAGTGGATTATGGTGCAGATTATGTAAGACTTATGCAAGGATGGAGGGAAGGCTTATGCAAAAGCATGGACCATAGGAATCGGATGGGGAAGATATGTAGGATAATATTGGAAGGAAGGGGAGATTGAGGTATGTGGACGTGTCATGGGAGGGAAGGGACCATGACCAACAGTTGCACATACCATGATAAACATTGAAGCTTATGATGGGAAGGTGGTGTAGGAAGCAATGGAGATGTTTTCTTAGTGGATGAGTGATCTAAGCATATAGGGACCCACATAGACTTAGTATTTTTCTGATTTTTTCTTGTCATGTGGGATGGAAGGATTTAAGACTTTTAGATGAAAAAGGAGAAAGTATATGGTTGAGATTCTCGAGAGGTGGATGCCTCATTTAACTTGATGTCTTTTTGCTTAGGTACCCAAACCATTTTTCTTTTAGAGTTTTCTTGTGAAGGTATGGGTTTGGGTATATTTGTCTTTTGTGTAGCTTCTGAGGTTAATACTTGTTGCTTGGGGACCCACACCTTTTTTAGTTTTGCTTTAAGGTGCATGGGTGTATGCGGGTTTTGAGATGGGAGTTTCTTTGATTCTTTGGAATGAGTTTCTAAGGTTTTAAGACCTTTAGGAATTTTGAATTTATGAAAGGATGCATCCCAATGTTTATATTTGAATCCCATAGGTTTGGTGAAATGAGGCGAAGCTTCATGTTTACACAATATGTGCATTTGTCTGTCATGATTCGAAATGTGAGGAAATGTGTAGATGGATGAATTTGGTGTTGGGAGAAGTGATTGTAAAGTGGATGGAGTGATAGTAGGAATTGGAAGGAGCAGAGTTAAATTGGATGGTGGAAGGTGTATGGTCACATGCTTTTGACATTTGTAGGATGATGGAGGTGGAATGGCAACATATGTTTTGGGAATATGATAGGGTTTGCGATGGGAAGTGGTAGATTTAGAAGGCATGGAGGGAGGACTAACATCTTTAGATTGATCACCTTGGGGTTTGTATCCAATGTCATATGAGTACGGAGGGACTTTGACATGGATAGTCTGCAAAACACCTTGTTCATGAAGGCCTAACCTTTACCTTGATATTTCATAGTTTGGAGTATGAGGTGGACAATGGGATTATGGGTTATTTGGGCACAAGATGTGAGCTCATTATTTGGTGGAGAAGGTGAAATGGTAGATTATGGTTGTTGCTTTCCTAAAGAGGAACATTCATGAATGAAGGTGGTAAGACTAAGGGTATATGGTGGGGGATTTGCAACATGGTCAATAATAGATGGTGAAGGATCATTAGGATCTTGATTATCATTATGTTCGCTAGGATCCAAGTTATCGGTTTGATCATGTATGTGCACTTGGGAGGCAAGTGTCTCATCAAGGAAAGTGTGTGTTGTTGGATCATGGATAGGACTAGATGGAGGATGGGTAGGAGTAATGGAGGTTTCTTGCTCATGGATGGGTATAGGATCAAGTTGTTCATGGACATCTTCTTCATAGGGAATATCTTGATCATGGAAAAGATAAAGGTTATGGATGGGTTGGATGCGGGTGCCCTGATCTTGATTTAGATAAAGGGTTGGTGTTTTCACATGCTCTAAAGTGTACACTTGACATAACTCTTGATTTTCTTGAATTGAAGTGGAGGTAGAGGACTCTTGGATAGGCTCCTGGTCAACAAAATGAAGCTACGATGGACCTTGACTTTGGTTCATGGTAGGAGGTTCTTCAATAAGCTCAAGGGGTTGTGGATTACATGACGATGTTGGAGCAATGGACATGCTTGTAGGCTCTTTGATAGGCTCTTGGATAGGTGTTTTATGTCATGGAGATGGTTGGTTCCTTGCTAATAGCCATTGGATCACAACTTTCATGAGTGTATGGGTAGATGGGCAATATAACAGATGGAAAATAATGGTAGAATGCATAGGCTTGTGATTAAGGTTGGGATTGCTTGTGCTGGATGGGGATGACATTGGATGAGTGGATTTTGATTTCTCCCTAGCTTTTCTTTTGTTGTATAAGTTTGGAAAAAGTCTTTGGAAAAGATCATTCAAGGATTCTTTGGTTGGCGGATTAGAGCTTGGGGAGCTTGATGGTGGTGTTGGTGTAGGACTAGTATGCTTTGGGCTATGCCTTCTAGGGGATGGTGAAGGACTAGTAGATGGAGTGGTATATGATTCTGAACTTAAGGTGGTGTTTCCCTTGTCAATAGTATCACTAAGACGGGTGAAGAATTTATAACCTTGGTGCGGGGCGTGACTAGTACTGGCCTGCTCATGTTGGAAGGAATTTGGTTCACATAGACCATCTTTTTCCCCACACACATCAAACTTGGGCATATCAAAACTAGGAGGGAAAGGTATCTTAGCAAAACTTTTGTCAAATGGATAAGGAGATATGCTTTCTAGCAAATATCATTTTGAGGAAGATCTGGCTTGTAAGCTCGTCACTTGTTGTTGAATGGCTTGGATTTGTTGACTAAGTGCTTCTAATTGATTTTTCATATCCTCATAAATTGATACAAGACTGAAATGGGTGCTTGAAAAGATAATTGTTTTTCTCAGCAAATGTTCTAAAAGTGTTCACTGTGGATGCCAGAAATGTTATGAGAAAATGTGGATAAATATCAATGATTAATAATAACCCAATAACTCAATAGAAATTACAATAATCAAGATCTAAAACAAAGAACAAACCTTGCAAACCTTATTACTTCGTGGCTTCCATTGTTTGCCTAATCTCAATTGATCTTTTATGTGAATGAAGCCCTTAGAAAGTGCACTTCCTTACTTTGTTCTTCAAGATGACAATAGAGAGATAGCTATGATAATTAGATTGTAATGAAGAGGAGCTTCAATACAATAAAAGGGTGATCACAAGCTATGGAGATGGATTTGGGTGCCAAAGGTGCATTGTTAATTCTTCAGAGTAAGTTTACTAAAAGCTTGGATGATTGAAATGGAGGAATAGGGGTTGTATTTATAGGCTCATGAGAGAGAAGATCAATGGTTGAGGAAGGTTGAGAGATTTGCATGAATAGGAAGAGGACAAGTGT
The DNA here is from genome assembly GCA_027924645.1 of Cunninghamia lanceolata. Classification (NCBI taxonomy): domain Eukaryota; kingdom Viridiplantae; phylum Streptophyta; class Pinopsida; order Cupressales; family Cupressaceae; genus Cunninghamia; species Cunninghamia lanceolata. Next base: position 12,488,512 of record BSBN01000068.1, on the reverse strand, counting down.
CCTGGTCTTCATGCATCAGAGGAGTTAACAGAAATAGATTGAAGAGTTAACTGAATTGACTGATTAGTTAACAGAACAGACTAATCAATTAAGTGAATTGATTGATTAGTTAACTAATTTGAAGTAGAAGAGAAATAGGACATGTGTGATGGAACAAATAATTAAATATTAAAGTTTTTAATTAAGTGTGCATGGTGCAGGAGCACCCCTACAAGAAAGGATATAGGTTCATTGTCCGCATGACAGGACATTAGTCTATTTTTAGCATGTTTGATTTCATAATGTAATAAGGTCCATTGGACCAATGCATATGTATTAGATCAGCCTAGGAGAGTGTGCAGGCAGTTAGAGTTCGTTATCAGGTTGTCTGAGCTGTCCTCTCCCAGCCGCTTGGAAGCTCCCAGCCGCTGGGAACCGAGTTGGTAGTACTCGTAGGATATTGCTATAAATAACTCGGATTAGTTAGGGTTTGATATGATATCATATTAGAGAGTAGTAGTTATGTTATGTTGTACTGGTGATTGAGTGAGATCCAGAGATCAGTCTAGACATTGTGAAACATTGTTGTGGAAACAGGACATTTGTGTTTCATTTAAATAAGATCTCATCAATTGGATTATCTGATTTACCAGCTGTTTATGTTTTAATTTCTGTTCTGATTACAGGTTAATGGATACTTTCAACCCTTCCACTGGTTGATTCTGTGAATCGGTGGAATGGTCATGCATGTTAGTTTAGGTTGTATTTTAGTTTTCTGTTTATGCATTTCATTATGTGGGAGATCGATTGGTAGCATGCTGTGAATCAACCTAGCATCCTCATGTGCTAGGATTTAGGAAGATAAACTGTTAAGTTTTGATCTAAAGGTGATCCGACCCGATCATCATATTGTCTTTGTAAAATTGTACGGTTCTGTGAGTTTGCATGCAGCTGACAGATATACAGGGATCTGCATGTGCTTTTCCAGACGGAGTGAATCGCATCGACATCTGTGAGTATATCGCTATCCGGATCGGGTTATGAAGCTGACGAAGACTGTATGTTTCAAGTGCATCAGGATGATATAGGTTGGATATATACTCAGTGTGTATATCATCATCAGGATCATCTTTCGTGTGTATCCACCATCCGCATGTCGCTATCGCATGCAGGAGTGAAAGTTCACTTTTTGGCTAAGGACCGGAAAGGTCATCATCAGGATATTAAAAAGATCACCAGATGTTCATTATCAGGTTGCGGAGGATATAAGTGTCTTATATCCTGTTGACATCATCATCGGGTGCAAGTGACGTCATCGTCATCAGGATATTGCGAATATCACCCTATGCAAGTTTATCCTGCTGTCGCTAAGTGTTTTGGCATCGGCGTAAGTCATCGGCATAAAGTTTGGTTAACATCATCAGGATGTTTCAATATGACCAGATAAGTCATATCTTGATGCTGTTGTTTGAATAGTCGGATATCAGGGTGACGTAGGCATCGAAGGAGAGGTGCTTGAAGTTGTCGTCATCAGGATATATGGGAGCAACCAGAAATTTTATATCCTGCTGATGAAGATGATGTTGAACATCATGATGATGAAGATAGAGTTTGGCGGTATGATGAGCAGTGAACATTAGGAGGATGTTTGCGCTTGCTAAATATGATGATGCTGTCTGTGTTAGCAAGAAATATGATGATGCTGTTAAGCCGATAGGTATTACATACTGCATGTCCAGGATTTTAACATACTGGTTGTGTTATTGACTCCTCCTTCCCATTTGTAAGCTTCTGTTGCGTTTCCTCTGCATCAGTGCACATGGATTTGCATTGATTAATTTTTGTGTTAATCCATTTTTAAGGGGAAATAGATAATCTAAATAAATGTTTTGATTTATTTAAATATAGAGGGTGTTAAGTTTAGAAGAACTTAATTAAATAATTTGACATTATTTAATTTAGAATGACTTTAGAAGAGATAATTAAATAATTTGATATTATTTAATTTAGAGGAATTTTGGATTTAATTTTGTGGAGGAATGTAAATCAGATAAATAAATTGATTTGTTTATTTATTGATAGAGGAATTAAACTGAACTAAATATTAAGAATATCTATTTAGATAGATTCATGTCATTTTTAGGTGTATACATAGATAAGATAATATATTCAAGAAGGAAGACAGAGATAGCAGTGCATACTGGAGAGATGATAGAACTTTTTACCACAAAGGAAATTCAAACCAGAGTGAAGGATATAGAAGAGATGGAAGATCAATTGATAGGAGAACATTTAGAGGAACCTTTTTTAAGTGTGGAGGTGAAGGACACCGAGCATTTGAATGTAATCAAGGAAGTACAAGCAAGAAGACAGAGAATAGTGGAAGAGCAACATATGTAGAAGAAGAACTTGTTGGATCACCTAGTTTAGTTGGTAAACCTAAGAAAGGATAATCACGTGTCATGAGGAGAGCACTATTTCAAGAAGAGACAAATGAGGAACCACCATAGAGGAAAAGTTTGTTCCAGAGCATATGCAAATCAGGAGGTAAATGTCGTAATGTTGTAATTGATAGCGATAGTTCATATAATTTAGTTTCAGAGGAGATGGTGACTAAGATGAAGTTGGAAAGATTGAAACACCCTAATCCATATCAAATAGCATGGATTCAGGATGATCATAAGGTATTGGTGAGTAAACAATGTTTGGTGAAATTTCATATTGGATCTTATCATGATGAAGTATTGTGTGATATTATGCCTATGGATGTATGTCATATTTTGTTGGGTAGACCATGGCCGTATGATAGAAAAGATATAAATGATGAGAGAAAGAACACCTACACTATAACATCAAATGGGAAGAGAATTAATTTGATTCCTATGGAAGATGATTCTAAGAGTGAAGTATGTGGGAATGCTAGAATCTGTTTGGTAGAAGAAAGGAAATTTCTAGATGGTTTTAGACATGAGAATATGTGATATTCTTTGATAACTAAGAAGATTGAAAACCTAAAGATAGAGACTAAAGAATCACAACCAGAAGAGATAACTAAGTTGCTGATAGAGTATGAAGACATCATATCAGATAATGTACTTGAAGGATTACAACCAATCAAGATTATCAGTCATCACATGGATCTTATACCTAGAACTCTAGTTTACCTAATAAAGCAACACATTGAATGACACCAACAAAGAAGGTAGACCTGAGAGCATATATTCAGTGGAAAGTGGAAATGCAAGTGGAAATGCAATTGGAGCAGTGATATGTCAAAAAGGTAGACCTATAGCATATTTTAATGAGAAGTTGAATGATGCAAGGGGAAGATATTTAGTTTATGATCAAGAGTTCTATGCCATAATTCAAGCCTTGAAGAAGTAGAGACATTATTTGTTGCCTAAGGAGTTTGTGTTGTATACAGATCATCAAGCTTTGTAGTACCCAAATAGTCAAGGAAATTTGAATTAGAGACATATGAGATGGGTAGAGTTCATGTAGAGTTACACTTTTGTATTTAATCATAGAAGTGGAAAATCAAATGAAGTTATAGATGCACTGAGTAGAAGAAGGAACTTGCTAACAGAGATGAGAGTTGCAGTGCTAGGATTTGAGGAGATTTTATAGAACCTTACAAAGCATGTAGGGAACCTGTTGTGATAGATAGAAGTGGTTGGACTTTTTCATTTAGGAGGATATGTTATTTAAAGGAAATTAGTTGTGTATACCTAGGAATTCAATGAGAGATAATATGATAAAAGAGAAGCACAGTGGTGGATTGGCATTACATTTTAGTATTGATAAGACAGTGGCATTGGTAAGTGAAAATTACTTTTGGCCTCAGATATATAAGGATGTTAGGAAGTTTGTGTAGAGTTATAGAGTATGTCAAGTTGCAAAAGGAAGTAGTCAGAATACTGGATTGTACAAATCTTTGATTGTACCAGAGAGACCTTGGGAAGACATAAGCATGGATTTCATAATGGGATTACTAAAGACACAGAGAGGACATGACTCAATATTTGTAGTGGTGGATAGATTTTCAAAGATGGCACATTTCATACCTTGTAGGAAGATAACTGATGCAATTCATGTGGCTGACATATTTTTCAAGGAGATTGTGAGATTGCATGGATTACCTAAGAGCAAAATTTTAGACAGAGATACAAGATTTCTTGGATACTTTTGGAAGACACTTTGGAAGAATATGAAGACAGATTTGAAGTTCAGTTCAACATTTCATCCACAGACTGAAGGACAAATAGAGGTAGTAAATAGGAGTTTGGGTAACTTGTTGAGATGCTTGGTTGGAGAGAAGGTAGGAAATTGGGACTTGATTCTATCACAAGCAGAGTTTGCATATAGTAATTCAGTGAATAGGAGTATAGGAAGAACACCATTTGATATTGTGATAGGAACTTACCCTAGAGGAGTTGCAGAGTTGAGGGATATCAGCATGGAGGACAAGAGGAGTGCAGAAGTAGAAGAATTTGTAGGACACATGCAGACAATGCATAATTAGGTTAAGAAAAATTTGGAGGAGATGAATAGTAAGTATAAGGAACATGTAGATGAAAAGAAAAGACAAAGAATTTTTAGTTGGAGATGAAGTGATGGTAAATCTAAGAAAAGAAAGATTTCTAGTTGGGACATATAACAAGTTGAATATAAAGAAGTTTGGACCTTGTTGAATACTCAAAAAGTTTGATTCAAGAAATGCATATGAAGTGGAGCCATCGGAGACTTTGGGTGTATCACCTATTTTCAACATTGCAAACCTATATCAATATCATGAAGCAGAGTTTAGTAACAACATTGAAGAAGATTTTAAGTAGTAGTTACCATAACAAGCATCGGAGTAGATTGAAGACATCTTGGATAGCAGAATTGGATGCAGCACTAGATGCAAGCATTAAAAAGAATATCTTGTGGAGTGGAAAGGCAAACCAAAGAAGATCCATCTTAGATTTCTTGGGCTGAGGTGGACCGTCTTGGTTTTCCTCTAGCCCCAGCAAAGTGAGGGACTCACTTTTTCAACAACCCCAGGTGTCTGATGTGGGAGCATCCCTAGTTCAATAGCAACCTTGCATCAACCAAAAATATTTACATTTCATTTTTTTTCTTTCATTTTCTAGTTCATTCCAGTCAGTTCAGTTAGTAGTAGTTTCTATATTTTGGTCTGCATTCTATCACAATTTAATTTCAGACCTTGCAGAGATGGGCTTAGCATCTAGACATCTTCATGCACATTATATAAAAAAACTCAAATAATTGGATCCATTTTTGGAAAGATATCACTATCAGAAGATTGACTATTTTCTCAGAACAGAGATTCCTAATAGTCTCAGACAATCAACTAAAGGAGAAGACTTGCAGTGTACTTTCAAGACTTATGAAGCTAAATTATACATCATTCAAGGAACTTTGGATCATGGCCAACATTCCTTGAGATCCACACATTATTCCATTCACTTGTGGAGGATTCCCATATATTTAGGCCCGACCTATCCGTGTACACATGTTAAACATCTCTTTCATTGGAGTTTGTAGTCATCCTTGGCCAATGTAGAGGATTCTTGTGATCTGGAGATGATATATATTCATGCAATAGGTGCATAGGAAAGTAGTTCATCACATTATAAATAATATATAGTTTGGATTATTTGTAAAAGAATTTCAAAGACATATCTTGTGCATGTAATGTAACTATAGGATCAGGCCTATGAGCCCTAATCTATAAGCCTGCAGGTTGCCATTATATTTGTATTTTGAATAGATATTATATACTGAATGATTAAATTTGTATTTGCATCCTATATGTGAGTTTTCCCATTATTTTTACTCTTGTTGCACAGTCTAGACTATTCACTTTGTGGACCCTCCTAGCCATGTATGCACCAACTTGCAGTTGTCATAGATTCTTTACATGCACCCACCAAACATTATGATGTGTGCCATATATGCTAAAAATATTAGATTCTTCCAAGGTTGCACCTACACTCATTTACTATTGGGTTTTACAATTACCAATCATAAATGTCACTCCTTAATTACCTCTAGTGAATCCAAAGTTACCACTGCCGCTGAAACTACCTCATTCCCTTATGGGTAATTCCAATTTGCAAATAATAAAATGGAATAAATATAATATTGGGATTTACAAAGTTAATGGCACCTTATCCCAACATCCTTGTTCCCATGGTTGTGAAAGAGCAGTAGGATGGTTGGAAGGCCTCTGAGATACCTAATGAGCATGCATAGTGGGTGGTCTTAAGGCATGTTGATCTACCTCCTTCACCCCTTAGGGTTGCTACTTGTGCTTATTTTACTATGATTATGTTGGTTTTGTGAACTTGTGTTTTTGTGATGTATGTTGGAACCTATGTTGAAATTCCCTTTTATGCCTATTGGTGAAAATATTTGTCATGTTTATGTGAGGTTAGTATTTTCTAGTAATCTTGAGCCTGTCAAGTATACGTTCTTAAAAAAACCTTGAAATGGTCCAAAATAACAAAAAATTCCAAAATAGATGGAAAAGGCTAGATTGCTATTTTTAGACATTTTGCATTTCAGTACGTATGGACTTGAAAATTTATCCAAAGCTCCAAGAATGTTAATCTTCTTTAGTAAAAAGTTTCAATTGAAAATCATACACAGATAGCAATATATTAAAATTTTAAAATTCCATAAAAAATAGTAAATTGTTATTTTGAAGGTTCAGATGATTGAATTTGGCTCCCAAAACTATCAAAAAATTGTCCAAATCTATTGAGAAGATTTCTAAATAGTAGATCTCTTCGATCTCTTTAGTTTAGAAAAAGGGAGAGCTCAAATCAACACCCAGATCAAAAGTTATGGTTCCCAAAAGTTGTGCTACATTAGACATTTCCAGTCAAAATTTTAAAATCAAAAGAAGGTTGAAAATAAAAGATTCCCAACAATATCATTGTCTATTTTTTCTAAAATATTGTAATCATTAGCATGATTTCTCAAGGAGAATTCTATATAATGTAATGATTTATCATTTGTAAGGGTTTGGAAAATTCTTGGAAATGAAATTATTTGTATTTAGTGAAACTCTGTAATATTTTCTAAGGAATAATAGAGATCTTGAATTTTTTTCATGATGTTTATTATAGTGGATTCACTCTGTGGCAAATATATAAGCAAAAACTTGTGAGTTTGATTATATCCTTTGTTTTTTTACATTTTCATAGAGAAATATATGTTTTTAGGGGAAACAAAATTCTCTATGTGAACATTTGATGTGGGATTCAACAATTTGATTAGTTCGTATTCAAGGAATGTGGTAATCCTTTTTAGATCATGAATGTGATGTGCAATTGTTGTGGAGGATTAATTATGTGGATTTAGATTCATGTAAGTTAATTAGTGGGTTTAAATCATTGTAAGGCAATGATGTTATTATTAAACCCTAGAGGTAGAATTTTATTATGATAGCATATTAAATTTTCACCCATGCTTTTTCTTGTAGTGTTTCAAGATCTAGCTCTCCAACAATGAAGGGAATTTCATCCCAATCCCATCCCATGAAGAAAGCACAAATATCTAGAAATTCATCTTGACCTGTGGTTGGAAGATTCAAAAATACATTTTCAAATAAAAAATAAAAACCTGGTTGGACAAGATTGTTACCAAGTACACATTCAGATACTTTCTTTCTGGTTTCTTCATTTGCCTCTTTGCATCTATTAAGATATTCTCTAGCCATCTCTCGAAGCTACACTCTAAGGTAATTTGAGTGTCTTGAGCACATTCAATCTCATGCTTTTCACATATAAACCCACACTCATCAAGATGTTACCATGAACATGAAACCCTTGATGGGGCGATGGCACTATCAAATCACCACAAGGAGAGAATGAGGAAGGAGCTTCCTTGAAGATTTGCAACAAGGGTTAGTACACACAACAATAATCTACAGAAATAGAGATCTTGTTAGAGAGAATCATCATAAGGAGAATCATCCAGTTAAAGAACATCTGGTGTCAAGAATTGAAAGAGACTTTTTTATATATGCATCTCAATTACTTTCCGAGGGTCCAATAGAATCAATGTTGACAAGGTGCATTACTTAAGTCATAAGGCAGACAATAAAATATAATTTGTCAAGTCCAAATTGCTATCTTTCTAGCATTGGACGCCTTAGTCCCAGTAATTTGGGCTATCAAAATTCTAGATGACAGAGGACTAAGCCTTTAATCTCATGAAAGTGGTGGAAATTTCATATTGTGAATATAGATGATCATCTATGTCAAAAGAGTGTCAAATGTAGTGTGAAATTGTAAAGGGTATACAATTTCTGACAGTACATCCTTATGTCCTAGAAATTTAATCAAAATATTTCTTCACTATTTTAACAAAAAGGTTACTTGCATACTAAGTCCTATGGAGAAGTTTTTGCTTGTGTGTTCTTCATTTGTTGAATGATATCATATTCCTTCATTTTAGATATATCTTAAGGTGTAGATGGAAGATTAATTGTTTTAGGAGTAATGTTAGTGTTTGGAAAATTATTTTTTCTCCTCTTGCCAAATTTTAATGTAGTCTATAGGAGTCAAGGACAACACTAAGAGGGGGGGTGAATTAGTGTTGTGTGAATTTTCAAATCTTTTTACAAACTTTAACTTTCAGAGCACAAGGAGAGAAAGATACTATTGATTTGTCAAATACATGTGCAACCATTGATTTGTCAAATACATACGCAACCATTGATTTGTCAAATACATATGCACATGATTGTGAATGCAGAAAGAGAACAAAACTTCATAAGTAAAACATACAACCACAGAGAGAAGATCAATATGAATCAAGACACAAGAATTGCACGAGTGGAAAACCCTCCAGGGATAGAAAAACCACTCTAGAACTGCCTCACTGGCTTAATTGATAAAACATGCCTCACTGGCTACAAAATGTATCTAGGAGAACCAACTCCAAATAGAAGCACCCACTTCCAACACTAATATACCTCACTAGTAAACAAATAGGTCTCATTGACCTACAAGCCTCACTGGCAAACTGAATCTTCACTGGAAGTAATAAACAAGTCAGAGGGATACTCTGTTTCCATTCAATACAAAACATATGTCTGTCAAATGGTCATTCTATTCAAAATTAATCTTACATCCGGATATACTCAACAACACTTCACACAAATATGTTTCATGAATGTCTGTTTATATATCTTTTCATCAATGCACTTGAAAAACCATTGTATACAAATTTGATGTCCTTTCACCTTCAAAACATAAAACCTTTCATCTTTTCTGAAAGAAAATAATATCTGATTGCATCAAATAGATCTCCATTCTACAAAAACAATTCATCATAATATATTTTGAATCTGCCCTTGTAAGAGAGAATAAAATCTCTATCAAACTGAATATTCAATCTGCAAAGACAATCAATCTCTTCACTTTTTGATATTCTTCAACCTCTACATTTACAACCTTATTCAAAATGTTATTAAATAAAAATTACAATTGATTCTGTCTCTATCTGCAAAAATACATTTCCAAACTCTTGATCTTCTCTACAAAAACACATTCCAAAACTCTTGATCTTCTCTACAAAAACACATTTCCTTTTCTTCATCTCCCCTACAAATAAACTCTTCAATTTGATTTTCTCACAAGACAAATTATCTCCATTAAACATCATTCAATCCTGTTGATCTTCCTCACAAAAATTATTTTCTTCATCTACAAAATAATATCAAAATGAGCCTTCAATCAATCTGCAAAATAAGAGTTAGAAATCATATTTATTTTTTGCACCAATCTGCCCTGAAAATATTTTCTCTTGATATTCCTGCAAGAAAATTTAATCATCAAAGTCTTTATCTTCTCTTCAATCCATAAAATTTGTCTTCAAAAAATTTGTATCAAATTTGCCTTATTCTCAAACAAAACTCTTAAACTTCATCAAAAATATCTTCAAAAGATAATCTCCTGCAAAATAAAAAATCTTTATCCAATCTGCAACAAAAAAAATAATCTCTCCTCAGACAAAATTTTCAATATACCCAATTTCTCTTCATGTTTGGATTCATACTCAGAGACAAAAATTATTAAAAGCATCTTTAACACTTCACTCAAAAATCTCTTCATAAAGACAAAAAATCTCCTTAAAAAAAGAAAACTCCTTACATTTATGACAAAAAGAACCGACCAAAAAGATTTTAAAGGAAATTACTAAGTTTTTAAAAAGGAAATTATTTATCTTGAATCGGGCTTCAAAAAGTTTCTATACTCTTCACACATTTTCAAGGAAGAAAATCAGCTTTTTCCTTAATGCATCGGCCTCACACAAACCGTTGCCTTCTTAACCTTTTGGCGGTGGTAATTTTAAATTTAAAAACATTGACATCTCGCCCATTTGCCATATGGTCTTAAAGACTTGCTCCATCGGTAAAATGTGGAAAGGGGCCGATTGGCCTATGTTCTTAAACCCTCCACACGGTGACATTTTAAGTTGTCAACCTTCTATCACAAGTCACCAATTCAATATAACAAAAGTACCATAGTGTTAAGATTTATGTTAAAATATAAATGATTTCAAATCTTATTCAAAAACCTTTGACCACATTAGCACTTCTTGATCACATAATCACATATGATCATGATCTCCTGAATATGCAGACATCTTGAAGCATCCTTAGAAAGGTCATCAACTGAAACACCATCAACCAAACATCTTCATGCAAAATCTTTGATAAGCCTATTCCTTTAGATCATGATAAGAACGAGAACCATCATCTGAATACTTCATTGAACATTCTAAACCACCAACAAAATAAAGTAATCAAGCTGTTACAAACTTGAAGCATATTAACAATCAATAACAACCTTGCCTTGAGACACTCCCTGAGATGACCACCAAGCATCATACAATATGGAATGAACACAACTTCTAAGCAGACTCTAAATTTCTTGAGATCAACCTCCTATGGATAAGACAATACACTCCAACAACATGAACTTATGAAGGTCATCATTTCACACTGCATAACCATGGATGATGAACATTTGTCAACACTTGACAACCCCAAACAAATCACCTTGTGACATCACTTACCAAAGAACATATGAAGACATCATTGGAGGCCAAACCTGATCAAACAAGTCCTATGACTAATCATAAACCAACACCAAACATCAAGTGTATTCATGTGATCCTGTAAGCAATTGGAACACCAATATAGTGAGCATGATTGGTACATGAATGTTATCAAACACTTGTAATATTATCATCCATTTATCAAGTCAATCCTACTGACAACATCCTTCAACACTATGTGAACAACTGTGAGATGCATGATCATGAACAACTTTTGTCAATAGTACAAGTGATCCACAAATGACCTGTAGCCTGATGATACTTTGCACAACTCAACTTTCTCAATACCTTTTGACATCAATGACAAACTATCACCATCATAGTCAAGCAAGAATATAAGGTCTAGGTTGTGGAAAATTGACTTCTTGTCTTCATCCTAGATTTTGATTAGTATGTCCTAAAAAGTCAAATGAATTTTTTCTATCATCAAATTAAGACATATTTATTAATCAATTTGGATCAAAAGATACATGACGAGGAAGTAAATTCAAATACACACTATAGTCTCTATGCCTAGTAAAATATTTAATGAAATAATTAGCTAGAGTTAAAATATGAATAGAACATACAAGATTCATTAAACCAAAGAAATGTTTTACCCTTGAGTTATAATCTAAACTCACTAATCATGATAACATCATCATTAGTATGTTTACAATTAGAAAGCAATAATGTTTTCACATTGTAATGTCAAAAACTACATAACCTTGCAATTTCATGCTATATTTTGGCCTTGCTTTAGTGTCCATTCCCTTAATTTGTTTGTAGGCTCATTTTATCCCTTGCATTAGAATTTCCTCCTCCCATGGTTCTTAGGCATTCTTTTTAATTTTATCTTTTTGTCAAGTTTTGACTTTTATGTTAGCCATGTGATATTCTAGTGCCTCCTCACTTTTGAGCCAAAACTATCTAGATACTAGCACTTCATGTGGATGTCCATGCAATGTACTAGTGTCTTATGACAATTTTCTTGTTTGGGGGTCATTTCATAGCATTTTTTCCAGTTGTCACTTTCATTGGTTAGTGCTAACACCATGGGAATATTGCAAATAACTAGTCAGCCCCTTCAACTTCTCTCCTCTCTTTTTAAATATACCTTTTCACTTGGCACCTCTCTTGGCTCCCTTTTGCAACTTCTTCATTCTATAGCTCTCTACATCTCTCTACAGCTCTCTATAGCACTCTACAACACTCTTTAACATTTTCCTTCAACTCTCTTGTCCTCTTGGATTTTTCAAGTCTCTTTAGGTGACATTGTTATTGTTCATTGCTATTGCAAGCATTCATTTTGTTGTGCCCCTGAGCACCTTGGGATTCTCACATCCTATCAATCTTTCATTTTAGTTATCATTCTTATTTCTAGACACACTTAGATTAAGAACACACTCTTTTCTATATATTTACCTTGATTGTTGTGGACATAGAAATACCAAAACATGGGTTTGACCTAAATGAAAACCTTGAAACAACCCCAACAATTTCTCTTGTTTCAGCTACAAGTATTTTGGTATCATTCAACTAAATGGAGGTTTCCTGGTTTCTTCCTTCATATTGTTACTTAAATATTTCATTTGGTTTAGCTAGTTTATCTTTAATGTTTCCTTTGTGTTTTTACTTGGTACCTTGTTGTTGTGTTCCCTTGTTTTGGTTTTATAGACTGGGTAGAGTGCTAACTGAAATTTTTTAATTTCTAAAAACTATTTAATTTTCTAGGCCATATGGATGACAATGCTTAGAGCAGATATCTACGTGATGCACTAGTGTCCTAGACAATGGCTCCATCCTTCTAGCTCCAGGTTCCTCTTTTTTTTATGTTTTCATCTCTATAACTTATTTATAAAAAATATTTTACAGTTTCCCATAAGTTAGCATTTTTCATTCCAACACATATTTAATGTAATTTATAGAATTTAATAGTAGCTTAGTTTTTGTATCATAGACATACAATGAGGCATTGATAGAGCTATCATAAACATCATTCAATTCTCCTTTACAAAGTTATATGATTATGTAGGCTTAATGTGTAAGATTTAAAAGCAATTAGAAATGATAAAAGAGCGATATGTTGATGTAGGCTTAATTTAATTTGATAAATGAATCATATACAATTAGACTTATCTACTTATCATGACATACCTTTTTGGACTACACATGATCTAATTTCCACCATTCCTAAATCATTTGTGACATGTTCATAGGGATAATTAGTTTTTCCCTTAGGGTGGGTTTTTCCCGTATCGGGTAGTTTTCTCACCCATCACATATTTCTTTCCTTTATAAGGCACTATTGTACATTATGTAAATTATCTCATCTCAATATATTTTCATCTTTGGTGAAATAACCTTGTGTTTCTTCTCTTGTCTATGAAGATTTATTTGCAGGTTGTGATCCTAGGCTCAATGGTTGACACCAACATGGTATCAGAGCCTTCAACCTACCATTTCTTTTGTCATTGAGAGTTTTCATCTCTGGTGATATAGCCTTGTGTTGCTTCTCTCATATGTGAAGACTTATTTGTAGGTTGTCATCATGGGCTCGGTGGTTGACACCAACATGGTATCAAAGAAGCATTCAGAGGAATCATTTTCTTTGGAGGTTGATGATTTTAAGTCTTCATTAGATCTTGATTTGATTGTGGAATCATTCAGCATCGACATGGAGCCATTTGAGCAACCTCCAGAGACTTCATACTTCTTGAGTCTTCGTTCCTCATCTCTTGGTTTGGAGTTTCTTCATTCACCAGTAGATTGGTTTCTTCCCAAGGGGAGAAATATTGTTTGCAAGCATTGGATATTGGTTTGTCTTCATGCATGCACCATTGGCACAGGAGCTTCTTCATTATTGAGGGGCTATCATGTCTCTATCTATTCCTTGATTGGAAGGATGATTGTATTGTATTCTTGTGATAGATTAGTTCTTGGGGGTTATTATGGAGACCTTCATACATCACATGATATATCACTTGGATTACATTACATTTTCTTTTTCTCTCTTTTGGTGAGGGGTTTTTCCCATAAGGTTTTTCTCCTTTTCTCCATCTGTGAGAGATTTCTTTTTTGCTTTGTAAATGGGTACCTAACATGGTTGTGTAGCCAAGACCCATAATGCATCTTGATTTTTCATAATAATTCTCCATAAGTTTGCACTTAACGGGGGGTGTTAGTGTGTTAAGTTTAACATAGGTATAATTAGTTTTTCCCTTAGGGTGGTTTTTTCTTGTATCAGGTAGTTTTCTCACCTGTCACATATTTCTTGCATTTATAAGGCACTATTTACATTATGTAAATTATCTCATCTCAATATATTTTCATCTTTGGTGAAATAGCCTTGTGTTGCTTCTCTCGTCTATGAATATTTATTTGCAAATTGTATTCCTGGGCTCAGTGGTTGACACCAATAGATCTTATACTACCATATTTTGCTTTTAAATCTTACACATTAAGCCTACATCAGAATATCACACTTTTATCATTTCTATATTAGACTTTCTAGGGTTTTAGATTTACAACTTAGGGTTTGACATTCACATTTTAGAGTTTCAAAATAGATGTTTATGGTTTCAAATTAAATGTTTTAGGGTTTCAAAATTCACTTATTAGGGTTTCAAATTGATGTTTTTGGTTTTCAATTTAACATTTTAGGGTTTTAGTTCTGATGTTTTAGGGTTTCAATTTAACGTTTTACAATTTTCAAATTAATTTTTTAAGGTTTCAATTTTATGTTTTATGGTTTCAAATTAATGTTTTAGTCTTTAATCTATCCAATTTTTGGTTATAAAACATTGAAAATATAGTGTATTTACCATATTAGAATTTTTTTGCAATTACAAATGAAGTAAAAAAATTATAATGTCACAACTAGTAGAATTGAAACACCTAGTAAAAAATGGATAATTGATGGTGTATGCTTCACCTGTTGATGTCAATAGTACACTAAACACCTTTGGGTGAAACCACATGACAATTTGGTGGAGTTTCCCTATGCAGAGCCATCCTCAACATCGTCTGGGTTAAAATAGAAAATTAGGTTCATTTAACTATTGCTTTATGGCCTTTCAAGGGAGAAATGATAGGCAAAAATGAATTTTTTGCCTCATATTATTTTAAAATAATAATAAAATATTATCTTTGTTCGAAGATAATCTTTGTTCAAAGGTATTAATTTATTGATTCATAATCAATAAAATAATACCTTCAAACAAAGATTATTGTTGAATGAAGGAAAACCTTTGTTCGAATGTGATTTCTGTGAAATCTTTGAATGAAGGTTCCTTCATTCAAAGGTATCTTGATATTTTTTCCCCATCTAAGTTTAAAATTCTAATGTCCCAAGTCTAAGACTCACTATTGTGGGTTTACCCACAACTAACTATTTTGTTACCAAGGTTGACCTTGGCCCTTTGACCCATGAAGGTGATATCCATAACTTCCAAATATTAGCTACAACATTAGTTAAAAGGACATAGGATGAAAAATAGACCAGGGAGCAATTGGAAGAGCAAATTCAAGTTTTGACCGTGTATATAAAATCAATAGGAGAAGAGCAACTTGTGTCAATCACTCCTATAACATACATTCAAGAAATTACCCCTAGTATCTAAATTAATAAGGATGTTATTGCTAAAATTAGCAAATTTCAAACTATTGGGAATGTTACAAAGGCATGGGTTGAAAGCATTATCTTTTATGGGATAAAGTTTATAGAAGAGGCTTCTAAAATTTATTCAATGATTGAAGCAAACAAAAAAGGTTGAAGAGGAGATGCGATCTATTAAAAGGGAGGAGTCACTATGGATTTTAGTAATAAAGGACCTCTAGGAAATGTCAACTTTAGATGTAAACCTACTACTTATTCAGAAAGTATTTTAAAAATCAAAAGAAAATCTTTCTCAACTATGCTTTAAAAGTGTGGATTGGAATTGTCAACATTGAAGGATGCCAATGAAGAAGATCACAAGGTAAGTAAATTATTGGATGAAGTAAAGCTCAAAATTTAGGCTTATTTCACATCAATCCACATTGAATTTTTAAAGGAAGGGGAAGACATGCTGTTGAACATAACAAACATTAAGAAGGACTTCCATAAAACTATCACAAAAGATCTATTTGCTAAAGAAAACTTTGACCTAATGGATATGGAAAAGATGAAATTTGTTTCTTTTGTACTCCTTGTATGTAATTTAGATCTCCCTAAATTTCACAAGATGGGAATAGATGCATAAGAGTTAGTGAACACTTGGAAGATTCGAATGAAAAATGTGATGGTTCCCAACAATAAAGTTATGGCCCAATCAAGGTGACAATTTAGAATATACAAATTAAAATAGAAACAACAAGCCTTAGGGGATATTCCTAGTAATCAAAGTCTCAATGGTAATTCTTCTCTTTAATTTGCATGATGACACTTTATTTTAATTATCAAGACATTTTATTCTATTTAAAGCCAAATGCTACATCTAAAAAGTGATCTTTATTTTAAAAACATTATTATTCAATATCTACTATAAGCAATTATAAATTTAGTTGTGGGAAGAAAGTTTTATAAATATTCAAGTTTCTTTTAAGTAGATAGGACTTTTTTGGGTGGGGGAGGCTTCTGACAGAAAGAATTGTGTAGGTAAATGATGCAGGAGCATCCAGTGGTGTAAGGGCAATCTTACATCATCCAAAAAATGATGTGTTTCAAAATTGTTGATGTTCTTTCCATTTCTTTTCAAAATTTGTAGTTTTGGTTCCATAATCGCTTGAATAATGATGTACAACTTTCAGTTTTTTCAAACGACTAAAAATAGTAACCTGTTATTTTTAGAAAGTTTGCATTTGGGCACAGATTGAAGTGAAAATTTACAAGAAGTTACATAATGGAAATATAAGACCTTTGGCGAAGGAATCACACAAAGATCATTTGCGAGCTGAAAGATATTAAAGTTTCCGTTTCCTAAAAAATGCCTAAAAATTATTTAAACTCAGGTTTGAGCCACTAAATAGCCCCATACGGGCCTAAAAATTGTTGGAACTAGTAGAGCAGGTTCCTAACACGTAGAGTACTTCGTGAGCTTTTTGACGCATAAAACGGTTTGTCAATTGGACACCCGGATCAAAATTTATGGCTCCTAGAAGTTGACCTATTTTTGGAGGGAGATGCAAATTTTGAAACTAGGTTGTTGGCTACCAAAAAGGCTATTAATAACCATTTTTGGGAACCCTAGGTAGTAGTAGTAGAGTTAAGGGGACAAGTTTAGACTCAAGAATAGGTGGGGGAAAATAGAAACCCTAGCTAATTTGGGGTTGCAGAAGGCTGAAGGTTCTAGAGTCTGGAAGTTGGGAAGCTATAATGTGTTGCAGCTAGTAGGGGATTCATTCTCTTATTGTAATTGAGCTTTTGTAATGTAATGAGTTGCCCAGATCAATAAAATAAAGTTCTATTTTCTATGTTCAATTTCTATTGTTTTGTGTTTTATGATTTACCCCCTTCATCAAGTGGTATCAGAGCAAGGGTTCCTAAGTGTGTAGACAAATCACTGACCGTGAGGCAGTTTGCACTAGGACCTGAGGTTGTGGGTTTGTTGTGGAGACCAAGATGCCTCCATGAAAAAATTGTGTTGGGAGGAATACTTTAACGGAAGAGGGTTTTAGGGCCCTGCAAAGGCAGATCGATGCATTGCAAGAGGAGCTACGAAGAGGGTTTAATCTGAGAGCAAGAGAAGAAAGCAAGGATGAAGCTGAAGAAGAGCTATCCAAGGAAGAACAAGAAGCTGTAGGAGATCCTACAGAAGTTAGGTTGTTGAGGGCTATTTTGAAGATTGGAAAGAGGCCTAGGATCAAAATTTCTACATATTCTAGAGATTTGAATCCGAAACAACTTATTGATTGGATCATGGAGGAGTATTTCGAGTGTGGAGGACCCAGATCAGGTCAAGTTTGCAAAAACAAAGTTGAAGGGCCATGCCAGTATGTGGTGGAAGGAGGTCCAATTAGAGAGGAACAGAAGAGGAAAAGGAAAGATCACCAGATGGGATCAGATGGTGGAGAAACTAAAAAAGTAGTTCATTCCTGCGGAGTATGAGATGGAGTTGTTGAAGAAGCTGCAAGGACTAAAGCAAAGAAAAAGTTTGTCAAGGAGTATACAAAAGAGTTTTATAAAATTTCTATTAGGACAGGCCATGCAGAGCCCAACAAGGAGAAGGTTGCCCATTACATTAATGGGTTGAGGCTGAGTATTCAAAAGGAGATGAGCCTGGTCAGAATGACCACCATAGAAGATGCATACCAATTTTCCCTGGAGGTGGAGGAGAAGCTGAATAAAAGATTTGATAGCAAGCAAAGGGGAAGAGGTCAAGGCAGAAGGACTAGTGGAAGACCCTATGGAGGCTGTAATGAAGATCAAAAGAAAAGTGAAGAAGCTGGCACCAGTTGAAATCAAAGAGGGTATAATGCCTACTACCCTTGTGACCAAAACAATGGTGAGCAAAGAGGAAGAGGAAGACGCAAACCTAGGCAAGGACCTGGAAGAGGAGGTTTTAGACGAACCTATTTCCAATGTGGAGAAGAAGGGCATTGAGCATACGAGTGTCCACAACATTAAGAAAGGACAAATAGAAGACCTGAAGGTAATGCATGAGTTGTACATGTACATGAAGATGCACAATCCGAGCATTCTGAAGATGCTGAAAGGGGAGAAACCCTAGTTGTCAGAAAAACTTTGTTGAATGAGGAGAAAGAACCCAATTAGAGGAAGAGTTTATTTCACACAAGGTGCAAATGTGAAGGTAAGTGTTGGGATATTATTATTGACAATTGAAGCACTGATAATCTTGTTTCAGAGGAGATGGTTGACAAGTTGAAGTTGGCAACAAGAAAGCATCCATATCCATATCGGATTACATGGTTGTAGAAGGACCACAGAGCTTTGGTCAATGAGCAGTGTTTAGTGAAGTTCAAGATTAGGGACTACCATGTTGAGGTGTTGTGTGATATCATACCGATGGATGCATGTCATATGCTATTGGGGAGGCCTTGGTAGTATAATAGGAGCACTGTCCATGATGGCCGTGCAAACACATATTCCCTAACAAAGGATGGAGTTCGTCACAAGTTGAAGCCCTTGAAGGAGGTGGAAGAAAAGGTATGTAGTACTGCTAGAATTTGCTTAGTAGATGGTAGAAATTTTTTGGAGAGTATGAAGCATGAGCGTCATTTCTATGCATTGATTCCTAAGATTAGTCAAGAGAAATGTGAAGATGTACCAACTAAAGTCTTAGAGATGTTGGAAGAATTTCAAGATATTGTCTTTGATAATGTACCAGAAGGTTTACCACCAGTAAGAAAAATAAGTCATCAAATGGATTTGATACTAGGAGCTAGTTTACTGAATAAGACAGCCCATAGAAAGACCCCTACAGGGAATGAAGAGTTGAACAAACAAGTTCAAGAGTTGTTGAGGAAGGGACTGATAAGGGAGAGCCTAAGTCCATGTGTAGTACCTGTAGTACTAGCACCAAAGAAGGATGGAGAATGGAGGATGTGTACAGACTCTTGAGCCATCAATAAGATAGTGATAAAGTATAGATTTCCATTGCCAAGAATGGATGACATCATGGATTGTTTGAGTGGAGCCAAGTACTTCGCGAAGATTGACTTGAAGAGTGGGTATCACCAAATCCATATCAGAGAAGGAGATGAATGGAAGACAACCTTCAAGACAAAGGAAGGTTTGTATGAGTGGTTAGTCATGCCATTTAGGCTAACCAATGCACCAAGCACATTCGTGCAACTCATGAACGAGGTACTAAAAGAATTTTTAGGAAGTTTTGTTATTGTTTATTTGGATGATATTTTGATTTGCAGTAAGACTTGGGATGAGCATCTGATGTATATCAAAAGAGTTCTAGAGAAGCTGAGGGAGGAGAAGTTGCTAATTAATTTAAACAAATGTAGTTTTACAAAGAAGGAGTTGGTATACTTGGGATTTGTTGTCTCAGAGGAAGGTCTTAAGATGGACCCAGAAAAGGTAAGGGCTATAATTGAATGGCCTACACCAAGGAGTGCAACGGAGGTAAGATCTTTTCATGGTTTTGCAAGTTTTTATAGAAAGTTTATCAGGAATTTCAGTAGCATTTGTGCACCCCTAATTGAGACAATGAGAGGGGATAGAAAAGAGTTTATATGGACTAATGGACCAAACAAGAGCTTTGATACATTGAAGCAAAAAGTCATAGAACAACCTGTTTTAGCACTTCCAGATTTCAATAAGGTATTTCAGGTAGATTGTGATGCTAGTGGTAGTGGTATAGGAGTTGTTTTGAGCCAAGAAGGTAAGCCCATTTCCTATTTTAGTGAGAAGCTTAATGATGCCAAGAAAAAGTATTATGTTTATGATCAGGAATTTTATGCAATAGTTCAGGCTTTAAAGAAATGGAGACATTATTTGTTGCCAAAAGAGTTTGTTTTATATATTGATCAGGCTTTACAGTATCTTAATAGTCAAGGAAAGTTGAACCAAAGGCATTTAAAATGGGTTGAGTTTTTGCAGAGCTATATTTTTGTTTTGAAGCACAGGAGTGGGAAGTCCAACAGAGTTGTAGATGCCTTGAGCAGAAGGCAAAATTTGTTGATAGAAATGAAGATAGAGGTTGTTGGGTTCGATGATCTCAAAAGTTTGTATCCTGAAGATCTAGATTTTGCAGAGGCTGGAAAGCTTATTTGGAACCTATTACTTTAGACAAGACAAAATGGTTGGATTTCATAATCCAAGATGGCATGTTATTTAGAGGAAGCCAGTTGTGCATTCTGAGGAGTTCCATGAGAGAGACCTTGATTAAGAAGAAGTATAGTGGAGGATTGGATGGACACTTTGGTCAAGATAAGACCATTGCTATTGTTGGTTAAAATTATTATTGGCCACAATTGCAACAAGATGTGAGGAAATTTGTACAGAGTTGTAGAGTAGTCAGATGGCAAAAGGAGCAAGTCATAATACAAGTCTATATCAACCATTACTTGCACCAGAGAAGCCATGGGATGATATTAGTATGGATTTTGTTCTTGGTTTAACAAGGACACAGAGAGGACATGATTCCATTTTTGTGGTGGTGGACAAATTCTTGAAGATGGCACATTTCATTCCCTGCAAGAAGACTAATGATGTTGTTCATATTACTGAATTATTTTTTAGAGAGGTGGTGAGATTACACAGTCTACCAAAGAGCATAGTTTCAAATCGAGATACCAAGTTTGTTGGTTATTTCTGGAGGACATTGTGGAAGAAGTTGAAGATAGATTTGAATTTTAGTTCTGCACACCACCCATAGACTGATGGACAGACCGAAGTGGTGAATAGGAGTTTGGGTAACCTACTACAATGCTTAGTAGGAGATAAGCCCAAGAGTTGGGATTTAATTTTACCACAGGTAGAATTTGCTTACAATAATTCTGTCAATAGGAGTACTGGTAAATCACCATTCTAGATTGTATATGGAAATAGTCCAAGAAATGCTTCAGAGTTAAGGAAGCTGGACAAAGGAGAAAAGACAAGTGCTGAAGCTGAAGACTTTGCAGAACATCTGAAGAATTTGCATGAAGTGGTGAGAAAGCACATTAATAAGATGAATATTCAGTACAAGGCTAAGGTAGATCAGAAGAGGAGGTATAAGGAGTTCCAAGTAGGAGATGAAGTCATGGTTCACTTGAGAAAAGAAAGGTCCCCAATTGGAACATACAATAAGTTAAAAATGAAGAAATTTGGACCATGTAGAATCCTAAAGAAGCATGATTCAGGAAATGCATATGAGGTAGAACTACTGAGTGGGATTAATATTTCCCTTGTGTTCAACATTGCTGATTTAACAGAATATCATGAGGGTGGCACAAAGGATGGAACAATAGAAGAACAATGGAGTATTCTGGCATCTACTTCAACGGAGGAGATAGAAGAGATCTTGGATAGCCATGTGGGAAGAAGTACTCGAAATAGGCAATATGAAGAATATCTAGTGAAATGGAAAGGAATACCTATTGAAGATTCTTCTTGGTTGTCTAAGGCAGAGATTGACCATTTGGGTTTTCCTCATACAAACACCTCAGATGTGACAGGGTCACTTCTCAAATTACCCTGGGCGTCTGATGTAGGAGCATCTAGTGGTGTAAGGAAAATCTTGCATCACCCAAAAAAAGATGTGTTTCAAAATTGTTGATGTTCTTTCCATTTCTTTTCAAAATTTGTGGTTCTAGTTCCATAATCGCTTGAATAATGATGTAGAACTTTCAGTTTTTCCAAACTGCTAAATATAGTAACCTGCTATTTTTAGAAAGTTTACATTTGGGCACAGATTGAAGTGAAAATTTATAGGAAGTTACATAATGGAAATATAAGACCTTTGGTGAAGGAATCACATAAAGATCATTTACGAGCTGAAAGATATTAAAGTTTTTGTTTCTTAAAAAATGCCTGAAAATTATTCAAACTTAAGTTTGAGGCACTAAATGGCCTTGTATAGGCTAAAAAATTTCTATAACCAGTAGAGTGGGTTCTTAGCATGTAGAGCACTCCACGAGCTTTTTGATGCATAAAACGGTTCATCAATTGGACACCCAGATCAAAAGTTATGGCTCCCGAAAGTTGACCTATTTTTGGAGGGAGATGCAAATTTTGAAATTAGGTTGTTGGCTGCCAAAAAGGCTATTAATAACCATTTTTGGGAACCCTGGGTAGTAGTAGAGTTAAGGGGCCAAGTGTAGAGTGAAGAATAGGTGGGGGAAAATAGAAACCCTAGCTGATTTGGCATTGCAGAAGGATGAAGGTTCTAGAGTCCGGAAGTTGGGAAGCTGTAATGTGTTGCAGCTAGTAGGTGATTCATCCTCTGATTGTAATTGAGCTTCTGTAATGTAATGAGTTTCCCAAATCAATAAAGGAAAGTTCTATTTTTTGTGTTCAATTTCTATTGTTTTGTGTTTTGTGATTTACCCCCTTCATCAGTAAACAATTTGGAGATCAAGAGTTTAGAGAAATAAATAAGGGCAATGAACTTTGTTTCAGTGTTATTATTTGCTATTGCATTTTTGTTTGTATGTCCAAATCTATGATTTTTCTTTGAATCCATGTGCTATAATTTGGAATGCAAATTGTCTCTCTTTATAGTAATTTGGGGAGTTAGTGAGTTGATTTCTATTTGTATGTTAATGGTTATCTCCTTTGTCTTGTTCTAGTGATTCATAAATTATTTGATGTCCAATATACAATGTTATATTGGAAAAATTTTATGTCTTCCTAACTTCTATATTTTGTTTCTTCTATTTTAATCTTATTTTTTAGGAAAGCTCACAATAATGTCTCGTATAAGTCTATTCAATTTTTTCTCCCTTAGCATTCTTATTTTCTATTTTCCATCCTCCGTGTTTTTTGTTAAAAGTACACAATATTCCCCAAACCCCCAAACATAAGAGGGAGCTACCCCTCACAAATGCAAAGGAGAATAATTAAACTAATAACAATTTGTCCAACTATTGTTAACATTTTTAGTTTCTAATTGGGTGACTCAGGCTATTTTTGAAAAAATATTATAGTGATAAATGTGTTCACCAATAGGACTAAAGTGTAAAAAATGGAAAATATATACAATGTATGGGGAAGCAAAATAACACTATTTAAAAAAACTAACATATATACAAGGTGGGGAGAGGAAACCTTGTGTGTGTGTGTTTTCAGGTGGATATCATTTATTGGAATCGGTAGTGCGACTCCCAAATAAATCAGCCTACTTGCATGCTATAATAACATATGGGCCACTCCATAATAGATTAAACTCACTATGCCAACCTGGGTTTAGCTCTATCCTAATCCCATTTCAATACATATTTGTCAACTTCAAATGTCGTACATTGCTCTATTATCAAACCATCTTTTCACTCTCTCCTAGTGTCTACCCATTTGGTCATAGATGATCATTCTTTGTTCCTCAAACTATAATAGTTCAATCAATCAAGGTGACATTGACCCATTTTGTGAATTTCCATATTTAAAATAATCTCAAGTGCCTATAATTCAATAGAATTGGGCATTCTTGCTTCCTTTTCATACACAAGAACATATAGAGAAACTCTTGTAGCTTGTTTAGGTATGATTCTATATGCCCATAGGGCTCTCTTTAGGAGTAAGTACCACTACCTTTTTCTATTCTAAACTAATCCTTTTAATGATTCTTAATACGTTTTTGGTTGATTGATTAAGCTAATTCATTTCCTAGTGGATAGTAGTTTGATGAAGCCTTCATGTAGATACCATATGTTGAAGTAAATTGATTTACACATATTCCTATAAATGCTCTATGGTAATCTCTAAAATTTTGAATCTATTTAGTAGTCCTTTTAGGAAATTGATAGTAGTTGTTTATGTATCCTCCTTTACTAGAATAGCCTTTACCCATTTTGTCAAATAATCAATAGCTATTAATATAAAATTATGTCCTTCACTTGATAATGGATTAATTACTCCTATGAAGTCTAATCCTCCTAGAGAAAAAAGATGTTTTGCTCAAATGGGTTTTTGGGGCATAGACTCTCTTTTCTTTTTATCAATACAATATTGACAATTCTTGTAATTTAATGACCATGTGTGTGTATCAAATAATAGTTGGGGCCAAAAATATCATACTCTTATTATCTTGATATTTTTTTTTTAGTCAAATAATGTCCATCTGATAGACCTTCATGAAACTCTTTCAAGAGTGTGGCGATTCTTTCTTTATACACACACACCTTAAAATATTCCATGAAATGTTTTCCTAAAAAGGACACCTTCAATTAGCCTATTTGAGGTTGTTTGCAGTCTATATGATTTCCTTTTGGCTAAATTAAGATTAGCTAGAAACTATCCTATTTGTAAAAATCTAATTTTATCTTGTAGTCATCTTGGTTCTTGTTGTTTCTCAATATTCAAGCAAGTTTCCATTTCTTGATCTTGTATTAAATCTATAATTTTTGGGATCTAAGCACATATTCCATGAGATGTTGAGAAGATCTTCCTTTAACTAGCTTTGTTCACTTTATCTCAACATCATATTTGAGGATTTTTGTTATCCATCCAACTATTTTTCACTAATTTCTCCATTGAAGATGAATTCTCTTATGCCAAGGTGTACTACCATGGTGATAACTTTATTACAAGAGATCAAGGGCTTGAATACTTTTAGCCACATAAGGAGGGCATATATTTTCTCTTTTATGAAAGTGTAGCTTGTCTCTATATCTTTTAGTGGTTGGCTGAAGAATGTGATGGGGTGTTCATCCCTTCCATTTCTTCTTTTTGTGTCAATACAACATCAATGCTTGCATGATCACCATGTACAAATATAAATTAATCTCTAGAAAAGTTAGGATTGACTAGTACTAGGGTATCAGATATTTCTATCTTAATTTATTTGAATGCCTTTTTTCCATCTTCTATCCATTTGAATTGTTGATCCTTATAAACAAGGGTGCACTATTCCTACAAAATTTGATATGAACTTTCTTAGGAAATTTATGTTTCCCAAGAAATATTACAAGTCTTATTTGTGTTGAGGTAGTAAAAATTCCATAATAGCATAGATTCTATCAGATTAAAGGCTATACCTTGCATAGATATAACATGCCCTAGGAGTTTACCATGTAGAACACCAAATATACATTTTCTAAGATTCTAGGATATTCCATATTATAGGCATCTTTGAAATACTTTCTCCAAGTGCTCAAAATGATCCTCTTTATTTTTAGATAACATTGCTAAGCCATCAAGGTAGACCATAATAATTTCATTGATAAGATCATTGAAGGCAATATCCATTTCCCTTTACAAGGTGGCTCCTTCATGCATGATAATCCAAATGACATTTAAATTTGATAAGCAAAAGTGCCCATATTGTGCTAAATGCTATTTTATGTCAATCTTCCTCTTTGAATAGTATTTGGTTGAACCTTGAGAAACCATCTAACATTGAAAACCTATCAAATCCTACTATAGTTTGCAATATTTTATCTATTCAAGGTAAAGGATACTGACCTTTGAGTAACATTTTGTTGAGGTCCCTAAAATCCACATAGACGCAAATTGATCCATTCTTCTTTCTAACTAGAACTAGGTTAGAAACCCATGGTGAGTGCTTAATTGGATATATTAATTTTGAATTTACTAGCTTAGAAAGATCATGTCTCATGATAGGCTCCATCTTTAGATTAACTGGTCTTTGTTTCTATCTTGCTAGCTTGATTTTAGGTTGGATTTCAATAGCCTCTTGCATTATGTTTTTATCATATCCTTTGAGCCCTTCCTAATACTAGTCCATGACCTAATTATATTTTGTTCAAAGTTGGATTAAGTATTCTCTTTCCTTTATAATAGATATGGTTGTGAGATTCAATTTTCTTCCTGGGGCTATTTCAATTTCCTTATAGTCTTTCTTATTATCTTTAATCCCTCTCTTATCTCTACAAACATCATCTAGGTTGAATATACCTTCTAGTGTGATCAATCATCTTGCTAATTTATTTCCCTTTAATTATAAAATTTGAGCTTCATAAGCTTATTTAATCTTTGTGAATAGCTCATTGGAAAATTCATCATCTTGTTGAATGAATTGGGTGATATGTCCATCACAGTCAAATACCACCCAATGCCCATTATTATTAGGTATGTAAGGCCTTATCATATTCTTAACTTTATCCTTATTCCTTAGCAACTCTATCACTGGGTGAAATTGAGAACCTATTAAAGCCATTATGTATACCTCTGTATTTTGTTTCCTAGGGATTACTTGTAAATTTATTGCATCAAAGGATTCCTATAGAGGACTAGACACAGTGTTTGTAGGCTTTCATCAAGGAATTATTTTCCATGCATATATATCCTACCTATTTAATGATCAAATCTAAATCTCCAAAAAATTGCAACAGTTTATACCTCTTTTTTGACATATAGTAGGCCATGGATCAAGGCATCATACTTTGAAATGCTACTAGCATATTTGAATTAAAACTGATAAGCATATTGATATTTATCTCCCTGTGGTGAAATCAAACAAATGCCAACACTAGCCCTAATTTTACAATTGGCACCGTTAAAATACAGATTTTATATCCCAATGGTGTTATCCTTTTCTTTTCTTATATGTGGGATAAGTGAAGCTGCTTGGCCACATATTACATATGTTCCTAGGCTAGTTTCTCCAAATAAGTGGTAGCCATCTAGCACTCAATCCTGATCCATCCATAAAATATTGTGGTCTTCATCTAAAATTTTTTAACAAAGTGAATTTCCTCTTATGCCTCTAGAGAAGAGGGCTCATTTTCAACCACATAAGATTGATTTAATTGAATATGAATCAAGAGCTTGATTTCTATATGCTGCATACTCAAAGGTTTAGAGGCATCTTCATTCTATCTCCTACCTAGTTTTTAAGAACATATGGTTGTAGTCTAATGATAAGTATCCACCTATCTTTGTAGTGAAATTTCTAGATAGGCATATACTAAATATAGCAAGTAGTTCAATTAAAGATACTTCCTAAATTATTTTAAGATTTGGGCAAGCATAAATAAATAGTCAAGATTCCTTATTATTCCTATTAGGTCAATGGAAGTTCCATGAAGTTGAATCACTCTTTTGTGGACATAGGTTCACAAATGAGTCATAGGGCATCAACAGCCTTTTTAGGCATCACAAAAGTACCAACCCCCAAATCTACATTACAATTATGAATTAACTTATCTTTGTATGTGAGAACTTAAGGTAAAAAGGTGGGTTTAACTATATTTACCTAATTCCCTATTATTTGAAGATCAGAGGTTTGTTTTGGGGTTCCATTTGAATGTACTAAAATTTGATTTTTATACTTATTTGATAATTTTTTTCTTCTTGAAGGCTTCTTCTAATCTCTTCATTTCTTTCAAAATAGAAAGGACCTCCCATAGAGGTACATTAACTATAGATTTTTTGAATTTCTTAATTATGTTGAATGGACCAATAGATTCTACTGGTTAATTCATGTTTGGCATCTATATCAAAGGATAGTGTGTATTAATCTATTTTGAGGAGTTGTTGAATTACCTTTTTCTTCTTAGTTCATTTATCTTGTGAACCCTTATAGGAATAGCGCTACAAGATGATGCCATTAGTACCCTAAAGAGAGGAATCATGTCTTCTTTTTGGTTGTTAGGTCTTAACTACTTCTTTTGTCCACATCCTTAGCTTTGCTCTTCCCCAACCTTTAACTTAGACCTAGTAAGATAGTCAAATTGGACTTATGGTCTGTCTAACATTGGTGAACTATCTATTTGAGCATGCAAACTTTTGGCTCTTGACATAGTCAAGATTGAAGAGCCTTGTAAGACTATCAATCAAGCAACAAAATCACACTACAATACGACAAATCTCAATAGAAAATAACCCTCCTTTTATTGCAATTAATAGAGTATAGATTACATTCAAAGTTTAATTATAGAGCATTTTACAGACACCCAATTTGACTTTTCCATCAACAACCTTCCTCCATTCTTTATCTGATACCATCCAATCAGAAATCGTCTATTTTGAACAACCCCCTTTTTCCCTCTCATCACATACCCCTATCCTCCAAGGGAAACCATTCATTTGAACTTCAACTAATGAATGACTTCCAAATGATTAAACATTGAAGACCAAAATGAACCATCGAACCATAATGTATTCAACTTAATTTCATCAGGGTATCGAGGAGATGGCCTAGGGACTCCCTTCATTGAAAGAAAGTCTCATCAATAAGTATGTGGCATGGCATCAACACCAACATTAATAACTACCATATCAGCTCATCGAAGAGACCAAACTCCAAGTCTTGCCGACTTCCACTCTCCTGCCAATGAGAATCAAAGCTTAGAATCGAGCTATTGAAGGGATAGCTGAGTGAGTCCTACCAAAATAAGCAACTCCTCCGATATAGACTTTCCCACCTATGCACTGCACATATACCTAACATTGGATATTGAGGAGACTAGATTTAAGATCCCTCCAATGTCACATGGTCCCACCGATGATACACAACCATGCATCAGGTTGTCAAGGGGACATCATCAATTGTCTCATTGAACACATAAGTCATACCGATGAAGAGTGACATCCTCCAATAGACTAGGGTTTACCAAAAATGAACTTCAATGTATATGCAAAACACAACAAAATTAAGAACAAAATTTTCTTATGTACATATTGATGCAGATAGCTTGAGAGCCTGAGATGCTCCTACATCAAATACCCTGAGGATGAGAAATGTTTCATGAGTGGAGACTCAGGAACATTGATACCAATCTAGAATTGACATTCCAAACTAATCCAATTCATGTGCCTTCAACCAATATGCTTCATCCACTAATTTTCCCTTCCAATGAACTAGGTACTCCATGTACTTTTTACCACGTGTTTTCCTTGCAACCCTGGAATCAATAATCTCATCTACTTCTTCAGTTTGTTTCTCAGGTAGCTGATTCACCCAATTTGTATTATCCATGATATGTGCATGCAAATGTGGTTGAGTACTTGTCTCCCCTTGAAAATGTTTGTATAGATCACTGACATTGAAGATAGGAGATATATCTACATGCTTTAGAAGGTCAAATTCATAAGCATTAGTTGAAAACTTGCATAGGATCCAGCAAGGACCTATTTTCTTCCATTTTAACTTGTTATAGGTTCCTTGTGGATACCTTTCCTTCCTCAAATGAACCTAGACTAGTTGTCCAATCTAAAATTTTTTCTCTCTCATGTGACGGTCAGGGGATTCTTTGTACTTTGTCATGCTCTTCTCCAAATTTTCTTTCACCTCTTGATGTAAATCCCTGATATACTCTACAAAATCCTCTACCACAACACTTTTTCTCACCAGGTTTGCACTATCTCTAAGTTCATCTATGCCCCTAGGCCTAAAACCATACACCACATTGAATGGATTTTTTCCAATACTCCTGTTAATCGAATTGTTATAGGCAAACTCTGCCTATGGCAAGAACAAGTCCCACTATTTTAGTTTGTCCCCAATCAAACATCAAAGGAGATTACCCAAAATCCTATTCACAACTTCAGTCTGACCATCTGTTTGTTGATGGTAGGCTAAATTGAAATCCAAATGTGTGCCTAATTTCTTCCACAATGTGCACCAAAAATGGCCAATAAACTTTTTATCCTGATCAGATATGATACTCTTTGGCAAGCCATGTAATCAAACTATTTCTTTGAAAAACAAATTTTCTATAAGGGAAGCATAACTATCTTTTTGACATGGAAGAAAATGAACCATTTTCAAAAATCTATCAACAACCACAAAAATTGAATCATTACCTCTTTGAGTTTGAGGTAGTCTTAGAACAAAATTCATGCTAATGTGTTCCCATGGTCTCTCTGGAATTGGTAAAGGCTGATACAGTCTGGTATTTTGCTTCATACCCTTTGCATGCTAACAAATTATGCATCCTTGTACCATTTTCTTGACATCAATGCTCATTCCTAGCCAATAATAACTCTCATTCACCAGAGCTATTGTTTTATCTACTCCAAAATGTCCACCCAATCTACCACTGTGTTTTTCTCTGATTAGATTCTCCCTCATAGAGCCTCTAGGAATACATAACTTCTTCCCTTTGAATAGAAGGTTCTCTTGAATGGAATACTCTAGCCATGGAGTTCGATCCAATTCTACTTGATTCTTGCATCCTTTCCATGCCCCTTTGAAATATGGATCTTGTTCATAAAACTCACCCAAAGCATCAAAACCAACAACATTCACTTTCATCTCATTCAACAATAAAGTCCTACTCAGTGCATCAGCAACTCAATTGGATTTACCACTCCTATGTTTTAACACAAAAGAATAACTTTGTAAAAACTCAATCCATTTCAAATGCCTCTGATTCATCTTACCTTGGTGATTTATGAACTGCAGGGCATGATTGTGTATATACAGCACAAATTCTTTTGGCAACAAATAATGCCTCCAATTTTTGAGTGCTTGCACAATTTGATAGAATTCCTAGCCATACACAAAATACTTTCTCCTATCTTCATTTAACTTCTTGCTGAAGTATCCTGTTATTCTTCCCTATTGGCTAAGAACTCCTCCTATTGTTGTTCCACTTGCATCACAATCCACCTAGAAAACTTTGCCAAAGTTTGGTAGTGCCAATACCGATTGCTCTGTCACCTTATTCTTCAGCAACTAAAATTTTTTCTCTACTACAACCATCCACTTGAACTCTCTTCTAGTTCCTACTGACTTATTTTCCTCTATCCAGAGTTAATAGTTCACCTTGTATATTCTTTGAATATCCTTTAGAAAATGACCCTACAAATCTTAAATCCTTCAATTACCCATGCTCTGCCTTGCCAAAAGTCTCAAACACTTTCCTAGAGAATCCTTGAAGAAAACCCAGAAAAACCCAGAAATCCTTAACCTTCAATTGTTTTCTATTGCAAAGATTTCTCAGTTTTATACTTAGTCATTTTTCATGTATATGATGATGATGTCATCCTCTGTTTGGGGTTTTTTATATCATTCAGTCGAATTTGTATCTCAGATACAATTTTATTTGTATCTAGGTCATGTACAATGTTTTACTGTACATCGGGTTCTTTGTATGTTTTTTTTGTTGTATGTATCTCCATTTGTATATTGCATATACAATCCAATATACAAGAGCTTATGCATATACAAGGCAATATACAAGGGGGAGATACAAAAGTTGGGGTCCACCTATTGCATGTATATGCGATTGTATCTTTGTACATACAATCTCATATACAATGGCATATACAATCTTGAGATACATTCCCAGACCCGAAAGAATATGTATTTTGGTTTAGAAAGGCAGATGCAGTTGTATGCATCTTTGTATGTATGTTCCTTTTGTATATAAATAGATACAAAGTCCATATACAAAGTCACATGCAAAGGTCAGATGCAATGTGTGTAGATACAAGTGATTGTATGCAGTTTTCTTTGTATATTTCGCATTGTATATGCGATATACAAAAGGTTAGATACAACAAGGATATACAATGCAGACCCGACTGGGAAATTAAATTTGGCAAACTCAGTGGTGGGGTCTGCAGTTGTATGTTGAAGTGCATGTATATGCCAATATGCAAAAAATCAGGGGTACAAGGCCAGACCTTTTTCAATAATCCAATATGGTTGATAATCCATTGAGTTCTGTAATTGTATGTACATATGATTGTATCTCATATACAATTGCATATACAAATTCACATATAAAGGATTTTGGCGAGACAAGCCTTATCGGCGGCTTAGTTTGAGGTCTCTCTGATGGCCGATAAGGCATGCAGATGTTCAGCGATGGGTCTCAGGTTCAGCTCAACGGCTAATCAGATGATGACATGTGTCGAGGCCGATTCAAAGGCAGGTGCAAAGGTTGATACAAAAGTAAAGGCTTGCTTTTGTATGTAGGCAATTGTATTGTATATACATTTGCATATACAAAAGGGAGATTCAAAGGCTGATTAAAATGTTGAAGCAAAAGCACATACAATGGACATTTCGGCAAGACCTTTGTATATCAGTGGTTCAGTTTGAGTTCTCCTTGACAGCCTGCTATATTCAAAAGTTGTATATGTAGAAAAGTGAAGGCTTTGTATGCTGCACCAAGTGAACCTAAAGGTGCATGTGCAATTGTATATACAATGACAAGATACAATAGTAAGTGATATATGGATGCAGTTGACTGTAACTTTGACCACCCATATATCCTTCATCCTAAGGAATTTCACATGCTCCAAAATGCAAATGTGCTTGTTTTTGCCTCCTCTTTCATCTAGGAGGCTTTGAGGAGGATATCATCACTTTCAAAATTTGATGCAAATCTACCGGCTCGATTGACTGGACATTTCAGCGACCGATTTGGCATATGCAGGGGGCTGATATTGTTACATTTATTCTAGTTGGTGGGCTTTGAAGGTGGATTCATGGTAGATGGCTTCACTCTTCAATGAGTATGGGCTCTGTGTCTTGCTGGCAGATTTTCATGTGTTTGGTGACAAGACATCTTAGCAGCCAAATTAAGTTTTGCAAAGATTCCTTAAACACAGAATCGATGAAAATATAGAGAATTCAAAGGGTCAGAGATTTAAAATGTCGTAAAATCTTTGTCAAGGGGTGATATGTCCCATCCACCATTAATACAAATCCGATCTCTCAACTACCATGCTTGAGATATTTTGTGTATTCATTATTGAAGATAGATGATTGAGTTGCTCACATTCAAGGCCCAAAATATCTTCCACCTGCCCTGTTCTAGATATTTTATTCTATAACTTCTTGCAGGTTGATGTCCCTTCTGGCGATGATATTTTTCTGACAGAGCCCATGGGAAAAATTCATTGTAACCTACTTAGGTCAAATGCAAGGCTATATATGCAATAACATGAGACGTAAAAAGGGTTGGAAGATTAAGTAATTTATGCTTCTGATTCCAAATGGAGCATTCCTCTACTATAATTTTACCTTCTGATTAAATACATGTTAGTTTTTTTACCTCTTCATGCTATTTTGACTCTGTGTGATCTAAGAATGATGTGTTTGTGAATGTTTAATTCCTTCTAATCATCTCTTGCTCCTTGCCTCTATTAAAGTTAGCTTGATCTATGTATGTTTATTGGTTGTATCTAGTCATTTTGTGCATTTTCTCAGTTCTGTGAGGGTTCTTTTATTCAACTTGGTGTATCACCTAATTTCTATTTATGTTTCCTTCTACCGCTTTTCCCCTGCAGCATTAACACTAGTTTTAAATATATTCCTCTAAGCATTAGGCTTAGAATTAGGAAGCCAGCCTTCTCCAGAGGTCTGATCTCAATTCGCAAGGTCCCACACTTCAAGATCATTCCCATTGTGTCATTAGAATTCTTGGACTCTCTCCAAGCAGGGTGCAATTCTATATGACAACAGTTTCTTGCATGCCCGATGGGATTCTTCGAGTTTGAACAGATCTATGTTACAATCATATTGCTAGTTTTGATATGCTACTAGCATTATAAGGCCTTTAAGAGGTAGTCTTCTACATATCTGGTGACTCATACTGAGAAAAAGACAAGTAGGTCAGTGTTGTTACAGTTTATGAGAAAAATACAAAATTAGAGTTCAAGTTCCTTTGATTATTTGTAGTTGTCTCCACCTAGAAGACAGACTAGAACTATGGTAAGGATGCCAGTTTTTTAAAAAATGCAATCAACCCCACCAAGTTTTAGGCTAGTAGTCCCTGTAGTTCTTGTACCGGTTCAAGCAAACCTACCTCTAGCTATTCTGATGGCAAGGAATTAGTTGTTTGTGGCTTTTGATGGGGGCAGCCCATTGAATTTGACAGTGCATGCTAATATACCCATGGCAGCTTTGAAGAGCTTGCCCTATTTCACTGGGGAGGATCAAACTACCCCAATCAAACACATTACAGACGTAACCTCTCTATGTGGTGTTCAACATGTGACTCAAGAAAATGTAGCCATCAGGCTACTGGCTGCCTCATTTAAAGGAAAATCATTATAGTGGTTTAGGAGTTTACCAGTGCAAACCATTGGAACTTAGGATGATCTGGGTGATAAGTTGAACAAACAATTTCAAGATAAGTCAAATAACTTATCGCTTGTGGACCAGATAACTACAATAAAGAGAGCTCCCCAAGAGCAAATGATAGATTTCAATTTCTTATTTCACAAGACATGGAACAAAATTCCTGCCACGGTAAGGCCTTATCGGAATATGCATTTCTATATTTTTTGAAAGCTCTAAATAGTGACATTTCAGTAATGATACAATCGTTAGGAGGTACAAGTTTACCTATTACATATGAAATAACTATTAGAGTAGAAAACAACCTGATTTAGGCTGAGAAAATAGCACCTAGACCACCAGTGGCCATTTTTCTCAAGATTCAAGCTTCAATGCCTTTGTCGATCCTATTTTTTGCCCCTTTACTTGCTATAGTAGCATTGCCAAGTATTGCCAATCCTAAGACTATTGTTTCTAGCCCATCACAAGAGTTAAGAGAGATTAAAAAAACCAACAAAAAATAGAGAATATCCTGCAAACTTTTGGGAATGAGCTAGTGAACATCAAAAAATAGTAGTCCCAGACCAGACAGCCTTATCAGCCACACAGCCAAGGGCAAAATCAGCCTTATCAGGGGCAAAATAAGGCATACCAAGCCAATAGGCCTCCATATCAAAGCAATTACTAGGGTGCTAGGTAGATTGTGAACCAAAGGCCTTTCTAGCCTTACAATCCCATACCCATTAATGCAGTTAGAGACCTTGTCCCTATTCAGAATAACCTTGCAATCGAATATGAATGGTGTTTTCCATGCAATCAGCCACACAGTCAGGTATCCTATTCAAATGGAGTGATAAATCAGGCTCTAATGGTACAAAATATTGCAGTTTCACAGCCAAACACACTTAATGATGGGGTTGTACAGCAACAAGAACTGCCTCAAAATGATACTGCCTTCCTAAACTAGCAGGGAGATGAGTTCTATGGCGTAAACATAGATGATACTTCAGTTGCAAGAAATGCAAGAGCTAAAAAGAGGGGTTATGAGATAGATAAAGAAGAAAAAAAAAGGAAAAGGACCTGTTGATCCTTCTACATCCCAGATTCCCCATATTTTGTAAAGGAATGCTCAAGCAATTGCCAGGGAATAGCCTCATTTGCATGCTAATATTGCTACTGCAAAGTCACATCAGAAGGTAAGCATCACTTCACCTTTGAATATCATTGAAAATATGAAGAAGATGAATGTGACAATATCTATGTGGGATTCCTTAGCCATCCCAGGTCAAAAGGACATGTTACAATCTACCTTGTCTGATTTAAAAGTGTCAAATGATGCAACTGTTGACCCAACTAAGGTTGTTCGTACCAATTCATCCCAGGACAATAGTAAATAGCCAAATGAGAGTGCTAAACCACTTCCATTTTTTGTGTCATTAATAATAGGAGACAAGTTAGTACATAACTGCATGGTGGATAGTGGTGCAAGTAGTTCTGTAATTCCAAAGAAGATTGCAAACCAATTAGGATTGAAATACTAGCCCCTTGAGAAGGGTGTGCTCCAACTAGATGGCATAGCTGTTAACATTGTAAGTGTGACAAAAGACCTAGGTCTCACTTTGCATACTTGTCCAAATGTTTCCATTTCTCAAGAGCTTTTCATCATAGATTTACCTCCTTATTTTGCCATGTGTGTCAAGAGAGTTCACAGCTAAGATAGGAGGATATTTATCCTCAGATTGGTCCCACATGTTTTTTAGGACCCAATATGGCACAAAAGTGACCATAAAATCTGAATTGCTTGCCAAATATCACATAGAGCCTTATGTCACAAGTATTGTTAATGCAAATTGCATTATTTCTAATGATCCTGAGCTTGTTGCTTCTCAAGAATTGCAAGTTGAGAGTATACCAAAAGTGTTGTTAAAGGAGTGGGCCTTAGAAAATATTGTAGATGATCCTAAGGGACACATTCAAGAAACTAGTATGGGGAGTTACATGTTGCACAAACCTAAAGCAGCAATTCCAAACCTTGTAAAAAATGCAGAACAACAGATAAAACATCAAGATGAGGGATGGCAAATGTACTTTGATGGCTCTAGGAATAGGAATGGATCTAGTGGTGGTGCAATGCTTGTGTTTCCACAAGGTGACAGATATTATTCTACTTTCCATTTTGTTTTTTCATGTACAAATAACACTATTGAGTATGAAGGGTTGATTCAAGGTTTGCAGTGGGCAAGGAAGAGGAAAATTGGTTGTTTATATGTGTATGGGGACAACAAATTTATTGTAAATCAAGTGAGGGGACTGCATGTTACAAAGAATGATGCTTTGAAATGCTATAAACATAGGGTATGGAATACGATTGAGGAGTTTGACACTTTCAATCTAATCTCTATTCCAAGAAATCAGAACAATCATGTAGATAGGTTACCTATGATTAGGGCTTAGTTTTATATCCCCAGTGATATTCAAAGAGAAAAGGTAGAGTCTCATGTGAAAATGGTTAATAGGCCCTCTATCCTTGACAATAACATTCATTGACAGGTTTTTGAGAGTGATGAGTAGGTTCTGCATTTCCTATTAGAAGAGGATGAGTTCTCTGTGATGAATCCGAACAAACTCAAATAGCAATACGGTGATGATCAAGTTGTTCAGTTAAGGACTAATAAGCTACCTCGAGGGTTGGTAACCTTGGAATCCATTTTTGGTACTGATGATCAACTGAAAAAGAGCAAAACCAGCATGCAGGTCAAAGAGGAACATTACGAGGAGCTGAAAATTTTTAAAGGTAAGCTTCTCAAAATTGGTAAAATCTGTTCACCTAAGGATAGGAAAGCTTTTATTTCTCTTTGTCAAGAGTTTGAGGTTGTGTTTGCTTGGGAATACTCAAATTTAAAGAGATTTGACCCTCATATTGCCCAACATACTATAGAGTTAGAGCCAAGTGCCAAACCTGTAAGGTAGAAACAAAGACCTTTAAATCTAAAACTTGAGCCTCTGATGATTAAGGAATTGACCATGTTGATCGAGGGAAACATCATTTTTTTTATCAAGCATACTTCTTGGGTCTCGAATCTTGTTCCTATGAGGAAAAAGAATGGAGAGATTAGGCTGTGCGTTGACTTTAGAGACCTTAATAGAGCCTCCTTGAAGGACCACTACCCGCTGCCCTCAATGGAGCAAATTCTGCATGTAGTGGCTGGTTCAGAAAGATTCTCCCTACTTGATGGATATTCCGGTTATAATCAAGTATTAGTCAAGGAGGAAGATCAGTTTAAAACTACTTTTACCACCAAATGGGGCACCATGACCTACAAAAGAATGCCTTTTGGTCTGTTGAATGCTAGCTCTACTTTTTAGAGAGCTATGGATATGGCTTTTAAAGGTTTGCTTTATAAATTGGTACTTGTGTACCTTGATGATATCACAATTTTCTCTAAGGATGTAGCTAAACATTTATCCCACTTGAAACAAGTATTTGAGAGATGTAAAGAGTTTGGGATATCTCTCAATCCCAAGAAATACATTTTTGTTGTGCATGAAGGCAAGCTTTTAGGATACATTGTGTCAAAAGAGGGAGTTACCATTGATATAGAAAGAGTGAGAGTTATTTTGGAGCTGCCTTTACCCAGTCACAAGAAAGGACTGCAAAGTTTTATTGGCAAAATTAATTTTCTACGAAGATTTATACCTGACATTGCAAATTTATTGAAGCCATTGACCTCTATGTTAAAGAAAAATGTAGTTTTCAATTGGACAAAAGAGGGTAAACTTAGATTTGAGTCCATAAAAGAAGCATTATTGGTTGTACCAACTATGATAGATCCTGATTTCTGAAAAAAGTTTATTTTGTATGCTTATGGCAATTTACATACAATTTCTGCAATTCTGGTACAACAACAAAGTGAAGGCTTTGAGCAGCCAATTGCTTTCTTTATTCAAGGACTGGAGGAGTATGAATAGAGGTATAGTTTCATTGAAAAACATGTCCTTGCAGTGTTAAAGAGTCTCAAGAAGTTTAGGCATCTCATTTCTAACAATAAGTTACATTTGATGGTTGCTCACCTTGGTGTGAAAGAGTTTCTGTTAAGTAAGGATATTAATGAGAAAAGGGTTGGTTGGATTACAAAAGTCATGGAATATGACATAGATATCAAGATAACCAAGCTCATCAAAGGTATAGGACTCAGTGAACAACTTGCTACTAGGTCTAAAAATGGAATAGAGAAGGAAGAAGAGGTGCTTCTAATCATTGAAAATGAACATCAGGATGATACAACACTAGTTGGAACAGGTTGGGTTAATAACATGACTCATTTTTTGCAAACTGGTGAATGTCTAACAGGTTTAGATAGAACCAAGAGAAGATATTTTAGACTACAGTCTATTCCATATGTTTTAATTAATGATATCCTTTTCAAAAAAGATTTTAATGGTGTGTTGTTAAGATGCATTGATAATGATCAAACTGACAAGGTGCTACATGAGTTTCATGATGGAACAGTAGGGGGTCATTTTTCCCCAAGGACTACTACTTGAAAAATAATGAGAGCTGGATATTACTGGCCCAACTTATTCAACGATGCCCATGCATGGGCCAGAAAGTGTGTAAAATGTGCCATTTTTGCAAAAAAAAAAGGCTGCCAACTTTACCTCTATAGCCAATTCAAGTAGAATAGCCCTTCATGAGATGGGGTATTGATTTTATAGGTCCCATTAACCCACCATCAAGTGTAGGCCACAGGTGGGTACTTATAGCAATAGACTATTTCACAAGGTGGACTGAAGTAGTGGCTTTGAAGGAAGCCAATGAGAATGTTGTTTTAAACTTTTATTATGATTTGGTATCTAGATTTGGAGTACCTAAGTCAATCATCTTAGACAATGCTTTATCCTTCGTTGGATTGAAGATAATTGACTAGGCTGTGAAGAATGGAATCTATTTGAACACTTCATCAAATTATTACCCATAGGGTAATGGTTTGGTTGAATCCACAAATAAGAATCTCATAAAGATTATCAAAAGATCAAGGGAGGACAACCAGAAAGCTTGGCACACCAATTTGAAATCTATTTTATGGGCAGATAGGATAACTCCCAAGAGGTCTATTGGAAACTCCCCATATATGCTAGTTTATGGAAAAGAGGCAAGATTGTCTATGTCTATGGAGCTACCAGCACTTGATATCATGAATCAACCAGAGATGTTTAAAGAAGAAGACCCCATGGTTGTCAAATATGCTCAACTTATGGAGCTTGAAGAAATGAGAGATAAAGCTATGAAAGCTATGGAGTATCATCAGCTTCAGACAAAAAGAATTTTTGATAAGAAGGCCACTCCCAAAAATTTTAGGGAGGGTGATATGGTACTCAAATGGGATGAATTGAAAAGCAGGCCAGGGAAGCACTCCAAGTTTGATAGCATGTGGAGTGGCCCATTTATCATTACTAAATGCAAGGAACACAATGCATTTCAGTTATCAAACATGGATGGAGAAAATTTGCCTATCCCAGTCAATGGGATACACCTGAAGAGGTGTTTTGAGGTATGAGTTGCCTTGTAAAATAGTAGATTAGGTTTCTTTCTTGCAATAAGTGCTACTGCACAATAGTTTGGATACCTTTTGTTTTCTCTAAGTGATATCTAGCATAGTTAGATGAGTTGCTTTCAGCATTTTGTTTTGGTTTTGGTCTTCTAAGTGTTCTTCATTGCTGATATGCTGAGTTACTGAGGTCAGGATTGATTGTTAAAGGTGATTTTTAAGTCTCTGTGTGACTCCATGCCCAATGGATGTATAAGGCCACTAGTCTAATTGTTTAGCAGGCAAACATCCCTTAGAAGTTGCCAAAATGTTGACCTATTTTCCTCTGTCCAGAGTTAAATAGTTCACCATGTATATTCTTTGAATATCCTTTAGAAAATGACCCTACAAAGCTTAAATCCTTCAATTACCCATGCTTCAGATATTTTGTGTATTCATTATTGAAGATAGATGATTAAGCTGCTCACATTCAAGGCCCAAAATATCTTCCACCTGCCCTATTCTAGATAGTTTATTCCATAACTTCTTGTAGGTGGACGTCCCTTCTGGCGATGATATTTTTCTGACAAAGCCCATGGGGAAAATTTATTGTAATTAACTTAGGTCAAATGCAAGGCTATATATGCAATAACATGAGATGTAAAAAGGGTTGGAAGATTTAGTAATTTATGCTTCTGATTCCAAACAGAGCATTCCTCTACTGTAACTTTGCCTTCTGATTAAATGCATGCTAGTTATTTTACCTCTTCATGCTATTTTGACTCTGTGTGATCTAAGAATGATGTGTTTGTGAATGTTTAATTCCTTGTAATCATCTCTTGCTCCTTGCCTCTATTAAAATCAACTTGATCTGTGTATGTTTATTGGTTGTATCTGGTCATTTTGTGTATTTTCTCAGTTATGTGAGGGTTCTTTTATTCAACCTGGTGTATCACCTAATTTCTATTTATGTTTCCTTCTACCCCTTTTCCCCTGCAGCATTAACACTAGGTTTAGATATATTCCTCTAAGCATTAGGCTTAGAAATAGGAAGTCGGCCTTCTCCAGAGGTCTGATCTCAATTCACAAGGTCCCACACTTTGAGATCATTCCCATTATGTCATTAGAATGCTTGGATCTCTCCAAACAGGGTACAATTCTATGTGACAATAGTTCCTTTCATCATCTCTGTAATGGGAGCACATATCCCACTAAAATTTCTTATGAACTTCCTATAGAAGCTCACCAACCCTTGAAAACTACGAGCTTCAAAAGTACTTCTTGGTGATGGCCATTCAACAATAGCCTTTACCTTCTCAGGGTCCATTTTCAACCCTTCTTCCAAAACTACATATCCCAAGTACACTAACTCCTTCATGTTCAAGTACACTTTTTTAGATTCACCATTTGTTTTTCTTGATTCAATCTTTGCAAGACAGACCTAATATGTTCTAAATGTTCTTTTGTTTTACTAAAAATTAAAATATCATCAAGTTAAACTGTGACAAACTTACCAAGATAGGGCTTCAACACTTGATTCATCAATCTCATGAATGTACTAGATGCATTTGTCAATCCAAATGGCATGACCATCCACTCATACAATCCATCCTTCATCTTGAACACGGTCTTCCACTCATCCCCTTCACAGATTTTGATTTGATGATACCCACTTTTTAAATCAATCTTCATGAAGTACCTTGCTCCACTCAAACAACCCATTAAATTATCCATTGTGGGTAGTGGGAATCTATATTTGATGGTGATCTTATTAATTGCATGGGAATCTGTACACATCCTCCATTTACTTCCCTTCTTAGGCGTTAATACTGTAGGTATGTAGTGCATGGATTGAGACTTTCTCTAACCAGCACTTTGTCCAACAGCTCCTAGACTTGTCTATTTATTTCCTCATTCTCTTGAGCCATCATCATATATGGTGCCTTGTTTGGTAAACTTGCACCTAGGATTAAATCCATATAGTGACTGATATCTCTCACTGGTGGCAATCCATCTAGCAACTCCATCATTATATCAGCATACTCATCAACAAATTCCTGAATTTCTACTAGCAGATTCTCTTCTTTTTCTATGGTCATGTTTTGAAACAGTTGGGCAACACATGCATAACAAACTAACAAACACTATCCTTCTTCAAATACTTCAAGAACTTATTTGTTGAGACAAGACACACCCTAGAAGTACCTTTTGTATCATCATCCTTATCCTTCATAGGGTTTAGAACAAATTCCTGTCCATCCTTTTTAATGGTATATGTATTACTTTTACCATCATAAACAACTTATCTATCAAATTGACATGGTCTTCCTAGCAAGATATGACAAGCATCCATTGGTATTACATCACAAAGTATTTCATCCTTGTAATTACCAATCTGGAAATTAACCAAGCATTGTTCTCTTACCACCAATTGGTGCTCCTCCTACAACCACGAGGCCTTGTATGGGCTAGGATGCTTCATTCTTTTTAGCTTCAACTTCCTCACTATTTCTTTAGACAGAATATTATCTGTGTTTCCACTGTCTACGATCACTTTACAACACTTACCACCTGACTTGCATTTAGTTCTGAACAAATTTCTTCTCTGTACATATTGGTTGTGTTTCTACCTTCTTAGGACTTAACAAAATCTTTCTTATCATCAAAGACTCTCCATCCTCTGGGTCTTCTCCATGCTTCAAAGTTTCTACCACTTCATCTTCTACTTGGGCCACATGAACTTTGGCCTCTTTTCCTTTACCTCCACCTTGAACTTGTAGACATTCAAAAGACCTATACCTGATCTCACCACATTGGTAGCATGTACTAGTGAAACCTTTGCCCTTCCTCTTCCAAAATTACCTCTTCCTTGAAAAGAGTCTCCTCTTCCTCAGAAGTTTCCTCTTCCTCCCATTTCCTGAGTTTGAGAGGTATCATCTTCATCTTGTT
This sequence comes from Cunninghamia lanceolata, assembly GCA_027924645.1. NCBI lineage: Eukaryota > Viridiplantae > Streptophyta > Pinopsida > Cupressales > Cupressaceae > Cunninghamia > Cunninghamia lanceolata. The sequence goes on along the minus strand of BSBN01000068.1, from coordinate 12,445,362 downwards.
TGGTAGAATATCCTCTTCGACCATTGCTTTGCCCTCTACCACAAGCATTTCTACCTCTACCACTGTTATTGTTTTGTTGTTTCCTATTTAGTTTCTCTTCGGCCACCAACACACATTGGTAGGCCTCTTTCACACTCTACAATCTAAGCAATCTAATCTCATCTTGTATGGACACCTGCAAGCCATTTAGATACCTTGCAACTTGCTGAACCTCATTCTCTATGTGGTCTGCTCAAATGCTCAATCGGTAAAATTCTTCTGTGTATTCTTTAACACTAGATTCTCTTTGCTTCAAGTTCTGCAATTTCCTAAACAAATTTATTTGATAATTTGTAGACATAAATTTCATCTTCAATTAGCTTACCATTTGGTCCCATGACTTTATCTTCTCCTTGCCTCTTCTTTGTCTATCAATCTGCAAATGATCCCAATGTAGGGATGCATGCCCTTATAACTTTGTACAGGCATATTTCACCTTCTTGTCTTCTTCTGTACCTTCAAAGTCAAATAACCTTTCCATCTTGGTGATCCAATCCAATAATTCATCTGAATTTAAGTTACCACTATAGTCTGGAGGGTTAAAATGGGGTTTGGTATTTATTTTGGTTAGGGCTAAAATGTACCTCTCTTTTCCTTGATAAAGTTCAAGTTGGTTTTCTTCTCCTTCAGCTTCAACCTTCTCTTCTTCATCATCACTCATGTCTTCGACATGATGACCTCTTCACTGTGCAGTTTCCACAGTCTCCAGTCTAGTCGTAATTCTCCTTAACATCTCCATCAAGATAGCGCATGCATCTCTTTGCACCCCTCTTCCTCTGCCACATCCTCTTTGTGCCATTTTATACAAGTCCTCTATAGTTGCAAGTCTTCTTTCTTTTGCTCACTTACCCACAACAAATTCCCTTCAGGACTTGGTAATCTCTTAGACACTTTCTCCAAGAGCAACACTGCTCTGATACCACTTGACTTAGTTGATATTGAAGAGCCTTATCATGTTGTCAATCAAGCAAAATAATCACACTATAGTATAACAAATCTCAACAGAAAACAACCCTCCTTTTATTGCAATTATTAGAGTATAGATTACATTCAAAGTTCAATTATAGAGCATTTCACAAAGATCCCAATTTAACTTTTCCATCAACAGCCTTCCTCCATTCCTCATTTGATATCATCCGATCAAAAATCCTCTATTCTAAACAACCCCATTTTTCCCTATCGTCACATTCCTCTGTTTCACATCCCCCCATTCTCCAAGGGAAACTATTCATTTCAACTTCCACTAATGAATGACTTCCAAATGATTAACCATCAAAGACCAAAATGAACCGTTGAACCATAATGTATTCAACTTCATTTCATTGGGCTATCAAGGAGATGGCCTAGGGATTCCCTTCATTGAATGAAAGTCTCATCGATCAGTATTTGGCACGACATCCACACTAATATTAATAACTACCATATCAACTCATTGAAGAGACCAAACTCCAAGTCATGCTAATTTCCACTCTCCCACCGATGAGAATCAAGGCTTCGAATTGAGTTGTCGAAGGGATAGCTGAGCAAGTCCTACCAAAATAAGCAACTCCACTGATATAGACTTTCCAACCTATGCAATACACACATACCCAACATCGGATATCAAGGGGACTAGATTTAGGGTCCCTTCGATGTCACATGGTCCCACCAACAATACACAACCTTGCATTGGGTTGTCAAGGGGATGCCACCAAGAGTCTCGTTGATCACATAAGTCATACCGATGAAGAGTGACACCCTCCAACGGAGTAGGGTTTACCAAAAATGAACTTCAATGTATCTGTAAAACAAAAAAAAATTGAGAACAAAATTTTCTTATGTACATATTGACATAGATAGCTTGAGAGCCCGAGATGCTCTTGCATCAGCTGTTTCCACATAGCTAGATTTTTAACTCAAAAAATGATGGTTGGTTAAAGGGAATTTATAATATTTTTCCCTAATTTTGTCAAGCTTAGTTGTAGTAGCTAGTTCAACAAAATGATATTCTATAATGGACCTTAGAGATTGTATAGAATGAGTAACTAGTGAAGGAGCTTGTAGATAAACTTTAGGAGAAGGTGGATACTTTTCTTGCATATTTGGAAATAATAGCATTAAGGGTCTAGGTGCCAACCTTCCTATTTAGATTAAATCATTCTCTACAATTATAGCAATTTTGGATGCATCCAGGAGAGTATTGCCTCCTTTAGACTTGATCATCATTGTTATTTTAAAGTCTATCTCTATTAGATAGTAGATATAACGCATGCCTAATGGAGGGTTTATTTTGAGAGGAATTCTTTGCTTTCTCTTCTCAATTCTACTATCGAAATCATCTAGCATTTCCAGTAGATCATTTTTTTGGTTCTAAGTTGTTCTAGTAGTGATGTGGCATCTCCCTTTTCTTTAAATCTATCAATCAATGTGTAACCAGGATAATCCAATCTCATATCAAGTGTGGAACAAATGAGTGATACCATTCAAGAGAGTTTCCTTGAAATGACACAATAGGAAACCTTATGGAAATGTTTTCTTTAGTAGTGTTACACACTTTGCAATGATTCACCATATCATAAAGATATTTTATTGGATTTGTAAAGTTTTCCCTAGTAAACTGCAGTAGTGAACTTAAGGTTGCATCTAAGATAACACCCCAAATATTGGGTGGAATAGGAGGAATGAAAGATCCTCTAATATTTCATGCTTGGAAGATTCTAGGTGGTGGGGTGGAGAAACCATGTGAGGAATTACCTAGGGAATCTTAGGTATTATTTGAGGCACTAGTTGTGGTATCCTTCTAGGGAAAAAAATAAGAAGCTACATTAAGATGTGTGGATTAGCTTTGGTTGCAAACCTAGTGGAAGTTCTAGGGGACATGTGCTTCTCTATTAGTTAAGCTAGATAGAGTTACCAAGTGTTTATAAAGTTTTATCAGCCAAGGGATCACCAAATTTGGCCAACAACAAGATGAAGCTTTCTAAATTCTAACCAAGTGATTGTAGGTTCAGGTCTCATAAGGCATGCCAAAAATTATTTATGAGCCTTTTGTGTTTAGCTAGTTTAAGTGATCATATGCAACACTCAGGACCATCAACAATGGAAAGATAAGTTGGTGTGGGATGTGACCAACAAATATCTCAAATTAAGGGACAACTCCCTATCTATTTATCTTATAGTTGATTCATAGGGGAAAGAGAAAAGACATACTTAAATCAAATTACAGCAGTAAAAGGCCATAAGTCAAAAGAGATTTCTTCACATGTTCAAATAGAGAATTATAACTTGTGATAAAATAATCAATAATGATAAAGTGGGAATAACTATAGTAATTACAATATTTCATGTGCATCAACAATGAGTCAAAATTTCTAGAATAACAAATTTGTAAATCAATGTTGTGGTATTGTATCAAGATTACATATGGTGTAACATAACTTATCATTAGAAACAAATCAAGAGGTCTTCTTGTATTAATCATGAGAAAATGAGGAGAAGCTAATACATTAGGCTCAAAAGCTCATCTATATGAACAAGTCATGCTAAAAATGGCCTACCACTCACTATATAGAGTAATTATGACTCATAGTATGTCCTCCTTGAATCTACCCAGTGAGAACGTATAGGTCGATGGAAAGATGAACATAATCTTTGATGATATTTTTCTCTCTTTAATTCATGTCTTATAATTGATTTGGTAGGAGATCAAGATATCCTTTAGTTATGAGTCACATCACCTAGGAGTTATGAAGGCAATCTTTGGGCAAGTGAGATGTTTGATCCTTGATAGTTTAAGAAATAATCAATGATGAATGTCCAACAAACTTATGATGTCAATCCTTATTGTAGTAGTGTGGATTAAATATTGTGTCCACCAAATCTTCTGATATTTAGAATTTGTTGAAGGGGTTTCACAGTCCAAAAGATAAGTTGCAGATGTACATCATGGCCAAGGAAGGATGCAGATAAATTCTAGTTCTTGCAAGTTGTTGGATGTGATTTTGATATAGTGAATCAAACACATTGCACTACATCTTGAAGCTAATACCTTTATTTCTTTTACAAAATTCTACAGTGATGCCATGTGACTCAATATATGGTTATTTTTGTGTTGAAGATTTTATGGGATTTTCCACAAGGTTGGTACTACATTTATAAGTTATAAAAATTTGCTAGTGGTTGAGTTGAACCAGTGGTGAGGGCATAATATATTGTTGCATCTCCTTTTGTTGAGAGCTTTGAGAAATTTTGGATGAGATTTCAATCTAGTTGATCAGATGGCTCACATTGTAGACAACCCTTTAGCTAGTCTAGATTGGCAATAGTTCCATAGCAAGACCTTTAGCCAGTCCAAATTAGCAATAGTTCCATAGCAAGGCCTTGATGTTCCACTATAAGGAAGAAATAAAAAATAGAAAAATATGTGGCAATATAAAACATAAGGCTGCATAGAATGTGACTATTATGCAGGACAATAACTTTAGATTAAAGTTGATAAGCATCTAAAGGTTTGTTTAATAGATTATGATAGAATGAAGGTAAAAAAAAAACTTAAGTTAGTTTGGTATCTAATTCTTTAAATTAGAGTTTAGTTATTCATGATCCAATGAACATTTTAATTAGGAGTTTCCTATCTAATTCTTTAAATTAGTGTTTGGTTACTTGGTGATCAAATGAACATATTAATTAGGAGTTTGGTATCTAATTCTTTAAATTATAGTTTGGTTACTTGTTGATCCAATGAACATGTTAATTAGGAGTTTGGTATCTAATTCTTTAAATTAGTATTTGGTTACTTGGTGATCCCATGAACATGTTAATTAGGAGTGACCTGAAGTTTTAAGAGTTAAACTCGTATATTAAGAATTAAATTGATTTGTCAAATAAATTAGTCAAAATATTAATCTAACCTTTTTAACTGTTAAATTAAAAAACCAATCTAATTTTTGATAATATAGTAAGAAAGTTAAATATTTTCTTTTAACATTGTATTTCAGAGTTAAACTCATATATTAATATTTAAATTGATTTGTCAAATAAATTAGTCAAAATATTAATCAAACCTTTTTAACTATTAAATTAAAAACCAATCTAATTTTTCCTAATATAATAAGAAAGTTAAATATTTTCTTTTAACATTCTATTTCTGATTATAAATTAAATGTAGTTAATTCATTTTTTTTAAACATTATATTCTCAACTTTCAATTTCTTATTATTGTTAAACATTTTTTAATTAACTTGATTTTGTTTATCATATACTTAAAGGCTAAATACTTTCAATTCTTCTCTCATTAGTACTATTTAAAGATTTTAGACAAGATCATATGTATATTAAACATATTAGCACAGAAACATGACTTTTCAAGTTGAAAGGGCAAGAGTATTGTTTTTAGAGGTGCGTCTTCTTAGAAGACATCAAGATAGACAATAATATATAATAGAATATATGATAGGATATGAGTAAAATAAGAAAAAGTGGACATCCATAATGTGGAGGAGGAGATTGAATGGTATGGAAGATGATGTGGAGCGGGATAATAATGTGGAGGAGGAGGATAATAATGTGGAGGCGGAGGATAATGTGGAAGAGGATAACGTGGAGGAGGAGGATAATGTGGAGGATGATGATAATGTGGAGGATGGATGGTACAGTGATGATAATGTGGAGGATGGATGGTACAGTGATGATAATGTGGAGGAGGAGATTGAATGGTACAGTGATGATATTTGGGATGAGTTGCTAGATATCTACGATACATATGGCAACTTTAACACCACATCAACAATGTTGTGCTCCAAGTGTGGTAAATCTGAGCCCTCTTCTGAGCGTCTTGATGGTCCTTGTACTGAATGTTGGTTGATTGATGAGTTAATAGACAATCGTAAATTTTCCTCCTGGAAATTAGCTAAGGAGGAATTAAAAATGATTTTGGAAGATTTGAAGAGGTTCCATGGGCCTTTCAAGAAGTCATTGGAGGATAGATACACAGTTAAATTACACTACCCAATGCATGAATACCCTGAAAGAGACTACACCACCACATGCATGCGTTTAGACTACATGAGTTTCTTGAAAAAATATTGTCCTCCAGCCTTATTGGATATGATTGTCAACTTCACGCATGATGATAAGTATATTTTGTTTGAACGTGTGTTTGTTAAGTATATGGACTGTGATACAGTACACCAAGATGCGAAAAGCCTGTTGAGTTTCTTGGACCCTCTTCAATGGTATCCAAGGAAAAGCACAGGTTCCAAACGATGTATTACTTTTCATTATGGCCCAACAAATAGTGGGAGAACTTTTAAGGCTTTGGAAAGATATAAGGAAGAAGGAAAATCTGCAATTTATTGTGCTCCACTCCGCCTGCTTGCAATGCAAATCTACCGACATGTGAATAAGCAGGGAATTCTGTGTAACCTTAAAACTGGAGAGGACGTCAAGCATCATTCTGGCTCTGTAAAATGTTGTTGCACTGTGGAAATGGTGGATTTGAGTAAAAAGTGGAAGGTGGGTGTGATAGACGAGATTCAGATGATTGGAGATGAGTTCAGAGGCTGGGCCTGGACCCGTGCATTTTTAGGGCTAAATGCTGAAGAAATTCACTTGTGTGGAGAGGGCAGCGTGAAGGAACTCATCGAAGATCTTTGTAAATTAACAGGAGACAGATTAACAATGGTAGAACATCATAGGAGAACCGAATTGGTTGTGGCAGGTGATGCCATAGTTCTTGGGGAAAGTAAAATTGAATCCGGGGACTGCTTTGTTGCATTTTCAGTGCGTAGGCTGAAAGAAATTAAAAAACTAATTTTGCACCAGCAGCCTGACATGAAATGCACTCTGTTATACGCCAGCCTTCCGCCAGAAGTTAAATTTGAAGCAGCTAAAAAGTTCCTGAAAGATTCCAAGACTCGAAAGGGCGTGCTGCTAGCCACGGATGACATTGCAATGGGCCTCAATCTTCCAATAAGACGAGTGATTTTCACAGAGACAGAAAAATATAAAAGATGTGTTCATAGTCCTGTGGATATTCAGTTAATGAAACAGATTGCTGGAAGAGCTGGTGGAGGTAGTGAAATTGGGTATTGTACAGCCACAAACAATTGGGACCTGAAATATTTAAGGAAATGTGTTGAAGCTCCCATTGAACCCATCAAACAAGCTGTTCAGGACTTGGATCCAAAGATATTGCGCATCCTTGAGCATCGTTGGAGAAAGCTGGGGGAATTTCAACCTTCCACTTTTGTTCGTTATCTTGAAAGGATTGGGAAAGGTATAGATGTCCAAGATCCGGACTGGTTACCTATGTTTCGCTTCAGGACATTGCAAAGTGAATTCTTGAATTTGGCCAATCAGATCGCACTCAAAGGTTTGATGCCACGCATAACCCTAACTGACTTCTTCAAACTCTGCAACTGCCCTTGTGACGATCCCCTTATTGTTGTTTCTTGGATGACCCACATGTTTTCCAGTTTTACTGAATGTTCCTTCAACTGTCATACCAACTGTGCCTTCGACTATAATATAAATGAATATACTTTTGAAGGTGTCTATAGCCTCGTAAGGGCTTATAAATATCTCTATAACCAGTTTCCCCTACAACGACATCTCATGATTCATTATGATCGCCTCTCAGAACTAGAGTTGAAGATTAAGAAACTTATCCGACAGAAAGAAAAGAGAGAGGAAGAATACTGGTTACGCTATCATTCAAATTCAGATGGTTAAATTAACTAGCAGGTGCACGGAGTTTATGCGGATTTGCCACAGGCTATAAGTAATGTAAAAAAAAACATTTTGCAATAAAATATAGGAAAAAAAGTTATATGTATATTGTAATGTGAGGCAATGGCAATGGCGTTTTGTTTTTTTTAATGTATAATAAATATTTTTTACTTACATTTAAAATATAAGTCTTCAAAGAGGAGAAAAACCAATAGTTGGTAAAGATCTAGTAGAACAATAATAATCCTAAAAGAGGTGGTGTTGGATAACAAATGCATGGAATAAAAAAACTTGGAAAGTTCGAAAAACAATGTAGTTATTTCAATAATTCTGTACTCCGATTTTATTGTCGGTTTTAGTAGTCTAGAATGGTCACCATGATAATTTTCCAAGATTTGGAGATTTGAAATTGTAGAGCTAATTCAAAACTTTGAAGAGACTCATAGTGGGAATGTTGAAGGAAAAAACAAATGCACTCTTTAAAAAAAAAAAAAAACCATGCCTTTACAGTCAACTAAAGAAGAATGCTTCTATAGAAAATGTGCTCATTTGTGAAAATCTAACAAAAATAAATCTTAAAAAAACTCAAAAACAAAAAATTTAGAACATTTTGATCTAACTACATAATTGAGATAAATTCTACACTTCCAATAGTTTTCCATTGAAATATTGTTGATTTTTTGGGATAGGAATTTGAAATAAATTTTACACTTCCAATGTGAGATAAATTCTACACTTCCAATAGTTTTCCATTTGAATATTGTTGGTTTTTGGGATAAGAATTTAACCCAAAACATAAGAAGGCCATCAATTAGTAGAAAAAGTAAATCTACTATGGAATAGAGATTAAACACAACATCGAATAATAATAATAAACTATATACCCACCTTATAATGACTTGCAATTTGGATATGTACTTTTTGATCTCGTTTGTAAGGAATTGAAGATTTAATTGAAGATTTCTTTGGTGGTTTCCCCTTCAAAATTTGCTTCTTCTCTGATGATCTTATCTAGCTCCTTCAAACACTTTGATACACATGATTGATTGTCATTTCAAGATGTGGCTTTAGTACAGAATGGGCTGCCTATCATTCCCGCTTTGATGGTCAAGTAATAAGAAAGACATATTAGATAGGAGTGAAACCTTTGTCTTGGTTTGTAATTGAATATTTCTTTAGTGGTTTCCCCTTTAAAATTTTCTTCTTCTTTAATGATTTAGCTCCTTAAAACGCTTTGATACACATGATTGATTATCATTTAAACATGTGGCTTTAGTAGACAGGGGTTACCTATCCTTCCTACTTTGATGGTCAAGTAATAACAAAGGTATATTAGATAGGAGTGAGACCTTTGTCTTGGTTTGTTTAAATGAATGGATTATCATTACAATAAGAAGTCTTTTTTATCATCTTGATTATGATTTTCATGAAATATCCTTCCTGCTTTGATGGTCAAGTAATAACAAAGGTATATTAGATAGGCGTGAGACCTTTGTCTTGGTTTTTATAGATAAATGGATTATCATTACAATAAGAAGTCTTCTTATTGTCTTGATTACTATTTTCATGAAATAGGTATCAAAATTGAAGTTTCTAATTCATTATGATGTATTTCCAAATGGATTTCATCCATACAATTTACTTCCACTTAGTTTAGAATATTTTCAATATCTAATTTTAGTAGGTGATATTATGCTTTACATGGAATAGTAGGCTTACAAATCTCTCCTTTAAAAATTTAAATCATTAGCTTAGAAATCTAATTAGAGATAAGGAAAATCTTAGAGCCATAATATTTAGGTAAAAAATGAGCATCTTACGACCCAAAACATTGTCCTTCAGTTTCATTCAACATAACCTTGAATAATGATTGACTGAAATGTCTAGCTATATAGTTCCATGTCACAAACTAATAAAGGACAAAGAAAATAAAGTATTTGAGGTAATACATTTGATCCATAACTTTCCCTTCATCACATTGCTACTTACACCACTTTTCTCTACCCAAAAAGTTACATCTCAACCTCTTAAATAGAGTTTGCATCCTTGGTTAATATTAATTTTCAACAAATACCAATTTAATCTTCTACACTAATTTTTGTCTTCCTTAACCACCAATTCAAAACTTAACACTTCATTTTGTATTCTCTAGTATAAGATTGCCAACATAATATTAAATTATGAGAATAGAGAGCTATCAAAACCAAAGAAAGATTGTAAGTCGTAAAATTTGTTAATGAATTGAGATCAAACTAAACAACTATTTTCAAAAAAGTTAAAAAATGAATACAAACATTATGTATGAACAAACTCTGTGTGAACTATGTCTACTAACTAGCATTGAAAAACACCTAAAGCAGTCTGAATTTATGCACCCATAAATTATAATCTGATAATAAATCACAAACTTCACTTGTATGGGCATAAAAATTATTGAGAAATATGACATACGAACATATTTACAGAACGATCCATCATCTAAGATATAACATATTAAATAAGAATGTTGCCTTGTTATATTTCCATAGGGTCACTCGGTCAAGGTGGAAAAATCCAAGTGCAATTGTTGGATATATGTTTTATATTTCACAAGTTTTACTTTTTTATAAACTACATTTGTGCACACTTAGTGGGCTTGGTAAGAAAAAAACAAAAAAATTTAAAGGTGATTTTGTTCCAGTCCACAGTTTTATATCCATTGTATTGCAATAACATTTAATGGTTTTTTATGCTAATGTGCTTATCAATACTTGTATGTGTATTAGGGCTAAGTAAAAATGTAAAATATCTTATTGTATTGTAACAAATAAGTTAAAACAATAAGATTTTGGAGAGAAAAATTCTTTTGTTATATTGTCAGTGTGCTATTATTTAGTTATGAGCTAGATTTAGGACTTCATTAACATTTCTTCTCTTTGAATAGGTTAATTGGTATTATTTATCTTCTTTGAGTATCAAAGCTATGGTTTAACTAGCTCTTTGAGAGGAAGGGAATATTGACAAACCTTTCAATAGTGGGAGTTTGATATAGATGAATCTTGTGTGTGAAAAAAATGAGAAATTCAAAGATGGAGATAGAGAAATATAATCACTAGGTATTTTGATTTATGAAAGTTTATTAATGGAATAACATTAATCTACAGAGATTATTATTAAACATTTTGGATTGAAGTTGATATAGATTAATATATTTTTTTAAAATCTCCAAACAATCACCAACTTCAATCTTTTTCCTCAGCCTTATTCAAGGCTTTCATGTGGTAATTTTTCAATAGCTGATAGGTTTTTTCTTTATGTTTTTAATATGGATTTTGTCATATAATTATAGTGTTGTAGTTGTTTAAGTTTATTTATTTATTTATTTATTGTAATGATTGTTTATTGATTCACTTTTATATTAAAATTTAAATAGTTATAATCTATCAATTGTTTACGTTTTATTTTTAAACTAAATTATTATACGTTCCTTTACTTTTATATTATTTTTCTTTGGTTAAAATTCATGGCAGTATAACCACATTTCAGCATTTGTTGTTTCGCTTCACGACATTGCAAAGCGAATTCTTGAATTTGTCCAATCAGATCGCACTCAAAGGTTTGATGCCACGCATAACCCTAACTGACTTCTTCAAACTCTTCAACTGCCCTTGTGACGATCCCCTTATTGTTGTTTCTTGGATGACCCACATGTTTTCTAGTTTTACTGAATGTTCCTTCAACAGTAATAACAACTGTGCCTTCAACTATAATATGAATGAATATACTTTTGAAGGTGTCTATAGCCTCGTAAGGGCTTATAAATATCTCTATAACTAGTTTCCCCAACAACGATATCTCATAATTCATTATGATCGCCTCCCAGAACTAGAGTTGAAGATTAAGAAACTTATCCGACAGAAAGAAAAGAGAGAGGAAGAATACTGGTTACATTATCATTCAAATTCAGATGGCTAAATTAACTAGCAGTTGCTATGTAACTGATTTGTTGATAGACTATAAGTAATGTAAAAAATACATTTTGGAATAAAATATAGGAAAAAATATATATATTTATATTGCAATGTGAGGTAATGGTAATGGTGTTTTGTTTTTTTGTAATGTATAATAAATATTTTTAACTTAGATTTAAAATATAAGTCTTCAAAAAGGAGAAAGACCAATAGTTGGTAAAGATCGAGTAGAAGAATAATAATCCTAAAAGAGGTGGTGTTGGATAACAAATGCACAGAATAAAAAAACTTCAAAAGTTTGAAAAACAATGTAGTTATTTCAATAATTCTGTACTCTGATTTTATTGTAGGTGTTAGTAGTCTAGAATGGTCACCTTGTTAATTTTCCAAGATTTGGAGACTTAAAATTGTAGAGCTAATTCAAAACTTTGAAGAGACTCCATTTAACAGTGGGAATGTTGAAGGAAAAAACAAATGCACTATTTTAAAAAAAAAGCATGCCTTTACAGTCAACTAAAATGTGCTCATTTGTGAAAATAGTATTCAGCCAAGAATCAAGCATTCTCCACGTAATTTGTAAGAAAAGTAGGTGTTTGTGTTTGCATTTTAAAATCCAACAAAAATAAATCTTAAAAAAACTCAAAAACAAAACAAAATAGAACATTTTGATCTAATTACATAATTGAGATAAATTCTACCCTTCCGATATGAGATAAATTCTACGCTTTCAATAGTTTTCCATTGGAATATTGTTGGTTTTTGGGGATAAGAATTTGAGATAAATTCTACATTTCCAATGTGAGATAAATTCTACACTTCAAATAGTTTTCCATTGGAATAGTATTGGTTTTTTGGGACAAGAATTTAACCCAAAACATAAGAAGACTACCAATTAACAGAAAAATTAAATCTACTATGGAATAGAGATTAAATGCAATAACAAATAATAATAATAAACTTTATACTCACCGTATAATGAATTGCAATTTGGATATGTGTCTTTAGATCTCATTTGTAAGGAATTGGAGATTCAATTGAAGATTTCTTTAGTGTTTCCCCTTCAAAATTTGCTTCTCTAATGATCTAGCTCCTTCAAACACTTTAATACACATGATTGATTATCATTTATATGTGGCTTTAGTAGACAATCGGTTGCCTATCCTTCCCGCTTTAATGATCAAGTAATAACAAAGGCATATTAGATAGGAGTGAAACCTTTGTCTTGGTTTGTAATTGAAGATTTCTTTAGTGGTTTCTCCTTCAAAATTTGCTTCTTCTTTAATGATCTAGCTCCTTCAAACGCTTCGATATGCATGATTGATTATCATTTAGACATGTGGCTTTAGTAGACAGTGGGTTGCCTATCCTTCTTGCTTTCATGGTTGAGTAATAACAAAAGTATATTAGATAGGAGTGAGACCTTTGTCTTGGTTTGTTTAGACGAATGAATTATCATTCCAATAAGAAGCCTTTTTATCATCTTTATTAAATGATTTGATGAAATATCCTTCCCACTTTGATGGTCAAGTAATAACAAAGGTATATTAGATAGGAGTGTGACCTTTATCTTAGTTTGTTTAGAAGAATGGATTATAATTACAATAAGAAGTCTTTTTATCATCTTGATTAGGATTTTCATGAAATGGTTGGTATTAAAAATAAAGTTTCCAATTCATTATAATGTATTTTCAATTGATTAGGATTTTCATGAAATAGTTGGTATTAAAAATGAAGCTTCCAATTCATTATGATGTATTTACAAATGGATTTCATCCATACAATTTTCTTCCACTCAATTTAGAATATTTTCAACATCAAATTTTAGTAGGTGATATTATGCTCTACATGGAATAGTAGGCTTACAAATCTCTCCTTTAATAATTTAAATTATTATCTTAGAAATCTAATCAAAGATAAGGAAAAGCTTAGAGCCATAATATTTGGGTTAAAAATGAGCCTCTTACGAGCCAAAACATTGTCCTTTAGTTTCATTTAACATAACATTAAATAATGATTGGTTGAAATTCCTAGCTATATAGTTCCATGTCAGAATCTAATAAAGCACAAAGAAAGTAATGTGTACAGTTGATCCATAACTTTCCCTTCATTGCATAGCTATTTACACCAATTTTCTCTGCCCAAAAAGTTACATCTCAACCTCTTAAATAGAGTGTGCATCCTTGGTAAATATTAATTTTCAACAAATATGAATTTAATCTTCTGCATTAAGTTTTATCTTCCTTAAAAACCCACCAATTCAAAACTTAACACTATATAGGTTGGATCCAGGTTGTGACTATGTTTAGAGTGTTTCGTTATGTCTCTTTTGGTTTGAGTGATGGATGTTTTTTGAGTATCTATGGGTTCTACCTAGGAGATGGCATCAAGATGAAGTTGTAACATTCACAGATGTCATAAGGCTTTATTGATCCCTAGAAGGCTCCCGTCCCAAGTTCACCCATGGCCAGCTAGGAAGGTACTCTTGGAAGAATTTAATCTTCTGTCAGTGCATTAACTTCTGCCTGCCCCCATGTCAGACTTGGGGATCTCCAAAATCAGCCCCAAGACCCATTGGCCTGCCAGCATTCATTCCGGTAGGTGAGTTTGAATTTTGAAATGAGTTGAGTGCCAATTTTCTGGCTAGCAAGGAATGAGACAAAAAGGAGGGAAATAGAGTTGACCAAAGAGTAGAATGGAAGAGAGAGCCTATAGCAGCAGAGGTGAAAGGGAATGTTCTAGTAGAGAACAAGAAGATTACAGTAGAGCAACAGAGAATAGAAGGTTTTGTGTGTAGAAACACATGATATGCACAAGCAACTACGGAGTTCCTACAAGCATCTCCAGAGAAACAATTTGCAGCTCCAGTGATTGGAGCATATCATAAAATAGAGCAGCAACTCTGTCATTGAATGTGTACAAAGTTTGAATGTAATCTTAAAAGGAAAATATATAATACATATATTGCTGTCATCTGTGTTTTATCTCTTTCTCTGTTTACATTATTTTTATGCTATCCATATATTCCAGTAGCAATCTCTTGGACAGCCATCTTATCCCCTTACCTGTCAACAAGTGGTATCAGAGCCCTATTTTTCTGGGCAGTTAGATTCAAGTGGGTGTTTTATATAAGCCCTAGTTTATCTAGGCTTTATCATCTTTCTTAGATTCAAGAAGCATGGCAGGTGGGGACAGCAAAGGATGGCAGCAGCCACCAAATTTTGATGGGCAGAACTATGATATTTGGGTGAAGAAGATGAAGAAAATACTAGTTGCTAATGACCTATGGGATTTGGTCACAAATGGGTTCACAGACACCATAGACCCAGCAGCCTATGTAGCCCTATCTAATGCTCAAAGAAACCAGTTGAAGGAAACAAGAATGAAGGATGCAAAAGCCCTCAGTCTAATTGAGGTAGCCTTGATAGAGGCTATTTTCCCCCACATTGCAGTAGCAAACTACTCAAAACATGCATGGGAAATATTACAGAAGAGCTACAAGGGAATTGACAAGGTGAGATCAGTCAGACTCCAGCTATTTAGAAGAGATTTTGAGACCTACAGATGAGGGAGAGCAAGGCTATTTCAGACTTTCACACTAGAGTTTCTACCATGCTAAATTAGCTAAGGATAAATGGAGAAACCATGGATGATCAAAGGATTGTTGAAAAAATCCTAAGGAGTCTACCTTCTAGATTTGACCCTATTGTTATAACCATTGAGGAGACTAAGGATCTGTCCAAGATGATAGTGGATAAGTTGATGGGTTCTCTACAAATCCATGAGCATCGGTTGAATAGATCTGTTCCTTCCCTTGAGCAAGCCTTTAAGGCTCAGACCAATGCAAGAGGTAGGGGAAGAGGAAGAAATAGTAGAGCTAGAGGTCAAAGAGGTAGAGGAAGAAGCAACTCCAGAAGAGGAGTTTTAAACAGCTATGAAGGTGCAAGTAGCTCACAGCCAAGCTATCAAGAAAAGAAGAAGAACAGCAGTTCTAATCAAAGGTATGACAAAAGCAATGTTCAATGCTATTACTGTCATAAGTTTGGTCATTATGCTAGTGAGTGTAGAAAGAAACAACGTGATCATGGAAGCCAAAATGCTAATGTAGCAAATGAGAACAAGGCTGAAAATAAAAAATAGTCAAATGTTTTTATTGTTTGCAACCTTGCTAAAAGGAGTAGTGATGAAGTATGGTATTTAGATAGTGGTTGTAGCAACCACATGAGTGGAAACAAAAACTTCTTTGCCTCCATAGATAGCAGCATTAAGACTGAAATAAAAATGGGAAACAATGAGCAAGTTCCCGTCATGGGAAAAGGTATAGTCAATATTCAGTCCAAGAATGGTGAAAGGAGGAAGATCCAAGATGTATATTATGCCCTTGGCATAGAACATAACCTATTGAGCATTGGACAGATGGTCCAAAACGGTTATAAAATCCTGATGGAAAATGGAAAGTGCACAATATTTGATAAAGGAGGCAGTAAGAAAGTGATTGCAGCAGTGCAGATGATGAGAAACAGAATGTTTCCTCTTAGGATACACATAGAGTCTCTGGTGCCATCTATAGTACTATCTTCGGAGTAGTTTTCAACACTATCTTCGGCACTCACAGCAGTGGGACAGCAATCTACCTTTAGGATAGTCATCAAAGACCCATCCAAATTGTGGCATTTGAGGTATGGGCACTTAAGTTTTTCTGGTTTGAGTTTATTATCCAAGAAAGGCATGGTTAGAGGGCTACCAAACATTGTAAAGCCCAATGGAAAATGTGAAGCCTACATTTTAGGAAAGTATCATAGACAACCTTTTCAATCAGGGTATTCTAGAAGGGCAAGAGCACCATTGGAATTGGTGCATTTAGATTTATGTGGCCCCATGAAGACCCCCACACTAGGTGGGAATGTATATTTCATGACCTTCATTGATGATTATAGTAGAAAAATTTGGGTTTATTTTTTTAAGAATAAATCTGAAGCATTTGAGAAATTCAAGTGGTTTAAGGCATCAGCTGAAAAGCAAAGCGACCATTATATCAAAGCCCTAAGAACAAATAGAGGAGGAGAGTATATCTCTATGGAATTTCTAATTTTTTGTAGAAATGAAGGCATTCATAAACAGTTTACAACTAGGTATACTCCACAGCAAAATGGAGTGGCTGAAAGGAAAAATAGAACCATTCAAGAGATGGCAGAAAGCATGCAAAAGGACTATCACATGATTTTTGGGGTGAAGTTGTAGCAACAGTGGTTTACCTATTGAACAGGTGTCCTATAAAGGCCGTTCATGATAGGATTTCACAAGAGGTGTGGACAAATAGAAAATGGAGTGTTGAATACCTAAGAATCTTCAGGTGTGTGGCATATGCATTTGTGCCTAAAGAGAAGAGGCAAAAATTTGATGATAGAGGTGAAAAATGTATCTTCACAAGCTATAGTGAAGAGTCAAAAGCCTATAGACTATATAATCCCATCACTAAAAAGGTTGTGATCAGGAGAGATGTTGAGTTCATTGAGAATGAAGCATGGGATGGAACAGTGGATAGCACCACGGGTATCTCAGTTACAATACCCTTGAAGATGAAGAAGTTCTGGAGGACAGCAACTCTGGAGGAGCTACGGAGAACAGCAGCTCAGGGAGAAACTACCGTAGAGCATTGGAAAATAGCAGCTTCGAAGGTGTTTAGCAAAGCAACTCCAGAGGTGGACAGCAGCAACAGGGCAGCTCTGGAGAACAGCAGCTCCAGAGGTCTGCAACTCTAGAGATCTGCAGCTCCAGAGTTCAGCAGAGCAACAGCTCCGGAGGTTAGCAGTACAGTAGCTCTGGAGGTCAGAATAGCAGCAGCTCTAGAGGTAATTCAAACCCCACACTCACATCATTGATGCGACAGAGGACAAGGAGTGTGAAGGAGATTTATGATAGCACAAGGTATGTTGATGATGATGAGAATGTGAATTTTACATTATTTTCTTACAGTGATCTAATCCACTTTAAAGAAGTTGTGAAAGAAGAGAAATAGTGTAAGGCCATGGATGAAGAATTGGATGCCATAAAGAGGAATGACACATGGCAGCTAACTGATTTACCCAAGGGTAAACAAGTGATTGGAGTTAAGTGGGTCTATAAGACCAAGTCTACTGCTGAAGGAAAAATTGAAAGACATAAGGTAAGGCTAATTGTCAAAGGGTACAAACAACAGCCTAGAAGAGATTATGATGAGACATATGCACCAGTTGCAAGGCTAGAAACAGTTTAAATAGTCATAACAATAGCAACCCAACACAAGTGGAAGGTGTTTCAAATAGATATAAAGTCAGGCTTCTTGAACGGAGTGCTGAAAGAGGAAGTGTATGTGGAGCAGCCACCTAGCTATGAAGTCCCAGGGTAAGAGGATAAGGTATATAGGCTCCAGAAAGCCCTCTATGGGCTAAAACAAGCACCTAGGGCATGGTATAGTAGAATAGACTCATATTTAGTGAGTAATGGCTTTAGCAAAAGTGGCAGTGAGCCCACTCTTTACCTCAAAGAAGCTGAAGGTAACATTTTGATTGTTGTTCTGTATGTAGATGATCTGATTTTTACTGGCAATTGTGATCTTTTCATCACTGATTTCAAAAGGCAATGAAGAATGAGTTTGAGATGACAGACTTAAGTCTGCTAAAGTATTCTCTTGGCATTGAGGTCAAGCAAACATAGCATGGCATATTTATTTCACAAACTAACTATGCCAAATAGATTGTGAAAAGATTTAAAATGGCGAATAGTAAACCTACCCCTACACCAACAGCCACAGGTCTAAAATTGAGTAAAGAGGATAGCAGCAAGGAAGTAAACCCAACCCTCTACAAGAGCATGGTTGGAAGCCTCATGTACTTGACAGCCACTAGACCTGATTTGATGTATGTTGTAAGCCTGATTTCTAGGTTCATGGAGAAGCCTAAAGACACACATTGGCAAGCAAGAAAGAGGAACCTAAGATATGTGAATGGCACAACAGGTTATGGCATCTTATATGGTGTTTCTAATGAGTTTAAGTTGGCTGGTTTCATGGATAGTGATTGGGAAGGAAATGTAGATGACCAGAAAAGCACATCCGGCTATGTATTTCACATGGGTTCAGGCGTGATATCATGGGCATCCAAGAAGCAGCCCATTGTTTCTCTCTCTATAGCAGAAGCTGAGTATATTGTAGCAAATGCAATAGCTTGTCAGGGTATTTGGTTGAGAAGGATCCTTGCAGACCTGAATGAGTGGCAAGAAGATGGTACAACCATTCATTGTGACAATGTTTCATTAATAGCCCTAACAAAGAATCCAATTTTCCATGAATGAAGCAAGCACATTGAGATCCGTTATCACTTTATAAGGGAGTTAGTAGAATGAGGAGAGATTGTGTTGTAGTATTGCAGATCTGAGCAGCAGCTCGCTGACATTTTTACAAAGGCATTGCCAAAAGATTCTTTTAAACACCTAAGAGATAGGCTAGGCATTGTTGACAGCTTCGGAGGTGTGCAGCCCCAGAAAGAGGACAACTCCAGAGGTTCAGATTCGGAAAGACAGCAGGAGAGCTCCAGAGGTTCAACCCTGGAAGGTGTGTGCAACTCTGGAGATGCTCTGGAGATGCAGAAACAGTGCTCCAGAGATGCAGAAATAGAACTCCAGAGATGCAGAAAGTCAACTCCGGAGATGCAGACAAGGTGCTCCAGAGATGCAGAGAAGAGCTTCGAAGGTGATACAGAATGACAAAAATAGCTCCAGAGATCTGATCTAGAAAGGCAAAAGTAAAGGTATAACTCTGAAGATCAGTTTCAGAAAGAAAATTGTTGAATGACATCTGACTTCAGATTAAGTGGGAGTGTTGGAAGAATTTAATCTTTCATCAATGCATTAACTTCTGCCTGCCCCCACGTCAAACTTGGGGATCTCCAAAATTAGCCCTAGCAACCATTGGCCTGCCAACATTCATTCTGGTAGGTGAGTTTGAATTTTGAAATGAGTTGAGCACCATTTTTCTAGCAAGGAAGGAATGAGACAAAAAGGAGGGAAATAGAGTTGACTGAAGAGTAGAATGGAAGAGAGAGCCTGTAGCAGCAGAGGTGAAATGGAATGTTCTAGCAGAGAACAAGAAGCTTGAAGCAGAGCAGCAAAGAATAGAAGGTTCTATGTGCAGCAGCACATGATACGCATAGGTAGCTACGGAGTTCCTACAGGTAGCTCTAGAGAAACAGTTTGCAGCTCTAGTGATTGGGGCATATCAGAAAATAGAGCAGCAACTCTATCATTGAATGTGTACAAAGTTTGAATGTAATCTTAAAAGGAAAATATATAATATATATATTGTTGTCATCTGTGTTTTATCTCTCTATTTACATTGTTTTTATGTTGTCCATATATTTCAGTAGCAATCTCTTGGACAACCATCTTATCCACCTACCTATCAACAGGTGCAAGTCCTTCTTTATTTTGATGCCAGCACGTACAAGTTACGTAGCTCCTTCGGCCCTCCCGCTTCCCAAGGGAGGTTTCTTCCTGTTGGTTCGTCTACAGGCATTTAACTTGGATCTGACATGCCTTGGCTGCTCATGCTTTATTCCTCTCTCCTAGATGGTACTACTCCTGATATTCCCCTCGCTCCTTAATTATGGATTTGACCATTCTTTATGACAAGGGTGGTGCTGGGATTGCCAAAGATTTCAAATATGATGTGAGTTTTAATTCACACCTGGGCGCATTTAATATCATTCAGCCATCTAGGTTTTATTAAGGGAAGTATGTCTTTCAACATTGTCACCTTTCTTTAGCCCTCTCTTTGTGTGCTCTTCCTTGCCCTCCTCCCATGGGTGCTTTGGTCACTAGTTTCGTGCAGGGGTGCAAGTTTAATCAGGCTCTCTTTCCAACCCTTCAATTGGGAGCTAGTTATTAAGGGTCCGGTGACAATCCTGGACTTAAGTCAAATCTTTGAGATTGATTGTCTACTTACCCAGTTTGTGTTTCGATACATTTGCAATCAAAATTGGCATAATGGTCAGCTGGAAAGGGAGGTGAGGTGGTCAGATGTGATCTTGGTTTTCTTGTCCAATCTCGTGGACATTACTCTCGACGCTAATTGTGTGTTACCCATAGCAATGGGTATGGTGAACAAGCAGCTATTCAATATGGACCGTTGGAACAGAACCCTTTATAATTATGATATCATGGTTGGGGATATGTGAGTTCATGGTCTCTTCTCTATCCACCATCTCCATTCCTCTTGGGCCATGGAATGTCTTTATAGATCAAGGCAAAGAGGGCTGGGTTGCGGTTGTATTTGCCATCTCGAGAGGACCATTAAAGGCCATGCCTTCTTGGTGCCGAAGTAGATGAGGGAGAGGTGTAAAGATGTGTTTGTGGCTATACATTTTCTATGCATGCTATGGATATGGCCCCTCAGCTTCCAAGGGACCTGGATGCCAGAGGGTTGTTCTTAAATATCATCCACTTCAACAGTCAAAGGTCAATTTTGGCCAATAAAAATAGGACAAATATTTACCACTTTTTATTGTGAATGAGGTGTATAATTGCTATTAGCTATTTGACCATTGAAATGGATGATATTTAAGTGGAGTAATGTCAGAGTGGTAGAATTTGATTCTGAGGAGGAACAAATGCAGTGTGAAGACGGTGAGCTTGGGGCTGAGGCAAGCGACGTGGCAGGTCTAGTGGATATCAATGGCGGATAGCAGCTTTGGTAGTCTCAAGGGTGCTGCATGGCCCTGGGTGTGATGTTGGATGGTTGTGAAGGTTTTGTGGTTTTTTGTTGGTAGTTCTTGTTTGGCTAATTTTTGTTCAATCCTTTGGTTTTTCTAGAGCCTGTGTGCTCATTTTAGCCGTTATATTCGTAGTTTGCTGGGTTGTTGTGTGTTTGTCTGTATATCTCTTGCCAACTATTATAGTCTATATGGCCTTTTGGTATCTGGTACTATGTAATCCGTTATTTTGATCAATACAAGTATGGGTGCTCTGTTAGTCTTTAAAAAAAAAACTTAACACTATCCATTCTGTATTCTCTAGTATAAGATTGCCAACACAATATTAAGTTATGGGAATAGAGAGCTATCAAAACTAAAGAAAGATTTTTGGTCCTAAAATCTGTTAATGAATTGAGATTAAACTAAACTACTCTCTTCAAAAGAGTTAGAAAATGAATACAAATTTTATGTATGAACAAACTCTGTGTGAACTATGTCTACCATCTAGCATTGAAAAACACCTAAAGCAGTCTGAATTTGTGCACCCATAAATTATAATCCCATAATAAATCACAAACTCGGCTTGTATGAGCATAAAAGTTATTGAGAAATATAACATATGGACTTATTTACCGAACAATCCATCATCTAAGATATAATATATTTTAAGATTGTTGCCTTGTTATATTTCCACAGGGTCACTCTGTCAAGGTGGTAAAAACCAAGTGCAATTGTTGGATATATGTTGTATATTTCACAAGTTTTACATTTTTTTATAGACTACATTTGTGCACAATTAGTGGGGTGGGTAAGAAAAAAACAAAAAACTTTAAAGGTGGTTTTGTTGGTCCACAGTTTTATATCCATTGTATTGCAATAGGATATAATGGTTTTTTATGCTAATGTGCCTATCAATACTTGTATGTGTATTACGGTTAAGTAGAAATACAAAATATCTTATTGTATTGTAACAAATAAGTTAAAACAATAAGTGTGATGTTTTTATTGAGTTTTTTTTAGAAATCATTTTGGAGAGAAAAAGTCTTTTGTTATATGGTGTGTGTGATATTATTTAGTTATGAGCTAGATTTAGGACTTCATTAGCATTTCTTCTCTTTGAATAGGTTAATTAGTATTATTTCTCTTCATTTAGTATCAAAACTATGGTTTAGCTAAATCTTTGAGAGGAAGGAAATATTGACAAACCTCTCAATAGTGGGAGTTCTATATAGGTGAATCTTGTGTGTGACAAAAAAAGAGAAATTCAAAAATGGAGATAGAGAAATATACTCACCAAGTATTTTGAGTTATGGAAGCTTATTGATGGAATAACATTAATCTATAGAGATTATTATTAAACATTTTCAATTGAAGTGATATAGATTAATTTTTAAAAATCTCCAAACAATCACCAACTTCAATATTTTTCCTGTGCCTTATTCAATGCTTTCTTGTGGTGTTTTTTCAATAGCAAATAGGTTTTTTCTTTGTGTTTTTAATATGGGGTTTGTCATATAGTTATAGTGTTCTAGTTGTTTAAGTTCTCTTATTTATTTATTTATTTATTGGAATGATTGTTTATTGATTCACTTTTATATTAAAATTTAAACATTTATAATGTATCAATTGTTTATGTTTTATTTTTTAACTATAATTATTATTTGTTCCTTTACTTTTATATTATTTTCTATGGTTAAATTTTTAACTAAAATTATTATTTGTTCCTTTACTTTTATATTATTTTTCTTTGGTTACATTTCATGGCAATATAACCACATTTCTACATTTTAACACTAAAATGTAATCAATATTTTTAGAACTGTATCAATGAAAGATAGGTAATGAAAGGCAATGCTAATAGATAATCATCATTAAAAACATATTCATCTGTTTCTAACATATTATTTTGAATTCAAACCTTTCAACTGTGACATATTAGTAAGAATGGGTCAATGATAATTATGTATTTTAGTTTTTAATAGAACTATTCTATACAAGACAAAGTATATGATTAATTTAATTAAGTCATTGTTTATATGAACTATGACAATGCATGCATGCCTTAGAATACCTATTAAAGAGATGCATCCTTTTACAAGGTATCCCTATTAAAGAGATGTATCCTTAGAATACATGAATGAGCTTCATAGGGACAAAATTGCTATTAAAAATAGATAATCATTTATGTGAGGTATTTCGTAGAGATGCATCATTTACAAGGTTTGCCTATTAAAGAGATCATGCATCCTTAGAATACATGAATGAGCTTCATAGGGACAAAATTACTATTAAAAATAGATAATCATTTACGTGAGGCATTTCCCCACTAATAACAATAGATATTTGGTTATTCAAGATGGCCCATCCACTATTTCTAATGTTGACATGAGACTCTGTTTTCAAAGAGTAGTGACAACTAGGAACCAACTACCATTGTTTCTCATCTGTAATTTCATTTGTCAACAAACACATTACTAGGACACAAATGTTTGTTCAGAGAGGTCGGTAACACTATATAAACTCATGGCATTTTGACATAAGTTCCTTATGTATTTGGGTTTCAACTTTTCATTAAAGATTGTAGAGTTTAAGTTGTCAAATATATAAAAAATATCCTTTTGAAGAAAAAACTAAATGATCCAAATTCTCTAATTCTTTTGTACTTAACCTTGGTTATTCACACCAATGACCATTGTGTTTCTTTTAGGCCATCCATATCTTATTTAGCATTAGATAATAATAACTTTGTAAATTTAAGAAACTTGAATTTTGGACAACTCACCTTGGAGTCATCTCATGGATCATAAATAAAAGGAAGCTTATGTTGGAAAAATGAGTAAATAAAAAATAAAATATTAAGTAAACTTACCGATATAGATTAGAAAATATAATAACCTATGAAATAACATTCTTGAACATAATAAATAATGTTTTTTTCTCCAAAATAATTAGGAAAACAAATAATTATTATTTATTTATTCAATCTAATTTAAGTAAACCTAGCCCATATAGATTAGAAAATAGAATAACTTATGAAATAGTTGGTATTAAACATTAAGTTTCCAATTCATTATGATATATTTCTAATTGATTAGGATTTTCATGAAATAGTCAGTATTAAAAATGAAGTTTCCAATTCATTATGATATATTTCCAATTGGTTAATAGTCTTTTGGTTAATGGTCTTATTAGGAAAAAATATGTTGGAAAAATTGTGTAAAGAAAAAATTAAAAATTAAGTAAACCATATAGATTAGAAAATAGAATAACTTATGAAATAACATTCTTAAACATAAAAATTATATTTTCTCCAAAATAATTAAGAAAACAAATTATTATAATTTATTTATTGTAGTGCCCTTCCATTATCACCGTGGATGTGCAAGTAGTTGGCTTTGGAACTTGGAGATGAAGGTAAAATAATAGGGATATTTAAAGGTACGTGCTAATGATGTTAAGCAGTTGATGTTGTATATTATGAATTTATGGACTATGTGTTTCATGTATTACATGATTCATGCTTTGTATACATTGTGTAACATGTATTAAGTGTATAAGCTTTGTGTATGCTTTATTTATTATGTGTATTGATTCTTTGTGTTTCATATATAATTGTGTGCATATACTTCAACATGGATCCTCTCTCCAATGGTGTCCTCTATTTGGAGTGTCAAACCAAAGAGCCTCTTTCATCATGAAATAGAAAAATGTAATTTTGGTCTCTCATAATTCTTTCTTGATTAATGCAATCATGGTTCACATCTATTATGTCCTTTGTTATCAATGTTAAGAGTTTACAATGCTATATATAGAACTACAACATAGTAGCTAAGATAGTTGAACCATTATCACCCACCAAGGTAGTTCTGCCAATCTTAGTCTAGATATAATGATCAAACATTATGCCCTGACTCTAAAATATAAGTGCTAGGTACAATTTTTACCATTACTTCTACCTTTTCTTTGGGCTAATCTAATGTAGTGACCTCAACCTAACTATTATGTAGAAATATAGTACTATGATATGCCCTTATAAGAGAATATGTTCATTCAAGTATCTAAGGTAAAATACAATTAATCTTTGATAGTAAGGTACTCTACTACTACCTTGATTTATAGTGTTAAGCAATAGAAAGTTATGATTGATTTGATATAGAGTTTTAGCAATTATACAGTTCCAGGGTTGTTACCAAGAGTAGCATTGAACTCAAATCATGTGACACCTCATCAAAATGGCTTCATATATTAGCTTTAAGGATTACATCTTCAACATCAGTGTTGTATGCTTAGTTACAATTGCTTCTAGCTGAATGAGTTAAAAACAAAGAGATTCCAAGATGACAGTTATGAACGACTCCACCCTTGGTACATATTATTCAATGCACCATATGATAATAATTAACTTCTAAAGCACCAAATTATTTACAAGAAAACCTTCTTCCATATGGTCGATTTCCTTATATATCAAGGTAAACGTAGATAATGGAACGATTACATGCAGATCAGGAAGAAGTAATTTACGTAAGCAAGGTAATAATAAATAATATTTAATATCATTGTAAAGAGAATAAGGAAAATTACATAAAAGACAAATAGCGATTGAAAAAAATAGTGAATTAACTAAGAAGTGCATCAGTTATATGAATGCGATCCCTTGATATAGATATAATTAAACATAAGACAAGGATTGCAGTTTACGAATGTCGCCTAAACCAAGGTAATGAAGCACCATCATAAAAGGGGGCACATATTGGATAAAAAGACAAGGTCCAAGATATTTATATGAGGATGGTGGATTTAGGAAAGGGTAAGGGGAAAATGACAGAGAAAGTTTAGGTTCAACATCAAATTTCTGTCTCTACCAGGCGTTGTATCCAGGTTGGAGGTTTGAATTATATTTTCAAGTTTTATTTTGTGTGTGTAGATTGTTCTTATGAGCGTCCTATTTTCAACATAGTGTAGAGATGTACGGGATATATCATTGTTTCATATTACAAATCAATATAGTGCTACAAGATTAATTATATGTTGGAATTTAGATTGGCCTTTTAGTGTTGTGTGCCTCTTTCAATGTACTCAAATTTTAGATCTTGGATTCACAACATGTTCCAATTTGTATGGAGATGTTTGGCATTCCTACTAATATGTTTTAACTCAGTAGATTGATATTAGTGTCAGCATTTGATATCTTTCAATATTTATTATCATCCTAGTTCTGTCAAATCTTAGCTAAAACCATAGCTTGCTAGTTGTCTCCACATAATCATTATGCAAAAGGCGATGCCACTGTGGTATGCAGTCCATAACGGTCTGTCGTTAAATGTCCTCATCTCTTGGGAGGAAAGCTTTGGTAATCATTGAATGAGCAACTTAAGAAGTGAAAGTCGCATCCATAACATAGGGAGAGTTAGAGTTTCATAAGAGAGACCTATATTGATATATGTTTAGAATTGCATAGCAATGATACACAGATAATGTAAGAGTGAGATGAGTAGAAAGCCGTGGTTTTATCAGACATAATATGTGTGTTATATATACATAAGAATATGTAGATAATAGAGTAAGATAGAGACACACACAGAGGTTTAGTGCGGAGTATTTTGATAGACTCAAATATACTTATGCAAAGATAAACTTGTCTATGCCATGCATAAACTATTGCAAGCGTGAGAAAAGAGATTTACGTAGAGTGTGAGGAATATAGAGGCATTCACGGAGGTTTTAAGCTGAGTAAAGGCAGAGATAAACTTTATAGATACATTGTCTGAGTTGTTCTAGTGTGAGAAGCCGCACAAAGATATCCCCTTTTCTAGTCATTGTGAGTAGCATATAAGAGATAGGGGCACGGGTTTGTTGGAAAGGACAGAGAAACCCTTGAGTCAACACAATGGGCATTAAGCAATACTAGAGCTGACTTATTTTATAGTAAACCACACTCAAAGGTATGGGTAATTTATGTATTATTTACAAGTTTTTTACATTGAATGACTATTGTTTTCTTATTAGATGAAGCATAGTTTATTAGAAGGAGAACACAAAATATTTCATTTAGAAAGTATTTCAATCTCCTTAGATATAGAGAGATTTATTATAGAAAGAAAATAGAGACAAATACATATACATTATGAAAGTATTTTTTTATCTTTATAATGTAAAGCATTGTAAAAGTGTTGTGACAATATAGATTTCCTTACCTAGGATTGAGTTGATTATCTTTGTTGAAATATGAAACCCTAGGAATGAATGAACCTCGATAAACTATTGTTATCATTTTAAACTTATGATACAACTTTTTCGTTAATTATCTAAGGCTTGACTCAATGTTGAAATAAGATGACTAGTTTAGAACTAGAGTACAACTATAATCTATTTGTAAACACGCAAGATTGATGGCTAAACTATGATATTTTATTTGATATTTCTTGAAAGGTCAAAATCCTTGTCTTGTGTCTAGTATTGCTAGATGAAGCAATGCTTCGTTATAGCCAATAGGAAGTTCATCATTTTGGTGCCCTTCATGGCCATAGTAATGCTACAACAACTTATACTTTAGTCACTGTAAAGGAATGAAGACTCTTTCCTAAGACCAATATGGTCTTATTGTTTATATTTTTACTGTTTGACTACCTTAAACTGAGAATTTATCTTGATATGTTAAAAATGAATTAGCTTGGTCACTAGATTCAAGTGTAAACATTCTATTATAGTGACAATATGACCATTATTGGAACAGAATGTTAAATAAAACTATTGAATCTAACTTTCTTTCTATTCGTTAGAAAGAAACCTATTGTATAGCTTGCTTAATTAATATTTAATAGAATCACTATTATTGTTTAGACATTTGTTTCTAAGAAATAATCATCATGGATTAATAAATCTTTACCTTAACCTTCCACCTCAAGTAAATGACTTAGTAAGGATTAAATTATTAATTTCAATACTCTAGTAGATATTTAAAATAGGATGTTTTTACTTTCTACACTTAGTTGTTTTACAAATCGTGGCCTCCTTTTCAATATTATGATATTAAAGACTTACTGATATGAATATTGAAATTAATGTGGAGAAAAGGATATGTTTTTTTCCACTATGCTAAGGACGACCTTATGGTTCTTACTATAATTGTTTGTAAATACATGAGAGATGTCTTGTCCATGTTTGAAAAGATCTCTTATCATGTATTTGTAAATTGGGATGTATCTCTATTAGTATCTCTTTATGTAACCTTTGTTTCTTGTGTTAGAGGAAATTATGAATAACAGTATTAAACAACTAAATATCCAATTACTCAATGGAAATAAGACAAATGCAAGAAAACAAAAGATAATACCTTTGTAACCCAATTTACCTCATAGCTTCCACTGTTGCCTATCTTGTATTGATCTTATGAATGAGTTCAGCTCTTAGAAGTGCGTACTTCCTTGTTGTTGAAGATGACAATAGGAGAATGGTTGTAGATGGATAATGTAATGAAGGTTAAACTACCAATGCAATTCTATGATGATGGATAATGGATATATGGAGACAAGGTTGAATTATCATAATGATAATGGGATTATGCAAGTGCAATGAGGATACTTTTCCAAAGGCACGCTGGTAGGATTTATGCAGCATAAGATTGCTAAGTCTTGAGATGGATACAAAATGGGTGTGAGGACCTTACTTTTATAGGCTTAAGAGAGGCTAAGTCCAAGTGTCAATAGATCCATGACTGGAGGAATTATGGGTAAATGCAAGGAGATGGGGGACCAAAAAGTTGCCACCATCTCTAAAATTAAAAAAAATGTGAGCGTGTTATAATGCACTCACGTTATAATGTGCATGTGTTTTAAAACGCGTGTGCGTTTTGCTTTCAATAAAAGAAAAAAAGTATTTTTGCTCATTCACATCATGACTTCTCTCCTCACAACAGCAAATAAAATAAGCAAAAACGCGATCGTGTTGAAGAAGAGGCCATTGAATCAAGTGCATCTGAGAAAACAAGGAATTCACAATGCCACCTCACCGCCAAAGACATCGTCGTGCAAATTTGGAGGCTCCAACATATGAAGAAGGTAGGGTTTGTCTGGTTTTGTTAGTTTGAGAACATTTTTTTAGTTTTGCAATGATTGATTTGTTTTTATATTGCATTTATAGTTATTGGAGAAGGAGAAAACCTAAATCCAGTTGAGAAGGGTGAAAACAACCCCCCAAAACCCTCAAAACCCACCTTCACCTCCTTTTCATGTAAGGGACGATCAAGAACATTATCTAAGGATAATAGAAGAAAACAAGAAACATCTTGAAACTATTATTCAAACCCTAAACAATCCAAGTGGAACCATTGAACATAGAAGGGCACTTGCAAAATCACTACAGGAGATTATTTCCCACACAGATTTGGTGACAAAACAAATCACCGAATTCCAAGACTATAGGGCGAAGAGTTGGCAATATTATGCCGACAAGTTGTCATATGAACAAGTCAAGAAGGAAAAAATTATAAAATCTCAATTATGTGCAGAATTATTAATCCCAAAACTAACCAAAGATTAGAAGAAAGTTGCAAATGGTTTCCTATACATTGGTATACGAATGAAGACATATCCTAAAACCTTTGGGATAGATGGTACATGGTATTCAATGAGCAGCCATGCAACAATGATGAGGTACCACAATATTTCTTGAGGAAACCCTATTGCGAGTTCATCCTCAACAAGATTCCAAATTATTTTGACATTCGTGAGTTTCAGGGTAGAGGTGGTGGCTCTGCCCAAGATAGACCTGGGGCTCAGCAAGATGAAGACCATGTGCCTATACCCCAAATGAGGCCAGAACATAGGTCACTCCCTTTGGCTTTGAAGGAGAGTGTTGAATTGGAGACTTTACATTCATTGACTACTCTCACCCAAACTCTATCACAGCATGCCGATGATTTTAGCCAGGCTGATGAGGGTGAGAGTAGCAGGTGTCATGTGTCCCCAAATTTGTGTAGTACATGTGGGAACCTATGTGATTATGGGATGCAATAGGCATAATTGGACTATACGACACAGGGGCAGCATGCTGCGACACAAGGGCAACATGATGCGACACAGGGGCAGGACATATTGGATGATCTTGTTCTCAATGATGATCTCTTATAGCATACATTTGGTATTGACTCGAGTAATTTTTTACAAGGTTCGTCTTGATTTAGTATATTGTTATTGAAATTTGTAATTAATTTTATATGATTATCTATATTATAAGTCAAAAATAATGTATGTAATTGTTTGCACAATAAAATTCCAAGGTCAAAGTCTTCATCCTACCTCCATTAGCCATCCATTGACGGGTTATGAGAGGAGGTCAAGTCAACAAGTAAGTAATTTATCACATAATCATAATTATTGTAGATATGTCAATTGTAATATTATTTTGTGACAATTTGTGATTTCAATAGTCACCAACACCTCCATGGTTTCCTTGGTCCCCTAGACATCAAACCACCACTTTTACAGAGGTAAATTTAACCATTTCTAATCATTATGCATTTTTAAAATAATGTTATGTATTTATTTTTTTTGAATAATCTTGAACTTAATTTTTAGATGTTGAATACAGTGGAGACTCCTCATCTGCGTGAGTTAGCACAGATAGGCATTGATACAGCCATTATGTCTACAAATCCTTTGACTAGAGTATGAGCCAATAACATGAAAATATCATAATTTTGTATTTATTTTTTTATCTCATGTCATTTGATGTACAAAAATGATATTTATGTTTAGTCAATTTTGCTTCTTGATACTTCTCACAGGAGGTCACAACTCCAATCAATCCAACTACAGACGAAGAGAGACAAGATGATGGAGAGTGATCATCGGTTGGTGATAGGTGATGAATTACATATGTGATGTTATATATTTCATATATTTTCTATACTAATGTACATATTGTATGTTTGTATTAATAGGTGCAGCTGGATGAACTTTATTTGAAGAGGTCTACTCGACGGCAGAGAGAGGATGTGTCACTAACTAGCTCTCCATCTTCACAATCAAAGAAGGGCCGCCAATTATTTCCTAAAAGTCCATAGGAAACTAGTTTTTGGGAACTTTTTTGTATGCCTATATGGCTTTGTATACATTCATTTGTATGTTAATCCAATGTATATTTTTGTATATTTGCCTGTATGGCTTTATTTGGACACTCCTATATGGTTTTTTATATAAACTAGATGTTATGTTCATGACATTATGTATATGACAATTTATATTAAATATTTAATATGATAATCAATTATTGTTACAGGAATTTGGTTTTACAAGTGCCAATTGCATTTTCTTGAAAGTTTATAAATTGTTTTCAAATAATCCATTTTGTGCATATCTTGTAATCATTGAATTCTGTGGGACTATGCATTGCTTTGAGGCATCATTTCAAATAGTTCATGTGCCTTGTCTATGCTTCCATACTTTCCATACATGTCTACAAGGGCAACTTTGCAAATACAATACGTGTGACAAAATTCCTATATCATTTATGCTTTGATGGTTGTCAACACCATGTTCTCTAGATCCCATTATAGCATAGGCAAGGAGGAAGTTGGTTAAGGTTGTGCAATTTGGTTTTAGATGTGCCAAAATTTGCGTAAATGGTTGAAATTTATTTTTGTGCATTTGCCTGAGAGTTTTTAAAGCCTTATGAAAAATCCATTTTGTGCATATCTTGCAATCATTGCATTCCATGAGACAACATTTCTTTGAGGCATCGTTTCAAACAGTTCATGTTCATTATATATGCTTCCACACAGGTTGCATACATGTCTTGCAAGGTACTTACAACTAAGACATTTGACAAAATTCCTATATCCATTATGCTTTGATGGATGTCTATACTGTGCTCCAAACATACCATTTCTAAGGTTTTGGAATTTGGCTTTACACTTGCCAATTGCATTTCTTGGAACTTTCTAAAGGCTTATTAGTAAATCCATTTTATTCATATCTTGCAATCATTGTATTCCATGAGGCAACATTTCTTTGATGCATCATGCCAAATAGTTCACGTGCCTTGTCTGTGCTTCCACACTTTGCATACATGTCTCTGAGAGTAGTTGCAACTACAACATCTAACAAAATTCCCATATGTTTTATCCTTTTGATGGATGTCTATTTTGGCATAAGCAAGGAGGATACTGGCTAAGGTTGTGGAATTTTTCTTTACACCCACCAATCACATTTGCTTGAAAGTTTCTAATGCCTTATCAAAAAATCCATTTTGTTCATATATTGCAATCATTGCATTCAATGTGGTGACATTTCTTTGGGGCATCATGCCAAATAGTTCACGTGCCTTGTCTATGCTTACACATCTTGCATACATGTCTACAAGGGTGATGCAGTAGGTAAGGAGGATGACTCAACACCATGGAAACATATTTCACAATAATGCCAGGCTAAGACCCCAAACCCTTTTTCAACTAGACATGAACTCAATCATGACTACAAACCCAACACTTGGTTCAAAACCTCAATCTTTGTAGACCAACTCATGAAACACCCTTGAAATGATGAATGTGACATAAAAAGACCATTCATGGTCACCAAGAACATAAACTTTGCATATAGGTTATTCTTCCTCATAAACTACCCTTACAAGCTAGTAGCCCTCCAAAAAACTAATTTTTGGAACATAACTTACCGACCCATGACCTCTGACACAAAGGAGGATAGATTAGGATACCCATTTGGATGTTTCACAACATATCTCAAATGCACCATGTGTTGTTTTGGAACATTCCCTTCAAAAATAGACTAGTAATTTGTATATGAGGCCTAATTGGCCTACTTTTACAAAGCATCAACTATTATTCGTGACCCCTAAACTAAAAATTGCACTCCAGAGGTTGAGTTAGGTCCTATATGGATTGAATCACTCATTAGAATTATTACTAAATTTTGTTCACACTAAATTTAGTTGGACCTAATTTGTAGTTGTTTCAAAAGGAGTAAAGGAAAACTTTTAAGTTATTGCAATCAGTGAATATTTGATGTCTTGACAAGATGAAAACAATGATTAGTTGTGATGATAATCCAATAGTCCAATCAGGACTATCAAATCATCATGACAAGTGAATGTCCATGTCAAGAAATCAAACAGTCAATGAGAGACAATTGATCTAACTGTTTTTATCTTTCAAAGTTATAAGACAATTTGATTATTCAAGTGATCATATTTTAGTGTGAAAGAAAGGTATTCATTTGAACTATCATTTCATATCATATTTGGAACATACATCAGTTTCAATTACTCTATCCTATGCATTGATTGAAAAAGAAACATTACATAAATCAATTGCATAAGGTAAATTAACTGATCATGTTTAAAAGAAATGTTTAAATGTGTCCCACACAAGCCGTGGGAGTGACTAGATTGAGCAATGCAGATATATGCAAGTTATAGATCTGATGATACAAGGAAATGGAAAAGAACACATGAAAATATTAAATATCCACCATTGTCTTTTGTTTGAAGGTTGATGCCTTGTTGGTTACTGATCTTCATATCTTCATCTTCAGCTCCAGTCATGTCAGTGTACCTACAAAAAAATTGGGGAAGGTTCAGTTAAAAGCTCTGGATATTTAAGATTATCATATGCTTTTATCAAATAGACATATCAACTTGCAAACATCATGCATTTTCATATGAAGGAATCAAATCAGACATGTGCAATAAATTAGATCATTATGAGGAAGATCAATCAACTTCATAAGGTATGTTTTTATGTTAATTTGTTTGTTCACTGTGCAGGTATAGAAAAAGTAATGTTGTTGATTTGAAGACATTAAAACATGTGGAGAAAATGTGGATCCCACAAGGGTTAAGCCCAACATGTTTCCCTTTTCTATTCATTTGAAAAGGATATCAGATTGAAAGATAGGATGCAACATTCAAGATAATATCATGCATCATAAAGATCAAGTTACAAAAAATGAAGTCATCATGATAAAGATGAAAGGAGCAATTGCTCCTATAAACTATGTTCACTTGGATAACAATTTGATTAAATTAGATCAGACATATTCAAATTACCTCATTGTAGATCATAAAAGAATCATGGTTCTGAATCAACTTGTCAAATTGCTGAACATAGAAATATAGTTATAAAAAGGTATTTTGCTTTATTTCTACCATCATTGGAATGCCTTACTACTGTCATATTTCATGACATAGTCATCTAAATAGGTCAAACTTCATAAAATTAGACCTTAAGATGTCATAGAAACTTTACAAATGCAATAGAGGACAGACTTGTGATAAAGTAGAGAATCAGTTGAGAAGCTACAGGATAGTATGAATAGTTATACATTTAGTATTCAAAGATCAAATGACAAGATCAAATAATCAAGTGAATGAGAAATAGTACAGGTATGATCAAATGATTGTATATTGCTGTATGGAACAAAGCACAAGTGCATGATAAACAAGACAACAATATTTTAAATATGAACATGTAGTATATCTGTGAGATGAGAATTGAAAATGAGTAATGAATTTCTGCATTACAGTCAACTGTAGCATATAGATTCAGTTCACTACACATTGCACTGGTATATGCTATGAGTAATTACTCTTGATGACAAGTGTTTCTAGATACCACAGATTACAAGTTCAGATAGTACCAAGTTACAGGTGGAGGTAGGAGAAAAGAGTAAACAATATACAAAAGACATTTAATGCAGGAAAGGATACCTGATATAGGGTTTATGCCATATGATGGTGCACAGAAAGAAAAGAAAGAAGAATACAGTTTCAACTTTTGATAAGATCATGTCATAAGGAGCTACAACCATAAAGAAAGCTATGGAGTTCAATATAGTTTGAGTCTTCATGATATCTTTCTGACAGTAACAATCATGAAATAGAAAGAATGATCAAGTTAAGCTGATAAGAAAAGTGTAGATACATCAAGCTTTTGGTATGTTTTCAAAACTTACAAAGTCTTATGCATACAGAAATATCATGAACAACTACAAGAGATTATTCATTGCTCAGAAGTATCAAAGCTTTTTCATATTTTAAAACCCTTGCCATTTTTTCTAGCTACAGAGTCAAGAAAAGTATACAAAAGATAAAGATATACTATGGTTGTTCCAGATAAGGGTTTCTGTGTAAGAAGAAATGAAAGCCTTATTGTAATATTTGAAACCCTCCTTTCATTTTTTACATACAGTGGAGAGAAAAAACTACAGAAATAAAAGATATGCTATGGCCGTGATAGAGAAAACATATCTGCGCAAAAGATTGCAATACCCATCTACAAATGGTAAAAAACCCTCATTTCAATTTTTTTCATACAGTCGAAATGAGTGCTACAAGAGTGAGCTAATGCCATAGCTATGCTAGAAGAAGGTCTTTTTTGTGTAAAAAGGATAAACCCATCTCAGTTTTTTTTTAAACCTTGCTGCCATTTTGCCATTTTTATATTTACAGTCAAGAGAAGGTGAAACAATGCATATACAGCCAGGATGTGCCAAGAAAGGAGGCTTAGAGACAGAAATTTTAAAACCCTCATCAATTTTTTTTAAACCCTTGTGAAATTTTTGCATCTGTAGATTAAATATGGGGTAAGTGCAAGAAGATGAGTTCACTTTTCGGCCAAAAAGTGGAACTGTTTTCCCTATTTTTCAAATTTTTCCATACTTGGAGTGACAATTTGAAGCACTTGCACATAAAATATTAAGATGATGTAAAAATAAGAAATGTAGGATTTTGTTTCTAGTTTTCAAATATGTATTTTTTTTAAATACCCAGATGATGCAAGTTGGTTTTTTATTGGATGTACAAAAAGTGGCTTTTTAAAAGTCCCCTATTTTTTGCAAAAGCATGCATGTGTATGGCCAACATAATTTGACCTAAATTAATGTATTTTTTAATTCCTTTTGTGGAAAGATTCTTAGGATGTTGAATTTTGGTGAGGATATTTTTTTGTAATTTTTTTATAAATCTATTTTTTTTATTAATTTTTTAATGGCCCTAATTAGTGTTTTTTAAAACCCCTCGTGTAGGGCCAACATAATTTGAGCTAAACTAATCAATTTACCAAATTTTTTTTCATTGTGTAGAGAATGATGTCTAGTTTGGTCAGACATAATTTTGTTTTCAAGAAACTTTCAAAATCAAAAGTTATTAAAAAAATAGTAATCTATGTTATTTCAAGTTTATGAGTTAGTTTGTTTGGAAAATAAATAATAAATAGAAAATTATGTTCAATAGTCATCATGGACACGACCATTCAAAGTGAGAACAACTACAGAAGATACATGAAATACCAGTCTATACCTAAAACAAATGTTCACCTTCTTTTCTACACTTGAATTGCCAAAGTTTCAAATGGAGAAGACCATATGAGGAGTGAGAAAACTAGAGGAATATGCCAGAGAGAGCTTGAGTTAAAACCCTAGGTCAGACGAATGATTAAATTTGCAAAGCCAAAAGGATAGAATGTAAAATGAGAAATGAAGTAAATCTTTTAGGGTTTCTCATGTATTTTGTTCGATGGGTTCTTAGTCTCTTCTTCTCATTTTTTGTTTTTGACTTTACAAAAAGACAAATCAAGTGCCTTATCCGAATGCCCATGGTTAAGACCTTGTCTTGATAGTGAAAAGAAGCTAGGTCTGTGGAAATCACCTCCTACATGAATCTAACGAGGAGAGATGTATGCAAATTCAAAATAACCTTTCTAGTTATAGCGTTATTAACACAATAATAGAGATATTGCAGCAATACACATACACATAGAAAGTAGACAGAAGAGAGAGAGACAAGATATACGTTGGGAAAACCCTTATGAATGAAAAACCCCACACTCCAAAACATAGCTCAAATGTATTACAATAAAAAATAACATATTATAATACAGTTTCAGAGCCAATGCTCTTTCAAGAGTCTTTGAATGTTGAATCTGGAGATATTCCAGTAGCATAATAGTACCTATACAAAAAACTACTTATCTCCCATCCAAGCACCTATTTTTATAGAGTTTACAAGGCAAATATGGAACCTTCTAGAGATGGGTGTCCATCTTGGACGCATACCCCAAAACCCATGCCTAATGACACTTGTCCAACATCCCATCCCAATGTGGGTGCCTTGTCTGAAGATAGGGTATGATAGATGCTCTTATGCACCTTACAACTATCATAGAATCTGTCATAACTGATAGCACTTATAGCTATAAGAGAATCTGTCATACACTGACTAAAAATATCTTATTCCTCTTACAACATGTCATAACCTCCCTTGACTGCCCAAAGATGCCTTTCTCTCGTGCAAAGATACTCACCAACACTTGTCATTAAATAAAAGTCATCTGAGGTTTCCAAGGCACTGCCCCTCGACCCTGCCCTATATTGTGATGGGGAGCATGCTAGGGGTGCTACCCCTGGACCTCGCAAGGGGCTCTGCCCCTTGACCCATCTTGGGGGCACTACCTCTAAACCCCTGTTAATTATTCAAGGGGGAAACCATGGCTGCCAAAGTCACCAAAATTTATCCTACTGCATGTACACAAGGTGCCGACTATGCCAACTCAACATGGGATAAATAAATACAACATTAGGAATTTGCAAAGGTTGAGACGCCTTAATTCCCAACAGATAGATACCTGGTGATCATTATTTGGAGGGGCCAACAAGCATTGTTGCACCTAATTTTTTTTATAAAGTCAAAAGGGTCGGTATTATTGTAAGATAAGGCTCATTGCCTTATTACTTTTCAATACCTTTGTTCCTATGTGATTGACTAATAATATAGTTGAAGATGCCTTAAGTGATGCCTTGTTATCATATAAATATAAGTTAGAGATTCCTCTTATTATGCAATGTGGTCGAGAGTCAAGCATTCTCCCACTTTATGCATGGATCAAATTACTTAATGCCTTATGCATTTGTAATGCATTTAAAAGTAAAAATAGCATGGAAACTATATCATTTGCAATATGAAGAGCTAGCATGGACAAGACAAAGATGATGTGGTAGACTCGTGGATAACGTAATGTTTTGCATGGAGATATTGATATAGTGAGGTAAGAATATTTGTATGATGATTTTGAAGGCATGGCAATGTATGAAAGGTGGCAGTTTGCTTAGTGCATGTATAATCACAAATTTAAGTATGAGGTATAATGCAAGGTGAATTGTAAAAGATAATGCATGAAGATATGGTCAAAGGCAAGGAGTATTTAAAAAAAAATAGAACAAAATGTAACTAATAGTAAAGTAATTATCACCTAATTACTTTAATATTTACTCACATCAATTTTACAATGCAAAATCATGCAAAATAGATGAGTTGAGTTAACTAAGGTTTTAGAGACTTTTGCATGATTTAGAGGGTAGTTTGAGGAGTTTTGGTCAACTTCTTGGTCAAACATATGTAGAGGATCAACTTGGAGCTATTTTTGCTTAATTTGTGACAGTTTGGACCCTTATTCTTAGGGATTTCTTGGTTTGCTCATGGATCACTTTTGAGGGCTTATTTTTAGAAGTAGTTAGTTGCAGTTCTATTTTCCATGCCTTTTGGAGAGAGCAAGCTATATATTGTAAAGAAAAACTTAGTTTTTGCTAGTTCTTGCATTCTTTTCTCTTTTACAAATTGAAAGACAAAAGGTTTTGTAATTCATTTTCATGTTCTTGCCTTTTTTCTCTTTACACTTTGAGAGAGAAAGAAGGTTTTGTAACTCATTGATTGCAGATTTTATAGAGATTACAGCAGGTTACAAGTTCCATTTTCTTGTCTTTTATGCAATATTTTCTTTTATTTTTCATTAGAATCAAGTGTTTGTATTTCCATTAATGCTACTTGTATGAGTGATTTGATGAAATTTTATTGTGTTTAAATATCAAAACCTTTAAAATTATTGTCTCATTCTTACTTGCAAGTGTTAAACATAGTGATATCATAGGTCTTAGCTTGTGTTACTGAAATCTTTTTCTTTCATGTTGTTAAAAATCCCTTTTCCTCCATAAAGAAGATAATTTTCAGCCTTCCTTAGAAACATTTTTGTGATTATTTTGCTAAAACTGGATTGTGTGGATAAGATTTTTGAGAACTATTGGAGTCACATTTGTAGGTTTTCCATCATTATTAGGTACATCACCAACTTTTATAGTTTTTATAACCTTTAGATATTCCTTTTTACCCTTTTCCAAACCAAAATTCATAGATTCAAATTCAATATTTTAAGGGAACCAACCCATAATCTGGAGGTTCAAACTCAACATAGGTCACCCACAGCTTGAGTTTGTCCCCATGTTTTGAAGGATTGCAGAGTTTCACAACTTTGCATAAGGGTGCAATCCTCATCGACAACAAACATAATTATTCAAGACCTTTCTTTAACCATTTTTCAAAACCCTCATCACTACACTGTCAAATAGACCAAAAACACACAGGCTGCCTGCCTAGGGCATCATTAATTTAATTGAAAACAACCTTGGTCACTCCTACAAGGCCTTATTACATCAAAATAGATGCACAAACACTAATTTAAACAACTATGACAACTATTAGCCATTTGGTTGCCAAAAAAGTTGCTTGATAACTTTTCTTGCAACTTAACAACTTTTGCAGCCTATGACCTCCTAAACTCCAATGACCCTTATTACATTAGGAGTGGTCTAGTATGACCTCATTACAATGCCAAAATGACTCAACACATCAAAATACATCATTTGATCATGTTCATGAAATAGGCTAGGTGCCCCTGCACCAAAGGGCAGCTACAATTACAACATGTGACAAATTTCCTATATCCTTTATGCTTTGATGGATGTCGATAAGTCATTCCAAACATTCTATATTGGTGTGTAGATAGGGAGGATGTTGGCAAAGGTTGTGGAATTTGGCTTTACACGTGCATGAGGAAGGATAAAATAGGTGTAGCCCTTAAGATCCCTAAGATAAAAAAACTACAAAACTTTGACAGAG
Organism: Cunninghamia lanceolata; assembly: GCA_027924645.1. Taxonomy (NCBI): domain Eukaryota; kingdom Viridiplantae; phylum Streptophyta; class Pinopsida; order Cupressales; family Cupressaceae; genus Cunninghamia; species Cunninghamia lanceolata. The sequence continues at coordinate 12,404,981 of BSBN01000068.1, read as the reverse complement.
GTTTTCTTAGAATTTGTGGCAGCTAGGAATATTCTGTTTGGACCTACAGGTGTACGTGGGGTCCATCCACAATAATCTCTCTCAGTTTCATTCCACTCCAGTCCATTTGACCGTGCCGAAATCAAAAACATTCTTGCAGAATGCTTTAGTTTCATGTAGTGGAAAGTTGTTAGGAGTGACATTTTACATTCCATAGCTCATGGGACTGAACAGACTTCATCAATGTATTGGGGTGGGTGGGTAAATGCCAGGGGAGGTCTCGTTTCATGTGTCAAGTGTCGCAGTCATTCAGGGCAGCAAGCTACTGGCAAAGTCCCTTAAGATCCCTGAGATGAAAAAACTACCAAACTTTGACGGAGTAGTTCTTGGAATTCATGGTAGCTGGGAACATTCTATTTAGACCTACAGGTGCATGTGGGGTCCATCCACAATAACCCCTCTCAGTTTTGTTCAACTCTAGTATATTTGACCATGTCAGAATCAAATGCATTCTTGCAAAATGCTTCAGTTTCATGCAGTGGAAAGGTGCTAGGAATGACATTTTGCATTCCATAGCTCGTGGGGCCGAATGGACTTTGGCAACAGGTTGAGGTGGGCTGACAAATGCCAAGGGAGGTCTCATTTTGTGTGCCAAGTGCCTCAGTCATTCAGCGCAGCAAGCTACTAGTAAAGTCCCTTAAGATCCCTAAGACGAAAAAACTACCAAACTTTGATGGAGTTGTTCTCAGAATTTGTGGTAGCTGGGAACATTCTATTTAGACCTACAAGTGCATGTGGGTTCCATCTACAATAACCTCTCTCTATTTTGGTCAACTCCAGTATGTTTGACCGTGCCAGAATCAAACACATTCTTGCAAAATGCTTCAGTTTCATGCAATGGAAAGGTTGCCAGGTGCCATATTTTTTGTTCTGCTCATCGTGGGACTGAACGAACTGCGCCAACACATCGGGGTGGGTGGCTAAATGGTAGGGAAGGTCTCATTTCATCTACCAAGCATCCCAGTCATTCTGGCCTACAAGCTACCAACACCTAGCACCTTTCGAGTTTGCTGATAGCTTGCAGCCTAGAACGACTAAGACACTTGGCACACGAAACGAGACCTCCCCTAGCATTTACCCACCCACCCCGATGTGTTGGCATTGTTGGTTCACCCCCACGATGAGCAAATCAAAAAATATGGCACCTGGCAACTTTTCCACTGCATGAAACTGAAGCATTTTGCAAGAATACATTCTGGCATGGTCAAACGGATAGGAGTTGAACAAAACTAAAAGAGGTTATTGTAGATGGACCCCACATGCACCTGTAGGTCCAAACAGAACATTCCCAGCCACCACAAATTCTGAGAACTAACCTGTCAAAGTTTCATAGTTTTTTTATCTTAAGGATCTTAATGGACTTTGTCAGTAGCCTGCTGCCCCAAACAACTGTGGTGCTTGGAACACAAAATGAGACCTCCCTTGGCATTTACCCTCCCACCCCAATGTGTTGGTGAAGTCCATTTGGCCCCACGAGTTATGGAATGCAAAATGTGACTCCTAGCACCTTTTGAGTTTACCGATAGCTTGCAGCCCGGAATGACTAACACACTTGGTGCACAAAATGAGACCTCCCTTGGCATTTACCCACCCACCCAGACATGTTGCAATAGTTATTTTTCCCCCAAGACCTATGGAATGCACGATTTTAGTGTTAGCAACTTTCTACTTTGTCAGTAGCTTACAACCCCAAATGACTGGGATGCTTGGCACATGAAACGAGACCTTCCCTACCATTTACCCACCCATGCTGACATGTTGGCATAGTCTGTTTGGCCCCATGATGAGTAGACCAAAAAATATGGCACCTAGCAACCTTTCAATTGCATGAAACAGAAGCATTTTGCAAGAATGCGTTTGATTCTAGCACAGTCAAACGGATTGGAGTTGATCAAAATGGAGAGAGATTATTGTAGGACTCCACATGAACTTGTAGGTCCAAATGGAACATTCCAAGCTGCCACAAATTTTGAGAACAACTCCATCAAAGTTTGGCAATTTGTTCATCTTAGGGATCTTAAGGGACTTTACTGGTAGCCTGCTACCCTGAATGATTGGGGTGCTTGGCACACAAAATGAGACCTCCCTTGGCATTTACCCACCCACTCTGACATGTTGGCAAAGTTTGTTTGGCCCCACGAGCTATGGAATGCAAAATGTCACTCCTAGCACCTTTCCACTGCATGAAACTGAAACATTTTGCAAGAATGTGTTTGATTTTGACACAGTCAAATAGATTGGAGTTGACCAAAACCAAGAGAGGTTATTGTGGATGAACCCCACATGCACCTATAGGTCTAAACAAAACATTCCCAGATGCCACAAATTCCAAGAACTGCTCTGTCAAAGTTCAGCAATTTTTTCATCTTAGGGATCTTAAGGGACTTTGTCGATAACCTGCTGCCCCGAATGACTAGGGTGCTTGGCACATGAAATGAGACCTCCCTTGGCATTTACCCACCCACCCCGACTCATTGGCAAAGTTTGTTCAGCCCCATGAGCTATGGAATGCAAATTGTCACTCCTAGCACCTTTCCACTGCATGAAACTAAAGTATTTTGTAAGAATGTGTTTGATTTCGGCACAGTCAAATGGACTAGAGTTGAATGAAACCAAGAGAGGTTATTGTGGATGGACCCCACATGCACCTGTAGGTCCAAATAGAATATTCCCAACTACCACAAATTCTGAGAAAACCTCTGTCAAAGTTTGGTAGTGTCTTTGTCTTAGGGATCTTAAGGGCTACACCCATTTTATCCTTCCTCATGCATAAAACAGTAATATGATGTTGTAAAAAGGTTGATCTTGAGTTGGGAGAGATTTGTACATCCATTATTCTACATCATAGCTTCTATTTATTGCATCACTCAAATATTTTCAAGGCCTTTCCATGGTTTCCTCTTACTAATACACCATATTTTTTTATCAACATTATCATGAGGACATTAAAGAAATCCTTGACACATGAAGACACTAAGAACATTGAAGACATGGAGGACAAAGAAGCATGAAGACATGAACAAACTCATGTCATGCGGAAGAACCACAACCCAATCCAACTCCTGAAAGCATGACATGTTAGGATGAAGAACCACAACCAAATCCAATGATCCAATGGCATGAACCAATGACATAAGCAACTATGTCCTACTATTGTAACATGATAAACATAAATGTTATGAACTAACATCCAAACCCTGTGACATCAATCTTGATATGACATGAGTGAAACACGAGTGAATAGGATTAAGACCAATTAGGATCAACTTCATCCATTACATAGATCTAAGCCCATGAAGCATAACATGATGATGATGCAAACATCAAATGTATACCATAGAAAACAAATCAAATGAAACATGAGGCCTTCATTGCCCACAGTTCATACCACTACTCAAGGATAATTTAGCAACATATTAAATGTTTAATATAAACTGTCATGTACATAATATCTAGTTTACATAATATATACAAAGCCATATAGGCATCCCCAAACAAAGTCATACATGCATATATACAAAAATATCCCTGACTCATCTTCTTTGTTGTTGATTAGACCTCTTCAACAATTCAAGCTCATGTAGCTCCACCTGCTAATACAATCAAACAATATGCACATTACTATAACAAAATGTACATGAAATATATAACATCACATATGTAATCTGTAGACACCTAAAATTGACCTAGTTATCATTAGTATAAAATATTGCATTATCTATCATCTGCATTTGTCTAACACACTTAAGCAATTTATCTATTTTTGTTAAATCACTTATTTCTTCTATTAATTAAATAAATTTATATTTATTTAATTAATTCATTATCTATTTCCTCTAATCTATAATTAAATAATATTTAATTATTAATTATCTCTATTCTATCTATTTTAATTAAATAAATATTATTTATTTAATTAAAATTCTCTTCATAATCCCACTTTCCAATTAATTAAATAAATTTTATTTATTTAATTAATTTCTCTTATCATTTATCTCTATCTCCTCGCAAGCCGACATGTGTGCCTCTTTTATTTAAAAACATGTGTGGTACTGCATCTTTTATTTAATATCTTTCACATGTATTTTTTATGTACACGGTCACATATGAACCTTATCTTCCCTCCACTTGTCATCTACACATTCACCTATGACTGTCATTTCATCTCAACTATTCACATAGCTGCTAAATCCCTATCATTGATTGATTTTGGTTGAGGTCTATATAAACATCCTCTCATTTCATACTACATCCATCATTTTTTCATATAACATCTACATTATCATCCTGAGCATATTGAGCATTTAGTATCCATCTAGCATATTATCATTATCATTCATCTATCATGGCAGCATTAATCTTCATAATTGTTCATTGTTGAAGAAGCAATCCACATCGCAAACAAGGAATCATACAATCTAGGTGATCTTGTTCTTGAATTGCATGCTTTTGATTTCACTTGGATTCGATTCTTTGATGGTGGTAGGATTAGGTTTTCATTTGTTATGCTTGATCTTATTAACCTGATTTTTACCTATCACATTTTGGCACGCTCGATGGGACACATGTCCTTCATTAACTTTGTTGTTTAAACTTGTTTTTTGTGAAGTTCAGATTTTCTGAGCGCTTACAGTAAATCATGGTCACTTTTAAGCAAAAACCAGTCACTTTCATAACATTTGTATCACTTTTAAGCTACCAATTATCGCTTTCATCATTTTTGAGATCACTTTTAAGCTAACAATGGTCACTTTTAGTCTTTCCACATCACTTCTGAGCCAACAGTGGTCACGTCTGTCATTATCTGCATCGCTTTTAATCCAAAACTCGTCGCTTCCAGCTATCTGGGTCACTTCCTACAATTAAGGGTTTTCTACTAACATCTATTTTTTGTAGGGATTTTACACATCTAGTAGGAACAAGTCGCTTTTGAGCATTAACAGTTCGCATCTAGGTTTTCAGCATCACTTTTAAGGATTAATAGTTTGCTTTCAGAAAAATTTAGATCACTTTTGAGCAACAGTCAGTCACCCCTGGTGACTATGTATCTCTATCAGTTTTATCATTCACAATTGGGTTTTCTTTGTTATTAATCATTTATTTGTGCAGCATCTTATCAATTGTCCAAGAAAAGGAGGTTGTGAAACTATTAACATATTTGTTGTAGCTTTGATCAGTCTAAGACATTGCATTTTATCACTAATTTAGGAACATTTGGGCTTGGTACTTAAAAAGAATCATTATTTTCTCTGTGCTTGTTTATCTATTTTTGGATTGCTTGTTGTGCATGTTTGTAACCCAAATTTAATAGCAAAAGCATCCTCTCCCCTTGCCTATCAAATGGATCTTGGGTGCATGAGAACTTGTTATTATCTTTAGAGGGCTCGCCTTCCCAGTGTGACAAGGAGTACGACCCAAGCGATAATGGGCTAAAGCCAAGTTTTCGAACCGCTATGTAAGAAAATTGTTTGTGTTGAAAGCCACAAACAACGAGCATTTTTGTGTTACACTGACAAATGTTTCCCCCAAAACCCCTTAGAGCGTAACCTCTTTGGGCTAGGAAGCCTCCGTTAATGGAGCGAATCGCCACACATGTAGCCACATGAATGGATGCCCTTACTAGCAACCTTATGTAGTAGCCAAAATCCTTCTATTTGTTGATGCAAAAGGTGGGACCTTTGAAGCCACCCTGATTCTCATGGTTCTTAGTAGAGATAATAAGGACAATCCTATGGTTTGGTGGGTAGACAAACCTTGGGAAACCTAGATCTTGGTATGCGTGAGAAGTGAGTGCCGTGGAGGGGAGCTGGTGCTACCAAGATCCTGAAGCTATCCTCTTTGAATAGGCATGGCAAGGGGACTCAACAAATATAGTCCTTTCCTAGCCTAGGTTGTACAAGTTTGTGATTGTTGTGAGTATGAGTGACTGAAATCATTGTTTTCTTGTCAAAAATATCATTCAAACACATCCTCTGACAAACACAGACTACTTTTGAACCATAACTATTCACCTTTAGCCAAACTAGATCACTTTTAAACAATAGTTATTCACTTTTGGCAGAAATCACATCACCTTTAAACAATAGTCCATCACTTTTGGCAAAATTTGCGTCACATTTAACTTGAGATTGATCGCTTTTGGTAAACCTAGTCACCTCTGGTTAACATTGTAGCATGTCACCTGTAACAAAACTAGATCACTTTTGAACTATTAGTAGTCACTTTTGGCATCTTCCAAGTCTCTTCTAAGCTATTATCTGTCGCTTCTAGTCACATATTAGCAATCAGTATCAACCTAGCCAAATGACTTACATTTTCAAATTTTCTTAGCTCTGTTATTAGCTTTCAGATGTAGTCCTCTGAGCATATACAATTACCTGAGCATTGTCTCCTATCTTGAGCATATCAATCCATTGGACTTTTGATCTTTCATTCTTTTGAGACCCCAAAATAGCAACCAACCAGCAAAACCAGCAACTGAACATTAGCTTTTTGGCTTTACTTAACCTAGCAATACTAGCAAACAACATCAGCAACCAGCTTTGCCCTTGAGTGTGTGAGCTATCCTCTAGGGAAGTTTATCAAACAACAACCAACAACCAACAAAACAAAACAACAATAACCAAGTAACACATTAGCAAACAAAGCAACTAGCAAACTAGCAAAACAAACCAACACCAAACAATCAACCAACCATCACCTTTTGGGTCTTAACCTTGACAAGCTAAGTCCAATTCAAAACATCAACCATCATGCCTCAAACTAGGAGCCAATATAGAGCTAAAATGGAATCAAAATTACGAGCTGAGATGGAAGCCAAAATGCAACAATCCTGATCAATGCCCCTTAAAGATGCAACTCAATTCACAACTGGTATGCCTTCTTACATGTTCGTACCCGAAGGATACACCGCTGGACCATCATCTTCACACCAAGCGCAACCTCAAACATTTTCAGAGATTTACGATGACCAATCCCAAGATGACTTATCAGAATTTGTAGAGACACACATATGTGACCAAGTTGAGAAGCTTGTTTTATCTGATCCTAATCACTATTTCTTGCAATTAGCTCGTATGGGAGCCAAATTACCAAGTGACTTTGACATATCCACTATTTGAGAACATGATCCAAACACTCCCGTTGTTGTTACAAAGGGACCATTCACTATAGCCACACCTTCGCATCTGCCTTCCAATCCATCTCTTTCATTGCCTATTGCTACCCCATCAAACCAACCACACTCGGAGTGCACTCTAGAACATTTGATTACTCCAACTAAGGTACTTCCTTTCCTTTCATAAAATCTGAGCTTTCCACCTTTTCATGTTCCAGAACATACTCCTTCTCCTACCATGACTATATCTTGACCTCAAGTATCACAAGTTGTCCATGTTTCACAAGTGCTAACTCCCCAAATATCACAAGCTATCCCAATATCGCAAACTTCACAAGTGTCACTAGCTATCCAAACATCACAAGCCATACAATTTTTGCAGCCATTATAAACTCCTACTCCTATTGCATCACATGTGGAAACCACACCCCACACTCATATTCCTATCACCTCTAATATGGTCTCCACAATTTCCATGAATCCATCCAACACACCATATAACCCCAATGTTAGTCTCATTGACATGAGTGACCTGCCTATTGTATCACAAGCCAATCCTAGCACCACTATCTCTTATGTTGATCAACTTACATCACTTCCTCCACCCTCATATAATACTTCACAAACCGTCAATCTATCTTATGCAACCCAAGGATTACCCATCATCACCCAACACATGTCGTATACCAATCCTCATGTTGTCCAAAACACAAACCCAAATGTCCATCCTTCTTCTACATCCACCAATCCTTCCATCACTTATCATATTATAAATCCAACTCTCAATCCACAACTATTGGCCAATGCCAATCCATCCCCTACTTACCATGTGATGCAAAATCTTGGAGCTAATCCATCGCAATATACCCAACCACCACTTATGTCTCAAGGATAGCAATCCTCAAACACATATGTGTCACATACCAATCCTTTGACATATAATGTGAGCACACAACCTCAACAAATGGTCATGCCCTCATATATTCCGCAACAGCAACAACAATATACACCATCTTACATTTCACCTCCAAACCATCAACCCCCTTTGCAACAACAGCAACTATCTCAAGTGGATGTTGAACAAATGATTAACAAGGTGGTAGGACAACACAAGAAGACCTTTTCCTTAGGAGATATATGTGCTTATCCATTTGACAAGTCACTTCATATGACACCTTTTCTGCCACATTTTGAAATTCCACAATTTGACAAATACAAAGGGAAAGGAAATCAAGATGACCATCTTAGAGCATTCTATGTTGCATGTCTCAATGTCGCTCAAGGTGACACATATCTCTTAAGACTATTCCCCGGAAGCTTAGTGGGACAACCTCTTGAATGGTTCTCTCACTTACCTCTGGGAATTACCTTAAGCACCGCCCAATGGTGAACTGCTCTTCAAAGCTCCTTGGTACAAAGAGAACCAATATTGTGAATACCATAGAGTCAAAGGACATAAAAAAAATGGTCATATGCGCTTAAAACATGTCATTCAAGATTGCATCAATCAAGGTCTAATCAAGATCACATTGCCAACATCACAACCTACACATCAACCAACATTGAACTATGACCTCGATGCTTTCAAGAATCCACTTCCACTTCATGACAAGACAAGTAACCATCATACTAGGAATTCTATCCACTACAACTATGAATCATCCACGATTGGTCACATTGACCAAGCTTGTATTTCTACAAATACAATCCAAGGTAAAGCACCTTATTGCGTTGTAACTACTAGAAGAGGCCGTGTTACCATTCAAGGAGCCCCTATCAATTCTCCTCAATTGTCTTCTAGCTATAATATCCTTGATCACCTTGTCAAAACACCTGCACACATCTCCATCTTAGAATTGCTTCACATATCCCCTACCCACAAAGCTATCCTCGGTAAAGCATTGCAAGAATCTTTGGTGCCCAATGATATCGATACAACAGAATTTCAATCTATGGTAGCTAGCATTGTAGCCCCTTGCCATCTCACCTTCTTTGAAAAAGATCTTTGACCATCCATTAACCCATCACATAACGAAGCCTTCCACATAGAAGTGTTTGTAAACCAACACCGTATCAAATGAATACTAGTGGATGGTGGAGCTAGTCTTAATGTTCTTTAAAACTAATAAAGCAATTGGGATATTCTGAGAAAGATGTTGATACCTCCAAGGTCATTACTATCAAAGCATATGATGATGTTGAGAGAGATACTTAAGGAATCATCCATTTTCCTATCCAAGTTGGTTCTATCACTACTGACACTCGTTGTCAAATTCTTTATATTGACCTTCCTTATAACATTATCCTTGGCCATCCATGTATCCATGCCCTTAAAGTTGTCCCTTCCACATAACATCAATGTCTCAAGTTTCCACATAATGGTGTTGAAGTTACTATCCATGCTGATCCCAATCCATTTGAGTTTTTCCACGCTTTTCAAGCTAAATATCAAATCCCTAACCATATTCCTATCAACACTAAAGCATATCCATCTTCATCCTATGTGGACCCATCCACCCTACTCAAGCCATCATCTAGCAAAACCACTCCAAATCTTTGTATCAAGTATACTAAACACGGTCCGGGTGAGTACACATTGCAAGAATCTTGCTATGTTGGAACTCTTCCCTTATCTCCCAAATCTCATGGAAAACCTTCTACATCTAAGGCATCTTCATCTGTAGCTATCATAAAAGCTCCACCAACAGTATTCATCAAAGGTAGATTCCTTGATGATGAAGACATTGATGACATTAACTCTTAGATATTCTATGATGAGAATGACCAAGTACAACTTGAAGTGGAGAGATATAACAATGGGTTCTGCATCATTAAGAACATGGGTTACAAAGGACATGGCAGATTGGGACCATAGGAACAAGGACCTATTGAACTCATTGTTGTGTCTAAGAAGTTTAATAAGCAAGGCCTTGGCTATCAGTCGGAGGTATCACCTTCCAAAGACATTAAGTGCATTTCTGATATGGACATCAGACCTTCTTTGGTAGGAGAGACTTCTAATTCAGATACCATCGATGACTCCTCCCTTCATATCACTGAATTTTTTCAAGAAACTTCTATTTTCATGATCTATACCACTTCCTCTAGCAAAAACTCTTCATCCATTACCCTTTCACTCTTATATCCTAACGTCATCGATTGGGACCAACAGGGGGCACCTATATTGGACACATTTGAAAATGATGAAGCTATTGCCGAATTCATAGGATTATGACAAGGCATTCCATTGGGTGATCACAAAGCAAGTTTCATGATGGACCTCCCTAAACTAGCATATTTTGGTGGAAGCATCAAATCCTTCAGTTGTAAAAGTGAAATAAATAGAATCAAAAAAGATAGGTCACTAGGTGAAAACTAAAAGGTTCCTTTTGACCATGAAAAAGTAAAAATAGAGGACATATCTGAGGGTGAAAACCTCTCTGAGGCACCCCAGGATGGGGGATTTGATCTTCCTATCACCACTGGTTATCATGAAAAATTAACAGTGCTAGTTGAAAAATCTCAAGACATAAACTTAGGCACAGAGCATAATCTGAAGATCACATATTTGGCAGCATCACTATCAGAGCAGGAAAGAAGAAATTTCACAACATTCTTCATAAAGAGAGCTATCAATTTTGCATGGACTTATACTGACATGCAAGGTCTAGATCCATCACTTGTGGTACATCACCTAGCAATATCTCCTAATGCAAAACTGGTTAAACAAAAAATTGGGCAAAATGCACCCACAAATAGCTCTTTTGGTCAAGGTAGAGATTCAAAAGTTGTTAGAAGCAAAGTTTATAAATCCTATTGATTATCTAGAATGGGTTTCAAACTTGGTACCTATAGTAAAACCTAATGGATGAGTTCGCTATTGCACATATTTCAAAGGTCTCAACAAAGCATGCCCTAAAGATGACTTCCCACTACCAAGCATATATAACATTGTAGATCTCACAGCTGGACATGAAATGCTATCCTTGATGGATGGATTCTTAGGATATAACCAAATCAAAATAGCAGAGGAAGATCAAGACAAAACATCATTCATTTGTCCATGGGGTACATACTGTTGGGTTGTAGTGCCTTTTGGTCTCAAGAATGCCGGAGCCACTTATCAATGAGCCATGACAGTTATCTTTCATGATCTTTTCCACACTATCATGGAACACTATGTTGATGATATTCTAGGAAAATTCAAGACAAGAGAAGAACATCTATAGGTACTACCATAGATATTTGATCGACTAGAGAAGTATCAAGTCAGGATGAACCCAAAGAAATGTATATTTGGTGTAACATCTAGAAAATTGTTGGGGTACATTGTGTCTCGACAAGGAATAGAAGTGCATCTTGACAAAGTAAAAGCCATCATGGAAATACCTCCACCATCAAATCTGAAGCAGCTTTGTAGTCTACAAGGAATGTTACAATCCATTTGCAAACTTATCTCACAACTGGCAGACAAGTGCATCCTTTTCAACATCTCCTTCGCAATGGTGAACCTTTTAAGTGGGATACAAAATGTCAATAGGCCTTTGACAAAATCAAGGAAAATCTAGCAACACCTCCTGTGTTAGTACCTCCTATACTTGATTGACCACTACTACTCTACATATCTTCAACAACAACATTGGGTGCCCATTTAGCTCAGCATGATGATTCAGGAAAAGAATAATCTATTTACTACATCAATAGAACTCTTGTGGGATATAAACTTAACTATTCATGTATGGAAAAAGCATGTTTAGCATTGGTGCTTGCTTCCCAAAAGTTGCGACATTACATGTTGAACCAAACAACAAAGCTCATATCTAACTTTGATCCACTCAAGTATCTTCTTTCCAAAGCAATCCTCACAGGAAGACTAGAAAAATGGGTTATGATCTTAAGTGAATTTGACATACAATATGTAGATCAAAAGGCCATAAAAGGACAAGTCATCGCTGATTAGTTAGCCACAACACCTGTCACAAATATTCATCCAGTACATCCAGAGTTCCCTGATGAAGAATTGTTCCATCTAGTTTCACCAAACTTGTGGCAACTATATTTTGATGGATCTTATACACAACATGGATCAAGAGCAGGGATATTGTTTGTCACCCCTTAAGGAGATTGTATCCCAAAGTCATACATAATTGCATTTCTATGTACCAATAACATAGCAGAATATGAAGCTTTAATCATAGGATTATGCATGGCAGTACAATGGGCTATTTAACAATTACAGGTCTTTGGTGATTCCCAATTAGTCATCAAATAGGTCTTAGATGAGTATCAAACAAAAGATGAGAAACTCCTTCCATACAAGGTAATGGTTGACAATTTTAAGAAGTACTTTGATAGTATCACCTTTGAATAGATCCCAAGGATACAAAACAATGCAACAGATGCTATGGCTATGATTGGATCTCTTTTAGACATGCTGGCCAATGCTCATAAGTGTGAATTTTTGGTTGAATAGCTTCTGATCCCAGCATTTGAAGTACCGTAGTCTAAGTTTATATCTAAGATTGTTGGTCCCAATTCGCCTTGGTACAAGGACATATATGAGTATCTCTGTAATCAAACCTTACCATTTCAACTATCTAATACCCAACGGAAAACCTTTATCCGCCGAACCTCTCGCTACACTATCCTAGGAGACACCTTATATCATCAGAGTCTTGATGGTATCCTCCTTAAATGTCTTGATTTCAAGGAAGCAAAAGTTGCCTTATGTGAAATACATGAAGGTGTCTGTTGATCGATTTCCACTGGCCCTAGTCTTGTTAAGAAACTTCTACGAACAAGATACTATTGACCAACTATGGAAAAGATACACAACAATTTGCAAAGGGATGTCTACAATGTCAAAAACATGGGGATCTAATACATGCACCAGCACATGAGCTTCAGCCTATCACTACTCCTTGGCCCTTCTCATAGTGGGGACTTGATCTCATAGGTAAAATCCATCCTACCTCATCAAATGGTCATAAGTTCATTATTACTGCCACCTAGTACTTCACAAAGTGGGTCGAAGCAATACCAATGAATTACATTACTGGCAAGCAAATATCTAAGTTTATCTTACATTATATCATTTTCTGATATGGAGTTCCTCAAGCCATTGTCACTGATAATGGTTGTTCTTTCAAGAACCAAGAGGTTAGAGACATTTGCAATAAGTTCCATATCCAACATAGATTCTCTACACCTTACTATCCTCAAAGTAACGGCCAAGCTAGGGCTTCTAACAAAACAATCATCAAGATCCTTAAAAAGATAGTCAATGCAGCTAGTCATGATTGGCATTTACAACTTAATCTTGCATTATAGGCTTATAGAACAAGTGTCAAAAATCCCACTAGTGCTACACCTTATGCTCTTATGTATGGCACTGAAGCTATTTTACCTATCAAGGTTGAGATCCCCTCACTGCGAGTATCCCTACAGCATACTATCTCAGACAAAGAATATCGAGTATGCAAACTCCATGATCTTGAGCTATTAGATGAACGACGTCTTACAACACTCAACCATCTTCAAGTTTATCAAAATCATCTACGCCGCAGCTACAACAAGAAGATCAGAGAATGAATATTTCAAGTTGGAGATCTTGTCCTTAAAGAAAATCAAAGGAATTAGCAACATCGTGAGAAATAGAGCAAGTTTGAACCTAATTGGCTTGGTCCTTTTGTCATCACATCAGTCTATGGATCAGGTGCATACACACTCTCAACACCTGAAGGTATTCCGTTGGATGAACCAGTCAACAACATTCATCTCGAGAAGTTCTACCCTTGATTCTTAGTGTATTTCAAAAAAAAAAATCATCCAATAGTGAAAACCACCTTGTGGCGCTTTTGATGACAAAAAAATAGTACAAGATAAATAATCCGTCCTCTGCTGAAAACTTGGTAAATAGGCGCCTTGGATAAGTACCATAGTGAAAACCTAGCAAACAAGCACTATGTGTAGAGACCAGTCTCCATCATTTACTTAGTTTGTTTGATCATAGCTTTTCATAGCACCATCCACTATCTTACCTATATAATCCACATCATAATCCACTATTGTCCCTATCTAAACATCGAAAGCTATTATACCTTATACATCCATAATAAAATCTTTTCTGCCCTTACCTCTACCATGCTAGTTCTCATAGTTTGGACTTCATTGTGGTTAAGATATCATTTGGCACCTTAGCACACTATTCGCATGAACACATCCATCGTAGCATCTTCCTAATGAATTTCATCCCATACTGAGGGCAATTGTTGAAGCTTATTTGGAAGTGGATACCCACATCTCTAGCTCATATCATTTCAACAACTGAAACACAACAAACATCCAAGACCAAAACACAACAAAATCTAAAATATGTCAAAATCCAAAAAATCAAAACATCAAAAGCAAAATCCAAACAATAAAGTTGATTCTTTGACATCAACCATCAACACAATAAACAAGAACAACATCTCATCTCTATCGTAATTTGCTTTGATCCTGTGGATATAGGGTATGTAGGCAATCTGAGATGCGAAGGAAGCACTCTGATTCAGGTATAAGATGATAGACCTCTCTCATCATACATCTTCCATCCTTCTTCTAACCATCCTCCAATATTTCATCTCACTTTCTTCTATCTTTCATCACTTACATCATCAATAAACCTAGAATTACATATTGATCATGTCTCATCACCATCGTAATGTGCTTTGATCCCATGGATACAGGGTATGTCGGCAATCTGGAATACAAAGGAAGTATCTAGTACACAAGCATAGATGATCAACCCCATCTTCATCTTCCATCTTCTTCTCTTTGACCAACTCAAGCAAGAAGTAAACTATGCACATCATAAAAAGCTCAAGCACTTTAACTAATCAGAGATAAGCTAGAAGCTATTTGTCCGCATGCCTTAAGCCAACATTTACTAAAGCATTTTATCAACATCTTTAGCCTTCAATAGGATGCAGCTTTCCTCTTAACAATGCACCAACTTAAATCTATCTAAGAGCACTTACATTTGGCAAGAGAACGTGATGACAATATCTTTTATTCTATGTCTTGATTTATCTTTTGTCCCTTTCTTATGCCAAATCAAGACTTCCTTGATCTATCATATCTTGGTATGTTGTGATGAAGTATGGAATGGGGTATGGTCATATTGCTTTCATATGTTGTGACTATGGGATGATCTTATTTTCTTCCTGTAGACACCTAAAATTGGACTACTCTGTAGAACGATTTTCTCTACCTTGCACTAATCCATTCCCCCAATCTGCATATCCCTGATGATCAATTAATCTACCTAATTGATTCATTAACCTTACAACCCTAATCCATGTCAATTAAATGAATATTCCTAATATTCATTTAATTGATTTATTCATTTTCCCTAATCCATGTTAGTTAGGCTAATCATGCTTAAGTTAATTAAGATGACACTTAATTAACCTTGTCCCCCACTCATCCACTCACCTGAATTTAATATTCAGATGTCTCCCACTCACTCCCAATCACTGAATATAATATTCAGATGTCTCCTACTCACCTCCACTCACATGAATTTAAAATTCATTTGTCCCCCATGATCTTCCACTCTTCCCAAAATGGGAATTTTTAATTCATCCCTAGGAATAAAAGATTCACTTGTATTCCTAGCCCTTGATCTGACCAGATGAATCTTGACCCTCCATCCTCATCTCCAAAATCCTATTTATAGGACCCCTCTCTAAGCCATTTGGGAGGCCATTTCATGCATCAAACCTCTGCCCAAATCATTCCCCAATCTCCTCATCTTATCAAACCTCTGCCAAAATCCTGTCAAAATCACTTCAATCATCCCTTATCTTCATCTGAATCCACCTGTCTCTCATCCACAGTGTGTTGTAGGCATTGAGCAATCCACATTTAGTCTCTAATCACGGGAGAAATCTTGAGGAGCTCGTAGGTGCACTCCTTCCCGCATGGATTCGTGAGGTCAAAAGGAAGGTATAATCAGTCTATTTTGCATTAGATTAGTTTAATCTTCATTTTAATCTCGCTTATTACACTTCTTGTGTATTGGTATCTTGTACATGTTGGGATTAGCATCTTGCATATATCAATATCTTTTGCATCTGAGAAGCTAAACAGTCTCTTATGCATTGAGACTATTCTATGCTAAGTCTAGCTCCATACATATAACCAGTAAGGTGTCATTATGTGTAGTGGAGATAAGCTCAAACCTTTGCTTGTAGCATCAAAGTCCATCTTAGAACACTAGCTGCTATTCATATCTTGTGTATGTTAGTTCAACATCTTGAGCTCATGCATTTAGACAAGATTGTAGTACGCTAGTTATGCATTGGATACCTCGACACCTTGGTCTTTTATACCTTGGTGCATAACATCCATATGCTATATCAAACAGAAGGATCACATTTATTTACTTTTGAGAAATTACTTTAAAACTTGTCATACCATCTATCCATTTCATCATATTCTTATATAGACCTCAACCAAGATCAATCTTTCCCTCCATCTTCATTTTCTACATTTCTCATCCTACAAAACAAGTGTGTTAGGCATGCATAGGTCCATATCACTATCATTATCATCTATATATTTGCATTATCATAACCTTATTATCATACATTTCCATCATTGTAATACCATTAGCATGATACATTTTGATTATTACCATTTGCATATTCATATCATTTGCATAAACATTCAAATAGACCGTGAAAATACAAAACATGCATAACATCATAACATGAGTACATCCATAATCATTACAACATCACATAGATACTCAAAATCACCATCATATATATATATATATATATATATATATATATATATATATATATATATATATATATATATATATATATATATATATATATATATATATATATATACATCAAATCAATCAATATATAAGTGTCTACATATACAACATGGGCTATCCATAAGCCATCAAAATAGTATGTACACCTAGCTCATAACCCTCATCATGATACAATAATATACAACAAGGTAGCCCTAGTGACTACTGGCAGCCCCCTCACCCTGTCCACCTGTACTGGGTCTTGCACCTAGTCTACCATCTCTAGGAGGTCCTATCACTGAAGCTACAGACTATGATCCTCCTATCCTTCATGAAGCTGACGCCTCTGACCTGCTCCTATAGCTAGGTTGTCTCTTCTCTATAGGTACTGCTCCATGATACAAGCCTCTGTAATACTTGGCCTCACCCTGGGCTCTCCTTAGCTCTCCCTGTGACTATGTCAACTATGTCGCTGGATACATAGTGGCTCCATCTGTCCCCAACATAGCTGCAGTTCTATCTCTCTCCACTGTCTTAGCCTGCACCTGCTGCATAGCCATATCCCTCTCAGCTCTCACCACCTACACCTGCTATATAGATGCATCCCTCTCAGTTCTCATAGCCTACATCTACTGTAAAGTTGTATCTCTGTGCTATAACTATGTGCACCTGCTGCATAACTGCATCTCTCTCTCCTATCACCCTCACCAGCATACCATCAGCCTACCCATCACCTCCCTGCACTCTAGCCTGTAGTTGTACCTAGTAAGCCTGAGCCTATGCTCTAATATACCTCAATCCCAAGACCACCTAGTGTCGGTCTATCTCTACTCTCCTCATCCTCATCTAAGCCTGTTGTCTCCATCTCCTCTCCTCTCTAATCCTCTGCCTCAGCTACTAAATCCCAACATCATCATCTCCTAGAACTTGTACCTATGGTTGTGCCAGTACATGTGGCTAAGTCTGTTCCTATCCCTAAATCTAAGGAGCTACTGGTACTACTACCTGTACTAGTGGATCTCATCATCGCCTCCTCCTAACTAGCCTCTCCATCCCAATCTCCCCTATTTCCAAGGCCTCATCAACCGAGTTGGCCTAGTTGTAGCCCAGTATGCATCATAATCTGGTAAAATCCATGGATCTGTAGGACCCTATCTCCACTATCATGCCATTGCTTGTAGTTCCTCTCTCTCTACCAAAGTTGTATTCATGACTATCTCTGGCCCCCAATCAAATACCTCCTGCCGAGTCCTCCCAAAAATGGCATCACCTACTGGTACTGCCTGTGACACTCCGAACTATCTCAATACCCTCTCGGGCAAATAGCGCTCTATGATATATATCCTGTGACCAAAAATGTATCTAGCATGCCCAGCATAGACAAGATATGTATCCTCCTCCCATCTCTCACATCGTAGCCATGGTCTCCATATAAACCTATCCACCTCATCCAATGTTCACCTCCAGTAAACTATGCCCCTGCACTGTTGATAGGTAAGATAATGCACAATCATGCAGATAATGATACATCTGCCCTAGTACACACTTAGCCCATGCATATCTCATCCCATATGAGAACATCCCCTCCATCACTATCTCCCATCCAACTGGAAATTCTCTCACCCGTCTGTCTCCAACCAACCATCTGATAATAGCTACCACTACCCGCTGTAACCTATCACAAAGCTCCTCCATCCTTGCCATCAGAATCTCTGAGCCCTCAGTCCCAATGTCTAGAGTCCCAAATAATCACCTAAGTCAGGATCATAATCTACTCTATCTCCATCAATCAGGATGTGCATAATCGTGAACACATCCTCCAGTGTAATCATCACCTCTCCCATCAGTAACAAGAATGAACTATGCTCGCTCCTCCACCGCTCAACCATCAATGTTATCAGTCCTCGATGTGCCTGCACTAGCTCTAATCTCGACACATGCTCTAACCCAATGATATCTAAGAATAGCCGCTCCTCTGCATCTAACACTCTAACCAGTTGCAAATCCCTAACATGTGGCTCCTGCGACAACAACAATGGTAGTATATCCTGCATCATTCCGCTCACCACATTAGTCTCTTCTGTGCAAAAATTGACTTTTGTTGTTACACATTGCCTATCTTTACTAAAAGTGACCTACTCTTCTACATGCACTATCTTTTTCACAATAAGTGAACCATTTTACTGCAAGCACACATTTTTTGCTTATAAGGGACTCATTTACTATATGCACGCTACTGCTAGTTATAAGCGACTTGAATTACACTACGCGCTCACTTTTTGCCTAAAAGCAACTTGCATTTCCCATATGTGCATTTCACTTCTATACTTGACCTAGCCGACCATAAGTGACCTCATTTTACCCTAAGAGATCAATCTGTGCCTATAAGTGACCCAATTTACCATAAGCGATTACTTTTCCTCTATAAGTGACCTGAATCCCCAATCCTAAACCTAGTCACTTCTAGTGATGGGTGTACATTTATTATGCTTTTAACATTAAAAAATCACACATTTAGTAAAAAATTTCATACATATCAGTATGCCTACTCCTGTTGGTCGCCCATGTGTCCTCACTCACTCAGCCTGATGATCACTGCGCAAAATTGCCATCATGATAGCTCTCCAACACTCGAAGCACTAACACTCTAGGGAGCTCTAGATTTTCTAAAGGGAACAAGCACAAATGAGATTATTTGCCCTTGAGGGACCCACTTATAGCCCCTTTCCAAACCCTAATTCTTCTATACCACAGCCTATTTTCTTCTATACCATCCCAATTCAGTCCACCCAACCCCCATTTTCTTCATGCCAAGCTTGTTTCTAGCCTTTCATCTTACCACGAGCCAACCTAGCCCTTCTTGGTTAGCTTGGCTTACCTCTCAATGGGGCATCACCTGCCAGTTACACTGGGGCATAACCTTGTTTATCGAGCAAATCATTGTATCTTCTTTAACACAATGTTCTAACAAACATTGTATTAAAGAGGGGCAAAATCTAAACACCCAAAATTCACCTAGTTATCATTAGTATCAAATATTGCATTAACTATCATCTGCATTTGTCTAACACACTTGAGCAATTTATCTATTTTTGTTAAATCACTTATTTCTTCTATTAATTAATTAAATTTTATTTATTTAATTAATTTCTTTTATCATTTATCTTTATGTCATCACAAGATGACATGTGTGGTACTACATCTTTTATTTAATATCTTTCACATGTAGTACTTTTTATGTACACAGTCACATATGAGCCTTATCTTCCCTCCACTTGTCATCTACACATTCACCTATGACTATCATTTCATCTCAACTGTTCACATAGCCACTAAATCCCTACCATTGATTGATTTTGGTTGTGGTCTATATAAAAACCCTCTCATTTCATACTACATCATCCATCATTTTTTCATATAGCATCTACATTATCATCCTGAGCATATTCAACATTTTAGCATCCATCTAGCCTATCATCATTATCATTCATCTATCATGGCAGCTTTGATCTTCATAATTGTTCATTGTTGAAGAAGCAATCCACATCACAAACAAGGAATCATACAATCTAGGTGATCTTGTTCTTGAATTGCATGCTTTGATTTCACTTGGATTTGATTCTTTGATGGTGGTAGGATTAGGTTTACATTTGTTATGCTTGATCTTATTAACCTAATTTCTACCTATCACATAATCGATCACTCACCGCCATCTAATGATCACTCTCCATCATCTTTTCTCGAGCTTCTTTGTTCGTAGTTGGACGGACTAGAGTTGTGACCTCCTGTGAGAAGCATAAAAAAGCAAAATTGACTAGACATAAATATACTGGACGGAAGCAATTCATACTACTATTTATATACAAAACAAAGTACAAGTAACCATCTAGGAAAGTTTTATGCATACTTACAAATTAATCCAACAAACCATCTGGGTCTTCTCTACTCTTTATTTTATCAAGTATTGCCTCATGGTCAATGTCACACACCTTCCACAAGGTCTTGTTCAAAGGTCTACCTCGATATTGTATCAAATGAACATTGGTTGCCACGACAAGGTTGGAGTAATGAAGAATCTTTTGATGTGTGTCAAAGTCCTCAAATAGCCAAACATTAACACTCTTATTTGGGTACCTTCTAAGCCATGTTCCAATAACAACCACTAAGCCTGTAGGGTATTCGATGTTTTCTCCATCTGTAATTGGGGCCTCCAATTTCTTTTTGGCCTCAACACAATGACACAAGTAATAATATGTTCCCTCTTCATTTTCTTCATCTACAACAACTGCATAAACATGCCCTACAATGATATGTGTAGAAAATTATATGAAATTAGTCAACATTACAAAAATACTACAAAGTTTATGATAACATTAGGAATTTCAAATTTAACTATGTAAGTAGATATATTACCTGGTTGAACTAGATCTGATATGTGGTCAAAGTCAACTGATGATTCCATCTCTATCAATTCCAATTCCGTCGAGGGTCGATACATGTCAAGTGGGCTAAGATAACTGAAATGCCATTTGTCAACCCACTTCCTTGACTGGCACTCATTCTAGGCTTGAATTGTACATGGAGAACAAAAGCACATCATCTTCTGCGTATGTATACTCCATGAACCTGCAATTGAGTTTCTGATAGAGTGTATCTCACTTGATCTGGCCTCACAAAAGTTCCACATATGCTAAACACCTGTAATATTATGCCTCCTACTCAGCCAATAGAAATTCTGTGAGTTCTTGAATTGTGATGCACAATTATCTGACCATATGATATGTTAACTGAATGATATGCCCCTTCTAGCTAGATCATTATAGAACACCTGAAAATAACCTTGCACAAACTCCACAGAATGCGTGTGATCATCACTTATATAAAATAATACTCCCTTATGATCTTTCTGTCATCCTCTGTACTATCATTCACATGAATGAATGTGATGTGCACAAATATAGAAACCTGTGTCAAGTTATAATATTGGGATTGCATCTCACACTATGGCTGTAGACTGTAGTTCTCTACAAAGTTGACAACTAAAACAATGCTACCAATTGGAAATGTTTCCTTGCATAACTTGAATTGCAAGTCCAACCATCAAGCTCTATGGGCATGTCTTACATACTCATACACTATGTTGTCACAAAATATAGGCATAAACTGATACACTAGAATCTTCTGAATAGCATATTCACACCTCTTTGCTTCTTTACCATTTCTTATATTGTATGCCATTGTTTTATACTTGCCGAACTCTACTAGTTCATTTCCAACCGCATATGTTATTTCCATATGTTCACATATTGGCATACGTTGCAAGCCACAGCAATGATGACATATGTCATCCAAGCATAATTTCCTGTAGAATATTTGACTTTCCTGTCTATCACATAAAATTATTGATATGAAGTCTCTTGAGGTAGTTGGTGGGGCACGTATGCCACAATCCTACAAAACATTGTTAGTATGCAAATCTAAACATATAGACTGATAAACATCAAAATGGTTAGAAAATTTAATATGTAATCTACAACAACAAGTAGTGCATGTGTGATTTATTTTGACAAAGAAAGGTTTTAGCATTTCAAAATATCTTTGAGAAATTTTAATTTGAGGATACTTCTCTAGAAATTTACCAAAAAACTATGTTTGAGTCATATCTAAAAAATGCTTTGGATGTGGCTCACGGTTTCGACTACTAATTCTCCTTCTTACCACATCCCTTTGATTCAGAGATACCCTTGTGTAATTCTTCCAAAAGTCTTCTATTAGTGATCTCAAAGCTTTGACAACAACTTTGTCTTTTCGTGGGAGCAATTTATTAGTGTTTGGATCCTCAACTCTTTAACGTCTTCCAACGGCTCTCATTAGAGTTTTTCTATTTATTTTCAATGCTTGACTTGTCTTTCTAATGAGGCAAGCTTTTTTGTTTGTTGGTTTACAATTGTCAATGTAATGACACGTCGTGTAACATTACTATCCTTGGTGCATGAGGTGGAACCCACACTCTCCTACGTACTCATTAGATTCTTGACAATTGATTTTCACTTGAGGCATTCAATGTTCTTAGGGCAAGAATCTTCATAGTGGGCCTAAATTTTGGAGTTCTCATCAGTTCAAGAAAGAGTTGACATCTTCCAGTTTCATTTAAATTCTCAAAGAATAATTTCCATATCTTATTCGCATATCTTTGGTAAGTGTGCATGGGAATCTTATCATGCATGGGTTCCAATACATTCTCATCAATATCAATTAGAAACTTAGGTGTCCTATGCAAAATTCTAGGAGTTTTATTTGGTAAAGTAGACTGAACATTAGGAATTTCTTCAATATTTACTTGAGATGGGATAGATGACATACCTTCGATTGGACGCGAAAAGGTTAAAAATGATGTACCTTCAACTTGAGGTGTGAATGATGGCGTGTCACCAACTTGAGAAGAAAATGCAAATGTGCCTTCAACTTCACCTGTGAAAGATGGGGTGTCTCCAATTCAAGAAGATAATGATGATGTTCCTTCAACTTGACATGTCGACGATGGAGTGCCTCCAACTTGGAGATTCACTTTCCTCATTGCATGGAGGTTTTGCATTCTTTCCCTTTGTGCCGCCAATTCCATCTCTCTATTAGCTTCATTAGACATGTCATGTTCCTCTTCAATTGGCAATGGTGGAATGTCTTCTTGTATGGTTGACAATTTCCTACTTTCCTGAATTCACCTCATTCTTTCTCTTTTTCTCTCATTCTCAGCTTCACGCTATTCTGGTATTAGATTCTTTGCTCATTTTCTCGGCATGATGATAATTTCTACAAGCATGAAGAATAAGACAATGATAATTAAAAATTTTATAATGTCAATGAATAGCACAGTCAAAATGAATAACAAGGTTTTACAAACTTCTGAATAAGACACCTCATATCAAGATAACTTGAACATACATAAGTCATGGAGTATGCATTTGAACACACATATAAGTCATCTAGTATACACTTGAACATACAAACTCATAAATGATGCACAAACAACACTTTTAGTCTTAGATTTGATGAACTTCCAATTTTTGCCCCAACACTGTCATGTACAATCATTTAGGACAGTCATCACACTTTGTCAAATAATGGCCAAGAAAGATTCAAAACTCCTTGAGTAGGTCTGAAAGACCTTCTTATAGGTTCTTCACACCTTTTTACCAGTCACAAAACACACCAATTATACAATGGAATACACAGTCATGGAGTATACACTTGAACATACAAAGTCATGGACTATACACTCAAATACGTGTGAAGTCATAAATGATGCAGAAGAAGGGTGGAGTTCATGAAAACATACCCAAAAGTGATGCAATGCAAGGTTTCAACACAATTCAAAGGCGGCATATTTCACAACAATGGGCTCATGACTGGCTCCATGACTCAATGGCAACATGGCAAACATACCATCAAATGAAGAACCAACAACTTATTGCTTTGTTTATCACTTGGCAGACCTTTTCCAAGTTAATGTAGACTAATTCAATGTATCACCACCCCTCATGCAACTTAAATGCTTCTACCATAGGTCCTTTCTTTAACTGTCCTAATGCTAGTAGCCCTCCAAAAGGGACTATCAGAACTTTTCTCTTAGGGTAGGCACTAAAACCCAAAACTATTGACACTTTTGGATACCCTTTAAGCTCATCTAAAACATATCCTAAAACAAGTATAGGTCATTTTGCAACACAAGCCCCAAAAACTGACTGTTTTGTTTCCTAGAAAGGGGCAATTAACCTTGTTTTCCAAAGTAACTCCACAAAATCCTTCTACCAAACTTCCAAACTAAATTGCAATACTCAATACAGACCTCAAAATGTCCAAATCCACCAGGATCATCCCACAATAATGGGTTACACTTTTTGGCCAAACTTGACATTGAAATCAATATTTTGAACTAAATCTTCACATTCTGACACCTATAGCCGCTAAATCATTAGGAATTTGAAGATGATATGAACTAGTGATTTGTGAGATTTTGTTTGTAGATTCTAAATATTTTTTTGTTTTAAATTTGTAGTTAAATTGTAAATTTTTTTGCATCTCCTTTGATAACTGGTTTTTAATAGTAAACAACATTTTCTTTTAAATGATGTGTATTCCGTAGCACATAACTTTTCTTCTACAAAGGATAAAATTCTGATTCATTTTAATTTAGATTGGTAACACCGATATATAGTGTATGCATTTAGTTCATAATGTTTTGTTGAATATATATTTTTTAATTAATTTTGAAGTCAAACCAATTATAATTCAAACATACGCATATTCTGTAAAACGTAACTTTTTCTGTATGTATCAAAATTCAATTTTTTTCTTTTGTTGAAACAATGACGTCAATGCCTAGTGTATAGATATTTTTAAGTATTTTTTTTTCAGTAATTTACTAATTTTCCATGTGTGTAGAATAGAGAACATGATGTTCGATGAAAAACATACATTCATAAGAAATAAAAAATAAATATAATAATCAAATTAAATATATTTAAAATTATATTTTTTGGGAAGCTTATAATAAGGACTACATACTTTCAAAGCATAAATTTTAAATGAATTCATTTGATCCCTCAAAAGATAAATCAAAATTAGTTTTTTATCATCATTTTGATAGGTGTAGAGGAGACTCCACTATAGGGATGGTTTAAAACTAGTGGGGTTCTATCCAAGGGGGTTTGAATCTAAGGGGATTTGATCAAACCCTCTTTAATTAAAATCCTTTAAATAGAACATTTCAAGGCTTAAATCATTATATTTTCTAAAAATATGTGATTTCAGCAAAAATTAGGATGTCCAAGAAAGTGTAACCCATTATTGTGGCAACACCCACTACTTTTTGTCAATGGGAAACACTACAAAACCCTTGTTAATGCCAATTCCATACTTGTATCATGAGGGTTAATAGAAAGTCTATGTTCCCAAGCTTATTTTTCTTTGCTAATGCCTCAAACACATTCAATTATGTCTACACATGCTTAATCAATCACTTGGAATGATCCTCTAACTATTTTTCCATCAAACCCTATCTTTGTACCTCTAATTTGCTCAAAACAATAGCTCTGCCAGCCTAGGGTATCATCACACATACAACAAATTCACACCCCTGTATTCTACAAACTTGTAAACAAGAAATACATCTTTTCTAAATCCAATCCACAAATTGTCAAGTGTTCACACTGGTGGAAAAGAGTCACAAAACCACTTTCTTGCATTTAAACCACATTGCAATATTTTAACAACTTTTACAATACTTGAAAAATGAACCTCAAACAACCTCCTATGACCTAATATGTTTAAAATGGCCTCTTAGACCTTATTATAACATCAAAACATGCCTTGACACTTCAAAACACAAATTGATGTCATATTTACAAGACATAGACAAACTCAAATTGACAAATTGACAAATTGTTCTTGCATGTTCTCCATTGTTTGCGATGCTTTCAAAAACCTCAATACAGATTTGGGAGCCTATTTAAGACATTCTAAAGGTGATTCCAATAGGTATTAAACACCTAGACTCAAAAGCAAACCTTAACTTGCTTGGGTGCCAACACTTACTCAATGATTGTAAAACTAGTCCTCTTGGGACAGTCATAATAAAATTTGTCTAAACCTTGAAGAATGTTCTAAAATCCTTTGTTTAGGTCTGTAGGACCTTCTAAGTCCCCTTCCCAATAGGGAATATGCATGACCAACTCTTTTAGACTTAGATTTGATGAACTTCCAATTGTTGCCCCAACACTGTCATGCACAATCATTTAGGACAGTCATCACACTTTGTCAAATAATGGCCAAGAAAGCTTTAAAACTCCTTGAGAATGTCTGAAAGACCTTCATATAGATTCTTTACACCTTTTTCCCAATCATAAAATGCTCCAAGTATACAATGGAATACACAAATTCATGGAGTATACACTCGAATACATAGTCATGATATACACTTGAATACAAGTCATAGAGTATACACTCAAATACAAACAACAAAGTCATATCTAGTATACACTTGAATAACAAATCATGAAGTATACACCTGAATGGAAAGAGGACATTTAGGGAAGAAATATAATACCCTTGAATTATGGACTATAAATCTTATGAAGGAGAAAGTTGGGGAGGTTTCCAAAAGACTCTAATACTATGATAGTCATAGTGGACTGATGTACATAAATAGTTTTGTTTCTTCAAGACTATCATGAGTATTTCTATAAAGGAAAATAGGGCTGCCAAGAGACTTCAAAACTATTTGAAACCATAAGGTGTTGAGAGATCACTATGTAACTTAGGTATATCTCTAATACTAAGCCCCGCTTTGACCCTATCAACTCTTAAGAATATCACCTTGACTACTCTTGACTATCTTGCCCCTTAAAGGCCATTCTTTGGACTCTTATATGAGTATTAAATCATTATTTTAGGTTTGGAAATCATGATTGTATGGTTAATTTTTTACATATATGAGTTGTATGGAGGTGATTTTGAAGGATGACAAAATGAATGCCATTGAAGGGGACTGTAATCAACATAAATTGACTATCCTAATAGTCTTAAACTAGTCCAAAAACTTTGTGATAGTCAAAAGAACATTAACTGTTGAAGATAACCTTCTCGATACTCGTGACAAAAGATCAAAGACATCTTAAGTAATGCATAAATTAAAAACATCATGATTGTCATGACATAGTGGACTGTTATATAGACCTGTGACTGTCCTACACTCATGAAAACCTCATTTTTAGTGTTTTATCTCCTTGTAACTCCCTTTGTATCATCATGTTTCATGATGCTTGTATATCCGTATATTTGTATATAACTCTCTTCTCTAAAATTTTGTTATGTTGATGAAGTAAATACATAATCTCCATCATATTTTTTATGGATTGAGTGGTATCAAAGTGAGTTGTAACAATTTGTCAAATAGGTTGTGGTGCTCATTTCCTCCATTTTTGTAAGAAAGCTATCATTTCATGCATGGTTCTATTAGATGAATTGAATTATGCATGTATTAAGGAATAAATCCTTCTATATCATCCTAGGACAAAAATTTAGAGTCTTCCAAAATCAATTTTTGCTCCATGTATACACTAGAATATGAGTATTGGTGCAGGGCACCTAAGAGCATTTTGAGGTTTTTGTTCGGTGTGTGTTGTAATAAGGCTTTCTAGCCATGGTTGTAAGGTCCACTTTGTATGGTCAAGAGATTTGGGATAATCTTATAAACCTCAAATCCTTCTTAGTCCATTTGGACCCTAGTTGTGTCACTTAGGCCTAGAAGGTCTAATGATGATTTTTTGAGTCTATTTGGTAGTTTTACTATTTTGTCATGTTTTAGCGAGTATGGTAGTTGTTTGCGTTCCATTGGAAATGTTGAACCAATCGAGATCCTTGTATAAATGCCAAATGCCATAGCGTCAAATGGTGACAATGTTGTCATGGCACATTTGGTCGGTCCCAACTCACTTTTGATGGTTGCAACTATTTTTACAAGTTGCATACTGACTTGGATGGGTTGATATTCTTGACATCTTGCTTCAGTATGAGAGAGAAGTTTCTATACGGAGTTTTGGGCACAAAAACCAATAAAACTGACTATTTTCCCAAATTTTTTATTGTTGTACAGACTGTACAGATTGGCCAAGTGGATCGATGTGGTTTTTCTAAAACTAGGTTGAGTCTAGATTCCAATGCATCAAGTTTGATGTCTTGAAGTGATTTGAGTAGGGAGATATTGCATTTTTAAGTCAGACTGGTCTAAAACCCTCATTCCTAGGGTTTGTCATACAAAATTTGCCCTAGAATGTATTCTAACTAATGAAACTTTATGCCACTTAGTGAAATGTAGGCTAGGGATGTATATTACCTGATTCCAAAAGCATTTGGTTGGGAAAGACTGTCCTCGATTTTTGGAGTGATGCCCTAGGTCAAATATCTCTATGTATTTGACCAAAAATGTGCAATTTAGTGTTGTGAATGACAAAACCTGATAGGTGGAGGAAATGGATGGTGGTTTTTGAGATGTTTGTAGGTTGTGGAAGAGATCCAAGTTCCTGTCTTAGTTTTATGACCCCAAATTAGACCACTTGCTTTGTAACCTAGACCTAACTTGATCAATTAGGCCTAGAGACCTAGTGGGTGTGTTGAGTTGCTGGAGTAGAGTTGGAACTGGAGGCTTGGAGGTCTGTTAGAATTCCATAAAGGGTATTAGAATCCACCATTTATTTGCCTAACCTTTAAAGTTTTTTGAAATTTGTGTAGTGAAAACTGGATTAGGAGGGCTAGTAGCCTCATTAGGCCAAGTTTGGAGAGTTGTGAGAAGTTGGGGATCAAACCAACTGTGAAAAAGGTGTTTGTGGACCTATCTTAAGGTGTGGAAGAAGCCTTGAGGGTTGAATAATAACCTAGATATCAAATCCATAATTTGTCCACTTGTGTGACCTTGGTTGAATGAAGACTAGGTGAAGTGGGTGAGTAGGCAGAGAAGAGTTAACTTTGTTGCTTCCCTTCGTGCCACTCTACATCAGGTGGTATCAGAGCCATCAAAGAGATGGGAGATAGAGAAGAAGAGGAGGAAGTTCCTCAAAGGGTGACTAATGCCTAATTGGCAAAGATAGTGAGAGAACAAGCAGCCAAGAACAAAATGATGGAGGCTAAGATAGAGAAGTTGAAGAAGGACAAGGATAAGAAGAAGAAACCAGAGGTCATCTTAGATTCAGATGAAGAGGATCAAGATGAAGAAAAAGGAGTGCCTAGGGAAGAGCCACAACGAGGCATGTCAGAAAGATAATTCCTAGATGCACTTGGAAACTTGAGTAGGAAGGACAGTAAGGTTGATTTACCTATGTTTCCTGGCAAGATGAACCCAGAGGAGTGCCTTGATTAGATAGAGGCAATAGAGAACTATTTTGAGTATGAGGAAGTGGCAGAAAATCAGAAGGTGAGGATTGCCAAATCTAGAACGAAAGGGCCAGCCTTGAGTTGGTGGAACTTCATTCAAAATGAGAGGATAGAGGATGATAGGAACCCTATCACTACATGGAGAAAGATGGTACTTGAAATAAAGAAACAATTTGTTCCTGAAGATTATGAAGTCAACTTGCACAAAAAGTTGCAAAACTTGAGACAGAAGGACATGGATGTGAGCACATACACTGAGGAGTTTCACAAGATGTCTTTGAAAGCCAAGATGCCTAAGAATGAAAAGCAAAAGCTTGCAAGGTATCTAAATGGTCTTAAGTTCTCCATTCAAGATGAACTAAGTCTATTTAACCCTGAGACAGTGCATAAATGTTTTCAAATGGAATTGAGGATTGAGGACAAACAAAGAAGGAAAGGTGATTCAAATAGTAGGGGCAGAGGCAATCTAAATTTCAGAGGCAGAGGTAGATTTCATAACAGGGACAACTTTTCAAGACCCCAAGATGGCAGATCACAAGAGGGCAGTCAAGTGCAAGCTGACAGAAACAGTGCTAATCAGGGCCAGTTTAGAGGGAGAGGTAATGGTAGAGGAAGAAATGGAGGCAGGGATTCCAATGTGTTCACAGGAAGATGCTTCTCCTGCAATCAAATAGGACATCGGTCCTTTAGGTGCCCAGAGAAGAATAATTCTGCAAATCAGAAAGACAAAAGGGTGCAACTCCTTCAAGAGGATGACTGTCAAAGCACCACATCTTACCAAACTACCTCTTCCAAGTTTGCAACACCAGAGAGTGGAGAATGCATCATGTTCAACCAATCTCTCATCATGCCTGCCACCAAGGAGAAACCCCAAAGGAACAATTTGTTTAGAACCACTTGCAAGGTGAAAGGGAAAGTCTGCAAGGTAATTGTTGATTTAGGTTCTTTTGAGAATTTAGCTTCTAATGACATGGTGAATAAGTTAGGATTGCAAAGGATACCTCATCCTAACCCCTATAAGGTCTTTTGGTTAACCAAGGACCAACAAATTATGGTGAAGGAACAATGTTGGGTTGAATTTAAGATAGGTGAATATTGTGATAGGATTCTTTGTGAGATAGTAGATATGGATGCATGCCACCTTCTTCTTGGCAGACCTTGGCAACATGATACAAGTGCCCAACATGATGGTAAGCAAAATGTGATTCATTTGTCTAAAAATGGTGAACATTTCACAATGACCCCTTTGATTGATGACTGCAACAAAAAGATTATTCCTAGTTCAGTTATGTTGGTAGGTGAAAAGGAGTTTTTGGCTAACCTCAAGGAGGAGAAAGTACCATGTTTTGCAGTGGTCATCAAGCCCAAGGATGCAAATCCTAAGAAGACCAAAGTGCAATAGCCTCTTAGGAGGATTGGACCAAAAGAAGTGGAGGAACTATTGGAGAAGTTTCATGATGTGATAGCTGATGAAAGTAAGGATGCCCTTCCACCAAAGAGGGAGATTAGTCATTGCATTGATCTCATCCCTAGATCCACCCTACCAAACCAAGCAGCCTACAAGCTGACCCCAAAGCAAAATGTAGAAGTGTCAGGACAAATTCAAGACTTGTTGGATAGAGGGCTTATAAGGAGTATTAGCCCATGTGTAGTACCTACGGTACTTGCACCAAAGAAGGAAGGTACATGGAGACTATGCACTAATTCTAGGGCCATCAACAAGATTACTATCAGGTATAGATTTCTAATGCCTAGAATAGAAGATTTAATGGATTGTTTGGGTAGGGTTAAAAATTTTACCAAGATGGATTTGAAAAGTGGTTATCACCAAATCAGGATAAGGGAGGGGGATGAGTGGAAAATAGCCTTCAAAACCAATGAAGGGCTATTTGAATGGGTTGTGATGCCTTTTGGCTTATCAAATGCACCAAGCACCTTCATGAGGTTGATGAATGAGGTGCTAAAACCTTTCCTTAATAAGTTCATTGTTGTTTATTTGGATGATATATTAGTTTTTAGTGACAACAAGGAAGATCACATAAGACATATCCATCAATTGCTTAGGAGGCTTCAAGAGGAGAAGTTGAGAATTAACCTTGACGAATGTGTCTTCCTACAAGAAGAATTGACATTCTTGGGGTTTGTCATCTCTAAGGGCAACCTCAAGATGGATCTAAGAAAGGTGGAAGCCATTCTTAATTGGCCCACACCTACTATAGCCTCTGAGGTAAGAAGCTTCCATGGTTTATGCAGTTTTTATAGGAAGTTCATTAGAGGGTTTAGTGCTATTTGTGCTCCACTTGTTGACACTATAAAAGGGGGCAGGAAATGTGTAATTGTGTGGACAAATGAGGCCAATCAATCTTTTGAACTGTTAAAGAAGAAAATATCAGAATAACCGATCCTTGTACTACCTGATTTTGATAAGACCTTTGTTGTTGAGTGTGATGCAAGTAAGAGGGCTGTTGGGGGAGTCCTAAGTCAAGATGGGAGGCCTGTAGCCTTCTTTAGTGAGAGGTTAAATGAAGCAAAATAGAACTATTCTACCTATGATCTAGAATTATATGCAATGGTCTAATCATTGAGGAAGTGGAGACACTATTTATTACCCAAGGAGTTTGTTGTCTTTACTGATAACCATGCTTTGAGCTTCTTGAACAGGTAGCAGAAGTTAAACCACAGGCATATCAAGTGGATGGAGTACATCCAAGAATATACTTTCTCAATTAAACACAAGAAGGGAGTGGCCAATAAGGTAGCCGATGCCTTAAGTAGGAGGAATCTTGTTGTTCAAACCATTCAGTTGGAGAGTACAGTATACATGCCATTAGAGATCAGTATGCAGAAGATGAAGACTTCAAGGAATCTTACCAAGTTTGCAAAGCCATGACAAGCAGGTATAATACTGATTTTTGTGATTTTCTGATACAAGATGGCTTTCTTTTCAAAGGCACTTTGTTGTGTATCCCAAGAGGGTCTGTTAGAGAGAATATCATTCAGGAGAAGCATTGTGGCAGCATGGCAGGCCACTTTGGCATTGATAAGACCTTAGAATTGGTTAGACGATACTACTATTGGCCAAAGGTACCAACTGATGTAAGAAAGTTTGTAGAAACTTGTCAAATTTGCCAAAGAGCCAAGGGGCATACATCAAATGTAGGTCTATACACTCCACTACCTATCCCTTCAAAGCCTTGGGATTCCATAAGCATGGATTTTGTACTTGGTTTGCCTAGCACCAAGAATGGACATGATAGCATCTTTGTGGTTGTTGATAGGTTCTCAAAAATGGCTCATTTCATTCCATGTAAAACCACACATGATGCCTCACATATAGCTGGTCTTTTCTTCAGAGAAATAGTTAGATTACATGGTTTACCTTTGTCAATAATCTCTAATAAAGACCCCAAGTTCATAGGACACTTTTGGAGGACACTTTGGAAACGACTAGGTACCAATTTGTCATTATCATCAGCCTATCATCCTCAGTCTGATGGTTAGACTGAGGTGATTAACAAGTCACTTGGCAACCTCCTAAGGTGCCTAACTAAGGAGAAGGGTACTAGTTGGGATTCAGTTTTGGCTCAGGCAGAATACTCCTACAATGACACTGTGAATAGGAGTACTGGCCTGTCACCTTTTCAAATAGTTTATGGCACTCACCCAAGGGGTATTTTAGAACTTAGAGAGGTTAGAGGACTGGAGAAGAGCAGTGCACTAGCTGAAGATTTTGTCCAAGTGATGAGAGATATCCATGAGCAAGTAAAAGAGAAGTTACAGTCTGCTGACAGAAAGAGAAGGGATCTTTAGTTCAAGGAAGGGGATTTGGTCATGGTACATCTAAAAAAGGAGAGGCTCCCTACAGGTAAATACACTAAGTTAACTATGAAGAAGATTGGGCCTTGTGAAGTGCTAAGGAAATGTGGAGAAAATGCCCACAAAATTAGACTACTGGATGGTATTGCCTTGTCACCAATCTTCAATGTATCAGACCTCTATCCCTATAAGGGATCTAATCCTCAGATAGTTGTTGCAGAGGAACAAACTAATCAGACACTTCAAGAATTGATTCCTTCATCTCCTGATCAGATTGAATGCATTTAAGATCAAAGGGTTGCTAAACAGACTAGAAGGGACACCTATTATGAGTATTTGGTGAAGTGGCTCAATAAGCCTCAGGAAGATGCCACTTGGATGAGCAGAGAAGCCATTGAGAAGGTAGGATTCCCATTTGACAACATTCCCAACTCAAGAGACTTGAGTTCTGTTTGACAGGGGGAGTATGGTGCAGGGCACCTAAGAGCATTTTGAGGTTTTTGTTCAATGTGTGTTGTAATAAGGCTTTCTAGCTATGGTTGTAAGGTCCACTCTGTATGGTCAAGAGATTTGGGGTAATCTTATAAACCTCAAATGCTTCTTAGTCCATTTGGACCCTAGTTGTGTCACTTAGGCCTAGAAGGTCTAATGATGATTTTTTGAGTCTATTTAGTAGTTTTACTATTTTGGCATGTTTTAGGGAGTATGGTAGTTGTTTGGGTTCCATTGGACATGTTGAACCAATCGGGATCCTTGTATGAATGCCAAATGCCATAGTGTCAAATGGTGTCAATGTTGTCATGGCACATTTGGTCAGTCCCAACCCATTTTTGATGGTTGCAACTATTTTTGCAAGTTGCATACCAACTTGGATGGGTTGATATTGTTGACATCTTACTCCAATATGAGAGAGAAGTTTCTGTACAGAGTTTTGGGCACAAAAACCAATAAAACTGACTATTTTTCCTTGAATTTCTATTGTTGTACGGATTGTACGGATTGGCCAAGTGGATCGATGTGGTTTTTCTGAAACTAGGTTGAGTCTAGATTCCAATTCATCAAGTTTGAGGTCTTGAAGTGATTTAAGTAGGGAGATATTGCATTTTTAAGTTAGACTGGTCTAAAACCCTCATTCCTAGGGTTTGTCATACAAAATTTTCCCTAGAATGCATTCTAACCAATAAAACTTCATGCCACTAGGTGAAATACAAGCTAGGGATGTATATTACCTGATTCCAAAAGCATTTGGTTGGGAAAGACTGTCCTCAATTTTTGGAGTGATGCCCTAGGTCAAATATCTCTATGTATTTGACCAAAAATGTGTAATTTAGTGTTGTGAATGAGAAAACCTAATAGGTGGAGGAAATGGATGGTGGTTTTTGAGATGTTTGTAGGTTGTGGAAGAGATCCAAGTTCCTGTCCCAATTTTATGACCCCAAATTAGACCACTTGCTTTGTAACCTAGACCTAACTTAATCAATTAGGCCTAGAGACCTAGTGGGTGTGTTGAGTTGCTAGAGTAGAGTTGGAATAGGAGGCTTGGAAGTCTACTAGAGTTCCATAAAGGGTATTAGAATCCACCATTTATTTGCCTGACCTTTAAAGGTTTTTGAAAGTTGTGTAGTGAAAACCAGATTAGGAGGGCTAGTAGCCTCATTAGGCCAAGTAAGGGTTGGAGAGTTGTGAGAAGTTGGGGATCAAACCAACTGTGAAAAAGGTGTTTGTGGACCTGTCTTAAGGTGTGGAAGAAGCCTTGAGGGTTGAATAACAGCCTAGATATCAAATCCATAATTTGTCCACTTGTTTGACCTTGGTTAGATGAAGACTAGGTGAAGTGGGTGAGTGGGCAGAGAAGAGTTAACTTTGTTGCTTCCCTTTGTTCCACTCTACATCAAGTATGACAAACAATTCTTCACTAAAATTATTTTATGAAGTATTTGATAATGTTTTTCTCTTGTATAGCTGAAAATAGGTGAAATGAAGGCATGAAGGGCCGAAACAAGGTCAGAACATGAGGAATTTGGAGTCTCTTTGACTGAACTAACTGATATACCTAGACACATATATATCTTAGAACATAAAAAACATAAATACATAAATACATTTAAGTACATAAAGAACATAAGAACATATATATGTGAATTAAAACGAACATAAATTTAACATACCTGAGAATTCGATATTGCAGTTGACCAATTCTCCAAAAGATGGCTTCAAAATCCTCAAATTCTTGTTTTTTGCAAGTTTGAATATGAATTCTATATAATTCTAGAATAGGATTACTAAAATTTATGGAAAAAACAAACATATATCATCAAATTCAATCTGTATATCAATGATAATTAGCTTTGAAAAAAATCACATATGAAACATGAAACTTTCAGTTTAAATAATCAAATTTTCTCCAAAAACATGAAAAATCACTTCTTCTACATTGAAAAAACAAAAAAAGGTGGTGGATTGATATAAAAATGATTTTCAATTAGTCAAACAACATGAAAAGCATTTTTTTGTCTGATATACTCGTGAAAAGTAGGATTGACAGTCATGTGGGGTCTGAAACACGGATCCCACATTCTTTTTTACCATTTTCCATGCTTCCCAAAACGCGATCGTGTTATAACGTGCTTGCATTCTGGGAAGCATGATAACATAAAGGTAACCTTGTATCTACATGGGAGAGTCTCTCTCTCTCTCTTCATTTCTTTATCTTATATATAGAGAGGGATCGGGAGACATGAAGATATAGAGAGCATAGGTGAGATAGAGATGGGGAGAGGGAGAGATGGGGATTGAGATAGAGAAAGGGGTCTATAAACGGAGAAAGATAGAGATACATATATAAAGAGAGGGGAGATACAGGGAGATAGAACTAGCAAGGGAGAGATAGATACAGAAATATAGAGAGAGAGGTAGAGGGGTATATTAAGAGATGGGATTATGAGGATAGATAGCTTGATAGGGAAAGAAATCAAGAGATGTCTAGAGACATAGGGAGAGAAATTTCAAGAGGTAGAGGGATGGGGAGAGAGGTAAAGAGGAGGAGAGAGAGGTAGTGAGGGATAGATTAAGAGATATGGATCCATATGTCATGAGAGATAGAGATAGGGATCCATATTCTCCCCTCTACCTAAACCATAAACCTAAACCTCTAAACCCTAAACCATGAACCCTAAATAATGCCCCTAAACCCTAACCCCTAATCCCTAACCCCTAAACCTAAAAATTGAGCAACCCTAAACCCATAAACCCTAAACCCTAAACTCAAGCAACCCTAAACCCCTAACTTGTAAACCCTAAACCCTAACCCCTAGACCCTAAAACCTAAACTTGAGCATCCCTAAACCCCTAAAGCCTAAATAATTCCCATAAACCCTTACCCAAAACCCTAAACCCTATTTACTTGAGCAACCCTAAACTCATGTAAACCTCAAAGAGTGAGGGAGGGATAGATCTTAGAAAGGTAGAGTTAGAGAGAGGGAATCAAAAGAGATCTAGCAAGATAGAGAGATAGGGAGAGAGATAGATAGAGAGGTAGGTATAGTTAGAGAGAGGGATAGAGGAGACAGAGATATCTCTCCCAGGCTTGGTCTCCTCTGCATCTCCCTATTCACCTCTCTACCTAAACCATAAACCTAAATGTCTAAACCTTAACTCCTAACCCCTAACCCCTAAACCCTAAAAATGAGCAACAGGCTAAAGCCCTAAACCCCTAACCCCTAAACCATAAAACCTAGATGCAACCCTAAACCTCTATCTCCCTATCTCTCCTAATCTCTATAACATGAAAACATGAAAACATTAAGCTTTCATTCCTAATCAATCCCAAATCATCCCTAAACCAATTCTAATCAGCCCTAAACCACTTTAAACCATCCCAAATCACATCCAAATCAATTTAACTTCATCCCTAATCATTTTCAAATCAACCTGGATTTCATCTCAAATACCATCCCTGAACTATTCCTAAATCATTCTAATCATTCCCTAATCAGTACTAAACCACTTCAAACCATCCCTAAAACCATTCTAATCATTCCCAAATCGTTCCTAATCTAGTCCTTTTCACCTCTCATCATCCCTAAACCAATCCATTTCATCCCAAATCAATCTAGACTCCATCTCAAATGATACCAACAATAATCAAATCAAACAAATACCTCACCAGGAGCCATTAGAAGTTCATAGTGCCAATTTGTTAGTCATTTGCACCATTTTGTATATCGTATGTGCCAATATGCTCCTTAGTAGCACCTACCTATAAATCACAAACTTCATTCTACACCTACCTAGTCACAGGTGTCATTCTACCCTCTGCCAGCCACAGGAGCCATCAGAACATCATAAGCGCCAATATGTTAGTCATTTACGCCATTCTATACATCATATATACCAGCCATAAACCCTAAACCCGATCAACCCTAAACTTGATCAACCTTAAACCCTTATCTCCTTGTCTCTATCATCCCTCTACCTCTCAATCTCTCTACCTATGTCTTTGGCCATGTCCATCACCCTCTATCTCCCTATCTCTCCCTCTCTAAACTCCTAACCCATAAACTCTAAACCCAATCAACTGTAAACCCTTATCTCCTTGTCTCTATCATCTCTCTACCTCTCAATCTCTCTAGCTATGTCTCTGGCCATGTCCCTCACCCTCTATCTCCATAGATCTCTCTCTCTTTCTAAAATTCTAACCCCTAAACCCTAAACCTGATCAACCCTAAATTGAATCAACCCTAAACCCTATCTCCTCTCTATCATCCCTCTACCTCTCAATCTCTCTGCCTATGTCTCTGGCCATGTCCCTCACCCTCTATCTCCCTATGTCTACCCTTGATCTCATCTATATCTCCCTATCAGTCCTCTCTCTCTAAACCCTAACCTAAACCTTTAAACCTTAACCCCTAACCCCTAAAACATAAACCTTAAGTTACCCTAAATAATGCCCCTAAACCCTAACCCCTAACCCCTAAACCCTAAAACTAAGCAACCCTAAACCCTAAACCTATAAACCATAAACCCTGGAAGCAACTCTAAACCTCTATCTCTCCCAATATCTATCAATCCCCTCACTCTCTCTCTCTAAACCCTAACCCCTAAACCCTAAACCCAAGAAACCCTAAATCCCTAACCCTTGAACCCTAACCCCTAAACCATAAACCATAAACCTAAGAAACCATAAACCCCTAAACCCTAAATAATTCCCCTAAACCCTAAACTTGAGCAACCCTAAACTAATAAACCATAAATAATGCCCCTAAATGTCTAAGCAACCCTAAGCTCATAAACCCTAAATAATGACCCTAAACTTGAGCAACTCTAAACCTCTCTCTCTCTCCCAAAACCCCTAAACCCTAAATAATGCCCCTAAATCCTAACCCTTAAACCATAAACTTGAGCAACCATAAACCCCTAAACCCTAAACTTAAGCAACCCTAAACTCATAAACTTGACCCACCCTCTCTCTCTCCAAAACAAGAAAACTAGGACTCTCTATCTCTCTCTCCCTATCACCAGGTATCTCTCCCTATCACCAGGTATCTCTCCCCTTTCTCTCCCCTCCATCTCAATCCTCTCTACCTTTTCCTCCCTCTCACTCTCCCTTGTCGATAAAGAACATGGAAACAAGAAAATTAGGACATGTAAAGATGGATGAGGATATAAATTGGGATGATGAAATGGAAACAAGATAATTTATGAAATTTCATTAGAGGTGAAAAATGAGGAGGAGAGGTAGAGAGGGGAGGGAAGTAGAGAGTGAGAGAGAGGATAGGAGGTAGAGACAGGAGGGAAGTAGAGAGTGGGAGAGGCCTGTAGGAGGTAGACAGGGGAAGGAAGAAGAGAGAGGGTAGGAGGCAGATAGGGGAGAGAAGCATAGACTAAGAGAGAGGGTAGGAGGTAGACAGGGGAGGGAAGTAGAAAGTGAGAGAGAGGGTAAGAGGTAAACAGGGAGAGGGGAGAAGAGAGTTAGAGAGAAGGTAGGAGGTAGAGAGGCGAGGGAAGCAATGACTCAGAAAGAGGGTAGGAGGTAGATATGGGAGGGAAGTAGAGAGTGAGAGAGAGGTTAGACGGTAGATAGGGGAGGGAAGAAGAGAGTGAGAGAGGTGGGAGGTAGAGAGGGGAGGGAAGCAAAGACTCAGAGAAAGGGTAGGACATAGAGAGGGGAGAGAAATAGAGTGAGAGAGACAATAGGAAGTGTAGCTGCCCTTGTAGACATGTATGTAAAGTGTGGAAGAATAGACAAGGCATGTCAATTGTATGACATAACACGTCAAAGACATGTTCTATAATGGAATGCAATAATTGCAAGATATGCAAAAAATGGATTTGTTGAAAAGGCTTTAGAAACTTTTAAGCAAATGCAATTGGTATGTGTATTTCCAGTTGTACTCATCATAATGCGAGCACGTTATAACACGCTCGCGTTATATGCAATCACATAATGTGATAATACACTCACATTATTGATTTCACATAACATGAGCATGTTATAACACAACCACGCTATGCTCATCTTTGTTTGACGTGTTTTTATCAGTTTTTAGCAAAATCTAGAGATAATCTGGAGAGTGCTCCCCATTAGGATGGCACTTTTTTCAATGAAAACTCAAAAAAATACCACCATAATCTTAAGCTCTCTGTTAGCTATCTAACCATATAATTTTTTTCACAATTTCAGTGCGTTTAATGTTTCATCTTGAATTTCTTTTGTTAGTGTGTCTAGTTTTTGTCAAAAAATAGTGTCAAGTATTTTTGACTTTTTTTAACCATTCAAAAATTGAAATAAGTTATATTTTTAGAAACTAGACTCCATTCTACATGAATTAAAAAAAATCAATTTTTGATTAGTTTTCAAACATTTTAGGGGCAACATGCTCAAATTTCTATTTTTTAGGATGTGTCCACTTTAAAAATTACTAAAAAATCAATTATTCATTAAAAAATTATCAGAAAAATCAAGGATAAACTACATGGTGTTACCTAATTTCTCACTAGAGTGATTATTGAAATACTAAAAAAAGTTAACATTTTAGGGGGAGGACACCAAATGCTATGTTATGTTTTTTTGAAAAAAATAAGACCAATTTGTGTGCTCCCCCTTTTTGAACCCCTTAATCTCAACCATTTTTGGAAAAAATTAGTAGTTTAGAAACTACATTCAAAACACTACAACTCTTGTTTTTGTTCCATCTTCAAATTTTGAGTGTAGCTATCTTCAATTTCTCATCCAACATCAATGTTTCCTAATTTCAAAAAAAAAGTGGCAACTTAAGACCCCATTTTGGTCCCTCATCTCTGTGCACTTACCCTTATCTGTGATGTGTACGGTTGAGATGGAGTTGAGGGAGATAATCATGGGAGATGTTCCTACTATGTTTACAAGGTAGAGGAATAAGTGGATCCATGAGCCACATGTCATTTTGCTCACAAATGATCTGTGAGTTAAAGGTGGAAGTCTTTGAGGAGATTGTGGAAGGACTCTTGATCTGCTAGAATGTGAGAGATGAACTAGAATTAGAAAGACAAGTGGCTTTGAGCATAAAGGTGATTGATAAATAATAGGACACACGTGGAGAAGAAATGGGGATGACTAGAGGATAAATAAGACATGTGGGTGAGGGTAATAAATATTAAAAATATTTAATTATGTGTGCAACATGGTGAGGTGTAAAGTGAGGTGGAAAGTGATGTGGATTTATGAATTTAAGACTTAGGATAGATGATTAATTAAATAATTTGGAATTATTTAATTAGATGAGACATTAGATGAATTTAGATGATTTAATTAAATAAATTGATTTTTATTTAATTTTTGGGATAATGAACCAATTAAATAAATTAGAATATTTATTTAATTGATAGATGAAATAAGAATTAAAATAAATATTATATTTATTTAATTTGACATGAGGCATTTGTAGGTGTATACATTTTGCCCCTCTTTAATGCAATGTGTTTTATGACATTGCTTCAAAGAATAAATTTTTTTTGGTTATGATACATCCCCCAGTTTGCCCCTGGTACAGGTTTAGTGACAATAGGATGCCCCCTCAAGAGATTGGTTGGGTTGGAATGTGACAACAAGATGATGGACGATCTCATGATGAACAAGAATAATAAAGGATGGACGAAAGAGTTGAATGACAAGTTATGCAAGATAAAATGATAACACACACAAGCAAGTATGGACAAATGACATAAGAACAAACAAGGTACTGCCCTTGTCAAGCTGTTTAATTGATAATGATTAATGATAGTGTTTTTCATTGCGGGGAATGATATATCCCTAGATCAACACAAAGATGCAGGAAAGACATATCCCACTAATGATGACAATTGATTGATTAATTGAGTTGGTTTACGACAAGATTATGATCAAGATCATGGATTGTGATTGGATAATTTGACAAGATTGATTTACTTGATTGTTATGGATTAAGAATGGACTTGCATTTGGATAGTTTCTTAGATTGATTGGATTTATTGGATTGATCAGATTGATTTGATGATCGGATAGACGCTTGTATTGATGATTGGTGAGGTCCCAGTCACTCAAGAGTGAGGGTGATAAGGAAAGATAATGGTAAGTTAGCAAATAAGATGAATGATGATGATGACGCCCCCTCAGGAGGATAATCAGTGTGCTCTCAAAATGAAAAGAGAGAAAAGGGTAAGTAGATAAAGAGATGTAGATAAAGGAAGGACATGGATCTTAAGCCACTTGGAAAATGATATGTATGAAATGATTATAAATGAAATGAAATGCAATTTGGTATGTATGATAGTGGATTTTGTCATCTTCTTGTATAAGTTTTTGAAGTACTTTGTTTCATCATTGAGCTTTTAAAATGTTGTAAGAAAATAGAAACATCTAGGTATAATTAAACCATGATGACCTGAGTATTACTTACATGGATTTTGATTTAGCAATTTAATATAAGAATTTAAGTATAAATGAACCAAGATGACCTTAGTATTGCTTGTGTATCAACAGACAAGGATTACACCTATTTCATGTTTAGACCTCTGATGTCCTCGATGATCATTATGTTGATCATGTCTTTAGACAAGGCTTGACATTACTAAAGATAAGCCCACAAACAATAAACAAATAAAATAATTATGCCCCCATCATAGCTCCTCTAGTTTTTGACATCCTTAAGTAGCATAAAAAGACAATAATAAAAATCAAGATATAAGAATTAAACAACCATTAAACCTTCTTGCCATAGATATATTTTTCATGCAATAACTGATAGAGTCATGTTTGATAGTTTTAGGCAGGTTGGTGTTGTCAAGTTTAGTTTAATGTCTCTCTATTAAGATGATGTTTAAAGCTTTCTTGTTGTGTTGTTTTCTGTCTAGTGATAAAATCATGATCTGATTTG
Source organism: Cunninghamia lanceolata (assembly GCA_027924645.1). Classification (NCBI taxonomy): domain Eukaryota; kingdom Viridiplantae; phylum Streptophyta; class Pinopsida; order Cupressales; family Cupressaceae; genus Cunninghamia; species Cunninghamia lanceolata. Next base: position 12,361,876 of record BSBN01000068.1, on the reverse strand, counting down.
TTATCCTCTGAGTTGTAGCATTCAAGAATATAATTCTCCAACTAGGTCAAGGATTATGCCCCCAGTCAAGTAAAGGATCGATTTATTATGGATGAACTAATGATAGACATGAAGAAATGGGCCCTAGGGGACTGACCTAGTACCTCGAGGGCTCATCGATGATGGCCTTGCCTATGTGACGATGTAGAGGCAACGTAGTTCCAACTGTGGACTATGTGAACCTGAGACCTGGACGGTGGGAATTAGGTGGAATTGGATGGATAAAAGTATGGGTGATAAGGGATGGAATGGATGGGAAGCCTCGAGGACCCATCAATGATGGCCTTGCCTACATGATAGCTCAGAGGTGATGTAGTTTGACAACAATACTAATGATAGGATCACAACAGATGACAAGATGGATGAAGGACTGGATTGAAAGTCTGACGGGATAAGGCGGTAAGGATGACCGAACTCAAGCCATGATAGGTATCCTGATGTGATTTGATAGATGCGGATGAGGTCTAAAATTCTAAAAGATGGAGGAAGTGGTTTAGTCTCAGACATGTTTCTGATTCCCTTGCATTGGGGTTGTTAAGATTGGATGATTGTATAAAAGGATAGGCATTAAGGGATGGAGTAGATGTACTCACAAGATATGGTGGATGTGATCTTCAAATACTATGTCGTATAGGAATAACTTACCCTATTCTAGGTGTAAGGATTGGGATTTGTGATGCAAGAGCATCCCTGGTTCAAGAGCAATCTTGCATCAAACAAAAACATTTGCATTTTAGTTTGTTTCTTTCATTTTCCAGTTCAATTCAAGCAGTTCGGTCATAAATAGTTTCAACTTTTGGTCTAGTATTCTACCGCAGTTGCATTTCAAACCTTATGGATCTAGAATTAACATCTACATTCATCCATCTACATCATATCCAGAATTTAGAGCATTTGGATCAATCACCAGAAATTTATCGCTATCAGAAGATCAATTATTTTTAGAATAGAGCATCCTAACAGTCTCAGACAATCATTTGAAGGAGAAGACTTCCAAAGCATTCCTTGACTTGTGGAACCTAACGACACATCATTCAATGATCTTTGGTTTGTGGTTGACCTTCCCCGAAGATCTGCATGTTATTCCATTCATTTGAGGAAGTGTTCTATGCATTTAGGTCTGACCTATGTGCATACACATGTTACAGCTCTTCATTGGAGTTTGTACCCTTGCTTGGCCGACGCGGAGGAATCTATTGGTCCAGAGATGATATATATTGATGTAATAGATCCTTAGTAAAGTAGTTATCAAAGTTATCAATAAATTCATAGTTTAGATTTTGTGCGAAGGAGATTCAAAGCTTTATCTTGCGCATGTATGAAATCAGGCCTGTGAGCCCTAATTATAAGCCCACATGTTGTCGACTGATCTCTATTCGAATTCTATGATATACTCAATGAATGAATTTGCATTTATTCCATTTCTTTGAGTTGTTTCCATTGTGTTTACTCTTGCAACACGGTCTAGACAGTTCATTCTCTAAACCCTCCTACCGTGACTACACCAAGTGGTATCAGAGCGAAAGTTTGAATCTTTGGGAGCAAATTGAGCAAAGTTGGCAAGGGAATTTCATAAGATCTTGTTGTGGATAGATCACCAAATTGAGGAAGGTTACTTGTGTCACAACTAATTGTCAATTGAGAGGTAGGTGTCACCTTGTAGCCCAATCGCTAAACTTGAGGCAATTTGCACTTGATCCTAGGAAGAATGCTGCTGAGGAGAGTTTCTAATGTTGGAACAATGGCTAGTAGAATGGATGAGATGATGGATATGATGAAAACAATGTGAATCTATTTGGATGCTATTGAAGAAGATAGGCAAAGAGGATTGACACAAAGACCTAATGTTGAAAGCGACGATGAAGAAGAATTTCAATCTGTTGAACAAACTGGCAAAACCCTAGGAGGTGATGTAGAAGAAGAATTAGATCAAGTAACGATGTTGCAAGCTATTTCAAAGATTGGAAAGAGACCTAGATTTGATGTGCCCAACTATACTGGTAATTTGAACCTTGAAGAATTGATTGACTAGATAAATGACATGGAAGAATACTTTAAATATGAGGAAATTGAAGATCCAGAGAGGGTGAAATTTGTAAAGACAAAGTTGAAAGGACATGCTGCTATATGGTGGAAAGAAGTTCAGATGGAAAGAAACAAAAGAGGAAAAGAAAATATTACAAAATTGGATAGGATGGTGACAAAGTTGAAGAATCAGTTTATACCTGCTAACTATAATTTGGAGCTATTGAAAAGATTACAAAACCTGAGACAAAAGGAGAAATCTGTGAAGGATTACACTGAAGAATTTCATAAAATGATCATAAGGACATGACATAGTGAAGCAAACAAGGAGAAAGTGGCTAGATATATAAATGGACTAAGATTGAACATTCAAGAGGAACTAAGCCTGGTAAGGATGACATCTTTGGATGAAGCATATCAATTTGCCCTGAAGGTTGAAGAGAAGCTGAATAAGAGGCATGATTAGAGATAGAGAGGTAGAGGAGGTAAGTTTTAGAGAGGTAGAACATTTTTTGGAGGAGATAGATCATATCTGGAGCAGAACAAGTTTGACAGTCCATTTAAGAAGGATGACAGAGATAACAATGCTTATCAGAGAGATGACAGAAATTTTTATCAGAGAGGAAACCCTAGTGCATACCGGAATGGAGGATACAGAAGAGAAGGAAGAGGATTTGATAAGAGAACATTCAGAGGTACTTGTTTCAAGTGTGGAGGTGAAGGACATAGAGCATTTGAGTGTAATCAGGGTAGTACAAGTAAGAGGAATGAAAATAGTGGAAGAATAGCCTGTGTTGAAGAAGAACCTATTGGATCACCTAGTTCAGTTCGTAAACCTGAGAAAGGAGAATCATTGGTGATGATAAGAGCACTATTTCAAGCAAAGACAAATGAGGAACCACCGCAGAGGAAGAGTTTGTTCAAAACTAGATGAAAATCAGGAGGTAAGTGTTGTAAAGTTGTAATTGATAGTGGTAGTTTAGATAACCTAGTTTCAGAGGAGATGGTGACTAAGAAGAAGTTGGAAAGAATGAAACACCCTAAGCCCTATTAGATAGAATGGATTTAGGATTATCATAAGGTACTGGTGAGTGAACAATGTTTGGTGAAATTTCATATTGGATCTTATCATGATGAAGTCTTGTGTGATATTATGCCTATGGATGTTTGTCATAGCTTGTTGGGTAGACCTTGGGAGTATGATAGAAAAGCTATATATGATGGAAGAAAGAATACATACACTATAACAATATCTGGAAAGAGAATTACTTTGATTCCTTTGGAGGATGATCCTAAGAATGAAGTATGTGGAAATGCTAGAATCTATTTGGTAGATGGAAGAAAATTTTTGGATGGTTTGAGACATGAGAATATGTGTTATGCCTTGATTCCTAAGAAACCTAAAACATTGAAGGAGCTTGAAGAGACACAACTGGAGGAGATAAGAGAACTGGTGATAGAATATGAAGATGTCATATCAGATAATGCACCTAAAGGATTACCACCTATAAGGAGTATCAGTCATCACATGGATCTTATACCCAGAACAAGTTTTCCTAACAAAGCAGCACATAGAATGACATCAGCAGAGAATGAAGAATTGAATAGATAGATACAAGAGTTGTTGAGGAAAGGTTTGATCAGAGAAAGTTTGAGTCCTTGTGCAGTACCTATAGTGTTAGCACCAAAGAAGGATGGAGAATGGAGAATGTGTACTGACTCTAGAGCAATAAACAAGATCACAGTTAAGTATAGATTTCCTTTACCTAGGATAGATGATACCATGGATTGTTTGAGTGGAGCAAGATATTTCACAAAGATGGATTTGAAGAGTGGATACCATTAGATCAGAATCAGAGAAGGAGATGAATGGAAGACTACTTTTAAGACAAATGAAGGATTGTATGAGTGTGTTGGGAATTAAGGTGTCTCAACCTTGGTAATTCTTTGCATTTGTAATGTTTGTATTTATTATTCATTGCCTATGTTGTAAATAATTGGAAATTCCACTTTGTCATATTGTGGGAAGTGGCACGATGATGTGTCAATCCTACATGGATTGTGATAACTTGGTATTTTGTCCTCACATGAGGAGATAGGCATCCCACTTAGTGGTAGGAATATTCTGCCATGTGTCAGTATCTTCTATGTTGTGTAAGGAATGTTTGACTGAAACAGTTATGACGGATTCCTATGACGAATCTATGACATATAAGAGTCAAGAATAGAAGTTTGTAAGATAGGTAATGACATGTGTCATGAAGCATCTTTGAATGAGGCATTTTTGGGCACCCCAAGGTGGAATAGGATGTGTTGTAAGAGAATATGCTATTAATAGCATGTGTATGATAGATTCTCTTACTGCTGTAAGTTGTAACTGCTATGACAGATTCTATGACAGTCGTAAGTGCCGTAAGAGCATCTGTCATAGCCCATTTTGAAAAGTGGTGACCTCTTTGGGATGGGAGCTGTGGATATGTGTCAGATACATTCTACAATGTTGACCAAGTGTCCCTAGGCATGGGTTTTGGTCCAAGATGCCATATTGGATGCCCATTCGAAGAAAGGTCCAAAATTGCCTTGTATGTTCTATTTAAACAAGTGTTCGGACATGGAGTTTTTATCACAGGTTTACAAGTACTATTATGCTACCAGATTGACTCTAGACATGAGTGTCAAGACCATTGAATCTTGCATTGCAAGTGTATTGTAAACATTCTTTCAGATTTGTTAATACATTGTGTAGGTTTCTGAGTGTGGGGTTTTTCACCCGATAAGGGTTTTCCCCACCGTAAATCTCTGTCTTCTTTCTGGCTCTTGTGTTTTTCTGCATTATCTCATGTTAATGGTTTAACATTTCTGTAATAGTTAGGATAAAGTTGATTTTGCATAGCCCTCTCCTCAATAGATTAGTGTAGGAAGTGTTTCCGTACATCTAGCTTCCTTTCAGAGTGGTTAGTAATGCCCTTTGGATTGACAAATGCACCGAGTACTTTCATGAGATTGATGAATGAAGTTCTAAAGAAATTCATGAGTAATTTTGTGATTGTATACTTGGATGACATTTTGATTTTCAGTAAGACAAATTAGGAACTTGTGGCATTTTAGACAAGCTTTGCAGAGACTGAGAGAGGAGAAATTGTTGATAAACATCAAAAAGTGTAGTTTCATGAAGGAAGAGTTGGTATATTTGGGATTTGTGATTTCTGCGGAAGGATTGAAGATGGACCCTAAGAAAGTGAAAGCAATTGTTGAATGGCCTACACTAGAGAGCATTGGAAAGGTTAGATCATTTCGTGGATTGACTAGTTTCTACCAGAAGTTCATCAAAAATTTTAGTTCAATTTGTAACCCTATGACAGAGACAATGAGAGGTGATAGAAAATATTTTAAGTGGACATCAGGAGTAGATAAAAGTTTTGAGTTCTTGAAGTAGAAAGTGACAGAGCAACCTATTTTGGCATTACTGGATTTCAAAAAGGTATTTCAAGTTGATTGTGATGCAAGTGGAAATGTGATTGGAGCAATGTTAAGTCAAAAGGTAGACCAGTAGCATATTTTAGTGAGAAGTTGAATGATGCAAGGAGAAGATATTCAATTTATGATCAGGAGTTCTATGCCATAATTCAAGCCTTGAAGAAGTGGAGACATTACTTGTTGCCTAAGGAGTTTGGGTTGTATAGAGATCATCAAGCTTTGCAATTATTGAATAGTCAAGGTAAGTTAAATCAAAGACATATGAGATGGGTAGAGTTCATACAGAGTTATACTTTTGTGTTGAAGCATAGGAGTGGAAAATCTAACAAAGTTGCTGATGCATTGAGTAGAAGAAGAAACTTGTTGACAGAGATGAGAGTTGAAGTGTTGGGTTTTGATAAATTGAAGAACATGTAAGAGGGAGACACTGATTTTGCAAAACCTTAAAAAAGCATGTCAGGAACCTATTTTGACAGATGGGAGTAAGTGGTTGGACTATTTCATTCAAGAAGATATGTTGTTCAAAGGAAGTCAGTTATGCATACATAGAAGTTCAATGAGGGATAATTTGATCAAGGAGAAACACAGTGGTGGATTGGCAAGACATTTTGGCATTGATAAGATAGTGGCTTTGGCAAGTGAAAACTACTTTTGGCCTTAGATACATAAGGATGTTAGGAGATTTGTGTAGAGTTGTAGAGTTTGTCAAGATGCAAAAGGGAGTAGTCAGAATATTGGATTGTATAAACCTTTGACAATATTGGAGAGACCTTGGGAAGACATAAGCATGGATTTTGTAATGAGATTACTGAAGACACAGAGAGGACATGATTCAATATTTGTAGTGGTTGACAAATTTTCAAAGATGGCTCATTTCATACCTTGTAAGAAGACAACGGATGCAGTGCATGTACCAAACTTATTTTTCAAGGAGATTGTGAGATTGCATGGATTACCTAAGAGTATAGATTCAGACAGAGACACAAAGTTTGTTGGATACTTTTGGAAGACACTTTGGAAGAAGATGAAGACAAATTTGAAATTTAGTTCAACTTTTCATCGACAGACTAATGGACAGACAGAGGTAGTGAATAGGAGTTTGGAAAACTTGTTTTGATGTTTGGTTGGAGACAAGACAGGAAGTTGGGATTTGATTCTTTCACAAGCAGAGTTTGCATACAATAATTCAGTAAATAGAAGTAGCAGAAGAAAACCCTTTGCAATTGTTACTAGAGTAAACCTTAGAGGAGTTGCAGAATTGAGAGATATCAGTACAGAAGAAAAGAGAAGTGCAAAAGTAGAAGAATTTTTAGATCATATGAAGACAGTGCATAATCAGGTGAAGAAGTATTTAGAGGATATGAATAGTAATTATAAGGAAAATGCTGATGAGAAGAGAAGACATAAGGTATTTGAACTGGGAGATGAAGTGATGGTGTACTTGAGAAAAGAAAGATTTCTAGTTGGGACATATAACAAGTTGAAGATGAAGAAGTTTGGACCTTGTAAGATACTCAGAAATTTTGATTTAGAAAATGCATATGAAGTAGAGTTACCGGAGACACTGGGTGTTTCACCTATTTTCAACATTGCAGACTTATATATCAATATCATGAAGTAGAGTTTAGTGACAACATGGAAGAAGAATTCAAGAAGAAGTTACCACAACAAGCACCAGAGCAAATTGAAGACATATTGGATAGCAGAGTTGGATGTAGCACTAGAGGAAGACAATAAAAAGAATATCTTGTGAAGTGGAAAGGCATACCAGAAGAACATTCATCATGGATTTCTCAGGCTGAGGTGGACCGTCTTGGTTCTCCCCTAGCCCTAGCAAAGTGAGGGATTCACTTTTTCAATAACCCCAAATGTCTGATGTAGGAGCATCCCTAGTTCAAGAGCAATCTTGCATCAACCAAAAATATTTGCATTTCAGTTTGTTTCTTTCATTTTCTAGTTCAGTTCAGACAGTTTAGTCAGAAGTAGTTTCATCTTTTGGTCTGGTATTCTATCGTAGTTACATTTCACACCTTGCAGATCTAGACTTAGCATCTACATTCATCCATCTACATCATATCTAGAATTTAGAGCAATTGGCTCAGTCACCAGAAAGTTATCGCTATCAAAAGATTGACTATTTTCAAAACAGAGCATCCTGACAGTCTCAGACAATCAGCTGAAGGAGAAGACTTGTGGAGCATTCCTTGACTTGCGAAACCTAATGACACATCATTCAATGATCTTTGGTTCATGGCCAACCTTTCCCAAAGATCCCACATATTGTTCCATTCATTTGAGGAAGTGTTCTATGCATTTAGGTTTGACCTATCTGTGTACACACATTACATATCTTCAATGGAGTTTGTGACCTTCCTTGGTCAACGCAGAGGAACCTATTAGTCCAGAGATTATATATATTGATGTAATAGATCCTTAGGAAAGCAGTTATCAAAGTTATCAATAAGTTCATAGTTTAGATTTTGTGCAAAGGAGCTTCAAAGCTTTATCTTGCGCATGTATGTAATCAGGCCTGTGAGCCCTAATTGTAGGCCCACATGTTGCTGACTAATTTCTATTTGAATTCTATGATATACTGAATGACTAAATCTGCATTTATTCTATTTCTTTGATTTGTTTCCATTGTGTTTACTCTTGCTGCATGGTCTAGATAGTTCATTCTGTGAACCCTCCTACCATGACTACACCAATTTGACATGACAAAGCTTATGACGAAGGAGGATTATAGGATTGGTTTGAAAGGGATGAGGTATGTCAAGAGATATCCAAAACATTTGTCAACATTGTACCCTGACTCTTTATAAATATCAAAAGGAGGAAAAGAGGATGAAAGGATAACAATATGATGGGTATATGTAGGATAACGATGATAGGATGGTATGATAAGATAGGATGGAAAATGATAGGGTTGATGAGACATTGTGCTCCTAAGGGTAAGAGACATAGAGGATCAACCTACACATGACACCTATTTTCTAGGTTTTCATTATGGTACTTATCCAAGGTGCCTGTTTACTAGGTTTTAATTTTTTTTTTGAATAAGATAGGTGGAATATGGACAAGAGGGACTCTAGTGTTTGGTTTCATGAAAGCTGGTAGTCCTCATAGGGATTGATGTCATCACATTGACCATATCACTTCTCATTATGCTCATAGATGTTGGTATGGAATTACATGAAAGGAAAAATGGATGACATAGATAGTGAATTATGAAAGGAACGATAGTGGATTATGATGTGGATTTGGGGAACGAAAGTGGATTATGATGTGGATTATGTAGGACTTATGCAAGGAAGATGGATGAAATATTTATGCAAAAGCATGGACCATAGGATAGTGATAGGGTAGATAAGTAGGATAATGTTTGAATGATGGGGTGATGGAGGTGTGAAAAGGAATCATGACCAATGGTTGCACACACCATCAAAAACATAGAAGCTTGTGATTGGAAGATGGTGTAGGAAGAAATGGTGATATTTGCTTAGGAGATGGGTGACTTAGGCATTTAGGAACCCACATGGACTTAGTATTTTTTTTATTTTTGCTTGACTTGTGGGTTGAAGGAATGTGAGAGTTTGGAATGGAATCGATGGAAAAGGATGTTTGGGATTTTGTGAGAGATGGATGCCTCATTTGACTTGATTTTTTTCTTAGGGACCCATACCATCTTGCTTTTGGACTTTGCTTTTGGAGGTATGGGCTTGGATAGCATTTTAGATGGATTTTGCTTTGAATTTTTGGATTGATTTCCTAAGGTATTAGGACCCTTAGGATTTTTGACTTTATAAAAGGAGGCATCCCAATGTTTATTTTTGAATCCCATGTGGTGGGTGGAATGAGTGGAAGATTCATGTGTACATAATGTGTGCATTTGTTGGTCATGATTAGGAATGTAAGGGTATTTATGAATGATAGGAGTGTTAGGTGTAGGAAGCAATGAAGGTAAAGTGTATGGATGGATACTAGGAGTTGGTAGGAGTGGAGGCAAATTACATGGTGGAAGGTGTATGGTCACATGCTTTTGGGATTTATATGATAAGGGAGGGGGAATGATGACATATGTTTTGGGGATATGATAGGATGTACGATGGGCATGAGTGGATTTAGAAGGCATGGAGGAAGTACCAAGATCATGCGATTGCTTTTCTTGGGGAGTATAACCAAGGCCATAAGAGGGTGGAGGGACTTCGACATGGATAGGCTCCAAAATACCTTGTTCGTGAAGGCCTAAGCCTTTATCCTGATAGTTCATATTTTGGAGTATGAGGTGGACAATGGTTTTATGGATGATTTGGACACTAGATGTGATCTCAATATTTGATGGGGAAGGTGAAGTGGTAGATAATGGTTGTTACTCTCCTAAGGAAGAACATTCATGGATGAAGGTAGTGAAATCAAGGGGATAGGATAATGGATGGTGGAGGATCATTAGGATCTTGATTATCATTATGCTCACTAAGATCCAAGTTATTGGTTTGACAATCTATGTGCACTTGGGAGGCAAATGTCTCATCAAGGAAAGTGTGTGTTGTTGGATCATGCATAGGACTAGGTGGAGAATAGATAGGATTAATGGAGGTTTCTTGCTCATGGATGGTTATGGGGTTAAGGATAGATGGGGTAATAAGCTCGTGACCATGGAATGCATAAAGTTGGCTAAGAGGATCATCATGGTTCACTTGATCATAGATAGGGTCTTGATCATAGATAGGATTAAGTGTGATATGGATGGGATCAATTTGCTCATGTATAGGTTCTTCATCAATGATAATATCTTTATCATAGAAAATATATAGGTTATGGATGGGTTGGATTTGGATTTCTTTCTCATGTATAGGTATAGGATCAAGTTGATCATGGAAAAGATAAATGTTATGGATGGGTGGAGTGAAAGTAATTTGATATTGATTAGGACTAGGACTTAATGTTTTCACATGCTTAAGATTAGGTTCTTGACATACCTCATGGGTTGTTGGATAGAAGTGGAAGGATCTTGGATAGGCTTGACATGCTCGTAAGGGTTATCATCATGAGGGGATGATGGATCTTCACTTGGATTCATCAGGGGAGATTGTTCAATCAGCTCAAGGGGTTGTGGACTATATGATGGGGTTGTAGGATTGGACATGCCATTGAAAGAGTTTTTTGTAGGTTCAAGGATAGAAATTTGGTGACATGGTCGACTCCTTGCTAGCAATCCTTGGATCACATCCTTTGTACGTGTATGGGTAGATGAATGATGTAATGGATGGGTGGATTTGGGTGAAAGAGGTAATGGTGTGAGACAAAAGATTTGTTCAATGGAATAGTCTTCTAAACCTTTATCATTGATCTTGAATTTTTGTTCCATGGATTTTGATGTAGAAGGTATTGAACTTGGGTCAACATTAGTTGCAAAGGGTGAAGCTACACAGTTGGTGGGGATTACAACCTCAGGCTTGGATTGGATGGAATTGCAATATTGGAATGGATTAGGATCACCTTGAATAGTGATTTCTTGGCCATTGTGAGGGAACTTAACACATTGATGGTAAGTGGATGGCACGGCCTACATTGCATGTATCCAAGGTCAACTGATGTAGGAGCATCCCAGGTGAACCAGCTATCTGCATCTTACCAAAAAGATTTTATCTCTATTTTGATTAACTTTTGGTTTGGCAAGTTTGGATCAATTCAGAATCATAATGACATATTCACAATTGAGTGTTGATGCTTCACATCTCTATTGCAATATGTTTTTCGAAACGCTGTGAAGGAGATATGGTATCTATGTATTTTGTTGTAATTGGCTGATTCCATGGTGTAGAAAGAAACCATATGGAGCATATGAGAAGCTTTGACATTCTATTGAAAGAGCCTATGGCACTTGGCCATGAAAGTGTTGATGGTGCATCCTGTATATTTGTACCACAAATTACCAGACAATGTGTCTTTTGAAGAGGGTGTTATGTTTGGGCCTCTCATTGTGGGTGTGCATGTTTATCACCCTACTAGTATTCAAGCTAGTACATGTGTTTGATACTGGGAGCTGGTCCAATTGGTTTAATGACTATGACCATTGCATGTGCCATTAGTGCTATAAGAGTTGTATTGATAGATATTAATGAGAATGGCTTATCTACAACAAGGGAGTTGGGAGCCGATTCTGCTATCCTTGTTAGGTTAGATGAAAAGGATTATGATGGTGAATATTAGGCAATACATAGTTGCATGGGGGGGCCTATGTAACTTTTAAATGTGTTAGAAAATGAGAATGCTTGTCAGAATGTTCATTGGTCTTGTGCAATGACATGGCCTTCGCCAGCTGTAAGTGGAAACTAGCTATGCCATGGTGGAAAGAACTAAGCATGGGTGATGAGGTGCCACGGGTCTTAACAATATTGCAATTTGTATGTTTTATTAACATTTTGAAATCCACGGTGGATAGAAGGAATGTGATGGGAGGTCGTGGCATTAAGGAAGTGTTTGACTCCATTTCAAACATTAAAAGAGTTAACTATCTTTTGGAGGACATTGCCTTAGTTATGGGGTCCTCTTGGTTTGTGTCTTTCCATCTTCAGCTAACACAAACTATATAAAAGGCCACCAAATGGAAAATGGGGAGGGTGTGCTACAGCAAATTAAGAAGGATGAACAACAAATTGATGAGAGGAACTTTGTGAAGAAGTGCGGCCAGATGTAGGTGAATGAAGTTTGTTGCAACCAAAAAGATATATAATTGAGTGTAGAACAAAGAGGGTGATAACATGTAGGGTTGGCCCCTGATGAAGTTAGAGAGTTATAGAGGAGATTGAGATAGTCACCAAGGATAGTAGAAGAAGAAAGGAAAGAGAGAAAGTGGCCAAAAGGACTGAGAATAAAAAATGTTGTATTGCACATAATGTAATATTGTTTGATGATTGTGAATTTTTATTTTGAATTTGAACAAAATGGAAGTGAGTTGTGTTGCAATATTGTATTAGAGTGTCCGTTTGGTGGAGGGGAGTACCCTTTGCTTTAAGTGGTATCAAAGTAGGTTGTTCCTAAGCATGGAGAGTATCCATCATGACATGTGGAGTAGTAGAGAAGGTGGTTGTGAGAACTTGAAAGGATCATTGTAGCTGTGTGAAGTCCTAATCAATTGAGAGTTTGAAGCTGTGATTCAGCGATGGAGTTTGTTGTAGGTTGTATTCAAACTAAAAGAGTGGTTTTACCATTCAACTCCGCTTTGTGAGCCTATGCTCACAAATTTTTCTATCCAGCGTGTCTAATGCAAGAGCATCCCAAGTGAACCAGCTATCTGCATCGACCAAAAAGATTTTATCTCTATTTTGTTTAACTTTTGTTTTAGCAAGTTTGGCTCGATTCAAAATGGTGATGTCATATTCACAATTGAATGTTGATGCTTCGCATCTCTATTGTAATATGTTTTTTGAAACACTGTGAAGGAGATATGGCATCTATGTATTCTATTGCAATTGGTTGATTCCATGGTGTGAAAGAAACCATATGGAGCATATGAAAAGCTTCCACATTTCATTAAAAGAGCCTATAGTGCTTGGCCATGAAAGTGTTGATGGTGCATCCTGTATATTTGTGCCACAAATTACCAAACAATGTCTTTTGAAGAGGGTGTTATGTGTGGGCCTCTCAATGTGGGTGTGCATGTTTGTCACCCTACTAGCATTCAAGCTAGTACATATGTTTGATATTGGGAGCTGGTCCAATTGGTTTAATGACTATGTTTGTTTCCTGTGCCATTGGTGCTATTAGAGTTGTACTAATAGATATTAATGAGAGTGGCTTATCTACAACAATGGAGTTGGGAGTTGATTCTGCTATCCTTTTTAGGTTAGATGAAAAGGATTGTTATGGTGAATATTAGGCAATACATAGTTCCATGGGGGGATCGATGTAACTTTTAAATGTGTTGGAAAATGAGAACACTTGGTAGAATGTTCACTAGCCTTATGCGATGACATGGCCTTCACCAGCTCAATGAAGAAATTATATTGGAAAGTGGAAACCAGCTATTCCATAGTGGAAAGAGCCAAGCATGGGTGATGAGGTGCCATGATTCTCAACAATATTGTAGTTTGTATGTTTTATTAACATTTTGAAATCCGTGATGGATAAAAGGAATGTGATGGGAGGCCGTGGCATAAAGGAATTGTTTGACTCCATTTCAAATGTTAAAAGAGTTACCTCTCTTTTGGATGACATCACCTTAGTTATGGGGTCCTCTTGGTTTGTGTCTTTCCATCTTCATCTAACACAAACTATATAAAAGGCCACTAAATGGCAAATGGGAAGGGTGTGCTGTAGCAGATTAAAAAGGACGAACAACAAATTGATGAGAGGAACTTTGTGAAGAAGTGTAGCCAAATGTAGGTGAATGAAGTTTGCTACAATCAAATAGATATATGATTCAGTGTAGAACAAAGAGGGCAATAATAGGCAAGGTTATCCCCTGATGAAGTTAGAGAGTTACAGAGGAGATTGAGATCGTCACCAAGGATAGTAGAAGAAGAAAGGAAAGAGAGAAAGCAGCCAAAAGGACTAAGAATAAAAAATGTTGTATTGCACATAATGTAATATTGTTTGATGATTGTGAATTTTTATTTTGAATTTGAATAAAATGGAAGTGAGTTGTGTTGCAATATTGTATTAGAGTTTATGTTTGGTGGAGGGGAGTACCCTCTACTTCATCAACCAAGAAGAATATTGTATTCTAGTTCCATGTCAAGCACTTGACATACCACATCTTTCACGACTGATCCCACTCTTATTGCCAACACAATGGTTCCTTTTGATGTTCTTTATTCTTCATTGTATGCCCTAATTGTAATTTTCTTCTTAGAATCCATGGTATTCTCTAAAAACTCCAATGCAAGGATTAGTTTTAATGTGCAGATATTTAAACCTGCCCCTCAATCTATTAGGACCCATTTTATTTTATGCTTATGGATGAAGGTTTCAATATGAAGGGATGCATTGTGTGGTTAAGTGATAGACATCATCTTTTTTTGTGAAGGATAAGAAATGGGATGTAGTTAGATGACCTACCATGGCCTGAAATTGCTCTTCAGCTAGATTGGTTGGGACGGTAGTTTCCAAGAGAGATTTTTGAGGATGGCTTTGTGAGATGGGGATAGACACAAAAGCTCCAAAATGAATATGTGGACTAGTGTTTCATGGAGTTGGTCAAGGAAATTGTATTGGTTGGACGTGGAAGATGGTTTGGATGGAGCCCCTTGGAGAGTAACTTTTCCACCATGAGTGGTCACATTACAATCGGGCTTTTTATTTATAGTGATCACATTTACATGTGAGTCACTTTCAGAGGTGTGGTTAACAACATAATCATATGACACATTGGTATAGTTGGTGTTTTTACCACCATTATTGTTTTTCTTGGAAGAACCTCCCTTCTCATAGTTGGGGAATAGATTCTTGAATTCCAAATGGTCATCATTGGATACGTGTCCATCAATTGATATCACCTTTTGATCAATTAAGTCTTGGATGGTGTTCTTTAGTCTTTGACAGTCATTTGTTTTATGACCCTTGCTTTTGTGAAATTTGCAAAAGTCAAAGTCTTTCTACCAAGAAGGTTTAAATGTAGGTTCATAATCTCACACCGTTGGAAGCGTTATGAGGTTGTTTGATATGAGCTTCCTTAGGGTAGATTCAATCAATTCCCCTAATGGTGTAAACTTTCAACGAGGAGAAAAATTTGTAGGTCTTGGATCATTGTTTTGAGGTTTGTTTGATGGTGTGTTATTTTGTGGATTTGATAGATTGAAGATTGGTTGCTTTGGCACCACATGTTTAGCATCAACAACACCATCATTTACAATGTTTTTGTTTTTGGTCTAAAACCTTGGCTTGTCCATGTTATTACTTGAACTAGGCGTGTCTTTGTAGAGTATAATTTGCCCCTTTGCTATCAAGGCTTTTTTGATGAGTAGCCCCATTTCAATGACCTTACTAAAAGTAGTTGGACATTGTATTTGGATTTGATAGCTTAGTTCTGTGGATAGATTGTAAACAAACATTTCTAACATTTGCTTCTCCAATATGTGGTAGGGACACTTGCTTACAAGTTGTCTCCATCTTTTTAGGAAAGAGGTGAAGGATTCTCCCCCTTTTTACTTGTTATTACAAAGGTCCAACGTGGAGATTTCATGTTTGATATTGTATGAGAAACATGTGACAAATTTATCCACTAATTCATCAAAAGTGCGGATGCCAGGAGGTAGGCGAGAGAACCACTCCATAGCTTGTCCTCCTAAGCTTCTTGGGAATAGTAAATATGTTTCGTTGTGTGTGACTTCTAGACATACGACACTAAATTCCCTTATATGATCTCTTGGATCACCTTTTCCTCTATATTTGTCAAATTTTGGAACCTCAAACCTTGAGGGAAAAGGTATCATGAGAAAAGATTTATCAAATGGATAAGGTGAGATATCCTTAATGGAGTACTATTTTGTGGTTGTCCCACTTTGGATGTCGACCAACTATTTTTGCAAGGCTTGGATTTGTGTTGTTAATGTGTCCAAGGGATTGGGTGTATCCTTAGCCTTTTCCAATTTAGAAGCATCTTTGTCAGTTTTGGAGGCATATTTGTCATTTTTTGAGCCATCTTTCGAAGACTCGGCTTCATTTGAGGAGTTGTTCTCTCTTAGGTTTGAGACATCAAAATCAAAGGGCAACTTAGCTCCTTGTTGAGCTAGCATAAGAAAATATTTATGAGGATCCGTGGCAATGACCCTATCCATTATCTTTTGAAATCTTGGATCTTGGAGGTGTTTAAGGATTTCTTGTTGGTTAATTTCCTCTTTGTTAGAATTGTACCCACTATTGTGAATGGAACCCATTTTTTTCTTTTGTTTCACTTGGGACCTAGTTTGAACCATGCAAGTTTGAGATGTGGGTGAAGTTGGATTGTGAGACTTGGTGGACTTGGTTTGATGTTTTGGTATGAAAATGATTTGAGGGTGAATTTGGTTGAATATGTTTCTGATAAGATTTTGCTAAGGTTTTATATTGATCTATGTTGTCCAAACAACATGCTCTTAAGCTAAACGGTAGTCAAAATAGAGATAGTTGATCACCACTATTGATATAGACTATTCTTTTATCAAGATTACACTAGCCTAGTTTTGAGGTGGAGGATGATTGCTCCTGTTATGAAACTAACTAGATTTTGCTTGAATTTGGTAGAGTATAAATAACACCTAGATGAAAATCTTGGTTTGGTTTGGATAGCAAGATAGTGGTATGCAAAGGTGATGTTGTGAAAATGGTACGAAGGTGAATCTGCAAGGTTGAATTTATTTTCTAAGTGTATACTAGAGAAAAAAGGGTATCCATAAATGGTTTCACTTTTGTCTCAAAATGTACATAACATCTCTCTATTGTGTATGCGTAGCAAGATTCGGTGTATGTGCAGGACTGTAGAAATTTTGCTTTTTTTTCTTCAATTTTGTTAGTTTCGCTTGTTTGTGCACATTTTTCCTAGGATGCTCTAAAGTTTGTGGTATTGTTTTTTACTCAATTTATTGCCAGAAAACACAGTAAACAAGAAGTTGTCATGATTTTTTTTTTACATTTTTTGATAAATGTAAAACAAACAAGTACAATCCTAAGGATGGCAAGGACAATATTTATTGAATTCCAACTTAGATTTTACTCCAGCCATTTACATAAAGGTCCATCATATGCCACAAATGAGTCATCTATAGAATCTAACATCCACCTTAGAAAGGAGAACCCACAAGCCTGTATGGTTATCATATACCATGTGTTTGAGATATCACGCATATATAAGGTCATCTGCATTTACTCCAAGTAGAGAACAATACACCTCTATGACTTATATTGATAGTCACATCAAAAGTCATGGCATCCTTGTAACAAAGTATCAATCACTATTATCTCATTACACATAAACTGTCATTTTATCGATCTGCCATCCAAATTACCATGTCCCACTTATCTTGAATAATCATCTCTTTGAACCTCCTGATAGTACATAATGTGTCAATGTCTGAATTTATCAATCCCTTTTGTTTGCATTGAATCTTAAATCTCAAAATCAAATGCTATAACACTATTTGTATCCAATGTAGTGCTGGTATCTCATAACTGATGGTAGCTCCCTAAATAATAGAAATCCATGATGATATGAATTAGCCAACATCCATAGTGTCCCCAATGCTTAGGTCATATGAACTATCAAGTGTCTATAACTAGAAATGAGTATAGGCTCAGGACACGTTAGGGTCCATCCTCTACCCATGGAACAATAGAAAGGAAAAAGGGTTTGCACTACGAACCAAATAGTGTGGTTCTAATGTGAGGGAGAAGAGGGACTGCAGTCCAATTGTGACCATGAGGGAATGCCCTCAAATAGGGGCCACATAGCTCACCCTAAAACAAGTTATGTCCCAATGGAGGCCTTCATTCCTCCCTCAACCCCTGGTTACACTAGCGTGCTCTCATCTAAGTGGAAGGGTCGATGCTAGGGGTGACACTAAGACATCACAACACATAAAAACATGGAGGGTGATTCACACATCTCAACATAACACATATTCAAACACGTTTCTTTAATATTTCCATGCTAGGCCAACACAGTTATTCACACATATGTAAAATTATCACAAAGGGCATGCATAAGTGCATCACACAATATGTCTATAATACCCTTCTCTTCAAGTCAGATACCCTGTACAGCACATTCTTGGGGTATGACTACAACATTCACTGGCATTCAGACATCACAACACATATCCACATTATGAATGTTCAACACCACAACATCATTAGGGATAATTACTCTAGTGGTTGCTAACATTCACAATATAGTACAAAGAAAAACATCACTCCCTTCTAGTTCATTACATAATGTAGGGGATAAAATTTTATATATAATCTATTATGCAATGGATCTCATTTCAAATAATACTCCATAGGTCATCATGTATATGCTAACTTGATCTAAGAGCACTACAAAATTCTTTCAAGACAATCAATCTTCAAATCACCAAACAATATAATTATGTTATTCCATATTAATCAACTTACCTTGCACAAAGCTCTATGTAAGTACATTTACAATGACACCCATTTTATCATATTTTAATTAATAATAGAAATTTAACTATAAGCTACCCAAGGCATCACAAAATTCAGCTAAAGCCATACTATGTATGTTAAAGTTCACATGCACTAATACTAGAAGATTCACATACTAATCCAAGATCAACTGAAATGAAAAAAATCATAGCACATGAGAAGACAGATCATCATTCTAGTCCATATAAAAGGGTAATAAACACAAGGACTACAAAATAGACAAGACATATGCACTCTCAAGGTTATCATGTACAAATACTTCCCAGAATTCCCAGAGTTAGAAAAATCTTGCTTTGATACCTAATGTAATTCCCACAACATGCTAACTTGGACACAACACAAATACACATAGCATACAACAAGGTTGATCCAGTAAAACACCCATATAGAATGGCATTAACTAAGTGCAAAGAACAAAACAGCAAGATTTCATAAGAAAATACATTATAATTTGTAAAACAGTTAGAGTACATTTTTTTCTATAGTAAAATTACAATGAAAGAGTGAAGAAGACAGGTCCTAAGGGCCCAACCTATGCCTCAAGGGCTCATCCTAGATGGCCTTGGCTACGTGAAAGTGCAGAGGCTTAGTAGTTTGGAAAACTTTGAATTTTAAAAATCAATTTGTTTATCCAATAAAATATGCAATAATCTCAACATTTGACATCTTTTCACACATATCCTCAATTTCACTAATCCATGCAATAATAATAGTTTGAGGTAAAATATTATCACTAGGCAATCAAATAGGATCTCCAAAGTTTTTATAGGCAAATATTTTAAGATCACATCCAACTTGCACAACCATAATTAACTAAACTATAGGGTATAAACTTATATTTCCTCAAGGATAAAACTTAAGCCATGTATGTTTTAACACAAATGATCTATTGAAGCAACACATGTTGAAAGGGGACTATATTACATGAGAGTAGAGGACTAACTCAAGCAATATAGCATGGCTCCTTCCTAATTCAAACATCTGTATTAAGAATAATAATTAAAATACATAAATCATTCAACTCATTTTTACCAAGCAAGGGATTCATAAATTATCCCTTCACTAAGATCCAATCATAAAATATTCACTAGATAGCTACAAGGCACTTTCAATGCTAAATATATATAATTATGTGTACATTTGATAAGAGCCTAAATATTACTTGTACCAAATATGGTTGAGTTAGCAATTCTAACATATCCATCCATAAAAAAATCTATTCAATAAAATAATTTAATCACAAAAGTAGAATTCATTAATAATCAAGAAACTTAAGTTTTATTCACCTAAAAAAAATGTTATCCCTTTTGCAAGATCAACAAGTTACATCTCAACAGTCTTAATAAAATATTAAGCAATGTAATTTAAATCTAATGTCGAGACAATACATCTAAAATATATTTATCCAAGGGCCTTTTAAACATAATTCAATGATTTACCAAATTGGTATTATAATTTATTTTTATGCAAGGTAAATAGCTATCTTTACTAAGTAAAAAAAGAACTACCCAGCCTTAATAAAACAAACATTTCTTTCTCATTTATAAATGAAATTTAAAACTTCAAAAACTTCAAAACATTTTTGGAAGCTAAGTCAAAAGTAAATAAAAGCCAAAAAAAGATACATGAATTGATAAACATGAAAAAGTAGTTCTATAATGAAAATGACATAATATACAAGTCTCCCAAATAATAATACATGCAAAAATAGCTAGTCTATATATATATATATATATATATATATATATAACAATGCAATAAAGAGAATTACTAATATAGTTTTAAACCAACTCTACTCAAATTTGAGGTTCTACGGCAATATATTCATACTCAAATCTTTTTTGCAAATATTTATTTATATTTATCAAATTACTTTTGTTTTCAATTTCTTATAAATAAAATTATCCTTGATTCATCTCTACATAGTTGACTCTTAGCACAAGCCTACCATTACAAATCTATTTTAGTTATGTAATGGCAATTAAACATGTTTTTTTTTTCTTTTTTTATCTCCTTGTGAACCATTTAGATTTAAGTAAAATCCTACAGTGGCACAACCCTAGAGTTTGCATTAAATGTAATGTGCACAGTGTCATAATAATGAATACTTGAATGAATTTATATATGATATACGATGTAATGACTCATCTAAGTAATGACTTATCTATTCCTTAAGAATTTATGTTTTAATGCTCCAGAAAACAATCTTACTCAAACCTCTAATTCGCTCAAAGAAAAAATATAATTAAAGCTTTATTAGATGCACCACATTGCACAAAACTTCATCAAACATTCTATACATAAAATAAATTCCATCTATTAAAACTAATCAGGGTTCAAAATTTAATCTCCTCAAAAAGCACTAAACCCACCAAAACAAAACTTAATACAGATGTTTAACCCCTAAGAAAAACAATTCCCCAACATTCTATACTGCTAAAATATTTTTCAAATCCATAAATAAATTCAATCAAAGTGGCCATTGGTTTAATTCTATGGTTATTTGTCTCACAAAAAATCTAACAGCTAAATTCTTGTTGAGTTCAAAAGCCCTATATTACAAGAACAAGGAATAAAGGCCATAACACTTAAGGCATTGCTTTGCCATTTAAAACATTCTCAACTTGTTTGAGGCATCCATGGAGTATTTACAGTGAACTCCTAGATGAAGTGATTAATTTTGAATTATGGACTTTTAAATTTGTAATTAATCATTTTAGAAAACTAAGTAATTTCTATAGGCTCAAAAAATCTGTGGAAAGTTGGAGAAAATCAGTTTGGAAGATGAAGGCCATGGATTTTTTTTTCTTTCCTGGATTCAAGACATTTGATTAATGCTATGGAAGAGGAGGAAAGAGAATTATTTCTCTACCATCATAGTGAAAAGAAATGTAATTGCAATATAAATTGTTAAGAGGGATGAAAATTATTCCATGTGTTAAACCTGGGGCGATACCCTCATGGATATTATTGGTGCTGCTAAATGAAGCAATTTGAAAAATAGGCTTGCACTATAATAATGTGCTTAGTGTCAGATCTCTAGTAACAATAAAGGGACATCCAACCAAGCATAATGGAAGGGCAAAACATTCTTTTTGTTTTAGATGTGCAAAATGTGGAAGCATAAGAAAAAAACATTGACTTGTTTGACAGAACACCCATAGAAATGTAGTCTCATGGACTGTAGTGAATGCAGGTTACTCTCAAATGGATTTATTGAAAGGGCTCAAGGAATTTTCAAATAGATGTGTCTAGTAGGTGTAAATACAAACTCCATGACTTTAGCATGCATTCTCCTACCTGTGCCAATTTTAAGAGCTAAAGAATGGATGATTTTAACATGTTTCAAACTCCCTAAAAGAAGTTGAACAGGTTGAACAGTAGCTATAGGAAGATAGCACTAATTTAAATAAATTTCAAATCTTGTAATAATGGAAATTCAACATCTCATCTTTTCCAAATGTGAATGCACCCTCACTCATTACAGCCCAAGTCAGAGGCATAAAGGTCCAATCGTCTTTGTGCAAAATGATAGCTAAAAATTGAAATTCTATCATGTGTTATACACAGACATAAAACCACATACATATATGGCCAACAAATATAGGAGTGAACAATAAACAAGAACATCATGCAACTAATAATTATATGTTTAATGGAAAGCAAAATGAGAATTTATCTCAAAATTAATTCATTGAAAACACATTGTCAATCACAAACATACCAGGGTTCCATATGGATACAACATCTGATAATGAAGGGATCCTGATTAGACCAGTATCATGCTTGGTTCAGCTCCTTCAAAGGTATTTGGCAGCAATTTCCCATAGTCTGATTCTGTGTCCCTCTCTTCCAGTTCGATCACCCTTTTCCCCTTTTTTTTTCTTAGGGTTTTGAATTATTGAATTCATTCCTCGAGCCCCATACCCCTACCTCCACTAGTGAATGTATTCTTTTAGCTATTTTTTTCAGATGGTGGAGGTTTAATGGTAGGATAAAAGGTGGAAACCATGCAGTAGAACACTTGGGAGATAGTTGGGCCACTATCTTACATGTATTACTTTTGACCGGAAATCAATATTTAGCAGCAAATAAAATAATCATGGTTACTCTTTGTTAATGATTAGAAACTTAGAATGTTGAAAAAGAAACATCTCGGTACCCTTCCTTGAAGTTTGCCTAAAATTTCACCAAGAAGATTATAATAATCCTTCCATCCTCCATTTAGACTTTTCTCAATCATGGAATAAAACAACACAATAATTTGCATTTTCTCCTTCTTTCCCCACTCCCTCCTTAGTTTATTAAATTTAACCCTACTAACAATAAGTAACTACAAAAATAATATCCTTTTAAAAGGATTTGACACTCAACAACAGAAATAAAACACACTAACCTTGTAAAAGAATTATACAATTAATTACTACCCTAGTAATTTAATTAATTAAATATTACACATGCACTGAAGTTCTAAACTAACAAAATGGAACATTTATTTTTTTCCTTGCATTTCGATTCAGCTAGGTAATTGTTTGTGTAATAGCATAAATGAATTACTTCATTGCTATAAATAATCATTTAAACAAATAATCATCTAAATGTGATTCTTAATTAAATCAAACAAATAATCAAATCAAATAGTTTATTAAAATGAAATCTACAATCTTAAATTAATGGAATAATTTGTTCTTAGTAAGGTCCTATCAATATAAAAGTCATCTACAAGGTGGCCTTACACATACCAGACGTCATTCCCAAAATGTAATGAACATAGAGGAATTCTAAAGAGGAGAGAGGAATATAATGAGTCAATCAATTACTTCAAGGAGAGAATGGACACAAACAAAAATGGGAGAAATCAATACAAACAAAGAAGAGTACATGAGTCAGGCACTAGCTTGCTTTGTTGCTAGGGGTCATGTAGATCAAAATGTGCTCAGGGATCATAGGCTAGTAAGTTGCGTTATGTTAGGCGACCATGAGTGTAACAAGATCATATGAAGCACACAATCCAACAAGTTGTGTTATGTTGGGTGGTTCATACACTACAAAGATCACATGATAGCAAGTTGTGTTATGCTAGGTGACTCTTTGTTGTTAATGCATCAAGGAGCACACCAAATATCAACACCATAGGGGGTGAATGCATTAGGGAGTGTAAAACAAATCCTGTGGGACTGATTTAAAAACCTACACCTTAGAGGGTGCAAATAAAACAACGTGGATGTATGGATGTACATGTGAGAAAAACATATGCCCCCTTAAAATAATTGCATAAAGTGATGTATGCAATTGATTTTAAGGTAAGTGAGGGGTTAGAGAAAGAAAGAGTGTCCATATGAAGGCCACCCATAGGGTGTTTACTTTCAGAACAAGTTGTCACTGCCCCCCACCAAAATAAGAGTGAGGACAACAATCATTTTGCTTCTGTAAAATGTTAGAATCTATTGCAATGTGATTATAGAGGTGGCTCACTACCATAATAAAGGAGACTCAATCATGATGTAGAGAAACAATTTTTTATTATGCAAAATGGAATGGACGAGAGTGATTCTCACAATCACTTATAAAAGATAAAGTGTAAGCATAGGTGTCACGAAGGTGTTGAATTTTTCTTGCAAGGCTCAACATTCATTAGTGGAATGGCCAAGTGGTCGATGATATGCATAGAAAGGGAGTTTTGATTGACTATTTGTGAAAAAAATTTGTGTGTTGGAGGAGGAAGAGTGATTGAGTGGTCCTTGAGTAAACTTAGCAAAATACATTCTTGTTGAGATAGAAGAGAAGAAACTGATGGAGTAGGAAGCAACCCTTTCTTTTGTGGAGA
This sequence comes from Cunninghamia lanceolata, assembly GCA_027924645.1. Classification (NCBI taxonomy): domain Eukaryota; kingdom Viridiplantae; phylum Streptophyta; class Pinopsida; order Cupressales; family Cupressaceae; genus Cunninghamia; species Cunninghamia lanceolata. The sequence continues at coordinate 12,337,365 of BSBN01000068.1, read as the reverse complement.
GAAGTTTGATTTCTGAGAAGAAGGAAGCATAGAGATCTTAGACAGTGGTGAAGAGGATGTAGATAGAGGAGAAAGATAGAAACCTAACCTACATTAGAAATATGCAGTGTCGATGTCACAGGAACCTTAACTCCTTGTTCCATGCATCCTAAACCATTTCCATTGTATCCAAGTTTAGAAATAATTTTGAATCCAAGCCCATAATGTGTCTCCAAATCAAATAAAGGAGGAGAGGCCACATTACTAATCTTTTTGAAATGTTTCATGTAATTATTAAAAGAAGGCACATCATCATGAATAGAAGGTGATGATGGTTCTTAAGAATTTGTTGAAGCTGGAATAGTATCTATTTGAGTTGCTTAGAAGAAATAGATTGTGTAAATGAAATAGAATCCATCTTTAGGATTTCAAGTTTAGATTGTGAGATTTTGTATTCTCCAATAAAGGAGGGTGTGAAATCTAGTGAGCTCAATCATCACCGAAATATACACTTGAAGGCGAAGCACTATTCTGATCATCACTGTTGTTCGCAATGAAGAATAGTGGGTTGGATTTTTTTGAACAAGGAATCAAATTACTAAGAGATTTAGAAAGAGGAGGTTAAGATCCTACTTTTTCTTGTAAGCAACTTTCTAGATTTGGATCACCCAGAAATATATAGAGTTTGTTTTTATAAAAAAACTTCATTGTATGGTGAAGAGTAGATAGGACTGCCCCCATGGCATGAATCTATGTTCTACTAAGAAGATTATATGAAAGAGCACCTGGAATGACATTAATAAGTGTAGGCAAAGTCATAGGTCCTAACTCAACTGGTAGTGTGATTGTGCCTAGTGATTTTCTACTAATATTATCGAAGCCACAAATAGAAAGAGTATCAGGTTTGATAAGAGAGGTATCTACATTGAGCTTATGTAATAGGTCGATGCCAAAAACATTAAGACCTGATTCATTATTGATCATAGTATGTTTTATTCCATTTCTATTAATTATGACAAGAATCATGAGAGGATCATGTTGTTGTTCAACTTAGAGGGGAGGTAACTCATTTTGTTGAAAGACAATATCTAGATTTGTCATATGTATACAATTTAATAGGGATGCTACATCATTCGGTCTAATAGAAGGTGGAACAACTACCTTTTGTAGAGACCCGTGGATCATTCTATGGTATGTAGGAGAGGTTTGTACTAATTTCTAGATTGAGATCTCAGCTAGAGTAGTGTGAATCTGCTCAACAAGATCATATTCTCTATTAGCATGTTGACAAAGATGATGAGCTAGAGGAAGAAAAGGTTGAGAAGAGGGAAAAGAAGTAGCAACAATCAGTGCATGTTTACTTTATTTTTTATTGTGTGTGTTGTATGTGTGAGCAACTGCGTGGTAATGAGGTTGTTGCAACACATTTTGAGCAAGTTGTTTATTTTGAGTAAGTTGTTTCACAAAGTTGAGAACGTAACTAGGGGGTCAAGGTGGGTTTGGAACACCTTGAACAATGATCATAGGGTTAGACTGTGGTTGTAGAACAACAAAATGAAGATGCACAACAATTTTAGGTTTCACAGGTTCTTTTTGGGAACCTAAAATGTAAATTGTGTTAATTTTTTTTAGCAAACATCTATATCCTTAGTGATGTCCAAGGGGCTTCAACATGAAACTAAAGGAGGAAGAAAAGATGAAGAGGTTTCCACATCCTTAGTGATGTCCAAGGGGCTTAAACATTCAACTAAAGGAGTGGGAGAAATAGGAAGAGACATGGAATCATCATGGACTATTGAAGATGTGGTACAAGTAGAAGTAATATCCTCAACACCTATTTAGGGGGATCTGATGTGAGGTGAGACTCTTCATCTACTAATTCCTCATCTCTAGATGAGATAGCATTGAAATGAAGAGAAGGTAAAGTAATGTTAAGAAAAGTATCAATGATTTCATACTCTTGTGGCAAAATATCCTCACAAGTAGGAGTAATTTTAGGAGAGGGAATAGCTACATAACTATCACATGCTTAAAATGGAACATCACTCTCACAAACCCTTCAAGAAAAGTTGGAAATTGATGTAAGAAAAGGAGAGAACATGTTTATTTATAAAAATATAAGGAGAAAGGATAAAGTGCTTTGTTTTTGTTTTCTAAAAAATGCAAAATGCAATAGAATTGTTTAATCAATTCATCAACTAATGAAACACAACAAAGAAGGTTGTACAAATCTAAGATACATTGGGTTCACCAAAATGTAATATGGGAAAAGAGATCTAATAAATTATGAAATAACTAGATAAATCTTCCCAATCAAACATTGGAACACAAGCTAACAAATACTTTTATGCTTGACTACTATCCTCAAGGGAGAGCCAAGTTGTCTAAGCTCAATTCTTTTGTTGTAATTGAAAATATTAACAATAGAAAGATCTAGGATTACAAGTAATCAATTGGACTAAGCTAACAACATACAAATATTACAGAATAGATGTACGGAAATAGAAATTAGATCTAGGAAGATAAAAGAAAGAGGAACCTAGCACCAAAAACTAGACTGGAATGTCAAGGACACTAGTGCTAGGCAATAGTGTCTGGGTGGGCATACATGACTAATGTATAGAAAATAGGAGAAGATATGGAAGAATAATAGAGAGAGGGAATTCTCACCAAAAAATAGGGAAAAAGGGTAGGACACTAGATTTGGCAACTAGTGTCCCGAGGGTTTGATCTGAACTTTTGTCTAACAATCCTTATCTCAGATCCTTCCGTCTTTCTATCTATATTTGATGTTGAAAACCTCCGATGTAATCTACACACATAAAAGTGGTAAAATGGTTGTGATGTATGGGGTCTTTCCTCATTTGAACCCCATTTTGGTGTTCCCACCTCCACAATAGTAATGTTGATGATGATAGAGAGTGTGTGCTCACTTTGAATAGAGGAAAAATAAATGATAAAGACTACAGTAAACAAATACCATGAAATAGAGTGACCATGAGTACATGAAAACCTTATTGGATTGATGTTGAAACATGAATCACCTACAAGGAGTTGGTGGAGGAAGAAGCTTCCTTAGACACCTACAAGGGTTAGTGCATACAACAATAATCTTCACAAATAGAGAGCTTGTATAGAAATATATATATAGAGAGATAGAGAGAGAGAGAAAGAGAGATCTTGCTCATAGAGAGATCATGTTTGTAAATGAGGGAGAGAGATTTGTTTATAAATGAATCCCAATTACTTTTCAAGGGCCCAATTGGGTTGAGGCTGACAAGGTACATCACATAAGGCAACAAGGCCGACATTCAAATAAGATCTTTTGGGGCCAAACTGGAAGGACTCTAGCATTAGGTGCTATTATCCTAGTGATTTGGGCTCTTGAAATGCTAGATGTAAAAGGACTTAGCCTTGTCTCTTAGAAAAGTACTAAAATGTGCACACATCACATTTAATTAGGCAAAGACAAACATACATGCTAAACCTAGTGTGAAATTGTAGGCAACGATAATTTATGACACTATAGTGATAAGATTATCTTTGATGTGGGTCATAGGATTTATAATTTTGATTATCACCACAGAAGGAGAAAAACAAGCTATGTTCTATGAGGTATTTCATTCCTCCTACCTATGCCCTCATAGAGGCATTACTCCAACCATCATGTGATGCCAAGAAATTGGTTCTTTTATCAATTTTGATTTAGAATTCTAACATTTAAAAGGTATAAGAACATTGATCTAAAACATATTGTCCTAAGGGTTTACACCTTAGACTAGTTAATCATGTCACAATTACCATATAGGAATCCGTAAACCTTTACACATGGTCTTATTGGTCCTGGAGTCAAAATTGCTAACATGCAAGTAACACATTGAACTCATATGAGCCAGGTCACATATGCATAACAAAACAACTCATAGAGAAATCTCAAATATCATCCACATCATTCCATTAATACATGAAAACACAATATTTATTAGACATAAATTCAACCCATGCTAGTAGTATTATACAACATTCTACTTCTCAGTACATAACATTTACATTTTATCAATCATAAAACTTAATATACAATGACCCACCAAACAAATATAAATCTAAACACCATACCATGTTTGGTAATACTTACTATTACTACCCACATTCAACAAAGGTGATCATTAGGAATTCCATCTTAACTCAACATAAATCTAGGCACATATTTAGAGAAGGGATATAATCCACAAATATTAACATTTGTACCATCATTAAATGCAAGATTAGCAAGTTTCCATAACTCATTCATAACCCTGTCATGGTCAAGGTTATCATGCCCAAGTATTTCTTAGAAGAATAGACCTCTCTAAGGTCTTGAGGCTAACATATACCTTCCTATACTTATTACTGATCCCATACATAATGCCATAGTTTTCAACACACTCAACTTTAATAATTATAGTTAGACAAGTTTAAATGTACTCTTATACATTCACCTTGGAGATGAACCACGATGATCTAGTGTCTCTAAAAGTTCATCTAATTAGGAAAATATTGTTGAATCCAAACTCTACAAACCTCAAAGTAGATAAGATTGATGATAATGGTGTTCCTTTTATTATCTCAGGCCTATATAGTTAGGAAGAACATATTAATTGTAAGGTGAGTTCATAGCCATATGATTCAATTTTAGCCTCAAACTAAAATGTACTAAAGAGGGAAGGTTGATCAAGTTTAGGAATACCCCAAACCTTGGAGCAATTCCCTTAACCCATCGCTTATGGACTTGGGTCCAGGGGCATCCCTCAACCAATAACTACCTAGATATCCACTTCTAAATAGAATCTAAGTCACATGCACTTCTCCTCACTTAATCTCTCAAGGGTTATACACGTAGATTCCTACCCTCAAGGTTTCATTGTCATCCCAATTTCATACCAACAATTACTAATTTTCCCTAAATCAAATCCATACGCAAAAATATTCATAACAACATAATCAATAAAAAGTAAATCTAGTCACAACAGAGCACCTGACATCAACATACACAATATCTTCATAATGCAATGTATATGCAAATAGTTGACATGGCTCCAAATGACATCCTACTATAATTATGATTCAATGATATCAAGTATCATAATCATATATGACATACTCCTAGATGGAACACAACATCCATCATCCAAGCCCTGTAAAAATCCTATGAGCTTCAAAATGCATACCATAATAGTTATAAGCTTTCTTTAAGCATGCTCAATGCTCGAATCAAACTCAAGACAATTGGCAACACTATAATCATCAGATCTCCATATAAATATATACACTCCATAAAATTAATAATAATATTCCTAACTTTCTTATTTCATTTACCTTATGGGCCAACCCTATATTCTTATAATAGTCCAGTTCAAGGACTAGTTAATATTCACACTTGTCATAATTTATACTAAATATGACCTTAATGTTCTGTATTTAGTGATTTCATATGGCAACCATAAGTTTGTGAATCATCTCTTATTCTCATATTTTAGTGGTCATAAGATGTAGAAACATCATATACTCATGATACAACATTCAATAACTGACAACATGTGACTAGAGAGCAACTACACACAACTGTTGGTGTGAACAGGGTTATCACCTAACCAGTTTACCCTTGTGTGGATAATTTACATTATTTAACTAATTACTAGTAAATAATATTCACACATCACACATAATTCACACATGTTAAGTTGACTTAGTGAGTCTACTAGATGTTTCTAGTTGAGTCTAGTTGTGTGTTGAGTTGTTGATAGTTGGAGTGAGTTGTCTTATCCTCCACATGTGCAATTAGTTATCATCCTCTAATTGTCACATATTGAAGGAATATCTCCACTTTCCACTCCACCTTTCTAGCTCTCACCTTGCCTTTATAAGCAAGGTTTTCTTCATGTATTGTAATCCAATGTAATCTCTTGTAATCTTGTAGTCCTTTGCATTCATTTATAGAATAGAATTATTCTCTCATTTGATCTCTCTTGTGCTTTAATGAAGTCCTAGATCCTGGGTGGCTCTAATCATAGCCAACTCTAACATGGTATCAGAGCTCTAGGAAGAATCACTTTGTGTTAGTCATTTTTTGAGAGATCTTGAGTGCAATTCTTGGTGGATCTTGATAGTTGAGTATGCTCTTCTCTTGCATCAAATGATGACCTAGAGAATCATAAAAACTTGATGGAAATACCAAATTTGTGAGGGTATCCCCTTTGTGACCTTGTGTTGCAGGTGCATTTTGGAGCGTGTTGTTGCAAATCAAATGTCACCATTGCATTTGGAGCAGCAGAAATAGTCAAGATAACCTTTTGTTTCGTCCAAATCAGAAATCGGAGGAAAATTCACGAGGTTTTCAATTTGGGGCTCTTTGGCATGATCCGGGAGGTACCAGCAATTTCAAAGCAATTTGGCCCAAATCAAACACCGCCATTGCATTTGGAGTGGCCAAATCAGTAAGGATCGAGTATCCAAATGCCAAAATCTGTTACTGTCACAAAAAGTATTTTTTTTACTCTCCCAGTGGTACAGAATCTTCACGGAGCATATTATATCGAATCTTTAGATTCCTGGCACAGGCGTACATCATTGACCATCAGTCAAATCATTTATCCATCAAGTAAAAATTTTATATTTCTAGTTTAATATATTTGTCTGCGGGTTATCAAGTTTCTCTACGAAAAATTTGAAGTTTGCAGGTTCGTACCTGCATTTTCAGGTAACTCCGGTACCCGTAGGTGGTGCGAGGGCACCATGTGGTGCAGGGGCCTCGACTCTCTACATCAACCATTGACCAGTAGATTAAACAGCAGAACTACTTCCTCACAATGAACATTGGCTGACATCATTTTACGATCGATATCATTTTACTCGGTGGTTACCATAATCTTCAAACTATTCAGTGTCCAAACAATCAACGGTGGTTTGCATTTATCATCAGTGTTTCAAACTTTTTGTTGGCAATCCAATCTAAACCAGCGGTAACCACTAAATCAGTGGCTAGTAAAAGCAAACTCCCAGGAGTCTAACATTGCCAGTGGTCATAGATTTCATTTGGCATCGAAGGAGCTCTCTGTGGTAAACTGGTGTAGGAGCTTCAATTTACATTACTTTTTCAAATATAATATTTGATGACCTTGTTAATTTTGGTTTTATCTAAGGGCTTGGAAGCCATTTTGATGTGTTGTAATAAGGACTTAGTCCACTTTATTTGACTAGTCCACTAGAAGGTTTGAAAGACCTATTTTATAGGATTTTCTCTTTTAGAAACTTTTTGTTTTTATTAAAACTGCCTTTTCCATTTGATTTTCTACCTTCCTAGGCAGTTGTACGGACAAGTGGGAAGTGGAAGAGTTTTGGAAACTTCCTATAAATCTAAATCTGTAAAATCATGCCAAGAATATATAAAAAGAAGGAATTTTATGAAGAAAAACTGTGTTTTTTCTATTTTTTCTGTAAAAACAGCATTGGTACGGCCAATTACGGATTGTTAAAGAAGTAATTTTTTTTTAAATGCTTTAGTTCTAGGTTGTGGCTTTCATTTGTAGGTGATTTGAGCTTTTGAAACATTTGGATGTGTTAGTTCTTCTCCTTTTTGTGAATATTGGATTAAACCCTCTTTGCCTGGGGTTTTGAGGTAAAATGGAGTTTTTTTCCTCTGTCTTCAGAAGGTGAACAGTCATCTTTTGATGAGATGGAGGAATTTAGAGTAGCTTCTATGTTTTTGTTGTTTGATAGGTTGTTCTCCTTCTGTCATAGTGTTTGGCATGCCTCTATCTAGTCAAACAGAGACTAGTTAGTCAAGAAAGGTAGAAGACAGCAGAAGTGTGAGAAAACATCCATAGATTTGATCAAATGATGTTGATCTCTGTGCATTAGAAGGAAGGCAGGTCTGCACAACATCCTACTAATCTAGACAAGGTGTTTGCTTGAAACATATCTTTCTCTATTTCTCAATTAGATTGATTTCTAGAAGGAAAGAACAGTTTGCTGTCATGAGGGACAATCTAATTACTATCCCATATTGACAAAGTACGGCCCTGTACTTTTGTGGAAAGATAGTGAAGTTTTCATGGGTGTTGGAGTGTGTAGTAACCCTGCATGGCCTGTGGAAGGAATGTTGAATTGAGATTGTGTGAACAAATCTTAAGGAGGTAGATTTCTTTGTAACACTGTTTTGTGACAGTTAAGGATAGTTGTTGTCTACAGTCCTATTTAGGACAGAAGTTTGATCATCTTGTTAATAGCTTATTGTTGTTCCTGTCTACTGAAGGTATAAGGAAGATTGATGAGGAGAACCCTATTGATAAGGGAGAACAATACCAATTGATGGTTCATAATAGCTATAAGTTATAAGTTGTTATCACAGCACTGTCATAGGACAGTCAGTATGTCATTGCTATCCACTGTCCTCCATAAATACAGTGTGGATTGTATGTGTGTAAATAGTAGTTCTTTCACCTTGAAATGGTCAGTATGCATCAAGTATTGAAGTTCTTTTGAAACCTTGAGGGGTTATTTAACAAATTCCTTAAGACTTAAGCCTTCTCCAAACGCTGCCCTAGGACAGCCATCTGCTATTTTGTTGTCCATTGCCCCTTTAATCATAGTGTGGGCCTACATGTGAGTTGATGGTTGGTCTTTCTTATCTAGTGTCTAGTATGCTTGTAGTATTAATGGTCCTTTGAAGTTTTGAAGGGTTAAACCTTTTTCCAAACACTATCTAAAACAGTCTTATTGCTGCCACTATTATTTGTCTAGAGAATGCAGGAAGTGATCTCTATGTCAGAGGTCTCCTAGATGTCATGACAAGTATGTGTGTTTACTATTGGTAGAGGTGTGGTAATAGGTTGTGAGTCCTTGAAAGGGTGTATTGTGCAAGTAGGTTGGATGGAGCAATGACTCTCCAAATTAAGAAGTGGGTAGCCTGAGAGGAGGACACTAGATAGTGATCCTAGGCTAGGTCAATCTCTGTAATAGCCTTGTGTAGGCTTTGTCTTCACAAACACCATTGTTAACCTCTTGAGGGAAGTGATCTAAGTTCATTGAGTGAACTTCTACTACAACCTTACCTTAACCTCTGCATCATATTGGTATCAAAGCCAATATTCTGATTGGAAGCAAGTGTATGTCAGAAGAGGAAATTCAAATAGAGGCTAGTACAATGCCTCCCAAGACAATGAGTCAAGATGCCATCAAGAAGTTGGTGGAAGAAATGGTTGAAGCACATCTTCAAGAAGTAAAATTGTAGGAAGAGAAAAAGTCTAAGGGCAAGACCAAAGAAGAAGGAAGTTCTTCAGACACAAATGAAGAAACAGAGGCAGAAGAGGATCCTCAGGAGCAGGTTATGTCCGCAGATCAGAAAGCCTTCTTGAATACAGTTAAGGGTGCTCATGGAGATAGTGGTGATCCCAAGATGGAGGTGCCTACCTTCCATGGCAAGTTGGATGGAGATGTTCTCACCGACTAGATAGAAGCTATGTGCAACTTCTTTGATTACAAGGAGTTCAATGACAGCAAAAAGGTCAAATTTGCCAAGACAAGGCTAAGAGGTTCTGCACTTGTATGGTGGAACTATATGCAGAGTGAGAAGGAGAAGGTTGGGAAGAGTCCCATCACTAAATGGAGTAGAATGGTGGCTATGCTCAAAAGCAAGTTCATGCCACCTGACTATGAGATTCAAATCATAAGGAGATTTCAGAATTTGAGACAAAAAGACATGGATGTGGCTGCCTACATAGAAGAATTTCATAGACTCAGTATGAGGGCCAATCATAATGAAGATGAAAAAGGGATGGTGGCTAGGTACCTGAATGGGCTGAAATACAATCTACAAGATGAGATAAGTTTGGTGTTACCAAAGATAGTGGATGAATGTTTCCTATTGGCCTCCAGAGCTGAGGAAAAGATGAGAAGGAAGGGTGATCAAAGTGCCAGAGGTAGAGGTGGCAGAAATCAAAGAGGTAGAGGCAATTTTGGCTGTGGACAGTTCAACAAAACTAAAAATAACAGCCAGCAAGAAACACAATCAGCAACAGAGCATAGAGGAGGTTTCAGGAGTGGTAGAAATCATAATGGTAGAGGCAGAAATGGTGGAGGTGGTAGAGGACTAGGAGTCTTCACTGGAAGATGTTATGGCTGCAACCAAGTTGGCCATACAATGAACAAATGTCCAGGGAAAGCCAGCAGCTCTCATGATAGTGGGAAGAGAAATCAGTTGGTGAAAGATGATGATTGTGAAAGTGTGAATCCACCGATGGGAAGTGCTGCATCTATTCTAGATGGAGAGAGTATGATGATAAAAAGGTCTATGCTAAAGATGCCTTTGAAGCAAGAGCCTCCTCAGAGAAAGAATCTTTTCAGAACCCAAGGTCTAGCCTATGGGAAACTTTGCAAAATTATAGTGAATTCAGGGTCTACTGAGAATGTGGTATCCACTGAGATGGTTGAGAAGTGCAAGTTGAAGAGGCTGCCTCATATCAGTCCTCACAAGATTTCTTGGTTGAACAAGAACCAAAGTTTCATGGTGGAGGAACAAGCTTGGGTTGAATTTGCAATTGGTGACTACAAGGACAAAGTACTATGTGAAATCATCCCTATGGATGCATGTCACCTGCTTCTTGATCGTCCGTGGAAGTATGATGTTAAAGCTCAGCATGATGGTGAGAAGAACACTTATGTCATCACTAAGAATGGAAGACCATTCAAAATGGATCCTTTGTTGGAGCAGCCCAAGGGAAAGGAAAATAACAGCAATGTCATGTTGGTGAATGGAAATGAATTCCTAAATATCTTGAAGGAGAATGACAACCAGGGGTATGCCTTGGTCATGAATCCCAAGAGTGGATCAGATCAGCAAGAACAAAAACAGAAGGAGATTCCATTGGAAGTACAACAACTTCTGGACAAGTATCAAGACCTTGTGGTAGAGGAAGTTCCCAACTCCTTACCACCCATGAGGGCTATTAGCCATCAAATTGACTTAATAGCTGGTGCTACATTGCCTAACAAGGCTGCATACAAGCTGACTCCACAGCAAAATTAAGAGGTGGCAAGGCAAATTCAAGATCTCCTGGAGAAAGGGCTGATTAGGAAGAGTCTAAGTCCCTGTGCAGTTCCTAGTGTACTGGCTCCTAAGAAGGATGGAAAGTCGAGGCTGTGCACAGATTCCAGGGCCATAAACAAGATCACCATAAGGTACAGATTTCCAATGCCAAGGATTGAAGATCTCTTGGATTACCTGGGAGGATCATGCTATTACTCAAAGATTGATTTGAAATCTGGATATCATCAAATCCGGATCAGACAGGGAGATGAATGGAAGACTGCTTTCAAGACCAATGAAGGTCTTTATGAATGGCTTGTTATGCCATTTGGTCTTAGCAATGCGCTAAGTACATTTATGCGCCTGATGAATGAGGTATTAGTTGAATTCATTGGTAAATTTGTTATTGTTTATCTTGATGACATACTAATCTTCAGCAGGACAAGGGAAGACCATGTGAAGCATGTTGATCAGGTGTTGGAGAAGCTGCATGAGCACAAGTTGATGATCAACTTAGACAAATGTGAGTTCGTGAAAACTAAACTTGCATACTTGGGATTTGTCATTTCTAATGGCTGTTTGAAGATGGATCCCTCTAAGGTTGAGGCTATTCTCAGTTGGCCTACCCCAAAAATAGTGGGAGATGTCAGAAGTTTCCATGGATTGGCGACTTTCTATAGGAAGTTTATCAGAGGTTTCAGTCACATTAGTGCTCCCATACTCAACACCATCAAGGGTGGAGTCAAATGTAGATTCTAGTGGACAAAGGAAGCTAATGATAGTTTTGAGTTGTTGAAAACAAAGGTGGCTGAGTTACCTACCTTAGTACTCCCTAACTTTGATAAGGTATTTGTTGTTGAGTGTGATGTAAGTCAGCAAGCTATTGGTGCTGTTCTTAGCCAAGAAGCACATCCAGTGGCATTCTTTTCAGAAAAGTTGAATTAGGCCAAGCAAAGGTATTCTACCTATGACTTAGAACTCTATGCAATGGTGCAAGCTCTTAAGAAATGGAGACATTATTTGCTGCCCAAGGAATTTATTGTGTTTATTGACAATCATGCTTTAAGCTTTCTTAACAGTCAAGACAAATTGAACCATAGACATGTTAAATGGATGGAACAGCTACAAGTGTATACTTTCACAATTAAGTACAAAAGAGGTGTCTCTAATAAGGTGGCTGATGCATTGAGTAGGAGGTTGCTTCTTGTTCAGGAAATTCAATTAGAAAGCATGGGTATTGACTGTTTAAAAGAGCTGTATAAAGAAGATTCTGATTTCAAAGAGGCTTATGATGTTTGTGTGAACTTGGCTAACACATTCCATGGAGAGTATGCAGATTTTGTTTTGCAGGAAGGCCTCTTGTTTAAGGGCAATTTGCTGTGTGTCCCTAAGTGCTCTATGCAGGACAACATCATCAAGGAGAAGCATAATGGTTCTTTAGGAGGACATTTTGGCTTGGATAAGACACTAGAACAAGTCACAAGGTTCTATTTTTGGCCAAAGGTGCAATCAGATGTGAGAAAATATGTAGCTAGTTGTACAATCTATCAAAGAGCCAAAGGTGTGTCTTCAAATGCAGGTCTATACCAGCCCCTTCCCATTCCCAATAGACCTTGGGAAAGTATTAGCATGGATTTTGTGCTTGGGTTACCTAGGACAGCCAGAGGGGTGGATAGTGTATTTGCAATTATTGATAGGTTCAGCAAGATGGCTCATTTTGTGCCATGTAAATGCACAAATGATGCATCTCATATTGCAGGTCTGTTTTTCAGAGAAGTAGTAAGGATGCATGGTTTACCATTGTCCATTGTAATTGACAGAGATTCTAAGTTTGTAGGTCACTTCTGGAGGACCTTGTGGAAGAAGTTGGGCACACAATTGTCCTTTTCATCAGCCTACCATCCACAAACTGATGGTCAGACTGAGGTGGTTAACAAGTCTTTTGGAAACCTTCTAAGGTGCCTTACAAAGCAGCATGGTTTGGCATGGGATTTGGTTATCAATCAGGCTAAATATGCCTACAATGATTCAAGGAATATGAGCACTGGTAAAAGTCCTTTTGAGATAGTTTATGGCTTTCATCCAAGAGGGCCACTTGAGCTGAAGGATCTCCAAGGTTGGGATAGAAGGAGTGCACTTGGTGAAGAGTTTGCTGTCTCCATGAAAACAATTCATGATCAAGTCAAGTTGCAACTAGAAAAATCAGTCACAAAGTACAAAGAAAAGGTAGATTTGAAGAAAAGAGAAGTACAGTTCAAAGTTGGTGACTTAGTCATGGCATATCTAAGGAAAGAAAGGTTACCAAAGGGTTAGCCAACTAAACTCCTGATGAAGAAGATTGGACCTTACAGGATAGTGCACAAATTCGGTCCAAATGCCTATGAGATTGAGCTACCAGATGGCCTAGGTATCTCTCCTATTTTCAATGTTTGTGATCTTTTTCCTTTCAGACCTCCATTGCCTAATGAAAGTGGATCAGATGTGGTGGCTGAAGATGTTGATTAGATCAAGGATTTGCCTCCAAGCAAACCTTTAAAGTTGGAGTGCATTTCCAAAGTTATCAAGAAGACTTGGAGAGGTGTCTATAAGGACTACTTAGTGAAATGGAAGGATCTCCCTGACTCAAAGGCCACCTAGATGACTGAAGCAGATATTCTGAAGCATGGCATGACACTTCAACAATTGGCAACTCAAGGGACTTGAGTTTTTCCCACAGGGGGAGTATGGTGCAGGAGCTTCAATTTACATTTCTTTTTCAAATATAATATTTGATGACCTTGTTAATTTTGGTTTTATCTAAGGGCTTGGAAGCCATTTTGATGTGTTGTAATAAGGACTTAGTCCACTTTATTTGACTAGTCCACTAGAAGGTTTGAAAGACCTATTTTATAGGATTTTCTCTTTTAGAAACTTTTTGTTTTTATTAAAACTGCCTTTTCCATTTGATTTTCTGCCTTCCTAGGCAGTTGTACGGACAAATGGGAAGTGGAAGAATTTTGGAAACTTCCTATAAATCTGAATCTGTAAAATCATGCCAAGAATATATAAAAAGAAGGAATTTTATGAAGAAAAATTGTGTTTTTTCTATTTTTTCTGTAAAAACAGCATTGGTATGGTCAAGTACGTATTGTTAAAGAAGTAAATTTTTTTTAAATGCTTTAGTTCTAGGTCGTGGCTTTCATTTGCAGGTGATTTGAGCTTTTGAAATGTTTGGAGGTGTTAGTTCTTCTCCTTTTTGTGAGTATTGGATTAAACCCTCTTTGCCTGGGGTTTTGAGGTAAGATGGAGTTTTTTTCCTCTATCTTCTGAAGGTGAATAGTCATCTTTTGATGAGATGGAGGAATTTAGAGTAGCTTCTGTTGGATCTAGGGCATACAGCTGAGAGGGGGGGTGAATCAGTTGTATAAAACTTCTTCTTCTTTCAAACACTTGATTCTTGTTGTTAGTTAGCAGCATATCAATTAATCATCCATGAAAGCATGATACATAAACACAAGAGCAGATAAGCATCAACACATTAAACACCAAGATTTTGACGTGGAAAACCCGGTTAAGGGAAAAACCACGGGGTGATTAACCCAAGAATTATTCTCTGTTAGAAGAATAAAGAAAAATGAATGGCACATGCCAATTAGGGCTCACTGCCCGAGCACACTGCTCACAAAGAGGCCCACTGCCTACAAGGAGACACACTGTCTACAAAGTGATAAAAATCACAGTCTTGAACTGGAGAATGACATCTCTACCATGTCCGGATCAGTTCCAATTAAGCCCAAAAACTTCTGCTCTGCCTTTCGCACTTCCCTTCACTATGCCACACTCATCCACAAAAAACCACGCTTTGAAATGAACTCACAAACCGTTATTTATACAAGACATCGACTTAGGAACAAACATCTAAGTCGGCAAACAACCATAAGAGTATCCGCAAGATGAATAACACATCCGGTCGGCCACCACAAGAACATTCGCAGGATGAACAACTCATCCGGTTGGCTAAACAGAGCAAGAACTTCATCCGGAAGAATAACTTCAATTCCGGGCTCTACCATCAATGCGGACCAACAACACAACCTAAACATGATCCAAGAACCTTCACAAGCCTGTCTGAATGACCGAATACATCCGTACTTCCTCTACTTACTGGAATCTCTTGTCTTCCTTATCCGAAACTTCAAGAACACAGTCTGTCGCCACTGTCATAATGCAAGAGGTACTTCCGGACCTCCAAATCATACACAAATCAGGATGACACATCACAAGGACATCCCAAACACTCCTTCCAATCCGCAGATTAGGATAATACAATTCCAGACCTCACCGGACCTTTTTGTGATCCTCTGTCACCTCTGGATACTTGTCGGAACCGGTTCTATACCGACAGCCACAACTCCTTCAGATCTTCATGCGAACCTCTGAAATCTTAACTGAAGCATCTCAAGACTCATATCTACTAACCCTTTAATCCGTATCCTCCGGTTCTCATCCTATACAGTACATTTGCCTTCTTCTCATCACTGTTCTTCACTATTCCTGACTGAGGCTAATTTTCTCAATATCCTCAGCACACAGCTCATCAAATCCTTCTTGTCAATGCAATATGAGTATGTTGACATCAATGACAACACTGGCTCACCTCATACTTGCAACAATCTCCCCCTTTGTCATTGATGGCAACATATGATGTGAAAAACCATTAAGACAAGAACTTCAACTTTTCACATGTCTTCTCTTCCTTTACTGCTCCCCCTTTGATCATTAACCACTTGTTTTTCACATGTCTTCTCTCCCCCTTTGACATCAATGGCAAAGGGCTCATACTTGCAATTCTCATACATCAGAATCATACCAGCTGCTCCCCCTTAGTTGCAGCTCCCCATCAGTCCGGATCACAAGATATGACTGTGATAGCCACCGGACTGATGCACATCAGTGCATCTTAGTTCATCACCGGAGGGGCCATGACCCCTAACTTCTCCCGGAGATATTCAAAAGAGTCCTTGGGAAGAGGTTTTGTAAAGATATCTGCAATCTGATCCTTGGAGGGAACATACTCCAATCTGACTTCTTCCTTGTTTACTTGTTCTCTCAAAAAGTGAAATTTGATAGATATGTGCTTAGTCTTAGAATGCAATACCGGATTCTTGGAAATATTAATTGCACTTGAATTATCACAGAAAATTGTGATAGGCTCCTCATATTCAACTTTGATGTCTCTTAGCATCTGCTTCATCCATAAGATTTGAGTGCAACTACCTGCTGCTGCAATGTATTCTGCTTCAGTTGTAGACAGAGATATTGCATCTTGTTTCTTGCTTAGCCAAGAAACCAATCTCTTCCCCAAAAAGAATGCTCCACCACTAGTGCTTTTCCGGTCATCCACATCTCCTGCCCAATCTGCATCTGTGTAAGCATGAAGAGAGAAATCCGGATCTCTAGGGTACCATAGACCATACTCAGCTGTTCCTTTCAAGTACCTAAAAATTCTTTTGATTGCCATAACATGAGATTCTCTAGGATCAGCCTGGAATCTTGCCACAAGACCAACAGCCTGCATTATATCTGGTCTAGTTTGAGTGAGATACAACAATCCACCAATCATTGATCTATACTTTGTCTGATCTGCCTTTGGAGAATCATCATCTTTGCTTAACTTACATCCGGTTGCCATAGGAGTGTTCATTGGCTTTGAGTCTTCCATACCAAATTTCCTTAACAATTCTTTCACATATTTGGTCTGAGAAATGAAGATCGCTTCTTTTGTTTGAGCAATTTGCAGACCCAAGAAGAAATTCATTTCACCAAGCATAGACATTTCAAACTCACTTTTCATCTGATTTGCAAAAGTTTTGCACATACTATCTCTTCCTCCAAAAATGATATCATCCACAAACACTTCAACAATCAAAATGTTTTCATGATCAATTTTGAAATATAAGTTACTGTCAGCAGTACCTTTGTTGAATCCAATCTGCACAAGATGCTTATCCAACCTTTCATACCATGCTCTTGGGGCTTGCTTCAATCCATACAAAGCTTTCTTCAACTTGCAGACCATATCATCATTATCAGACAATTGAAATCCATCCGGTTGTTCAATGTAGACTTCTTCTTCCAGATCACCATTTAGGAAGGCAGACTTGACATCCATCTGATATACCTTGAAGTCTTTGAAGGCAGCAAATGCAAGAAGTAATCTGACTGCTTCAATTCTTGCCACCGGAGTAAAAGTCTCTTCAAAGTCAATTCCTTCTATTTGAGAGTAGCCTTTGCAGACCAATCTAGCTTTGTTTCTGATTACTTCACCAGCTTCATTTAGTTTGTTCCGGAAGACCCACTTGGTTCCAATTACATTCCTGTCTCTAGGTCTGGGAACAAGATCCCAAGTATGATTTTTCTCAATTTGCATCAATTCATCTTCCATTGCTTTGGTCTAGTTTTCATCATTGCAGGCTTCATTTATTGTTTTAGGTTCAATCTTTGAAATCAAACAGCATTCATCCTGATTTTGAGCAATATTCCTTCTAGTTTGTACACCTTTGCTTCTGTCACCTATGATCTGATCTTCAGAGTGGTTCAGTCTTACATACCTTGGAATTTTGGGAGTATCCAGCACTGCTGTTTCTTGATCAGGCTCATTCAAACCTATCTCTTCTTCCTGATTTACCGGATCAGGCTGACTCTGTCTCACCGGAGAGGATTGAGTTCCTTGAACACTGTCTTGGTCATCTTCATCAAGCTCATAAAATCTTGAAGGTTTCTCAATTCCTTCATCAACTTTCACATTGGTGCTTTCTATCATCTTCCTCAATCTCTTATTGTAACACCGGTATGCTTTGCTTTGAGTGGAGTAGCCCAAGAAAATTCCCTCATCACTTCTAGCATCAAACTTTCCTAGATCTTCATCTCTTTTAACATAACACTTGCTACCAAATACTTTGAAATATTTCACAGTAGGAGTGATGCCAAACCAAAGTTCATAGGGGGTCTTACCGGTGTTGTTTCTGATTTGAACTCGATTTAGAGTGTAGACTGCGGTGCTGATAGCTTCTTTCCAAAACATTTGAGGAACATTTGCTTCCAACATCATTGTCCTAGCAGCTTCCTGGATGGTCCGGTTCTTTCTCTCAACTACTCCATTCTGCTGTGGAGTCTTAGGAGCAGACAACTGTCTCCTTATACCCTGTTTCTCACAAAAGTCAATGAATTCACCAGATGTAAATTCACCACCTCTATCAGACCTTAGACACTTTAGTTTCAATCTAGTTTGATTCTCCACCATAGCTTTGAAGATTTTGAACTTCTCAAAAGCTTCTGATTTTTCTTTTAGAAAGGTAACCCACATTATCCGGGAATGATCATCAATTAACAACATGAAATATCTATCACCTTGCAGACTCTTGATTCTTGTCGGACCACATAGATCAGTATGTACTAATTCCAACAATCCGGTAGAAGACTGATCTTTGCTTTTGAAAGAGATTCTGCTTTGTTTACCTAACTGACATTCTTTACACACACTATTTGTAGGTTTCATCAATTTTGGAAGATCTCTCACAGCCTGGGTATTGCTTATCTTGATGATGTTATCAAAATTTACATGACACATTCTTCTATGCCATAACCAACTCTGATCAATTTGAACAAACAAACAACTTTTATTTGAACCAACTAGATGAAAGATATTACCTTTTGTCTGAGTACCGGATGCAATTTCAGTTCCGGAGCTTGTAAAGATTCTACATTTTCCATTCTTGAACTGGAGATCATAGCCTTTGTCCACTAACTGACCAACACTGAGAAGATTGTGCTTCAATCCTTCAACATATAGTACATTACCTGTTTTGCTCTTACCATCAAAGGAAATAGTTCCCCTACCTCTGATTCTGCCAGCAGAATTGTCACCAAACTTTACCATTCCTCCTTCATATCTTTCCAAATCTAAGAACTTATTCTTGTCACCAGTCATATGGTGAGAACATCCACTGTCAATAACCCAATCATCCTTTTCTTCCACTTGAGCAGCCAAAGCTTTTTCAACAACTTTGTGATTGACAGATTCAGAGAGTATTGAATCTTCTTCCTTGATGGCAATAAACACCCACTCATTTCCGGATTTACTTCCTAGTTCTGATTCATCATCTGTTACTCCTTCATTGTCATCTTCTTCATGAACATAATAGCAATTCTTTTGAAACCTTTGTCTGTTATTATTAGACCTTGCAGATCTTTCCAGACATCTTGAAGCAAAATGACCAATCTTATTGCAGTTGAAACACTTAAAGGGTAGTTTTCCTTCATACTTACCGGATCCTCTTGGCAGTCTCTTTGCAATGAGGGCTTCAAGTTGAGCTGTTTTTGCTTCTTCTTCTTCCATGTCTCTTCTTGCTTGATCATACCATGACATCTTCCTTGATGAGTTTTCTCCCGGATCAAATCTCTGCTTGCCTTTCACATAGGCACTGGCTTTGAAGGCAGATTCAGTCTTGGGAGGATCATCTCCAAACTCAGTCATTTCAAATGCAGCTAGTTTGCCAGCCAGTTGTTCTCTTGTGACAGTTGTGTGGGCTCTGAATTCATCAATGGCAGCAACCTTGATTTTGTAGGCAGCAGGAAGGGACCTTAGGATTTTGCAGACAATCTCATTTTCATCTAAAGTTCCACCAGCATTTTTGATTCCACATACCAGCTCATTCACTCTTGGCATAAAGGTAGTGATGTTTTCATCATCTCTCATTTTCAATCTTTCAAATTTCCCTTTCAGACTTTGCAACCTTGCACTTTTGACAAACTCATCTCCTTCATACAGAAGTTCCAGTTTAGTCAGGATCTCATATGCAGTTGGTAGGTCAATAACATTCGAGAGATCTGAGTCATTCAATGCGCTTAGAAGAGCTTCCTTGGTCCGCAGATTGTTTTCAGCTTCTATGATTTCATTCAGAGTTGTCGGACCACCTTGTGGAGGTACATATGGTTTTGAAACCATAGCCAAGTATGCTTTTCCCATACATTCCAAGTGACACTTCATGCGACCTTTCCAGAGAGTGAAGTTGGTTCCATCGAACTTCGGACTATCCTTCTTGTATGACGACATCCTGGATCTCCTCAAGCGGTTAAGCTCCTATCAGAGGAACTTGGCTCTGATACCAATTGTTGGATCTAGGGCATACAACTGAGAGGGGGGGGGGTGAATCAGTTGTATAAAACTTCTTCTTCTTTCAAACACTTGATTCTTGTTGTTAGTTAGCAGCATATCAATTAATCATCCATGAAAGCATGATACATAAACACAAGAGCAGATAAGCATCAACACATTGAACACCAAGATTTTGACGTGGAAAACCCGGTTAAGGGAAAAACCACGGGGTGATTAACCCAAGAATTATTCTCTGTTAGAAGAATAAAGAAAAATGAATGGCACATGCCAATTAGGGCTCACTGCCCGAGCACACTGCTCACAAAGAGGCCCACTGCCTACAAGGAGACACACTGTCTACAAAGTGATAAAAATCACAGTCTTGAACTGGAGAATGACATCTCTACCATGTCCGGATCAGTTCCAATTAAGCCCAAAAACTTCTGCTCTGCCTTTCGCACTTCCCTTCACTATGCCACACTCATCCACAAAAAACCACGCTTTGAAATGAACTCACAAACCGTTATTTATACAAGACATCGACTTAGGAACAAACATCTAAGTCGGCAAACAACCATAAGAGTATCCGCAAGATGAATAACACATCCGGTCGGCCACCACAAGAACATTCGTAGGATGAACAACTCATCCGGTTGGCTAAATAGAGCAAGAACTTCATCCGGAAGAATAACTTCAATTCCGGGCTCTACCATCAATGCGGACCAACAACACAACCTAAACATGATCTAAGAACCTTCACAAGCCTGTCTGAATGACCGAATACATCCGCACTTCCTCTACTTACTGGAATCTCTTGTCTTCCTCATTTGGAACTTCAAGAACACAGTCTGTCGCCATTGTCATAATGCAAGAGGTACTTCCGGACCTCCAAATCATACACAAATCAGGATGACACATCACAAGGACATCCCAAACACTCCTTCCAATCTGCAGATTAGGATAATACAATTCCGGACCTCACCGGACCTTTTTGTGATCCTCTGTCACCTCTGGATACTTACCGGAACCGGTTCTATACCGACAGCCACAACTCCTTCAGATCTTCATGCGGACCTCTGAAATCTTAACTGAAGCATCTCAAGACTCATATCTACTAACCCTTTAATCCGCATCCTCCGGTTCTCATCCTATACAGTACATTTGCCTTCTTCTCATCACTGTTCTTCACTGTTCCTGACTGAGGCTAATTTTCTCAATATCCTCAGCACACAGCTCATCAAATCCTTCTTGTCAATGCAATATGAGTATGTTGACATCAATGACAACACTGGCTCACCTCATACTTGCAACAGCTTCTATGTTTTTGTTGTTTGATAGGTTGTTCTCCTTCTGTCATAGTGTTTGGCATGCCTCTATCTAGTCAAACAGAGACTAGTTAGTCAAGAAAGGTAGAAGACAGCAGAAGTGTGAGAAAACAGCCATAGATTTGATCAAATGATGTTGATCTCTGTGCATTAGAAGGAAGGTAGGTCTGCGCAACATCCTATTGATCCAGACAAAGTGTTTGCTTGAAATATATCTTTCTCTATTTCTCAATTAGAATGATTTCTAGAAGGAAAGAACAGTTTGCTGTCATGAGGGACAATCTAATTACTATTCCATATTGACAAAGTACGGCCCTGTACTTTTGTGGAAAGATAGTGAAGTTTTCATGGGTGTTGGAGTGTGTAGTAACCCTGCATGGCCTATGGAAGGAATGTTGAATTGAGATTGTGTGAACAAATCTTAACGAGGTAGATTTCTTTGTAACACTGTTTTGTGATAGTCAAGGATAGTTGCTGTCCACAGTCCTATTTAGGACAAAAGTTTGATCATCTTGTTAATAGCTTATTGTTGTTCCTGTCTACTGAAGGTATAAGGAAGATTGATGAGGAGAACCCTATTGATAAGGGAGCACAATACCAATTGATGGTTCATAATAGCTACAAGTTATAAGTTGTTATCACAACACTGTCATAGGACAGTCAATATGTCATTGTTGTCCACTATCCTCCATAAATACAGTGTGGATTGTATGTGTGTAAATAGTAGTTCTTTCACCTTGAAATGGTTAGAATGCATCAAGTATTGAAGTTCTTTTGAAACCTTGAGGGGTTATTTAACAAATTCCTTAAGACTTAAGCCTTCTCCAAATGTTGCCCTAGGACAGCCATCTGTTGTTTTGCTGTCCACTGCCCCTTTAATCATAGTGTGGGCCTACATGTGAGTTGATGGTTGGTCTTTCATATCTAGTGTCTAGTATGCTTGTAGTATTAATGGTCCTTTGAAGTTTTGAAGGGTTAAACCTTATTCCAAACACTGTCTAAAATAGTCTTATTACTACCACTATTATTTGTCTAGAGAATGCAGGAAGTGCTCTCTATGTCAGAGGTCTCGTGGCTGTCATGACAAGTATGTGTGTTTACTATTGGTAGAGGTGTGGTAACAGGTTGTGAGTTCTTGAAAGGGTGTATTGTGAAAGTAGGTTGGATGGAGCAATGACTCTCCAAATAGAGAAGTGGGTAGCCTGAGAGGAGGACACTAGATAGTGATCCTAGGCTAGGTCAATCTCTATAATAGCCTTGTGTAGGCTTTGTCTTCACAAACACCATTGTTAACCTCTTGAGGGAAGTGATCTAAGTTCATTGAGTGAACTTCTACTACAAGCTTACCTTAACCTCTGTATCACAAACACTTCAACCACACAAAACCTGCAGGCGGTATTCATCAAAATCTTTAGCTGCTTAAAATTGCCCTACGATCCAGTGGTGATTCTTCAAAAACCCATAGGAGGCATTCATCAACATCTTCATTGGGCTTCTAACAAACCGTCGGTAGTTGTAAACTTCACCAGCAGCTAAAAAAATTCACACAAGAAAATCTTCTAAACTCATCGAAATTTCCTCTCAGCGTATTCTTTGAATCTCAGGCTTTGGTGGTCATCACTAGTTCTTAGGTGGTTTCTTCCATTAGCGGAGATCCAAAATCTTAACAACGGCTATATATAAACCATCGGCCCTTTTCACATACTGCAGGCTTTAAACCCTAGCGGTCACCCGGCGATAGTCTACAACAGCCCACCAAACCATTGTAAGAATTCACAATAGTTTCAAACATTTAATTAGTGGGTTTGACAAGTCAAACAAGCTATTTTCTGGGAGTTACTGTGGCTTCAATCTCCTAAAAGGCATTTTTTTACCTCTAACAAGTCGTTTTGGTAGGTCACAAGCGGTTTGAAGATAGACTCAGGTAGTTTCCTGGATTATTCGGCGGTTTCAAACTTTTCCTTGGCAGTTTTGACGTAGCTAGACAGTTTTTTTTTCCTTTTTTGGTGGGAGATTTTTTTTCCCAGGAAAGGGAATATTCCACTGACATCATCATCAGGGGCCATTTTTGCCCCTCAAATCCCCATAACGGGGCTTTTTTTCTTTTTTGTATAACTTTTGCCCACGGAGGTGAAATTGGGAAAACGAGATATCATCAGAAAGATGACAGAGAGCACTTCACAGTGGTGTCAGGAGTTTTCTAAAATTTTGCTATAGGTGACTGCTACAGTAGTTTGAAGATAGATCTTCTTTTTTACTTCTGAGCTCACAACTTTCTGCCACGATATCTAATTTTTGTAATTCTTGTAGTATCAGAAAGGTATTCATGAGCTCTTCAAATCCATCTGTGCACTTTTCTCAAATTTGACTCTAAGTTTATTTTATTTTATTTGTCAGTTTTTTGGCTTTTGGGTGATAACTTGGACATTTTGGCACTTGAGAAAGTGAAACTTGTTTTGAAGGGATCTGTTTGTTGTGTTAAATCAATGTGAGTGATTGTAATCTCTCTTGGATCTCAGTTTTAAGAGATTTTCATACTTTCCCATTTTTGGTCCCTTGAGGACAATTGTAAATCGCACTAAGTATAAAGTGCCACAATCATTTTTTTGGGGGGAGTTATCTCTTTGATTGAGTAATAGCGGGTGTACTTGTGTTCTTTTTTGTACTCTTGAATCATGGATCCAAACAAACTTCCTCTACTCACACCATATAACTATCATGAGTGGAAAACTAAAATGGAGATTCATTTAAGAAGTTTGAAAATTCATAGAGTAACAATGGGTACAGAAATCGAACCAACAGTAGCTGCAGAAAAGAGAAAGTGGTATAATAGATGTGATCAAGCCTATGGCACACTATGCTTGTCTATCTCTCCCAATCTTCTTTTTCATATTGAATCTTGTACTATACCTAATGAAGTGTGGACTACCTTAAAAAATATATTTGGTAAACAAGATACTATGAGAGGTTTCAAATTGGAGGATGAACTAATTGGTTTGAATCCAAAACTAAAGTCACTTAGATTATAGCTCAAACAATGTGGAATTGAGAAAGAGGACACTCAATTGATTCTTTCAATCCTTGCCAAGCTTGGTCCTGACTATTCAGTTTTTGTTTCTACCTTCTATGCTACGATGGATGCATTTGGGAAAGACTTCACAATGCCTTCACTTGATGAGTTTGTTGCATCATTCACAAGGGAGCAAGCCAAGTTAGTACACATGGGCACATTGAATTCTCCTAAACCTCAAACACTTCTTGCTAATCAAGTGTCATGCCCACATTTCACATGCGGTCACAACACGCAAACACGCGTGTCATGTCCACATGTGACATGTGGTCATGATACAAACTATCAAAAAAAATTTCCCTTACTACTTAGAATTTCCCTTTCATGCGTAATCATGCTCGATTGTGTAAGTTTAAGACACCAATGAAAAATGTGTTTTCGAAATATTCCACACATGTGAACATTCACTAAGTTGGACCTACTATTTGCTTGAAGGATGTTCACTACGTTTACATCGGTTCTAATTTCAGCATTTAAATATACTTGTTAATTAGTTGATCTCTAATTGGTTTTCTCGGTCTATTTAATACTACCTCGCACTATGTGTATACTCCTCTGTCAATTTGTTTTAAATAGTTTCTTGTTCGCCCGTTTATGTATTTCTTTACTTACTTATGGTATTTTTATTTAAATTTATTACATTAATTTAATTTCATTACCTTGGTAATTCATTTGGAAAATACTAATTCCGAAGTCTCAATTTCTTTACAAACGAACTAATGTAAATGATTATCAGTGTAAATAACAATTGCCCCATTAATTTTGTCCAATTATATATATATTATATATATATATATATATTTCTTTATTTAAGTAATATCCTTTTAGAGAAATCTTATTTATTTACACTTAACATATATAAATATACATATATATATATATATAGATACATATATATATATATATATATATAATTGTTTATTTTATAATGTTAGTGGAAACTCCACTTACAATGTTAATAGAGTATTTTAATAAACTCCAACTCATAGAAATGGACTAGAAATAACCCTAAATATCTTATTGCAGTAGTGGAATGCAAGTTAGGGGGAGCGGCAATGGATTAGGCGACGGCCGTAGGGGAGATTGATGGAGGTGGGCAGAAATGTAGGCCGTGGTGGATGGGCGGAGGGTGGATGAAGGGGGGTCGAAGCACGGCAAAGGGGAAGTAGTGGAGGGCGGTGGTCGTAGATGGCGGTTTGGGGCCGCGCAGGCAGCGGTGGGTGGTTGTCTGCTGGCAAAGGACAGAGGGAGCGATGGAGGAGGGCCGCAAGGGGCGGCACTATGGGAAATCCATGGCGGGGGTGTGGGGAGGGGCGGAGCCCCACCCACATCCCACTTCATGGGGTGTGGGTGGGGATCCATCCCTCCCCACACCCAATGTAATAAGGTTCGGTGGGGGGAATTCAAACCCCCACCATTTCAAAAGCTTCAGCTGTGTATAAAATGAAGATTGCAAACCTCTATCTTCAATGCATTTTCTAAATTCGTAATTTTAAATAAAAATAAATATATAATCTTAGCATAAGTTCTTAATTTAATCACAATAAAATAATTATGTATATATATATATATATATTTAGCAAAAGAGTTTCACAATGTGAATATATCTCAGATTCTCAGTTTATTTATAGATATCTATAATTAGTTATATAAATAAATTTATATATATATATATCTTTTTATTTACATGTCATAGGACTATATAAATTCATCATTTTCTTCAGTATTTCAGTTTATAAATTTAACAAGTACTTGAAATAAAACAGAAACAAATATAGTTTCCAATCTTACAATTGTCAATTAAAAATTCATCTTTTCACATGTACTTTCCAATGCAATGTAAAGAAGAATTTCAAGAATAAATACATAATAATTATTAAATCTTTCACTTCTAAATTTATTATAGCAGAAATGTAAAACATTTTTGATGAAAATTCTATTACACAATTAAATCAATCTTAATCGTTTTTCATGGGGCAAATTTACTTCTTATAAAATTTTATGATTGTATCATTTCCACTAAACAATACAAAGGATAAATCTTAACAACTTGGCATGCATCCACAACTAACTTTCACAACTTTATAACTATTTAACTTTATAACCAATCTTAACAAATCTACTCCTTGGATAGAATAACTTTCTCTTCTTTCTACTCACACAAATGATATAATGAAATAAACAATAAAAATCACAACTACAGCATAATAAGGGAGGATTTTCTCTCCACTCCCAAAATAACAATTTTTACAACTATTTCAGAGAGAGAAGATCTCTCCTCTAAAACTCTTACAGGATGAAACTTTAAGAGACCAAGCTCTCTTTACAAGCAAGGAAAATGAACATTTTCTCTAAACAAGATAAACTCCTCTAATCTTTACTACATGCTCCAAGAGAAACCTGCATGACAACAAGGAAGAAAACACCAACCAACTAGCTCTCCTCCCTACCATAGACCTGCAAGAGGGTCACCCCCGAGCTAGGGAGATCATCCACACACCCAGGGTAGAATAGACCAAAACACTACACAACAAAGAAACAAACAACACGCAACACCCATGGTTTACTCACAATACAAAAACTCAGCTGAGGTGAGTTTAAAGAGGGTAGGGAAGTAGACTCACTCAACTCAAGGTGTCATTCTTCACAATGTTTTATCACAACTAATCACATGGCCTCAAGCCAACAAAATTAATCTTTCTCATGGCCTCAAGCCATCCAAATAATCAAAATTCCAGGGATATCCCAAATAGGCTCTCAAGCCTTATAGCCGTCTTGGCTCAATTTACCAACATGCCCTCAAGGCTTCCATATAACAAGAATAAGAATACACCTGAAGAGCTTCACACCTTCCCTTCCCTATACATGATGAGCATTGCCTTCCAACTGGAAGGAGCTCTTTCAACACCCAACAAAAACCCAAAATAACAGAAAAACACAGACAACATTTGCAATCCTCATTCATCAAACAAGAACAAAACATACATGGGTGAGTAACTGGTTCCCTAACCTTTACAAGCCCTATTATGGATGTAGTTGAAGAAGAGCTCCACCCTTAGCCTCCTCCTCCAAGTTCTCCTTCTTTCCACAATAATCCAACCCCCTTACTCTCCTCCTCCTCTCTCTTTTAAAACTAATTCCCTCCATTTTCCCTTATTCCCAAGTGGCATTAAAAAATTAAACCCACTCCTCATCCATTATCCTAGTGGACTTAAAACAATTAACCCCACTCAAGAGGTTCCCCACTATAGCCCTTTTACAACACATGGAGGAATAAAATAACATAATTAAAATAGAATTAAAGAGGGAGTGGATGACACACCACCCTTTTTAAGGGAAACCCCACCAAAAGAGAGGCACAAAGAGACAAGCACTCCATTATTAGGGGATCATGGAGTTATTCCATGACTTGGAAGTGGGCCTGAGTGTGGATTCCACTCATCCCATTATCCCCATGTTTCCAAATTCGTCACTTAACTTCATTGTGAAGTTAGAGTGACCATATAGAGGTTATCCCAAGGTTATCCTAGTCAAAAGGGTCCCTAGACCCATGGGGTATAACCCAAGGTTGATTTTTACCTAGTTTGGACTCCCATAGTCAAATAGAAACACAAGAAGAGGGTCTAAAAGAAATAAAGTTTAAACAAGATTCAAAATAGCATTTCTTACAACACATATCACAATATAAGTAAATCAGAAGATAGCCCTAATTCCCTTGACCTCGTGCAACATTACAACATTACACATTACAACATTTCACCAAACACGAGGTTGATCTTAGTTCCTTGTGGAACTTAGATCAGTTTCACATGGGATACAACATAGGGTATGGAATGATCTCCTATATCTGTGGTTTCGTTAGCAATACCTGCACACTCAATCTCGAAGTTAATAACACGTAAAGATATCATAGCCAAAGTAATTTAAATACATGCATACCTAAACATTCTACCATATAAACATACTAAAATCACATTAAAGCTCCATTTCTAATATTATCCATTCATCATTTTCTTAAAAGCAACATCTAATTATCATTTCACAATTATTTTCTTAAAAATCAATTTGGTTTATTAACCAAGATTTTAGGATCAATAGTCTCTCAACATAAAAGTTATAGTAATAGCACTGCAAATAGTCTCATGAACAGAAGTGAAAAAGGTAGGCCTCACATCAAGGTACAAAGGATCAAAAGGCTTCAACTAGAAAAGGCAAGAAACATAAACCTAAGGATTTCAAGAAAAATGAGCAAGCAAATGAATCAACTAAATCACCTAAGTCCTCATCCTCTCCCAAGGAGGAACCATCTAAGAAGGAGAGACCAAAGTGTGCATATTGCAAGAAACTATGACATGATGAGCATAAGTGTTATGAGAAGAAAATTGAGGAGTTGACTCACATTATTCAAAAGCACAATATCCAAATGCTATCATCATCACCTAGTACATTCTCTTCTTCGACACCATCATCATCTACACAGATAGGGATAGCAGGCATTACCAATGGGACAATCAAAGGAAAAGGAAAGCCAATCTTTGCTTCTACAATTCTTCAGTCAAAGTGATGGCTTCTTGATTCTGGAGCTTCTCATCATATGGCATCTTCACAAGGGATGTTCTCTTCATTTGATTCATGTATTTCACCTATCTTGATGGGTAACAATACATACATGCATGCAACTAGTAAAGGAACTATTGATATTGGTAAGGGAACTTTCAACAATGTGTTGTGTGTACCTTCCTTGTCAACCAATCTCCTTGCCATCTACCAGATTACTCATTGTGGTGCAGGGAAGATAGTTGAGTTCACTCTTGATTCTGTGATCATACAAGACTTCAAGAGCAGAGATATCATTGTTGTTGGGATGGTTGATCATGCATCTCACTTGTATACTTTCTCCCATTTTATTTCTTTTGATGATATAGATCCATTGATTGATATTCACACTCATGCATCAAGTGTGAATCATGTTTCTGAGGAGAAGTTTGGTCACTTGAACCTTGGTGTTCTTTCACCCACTTTGGTTCATGAGACTAGTGCCGAGCTTCAATCACCTTAATCTCCTACTTCTTCAGAGATTGACATCGACATGATTTCATCTACTTTAGTTGAGTAGGATCATATAGGTCTTTCAGACATAACTTTGTGGGATACTTTATTGGCAGGTATATCAGACTTGTTTTGTGAGTCTCATATTGCAGATTTGGAGGACACACTTGAGGAGATATCTCTCCTCTTTGATGATAGTTATAACACAACTGTTATCCCATCTACTTCATCTTTGGAGGTTGTTCTTCATGAGTCTACCCAGGATTTTGGTTTGGGCAGACCTTATTGCATTGTGTCATTCTTTGATTCTGACATGTGGACATTTCAGTAGTCTTCAAAGGCATACATAATGAGGCTTTTTCCCTCATACCTTGAGATGGAGTTTCTTCTACATCAACCTTTGGATTGGTTTCTTCCTAAGGGGAGAAATGTTGTTTGCAGGTACATGACACTTTCCAACATTCATCTCCAAGAATTCACCATCGTCACGGGAGCTACTTCATTGTGGGGGGGGCTATAGTCTCACTCTTGCTCTCCTCTGGGGGGTATTTGATTGTACATATGTGATAGTCTAAGTAGTCCTTGGGGGGTCCTATTGAGTCCTCCTACTATCACTTCTTCTTTCACTATTTTTTGCATTCTCACTTTTAGAGAGGAGTTTTGTCCCATGAGGTTTTCTCCTTTTCACAACTTGAGATTTGTTATACATGGGTACCTAACATGGCCTAGTAGATGGGACCCATCCATCATTGCATCTTTCTTTAGTCAATTACTCCCTAAGTTACACTTAATAGGGGGTGTTGGTGTGAATAGGGTTATCACCTAACTAGTTTACCCTTGTGTGGATAATTTACATTATTTAACTATTTACTAGTTAAATAACATTCACACATCACACATAATTCACACATGTTAAGTTGACTTAGTGAGTCTACTAGATGTTTCTTGTTGATTCTAGTTGTGTGTTGAGTTGTTGATAGTTGGAGTGAGTTGTCTTATCCTCCACATGTCCAATTAGTTATCATCCTCTAATTGTCACATGTAGGAATATCTCCACTTTCCACTCCAGCTTTCACTCTAGCTTTCTAACTCTCACCTTGCCTTTATAAGCAAGGCTTTCCTCATGTATTGTAATCCAATTTAATCTCTTGTAATCTTGTAATCCTTTGCATTCATTGATAGAATAGCATTATTCTCTCATTTGATCTCTCTTGTGCTTTCATGAAGTCCTAGAGCTTGGGTGGCTCCAATCATAGCCAACTCTAACAACAACAACAATAGAGATGCAAGTTTTATAATTCAATAAACAGTCCTCACCGTTTATTACCCAATACTGGTATAAGAATTTCTTAGATCAAGAATTTTAGTAAGATATATATCCTAAGGACATCACCCTCAAATCAATCATTAATTCACATTGGTTTAATTCCATGTTCAAGTTTCCCAAATAAATATAAGTTACCCTATCAAAACATGTATATTGCAACTTGGCACCTAGAGATTCATATACCTCTATCATGACCAAAATTTTCTATTAATGATATAACTCTCCTTTTTAGGCAAAACCAACTTGTATAGCCCTAACCCTAACCGCAACAATGATCCTTTAGCATTTTAATCATAGGTTATGATCAAAAGTAGGACTAGTTACCACTAATGCCCTAGATAATGACAGTCAACAAGTTTACACATAACCAAAAATTCATAAACACTGATCGACAAAATATAGTGATGGTGCAATTATTCTTTTCTACTCATCATTATTGCAAAGTGTATATCGAAAAATTTGGATTTATAAATGGAAATGATTCAAACAATGACATGCATAACCTAAACCCAAATAATTCAATACCTCGAAGATGCAAGATGAGCTTGATTGATCAATTTGTTGTGTTGGTTGCTCGATTCCGCAGCATAACGTTGATAAGGATGCAAGCTAGATGGATTGAAGATGATGGATGAGGACTTGAGATGAAAATTCAGCAGAGTAAGGTTGCATGAAGAAGAATCCTGAAAAATCCCCCCCTAATGGCTCAAGAGAGGCTTGTTTTATAGGAAAGGCTTGGTTCCAATGGATGGCTAGGATCAATTAGGGCTTTAGATGAAATGGATGGATAGGATTGATTCGGTTATCCCACTCTTCAAGGGAGTTGTAGTCATTTGACAAGTGTCAAGGAGAATAGGGCTCATGTGTGCTTGTGTACATAAAAAGTACTACCTGTGAAAGATATTAAATAAAGTATGTAGTACCACTTATCTTTTTAAATGAAAGAGGCACACATGTCGGCTAAATGATAAGATAAATTAATTAAATAAATAAAATTTATTTAATTAATTGGAAGGTCGGCTTATGATGAGAACTTAATTCAAATAAAATATTTGAATTAGTTGGGATATGAGTTGGATATTAATTAAATAAAATTTATTTAATTAATTGGATAAATGAATAGGATGAGATAAGATATGATGTGGAAATTAATTAAATAAATAAAATTTATTTAATTAATTGACTTAATGGATAAATGGGATTAAGAGTGGGATTTAGGACAAAATGCTACAAGCTGTCTAGGATAATGTTTTAACAAGGTGTTGCTAGACATGGACAAAGTTGGGACAATTTTGGGTGTCTACATTTTGCCCCTCTTTGAGATGATGTTCGAGATGATAAGCTTTATGTCGATTAACATCATTTCAAAGAAGATAAGGTATGGATAATTGATAGGGATGCTGATGATGGAAAGAATAGGTTGGTGATGCCCCCTCAAGAGGATATGTGGGTTGGACAAACACGGGTATGCTCTTGAAAAGAAATGGCTTGGCTACAAAAGAAAGATAAGGTGATAGATAGAAGAAATGAAGGATGCGTTATGCTGCAATGAATGTGAGGAACCATGATTTTTGATATAGCACTAGACGTTATGCACCAAGGTATAAGGACCAGGGTGACGATGTGTCTCGTGCCCCAGCGTAATACAACCGTGTCTGAATACAAGATATGAATATTAGCTGGAAATGATATCGATATGATGCAAATGCAAGATAAAATGATAACACACACAAGCAAGCAAGCAAGCATGCACAAATGATTCAAAAACAAACAAGGTATTGCCCCTGTCAAGCTGTAAACCAATGATTAATTGCTGATTGATAATGATTGAGAGTGTTGTCATTGCGGGGAAAGCTATATCCCTAGATCAACACAAGGTTGTTTGCTGAGTTGGTTGGCTGATTGACTGATTGCTTTGGCTTACAACAAGGCTAGGATCAAGACCATTGATTGCAATTGGATAACTTGGCTTGATTGATTAACTTGATTGGTATGGCTTAAGGATTGACTTGCATTTGGATCATTGCTTGGAATAATGTGAAGATGATTGAAGGATGATTAGATGAAGTGATGATTGGATTGATGTGCTATGATAGATTGATTGGAAGAAGTTGTTTATTGATGATGTATAAGATAGATGATAGAAGAAATGATGAGAGAAGAAAGAGGAAAATCGCTTGTGCCTGAATCTGGGCACTTCCTTCGTACTCCAGACTGCCTACATACCCTATATCCACGGGATCAAGGCACTTAACGATGGAAATGAGATGTAGTTCTAATTTTTTATTGATGATGATGAAAATAGATTGATTGGGATTGATGAAGTGGTTGATTGATGAAATGTTGATGATGTGATGATATGTGGTGGATTGAGCTACTTTTGATTTGCTGAAGTTATTGGATTTGTTTTGATGGCTAGCTTGATGTGCTTTGGTTTTGATGTTTGCTTTGGTGTTGATGTTGATGATTGATAGGATTTGAGTGATGATAGTGATGGTGTGATGATTAGAGTGTCTACTCAATCTAGGCATAAGCAAGTGTTCTCAGTATGCTCAAAGGATGTAAAATAAACAAGGTATTGCCCTTGTCAAGTCATAAACCAATGATTGATTGTTTCATTGATAATGATAGATAGTGTTGTCATTACGGGGAAAGCTATATCCCTAGATCAACACAAGGATGTGGGAAAGCTATATCCCATTGATGATGATTGATGATGATTGATTGGGCTTATGACAAGTTGAGGATCAAAACTTGTTGATTTAAGTGGATAATGTTCCTTAATTGATTGGCTTGCTTGATATGGATTAGTGTGACTTGGATTTAAGATCATTGCTTAGATTGATTTGATGGATATGATTGGAAGAAGTGATTGAAATAGATGAATGAATGTTATTGATAGGAAGAATTGATGATGATGATTTTGATTGAATGTTGATTGAGTGGATTGTTTTGGATGATGTGATTGGTTTTATTGCTTGGATTTTTCATTGGATATTTAATTTTTTGGATTTTTTGAAATATTTTAATTTTTTTTTGTGTTTTTTTGAGATATTTTGATTTTTTTGTGTTTTTGAATGTTTTGGGATGTCAATGGATTTACAATTTAGGTAGCTGTTGTGCTAGATACCAATGACAAGGGAGAAAACCAAGTCTAGGTGCAAGGATGGATGAATGGATTGGATGGATAAAAGGATGGATGATAGTGGATAAGATGAAAGACTGATGATAGTTGGACGGGATGGAAGGTTCATGAGAGTTGGATGGATAGATAAGAGGATAGGCCATAAAAGGGAAAGCTCATGATAAATAGATGGGGATAAGCTATAAGATGGAAAGCTCGTGATAAGGATACACCATAGTGGATGGATCATAAGGGAGCTAGGATGTGATCTCCAAAGGCTATGTTGCATAGGAAGAACTTGCCCCATTCTAGGTGGTAATGCTTAGGATTTTACATGACAAAGTTCATGACCATGGGATGACATGATAGGTTTTACATGACAAGGTGTATGATAGGTGGATAATGATAATATGGATTGATGAGGAAGGTATGAGGTATACCAAGAGATATCCAAAGCATGTTTCAAGATTTTGCCCCTATGTCTTCATCAAAATCAAAAGGCAGAAGGATGGATGAATGGATAAATGGGTTCAATAGGATAGGCTTGTTTATGTAATGGCTAAGGATGGTAGGATGGTATGGTAATAGTTTGGAAATGGATAGGATGGATGAGACAATGTGCCCCCAAGTGTAAGTGACATAGAAGATCAACCTACACATGACGCCTGTTTGCCAGGTTTTCATCATGGTACTTATCCAAGGCGCCTGTTTACCAGGTTTTCACCGTTGGACGAAGGGCTTTCTCTTTACTATTTTTGATTTTTTTTTTTTTTTTTTTTTTTTTTTTGCTTTTAGATGTGATGACAAGTACACATGGCGCCCGTTTGCCAGGTTTTCACCATGGTAATGGATAGGAGGGACTCAAGTGGCTAGTGCTATGAGAGGTGATATTGTCCCATTAGAGATGGATGATGTCTTCGCATGGACCATGTCATTATGCTCATAGATGTTGATAAGGGATTGCATGGATGGGAGATGGAGAGATGTAGTTGTGTGGAGGTGCTGCGGAGTGGAAGGGAACCATGACCAATGGTTGCACACACCGTGATAAACATTGAAGCTTTTGATGAGATGGTGGTGTAGGAAGCAATGGAGATGTTTGCTTAGGAAATGGTTGATGAAGTGATCTAGGAACCCACATAGATTTAGTATTTTTAGTGATTTTGCTTTGCTTGTGGGATTTTTGAAGGGAATGGAAGTTTTGGATGGAAGTAGGCTTTTGGATGGAGATAGGTGGTTGGGATTCTTGAGATGTAGAGGAGGATGCCTCATTTGACTTGCTAGCTATTTGCTTAGGAACCCAAACCATTTTGCTTTTGGGCTTTGCTTTTGGAGGTATGGGCTTGGATAGCTTTGTGAATGTACTTTGCTTTGATTTTGATTCTTTATGTCCTAAGGTATGAAGACCTTTAGGATATTTGTTGATAGGATTTTTATCTTTATAGGTAGAGGCCTCAAAATTTTTGCTTTTGAATCCCATAGGGTGGGTGGAGTGGATGGAATGATTGGAAGCTTTATGCTTAGACGATGTGTGCTTTTGTTGGCCATGATTAGGGATGTAAGGATACTTATGAATGATAGGTATGTTAGGTGTTGGAAGCAATGGTGGCAAGGTGGATGGAGGGATATTTGGAGTTGGTAAAAGTGGAGGCAAAGTGGATGGTGGAAGGTGTATGGTCACATGCTTTTGACATTTATAGGATGATGGAGATGGAATGGCTACATATGTCTTGGGTATATGATAAGGTTTGCGATGGAAAGTGGTAGGTTTAGGATGCATGAAGGGATTACCAACATCTTGGCCTTGTTTACCTTGGGGTGTGTATTCAAGGCCATATGAGCATGGAGGGATTTTGACATGGTTTGGCTCCAAAATACCTTGTTCATAAAGGCCTAGACCTTTACCTTTGTAGTTCATGTTTTGGAGGACACGATTGACTATGGGGCTTGGTGTGGTTTGAACACTAGACTTGAGTTCTTTATTGGATGGAGAAGATGAAATGGAGGACAATGGTTGTTGTTGTCCTAAGGAAGAACATTCATGGAGGAAGGTCATAAGACCACTAGGACATGATGGTGGATTTGAAATGGGATCGATGGTAGATGTGGAGGGAGGATCATTAGCATTGTGTTCACTAAGATCCAAGTTATTTGTTTGATCTTCTATGCTTACTTGGGGGACAAGTGTCTCATCATGACAAGTGGATGTTTGCTCATTATGGATAGGGCTAAATGGCAGATGACTAGGAGCAATTTGGATGTCTTGCTCATGGATAGATATAGGATTATGGATAGAATCAAGGTACTTTTTAATAGGTTCTTCATCTTGATCATGAGATAGATAAAGTTTTGCCAAATGGATCATCATGGTTTTCATGATCTTAGCTAGAACCTTGATCATAACTATGAGCAAAAATAGGATTAAGTGGGCTATAAAAGGGATAAATTTGCTCATGAATGAGGTCATGGTGATGGCTAATAGCTTGAGGGCAACCCATAAGTAGGTCATGGATAGGTGGAACTTAGAGGTGCTTTGATCTTGATTAAGACTAGGGCTCGATATTTCCACATGTTTAAGATTATGCTCTTGACATACCTCTTGACTTTGGATGGAAGTGGAAGGTTCTTGAGTGGACTTGATAGGCTCTTGACTTAGGCTTGTGGTTGGAGACTCTTGAATAGACTTGTTGGCTTGTAGATCACATGATGGGCTTAAAGGGCTAGGCATGTTAATGGAAGGCTCTTGAAGAGGCTCAAGGATATGTGAACCACATGATGAGATTATAGGATTGGACATGACCTTTGGAAGTTCATTGGTAGGCTCATGAATTGGTGTTTGACATGGGGGTAGTTTATTCCTAGCTAGTAGCCAATGGATCACATCCTTCGCAAGAGTATGGGTGGATGGGAAATATAATGGATGGATGATAATGGTAGTTGGTGTTGGATTAGGATTAGGACTAGGATTAGGTTGAGAGCTAATTGGATTGGATGGATTAGAATTTGGACTAGATGGGGGTGATGTGGCACGATTTCCCATTATAGGTGGGTACACCTTGTAAACAATTGAGAGAAATATTGGGCATTGATTTGTATTATGGCCTTTGGTCCTATGGTATGTACAATAATCATATTCATCATATGGACTTTCTTCACATGGTTTGACTTTAGGAAGTTCAATGAGTTTTGCTTCAAGCATCCTTTGTAAAACTCTCTCAGCTGCATCCTTTGGTGAATGATTAGAATGACATGGTGATGAAGGTAATGAAGGGCTTGGTGGTTTGGAAGGTAAAGGGATCAATGGACTAGGATTGGGATCACATGGTAGTGTTGAGATAGGATCAGTTGGCTCATGTGATGGCATGTGATTGGATGGTGGTGGCCACTCTAGATTGGTATCTCCCTTGTCAAAGGTTATTGGATCTTGCATAGGATAACTTGGGCTTGTTTGATTTATGTACAAGGGGCCATTGGGATTTGGATATTGTTCTTGTTGGAAAGGTGGACTTAGGTCTATCAATGGTGCTTGATGGTCTTGTTGAAAAGGTGTACTTGGATGTGCTTGATTTATGTACAAAGCGCTATTGGGACTTGGATGTTGTTCTTGTAATATCACTTGATTGCCTTGTGGATGGGCTTGATAGTGCATTGGAATGGTGGCATGAGGGATTGGATAAGCTTGATGTGGATGTTCATAGGTTGATGTGGCATTGACTTGGTGGATAGGTGGATTAAGTTGGTATGCAGTGGATGGATATGACATGTGACTAGATGGATTAGGTTGGTATGGATTGGCTAAGGATTGTTGTACTTGTTGAGCTTGACTAGTGGCTAAAAGGTGTTGGACTTGGGCTATGAAGTGTTGTAGTTGAGGTGATTGGTTTAGATGGGGTTGAGCTCTTTGGATGAAGAATTGTAATGTTTTAATGGCATCTTGGTTTAGGGGTTGTGATCCTTGATAAAGATTTTGAAGGAATCTTTGGAATTTGATTTCTAGGTCCTCTAGTGTAGACATGTTGTCACCAAGTGTTTATCTTAAGTCCTTTTAGCAAGTGCTTGCTTAGGTATTTTGATGATGATGTGGAATGTTTAGATGACTTGGCTATGTTTGGGATGAAAGTGATTGGATTTGAATGTTATTGGAAGAATGTGTAGGATGACTTGTCTTTATGTGTTTGGGTGTTTAGAGCTTGATGTGGCAATATTCAAACAAATGATTATGCATATACACACATGAATCACTCACGCAAGACACATAAGCAAGTTATTAGTTTGAAATCATGTGATGTTGGTTAAGCAAGCACGTGAAGACACTTCAACAAGTCCTAGTCAAGGCAAGGCCACTATCACAAGGAGGTTCTAGTGAAAATCCGGGGGACCGGCACCCCACGAGCATCCAGCAAGCCACTTAAGACTTTAACTAACCCTACTAGGAGTTTTAATATACACAAAGGTACACCTCCTTTCGAGTTAGCACTATATGGTGAGCGCTAATACCGGTTAGACTTGGCTTTCGCCTTATCCTCTGATTTTTATAGCGGACCGGATGAAAGTACTGCTTGAGGTCGTTCCCTTGGGGTGGATACCAAGGCAGGCCTCTCTAAGGCTAAACAAAAGCAACACAAGTAAATGTTTTTGATCTCCAAGTTCGTGTTGGGACGCGAGGAGAGAGCATACACATTTACTTGGTCACACTCGCATGGGGTTCATTAACCTTAGAAATTCAATGTGTGGAAGACAATGCAAACACATGTTTGTTTTAAAACCCAAATCCAAATGTGATGAAAGACAATGGTTCGTTTTAGCCCAATGTTTTGATGTGAATTTGCAAACAATTGTTCGTTTTATGCCCAAAATCCAAATGTGTTTGCAAACAAGATTAGAAGATGAAAGATTAGAATGAGTGCACCTGATACAATTGCTTTCCAATTTGCTGTAGATGTTGATGCCAATGCTGCTTCAGCTCCTCAAATGCCCTTACAAGTCACCAATTCCAAAAAGAAACAAGTAAACTTGCAAAGAAGATGATTACATGAAAAGGATGAAATCTAAAAATTCTGATGAAAATGATCTGATACAGAAAAATAGATTGCATAAACAGAAAGTTCAGGAGATTCTAAGCAATTTGAAAAAAGTTTCGCTGAAAAACGATCAAAATTGCTCAAGTTATGCTCAAATGAAGTTTGCAATGAACCTAAACTTTGACTGATGAAAAAGCCTGAAAAAAATACAGTCACCTGATAAAAGTGGTACAGTTGTGAAGCTTGTCCTCCCAGCTTTCCAATGAGTCCTCATTTGTGTGATTTTGCCTCCGTATGTGAAAGTTATGATAGAGATACCAAGATGCACAATGACAGCTACCAAAAGCAAGTTACAGTTGCCAGATGCGACATACTGTTGATCAAAGGCAATCTGTATTTTGCGACAGGCGGGATACTACAGATCAAATGCGACACAAAAAATACTAGATGCGGTTCCTGTTAGCTTGTAAGCGATGCGGATATACCCAGAAGCGACTGATTGCGGGCTAAAAGCGACCTGTATCTGCAAAAACACAGTCAAAACCTGTCCCTGCACAGGCGATCACTGTCAGTTCATAAGCGACGCATATCAGTTTCAACGCGGCTTCTGTAGGATCATAAGCGATGCAAATCAATTTGAAAGCGACCACTGTTCAATCAAAAGCGACACAGATCAAGTTATAAGCGACTATTGTTAATTCAAAAGCGATCCGATGCAACCATAAGTGATCACTGTTAGGTCATAAGCGAGCAAGACAATTTGAAAGTGACAACTAACAGTGTGAAAGATGAAAAGCACACAGGCGAATTCTATTGGGACAAAAGCGATGCATTTCATATCCTAGGTGATTACTGTCGGTGCAAAGGCGATCCAGAAAACACCATAGGCGGCCGATTTCAATTCATAAGTGATGCAAAAAAGGATGGAGGCGATAGATGATAGCTCATATGCGACTAAGAAAAGACAAAAAGCGACTAATAATAGCCCAAAAGCGATCTGGAAAGTTTCGGGTGAGAGATTACAGATAATAACCATATGCGACCAAGTTTACCAGATGCTATCAGTTTTTGTTCAAAAGCGAGCACTGTTTGTTCAAAAGCAGACCAAATTTGACCATAAGCGACTGCTGTTTGCCCAAAGGCGAGCTGATTTAGCCCAGGCGACTGCTGTTTGATCATAAGCGACCTGAATTACCAGAAGCACATTGTTGCAGTCCGGTTGTTGTTTTCTTCACCAAACGCTCCATTTTTCATCAAATTTAGGCAAATTTATACTCAAAGTTTATGGAAACGGCATCCTGGACGCAATGGTGAGGTTAGATTTGGCCTAAGAGATCATCTACATACATTTTTAGCCAAATCTTTGCAAACTAGGGTTAGAAAAATGCAAATTTTTGCTACAAAAGCTTGCAAAAATGAAAGATTCGCGCTCCAAGAGATCTAAACTTCATAAAAACAACTCAAACAAGAGAGGTTAATCAAGGACGTGAGTCCCACCGGGCGTGCCAAAATGTATATCGAAAAATTTGGATTTATAAATGGAAATGATTCAAACAATGACATGCATAACCTAAACCCAAATAATTCAATACCTCGAAGATGCAAGATGAGCTTGATTGATCAATTTGTTGTGTTGGTTGCTCGATTCCGCAGCATAACGTTGATAAGGATGCAAGCTAGATGGATTGAAGATGATGGATGAGGACTTGAGATGAAAATTCAGCAGAGTAAGGTTGCATGAAGAAGAATCCTGAAAAATCCCCCCCTAATGGCTCAAGAGAGGCTTGTTTTATAGGAAAGGCTTGGTTCCAATGGATGGCTAGGATCAATTAGGGCTTTAGATGAAATGGATGGATAGGATTGATTCGGTTATCCCACTCTTCAAGGGAGTTGTAGTCATTTGACAAGTGTCAAGGAGAATAGGGCTCATGTGTGCTTGTGTACATAAAAAGTACTACCTGTGAAAGATATTAAATAAAGTATGTAGTACCACTTATCTTTTTAAATGAAAGAGGCACACATGTCGGCTAAATGATAAGATAAATTAATTAAATAAATAAAATTTATTTAATTAATTGGAAGGTCGGCTTATGATGAGAACTTAATTCAAATAAAATATTTGAATTAGTTGGGATATGAGTTGGATATTAATTAAATAAAATTTATTTAATTAATTGGATAAATGAATAGGATGAGATAAGATATGATGTGGAAATTAATTAAATAAATAAAATTTATTTAATTAATTGGCTTAATGGATAAATGGGATTAAGAGTGGGATTTAGGACAAAATGCTACAAGCTGTCTAGGATAATGTTTTAACAAGGTGTTGCTAGACATGGACAAAGTTGGGACAATTTTGGGTGTCTACACAAAGATTATGTCTAAGTGATATCTACCAACTCCATTCTTGTTTACAAGGGAAACCAATAAGGAAAGTACTCATCTTTACCCCTTTATATTGTAGTTAACGAAGCCTTACCATAGTTCATTAGATCTAATCTTACATACAAAAACTCAAGATCATCCTGTAGACACATAAAAATGTCTTTTACCATCAAACTGACTCTTGACATCCCTAAACTATCAATTTCCCTTCTATTTAATTAATTAAATTTTTATTTAATTAATTGTCCCTTCATCGTCTAATTTTTCATCATTTTATCCCCAACAATTGAATTAATTTCATTAATTCAATAGTTCAGACCTTAGCCAATTGATTTAATAAATATGCAATATTTATTTAATCAATTTCTCTCTCCTCACTAAATCTAATTAATTAGCTAAATTATGTTTAACTAATTAATTTAGCCTATTAATTGACCTATCCCTACCCTAGGTAATTAAATAGCTATTATTTAATTACCTACCCTAGCCTACCTCATCCTAACCCTATGATT
This sequence comes from Cunninghamia lanceolata, assembly GCA_027924645.1. Lineage (NCBI taxonomy): Eukaryota > Viridiplantae > Streptophyta > Pinopsida > Cupressales > Cupressaceae > Cunninghamia > Cunninghamia lanceolata. The sequence continues at coordinate 12,295,372 of BSBN01000068.1, read as the reverse complement.
AATTAAATAAAACCTATATTTAATTAATCCTAACCTCTCATCTAAGTGGTCAAACATAGCTTAACACCCTTCCCCACATCCTCCAAATAAAAAATTGAAATAAATCCACATAAGTCAATTTTTTATTTAAATACATTCCACATCACAATTAATTCTCCTTACACCCCCATACCTCATTTATTTCCACTTATCCCCAAATAAATTTTTAATTCATTTTACATTCCCCATATGAATCTTTAATTCAAAAATAATCCTTCACACCCATGCTCATTTAATTACCCCTTTTCCCAAAATGAATAAAAGATTTACTTTTATTCCTAGCCCTCCATTCCTCCAAGATCAAATCTAGGTCCTCCACATCACTTTTATCCTCAACCATTGATCTTCCAAATCAATCTCCACCCTTAGATAAAAATCCCTCCAAAATCTCTATAAATACAACATCTCTCAACCCATTTGAGGATCCAAGTTTTATGTAATGTTACCATGCCCAAATGTCTATTGAGCTAGTCTTTAGTGAGTTGCAAATTTAGATAGTATTTCACATTTGAATCATTATCTAGGGATTATCATGTCTTAGGAGCTCTTGGGTGCAAGTTTCTTCTTCCCTTGATGAGATTGGGTTTTCATGTTTGAGGTATAAACTATTTGTTTTATTATGCATTTGGTTTGTGTTTTTACCTTGATCTGATTTCCTAATCTACATTGGCACACCCGGTGGGACCCACAAGGTCCAAATCTAATCTGTTTGTGTGAGTTTTTGTGCTTAGGACATGTTTTTGTAGGTGCAGTGCTATATACCCTGTGCAGCAGTGCTATCTCTGGCATATTTTAGCGCTATTTTGCGCAGTACATTTCTTACTTAAGACTCACTCACATGTCTGTTTCATCCATGTTCTTCCTACTGTGTTTTTCTATCTAATTGCTCTCTGTTTTGCAGGAATATTGGAAGGAACAAGGGGACATCATGCCAATTTTTTTTTAAAGTCCCAAACATGTCTTCCTTTCCATTTGATAGACTAACAAGGCTAAATAGGATCTTAGTTTTTGCAATTTGACACTCTATTTTGGTTAGGAAAACCTCTATTTGTAGGGCAGACACATTCAAACACATATTAGCACTATCGGCACCCAGCTCAGCACCATTTTCAAGCTTTGACCACACCCTTTGACTACACGCGTAGTGGTGCATTGTTGAAGTATCATTAGCGCTATTGTTTGTTTCCGTGCTTTATAGATGTCATATTAGCGCTATTGTATATCTTAGCACCTTCTCTATATCATTGTAGCGCCATATTCTATATTGGCACCTTTTGTCTTCTATTTTAGCACCATGTTATGCATCAGCGCTATCTGCATTATATATCAGCGCCATTTAATAGGGTGTCAATTTTTTAGGGTTGTTTCTGTCATTAGCACCATTTGCTGTCCATAGTGGCATGATTAGGTCTCTGTTTTAGTGCTATTTCTGAGACTGACTTTGCATCCTGTGTAGGTACTGACAAATGTTTTGCAAGTCATCCACAATTGTCTTGTGGACACTAACAAGTTTTTGTAGGGTGTTTTTAGATTAGCAAACATTTCAATTGGAACTTAAAACGAGCCCTTGCATGCTAGTTTACACAACATTTTGATTTGGTGTTATATAAATTGATCAACCAACAAACAAATCTTTGTGTGTGTGTGCCAAACATTTTAATTTGGTGTTTTAAAATTCACAAATTGTGTGCCAACAACTATCAAAATATTTCAACTTTAGGCTTTAAAAAGAACCACAAATTGCATCAACTAAATCATTGGATTAAAAAGAACAACAATCTACATTCTTCACTCATATAATCAAGAAAAACACTCTAATTTGTGTGAAGTGCTTTCGTGGTTCGTGTTTGTAGTGTAAAAAGTGTATGCTCTTCCCTCGCACCATTTGGTGACCTTGGGAATCAAAAGCTTCTCACAACACTTGCATTAATCACCCCCAACATAATCCAAAGAACTAAAATGAACCATGTTTAGTGTGATGAAAGCACAAAGAATATGTATACTCTCCCCTCGCATCTTTGTATGAACTTGGGGATCAAAAGTATTTTTGTAGTTGTGTTGCTTTTGTTAATCCTTAGAGGGCCTACTACCCCGCTTCGAAAGGTGGGAATGACCCAAGCGGCAACAAGCTAAAGCCAAGCTCTTTCAAGCTGCTATATAAATTAATGTGTTTGTGACGAAAGTCACAAGCAACATGTGTTGCTATGTTATACCAACAGCCAACCTCCTCCAAAACCCTCCAAGGCATAACCCTTGGAGGTTGGGAGACTCCATAATGAAAAGTAGTGATGCCGCACATATAACCACCTGGACGAATGACCTTACTATGAACCTTTGTTTAGCAAACCAAAATCTTTCTATTTGTTAACACAGAAGGGAAACCTTTGAAGCGGCCCTAATTCATGCGATTCTTAACTGAGGTAGCAGGGACAAGCCTTATAAGAAACCCAGATCTTGGTATGCATGAGAAGTGTGTGCAATTGTAAGGAGGATCCGGTGCTACCAAAATCCTGAAGCTACCCACGTTGAATAGGCATAGCTAGGGGATTCAACAAATACTTTCATATCTTTGCCTTAGGTTGTGCAAAGTGCTTGTTTAACAAAATCACACATCTTTTCACAAACAAAAATCTTGGCTATTGTGTGTTCATGTGCTTAATTGTGTGTCAATGTGCTTAAATTGTTTTTAAACAACTTGCCAAGAAACAATGAGAATCATTTGATCAAATTCCACACAAATCCAAAATTACCATAAAAAATATGTCTCTTTCAGGACCTTGACCAACACTGCCCTGTATCAGCGCCATTTTTGTCTAATTTTGGTGCCATTTCACATGTGGATTGGCGCTATTTTCATATTGAATTGCCTGAGACTAAGACCCATTTAGTTGTTATCTTCACCATCTGCTCTGCCATAATCCATATTCACATTCCAAAAAAAATCATCCATACCCCAACCATTTTTCTCTTCAAATTTTCCAAATCATACCTTCACTTTGACCTTAGAGAATCAATCACTATCATTGTTGGACCCTTTGCTATATCATAATCTACTCAATTTCATATCCATTTATCCTCATTAATCTTTGCATACCTTTTGGACCAAACAAAAATCCTTGTCGCAAGAAGTCACTCCAAAATCTTCCAAATCAAAACACCCATCAAAAAATCACCAACCAAAAACTCATCATCCCTTTTGAGCTAAAGCTAGATCTATATTTCATCCATCACATCATATCTTTCTTGGAAAGTCATTAGTCTACCTTTCAAGTGAAGTAATCATCCTTCTTTGTGTAAGGTCATTAGTCTACCCCAAACAAAGAAAAACATCTATTTGTGCGACACAAATCTAGATCTTCCCTAAGTTCAATTTGTTGACCATCAAATCCTTTTGAAAAACATCATCCTAATCTCTCATATCAAACATCAAAATCAAACATCAAAAAATCTCTTCAAAACAAACATCATCCATCACCTACCTTTTGGTCCAAATTTGTGCAAAATGTCAAAATACTGCCCATTATTATCACCCCTAGGTTAACATCTTTTTGAAAAACCTATTGATCTTTCACCACACTACAATAACCCCTTCATCTTCCTCTCTAATCCATATCACTACCACATCCATCTTTGGGTCCAATAATTTAATCCAAATTCTCTAAGGTCTCCATCTCCATTTCACTCCACCTCACAATCAAATCCATAACACGTGCATGCCCATAACTAGATCACAACACAAAAAGAATCAAGAAATGGTAGAATTCTAACAATATGGCAGCATAGGAATGCCTAACACCAACAACAACATCCCCATCAACCAAACATTCAACCCACCTACATTCTTCCAAATCCCACCATACAATCCCAATGAAAACCCCTTCCATTTTTTACAACCACCACCTGCACCACCCACCATGTTCCAAGATGATCAAGATGTCTTGAACTTCACACAATACACCAATAACATGGACATGCTTGACAAAGTCCTATGGTTGGATCCGAATAGATATCTTGATCATCTCCTCAAAATTGATGCTCAACTACCCCATAACATGACATCATCTCAACCATCCACCTCTAACGTCACTCCTACCACATCCTCCCAACCATCTACATCAAACACCAAACCTATCATCCCACAAACATCAACTCCCACCGTATCTACCACCAACACATCTAATGTCACCAAATCTACAATCCCCACAATTGCCTCCATCCCTACCACCTCCCAACCCATCATCACATCCACTACCACAACCACCATAAACTCTTCCATTCCACAAATCACCTTGGGCATACAAGGGAACCTCACGCATGCAAGTACCTCCACGAGTGTGCCTCCACCCAACCCTCACACCATAGCATACCTAAGACAATTATTCTTACAACCACCTTATAATGCATCCAACCCATCCAACCTCCACCTATCCAACGTCAATCTATCTAATGTCACATATCCACATAACCCCATAGCATCATCAACACAACATAACCCCAATCCCCAAATACCCCCACATATTCTCCAACAACTCTACGCTCATCAAGAACAGCTTGCACAAAACACCACCCCACAATATCAAAACACAACCTCCCAAAATCTCCAACATCAAACACCATCCCATCTCCAACACCTCATCCATCAGCAAACCTACACACTCCAAACACAACCAACACAGGATCTCACAACAGTTATACAGGCCTTGATCCAAAAGGTAGACGACATACAAACTGGAGGCACACACAAGCACTATTCCTTTGAGGATATTTGCCCCTATCCATTTGATCGCACATTGTACATGCCTCCTTTCCCCAAGAACTTTGAAACACTTAAATTTGACAAATACAAGGGAAAGGGAGACCCTAGGGATCATCTTAGGGAGTTTTACCTCACTTGCTTAGAAGTCTCAAATAACGATACATATCTTATGAGACTATTTCCAAAAAGCCTTGGTGGTCAAGCCGCTGAGTGGTTCGCACATCTTCCCCCAGGCATTAGGTCTTTCCCCGAGCTTGCGGAAAATTTTTTATACCATTTCTCCTATAACTTCGAGCATGAGCTATATATGATAGACCTTTGCAACACAAAACAAAAAAGTAGAGAATCCTTCACTTCCTTCTTGCAGAGGTGGAGAAGCTTAGCAAGCAAACTCCCATGGCCGATTCCTGAAAAACAACTTGTCACCATGTTTGTGACCAACCTCAATTAGGAAATAGGGTTTCATTTACAAATCTTTTGTGCGTCTACCTTTGAAGAGGTCATCGACAAAGGTACCACCATCGAATGGGCCCTTATTGCCAAGGGCTCCATCAAATTATATGACTACAAATCCAATAACAACAACAATAGCAAACCCCATATCAACACCCCCAATACAAACAACAACACCAACACGTAATCAAATGACAAGCCATGCTATTGAGGGAAGAACAAGAACACTTTGAATGATGGCATGATAGATGTGAAAGCTGTCCAACATGGATAGAATCAAACACCTTCACATACATATGCAACCAATGTAAATAACCCAAGGGGACAAACTAAACCACGCAAACCTCGAAGGCAATTTACACCCTTATGGGAACCCATCGAGGACATCTCGATAGATGTCTCAAGAAAGGTTCGATCACACTCCCACCTATTAGACCCCATCAAGAGAATGAGCTCAAAGTAGCATGGTACAATGAAAATGATTATTGCGAATACCACCGCATTATGGGTCATAAAACCGTTGATTGCATGCAACTAAAGCATTGCATCCAAGACCTTATAGATCAAAATCAAGTTAGCCTTGATCAAACCACCCAACCATCGCCAAATGCGAATCTCAGAGCTTACAAGGATCCACTGCCTAACCATAATAAAGACTCCTCATCAAATCAAGCATATAACGTCACCCCACCACCCGCATCCTATGACTCTATTGTAGGGTGGATAGAGCCATCATCTCACCATGTCAACACAATCACCATATGGGCACAAGCACCCAATTGCACTGTTATAACCCATCGTGGCTGTGTATCCATCCGTACAACCCCTACCACTGAACAAACACCTAGATCCACATCCAAGCCCCTACCCCCTCATCCAACCACACGTCCATCACCTACTAATCAGTATAACCTCCTAGAGCATCTAGGAAAGACCCCTGCACAAATATCCATACTTGAGTTGCTCCGCACATCACCCCTTCACAAAGACGTCCTTGACAAAGCACTCTTGGAAACTCAAGTTCCCGCCAACTTGAATGTGACACAATTCCAAGCCATGGTAGGACATATCGCCGCACCTCACCATCTCACATTTTCATAAAAGGATCTCCCTGCTTCTAAACACTTACACAATGATGCCTTACACATCAAAGTCCGTATCCACAAACACATAATCAAAAGAGTCTTAATAGATGGTGGCTCTGGCCTAAACATATGCACTCTTAAACTATTAAAACACTTGGGATACTTAAATGTGGTTGTAGACTCCAGTGAGTGCATCACAATCAAAGGGTATGATGACACCGAGTAGCTATCTGAAGGCACCATCAAGCTCCCTATTCAAGAGGGACAGAAAGTACTGGAAACAAAATGTCAGGTCCTTGATCTTGACCTCCCCTATAATATTCTTCTCAGGCGACCATGGATCCATGCCATGCAAGCGGTCCCATCTACATTCCATCAATGCCTCAAGTTCCCTCACAATGGCATGGAGGTAACCATCTATGCCGACCCCCACCCCTTCCAATACTACAGTTTCTTGGAAGGACATGACTACACCTTTTGTCCATACAACAAAGCCACCACCAAAGCTAATCTACCAGCTTCCACCTCATACATCGACCCCGCTAACATTGTCACCACTTCATCCCAAACATCACCACCTCCTGAGGTCAAGATCAAGCTCACTGACATGGGATGTGGGGAATATGACCTACATAGTACCTTTTGTGTGGGCACATTACCCAATCCTAAAATGTTTGGCATCCCAAAGACAAAAGCAGCCAACGCAGTAGTCATCAAGTGTACCATCACCCATCTTTGAAAAGAAACATCTCCTGGATCAGGACACCCTCGAGGATATCTCATCCTGACTCTATAAGGACAAAGAAATTGAACAAGAAACTCCTACCATACCAACAAAAATCTATGGTAAAGGATCCAAAATTGTCAAAAACATGGGTTACAAAGGACAAGGCTGTATCGGCCTCCATGAACAGAGGATCATAGAACTGGTGCAAGCAACAAGAAATCCCTATACTCAAGGGTTAGGATATGGTCAACAACAACATATCCTCACTATCAGTGAATGTATCTTAGCTGAGGTCGCTACGGTCTCCTTGGAAGTCGACAACGTCAACAAAATGGGCCTTCAAGACTCCTTTAGTGACTTTGCCAATTTCTTTGACTCATCAATATGCACCATCCACACAGTCACCACCCTAGCCTCGTCATCCAATGACTTACCACTTGTATACCCAGACCTCATAGACTGGGACCAACGAGGACCTCTTGTCTTCGATGTAGCACCAAACAATGAGGCCATCACTGAAATGATGGGGGTTAGAGATCACTTCCCCCTAGGAGATCACAGAGCAGGATACATCATGGAACTTGATACACATGCTTATTTTGGGGAGACAACCCCTGCTTCCAGTCATAGAAATATAAAAATCAAAAATGGATCTGATGGTGAAAACTGTTCTGCGGCAGTGTCAGATCCCAAAAAAAGTAAAAACAAAAGACATATCTCCTGGTGAAAACCTCCACAAGGCACTAGGATATGGAAGCATGGGCCTTCCTGAGATAGATAAAGTTTATCCAGACAGATCACCTGTCCTAGTTGAGCCAGCCCAAGAGATGAATCTTGGGACAGAAGAAGAGCCAAAAATCACTTTCAGGGCAGAATCTCTCAGCACACAAGAACAAGAAAACTTCTTGGCATTCTTCAAACATCAAAATCATAATTTTGCATGGACCTATGCAGACATGCTAGGGCTAGACCACTTTGGTTGTCCATCACCTTGCAGTACGCCCTGATGCGAAACCAGTAAACTAGAAGCTCAGAAAAAGGAACCCCCAGGTGGCCCTCCTAGTCAAAGCAGAGCTAAAGAAACTACTGGATGTTGGGTTCATTCACCCAATTGATTATCCCAAATGGGTCTCCAACCTAGTACCAGTAGCCAAACTAGATGGCTGAATCTGCTACTGCACCAACTTCAAAGATCTTAACAAAGCCTACCCAAAGGATGATTTCCCATTGCCTAACATTGACATGATAGTGGATCTCATGGCAGGACATGAGATGTTATCCCTCATGGATAGTTTTTCAAGGAACAACTAAATCTAGATCGCAGAAGAGGACCAGCATAAGATAGCCTTCATATGTCCATGGGGGACATACTATTGGGTCGTAATGCCATTTTGGTGCAGGAGCACCCTGAGATTCTAAGAATCTGAAAGATTCCCTACATTTTATGTTATGTTGTAAGGCCTTCGAGCCATATTGAAAGATTGTATATGTGTCGTCCCAGATTGTAAATGAATTGAAAGAGATTGTAACCAAACAAGTAGAATGTAACCGATTGGCAGGGTGGTTGAGGAACGGTTCACCTTCCACCTTCTGTAACTGCCAATGTATGAGTCTTTAAATAGTTATCTCTGTATTCGTAGAAAGGCCAGACAGAGAGAGAGAAGATTGTAAACTAACTCTGGGAAGGAATACAAATTCTATTTCTAGTGTAAATCTGCAGAAGACATCGTTTGGAGTCATTCCACTGGTGGGTTTCTTTGAAACTAGTGGAATGACCTCCGTATAGAGTAGTGTGTTTTGCTTTTCTGTTTTGTGGGTTTTTGTAGTTCTGTGTGTTTTGTTCGGTTACAATGTGCAGAGAAGGAATTAGCACTTCATGTGTATACAAATGTATGTGAGATCAATCGGTGTGTATGTGTCAGTCGTATGACAGAATAGTTTGTGTGTATCTATCCTTTTAGACATACAACCGGTTGGGTCAAAGACTGTGGACCCCACAGATTGCATAACAAATTCTAGTTATTGTATGGCCGAAGTCATCGGTGAAAGAATCATCATCGGAGGAACTGAAAGCGGCTGGCCCGACGGTGAAAGTCTCACCGATGATTGCCTTGACCTAAGGCATCAGGGTGAGAAGGAGTGTCGGTGGAAGAGCCTCAGGTCTGACCGAAGGAATGTATCTGACCGACAATGAAGTCTCGTTAGTGCATCGGCAAGAGTGACCACATCGGGAGACTCACTAAAAGTTAGGCCGACAGTATCGGTCTAGCCGATGGTTCTAACCATCGGGGAGAGGAGACTTATCGGCGAAGGAATTTATGAAGCGGCCGATGATTTATGTCAAGCCGATCGGGGTGAGATTCGAGAAGTCTTACCGATGGATGGCTCATCGGTGAGAGGTGTGTGATCGGGGGACGCGGGAAATGTTCTGCCGATGGTCCAAGTCTTACCGACAGCGATGTGTTAGACTCATCGGAGTGAGATGACATATCGGCGGGAGAATATTGAAGGTTACCGATAGTTAAGGTCTTGCCGATGGAGAAGCGGGAGTTAGACGCTCATCGGTGTGACCGATAGTGTCGGCAGAAGATTCGAGGAGCTCGCCGATAGAATAATATCATGCCGATAGGCACATAATCGAAGCCACTCATCGCTGAGAGATATGTATCGGCGAAGGTCTCTTTCGTTTGATCGATGGTGTACAGTCTTGCTGATAGGCAAGAATAGGTATATTTCGGTATGACATTTAAATTGCCTTGCTGATATACACTATAAAGGTTATTTTGTGGGCTTTTCAAGGATTCCACAACCTGTGTTAATGTATAACTGGTTTTCCCTCTGCATCACATTTGGCCTAAAGAATGCCAGAGCTACATATCAAAGAGCTATGACTGTCATCTTCCATAACCTCTTCCACCACATCATGGAAGACTATGTGGATGAGTTGCTAGGAAAATTGAAGACAAGGGAAGAACACCTAGATGTCTTAGCAAAAATCTTCAACCGCCTAGAGCAATACAATGTTTGCCTTAATCTAAATAAGTGTGTCTTCGGGGTCACTTCTGGAAAACTTCTAGGCTACATAGTCTCTAGAAGAGGAATCGAGGTAGATCTCGTAAAGGTCAAGGCCATCACTGAAATGCCTCCTCCTAAAACACTCAAATAGCTGAGAAGTCTACAAGGAAAACTCCAGTCTATCCATCGGTTCATTGCCCAACTTGCTGATAAATGCCAACCATTCCAGCATCTACTCCGAAAAGATATAGCCTTTGTCTAGAACACTCAGTGTCAGGTTGCCTTCAACTAGCTCAAATAATACCTGGCTAATCCCCCTATTCTAACTCCACCAAGGCAAGGTGAACCTCTCCTATTGTACATCTCAGCAACAGAGATAGCTATTGGAGTCTTGTTAGCACAACACGATGAGCATAGAAATGAAAGAGCCATCTATTACATCAGTCGCACTCTAATATCCTATGAGCTCAATTACATGCCAATTGAACAAGCATGTTTAGCCCTTGTCTTTACTTCACAAAAATTAAGACACTACATGCTCAATCATAAGACCAAGCTCATCACCAAGATCGATCCACTAAAGTATCTACTAAACAAAGTTGCTCTTACTGGGAGAATGGCAAAATGGGTCATGATCCTCACAAAGTTCAACATTGAATATATGGAGAGAAAGGCCATAAAAGGATAGGTTATCACTGATCAGTTGGCCGAAGCACCCATTCTTGCAGAGCATCCTACACTGGCAGAATTCCCTGATGAAGCCATCTTGACAATAGAACTAGCAGTAGAAACATGGAAAATGTACTTTGATGGATCATACACACACAAAGGCTCGGGGGTAGGCATCTTGTTTGTTACCCCTCAAGGTGACACCATCCCTACATCCTTCAAAATCACATTCCCATGTACCAACAACATGGTAGAATACGAGGCCCTCATCACAGGTCTCTGCATGGCAATAAAATGGAAAATTAAGAACCTGACTGTGTATGGGGATTCTCAACTAGTCATTCGGTAGGTAAATAATGAGTACAAGACCAAGGATGATAAGCTCCTACCCTACAAAAAGATGGTCGATGACTTCAAAGACTACTTTAATGACATCCACTTTGAGAAAATCCCAAGGCTCAACAACAAAGCTATAGACACCATGGCCACCATCAGATCTCTGGTCGACATGAAGCAAGACAGCAAGAAATGTGAGTTCCTGATAGAAGAACTCTCCATCCCAACATATGATGTTCCTCAATCAGAACTAGTGTCTGAATTCATTGGTCCCCTATCCCCGTGGTATCAAGAAACCTACCATACCTCCATGATAATATCCTCCCCCTTAACTTATCCACCTCACAAAGAAAATCTTTCATCCACTGAGCCTCCCGCTTTATCCTTGTAGGAGATACCCTGTACAAAAGGAGTCTTGATGGCATGCTTCTATGATGTTTAGACTCTAGGGAAGCTGAGGTGGCCTTGGAAGAGGTACATGTAGGCATCTGTGGGGCACATTCAAGTGGACCCGCTCTTTCTAAAAAGATCCTAAGGACCGAATACTATTGGCCAACCATGGACTGAGACACCTACTGGTCTATCAAAAAATGTCTGCCCTATCAACAACATGGGGATCTCATTCATGCACCAGCACAGGAGTTGCAACCCATCACAACATCGTGGCCTTTCTCACAGTGGGGACTCGACCTCATAGGGAAAATACATCCCCCATCCTCCAATGGCCATAAGTTCATAATCACTGCTACCGAGTACTTTACTAAGTGGGTGGAAGCAATACCACTCACCTTCACCAATGGGACCCAAATAGCCAAATTCATCCTCCACTATATCATCTGCCACTATGGTATCCCTCATTCCATCGTCACCGACAATGGAAATCCATTCAAGAACCATGAAGTTTGTAATTTGTGCGAAAAATTTGAAATCAAACACCATTTCTCCACCCCATATTACCCTCAAGGAAACGGTCAAGCAGAGGCTTCGAATAAAACCATCCTCCACATTCTCAATGAAGCTAGCTGTGATTGGTACCTCCAACTCAACCCTGCCCTATGGGCCTACTGCACAAGCATCCATACCCCCACAGGAGCCACTCCATTTTCCCTAGTATTCGGATCTGAAGCCATTTTACCTATTGAGGTTGAGCTCCCATCCCTACGAGTATCCCTGCAAAACATAATCTCTGATGAGGAATACCGAGTCGCAAGGTTGCACCAGCTAGAATTACTAGATGAGAAACACCTGAATGCATTGAACCACCTATAGGCATATCAAAATTGCCTCAGAAGAAGCTACAACAAGAGGATCAGAAACTAAAAATTTGAAGTAGGTGACCTTGTCCTTATGGAAAAGTAGAAGAACTTACAGGAGCACCCTAAGAAAGGAAAGTTCAAACCCAATTGGCTAGGACCTTATGTCATCACAGCTGACTATGGATTAGGAGCATATCAGCTTGCAACACCTGAGGGGCAGCCTCTGGATAAGCCTATGAACATCCTACATCTAAAGAAATTTTATGCATAACCCATCAGGTACCCCAAGTCAAAAAATCAAAAAATAGAAAAAATCAAAGAAAAAAAACCAAAAAATAAAAAAATCAAGAAAAACCCGAGTGCCATAAAAATGTCCAAGGGTGAAAATCACTTCAGTGACACCTTGGATAAGTACCATGGTGAAAACCTATTTTAGGCGTCATGCATAGTGGCCGGTTCTACCATTTAATAAGTCCTCTTTCCGTCACAACACTCCATATCCCACACATCCCATGGCTTGGAATTGTGAAACATCGAGTCCTATCACCTAACCCCACACTATCCCATCCCAAGGCTAACTCATGGAACGAGGATCCTTGTAAGCTCCCCTTTGTACAGCTGAAAACTAGAAAATCCAAAAATAATACAAAATAAAAAAAAACTAAAAAAAATAGAAAACACAGAAAATCCTCCAAAAAAACAATCCACTACAAATCACCCCCCCACGCATCAACATCTATCAACTCATCACATCACACCCATCCTAAACCATTCCCACATCATCAAGTCATGCCAGAACTACATATTCATCTCACCCGCATCTTGAAAGTACCTTGATCCCGTGGACACAGGGTATGTAGGCAGTCTGGAATATGAAGGATGTTTCCAGTACTCAGGTATATAAGATGCACCCAACCAACCCGTTTGGATGGTCCCCATACACTGAGCTTTCTGGATCTGATAAATGATACACACACTAAGTATACACTTGAAATAGGGTCCCTAACACAAAAATCATCAATCAACATACCAACTATAATCCTACACATGGCCAGACTGTCCTTTTGCCCACCTCTCAAAAATTCTCCAATCATATCCAACTGATTTGCGTCCTAGGATATATCTTTCCCACAATGGACAAGAATTTGTCATTTTATCATCATGTATCTTGGCAAGAATACACAAGGGTTGTTCATATCTTTTTTTTGGTCTTTTTGATTATTAATTTTTATCTTTCTGTCTCACTCTAGGTCACCTCCAAAGCTACCTTGATCTCATTATATCATGGTGAGTGGCGGACAACACCTAGAGTAGACATGGTCATTGTTTCTGTATGCTGTGCTTGTGGGTTGGTTTCATTACTCCAAGAATAGTATTCATATCTTGAAGCCTGGGTCGGTTCTAGCATGATGTGTCCCATTTGCTATATAGGCATCAAAACCTTATATGTACTATTCACACTCATCTCTATGAGTCCCCTTCCTAGACTAGGCAAGGTTATACTACCTTGGGCATGCATGAAATCAACCTATTGTTTGTGGGTCTAGTCCATGCAATCGCGGGATATATATCATCACCTAGGTCATTTCATACCTTTGTCAACTATATCCTACATTACTATAGTAAACTAAGAAATGCTCTCAATTAATGTTATGCATCTATTGTTACTAGCTCAAAATCATCATCCTAATCAACTATACCATCTGGGCCTAGATTTCACAACCACCTACCCCCCCAACCTTACCAAATCCCCTCACTAATCCCACTCTAACTAACTCTCACCCAATGCATCCCGAACCAAACCATATCTCCCTCTCCATGACGTGGTGTTTCATGACCTAACCATTCCCTCATTCCATCGATCCCAATCCTATCCATTCTCCATCCACCCACCCTTATCCTCTCTCCACCTATGCCTCTATCGCACAGCCTCACCACTTAAGGTCAAACAAAGAGCATCATGTGTATCAGGATTTGATTATCTCACATATCACCCACTTGGCATCTCACCTATCATCTTCAATATCATCACATATCAGTTACATTTCATTTAGGTTCATTTTAGAATCATTTAATTTGCATAATCATTTAGGTTCATTTTAGAATCATTTAATTTGCATAATCATTTAGGTTCATTTTAGAGTCATTTAATTTACATTTCATTTAGGTTCATTTTAGAATCATTTAATTTGCATAATCATTTAGGTTCATTTTTAGAATCCTTTAGTTTGCATAAATTACATAATCATTAGGTTCATTTTATAAATCATCACATTTACATTGCATTCCATATATCATTGCATAATCACTAGTGACATTTTATAACTCATTACACTGCATAAATCAATAAACATTTAGTTGCATATCCATATTTCCACACATACATGTGTTTATTAAGATAAACATACATTTCCATTGCATCACATTTTTTGCATCCATAACAAATGTTTATTAATCTGAACATTTATTTGCATTATACACCATAGACCATAGATCACAAACATGCACATATCACAATAAGTAAACAATCACTACATCATCATGTTATGTCAATAGGTACATCCATAACATCAACATAGTGCATTGCATAAATACAACACATCCATAAGCATATAATCCATAAAACATACTACATTAATCATCATAGAGCATCATCATAATAAACAAACAAATAGATAATACATCATCATCACCAAAAATGCATCGCTCATATATACATCAAAAAATATAATGTCCTAATACAATGCCTCTAAGGGCTAACATGATATAAACTGTCACATGGAGGATCCTCTCTCCAAAGGAGTGGGAGACTTTGACCCTGGTCATGGCTGTGGTCCTGGCTATGGATGCAGCTAAACTTGAACCTATGGAACCTACTGGGGTACATGTGCTGGGGGACCCATCGCCTGCTGGACGCTCTGAACAAATTTAGACCTATGAGACCTGGAGGCCCTTGATCCACTGACCTGACTGTAACTCGGTACATGCTGTTCTATCAGCACTACTGCGTAATAAAGGCCTCGATAATACTCCACCTGCCCTTTAGTCTCTACCAACTCCCCTTGTGCCTATGATAGCTACCCCTATACTTGAATCAACTGTCCCTGTAGCTGATATGACTGTATCTGTGCCTAAGATAACTATGTCTGCATCACTGTCAAAACTAGGGCCAGACCAACACCTGAAGCCTATAGGCTACCCACTATAGTCTCTGCTTGTTGTGCCCTCGCAAGAGCCGCATCTTGCTCCCCTGTCAATGTGACAATGTCACCCTGGACCTGGGCTAGCTGTGCCTACAATGCAACCACCTATCCATCTGAGTTGTCCAACAATGCTACAGTACCCCGCAACTACACCATCTCTGTCTCATAGCTTTCTAAGGCCTCCTATAAGCTAGCCACCTATGCTCATAAGGTCTCCATCTCCTCCTCCTCACCCTGAGGCCACCGACGAGGTATGAGCCTCTCAACCTCTACCTCTCCACCTGCCCTTGAAGGGCCTACCTCCCCCTGATGTTGCTGCGCTACTTGTGGTGGGGGTAGATCACCCCTATCCACCCTCAGTTGGCCCCCATGCCATCAAGGTCCTCTATGTTGTCACCGCGCCACCCCAATCTAAACCTACTCAATAGGCACCTATTGAACAGGTGCCTGTTGTCTCACCTGCTGCTGGGGAACCTGTCTGGCTGTTGCCACAGCCAGCACATCCATCAGCTCACTAACCTCCTCCTCCTCTTCATCCCCCCAACCTCCATGATGTAGTATGTAATTATCTCCTCCCCCTCCTGCAAGAAATCATCTCCATCAGAGTCATCATCCCCCTCGCCATCTAAATACTCATCACCTGACCCCACTGCCTCCTCCACAGGGACTGCCTCCTCTATCAGGTCCATAAACTGAGTCGGATGCCAAATCTGCCACCATATATCATATGTAGGAGTAGTGCCTGCATCCCTCACTATGCTCTGCCAATCCCACCGCAATAGCCGCAAAGCTACAAAATCATCCAGAATGAGCTGGGGTTGTATGGTTGTAGGCTAAAAATGCATATCTCGGCAGGTCCGAGTAAAGATAGCCATCTACTGCGGTGTATCCTGTTGCAACCCAAACTATCACATGACCCGCGAGGGTAGATACGTGTCTATGGTGTGGTCTCCTTAACCCATCAGGTATCGCTGTTGAAAAGTAAAAGGTATATGAATATCATCGTCTGGCCATGGCTCCACTCCGATGTAGGGTCACCAGGTCACCTAAATAACATCATCCAACATCTGTCCCCAATACCGCACCTGTCCATTATAGGTGTACTCAGCATCCTAATATAAAAACACAAAGGCCTTAAATGGATGGCGATAGTACCCACACGTCGGCCATGTAACTATAATGTGCTCCCAAATCCACACGTGTAATAGAGTCACCCCGGCTGACAATGCTGAATCATACAGATAGACAACTCTATGCATCTCATGGTATAGCTGCCCTAACATCACTGGCCCCTAGGCATACACGGTCTCATGCCTCACCATCCCCTCAATCATCTCCCCCTTAACCAACTGAAAAACCCCTGCCTCTCCTATCAGGCATCACCACACCACCAATCAAAGCGCATAGGAATAAGGCAAACAGATCTACACCCACCACTAGTGTCCCCTCATAGCTCATCTCTCTACCATCCGCTGATAAAATAATATGAGCCTTGCCAAATACTCTGATTAGGGCCCTCTGTCCCCTCCTCGTATCATATCTAACCCTCCGGCCACAAATAGGTATCTTGAGGATGCAATAAACATCCTCAAGCGTGATTGTGATCTCCCCAATTGGCAACAAAAAGGTGCATGTCTCTAAACGGTACCGCTCCATGACCGCTGTCATTAGAGCTCTATGGGCTCGTAGCACCGACATCGATGCCACTATCAAGAGCCCCAACCTAGCCAGTCGGGCCCGAGTGGCATCATCAAACTGATCAAATAGAGCCATCACCAATGGCACACGTCGCTCCCACGAGTATACTATAAATGAACATGTATCCTGCAGCCATAACTTTCAGGTAAAAAATCTACCTATCTTCTTCCAAACATCCCCTTTCTTCTAATGTTCAAATGCCAAAATCACTTGGTGCAAAAACACTCCATACTTCGCGCCATTTTATAAATAGTGCTACTACTTCTTCCAATGGTGCTATTATAGACAATAGCGCCACTACGCAAGGTATTTTGCGCCACTTCACCACATAGCGCTACTGTGCAATGCACTTAGCGCCATTTTAAAATATGGCGCCACACTATCACTTGGCACTAATCTAAAGATTAGCGCCAATTCCCCCTATTGTGCATATTCTAAATATTGCACTAATCTTGTTCTTCGCACTAAAACTAAACATAGCACTGCTAATCAAAATAGCGCTATTCCGCAATATAGCGCTACCCTGACACCTATTTGGCACTAAAATGCCAAAACCCCATTCTTCTAAACATTGCACTATTTCAAAAGATAGCGCTAAAATAACAGACAAACGGCGACAAATTACCCTAAAGCTACCCTGGTGGATAGCGCCAATCCAGAGGATTGTGCTAATCTATCCCTTTTTCATGCTACGCGATCTTACCGATAGCGCCACCATTCTAAAACCCCATTCTCGAACACAAAAATGCATGCAAATCAAAAAATCACAAAGCTAGGGTTAGGCCCTACCTAGGGTCCAGCCATCGGTGCCCGGCCAAATGATCAAAACCGCTTGGAAATATGTCAAAGTCGCAGGAATTGGGGTTTGCGCTCTGCCATCTCTCCTCTGCTTCTTCTTCTCACCAAGTCAATGTGTGCAAATGTGGCACTCTTAGGGCCCACTTCACCTAATATAGCATGTCATGTCATCCCCCCATCCACTCTTTTTCCCCTCCAGGGTGCAGATCTCAACCTTTTTCCTCCATTTTTCTTCCTGTTGTCTTCTTTTTCCATTCCCTATCCAAATTTCACTCCTGTTGTGTCTTTTTGAGAGGTCACACTAAAAAAAAAAATCTGTCGACCTCTCGAGGGGGTATCCCTCACCCATCTTATTCCTTCCTGGTAGTTGGGGCATTTTTTTCTTCAACCTGACGCCACTTCCCTCCTAGGTCCTGACGCCACGTCAAAGAGGAACAAATGTAGACACCTAAAAATGTCTTTTACCATCAAACTGACTCCCGACATCCCTAAACTATCAATTTCCCTTTTATTCAATTAATTAAATTTTTATTTAATTAATTGTCCCTTCATCGTCTAATTTTTCATCATTTTATCCCCAACAATTGAATTAATTTCATTAATTCAATAGTTCAGACCTTAGCCAATTGATTTAATAAATATGCAATATTTATTTAATCAATTTCCCTCTCCTCACTAAATCTAATTAATTAGCTAAATTATGTTTAACTAATTAATTCAGCCTATTAATTGACCTATCCCTACCCTAGGTAATTAAATAGCTATTATTTAATTACCTACCCTAGCCTACCTCATCCTAGCCTTAGGGTTAATTAAATAAAACCTATATTTAATTAATCCTAACCTCTCATTTGAGTGGTCAAACCTAGCTTAACACCCTTCCCCACATCCTCCAAATAAAAAATTGAAATAAATCCACATAAGTCAATTTTTTATTTAAATACATCCCACATCACAATTAATTCTCCTTACACCCCCATACCTCATTTATCTCCACTTATTGCCAAATAAATTTTTAATTCATTTTACATTCCCCATATGAATCTTTAATTTAAAAATAATGCTTCACACCCATGCTCATTTAATTACCCCTTTTCCCAAAATGAATAAAAGATTTACTTTTATTCCTAGCCCTCCATTCCTCCAAGATCAAATCTAGGCCCTCCACATCACTTTTATCCTCCACCATTGATCTTCCAAATTAATCTCCACCCTTGGATCAAAATCCTTCCAAAATCTCTATAAATACAACATCTCTCAACCCATTTAAGGATCCAAGTTTTATGTAATGTTACCATGCCCAAATGTCCATTGAGTTAGTCTTTAGTGAGTTGCAAAATTTAGATAGCATTTCATATTTGAATCATTATCTAGGGATTATCATGTCTTAGGAGCTCTTGGGTGCAAGTTTCTTCTTCCCTTGATGAGATTGGGTTTTCATGTTTGAGGTATAAACTATTTGTTTTATTATGCATTTGGTTTGTGTTTTTACCTTGATCTGATTTCCTAATCTACACATCCCAACATCACTTTCTAGTATATACCTAGGTATCATAAATACCATAGACTACTAAACAATAATAAACCCATTCAACATATTCAAAGGGAATTTATCAACAAGGATGTTTCTGCAAAAATCAATAACATTGTTGTCCCCTTTAAACCCTTTTAGTTTTAAGCCCTAAAGTATATTAATTTAGGACACTATCAAATCCAAAATGTAATGTATAGGTGAGGCCATCATATAAGGCCTAATGCAAGGTGCGCAATTTCTATTACCCTAGATACCATCTACATGTGTACTCTAGTTACCCATGAAATCAAGGGGTTTAAACCACATATAATGTTAATAGAAATATGTAGCCATGTACATGGATCTTTATCAACATTAATAAAAGTACAACTGGGTATATAGATTTTATCAACATTAAGAATAATATCACCCTGAGTATATAAATTTTATCAACTTAAATGACCATTTACAACTATGTACATGAATTATTAAATCCATGATCACTGAACGTGAAAATGAATAGATCTCAATAAAGTAGCAAAGCCCCACTTCCCCCTTCACATAAGGCATTAGGAAAGTACAAGGAATTTCAAACCTATTCACATAACATAATCTACAAGAGAAGTAACCACGATTGAAGTTATTCAAGAGAGTTGGCCACAAATTCTTATTTAATGAATTTTGTGAAGGTTACGGTGATAGGAATTGGCCCTTGCAATTTACAACATTGACACAGCTCCCTTTATAATCATTCTTTGATGGATATCCATCCCCTCTACCCAAGTTCCTATTTGAGCATCTAGGCAAGTAGGATGCTGATTTTTATTTAATTAAAAGTTTATAAGGCCTTTTAACAAATTATTTTGAATATATCCTGCCACCAAGGCATTACCTAAGGCCACATTTCTTTGGGGCATTTTGTCAAATATCTCATGTGCCTTTTTAGGCTTCTGCATTTTGCATACATGTTCACCATATGTATCTAGAGAGAGGGTCTATGATTTCATTATTGAGCTATCACTTAATAATTCCCTTGTTTGGAATGGATACAAATATATTATCACCTACATGTCCCATAACCAACTTGGGATGACATCTTGTACATGTTTATCAAAAATTTAGTAAGTTATATGCATGACAAATGTGTTTCTTCCAAGGAATAATATTACATATAAGGATTTCATGCTTCATTGAAAATGCCCAAAAAAGAATGTGAATTCTTGGAAGTTCTGTTGATAAAAGAAATTATTAATAGGCTTTATCAATGAATTTAAAGTCATGTCCAATTTGAAACAAAAGGTTGTTACACATAAAGTAGTAGATAGAGCAATTTAAGAGTACCAACACTTGTGGTTGTTTTAAAAAAAGAAAGAAATTGTTTGTGAGGTTTCTAACAATCACATTATGTACTCCATAGGATTCCCAAGTATGCCTCACCCAAGTGATGAGAGAATTCTTAGAGGGGATGCAACCTTGATATAATAGGCTATGAGCATATATTTCACATACCAATGGAAAATAGAATTAAGAACATTAAGAACATCAAGATCTAAATTAACGTCTACTATTGAAGGACTATCAAGGAATTACCTTATCTTAGATCTTCACGACAAAATTCCTTGTTTGCTTGTGCACCATCCTCTCCCTTATCCAAAACAAAAGTTTTAGTATGTTCTAGATTCATATAAAATATTTTAAGCCTCTCTAAAGGAAATATTAATGAAATAATTAATTCACCCTAGAAATTCAAGTAGCTATTGTATGGAAAGACTAGATTGTCAAACTAGAATCCCTTGATTTGCACATAAACCATTCCTTAATTCTATCAAACACAAAAATCATCCTTGGACAACCTTTAATATTTTTTTCCAAAACTCATAACATAAAATGTTGAGTGGTCACGCTTTATATTATTGAAACTCTACCTAGACACAAGGAAAATATTATATGCCATTTACAATTTATTTGATCATGTCTTTTTGATTTGTTTATTATTTCGATAATTTTTAAAATATAATATTATTATTAGGTTTGGACTAAAATAATTTAAAAAGTGAATGTGTGTAAATTTATTTTCTAAAGGTCTTCCAACTATCATATAATATCTTCATGACTATAGTTCAATATTTATGATTGAGGACTATTTTTATCAGCTACTCATTAAAAGAAAATTTGGAGTAAGTTTATCTAAATTATACTATCCCTATCATGATTTGATCAATGTTTAAACTACTATTAATATATACATTTTATCGTTTATAGACATTAAGAATTTTTATTTCAATTACATTGTTTGTTCATCATATCACAAACATACTTAAAATCATATGAATATTGTGGTAGATGAATCAAGAAGAAGTTGCATTCAAATACTCAAGAACATATGCAATAAAGGTAAGAACATTCTAAAACCATTGAATGAATAAAAATGGTAAATAATTAGATAAACATTGTTAATTACATATTTCGAATAATTAATAAAAAATTATTATAATAACAACAAATATTATAAATTAAATAAATCATTCTCAAAGAAACACCAAAATTATCAAAGTTTAAATTCTATTTTATTGGGGCTTAAAACCATTAATAAAAATATTTTCAAGTTAAGATACCCAAAGTACACCTACAAATAAAATAATTTGAAATCTATGTTGCTAAAAACCATCTTATGAGAAAAGTTAATTCTTTTAGCACATGAATGTTTGTTACCCATAATCTACTTTGTATGTTAAAGACCAATGGCTAAGCACTTAAACTACTTGCATGCTAGCATATTCCCATACATCTCATCTAAAGTACATTGATTCATGTAACCTCTACATGCTCTATGTGCTACCTATTATAGATCCCACTCATGCAACTACAAAATTAATAACATGCACATAGTTAATACTCAAAGAATCAATCATGTATATTATTCTAGTTTTTTTGTACATATTATGTGTCACTTTGTATCTATCTCATGCTATCATTCTTTACAACTACAAGGGTATATATAGGCACCTATCCCATAGCTTCACCTAGACTAATTATAGGTGCATGTATAGTTAACCTTTAAATTGGACTTGCTTTAAAGCTAGAATTGTGACTTGCTTGAATCCCAAAATATAGTTTGTTTATAAATATATATACATATAGATATAGATATAGATATACATATACATATATATGTATATGTATATGTATATATATACATATATATAGATATGTATATGTGGTGCAGGAGCACCTACCTGACAGCTGGCCTCCATGAGGCAGTTAGTTTGTTTTGAGTCTTGTTAGTGTTTCCAAGAAGGTCTGATAAGACCAATGCATGTAATAAGGTCATGTTGACCATGCTTTGCTATTTTTAGATAGTTGTTAGGACAACTGTTATGCTGTGTGTTCGGTTGGATCCTCCCAGCCGCTTGGAAGCTCCCAGCCGCTTGGAGTCGGGTCAGTAGTACTCGCCAGAGATCCTATTTATGCATGAGGATCGGTTGGTTTTAGAGATAGATGTTGAGAAGCTAGGTTGCAGGGAGTGACAGAGAGTGAGACAGAGTACTGTATTGCATCTTTTGAAATCAATAAAGATCCTGTTTGTGTTCATTTCCTGTTTGATCTCCATTGTGAAATTGAGTTGCTGTTTTGGTGGTTTCATGGATTTGCTAATCCATTCCACCAGTTAATTCGTCGAATCGGTGGAATGGCCATGTACAGTAGGGTAGGATTTAGTTTGCATTTTGTGTTTGTTCGTGTGCATGTTTGCAGGATCACGATCGAGAGGTGTTGAGAACCCTAGCATGGGTATGTGCTAGGTCGTGTTAGCTGTTAGAGTCTGCAAGATCACCCTGAAAGTGGATCGGGTCATCCCAGGAGGTTCGGCGGATCAAAAATTCGCTAAGGTTGGAAGTTCGTCAAAACGGCATCATCAGGATATTTCTGCGTATATCCTGCAGATACTTCAGGCGTCATCCGAATAAGTGGAGTTGAGCATGATGCAGTCGGTTGCATAAAGTGAATGTGCGTCAGGGTGATCATCATCAGGTGTTGCCAAGGAGGAGCGTATCGGCATAAGGTAGAAGATCAGGTTGACAATTCCTTCGCGGGCCGAAAATGTTAAGTTTGGCCAACAGCAGGATATTGAAGGAACTACATGTGACGTCATCGTCATCAGGATATTCGTCATCAGGATATCGGATAGCAGGATATTGAAGGAACTGCATGTGACGTCATCGTCATCAGGATAATCGTCATCAGGATATCGAGGTGACGTAAGCATCGAAGGAAGGGTGCATGAGGTTGTCATCATCGGGATATATGGGAGGAACCGGGTGTTCTTTATCCTGCTGATGAACATGATGTTGAACATCATGATGATGAAGAAAGAGGTTGGCGGTAAGATGAACAGTGAACATCAGGAGGATGTTTACGCTTGCCGAATATGATGATGCTGCCGATAGTCAGATATGATGATGCTGCTGACAGGTGAAAGGTCGAAGGTTTGTCTGCAGGAGGATATCGGTCAGCGAGAGTAAATATGATGATGCTGACAGTGTTAAGGGAAATATGATGATGATGATGAAGGGTTGCGGACATCCATGCTATATGTCAAGGTTTTAGTGTGGATGCCTCTGCATCAATATGTATATATATATGTATATGTATATGTATATGTATAGAGAGAGAGAGAGAGAGACATGGTGCTAATTCAAAATGATAGAATTAGGTGCCAACATCCTTATAACAAATTTTCAATCCTCCAAACACCAAAATGCTTAGACAAATCTAGAATAAAAGACAAAAACTACAAACATACATAGATGAAATACAGCTACATGCTCTACTAGATTAAATCACTCTATGCAATGTCATCATATGCATACTCTTCTTGTCTAATCTTAGGTACACTTTATAAGTACCTCTAGGCAAAATCTTCATATATGTATGTATGTATGTATGCATATCTATATGTATATGTATATATATTATATATACACAATGTATATGTATATGTATATATATACAATGTATAATTGTATATATAATATATATACATATGTAGATATATGTATGTATGTATGCATATATGTATATGTATAATATAAATATGTATAAATATATTCATATATTATACATATACATATATATGTACATATATATATATATATGTATATATGCATGGGTAAAAGCAAGAAGTTGGGTCCACATATAGGGGAAGCGTCGAGCAAAACAAAAATCCTGACAAGAACAGGCACCTGTTTTAAAAAAATGGGTACCCGTTTAGGAAAGGGTGCCCGAGCCTAGAATGTGTACCCATTTAAAATGAGTACCCATTTTGTTTTATAGAATGGGTACCCATTTTTTATTATTTTTAGAAATGGGTACCCATTTTGTTTTTTATTATTTTTTAGAACAAGTAACTATTTTGTTTTTTATTATTTTTTAGGAGTGGCCATTTTAAAATGGGTACCCTTTTTAAAATTTTATATTCACACCTACATTTTTGGTTTGGTTTTAGGCTCGGTAAAGGCATGGTTAGCCAACCTCTAGCCTTGGACCTACAAGTACAAGTCTATGTTCAGAGCAAGAGGAAAGACTAACTTTCCCATATGGCTGGTGACATTTTTTTTTGAGTTCTTTTACAAAATTAAAACCCATTATAGATGACAATGTGTAGTTTTCAAATATGTAATTTTTTTATTGGACTTGTTTTTTTATTAATTAATTAATTTATGAGCAAACTGGTCTCATAGGTGTTTGCATTTGCTTAATAACTTTTAATTTTTAAAGTTTTTTTAAATTATATGTCATCAATCTACACATCATTCTTTACACAATGAAAAAAAATATTTTATGATTAGATTTTCTCAAATTATGTTGGTCGTACACGAGGGGTTTTCAAAAACAACAATTAGGGCCAATAAAAAATTAATAAAAAAATATATTTGGAAAAAAATTATAAAAAAATATCCTCATCAAACTTCACTCTATTACACATCTTTCCCCAAAAGGATTTAGAAAAATACTTTTATATAGGTCAAATTATATTGGTCGTACACGTGCATGGTATGGTAAGAAAAAAGTGACTTTTAAACAATGGTTTTTAGACATGCCTATTGAAAATCAATTTGTATCATCTAGATATTAAAATAAATTACATATTTGGAAACTAGACTCCGAGTACTACATTTCATATTACTAACTTTTTTTAAGATTCAATCTTTAAGTGCTTTAAATTTTTAGGTCAAATGTGACAAATTCTAAAAATTAGGGAAAACACTTGCACTTTTTGGCCAAAATTTGGACCCAACTTCTTGCACTAACTTGCATATATATCTGTGTGTGTGTGTGTGTGTGTGTGTGTGTGTGTGTGTGTGTGTGTGTGTGTGTGTACACACATGGTCCTAATTCAAAATGATAGAATTAGGTGCCAACATCTTTATAACAAATTAAGTGTTTTATCATCCAAGTTACACCAAAATGCTTAGACAAAATCTAGAATAATAAACAAAAACTACGAACATAAAAAATGAAACACAACTACATGCTCTACTAGATTAAATCACCCTATGCAATATCATCATATACATACTCTTCTTGTGTACATTTTATAAGTACCTCTAGGAACAATCTTTCTAGTACAAAATGTTATTAGGGATGTAAGCCCTCATATGTGCAATACCAACAACATATTCCAATTGGTTTTCCTCTCTAATGCTCAAGTTTGGAAATATTTCATTCCAATAATTTATGACATTGTTATGTCCTCTTATCTTTGAATCTAACTAATTGACTTTATTATGCATGACACTATTTATAATATTCAACTTTTTTGTATCCTAACTCTACTTTTGTGTAATTTGTTGAACTAACTGCTCAATATGCTCATTAATCCTTTTGAGATCAACATCTGTAATTTCCTAAAGAAAATTATGCAATATTATTCAAACAATAATGAAAACTTATTGGAACAAGATTACCAACATGATGAAGAAGGAAGAAGTGAGCTCAAGGACTTGTCAATGGAAATCCAACAACATGTAGCTTTAGAAATCAACAACAATAGAGTATGCAGCCAAGAAGGCCAAGTGAAGGAGAGAAAAATATATATTTCTTGTTGTTGGAGAAGAAGCTAATCCAAGATTGATTTTCAAAAGGGTTCCTTGGAAGTTGAAGGGTTAGATTCAAATGCAAGAGATATTTTTTAGCTAGACAAGCATTATAGTAGGTGACAACAAATAGCTAGGTGGGAAACCAATGTTTAAATTTTGGAAACTCATGAGATGCTAGTGCCTCATGTAAACATCCATGTGTCACACTCACCTCTTGGAGAAATCAATCAAAATTTAACACGTAGTCTCAGTTAAGCGAGAAGAATTAGAATGTGATTAAAAAAATTGGCAATTTGATAAAGGAAAAAAAGACAAAGATGAGGCTCAAATGATCCCTAAAACATGCTACGGGAATGGACACTAAAGAAAGCCCAAAATGTAATGTGAAATTGCAAGGGTATGCAATTTCTGACATTACATTTTATCCCCAATTTAGTGGGGTAATGACACTAGGTGATAAGCTATTCTAAAGTATACAAATAAAATGCTAGAAGTAAATAACATCATAAAAGGATACTAAATAAGAAACACAATAGTATTCAATTGGCAAATCCATGCCCCCAACTAAGATCTACAAAACAAACATGTTAAAAAAACAAACCTACAAAACAAGTAATGTCATAATAATATAAAAGTGCAAGACAACAATGTTAGAAAGAATAAAATTGCAAACCCACTATGTAAGAGCATCACAAACCTATATGGAAACATAAACAACACACATATAAAGGAAGAACATAGGAAATAAAATAGAGTGAAAGTTATCAAGTGATACTTTGCATCATCCCCAAATTGTAATGAAAACAAAAGAGATGACATATAGAAGGAAAAGTAGATGCAAATAGAGGAAAACTTACATGATGAGAAGAATGTAATGAGATAACTGATTGATTCAAAGATAGAATAAATTGATCCATAAAAAGAGAAAGGGAATTAATCAATATGAAATATAATACATGACTCAGGCTCTAGCTTGCTCTATCGCTAGAGGTCATGAGGAAAGAATGAAGAGAAAGGAAAATTATTAAGTATAATGGCATGACTAAATGTTCTATCACTAGGATTCGTGTGAATATCTAGTGGAACAAATCACTCAGACTGACATACTTTTTTTCTAGGTGATTCGAACAAATCATTATCACTTGGAATAGCATGCTCTATTGTTAGGTGATCCAAACAATAGTGGATAATGAAGCACATCTCACTAATCAGTCACCATGCCTACACTTTAATTGGACAAGCATATTGAAAGTGTGTGTTTGCACATGTGAATTTAGATATGTGTTCTTGCAGAAGTGACTAGAATATATGTGCCCCTTAAAATATTTGCATTTATGATATACAAATATTTTAAGGTAATGTAAAGGGGAAGAAAGAAGAGAGGGGATCTTTAGGAAGGATGCACACCCCTAGAATGATTTTTCAATGCCCCCATAATGTAGGTGGGGATGGAAATGATTGTGTTTTTATCAAAGAAAAGATAGTATGGTTGCACTTAAAATTGTACCCCCACAGTATGATAGAACACATGAGTATCATATAGTGGGTAACAACAAAATAGATGAAGAAAGGCCTAAAGAACTTATGAGAAAATAGAAGAGAAAAAGATAGACGTAGTCTCAATATAATGTTCTAGTGATTGGAGTTGTGGAGGTAATCTCAATGTGATGACAAAGGTAACCTCATTTCCATAAGAAAGGAATCTCAATATTTTGATAGAGATGTTTCTCATATTAGGATAAAGGTGATCTCAATGTTGTAATAGTTGTAGTACAAAAAGGAAGAAGACGAAGAATACTTATAGTATCAAATGAACTATAAAAAGGTGAACCTCAATGTCAAATACCATGTGAAGAAGAGAAGGGTGCATCAATAGAAGGAATAGCGATGGCACCTGCATCAAGGATGTTTTGGGTTTTATCTTGTAAGACTTGACATTCATTAGTGGAATGACCAAGAACTCAATGATATGCACAAGAAGCATTGATTGGATGTGTTTAGAAAATTTCTTATGTGTGGGAGGAGGAAGAGTGATCAAGCAGGATTTTAGGAGCAAAGGAAGATATGTTCAAGAGGATGAGAAAGCTACATGGAGGGGTTGTCATATTGTTTGGATGGAATAGAAGGAGGTGGAATACTTTGAATGGGTTTAGAAGTAGATGGAGGAGGAATTAACCTATCCTAATGGGGAGA
The DNA here is from genome assembly GCA_027924645.1 of Cunninghamia lanceolata. Classification (NCBI taxonomy): domain Eukaryota; kingdom Viridiplantae; phylum Streptophyta; class Pinopsida; order Cupressales; family Cupressaceae; genus Cunninghamia; species Cunninghamia lanceolata. Next base: position 12,266,534 of record BSBN01000068.1, on the reverse strand, counting down.
AAGGTGTAATCCACAAAAAAAGAAGCCATAGAGACACCAGTCAATGGAAGGGGATGTAGATAGAGTAGAAGGATGATAACCTAAACCCACACTTAGAAATGTGCAGTGTATGTTCCACATGAACTTTAACTCATTTTTCCATGCACCAGGACCATTTCTATTATATCCATGTTTAGAAAGAAAGAATTTTGAATTCATGAGTTATGGAAAGAATAGTAAGGGTTATAAGCTTTGGGATCTTGTAGCATTGAAAATGGTATATTCTAAGAATGTTATTTTTAGGGAGCTCAAGGTATTTATAGATGTAGAATAACCTCATGAAAAGCCTAAAAAAATAGTGTGTTTTGATATTAAGAATGATCCACAAGACAATGCATGTACATATAAACAACAAGATGGATAGAATGAGGAAGAAGAAGGTTCAAATTTGAGTTCAATGACGATAAATATGAACCTTCTTTTACACCTCTTAGAAGGTCCACTAGACAATAGGATCTAGTTGAAACTATAGTCCTTATTATAGTTGTGTATTTTCTTTGTCATGTACTAACAATGAACCTAGATCTATGAACAAATCGTTATCTTTAGATGAGCATGAGTCTTGGTTAGAAGCGATGAAAGATGAAATAAATACTTTGGAAAAATGTGACAAATGGGATCTAGTTGAGCTACCCAAGGAGAGGAAATCCATTGGATGTAAATGGGTGTTTAAAAAGAAATTTAGAGCATATGGTAAGTTGGACCAATACAAGGCACATTAGTGGATAAGGGTTACTCCTAGGTTGAGAGAGTGGATTTTGGTGAGATATTTTATCCTTTGGATAAGTTAACCTCTATTAAATTCGTTTTATTTATTGTTGCTGCTTTTGACTTAGACGTAGAGAAAATGGATGTTAAAACAACATTTCTACATGGGAATCCTTTAGAGTAAATATTTATGAAACAACCTAATAGTTTCATGGTGAAGGGACAAGAGCATTTGGTTAGTAATTTGAAGCAATATTTGTTTGGTTTGAAGTAGTCATCGAGAATGTGGTATCAAAAATTCAACGCCTTTGCATTGGATCATGATTTTGTTAGAAGTGAGACTGATTACTATGTCTATTTTAAATTAATTGATGATTAACTACTAATCATTGTTCTATATGTTGATGATATGTTATTTATTGGGAATGATTAGGGAACTTACAATTCAATTATCTGGTACTTTTGATATGAAATATTTAGGGGTTGAAAAATATATTTTGGGTATGTCCAAATCTATAGGGATTGGATTAATGGAAACTTTGGTTAAATTAGTACATTGCAACTATTTTGTAGCATCTTTCCATGTAGGATTGTAAACCAATTAGCATTCCCTTACTAGTTGGCACTAGGATCTCTTTGGTGTAGTGTCCTAAAATAAATGATGATCTTGAAAAGATGCATAAAGTTCCATATTTCAGTATTGTTGGAAGGATCATGTATGCCATGGTCTATACAAGACTTGATATTGCCCATGTAATGGGAGTTCTATGTAGGTTTATATCAAATCCTGGTAAAGAACATTGGACTTATGTTAAAATAGTTTTCAAATATTTACATAAAAATTATAACCATTTCATTAGTTATCATGGGACTAATGATGTGGGCATGATGGTTGATTTATAGGGATTTGTTGATTTTGATTGGGTTGGTGATCTAGATTGCAAGCGGTCTATGAGTGGCTATGTCTTTACTTTATTTGTAGGTGCAATTAGCTGGATGAGAAAATAACAACCTATAGTCATGTTGTCCACTACAAAAGTAGAGTATATAGTTGTGACATGTTTTAAAGAGGTAGTGTGGTTACAAAGGTTGTGTTAAGCTATTGGCTTTTGGTGTAGATAGGTCAGAATTGGATGTGATAGTTAGAGTGCCATCTATTTGGCTAAAAACCTAATGTATAATTCCTACACAAAGAACATTAGTAGCACTTTATTCAAGAAATGATTGAGGGTGATAGAGCCATTTTACAGTGGCTAGAGAATGTTGCAAATTCTCTCACTAAGCTAGTGAGCATAGAGAAGTTCAATTGGTGTAGAGAAGCCATGGGTCTCTCCTCTTCGAGAGCTTGATTTATTATGTTCTTAATTATGTTATTGCAATGTGAATGTCAAGTGGGAGAATGTTGGTATTAGGTTCCATTCACCTTACAAATCTCTAGACGTGTTTAATTACATTTAATTATTGCTTCTGATAAATAATATTATGTGTCCAAGGATAATGGAGAGGGTATACTTAGATGCCCCTCTTAGGTTGTAGGAAAAATTATTTATTATTATTTATCCTCTCACATGCATTTGTAATGGAATTTAAGTTGGAAGTTACATTTGGAAATATATTGGAAATTAGGAAAAATTGGGAGGTGTAAGAGGATTTAAGAAGATCTTCTACAAATAGATCCTATGATAAATTTGGACAATCTTCCCATGGAGTGACTAGGATTGGAATCATGGTCAATTTTACCATTACAACATGATCTATAATGCTTACGACACATAAGGCGAGTGTAAGGTGCGTAAGAGGAGTTACATACTATTCAAGATGGTTGATTGATTGTGGTGAGTTGTGAGATTCCCAACAATGGAGGTGGATGACTAGATTTGAATGAGTGGTATTTACCACTATTTTTGGAATACCATTCATGGTATCTTGTATCTATATATCCTATATATTGGTGCCTTGAGATGGTAGTATTATGAGATTGTTTTGAATGTCATTTGAGCACCATTATATGTTGCCTAAAAGAGGGATAAGAAAATTGTATTGATGTAACTATTTTTAGGATTAATATAAGATTGAGTCTCTTTAGGTGTGGAGTTTTTCCCATAATGGTTTCTCCATGTAAACATTGTGTTATGATTTACATTTTCTTTAATTGTTGATTTCCATTTCATCTTATGATCTATCACAATTTAATAATTTTGGATGTACTAAAGAACAACATTTCTCATTGATTATTTCACCTTGTTTTCAACACAATACTCATTGTTTTCTCCAAAATTCCATCCCATGCTTCTTCTTCTATGAATTGCACATCTCTACTGATTATCACATTTTTGGTTATTGGATTATACAATTTGTAAGCTTTTGTGTCCTCATTGTATCTTGCAAAGATACAGTTTTTTCCCTTATTATCTAATTTCTTTCTTAATTCACTTAAGACGTGTGCATATATCACACATCTGAATTCTTTCATATGAGCAACACTCTACTTTCTTATGCACCATGCTTCCTCTAAAATCGTGTTCTTGATACTCTTGGTTGGCCACCTATTCATTATTTAGATTGCACATGCTACTACCTCTACCCAATGTTCATTTGGTAAATGTTTGTCCTTCAATATAATCCTGGCCATGTATATGATTGTTCTATTCTTTCTCTCTGCTACGCCATTATGTTAAGGTGTATACACAGCAATAAACTTCTTGTGGATTCCATGATCCTTGCAAAAATTTACAAAAGTATTTGAGATATATTCGTCATCTTTTTCTATTCTTAGAACTTTAACATAGTGCTCTCTTTTATTCTGAACTAGGGCTTTGAGTTGGCCAAAAATCCCAAAAACATCAAACTTATGATTTAGGAAATACACCCATGTCTTTTTGGTGTAGTCATTAATGATTCCAAAAAAAAAAGCATCCATCAATTGAAGGTTCCGCATTGGTCAACACAAATTGGAGTGAACAATCTCCAATTATGCCTAAATTCTCTAACTTGCTAGTTGGGAATGACTCTCTGTTTTGCTTTCTCAAAATGCACCCTTCACATACTCTATCTAGTTTTTCTATCAGTGACAAACCTTTTACCGTATTTTTCTTATGTAGTAAATTTAGACCTCCAAAATTCAATTGTCTAAATCACAAACTTCAAAGCCAATTCTCATCTTTTATTTCTAAATGAAATTTGCTTGAGGTATTGCTTCAATGAAAGCTTAAGTAGATTTTTTTTGCAAAAAATATATAAAACTTTGCACTTAAGGAGGTATTGCTTAAGTGATTTCTAGCTAGGTTGAATGTGGGATTGTGGAAGGTATCACTTGAAGAAGTTAAATCAATGAAGTTTTTAAGCTTTTTCTTGACCCACTTGAGCTCTCGCTGAGGGGTGAGCTTGAGAAAATTTCACCCTCAAATCTAGTTTCAACCTCAAAGGAAACATTTTGTTGTTCATCAATTTGAACTTTGGCTATTGGCTAACTTCTTGGAAATTGGTTCAAAACTACACATGCATTATTTTTAAAAAAACACTATATACCCCTTCTGAACAAGCTACCCAATGCTCATCAAGTTATTTTTTAAACCCATGACAGTAAAAATCTGAAATAAGCTTTTTCTCCCCCTGCAAGTAGTTAGAGTATTAACATTGTATTTTCCCATGACTGACACTCTATTATCATTACCTAAAGTAACATCTAGAATTTTATTGACTTATTTAGTCTCAAACACATTTGTAAATTGCCTATCATGTGATTACTGCAACTTGAATCTAGAAACCAAAAATCTTTTGGACTTTCCTAAGCAACATTGCATGCCAAAAACATAATAACCTAATTCTGATTTTCTCTAGATAAGTTTACATTTTACTCAAAGAAATCAAACTATCTTTTTCTACACTCTATGCATAATGACCATAATTTTTAATGTAATGACATTGAACTTGAGATTTGTCATACCTTTGGCTATTAGACTAGTTTTGACTATTTCTACTTCCACTTAAATTTTTGAATTGGTTCTTCCACCTCTGGATGAATTTCTACTTCTACCTCTAAAGTTAGATTCTTCTAACTCTACAATGACTAACAGAATCTCATGACTTGAAAGCATGCTCTAAAGAAGAGTTAGAAGAGTGGCTTCTAGCCTATGCTCATGAGAAATTAGAGATGCATGAAGCTTGGATTGTAATTTCCCCACAAAGAACAAGAGATAATAAGTAACAATCATAATAAAATCACTTAAGTAGTCAAGCACCACAAATAATAAAAGATACGATTTGTTTATGCATATTTCAAGTAATACGATGGGTTGATTATTGTTTATGTAGTGATCCCATTCATATAAGACAAAGGTCTTATTTAAATGTATAACGTGATATGCTACTTACTATAAACAAAAGGACGCGAATATGAAAAGAAGACAAATATTAAAGGAGAAGTGATTAATGTTAATAAGGTTGTGATTTCTATTAGTAAAGAACGACACTTAATACACCAAGGGTGCGATCATGAAGAAGTCAACGATCAAGTAAGAGATCAAGGATTGGTATAAGTTTACAAAGGTAGTGATCATATTAAAAGGGTGATGTCTTTTTAGAGAGATGCCTCTATTCAAAGGGATGTCTCTCTTCATAGAGGCATAATGAGAGATATAGAATACATAATAGAGGAGTTTTAGAAGAGATATCAAAAACATAATAGCAGAGAATAACTGATATAATATACAATAGTTCGCATATGGGTAAATGCAAGAAGTTGTGTCCACTTAAGGTGGAAGTTTCAAAGTTAGAAAAAAATAAGAAATCAGGTGACTGAAAATGGGATCCCGTTTCTATAAAATGAGATCCCATTTTGTATCAGGATCCCGAACCTAAAATCCAAAACAGGATCTCACTCCTTAATGTGATCTCGAACCTAGAACCAAAAATGGGATCCCATTTTATGAAACGGGATCTCGTTTTATTAAACGAGATCCCGTTTTGAAAAAGTATTAAATTTTAAAAAAAATGGCAGAGACCCCATTTTTCCCAGCGATAGGCGACAGTTGAGAACGGGATCCTAAGTTGAGTCACCATCAAAACAGCAGGTAAGTGGATTTTTCCACTTCTACAATTTAGCAATGAATCTTTTGAAGTTTCCCTTGTTTGTTTTGGTGTAAAATACAATCAAAATTTAAATTGTAAACTGTTATTTAGGGTTTCTGTTTATGGAATCAATAGCTATTTTTTGACATTTTAGTTGTAAAATATAATTAAAATTTTGAAAGACTATATCATATAAAAGGATAGAATTTGAACAAACTGTCAAAATTTTGTTTAAATTTGAGAATTAAATAGTTGTATTTAGACATTTTAGCTATAAAACACAATTAAAAATTTGAAAATACTGTATCATATGAAAGGAAAGATTTTGAACAAACTATCAAAATTTGATTTCAATTTGAGTGTTGAATAGTTGTATTTAGACATTTTAGCTGTAAAAATACAATTGAAATTTTGAAACGACTGTATCATATGAAAGGAGAGATTTTGAAAAAACTGTCAAAAATTATATAGCATTGGGATGATATATATATTTGGTTTTTATAAAATTTACTTATATCAATGCATGTCATTGTATTTTAAAGGCATTATTGAATAGGTAACTGTCATGTAAAAAAATTACAACAAACCATAATAAAAACCTTTATCACATCCTTCATAATCAAACCTTTAGAGACAACCAACTAATCAAGAATTGAGAAAATTTTACAATTTTTGTGATAGCCAACTAATCAAGAATGAAATTAAGCCAACAAATGTAACTTTAGAGACACTTGTAGTTGTCCTCACTAGCTAGGTTATGCCCCTGGGATGAACATCGTGATGTTAATTGTGATACGAGCCTAACCTCATTGGTAATGCTTCCCCTAATCTTAATGACATTGATGTAGGCCCCACTCATGATCCTTACGAAGATCTTACCACCACTAACCTCTTTCATGATAGGTCACTATCCTCACCATCTCTTTAGACCTATAATACCTTGAGCTTATCGATTGGGACCAACACGACCCTTTATGATTTGATGTTTTCCAAAATGATGAAGCCATCATGAAACTTATGAAGTGTCAAGACCACATCCCCATTGTAATCATAAGAAAGACTTTTCCACCATACTTAACACCTATGCTTATTTTGGAGAGAAAGAAGAACCCTTTAGTCCTAAGGCACCCTAGTAGGCATAATAGTAACAAGATATAAGAAGAAACTTGTGATCGATTAAAATGATACAATAAAAATGGACACTTCCCAAGAGCTCCGAGAAATGATGAACTTCACCTTCCATTAGATACCACTCAGATACAAGATGACTCCCCTCTCCTTGTTGAGGATGCTATAGACATCAACCTATGAATAGAAGAGGACCCTAAACTCTCTAAGATAGTAGCTCCACTAGACCTTGACATCAAAGAAGGCATAACCATCACCCTTAAAGATTATGCTGATTTCTTCATGTGGTCTTATGGTGATATGCCTTGAGACTCCATCTTTAAAGTCATGCATCATCTTGTGGTTCACCTCAATGCCAAACCTACTCAATAAAAGCTACGCAAAATGCACCCCCAAGTAGCCCTCTTGGTCAAAGAAGAATTGTATAAACTCTTGGATGTGGGGTTCATGAACAAACTATTACTTATCCTAAATGGGTCTCTAATGTGGTCTTAGTTAGCAAGAAAACTAAGGGAATTCATGTTTGCACTAATTTTTGAGACATCAAAAAAGGATACCCTAAAGATAACTTTTCTTTACCAAACATTGATATGATCGTGGATCTCATAGCCATATATATATAATGTTATCATTAATCTGGATATAATATCCCTTGAAACATTTGAGTTAGTCACAGAGACACCTAGATTATGGAGAGGTCTATGTAAGAAAACACATCATGTAGACTCAACACAAACTTATCCCTCAACCCTCTAAATTGTGACTTACATCATTTGATTGCCCTGGAACACACTATAGACAACTCTATACAAATTTGGTAAAAGATATTTTCTCCTAATAGAAACTTGTATATGTAGAAGTATCTACTACTACGTTAGATTTGATATACTTCTTAAAAGGAAAGAGTTGGGACTAACAACTAAATAGAAAACAATAAATTTGCAAATAGGAAATAGGAAACAAAATTGAGCTAGAACCATCTTGACTAATTTATCTTTTTCTAGATAGATTGAATCCCTACAATCATGTAAGTTAAAAACAAGGCATCAAATTCTTTATTAAATTTAATTCACAAATCATCAGAATATATTCATCTTCATACTTAGATTAGTCAAGTCTAGGCAAGTAGTAACTTCAAACCTATCTCCATTATCAAATTTGGTTGCCATAGGCAACTTCACCAAATTTAGGTTTTCAGATCATGTGGCATGCACAAGATATCCACCTCAAGGTAGTTCTCCAAGTCTAGTTATAGTCTTGCGGATGTTCATTATGATTCTACCTAGGTGGTATGATAGTCCATTAGTTTCTAGATGACATCAATCAATAGCATATCTATGCATCTAAACATTCACCCAAGTCATTGATATATATTGATATATATTGAACATTCACCCTTCATTTAATCAAAGCATCAAATTCTTCATTAAATTTAAATCACAAATCATCATAATATATTCATCTTCATACTCAGATTAAGTCCTAGGCAACTAGTAGTCAATCCTAGATCTCCATTATCAAATTTGGTTGCCATAGCCTACAACTTCACCAAATTTAGGTTTTTAGATCATGTGGCATGCACAAGATATCCACCTCAAGGTAGTTTTCCAAGTCTAGTTATAGTTTGAAGTAGATGTTCATTATGATTCTACCTATGTGGTATGATAGTCCACTGGTTTCTATGACATCATTCAATAGCATAGATGCATCTGTTCTAATTCATTTCTTTGTCCAAAATGGTTGTGACAATAAAAAAGAAGCTTATTGAACTCATAATCAATAGGAAACCCCTGGTCATAATAGGAGGTCTTGAATTTGGTACCAATGATTGTGAGTTCCTTGTAGAATATGATGAACCTTTTGAACAAGAGAACCTTGTAGACCATGATGCATATCTTGATTTAAACTTGAACATTATCATCATGTGAATGCTTTTAGCCATCCTACAACCTCCTATCACCCTTCATCCTCTTATAGGGATATGCCACACAACCTCTCCAAGTTGACCATGCCAAACCCAAAGTCACAATCCTAAGAGGTCCCTAATTTCCTCCCAATGATCATGAGAACCTTGTAGATCATGATGCATATATTTTGAACAAGACTATCAAGTTCCTTCGCAACAAGAACGTGCAAGTCCAAGTTACCCTTTTCACAAAGATCAGGTGTCCTTAAGTCCTTATGTTACCTTTGACAAGGGGAACACCACTCTAGATTATGCATCTTATGGGTATCCTTCATCATCATCCAATCGAATGCCTATCCAAGAGCCTACTAGTCCTATCCCAACACCACCATGTAATCCCAATCCTAATTCATTGGTCCATCCACCTTCTAATCCATCAATCCCTTCATTACCCTCACCACCTAATCCTCCAACTTCACATCCTAAATTTAAATCACCTCTCTTAAATTACCTCTATAGACATGTACTATGAACTATATTACTTGAAGACAAACCTATATGCCATCCCTCTCTATTAAGTTTGATCACTCCCAATCCTAATCCATTTCCTCCTATTATCCATTCACCTAATCCTAGACATTCACCCTTCATTGATATATATTGATAGTAAAATAGAATTTTAAATTGTTCTTAAGGTTTGGGACAATCATCTAGTGTTAAGATCTAGTGCAAATTAAGAGTTATTTAGACTTTAAATTAAATGGGCTTAGTCTGAAGCTAAATAACACACATAAGAGTCAAGTGACTAACAACTAAATAGAAAACAACAATTGCAAATAGGAAATAGGAAACAAAATCAAGCTTGAGTTCACCATCAACTAATATCTTTTTCTAGCTAGATCATCCCTACAATCACAAGTTAAACAAAGCATCCTAACCTTCTTACCTCATCATCTATGTTAAAAGTGGAAGATTTAATCATTACCACATGTATGGTTATATGTCTCTTTGATTATCTAGATAATGCAATTGAATCTCTAGAGGAGTCTTACATCATAACAACAATTTTATTGTCCCTTTGTAGTTCATTTTCCCTCATGACAAGTCTATTATTGGTTTAAGGCTCTCTTAAAGGTCCATATAACAATCTAGGAATTTAATAACAATTAATTTGTTCAGTCCTTAATGGTCATGACAACATTATACAAGATACTAAAGTTCACATTCAATGATTTCCTTTTTCCTATCAAATGGTAAGTATTCACTCAAATTTTCACATACTCTTGAACACATATATCCAATTTATGAATTCATGATTGATCCAATGCTCAAACCAATGCAAGCATGACTATTGTTTGTTAACCAAGCTTATTAGTCATATTTAGTTAGAGAAATTCATCCAAAACCATTACAAACTATTTGTAGCTTTGCCATAGGAAATGTTGGATCTCCTAGAATAAGTACTTAACATCAAACCAATAGCCAACTCCATAGAAAAATTAACAAAATTGAAACCTTGGACCTAACATATGATAACAAACCTTGAGAACAAATTCATTATGGTAGTCCTAATAGTCCTACTATTAAATTGATCTTTCTTGTCTCGCTCACTATAAGAATCAAAATTTAGCTCTCAAATGAAAATCCTTTGATTTCAATTTGAAAATTACATCTAGTTCAAGTTATATAATAGCTCTCTTACATTTTGAAATTTGTACATGCATGTATACATTATCTGTATGTTTAATTTAAATTTATTTCAAGTGTAATTTCTTGAAACATATATATATATATATATATATATATTCTTGATTTAATTTTAAATTTGTACTCAAGTTTGTATGTTTATATGTATATATGCAGGTTCATATCTATTTATATATATATATATATATATGTATATATATATATATGTATATATATATATGTATATATATATATGTATATATATATATATGTATATATATATATATATATGTATATATATATATATGTATATATATCATGAATCTGGATGATATTCACTTTGATGTTGAGGACTTCCTCAATGCACAAGATGATCCGTCCCCACCCGCACCCCCACCCCCAATGCCAGATGCCCCACCTTCAGATGCCCCAGCTCTAGATGCCCCACCTCTAGATGCCCCACCTCCACCCCCACCTGGAACTGACCAGGCTCACTTGTGAGCCATAATTAATGAAAATGTGGATTCCATACAAGAAAAATTGAATTCCATTCACAATGAACAATTCATGCCACCTCACGTGGTACATTTTGCAGCTTTGATGCAAAACATTGTAGATTTTGTGAGGTCTATTGACTCAAACCTTGATGGATTCTAAAAATGGAGAGAGGAGAGGCACCAATTTTATGTTGATGGCCTCTCCTATAAGACTATTTTGGATCTTAAAATCACAAAAGCTCATTTAGCACAATATTTTAGACATCCCATTACAAATGAACCTATTCTTGCAAATAAGAAAAGAATATCAATCAGGTGGTGTAGGGATGAAGGAATGTCTACCAATTTTTGGGACAGATGGTGGATGGTGTTTGATTATCCACCTCATGCTAATTGTGAGGTTCCTTTATATTTTTTAAGAAAATTATATGCAGAGTTTGTTCTAAATAAAAAACCCAACTACTTTGATTTTAGATCATTCCAGGGTATTAGTGGTGGCATGCCACAACAGAGGTTGGGGGCACAGGTTGATCCCCAATGACTTGTGCTTGTTCAACCTCTTATTGACTCTCCTATTGCTTCCATTCATTCGCCCTTCCAGCATCGTGTAGTGGTATCCACACTAGGCACATTAAGTGCACTCTTAGGTAGCCTACATGAGCAGACTTCTATGATGGTAGCTCAGGTTAGAGAACATGGAGGAGTTGATGATGGAAGTGGTCCTAGTACCATTCCACATGTATCGATGCCTCATACATGTACGAGTTGCAATCAATTGTGTTATGGACCTTATCAGGAAGTTGCACCCACTTCATCTACACATGCATCATTTGATAATGTGGGCACTGAATCATTTGTTGATTATCTATTTGTTGAGGATCATCCCACTGATCATTCTACATAGGTATATCTATAGGTTATGTACACATGTTGAATTTATAACAATTTTTTAAGCATGTGTTTTTAATCAACATTTAGATCAATTAAATTGTAATATTTTAACAATTGAATTGTTTGGTGTAGATGTTGGCAACAGGGACCATTGATCGAATTAATTTTTCATCAACACCTATTCATCTCGGGCACCCATTTGGGGTACATTTTCAATGATTTATATTTTAAATATAATTTTATTTAATTGATTTTAATTTCTAATTCAGTCTTGAATGTGTGTACCATTAAATATTTATGAACTTATTTATGAACTAGTTCAGGGTTCTTCCACATTGAATCCTCCATCTCAGGGTGTCTCGAGTGCTCCTCCATCATTGGGCATCTCACATAACACTCTTACAGTATGTATATTGTTTTAAAAAACTATATATTCTTAGATTTTTCTATTTTGATATCACTGTATCTGAAAACATGCACATGTACTATTTAATATATATTAAAAATATGTCTATGCAGGTTGACACAACAATGAGGATGGGCATTGCAGCACACTTGGATAATCCAATTTTATATCAGGAGTCGACTGCATTTCGGGTTGTTCAAAAATGTATAACATGTACACAAGTCAATTATATATATGTTTTAAAACCTAATTTGTACACACATGTGCTAACTTATAAATGACCTTGTAGGAGCTTGTTAGTGAAACCTTTCATCAACACACAACACATGCAGAGCAGGAGGACAGAGGAGATGGGTAGCCTGATACGGTATAATTTAAAATTTAGATTATATTTAAATTCAATTAAAATATACATTGTGAACTTAAAGTAAATTTCTTGATAGATATATATGTTGACATGTGCTCAAAATTCTTTTTCTTTTATAGCTTGAGACATGTCATGTAGCTAAGCCTGTAGAGATAGGTCCTGGAATAGAGGATGCACAACAAGTTCCTCTTACGGTATAATAATTTAAATATGATAACTTATAAATTAAATTGAATTAAATCACTTTTAATATCGTCTTACATCTAATTTCAACTTGAACGTTCTCTTGTATTAAATAGATTGATTCAGAGCATGTAGAGACAGGTCCAGGTGCACCAGAGCATGCCTCTCAACCTCACATGGTAATTTAATTTTATGATAAAAATTATAAATTTAAAAATTGTCATTAAATCATTTTTAATCATCTTACATCTAATTTCATCTAAATCTTTCTCTTCTACAGAGTGATTCAGGTCATCTGATTAGTTCGCATGGTGTGAAGAGGACTCTTGATTATAGAAATAGTATGTGATAGGTTATTGAACATGGGCTACATAATTTGACTATTTCATGGACTATGAACATTATATACTATTTGTCATGGACTTTATATATATTGTGTTGAACATGGACTTTATATTTTGAATGTATGGGACTTTGTATATTTTTTGAACATGGACCTGGAGTTTATACAACCTGACTTTATATTTAAATAGTTTATAATTATGGATTTTTTAATTTGTAATCTTCCCCTTGTGATTTTATATAAAGGAAGTTGTAAATGACTTTATATATTTACATACTCTTTTGTTTGGTTGAAAAGTATTTCATAAATTAACAAATTTATGAGTAGTTCTTTCCAAAACTTGTATATGCAAAAAAAACCACTTGAAAAAACATGTTTTGAACTTGTCTTATTTGATTTGAATCCTAGGAGGATTAGAGGATGTCCAAACCTGAAATTTAGTGCGTTATGTTATAGAATTTGTAGTTCATATCCATAAAAAACTCTAGATTAGTATGCAAATACACATTCAAGATGAGCATAAGACTTTTGTAATATAATTTTATTGGATGAAAGAAGAATTGTATAGTGTTATACATGCCACAATTTAATGGTATGAACTTAGATCTATCTATACATTATATAAACCCTATAAAGTACAATAGAATAGAGCATATAAACCCTGACAAGATATCCAAATATGATAAACTAATTAGAAATTATTGATCTAAAAAACCCTAATGAAGAGAAACCCTAAGGGGGAACCTTAAGTCATGTAAGCAATGTTGGGTTCACTAATAAATGTAAATAAATAAATGATTTATGTATAAATTATCTAGGCTAATTAATCTAATGCAAATAATTAAGCATTATTAAACCAGATAAAATCTAGAGTTGGGTTGATAAATTGATAGTAATAATATGATAATTAAATGAGGAATTAATTACTTAGTTCTAACATCAACAATAGAATAATAATGTTGATGATGTGCAAAATTGATTCACCACTTGTTGATGCATATTTTGTCACAATAATATATGAAACTAGTTGTTCCCTACTTGAAAGAGAACTTCTTCCCCCAAGGTTCTTTATCATAAAATTTGGTTTGTGTGAATAACATATTGGTAGATGTCAATTGTCCCATATGAGGGGCTCCAATGAAATCAAAGGAATGAAACACAAGGCATTGCTTGCAATTATTCTTGTTACTTAGTAAGAAAGATAAAGCAAACATGTACATGTTCAGTTTTAGACATTCATTAATAATTTCATACATGAATACATACAAGTCCTACCAAGGAATTTTAACAATTTCAAACATGGTAAAAATTTAACATCTTAGACTAGATACTAATCTAGAATACTTTAAGTTTAATCCCAATCTAATAGATTTTATTTAAGAAAATTGCAAAATAAAGGTGAGAAGGAGAAGCTACACTCTTCAATTGTTTTGTCTTGGTAAGTTTTATTAGTGGAGCTTTGGCTACCCTTGTGCCCCATTTCTTGATATCCTTCACTAGGGCTTCTAAGATTTGTCGGGTCTTTTCTTCACACTAGAAAATATCAACAAATTAGCACATCAATATTTGAAAATTTTCCAATACAAAAAATAAATAAATAGAGAGTTCTATAAATCATGAGATAAATCACTTGGGTTATTCATCATGATGTGAAAATAGTGACAGAAAACAACCACAAATTCTAAAATTCTATAAGTGTACTAACATGTCTTGCTTTCACATATGGGCTTTACTAGACAAGTTTTCTAATTATGGCTAATCAAAATAATTTTTGATTGTTAATATTTTCTTAACAATATCTTACTATTTTATGAAACTAACTAAATAGTATCGACCTAAGCCCACACTAATATATCACATCATCTAAATAGTAAAAGGTCATGGCTCATTTAAGAATTTGATACACAAAATAGAACTTGCTCATAACTTTAGTCATAGTGATCTATAAGTTATATTTGTTTAATTTTAAAAAAATCTATTTTTTTTTCTAGTCTAGGATTGTGTAGGAAAATAAACATAGCCTATAGTTATTTAGGTCTAATAGAATGCTTTTTAAATTTTATTAATTAGTTAAAATAAAATAAATGAGTTGAGACTCATAAATGCAAATATAAACAAGAGGCTTAGAATAGCTTATCTCTCTTTGTAGATTTTATATGGTTGATGCTAGATTATTTCTTCTAAAATGTACTTGATAATCAAGATCTAGATTATGCTATTGGATTAGAATTTATTTGACAATCATGGATTTTCTCATTACTTTTTGTTTACATTGGGAAGAGGTCATCACTATAAATCTAAACATCAAAGGCTTTGTCACCACATAGATTATTCCACTACTCCTTTTGACTTATAGAATTTTTTCACCCATGTTTGTACCTATGTATGAAAACTTGATGGTGTTGAAAAGTACCTTAAATAAAAGTATGTTATAAAAAGATGAAACACCATTTAACTCCCTTATATTGTCCTTCAATTTAACTAATCAATTACATCATTCTATATATATGATGTATATTATTAGACTTGATGAAGGTATATTAGGTGATATCCATGTAGTTTTGAGTCCCTCTCTTAGATGTAGTCATATATGTTAATTTCATATCATTGCTAACATAGAGAGGACATATACATGCATGATTCACATCATGGACATATAATAATTCATCTTCATTATTGAGCATGTCAAATATAAAGAAGAAATTTTAAGGATAGAATAAAGATGATAGTGCAATCCAGTTGGATTGAGAGATATATGGTTATTGAAACATAGAAGTAACATAACTACACATAGGATGTACTGTGGTCCATTAACAACTTCAAATTGGCCATGTTAATTAACCTACAAAGATGCTAACTTTTTGGATGTCTTAAGGGGTCCTAATTTACGATGTCTTAAGGGGACGTCTTAAGTTCTCAAAATCTGGTGAAGTTGCCCAAAGCAACCAAATTTAACAATATAATAAAATCAAATTCAAAGTAAATTCAAAGTAGAAAAACATGCACATTTAACAAATAAAATATATAGAATAATAATTTTGATATATAAAAGTGTAAAGTATAAAATTGTGTACATACACATGTATTCAAATTTGTGTACAAAATGTGTAATAATGTAATTGTGTATGTACATATATGTCAACTCAAAATAATGTTTACAAAACTTGTGGGGAATGTAGCAAGTCTTCACGCCACCTGATATAAAAATAATACAAGTAATTTATCAATATATCAGCAAAACATGTATTTTAATAATTTATATAAAACTATCTAGATATACACAATTTGTACCTATATTTACAAGTGCCTCTCAAGTTTTTGTTTCAAAGTATGTGATGAATTTGTGATGATAGCCTAAGGATATAAAAGGACAATTTAAATCAATTTCAACTAATACCGCACAAGAAATATCAAAACATGTATTTAATGTATTTAAAAGAACAATATAAATCTATTTAACTATATTTACCTGTATTTACATAATCTATTGTACCATCTCCATCCTCTCTTTTTTCCAACGCATCGATGATTGTCTCATGGTCTTCCTTAGAAATTTTCCACAACTCTTTATTTGTAGGTTTTCCACGATACCTCTCCAGTTTTATATTTGTTGCCAACACCAAATGTGAGTAGTGTATAATCTTCTTATGTGTTTCATAATCTTGGAATGCAGGCAAACAATTCTTCCTTATTAGGTATTTCCATAGCCAAGTGCCAACAACCACCATCGAACCTATTGGATAATGATAGCCATCATCAAAGAAATTATTAAAATTTGCTTAAGGGGATCAAAGAAGTTCTTAAAATTTGCTTAAGGGGATCAAAGACTTGTTATCAAAATTTGCTTAAGGGGATGTCTTAAGTGGATCACCAAACTTGTTGGATAAGGAAATCTATCATCATCTTCTCAAGGTGTTGTTAACTTATGTTTAGTCTCCACACAACAAGCCAACCAATATTTTGTTTCCTCTTCATTCTTCTTTGGTGTAACAACAACATACACATGTCCTGCAAACAAATTTTGATTCAATAACTTGCACATGTCCATAAAATTTGACCAATCAACATACATGCATTCATATGTACACATATAAATAAATAAAAGCACTACAACTTAGTAATGAAGTGAAATAAAATGAAATAATTTGAATTAAATTACCTTCTTGTACAAGGTCTGAAACACGGTCATAATCGTCTAATGCAAATAGTTGATCATTGTCTTCAATTGTTTCATTTTGATTGTGTGCTTGTGCAAGTGTCAATGGTCTTTGCTTCCACTCTTCAACCCATTTTGTATTCTCACATGCTTCCCAATCTCCTGAAATATAAAATTGATAAAAACATGCAAACTCCCTTGTCCAGATAGTCCATGTACTTGCATTCAAACTCCTAAATGAATGCCATTTAATAGATCCACTGATTATCTGACAATCAATTCTAGGTAGAATGTTTTCTTCTTCAACTAACCAAAATAATCGACGAACTGTAGATTACTCGCTTGATCCAGGTGTACATAATCTTGTAATGCACCAATCTACAATCCCACGTGCATCTTTAAATTTTACTGCATCCTCAAATTTTAATTATTGTCTAGCAAGAATTCTTTTAATACACGCACCAGCTCCATCATGTTCTCCTTTACCATGTACAGCTTCAAAAAAATTTCACATATGTTGGACATTATTCTCCTTGTGAACCCTACTTAACCAACAGAACATTCAAGTATTCTTGAACTGCCCCATACAATTATCTGACCATATAAGATGTTCAGTCATATGGATTCCTCTTTCTCTTAAATTTGTATAAAATATATTGAAACAATATTGAACAAACTCTAATGAGTGTAACCGGTTGTCATTTAAATAGAAATGATACTCCCTCAAAACTTTTCTATCATTCTCTATGCTATCATCTGCATGTCTATAAACAATATGAATAAACATAGCAACCTGCACTAAATTGTAATATTGTGATTGAATTTCCTCTTGCGGAGCTAAAGTATAGTTTATTGCAAAATCAACCACTGATAGTATAGTACCAACTGGAAATGTGTTTCTACATTCACGAAATTGTCCATCAAGCCATCAAGCTTGTTAAGAGTGCTTGACATATTTTGGTACAATTTTACTCTTAAATTCTGATATGAATGCATGCACACTAACCTTTTCTGTAATTAAATCACAACGCTTTCCAAATTTTCCATCTTTTATAGAATATTCAACGTTCTTAAATCTTTTAACGTCCACTAATTGTTGTCCAAAATCATTTTCAACACTTTCATGCATACAAACTCTTAACAAAGAAAGATTGCCACAACTAGTGCATTGTCCAGAAATACATGAACTTAAATAAAATAATTTTCATTAGATCTTTCACAGAAAAAACTTGATATAAACTCTTTTATTTCTTTAGACGACATATTAATATCACATTCCTGTATAATCATGTTACTATGTAAGGTACAACGTATATATCGAAACACATCATAATAATAACGAAATTGAACATGAGTTTTACAACAACAAGATATTCGTTGCGTATTAATCTTTACATACCATGGTTTGCATTTTTCAAAAGATCTTTGACTTATTTTAATATTACCAGGTAACACTAATTCATCACAAAATTTTCTATAAAATTTAGTTTGTGTTGTATCTAATAGGAGTTTTGGATGAGGATCGCGAACTTTGGACCCCACTCTTAATTTTAAAACATCTCTAGCATTAGATGATACCCTAGTATTATCATGCCAATATTTTTCGATCAAAGATATGATTTCAACATTCAGTTTCATGTCAGATCTCGGGAATCAACCAATAAAACTCCAACATTGGTTAATTGGATCATTTTCTATACTTTCTCTTCTTTTTGCCGCTCTTACCAATGTTTTAGGATGTATTTTTAGAATTCCACTAATATTTCTTACCATTCTTCTATTCAAAGTTGTTTTATTCACTATAGCAGTTGTTATAGCTCATCTTGATGCATTCTTATCTTTGGATTGACTATTACTTCCAATAGACTCAATGGCACTAGCAATAGTAGACATAGCATGTTTTAGTGATTGATCTTTTCTTCTTGGTTTAACAAAAATACCTAACATTTTCATTACTTTTCTCATTTTCCACATTCTCATTAATTGCATCATTAGTTGACATTGAAATGATAGTTTTTTACAATAAAAAAATTCCTTGTATAATCTATTGGCATGTGTTCTTATTTGTCTCCAAGAAATTTTACCAGGAAGATTATCCAAAACATCTCTTTCAATTTTGAAAAAATAATTCTCATTTTCAACATCACATCCTGGATTTTCATTTTCATTTTCAACTTCAAAACAGTTTTCATTTTCAACAACAAAATGGTTTTCATTTTCATTTTCAACAACAATTTGTTTCAAATTTTGATCTCTATGAATATTATCAATCTCAACATTGTTATATCCAGCTTATTTTAAATCTCCTATCAACACTATTTCCATTTCATTCAAAGGTGGATTTGAAGAAGTACCTAGATTTGTGCCTATTGAAACATTCTCCATAGCATTGACAGAGGGATTTGAAGACATACCAAGAGTAGTTTGTATAATCGTATTAGTTTTCACATTCACCTCTTACAAATTTGCATCGTCTACATCCATGGTCTCCTCAATGTTTTTATCTTCAATAGTTGTGGAATTGGATGCTTCAGCATTATTCATTGATTGAATCATTATTCTTCTATCTCTTTGTCTTTTTGCCTCCTCTCTCTTTGCTTCAATTTATTCAGGGGTTAATACCTTCCTATCTTTTCTCTTATTACGACTTTGTGATCCCATGATTCAAAAATTTATCAAGCATGTACAAATGAATGTCAAAAACTTGAAAGCCCTTCTTCTTTGTTCAAGTCCTTCAAACAAGTACCAATTCAACAAAATTTCACTCAAATAGTGTCTCAATGATGGCTTCTATCAAAATTCAAACAATATTCGAAGTTGATGGACCTGCAAAAGAAAATAAGATGGTAGAGAATGTTGCAAATGTTATTGTTAGGTGTACTGTAGAGCAAGTTGCAGGGCTGATAGTCATAGTATAGTCTTATTAAAAAAATAGACAAATAATAAACAGGATCCTGTTTTATTTTACACCGGTGGAGTAAGAATCGGGATCCCGTTATTTAAAATTTGAATTTTAAGCTCAGGTTTTGCTTTGTAACCCGGTTTGGGAAATGCTTTGGGGACCCGAACTTGACCTCTAGACCTGGTATGACCTGCAACTTGAAGGTCCTTGAAGGTCCTATCAATGTCACAACAAAATAGTGACTTTGGGCATATATCTGAAGGTCTATTTTGCAGAATATTTTGACGAAATTAAAACCCATCATAGATGAGACAATGTAGATTCCAAATATGTAATTTTTTTTACAATTGGATTAATTTTTCTATTTTTTAATCAATTTCTAATGAAATAGGTCCATGAACTTGAATTATCAGGGTTTTTTAGTATTTTAATAACTTTTTACTAAAATATTTTTTTGTAAAAAAAATTGTAGGAAAACATACTTTAGACAATTCTTTTCAATTTAAAAAAAAATTTCAAAAAATGGCTAGTTTAGGTCATCTTATCCATGACGTACACGATGATTTTTTAAAAGACAAAAAATGGCCAATAAAAAATTTTAAAAAAAATATTCAATAAAAAATTACAAAAAAATATGGAAAACATGCTTCAGTGAGTTACAAATCTTTTCCCAAAAGGATTTTGAAAAATATGATTATTTAGGTCAAAATATGGATGACGTACATGTACATGGTATAGTAAAAAAAAAAGTGACTTTTAAATAGTGGTTTTTAGAAACACCTATTCAAAATCAATTTCTATCATCTGGGTATTGAAAAAAAATACATATTTGGAAACTAAACTCTGAGTACTACATTTCATATTTAGTGACTTTTTCTAAGATTCCACCTTTAAATGCTTCAAATTTTTAGGTCAAATATGACAAATTTTGAAAATCAGGGAAAACACTTGCACTTTTTGACCAATAAGTGGACACAACTTCTTGCACACACCTATTTAGAAAGACATTGATTATTGAGTATAACAACAGACATTTGAATTCCATCTATAGAGTTATATATATTTATTCAGTCATATAGACTATTGTGGATAACAAAAGGATACATTGCAAATCCTAAAACTGAACTAGAAGTTCAATAAGAATCATTATTGAATATACATGCAAAAATAAAATAAGGAACATTAGGTCAGATCATTATTGACTATCAATTATCTTTACTTATTGCATATCAAGTTGTCATATATAAAAATACATAAAATATTGTAATAAACTGTCAACATGGACAAGGAGGAAATACACACTATGGGAGAGAACAACTAAAGGCACCCTTCACATTGACAGGTAGGGAGAGAGAAGCTAGTAGGGCACCCTGCTATCCTGCATGAAAGGGAGAGAACGGCTAAGGGCACCCAAGGGCAGAATTCTCCACCTAATCTCCATGTTGAGGGTCTATTGACAAATTCAAGTTCACCAGTCAAAGAAGAATGATGAGGGGACTGCTTGGAGGGAGAGCTAGTGACTGAAGGCACCCTCCCATGCCTCCCTACACAACCCTCTTCTATGACTAAATTTTGTAAACAAACTGAGTTAGTTGCATGGTAATGAATATATAATCTCTCTATATTGATATTGTTTATGAATTCGAAGGCAATGTAATCTTGTCTAACCCTAATGATAAAGATGTATATATGTATATATTTGTATATGTTTTTCCTATGTTATGACTATTGAATTCAAGTCCAAGAATTATGCAATTTAAAAGATATTCTATGTGGTAAATCATAAACCCTAAACCTAGCTTGTGGCATTTGAATTTCTAGGGCAATTTAGGTAAGGGACATTACAAACATCATTGGACTATATGTTTGTTTATCTGTTGATAACTAATATGTTTACATGACCTAAGTCAGGCTTATCTTGCTTCAAACATTCAATTGGTAAGTTACAACCCTAACTATGTTAAATTTGTAATTCTAGGGCAAGATTTAGGGCAAACCTGAAAGGAGACATTACAAGGATCTACAAATAGCTAAGAGATTTTTTGTCTCTTCTATAGCCACAACAACAAACTCAAACTTTGTGGGTAGGCTTCTCATAATCTTTTCTACTATTCTCTTGTCTTCAAGGGTTTCACCATGAGACCTGATTTGATTGAATAGACTAAGAACTTGAGTAAAAAATGAATCTACAGATTCCAAATCCTTCATAAACATGGTCAAAATCTCTTCTCAACATTTGCAATTTTGCAATTTTTAATTTAGTCATACCTTGGTATGTGGTTTGGAGGATGTCCCATGCTTGCTTTGATTTTATTGTTGCTACAACCTTTGGGAAGACACTTTCATGCATTAGAAGAGAGCCTTGTAATTCTTTTTTCTATTGTCCCAAAACAAATCTTTCTCTGCTTGAGATATTGCATTATGCTATTGCATCTATAAGTTTGAGGAAACTCATTTTCCACAAACTCCCATATATCTTGATAACTTAACAAAGCCTTTATTGTGATTGACCTATACTTATAGTTCTTGCCAGTAAATTGAGAAATTTGAGGATTAGTAAGACTTGTACCAAGGGAAAATAACATTGTTAGCTCTGATACCAAATGAAGGAAAGTAGAGAGTAAAAAATTAGACTCCCCAGTATTAATAAAAAATAGTTTCTTACATAAATTAAACCAAGAGATCTTGAGATCTGTACAGTACACACAAGAATAACAAAGTTTTTTTTGGGTGCTGTATATTTCCATCCCAGTTGAGTCAATAGAACATGAGAGGGAGTTTTCTTTTTTAACGTAGAGGAGACAAATTAAATCATATTTACTTATGTCTGGTTCATACCCATACTCCCCTGCACTTTAAGATTACTCCCTTGTTTTCATACACATCAGAGTACACATACAAATATAAAGTGCATCCATATCTCTTAGGATTAATATGTCCCTATCCAAAATTAAATGCAAAGGATGAAAAGAACAATATTAAGTAACAGAGGTTGGGATTACATATTCCCATACTTGGAAAAGACAAAAACATTTAACTGAAAAAAAAAAAAACTATTACAAAGAGATGGTTATGCTTTGCTCTCTATCTCCAACTTCCTTGATTCTTCCACTATTATTGAACAATGTTGTTCATTCTGTTAAATTCATGCAAAACTACCCTATTGTGGGGTAGTTGAAAGGTGTAACAGCCAAAGACAAACGTGTCACACTATAAGAATAAATTTGGAACACCTCACTTAAACTTTTCTATAATTTGAAAGAAGAAGTTTTACATCCCTTAACAAGAAACTTGAGTTTGTCAAGATATCCAAGATGATCAATCTAATTGATGACAACCAATTTTTTTATAATTTTTGAATTTTATGAGAAAATATTAACCTATTAATGTACAAATATTTTAAGGTCTCCTAGATATGAATCAAGTTTATCCTAGTGCGATGAAAGATGAGGCATAAATCTAAGAAGGATGGGCTTAAATCACACACTTTAAGATTTGACTTCTTAGGTGGCAGATGTGGGCCTCTTCCTTTTGCCAAGCCTGTTCCCATTTAAGAAGCAATCACCATTAATGTCAATGTTTTCATTTGCCAACATACTCCCAGCCTTTGCCAAAATGGGAGTAAATTGGAACAGGGTGTGGACATCCATCAAAGCATAATGGAAGGGGGATTATCATCAGATATTACAGTTTTGGTAGACATTTATGCAAATGTGGAAGCATAGACAAGTCACGTGAACTATTTGACCCGATGCCTCAAAGAAATGTGGTCTCATGGAATGCTATGATTGCAGGATATGCACAAAATGCATTTGTTGAAAAGGCTTCAGAAACTTTCAACCAAATGCAATTGGAAGGTGTAAAGCTAGACTCCACAACCGTTGCCAACATCTTGCCTGTGCCAAAATGGGAGCTTTGGAACAGGGTATGGACATCCATCACAGAATGAAGGATAGAAAATTTTTATGAGATGTTGTAGTTGCAACTACCCTAGTAGACATGTGTGCAAAATGTGGAAGCATAGGCAAGGCACGTGAACTATTTGATAGAATTCCTCAAAGAACTATTTGACAGAATGCCATGATTACATGATATGCAAAATGTGGAAGCATAAATAAGGCATGTTAACTATTTGACAGAATGCCTCAAAGAAATGTGTTCTCATGGAATGCCCTAATCACAAGATGTTAACAAAATGGATTTGTTGAAAAGGCTTTAGAAACTTTCAACCAAATGCAATGGGTAGGTGTAAAGCCAGACTCTACAACCTTTGCCATAATCCTACCAGCTTGTGCCAAATGGGAGCTTTGCCAGAATCCTACCAGCTTGTGCCAAACGGGAGCTTTGGATTAGAGTATGGACATCCATCAAAGCATAAAGGATAGAGGAATTTTGTCAGAGGTAGTTGCAACTGTTATGGTAGACATGTATGCAAAATGTATCTACATGTTCATAAAACTTCCATATTTAACTTCTAGAGTAGTTTTGATATCATAATTGTAGCTCTAATTCACCATAGAAACTAGTGAAGAATATGTAAGATTAAGGGAGTTGAGGAAGGTTTAGATGAGGTATATGCTTAGGTTTAAACTAGTGAAATAATGTTTTGTGGATGTGCATTATGTGTGTGACTTGTGATGTTATTAAATTGTGACGACCATGGTTTTCTTAGATTGGTTCTAGAAATTAGCTACAAAATTGCTTCGGTGGTAGAAGCCTTACACCAATCAAATGGGTTCAAGACCTTTGGATGGCCACACACCTCACCAAAACCCCTATGAAGTTGAAGACCTCATTTGTAGTGGTGGATGTTGGGAATTAAGGTGTCTTAACCTTGTAAATTCCTTGCATTTATTATTGTAATGTAATTTATTTACTTAGCCTATGTTGTAATTTTGTTGCACATCATGTTTTGTCATCTAGTGTGAAGTGGCACAATGAGTTATCACTCCACTTGTAAGGTGACTAGGATGGTCAACTCACTCCATGTGGAGATAGGCATCCCTTTTGTGTGGTAGACGTTTTCTGCCATGTGTCAGCATCTTGACTAGTGTGTAAGTGAATCTTGACTGAAACGGTTATGACAAATTCCTATGACAGAATCTATGACATGTAAGAGTTAGAAATAGAAGGTTCTATGACAGGTGAAGACATGTGTCACACGACATCTTGGAAGAAGGCATCTTTGGGCACCCCAAGGAGGGTTTTGTCATGTTGTAAGAGAATATGCTATTTACAGCTTGTTTATGACAGATTCTCTTACAGTTGTAAGATATGATAGCTATGATAGCTAATTTGTGTGTAAGAGCATCTATCATTGCCCAAATTGGAAATAGGTGACCATATTGGGATGGAGTGATATGACAAGTGTCATGACTATGCTGCAGTGTTGGACAAGTGTCCCTAGGCATGAGTTTTGGGCCATGAGGCCAAGTTGGACGCCCATTCCAAGATATGTTCAGTTTTGCCTTGAAAACTTCATCATAAGCAGGTGCTTGGAGAGGAGATGAGAGGTGTGATTAACAAGTGTTGTTATGCTTCTAGTTTGTCTCCAGATACGATGTCAAAGACTCATGGGAGCTCACACTACAAGTGTATTGTAAACCATTATAGTTTTGATAATACATTGTGCAGGTTTTGGAGTGTGGGGTTTTTTATCTGATAAGGGTTTTCCCCATGTATATCTTGTGTCTCTCTTCTTCTGTCTTACATTCTTATGTTGTTTTCTGCTGCAATATCTCTATTATTAAATTAAATATTCTATAATTGTAAAGGTTAAAATGAATTTGCACTCTCCTCCCCTCATTAGATTAGTGTAGGAAGAGATTTTTGCATGCCTAGCTTCCTTTCAGTTGGTATCAAAGCTATTCTCTTTGGTCCCAGTTGTTGGATAGGGGTTTTGTGTACTAATCTTAGGTTGATTGGGAGTCTGTGTAGAGTATTCTGAAATCTTGTTGTAGGAATGAGATGGCAGGCACATCTAGAAGAATAGAGATGGGGATGTTTAATGGCAAAAATTTTGAGTTATAGAAACTTAAAATGGAGTGTTGTGGAGTTGATCATGTGGTTACATTTAGTGTGCTATCGATCTAGAGCTCCTATTTGACAGTATACAATAACCCTCATGGTTGGTGGTTATGTCCTATCATTCTATGGTCGCTTGCAGCAAAGTATTCATGTTGGGTGTTCATTCTTGGCTCCCTGATCACATGGAGAAACTTGTGTTGCCATGACTGTGGTTTGATGTGCTTATGTTGGGTGCTTGGTTTTAGTCCCTAGCATTGGAAGACATTGTTTTGTTAACCTCGAATGCATGTAGGCTATGGAGTTAATCATTGGATGGTTTGAAAGCTTCTGGAACAACCTAGCTTCTCCATATGCTTGTACATGGTGATAGTTGTGAAGTTGGACTACAAATGGGCCTGAAGTTCTTGGACCTCTATTTCATTTAGTTGACTGTACTTGCATGTCTTAGTTTCATATTGATTCGATCTAAGGGTTTTGTAGATGTTCCATTTCAAAAATCTATGGTTATGCTTATCTATGTTATTCCATTATTTTGGTTTAACTATATTGGTGATTTTCAGACAAGTATGGGTTTTCTAGATGATAAGTGGATATGGATTTGCATGTATGTCAGTGACATGGTGGTTTTGCAGGTTTTACATGGTTAATCAAAAACTTGTGGTTTTGTAGATCTACAGACAAACTATTTTTTAGATTATGATTCCTTAAGAGTGTTTCTGGATTTAAGATAGTTGCAGATTTGTATGTATGCTTCATTCATAATGTGAGGAGATTTGTAATTTTCTCAGTGTGGAGATGTTGGTATGTGATTAGTCACTCATCATTTCTATAGCATATGCTTGTTTAGTTCCTTGACTACGATCACTCATTTGTGGACTTGTTGGCAAATTGAATCTAGAATTGATTTGATGGTCGAGTCTTGAAGTCTACAGATTGTCTTCTTTGGTATCTCAGTTTGCAGGTTACTAATGTAATGATGAGTTATCATGTTACATTTGTTTTGGATCTTTGAGTTATGTAGTTTGTGGATTAGCTACCCATTAGCTATAGTGAGATAACTAGAATGTGGACTGTCTTTATCCACAGGTTTGATTCAGTGGTTATACAGATTTTGTTACTTGGCCTTGTCTATGGTCACTTGTGTATCGGTATGTTGCATTGGGATAAGAGGATGGATAATTAGAGTACATGGATAGTCAGTTATTGGGACTTATAGCATGTTTATCATGATGTCATGGATAGCTTGGTTACAAAGTTTAGTGTGAGCTTTTGACAGTGATGGTTTTATCTTCTTGACTTGGATATCTTGGTTCTACTTTATTCTTTTATGTTGCTGCTATTGCGCAGGACAATTGTTAGATTGTGTTAGAGCCATGGATGATCTTCATTGAGAGGATGGTTATCATAATGCCTTGATAAGCTCAGTATCACAGTTTTAGTAGGAGCTTCGACAATGATGGATGATCTTCTGCAGTGGATATTGGTGTCATGGAGGAGCTCTTAGTTTTGAGAGTTCTTTGACATTTTTCAGTTTTGTTGTCAGGAGAAGGTTATCTTCATATGTTTGGAGATGTTGACATCTTGATTGAGGTGTCAGGTTTATGATTTGTCAGTATGACATGTTTATCCTTTGTTTAGAGATGTTATTATGTCATGATTTACTCTTGATGCTAGCTTAAAGTTTTGGCATGATACAAATTCTCTTGAGACATGATGTATGCATCATTGTACGCCTTGTTGTATGTGATCTTCTTACAAGGACATGGTTAGATCATAATGTTATGATGGGCTTCTTGATCATGCAGATGTGTAGTGGGAGTTCTGATAGTGATCTTGTTTGTTCTCTTTGGTTTTGAGTATTAATCATTTGCTTGAAGCTTCATGATTTTACAGGATGCATTTGAAGTTGGCATGTATTGGTTAATGGATGCTCATGGATACTAGAGAGACTTGAGGTGAGGCTTGAGATCTCTTTTTCAAGGGATCATGTGTTGGAATGGTTAAGTTTTAGCAGAAAGACAGAGAAGCTTTCACTTGTTATGGACGTGAGTTCATATATGAACTTGAGAGGAGATTTTTCTTGGAGAGAGTATATGAGACTCAGTGTATCTCAGTGGATCAGTCTCATTCCCACTCTTAGTTCACTCGGCAGAAAATGTTCTAATAGGTATTGCCCAGGTTATTTCAGATTCATTTTGTTTTATGCTTTGATTTCTTATGGATATGAATCTTGAGCTACAGTTATTAGTTCTGGAGATTTCATTTGAGGGATGTCAGCATGGTTATCTTCTTGATTCATATGGTTTAGTTTATGATGTTCATTTATGATCAGTTTAGGAGATGTGATTGGGCTTATTCCTTGTTATGGAATGGTTATGAGTTTGATCTACCTTGTTTAGAGAGGCTTACATCCATATTGGTTACATGTTACATATGTTATTTGATCTTATAAGATTGAATGGTTGGGTGTTGGTAAGGCTTTTTAGTTGGAGTTTTGTCAAGGAGATCATACTTGGCATAGCTTAGCACTTGGTGGTGTTGGCAGAAGGACATGTTATGATTTCCAGTTTCTCTTTATGGTCTCATTCTACTTCCTAGAAGTTCTTATTCATCTAGTATGATCACTAGGTCTATGGTCCTCTACTGTTGTTGTACTTTATTATTTTTTGGCAACAGTATGTGTTATTTTTAGATGTGGACTTGGGAGAAGTGGAGGAGGTCAAAGGTGAGAAAGTGAGCAGAAAACTGTTTGTGGAAGTATGCTCTATTTTGCAGCAGTTGGTTGTAATTTGTAGATCATTGTGATTGTTCTTTGTATTATATGCTTGTATTATAAGCCATCTTTTTATGTAAGTACTGATTGGCAGACTTTGAGTTACTTTAGTTGGCATTTGATTCCTAGGATGTATGTATATCTTTGGTACAAGGTTTTTCATTGGACTGCAGTATCAAAGGTCTTCAAATTTTTTACACATCAATGGTTATTGGTATGTTTGTTATCATGGGAGATGATAACTTTGAGCAAGACAGTGGATTATACAAGGATGAGAGTTGCAGTATGGGCTGAATATGTCATGTAAAAAAGTTCTATCAATGATGGTTTTTTAGTTGGATGTAAACAACTAGTTGTGGTTGTTGTTCCAACTATTTTGGAGCTTACGTGCTCAATCTTGTTTTTGAAGATGTTTGGACTTCAAAGTTATGTTCTAATTAACCAGTTTTAAGTAGGATACATTGGTGTGTCTATGTGACATTTAGTGTTTCATCATATATTTTAGCATTCTAATTTTTGTCATGTTGATGATCACTTGGAAGATGTTACAAGTGCTTCTGTAAAGCTAGTGAGCATAGTGGAGTTCAGTTGAGCTGAGTATTTGGTAGCTACTCATGCTTGCAAGGAATCCATTTGGCTTAAGAGATATTGTGTTCAGATATTAGTGTTGGTGCAAGATAGTTTACTATATGTTGTGATAGTCAGAATGTGATGTTGCAGATGCATTAACAAAACCAATGGGCACAGAGAAGTTTAGATGGTGTTCAGAGTCTATGGGCCCCTCGGCCTATAGCAGTTAAATCTTGTTAGTTCTATTGGTTCTTACAAGGTGTTCAACAAGTGGGAGAATGTTGGGAATTAAGGTGTCTCAACCTTGTAAATTCCTTGCATTTATTATTGTAATGTAATTTATTTACTTAGCCTATGTTGTAATTTTGTTGCACATCCTGTTTTGTCATCTAGTGTGAAGTGGCACGATGAGTTATCACTGCACTTGTAAGGTGACTAGGATGGTCAACTCACTACATGTGGAGATAGGTGTCCCTTTTGTGTCGTAGAGGTTTTTTGCCATGTGTCAGCATCTTGACTAGTGTGTAAGTGAATCTTGACCAAAACGGTTATGACAGATGCCTATGACAGAATCTATGACATGTAAGAGTCAGAAATAGAATGTTCTATGACAGGTGAAGACATGTGTCACAAGGCATCTTTGGGTGCCCCAAGGAGGGTTTTGTCATGTTGTAAGAGAATATACTATTTATAGCCTATTTATGACAGATTCTCTTACAGCTGTAAGATATGATAGCTATGACAGTCGGTTGGTGTGTAAGAGCATCTGTCATTGCCCAAATTGGAAATAGGCAACCATATTGGGATGGGGTGATATGACAAGTGTCATGACCATGCTACAGTGTTGGACAAGTGTCCCTAGGCGTGGGTTTTGGGCCATGAGGCCAAGTTGGATGCCCATTCCAAGATATGTTCAGTTTTTCCTTGAAAACTTCATTATAAGTAGGTGCTTGGAGAGGAGATGAGAGGTGTGATTAATAGGTATTGTTATGATGCCAGTTTGTCTCCAAATATGAGTGTCGAAGACTCCTAAGAGCTTGCAATGCAAGTGTATTGTAAACCATTATAGTTTTGATAATACATTGTGCAAGTTTTGGAGTGTGGGGTTTTTTATCCAATAAGGGTTTTCCCCATGTATATCTTGTGTCTCTTCTTCTGTCTTACATTCTTATGTTGTTTGTTGCTGCAATATCTCTTTTGTTGTATTAAACATTCTATAATTGTAAAGGTTAAAATGAATTTGCACTGTCCTCCCCTCATTAGATTAGTGTAGGAAGCAATTTCCACATGCCTAGCTTACTTCCAGTGGATAGGATGAAAAGTAGGCATGATACTTGGATTGGTGTCTAAGCAAAGTCCTATGCACTCTAATAATAAATTGGTAACACATGACCCTACATTCTATGAATTAATGAATAACTCTAGTTGAAATAAAGATGAATGAATATTATCTCTATATTCATGAATCTAACTACAATTATATTTGACTATTGTAATGAACTTTGTGATATTTGTTTACCCAATATGTCTATAGGAGAAAGGGGTAGAGATTGCTTAAGGATGCCATCAAAGATGTGTAGTAGGAAGCATTAAGGATTGTTGAGTTGTAGTTGGCAATCATCAAATTCTTAGTTAAGGATCAAGAGACTTGTTATTAATTTGTCTTAAGGCATTAAGTTGTAAAGTCTAGAGAACTGTATAGGATATGTTAATAGTTAAAGATTATAATACTTTGTGTAAACTACTTGTGTAAAATTTGACCCATCACCTCATAGATAGAGTTATTTTTTGAATACTATGATTCTAGTGTGTGATATAAATTACTTAAAGGCTTGTATGAGCTTCCTAGAAGGCTTAATGAGTACATGTTCATTTTTTATTAGGATATTATAGTGTTTTGTTGTCATTTGGTAAAGCTAATTATGAAACCTCTAAAGCTTGGTACCTTCCTATTGAAGTATTGCTTTATATTATTATTTGGGTTAATCTCTAAGACATGTGACATGATTCTTTCATGCTCTAGTGAATGAACCTAAATACCTATGTGTAATTTACCTAAAGTGAATGATCTAGTCAAATAAAGCCATGGATGGTTAGAGGCTAAAATATAAAGGTTATGTAATTGGAGATTCCTAGATTTGGCAAGTAATTATTTCATGTCATATGGGAGCTTTGAAACAATGTATGGATATCCATCAAAGCATAAAGGATAGAGGGATTTTGTTAGATGTAGTTGCAACTTCTCTTGTAGATACCTATGCAAAATTTGTATACATAGAGGCACGTGATCTGTGTGACAAAATGCCTCAAATATATGTAGTCTCACAAAATGCCATGATTGTACGATATGCACAAAATGGATTTATTCACAAGGCTTTAGAAACTTTCAAGTAAATGAAATTGGCAATTGTAAAGCTAGCATCCTCCTTGCCTATGCTAAAATGGGAGCTTTGGAACTGGCTATGGACATCCATCAAAGCATAATGGAAGGGGGATTATTGTAAGATATTACAGTTGGAAATTCTCAGGTAGGCATATATGGTAAATGTGGAAGCATAGACAAGGCATGCAAACTATTTGATAAAATACCTCAAAGAAATGTGTTGTCATAGAATGAGATGATTATAAGATGTGCACAAAATGGATTTTGCAAGGATGCTCTCAAAATCTTAAAATTAAGGAAGCACTTTGGAACATATCCTGACATTATAAGCTTTTCTTGTGTTCTATGTGCATGTAATCATGTAGGTTTAGTGGATGAGGGTTGCACATATTTCAATCACACAAGTAACCATTATTGCATCACACCTACAATTGATCATTATGTGTGCATGGTTGACCTTCTTGCCCACGTTGGCTATCTTGAGGAGACCCTAATTAAGATGCTAGTTAAACTTGTAGTGGTTGTGTTTCTTTGGCACTGCATGCAGATCACATATGAATATAGGATTAGGAGAATTTGTAGCGACATTGATTTTTATTTGGATCCTAAAAATGTTGTGAATCATGTTCTTCTCTCAAACATCTATGTAAAAGTGAACAAGTGGTGTAAGGTTCAAATGGTAAGGACATTGATGAAAGATAAAGGAATTAAAAAGATACCTAGGTGTACTTGGATTGAAGGCCATAAAATAGTACATGTTTTTTGTGTAGGAGACAGATTGCATCCACAAACACGAGATCTATGCAAAGTTGGAGAAATTAGCTTGGGAGATGAAGGTAGTAGGGTATTGTTTAGATTCAAGATATTTACTTAGTGATATGGAAAAGGAGGAAAAAGAATTGTGTGTCTACCACCATAGTGAAAATTTGGTAATTATTTTTGGTTTGTTAGACACGCCCCTTAGAACAACTATTAGAGTTGTGAAGAACCTTCGAGTATGTGTTGATTGCCACACTACAACAAAATTTATCTCCAAGATTGTTGCAAGAGAAATTATCGTGAGGGATGCAAATTGTTTCCATCATTTTAAATAGGGAGAATGTTCTAGTGGAGATTATTGGTGAGGCTAAATGAGGTGATCTAAAAAATAGGATCGCACTATAATAATATGCACCATGTTTTATGTCATACCTGCAATAATAATGAAGGAACAAGGTTTTATGTTTAGTTTCAAGAAAGTTTTTTGGTTTTATTTTTGTTTTGAGTTTTTGGCAATCTAGAATATGATGTTGGCTTCACAAAGTTAGATGTATAGAGTGCAATGAAGATCTCACTACTTATATTCATTGTTGGGATATCCATCAAAGACTTATTTTATGATAACATGGATGCTTAATTGAATTGTTTTCAAAAAACCTACATATGTATGAAATGAAATGCTAGGAGGAGGTAGAGAAAGAGAAAATAAAAGGTGAGGAACACTTCAAGTAAATGGAAAGATGCTTGACTAATCAGAAATGGGAGAGGACTCCCAGTTACCCTTTCCATTTTGTATATTTTTTGTTTAGGTTAACTGTATTATATTTTGCCTATGTTAGGTTAACTATTTAATTGCACATTCTAGATTCAATATGTAATTTTATATAAGTGTATGTAGATTTTGTGACATTTATGGTTAGATATTTATAATGTTGTTTCACATCCCTTTTCTTGGTGAAATAGTTAATAAATTTGTGAATTTGTTGATATTTTTTATTTTAATTTGATTTCAATTTGTTTGGTTTTAGTTAGAAATAAACTAGGATAATTTATAATGAAGAAGTAAAAAAATTACAAATGTGTTTATGTTGTAATTAGTGGTTATGCATGGCACTTGAAAAACTCACATAATGAGATTTATAGATTAATATTAGAGAGAAGAGAATAATAATTGTGGTATTGAAAACTTATGCATGATGAGATTTATAAATTAATACGAATGAGATGAGCGTTTCAACGTGGTTAGGCAAGAGCTAAATAGGGTACTTCATAAGTGTTTGGAGTGACAATAGGACTTAGAACAACAAGAACTCAAAATGATGAGGGGAATTTTAGAGAAACACAATCCTTAATATTAATTCATCAATGTTAGTATTTAAAGCAAATATACATCTCCAATCATCAAGAGAATACCCAAACCTTTCTGGTGGTTGCCTATATCTTGTAGACCTTTGAACAAGATGAGGTGGAGGTTCTTCCTCTTCTTCTAAATATTCAAAGCTTGATGAGCTCTCCTCAACTTCTTATCTAACTAGGGCCTAGATTCAATTTTCTTAGGTGTGGAAGGAAGTTGAATCACATCTTTCTTCTATTCAAATTTCTCTAGCTATATAACAATGTAAGAAGGCTTAGGTTCTCTAAAAATAACACTTCTACTATAAATTACCTTCTTTGAAAATGGATCCCAAAGCTTGTATCCGTTCACGCCGTAATTGTAACTAATAAAGATACATTTTATAGCTTTGTTCTCCAACTTAGTTCACTTCTCTCTTGGAACATATGCATATGCCTCACAACCAAGAACTCTCGGATGTCTTAGTGAAGTCTTATATCTTGACCATGTTGAACACAATGGGGTGCTGAGAGGGGGGTGTGAATTAGCACACTTAAAAACTTTAATCAAACATTTACTAATAAAACTAAATAGCTTTGTGAAAACATGAAGGAAAACATGCAAATCAAGAGTCAACACATAACACCAGTGTTTTTACATGGAAAACCCTAAAATAGGGAAAAACCATGGTGAGTATTAGCTCATAATATAATATGCTCACTGCAAAAGTATCACAACATTGTTTTAGGGCTTTAACCCAAGGAAGCTACTACTCCCTAATTTACAGCTTTGATTTAGGTTTATAACCCAATGAAGCTACTACTCTCTGAATTCTTAGCTCACTACTATTACAATGATAATATAGATATAAGGACTGCTATGGAGAACACATCTATTATATGCTGATGGTGTAGTCTGCTATTCTTGTTCAACATGTACCTTCAAACTGATTCTGTGCATTTCATATCTTCTTTTGCTCTTCTGTATTCACATTCACCTTACTTATCTTTCAAATGAATTATATCTTCTATATATATCCTCTGCAAGATATTAAAACATTGATTAGGTCAGCATCCAGAATAATATTGAATGTAATGTGTAGCTAGTCACTAGTCGGCCACAACACATGCAAAGTGATAACAAACTTATTGCGAACTACAGGACATTTTGAAGAACATCAGGACACACCTTTTAGACTTGGAGAAACTAGTCAGGGGGCTCTGCATGCACTAGGTACTTAACTAGTCAGCTCATACTGCTTAACATCGTCAACTGTTCATCTTTCAACTGTCATGGAGAAGCTAAAAACTTAATGTGAACCAAGGATTCAATCATACAAGAGCTCAATAACAATCACACACCTTATCAGAGAAGTATCATACCAACCTATGTGTTTGGTGGAAAGGGGGGTTTTTGATTTCAAGGGTAAATCCTTCTTTCACATCTAACATCCAAGGTCATAAATTAAGTGAAGCCACAATCTCTTGCAAGAGGGATCTGCTATAGATTTAGTGTCCCTTAGAACAAAGAGGAAACTTGGAATTTGCTAATTTATTGATCAATTAAAGTCCAATTATGCTTAAAACCCTAATTTCGTAAAATCATAAATAAACATAAGAATCTCGAAAAATGCTCGCACACAGAGATATCAAATGAAAATTAAATACACAACAAATTTCAAGATTTAGTATCTAGAAAAGTTAGGGACTAATGAGCGGGCAATTTAGTCCACTGTACTAATTTCTGTCGGGATCTCTAAAGACTATCTGCAACTTAATTCTGTTGTTTCAAGGATTTCACTATTTCAGCATCCAGAGGACTAATGAGCAGGCACCCTAGTCCAGGTCCTACTTTTTTGCTTTTTCCTACACTTCTGATACTTTGTTCTGCTTCCCTACAACTCCAATTCTTCCTCTTTTGTAACTTGTAACCTACAATCACAAAAAAAGGGTTGGGGGTTGTGTTTAGAGGCTTGCCTTGGTCAAGCCCCGAAGAGATATTCAAGTCTTCTAAACACTATTGTCATATAAAGAGTGCATATCCCTATGGGATAGAGGCAAAATCCAAATGATAAATGATTGAAAACACAAATAAATGTCACCTCAGAGGTGTATCTCGCATATAGATGATAATCTTTCACATCATGAGAAGATGAAGCCAAATCTACGTAACAAACACAATAACAAGATAAGTCTACTCTACAACAATGAATATTTTGAATGCTCTAAAGTCACAAGTACACCAAATGTTCATAATTATCTTCTGGTTTACAAATGAATCCCTAAACATGCTTATATATGCAACTAAACACATTCCCGCTAAGAATTTCATAATTCAAACTTACGATGTCGGCATAGGACCTAATTAACGGTCACATAACTGACATTAGAATTTAGGTCTTGCTTAAAATAGGGTAGGACTAGGGTGCGGGTGCCCAAGTGCTCCCTCCCTATTTCAGTTAGGACTTGTCTCAATAGCACCCCCTAGGTCCTATTTGCCATAAAACTTAGGGGTTTTCTCATTGGGAGTCAACATGACTATGCAAGATGATCAAAATGCTTTCTAAAGAACCCAAGAGCTAAACATATGAGGGAAAAAGTCCTAGGGAGACATTTTTTGGTGTAACACTATGCATCCACAAGATAAGAAATGTATCAGTCTATAGACAACAGAGTCTTCTAGACCTTATGTAATGCTTCATAACCCAAAATATGATATTGCGGTGAAGTGCAGGGTCTGGAACCTTCTATAAATTATCATAGATATCAATGGATGCTACTCATCAGATCCACACACCACTGTCTAAAGTTTCTGGAGGAATTCAAGAATGGCTTAGGTACTTAGAGTTATGAAAGATAGTTATACTTACACCTTTGCTTACAACTATGAATTTTTGATGTGGTACTGGAAAATGAGAATTATCTATATATGGATCATATCTAATGTGTCTTGGACCATATACCACCTCCACACAAGCTTTGATAATAGATTTATACATGTTTCATCTTTTGAAGAACTTAACTTGAATATTCAGGCTCTTGGATACAGTGTGATGCCTCTATCACTTGAGTAATGTCTCTGTAGACTACTAGAACACTTGAAACCTCATCATAGCATATCACATATTGATCTTAGTCATTTCTTAGAGCCGCATGACAAACAAATCTCTTTCAGAGGAATGCAGAACATTCCATTGTCTCCCTATTATTGCTCTACTCTGTCTCAGTGATGGCCAATGAACTATCCCTTGTAACTTTTCATGTTAAAGGAATGAGAGACTAAAACCTTGGATATAACATTTCAATACATGTCAAAAACTATCATTAGAACCGCATGGACAACTCTCTCTTTGTGGAGAAGTGTTGACCAATTTAAGTTGACTCTGCTTTAGGTTTTGCACTGAGAATGCCTTAGACACTTTTCTACTTCTTGCCCTTGAGTGCAGTACTCCCAACTGATGAGATATGTCTATATGTATGCAAGAATCATGCAAGGATATGAGTGTTTTCCTTTGCATCATGTTCAAGCCCAAAACTGATCCTTACTTAGACCATTTTTTCTTCTCCCGAACTGATTTGCCTTGACAATATTGACTCTTCCTTTGTACAAGTCTATCTATGCATTTCCATATGTTATGTTAACATCAATGTATACTATGTTGACATTATTGACAACACATATTTCCAACAAACAACACCTCCATTGAAATCTTATCCACAAGTGATTATGTAGGAGCTTGTTGTTTAATAGGTAGCAAGTAATGGCTATAGGTTTGGCCCAAAACCTAAAAACAAGATTTCCACACCTATCTATTTTTAGTATATTCTTTTACATGTCATAACTTCCTAAATTTATCTTCCCAAGATGGGTGCCCAAGTTTGCTAATAATAATTGGTCTAAAATTAGGCTCTTACATATGAATCTTACATATCTTACAATTGGTCAAGATTCCCAATAACTCCCCCCTATTTTTATCTCTTACAATTGTCATAGAATCTCTAGGAATAGGTTGTCCTTATTTTGACAATAAATGAGCATCTATGACAGCTTACAACTCATTTTACAAGGCATTGACATATGGCACAAGTGCCAACATAATAAAAATACATTATAAAATGTCCAAATAATTATGGGAAAGTGTTAAATAAAAATTAAATAAAATTAAGAAATTTGCAAGGTTGAGACCCCTAACTTCCTAATAGTTAGGAGAAAGCTAAGTAGGGCACTTCATAAGTGTTTCGAGTGACAACAAGACTTAGAACAAGAGAAATTGTTGTACTTGATTCATGTCAAAATTTCATAGTGGGAGATTCATTTCATAATGTCCAAAGACTTATGAGTCGAGGCTAAAATTTTTTGTTTAGTTGAATTAAAAATAGAATTTTATCATAAGCATACATGTTTGTATACAATGAAGGCAAGAAAAATAGTTTTTTGGTAAGAATCTAGAGTGATGAACTTTAATTCTTCATCTCATGCAAATGTATTTGACAACTTTATAGTTATAAGAGAACATATATTTCTAAGTTATTATAAGTCTTTATAATGCGTGTTTTTAAAGTTTACAATAGAAGCAGAGAATTTGTTATGAAGTACATTCTATTCTTATAAATGCTAAATCACTTTGTAACTATCATTAATAGTATCACACTTGAGGTCTGAAGGTACATCTAAAATTATAAATAAATATTTTTGTGTATGCATTATAATAGTTGGGAACATTTGAATTGAAGCAATTCCATTGTCATTAAAAATAAAAAATAATTATAAAATAATACCATAGATTGCATTTCATGAAGTGAGTCCCTCAATAAATAAAAGGTGCTACATTCTTTCTCCTACCACTTTGTACTGCCACATCTATTTGACTTGATTTATTCAAAATCCCCAATGATGGATTTGTTCTTAACAATTTATTTATATGACTTCTTCCTTAGAATTTATTAGATCTCATCCCACTTTTAGGTTCCTTTTTTGCTCATTCCAATCCTATACAACTATAAATTTTGTTAGTTTCCTCGGCTACATTTGGTCTCTTATTTCATGTTGAATGAGTATTTCTTTCACAATTGATTTTAGTATTTCATTTTCTATTTTGTTGGGTTCTCTCTACTCCTAACACCCTTGCACTTTTCACTCCATGTTAGAGCTTAGTAACTCATCTATGAATTGCTCTTATCTTTCTTCTATCTTCTTCTTGCTCATAGTTGAAGTTAAACCTATGAAACCAAAATGATTAACAATCATTGCCTATTGATACACTACAAAAGACTAACTTTTTAACTTTATCTTTCTTACTATTTGCATCAATGGAGTAGTTGCATGATCAATCCATAATCAATCTCAAAATTGAACCTAAAATTCTATCCTTAATGGCCCATTAGGCCCTTAGTTCTAAACCATGCTTTGATACCATATGTGATAGCCCAACGAACTTAGAAAAAATTAGACTATTTTTTTAATTGAACTTCTTAAGCTTCTACCCACATTATATTAAAGAATGTAGTCTTACAACATCAATAAATCCTTATGCAAAGTCATCCAAAAATTCTCTCAGATCGACATACTTGGCTTCTTGGGTTTGATAATAACATTGAGCTTAGGCATTCATGTCTAGGTCTTAAAAAGTCCTTATTTTATCTTAATGTAGGGTGACAACTGAGAGATGGGCCTTAAGACAAGATTTAGTTTGAGTTGAACCATCGAATTTCAAAAGAATTGATATGGTAACACGTGGCCAACTCCAATTGGTACATTCTTATATTCATGAAATCTCAAGCATATTTGACATACTTTTAATTATGCTTATGGATGTGAAAGCATTATATACAACCTAGTTTAATTAGGCATCTAGGTCTAAAAATTTAATGGCCTTAGATTTTTGGGCTTAGTGGATGCGAGAGTCCTATAAAACATTACATAATTGTAAGTCAGTTCTAAAATCCTAAGGCTATATTCTAAAGTATTCCAAAGGGTTAACTTTGATACAAACAAATGTCATGCACCAAATTGTTAGGTATTCTAAAGTATTCCAATTGTTAACTTTGGTTCACTCTAGCAGATCAGTGGATATAGGTTCAATTGGGGCATAAATAGTTATAAAATTCACTAGTACTTGCCACAAATGTGGGAACATTATAAATTTTAACATGCTTGGGCTCTCAGTTCCAAAAGTATCATGACATTATGGACAGTAGCATATACCATGGACATAAGCATCCTTGAAAATTTTTACTTATTAGAGCTCTCAATTTCAATCTTGACATATGATTATATTTAAAAATTTCTACAAATGTGGGTATTTATAAATTTGATTTTACTTGAGATCTCAGGTTTGCATTTGACACTTCTTTATTCCTAAAAGTCCTAGTGGATGTGCGACTCCTTGTAATTTTAACTTAACATAATTTCAATTCTAGTTTTCTACAACGGAAAAATTCAAAATCCCATTTAGAGGATAGGTATCACTGCATTATTAACTTTGGTCAATCAATGACTTTGATTTCACTTGATAAATTAATGAAGAGGGTTTTGTCTTGACTTAGGACTCTTTCCAAGGCTTCTTTCCTCTTAGGGACATGTGTCTATTAGAGATTTACTCTAAGACATCCATGGTCAATAATTTTTTTGAGGAATTGATGGTTATGATTTATTAAGAATTGGAAACAAAAATAGGTTTCAATATTACAAAGGAAGCTAGTCTCAAAGCATAGCCTTGATGGAGAAATTCTCATGAAGGGACTTTAAGACATTATGATTAATTCAAGAAACAACCTCCCATACTTAAATTATTTAGACTTTAGATCATTGAATCCTAGAAAGAGCGATAGGATATTGGTTTCAGTCTAGGCTATTAGAATTTACCTCAAAGAGTTTTGCTAATACTTCCTTTGATGATTTATCCATGGGGTTTACATAGTTAGCTCTTAATATATTTTGACCATCCACAAGACTTGATATAGCTAGGGAATATGCTCAATTTATGAGATAAGATAATTGTATGCCAAATTTAGGAATCCCCAATTACATAACCTTTGTACTTTAGCCTCTAACCATCCATGGCTTTTTTGGTCTAGATAATTCACTCTAGGTCAATTACACATAGGTATTTAGGTTCATTCACTAGAGCATTAAAGAATCATTTCATATGTCTTAGAGACTAACCCAAATAATAATATAAAGCAATACTTCAATAGGAAGGTATCAAGCTTTAGAGGTTTCATAATTAGCTTTACCAAATGACAACAAAACACTATAATATCCTAATAAAAAATGAACATGTACTCATAAGTCTTCTAGGAAGCTCATACAAGCCTTTAAGTAATTTATATCACACACTAGAATCATAGTATTCAAAAACTAGCTCTATCTATGAGGTGATGGGTCAAATTTTACACAAGTAGTTTACACAAAGTATTATAATATTTAACTATTAACATATCCTATACAGTTCTCTAGACTTTACAACTTAATGCCTTAAGACAAATTAATAACAAGTCTCTTGATCCTTAACCAAGGATTTGATGATTGCCAACTACAACTCAACAATCCTTAATGCTTCCTACTCTACATCTTTGATGGCGTCCTTAAGCAATCTCTACCCCTTTCTCCTATATACATATTGGGTAAACAAAGATCACAAAGTTCATTACAACAGTCAAATATAATTGTAGTTAGATTCATGAATTTAGAGATAATATTCATTCATCTTTATTGCAACTAGAGTCATTCATTAATTCATAGAATGTAGGAACATGTGTTACAAATTTATTATTAGAGTGCATAGGACTTAGCTTGTAGGCCAATCCAAGTATCATGTCTACTTTTCCTCCTATCCACCATTAGAAATGAGGTCTTCAACCTCATAGGGGTTTTGGTGAGGTGTGTGGCCATTTAGAGGTCTTGAACCCATTTGATTGGTGCAAGGCTTCTACCATCTAAGCAATTTTGTAGCTAATTTCTAGAACCAATCCAAGAAAACGATGATCGTCACAATTTAATAACATCACAAGTCACACACACATAATGCACATACACAAAATATTATTTCACTAGTTCAAACCTAAGCATATATCTCATCTAAACCTTCCTCAACTCCCTTAATCACACATACTCATCTAAACCTTCCTCAACTCCCTTAATCACACATACTCATCTAAACCTTCCTCAACTCCCTTAATTACACATATTCTTCACTAGTCTCTATGGTGAATTGTAGCTACAATCATGATATCAAAACTACTCCAAAAGTTAAATATGTAAGTTTTATGAACATGTAGATACATTTTGCATACATGGCTGCCATAACAGTTGCAACTACCTCTGACAAAATTCCTATATCCTATATGCTTTGATGGATGTTCATACCCTGTTCCAAAGCCCCCATTTGGCACAGGCTGGGAGGATGCTGGCAAAGGTTGTAGAGTCTGGCTTTACACCTGCCCATTGCATTTGGTTGAAAGTTTCTAAAAGCCTTTTAAAAAAATCCATTTTGTTAACATCCTGCGATCAGGGCATTCCATGAGAACACACTTCTTTGAGGCATTCTGTCAAACAGTTAACGTGCCTTGTCTATGCTTCCACATTTTGCATATCCTGTAATCATGGCATTCTGTCAAACAGTTCTTTGAGGCATTCTGTCAAACAGTACACGTGCCTTGCCTATGCTTCCACATTTTGCATACATGTCTACCAGGGCAGTTGCAACTGCATCTGACAAAATTTGTCTATCCTTCATCCTATGATGGATGTCCATACCCTGTTCCAAAGCTCCCATTTTGGCACAGGCAGGATGCTGGCAAAGGTTGCGGAGTCTGGCTTTACACCTTCCAATTGCATTTGGTTGAAAGTTTCTGAAGCCTTTTCAACAAACGCATTTTGTGCATATCCTGCAATCATAGCATTCCATGAAACCGCATTTCTTTGAGGCATCCGGTCAAACAGTGACTTGTCTATGCTTCCACATTTTGGATACATGTCTACCAGAGCATTTCCAACTGTAATATCTGACGATAATCCCCCTTCCATTATGCTTTGATGGATGTCCACACCCTGTTCCAAAACTCCTATTTTGCCAAAGGCCGGGAGTACGCTGGCAAATGAAAACTGATCCGATTGGAAACCTGTTTGAGGCATAAGGTGAAACGATGTGACTGCCCATATCTTTTTTTCATTGCAGCAATCATTTTCCAGGAGACGCGATCTATTGTTTTATGCAGTCAAATACTTACGGGCATCCACCAAACTTCCGGCGGGAGTGAAGTTTCAATTTAAACGATAACGTTAACGGTGACTGCTTCTTGAACTGGAACGACTTGGCAAAATGAAGGGGCCCATATCTGCCACTAAACAGTCAAAGCTTAGAGTGTGTAATTTAAGCCCAGCCCCGATAATAGTATCAAGAAAGAAGGGTTTAACATCCTTGAACAATCTAGTAGATTATATTAATTAGATGTGTTGATTGTCATGCTTTGGTTCGTCTGTTTAAGATGGATGCAAACGTAACCCTGGGTCAGTGCCTCGTAGTGCCACGCAAACGTAACCATGGGAAGGTACATATTCAAATATTTTCTAATTTGTTGTGTTTTATACAAGGATACTGTTTCAGTTTACAAATATTTTTTGTTTATTTTTATTTTGTTCACTTCACTGGTACAAACAGCTGGCAAGGTTAAGGAGATGCTTGGTCTCAAAAAAGAAGCAGCCATTGCAGTTTTCATATGTGGTGCGTGGAGCACAGGGAAAGCCAGAGTTGCTGATGAAGTCTGCTCAAAGCTAAAACTTGACTTCATCAAGGAAAAATGGAAGCAAATCATAATAAAACTCACTGAACTCGACAAGGCCAAAGAAGGATCCGTATCAGTTTTAGAGTACATGGTACCTGGTGTGCGCTCCAACATTAGGTAGAATTGCTAAGGAATCATGAACAGACATTAGGTAGAACTGATATGGGCTATACATAATGGTGGTCTATAATTCCTTATAAAATCAC
Source organism: Cunninghamia lanceolata (assembly GCA_027924645.1). Lineage (NCBI taxonomy): Eukaryota > Viridiplantae > Streptophyta > Pinopsida > Cupressales > Cupressaceae > Cunninghamia > Cunninghamia lanceolata. Next base: position 12,222,416 of record BSBN01000068.1, on the reverse strand, counting down.
ATTTCCATAGTTATAAGTGAGGTAGTTGAATCAGAAACATCCCACATTACCTTCTATTAGAAAAGGTTTGGCATGTATGTTGTGGTTTCACCCTTATATACATTCTGATTCACTCACTCTCTTGTTGATTGTGTTGATTTAATCTATCCCCTGAAGTTTCATGCAATAAAAGGAATCTGGCCGGTACAAAACAAGTGTCCAATTCCTATATCTTCACGACAGCTGGATGAAATGTCAAATTTAAGAGTTCTTGCATTAGGAGCCTGGACAATAGTGAAAGGTAACTGCAACAAGAAATTTAGCTATCTCAGATATTTTCAAGCGGTAAGAGTTGGGCACCTACCCTTCAATATCAGCCACTTGGATAACATAAGGTTCTTGGACAACAACTCTGAGCACAACATGGGGAGAAAATTTAAATGGAGAGTTTGCTAAGTGGACCTGACTTTTAACTTTTCTTTCTAAACCTAAATGGACAAAATTCTTATTTTAGTGAAATTTGAAACTTCTAATTACGGATAACAAAACAAAACGCTATTGCAGTTTACTATATTTTTTGTCTGCAGGTTCCCCAAACACTCAGAATGGTGAGATATAAGGGACCAGAATTTGAAGACAACCTTACATTGGACAATCTGCCCAAGGAGTATAAAATCATAGAGTTGGACATAGTAGGCAATAATGTGGATACACTACCAGACACTTTCTGTGAATTGTATGCTTTACAGAAGATGATTTTGAATAAATGCAAAAGACTGCAGAGTTTGCCAAGATCCTTCGGGAAACTCCGATTTTTAAAGACGTTGGATCTAAGCCATTGTTCATCTTTCAGTAACTTGCCTTCAGATTTTGGGTGGTTGAGCACTCTTGAGAAGGTTAAACTTTCCTACTGTAGGAGCTTAAAGGATCTTCCTGAAAGTATGGGTTTGCTGAGCTCTGTGAAGGAAATTGATTTGTCATATTGCAAGAGCATTAACAAACTTCCCAAAAGCTTGGTGAAACTATCCACATTGCATGTCTTGAATTTGAGAGCCTGTACTTACCTGATGGAATTGCCAGAAAGATTTGAAGACTTGGCTCTCAACAAGCTCTGTTTGGAGTCATGCAAGAGACTAAAAGCTCTTCCTGGAAAGCATGGAGAAATAACGTTGTTGCACAAGAGGGTGTCCCTGACTTGGTGTTTAAGTGTACCAGAATTATCAAAAGGATTCATCAATATCACCAAGGTTTGTGTGGAAGAGCTCACTTTAGTGGACTGCATCAGTTTGAAATCACTTCCAGAGGATTTTCCAATGGAACTGAGTGGTCTAAAAAGCCTCAACTTGAGCGGTTGTAGAAGCCTTGTGTGCCTCCCCATACGTTTCCACAAGCTTGAACATCTGGAAAAATTGAATGAATTTAAGCTCATGTGAAAATTTGGAGGAGCTCTCTGCTCGACTGAGCGGTCTGCCATCATTGAAAGAGGTGAATCTGTCTAATTGTGCGGGACTCAAGGGACACTGGCTGACAAGTTTGAGTAAGATACAAAGCTTTACATTTGTAGACATTCATGACAGCCCACATCTAGTGGATACATGGAACCAGATGATGAGAAAGAACAAGATTTACCACTTCACAGTGGCCACAAGCCGACCTGCTATGGTGCCTTGCTTTTTATCCCATTGCCTGCAGAGAACGACCTGCTAGGGGTTCTCTGCCGCTTTTAGTATATGCGTGAGTTTTAGTTTTCCCTACATGGAATTTTCCTTTCAATCTGGCTTTAGAGCCAATGGTAGGGGTTGTTGCAGCTGGGTATGACGTGGTTTTAAAGCTGCAGAAATAATTACTGCTAAACATAAATAGTTGGAGAGTCGGCTCTTCTAATATCTTAGGTTAGGACCATGTAGTAATTGAAATCAAATATTTAAAATATAGCTACTATTAATATTATCAAGGGGACCTCTTTGTATGATGATTTAATGATAATAGTGTTGCCAAATCTGTTGAGTATGACTGAGGTATTAATCTTGCTTAAAGCATGTCGATAAGTATTGTTGTGAGCCTTCAAGATCTTAGACAATGTTCATGGGAGTCCATTGATAATGCATGTTGAGTTCCATCAAGAAAGATGCTACAATATAATATAGTAATGATACTTGTTATCATTGATTCATTTATAGTAGGACATTGTTTAGGACCATATTAGGTCCTTGCATAACTATTGCATTGTAAAGATTTGATGATTACTATCTTTGAGTATGAATTTGATGCTAGCCATATTAATAATTTTGATAATAGAATTGGTGATAATCGAACTTGACGTTCGTTTGGTAACCTCAATATAAGTATGAACTAGGGTCGATAGGGTCAAATGTATAAACATAATCAACCCTAGACCTTATTGGTGTTAGCATGGGGAGATAGATAATTAACATATATGTTGACATTAAGAAGGTAACATTTTGTACCTAGTGGGAAATCTAAAAAGGTTTGTACAAAACTAATCTAAGTCAATTTTTCTAGTAGCTTGGTGCAAATACTTGAACTTGCGTTCATATTTCAACTCTGTAAGTATTAAGAATTATATGATAGCGGGTATTAACAATTAATCAAGCTAAATATATACATATTAAACCAAGTATATTATTAGTGTTAGAAGGGGATGATTGATAATCACTTGTTGGTAGGTCATTGCCCTAGGCTATGCTAATAAGATGAGCTTGTAAGGGTTCAAACAATGTTTATGCTGAATTATGAATCATAATGGAGGTGAGATCTAAATTGAGACCTTGATATACCTAACTCATATTATACTAGGACATCACTTGGAGCCTTGCTGGGAATTTAATACATAATTGTTGCATTGTTAAGATGTTATGCTTGCTGATGAAATATGCTCTATTATGACTTGGTTTATTTGATATTGATTATGTCATTATGACTTCTATATACAAATTTAACTATTACGATAATAGTAACTATTCATATGAAACCCCGAGGGTAGGAACCTATGTGTCTAACCCTTGAGAGTTTAAGTGAGGAGAACTACATGTGACTTTGATCCCGTTGGGAAGCGGGTATGTAGGCAGTTCTTGGGCAAAGGATGCCCCTGGACCTCAAGTCTGTAGGGGAGGGGTTTAGGGAATGACTCCGAGGTATGGGGTGTTCCTAAACTTGATCAACCTTCCCCCTTCAGTGCATTTCATTTTGAGGTTGAATTTGCATCAGATGGCTGTGAACTCGCATTCCAATTAATGTGTCCTAACTATATAGGCCTAAGCCAATAAATTCCCTCCATTATCATCAATCTTACCTATTTTGAGCTTGTGGAGTTTGGTTTCCACAATCTACTCTACTCTTGGATGAACATTTAGAGTTACTACCATCATGGTCAGTCTCTCATGTAGACTTGTTGGGACTAAGATTATTAGAGTTTTGGGTGATGAACACTATGCTAGTGTGTAGGGGCTCAGTGATAAGTATAGGTTAGACTCAAGACCCTAGAGAGGTCTATTATTCTAAGGAATAAGGGCATGATATGACAGAGTTATAAATGTGTTAAGGAAACTTGTTACTTTCAATTTAACATTGCTGCTAAGCTAATCCATTACGATAGGATGGTGTGAACAACTCTTAATAGGTGTGGATGATATGCCTACTCTAAATTTGTGCCTAGATTTGGGATGAGTTAGGATGGAATTTCCTTATGATTGGTTTTACTAATTGTGAGCAACTATAAATAAGTATTACCATTTATATGGTATGGTGGTTTACTTTTATATTAGTTTGGTGAGTAATTGTATGTTAAGTTTTATGATTGGTAATATGTAAGTGTTACTTACTTAGAAGTAAGATGTTGCATATAATAGTAATATTGTGGGTTTGAGTTTTTGTCTCACAACTACTATGAATTTGAGTAACAATGGAATGATGTAAATAGTGTTTGAGATTACTTTATGAGTTGTTTCCTTATGTATTTATGACCCAACTCTTTAGGGTATAATGTGTTATGTGCATGTTGGTAGTTTAACCCAAAGACCTATAAGACCATGTGTATAGGGTTATGGATTCATGTGTGCTAATTGTAACCTCATTGACTAGTATAAGGTGTAAGCCCTTAGGACTATATGATTTAAAGCAATGTCCTTATACCTTATAATATCATAATGTTGAACCGAGATCAATACATGAGCTAACTTTTTGGCATCACATGATGGTTGGAGTAAGGGCTCTACGAGGGCATAGGTAGGTGGTATGCAATGCCTCCTAGAACGTAGCTTGTTCCACTCCATTCATGGTAATCACCGACATTATAAAACATATGACCCACTTATAGCTAAGCTTATCATTGCTCCAACTTGACAGGAGTCAAGGAGCATGCTTTGCCTAAAGAAGTATTTAGCTATTTCATAGGGTTAGCAGTCTTACACCAGTAGCATATAGGTGATAGATGTCAGGAGCTACCCAATATCATAGGGTTAGCAGATTTTCACCAGTATCATGCAGGTGATAGATGTCAGGGGCTACCCAGTTTCATAGGGTTTAGATAGGCTTTCGCCAATAGCATACATGTGATATATGCCAGTATTGCTCTGGCTTTCACCAGTGGTATGCAAGCGATGGATGCTAGTATCTACCCCTCAGGATTTCAGTATATACATGGTTGTAGTAGAATGATTGTGAGCTCCCTATGTTATTTCAACTTGTAATATGTTTCTAATGATTCTGATTGTTAAAATAGTCCAATGATTGACAATATAGGCACTAGCTTTAGTTGATGTAAAACCAAAAGATACTGTGAATATGCTTGTCTAGTTATAAGATGAGTCAGATACTTAGTGGACTATGGAAATATTAATAATGGCCTCATCTATTATAAGTTGTTATACTACACCTCATTTGCTGATGACTGCAAGTAGTATGGGATGCTTGTTGTCTTCACAACTGGTTGTGAGATGGAAAAAGGATTTAACCATGGTATAGCACCAGAAACACCGACATTCCTTTTTCTAGCTAGAAGTTAATTAAGGGCTTATGGGTTAGTGAACTAGGTAAAGGAGAAGAGGCTCGTAGTAAAGTGGTAATCATTTCCTTTGTTAGCTAGACACTATCTGTACCTATGATATTCATATGAGATAATCACACTATGTAGGTGTGGTACATGTGTGAGATAGTTACTCAATGTGTTACAAGTGACACATGCATGAATTATTCTCCTTATGTATAAGTGTTGTATGCATGAGATAGTCACTCTGATTGTATGTGACGTAGGCATGAGTTATTCACTCTATGTATATGTGGTATGCATGATCTAGTCACAAATATGTATAGGTGACACATACATGAGTTATTCACTTTGTGTATATGGGTTGTACCCATGAGTTAGTCACACTGTGTGCAAGTGACCCATATGAGAGATTGCCACATAGTGTACAAGTAATGTATGCTTGAGCCAAACCCTATGTGTGAACAAGTAATGTTTATATGAGTTGGTCACTATGTGTATTTGTGTTTCTTCATACACTGATATTGCCATTGTACTATCATTCGATTAGAATGTTTTGACTATCATAAATTGAATTGGAATCATATGATTTACTTAAAAGCTATGATTTAAAAGCAAGATTAGAGATCTCATATCAGAGGAGAAGATGAAGCCTCTCTATTGTTGAAATATGAACTACGGAGCCTCTGATTCCTATGAGGGGATACATAGGCATGGCCATTATGAATGAGCCCTTGAGGTTTAGGTTTGGGTCTAGGGATGACCCTGACCCTAAGAGCTTACCATACTCTAGTAAGAGTATATTAGTTGTGGCATAGCATTGCTGTCATGACTATGGTTGGTAAGTCTTTGAATTTGACACTTCTAAATTAGATAGAAGATGCTTGGACAATTAAATTAGTACTTGGTTTGTAAAAAAAAATTAGTAGTAACCAGGGTGGTTATCACAATCCCCTTAAGATAAGAGAATACCTTGCTTGAGTTATAGTTTATTTACATTTGCTCTAAAGTCAAACATGTAATGTCACAGAAATCTTTGGATTGAATTATAGTTTATTTACTTTGCCTATCGTGTTTAAGGAGTTGGGTTGAGTTGATCTATGACTGTTTTGCTGAATGTAAACTTTGCCTATCTTGTTTAGGGAGTTGAGTTGAGTTAATCTATGGTTGTTTTACTGAATGTATGCTTGGAGAACATCAAAGTATCATCTTTGATCTTGGTAAATGTATTTTTCTCATTTTAAGTTCATTTATATGTTTGTGAATGAGGAAGATTTGTTTTCTTAAATTGTATGTTTTGCATCATTTGCATTGAGTGTAGTTTCATGCTGCAAAGATAAAGTTGTCATTAGCTTCACCCTCAATCCTTGACTGTATCAGCATCTAATAAGACCAAGTCCCATGGTTTTGGGCTATCCCTAAAAAGTCTCCTTTATTGTCTTCTCCCCTTAACCTTTAGGACTAATTAGAATAGAGCAAGGCTCTAGAGTCTGCATCAACTAGAAACAATGCAATGTAGAGCCAAAGGATCTTTCAGTTGTTGACCATGCTTCCTATCATATTGCAGGGGACACACATTACTAAGGAGTTAGAAAAAGGATCATTCAATTTCTTCAATGGCAAATGGTTTTTTACGGATGTGAATGGATGACCATTTTATGACAACAATTATCATGTGCAGCAACCATCTTTGACATATTTGTAATGCCCATTGGGCTCATTAAGTTTGTAGTTGCCTTCCTTGACTTTCAGGTTCAACATTTAGTTTTATGGTTGAGTTGTTGGCATTGTGGTTGTGTGCCATAACTCCTTTGTGTTTCTCAGACTCTATATATTAATGCCCTGCCTCTTCATCTCTAAGGCAATCTGGGCTTTTACATTTGGTTTGTTTTGTGATCAACAGATCACTAGTTTTGTCTATTTGCCTTCAACTGGTATCAGAGCCAGACATCTCTATTTATTATTTTGTGCAGGATTAAGGTGCAACAGTAGTGAGACAAAGAAATCCACAAGAGGGAGCTGTTGCAACAGAGTCTACATGTTGTTTTGATGTAGAACTAAATCTAGCAATGTTGTTCAATTTTTTTTGGCTGCGTTGGCCTCTACTCTTGTCCATGTGCAGGCATGGATAGAGTAGGCATTTGAAGTGACGGTAGTGTGAAGAAACCAAAAATGCCGAAATATTGTTGTTTACGCCAAAAATATTGTTGTGAGTGTGAAGGAGGCGAGCAAGCGTGGAAAGAACAGGCACGATTTTGTTGAAAAGAGAGGTTCTTAAAAAATCTTTGACTTCTCTTACTCTTCACATGAAAAAGAGAAGGTGACCTTTTTAAAATAAAAAGTGGTAATTTTGAAGTTATGCACTTTGCTTTAGATTTTTAAGCCACGTGAAAAGCTACCCCTCTTAAAAGTCTTATTATTCTTTTTTTTTTAAAGGTGAAAAATAAGGTGAAAATAAAATTTTGAAGGAAAATTGTATTTTTTAAGTTTTCAAAAGGTATTATGTATTTATGTTGCCTTTTTTATTCTTAAATTGTGAGGAAAGTGGTATTTAGAAAGGTTGGTTGTAATGACATGTTTAGACATTTGAATTAAAGGGTTATAAGTTCAAACCTTGGGAAGTGTAACTCTTTTGCAAGGAGAAAAATTATTGTTTTGTAATTAAGTGCATTATCGGTTGCAACCGACACTTATATGTGAAAGACAAAATAATATAAAATCATTTTGGTGTGGGTCCTATTTGAAGGGATGGAGAAAGTATTCATTTGCAGAGATCTCTCTAATTTTTTTTTGTGTTGAGCCATTGAGTTATTGTGTACATTACTCTTATGGAAAATATGGCAGGAAATGTTATGTCTAACATGTTAATTCCCATATTTGAAGGAGACAATTTTACATATTGGTGTACTAGGACGCAAACCCTACTCAAATCCAAAGATTTGTGGGAGATTTTACAAGTAGGATATGTAGAATTAAATGCAATTGTATTTAATGCATTAAATGATCAATAGAAGAGAGAATACAAAGAAAATGTAAAGAAGGATAATGAAGCTTTATTTCTGGTTCAAGGTGCAATTAATCAAGTAATTTTTCCTAGGATAAGTGGTGCTAGTAATTCTAAGCAAGCTTGGAAAATTCTCAATAATGCCTATCAAGGTGCATAAACTGCAAAATTGCAAACTATGAGGAAAAATTTTGAAAATGTAAAAATGGTCAATAATGAAAGTGTAAATGAATTTCTAACAAAGGTAGAAGGCCTAGTTAGTCAACTGAAAGTTCTAGGAGAAACTATGGATGACAAGCATGTCATTGAGAAAATTTTAAGTAGTTAGTTCATAAATTTGATGGTGTGGTTTCTACAATTGAGATCTCCAAAGATCTCACAACTATGCAAATAGATGAACTAAGTGGAATATTGTTAACCGCTGAAGAAAGAATAAAAAGTAATGAAGAATGTCTAGAACAAGCATTTTCTTCTAAAGCAAGCATAAGAGGTAAAAGAAACACACTTTTTAGGAATCAAAATAAAAATGAATACAAAGGTGAATCTAGTAATTCTATAGGAAAAGGTAATAGTTTCAGAGGAAGAAGTAGCAACTTCAGAGGAACAGGAAGAGGAAGAGGTAGAAATAATGGGGGAGATAAAAATAACGTCCAATGCTTTCATTGTAATAAGTTTGGAAACTATGTATCAGAATGTTGGAGTAAATAAGGTGAATTAGAAAAGAGAAATGCTCACAATACTATTGAAGATAGACAAAATTTATTTATTTCTTCTTTCAATACAAATGTTAGTGAGAATGATGCATGGTACATTGATTCTGGATGTTCATCACATATGACATCTAATGAAAATTTGTTTGTCAAATTAGATGAAAACCATCATAGTACAGTGATATTAGGAGATAATCAATCTCACAGAACCAAAGGCAAGGGTACTATTGTAGTTGCAATAGAATATGGTGAGGTAAAACATATTAATGAAACATTGTTGGTTCCAGCTCTCAAAAAGAATTCGTTGTCTATTGGACAAATGTTAGAGCAAAATTATCAGGTGACCTTTGATGAAAAAGACTGTGTTGATGATGGTTTTGATGCAATCATAACAATTAGTTAAAATTCACATAAAATGAACCAAAATTGACTTGAAAGATATGAAGGAATCAGTTAAGATTCACTTAATCCCAAGTTTAATATGGTCAGGTCTTGACCTATTGGGCAAATTCAGTTGGTCGATGTGAAGCTATAATGTTCAAGGGGCCTTACATGCTTTAGGGTTTCTTGTTGGTTTACTGGACTCAAACTATGCAAAAGATTAATAAAATATGTTGTTCATCCCTTTTGCATAAACTTATACTTGTGCTACAAAACTTTAAATAGTCTTCTCAAATTTTTGTAGCTTTATCCTCTTAAATATTTATGAAAACTATCTACTTTCAAACTCTATTATGTGTGCTCTTTTCAAATATGAAACAAATTTCCTTTAAATTTCTACATTTTCAGCTAAGTATTTTCAGATGGGTTGGGAAAAGCTAGAAAGATCTAATCTACACTTCATTCACTCTATTCAAAGGATCTAATTGTTCTATTATGCACTTTATAAATCATACAGTAACTTGATCAAATCCACAGACAAAACCTTAAGTGTAAGTTCTGAGCATTTTCACAAACATACACTTAAAATTGCAAGCTCTAAGAGAAAATGTTTCAAACACAATGAAGAGAAAGAAAACACTCAGAAGATAGATGTAGAATTTTAGATTCAATTGTATTAGAAACAGACAGTCATATAAGATTTACAATGTCTGAATGACTCTTAGCTTCATTGACCAAACTATAAAAAACTTACAAGCTTTACAGATACAGTAAGGAAGCTAAATGTTCCATGCATTGCTTATTGCAGACACAGGAGACCTCCTTCTTCTACTTCTAAACTCAAAGGTCCCTCTATTCTAAAAAATCCTTGTGTCAAGTATTACAGTGTATCAAGGCACAATATATAGACCTTTATTGTCCTCAATACAACTCAAAAAACCCTAGTTTAAACCCTGGTTCAAACCTTTGGTTACAATGATAATTGCTGGTGAACCAGTCTCCCAAAATATTCCTAAGCATACATCAAATCTGGGTGAAATATGCCCTTCTGGAAACCCTAGCAGCTCAATAATAACTTCTGTGGTCTGCTGCAATAATGTCTTCAACTGCGTTTTGTCTTCATCAATGAAGACCCTTGACTTCTTCACACCTCATCCTTATCTTCTTGTGCTCCTGAGATCTGATTTCCTCCTCTGTGATGTCATTGCCATTAAGTTTTGGCTCCTTCCTCAACTGCAAACCTGCAAAAATGGATAAGCAATAAGTATCATCGATTAATAAAACCGTAGGAAGGAAAACAACTGCCAAATCTAGTCGTGACTGTGTGAGCGCAAGTATCGGGCCCTAAATCTATGAAAAAACATGGGTCAAATGCATATACATCATCCAAAATAGTCGGGTCAACCATCGTTGACCAAAAATATGCATTTGGGCTTCAAAAATAACTTCAAAATTCCTATCGCTTCCTTTTCCCACCCTTTTCACCTATCCAAATCCTTGTAAATGGCAAATGCATATTTTCCTTGTATATCGGGTTTGTATATTGAACATACAAGCACCAAAATATGCAAGGAACTATCTATTTTTAATTTCCATTTCGAATCGGGCCTATATGAGTGCATTGTATATCACAAATTATACATTGCGCAAATATACAATGACTTAACTCTCTTTAATAATCCCCTTGGGTCCGTCTAATGTATAATTGCGTTGTATGTTGAGCAATATATATTTTGATATACATTGTGGATGTGATACATTGGTTCAATTATATTTCAATCTTTTTTAATTCCGCGGCCTATATGCTTCCTTTGTATATTTCATTTGTATATTGCAGCATACAAACGCAAAATATACAAGCATTTATTTCCGTTTCATAACTTTTCAATTCCATGGCTTGTACATTTCGTGATTCATCTTGGCATGTATGTATCGAAATATACAAAGCGCAAACATACAATGAATTAACTTCTTTTAACTTTCCATCGTGTCCGCAGTATGTATATTTCCATTGTATCTTTTAGACATACACTTTGAGCCTGATACAAACATGTAATGAAACCTAATCTTTCGCTAAGATCCGCCTTGTATATTCCTTGCAATGTAATAATATACAAGGTGCGAAATATACAAGGATTTTTCATTATTTCATAGTCATTTCAAGTCCACCCCTTGTATGTTTTGATGTATGTTTGCTTTGAATGTTTAAATATACAAGTCCAAAATGTACAAGGAATTAATCAATTTTCATAACTCCCTTCGGGTCTGCTGAATGCACAAAGTGTTTGGGTCTACTGAATGCACAAAGTGTTTGTATCTTGGCAGTGTATGTAAGATATATACATCACGGATACATGCAATGAATTAACCACTTTTTTATAAACTTCAAGTCCGCGCAATGTATATTTGCAATGCATACCACCGAAATATACAAGCCTACAAAGATACAATGATTTAACACCATTTAATAACCTTTTCGAGTCCGCCATGTATGAAGTGCCTTATATATTTTACCTGCCAAACATACAAATGTTAGATACAAAGCGGATTTAAAACATCAATTTATTTTAACCAAAAACCACTTCAGGTCCATCTTGTATGTTTGCATAAACCTTTATTAAAATGCATATAAGGAAAAAGACATACAAGCGGCCTTGTATATGAACCCGAATGCAAAGGCGATTAAGTACAAAAACAAAACCCTTTGCATATACAAACGACCCTGTATATGCAAAGTGATATACAAACCTGAATGTACATTCTACCAAAATGATCATAACTTGCAAAATATGGCGAATTTTAAGATGGTTCAAAAAGCAACCCTAGCTCATTTTTCACAAGGAATCCAACCATATCATGCCCTGGTACTGAAAATGTATTTTTTTTCTCTATTTCTATCAAAGTTTCCAATTTTAACCCTCTTTTCCCTTTACCACCAAGCAAAACAAAACACACAAAAGCAGAAGCAATAGCCACAGGAGGGGTCCTCATTTTGCTAAGGAGTAAAATGGGGTGTGTTGTGAACATCACAACAACTAGCAACCAAACAAAACAATTAAATTCAAAGCATTAAGGAAACTAAGTGAAATAAATCCATAACTTCCAACTATCATTCCTATAAATTATTATCCAACTTGAGACCTAAGGTATTCAATAAGGATGCATGAATTTTTATTTTTAGTTTAAGTATGTGCACGTGATTAATTATCCTCATCTTGAAGATCGGTTGAACAAACCAGTGACTGATATTAACCTATGTAGGTGAGGACATTCCCTCATAGGCAATCGGATAGAGCCTTGCTGGCAGCGAGCATCCATAGCCTCGGCAAGGTTATCGTCACAATTATCCTAAGTAGAGCCCCACTGCCAGCGAGCGTCTATAGCCCCGATAGAGTTACTTAGATGGCTTAATCTAGATTTTCAGTATAATCTGCTTTATTTATTTTTTATATTTTATATTTATAATTTATTGATTTTGATGCTTGATAGAACTTTCACAAGATATAGCAATTTGTAACTTTATGATGCAAGGAGTGGGCACTTGCTGAAATTAAGCTGAGAATTGTAATGGTAGCAAGGGTGACCTCAGATTTTTCACCTAATATCTACACTGGTAGGTTCAACAAACCCAAGGATTTTAGGTGTGTCATCGTGGGAAACTTCCCCTTGAATTCTCAATCACTTTTATTGAATACGAAATTTTAGAAGCTAAACAACCCTCTACATTCATGACAGTCACAACAAATTATGTATAAATTGCAAATGGTTAACCTAAATATTCTAAATTTTATACTGTTTTCAATTGGTTGTTAGTTCGCTCCTTAATACTCTAAAGAAAATAAAGATCCCTATTGAGGAGAAAACAACAAACCAACAACAGACTGTACAAGAAAGACAAAAAGAAAAAGAAAATAAAGGAAAAGGACAACTGTACAAACAACTAACCTACAAAAAAGAAAATAGAAAATAAAGCAAAGAAAACTGTACAGTACCTACACTATATTACATAAAATGGACTGCCCTTTACCTCAGGCCTGGAAGTAGTGTTTCAAATGTTGGCCATTAATTGGTAATGGCACATCTTCCCCTGTCAAGCTCTTGAGTCTAAATGTGTTGTCCCCTGTCAAGCTCTGTGTTGTCCGTACAAAGAGGTCTTCTATTCAGGAAGAACCATGATAGAATTTATTTAAGATGTCTATATAGAGCTGAGGCGGATAAAGTGTTGATAGAGTTTCATGATAAGTACGGAACTGGTCACGGTTCCCATCTAGCTACAACACACAAAATATTAAGGGTAGGCTATTATTGGCCCATGATGTTCAGAGATATATAGAGTCACATTAAGAGTTGCCACACCTGTCAGACTGTAGCAGATAAGGGAAGAAATTAGGCCAACCCATTATAGCCTATGATTGAATCAAGACCATTTGCACAATGGGGCCTGGATTTCATTGGAGTCATCAATCCTCCATCTTCTGCAGGACACAAGTTCATACTGACGATGACAGACTATTGTACAAGGTGGATTAAGGTCACATGCTACAAATTAACACCGTTTAATAACCTTACGGGTCCGCCATGTATGAAGTGCCTTGTATATTTTACTTGCCAAACATACAAATGTGAGATATAAAGCAGATTTAAAACATCAATTTATTTTAACCAAAAACCACTTCGGGTCCATCTTGTATGTGTGCATAAACCTTTATTAAAATGCATACATACAAGCGGCCTTGTATATGAACCTGAATGCAAAAGTGACTAAGTACAAAATCAAAACCCTTTTCATATACAAACGACCCTGTATATGCAAAGCGATATAAAAACCTGAATGTACATTTTACCAAAATGATCATAACTTGCAAAATATGGCAAATTTTAAGATGGTTCAAAAGGCAACCCTAGCTCATTTTTCATAAGGAATCCAACCATATCATGCCCTGATACTAAAAATGCATTTTTTCCTCTATTTCTATCAAATTTTACAATTTTAACCCTCTTTTCCCTTTACCACCAAGCAAAACAAAACACACAAAAGCAGAAGCAACAGCCACATGAGGGGTCCTCATTTGGCTAAGGAGTAAAATGGGGCGTGTTGTGAACATCACAACAACTAGCAACCAAACAAAACAATTAAATTCAAAGCATTAAGGAAACTAAGTGAAATAAATCCATAACTTCCAACTATCCTTCCTGTAAATTATTATCCAACTTGAGACCTAAGGTATTCAATAAGGATGCTGAATTTTTATTTTTAGTTTAAGTATGTGCACGTGATTAATTATCCTCATCTTGAATATCAGTTGAACAAACCAGTGACTGATATTAGCCTACGTAGGTGAGGACATTCCCTCATAGCCAACCAGATAGAGCCTTGCTGCCAGCGAGCATCCATAGCCCCCGTAAGGTTATCGTTAGAATTCTCCTAAGTAGAGCCCCACTTCGAGCGAGCGTCTATAGCCCCAGTAGAGTTATTTAGATGCTTTAATCTAGATTTTTAGTATAATATGCTTTATTTATATTTTATATTTTATATTTATACTTTATTGATTTTGATGCTTGATAGAACTTTCACAAGATATAGCAATTTGTAACTTTATGATGCAAGGAGTGGGCACTTGCTGAAATTAAGTTGAGAGTTGTAATGTTAGCAAGGGTGACCTTGGATTTTTCACCTAATATCTACACTGGTAGGTACAACAAACCCAAGGATTTTATGTGTGTTATCGTGAGAAACTTCCCCTTGAATTCTCAGTCACTTTTATTGAATACGAAATTTTAGAAGCTAAACAACCCTCTACATTCATGACAGTCACAACAAATTATGTACAAATTGCAAATGGTTATCCTAAATATTCTGAATTTTATACTGTTTTCAATGGTTATTAGTTCACTCCTTAATACTCTAAAGAAAATAAAGATCCCTGCTGAGGAGAAAATAACAAACCAACAATAGACTGTACAAGAAAGACAAAAAGAAAAAGAAAACAAAGGAAAAGGACAATTGTACAAACAACTAACCTACAAAAAAGAAAATAGAAAACAAAGCAAAGAAAACTGTATAGTACCTACACTATATTACACAAAATGGACTGCCCTTTACCTCAGGCTTGGAAGTAGTGTTTCAAATGTTGACCATTAATTGGTAATGGCACATCTTCCCCTGTCAAGCTCTTGAGTCTAAATGTGTTGTCCCCTATTATTTCTGAGACTTGTAATGGACCTAGCCATAGTTTATCAAATTTTCCATGGCTTCCCTTCTTTTCATGTGCTTTGTCCCAGCACAGCACTAAGTTTGATATCCTGAATGTCTTGACTCTTGCCCTCTTATCAAACCACCTCTTAACTACTACCTGGTGTTTTGCAAATTTCTCGATGGCTTGACCTCTTTTCTCATCTAATTGTAACATTTGTACTATCCTAACTTCTCTATGATTATCAAAGCCTAAATACTCATTGGCAAACTTCCACTTTGGTATTCTCAGATTTACTAGAAGTACGGGATTAGTCCCATAAACTAAATGATAAGGTGTACTACCTAAAGCTGTTTTGAACTTGGTCCTATCTACCCACAGTGCATATTTTAACAAGGTATTCCACTCTCTAGGACTCTTTGCAATTATCTTTTTGATTATATCTAATAAAATTGTGTTCATAGACTTAGCTAATCCATTACCTTGAGGGTAATAATTTGAAGAAAACTTTAAAACAATCCCGTATTCAAATGCCCATTTAGAAAGCTTTAAAGAAGAGAAATCAGGGCCATTATCACATACCAATGAATAGGGAGTTCCAAACTTGGTGATGATGTTTTCTTCAAGAAACTTGATAACTACCTCAGTTGTGGAGAATTTGTAGCATGTGACCTCAATCCACCTTGTACAATAGTCCATCACCATCAGTATGAACTTGTGTCCTGCAGAAGATGGAGGATTGATGACTCCAATGAAATCCAGGCCCCATTGTGCAAATGGTCTTGATTCAATCACAGGCTGTAATGGGTTGGCCTGATTTCTTCCCTTATTTGCTGCAATCTGACAGGTGTGGCAACTCTTAATGTGACTCTCTGTATCTCTGAACATCATGGGCCAATAATAGCCTGCCCTTATTATTTTGTGTGTTGTAGCTAGATGGGAGCCATGACCAGTTCCGTTCTTATCATGCAGCTCTGTCAACACTTTATCCGCCTCAGCTCTATATAGACATCTTAAATAAATTCCATCATGGTTCTTCTTGAATAGAAGACCTCCTTGTACCATATATTTCTATGCTTTAAATTTCAAAACTCTCCTCTGAGAAGCTTTCATCTTATTTGGGTACTTTCCAACTATTAGAAAAGCATTTAAATTGCTATACCAGTCTGATGTGTCATGAGAATTCAACACATATTGCTATTTTATCAAACCTGGGTCTGTGTTTGCACCAATGCCTGCCCTCTGACCAGCTTCATGGGAATGATTTCCATGTTGAATTCTTGCATCGTGGTGATCCACTTATCTCTCTTTTCTCCAGGTTTGTTCTACATCAGCAACATCTTTACTGCTGTGTCTGGCACTATGGCTTTGATCTGGCTGTGCAGAATGTAATGTCTAAATTTTTTCATGGCTCTTATTAATGCAAATGCTTGTCTCTCAGTGTCCAGATATCTCGATTGTACATCCTTCAGAGGCACGCTCATGAATGCGATGGGCCTTTCTTCATTGTCCTCACCTTTCTGTGTCAAGGCAGCCGCAGTTGAATGGGAGGATGCGAAGGAGTAGATATAAAATGGCTTTGTGTAGTCTGGGCTCATCAGTACAAGGGTGTCAGAAATGGCCCTCTTTATATCTTCGAATGCAGCCTTAGCCATAGGCATCCACTCCATCTGTGTATCTTTCTTTAACATGGTTCTTTAACATGGCACTTAGCGACTGCACGATTTCTACAAAACCTATTATGAACTTCTAAACAAAGTTAATCTTACCAAAAAATGATAAGTTAAAAAGAAATGTAGTTGTTGCAAGAGCAAAGATGACAGGTGATAGGATGTTTCCTCTCCATTTCACCCAAGGAAACCAAACATTAAGGTCTAGTGAAATGAATGAAAGTAGAATTTGGCATCAAAGATATGGCCACCTCAGCTTTAGTGGGTTAATTTTACTCATGAGATTTAAAATGGTTGAGGGTCTACCATTCATTGAAAATACAAAAGAAGTGTGTGAAGAATGTGTTGTTGGCAAACAACATAGAGCTAGCTTTCCAATTGGTAAATCCAATAGAGCTAAGCATCATCTTGAGATAATCCATACGGATTTGTGTGGTCCTATGGAAACACCTTCTTTAAATAAATCAAAGTATTTTCTAACCTTCATTGATGACTATTCAAGGAAAACTTGGGTATATTGTTTAGTTTCAAAATTAGAAGTGTTTGACAAGTTTGTAGAATTCAAAAGGTTGGTTGAAAAACAAAGTGGTAAGTACATCAAAGTGATAAGGTTAGATAATGGGGGTGAGTACAAATCAAATCAATTTCTAGATTTTTGCAAAAATCATGGAATCAAGAGAGAGTTCACTACTTCTTACACTCCACAACAAAATGGAGTTGTTGAAAGAAAGAATAGAACCATTGTTGAAATGGAAAGGAGTATGATAAAAGAGAAGAATTTAGATAAGATGTTTTGGGCAGAAGCAGTATGCACAATAGTTTATCTTCTCAATAGGAGTCCTACAAAAGTAGTTAAGGGAATGACTCCTGAACAAGCATGGTCTGGGGTAAAGCCAAGTGTTGAACATTTGAGAGTATTTGGGTGTGTTGCTTATGCACACATACCAAAGGAAAAAAGGTCTAAGCTAGATGATAAAGGCCTAAAATGTATTTTTATTGGGTATGGATTAGAAAATAAAGCATATAGATTATATGACCCAATAGGAAAGAAGCTTGTTATAAGTAGAGATGTGATATTCAATCAAGTAGCAGAATATACCAAGGAAAATAAAACAAAGGGAAAAGAGATGATGATTGATGAAGTTGAAGAAGAAGAAGAAAATGAACCTGAGTCTTCTAGTACAGGAACAAGAAAGTATCAAAAATATCAAAGGAGGACAGAAAAGAATCATCCATCAACTCTTATGTTGGATTCAAACTTTGAGAAAATGACAACAAGATCACAAGCAAAAGTGAATTATGCTTTGATGACTCAAATCATGGAAAGTAATGAGCCACAAACATTTGAACAAGCTTAAGAAAAAGAAGAGTGGGTTGAAGCAATGAATAGTGAGATAGAAACAATTGAAAGGAATGACACATGGGACTTGGTTCAGCTACCTCCTAGTAAGGAAATTGTTGGTACAAGGTGGGTGTATAAAACTAAGTATAAATCTGATGGAAGCATTGATAAGCATAAGGCTAGATTTGTAGCCAAGGGATACACTCAACAAGAAGGCATTGATTACACTGAAACATTTGCACCTATAGCACGAATGGATACTATCAGATTGGTTTTGGCTTTGGCAGCTCAACAGAGTTGGATAGTATATCAAATGGATGTAAAGAGTACTTTTTTGAATGGATATATTGATGAGGAAGTGTATGTTTCTCAACCTAGAGGTTTTGAAATACCTTCTAAAGAACATTATGTTTACAGATTAAAGAAGGCCTTGTATGGTTTTAAGCAGGCACCAAGAGCATGGTATTCAAGGATAGACTCATACCTACAACAAAAAGGTTTCTTAAAAAGTCAATCAGATCCAAATCTTTATATTAGGATCTTGGCTAAGGATATTTTTTTCTTAGTTCTCTATGTTGATGATCTTATCTATAATGGGAATAATTCAAATTTATTTGTGGAGTTTAAAGCAGCTATGGTTGCTAAATTTGAGATGACAAATTTGGGACAGATGCACTATTTTCTTGGTATATAAGTATGGTGAAACAAAGGGGAAATATTTATGTCTAAAAAAAAATATGCTTCAGACATCCTACAAAAATTTTAGATGAATAGTTGTAAACCAATTTCAACACCCATTGAAGTTAGACTTAAGTTGTCTAACTTGGATGTGTCAGATCAAGTGGACCCCACTATATACAGGCAATTGATTGGTAGTTTGATCTACTTAACTACTACTCGACCAGATATCACATATGCAGTGAGCTTGGTATCTAGGTTTGTGTCAGAACCTAAGCAAACACATTGGAGTGTAGCTAAGAGGATTCTTAGATATGTCAGAGGGACATTGAGTTATGGTCTTAGATTTCAGCATTCAGAGGATAGTAAGTTGATTGGCTATACAGATTCAGATTGGGCAGGTTCCATAGATGATCAGAAGTCTACTTCTGGTTATACTTTTAGTCTTAGTTTAGTAGTATTCTCTTAGAAGTCCAAGAAACAACCAACTATATCACTTTCTACAACAGAGGCGGAGTATAAAGCTGTAACATTTGCAACATGCCAAATAGTGTGGTTAAGACGACTATTGGAGGATTTGCACCAGCTACAGAATGAACCTACCTTGTTGTATTGTGACAACAAGGGTACTATATAGATGACTAAGAATCCAGTGTTTCATAACAGGACCAAACATATTGAGATTCAACATCACTTCATTAGAGAGTTGGTTCAACAAGGATTGATTGAAATTATGTAATGTAGTACAGGGGATCTACTAGCCGACATCTTTACAAAGCCTCTAGCTCATGAAAGGTTCGAGACACTTAGAGATCTACTCCAAGTTCTTCCCAATGGTCATTATGGGGGAGAATGACAACAATTATCATGTGCAGTAGCCATCTTTGACATATTTGTAATGCTCATTGGGCTCATTAAGTTTGTAGTTGCCTTCCTTGACTTTCAGGTTCAACATTTAGTTTTATGGTTGAGTTGTTGGCATTGTGGTTGTGTGCCATAACTCCTTTGTGTTTCTCAGACTCTATATATTGATGCCCTGCCTCTTCATCTCTAAGGCAATCTGGGCTTTTGCATTTGGTTTGCTTTGTGATCAGCATATCACTAGTTTGATCTAATTTGCCTTCATTTTATCCCTATAGTCTTGAGGAAGGCACAACCATAGCTATTATTTTCTACCATAGCTATTAGAAGGAAGAGCTACAAGTGCTGGGAGTAATACTTGATGATCTCCAAGCTAGGTGTAAGAACATGCAAGTACTTCAAGTGAGCAAATTTGTGAGTTCATTGGCAAGGCAACTAGCTGGCAAGCATCATGTTTTCACTTGTGATGACTATGAAGCTCAAGTATTCTTTGAAAAAGCTTTGTCCACTGTCAAATCCTTTGATCACAAGATGGATTATGCGATGATCAATACTGATGTTGTACGGTCCAGAACAAACCATAAGTCCTTTTCTACCTAGATGGCTATTACAAACAATAGCTTATGGGCCATGTCCATGGAAGTTCCAAGAACTGAATACCTGTGCTTAAAGGAACTTACAAAAACCCCTCAACATAGAAATATCAAATTGCTTCAAGCATTGTTGTTCACAAAAGAAATAGACTTCCTTGTTACCAGAACAAGTTAGGTAAAGATGTTGTTTTAGGTTTATTTCAATTTATCACTTTCCTAAATACTTCTGGCTATAATTTTAAGGGCTTATTAATCACACAAGTTTACAATTTTTATGTTGAGTTAACCACTCACTATTATTTTACCATTGATAAATACAGTCAACTGTGACCAAGAGTTGTGGGTACATTTTTCTATTTGCAAAGATGGAAAGTAAACAACCAACATTATATGCTTTACATCGACCCTCTCTCCATTTAAATAGTCACAATGTGCCAACTATTTAAACTCTTGGCTTATTACATAAGCCAATAAGGTGCATTGATTATAAGCCAACTATTATTGTTATTGTTCTGCATAGGTCGCCCTCTTGTTATAATTTTATACCCTTGATCTCCATTAACTGGAGTCTTAGTACTTAGGGATGGTATCATCACTCTTGAATATTTGTACTTCAAAACTATTCTGGGTTTACATGTTTTCAGTCATCACCCCCTTTTTATTTTAAGTTATTTTATTCTTGCTGCAAGTGAATTAGGTTCTTTTCACCATATTAGTACCTACTGTAATGTCTTGTGATTTTCAATCCTGTTATTGACCTAATTTTTAGTTTTATTTTTACATTTAAATAAAATTCATTTCCATTTGATCTTCTTTAATATCTTTAAACAAATTTAAGTCTGGGGATTCCTTATTTACTCATATGGATGTCAAGCAACTTGAAGGAAAATTTGTTTTCCTATTAGTCTCCTGGCTTTGTAACATTGAAGAAGAAAGCTCAGCTTTCAATGGTGTGTACGAGAAGCTCAAAAATATGTTGCGAGAGAACCCCATAGAAAATAGGGTAGCCTTCGAGGTAGTATGGATTCCATTAGTCATTCATGGCAGAGAGAAGAGCAATCTTCATGCAAGATGTGTTGAAAAAATAGGGTGGCCATCAATTACAGATCCCTGGTCGATCAACCCCATGGTAATGAGTCTCTTAAGGAGGCACTCCACCTTCAATGACTTGCCCTTGTTACTTGCAGTGGATCCCTATGGAGGATTCTATACCCCTTGGACTTGACCCTTTGAATTTTACAATTTTAAACTCAAAACTTAGATTACTCCAACTAATTATTTTCCCTTCAAAGGCTGACTAAACACACATTTGTGTGATTTACTACTATGTACATGTATTTAAAGGCATTCAATGCATTCATTTTACATCATCCATAATTTACATGTCCTCTTTCAATTTAAGGCATTACAACACTTCAATTGGTGCAATAAAAGGAATCTAGATCTTCATGAGCATTGTAGGAGCACATGCATGTTTGAAAAATATTGTCTTCAATTATTTCCTCAAGATTTTTAGGGGTTGACCTAGGAGAATGTATCACCTTGTTGCATTAATGACAATCCCCCCAAGATATTCATAAAAATGACTAGTCCCCAAATATCAGAAAAGACAAAAAGAATAGAAGAAAATTTGGCAAAGTGAAAAGTATAGTTTTGTAGTTTGTTAGATCAAGTTCACAAGTAAAAGACATTTCCATGATCATAGACTTGACCTTGATCTCCAAGCTCTACCTTGCATGGAGAAAACAAAATATTATATTTCACAGGTAACTTACAAATTATCATAATCCTTTTTTGATCCTAAACCATAAAGATTTCAACACCATAACCTATTTATATTCATTTCTAGTTACAAAGCTAAGTACCTTTCTTCTTCACACTTACTTTCCTAAAATAGTTGTTGCAATTATTTAATTTAATCATTCCTAATTGTCATTATTTAATCTAGACTAATTTGTGCTCAATTGTTTGCATTTACTCAATTAGCCTAGATTAACCTTAGAGGGAAAAATTTTCCTTCACATTTTTGGTAAACTTAATTGATCCTACATGACATAGTTTTCCTCTCGGGTTTTGTAATAAACATGAGGTTTTCAAATCTGATATAACTATTTTATCATCTATTTATATTTTTTTCTAGGGTTTTAGTCTTTAAATGCTTGTATCTTTTTCGTAGGATTTGGGTCTACATTGTGATTTATCATTTATCCCACCTTCCCACCCTAGATTACTCTACATTCATATAACCTTCTAGGGTTTATTCCTTTGTTGATATACATCCATTTTAACATATTTTTATAATTCATATCACATGATATACATCTATCCTCAATATACTTATGAATTTTTATGCTATGGATATGGATGTGTCTTCTATAAAGGTGTTTTTTCTCATGTTCTATATTTCTCATCTTTCTTTGAATTTGCTAGCACAAACTCTATGTTATTAGAGGTGCTTAGTTCATTCATTCATACATTTCATGATGATCCTATATCTTGTGATAATGATTAGCACACAGTAACTACTTGGATCTAATATGTTATTCTCCTATGCACAATATTAATTTGTTTTGTGATGATAAATACTTTACATGTCATGATAATTCTATCTCCATAGATTCATGTGATTTAAATGAATTATCTTCTTTTATACATGGTGATGAGCATATCGGTGATCATTCTTTTACATCCCATGATGAAAATATAGATACTTGTACTTCGCATAGCCTTAATTTATAAGATGATAGAATATGCCTTGATGCTAATTCATTATCTTTTCATGCAGGCTTCATTGGTACTTCATTGGCTTTGTTGACATTGCATGATGACATTATAAACCTTAGTGATGAACTCTTACATCATGATTATGATGGGTCTTCTAACACATCCTTACATGTGAAGTCATTCTTACTTTCTAATTATCAACACATATATGATGACATTTTATTGATTATTAATTTTAGATTTACCTAAATGGTAGAGCTCTACAATGGTTTGATTCATCTTACTTGCTCTATGTGCTTTCTTTATGAATTTGGTCAATGCTTTCATTGCATATTTTTCTAGACCTAATTCACATGAGGATATATATGGACTTAGAGATGAGCCCTCCTAATCTATCTTTGATCAAAATCTATTAATATCAAGGCTTATGTGTCTCATATACCTTATTTTCATGCCACCCTAGTAGATTCACATGAATATAATCTTTTCAGACACACTCATCAAAGGTGAGGAAGAGGATGATATCTCAATTTACCACTACCTATCCTACCTACCAATAAACTTAATTTACCTTCTGCATCTAAAGATACATCTCAAATAAAGGAGGATGACATCTTTCAACAAATACCAAGAACTCAAACTATGTATATGGGACTTAGTATGTACATCACTATTTTATAGATATATAATGTAAAAGGCCTTAGAGAAAATACAAGTTGGATTTGATACTACTCCATAACTAACTTAAGTCATTCAATATGTGATTCGATGACAAATAAATTCCACCTAAAAAGTACTTAAGGAAGAATTACCTTACATATCATAAATGATCTTTAGTTGAAGATAGATCAAGACTTAACATATGCACTGAAGATTTTTTAAAATAATTAGAAGTAGACATGTCAAAGATACAACCATCGGACCTTATCATTAGAGGCTTTGATAATATGCTTAGATCATGTTTGGGTACTATTACTTATCTAATTCAATCCAATACATGCAACCTAGATACATTATTCCATGTTATGCCTAGAAAATTAAGTTATAATATGCTTCTTGGGCATGCATAATTACATGCTATGAAAGTAATTTCCCCTACTTTGCATAAATATATCATGTTTTGGCATAAAGGGAAGCTTTATTGCATACCTATAGATCCTCAATCTTTCAATAAATGTGTTCAAATTGACATATCTAACATTTACATCACACAAAATGAATGCTTAGCACATAACCATATCATGGTGATGATTGGAGCTCATTAGACTCTATGCCTTGTAGTGTGATGCATGAGCATCCATGGCATAGTGGTAATCCTATGTCAACCAAAAATATGTTTAATTTTCTATTGCATCTTTGGTGGTGGTTTGAATTTCATATTTTGTCTTGTGAAATTCATTTTGATGTGCATATGAATGTTATGTAATGTTTTAAAATTAAACTTGCAATTTAAAATTAAAATTGGTAAAAGTGGAGATAGTGGAGATCGTGCTTTGAAAGCACAAAATCCAGAAAAAGCAAAAAGAGGCATGGGTTTTTGGAGACTTTCTATTGCATTTAAAATATTATTTTTGAGATTCTAAAATTCCTAAAAAATAGGGATGGAAAGAGTGGGCACCCAAGATAAGGAAATTAGATTTTTGCTTTAATGCATAAAAGTAAGAAAGCCAAAAATAGCACCACCACAAAGCATGACAAGGCACAAAGTTTGAATGACTTATTTTAGTCAATTTATTTGATTAAAATAAATGAAATGGCATTTTCCAAGAGATGGGCATTGTATTTTAAAAAGTGGGCTGGAATTATATTGAAATACAAATAAATTTATTGAAATTACATTTCATTCAAAAAGGAGGAGATACAAAAAGGAATTATAATTCATTTTTAAGTTTAGTTTTTCTAGATTGCAGGAGAGACAAAGAGGAGGCATGGAATACCTCCAAGAGTGGTTGTTGATTGTGTTGTTGCAGGTGTGAGGCTGATTACACATCCATTGGGATTTGAGGAGGATCAGTTACAGTTGCATAGCTATTTGCGGGGATTTTGCAGGAGCTTGATGGAGTAGTTTTGTGAAACTTTGGTTTGGCTGTAGAAAACCATTTTGTAACTAATTTTTTTCATCTTTGTAAGGGCTTTTCGTAGACCCATTGTCCTGTTTCGACTGATGTAATTTCCTTTTATGAAACTTGGATGAATGTATGAAAATTGGTTGCAAGTTACAAACCAAAATTACAAATAATTGTTGCAAGTTTATTTTATATTTGTGTGTGTATGAAAATAGATTTGAGGGCTATTTATTCTAGATCTTATTTCATTAGTGGTATCAAATAAAGTTTGATCCTAAGTGTGTAGATAGACCACTGAAGAGAGGCAATTTACACCAATACTTGTGAGTTGTGTTGTAGAGATGTTTGCCAGAGGAGCCCCATGAGGTAGGGGTAGAGGAAGAGGAAGAGATAATTTTGTTAGAGATGATGATTTGAGAGCCTTGAGAAGGTAGGTAGAGACTTTACAAGATGATATAAGGAGAGGTTTTGCAAGAATAAGAGACCCATGAAGTGATGATGAGACCACTGAGAATGCTAGTCAAGCTGGAAGCCAAGGTGCAATAGCAGCAACAATTGCTCATGATCCTTTGGTAATTGTATTATCAAGGATAGGAAAAAGGCCTAAGATGGATGTGCCTACATTCAGTGGAAGTTTGAATCCAAAGGAATTAGTAGATTAGCTTAATGATATGGAAGAATATTTTGAATTTGAAGAGATAGAAGATCCTGTTAAAATGAATTTTGCCAAGACAAAGTTGAACGGACATGTTGGGTAAGTGCAAAAAGATGAGGGACCAAAATGGGGTCTTAAGATGCCACTCTTTTTTTTCTAAAATTAGGAAACATTGATGTTGCATGAGAAATTGAAGATAGCTACACTCAAAATTTGAAGATGGAACAAAGAAAAGACTCATAGTGCTCTGAATCTAGTTTCTAAACTACTAATTTTTTTCCAAAAATGGTTGAGATTAAGGGGTTCAAAAAGGGGGAGCACACAAATTGGTCATGTTTTTCTTAAAAAAACATAACATAGCATCTAGTGTGCTCCCCCTAAAATGTTAACTTTTTTTTAGTATTTCAATAATCACTCTGGTGAGAAATTAGCTAACACCATGTAGTTTATCCCTAATTTTTCTGATAATTTTTTAATGAATAATTGATTTTTTAGTAATTTTTAAAGTTGACACATCCTGAAAAATAGAAATTTGAGCATGCTCCCCCCTAAAATGTTTGAAAACTGGACAAATTTTTTTTTTTTAAAAGTGTAGAATGGAGTCTAGTTTCTAAAAATATAACTTATTTCAAATTTTGATGAATAGTTAAAAAAAAATTAAAAAATACTAGATACTAGTTTTTGACAAAAAAGGACACATTAACAAAAGAAATTCAAGATGAAACCCTTAACGTACTCAAAATGTGAAAAAAAAAATATCATTAGATAGCTAACAAAGAGCTTAAGATTATGGTGGTATTTTTTTGAGTTTTCATTGAAAAAAGTGCCATCCTGATGGGGAGCATGTTCTAGATTATCTCAAGATTTTGCTAAAAACTGATAAAAATATGTCAAAGAAAGATGAGCATAACATGAGCTTGTTATAACGTGCTCACGTTATGCTAGGCATAACTACATATACATGTGCCAATTGCATTTTCTTGAAAGTTTCTAAACCCTTTTCAATAAATCCATTTTTTGCATATCTTGCAATCATTGCATTCCATTATAGAACATCTCTTTGAGGTGTTATGTCATACAATTGACATGCCTTCTCTATGCTTCCACACTTTCATACATGTCTACAAGGGCAACTGCACTTCCTATCATCTCTCTCACTCTACTTCCCTCCCCTCTCTACATCCTACCCTCTCTCTGAGTCTTTGCTTCCTTCCCCTCTCCACCTCCTACCTTCTCTCTCACTCTCATCTTCCCTCCCCTCTACATTCTACCCTCTCTCACTCTCTACTTTCCTCCCCTATCTACCTCCTACCCTCTTTCTGAGTCTTTGCTTCCCTCACCTCTCTACCTCCTACCTTCTCTCTCACTCTCTTCTCCCCCTCTCTACCTCTTACCCTCTCTCTCACTTTCTACTTCCCTCCTCTATCTACCTCCTACCCACTCTCTCAGTCTCTACTTCCCTCCCCTATCTACCTCATACCCTCTCTCTCTTCTTCCTTCCCCTGTCTACCTCCTACAATCCTCTCCCACTCTCTACTTCCCTCACGTCTCTACCTCCTATCCTCTCTCTCACTCTCTACTTCCCTCCCCTCTCTACCTCTCCTCATCATTCTTCCCATCCAATGAAATTTCATAATCTTATTTCCATTTCATCATCCTAATTTATATCCTCATCCCTCTTTGCATGTCCTAGTTTTCTTGTTTCCATATTCTTTGCCGACATGCGAGAGGAGAAGGAGGAAGAGGGAGAGATGATGGAGATGGATAGGAAAGAGAGGGGAGAGACAGGGTGATAAGGAGAGAGAGAGAGTCCTAGTTTTCTTATTTTGGAGAGAGAGAGAGTTCTAGTTTTCTTCTTTTGGAGAGAGAGATAGGGTTGGTCGGGTTTATGAGTTTAGGGTTGCTTAAGTTTAGGGTATAGTGGAATTATTTAGGGTTTAGGTGTTTAGGGTTGCTCAGGTTTATGGTTTAGGGGTTAGAATTTAGGGGTTTTGGGAGAGAGAGAGGTTTAGAGTTGCTCAGGTTTAGGGGCATATTTAGGGTTTATGAGTTTAGGGTTGCTTAGACCTTTAGGGGTAAATTATTTAGGGTTTATGAGTTTCTAAGGTTTCTCAAGTTTAGGGTTTATGGGTTAGGGTTAAAGAGGAATTATTTTATAATTTCCCTCCAATCCTCCTAATCCTAATGCATTAGTCCACCCATCTCCCAATCCATCAATCCCTATCATCCATCCACCATATAACTCACCATCTAATACACCATCAAACATTCTAAGCTCTAATCCATCAACTCATGAACACTTGAAAAAATTTCTCCAAAGAGTCTTTACAAAATCAAAAAATAAAAGAAAAGATATGGAGCCATCCAAATCCACTGATCCAATTTCATCCCCCTCTAACACTCCCAATCCTAATCCATCTAGGCCTCCTTTATCCATTAACTTGATCCTAATCCTAACCCCACAATCTTCCATCATTATCCATCAACTATATGCATATCCTAATCCATCAACCCATGAAGCCATGAAGGATGTGACCCAAGGACTATTAGCAAGGAATCTAAGAACATCATGTACTCAAATTCCTATCATTCAACCTAACAAAGAACCTCCTAATAACATGTCTACCACTCCAATACCATCATCCACTCCTATGTCTGTCCATTTCATTGAAGAGTCTCCTACTATAAGTCCATGTCAAACCCCATCGTGTAGCCATGTTGTCAAACATCTAAAAATTATTGATCCCATCCAAGAACCCATCACATCCATCTAAGAAACCCAATAGCTATACATTAAAAGCCTAGTCCAAAGCATGTGGAAACACCAACCACCCATCCTAATGAAAATCCAAACATCCCATCTAATCCCATCTTGGTTCCCTTACCAGCTCATGGTCAACCCCTCTGTACATCAATCCCATCATTCATCCTCCAACATCTCCTAGTGAACCCCCATCACCATCTCTTACTCCCCAATCCAATGAATATCAATGCATCCCCACTTACCCTATCCATATCTAATATCATGCTATCCATGCTTATCCTCCCTATGAACAAGATATTATCTATTATCAAGATCTCATCCATGAGCAAGTAACCCACATCACTCCTATCCATCATCCCATGCTAGTCCTATTCATTATCCATGAATATCCCATGATGAGACACTTGGTCCCCAAGAAAACATAAACAATCAAACAAATAACTTGGATCCTATCAAATCACATCCTAATGAGGATAATGATTTAATCAAGATCCAAGAATTCTACATCCATTTCCCATTGATCCTCCATCATTCCCTATCAAACAATATGTTTAGATGTTTAGCCTGGTTGCTCAAGTTTAGGGTTTAGGGGTTAGGGGCATTATTTGATGTTTACATGAGTTTAGGGTTGCTGAAGTAAATAGGGTTTAGGGTTTAGGGGAATTATTTAGGCTTTAGGGGTTTAGGGATGCTTGAGTTTAGGGTTTAGGGGTTAGGGTTTAGGAGTTAGGGGTTTAGGGTTGCTCAAGTTTATGGATTAGGGTTTAGGGTTTAGAGAGAAATAGAGTGAGGGGACCAATAGAGATTGGAAGATATAGGGAGATAGAGGTTTAGGGTTACTTCCAAGTTTTATGGTTTAGGGGTTTAGGGTTGCTTGTTTTTTAGGGTTTAGGGGTTAGGGTTTAAGGTTTAGGGGCATTATTTAGGGTTTAGGGTTTATGGTTTAGAGGTTAGGGGTTAAGGATTAAAGGTTTAGGTAGAGAGGAGAATAAGGAGATATAGAGGAGACTGAGCCTGGGAGAGATATCTTTGTCTCCTCCATCCCTCTCTCTAACTATACCTACTTCTCTATCTCTTTCTCTCCCTGTCTCTCTATCTTGCTCTCTCTTTTGATCCCCTCTCTCTAACTTTACCTTGCTATCTCTCCCTTCCTCACTATCTCACTCTCCATCTATATCACTCTCTTAATCCCTCTACCTCAAATCTATCTCCCTATGTCTTTGGAAATTGTATCTCTTGATCTCTTTCCCTATCTCTATCTCTTTGGACATATGGATCCCTATCTCTTAATCTATCCGTCACTACATCTCTCTCCTCTCTATCTCTCTCCCCATCCCTCTACCTCTTGAAATCTCTCTCCCTATGTCTTTGGACATCTCTCTATCTCTTTCCCTATCTCTATCTATTTGCATACTCCTATCTCTATTTTTTCATTTCTCTAACTCTATCTCTATCTCTCCATCCCTTTCTGCATGTCCCCGAGCTCTCTCCCTATCCATGTCCCTCTCTATGTCTCCATGTCTCCTGGTCCCTCTCTATATATATGATAGAGAAATAAAGAGAGAGATATAAAGACTCTCCCATGTAGATAAAAGGTTACATTTGTGCCTCCTAGTATAGACAAGTTCTATTTCATGAACCACACGGATGTTTGTGTCTAGGGATACTCTTGGATAGTCACTTGATTACCTATTTGATGCACTACATGCATAGTTACAATATATTTTATGTGAGAGCATGACATCCTAGACTATGATTTTGGCACCAACATTGAGAAGGTTATGATTTTTGCATGCATGAAGCTTTATGTTTTCATGCTTCCAAAAACACACTTGCATTCTAACATGAGCACATTCTAGGAAGCATGAAAAATGGTAAAAAAACATGTGGGATCCATGTTTCAAACCCCATATGACTGTTATTCCTGCTTTTCATGCAGTATATCAGACAAGAAAACACTTTTCATGTTGTTTGACTTATTGAGAATCATTTTTATGTCAATCCACCACCTTTTTTGTTTTTTCAACGTAGAAGAATTGATTTTGCATGTTTTTGGAGAAAATTTGATTATTTAAACTAAAAGTTTCATGCTTTATGTGTGATATTGTTTCAAAGCTAATTACCATTGATATATAGATTGAATTTGATGATATATATTTATTCTTTCCATAAATCTCACTAATCCTATTCTAGAGTTATATAGAATTCATAATCAAACTTGTGAAAAAGAAGAATTTGAGGATTTTGAAGTCATATTTTGGAGAATTGGTTAACTGCAATATCGAATTCTAAGGTATGTTCAACTTATGTCCATTTTAACTCACATATATATGTTCTTATGTTCTTTATGTCTTTATGTCTTTATGTTCTTTATGTTCTTTATGTTCTAATATATATATGTGTCTAGGTATACCAATTAGTTTAGTCAAAGAGACTCCAAATTCCTCATGTTTCCACCTTGTTTTGGCCCTTCATTTCACCTATTTTCATATATACAAGAGAAAAACAATATCAAATACTTCATAAAATAATTTTAGTGAACAATTATTTGTCATACTCACATTCATTATCAATGGAGCCAAAATTGATTCTGGAAGAGTCTTAATTTTTTTTCCCTAGGATGATATAGAAGGATTTATTCCTTAATATGCATAATAATCCATTCAATAGAACCATGCAATGGATTGAATCTTAGACTATCCTATGCCCCCTATTATGACAATCCTACTTGTCTCTATTGATCATTTAGACATAATTGTTAGGTGTCCTTTTGATAACTTCTCCATGCATGTTTCATAGTATGAATTCTCTTGGAGAAGGTTGGAGGATGTACAGACCTCTTTAGTGTCTTGGGCTAGGACATTCCTTATTCACCTATTCATGATGATTTGTATGCACATGACACAACAATATTTTAAAATTTCTTAATTGTCCTTTGTTAGCACATGGTGGTTACCTTGATTGACTATATACCTTTCAATACCCTAAATTACAAATATTAGTTTAATGATTTTTATGATAGTCCTAGGTATGTCTCCAAATATTCATGTTTCCAAGATAGTTCTAGCTAATGTCCACTTGTTTCCAACTTCTTAGACCTGCAAGAAATAATTCTGAGCATTATATTCATCATAAATAAGTCACTTTTAGTCAATAAAAGCCAAAATACATCCATTTGAAATCATGGATTAGTTAAGGACAGCTAGGTGGTAAATTTGTTACCATTGACAACTTCACAAATTTGGTGTCTTATCTTGTCCTCCTTGGTTTTCTCCATGGATCTCCATCATTGTCTTCATGATTCATATAATTCATCATGTCATAGTGGCTTCATCATTCCATAATTATCTAATCACAATAACCATAGATGGCTATCCCTAGGACTACTTTGTGAATTGCACATTATGTATTTCAGCAATTTAGATTTCCTTCATGTGTGTTTCAATGGTTTGTAGTATTAGGACAGTCATATCTAAAACTTATTGAACATATTAAACTCCATCACACCAACTCAAATGAAATCAAAATCAATCCAAATTTCATGATGTAGACACCCAAAATTGACCTAATTATCATTAACATTCAAATATCACATTAGCTACCATCTGCATTTGTCTAACACACTTGAGCAATATCCCTATCATTTATTTCTTCTATTAATTAAATAAATTTTTGTTTATTTAATTAATTCATTAGCTATTTCTTCTAATCTATAATTAAACAATCTTTAATTATTTAATTATCTCTATTTCTTCTATTTTAATTAAATAAATCTTATTTATTTAATTAAAATCCCTTAATAAATCCACTTTCTAATTAATTAAATAAATTTTATTTATTTAATTAATTTCTCTTATCATTAATCTCAATGAGCCGACATGTGTGCCTCTTTAATTTAAAAAGATAAGTGGTACTACATCTTTTATTTAATATCTTTCATATGTAGTACTTTTTATGTACATGGTCACACAGAAGCCTTATCTTCCCTCCACTTGTTATCTACACATTCATTTATGATCATCTTTTAATCTTAGCCATTCACATAGCCAACAAATCTCCACTGTTGATTGCTTTTGGTTGAGTTCTATATAAACACCCTCTCATTCCATACCACATCTATCTAGCATTCTCATAGAGCCTACATTATCATCTTAAGCATATTGAGCACTTTAGCATCCATTGAGCCTATTATCACTATCATCCATCCATTATGGCAGCTTTGATCTTCATAATTGTTCATTGTTGAAGAAGCAATCCACATCATAAAAAAAGAATCATACAATCTAGGTGATATTGTTCTTGAATTGCATGCTTTTGATTTCATTTAGATTAGATTCTTTGATGATGGTAGGGTTAGATTTTCATGGATATGCTTGATCTTATCAACCTAATTGGTACCTATCACATTTTGGCATGCCCGATGGGACTCACATCCTTGATTAACTTTGTTATTTGAAGTTGTTTTTGTGAAGATCAGGTTTTCGAGCGCTTATGGCAAGTTTTGGTTGCTTCTAAGTGAAAACAAGTCGCTATCTAATTATATGCATCTCTTTTAAGCCAAAACCTACCGCTTACAGCATTTTCCAGATCACTTTTGAGCAAACAACAGTCGCTTATTACCTTTTTTTTCATCGCTTACAAGCTAACAATGTTCGTTTATGTCCTTATTTGCATCACTTTTAATCTGACAGTGGCCGGTTTTAGCTATTTGGCTTGCTTTCTACAAAATTAGGGTTTTTTGTTATATCTTGTTTTGTCACAGATCTAGATCACTTATGATCTGTAAGCAGTCGCCTATTGCCTTTTCACATCACTTATGAGCTTTATCAATTCACACCTGGTTTTACTGGCATTGCCTCTAATCTATAACAGTTCACTTTTGGAAGAATACAGGTCGCTTCTGATCAACAGTTGATCACCTCTGGTAACTATCACATTCTGTCTGTATCATTTGTAGATCAGTTTTCTTGGTTACTAATTAGGTATTTTTGTAGCATCTTATCGACTATCCAAGAAAAGGAGGTTATCAAACTACTAACATATCTGTTGCAGCTTTGATCGGTCTAAGACTTAAGTTTTTTTCACTAATTTAGGAACATTTGGGCTTGGTGCTTAAAATGAATCATTGTTTGCTCCATGTTTGATTTATCTTTCTTGATTGCTTGAATGTGCATGTTTGTAACCCAAATTTAATAATAAAAGTATCCTCTCTCCTTGCCTATCAAATGAATCTTGGGTGTATGATAACTTGTTATTATCTTTAGAGGGCCTACCTTCCTGGCACGTGAGAAGGGATACGACCCAAATGGTAACAAGCTAAAGCCAAGTCTTTCTAAACTACTATATAAGAAAAGTATTTGTATCGAAAGCCACAAACAATGGGTGTTGTTGTGTTATACTGACAACTAACCTCCCCCAAAATCCTCCAAGGCGTAACCCTTGAAGGCTGGGAGACTCCATAATGAAGTGTAGTGCTACTGCACGTATAGCCACCTGAATGGATGCCCTTATTAGAAACCTTGTGTAGTAGCCAAAAACCCTCTATTTTTTGATGCAAAAGGTGGGACCTTTGAAGCTGCCTTGATTCACGTGGTTCTTAGTAGAGATAGTAGGGACAATCCTAAGGCTTCTTGGGGGACAAGCCTTGGGAAACCTAAATTTTGGTATGCATGAGAAGTGAGTGGACTGTAAGGAGGAGCTAGTCCTACCAAGATCTTAAAATTATCCGCTTTGAATAAGCACAGCTAGGGGACTCAACAAATACAGTCCTTTCCTTGCCTAGGTTGTACAAGTTTGTGATTGTTGTGAGTGTGAGTGACTGAAATCACTATTTTCTTATCAAAAACATAATTCAAACATATTCCCTGATAGACATAGATCACTTTTGAGCTTTAACTACCTGCATATAGACAACCAAATCACTTTTAAACAACAGTCAGTTGTCTTCTTCTTAAATCTAGTCACTTTTAAACAACGGCCACTCACCTTTGGTCTAAACTAAGTTGCCTTTAATATGTAGAAAATCACTTTTGAACCAAAACTACTTGCTTATAGGAAACTCGCTCACTTCTGGCTAATACTGTACCCTATTACCTACATTAAAACTAGATCACTTTTGAGCTATTATTAGTCACCTGTCACTTTTTCTATGTCGCATCTAAGCTATTATCTGTCACCTCTAGCTAAATATCAGCAAAACCCAACAATTCAGCCAAACCAGCTACATTTTCAACTTGTTTAGCTTCAACACTAGCTTTCAGACCTACTTTTAATCATTTACAGACAATTAGACTTTGTCTTCTATCTTGAGCATAGCAAACAATTAGACTTTGTGGACTTTCCATATTTTTGAGACCTCAAATCAACAAACTAAAACATCCAGCAATTAATCCAACATCAGCAAAACATCTTTTGGCTTTAGCCTTATCAATATCAGTAAACAACAACATCAGTAAATAGCAACATCAACTAGGTTTTTTCCCTTTGAGTGTGTGAGCTATCCTCTAGGGAAGTTTGTCAACCAAACAACCCAACAACAAAGAAAACAACAAACTAGCAAAGCAAACCAACAACCAATCAACCAACTAGGAACCATCATCTTTGGGTCTCAACCTTAGCAAACTAAAAGTCCAACTTTCAACATCAACAATCATGCCTCAAACTAGGAGCCAATATAGAGCTAAAATGGAAGCAAAATTGTGAGCTGAGATGGAAGATAAGATGCAACAATCTAGATCCACACCTTTTAGAGATGCAACTCAATTTACGACTGGCATGCCTCCTCACATGTTTGTGTCTGAGGGCTATACCATTGGAGAATCATCCTCACAAGTGCAACCTCAAACATTTTTGGAGACTTATGAAGAACAATCCCAAGAAGACTTATCGGAGTTTAGAGATACACATGTATGGGATCAATTCAAGAGACTTGTTTTATTCGATCCTAACTGCTATTTCTTGCAATTAGCACATATGGGAGCTAAACTACCAAGAGATTTTGACATATCCATTGTTCGAGAGAATGATCCAAACACTCCTGCTATTGTTACAAAGGGACCATCTACCCTAGTCACACCATCACATACCATGTTGCAAAATCCATCTTTCATTGCCCATTATTACGTCCTTTGACCCACCATGCTCGAAGTACACTTTAGAACCTTTGATCACCCTAACTAGTGTGCTCCCTTTCTTTTCACAAATTCTAAACATTCCACCTTTTCATGTCTCACAACATACCCCTTCTCCTACCATGACCGTATTAGTACCTTAAGTAACACAAACTATCCATGTTGCCTAAGAGAAAACTCCTATCATGTCACAAGCTATCCCCACATCCCATATTCCACAAGTTTCCCAAGCTATTCAAACAACACAACTTGTCCACATCTTGCAACCATTGCAATCCACTATTCCTATTGCATAACATGCAGAAACCACACCCCATATCCCTACCACTACTAATATGGTATCCACAATTTCCAAGGATCCATCTAACACATCATACAACCCCAATGTTAGTCTCATTGACATGAATGACCCGCCTATTGTTTCACAAGCTAATCTTAGTGCGAAGGTCTCTCATGTTGACCCACTTACATCACTTCAACCATCTTCTTACAATCCTTCACAAGCCATCAATCCATCTTATACCACTCAAGAATTGCCCATCCTCACCCAATATGTGACATATACCAACCCTCATGTTGTCCAAAATACAAACCCAAATGTCCATCCTTCTTCTACATCTACCAATCCTTCCTTCACTTACCATGTCACAAACCCTACTCCAAACTCATAACCATTGACCAACACCAATCCATCCTCTACTTCTCATGTGATGCAAAACCTTGGTCCTAATTCATCGCAATATACCCAACCACCATTTGTGTCTCATGGACAACAATCTTTAAACACATATGTGTCACATACTAATCCTACATGACATATATTGTGAGTTCGCAACCTCAACAAACAGTCACGGCTTCATATATCCCACAATAGCAGCCACAATATACATCATATTACACTCCACTTCTGAACCAACAACACCCTTTGCAATAATAGCAATTGTCTCTGGTGGATGTTCAACAAATGATTAACAAAGTGATAGGCCAAGACAAGAAATCATTTTCCTTGGACAACATATGCACTTATCCATTTGACAAGTCACTTCATATGACACCTTTTCCACCACACTTTGAAATTCCACAATTTGACAAGTACAAAGCTAAAGGAAATCCGGATGACCATCTTAGAGAATTCTTTGTCATGTGTCTCAATGTTTCTCAAGGCAATACATATCTTTTGAGACTATTTCCCCAAAGCTTAGTAGGACAAGCTCTTGAATGGTTCTCTCACTTACCTCTGGGCATTAAGTCTTTTGTGGAACTAGAAAGTAAGTTCGGGTCACATTTCACATTTAACATTAAACATGAAGAGAACATGAATGATCTTGTAAACAATAAACAATGCAATGGTGAAGCTTTCTCTGCATTCACTCAATGATGGCATAATATGGGTAGCAAACTATCATGGGAAATACCAGAGAAACAACAGCTCAATATCTTTTGTTCAAAATCTTCATCCTAAGCTTTCATTTCAACTACAACTACAAAGTGCTAATACCTTTGATGAACTTGTTTCCAAAGGAACCATCATTGAACACACTTTAATTGCTAAAGGCACTATCAAGATTTTCAGAGATAGCAAAGACAATCCTCAAAACTCCAACGATAAATCCTAATTTTGGAACAAAAACAAGAATGTTGTCAATGACAGTGTTGTAGACGCAAAGAATATACATGCAATGAAAGCTCCTATTAACATTCAAGCTGCATCTA
Organism: Cunninghamia lanceolata; assembly: GCA_027924645.1. Taxonomy (NCBI): domain Eukaryota; kingdom Viridiplantae; phylum Streptophyta; class Pinopsida; order Cupressales; family Cupressaceae; genus Cunninghamia; species Cunninghamia lanceolata. The sequence continues at coordinate 12,184,947 of BSBN01000068.1, read as the reverse complement.
CAGTAACTCAAACTTTTCAATGAACTTAACAATGACAAACTTCAAATCCTTGACGCCAATTCACACCATTAGCAGAACCCATGGAAGTTATCTTTCAAAAGCTTCTCCAAGTAGGAGATATCATGTTACCAGATGCACCACCCAATGGTGAACTACTCTTCAAAGCTCCTTGTACACAGAAAATGAGTATTGCGATTATCACAGGGTCAGGGGACATAAGAAAAATAGTTGTGTGCACTTAAAGCATGTTATTCAAGATTGCATCGATCAAGGTTTAATCAAAATCACACCTCCAACAACACAACCAACACAACAACCAAGATTGAATTATGATCTAGATTCTTTTAAGAATCCACTTCCATCTCATGATAAACCAAGTAACCCCCATGTTGGGAATGCCATTCAATATAACTATGAATCATCTACTATTGGCCACATTAACCATGCTCACATTTCTACTATTACCATCCAAGGCAAAGCACCTAACTATGCTGTGACTACCCAAAGAGGTTGCGTTACTATTCAAGGAGCATCTGTCCATCCTCCTCGACCATCTTCTAGTTATAATATCCTTGACCACCTTGGTAAAACACCTGCACATATTTCCATCCTTGAATTGTTTCACATATCCCCTACCCACAAAGCTATCCTTGATAAAGCCTTACAAGAATCTTTGGTGCCCAATGATATCAATACCACTCAATTTCAATCTATGGTGGCTAGCATTGCAGCCCCTTTCCATCTCACCTTTTCTAATAAAGAGCTTCATCCTTCCATCAACTCGTCACATAACAAAGCTCTCCACATAGAAGTGTTTGTTAAACAATGTCGTATCAAATGAATCTTAGTTAATGGTGGTGCTAGTCTTAACGTATGTTCTTTAAAATTAATAAAACAATTGGGATATTTTGAGAAGGATGTTGATACTTCTAAGGTCATTACTATCAAAGCTTATGATGATGTTGAGAGAGATATTAAAGGGATTATTCACTTGCCTATTCAAGTTGGACCAGTCACCACTGACACTCATTGTCAAGTCCTTGATATTGAGATTCCTTATAACATCATTCTTGGTCATCCATGGATTCATGCTCTCAAAGCCATTCCTTCCACATACCATCAATGTCTCAAGTTTCCACATAACAATATCAAAATTACTATTCATGCTGATCCCAATCCGTTTGAATTTTGTCATGCTTTCCAAGCTAAATATCAAATCCCTAACCATATTCTTATCAACACCAAAGCATATCCCTCATCCTCATATGTCGATCCATCTACCTTACTCAAGCCATCATCTAGAAAAGCCTCTTCCAATCTCCATATCACATACACCGAACACGGCCTGGGTTAGTACACATTGCAGGAATCTTGTTGTGTTTGAACTCTTCCCTTATCTCCTAAATCTCATGGTAAACTTTCTACATCTAATCCATCTTCATCCACTACTATCATAAAACACCTCCAACAGTATTCATTAAAGGAGGATTCCTGGATGATGAAGTTATTGATGACATTGACTCTTGGATATTCTATGATGAGAACAACCAAGTCCAACTTGAAGTAGAGTGATATAACAATGGGTTCTACATCATTAAGAACATGGGTTGTAAAGGACATGGTGGATCAGGATCACAGGAACAAGGACCTCTTAAACCCATTTGTGTCTAAGAAGTTTACTAAACAAGGCCTTGGCTCAGTAAGAGGTACCACCTTCCAAGGACATTAAGTGTATTTTTGATATGGAAGCTAGACCTTCCTTAGTAGGAGAGACGTCTAATACGGATACCATCAATGACTCCTCCCTTCATATTACCAACCTATTTCAAGAAAACTCCATCTTCATGATCTCCACAACTTCATCTAGCTAACAACTTCATCCCATACCCTTTCACTCGTATATCTTGACCTTGTCGATTGGGACCAACAGGGGGCACTGATATTGGATACATTTAAAAATGATGAAGTTATTGCCAAATTCATGGGATTATGACAAGGCATTCCATTGGGTGATCACAAAGAATGCTTCATGATGGATCTCCCTAAACTAGCATATTTTAGTGGAAGTATCAAACCCTTCAGTCGCAAAAGTGAAATAAATAAAATAAAAAAAGATAGGTCATTAGGTGAAAACTGAAAGGTGCCTCTTAACTGTGAAAAAGTAAAAATAAAGGATGTATCTGAGGGTGAAAACCTCTCTGAGATGCCCAAGGATGGAGGATTTGATCTTCCTGATGCCACCGACTATCATGATAAATCAATAGTGCTAGTTGAAAAATCACAAGACATGAACTTGGTTACAGAACATAATCCATAGGTCACATATTTGGCAACCTCACTATTAGAACAAGAAAGAAGAGATTTCACAGCATTTTTCATAAAAAGAGTTATTAATTTTTCATGGACCTATGCTGACATGCTAGGTCTAGACCCTTCACTTGTGGTACATCATTTAGCAGTGTCTCCTAATGCAAAACCTGTCAAACAAAAATTGCACAAAATGCATCCACAAGTAGCTCTATTGGTTAAGGTAGAAATTCAGAAGCTCTTAGAAGCAAAGTTCATAAAGCCTATTGATTATCCATAGTGGGTTTCAAAATTGGTACCTGTAGCAAAACCTGATGGACGAGTTCGTTGTTGTACAGATTTCAAAGATCTTAATAAAGCATGTCCCAAAGATGACTTTCCATTACCAAGCATAGACAACATTGTAGATCTCATAGCTAGACATGAAATGTTATCTTTGATGGATGGATTCTTAGGATACAGCCAAATTAAAATAGCAGAGGAAGATCAAGACAAGACATCATTCATTTGTCCATGGGGTACATACTATTGGGTTGTAATGCCTTTTGGTCTCAAGAATGCAGGATCTACTTATCAATGAGCCATGATAGTTATTTTCCATGACCTCTTTCACACTTTCATGGAAGACTATGTTGATGATATTCTAGAGAAATCCAAAAAAAGAGGACATCTACAGGTATTGGCACAAATATTTGATCGACTAGAGAAGTATCAAGTTAGGTTGAACCCAAAGAAATGTGTATTTGGTGTAACATCTGGAAAAATGTTGGGATACATTGTATCTCACTGAGGAATAAAAGTGGATTTGGACAAAGTAAAAGCTATCATGGAAATGACTCCCCCCGCAAATAATAAGCAGCTTCGTAGTCTACAAGGAAGGTTACAATCCATTTGTAGATTTATCTCACAACTAGCAGATAAGTGTCATCCTTTCCAACACCTTCTTTGCAAGGGTGAACCATTTAAGTGGGATGAAAGGTGTCAACAGGCCTTCAACAAAATAAAATAATATTTAGCAACACCTCCTATGTTAGTACCTCCTATACTTGATCGCCCACTACTACTCTACATATCCTCAACGACAATAGCATTGGGGGCCTTGTTAGCTCAGCATGATGATTCGAGAAAGGAACAAACCATTTATTACATCAGTAGAACTCTTGTGGGATACTAACTTAATTATTCCCCTATGGAAAAAAGCATGTTTGGCATTGGTGTTTGCTTCCTAAAAGTTGTGACATTATATGTTGAACCAAACAACAAAGCTCATATTTATTGTTGATCCACTCAAATATCTTCTTTCTAAAGCAATCCTTATAGGCAGACTAGCAAAATGGGTTATGATTCTAAGTGAATTTGACATACAATATGTGGATCGTAAGGCCATAAAAGGACAAGTTATTGCTGATCAGTTAGCCGCAGCACCTATTACAGATATTCAACCAATACATCCAGAGTTTCCTAATGAAGAATTGTTTAATCTAGCTTCACCAACACTGTGACAACTATATTTTGATGGATCTTACACACAACATAGATTAGGGGTAGGGATATTGTTTGTTACCCCTTAAGGAGATTGTATCCTGAAATCATACAGAATTGCATTTTCATGTACAAACAACATAGCAGAATATGAAGCTTTAATTACAGGATTACGCATGGCAGTACAATGGGCTATCAAATAGCTACAAGTCTTTGGTGATTCTCAATTGGTTATTAGACAAGTCTTAGATGAATATCAAACAAAATATGAGAAGCTCCTTCCATATAAGCTAATGGTCAATGATTTCAAGAAATATTTTGACACTATCACCTTTGAACAGATTCCAAGGATACATAACAAAGTAGTAGATGCCATGGCTATGATTGGATCTCTCCTAGATATGCCATCCAATACACATAAGTGTGAGTTCCTGGTTGAATAGATTTTGATTCCAACATTTGAAGTACTGCAATTTGAGCTCATTTATGAGATTGTTGGTCCCAATTCACCTTGGTACAAGGACATACACAAGTATCTCTACAATCAAGCCTTTCCACTACAACTATCTAATACCCAATGCAAAACCTTCATCCGTCGAGCCTCTCGCTATACTATCTTAGGAGACACCCTATATCGCCGGAGTCTTGATGGTATTCTTCCTAGATGTCTTGATTCTGAGGAAGCAAAGGTTGCCTTACATAAAGTACATGAAGGTGTCTGCAAATCACATTCTGCTGGCCCTAGCCTTGTTAAGAAACTTCTATGAGCTAGATACTATTGGCCAACTATGGAGAAAGATGCACATCAATTTGCAAAAAGATGTCTACAATGTCAGAAACATGGAGATTTAATACATGCACCAGCACATGAACTTCAGTCTATTACCAGTCCTTGGCCATTCTTGCAGTGGGGACTTCATCTCATAGGTAAAATCCATCCTACTTCATCAAACGGTCATAAGTTTATCATAACCGCACCACTAAGTACTTCACAAAGTGGGTGAAAGCAATACCAATGACCTATATTACTGGCAAGCAAATATCTAAGTTTATCCTCCACTATATCATTTGTCGGTATGGAGTTTCACAAGCCATTATCAGTTATAATGGTCATCCTTTCAAGAATCAAGAGGTCAGATATCTTTGTAACAAGTTTAATATTCAACATAGATTCTCTACACCTTATTATCCACAAAGTAATGGCCAAGTTGAGGCTTCTAACAAAACAATTATCAAAATCCTTAAAAAGACAGTCAATGAAGCTAGTCATGATTGGCATTTACAACTCAATCCTACATTGTGGGCTTATCAAACAAGTATCAAAACTCCAACTGGAGCTACACCCTATGCCCTTGTGTATGGTATTGAAGCTATCCTACCTATTGAGGTTGAGATCCCCTAACTATGAGTGTCTTTCTAGCATACTATTTTAGATGAAAAATATCAAGTATCTAGACTCCATGATCTTGAGTTATTAGATGAATGACATCTTTTAGCTCTCAACCATCTCCAAGTCTATCAGGACCGTCTATGCCATAGCTAAAACAAGAAAATCAAGGAACACAAATTTCAAGTTGGGGACCTTGTTCTTAAAGAAAACCAAAAGAATCAGCAACAACATGAGAAACAAGGCAAGTTTGAACCTAATTGGCTTGGTCCTTTTGTCATCACATCAGCTTATGGATCAGGTGCATACACTCTTTCAACACTTGAGGGTATTCCCTTGGATGAACTAGTTAACATCATCCACCTTAAGAAGTTTTATCCATGAATCTTAGCTATCCCAAAAAAAAAAGATAAATAAATCCATCCTCTAGTGAAATCCTTGTAAACAGGCACCTTGGATAAGTACCGTAGTGAAAACCTGGCAAATAGGTGCTATGTGTAGTGACTAGATATATCATCCGCTTAGTTTGTTTCGGTACTAGTTTTTCATAGCATACTTCACCATATATCCTATATAATCCATGTCATAATCCACATCTCACCTTGTAAGCCATTATCCCTTATACATCCTTAACACAGTTTTTCGTCCTCCCCTCTGCCTTGCTAGCTTTTACAGTTTGGTGTTTGATGAGGCACTTATATCATTTGGCACCTTAGTATCTTGATCCCACAATTGTATTCACCACAACTTCTCCATAATAAAACCATAATCCCACATTGGGGGCACTTGTTGAGCCTTATTTGGAAGTGGATACCTATAGCTCTAGCTCATAACACAACAAACATCTTAGCTCATAACACAACAAACATACAACTTCAAGCACAACATCCATCCAAATTCTAAGACAACAAATATTTGCAATCAAGATCAAAGCATAGTCCAAACATCACCAAAACATCAAAAACATTTCAAAATCCAAAAAAATCAAAACTGCAAAAAATCCAAGCAATAAAGTTGACCTTTTTACATCAACCAATGCAATAAGTAAGAGCTACATCACTAGCTCTATTGTTAAAGCCTTGATCCCATGGATACAGGGTATGTGGGCAATCTGAGATACAAAGGAAGCACTCTGATTCAGGAAAAGATGATAGCCCCCTTTCTTTCATCATTCATTTTTCATCCTTCGATCTTTCATATCCCTTTCTTTTATCTTTCATCACTTACATCATCAATAAACCCATAACTAAATATTCATCATGTCTCATCATTATTGTAATGTGCTTTGATCTCATAGAAATAGGGTATGTAGGCAGTCTGGAATATGAAGGAAGTATCCAGTACTCAAGCACAGATGATCCACCCCATCTTCTTCATCTTCTTCTTTTTTATCAGCTTAAGCAAGAAGTAGACTATCTATATACTGAAAGCTCAAGCACTTTTACCAATTAAGAATAAACTAGAAGCTATTTGTCTGCATGCCTTAAGCCAACATTTGCTATAAGCATTTTATCAACATCTTTAGCCTTCAACAAGATGCAGCTTTCCTCTCAACAAGGCGCCAACTTGAACCTATCCAAGAGTACTTAAATTTGGCAAGAGAACGTGATGACAGTGTTGGTGCCTACATAAACACTCAAGTTTCAAGCATTTAAATTTGTAGGCCCATTCACAAAAAATCAAAAAAATTCTAAGTGTTTTGGCCTTTGCAGTTTAAAAGTGCAAAAAATAGTTTTTTGCATGTGCCTTTGTATATACAAGGCCACTTGTATATACATGCAAGTTCAAATGTACATTGGCGGGCTTGCAGAATGCTCAATTGGACTTCAAAAAATAAAATAAAAATCAGTTATATGCCTCCTTGTATGCATATCAGGTTTGGAATAGGTGCATATACATTGGGGAATCTTTCATAGATTCCTAGAATATTCTACAGTTGTATGTTGAGTTTGTTTGTATATCAGGTTTGTATGTTTAGACATACAATGGCTACATACAATGGAAAAGATGCAAGCAGCTATACAATGGGTGATGTACAAAGGTTTCATCGGCAAAACAAGCTTCATCGGTAGCTGAGTCTAAAGTCTCCCTGATGGTCGATGCATATGCAAAGGAAAATGTATGTCAAAGATACATGCAATGAAAAGAAACAAGGGGTCTTGTACATTTGGCAATATACAAAGCAGGAGATACATTTGATGGGGTCCACCGATTGTATGTTTACACATACAAAGAAACATACAAAGCAGAATATGCAAGGGGCAGATTCCAAATATTATCAAATTAGACCTGGCGCACATACATACAATGGCTAAGTTGAAAGGTCAAAGTATTTCCTTTGTATGTTTGCATTGTATGTATATCCAATATACAAGCGCACATACAAGTGAAAGATACAAGTAAAATGTGCAAGGCGGTCAAAGTCAACAAAGCATTCAAAGACATGAAGGGGCCCTCCACTTGTATGTCTTGGGTTGTATGTGCTATATACAAAGGGTATACACAAAGTGCACATACAAGGCCCAGACGTGAAGGAAATTGTGATTTGGCAGATAAATGATTTGGGGTCCATTGGTTGTATATTGCATTTGTATATGCAATATACAAAGTGATTATACAAAGGTAAGACATGCAGCCCACACCCAAAAGTAATTTTAATATGTTTCATAAGAATTTGGGGTCCACGGCTTGTATGATAAAGTGCTTGTATATGCCGATGTACAAAGTTTGAAGATACAAGGCCGGATTTTAAAAGGTTTCCAATCTGTTTTATAAAATTTGAAATCTGCAGAATGTGTATTGCATTTGTATATGCAATATACAAAGTGAAGATGCAAAAGAAAATATACAAGCCAGACCTGAACCCAATTTCAATTTGATTTATAATATTTTGGGGTCCGCCTTGTATTTGGCTATTGTATGTATATGCACTTGCATATATAAGACAAAAAAAGGCAAAATATGGCAGAAAAGTCAGTGATATAAGCAAGGGGTGCCTATGTGGAACAATTTCATTGGCTGGTGACTTTTCAAGGTGATTTGAGGCCATTGATCTCTGCGGGAGGAAATGAATCGACGACCAATTTTAAACTTTCAAGTAGCAAAGGTATTTCTTTGTATATGTAGCTATTTTCAGGCAGAGAAAACTTCTGGTGCATTCACGGTTGCATCTCCAGAAGGCCACGGGTAGGTTGGCATTAATGGCAGAGATTGTAGAAGCTTTGCTCGATGATTGATAGGTCAACCACTATCTTTAAGAGGAAAATCTTCAGACAGATGCACATTCCCTGATCTCACTTGTTTTTCCTTCCTATTATGCCTGGACATTGAATGATTTGGGTGCCATTCTTGGTGCATTATATCTGGAAAAATTTTGATATGTCATGGTACTTGATTGCTGAGTACACATTCTTGCTATATAGCAAGCTATGTCACTCATTTTTAGGTTGTTGAAGACTTGGGCAAAATTTTTGGGAAAATAATGAAGAACAAAGCCTTTCTATCTCTTTTTTGGAGTTTATGAGTTGCATTTCAAATGTATGTTGCACACATGTTTAGTTTCATTGTTGTTTCATATGAAAAATGCATTCTTGCATGTATTTAGTTGCTTTTCTCCATTTGTTGTATGCATAGCTTCTTTTGAATCTAGTTGCTAAGGGTTTCTCAGATTCTAGGATACAAACTTTCTATATTGCATGCTTGATCTCTAACTTCCATTCAAGGAGTGGTTAAACTATTTTAGGTTAAGTATGGAGAAGAATGTATGTCAGCTAGGATATGTGTAAGTAGAGGCAGCTAAATACTCATTTTTGGGTGGTGTTTGTAATGCAAACACCAATCTGACCCCTTGAAACTTGAGTGCCAGTGCAAACCATTCACTTGTATACGTCTAGTTGACTCCTTGCCCTGAGATAGGCACCAGTCTGCTCCCTGTGTAGTAGTTATGATCCAAAACCCCCTGTCTTGCATCCAAAACATTAATACAAACCACTTCAAAGTTCCAAACTATTAGTTTGTAGGAGTAGAAATAGGACCCCTGCATGCTCTCATACTCAACCAGTTAGTTATGTCCAAGAATGTTGTCAAACTTGTGATGTATCATGCATGTCTTGGTCCACACATGAGAGTATTCTGCCTGTTGTTGTAAAGCTAAATCTTTCTGTCATTGGGTGAGTCAAGAACAAATATTTAGCTATAGGGACACCCCCCTTGGTGCGACAGAACCAAAAGTGAAGGAGAGGCAGCTCACATAATCTCTCGTATCTATTGGCCGAATCTGCCTATGCATTGGAACTGGCAAACCCTCTGCCAATTTAGACACCAATAGATAGTATCTTTTGTCCCTTTCCTATGCCTAATCAAGACTACCTTGATCTATCATATCTTGGTATGTTGTGATGAAGTAAGGACTAGGGCATGGTTATATTGGTTTCATATGCTATGTCTTTAGGATGATCTTATTCTCTTCCTATGCATATTGCTATGTTGTACGTGTTGGGATTAGCATCTTGTATTATCTCTAGCATCTGAGAAGCTAAACAATCTCTTATGCACTTGAGACTATTCTATGTTAAGACTAACTCCATACATATAACCAGTAAGGTATCACAATGTGTAGTGGAGATAAGCTCAAACCATTGCTTGTAGCATCAAAGTCCATCTTGGAACACTAGCTGCTATTCATATCTTGTGTATGTTGTCTCAACATCTTGACCTCATATGTTCAGACAAGATTGTAGTATGTTAGTTTTTCATTGGGTATCTCAACACCTTGGTCTTCTATACCTTGGTGCATAACATCAATATGCTATATGAAACATAAGGATTGCATTTTCTTTTAAATTCTAACCAATTACTTTAAAAAAGTTGCCATTCTATTTATCCATTCCATCTATCTATTCCATCATACACCTATGTAGTACTCAACCATGATCAATCTTTCCCTCCACCTTTCTCTTCCACATCTCTTATCCTACAAAAAAAAGTGTGTTAGACATGCATATGCTTATATCATTATCATTACCATCTACATATTTGCGTTATCATAATAACCTCCTTACCATTAGCATAATACATTACCATTTTTCTATTTGCATATTCATTCCATTTGCATAAACATTCATATAAACCATGAAAGTAAAAATATAACATGCATAACCATCATAATACCATTTGTGCATCCATAATCATATAGAACCAAAGCCATCATATACATATATATATATATATATATATATATATATATATATATATATATATACATGTGTCCATATACAAGTGTCTGCAAATTATACAAATGGGCCATAAAAAATGTATGTACAATCAGCTCTAGGCCTCATCATGATACAATATCATATACATAAGCAATGTAGCCCTAGTGACTACTGGAAACTCCCTTGCCCTGACCACCACCACTAGGTCTTACACCTATCCCCCTATCTCTCTGTGGTCCCATCACTGATGCTACAAATCAAGATCCACTTGTCGTCTGTGAACCCAAAGCTCCTGACCTGCTTCTGAAGCTAGGGTGCCTCTGCTCTGCTAGTACAACTCCATAGTATAAGCCTCTATAATACTTAGCCTCTCCCTGTAGCCTCCTTATCTCTCCCTATACCTGTGTTAGTTGTGTGGTTAGATACATAGTATCTCCATCTGTACCCAATGCAGCCACTACTCTATCCCACTCACCAGTCATCACCTGTAACTGCTGAACAACTGTATCCCTTTCTATCCGCAAACCATCTCTCAGCCCTCATCACCTGCATCTGTTGAATGGCAGTGTCTCACTCCACTCTCATCATCTAGTCATGCTTCCTAGCTACATCTCTCTCCCTTATCACTCTAGCAAGTGCACCATCATCCTACCCATCCCCAACTTGTGCTCTAGCCTGTAGCTAAGCCTGGTATGTCTGAGCTTGTGTTCTCACATGCCATAAGCCTATCATTGCATGATGCCTGTCTAACTCCACTCTCCTTAACCTCATCTGAGCCTACTACCTCCATTTCCTCTCCTCCCTAATCCTCCTCCACAGTTACTAAATCCCAACATCATCACCTCCTAATATCTGACCTTGAGGCTGTGCTAGTATCTGAAGTTGCCCCTGTGCCTGTCCTTATACCTGTATCCCTAGAGCTTCTAGCACCACAACCTGTGCTGGTGGAGCCATCATCATCTCCTCTTGACTGGTCTCTCCATCTCTATCTGTCCTATCTCACCAACCCTCACTAGTTGAGTTGGTCTCGCTATCACCCAGTATGCATCATAATCTGGTAGTGTGCCTGGATTTGCAGGACCCTGTCCCCACTACCATACAATTGGCTATAGCCCCTCTCTCTTTGCCAAAGCTATGTCAACCACTACCTCTAGCCCCTAATCAAACACCTCCTATTGAGTCCTCCTAAAAATGGCATCACCAATTGGTACTGCTTGTGGCAACCCAAACTATCTCAAAACCCTCTTAGGCAAATAGTGCTCTATAATAAATATCCTATGCCCAAAAATATATCTTGCCTGCCTAGCATAGACAAGCTCTCTATCCTCCTCATCCCATCTCTCACATCCTAGGCATGGCCTCCATATAAATTTATCCACCTCATCTAATATCCTCTGCCAGTACATTATTTCTCTATGCTACCGGTATGTCAAAGCTCCTCTATACATCCTCGCATAAGGATCTCCTACTGCTCTAGCCACCCATCCATCTGGCTTGGTCACGGGAATATGCTCATAGGCCCATATATGCAAAACTATGACTCCAGCTAACATACTAACCCTGAACATATAGGAATAGTCATGTAGATAATGATAGAGCTGTCCCAACACACACTTCACCCATGCATATCTCATCCCATAGGAGAACATCCCCTCCATCACTATCCCTCATTCTATAGGGAATCCTTTAGCTCATCTATCACCCACTAGCCATATGATAAAAGACACAACTACTTGTTGTAACCTATCACATAGCTCCTCCATCCTCGCCATAGAAATCTTTGAGCCCTCCGCTCGAATATCTGGAGTCCCAAATAATTGTCTGAATGCAGCTGGACCCATATCAGGATCATAATCCACCCTATCTCCATCAATAGGAACATGCAGAATTTGCAACACATCCTCTTGTGTGATCATGGCCTCTCCTGTTAGTAATAAGAACAAACTATGCTTGCTCCTCCATCACTCCACCATTGACGTCATCAATCCTTGATGTGCCTAAACTAGCTCCAATCTAGATACATGCTCCAATGTGAGGATCTCTAACACTAGCTGCTCCTCTGCATCCAGTAGTCTCACCAACCGCAAATCTATGGGATGTGGCTCTCACGATAATAATGGTGGTAGTACATCCTGCATCATTCCGCTCACCATATCAGTTTTGTGCTATCAAAATTGCCTTTTGCATGCTGTACTTGACTATACCTACTATAAGCAATTCACTTTTCTACATGCGACTATCTATTGATCATAAGCAATTTATTTTACTATCTACGCATGCTCTTAGCTTAAATGTGACCTACTTACCACATGCGTGTGACTGTTGCCTACAAGCGAGCTACACATCTATATGTGCATGCCCTTTGCCTATAAGCGACCTATTTGCCACATGCATCTACCTATCCCTCAAACGCAAGTAATTTTTCTACAAGTGTCCATTTTTCCCCCATAAGTGACCTATTCTAGCCATATGCACATTTCACCTACCTATTTCCACTAGTCGACCACAAGCAACTCATTTTTTCTATACGTGACTAAGCCATGCCTATATGCAACCTCAACTACCCTAAGCAACCGCTTTTATCCTGCAAGTGACCTGCATTGCCTAGCCACTAACCTAGTCACTTCTGGTGACATGTGTGTATTTATGATGCTTTTAGCCTATTTAAATCAAGCTTTTAGCAAAAGTTTCAAAACATATCGGTGCACCTTCTCCCTTTGGTCATCCATGTGTCCTCACTCGCTTGACACAATGATCTCTACGTGGAATCACTATCCTAAAAGCTCTTGGCACTCCAAACTTTTTCACACTCCTAAGCTCTAGATTTCTACTCGTAGCTAGCACAAATGAGCCTATTTGCCCTTGATAGTCCCATTTATAGCCCTTGTCCAAACCCTAATTCTATTATTCCTTCCCATTTTATCCCTCCCCAACCCCCATTTTCTTCGTGTCAACCTTGGTTTCTAGCCTTTCATCTTATCGCGAGACAACCCAACCCTTCCTAATTAGTCTAGCTTACCTCTTGAGGGGGCATCACCTACCAGTTACATTGGGGCATAACCTTGTTTATCAAGTGATTATCGTATCTTCTTTGACACAATGCTCTAACAAGCATTTTATCAAAGAGGGGCAAAATGTAGACACCCAAAATTGACCTAATTATCATTAGCATTCAAATATCGCATTAGCTACCATCTGCATTTGTCTAACACACTTGAGCAATATCCCTATCATTTATTTCTTCTATTAATTAAATAAATTTATATTTATTTAATTAATTCATTAGCTATTTCTTCTAATCTATAATTAAAAATCTTTAATTATTTAATTATCTCTATTTCTTCTATTTTAATTAAACAAATCTTATTTATTTAATTAAAATCCCCTAATAAACCCACTTTCTAATTAATTAAATAAATTTTATTTATTTAATTAATTTCTCTTATCATTCATCTCAATGAGTCGACATGTGCGCATCTTTCATTTAAAAAGATAAGTGGTACTACATCTTTTATTTAATGTCTTTCACATGTAGTACTTTTTATGTACACGGTCACACATAAGCCCCATCTTCCCTCCACTTATCATCTACACATTCATCTATGATCATCTTTTAATCTTAGCCATTCACATAGCCACCAAATCTCCACCATTGATTGATTTTGGTTGAGTTCTATATAAACACCCTCTCATTCCATACTACATCTATCTAGCATTCTCATAGTGCCTACATTATCATCTTGAGCATATTGAGCACTTTAGCATCCATTGAGCTTATTATCACTATCATCCATCCAGTATGGTAGCTTTGATCTTCATAATTGTTCATTGTTGAAGAAGTAATCCACATCATAAACAAGGAATCATATAATCTAGGTGATATTGTTCTTGAATTACATGCTTTTGATTTCATTTAGATTAGATTCTTTGATGATGGTAGGGTTATGTTTTCATGGCTATGCTTGATCTTATCAACCTGAATTTTACCTATCACACATGAATATTAATATCCTTTTGAATAAATTAGTTATGGCATAACAATCCTTTATGAGCACTTGGTCAATCTTATTCAAACTTTCACCTTTTGTCTATATTGAAAAATCTCTAAAATAATCCTCTTAGAACCTTACGAATAAAGTTATTATCATGTGCATGAAGTGATCAACAGTAATTTGGTTGTCTCTAGGACTAGGTGTGATAGTCTTAGATAGTTAGGACTATTATGACTACCCACTTAACTATAACAGTCTTATTAGCATCTAAATATGATAGTCATGTCTCCATCTGAATCTGAATCTAAATTTGATCACAAAATATGGTGTTAAGTGCCTCAATCATTTGGGGTAGTAGGCTACCAGCAAAGTCCCTTAAGATCCCTAAGACAGAAAAACTACCAGACTTTGATGGAGTAGTTCCTAGAATTCATGGTAGGTGGGAACATTTCGTTTAGACCTACAGGTGCATGTGGGGACTGTCAAAATAACCTCTCTTGGTTTTGGTCAACTCCAGTCCATTTGACCATGCCAAAATCAAATGCATTCTTGAAAAATACTTTAGTTTCATGCAGTAGAAAGGTGCTAGGAGTAACATTTTACATTCCATAGATCGTGGGTTTAAATAGACTTTGCCAATGCATCGTGGTGGGAAGCTAAATGCTAGGGGAGGTCTCATTTCATGTGCCAAGTGCCCTAGTCATTCGGGGTAGCAGGCTACCATCAAAGTCCCTTAAGATGCCTAAGATGAAAAAATTGCTAAACTTTGATGGAGCAATTCTTAGAATTCACGGTAGCTTGGAATATTTTGTTTGGACCTACAAGTGTATGTGGAGTCTATCCACAATAACCTCTCTTAGTTTTGGTCAACTCCAAACCGTTTGGCTATGTTGAAATCAAATGCATTCTTGCAAAATGCTTTAGTTTCATGCAATGGAAAGGTGCTAGGAGTGACATTTTTCATTCCATAGCTTGTGGGGCCAAATGGACTTCATTAACACATTGGGGTGCATGAGTAAATGCCAAGGGAGGTCTCATTTCATGTGCCAAGCACCCTAGTCATTCGAGGCAACAGGCTACCAACAAAGTCACTTAAGATCCCTAAGATGAAAAACTACCAAACTTTGACAGAGTAGTTCTCAGAATTAATGGTAGCTGGGATCATTTTGTTTGGACCTACAGGTGCATGTGGGGTCTGTCCACAATAACCTCTCTTAGTTTTGGTCAACTCCAATCCATTTGACCATGCCAAAATCAAATGCATTCTTGCAAAATGCTTTAGTTTCATGTAGTGGAAAGGTGCTAGGAATGACATTTTGCATTCCATAGCTCATGGGGCCGAATGGACTTTGCCAATGCATCAGGATGGGATGGTAAATGCTAGGGGAGGTATCATTTTGTGTGCCAAGCACCCAGTTGTTCGGGGTAGCACGCTGTCGACAAAGCCACTTAAGATCCTTAAGATGAAAAACTACCAAACTTTGACGAAGCAGTTCTCAAAATTTGTAGCAGATGGGAACATTTTGTTTGGACCTATAGATTGTTGATAACTGAGAGGGGGGGGGTGAATCAGTTATCCTAATTATTTCCCTTATTAAACTTTCCTTTTAATTGAAGCAGCATAAAATCAAACACAAAACATTAACCATGAAATAAGAAACACATGACACAGTATTTTTGACGTGGAAACCCTGTTAAGGGAGAAAACCACGGGGTGATTAACCCAAGAATTATTCTCTGTTAGAAGAATAGGAAATTACAAAAATGGCACTTGCCAATTAGGGCTCACTGCCCGAGCACACTGCTCACAAGAGGCTCACTGCCTACAAGAAGACACACTGTCTTACAAAGTGATAAGAATCACAGTCTTGAACTGATTGGAAGCATCTGCATATGCTGGAGTTCAGTTCCGGTTAGGTTCAGTATACTGATCTGCTGCACTTCATCTTTCCTCTGTTCTTTAGTCTGCTGTCCTTTCACATACCGGATCTTTCTTGTTTCTTCTGCTCTATTCTGGACTTGTTCGCATATCCTCACACACACTACACACCCTTTACAACTAAATCCATCCTCTATATATATCCGCACAAGTAATTTCATCATCTTTCTAGTCGGCATCCGGAACAGTCTAGTTTCTTACAAACTTAGTTCTGTCGGCTGAATCCTTGCTCACCAAGCAATGCGGATCAAGCATATACTTGTAGATATCATCAATTATGTCGGCCAAACATGATTCATGCCTCCGCAACCTTTATCATCATCTGTAACACATCCGGAAAGTAGTTTGATACTCAGTCAGTCAGTTCTTCCTCTGTTTTCACTGTCTCTCAGGAATCCGGTACTCAACTATTCATATCTTTTTCCTTGTCCATCTCCGGAGGCTAAATCCTTGGAATATACTACTCAAGATAGTCCTCTTGACTTCCCCAGATCCGCACTGCACCAAGACACTTCCTCTGAGAGATCCGGACCAATCTGTCGGACCTTGCCACATGCTCTGTTCTTGTTCACCGGACCACCACAATCTTCAATCTGACTTCCGGTAGAGACATATCATGACTTGCGGATATGTGGGATGACCTTTGTTGCCATCAATGACAACAACCATGAATCCATATAGTGTCTCTTGCCAACAATCTCCCCCTTTGGCATTGATGGCAACACTTAGTGAAAAATGACTAAGTGTTTACACTATGCTCCCCCTCTGCTGATGCTCTGTCTTTATATACAATTTCCGGAACTCCCCCTGAGTTGGATTCCTCATTTTTCACTTCTCCTCACTCCCCCTTTGACATCAATGGCAAAGGGTAGGGTCCGCACACCAAAATTTTCGAAAATTTTCTATATATAGCCGCATATTTACATACTCACATATACTGCAGAATGTCTGCAAAGGATGTCTGCAGTTGAACCATTTCAGTAGCCCAACTTAGCTTCATTCTGTCCAAGATTGAAATGTGACCACTCAACAAAAATGCAAAAGCTTCTGCCCGCCTGAGATCTGTCGGATCTTTTGTATGGGCGGTGGTCTGGGCATCACTGATGGCCTCATGCATAGTTTCCAACTTAGGGACTATAATCCTTCTAAGTTCTCCCATCCGGTTGATAATGTTCTTCCTCTCCTTCTCAAGATTCTTTATTTCATTCAAGACTGCAATAGTCTGACATTCTTGATTTATTATAGAGGAAGAGAGAGGATCAAAATTTTGAGATAAGCTTTGAAGCTTGTCCTGTTCCTCTTTTATTTTCTTGTCAATTGCTGCTGTTGCCTTTGACCAAGATATACAAAATTTGTAGATGTCACCGCCATCCTTAAGAGCATTTTCTAAACTCTTTATTCCAATGCTTACAATCTTCCTATCCTTAGAGATTAATTCTAATATTTCAGAAAATCTCTTATCCAAAAATTCCTTCCGGACCTTTTCTTCAGCTGATTTTTCTAGAGAATTAAAATGTGTATCAATACTGCTGACTAAGGTTTTTAGATTACCGGAAGTGGAGGCTGTCGGATCTATCTGGATTGATGGCATGATCTTTACAAGTACTCCGGAAGCAGCCTCTATCAACTCACAGTCTTCCATATGAGACTTCAGGAGTTTTTCATTTGCCTTGGCATTTGCAAATGAAGCTATCTTCATTGTTTGTACCGGAGAGAGAGAGTCAAAATCAAATGGACCTTTTAGAAGCTCCGGTTCATCAATCTCTAGAGTTTCTTTGCTCAAAAATTGTTGAACAGTTTGTGCAGTGTCTCTTGCCGGAGACAGATGTTTCTTTTCTTCTGCAGTCTTAGAACTGTCAACCTCTTTGTCTGTCACCACTGCTTCCTTCTCCTGCAATTGCTCTTCTTCTTTGGATCCGGAGACTGTAGGGGAAACCGGAGGAGAGATGCTTGCTTGCTCATGGGCCACTTCTTCTGGAGCAGAGGGTTCCAAGTCCTCACTTGTCTGTTCATGGCTCACTTCTTCCGGAACAGAAGATTCCAAATCAGCAGCTGTTTCTGCACCTAAGTCCTCTACAACAGGAAGATTGAACCTTTTGAAGGCCTTCCGGAGGATCTCTTCTGTCTCTTGTGCCACTTTGTCAGTCTCACCAAGCATGAGCTGATTCATCCTGGCTTTACTTCTGAACTCATCTCTGCAGTCCTTGAAGATCATGTTCATTGTCTTGGGATCAATTTGAGGATATAGCTGAATAGCTATCTGCTCCCGGATCTCAAGATCTTTGGCATGAGCATTATTCTTTCTTACTTCCATTTCCTTCTCTAGGCTTTTAGGAATGAGTGATATGATCTCAATGAAAGCCTTATTGTATGTGTTCAGATATTTAACTGTGGCTTCCTGCAGAGTCTTTTGGTCTGCCTCACTGAAGTCATCATAGGATTCAGTCATTGGTTGAAGGTTTCCATCCATCGTGACCGACTTGATTATGCTCTCTAGTGACAGAGTGGGCTTTTCAACAGTTACCTCTGTCATTTCCTCCTTGTCTTGGCCTGTGGAGGGCTTACCGGATCCTTTCTTTTTCTGTTTCTTTACTTCTCTTACTCCTTCATCTGATTCTGTCTCCTCATCATCCTTTTGGCTTTCATAAGCCCTTGATGCTTTTGTCTTGGATCTTTTACCGGATGCCTGGACTTCCGGTTTTGAGCTTTTGGTTGTGGAAGGTGCAGATCTCTTTGATGATCTGGTCCGGGTGGGGGTTTCAACCGGAGCACTTTCTTTGCTTTTCTCTTCTTCCTCAGCCTTTCTCCTCTTTTCCCGGCTGGCATCAAGTGCCTCTTTTGAGATGCCTAGGCCTTGAGCAATGTGCTCTACTTCTTTTCTCACTTTTCTTTTAATCTCAGGTTCCCTGAGTTCTACATGTAATTTCACGCTCAGCTCCTCAAAGGTTCCAAACCTTTCTGCCTTAGGATCTTTGGGCTGACTTAGCATGTGTTGAACATGCAGCTCTACTATCTGTTCATCAACTTCATACCCCATGGGCATGATCCAGACAGTCCTTGGCTCCACTGCCTCCATTAGGCACTGATCAGTGTCAACCATAAAACATACTGAGTCCTTGTATTTCTCAATGAGTGACTGGGGAATTCTCTCTCTTGCTTGCATCATGCTCTGAAAGTTTTTGAAGTATCCCCATAGAGCTGTATTTCTCACTTTTGCATCCCCAAGTCCATGCAAATAGTCTCTTATCTGGACTGCAACAGGTTTGTCATTCTGCCATACCCATCCACTTGTTCCGGGTAGCTCATTCATGAAGTAAAAGAAGAGACATACAATGAGAGTACCATACTTAAAGGAGTTCTTCTTGTCTTTCTTGATTTTCTGTACATTTTCCATCAATTGGCTTAGTAGTAGTTCACAAAGATCATAATCTGCATTTTTTCTTAGCATTTCATATGCTGTGTATATTGCAGTTCCGGATACAGAATTCTCCCTGCTGGAGTGATAGATCTTGTATCCTATTATCATTGATGCATATTTGATATCCGGATCCGAAATATCTTCAATGGTCATTGCCCTCTTATCATATTTTGATCCGGTGGCCTCAGTTACAACGTTGTTCTTGACAGATTTGAGGATAGGTACCCCCCCGGAAGAGTATAGACCAGTTACTGCTCTAATTGCTTCTTTTGTGATCTTACAGGGTCTATCTAGCCAAAGGAAGTTGTCATGCATCCTGCTCAGTACATACCGGACCCACTCATCTTCTTCAAAGCTAGGGAAATGAATGAATTGCTCAAATTGTTTCTTCTGGATACCCTTATACTCTGGTTTGAGCTCAAAAGCATTGTCTATCAGTTGTTTGTGATAGAGGTCTCTTAATTTGAATTCCCCAAATTCCTCAATGTTTGCGTGTATGTAAACCCTAATATCTTCAGTATGTAAGACTCCGTGGGGAACACTAGAGAAGGCTCCTAGTGGATCTACCTCCAACGATTTGTAGGGATGTTTCTTGAATGAGGGGCGAGGTCTATCAGAGATCTTAACTATGTTTGGAGTAGCCATTCTTCAAAGATTTGCAGTGAGGCAATGAAAAACGAGGAATACCTTATGCGCCTTCGGTTTGCACGGAGTGGTTGGATTGATTTCTTTATGCAATAGCTTCGGCAGGAGATCCTTGGTGTGCTTGATGAACCTTGTTGCAGAGCTCCACTATTCGCTTCTTCTCAAGTGTAGAATGAGCAGATAACTTTTGAGAAATCCCTTATATTGCTCCGCAAACCCTAATATCTGTCTGCAATAAATGCTTCACCTGCATTATTCCGGTTTACCATGTCTGGACAGCTTGGAGTATCCCGGATTAGTCCTGATCACTGAATATCATCCGAATCTTTAAATCATGAATAAATCTAGGTAACATATTACAAGAACATCCCAAACACTCTGTCCAATCCGCAAGACAAGATCGTGCACTTCCGGATCTCTCCGGACCTTTTTGTAATCCTTTATCATACCGGAGCACCTCCCTGAACAGGTCTAACTTAATCGAACACAGCTTCTTCATAACTCCATGCGGACCTCTGAAAACTTGACTGAAGCATCTCAGGACTTATATCTACAAACCCTTTAATCCGCATCTTGTGCCACATCCGGCACAACTTGTTTGGCTGGGGGAACAGAATCTTCTTTGAGTCTCCCCCTGAGCCTGAGCTCACTTTTTAATTTCCGGAAGAAATATCAGCACCAGAATCTGGTGCGGATCCAACCTCTACATTCTCTGAGCTTTTCTTCACCCAAATCTTGCTCATCTGATTCCTAACTTCATCCGCATTCATCTTTTGTTTACCCTTGTCTTGATTCTGATTATACACCGGACCTCTTTTGTCCTGATTCTTGTTTCTGCAGACTTTAGCATTATGACCGGACCTATTGCAGATTTGGCAAATAACATTTCTTTGCATATTTAACTGATATCCCCTTGATCTGCATTGATTAGCCATATGACCTACTCTATTGCATGTAAAGCATCTACCTTTGAATGATTTGTTTACTTGCATAATTCTGCATTCATGGGATTTGTGTCCATACCTTTTGCAGTTGAAGCACTGTCCGGAGAAGGATGAATTAATCTGATTCATTCTCATTCTGCACTGATTAGCTTTGTGACCAAAATGGTTGCAGCTGTGGCAGTATCCATTGAAGGATGGATATTTTTGAGCATTTGGCTGTCTTACCGGAGGTCTTCTAGGCCTGCTCCTTGGATTTTCTGATCCAAGATTCCTCTGACCGGATCCGGAGCTTTCTCCTTTCTCATATCCCAAACCATACTTGTCATCAGTCCTCTTTTGACTTCCAAGAAGAACTTCAAGTTGAGCAGAACTTATCTTGAATTTCTCTTTATATTCATTTGCTGTTTGAAGATCTCTTTTGAGAGAGGTAATTTGATCCTCCAGTTTTTCTTCATTATCTTTGGCATCTTCAAGATCAGATTCAAGATGTCTGATAATCCTGTCCATCTGGTGGCATTCTTCTGATTTTTCCTTAAGAGATTGTCTTAGATTGTCTTCAGCCTTTCTTTTTTCTTCAATCTCTTGAGTGAACTTTATAGTTCCTGATTCCATTTCATGTCTTAACATAATGACTTCTTTTGATAACTTTTCACATAACTTGGTTTGCTCAGTCAATTCTTCATTTGTATTGCTTTCTTCACTTTGTCTTGCCAACTGTTGGAGCAGCTCCTTTCTCTTTTTCATAGAGAGACTTAGTTTGTCTTTTAATTCCCTCATGAATTCATCAGCCTGTTTGAGTCTTTCTCTTAATTCACTGACTTCAGAATTTGACTGTTCAAGATCCTCAAGGGCAGTCTTGAGTTGCTCCTTTAAACCATATGCATCCATTTGAAATCCCAGATCTTCCTCAAGCTGTTAGGCTCTATTAGGAGGAACTTAGCTCTGATACCAATTGTTGATAACTGAGAGGGGGGGGGTGAATCAGTTATCCTAATTATTTCCCTTATTAAACTTTCCTTTTAATTGAAGCAGCATAAAATCAAACACAAAACATTAACCATGAAATAAGAAACACATGACACAGTATTTTTGACGTGGAAACCCTGTTAAGGGAGAAAACCACGGGGTGATTAACCCAAGAATTATTCTCTGTTAGAAGAATAGGAAATTACAAAAATGGCACTTGCCAATTAGGGCTCACTGCCCGAGCACACTGCTCACAAGAGGCTCACTGCCTACAAGAAGACACACTGTCTTACAAAGTGATAAGAATCACAGTCTTGAACTGATTGGAAGCATCTGCATATGCTGGAGTTCAGTTCCGGTTAGGTTCAGTATACTGATCTGCTGCACTTCATCTTTCCTCTGTTCTTTAGTCTGCTGTCCTTTCACATACCGGATCTTTCTTGTTTCTTCTGCTCTATTCTGGACTTGTTCGCATATCCTCACACACACTACACACCCTTTACAACTAAATCCATCCTCTATATATATCCGCACAAGTAATTTCATCATCTTTCTAGTCGGCATCCGGAACAGTCTAGTTTCTTACAAACTTAGTTCTGTCGGCTGAATCCTTGCTCACCAAGCAATGCGGATCAAGCATATACTTGTAGATATCATCAATTATGTCGGCCAAACATGATTCATGCCTCCGCAACCTTTATCATCATCTGTAACACATCCGGAAAGTAGTTTGATACTCAGTCAGTCAGTTCTTCCTCTGTTTTCACTGTCTCTCAGGAATCCGGTACTCAACTATTCATATCTTTTTCCTTGTCCATCTCCGGAGGCTAAATCCTTGGAATATACTACTCAAGATAGTCCTCTTGACTTCCCCAGATCCGCACTGCACCAAGACACTTCCTCTGAGAGATCCGGACCAATCTGTCGGACCTTGCCACATGCTCTGTTCTTGTTCACCGGACCACCACAATCTTCAATCTGACTTCCGGTAGAGACATATCATGACTTGCGGATATGTGGGATGACCTTTGTTGCCATCAATGACAACAACCATGAATCCATATAGTGTCTCTTGCCAACATAGATGCATGTGGGGTCTGTCTGCAATAACCTCTCTCAGTTTTTGTCAACTCTAATCCATTTGACCGTGCAGAAATCAAATGTAGTCTTGCAAAATGCTTTAGTTTCATGCAATGGAAAGGTGCTAGGAGTGACATTTTGCATTCCATAGCTTGTGGGGCCAAACGAACTTCTCTAATACATTAGGATGGGTAGGTAAATGCTAGGGGAGGTCTCATTTCATGTGCCAAGTGCCCCAATCGTTCAAGGCAGCCGACTACCAACAAAGTCACTTAAGATCCCTAAGATGAAAAATTGCCAAACTTTGACAGAGCAGTTCTCAGAACTCGTGGCAGCTGAGAATGTTGTGTTTAGACCTACAAGTGCATGTGGGGTCCATCGACAATAACCTCTCTCAGTTTTGGTCAAATCCAATCCATTTGACCATGTCAGAATCAAATGCATTCTTGCAAAATGTTTCAGTTTCATGCAGTGGAAAGGTACTAGGAGTGACATTTTACATTCCATAGCTCATGGAGCTAAATGGACTTCACCAATGCGTTAGGGTACGTGCGTAAATTCTAGGGGAGGTCTCACTTCATGTGCCAAGTGCCCCAGTCGTTTGGGGCAGCAGACTACCATCAAAGTCACTTAAGATCCATAAGACAAAAGAACTGCCAAACTTTGATGAAGTAGTTCTCAGAATTCATGGTAGCTAGGAATGTTTCATTTGGACCTATTGGTGCATGTGAGGTCCATCCACAATAACCTCTCTCAGTTTTGGTCAACTCCAATCCATTTCACCATGCCAAAATCAAATGCATTCTTACAAAATGCTTTAGTTTCATGCAATGGAAAGGTGCTAGGAGTGACATTTTGCATTCCATAGCTCATGGGGCCGAATAGACTTTACCAAAATGTTGGGGTGGGTGGGTAGATTCTAGGGGAGGTCTTATTTCATGTGCCAAGTGCCCCAATCATTTGGGGCAAAAATCTACTGGCAAAGTCACTTATGATCCCTAGGGTGAAAAATTACCAAACTTTGACGAAGCAGTTCTCAGAATTTGTGTCAGCTGGGAATGTTTTGTTTGGACCTATAAGTACATATGGGGTCCATCACAATAAACTCTCTTAGTTTTGGTCAACTCTAATCCATTTGACTATGCCAAAATCAAATGCATTCTTGCAAAATGCTTTAGTTTCATGTAGTGGAAAGGTGCTAGGAGTCGCATTTTACATTCCATAGCTCATGGGGCCGAACAGACTTTGCTAACACATTGCGGTGGGTGGGTAAATGCTAGGGTAGGTCTCATTTTGTGTGCCAAGTGCCCCATTCATTCGAGGTAGCAGGCTACCAATAAAGTCACTTAAGATCCCTAAGATGAAAAATGACCAAACATTGATGGAGTAGTTCTCAAAATTCGTGGCAGTTGGGAATGTTTTGTTTTATCCTATAGGTGCATGTGGGGTCTATCCACAATAACCTCTCTTGGTTTTGGTCAACTCTAATCCATTTGATCATGCTACAATCAAATGCATTCTTGCAAAATGCTTTAGTTTCATGCAGCACAACCTTGTTGGGTGCCTTATTTTTTGATATGCTTGTTGTGAGGCTAAATAGATTGCACCAATGTGTCGGGGTGGGTGGGTAAATGTTAGGGAAGGTCTCATTTCGTGTGCCAGGCATCCTCAACCTCATTTTCATGGTGATTTCTTGAGTCATAGGGTCTCTAAGATGGCATAATGATAGTCTTTCATAATTGTGACCCAAGCATCTGTATTAGTCTAAATCATAAAATCTCTTCATTTATAAAAATTGATCCAAGGGTTTGTTGAGTTTCCATTGGTACCCAAACCCTAGGTCTTCATTTGAAATCCTTGAATGCTAATTATTGACATTATGCTTCTTTCTTATTAATTCTTACTAATTAGAGTAATCATATATAAATATATAGTATCTCATGTATTCTTACAAAATGCATATGGGAATTTTATCAAATGTTGTAGTTGCATTGAATGATGCCTCAAAATAATGTGGTCTATTGGAATTTTGAAAAATGTTGTAGTTGCAACTACCTTAGAAGACATGTATGCAAAATCTGGAAGCATAGAGAAGGTGAGTGAATTGTTTGACATGATGCCTCAAAGAAATGTGGTGTCATGGAATGGTATGGTTGTAGGATATGCAAATAATGGAAGAGAATTTCCATAACCTTGATTATTATGACTAGAAGCATGGAAACAAACCCTATAAGAAACAAAGCAATGATTAGATATCAATATGTTCACGAGATACCCAAGCATCTGTATTATTCTAAATAAAAAAATCTCTTCATTTATAAAGATTGATCTGAGAGTTTGGTGAGTTTCCATTGGCACCCAAACCCTAGGTCTTCATTAGAAATCTTTGAATTCTAATTATTGTCATTATGCTTCTTTCTTATTAATTCTTACTAATTAGGGTAATCATATAGAAATATGTAGTATCTCATATTCTTACAAAATGCATATGGGAATTTTATCAAATGACGTAGTTGCATTGAATGACACCTCAAAAAAATGTGGTCTATTGGAATTTTGAAAAATGTTGTAGTTGCAACTACCTTAGAAAACATGTATGCAAAATGCAGAAGCATAGAGAAGGTGAGTGAACTATTTAACATGATGCCTCAGAGAAATATGGTCTCATGGAATGGTATGGTTGCAGGATATGCAAATAATGGATTTGTCGATAAGGCTTTAGAAGCTTTCAAGCAAAACCAAGTGGTGGATGCAAAGATAAAATCCACAACCTTTGACTACATCCTCTCTGCTTGTGCCAAACTATGATATTTGGAACACAATACATGGACATCCTTCAAATCGTAAAGGATATGGGAATTTTGTAAGATGTTGTAGTTGTAAATGTTGTAAGAGACATGTATACAAAATGTGGAAGCATAGAAAAAGGTAAGTGGATTGTTTGACATGATGCCTTAAAGAAATCGAATCTCATGGAATGCCATGATTGTAGGATATGCACAAAATGGTTTCGTTGATAAGGCTTTAGAAACTTTCAAGAAAAAAGAAATAAGTGGGTGGGAGCACATGAGAATTTTATCAAATATCATACTTATGTGGAATGATGACTCAAAGAAATGCAGTCTCATGGAACATGCCATTATTGTAGGATATGCACAAAATGGATTTGTTGATATGGCTTTAGAAACTCTGAAGCAAAAGCAATAGGTGGGTGTAAATCCAAATTCCACAACCTTTGATTGCATCCTCTTTGCCTATGCCAAACTGAGATCTTTGGAACATGGTACATGGACATCCATCAAAGCATAAAGGATATGGGGATTTCGATAGATGTTGTAGTTGCAACTGCTCTAGAAGACATATATGTAAAATGTCGAAGCATAGATAAGACAAGTGAATTGTTTGACATGATGCCTCAAATAAATGTGGTCTCATGGAATGCCATGATTGTAAGATATGCATAAAATGGATTTTTTGATAAGGCTTTAGAAATATACAAGAAAAAGAAATTGACATGTGTAAATTCCAAAATAGGATCTTTTGAATAGGGTATGGACATCCACCAAAATAGATTGTTTGGAACAACATATGGACAACCATCAAAGCATAAAGGATATAGGAAATTTGTCACATGCTGTAATTTTGTAGCTGCCCTTGTAGACATGTATGCAAAGTGTGGAAGCATAGACAATGCACGTGAACTATTTGGCATGATGCCTCAAAGAAATGTCACCTCATTGAATGTAATGATTGCAAGATATGAATAAAATGGATTTTTTTATAAGGCTTTAGAAAATTTCAAGTAAATGTGATTGGAGAGTGTAAAGAAAAATTTGACAACCTTAGCCAGTATCCTTCTTGCCTATGCCAAAATGGACATCCATTAAAGGATAAAATATATAAGAATTTTGTTAGATGTTGTAGTTGCAACTACTCTCAGAGACATGTATGCAAAGTGTGGAAGCATAGACAAGGCATGTGAACTGTTTGGCATGATGCCTCAAAGAAATGTCACCTCATGGAATGCAATGATTGCAAGATATGAGCATTTAATGGATTTTTTGATAAACCTTTAGAAAGTTTCAAGAAAATGCAATTGAAAAGAATGTAAAGCCAAATTCCAAAGACCTTAGAAGTGGCATCTTTGGAACATGGTATAGACATCCATCAAAGCATAAAGGATATAGGAATTTTGTCAAATGTTGTAGTTGTAAGTACCCTGCAAGACATGTATGCAAAGTGTGGAAGCATATACAATGTTTGTGAATTGATTGACATGATGCCTCAAAGAAATGTTGTCTCGTAGAATGCAATGATTGCAAGATATGCACGAAATGGATTTTTCATAAGGCTTTAAAAAATCTCAAGCAAATGCACAAAAGTAAATTTCAACCAAATGCAAATTTTGGCACGTGTAAAACCAAATTGAACAACCTTATCCAACTTACTCCATGCTTATGCTAGAATGGGATTTGGGGAACATGGTGAAGACAACCATCAAAGCATAAATGATATAGGATTTTTATCACATGTATTGGATTTGCAGCTACCCTTGTAGACATGTATGGAAAGTGTGGAAGCATAGACAAGGCACATGACTAATTTGAAATGATGCCACAAAGAAATGCACAGTCCCACATAATGTAATGATTGCAAGATATGCACAAAATGGATTATTTGAAAATGTTTTATAAGTTACTTTCAAGCAAATACAATTGGCACATGTAAAACCAAATACATGTAATGATAATTGATCATCATATTAAATATTTAATATAAACTGTCATATACATAATGTCATGAACATAACATCTAGTTTACATACAAAGCCATATAGGCATGTCCAAACAAAGCCATACTGGCATATATACAAAAAATACATTGGTAACATACAAAAGTATGTACATACAAAGCCATCTAGGCATACAAAAAATTTCCCAGAAACTAGTTTCCTATTGACTTTTATGAAATAATTAGTGGCCCTTGCTTGACTGTGAAGATGGAGAGCCAATCCTTGACTCATCCTCTCTCTGTCATCGAGTAGACCTCTTCACCAATTCAAGTTCATGCAGCTCCACTTGTTAATACAATCAAACAATATGCACATTACTATAGAAAATGTACATGAAATATATAACATCACCTATGTAATCAATCACTTAACAACATTTGATGATCACTCTCCATCATCTTGTCTCTAGCTTCTTTGTCCATAGTTGGATGGGTAGGAGTTGTGACCTCCTGTGAGAAGCATAAAGAAGAAAAATTTACTAAACATAATTATCATTTATGTACATCAAATGACATGAGATAAAACATGAAATACAAAATTATGAGATTTCCATGTTATTGGCTCATACCTCAGTCAAAGGATTTGAAGACATCATGGCCACAACAATGCGTATCTGCGCTGACTCATGAAGATGAGGAGGAGTCTCAACATTTAGCATCTAAAAATCAAGTTCAAGATTATTTGACCAAAATAAATACATAACATTATTTTAAAAATGCATAATGATTAGAAATGGTTAAATTTACCTCCATAAAAGTGGTGGATTTCTGTCTAGGTGACTAAGGAAACTGTGGAGGTGTTGGTGACTATTGAAATCATCAAATTGTCACAAAATAATATTACCATTGACATATCTACAATAATTACAATCATGTGATAAATTACATACCTACTAATTTGACCTCCTCTCATAACCCGCCAATGGATAGCTAACATAGGTAGGATGGACTCTGACCCTAGAATTTCATTTCATAGACAATTACATACATGTTATTTTTGACTTATAATATAAATAATCATATAAAATTTATTACAAATTTTAAATAACAATATATTAAATCAAGATGAAACTCATAACAAATTACCTGAGAGTCAATACCAAATGTAGTCTGTAAGACATCATCAACGAGAACAATCTCATCAAATATGGATGTGTCCATCATTAGATGCTGCTCCTGCATCGCAGCATCCTGCCATACATCTTGCGTCCTAACATCCTGCCGTGCATCTTGCATCCCATAATCACACAAGTTCCCACATGAACTACACAAATGTGGGGACACATGACACCTATTGTTCTCACCCTCATTGGCCTGGGTAAGATCATCGACATGCTGTGATAGAGTTTGGGTGAGAGTGGTCAATGAATGTAATGTTTCCACCTTAACACTCTCCTTCAAAGTCAAAGGGAGTGACCTATGTTTTGGCCACAATAGGGGTACAGGCACACAATTTTCATCTTGCTGAGCCCTGGGTCTATCTTGGGCAGAGCCACCACCTCTACCCTAGAACTCATGAATGTCAAAATAATTAGAAATCTTTTTGAGGACGAACTCACAATGGAGTTTCTTCAAGAAATGTTGTGGTACCTCATCATTGTTGCATGGGCACTCATCAAAGACCATGTACCATTTATCCCAAAAGTTTTGAGATATTTCTTCATTCCTACACCAATGAATAGGAAATAATTTGCAACTTTCTTCTAATCTTTGGCTAGTTTTGGGATTAATAAAGTGTGAACATAATTGAGATTTTGTAAATTTTTCATTCTTGACTTGTTCATATGACAATGTGTTGGCATAATATTGTTGACACATCTCCCTATACTCTTGGAATTCACTGATTTGTTTTGTCACTAAATTGGTGTGGGAAACAATCTCCTCTAGTGACTTTGCAAGCACCCTCCTAGGATCAATGCTTGTAATTAGATTATTTAGTGTTTGAATAACAGTTTGAAGATGTTTCTTGTTTTCTTCTATTAGTCATAGGTAGTTTTCTTGACTATCCCTTACATTGTGAGGACGTGAAGGTGGGTTTTGAGGATTTGGAGGGTTTTGGGGGATGTTGTCACCCTCATCAGCTAGATTTAGGTTTTCTCTTGACTTAAAAACTATAAATGCAATACAGAAACTAATCAAACAATCAAAATCCAAAAATACTTCTAAAACTAACAGAAATTGATCAAACCCTTGTTAGACTTAGGGCACACAACTGAGAGGGGGGTGAATCAGTTGTGCAAACCTTTCTCTAATTTACACACTTAAATCTTCTTGGTGATTAGTAGTATATTAAACATGAAACATAATGCATTCAAATCAAAAGTAGAAACTCATCAACACATAAGACACCAAGATTTTGACGTTGAAAACTAGGCTAAGGGAAAAACCATGGGGTGATTAACCCAAGAATGTATTCTTTATTAGAAGAATAGAAAGAACAAAATGGCACATGCCAATTAGGGCTCACTACCTGAGCACACTGCTCACAAGAGGCTCACTTCCTACAAGAGACACACTATCTACAAAGAAATAAGTATCACTTTCATGAACTGGAGAATAACATCTTCACCATGCTTGAATCAGTTCCATTTAAGCCTAATACTTCTGCTCTACCTTTCGCACTCCTCCTCGCTACTACACACTCATCACCGCAAGACACACTTTGAAATGACTTCACAATCCCTTATTTGTACATGACATCAACTTAGGAACAATCATCTAAGTCGGTAAACACCTACAAGAACATTCGTAAGATGTGTAATACATCTGATCAGCCAGTCTCGGGAAGAACACCAACATCCAATGGTTATTCTTCAAATGCGAGCTTTAACTTCAATGCGGACCATCAATATAAACTGGACACGATCCATAGATCACCACAAGCTTTTTTGAATCACCAAGAACATCCGCACTTCATCTGCTTACTGGAATCCTTCTCTCCTTCATCTAGAACCTTAAAAACACAGTCTGTCATCACTGTCACAAAGGAAAAGGTTCTTCCAGACTTTCAAACCATGAACCAATCGACTTGACACTTTACAAGGACATTCTCAACACTTCCTCAAATCCACAAAATGGGATAATGCAATTCTGGATCTCACCAGACCTATCTATGTCACTCTGTCACCTTTGAACACCTGCCAGAGCTGGTTCTACTTGAGTGGCCATAACTTCTTCAGATCTTCATGCAGACCTCTGAAAACTTGACTGGATCAACTCAAGACTCATATCTACAAACCCTTTGAACCGTAATCTATTATTTGCATCTTAGCTAGGATCTCCACTTCATTGTCTCCATTTCTCCTCTTTGCTCATCCAATCCTTCTCATCAATGCAACATGAGTATGTTGACATCAATGACAACACCGGTTAGACCCATACTTGCAACAATCTCCCCCTTTGTCATTGATGGCAACATATGATGTGAAAAATCATCAAGACAAGAACTTCTCCTTACTGTCACTACTTCCCCTATCAGCAACAACCATTCACATGTCTTCTTTTCCTTTACTGCTCCCCCTTTGATCATCAACCACTTATTTTTCACATGTCTTCTCTCCCCCTTTGACATCAATGGCAAAAGGCTCATACTTGCAATTCCAACACTATAGAATCATACCTACTACTCCCCCTGAGTAGCAGCTACCATCAATCTGGATCACAAGATATGACTATGATATCCACAAGACTGATGCACCTCAGTGCACCTTAGTTCATCATCGGAGGGGCAATAACCCCTAATTTCTCCCTGAGATACTCAAAAGAGTCCTTAGGTAGAGGTTTAGTAAAGATATCTGCAATCTGATCCTTGGAGGGCACAAACTCTAGTCTGACTTCATTCTTGTTCACTTGCTCTCTCAAAAAGTGAAACTTGATAGATATATGCTTAGTCTTAGAATGCAGCACCAGATTCGTAGATATATTTATAGTACTTGAATTATCACATAAGATTGTGATAGGCTTCTCATACTCTACTTTAATATCTCTTAGCATCTGCTTCATCCACAAAACTTGAGTGCAACTACTTGGTGCTGCAATGTATTCTGCTTCAGTTGTAGATAGAGATATTGCTTCTTGTTTCTTTCTTAGCCAAGAAACCAATCTCTTTCCCAAAAAGAATGCTCCACCACTGGTACTCTTCTAGTCATCCATATCTCCTACCCAATCTGCATCTGTATATGCATGAAGAGAGAAATCATAATCTCTAGGATACCACAAACCATACTCAACTGTTCCTTTTAGATGCTTTAAAATCCTTTTGATTTCCATGACATAAGATTCTCTGGGATCAGCTTGGAATCTCGCAACAAGACCAACAACCTACATTATATCTAGTCTAGTTTGAGAGAGATACAACAATCATCCAATCATTGATCTGTACTTAGTCTGGTTTGCCTTAGGAGAGTCATCATCTTTGCTCAACTTACATCTAGTTGCCATGGGAGTATTCATTGGCTTTGAATCTTCCATTCCAAATTTCTTCAACAATTCTTTCACATATTTGTTCTGAGAAACAAAGATTCCTTTCTTTGTTTGAGTAATTTGCAGACCCAAGAAGAAATTCATTTCACCAAGCATTGACATCTCAAACTCACTTTTTATTTGATTTGCAAAAGTTTTACACATACTGTCTCTTCCTCCAAAGATGATATCATCAACAAATACTTCAACAATCAAGATATTTTCATGATCAATTTTGAAATATAGGTTACTGTCAGTAGTACCTTTGTTGAAACCAATCTTCAAAAGATGTTTGTCCAATCTTTCATACCAAGCTCTTGGGGCTTGCTTTAGTCCATACAATGCCTTCTTCAACTAGCAGACCATATCACCATGCTCAGATAATTGAAATCCATTCAGTTGTTCAATGTACACTTCTTCTAAGTCACCATTCAAAAAAGTAGACTTGACATCCATCTGATACACCTTGAAATCCTTGAAGGCAGAAAATGCAAGAAATAATCTAACTGCTTCAATTCTTTCCACTGGAGCAAAAGTTTGTTCAAAATCAATTCCTTCTATTTGAGAGTAGCCCTTGCAGACCAATCTGGATTTATTTCTAATTACTTCACCAACTTCATTTAGTTTGTTCCAGAAGACCCATTTGGTTCCAATCACATTCTTGTTTCTAGGTCTGGGAACAAGATCCCAAGTGTAAATTTTCTCAATTTGCATCAACTCTTCCTCCATTGCTTTGGTCCAGTTTTCATCATTGCAGGCTTTATTTATTGTCTTAGGTCTAATCTTTGAAATCAGACAATATTCATCTAAATTTTGAGCAATTTTTCTTCTAGTTTGCACACCTTTGCTTTTATCACCTATGATCTAATCTTTAGAGTGGTTCAGTCTTACATACCTTAGAACTTTGGGAGTTTCTTGCACTTCTGCTTCTTGATCAATCTCATTCAGACCTATCCTTTCTTCCTAATTTATTGGATCAGTTTGAATCTGACTTTCAGAAGAGGATTGAACTCCTTGAACCAGAACACCACTCTGATCATCTTCATCATATTTATAAAACCTTGAGGGTTTCTCTATTCCCTCATCAACCTTCACATTTGTACTTTCTATCGTCTTTCTTAGTCTCTTGTTATAGCACCGGTATGCTTTGCTTTGAGTAGAGTAACCCAAGAATATTCCTTCATCACTTCTAGCATCAAACTTGCCTAGATCTTCATCTCTTTTGATGTAACATTTTCTACCAAGGACTCTAAAATATCTTATAGTAGGAGTAATGCCAAACCAGAGTTCATAAGGGGTCTTACCGGTATTGCTTCTGATTTGAACTCGATTGAGAGTATAGACTGTAGTGCTGATAGCTTCTCTCCAATAGATCTGAGGAACATTTGCTTCCATCATCATGGTCCTAGATGCTTCCTGGATGGTCCGGTTCTTTCTCTCCACTACTCCATTCTACTGTGGAGTCCTAGGAGCAAACAACTGTCTCTTAATTCCATGTTTCTCACAAAACTCTATGAACTCACCAGATGTGAATTCTCCACCTCTATCAGACCTCAGACATTTCAACTTTAATACTATTTCATTCTCTACCATAGCCTTGAATATTTTGAATTTCTCAAGAGCTTCTAATTTTTCCTTCAGAAAGGTTACCCCCATCATCCAGGAATAGTCATCAATTAGCAGCATGAAGTATCTATCACCTTGAATACTCCTGGTTCTTGCTGGACCACAAAGATCAGTGTGAACTAAGTCCAATAATCTGGTAGAATACAGTTCCTTGCTTTTGAATGTGACTCTGCTCAGCTTACCCAACTGACATTCCTTGTACAAGCTGTTAGTAGGTTTCACCAATTTTGGAAGATCTCTTATAGCCTGAGTATTGCTTATCTTGATGATATTATCAAAATTCACATGACACATCCTTCTATGCCATAACCAACTCTGATCAACTTGAACAAATAAGAAGCTTTTACCAGTACCAACCAAATGGAAGATATTACCTTTAGTTTGAGTACCGGATGCAATCTTTGTTTTGGAACTTTCAAAGATTTTGCATTTTCCATCCTTGAATTAGAGATCATAACCTTTGTCCACCAACTGTCCAACACTAAGAAGATTGTGCTTCAAACCTTCAACATACAGTACATTACCAGTTTTGTTTCTTCCATCAAAAGAAATAGTTCCTCTTCCTCTGATTCTACCAGTAGAATTGTCACCAAACTTTACCACTCCTCCTTCATACCTCTCCAAATCTACAAACTTATTTTTGTCACCTGTCATATGGTGAGAGCATCCACTGTCAATGACCCAATCATCCTTCTCTTCAATTTGGGCAGCCAGAGCTCTTTCCACAGTCTTAAGATTGATAGATATAGAGGACATTGGATCTTCTTCCTTAATGGCAATGAACACCCATTCATTTCTGAATTTGTTTCCTATCTCTGATTCATCATCTGTTACTCCTTCATTATCATCATCTTCATGTACATAGTAATAGTTCTTTTAAAACCTTGGCTTGTTAGGATTTTGCCTTAAAAATCTTTTTAGACACCTTGAGGCAAAATGACCAATCTTATTGTAGTTAAAACACTTAAAAGGTAATTTTCCTTCATAGTTACTGGATCCTCTTGGCAGCCTCTTTGCAATAAGGCCTTCAAGTTGAGCAATTTCTACTTCTTCTTCTTCCAGATATTTTCTTGCTTTTTCATACCATAACAATTTCCTTGAAGAATTCTCTCCCAGATCAAACCTTTGTTTACCTTTAACAGAGGTGCTGGCTTTGAATGCAGATTTAGTCTTGGGGGGTTGTCTCCAAACTCTATCATTTCAAATGTAGCCAATTTCCCAGCCAATTGATCTCTTGTGACAGTTGTATGGGCTCTAAATTCTTCAATGGCAGCAGCCTTGATTTTGTAAGAAGCAGGAAGGGATCTGAGAATTTTACCAACAATCTCATTTTCATCCAAGACTCCACTAGTATTTCTAATTCTACAAACCAGCTCATTCACTCTTGGCATAAAAGTGGTAATATTTTCATCATCTCTCATCTTTAGTTTTTCAAATTTCCCTTTTAGACTCTGTAATCTTGCACATTTAACATACTGGTCTCCTTCATGCAAAAGTTCTAGTTTATTCCAAATCTCAAAGGTAGTTGGAAGGTCAATAACATTTGAGAGCTCTGAGTCAGATAATGTGCTTAGAAGAGCCTCTTTGGTCCACAGATTATTTTTAGCATTTGTAATTTCATTTAGGGTTGTTAGACCACCATGTGGAGGTACATACGCTTTTGTAACCATGGACCAGTATGCCATTCCCATACACTGCAAGTGACATTTCATGCGACCTTTCCAAAGAGCAAAGTTGGTTCCATCAAACTTTGGACTATCCTTCTTGTAAGATGACATCCTAGATCTCCTCAAGTGGTTAAGCTCCTTTTAGAGGAACTTGGCTCTGATACCAATTGTTAGACTTAGGGCACACAACTGAGAGGGGGCATGAATTAGTTGTGCAAAATTTTCTCTAATTTACACACTTAAATCTTCTCAGTGATTAGTAGTATATTAAACATGAAACATAATGCATTCAAATCAAAAGCAGAAACTCATCAACACATAAGAAACCAAGATTTTGACGTGGAAAACCCAGTTAAGGGAAAAACCACAGGGTGATTAACCCAAGAATGTATTCTCTATTAGAAGAATAGAAAGAACAAAATGGCACATGCCAATTAGGGCTCATTGCTCGAGCACACTGCTCACAAGAGGCTCACTACCTACAAGAGACACACTATCTACAAAGAAATAAGTATCACCTTCATGAACTGGAGAATAGCATCTTCACCATGCTTGAATCAGTTCCATTTAAGCCCAATACTTTTGTTGTGCCTTTCGCACTCCTCCTCGCTACCACACTCATCTCTGCAAGACATAATTTGAAATGACTTCACAATCCCTTATTTATACACGACATCGACTTAGGAACAATCATCTAAGTTGTCAAACACCTACAAGAACATCCGCAAGATGTGTAATACATCCGGTCAGCCAGTCTCAAGAAGAACACCAACATTCGGTGGTTATTCTTCAAATGCGAGCTTTAACTTCAATGTGGACCATCAATATGAACTAGAAATGATCCATAGATCACCACAAGCTTTTTTGAATCACCAAGAACATCCGCACTTCATCTGCTTACTGGAATCCTTCTCTCCTTCATCTAGAACCTCAAGAACATAGTCTATCATCACTATCACAAAGGAAAAGGTTCTTCCGGACCTTCAAACCACAAACCAATCGACTTGACACTTCACAAGGACATTCTCAACACTTTCTCAAATCTGCAAAATGGGATAATGTAATTTCGGATCTTATTGAACCTATCTGTGTCACTCTGTCACCTCTAAACACCTGCCAGAGCTGGTTCTACTTGAGTGGCCATAAATTCTTCAGATCTTCATGCGGACCTCTGAAAACTTGACTGGATCATCTCAAGACTCATATCTACAAACCCTTTGAACCACAACCTATTATCTACATCTTAGCTAGGATCTCCACTTCACTATCTCCATTACTCCTCTCTACTCATCCAATCCTTCTCATCAATGCAACATGATTATGTTGACATCAATGACAACACCGGTTAGACCCATACTTGCAACAACCCTACCTTCTTCAGCTGCTAGATCCTCCAAATTTGTTGCACAACATCTTTTCTAGTGAGGTGGCACTATGAAAATGATGTTTTCTCTCTTGCACGTGCTTGGAGAGGCTTTCCTTTGATGTGCTCATGTTTTCTTCTCGAGTTTTTGGCACACAAACTTGTTTTCTTGTAGTGAATGGAAGAAATGAATTTATTTTGCACTTTTATCTTAGTCAAAACACAAGTGCATTTTTTCTTGTTTTGGACCAAAAAGTCCCATGGTGACTTTTTGGTCCCCCATATTTGTGCATACTTCTTCTTCAATATGGTGGAGAGAGGTCCAATTAGAAAGAGGAAGAAGAGGAAAAGATATAATTACCAAATGGGTAAAAATGGTGGAGAAAATGAAAAGGCAAATAATTCATGTAGACTATAAGTTAGAATTGCTCAAGAAGATGCAAGGTTTGAAGCAAGGAAGCAAGAATGTTAAAGAATACACTAAAGAATTCCATAGACTTCTTATCAGGACTAGGCATTCAAAGGAAACCAAGGAAAAGGCTGCAAGATACATAAATGGATTAAGACCAAACACTCAAGAAGAGATAACACTTGTTAGAGTTGTGACAATAGAGGATTCTTACTAAACAACATTGAAAATACAAGAGAGGATGAATAAGAGGTCAAGAAGAAAGGAAGAGGGCGTAGAAGCAAGGTTGGAGGAAGGACTTATAAACAAAAGAGCTCCAAGAATGAAGAGGACAACAATAGAGGAGCAAAGTATGAAGAAGGACAAAGTTAAAGAGACCAAAATTTCAGATGGTGGAGGCCCATTTAGAGGCACTTGTTTCAAATGTGGAGAGGAAGGGCACCAATCCTATGATTGCCCACAAATAGAGGAGAAGACAAGAAGGAGACAAGAATACTAGGGAAGAGCAACAAATGTCAATGAGGAAGAGGCACCTTCCTCAGAATGTAAAGATGTAGAAGAGGGAGAGGTCTTGGTGACAAGGAGAGCACACCTGAATGAAGATAGTGAGCTTATGCAAAAAAAAAGGTATTTGAAAAATAAGGTACAAGTGTGAAGGAAAAGTGTTTAGCATCATAATAGATAGCAGAAGCATGGACAATCTTGTGTCTGATGAAATGGTGAGGAAGTTGAATCTTGAGAGGAAGAAACACCCAAATCCATACCAGATTTCTTAGGTGCAAGATAATCAGAAGTTGTTAGCGAATCAATAATGAAATGTAAAGTTTAAGGTTGGGAATTATCATGATGAGATTCTATGTGATATCATTGCTACCATTTTTTGACCACAGCTCAAAAATTAGCTGAGCAGATTTAACATTTATCATTTTTTAGTGAAGTTTGATTTATTTTTGTTATGTGCTAGTTGCATAGTTGTTATGACAATTCAGTTGTTCAAATGCAGAAAAGAAAAGTTTCAATCATTCATTGCATTGCAAAGTAGTAAAATGAGATAAGTATTCATTCACCACAATGGCTATTCATTTACAAGTTTGAATACATAAGAGAATAAACATTGTATTGAAGGAAGCTAAGACATATCAGATGTCCCACACAAGCTATGGGTTATAGCTAAACTCATGCAAATACAAATAAAATACTATGCACATATAATGAAGAAGAGGGAAAGACATAGCCATCATTGCATTATTTTGGTCGATCTTCGTAGTAGCCTCTAGTCCTACTCTTGACCTCGATGTGTACCTAAAAAAATTACAAGAAAGGTCCCGTTAGAAGCTCCGGTTGTGAAAATCCTTCATCAATCAAGAGAGGCATAATTCTGTAGTTATAATACATTGATCAAATTAGAATATCCATATGCAGAAGGAACTAAAGAGAAGCAAACATAGAGCATCATTGTTTTTATTCTAATCTATTTGTTTCATGTGCAGGTATAGGACAAATCATGAAGCTAATTGAAGACATTTAGCATGTGGTGATAAATGGGCTCCCACAAGGGTTAAGCCCAGCATGCTGCCACCCCTTGATCTCAGAAGGGATGAATAAAAGAAGAAGATCATTGATGACATTCACATGACAAGCTGAAAGAGTAACAATACAATTATATGCATCAGTCCCATTTCAAGACATGACCATGATTCCACTTCAAAGTATGAAATGCAACAAAGAACATGATTTGAACTAATGGAGGACAAAATCAATGCATCTAATAGCCTATGTACTACTCCAACTATTATGAAAATGACATTATCAGTAAGCAAGTTGCAAAGATAGGTGAGTACCAAACATCATTCTTTCTCATTTAAGTGGAGTGGTAGAATCAAATTTAGAATTCAAATCACATAAGATGCCTTTTTAAATGATGCAATATATCTAATTATGCCTCACTTTTTTCTACCAATAAGTTGAACATCAGAACAATGTGTATCACATGTTATATTCACTACATATCTATAAAAGGAAGCATGGTAGTATTGCAAATCTGTAGTAGAAGAATACAAGACAGCTGAAGTAGATGGCTTATTTTTGTCTTTGACAAGCTTCAAAGGGTCAAAAGGAACATTTCATTACATGTGTGTAATAGAGTATCATTATCATTTGAAAAAGGAGTAGTTAAACTGGTATGATCATCATCCTTTATGCCACATGATGTCATTTTGTGTCAAAATGAAATAGGTAAGTGCATGGTTGCATTTGTGGCTGAGTGATCTCAAACAAAATCTTCATTATAAGAAGTGATCTATCAAACTAGTGATATCAGATACAGTGGACCTGATTGATACCCTATAGGATATCTCACATAATGCATTTTATATGATGAAGTATAGTAAAAAGGAGCAGCAGAAGGTTCATGTTGTTACAATTTATATAGAACAAGTAATTGTTTTCTTCATTTGTTACAATGCCACAATGTCATGACATAGCCATGGTCATCATCATGTTTGAAGTATCTAATTGCTATAGTCCACGGAATGGACAAGTAAAGCTACAAAATTGAAGACATGTATGCTGCTACAGGAAGAAGAAAAGTTCTAACTTCAAAACTGACAGTATACATTCCATATGCAAGGTCTATGAAAGAGCAAGTAGAGCTACAGAGGTAGAGAAATAGTGTATGCAATCATCACTCTTCTTAAAACAATGACAACATAAGAGAGAAAAAAGAGATATCATATGCCAGTGTATGCTACAGTAAGCAATTTTGTGTTCAAAAGGTAGAAACCCTTGTTTAGTTTTGGAGAATCTGAGTTTATACAGTGAAGTACAAGTGCATAGATACATTCATAGCAAGGCCATGGCATAAAATGCCATTTACTTTCTTTTTTCCAAATACCCATATTGAGTTCCAGAACCAACATATTTTGCTGAGAAGAGAAAGGAAATGTGGCTAACTAAAGCTGTCCAGACATGCCGTGATGAATGACTGTTTATATAGAATAAACATAAAACCCTTACTAGGTTTAAAAAAGGAGTCTCCTTTCTTCTTACATACATTCAAGCATGGTAAGACTATTTTTCATGTAGTATGGCCGTGAAAGACAAAAGAGGTTCTGTGTGACATAATATGAAACCATCACTTCAAACATAAAGGAACTTTAAATTTTTTTACATCAAATGACAAAGTGAAGCTACAGAATTGTATTACATGCCATGGTCATGCCATGTGTGGAGATATTTCACATACCCAACAAACATGAAATGAAACCCTCATCACATCTTCATATGGACAAAGATAAAAAAAGCCACAATGGAAGCAATGATATGGAGGACTCACCATGATGTAGCAGAGGAGAAGAATATGGTTGCAGCCAGCTGAAGACTTTTGTCATTTTTTTGCCATTTTTCACAAGTTTCAACATAGAAAAGCCAAACAATACATATCAAAGCAAAGAAACTAGAGAAAGAGCTATATGGGTGTGGCCATTTTAAGAGATATAAGCCATTAAAATACAGTAAAATGCCATTGAAAGCTTCAGATTCAAGCTTACCAAGTGCGGCCTATCATTTTGGCTAAAGAAATGAAATGTTTTGACCTCAAAAGCCATCGAATGGAGCAAAATACATAGAGCATGGAACCCCAAGTCAGCGGCCACAATTGTAGAGCCAGACTCAACACCAACAAATGGAATGACTGAAGTTTTAGGGTTTCATATTTTCTTTTGTTTCGATGTACTTTTCATTTTGACCATGCAAAACAATATAATCATTTTTATCCAAATGAGATAAGGGTCAACACCTTATGTTTGATGATGCCTGGTGATCATAAGCAGAAGTGGTCTATAGGTCAAAGAATATGGTTTATTTTGTGAAGTCAAAGGTAGACATTATCATGAGTGAACAAGGCTTGTGTCTTTAGAACCTTGCCAAGGTCTTGATATCATATGTGGTCCACTCACATTAGAGTCTGATTATCATTTGACAATGCATGGGGTCGAGTGTCTTTGACCTCCCACTTATGCATTAATTCTTTTTCCTTCACATATTTCAATTTATGCATAAGACCAAACAATAACCTTTGGAGATGTGAAGAGAATGCAAGATGATAACGTGGTCAAAGGAGTCAATGCGACATGGTGGCACTATAGAGGTAGTGAGTTGGCATTTTTCAAGCTATATCGATAGTGATGAGGTGGCAAAATATTGACACATGGAGGCCATGGTGTCAAGACTTTCAAGGCTTTTATTTATTTTTTGTAAATATGTGTAGAATTTCATTTTTTTAATGATTTTTATAGAAAATCATTTATAAACCAGATATCATTTTATTTTTGCAATAAATCATATCAATAGGATATTGATTAAAATTGCCATATCATTGTAAAGTTAACTTTAAAGAAATGAAATTATTAATTACTTTTAAAGTTCAACTATTTTAGGTAATTTATAGATTAAAAGCATATCAAATATTCCATTTTATTTTTTTTATTTTAGAGCCATATAGGACAATTTTTTGGAGCTTTCATGAGCAGAGAAAAGCAGTTTTATGGTGGGATTGCATGAGAGGGAAATTTTGTAGCTTTATTTCATAGATTGGTGGCAGATTCAGTGCTTTATTTTTGGCTTTCATGAGTAGCTCGAAAATGGACTTAGGGTCTATTTTTAGGAGCTTTTTCAATTTTCTTCAGGGGAGATCCTTTGGAGACATATATAGGAGGAAAAATTAGTTTTTTCTTCATTAGTTACCATTAGTTTCTTCTCTCTTGCAGTGTTGTATAAAGGCATTTGGCTCACACATTTTATTTTTTCATGCATTGTACTCCTTTTAGTTGTAATTGCAAATCATCTTGTTTCACAAATTTTTTTGCAGTCTTGATCTAATGTTATATTGTGACTTTTTTAGTCCTTTATTGTGTCTTAATATTGTTAAAAACTTAGTTCTTCTTGGTTATAGTTTGTGCTTGATTTAAACCTTGTTACAAATTACTTAAGAAATAAACTATCAGTGAATATCTGAGGATTTAGGTTAGAGAATCTATTTGTGAGTGATAGAATTTCATCTAGTTTAGATTCTAGAATTAGTTTGCATTTTAGTTACATCTTTCTATCCCTTTTCCCCTCAAGTCAATAGTTTAGAAATTATAAGAGAACCAACTC
Source organism: Cunninghamia lanceolata (assembly GCA_027924645.1). Lineage (NCBI taxonomy): Eukaryota > Viridiplantae > Streptophyta > Pinopsida > Cupressales > Cupressaceae > Cunninghamia > Cunninghamia lanceolata. The sequence goes on along the minus strand of BSBN01000068.1, from coordinate 12,142,103 downwards.
ACTCTAGAGATTCATTCTCATGAAAGGAGACCCACATCTAAGAATGATTCCATGTTTCAGTAAGTAGTTAAGTTTTTACAAATCTTAACAAGGGTGCATACTTGAATTGACAATAGTTTTTGGCACACCCAGTGGGACTTTGAAAGCATTTTCAAAGAAGTTTTTCAATAATCAAGCTATTGTTCTGGTATACACAGCAGTGTTCCAACCTTCAGAGGTTTCTTACAAGTATACCTGGTGACTCTAAGTTTGAATCTACTAGTTTCATTATGATCAAGTGCTAGTATGTTATAAAATTCATCTATTCATTCCATTTTCCAACTTTCTTATGAATAAAAATGTCATATTTTCATTGGCAATATGAATATCCACCACCATACTATGAAGATGCTATCATAGGGCCCCTTATCATCCATATCAAACTAATTATGCTATTGATTCCAATCCCATGGCTGTTCAAAATTAGCATGCACAGTATGATTGCCACCCACCCACCCTTGCCCAACTTCCTTACCAGCTGTATAGAAGCAGTCATAATGTTTGTTTTAGTCTAAATACCTAGGATGCTTACTACATGCCCACTCCTACCCAATCTCCTAGTCAACCTTCTTATCAGTCTGAAATTAAAGAGCTTAATGACATGGTGAGAGACATTCTGTCAGACTTCAATAGGTAGATGGAGGAGATCAAGAGGGAACATGAGTATAAACATGACCATGAGGAACTAGCTTACCAAGCCTATCTGCATGAGCAGGAATTGAAGGCACAAAGAGCACAATATGAGTAGGTAATTGCAAGCATGAAGAGTTATTAGTACCAGGAAGAAAGGGGATTTCAAGCAAGGTAGTATGAAGAATCTAATTTGTAGCTACACGAGTTGAATCACCAAGTTTACCTTCAACATCTAGAGCAGCCACCCTGTGAGATCTCTATTGCTGATCAGGAGTGGGAGACACAAAAGAGACAGTTTGAAAAGAATCTTGAGAGAGAGGCAGCTGCACAAACCAAGTTTTTGCTTGCTCGAGCCCAAGCAACTCCTATAGTTTCAGAATAGCCTACTCAAGAAGAGGTACATAAGTATAAATTTCCAAGTTTCAGACAGAATGAACCTCTTAAATCTCCTAAAATTGAAATCCTGAGTTTTAGGTAGAATGAAGCTCTTTCTCCCTCAAGGCAACTTAATAAGTTTAAAGTACCTAGTTTTAGAAACCCTCACCCCTTGCAAGTTGAGGAAAATAACCATGTTCGGCTTAGTACAGTTGCAGATCAGCCACTTGAAGAGTTTCCATTCCTCTAAGAAATCCAAGAGACTCCCCAAGTTTCCCAACTAGACAAATATGATTGTCCTATCACTATTTGCCTTTGTAAGGATGGACCTACTATCTTACAAAATGATTCATTCACTATGAAGGAAGCTAGGTAGGTAAGTTTGCTGCATATAGCCATGGAGCAATATTGGTTAGAGCAGTAAAAGATCAAATTAGAAAAGACTCCTCTTGATGAACCTTCTGATGTTTGCATTAATAATTCTCCTTGTTTTGTAAAAGATGATAAATTTTTAAGTCATGTAGTGCAAGAGGTTGATTCACATGAAAAGGATGATGTTGTTTGTGTAGAGCAAGTTGCTTCAAATCTGATATTGAACCCTTTGAATTTTGATTCATTTGAAAAATTTTCTAATGTTGTTCATAAGATGCATGAAAGTAGGGTGCAAAAGTCACAAGGTGAAAGCATTCAATTGCAAAGACTAAAAAAAGAAGTCTCATCCAAGAGGGCACTAGATCATGAAGAAGATCCAGTACCTTGTTCAATCAATTACTTGGTTTTGTAGAACTAGATGAGGAGTATATGCTTATACTAGAAGTAGTAGTGTCAGAGCAATGTGAGGATCCTCAAACATCTGGCGAGCTATTGTTTGAAGCTGAGAAATTTGGTAAGGAGGTTTTGGATCATGTAGAGGAGATTTAAAGAGATCCTATCATGCAACTTACACAGTTGACTGAGAGCTTTCATGAGGTAAAATACAACCCTCTTTTATTAGAAAATCAAGAGGATCATGATGAAAATGCATTTTGGGATGACCTTGATGATTTTGTTACCAATTTAGACAATGTGGAGAAGGTTTCTGTTAGTATGCTTGATGAACTTCCTAGCTCTGATGTTGGAGATGAAAATAGCATGTCTATGCCAAGTTTTGACCATCAAAGTGTTGCAGAATATTCAGATAATATGTTGATTCATGGACAGGTGTGTGAAAGCAATTCTATTTTGACTGAAGAGGGTCTAGTACAATCTAAAATTGAGTTTTTCTACTCATGTTTGGATATTATGCCAACACCTATGAAGGAGGATATTGTGGCTCACCAGGAGTAGTCAAAATAGCAGGATGAAGAGAATGGTAAAAACCATTCAGACAAAGGACTGGTTCACAAGCGATCACATGAGGACAACTTGGTTGTGAAGGAAAATAAGGTTGAAATCAGGATTCAGCCAAAGCAATAAGCAATTGTAGTTGAGGAAACAACCAATAAGAGTGAAACCAACAAGACTAGTTTTGGCTTTATCCTTGCAAGAGGTTGCCCCATTAGGGATTTGGCCAATGAAGTGACCAACAAGTTTTAGAGTGTTTTCAGCACCCTCAGAAATGAGATTGTAGTTGAGGAATAATTGATCCAACTTGCTCATTCATGGAAAACCAAAGTAATGTTTGAACAAAATTGAGTGATTCAGATCCTTGGTTGTACTCTTCAGGTTGTAGTATAGTATTTTATAAGGCATGTTCTCATTTTTCACTCCTTGATAGTTGATAAATGTGACAAGCATTCTTAGTTGGTTAGAAGAGGTAGCTATTTCACCTAGTCAGTGAATGGTTTTGTTTGATCAACTTCTAGGCCTAGTTAGAGCAGGTTAGCGTAGTGTTTTCAATCAATAAGTACTTAGTGCACATTTACTTTTAGCTAGTTTTATTTCCCTAAGTGTTGCTGCACAAGTTCTTTTAGCCATCAGGGCTTGTTAGTTTGCTTTTAGTAGAGTTTGTTTTTAGTTTTTTGTTGCTGTTTGAACTATTGGAGAGATGAATTATAGTGTTTTCTGAGTTTCTGAGAAGGACAGATTATGACTCTATGCCCAATGGATGTCAAGGCAATTGGTCAAATGTATAACATGCAAGCATATAGTAGAAGTTGCCAAAAATGTTACCATTTTTTTACCATAGCTCAAAAATTGGCTAAGCAGATTTAACATTTATCATTTTTGAGTGAAGTTTGATTTATTTCTATTATGTGCTAGTTGCATAGTTGTTATGACAATGCAATTTAGTTGTTCACATACATAAAAGAAAAGTTTCAATCATTCATTGCATTGCAGAGTAGTAAAATGAGATAAATATTCATTCACCACAATGGTTATTCATTTACAAGTTTAAATACATAAGAGAATAAACATTGCATTAAAGGAAACTAATACATATTAGATGTCCCACACAAGCCATGGGTTATAGCTAAACTTATGCAAATGCAAATAAAATACTATGCATGTAATGAAAAAAAGGGAAATACATAGCCATCATTGCCTTCTTTTGGTCGATCTTCGTAGTAGCCTCCAGTCCTGCTCTAGACCTCAACATGTACCTAAAAAAATTGTGGGAAAGGTCCTATTAGAAGCTCTGGTTATGTAAATCCTTCATCAATCAAGAGAGGCATAATACTTTAGTTATAATACATTGATCAAATGAGAATATCCATATGTAGAAGGAACTGAAGAGAAGTAAACATAGAGCATCATTGTTTTTATTCTAATCTCTTTATTTCATGTGCAAGTATAGGACATATCATGAAGCTGATTGAAGACATTCAACATGTGGTGACAAATGGGCTCCCACAAGGGTTGAGCCTAGCATGCTGCTGCCCCTTGATCTTAGAAGGAATGAATAAAAGAAGAAGATCATTGATGACATTCACATGACAAGCTGAAAGAGCAACAATACAATTATATGCATTAGTCCCATTTCAAGACATGACCATGATTTCACTTCAAAGTATGAAATACAACCAAGAACATGACCTAAACTGATGTAGGACAAAATCAATGCATATAACAGCCTATGTACTACTCCAATTGTTATGAAAATGACATTCTCAATAAGCAAGTTGCAAAGACAGGTGAGTACCAAACATCATTCTTTCTCATTTAAGCAAAGCAACATAATCAAATTTAGAATTCAAATAACATAAGATGCCTTTTTAAATGATGAAATATAACTAATTATGCCTTACTTTTTACTACCAATAAGTTGAACATCAGAGCAGTGTGTATCACATGTTATATTCATTGCATATCTATAAAAGGAAGCATGATAGTATTGCAGCTATGTTGCAGAAGAATACAAGAAAACCAAGTCATATGGTTTATTTTTTTCTTTGACAGGCTTCAAAGGGTCAAAAGGAACATTTCATTACATGTGTGTAATAGAGCATCATTATCATGTGACAAAGGAGTAGTTAAACTGGTATGATCATCATCCTTTATGCCACAAGATGTCATTTTGTGTCAAAATGAAATAGGTAAGTGTGTGGTTGCATCTGTGGCTGAGTGAGCTCAAATAAAATCTTCATTATAAGAAGTGATCTATCAAGCTAGTGATATCAGATATAGTGGACCTAATTGATATCCTACAGGATATCTCACATAATGCATTTGATATGATGAAGTATAGTAAAAAGGAGTAGCAGAAGGTTCATGTTATAGTTTATACAGAACAAGTAAGTGTTGTCTTCATTTGTTACAATGCCATAATGTCATGACACAGCCATGGTCATCATCATGTTTGAAGTATCTAATTTCTATAGTCCACTAAATGGACAAGTAAGTTGAACATCAGAGCAGTGTGTATCACATGTTATATTCATTGCATATATATAAAAGGAAGCATGACAGTATTGCAGATCTGTAGCAGAAGAATACAAGAATACCAAGTCAGATAGCTTATTTTTGTCTTTGACAAGCTTCAAAGGGTCAAAAGGAACATTTCATTACATGTGTGTAAGAGAGCATCATTATCATGTGACAAAGGAGTAGTTAAACTGGTATGATCATCATCCTTTATGCTATAGGATGTCATTTTGTTTCAAAATGAAATAGGTAAGTGCTTGGTTGCATTTGTGGCTGAGTAAGCTCAAATAAAATCTTCATTATAAGAAGTGATCTATCAAACTAGTGATATCAGATATAGTGGACTTGATTGATATCCTATAGGATATCTCACATAATGCATTTGATATGATGAGGTATAGTAAAAAGGAGCAACATAAGGTTCATGTTGTTATAGTTTATACCGAACAAGTAAGTATTGTCTTCATTTGTTACAATGCCACAATGGCATGACACAGCTATGGTCATCATCATGTTTGAAGTATCTAATTTCTACGGTCCACTGAATGGACAAGTAAAGCTACAAAATTCAAGACACGTATGCTGCTATAGGAAGAAGAAAAGTTCTGAGTTCAAAACTGACCATATACATTTCCATATGCAAAGTCTATGAAAGAGCAAGTAGAGTTACAGAGGTAGAGAAACAATGTATGCAATCATCATTCTTCTTAAAACAATGACATCATAAGAGAGAAAAAAGAGATATCATATGCCAATGTATGCTACAGTAAAGCAATTTTGTGTTCAAAAGATAGAAACCCTTGTTTAGTTTTGGAGAATCTGAGTTTATACAGTGAAGAAAAAGTGTAGAGATATATTCATAGCAAGGCCAAGGCATAAAATCTCATTTACTTTCTTTTTTCCAAATACCCATATCGAGTTCTAGAACCAACATAATTTATAGAGAAGAGAAAGGAAAAGTGGTTAAGTAAAGCTGTCCAAAATGGCCATGATGAATGACGGTTTATACAAAATAAACATGAAACCCTTATCAAGTTTAAAAAAGAAGTATCCTTTCTTCTTACATATAGTCAAGAAAGGTAAGAGTAGTTTCTGTGTAGTATGGCCGTGAAAGACAAAAGAGGTTTTGTGTGACATAAAATGAAACCCTCATTTACAACACAAAGGAACTTCAATTTTTTTTACATCAAATGACAAAGTGAAGCTACAAAATTGCATTACATGCCATGGCCATTCCATGTGTGAAGATATATCACATACCTAGCAAACATGAAATAAAAACCTCATCATAGATTCATATAGATAGAGATAAAAGAAGCCACAGTGGAAGCAATGATATGGAGGACTCACCATGATGTAGCAGAGGAGAAGAATATGGTCACAGCCAGCTGAAGACTTTTGTCATTTTTTTTCCATTTTTCACAAGTTTCAACATAGAAAAGCCAAACAATACATATCAAAGTAGAGAAACTGGAGAAAGAGCTATATGGCCACGACCATTTTAAGAGACATAAGACTTTAAAATATAGTAAAATACCACTGAAAGCTTCAGATTCAAGCTTACCAAGTGTGGCCTATCATTTTAGCTGAAGAAATGCAGTGTTTTGACCTCAAAAGCCATTGAATGGAGTAAAATACATAGAGCATGAAACCCCAAGTCAACGGCCACAGTTGCAGAGCCAAACTCAATTCCAACAAATGAAATGACCGAAGTTTTAGGGTTTCATATTTTCTTTTGTTTTGACATCCTTTTCATTTTGGCCATGCAAAAAAACATAATCATTTTTATCCAAATGAGATCAGGGTCAACACCTTATGTTTGATGATGCCTAGTGATCATAAGTAGAAGTGGCCAACAGTTCAAAGAATATGGTTTATTTTGTGAAGTCAAAGGTAGACATTATCATGAGAGAACAAGGCTTATGCCTTTAGAACCTTGCCAAGGTCTTGATATCATATGTGGTCGACTCACATTAGAGTCTAATTATCATTTGACAATGCATGTGGTTGAGTGTCTTTGACCTCCCACTTATGCATTAATTCTTTTTCCTTCACATATTTTAGTTTATGCATAAGACCAAACATTAACCTTTGGCGATGTGAAGAGTGTACAAGATGATAACATGGTCAGAGAGGTCAATGTGACATGGTGGCACTATAGAGGCAGTGAGTTGGCATTTTTCAAGCTATATGGATAGTGATGAGGTGGAAGAATATTGACACATGGAGGCTGTAGTTAGGGTAAAATTGCAAATCAGGGCAAATGAATAAACGACAATGATAAAACCCTAGCAATGCACAATGAAGCACAAGACAACATGAAAATCAAAATAACAAATGTAAATGCAAACCGATCTCCACGTTATGCTTGATTTATCTCCATTGCTCTTCTCCACCTCGCATGAGCATGCAAGATTTTGAAGGATTATTGTTGGAAGAATGTTGGGTGCTCACTTCTGCAGCATAACATTCAGATGAAGATGCTAGAATGAGTGATAGATGAAGGATGCAAAGTCTCTAATGATATTTCAACAGCATGTGGATACTTGAGGATCAATGCATGCTAATGGCTTATGAGGGGGTTGATTTATAGGATTGGCTTGGTTCAAATGGATGGCTAGGATCAATTAGGGCTTTAGATGAAATGGATGGATAGGATTAAGTTAGGTTTCCTTGCACATTAAGAAATTGTAGTCAATTGACATGTGGCAAGGGAAGATAAGGCTTAGGTGTGCTTGTGTAGATAAATACTAAAATTAGGTCCCAATAGTTGTGCATGTGAAGGATTTGGATGAAGGTTGTATTACAACACATGATTGACTGGACAAGTGTTGGAATGTGATGAAAGGTCATGTGACTTCATTCAAATAAAATATTTGAATTAGTTGGGATATAGTTGGATATTAATTAAATAAATAAAATTTATTTAATTAATTGGATAAATGAATAGGATGGGATAAGATATGATGTGGAAATTAATTAAATAAATAAAATTTATTTAATTAATTGGGATGGGGATAGGATAAATGGGATTATGCATGTGAAATTAATTAAATAAATAAAATTTATTTAATTAATTGGCTAAGTGGGATTAGGGAAATTAGGACAAAATGCTACAAGATGTCTAGGATAATGTTTTTAACAAGGTGTTGTAAGACATACACAAATTTGGGACAAATTTGGGTGTCTACAGAGGCCATGGTGTCAAGACTTTTAGGCTTTTATTTATTTTTTTGCAAATATGTGTAGTATTTCATTTTTTTATGTTTTTTATAGAAAATCATTTGTGATATCTTGTAAATATCTTGGTGAAATTATAAACTAGATAACATTTTATTTTTGCAAAAAATCATATCGATAGGATATTGATTAAAATTGCCAGATCATTGTAAATTTAACTTTAAAGCAATGAAATTATGAATTGCTTTTAAAGTTTAACTATTTTAGGCAATTTATAGGCTAAAAGCAGATCAAATATTCCATTTTGATTTGTTTTGTTTAGAGCCATATAGGAAAAATTTTTGGAGCTTTCATGAGTAGAGAAAAGTAGTTTTATGGTGGGACCACATGAGAGGGTAATTTTGTAGCTTTATTTCACAGACTGTTGGCATATTTAGTGCTTTATTTTTTGCTTTCATGAGTAGCTCAAAAATGGACTTAGGGTCTATTTTTAGGAGCTTTTTCATCTTTCTTCAGGGGAGATCATTTGGAGACATATATAGGAGAAAAACTTAGTTTTTCTCAGTTAGTTAGCATTAGTTTCTTCTCTCTTGCAGAGTTGTATATAGGCAGTTGGCTCACACAATCTATTTTTTCATGCATTGTACTCCTTTCAGTTCTAATAGAAAATCATCATGTTTCACATATTTTTTGTAGTCTTGATCTAATGTTATATTGTGACTTTTTTAGTCCTTTATTGTGTCTCAATACTATTAAAAACTTAGTTCTTCCTAGTTGTAGTTTGTGTTTGATTTAAACCTTGTAAATTACTTAAGGAATAAACTATCAGTGAAATTCTGAGGATTTAGGTTAGAGGATCTGTTTGTGAGTGATAGAATTTCATCCAATTTAGATTCTAGAACTAGTTTGCATTTCAGTTACATCTTTCTATCCCTTTTCCCCTCAAGTCAGTAGTTTAGAAATTATAAGAGAACCAGCTCACTCTGGAGTTTTGTTCTCATGAAAGGAGACCCACATCTGAGAATGACTCCATGTTTCAAAAAGTAGTTAAGTTTTCATAAAGATTAAAAAGGGTGCATACTTGAATTGAGAACAATCATCCCTATGGATGCTTGTCACATTATGCTTGAAAGGCCATGGCAATATGATAGGAAGGCCATACATGATGGGTGTGCCAACGCCTACACAATTGTAAAAGATGGAGTGAAGCATAAGTTGAAGCCTTTAAAGGAGGAAAATGTTTAAGTTTGTGGTAATGCTGAGTTTTCTTAGTTGATGCAAGGAGATTTATTGATGGTATGAAGCATGAGAAGGTTTGTTTTTCTCTTATTCCTAAAACTAATAGTGAAGTTGTTTAAGTTGTTCATGCAGAAGTTGTAGATTTGTTGCAGGAGTTCCAAGACATTCTGTCTAATAATGCACCAGAAGGACTCCCACCAATGAGAAAAAGTAGTCAACAAATTGATATGGTTCTAGGAGCAAGTTTATCCCACAAGGCAGCCCATAGGATGTCACCAATAGAGAGTGAAGAGCTGAATAGACAAGTAGCAAAGTTGTTGAAGAAGGGATTGATTCTGAAGATTGAGTCCCTATGCAATGCCTACAGTATTGGTACCTAAGAAGGAAGGAGAGTGGAGAATGTGCACGAACTCCAGAGCTATAAACAAGATCACAACAAAGTGCAAAATTCCATTACCTAAAATGGATGACATAATGGATTGCTTGAGTGGAGTAGAATATTTCACCAAGAATGATTTGAAGAGCGAGTATCACCAGATAAGGATACGAGAAGGGGATAGGTGGAAGACTGCATTCAAGACAAAAGAAGGTTTGTATGAGTGGTTGGTCATGCCATTTAGAAAACCAATGCACCCAGTACTTTTATGAGATTCATGAATGAAATTTTGAAAGAGTTTCTTGGAAGGTTTGTGATAGTTTATTTAGATGATATTCTCATTTTCAGTAAGACACTAGAGGAGAATTTGATGCATATTAGGTGTGTGTTTGAGAAGCTTAGAGAAGAGATGCTAATTAACCTTAATAAATGTAGTTTTGTGAAGAGGGAATTAGTGTATTTAGGTTTTGTGGTGTCAAGTGAAGGCATTAAGATGGATCCAGAGAAGGTGAAAGCAATTCTAGAATGGCCTACACTGAGAATGGTAACTGAGGTGAGATCTTTTCATGCTTTAGCCAGTTTCTATAGAAAGTTTATTAGAGGATTTAGTAGGATATGGAGCCCACTAACATAAACTATGAGAGGTGATAAGAAGGATTTTAGGTGGACTTCAGGGGCAGAAAAAAGTTTGAATGTGTTGAAGGTAAAAGTTACAGAGCAACTTGTCTTAGCACTTCCAGATTTCATCAAGGTTTTTCAAGTACACTGTGATGCAAGTGGTAGTGCCATTGGATATATTTTGAGTCAAGAAGATAAACCTATTTCTTACTTTAGTGAGAAGTTAAATGATGCTAAGAAGAAGTATTTTGTGTTTGATCAAGAGTTTTATGCTATTGTGCAAGCATTGAAGAAGTGGAGGCACTATCTTTTGCCAAAGGAGTTTGTTTTATATATTGATCATCAAGCTTTACGATATTTGAGCAGCCAAGGTAAGTTAAGTCAAAGGAACATGAAATGGGTTGACCTTTTACAAAGTTACACTTTTGTTTTGAAGCATAGGAGTGGGAAGTCTAACAGAGTTGAAGATGCTTTGAGTAGGAGGCACAATTTGTTGGTTTAAATGCAAGTGGAAGTTGTAGGATTTAAGGAGTTGAAGGATTTGTATGAGGAGGACCTAGATTTTGGAGAAGCTTGGAGAGCTTGCAAGAATCCTATTTTAGTAGATAGGATAAAATGGTTGGATTATCTTATCAAAGATGGCATGTTATTCCAAGGTAACAAATTATGCATTCCAAGGAGCTCTATGAGATTGAATCTAATCAAGGAGAAGCATAGTGGTGGTCTTGTAGGTCATTTTAGGATGGATAAGACTATTGCACTTGTAGGAGAGAAGTATTTTTGGCCTAAATTGCATTGAGATGTGAGGAATTATGTACAAGGTTGTAGGGTTTGTCAAATGGTAAAGGGTGTGAGTCAAAACACTAGTTTGTATCAACCATTACCTGTACCTGAGACGCCATGGGAGGACATAAGTATAAATTTTGTTCTTGGTTTGCCAAGGACACAAAGAGGACATGATTCCATCTTTGTTGTGGTAGATAGACTCTCTAAGATGGCACATTTTATTCCTTGTCATAAGACTAATGATGTTGTGAATGTTGCATATTTGTTTTTCAAGTAAGTTGTGAGACTTCATGGACTTCCAAAGAGCATTGTTTCTGATAGGGATACCAAGTTTGTTGGCTACCTCTGGAGGACTTTGTGTAAGAAGCTCAACACTAAATTAATTTTTTTCTTAGCATACCACCCTCAAATAGATGGACAAATGGAGGTGGTGAATAGGAGTTTGGGAAACTTGCTAAGATGTTTGGTTGGAGACAAACTGAAAGGATGGGATTTGATCCTACCACAAGCTGAGTTTGCTTACAACAACTCGGTCAATAGAAGCACAAGTAAATCACCATTTCAAATTGTTTATGGCATCAGCCCAAGATTTATTTTAGACTTAAATCAGATTGGTAAATATGTGAAAAAGAGTGTACATGCAGAGGATTTTGTAGAGCATATGAAAGGCCTACATGATGAGGTGAGAAAACATATCAACAAAATGAATTTTTCTTATAAAACTAATGCTCATCTGAAGAGGAGACATAAAGAGTTTCAGGTTAGAGATGAAATGATGGTGTATCTAAGGAAGGAGAGATTTCTAGTGGGTACATACAACAAGCTCAATATGAAGAAGTTTGGACCGTGCAAGATTGTGAAAAGACATGATCCTAGTAATGCATATGAGGTAGAATTGCCATATTTCTCCAATTTTTAATATTCCAAATCTGACCATATTTCATGAATGTGAAAATGATGAAGTTGCAGTAATTAGTCAGCCACAAGCACTCACTCCTACTTCAGAAAATGAAACGATTGAAGTAATTCTTGATAGCAAGGTGAAAAGAAGCACTAGAAGAAGGTAATACATGGAGTATTTGGTGAAATGGTTTGGGAGACCTATGGAGGATTCTTCATGGTTATCTAAGGCTAAGACTACTTGTCTTGGATATCCTCTTAAGAAGTGATAAGAACACTTTTCTTCTACCGTGGGTGTCTGATGCAGGAGCATCCATGGCATAGTGGCAATCATGTGTCAACCAAAAATATGTTTAATTTTCTATTGCACTTTTTGTGGTGATTTGAATTTCATATTTTGTCTTGTGAAATTCATTTTGATGTGCATTTGGATGTTATTTCATGTTTTAAAATTAAACTTGAAATTTGGAATTAAAATTGGTAAAGGTGGAGATAGTGGAGATAGGGGAGATAGTGGGAATCGTGCTTTGAAAGCACAAAATCTAGAAAAAGAAAAAGGGGGATTTTGGAGACTTTCTATTGCATTTAAAATATCATTTTTGAGATTCTAAAATCCCTAAAAAATAGAGATGGAGAGAGTGGGAACCCAAGATAAGGAAATCAGATTTTTTCTTTAATGCATAAAAGCAAGAAAGCCAAAAATAGCACCACCACAAAGCATGCCAAGGCACAATGTTTGAATGGCTTATTTTAGTCAATTTATTTGATTAAAATAAATGAAATGGAATTTTTCCAAGAGATGGGCATTCCATTTTGGAGAGTGGGCTAGAAATATATTGAAATGCAAATAAATTTATTGAAATTACATTTCATTCAAAAAGGAGGAGATACAAAAAGCAATTTTAATTCATTTTTAAGTTTAGTTTTTCCAAATTGTAGGAGAGACGAAGGGTAGGCATGGCATACCTTGAAGAGTGGTTTTGGATTATGTTGTTGTAGGTTTGAGGCTGATTACATAGCCATTGGGATTTTAGGAGGATCAGTTATAGTTGAATAACTATTTGTGGGGATTTTGCAGGAGCTTGAAGGAGTAGTTTTGTGAAACTTTGGTTTGGCTGTAGCAAACCATTTTGTAACTAATTTTTTTAAATCTTTGTAAGGACTTGTTTTAGCCTCATTGTGTTGTTATATGGAGCCTAATCAGACTCAGAGGTTAAGTTTACACCACTTTTATCAGCGTGGTTTGCCCCCAAATTATTTAACGGGGTCGAGGGGTAGCGCCCCTTACGGGGGTATTAGGGGCAGCACCCCCAAGACAGGGTCAAGGGGCAACACCCCTTGTAGGGTCCAAGGGTAGCATCCCTCGTAGGGTACAAAGGTAGCACCTCTTGTGGGATTGAGGGGCAGCGCCCCTGTGGGGGCTTGGAGGCAACGCCCCTGAAACCTCCAACAATTCTTTATTATTTTATTAAGGCATCAGGAGTTATTTTTCTATTGGCTAAAATAAAAAATCCTATTTTTGTAACCGACATAAGGCTTCATTAAAATAGCTAAGGGTTAGGGTTTCTATTGATGTATTGTAGCATTTTGCAGTAGTATTGAGTTGTAAGGATTGCTGGTTGTAATCAGTTTGATTTAATGGATAATAATATTAGACTCTCTGTTGGTGGGTGTAGCTCGAGTTTGGTTGAACCACATTAAAACTTATCTCTTGTTCTTATTATTTCTGTGTTTTCATTCCTCTATTTAATCTTTATTTGCATTTAATTGATATCTTCTATATGCAATCCCTAACAAGTGGTATCAGAGTGGGTTGTGTTCGATTATTGTCTGCAGGAAGGTCTCATGATTGAGTGGAAGAAATGGCAGATGAGGGTAAATTAAAGGTAGATAAATTCAATGGGAAAAACTATCAGTTGTGGAAGATGCAGATGGAGGATTATCTCTATCAAAAAGATTTATGGAGGCCGTTGGAAGGAATAGCCAAGAAACTGGCAACAATGACTGATGACGATTGGAATCTTATGGAAAAAAAGGCATTGGGAACCATTCAATTGTGCCTAGTAGCATCGGTGGCATTCAATATAATAGAAGCGAAGACAACAGAAGAACTGATGAAAGCTTTGGCTAAATTGTATGAAAAACCCTCAACCTCAAATAAGGTATTTCTCATGAAGCATTTGTTTAATTTAAAAATGATTGAAGGTGGATCTATGATAGATCATTTAAATGAGTTTAATACGATTACCAGTCAATTAACTTCTATAAAAATAAAATTTGATGAAGAGGTGAGGGCTCTATTGGTTTTATGTTCTTTATCAAAAAATTGGAATAGCTTGGTAATGGTTGTAAGTAACTCTGTCTAGTTCAAATACTTTGAAATTTGATGATGTTGTTGGTCTTATCCTTAGCAAGGAAATGCAACGGAAAAGCTCAGGAGGGTCCACATCAGGTAGTGTTTTGAATGCAGAAAGTAGGGGCAAATCAAAGGAGTGAGGAAAAGGTTTTGGAGGTCATGGGGAATCACAAGGAAAATCAAAGGACAAGAGATCTCAATCCAGAGGACAAAAGGATTGCTAGTACTGTGGGAAACTAGGTCGTCTGAAGAAAGATTGTTTGTCTCAGAAGAATAAAGGAGACAAAAAAGAAGGCAATAAGGATGCAAATGTGGTAATTAATAAATCTAAAGATGATGCTTTGATTCTTTCCCTAGATAATGTTGATGATTCATGGCTTTTAGATTCAGGGGCCTCATTTCATGCTACAGCCCATAGAAGTTATTTTCTTGATTATGTCAAAGGGGATTTTGGGCTGGTTTATTTGGGAAATAATGAACCCTATCAGATTGTTGGAAAGGGAAGAATCAAGATTAAGTTGTAGAATGGGAATCATTAGCTACTACAAGAGGTAAGGCACATTCCAAGGTTGAGTAGGAATTTAATTTCAGCAAGGCAGCTAGCTAATGAAGGTTGCATAGTTACTTTCAGTGATAAAAATTGGAAGGTTTCAAGAGGTGCCTTAATATTAGAAAAAGGTGTGAAAGTAAGCACCTTATATCTTTGTACAGGTTATACTGTTCCTTCTACTTTAGATGTTGCAAAGAAAAAACAAATAGGTTCAGGAACAGTTGATGCAGGTTCACAAGAAGAGACTGAAATAGTTGTTGCAGGTTTTGAGACAACACTGTGGCATAATAGACTTGGTGTATATGAGTGAAAAATGTATGAAGGTACTTCATTCTAAGAAAGTTTTACCAAGTCTAAAATGTATTAATATGGATTTTTGTGAAAGTTGTGTATGGCAAACAAAAGAGAGTTAGTTTTCTCAAAGATGGGAAGCAAAAGAAAGATGAAAAGTTGGAGCTTGTGTATACAGATGTATTGGGACCAGCTCAGGTATCTTCTCTCAGTGGCTCTTGATATTATGTTACATTCATATCTAGGAAGGTTTGGATTTAGTTGCTTAGGTAGAAATATGATGTATTTGAAACATTTAAGAAATGGAGAAGCCTAGTTGAGAATGAGATGGGTAAAAGATTAAAATGTCTCAGATTTGATAATGGTGGTGAGTATTGCAGCAAAGAATTTGAGGAATATTGTTCCTTTAATGGAATTCATAGGTAGAAAACAATTCCAAGGACTCCATAGGAGAATGGAGTGGCTGAATGCATGAATAGGACTATAATGGAGCATGCAAGGACCATGAGATTGCATGCCGAGATTCCTTTAAACATGTGGGAAGAGGCTGTCAATAGCACTATATATTTAATTAATAGAGGTCCTTCAGTTCCTTTGGGCTATGGTATTCTAGAGGAAGCATGGATAGGTAAGAAGGTGAGTTATTCTTTTCTCAAAACTTTTGGATGTGAAGCATTTGCACATGTAGATTCTAAAAATAGAACCAAGTTGGAGGTAAAATAAAAAAAAATGTACCTTTGTTGGATATGTCATTGATGAATTTGGTTATAGGCTTTGGGATGTTGAAAATCAGAAAATTGTGAGAAGCAAGGATGTTGTATTCAATGAGAAGGTGTTATACAAAGATCAATTGTAGCAGCATGAGAAGAAAGAAAAGGATTATGTGGTGGTGGATGATACTTTAGATAGTGATGTTCCAGTGGTTTCTCATGCTCTACAATAGCAACAAGAAATACCACAAATTCTAGTGAATGTTAGATGATCAACAAGGCTAAGTAGACCTCCTGAAAGGTTTTCTCCCTCTTTATATTCTATTTTGTTAATAGATTCTGGTGAACTGGAAGGGTATAATGAAGCTATACAAGTGGATACAAAGGTTTAGTGGGAGCTTGCAATGAAAAAAGAAATGGACTCCTTGTTAAAAAATTAGACTTGGGAATTATGTAAGTTGCTTGCAGGTAAAAAGGGTTTACCAAACAAATGGGTTTATAGGCTAAAAGAGGAAGATTGAGGTAAGAAAATATTTAAATCCAGGTTAGTTGTAAAAAGATTTGTATAGAAAAAAAGTATTGATTTTGATGGGATATTTTCTTCAGTTGTCAAGATGACTTCTATTCGTACTGTTTTAAGTATTGTGGCTACTGAATATTTACATTTGGAATAGCTAGATGTGAAAACTACCTTTCTCCATGGTGATTTGAAGGAGGAGATATATATGAAACAACCCCAAGGATTTGCAATCAAAGGTAAGGACAAACTAGTGTGCAAATTGAAGAAGAGTTTGTATGGTCTAAAACAAACACCTCAACAATGGTACTTAAAATTTGATAGTTTTATGGCTGAGCAAGGCTACAACTAGTGTAATTATGACCATTGTGTTTATTTTAAGAGGTTGGATAATGATAGTTACATGATTTTATGTTTATATGTTGATGACATGCTTGTAGCAGGGTCTAACATGGATCACATAAGAGAGTTAAAACAACAGTTAGCACAATCATTTGCTATGAAGGATTTGGGGATAGCAAAACAAATCCTTGGTATGAAAATTTGTGAAGATATGAAGAACAAAAAAGTGACTCTATCTTAGGCTGATTATGTTGAAATGGTGTTGCAGAGATTCCATATGAAGAATACAAAAGCTGTCAGCACACCTTTGCCTAGTCATTTGAAATTGACTAAGGAGATGTCCAAAGACACAAGAGGAGGAAGAAAAGATGTCCAAGGTACCATATGCTTCAGTTGTAGGAAGTTTAATGTATGCCATGGTATGCACAAGACCAGATATTGTACATGTTGTAGGAGTCACAAGTAGGTATATGAGTCATCCCATATTGGAGCATTGGAATGTGATAAAATGGATTCTCATATATTTGAGAGGTACATCTAATAAACATTTATGTTTTGGGGGCTCTAATATTGATTTAGTAGGATATGTGGACTCAAATTTGGTAGGGGATATTGATACCAAATGGAGTACGACATGTTATATCTTTACTATAGGTGGGACAATGATGAGTTAGATCTTCAGGTTGCAAAAGGTGGTTTCTTTATCCACCACAAAGGTAGAGTATGTAGCTACAATAGAGGAAACTAAGGAGATAATATCGCTACAATCTTTCATGGCAGAATTGGGCAAACAATAGGCTAATAGTTCTTTCTATACAAATAGTCAGAGTGCCATACATCTTGCAAAGAATTATGCCTTGCATTCAAATACCAAACACATACAACTCAGGTATCACTTCACCCAGTCAGTGTTAGATGATGGATAGTTAAGGATGGAAAAGATACATACAGATAAAAATCTAGCGGATATGTTTACGAAGGCAGTGACAAGGGAGAAGCTAAGCTCCTATTCATCTTCAGTTGGTCTTCAAGACTAAAAACAAAAAATCAAAACAACAGAGTCCAGGGTGCTTATTTCTAGTGGGAGCTATAGGGTTAGCAGTGTTATGATCAGTCTCTAAGTGGGAGATGATATGGTGTGGAGTCTGATCAGTCTCCAAGTGGGAGATTGTTGTTATATGGAGCCTATTCAGAGTTGAAGGTTAAATTTACCCCACTTTTATTGATGCAATTTCCCACCAAATTATTTAACGGGGTCAAGGGGTAGCACCCCTTGCAGGGTCCAGGTGTAACACCCCTTGTGGGGTCGAGGAGAAGCACTCTCGTAGGGGCTTGGGGGTAGTGGCCCCGAAACCTCCAACGATTTTTTATTATTTTATTAAGGTGTCAGGAGTTAGCTTTCTATTGGCTGACATAAAAAACCCCTATTTTTGTAACCAACATAAGGCTTGATAAAAATGGCTAAGGGTTAGGGTTTCCATTGATGTATTGTAGCATTTTGTAGTGATATTAAGTAGCAAAGATTGCTGGTTGTAATTGGTTTGATTTACTGGATAATATTATTGGACTCTTTGTTGCTGGATGTAGCCTGAGTTTGGGTGAACCACGTTAAAACTTGTCTCTCACTATTATTATTTTGGTGTATTTTCATTTCTCTATTTAATCTTTATTTACATTTAATTGATATCTTCCACATGCAATCCCTAACACATTGTCCTTTTTGAACTGATGCAATTTCCTTTTATGAAAGTTGGATGAATGTATGGAATTTGGTTACAAGTTGCAAACTAGAATTGCAAATAATTGTTACAAGTTTATTTTCTATTTGTGTGTGTGTGAAAATAGATGTGAGGGTTGTTTATTCAAGATCTCATTTCATTATAGTGTTGGTGAGTAATGTGTGGATCATAAGTCTTATTGTATCTCATCTTTATATATGGATCAATCTACCTATGGTAAAACACATAAGAAGTATAAGGATGCAATGGAGGCATGTATGTGCAAGCAATACTAAGAGTGACACATCTTCTAAATAACTATCACTTCATCCTAAGCCATCTTTCAAACCAATTTATGGCCCTAGATACAACCTTATGACAAAGCTTGAGTACAATGACACTAGACAAGGTAAAAATGAACAATGCTATACATGATTTGTTGAACGAAGAGAAACTAGAAGACATCTTGGAATTGGCCACCAACCTAAGGACATGACTTTCTAGTTAGAAGAGCAACAAGGAAAAAGAAAAGAGCCTCATGTTGAAACTAATATTTATTCAAAGGAGGCCACTTCTTCAATTATTACACATGATATTGATTATAGGATTCCTTTTGAGCTATTGATTGCTTCATCTTACTAGGGTTCCATTACATTATTAGAGTTCATTTCTTACATTAAATAACATGTGAGTTATTTTGCATGATTCATTTCACATCCGTACATACATACATATGAACTCTAGTAAACATAAAAACATATTTTACAACATGCACATATAAAGTGAAATCAAACTCATGCAGCAATATCTAAACATCACATGTGATATTCAATAGTCAAACACATAGAATGATATAATCAAAATGTTTCATGCTATAATTGACAAATGTTCAAATACATATACATGAACTAACATAGTGAGAAATTATATCTCTTAGGGGAAGGTGTCGATGTAGTCATAGATGAAGGGTCTAATAAAACATTGTCCAACTATGTAGCCTAACCATTAGATCTATACAATAAACATCCAAATCTAATAATTTTTGTAGAGTAATTTAATGTACACAACCATATGAATAGGTAAGATTGTTGGGATTAGGTGCGTATCATACACCTTGCAAGTCCTAATGTTTGAAATATGTATTTATTAATTATTTTATGTCTCATTTGGGAAATGGTGTGCCCCACTTATGATGGCCATTATGCCTTGTGTATGCCTTTGTATGATGTGATTAAGAATATGTAAGAGCATTATGTCATGTACGATGTGTAAGAGCATCTATGACATGTAAGAGTGTAAGAAATTCTAATACACATGTAAGAGCATGAATATAGGAGTTACAAACTAGTAGTCTTGACCCACTTATAATGCATGAAATGATGTGTCATAATGAATCTTTCTAAGGGAAGTAAATGACAAAAATGAGTCAAAATGGGGTTTGGGTCATGAGAATTCTTACCATGGTATTTTTGGACCCTATTTGGGCCCATGGTAATGGATTTTGGTGGTTTTAGGGCATCCTTGAATCTATATAATGAGGGAAAGTTGTTAGGAAAAGTGTCTCAACCTTGCAACTTTGAAAGTTTACTATTCTTCCTAGTTTTGGTCTTTTCAAATACCCTTTATCTTGAAGAATGATCTAGAACTTTCAAATTTTCCAAAAGGGCTAAAAATGATGGGACTTACTATTTTTAGTAAGTTTACATTTGACCTCAGATTGACCAAAAATTTTCCTAGAATGTGAAGAATAGTTAAGTAAACATCTTGGCTGAGTTTCAACTCAAGATCATATCTAGATTGTGAGATATTAAAGTTTCTATTTTTTTAAACTGCTAAAAAAGATTGGAACTTAATTATCAGAATCAAAACTTCCCTAAATATCCCAAAATTATCATAATCTATGAATTTGGTTATCGGGTGATAAATCTCTTCATGATCTTTCCAACGCATCAAACGGTTCATCAATCAGACACCTAGATGAAAAGTTATAACCTCTCAAAGTTGGACCTTCTATTTTTGGGAAATGTAAAAATGTGTTGGACACTTGAAAGAGTTGTAAAGGGGGGAGTTACACATGTTGGTGTAAGGTTTGGCACATCACAAGGCATCTTTGATTGGATATAATTTGGGTGGTTTTGGCTCATGGTTTTGTAATTACCATTGGCGGTGTACTGTATTTCAATCTCCTATATATCAGGAGCTTGAGATGGAGGTTGTGTGTAAGAATATTATAGATGGTGTATTACCTCCTAGATCTCTAATTGATTAATGCTCCTATGAAATATTTCTCTACAAGTATATTTTAATCTTTTTGATTCCTATATAATATATTGGGTGGCTTTGGAGTCTAGGTTTTTTACCTGAAAGGGTTTTCCCCACGTATATCTTGTGTTGTGAGTTTTGTATTTTGATGATGTTATTACCTTTTTGTTAATGTGAATCTTAATCTGTAACTGTAAAAGATAAAAATTTGCGTAAATCTTTCCTCATTAGATCAATGTAGGAAGCATTATCAACATACCTTTCTTCCTTTCAGTTGGTATCAAAGCCTGATCACCTTTGGTTCTAGTTGTTGGGTAGAGGGTTTTATGAACTGATCTTCATTTGAGTGGGAGCTTGTGCAGAGGATTTTGAAATATTTGTTGCAAGTAAGAGATGGTGAGCACATCTGAGAGGTTTGATATAGAGAATTTCAATGGAGACAACTTTGAGTTTGGAAGAATCTTGGAGATGTTCATCAGGCTAAATCCCTAGTGAACAAGTTATTCTTATGAAAGAAATTGTATTCTCTGAGGATGGAATATGGAGGATCTTTCACTGATCACCTGAATACATTCAATATGCTTGTTGCCTAGTTGACCTCTATTGGTGTGAAGATGGAGGAAGAGGATGAATGTATGACATTACTATGTTCCTTACTAGATTTATGGGATCACCTTATTATGGCCATTAGGAGTACCACTACCACCTTCAAGAAGGATGAAGTGGTTTCTTCATTGTTGTCTAAAGAGATGTGGAGAAAGTCTTCTTAATCAGCTAAGGAGACTATTGCAGTTCATGGTAGATCTAAAGAGAAGGGAAAGAAAAAGGATAAGTAGAAGGAAGAAAAATGAAGACCCAAACACCATGGGAGATCTAAGTCTCCCAGAAAGTCTAATGCCTTGTGTTGGAATTGCAACAAACTTGGTCACCTCCGCAAGGAGTGCAAGGAGGAGAAAAAGAAAAATAAGAACAATGATTCAGATTCTGAAAGTTCCTCTCAAGATGAAGGAGAAGCATTTATCACTACCTTGGTGATGCACACATTTAAGGATGTGTGGCTTATTGACTCTGGTGCATCTTTTCACATGACCTCACATCAGGGTTAGTTTTTGAAGTATGAAGAATACAATGGTGGAAAGGTGTACTTGATTGATGATTGTCTCTCTACACAAAGCAACAAAAACACAATGGGAAAAGCTACAACAGGTTAGAGTAGAAAATAAACTTGATAATGATGTGTTAAGTTCACAGTTGTCAAACTGCAGGATTCAGATGAAGCACACTGAAGACAAAATTGAGCTTGTCCGACACGAAATTCAACAAGTAAATGAAAATCATATTTTGTTAAAAGATTTTGTAGTTCAAGAGTCTTCTGAGATTAAAACCATGGTTACTACTATTCAGACTCAGTCACAATCTTAGAAAACTAAGGTGTTAAATTTCTCGTCCAATTCCAAAGATTGTTTACAGGCCCAATATGCAGGACCCAAATTGTTAGTCAAACCTAAGCAGCCTGTAATAGAAAAGGTATTTGATCCCACAACTAGAAACCTCAGAGACACTACTGAGGAAGAAAAGAAACCTGGAACATTCCAGATGGCCTGAGGAAATGGAACTAATCCCAATGGTTCCAATCTAGTTGACCCATTCAAGAACATCCAGTCCTACAAATCAGATACTCCTCCTCTAGTCAATTTTGACAATTTTGAGGATGTAGAAAACATGAGAGGAATAGATGTCATGTGCGCCTAGATCACCAATTATATGTCAAGAAATGCAGGAGCTAATGAAACTCAAGTGATTAAGCAAGCCCTCAACTCTATGACTGGAGTGGCTCGTAATGTATGGGATAGGTTAGAAGATACCTATAGAGAAAACCTGATTAATCACGGCACAGATCAGGTGTGTGCATAGTTAACCCATCTGTTTGTTGGAAAAATAGACACAAGAGATAAACTTGCCTATAACAAGTTCATTAGAGGCAAGTGTAAAGATTTAAAATATTTTAAGGAGTACTGTGATGATCAGTACAAGAATTTCTATCAGTCAAGATGTGAGAAAAATCATGAATTCATGTTTACCACTTTCCTAAAAAGTTTTGGTAATGATGATGGGGAGTTTTATCATAAAAGAGTTCTAGAAAATCTTGTTAATGAAGGTATAGAAATAAAAGAACTCACTTACCCTCAACTAGTGCAATTTTTGATAGAAATTAATGAAGAAGTTTGTCAAGCCTCACAGAAGAGAAAAGAAATAAAGAAAGTCAAACCTCTCATTTCATCTTTTGTTTGTTATCATCTTATGCCTTCTACTCAGTACTCAGATAAATGCAAAGAATACAAATCTTCTTGTAAAAAGAAATATTATGATAAAGATGACAAGTATTATAAAAAGAAGAAGAAAAAGTATAGTAAATATCCTAAGAAAAAGGGATATTTTAGAAAGAAGGATAGAAAGGGTTTTGGTAAAAAATGGGAACCTACTTGTTATATCTATAAAGGAAAACATTATGCAAATAAGTGTCTAGATAGAAACAAGAAAAAGAATAAGGGTAAGGTCCGTGCAGCCAGAGAAGCTGGACTTGACAACAATGATGAATATGAGTTCATCAATGAATATCCCTCAGATTCTAAAGATGTTATTCTTTTTGATGCTTCAAAAGAAATAAAATCTGATGAGGCTGAATATGTGTCTGCCCCTGAGCAGGCAAATGTCAATCAATTGATAGGACAACAAAATGAATTAGATTCATCTGATTCTAAAAATTCATTTTTTTGTATGATGCTCAGAAGAAATACTCAAGAAGAACTGGACAAGACAATTG
Source organism: Cunninghamia lanceolata (assembly GCA_027924645.1). Taxonomy (NCBI): domain Eukaryota; kingdom Viridiplantae; phylum Streptophyta; class Pinopsida; order Cupressales; family Cupressaceae; genus Cunninghamia; species Cunninghamia lanceolata. The sequence continues at coordinate 12,118,544 of BSBN01000068.1, read as the reverse complement.
AAAAATTGTCCAGATTGAAGGAAAACTTGGAAAATGCTGACGGGAAAATTAGAACAGCTTAAATCCAAAAAATATTTCTTGTTAAAAGAAGTTGAACCACCCAGACAAGCCATAAGAAGAACTCCAATTCTTAATTATGCTCCTCAAACGGTATTGCCTCCATAATCAAGATTGTCAATCGCTCAATGTAGCATTACAGAGGCTCCCTCAGTTGGAAGCATAGCTCGACGTCTGTGGAGAAGACAGAGAAAGACTTTTCTAGAAAAAGTCATTCAACAAGCTCAAATAGAAATAGGTGAGATTGAAGATGAAGAAAACACCAACCTTGTTGAAGAAATGGAAAAATCTCCAAAATTGGATTGTTTTATTACTCAATATAATTCATCCAGTGGTATCCAGTTACCACAACAAGTTTCATCCTGAGAAGAAGAACATTTTTGTTCAGAAAAGCCTTTCAATCCTGCACCATTGCTAGTAGAAGAACCTGATCAAAGCCCGGTTCTTATTCCAAAGCTTGCTCCTTTTATAGAAGAAGGCAGTAGTAGTAGTCAATTCAGAACATTGCAGTCTATAAGAACTACAACATGCCTAGGAGTAATTCTCAACATACATCCTCCCGGCATAAAGGTATATCCCCTAGCTTTTTTATGGGATACTGGAGCTGACATAAATATTGCCAGATATAATTGTTTTCCTAAAGACCTATGGGTTGAAGGAACTACATAAATTATCTTTGGAAAAGGCAAATATGAATCTAAACTTATCTGTAGAGTTCTTATTCAATTAGTAATGGATTTCATGGATGAACTAACTTTTGTTCATTATGAAGTAGATGGTTATGATGGTGTAATTGGTAGCAAAACAATGCAAGCATGGGAACCCATTATAACGGATTCCATGTTCATTACCCTTCTTGGTACCTTTCAGATGCCTCGCCTACACCAGAATATCACCTACAAAAAAAAAAGATTGAAATCCAAAAGAAGAAAAAGAGGGAAAACACTGTCTGGTTAACACAACAGATAGAAGCAATAGCCATAGATTTGGAACAACTCAAAGCAGAATTTGCACAGACTGTTATGACAAAAGATTTGAAGAAACAGAAAAGGAACCTGACTTGTTCTCTACCTCTCAAAAAAGACTCCTAAGGTAATGAAATTGTCCCTAAGGAAAAAGATAACTATTTTTTGATGAGTATGCAAGAAACCAAGCTTTGCCATAAATAAATTAAAGAATTAATTTCTTTAGATATAATCAGATTTTCTAGTTCACCATTTTGTTGCCATGCAATGTATGTTCCTAAATTTGATGAAAATGGAGTTGAACTAGCTCAGAAAAGGCTTGTGGTTAATTATAAGCCTTTAAATGAATGTCTAGTTGACAATCAACATCCTTTGCCTAGCAAAGATCATATATGGCAAGCTATCCAAGGCAGCAATATTATTCCAAGTTTGATCTAACAAAAGGGTTTTGGCAGATACAGATGGAAGAAGAGGATATCTACAAAACAACATTCTCAGTACCTCAAGGCCTCTTTGAATGGAAAGTTCTTCCATTTGGAATTAAAACTGCATCCTCTATTTTCTAGCAAGATATGGATAAAATATTCTATAAATTTGCTAAATTTATTCAGCCATATATTGATGATATCCTTATTTTTAGTCAAGATATGAAGCAACACCTGGTACATCTGTAGCAATTTCTCCAGGTTTGTCAACAGCATGGCCTTACCATTAATCCTTCCAAATCTCACTTTGCTCAGCGTGAGATTATTTTTATTGGCATCAAGCTTCTCCTGGGGGGAAAATGGAAGTGCAACCTCACATTCTGACCTGAATCCAGAATTTACAGGTAACCATTGTCAAAGAACTTCAAAGGTTTTTAGGCCTTGTACATTATATTGTTGGATTCTATTATAAGCTAGCAGAAGACAGACTAGAGTTAAATAAATTACTAGGAAAGAATCCACCACGATGGTCAGAAAAGCATGATGCCTTAATCATCAAAATTAAAAAAAAAAGTGTTCCGAACTTCCTCCTTTAAGACTCCTAGGAAATAGTTTTAAGATTGTTGAAACAGATGCTAGTGACTATGCATGGGCAGGAGTTCTTAAAAAAAAGGTTGCTAGTGGCAAAGAAGAAATAGTTAGATACATCTCTGGAAGCTTCAAAAATAGTGAAATCAATTATCACAACACACATAAAGAAATCCTTGTAGCTATTAATACTGTGAAAGCATTCCAAATGTTTGTTGCTGATAAGAAATTTCTAATTAGAAGTGATCTGCAGAACCTGAAGGGATTCTTTACAAAGGAATCAAAAGATAAAGTGGTTAGAGGAAGACTTCTCTGATGGGCTTAGTTTCTCAATACATTTGATTTTTATATTGCTCATCTTCTTGGGTCTTCTAACATTTTTGCAGACTTCCTTTCCAGAGAAGGAAATATATGTGCTAAGGTGGAACATGATGTTCTGGTACAAGGTCCACCTATTAAAGCCACATGACATGTAAATGTTATCAAAGTTCATGAACACCGGTGGTATGAACAAAGTTGTACGGAATGGAGTACAAATCCCTTTGCAATGAGGGATAGACATAATTTTTATATGGCTAATGACTTTCTCCATGACAGGTTTAGATGCCTTATTGCTTCAAAACAACTTACTCTCAGAGGATTATGGACTAATCATCCATTCTTCGAATTATCAGCACAAGCAGAGGAAATTGATCCTGAGGTCAAAGCAGTTCTTCAAAATTGGTGTGAAGATAATTATCAAATGCCTATCATATTTTGCAATCCACATGTTATCAGACCTGACAGATGGTTAGATCATGAAGGGGTAAGAATCTCATTAGAGATATTTTTCAAGAACCTAACATGGCAATTTTTGAAATGGATTTCACAGATACATCATCCTATTTAGGTTGTGTGTTCAAACTAACATTTGGATCATATACTAAGAATTTAATTAATAGACATATGGTCCAGACCTATGGTCCTACATGTTTTGGTTCTCGCTTTCAGTATTGGAATGTCTCCAATAAATTGCAACATTTGTATACAACCAAAATGCCTCTGTGGATTTACACTAAAACCTACAGAATAGACTGTGTTGATCACACTTCAATTAGTTCTGGAATGTATGGAGCACATAAACTCAAAGTACTCAGCATTCTCTGGAAGGAAGATCCAAAAACTCCTATCCCTCTTTTGGATCCTAATTGGCCTTCAAGTTCACAATCACATTGGGGTGTCTTACTAGGTTGTACACCCCATCCAGTCTGGGAACAATGTGATCACTGTAGATATTACAAAGAAAGAGCCGGTGAACATTCTCCTCCAAGAACAATTCCATCAACACAAGAAGACAACCAGGCCCCAGATTGCACTCATCTAGCTGGAGAATTCTGTGAAGAGTGCATAATGTATGGTAGGCATATTCCAAGTGACTCTAATCCAAGCACTAGCTAATAGACGTGGCTTGTCATCCATCAAAGATATCTATCTCTTCGTTTCAAAAGATAAACATGGCCCACACCACAGTAAAAGGGGAAAGTATACGCACCTAACAGTATACACGGGTTATCCTTCCCGTGATAAAAAAGATGCTTTGTAAAAAGTAGATTCCATAGGAGTCATTTTCTATCCTCCTTTATCTTGTTCATAGATTATTTGGTCCCACCTGAGGAGTCTTATCCTCACTCGCATAATCCGTCGGATAAAGGCTTGCATGTGTCCACTTTGTATTGATGGATGTCAAAGCCAGACTTATGAGAAAGGTTAAAGATCTGCCTCTCGCAAGACCTATAAATGCATGAGAGGCCACCTCATTCTTCATTCAAGTCTTGGTGAGTGAGTCCTCAAGAAAACCTTAGAAGAGTCCTAGAAGATTCAAGTCTTAGTAAGAAAGTCATCTTAGGTAAATCAAGTCTGAGTCTCAGAGAAGTCGAAAGGCTAGAGAAGTATGCTCTTTTTTCTTCAAGTAGAAATCAGAAACGTAGAAGCCTAATAGCTTATAGAGTGCTGTCAATATAAAAAGTTCTCCTATTAGCACATATTCTCACAGTGTGCATTGTATATGAGAATAATGTAATACTTCTACCATGATAATATGATTACTGTAGCAGTTTCTTCCATTACTATATGTGTTCCAATTCTCTACCCTTATTCCTCTATTCTTACTTTATTTTCATTTGCAACTATCATGAAAAGTCGGTAGTGGTTACCTATAAATTCTGGATTCAGGTTAGAATGTGAGGTTGTGCTTCCATGTAATGGCTAGAAATCAGCCTGGAAGTGACCAGATAAATCTTTTAACATAAAATCCTTAAAAGGATAGATTCGATTCCCTAATGGATGAGTGAAGGGAATCAATGGTGTTCTACATATCCTTAGTCTGACATGGAACCTTCTTTCTATAAGTTGAATGATGTGGGTGTGCAGGTTGTTTTCTCAAATGAAGGATGCAAGATGACTAGAGGATCTATGGTGTTGGCTAAGGGTGTTTGGATTGGCACTTTGTTTCAGCTTGATGCATGCACAATTTAGTGCAATAGTATCTTTGTTTTGAAGAAGAGATACTTAGAATCTTCATCCTCACCATTGAAACCAACAGCGAAGAGGATTCTTGCTTCTACTTCTGATGGTCATGCTTTCTGGGTACCTAAGGGTACTCATTCTATGGAGATGAAACTTCTAGCTAAGAAGACAATGTTATGGCACCAAAGGCTTGGTCACATTGGTGAAAAAGGTTTAAGGACCCTGAAAAATAAAAACCTTGTTGAGGGTATGAATGACTGTAATCTTAAGTTTGATTTTTGTGAACATTGCATTTATGGAAAATAAAACCACGTTTAGTTTTATTCCAGTTCTCATAAATCTTCTGAGGTGTTGGACTTGATTCTTTTTGATGTGTTTAGTCCTATTAATATTCCTTTGATTTTAAAATTTGTTTACTTTGTTTCATTCATTGATGATTACAGTTGAAGGACATGGGTGTATTTCCTTAGAATCAAATCTAAAGTCTTTATTAGATTCAAAGAGTTCAAATCTCTTGTAAAGAATCAGAAGGATAAAAAGATTAAGATTTTGACAAATTTTGTAAAGAACAAAGAATTGAGAGGCACAAGACAACTCCATATATCCCTTAACAAAATGGAGATGTAGAGAGGATGAATAGAACGTTGATGGAAAGGGCAAGGAATATGCTAAGTGGAGCTAGCCTTGAACAAACGTTTTGGGTTGAAGATGTTGCTACCACTTGTTATCTAGTTAACATGTCTCCTACATTAATGCTTGTTGATAAGACACCTATGGAGGTATGGTCTAGTAAAAGGCCTTTAATAAGACACATTTAAGTATTTCGTTGTGAGGCATATGCACATGTGCCTAAGGAGAAGAGTTCTAAATTGGAGAACAAGGCTATGAAGTGCATCTTCATCAGTTATGGCATCAGTGTGAAAGGGTACAAGCTTAGGGATGCAATGGCTGAAATAATTCTGTATAGAAGAAGTGTGATCTTTAGAGAACTCAACCCTTCTACTATCTTGTAGCTAGAGAAAGAAGAGAAGAAATAAGATGTGGTTCAGCTTCCTTCCACCCCTAAGAAAGTTGAACTAAAAACATCTGTTGGACTTGATAATGAAGAGAGCTCTAGTACTCTAAAAGTTTAGAAGAAGATGAAGAACCTCAACCTCAATCTTTAAGGAGGTCCACGCGAATAAGGAAGCAACCTTATAGTTTTGGTTATTCATTGCATGATTCTAGTTGTATTTTTGCTTTGATTTCTAACACTAATGAGCCTAGAATTGTGAAAGAGGCTATAGATATGAAAGATACAGGTTCTTGGAAGGAAGCCATGGAAGAAGAGATGGCTTCTTTGGAAAAGAATAATGCTTGGGACTTGGTGCCTTTCCTGAAGGATGAAAACCTATTGGATACAACTGGGTGTTCAAAAATAAATTCATTGTAGATGGTAGTGGTGAGAAATATAAGGCTATATTGGTTGTGAAGTCGTATTCTCAAGTGCAGGGAATTGACTATGGTGAGATTTTATCTCCCATTGCAAATATGACATCTATTCGGTTCTTGTTATCTCTTGTAACAATGTATGATCTAGAAGTGGAACAGATGGATGTGAAGACAACATTCCTTCATGGTGACTTGGAGGAGGAAATCTATATGTCACATCTAGAGGACTATGTGGTGAAAGGTAAAGAAAATTTGGTTTGTAAGTTGAAAAGGTCTTTGTATGGTTTGAAACAATCTCCTAGGATGTGGTACCAGAAATTTGATGCCTTTGTCTTAAGTATTAGATTTCTAAGATCAAAATCAGATCATTGTGTTTACTACAAGTTTGACAATGATCACATTCTCATTATTTCATTGTATGCTAATGATATGTTATTCATTGGGAATGGTAAAAGTTTGATTTCTAATTTGAACTCTCAATTATCTATACAATTTGAGATGAAAAATCTAGGGGCAACTCAGTACATTCTGGGGATGGATACAAAAGAGACAAAGAAGACAAAAAAATTTGTTTAGGCCAAAGTAAGTATGTTAATACTATATTGGAGAGATTCAACATGGTATATTGTAGACCTTTGACTGTTCATGTTATGATGGTGACAAAGTTATCTATTGTAGATTGTCCAAAGTCTCCTTCTAGGATGGAGGATATGAGTAGATTTCCTTATGCTAGTGTGGATGGTAGTTTGATTTATGTGATGGTCTATACTAGATCAAACATTGCTCAAGCAGTGGGAGTTCTTAGTCAGTTTATGGGTAATCCTAGATGGGTACATTGGGATGTAGTGAAGAGAGTGTTTAGATATTTGTGGGATACTTCCAAGTATTCCTTATGTTATCATGGTTATCCTATAGGACTTTAGCTTTCACTTTGTATTCGTGGATTTGTGGATTTAGATTGGGTGACATTGACAGTAGAAGATCCACTAATGCTTATGTGTTCACTATGTTTGGTGGTGCTATTAGTTGAATGAGTAAGCAGCAACCTATGATCACTTTGTCCACTACCAAAGCTGAGCACATGGCAGCAACTCATGCTTGTAAAGAAGCCATTTGGCTTAAGAGGTTGTGTTCTGATATTGGGTTTGATGTAGGGAATATTACTATTTGTTGTGACAGTCAGAGTGACATATGTTTGGCAAATAATCATACTTTCCATGCAAGGACTAAGCATATTGATCTCCAGTACCATTTTTGTTTGACATGGTAGAGGATGGGAAGGTAAACTTGGAGAAACTTGACACTTTGATGAATGTTGCAGATTCCTTGACAAAACCTGTGAGCACAAAAAATTTTAGATGGTGTTCAGAGTCTATGGGCATCTCAGCCCCTAGTAGTTAAATAATGGTGTTGATACTCCCTTTGCTCTTGAAAGGTATTCGACATGTGAGATAATGTTAGGAAAAGTATCTCAACCTTGCAACTTCAAAAGATTAATATTCTTCCCAGTTTTGGTCTTTTTTAATACACTTTATCTTGAAGAATGATCTAGAACTTTCAAAGTTTTCGAAAGGGCTAAAAATGGTGGGAATTACTATTTTTAGTAAGTTTACATTTGACCTCGAATTGACCTAAAATTTTCCTAGAAGGTGCGGACAACTAAGTAAACATCTTGGGTGAGTTTTGACTCAAGATCATATCTGGATTGCGAGATATTAAAGTTTTTATTTTTTAAAACTGCTAAAAAAAGGATTGAACTTAATTGTCATAATCTAAACTTCCCTAAATATCCCAAAAATTATCATAACTAACAAATTCAGTCATAGGGTCATAGATATCTTCACGAGCTTTCCAAGGCATCAAACGGTTCATCAATCAGACACCCAGATCAAAAATTATGACCTCTGAAAGTTGGGCCTTCTATTTTTGGGAAATGTAAAAACGTGTTGACACTTAAAAAAGTTGTAAAGGGGAGAGTTACACATGTTCGTGTGTGGTTTGGCACATAACAAGGCATCTTTGATTAGAGATAATTTGGGCACCACTTTTGGGTGGTTTTGGCTTATGCTTTTGTAATTACCATTGGTAGTGTACTGTATTGTTTCTCCTATATATTAGGAGCTTGAAATAGAGGTTGTGTGTAAGAATCTTATAGATGTTGTATTGCCTCCTAGATCTCTGATTGATTAATACTCCTGTGAAAGATTGCTCTGCAAGTATATTTTAATCTTCTTGATTCCTGAATAATATATTGGGCATCTTTGGAGTGTGGGGTTTTTTACCTGAAAGGGTTTTCCCCATGTATATCTTGTGTTGTGAGTTTTGCATTTTGATGATGTTATTACCTTTCTATTAATGTGCATCTTAATCTGTAACTATAAAAGATAAAAATTTGCATAAATATTTCCTCATTAGATCAGTGTAGGAAGTGTTTTCCACATACTTTGCTTCCTTTTAAAAGTGAGATGGAGGCATTGAGAAGTATTAATTATAGAGTTCTGCTACTAGATTTCCTCTAGAGGAGTACAATAATATTCTCCATGTCAAGACAAGACCCTGGAAGTGTATTGTAATTGTTAAATATTTTTGAATAATACCATGGATTTGTTCTTTATATATGGTTTTCCAATTGCAAAGGGTTTTCCTCATGTATATTGGTGTCCCTTCTCTTCTGGCTATGCTTCTTTTATTCTTCTCTTATTCTTATTTCTAAAAGTGTTATTTTACATGTCTATGCTATTAAAATTTTCCCATATTTGATATTTGCATTTGTTTCCTCTAAGGTTTAATGTGGGAAATGAATCTGTGTCCCAATTCTTCTTTATGGACATAGTTTTTGCACTTGGATTAGGATTTTTCCTAGTAAAACTTATGATAATTGAGGTGCATATTGGGCATCTTTAGATACATTTAGTCTTAAATCTAGGGTCATTTCATTGATTGCAAGTGCTTTCATATAGTCACATGCACTTTCATGTTGTTTGCATGTACTTGCATGGATTTGCATGTTGCTTTCATGTTGCATTGATGTCAATTGTGCTCTTGTTCTTATTTCTTATTTGTGATGAGTTCCTTACCTTGTCTTTCTTTGTATAATTGTTGAAGATGATGATAATATGCTCTAGACATTGAGTTTCCAAGTGGTTAAATGAGAGAATTTGAAGTATACTAAAAATAGAGTCATGAAAGTGTATTCTGGTTTACCAAATACTATCTAAGGTTTTGCTCCGCATTTCTTCTGTGTTGAAGACTGGAGGATGAGTCTTGGATGATTTTTAGAAGACTAGTTTAAGATTCTAAATCCTATGTTTAGTGCTTTGGAAAGCTATGGAATGAAAGTTGTGTTCACCAGTTTGAAGACTATGCCTGACAGTGATTGCAGAGTGACCAAGAGAAAGTATTCTACTCTGCATTTCTCTACGGTGTAGATTGAGGCCTTGAGGTTCTACATGAATGTCTATAAGATCCATATCTATCTCCATTCCAAAGGATAAGTGATTTGATGCTCTAGAAGTTGGTTTTCATGAGTAGCAGAGCTTGATAGTGTCTGTGTAAGAACAGTCTGTGACTTGCCTTCAAGTGAAATTTGTTATACCTAAATACGGTGATTCTCAAGTGAATTTATGTTGTCCATGCATGTTGCTAGATTGTGTTAAAGCATTGTATAAGTTACTCTAGTTATGGAAGTGATCGTTGAATTGTGTGTTCAACAATCTCTTATGTGTATGATGTTTTAGCTGACCTAGATCAATGCGGTAATTAAGGAGATGTTTTGATGATTGTGTAAGTGTTGTGTAGCTTGGATAGATTTGGGTCTGAGCTAAGGTGTAAAGTGGGTCACCTTCATTCCTTTTGTAAATGGTGGAATTTGGATAGTTGGTTTTTGGTAGTTTTTTTTTGTGTATCCTCCTTTCACCCTTTCATTCAAGGACTTTGAGTCGAGTGGCAATGCATGATTGGACCCTAGGTCAGTTTGGAATGCAGGGAAACTTGGATTTGTATGATTTGGTTATCAATTATGCTCAATTATACTTAATTATACATCAAAACTCTAATTATGCAAATATAGAAGCAAACAAATGAATATAAAAAAATGTTGCTATAGAAAGATGTCAAATGATAGATAACTATGCACCTATTTTCAAGGTTCAGAAGTAGAATAGTCAAGGACTAATAAGTGGACACCCTAGTCCAGTGCCATGCTTTTTGTCAAGATCTGGGAACTCAGTTTGCAACCTATTCTTGCTGTTATAGAGATTTCTCCGTTGTGGAATCCAGAGGACTAAAGAGCGGGCGCCCAAGTCTAGGGTGCTATTTTCAACTCTGATTTGCAAATCTAACACTTTGTAGTACCCTCCTGCAACTCCACTTTTCCTATATCTTCAACGTGTAACCTGTAATCATAGAAACTTTACGATTTGTGAGGGGATTGTGGTGTGTAGAGGCTTGCCTCAATCAAGCCCTAGAGAGACATTCGAGTCTTTTGAACACCGTTGTTAGATAGAGAGTGCATGCCCTTGAGGGGAAGAGGCAAAAATTGTAGAGGAAAATGAATGCATTGTAGACTTAAATAAAATTTAGGGGTAAACCTATCTGAACAGTCCACTCTATCATTACATTCCTACATTGAATTATCGACCAAGGAGTATAAGGTTATGATGATGCCTACATTATATATGCCTTCAAGACTCATTTCTATCATAAACTAACTCATTCAGACTTATTCTAATTATCCTTATTTACTGAAGTTCACAGAAATGTAAGAACAACAAAAATAATTAAAAATCCAATTGCTATGAGTACCCTCAGCATAAGCTGAAGATAACTATATTCAACAGAGAATTACAGAATTAACTTAAAATACATACAATAATAAAAGAATTGGCACTAACCTCCAAGGGAATTAAATTATGCAATCTATTCATTAATCACAACTACTAGAAATAGTAATCAATATATCTTACTCATTCCATAATGCAACTTTATTAAATAACATGAAACATTTTTAACTAGAAATGCATGAATAAATAAGGAAAGATACAAAGTGAGGGTTAGTACCTTGAGTGGACAACTCAGGGAACTATCTCACTTAATCTAGAAACTAAGTCTACTTCAAATTCTCATAACACATAGTTGTATTCACTTCGTATCAGAAACGAGATATTTTTAGATTGTATTCAATAGAACATGTCTAGATCTTCCAACATAAAAATAGAGTAATTATTGAGAAACTCTAAAATAAAGTAACTTGGAAAGAAAAACTCTCACTTACCATCGAACTCATCCCTCCTAACTTATATAGAAATGGGAGAGTACAATGTAACTACCAACTAACTTGATGATCAATTCATCCCTAGATATCAGGGTATAGGTTTGAGATCAATTTATTAATCTAACTGAAACAAAGGAAGCAGAGTCCTATTCAAATAGAAATTCATACACAATGGCTTATGAATGAAAACACATAAGTTGTGATTAGAATCCTAGAACAATTCTTCTTCTTCTCTTGTATTTATTCTTCTATAATGATCACATTCATCTTCAATTGGCACTTAACTAAGACTTCCTTCAATGCCTTGTCTTGCAATGTGCTATGAATTCTCCTCTCCTTAATGCTACCAACTCACTTGTTGTATAGGGCTAATCCATAAAATATATGCATACAAAATAGCCTTCATAATTAATCTACAAAATCCCATTTATATACATACATATGTATGTTTAACTCATGCAATTGACAAATATTATCACCATGTTTCATATTGGTAGATTAAGTTTAAGGTTTGTAGAATATATATAAAAGGCAATGTATTATGGTAGTAATGTCTTAGAAAAGTATCTAAAATAGCATAGGTATAAAGTCTGGAAGCATAAGAAATAACATAAAAGAAGTCAGCATTTGAACCCATCATTCCCCCCAACTTAGACTTTTACTTGTCTTGAAGCAAAATATTCAATAAAATACCTAGGGAAAAAGGTTATAATGCAAAGTTATCTGCCTCAGATCCATATCTTCTCTGACCCCCTTTCCTTGTTTGAGATAAAAACCATTGTAGCATGCAAGTTTCTCCATCCTCGTTGATTTAGTACACCTGCACTCATCACGTCTTCCTCCTACCCAGTGTGGTACTAGATAAAGAAGAATAGGAGGGTGATAAGTAAGGAGTAGCCATTCCATTCCTTTTTTCTCTAAGAACTGGATATACCTGCACAATCTCTCAAACATATTCATAAATTTGTGGAGAGTGAGGCTCTTTCTTCTTCAATTTTGGGGTCAAACTATCCCATCTATTCTGCACATACCTTTTGCAATTCTGAATGATGGATACTGCCAACCGCTATATTCTCCTATAATCCCAAGTCTTAAATCCATAATCACCTTACCTAGACCCTTATGAGTAAGTAGTGTTAACCATTGGGTCAAGATTACTTTGGGATCTAAGGCTTCTTTCCTAATTTGCAGTGGCATTTCCTTTTCCTATTCCTCATATTTATCCATCAGTTCCCCTCTAAGCTGCTCATTTCTAAAGTAAGACATTAGTGCTCTAACTTGAAGATCACCAACATAGATCAAGGGGTTCCACTTTGTATCTTCTTCCATCAAATAATTGTGCAAACAGTATTAACACAATTGATCTTGTTCTTCCAAACTCACTCCTTGAAATAACTAGAAAAAATCATGCCTTGAATATATAGAAATGGATTGATCATTGATGAATCTATTGAATTAAAAACTAAGAAACTTTTCTTCGAGAAATAATGTATAAACTTTTGGCGGAGGTCTACATTCTATGATTTGAATTGCCTTGTCAACTACCTCTCTTAGCTTCCCTTCCAACCTTTTTAACTCAACATTCTTACTTTCTAATGATGTATTAAGACTTTGTTTCTCCTCCTCCCAATTTTCTTTTTCTTTCTTGAATTCATCATTAAACTTCATCAATTCAAAACCCATAGATAGAACAACGAGTCATGTTGGAGGTCTTATTATAGGAGGCTGCAAGATTGGAGCTTCTTTTTCCTCATTTTCCATTTTACTCTCAATTAATTGTGCTAAGAGATCCATGTTAGAGCCATGACAATATGTCTGAATCTTTGCCTCCAATTCTTTTATTCTTATCTCTTTTTCCCTATCCATTTCCTCATATTGTTTCACTTGTTCTTCTAATTGTTTAATTCTATTAAGGGCTTCCTAAAGTTCTTGCCTCATAGTTCTATTTTCTAATAACTCTATTTCTTGTTCAAAATCAAAACCTTCATCCTTACTTTCAGTAACATTGGAAATTTGTCTAACAGGGCTGCCAAGAACTGGTTTTCCTATTTTTCTTGCAATGAAAATATCCTCTAAATCAGAACTAGAGGATGAAGAAACATACCTTCTTCATTTGGCAAGTATACTAGCATTAGTAGGAGTATCCTAGGGACATTTCCTTCCTTCACTGAAGATGTATCCAACAATGTTGGATCTTGCTGCGGTGCTTCCTCTTTTTCTATTTTCCCTTTCTCCTCATCAATTCTTTTTCCTACATTCTGCCTCCTTAGTCTTCTTGAATGCCTAGGTGTGACAGTTTTTGGCCTATCCTCACTTTTTCTCTTTTTTGACTTCTCCTCTTCTTCCTCTACCTTGTACCCTTCTCTTTCCAAATGCTCTTATCCTTCTCCACATTCTTCTTTCTCTTCTTCTTTTTAGAATAATCATCACTTCTCATAGTTCCTCTCATAGGTTTAGGGTTAGGAATTGAGGTTTCTTCTATTGTCACTGGCATAGTTTCTGGAGGAATTTCCTCTTGCAGCTCTTCTCATTCAAGATCAACTTTAGGTTCAACCTATAGTTCAACATCAGGTTCATCTTCTAGTTCTGGCTCCTGTTGAGGTTCATCTACTTCTAGTAATTCAGAAACATCCTTACATTGTTTAAAAGCATCCCAACTAACCAGTGGGTGCTAGATTCTCAAACTTCTTTTAACTAGTAGAGATACCAAACAATGATACTCAAATGCCATTCTCTTGAACATATTGTTTAGATAATTGGGAACATTAACTAGTTTGTCATGGCGTAGGTGATTCAACAATTTAAAGTGTGAAGTATACAACAGGTTATGTCTACCATCACAAGTGATATATTTGATAATATACAAAGCACATTTCCCCCAGAAAAATGGAAGGGATAATCTTTTTGTACCTTCTGTGGTTGAATCTAGGTTCTCACCATGATCACAGAATTCCTCCCTTGTTGCTACTGCATCAGCATGGGCTAGATACTCAAACCCTATTTGTGGTGAACTGGTGACTTGGGGAATAGTTGTTCTAGAGGCATCCACAACTAATCCCATCACTGTCACTTTGTCTTATTGCAGAGTTGTTGCAAAATCTCTTGCCATATCATTGTCATACTCTATTAACTTCAGAAAATAGTCTATCCACCCCACTCTATTAAAGATTGGGAGAACCAATACACCTTCTAATATCTCCTTATGCACTAATGGTTCTCTTCTAATTACATCACCCCCCATTGCACCTATACTCTGCATTCTTATCACTTCTCAATTCTACCTAATTCTGCCTAATTTCAATTTTACCACCTTAGAAGATAGCCTGTCAATTCTTTCACCCCCTAATTGTAGCTTTTAGAGTTCTTTGTTAGTAAAAATTTGAAATTCAGCTCACTCATAGGGAAGTAACAAGCTCACAATTTAGGGCAAGTTGACTATCATGGAAAACGGCATAAGAAAACCTTGACAGCAGCTTAAAAATTTGATTGATGGTAAAAATAAAATAAAAAAATGACCATATACCCCTCCCCCAATTGAAAGGTGAAGTGACCACACTTCATGAACAAATGTGCAAGGATGGAAGAGTAATGATTACATGAAAAGGGGTGATATATTGCTACATGTATAAGATAAACACTTAGTAATAATGAATATAAATAGAAAGTTTGAAGATGATCATTAAAAGGTTAGCTTATGTGCATTGATTATGAAGAGCATGGAGCAGATCACCTTGGAAAAGGAGATCAGTATGTTGGCATTGATTTAGCATGAGCAAAGTGATATGCATAGAGTAGATGTAAGGGTGGTGGGTACGTCAGAATTCATTTGACTTGACAAATTGCAAAAGTTGATGTAGTAGCTGGTTAATACCATTCGAACAAACATGCCACAACCATTGGATTATTGAATGTGATTGAAGCACGTGGAGAAGTACATAAATGTGCAGGAAGAAGAATGAAATATGTGCCAAATGGTTGAAAAGCTCCGTAGACACTTATTGCTACAGGCACCTGCAACATAGGTCCCGATTGAATATGTTTAGAAATAGGAAACCAGGGCCCAACTGTGACAGGTCCCTATGCTATGTGAAAAATAGGTCCCTCTAAAATTGACAGTGGTCATCATGTACAATGTATTGTGTGTGCATGTGATTTTAAAGCAAAGAAAATTATATTTCAGTGATAGGGGTTGAGTATGGAAACTCAACCTCCACATCACTGGATAGTGCTGGTGGATCAGTATTTGAAGGTGTATCATTTGGTGTCTCATCATCATCTTTAGGAGTGTCAGGAGGACCATACTGAGCAACTAGAGAAATGAGAAGGTCATCCTTCTAAAGTGGTTTTTTATATAGTTTTAGCCTATGCCCATTTAATAGTAGTGAAAACTGAACTGTATCAATAGTCTGCAATTGAACTATACCATTAGGGAAGACTTGCTTAATCTCATATGGGCCTAACCAATGAGACTAAATCTTTCCCTTGAAGTCCTATCTTGAATCATAAAGGAGTGCCCGGTCACCTGCAGTGAATTCCTTTGTCTTGATGTACTTATCATGCCATTTTGCTCTTTGTTTTTGTATGACCTCTATGTGATGAATGGCCTCCAATCTGATTTCATCCAAAGCATTCAAATGTTGTAGCCTGTCTTTTTATGTTGTGGTCAAGTCCATTCCTAGTTCTATTATTGTCCTCAGGGTTTTGTGTTCAAATTCTATAGGTAGAATTGTTGTCTTGCCATAGACCAACTCATAAGGTGTAAACCCTATTGTTGTCTTCTAGGTTGTTCTGTATGCCCAAATAGTTTTTGGGAGCCTAGAAACCCAATCTCTTCTGTGAAGCTGCACTATCTTTGTCAAGATGTTCTCAATCTCCCTATTTGTGACTTCCACCTGACCATTGGCTTGAGGATGGTAGGGAGTGGATTTCTTATGTCTGATCTAATATTCCTCAACTAATTTGGTGATTAAATCAAATATAAATTGTGGCCCTTGATCAATTACTATCTCTCTTGGCACACCATACCTAGTGAAGATGTCCTCATATAAGAATTTTGCCACATTACCATCTTTGGCAAACTATAATGCCTTCACTTCAACCTATTTAGTTAGGTAATTAGTACATACTAGGATATATTCTTTATTGTTGGATGCAGCAGATATAGGATCCACAAAATTGAATCCCCACTTGTCAAAAGGACCTAATGAGATCTATGGTTGCAAGGGCATCTCATCACTTCTTGTAGGCCTCCCCATTCTCTCACATCTATCATAACTCCTAGTATATTTGACAGCATCTTTATGAAGTGTTGGCCAGTAATATCATGTTGTTAGTATTTTGAAGGTTGTCATCTTGGCTGCAAAATGTCCCCCACAAGGCTCATCATGACATGCCTTCAATATATCAAACACCTCATCTTCTCAGATACATCTACGCATAATATTATCTAGCCCAATGTAAAATAGAAATCTAGAAATCTATGAATAAGGAAAACATTTGTGAACTAGCTGCCTCTTCTTCGTTGGAGAGAAGTATCCTAGAATCTATGTGTAACTAAATAATTGGTGATATCTACATACCATAGAGTGTGTATAGTTAGACCAAATAGATGCTCATTAGGAAAAGAGTCATCAATCACTCCTTTTGAATCTTGTGTAGGTAGTTTGGATAGAAAATCAGTAACTACATTGGCCTTGCCTGGCTTATCAACAATTGTAATGTGAAACTCCTGTAACAACAATAACCATCTTACAAGTCTACCACCCACTATTGGTTGATTCATCAAATATCTGATGGCTGCATGATCTGTATGTATGAAAACCTTGTAACTAGTTATGTAGTGCCTGAATTTATTAATTTCATAAACAACTACCAATATCTCTTTCTCTATCATAGTGTAGTTTAACTTAGCTCCTTGCAGATTTTTACTTACATAGTATATGGCATACTCCTTGTTTCCTTCTTGTTGGCCTAGGACTGCCCCAATGGAAAAATTGGATGCATCTGTATGGATGTGAAAAGGTAGTGTCCAATTTGGACCTCTGAGAATAGGGGCTTATGTCAATGATGTTTTTATCTTTTCAAAAGAAATCTGATAATCTGATGTCCATTCAAATTCACTGTCTTTTGTTAGCAGAGTGAACATAGGTGCAATAATCTTGCTAAAATCCTAAATGAACCTCCTATAGTATCCTGCATGTCCTAGGAAGCTCCTTACATCCTTATGTTTCTATGGAATAGGCAAGGTGGAAATAACTTCAATCTTCCTTGGGTCCACTTGTATTCCTACACTAGAGATGAAATGTCCCAAGACTACTCTTTATGTCATCATCAGAAAACATTTTCATTACTCAAAGAGAGGTTGTGCTCTATGCATCTTTTCAATACTTTCTCCAAATTGTGTAAAGCTTCATCATATGTATCACCATATGTGGTGAAGTCATCCATATAAATCTCCATGCTATCATGGGAAAAATTAGAGAAAATATTGAGGACTGCTTGCTGAAATGTAGTTAGAGCATTGCACAAACCAGAGGGTAAGACAAAGTATGCATATGTCCCCCAAGGAAAAGTAAACATTATCTTATCCTGGTCCTCTAGAGTAATTTTAATCTAGTTATAGCCACTAAAACCATCAAGAAAGGAAAAATATTTCTTGTCTGCTAAAGAGTCAATAACTTGGTCAATAAATGGCAATGGAAAGTGATCCTTCCTAGTAGCAGTATTCAGTTCCCTATAATCAACACAAACTCTCCATTTGCCACCTTTCTTGGGTAGTATAACCAATGGTGAAACCCATTAACTGTCTAAAATGGGGTAAATAAAGACTGCATCCAGAAGCTTTTGAAGCTCAACTTTCACAATCTCTTTGAGGGTGGGGTTCATGTGCTTTTGCTGCTACCTGATGGGTCTATGGCCATCATAAATATATATTTTGTGCATGCATAAGGTAGGATCAATGTCTTTCATGTCACTGTAATCCCAGGAGAATGCTGCTGAGTGTGTATGCAATATTTTATGCAGGGATAGTTGTTGTTTATTAGTCAATGTATTGTTAATATTCAGCATCTTACCTAGCTTGATATCTAATTGTTTGGATAGTATTTGCACAAAAGACAAATCAAGGCTACGTAATACAGGTAAACATTGCTGAGGTAATAACACATGGAATATTCAGGGGACTTCTTCTGATGAACCACTAGGTATTATGCTTCTCAAAGGGTCTTGTAAGCAAGATAGGAAATCTTGCTATTGTGGATGCCTCCCACAGTCATTTTGGATGATGTGAGAAATTAACTCATCTTCATTTGGAATATCCAACAAGGGGCTACATTCAATAGTCATTAGGGTTTTCACGGAATAGGTGTCCTCATCTTCTAGGATAGGCCAAATGGTTTGTTTGAGCACATGGTATGGCTGGGCTAGTGGTTATAAAACCAATTTCTTGGTCACTATCCCATTGGATATGATCATGTTACCAGACTTGTAATCTATAAATGCATTAGCAGTGGCAAGCCATGGTCTACCTAGTATAAGAGGATAATTAGCAAGATTAACCTTTGGCTACAAAACTATGAAATTAGTAGGGTATTCCCAAGAATCTAATGCAATGACCAAATCTTCTATGACTCCTTCATGTTTGACTATAGACCTATCAGCTAATTGGAAGATTGTCTAAGTGGGCCTAAGGTTGTTTAATTGGAATGTATGCATTATTTCCTTCGTCATGAAATTAATTGTAGCACCTAAATCTATCAAAGTATTTTTAATTAGAGTCCCATTGATCTTGACATCCACCACTGGACTACCTAGATTTTTATATTCGGGAACAATTATATTATCCAACATGATATCAGCAAGATTACCTAAAACATGCACTATTTGAGGGTATATTCTCTTCCTTCCTAGCTTCTTTATGCAAAGATTCCTAATAGTTTTGGTGTAGATAGGAATATCCTTGATTGCTTGGATTAAGGGAATCTTGATGCTTATATCTTCTAGCTAGTTGAGAAGGATAGTATCAATTTGAAATGTTTGCTTTTACATAGCCAAGCACTTAGGGAAAGGAGGAGGCTTTTGATGTAAGGTAGTTTGGGCATCTTGGGTTGATTCAGGTTTAAAAGGTGGTTTATCTGAGGCTTCTTCAGTGGGTTCTTCATCTTCAAGCTCTGTAATTTGAGGAGATGAAGGCCCTGCAAGTCGCTTCCTTGATCTAAGATGAACATTACTGACTTCCACCCCATAGGTGGGATATTGTATTACCTCATTAGTATACCCCTGCTGAATAGGCTTGTTTTTAGGGTTAGGTGCAGGTTGGGAAGGGATTTGGGTAGGTCTAGGAGGTGTATTTTGAGGTGTTGATGGCAACATTATGGCTAGCTATTGTGGTTGAGATGGAATTATAGGTTGCTGAAATTGTGCATTTTGCTCCATTATTGGCCCTTGTTCAACTGAGGCTGCCATTATTGCTGCTAAATAGGCCACTGAGGGTTATAGTTGGGACCTTGGAAATTTTGTTAAGGCCATGGATTTGGCTATTGTTGGTTCCAACCAGCGTGCGGAGTAGGCCATTGTGGGTTTTGCCACACATTTGGGTTACCAGGCCATTGTTGAGTATTCCAAGCAGACAAATTCTAGTTTGTAGTAGGAAGGGAGAATTAAAATTAAGTGGATCATAGGGCATACCTTATCTTTGTTGCCAAGGCCTCCTTTGAGCTATGAAGAATAGTTTCCCATCTTCTCCTTCAAATGGCTGTAATTTTGACCTTTCAGTCTTTTCTTGCTGGATACTGGCCTTCCTCTATCTACATCTGGGGCAATATTTAGTAAGCATTACATCTTCCTCTTCTTTTTTCTTCTTGATATGAAGAGTGTCCATCTGTGTAGCCATATGGCTAATAATGTCCTCCTTCATGTTGGTCAGTAGGTTACTAATTTCCACTCTTGAAACTCGATTAGTTGCATTGCCTGTGATGGCCGCTCTTTCTCCCCTTGGTTTTCTAGAAAAGGTTCTAGAATAATTTCTGCAGGCTCTGCAGACATCTTCAAAGGAAATTTGAGATATATCCCCTGTTCCAATGAGATTGAGGGCATCCATGCAATCATCATTAACTCCCCTCAAAAAGACCAGCTTCAGTGATTCTTCAGACTATCTATTTTGAGGGTTTTTCTTCAAGGCAAATTGGAATCTTTCAACATAGTCTTCTAGCGGTTCATCCTCTTTCTATGACATCCTAAAGATGTCATCTCTCCTCCTATCATGTCCTCTGCAATAGTCTTTATATTTTTCCAGGAACTTTGTCTTCATGGTATCCTAGTCTAGAATGACATCTTTCCCCAACCCCATAAACCATCTTAAAAACAACATCTTTTAGTGTGGCAAGGAACATCTTGAGTCTGTAAGGATTAGTGGTGTAGTCATAACTCCTACACAAGACATCAAACTCGAACAGGAAAGTGCCAAGATCTTTGATCACCAAGCCATAGAAAATAGGCAATACAAAAGGTGGTATATTTTTTAGAGTAGTAGCCTGTGCTTGGTCTGGGATAGGGAATTCAAATGTTGCTTGTCCTGGAGGATCATCTACTGCAGCATCTCCCATGGTTCTAAAAGTCCCTTCTATGGCTATGGAGGAAGTTGATGGAGATGTAGATAGTGTTGATGAAGATGTAAGAGGAAACTCTTCTTCAACACTTTCTACTATGTAGTTGATAAATTCAGCTATGTCCTTGTTATCCTAAGAAGTTGAAAGGAGGAATCTACATTGGTGATCTCTCTACCTCCGCATACAGTAATTTGAGCTTTTATGTTTCAGCAGTCCTATAAAATGTTAGTAGAATATCTGGTGTTTCCTAAAGAAAAATGAAGTCATTAATTCTAATGTTGGAATCAAAATTTAATCTATGAAAACACATAAAACTAATGAGACTATAAGAGTAGCACCATCCCAAGCAATGACGCCAAAAATGTAGAGGAAAACTAATGTATTGTAGACTTAAACAAAATTCAAGGGTAAACCTATCTGAACAGTCCACTCTATCATTGCATTCCTACATTGAATTATCAACCAAGGAGTGTAAGCTTATGATGATGCCTATATTATATATGCTTTCAAGACTCATTTCTGTCCTAAACTAACTCATATAGACTTATTCTAATTATCCTTATTTACTAAAGTTCACAGAAATGTCAGAACAACAAAAATAGTTAAAAATTCAATTGTTACGAGTACCCTCAGCATAAGCTAAAGATAACTATATTCAATAAAGAATTACAGAATTAACTCAAAATACACAGAATGATAAAATAATTGACAATAACCTCCGAAGGACTTAAATTATGCAATCTATTCATGAATCACAACTACTAAAAATAGTAATCAATATATCTTACTCATTCCACAGTGCGACTTTATAAAATAACATGAAACATTTTTAACTAGAAATGCATGAATAAATAAGGAAAGACACAAAGTGAGGGTTAGTGCCTTGAGTGGCTAGCTCAGGGAACTATCTCACTTAATCTGGAAACTAAGTCTACTTTAGATTCTCATAACAAATAGTTGTATTCACTTCATATTAGAAACAAGATCTTTTCAGATTGTATTCAATAAAACATGTCTAGATCTTCCAACATAAAAAAAGAGTAACTTTAGAGCAACTATAAAAATAAAGTAACTTGGAAAGAAAAACTCTTTACCATCAAACTCATCCCTCCTAACTTATACAAAAATAGGAGGGTACGATGTAACTACCAACTACCTTGATCATCAACTCATCCCTAGATATCAAGGTACAAGTTCGAGATCAAATTATTAATCAAACTGAAACAAAGGAAATAGAGTCCTATTCAAATAGAAATTCATACACATAAGCTATGATTAGAATCCTAGAACAAGTCTTCTTCTTCTCTTGTATTTATTCTTCCTTGATGATCACATTCAACTTCAGTTGGCACTTAACTGTGACTTCCTTCAATGCTCTATCTTGCAATGTGCTGTGAATTCTCCTCTCCTTAATGCTACCAACTCACTTGATGCATAGGGTTAATCCATAAAACATATGTATACAAAATAGCCTTCATAATTAAACTACAAAATCCCATTTATATACATACATACTTATGTCTAACTCATGCAATTGACAAATATTATCACCATGTTTCATATTGGCAGATTAAGTTCAAGGTTTGCAGAATATATATAAAAGGCAGCATATTATGGTAGTAATGTCTTAGAAAAGTATCTGAAATAGCATAAAAGAAGTCAACATTTGAACCCATCAAAAACCAAATGATAAATGCTCGAAAACACAAATGATGTCACCTTGTAGTGAAGATCTCATGGGAGCAAGAAGCTCTTTATGCCATGAGGAGATGCTTTCTCAAATATGCAAATACAAACACATAGACAACACAAATCTGCTCTTGCTACATAATGAATTCATTGAATCACCTTTAGGATGCCAAAAGATCACAATAATCATCTAGTTGTCCTCTAGTTTACAAATTAATACCTAAACATGCTTATATATATGCAACTAAAAACACTCTTGCCAAGAATTTCATAATTCAAACTTACAATGTTGGCATCGGACCCAAACAATAGTCACAAGCCAACACCCAAAATTTGGGATTGACCCAAAATAGGGCAGGACTAGGGCATGGGTACCCAAGTCCTCTCCCCTATTTTGGTCAGGGTTAGGTTCAAGGAATCCCTCTAGGTCCCATTTTTCATGAAACTTAGGGTTCATTTCATCAGGATGTCAATATATGATGCAAGATGTCCTAAATGCAGCTAAAAGACCCAGGAGCTAAACCTTATGAGGGAAAAGCCCCCAAGGGGACATTTTTTTATGTTACACCTTTGTGCCATGAGATGTTTAAGTCTAGACCTAATTCAAATTATGTATGTTTGCTGACCTTGAAGAATGTTTGAAGGGTTGTAATGTGTCTTGCTAACATTGATGAATGTTCCAAGGTTGATAATTGTATAAATAACTATATCATATGTGAGGTATGGATGTGTGTGAATGATGATATCCTAGATGTGAAGTGAATTAGAGGCAAAGTGTGTGATGTATCAGTGAAGGTGATGTTTGTTGATCTTCAATGTGATTGAACCCATGCATGTGTTACATGCAATCATATTAGTTCATATTTGGTAGTGAGCCACTGCTTCCTTCTTCTTCTGTGCAGTGAGCCCCTCTTGGTAGTGAGCCTTTCTTCTTGGTAGTGAGCCTTTTTCTAGGTAGTGAGCCCTAGGTAGTGAGCCCTGGGTAGTGAGCCATCAAAACCTTAATTATCCACTTAGGAAAATTGATAATGAAACATGCTAATCTAATTTTTCCTACATTTGTAAGTGACCAAGGACCTGATAGTGCTTTGCCACTTGATCAGAGGGTCATTGAATGTAAAAGGTGAAAGGAGGATTTAAACACTAAACTAAACAAATCCAAATTTTACCTTAAACATTTTGGTGTACCCATGTTTTTGGACTTAATTGCAACTTGTTGAGTGTTTATCTTCAGATTTGGGTTGATTTCATTCATTTGTATAGTCATTCATCTTATTACATTGAGAAAAATTCAAAACAAAATGAAAACTTTGAAAAATTGAAAAAAAAATTACATTTTAGGGTTACTAATTTGCATCAATTCACTCAAATTTTTCCTAATTCATGATTTTTTCATCAGATCTGATATAAACTACATAAAATTACAAAATACAATAATTTGCATTGCATTTTCATCATATAATTGCTAGGGTTTTGTAGAAATTTTGACAATTTTCATATAACCTAGTAATTCCAAAATCTAGGGTTAATATGAAAATCTTCTTTCACATTTTTATACTGATTTTAGAGACTCATTAAAACTTGCATTTGTTTGTAGTCTTACGTTTTAGTGTAAATTTGCATATAAAATTTCAACAATAAACTAGCAATTTTCATCCACTTTCATTAGCTTTGCACTTGCATTTTGTATCTTAGAGATTGGAATTAATTTTCAGATCTGAGTATATTCCATTTTCATCATAAATCAGACTTCAAAATTTTGATATAGCATTTTGTGTCAAAATCTCAAACCTAGGGCTTCAAAAACATTGATTTTCACTATATTTGGCCTTACCGACTCTCTAAATTTGCACCATAGGCATGTTTTGAAGGGTATTTTTACACTAATTGGCTGTTATTAGGGTAATTATTTTCTTCCCCTCCTAAAAATCTTCACAACACCTTTTTATTGGCCTCTTGTATTAAAAATTTGGTGAAAAACTACATATTTTTGCTATTTTTGCCCTAGGGTTTGCCCTAGTTAGGACTCCATATGTGTTGTGACAAATTTTATAGATTGAGGTTACTAATATCATTTATTTTATTTTCCACACTTTCTAAAATTCATTACAATGCCACTTTTGCTAGGTCTTGAAGTTGAAAAACTGTGAAAAATTGTCTATTTTTGCTATATTTTCACTAGGATTTGACCTTAAGTGGCACTAAAAGAGTGTTATGATGGATATTTTGACATTAAGTGGCTGTTATCACTGATATATTTTGTTTTCCATCGTCATTTTCCTCACAACACCCTTTGTCATGCTCTTTTGCATTGAAATTTGGTGAAAAAATTGCACATTTTAGCATATTTTTAGTATATTTTGACTTGTCATCTTATATTTGCATCAAGAGTGTGTTGTGAAGGATATTATTTCTATTTTGGACTAATATCAGATATATAATTTGCTTCCCTTGATCAAAATCCTTACAACACCTTTTCTTTCATATATTTGTATTGAAAAATTACAAAAAATCAAGCATTTAGGTCATTGTTGCATATAACTTTGCAATTGTTGTTTGCAAGCTTTCAAATTTTGATTTGGCACTACTTTTAAAATATACACATGGTACCTACATGTCACTTTTCAATGATATTTTTGCATGCATTTATCAAAGACCTTGATTTTGACCAATTTTTAACCCTCATGAGTGAACATCCTACGATATTAAAAAGCTTAACTGAGTTCTCCATGAGCAGCAATGAAAAAGACAATGACAATAGTACTTCAATACCTTCTCCATGTGATGATGACATAAAATTTTCCTCTACTCACTCTTTCAAAAATGATCCTTCCCATGAGGGTATGTTGGTACAAAATGACGAAATCAATGACACTTTCCCTACAATAAAAGAACAAATCCATCATGATGTTGAGGTTCCTCCCCTATCATCCTTATAAGGATCAAGAGGTAATGGTCAACAAAAAAACATTCCACCTATAAAAATAAACTTTGATCCTGATGATTCCTCCTCCACAACACAAAAATCCATGAAAGAGCAAAGCCCTATCTTACAAAAACTAAGTCGCAAAGAAAAACAACACCAACATGCGAAAAGGAGGAAGAGAAGGCAATGCACTTACCTTGTATCTCAACAAGAAAACATTGATCCAAACATTAAACCAAACAAAGATGACCCTAACAATTTTTGGGAATTAAGGCGTCTCAACCTTGGTAATTCTTTGCATTTGTAATGTTTGTATTTATTATTTAATTGCCTATGTTCTAAATATTTGGAAAATCCATATTGTCATGTTGTGGGATGTGGCACGGTGATGTGTCAATCCTACATGGATTATGACAACTTGTATTTTTGTCCTCACATGAGGAGATAGGTTTCCCACTTAGTGGTAGGAATATTTTGCCATGTGTCAGCATCTTCTATGTTGTGTAAGGAATGTTTGACTGAAATGGTTATGATGGATTCCTATGACATGTAAGAGTCAGAAATAGAAGGTTATAAGACAGGTGATGACATGTGTCATTAAACATCTTTGAATGAGGCATATTTGGGTGCCCCAAGGTGTAATATGACATGTTGTAAGAGAATATGCTATTTATAGCATGTGTATGACAGATTCTATGACGGTCATAAGAGCATCTGTCATAGCCCATTTTGGAAATAGTTGACCTCTTTGGGATGGGAACTATGGACAAGTGTCAAACACATCCTACAATGTTGACCAAGTATCCCTAGGTGTGGGTTATGGTCCAAGATGCCATGTTGGACGCCCATTCCATGAAAGGTCCAAAATTGCCTTGTATTTTCTATTTAAATAGGTCTTGGAGATGGAGTTTGTATCACAGGTTCACAGGTACTGTTATGATATTGGATTGACTCTAGACATGAGTGTTAAAGACCATTGCAAGTGTATTGTAAACATTCTTTCAGATTTGTTAATACATTGTACAGTTTTTGGAGTGTGGTATTTTTCACCTGATAAGGGTTTTCCCCACCGTAAATCTTTGTCTCTCTTCTTCTGTCTACTTTCTGGCTCTTGTGTTTTGCTGCAATATCTCATGTTAATAGTTTGACATTGTTGTAATAGTTAGGATAAATTTGAATTTGCATAGTCCTCTCCTCAATAGATTAGTGTAGGAAGCAATTTCTGCACACCTAGCTTCCTTTTAGTTGGTATTAGAGCTTGATCACCTTTGGTCGTAGTTGTTGGGTAGGGGTTTTTTGAGCTAATCTTAGGTTGAGTGGGAGTCTGTGTAGCACATTCTGTATCTTATTGCAGCAAGGAGATGGTAGGCACATCAGGAAGGTTTGAAGTAGAGAAGTTCAATGGCAGTAATTTCGAGCTGTGAAAGCTCAAAATGGAAGACATGTTAGTTGACCAAGACCTTTGGGATAGTGTGAATGAAACTAAACTAGCTGCAATGTCACAAGCTGATTGGGATCTCAAGGATTAGAAGGCTAAGGGTCTCATAAGACTTAGTCTTGCCAATTTTGTGTTGTTAAATGTCCATGAGGAGACTACTGCAAAACTCCTTTGGAAGAAGTTGGGGGATGTGTATCAAGCCAAATCCCTAGTTAATTAACTTTTTTTGAGAAAGAAGTTGTATTCTCTTCAAATGGAGGATAGAGGATCCATTGCTGAGCATATGAATGTCTTTAACATGCTGGTTGTACAATTAACATCTATTGGTGTAAAGATGGAGAAGGAGGATCAGTGTATGACCCTGCTTTGTTCTCTACTAGACTCATGGGATCATCTTGTCATGGCAATAGAAAGCACCACATCCACATTCAAAATGGAAGAGGTGGTTTCTTCACTGTTGTCTGAAGAGATGTAAAGAAAGTCTTCTGAGGTAGCCAAAGAGACCCTTGTAGTTCATGGAAGACCTAAGGAGAAAGGGAAGAGGAAGGACAAGAAAGTTGAGAAGGGTAGATCCAAATCCCATGCGAGATTCAAATCTCCTGGAAAGTCCAAGGCTCTTTGTTGGAACTGTGGCAAGACTGGGCATTTCTAAAAGGAATGCAAAGAGGAGAAGAAGAAAAAGAAGAAAGCTCCTGATTCAGATTCTGACAAGTCACAAGATGACAGTGATGCTTTCATTGTAACCTTGACAACCCATGCATCTAATGATGTGTGGCTAATTGACTCTGGTACATCATTCCACATGACCTCGCATTGAGACTGATTCACTAAGTATGAGGAGTTCGATGGTGGAAAGGTGTATCTGGTTGATGACTCTCATCTGAAAATTGTTGGTCATGGAAAAGTCTCAATCTAATTCCCTGATGGTCGAGTGAAGGGGATCTCTAGGGTTATGCACATCCCAGGCTTAGCATGGAACCTACTTTTTGTAAGTATGTTGAATGATGTAGGTGTGCAGGTTGTCTTTTTGAAAGAAGGATGCAAGATGACTAGAGGATCTATGGTGCTTGCTAAGGGCACTCAGAGAGGTAGTTTGTTTTAGATGGAGGCATGCATTTCACAATGCAATAGTTCTTCTGACTCAAGGAAGAGGGCAACAATCACTTCATCCCCACCATCTGAATGAGCAATGAAGAAATTTGTTGTTTCTAATCTTAATCGTTGTAATCATGCATTAGAAGTTAAACTTCCTGTAGAAAAGACAATGTTATGGCATAAGAGATTGGCCATATTGGTGAGAAGGGTCTACATACCCTGAAAAACAAGAACCTCATTGAGGGGTTAGATGATTGTAATCTTGAGTTTGACTTTTGCGAACATTGCATTTATGGAAAACAAAACCATGTTCAATTTTACTCGAGTTCTCATAAGTCTTTTGGTGTGTTGGACCTTATTCATTCTAATGTGTTTGGTCTTATTAATGTTTCTTCATTATCAAAATCTATATACTTTGTATCTTTTATAGATGATTACAGTAGAAGGACATGGATTTATTTTCTCAAAAGAAAATCCAAAGTCTATAGCAAGTTTAAGGAGTTTAAAGCCTTTTCTGAAAATCAGACTAGTAAAAAGATTAAATGTTTGAAAACTAATAACAGTGGTGAGTTCTATTCTATAGAATTTGATAAGTATTGCAAGGAACTTGGGATTGAAAGGCACAAGACAATTCCATACACCCCGCAGTAAAATGGAGTTGTAGAGAGGATGAACATGACACTGATGGAGAAGGCTAGGAGTATGCTTAGTGGAGTTGGTCTAGAACAAAAGTTTTGGGCTGAAGCTATTGCCACTACTTGCTATCTAGCAAACAGATTTCCTACATCAACTCTTGTTGGAAAGACACCCATGGAGGTGTGGTCTGGTAGAAAGCCTTCAGTAAGGCATCTTCATGTTTTTGGTTGTGAGGCATATGCACATGTGCCTAGGGAGAAGCGGTCAAATTTGGAGAACAAAGTTGTTAAGTGTATCTTCATCGGCTATGGTGTTGGTGTGAAAGGATACAATCTTTAGGACCCGTGGCTGAAAAAGTGTTGTATAGTAGAAGTGTCATCTTCAAAGAGCTTACACCTTCTTCCACTATTTTGCAACCAGAAGAAAAAGAAAAGAAAGAGGATGTTGTTTAGTTTCCTCTCACCCTTTAGAAGACTGAATAGAAAGACAATGTTGGACCTGATGATGAGGAGAGCTCTAGTAGCTCTGAAAGCTCAGATGAAGAAGCTAAACCTCAACCTCAGCTCTCGAGGAGGTCTACATGGATAAGAAAGCAACCTAAAAGGTTTGGTTTTACATTGCTTGATTCTAGTTGTGTTTGTGCTTTAATCACTAACAGTGATGAACCTAGAACTGTATCAGAGGCTTTGGATATGAAGGATGCAGATTCCTAGAAGGAGGCCATAGAGGAAGAAATGGCTTCTTTAGAAAAGAATCAAACTTGGGACTTGGTGCCTTTGCCTCCTAGATGGAAACCCGTTGGATGCAAATGGGTGTTCAAGAAGAAGATTGGTGTAGATTGTAGTGTTGAGAAGTATAAGGCCAGATTGGTTGTGAAGGGGTATTCACAAGTGGAGGGTATAGATTATGGTGAGATCTTCTCTCCTATTACAAAGCTGACATCCATTTGATTCATGTTGTCACTCATAGCAACTTATGACTTGGAGGTAGAACAGATGGATGTGAAGACAACTTTTATTCATGGTGACTAGGAGGAAGAAATCTACATGTCACAACTAGAGCATTACATGGTAAAAGGTAAAGAAAATTTAGTTTTCAAACTTAAGAAGTCTTTGTATGGTTTGAAGCAATCCCCTAGGAGATGGTACTTGAAGTTTGATGCCTTTGTTTTGTCAATTGGATTTGTGAGATCTAAATTGGATCACTGTGTGTACTTTAAATTTGATGGTGATCGTATTCTCATTCTTGCACTATATGTTGATGATATGTTGTTCATTGGGAAAGGTAAGAATATTATTTCTAATTTTAAATCTTAGTTGTCAGCTCAGTTTGAAATGAAAGATTTAGGGGCAGCCAGGTACATTCTCATAATAGAAATTAGAAGAGACAGAATCAACAAAAAACTTTGGTTAAGCTAGAGTAAGTATGTGAAGTGTTGGACAGATTCAGCATGGCAGATTGTAGACCATTGTGTGTTCCCATTTCTTTGGGGACAAAGTTATCTATTGAGGATTGTCCAAAATCTCCTAGTGAGGTGGAGTACATGAGAAGAGTACCTTATGCTAGTGCTATTGGTAGTTTGATGTATGCTATGGTCTGCACAAGACCAGACATTGCCCAAGTAGTTGGAGTCCTTAGTTGATTTATGGCTAATCTTGGATGGGTTCATTGGGATGCAGTTAAGCAAGTGTTCAAATATTTGAGGGGTACTTCTAAGTATTCCATTTGTTATCATGTTAATGTTTTAGGACTTCTGCATTCTTTTGATATTCATGGATTTGTGGATTCAGATTGGACAGGTGACATTGACAGCAGGAGATCCACCAGTGCTTATGTTTTTATGCTATTTGATGGTGCTATTAGTTGGATGAGTAAGCGACAAACTGTTGTTGCTTTGTCCACAACATAAGCTAAGTACATGGCAGCAACTCATGCTTGTAAGGAAGACATTTGGCTTAAGAGATTGTGTTTAGATATTGGTGTTGATGCAGGTTAGATCACGATCAGTTGTGACAGTCAGAGTACAATTTGCCTTTCAAAGAATCTAACTTTCCATGCTAGAACCAAGCACATTGATGTTCAGTTTCACTTCATGAGGGACATGGTTGAGGATGGAAAGGTAAATTTTAAGAAGGTAGATACTTTGAAGAATGTTAGATGCATTGATGAAACCAATTAATATAGAGAAGTTTAGATGGTGTTCAGAGTCTATGGGCCAATCAGTCTATATCAGTTAAATCCTATTTTTCTATTGGCTCTTACAAGGTGTTTGAAAAGTGGGAGAATGTTGGGAATTAAGGTGTCTCAACCTTGGTAATTCTCTACATTTGTAATGTTTGTATTTATTATCTAATTGCCTATGTTGTAAATATTTAGAAAATCCATATTGTCATGTTGTGGGATGTGGTACGGTGATGTGTCACTCTTACATGGATTATGAAAACTTGTATTTTTGTCCTCACATGAGGAGATAGGCATCCCACTTAGTGGTAGGAATATTCTACCATGTGTCGGCATCTTCTATGTTGTGTAAGGAATGTTTGACTAAAACGGTTATGACGGATTCCTATGACGAATCTATGACATGTAAGAGTCAGAAATAGAAGGTTATAAGACAGGTGATGACATGTATCATGAAGCATCTTTGAATGAGGCATATTTGGGTACCCCAAGGTGGAATATGACATGTTGTAAGAGAATATGCTATTTATAGCATGTGTATGATAGATTCTCTTACAGCTATAAGTTGTAACTGCTATGACAGATTCTATGGTGGTTGTAAGTGTCGTAAGAGCATCTGTCATAGCCCATTTTGGAAATAGGTGACCTCTTTGGGATGGGAGCTATGGACAAGTGTCAAACACATCCTACAATGTTGACCAAGTGTCCCTAGGTGTGGGTTATGGTCCAAGATGCCATGTTGGATGCTGATTCCAAGAAAGGTCCAAAATTGCCTTGTATTTTCTATTTAAACAAGTGCTTGGAGATGGGGTTTGTATCACAGGTTCACAGGTACTATTATGCTATTGGATTGACTCTAGACATGAGTGTTGAAGACCATTTGCAAGTGTATTGTAAACATTCTTTTAGATTTGTTAATACATTGTGCAGGTTTCTGAGTGTGGGTTTTTTCACCTGATAAGGGTTCCCCACCGTAAATCTTTGTCTCTTCTTCTGTCTACTTTCTGGTTCTTGTGTTTTGCTGCACTATCTCATGTTAATAGTTTAACATTGCTATAATAGTTAGGATAAATTTGAATTTGCATAGCCCTCTCCTCAATAGATTATTGTAGGACGCAATTTCTGCACACCTAGCTTCCTTTCAACAATGAACAATCCAAAGATAAGAACAAGAGTTGGCCTATGGTACCTTATGTCCCAATTTCCTCTAGCATTTGGGAGTGGGAAGATGACAATGATTTACTTGATGATGAGACTTAGCCTGGAAGAGCCTACCAAGAAAGTATCTCTAACCCTTTATCTCTCTCATGATGTGCTTCCCCCATGATGTGTTATGTGTTGTTTAGGCCTCCTGGGATGACCCTTGATTCTCTTGTAAGGTTTGGGATACTAGGAGACCACCTCTATTGTGACCTATTTTTATCATCATTCTTCTATTTCCTCTCTCTAATTTCATTGTTGTGTGTTGTGTCTTGTGGACATAGCGTTGTGGTTAGTGACATTGGGGGCACCCTTCTACATGATTGTCCCTAAGACACTTGTTTCTCCTCTCTTATTTATTGTTTCCCTTCCTCTAGTGTTTCTATCTAGTAGGTGGTTGATGAAAAACATTTATATTGATGCAGACCTAGTGTCCCTTTCACAAGAAATCAAAAATTGGACTTAGCTCCTAATAACAAGATGGGGTTGTAATAAATTATTTGACGCTTGGCTAGTGGAAGCACTTGTACTTTCTACATAGTGACTATGATGATGTTTCTATCTCATTTACAAACCTTAACAATACTGTTGTTCTGTGCATCTCTATTTGTCTTTGAATCTAGCCTTGGTGGTACTCGATTCAGAGAGCTTTATGATATAGCCCCAGGGTTATCCTCAAACTCTGAATTCATTGTATAACCTTGGCTCTTTATGTGGTTAATCATATGCATTGTTGTTATTTATCATGATTTTGTAGACACTAACATGTTTCTTGTAGGGATGTGTTTGTGGGAACATTTGGTGATCGTAAAGTGCATGTCACCTCCGGGGGGCATGGGCTTATTGAGAGCTTGTGTTCCCTTGTGTGTTTTCTTCCTACCTTAACATGCTTGATATCGATACCTGATATCAACCACCTTAAGGCGGGGGCATATATAAGGTAAGCTGTCTATTGTAGATGTTATCTATGTGCTTGTCCTCAGATGTAGTTTAAAGACTAGCTCAATGAGTGCTTCCTGCATCTTGAGTTTTTTTTACAATCAATCATGTAGGCCCTCTATGGAGGTGGGATATCACGTATATCCTTTTTTATCTTAATCCCTCTAGGGAGGTGGGGATGGTGTATTTCTCAAAGTAGATTGCATCATTTTATCATTTTCAAAAGTCCTCTGCAGAGGTGGGGAGTGGTTATGTGACTAACTCAACCCTTAAGCATGTTTTCAGTGATTTTTGTGGTGAAGCCCAATCATTGGTGTGTGCCTGTAATGTGCCTAAGATGGTGTTGAACCTAGGAATAGGAGTTCTCCATCACTTGTCTGTCATGTTTTCTCCATGTCTTCAAGTGTTTGTGTTTGGCATGCTTGCTTTGTTTAGCATGCTTGTTGCCCCATATGTAGTCTAAAGACTAGCATGATGAGTGCTTCTTAACTTTTTGGGAGGTCTTGTGTTTCTTGTGTGTGTGTTGCCCCATATATGCAATCTAAAGTCTAGCATGATGAGTGCTTCCTGCATTATGGGAGGTTTGTTTACTTTCCAGTACTTGCATTTGCATTTCATATATATAAGAATAAGAAAAGAAAATAAACCATGTTTGTCTTCTATGCATTAATGTGTCATCGATGCATTTGTTGTCTTCTTCGTGTTCTGCATGACTGTAACTATCTTCTCTATGTTTTGTGTGCCTGTTACTGTCTTCTATGTGATTGGTGTGTCTTCTCCATGCTTGGTGTGTTTGCTATGTTTGTGACCGTACTTTAATACATGTATTGGCCTCACGTTTATAAATAAATTAAAGTGGGGGCTAATTGCAACATCAAAAAATGTCCCCTTGGGGGCTTTTCCCTCTTTAGGTTTATCTCCTAAGTCTTTTGTGTGCATTTATGACATTTTACATCATATTTTAACATCTCGATGAGAAAACCCCTAAGTGTCTTGGCAAATAGGATCTAGGGGGACTACTTGACATGACCCCTACCCAAAATAGGGGGGAGAACTTGGGTGCCCGCACCATAGTCCTGCCCTATTTTGGGGCAGTCCCAATTTTTGGGTGTTAGGTTGTGACCGTTATTTGGGTTGTATGCTGACACGGTAAGTTTAAATTATGAAAATCTTGGCAGGAGTATTTGTAGTTACATTTTAAATCATGTTTAGGCATTCATTTAGAAACTATATTATGTTCATGTGATTTTGGCATCCTAAAGGTGATTCAAGGCTTTCATTGTGTTGCAAGAGTAGATTTGTGTGGTCTATGTGTTTGTGTTTGTAGATTTGAGCATCCATTTCGTTAGGGAATGAAGAGAATCTTCCTCCCATGAAATCTTCACTACAAGGTGACATTATATTGTGTTTGTGATCATTATTCATTTAGTTTTTGCCTCTTCTTCCCTAGGCATGCAATCTCTATCTGACAAAGGTGTTTGGAAGACTTAAGTCATCCTTCCAGGGCTTGACTGAGGTAAGCTCCTAAACACCACAACCCACTCCCAAAGTTTCATGATTGCAGGTTACAGGTTGATGATGTAGACAAAGTGAAGTTGTAGGAGGGCATGTTGGAGTGTTAGAATTACAGAACAACAGGAAAAGGGGCTACCTAGACTTGAGCGCTTGCTCATTAGTCCTCAAATTTTTGTGATAGAAAAACCTTCGGTGCAATAGGAATAGGTTGCAGATCTTGTCTGCAGATCCCAATAAAAAGTACGGCATCAGACTTGGGCACCCGTTGTTTTGTCCCTGACTTTTCTACCTCTAGACCTTGAAAATAGATGCATAGTCATTTGTAATTTTATAGCTTTCTATAGAGGTATTTCTCATTATTCAATTATTTATTGTCGTATTTGCATAATTAGGGTTTTCATAGATAATTGAGCATAAGAGAAGGAAAATTGATAATCAAACACCCTATTCCAATTTTCCCTACATTTGTAAATGACCAAGGACCTGATAATTCTCTACAACTCGATCCGAAGGTCCTTGAATGTAAAAGGTGAAAGGAGGATTTAAACACTAAACTAAACAAATCCAAATTTTACCTTAAACAATATTTTAGGTTTGGAAATTAGATTAATGAACAAATTAAGAAGTGGTTTTGTGGAATACTGATTCACCCCTCTTAGTATTCTTGTAAAGGTTAAAATTTAAATTGTTTAGTTTTGATTTGAATCCTCCTTTCACCAATTACATTCAAAGACCTTTGGATCAGGTGGTAGTACACTATCAGGTCCTTTGTCACTTATAAATGTAGGGAAACTTGGATTAGGGTATCAGATTATCAATTTTCCTTCTCTTATGCTTAATTATCCATCAAAACCCCAATTATGTGAAAACAACAATAAATAAACAAATAATGAAAAATGCTTCTACAGAAAGATGTAAAATAACAAACAACTATGCACTTGTTTTCAAAGTTTTGAGGTGGAAAAGTTGGGGACAAAAGAGTAGGCACCCAAGTCCATGGCCCTACTTTTTCTCAAGATCTGGAAACTCAGTTTGTAACTTATTTCTGTTGTTTCAAAAGTTTTCCCATCATGGAACTTTTAGGACTAATGAGCGGGTGCCCTAGTCTAGGGTTCTCTTTTTCCTTCTATTCTACAATTCTAACACTCCAACATGCCCTCCTACAACTTCACTTTGTTTGTATCATCAACTTGTAACCAGCAACCATGAAAACTTTGGGAGGGGGTTGTGGTGTTTAGGAGCTTTCCTCAGTCAAGCCCCAGAATGACACTTAAGTCTTCCAAACACCTTTGTCAAATAGAGAGTGTGTGCCCTTGTGAGGTAGAGGCAAAATCCAAATGAGTAAATGATCACAAACACAATAAATGTCACCTTGTAGTGAAGATCTCATGGGAGGAAGAAGCTCTTCATTCCATGAGGAGATGGATGCTCAAATCTACAAACACAAACACATAGACAACACAAATCTACTCTTGCAACACAATGAAAGCCTTGAATAACCATTATAATGTATCAAGTTCACAATAGCCATCTAGTTTACAAATGAATGCCTAAACATGCTTTTATATGCAACTACAAACACTCCCACCAAGATTTCATACTTTTAAACTTACCATGTCGACCTAGGGACCAAATAACTATCATAAACTGACACTAGAAATTTGGGCTTGACCAAAAATAAGGAAGGACTAGGGCATAGGCACCCAAGTGCTCCTCCCCTATTTTGGGTAGGGTTAGGTTCAAGGGGTCCCCCTAGGCCCCATTTGTCATGATACCTAGGGTTCGTTCTATAGACACTAAAAATTGTCTAGGTCTTGTTTACACATGACCTTGCATGTCTTTGGCCTAGCTCCTAGTTACACAACGCCTTGTCGACATGAACTTGTATATGTTCCCCTAGGTCCTAGTTCATCCTAGTTCATCTAACCCCATCCCATTTATCCCTAGGTCCTAGTTCATTCATCTTAATCATCTTCTTAATTAATTAAATAAACCCATTTTATTTAATTAATCCCACTTGATCACATTCCAATTAACTAAATAAATCCCATTTGTTTAGTTAATAATCCCCCTTCACATGTCTCACACAATTCAACTTGAAAATTTGAATTATTCCCTCACCTCTCATCACATTGCAACACATGTCACATGTCTCCATCATCCACTTAATATGCCTTCACATGTCAATCTAATTCAAATTTGAATTAGATTTCTTTCATTGTCCATCACACACTTGTCATGTGACTACAATCCCTCTTTGAGTGGGAAACCCTAATCAATCTAGAGCCTTCATATCCTCCAACATAACTTTTAATCTCATTCGTCCATTCGAATCAGCCATATCCTATAAACCTAGCCTCTCTTGAGCCATTTGCATGATCGAATCTTCTTATAGTATCCTTACTCTGCCGAATTTTCCTCTCAATCTATAATCCATCTATCATCATCCATCCATTCATCTATCATTGTTATGCAGAAGAATCAAGCAGTCAACATATCAATCTTTGGGTAAAGCTAGAATGTTCATGGGTGCGACATTATCAACCCTATCGATGGATCATGAGTCGACATGAGGTTTGCATCAGTTATCATTCCATTCATGTCAATTTTCCATGATTTCATTTGGCACACCCAGTTTCTTGAATCTAATCAATCTTTTTTCTAGGGTTTTGTTGTCAAAAATCTTCATTTTCTAACCCTAGTGTTATCAAGTTTTGTAAGTTTTAGGGGTGAGTTGTTGCAGGTTGCATCCTAGGCAAAAACGGACTGCACCATTGCAATTAGGACATTATTTTTGAGTTTTTTGACTGTAAATTTGCCTATTTTTAGTGACTGTGAATTTTTGAAAAAAATTGAAATTTTTTTTAGGCCTACAAATCTGTATAGGACAGATCCGTACCATATGGACTTGCAGACCCCTGTCCATATAGCTGCTGCATAGGGGAGCTGGTCAACAAGTTTGGTTTTCATTGTTTGATTTGTGGATGGGAGGTCAAGGTTTATTATTGCAGGTTTTTAACATTCCCATTGAAGGTTTAATGGTCATTTGTTTAAAGACTTGTTACTAGTTTAAAACCCTACTTTTTCTACTGAACCCCATTGAATCCTCTACCATTGGTTCTCCACCAGTCACCACCCCTACAAGACCCTGTCATCTCCCACATCACTGGTCACCACCACTCGTATTGGACCTATTGTCACCTATTGACCCTATCGCCCCCCACATCACTGGTCGCCACCACCCGTATTAGCCCTATCATCACCTGTTGACCCTATCACCTCCCACATCACTTGTCACCACCACTCCCTTATTCCTCCTATTGACTCGCCATTCTCCGTCACCACACTCCCCTGTCTACTCCTTTTCCTGCCGCTTCTGAATACCTCACAACACTCCATCGCCACTTCCCTTAACCTCTTGACCATCTTCTACCTGCCCTTAGCCCTATCAAAACCCTCAAATCACCTCCTTAGCACCACCGATCCTTAACACCACCACACAGTCCTACCACCGGTGTCAAACCACCACATCGCTTCCCAAAAACCATGGTCACCACTTGATTGCCACCTTTAGAGCAACCATCGCCACTCTCAGATCATTGACCAGTCCATCTAAATAATTAGAAAAAGGGCCTAAAAACACTTTGATGCCCTAAGATAGGCCTTTGGTCACATGTACATAGGGGTGGGGGTTTATAATAGGCCCCCTCCAATTCATTTACTTTTTGTTTTTTTTAATTTTTTCCTCTGGGTCCGCCGTGGTCATATGGGTGACTAGGGCCTAAACCCCTAACTGCCAGCTTTGACACTGATCGCTAGACACCAAGAAAACCTCCCATGTGACCAGAAACTCATAAACCACTAATAGTTTGCACCAAACAGTTAGAGTTAGCCTCCTAGTGCTTCCTACATACCAAAGGAGGCATTTTTTTTCTCTCACTCGTAACTTGGTCATACGGAGGCAAAATCAAGCAAATAAGGACTCGTTGGAAAGCTAGGACAGAGAACTTCACAAAAGTGGAACTTTTATTAGGTGACTATACCATTTTGTTAGTTTTTTTTGTAGTCAAAGTCAAACTTACACATAAACCTTAAATGCTCATATCTTTTGCAATTTTGATCAAATTTTGGCAAATTTTTTTTAAAAAATTGCATAGAATTTCATGAGGAATCTATTCATGACATTAATTTTTTTGTATCAGTCCATTTTCATTAGATTTATCTTTTTTGCATAATCATTCTTCGTTGCAAAGTTACTTGGACTTTTCGATTTTGGTGGCTTGTAGGAGCATCGAAGGGGCTGGAACAACATCAGGATCAAAAAATACAAAAATTTAGATAGCGATAATAATTAGGAGCACTTGTTCTATTTCTCATTTCATCATAATCTTGTTTGCAAACACATTTAAATTTGGGCTTCTAAAATGAACATTGCGTGATCACACATCATTGAAAATTGGGCTTAAAATAAACTAGTGTCTTCTATCACATTTGGATTTTGGATTTAAAAAGAACAAGTGCTTGAGGTGTCTTCCTCATATTTCAATTTCTAAAGGTTAATTAACAAGTGCGAGTGTGTGTCAAGTGTGTGTGTGCATGCTCTCTCCTTGCACCGTAAGGTGATCTTGGAGATCAAAAACACCTCACTTGATTTATTTTTGTCTACCCTTTCCTAGGAGGCCTGCTTGGAGACACACCACTCCAAGGGATGACCTCAATCGAGGCTGAATCGAAAGACACCCTCATTGAGATTTGGAATCTTGTCACTCTTGGCTAAGCCCCAAAGAACTTTATACCTTTGGGAAGTGAAGGTGAAGGGTGGGTTACCCCTTTCTCCTGGTTGTGTGGTAGGATTTCACTTTCAATTTCCTAGTCAACCTCATGTAAACCTAAGCCCAAAACTTAATTGGCTATACCCTATTTCAAACTAGACATTAGGGCATGTTGATGTGTCCTCCACGTGTGCTTGTTTATTACATTTCATTTTCAAAATCCAAAATTGCTTATGTGTCTTGCGTGAGTGATTCATGATTGTACATGTGTGATCATTTGATTGAACATTGCCAACTCAAGCTAAACACCAAGCACATAAGACAAGTCATTCGACTCATTCTGCCAACACATTCAAATCCAATCACATTCATCCTAATCACCCATTTTTAGCCATTTCATCCCTAATCATATCCAAGTCATCATTACACATCATCATCAACCTCATTTTCCTCAAATGCCCTTCATTATAATTGTCTTCACATCCAATTCATTCTAATCCAATCCTAATCATATCCTTGTCACTCTACATCATCAAATCATCATTATTCTATCAAAATCATTATCCAATCAACATCATTCTAATTCTTGTCAAATCAACCATCATCCTAATCATCCCAGTCATCATACTAGTCATCACACATCATCCAATCATTCCAAGCTAAATCACATCCCAACTACTTTCATCCCAATCCAAATCCAAACCAACCCAATAAAAAATCAAGACCTTAGTTGATCATCATCAACCGTTATCCAAACTTGCTTGAGATCATTAGTCTATCTTGAGTAAGTCAACCAATCGAATCAATCCAATCAACCCTCTATTACTTAAGTGTCATTAGTCTACTTTAAGCATACAGAGCCATATATAAAAAAATAAAACAAATCAAATCATCCTAAGGTCTTAAAATTTGATCCTAATCACCCACTATCCATTTCATCTCATACCTCTCCAACAACATGGATCCCTCAACCTCATACCAAGCTTCACCATATCAATCTAATCCATCCACTTATCATGTTCATGCCACATCACCTAATCCCACTTCATCATCCTATCAAGGCCATTTCATATCCACTTATCCAACATCTTTCCATAACAATTCCACATCCATACCACAAATCACCCTCACTATTCCTAGTAACACCCCAAATACAAGTACTACCATAAGCCTACCATCCAACGATCCTAACTCCATTGCCATCATATCCCAACTGCTTTCTCAATAAACCTCCAACATCAACCAATCTCCACAACAATCCACCTCACAAAACCTTTCACCTACAAATCATATCATACCACCTCATCACCAAACCTATCCGCATGGAAATCAAATGTCCTTACAAGAACAACAAGCAAGTCCAAATGGCCCTATGTACATAAATCAAGAAAGTACAAGTCATCTCATGTAAGACCTAAAATCCTTTGACAAGGGAGAAACTAACCTAGCAAGTGCCTCCTTTGAGTCACTTTCACCATCCAATCATATGCCAACACATGAGCCAACTAGTTCCATCCCAACACCTTTATCAAGCCCTTGATTGCC
Organism: Cunninghamia lanceolata; assembly: GCA_027924645.1. NCBI lineage: Eukaryota > Viridiplantae > Streptophyta > Pinopsida > Cupressales > Cupressaceae > Cunninghamia > Cunninghamia lanceolata. The sequence continues at coordinate 12,077,760 of BSBN01000068.1, read as the reverse complement.
TTCATCACCTTCATCTGCATGTTCCACTAATTCTTCATTAATAGATTCCATGGAGATACTTTTAGAGAAATTGGTCCAAGAAAATTTGATTGAACTATACCCATTCAAAGCATATTCTCCATTTATGTGAAAACCTCATTGGTATAAAAAGGATGCATATTGTGCATACCATAGGTATAGGGGCCATACCATATCCACTTGTGTCTGATTTCAAAAATTGGTCAAGAACTTAGAAGATTGTGGTAAGATTGTCTTGGATAAAACCAATCCCTCTAATTACATTATCTTTCCATCTAGCCCAAGTGCCAACCCATCTAATCCTATTATCCATCCAATTAGCCCTCAATCTAATCATGATCCTAAGCCTCCAACCCTATCCACCCTTATCATCCATCCTCTATATTTCCCATTCACTCATACCCTTGTAAAGGGTGTGATCCATTGGCTACTAGCAAGGAATAAAACATTTCCATGTCATCAAACACCCATTCTTGAACCTCCTAATGCGTCCACCAATACCATGTCCAATCTTATAGCCCCATCATGTGATCTACAAGCTATCAAGCCTAATCAAGAGCCTAATACTATGAGCCCAAGTCAAACACCATTATGCCATCATATTGATAACCCTCAAGAACATGTCAAGCCTATCCAAGAGCCTATTGAACCTATCCAAGATTTATCCCCTTCCACTCAACAACATCAAGAGGTATGTCAAGAGTATAATCCTATGCATGAGGAAACATCAACCCCTAATCTAATTCAAGATCAAAGCATATCCAAGATCCACAGATCCATGACCCATATGTTTTCTATGATCATGACATTGTTTATGATCATAACCCTATTCATGCCAAAAGTGATCCTATCCATAGCATGCTTAATCTTATCTATGATCACATTAATAATCACGGTCCTCTCCACGATAATAAAAACCATGATGACCTTCTTGACCAAACTCATGAAAACCATTATGAGCCTCTTAGCTAGACTTTATGTGTGTCATGATCAAGAAGTTATCCCTCCACATATCCTTCCATACCCATCCATGAACAAGACATCCAAATTGCTCCTAGTCATCCTCCATCTAGCCCAATTTATGATCCTACACCTTCCACTTGTCATGATGAGACATGTGCCTCCAAAGCAAATATAGAAGATCAAACAAATATATTGGATCTTAGTGAGCACAATGAACATAATCAAGATCCTAATGATCCTTCCACATCCACCATTGATCCCATTTCAAATCCACCATATCCTACTAGTCTATCCACATTCATTCATTAGTGTTCCTCCTTAGAACACCAACAACCATTATCCACTTTACCTTCTCCATCCAACAATCAACTCAAGTCTAGTGTCCAAACTACACCTAGTCCTATAGTCAATCGCATGCTCCAAAACATGAACTACCAAGGCAAAGGTTTAGGCCTACATGAACAAGGCATTTTGGAGCCAATCCATGTCAAGGTCCCTCCTCGCTCATTTGGCCTTGGATACACACCCCAAGGTCAACAATCTAATGATGTTGGTACTTCCTCTACACTTCCTAAATCCACTTCCTTCCATCATAAACACCATCATATTCCTAAAACATATGTGGCCATTCCACCCCCATCATCCTACACAGGTTAAAAGCATGCAACTATTCACCTTCCACCATCTACTTTACCTCCACTACTCCCAACTCCTAATATCCCTCCATCTACTTTGCCACCATTGCTATCAACACCCCCTTATCCAATCATTCATAAAAACCCTAATCATGACCAACAAGTGCATGCATTGTGTAAACAAGAAGCTTCCACTCATTTCATCTGCCACATGGGATTTAAAAATAAACATTTGGATGCCTCCTTACATAAAGCCAAAAATCCTAAGGGTCCTAATGCCTTAGGAAATCAATCCAAAAGTTCAAAGCAAGGTACATTCAAAAATCCATCCAAGCCCATACCTTCACAACAAAAGTCCAAGAATAAAATGGTATGGGTACTTAAGAAAAAATCAAGAAAGTCAAATGAGGCATCCACTTCTCAAAAATCCCAACCATCCCCCTCCATTCAAAAATGTCATTCCATTCAAACATTTCAAACATCCCACACGAAAAGCAAAAATCACAAAAATACTAAGTCCATGTGGGTTCCAAGAGTCCTAAATCATCCATCTCCTAAGCAAACATCACCATTTCTTCCTACACCTCCATCCACTCAAAAGCTTCCATGTTTGTCACAGTGTGTGCAACCGTTGGTCATGATTCCTTTTCACACCTCTATTAGTCCATCATTCAAACATTATCCTACATATCTCCCCCATCCGCTTCCTATGGTCCATGCTTTTGCATAAGTCCATTATAATCCACATCATAATCCACTATCTACCTTATCCATCTCACCTTCATGCCATCTCCCTACCAACATCTTGAGCATAATGACTTGACATGGTCCATTCGTGATGACATCCTTCTCCAATGGGACTATCACCTTTCATGGCACTAGACACTTAAGTCCCTTTCGTCCATATCCATCTTCTTCCATTCAAAAATCAAAATAGTCACAAAAAGTCAAAAAAAAAAAGGTAAAGATAAATCCCTTCATCCAATGGTGAAAACTTGGAAAATAGGCATCTTGGATAAGTACCACGATGAAAACTTGGTAAATAGGTGTCATGTGTAGGTCGATCTTCTATGCCACTTACACTTGGGGGCACCTTGTCTCATCCTACATATCATTTTCACCTTGTCTCATCCTCAATATCATTTTCATATTTTATCCATTGCATACACATTCCTATCATATCAAACCCATCCATACTCCCTTCCTCTTTTGATCTTGATAAAGAAATGGAGGCAAAATGTTCAAACATATCTTGGGCATCTCTCGGCATACCTCACAAACCATATCATCCAAGTCATAAGCTTTTTCATGTCAAATCATATCATCCTATTGTCCTAAGCATTGTCATCAAAAATCCTAAGTGTTCCACCCTGAATGGGGCATGCTATTGTTATGTGACATAGCCTTTGGAAATCACATCCTTGCTCTCTTACACATACATCCATTGTGAATTTTTCATCCTATCCACTATCACACATCCCTTTATTCCATCCATTTATCATGATCCTTTAATCCATCCACCATTGTCCATCATATCCATTTATCATGATCCTTTTGTCCAATCCCATTCATTACCTTGCACCTAGACTTGGTTTCCCTTGTCATTGGTATCTAGCATAAAGGCTACTCGAATGGTAAATCTAATGCCATCCCAAAACATTTCAAAATACAAAAAAACCAAAATATTCCCAAAAAGACAAAAAAATCAAAATATGTCAAAAATTTAAAAAAAATTTAAAAAATCCTACAAAATCCAAGCAATAAAACCATTCCACATCAAATCACCAAAATCATATTCTTCCAATCAAATCAATCCCAATCATCAACTTCATCACATCATCAAAATCAAAACAAATCTAATCAAATCATCAAATCAATCATCCAATCCATCAAACAAATCACATCAATCCAATCCATATCATCCCATCAATAAAAAACAAAATTAGAACTACATCTTATCTCTATTGTAAGTGCCTTGATCCTATGGCCATAGGTATGTAGGCAGTCTAGAGCACAAAGGAAGTGCCTAGATTCAGGCACAAGACAATATTCCTCTTTCTTCTTTCATCATTATTCTATCATCTATCTTCATCAATTCATCAATCTTTCAAAACATTTCTTCAATCTGTCAAATCAATCATTTCATCAATCTTCATCAAATCCAATATTCCATCATTCATTCAATCCAATCCAAGCAATAATCCAAATGCAAGTCCATCCTTTATCCATACCAACCAAGTTAATCAATCTTGTCAAATTATCCAATCACATCCTTGGTCTTAATCCTAATCTTGTCATAAACCAAATCAATCAACAATCATCATCATCATCAATGGGATATATCATTCCCACATCCTTGTTTTGATCTAGGGACATATCATTCCCCACCATGACAACACTATCTTTATCAATCATCAATCAATCAATCACTTAAGCATTGGTTTACAGCTTGACAGGGGCAATACTTTTTTTGTTTTTGTATTATTTGTGCATGCTTACTTGTGTGTGTTATCTTTTTATCTTGCATTTGTTTCAAATCTAAATCAACCCAGTTAATATTCATATCTTGTATCTAGACAAGGTTGTATTATGCTAGGGCACAAGACACATCATCACCTTGGTCCTTATACCTTGGTGCATAATGTCTCATGCTATATCAAACATTATGGTTGCTCACTTTCATTGCAACATAACTTATCATTCCATTTCTTCTATCCATTCCCTTATCTTTCTTCCTTGACCAATTCCTTTCATTTCAAGAGCCTACACATGTTTGTCCAACCCACCTATCCTCTTGAGGGGGTATCATCATCCTATCCTTTTCCTCTATCCATTTTCTTAACTTCTTTGAAATGATCTTACTCAACTTAAATCTTATCATCTCACAACATCATCTCAAAGATGGGCAAATGTAGACACTAAAAATTGTCTAGGTCTTGTTTACACATGACCTTGTATGTCTTTGCCCTAGCTCCTAGTTACACAACACCTTGTCAACATGAACTTGTACGTGTTCCCCTAGGTCCTAGTTCATCCTAGTTCATCTAACCCCATCCCATCTTAATCATCTTCTTGATTAATTAAATAAACCCATTTTATTTAATTAATCCCACTTTATCACATTCTAATTAACTAAATAAATCCCATTTGTTTAGTTAATAATCCCCCTTCACATGTCTCACATAATTCAAATTGAAAATTTGAATTATTCCCTCACCTCTCATCACATTGCAACACATGTCACATGTCTCCATCAATCACTTAATATGCCTTCACATGTCATTCTAATTCAAATTTGAATTAGATTCCTTTCATTCTCCATCATACACTTGTCATGTGACTACAATCCCTCTTTGAGTGGGAAACCCTAATCCAACCCTAATCAATCTAGACCATTAATATCCTCCAACATAACTTTCAATCTCATCCATCCATTCGAATCAGCCATATCCTGTAAACCTAGCCTCTCTTGAGCCATTTGCATGATCAAACCCTGTTCTAGTATCCTTACTCTACCAAATTTTCCTCTCAATCCATAATCCATCTATCATCATCCATCCATTCATCTATCATTGTTATGTAGCAAAATTAAGCAATCAACATAGCAATCTTTAGGTAAATCTAGAATGTTCATGGGTGCGACATTCTCAACCCTATCAATGGATCATGAGTCAACATGAGGTTTGCATGTGTTTGATTTACATTGGTTATCATTCCATTCATGTTGATTTTCTAGGATATCACATTCCATTGAGATACCAAATTATGAGGCAAGATGTCCTAAATGCACACTAAAGACCCGGGAGCTAAACCTTATGAGGGAACAGCCCCCAAGAGGACATTTTTATGTTACATTTAGCACCCACTTTAATGTATGTATAAACACGAGGCCAATACATGCATTAAAGTATGGTTACAAACATAGAAAACATGCCAAGCACGGAGAAGACATGCCAATCACATTGAAGACAATAATAGGAACACAAAACACAGAGAAGACAATTACAATCATGCAGAACATGGAGAAGACATCAAATGCATAGAAGACACATTAATGGATGGAAGACAAAAATGATTTCTTTTCTTTTCTTTTTCTCATATATATGAAATGCAGATGCAAGTACAAGAAAGTAAACAAACCTCCCATTATGTAGAATGCACTCATTGTGTAGGTCTCTAAACTGTATATATGGGAAAACACACATGTAAGACACACAAAACCTCCCAAAATGCAAGATGCACTCATCGCGTAGGTCTGTAAACTGCATATGGGGGAACAAACACACCACACAAAGCAAGGATGCCAAACACACACACTTTGAAGACATAGAAAACATGATAGACAAGCGATGTAGTGTTCCTATTTCTAGGTCCATCACCATCTCAAGCACATTATAGGCACACACCAACGATTGGGCTTTGCCACAACAATAACTGAAGACATGCTTAAGGGTTGAGTTAGTCATAGAACTGCTCCCCGCCTCTGTAGAGGTCTTTTCAAAATTATAGGATGATGCAATCTACTTTGAGAAATACACCATCCCTTCCTCCATAGAGGGCTTAAGAAAAAGGATATGCTTGATATTTCACCTCCACAGAGGGCTTACATGATTGATTGATTGATTGCAAACAAACTCAAGATGCACTCATCGCGTAGGTCTTTAAACTGCACCTAAGGAAAAACACATTGCTAACACCTACAGAAGATAGCTTACCTTATATATGCCCCCACCTTAAGGTGGTTGATATCATGCATTGATATTAAGCATGTTAAGGTAGGAAATAAACACACAATGGAACACGGACTTTTATAAAGCCCATGCCACCCAAAGGTGACATGTACTTTGTGATCGCCAAGGGTTCCCACAAACACATCCCTACAAGAAACATGTTAGTGTCTACATAATCATGATAAATAACGTGTTGTGATGCTCACAACATGCCCCATTTTACCATTTAGCAAAATGAGGACCCTTGTTGTGGTTGGTTGTTGCTTTTAGCTTGTGTGTTGGTCCTGCTTGGTGGTAAAAGGGAAAAAGGTAGGTGTTGCAAAAGTGTTGAAAATTAGAATGCCTAGTGTTAGGGAAAAGGAAATTGATGGTATTAGTGAATTCTTTGTGAAAAATGATTAAGGGTTGCTTTTTGAACCAACTTGAAATTCATAATATTTTGTGAGATATGAGGGTTTTGGTAAAATACACTATTTTTGGAGTCTGTATGTCATATACAAGTTTGCTTGTATATGGAGTCTTTGTATGTGTTGCGTTATGTGTTATCAGGTTTTTTGTATCTGGTTGATTACATGCATATGTCTAATGATCAAACCCTTTGCATACAAGCCAAACCCAATTGATATTAAAAGTTGAGTGAATAAAGTGACAGGTCCACGCTTGAATATACAATTGTATGTATGTTTAATACAAATGTAGTTAATATACAAAGTGGCTAATATGCATACTTGAACCCAAAAGAAGTATACAATGCAATTTATAAAAGTTGAAGGCTTACTTTACATTGTATCATATTTTGTATGTATCAACTTTGCATCTTAAATATACATACAAATGCAGATTCCAAATGGTGGTTGAAAAGGAGTTTTAACATTGGTGGGACCCGCAGGTACTTGTAATAAAAGGGGTTCCACATTTTGTATGTATGTCACATACAAAAGGATATACAAAATAGAAGATACAAAGGTACAAACCTAGAAGTAACAAAATGGTTAAAAATAGTCAAATGTTCATTAAGTCCACGGCTTGTATATTACAGTGTATGTTGCAGTTACATCAGGATATATAAAGATAGATACAAAAAGAGATACAAACAAGGTAAAGGTAAAACCTGACGGTGATTTTAAAAGGTGGTCTAAAATAACTCAGGTTAGTGCATTTGTATGTATGAAAGATTGCATACATACAAAGCCCACATATAATAAAAGATAAAATACAATATCATAATAGGGAAATTAAAGCAAATTGATTGTATCTTTTTTGATTCCGCACTTGTATGTTAAACTGTATTTATTATATATACATTGCGAAATACAAAAGTGAAATACAAAGCTGAACACAAAGTAAAGTGTAACATTAATTTATAAGCTATTGCATGTTTCAGTTTGTATACTAAAGGATATGCAAAGTAATATACAAAAAAGGAATATACAAAAGTTGCAATGCAAAGGCTAGGGAATTAACAGATATAATGTTCAAAATACAAAGTTGAAATGAATAATTGAGCTTGAACGATGCATTAAATACAACATTTAATGCAAAACTAATAATGAAAAGGCAGAATTTAAACATGCTAGGGTTAAATTAAAGGGTTGTTTTACTTTCATAATTGCATCTTAAAAGCTAAAATTGCAGAGGAAAGAGATTATTGCACAGATTGAGCAAACATTCAACACTTGAATAGAATTTCAGAACAATAATAGTGCAGCTGAAAAGGTAAATTGGGTCAACACTTATAGAGTTAAACTGTCACAAAAATAGGTATGCACCCTAAAATGCCATTACAATGAGGTTAATGAAAAATACAAATTAGTTATGAGTAGTTTCGTGTGAAAATGCAAATGAATGGTAAATTACTGTAGCTAATTAGGGAAATTAACCAACTGTGTTAGATAGCATGAAATCTAAAATAGGGAAAAGACAAAATGGTTAGGGTAAATGTGAATATGTAAAAAATCATGGTAAAACCCTAGGAAGAGAGTAAAATGAAAGGGTTAAACATACAAGCTTTCTTACAGGATGGCTCCGAAGCAAAAGAAGGTGGATTCAATAGACGAGGAAAAAGTAAAGGTTAAAAAGGAAAGAAAGCCATGAAAAGAAAAAGAAAAGGAGGAATTGCCAATGCATAGAGGATATCTATCTATGATCATCACATGTGGAATTGTGACAGATACAAACGTGGGCTACTATGATGCAGAGGATGTCTTCAGGAAAATCACATCATTAGACGCTAGTCCCGATATGAAGTGCATCTAGGAGAAGGGGTTATACAAGGCTGCGGGGTTCCCATTAGCAATGGAAGCTAAAGATCTAGTTTTAGAATGTATAAGTAGATATGAAACACATACTAGAAGGGTAATGCATGAAGAACATGTCATAGCTGATTTATCCATAGAGGGGATAGCCAGGACATTCAGCTTAGAAATCTAGGATAAAATGATGGATATAGATATAGATCAATATACAAAAGATTTTAATTACAATGAGAGAGAATGCAAGAGTACAATCTTCTACAAATGGTACACTATAGAAAAAAACCTAAGAGAGTAGTAAGAGTACCAAAGAACCTCTATAGAATCGAGTTCAAAGAGGAAATACATTTGATAATTACAATGCTAAGTAGATTGGTAGGATTGAGGGAGGTGACACAGTGTGAACCCTGGATGTTTACTATTATCCAATTTATGAGAGAAGCAAAAGAGGAGGATGGAAAAATTCATTGGGCCAAAGCTATCAATACTGCCATATGGAAGCAGGTCATGTTAAGAAAGTAGAAAATAATGCATTTCTATTTGTCATCTTATGTTTTGTATTCATGTGCAGCCAAGATTAAACCTTACATAGCTGGTATTGATAGAATTGGGACCTTGGGAAATGGACTAGATTAGAAATTGCTCTATGATCATTATCTGGATTTGCAAGAGGATAATGCCTTGAAGAAGTTTTCTTTGGGAAATGATGTGTTTTACATTTATATGGTGAGAGTTTTGACTGAAGAAAAAGATAAGAAGTTGTCTAAAGAAGCAAAAAGTACTATAGGTCCACATAGCTCGTGGTACATACAATTTCCTAATTTCACATATATCAAAACTGAAGGTTTTGAGGGGAAGCCATTCATGTTGCCTAGATATCCTTCAAATAAACTAATTATATTAGAGTTTTCTAGGTAGAATCTAAATGCATTCAGGATGTATAAGAAGAAGTGGGGCAAAGGAAATATCAAACTCCCGTGGTCTATTGGAAGGTATTCTTGTTATAGTGAAGAAGTAGCTGGTTATTCAAAAAAAAGAGTTGAGGTATTATGGTTTTGAAGAATTTGAGTTGGCTAGATGCTTTGATCCTTTTCATAGGATTCAAAAGCATGTTGATCCTAATTACAAACATGAAGTGCATACTGAGGATTATTGGTTTGATTGTGAGAACAAAAGGGAAGTAAGAAAGAGAGCTCATCAGAGGTTGACTATAGAATAGATGAAGACAATGGGAGAAATTAATGTTCCCTTAGAAATTGAAGATGACAAGAAGGTGCTACACCACAATCATGAGAACACAAGACTGATCCCGATTGGTGAAGTTGATTGGACACAACCATGGGAAACATCTTTGGATGCTCTGTCAAAACCAATTACTATATTCTCTAAAACATGGTTGAAGGATCAGATAGAGGAACTCAAGGCTAAGGGTGTTGAGCCTACATTCTTGAAAAAAGGCAAGAAAAGAGGAAGAGAAAATCAGGATGAGCTACAATGTTTTTATGAAAAGAAAAGAAAGATTGTAGAATCCAAAATCATTGAAAAGTATAAAAATGCAACTTTAATGGATCCCTATGCCTTGGGTATCACATTAACAATAGCCTTAGGAACATTTTTAGAGGAAGGGTCATCAGGTCAAGACATCAATATAGAATAGACCCAAACAATTGAGATGCCAATAGAACAAAAAATTATGAAGGCCATAATGATTAAGTCTTCAATAGGAAAGGCACCAATACAAGCTGAAAGTATAAGTGCTTCATAGGTAAAAACTAGATAGAAAGACATGCCTATTGAATCCATAATAGAAGAGGGAAAATAGGGCTATATGAGGGTTAATAAAGAATTAACTGAGGACAAGTTGCAAGAGTCAAAATCCCGGGAAGCCAAGGAAGTAAGTGAGATGGTGAATGTGGAAGATGATAGCAGTGATGAAGAGGTCATGGAAGTAGAAACTAGTGCTAAAGTAGAACTTGTAAAGAAAGAAGAAGTAGATAAAGATTCTATTATAATGGAAGAACATAATACCCAAGTATATATGAGGAAGGCACAAAGCTCAGGATCAAAAGGAGAAAATGTATAGGGAGAGTTAGAGGTAATAGATCATTTTGGTACACTAGTATCACCAGAGATAATAAAGGAAGTGCAAGTTGTTACACAACAAATAGAACAATTAGAAAAAAAAGGACAAGAAAAAGTTACAAAGGAAACAAAGGTGCTAGCATAATCAAAGAAAATGAGCAGGACAGAAGAGGTACCAATTCAAACCAAGGAGATGACAGAGGAAGCAATATTAGTAAATGTTTCTAATATTGATGTTTTAGATGTTCTTAATATGTATAATGAACAAAGTGAGCAAGAAGAAAATGTAGAGGGAGAGGAGAACATAGAAAGGGCTACAGAAGGGCTTGACAAATGTACAAATTAGATTCCACAGAAAGATCAAATAAGCATGCCTAAGAATGTGCAAGGACAAATTGAAACAACAATGGAGGTAGTAGGGATATCAGGTGGTCCTGAGGAATATATGGAGAATATTTATAGGAATGATGATGAGCATAGGGAAGAAAGGGAAAATATGGAAGAAGACTTAGGAGAAGAAGAAGAAGAAGAAGAAGAAGAAAAAGAAGATGAAGAAGAAGGGGCATAACACTAGGGCAATATACCACTAGTTTGGGATCAGCAACCTCCACCACAGTAGCCACCACAACAAGAACTTATAGAAACAGAGAAACCTCAAGAAGAGGTAATAAATGAAGAAAAGAAAGTAGAGATAGGTATGAAAGCACCATCTTGGATAGGTGTAGAAGTTTAGAGAGAAAAGATAGAAGTACAAGTAATACCTATAGTTGATATCAAAAGTTAATTGGGAGGTCAACCAAGAAAGGAAAAGAGGAAAGCAAGAATTATGTCTACAATAAAGAGAAATCCATTTGGATCCAAAACTCTAGAGATGGCTATACCTCAAAAGGACAAGGATAAAGGAGAAATGAGCATAGATGATTATAAATTGCTTAACATGGATCTTGGATATGTGACAAGGGAGCAACACATCGCCAAATGGAAAGCTATGAATAATGTCATCATTAAAATGATGAGGAAGGATAAAGATAAGTATGAGTATTTGAAAGGACACATTGTCCAGCTATAGCAATTTATCCAAGGTATGTTTGGTCCCAATTCCAGTATGCTAGAGTTACCTACAGAGATAGCAATTTTGTCTAAAGACCAAATGAATGAGATGGAGAATAAAAGAGCTGAGGAAGATATTTTTGAGAAGTGGCTAAAAGAGTTTATGCAGAAGGGAGAAGATGTAACAAAATAAGCAATGACAGGTTGAGATATTTCTCTTATAGGGAAAAACAAATGTAATGTTCTCATACATCACTGTTAGTCTAGATTAGAAGAGTGCATATTGGAATCAAAACAACTCAAAGAAATGGAGGGGAGAGTGGAGGAGTTAATAAATAAAGGAGTCATTACTCCTCGAATGGCTAACCAGTTACCACAAACAAGGTTAGAGTTGAAGTTTGTAGAAGATATTCTCAAAAGATGTATTATGAATACTAGAGATTTGGAAGAGATTGCTGATAATGTAGCAAGGGTACATATGAAGATAATAGAAAAACTCATTAGGCATGAATGTCAAGAAGTACCAATATATGGCTTAGCAATGGTAATGAAGGAATTTAAAGCCATTTATTCACCGTGCTTGGAGAACCCTGCATCAAATTTAAATATAGAAATGATTGATTCAGTTATGGAGATAAATGCTAAAATTAAGAAATATCAGAAGAGGGTGAAAGGTTTATCAAAACAAGAGAAGAGATTGAAAGAAGGAATTGAAGTGCAGAAATATACATGGGCAAAGATTCAAGAAGGTGATCACACTTTTATTATGGGTGTGATAAGCAATGTTGCAGAGTACTTGAAGGAGTAGGAGCGTATCAAAAGGGGTATACCATAAACAATGGCATATGCATATGCTTGAGGATTCTTTTGTTATCATCACCAACAAGAAGTCAACAAAGGGAGGAAAGTCAACAAGGGTATCTTTTATTTTGAAAATATTCTAATGGCATTTTTTGTGCTGAGGAAAGATACCATAAAGATAATTTTGAGAATGGTTGGGAAAGGATTCCCACCATTGATCTATAGGGTTTGAATGTGGACCATTGGACTAATTTTGTAACCGTAGCAGGAGGGAAGCTTCAAAATCTATATAAGAAGCTCTGCTACATGTATTTTAGTACACAGGGATTTTAAACTTTTATCTTAAGGTTGTAATTGTTAATTTTGTTTCAAAGGGAAGGTGTTTCTTTTAGAATACTTTGAGCATTTAGTAATTTTAGAGAAGAGGTCACTTGTGTCTGCATTAAGGGGTGTGCAGAATGTCCTGTCTCCTTTATGTATATGTCAAAAGCATTTGTAAGTTTTTCTAGTGATTTTGATCAATGCAATAGGAGTCATTATTACATTGTAAATTTTGTATGACTTTATACTTTGAATAAAGGTAAACTCAGAATTCTACATCTATTACAAAGTGTTTTCTGATTCAGGCTTTTACTTGATGTATTTTTCTTTGAAATATTGCAATCTCTTATGTATATTCATGAAACTACTCAGGATTTTACATATGTGGATTTGATTGTGTTGAATTTTTTAGGTTACTGTATTCCTTAGTATGTGGATAATAGAGCATTTAGATCCTATTTAGAATGATGTTTCTAACTCTAATCTTTCTAAATTTTCTCCAACAAGTGATAAATAATTAGTTGAAACATAGTCATCTAAAGGAAGTTGTTGAGAATCTTGTTGAATATATGGAAATGCTAAAGATTTTTTATGATCTTCATAAAGTTTGAGAAATCAAGTTTGTTTTTGTAAAGTTCATATAAAGTTTGACTTGAAAGTTATAAATAGTTGCAAAGGATCATTAATTTGAGATATTTGCATAGAATGACTGACAATTTCTAGTGACAAATACTTAGATTGAGTAAGGCCCCTTGAATATAATAGCTTCACAACGAATTTCTGATTTATCCCACACAGTCAAGAACTGACCATCCAGAAACTTGAGATTGAGAATTACTAGTTAATTTTGTATATCTTCCAAGATAGCTAAGGTTCTATGAATTTTAACTATGTTGTGAGTTTGTAAAAACTCTCATCAACACATCAATGCATATGATTAACCATACAAAGAGCCAATGTTATACTATGAATTCAGAGTTTGAGGATAACTATGGGGCTATATCATGAAGATTTTTGAATCAAGTACCCCCAAGGCTAGATTCAAAGACAAACAAAGTGCACAGAGCATTAGTATTGTTAAGATTTGTAAATGAGATAGGACACCATCAAAATCACTATGTAGAAAGCATGAGTGCTTCTACTAGCTGAGCATTGGATAAGATATACCCCATTGAGATATTAGGAACTAAGTTCAATTTTTGATTTCTCGCTAAAGGGATGCTAGGTCTGCATCAATATAAGTTTTTTCATTATCCGTGTTCTAGATAGAAACACTAGAAGAAGGGAAACAATAAATAAGAGAGGAGAAACAAGTGTCTTAGGGACAAACATGTAGGAGGGTGCCCCCAAGTTACCAACTGCAACGCTATGTTCATAAGACACAACACACAATGATGAAATCAAAGAGAGAGGCAATATAGAAGAATGATGATACAAATAGAAGAAGGTCTCAACAGAGGTAGTCTCCTGGTATCCTGGACCTTACAAGAGAATTAGGGGAAACAATACATAACAAATCATGGGGGAAGCACATCACGAGAGAGATAAAAGGGTCAGAGATACTTACCTGGTAGCACCATTTTTAAGAACATACATATCTAGGATATCTCTCATGTTGTTTTGATATTGCATTAATATTAAGTTTAGAATGATAAGAGGCTTTGGTGGGTTTCAAAGAATGGTATCCTATACTAGCCATGTAGTTAATTCTAGCAACTTGTAATGGTACTCTAATTCCTTGTTGATTTACACTGCACCCATTGCCTACATAGTTGTTATTTTTGTACAAGATTTAAAATCCATGACCATATAGAGAGTCCATTTCTTTAGAAGAAGGTGAAGCTTCATGGGTATCATAATTTGTAGTATAAGTGAGTATTAGCTTTATTTAAAACCAAGGAGACTTTGTTTTTCTCAGATGTTTCAAAAGATTGCTTAGACGAGATTGATGCAACTTTTGATTTGTCAGGTTTATTAAATTTATATTCATCTATACTGCAAGGATTAAAATATAATGAACCCCAATTATCACCAACAAGTGCATTTGATGGTTGGAAGTCTTGCATAACATTATTCATTGATAGATCACCTCGCAAATTGTTTAAGATCATATGGTTATAAACTAGTTTTTGTGTTTCAATATGTAAATAGCTATCTAGTTCATAATTGATATGAATAGTATGAATTTTATCTTTAAATATAAATTTGATTAAATGATCCAAGGTGGAAGGGACTGACCTAAATGCATGCATCCAAGGTCTACCAAGAATCATGTTGTAAGATAAAAAAACAAGGCATGACACGAATCAAGGTAGGCACAATCACAGGTCCCACTTGTATGGGTAAAGTTATAGTGCCCACAGATACTTAAAAGTTCTAGCTTGATGGCAAATGTATCAACTTTAATATTATGTAATAAGTTAATGCCACAAACATTAAGAGCTAATCCATTATCAATCATAACTCTCTTAACCAATGTTTTGTTTATTGTAACAAAGATTATAAGAGGATCATATTGGTTTTGAACTTCAACTAATGGTAATTCATGTGGTTGAAAGAGAATATCTATTTTTGTCACATGCATACTATCCAATATAGCAGCTACATCACTAGGGTTAGCAATAGGTGGGACAATCACATTTTGCAAAGCTTCTTGGAGCATTTCATGATATGTAGGTAATGTTTGTATTAAATCCCAAAGAGAGATCTTAACTGAAGTAGCACGAAGTTGTTCGACAATATCATACTCTTGACCACTTTTATGAGTAAGATGAGGTGGAGGAGGGAGCATAGGTTGAGAACATGGAAGAGAGATAGGCACATGCGGTGCTTGCTTACTTTGCTTGTTATTATGGGTGTTGTATGTGTGAGCAATCACATTTTGGTGTGGTCATTGTAACACATTTTGAACACCTAGATTTCTTTGAGAAATTTCTTTTAGATAGTCATAGAAGTGATTAGGAGGTTTACCTTGAACCGTAACCACTGACTTTAAGCAAGAGGGTGCACTAGGTGCCCCTTGGACAATTATCTTAGGAATATTGCTACAAAGTCTATTAGTGAATATCGAATTAACATTATTTCTCTCTTGATTATACCTAGCATCTATCCCTAGGAGATTTAATGTGAGAGACCTTTTCACATCCACTAATGCTACATCTTGGCCAGGGAGAGAAATGGGATGAGAGGAAGGTACATAATCATCATTATACTCTATGGCGGAAAAAGGCTTTTAACTCTCCTCTTTCTCATGGGTATTCCTAGAGATGAATTTGGTTAAATCTTCTAATATCAAAGGATATGCTCTTTGAGTAAAGTGAAGCTACTAAAATCATGTGTATAATAAAGTAATTGCAACTCATAGGTAGATCATATAGAGGCATCAATACCACTAATATAGGCTATGTGTTCTAGAACATGAGGATTCTCATTAGTGAAATTAGAGAAATTTTCAAAATCTAGGATATACTCATGCAAAGATTTCAGAGGTGAATAACAAGAAGATGCCATAATGAGATGCAAAATCATATTTTAAATTTTTTTCAAATTTGATGTAAAAGACAAGTACAACACTATATGCAAAATGGACCTAAAATGCTTGAATTTTTTGTACTTTTTCAATGCAACTATATGAAAGCAAAGGTTTTGTAAGGATTTGGATTAGGGATAGAAAATAATATGTCTAATATCAATACAATACAGCAATAAGATCCTTCACAACACACTCATGATGCAAATCTAAGATGATGACAAGTCAAAATATAGTGAAAATGCACTAAAATATGAAAATTTTCACCAAATCTGTCATGCCCACATTTCCCATGCAGTCACGACATGCATCACACATGTCATGTCCACATTTGTCATGTGGTCATGACAAAAAATATCAAAAAATTTACCACGCTTCCCTAGAAACCCCCTCGCATGCGTAAGTGTGCTCGGTGGTGTTACACATAAGGCATAAACATGTCAGTTGAAGGCAGGGTAATGCATTCACTTGCACATACCATTTTGCAATGAAGGCCAACTAGGGGGTGGATGCGATGCGTTTAATGTCACCAATAGGGTTAGGATCAATGATCAAAACCCTAGGTTAACCTAAGTGAATGATGGGATTTTGACATAAGTCAAAATCAAGAGCCAAATTCTAGTGCATGAGTAAATATAATTTAATACCAAAAACTAATGTCGATAACCAGAAAAAACAACAATTTAATCCTAAGCAAGGTTAAATTTCACTAACCTACTAAACCATAAATTTTGGAAACATCCGGCAACATAACGCCTCACAGGTGTGATTAGGGTTTATTATAATAAAACTAAATTTGATCGAAAGTTTACTGGGTTGGTTTTAAATTGCCTACATTACACTAGTTAAATTGGTAGAACATTTGATTTGATTAATTATAAATCCCAAAACTCATTAATGAAATCTCTACAAAGATGTCCAGAAGATTTCTCAACAAAGCTTGATCAATTTGTTCTTCTTCACGTTCTCTATCAATCAGAGTTATCACTGCATCCTTTACATTATTCCTAATTTCTTGGTAGACTAGATCATGGAAGCATATTACACTACTTAATTTAGATAGTTTACTAGGTTTGTTAAGTGAGTAAAATGAATAACTTATTTAGTTATTTAATTCCCACCAGGATTAAGTATATGACGCAAACAAATCACAAAACTAAAATTAAATAAATAAATTTAAATTAAAACTTCATACAAATTTACTCTAACTTATTCTGTTTACCTACAAAATTTTTCCCAAATAACATTAATAAAATAACTTCCACAAACCCCAAATATATGTATTTTAATTTTCCTTCTAACATATAAGACATTTCAACTCACATGATTAAATTAAAACCCCAACTTAAAACAAACAAGAGAGGGAAAAAGAAAAAATAAAATAAATAAAAGAACTAATTTAAAATCCTTCTCTTGCCCTAGAAGCCATCCTATTAAAAAAATAATATCATTATGGAGAAAGGAAAATAACCCTAGCCTCCATTCACACCTCATTTCTCTCCTTCTCCCTCTCACATTCTTCTCTCTTATTTTCTTTTTTTTTTGTTTGTAGGTTAGAGGAGAAGCCATTCATGGCCATCTCTCTATGAGAGGTATAACATTTTGTATACCTGTTTACCTCTTTCTTCTTATATATATATAATGAATATACTGCAATGTAAGCAAGAAAGAGGGTTTGCAGGTGTTAGAGGCCAAAGGCCAAATGACAAATGCATAGAAGAGTTTAGTGGCCGCAGAGTAAAGGAACGGCGGCAGACTATGGCAGCAGAGGGCGACGTGGAGAGTTTGACAGTCTATGTGGGCGTTAGGGGAGGCCATAGAAGGGAGAGGGGGTAGCGGGTAACATCAAAGGAGATAGTGTGGGGGCTGTGGAGGGGTAAGGGGGATAGGAGTGTGGGGAGGGGCCGAAATCCCACCCACACTCCACATCGGTGGAGTGTGGATGGGGTTTCGACCCCTCTTCACACTCCATTGTTTACAAAGGCAATGACGGTGGGGGGGGTCGAACCCCCCCAAACCCTTCCATTTTTTTTAATTTAAAAACTGTAACAATAAAATACAGTTTGGTTAACATTATTTACACAACAAATTTTTTTTTATGGGTTATATATACACACAGACACACACACACAATCAAAACATAGTTTCATTCCATTCCACAGTTTAATGTTTAATATTATAAGATAGCAGATATAAGGAAATATATATGTATATATATCCACTGCTGTATACACAATTTGTCTCTTTTTTTGTTAAACAATATATATATATATATATATATATATATATATATATATAATCTATATTTAAATATATTAAATATATACATTCAAATATATATGCTTATGCTTATAAAGAATTGTATTTTCAAATATAGTTGTCATTCTAAAACTCGCAGATTTTTTTTTTTAATGTAATAAAGCAAAAGAACATATTTTTATAACAGATTAACATAGAGCAAATAAACATTTTTCTTTTGTAAAAACATAATTCCACATAACAACTCTTCAAAATATTTATTCATTATCCCCCCCCCCCTTTTTTTTCTAACAAATGCAATTAGTTCATTCTTTCATAATAACAACATCTATATTTTCTTCTCTTAAGAAAATAAAATGTAAAGATTTTCATTTTATCCCACAAGATAAAACAGCAACTATCCTTTAAAAAAAAAAAAAAACATACAAGTGAAATAACAATAAGACCATGCTATTCCTCCAATACTCTATTTTTTTTTTAAATCATAAGGCATTAAAATCAGCAATTTAATTCTTCTATTTTCAAATATAATTAGTTTCATACAACTCAAGTAAAATATACTCTTACAACTTGAGAGAGAGAATTAAGTTTTCCTCTTTTGAAATATAAAGAAAATGATACACAAGGTCTTTCATGGTCATGCTCTCTCAAGAGTACAAGAATAACAACTCATAAGAATAATAATATTTTCCTCCACAACCATAGCTCCAAATAACCTGCATAAACACATAGAAGGGAAAAAGAAGCCACTCAAACTACTCTCCTCCCTACCATTGACTCACTCATTAGTCACCCTTGAGCTAGGAGGTCATCCTCACACTAGGAAGACTCAAACCACAACACAACAATGCATTCAACACCCAAAACAAAATTATTCGCATGGCTATCACAACACAAAACTCACTCAAGGTGAGTTTAATGGGGAGGAGTGGACATAACTCAACTCAAGAGTGCCACTCCAAAAACTTCCCAAAACATAAATCCCTCAAGGCCTCAAGCCCACACTCATAAACATGATTTCATAACTTTCTCTTAAACACATATTTCTCAAATTCACAATTTTGCCCTCGAGGCTACAACTCCATGAAACCAAGGTAGTGACCCTGAGGAGGTTCACTCCTCCCCCACCCCACACATGTTGATTATTTTCTCCCATGTAGGAGAGGCTCTCACAAACTCCTGTACCCAATTTTGCCACAACACAAAGTAAAATCAACAAAATGAACTACACACACACAACATGCAAGTAAAGAAAATGCGTAAGGAAAGGCATTTTCCTTGAATCCTACCTTATAAATCCCAAATGGAAGATAGTTGAGAAGAGCTTCTCTAAACTCCTTCTCTAAGTTGAGCGACCAATTTCCCCTCTAATGTTTTCCCAAAATAATTAAAATCCATAAATTGCCAAAAATTCAACAACCCCCTCCCTCCTTTCAAGAGGGATTAAAATAGGCTCTTCTCATGACCCTTGAGGAATGAGGAGGTGACACATGTCACCCACTCACTCCTTCACCTAACTACTTGCAAGACTCCTGAAATGGGGTTCCACCATGTCTTTCTCCCATCCACTTGTCATCTCTTACATATGTGGGAGAGAAAGGTGGAGCCAAGGAAGGAGTGGGTGCCACATGTGCCCCAATCCTCTCCTCCTAAGAAGGACCACTCAACCCCAAGGTAGCCTCACCAATTGTGGGAGAGACTTGGAGTAGAGTCCACAATTAAGGGGTCTTGAAGACTCCCCCAACCTAGGGAAGAGGAAAGGAAGAGGTTGAGTGTTTGACCCACTCATCCTCCCCCTCCCAAGCTTCTATTTTCGTCACTTTACTTTAGGGTGAAGTTAAAGTGACCAAATGGTAGTTTACCTAACCTTACATAAGCTCAAATGACTCCTATACCCTAGGTGTACAACCTAGGGTCAATTTTAACCTATTTTGAGCACCAAAGGTTGGGTAAAAACACATAAAAGGGGACACAAAATTTATAACTTCAAAAATAAAATTCAAATGACATTACAACTTACAACACCAATTAGAAATCAATAAAAGAAGGGTAGACTTAACCCAACTAACACCATGCAACAACATTACCAAAAATTCATCATGCAAACATAGTTGATCTTTGTTCCTCTTGGAACTAGATCCGCTTCACATGGGAAAACAACACAGTGTATGGGATGATCTCCAAGTATCTGTGGCTTTGTTAGAAACACCTACAAACTCAAATGAAATGTTAATCTGACATGTATATGATAACCAAAGCAAAGTGAAACAAGCACATACAGCATCACATGTTCATATAAGCATCAAGGAAATCACATTATAGTTAAATTCTAAATTATGCATTTCAAACATTCATCGCAGATATAATTACATAACAAATTCCTAACTAAAATCACATGCATAGTATCCATATAATATCATAATGTAAATCACATGTCTAACCTCATCAATGAATCAATATCAATGTGCAAACACATCGTAATCATGCTAAACATAATAAATCCACTTAAAGCATAAAATCTAATAGTCCTGCAAATCAGGATCAACAGTCCCGTAAGTCTACCATGTATCACCAGTAGTAAAATAAAGTAGTCAAATATAAGGGAATGAAAAGGTAGGCCTCACATCCTCCCCCCCTAATATTATACTTCCTCCTGAAAGTCATCAAAGAGGTGAGGATAAAGAGCCCTCAATCTCGCTGCATCCTCCCTGTTGATAACTGAGAGGGGAGGTGAATCAGTTATCTTAATTATTTCAGCTTTTTGAACTTCCTTATCAATTAGTGCATCGTTAAATTAAATAAGCAAACATAACCATGAAATGGAAATAACATCAATACACATGACACAATGATTTTGACATGGAAAACCCTGTTAAGGGAAAAACCATGAGGTGATTAACCCAAGATTGTATTCTTTATTAGAAGAATAAGATAGTACAAAATGGCACTTGCCAATTAGGACTCACTGCCTGAGCACACTGCTCACAAGAGGCTCATTACCTACAATAGTTAATACAAGGAAACTAGATACTTGAACTAATGAGAAGCATCGACATATGCTAAGGTTTAGTTCTGGTTAAGCCTAATATACTGATCTGCTGCACTTCATTCTTACTCTCCTTAGGTGTTGCTATCCTATTACATTCTAGACCTGTCTTACTGCCTTCACACTGATCTTCTACTTTTCTTCAGACAATACAATACACCACACACACACATTCATATCTAAATCCATCTGGTATATATATACACACCAAGGATTTCATCCACTTTCTAGTCGGCATCTGGAATGCTTAATATTTTCCCAAACTCTGATCTATCAGTTGAATCTTCGCCTACCAAGTAATGTAGATCAAAGAGATGCTTATAGAAGTCATCAATCATATCAACCAGTCATGAATGGTACCTCAAGAAGCTTGATCACCATCAATCTCATCCAGATTTAAGTCTGATGCTCTACTGGTTAGTTCTTCCTCTATCTACTCTACCAAATGGAAACCCAACACTCAAGTGCTCATGTCTCTTCACTCTTCCATCACTGGAGGCTTAATCCCTGGAATCTATTAGTCAGTGTATTCCTATTGACTTCCCCAAAACTATACTTTACTAAGATACTTCCTTTGAGAGATCCAGACCTGACTGTTAGACCCTGCTACATGCTCTATTCATGCTTACCAGACCACAACACTTCTTCAATCTGACTTCTGGTATAGACACACCATGTTCTGCGGATGGGTGGGATGAACTTTGTTGTGATCAATGACAACACTTATGAAGCCATATAGTGTCTCTTGCCAACAATCTCCCCCTTTGGCATTGATGGCAACACTTAGTGAAAAATGACTAAGTGTCACACTATACTCTCCCTTGGCTGATGCTCTGTTCTTATGTACATTTTTTCGAGCTCCCCCTTAGCTAAATTCCTCATTTTTCACTGTTCCTCACTCCCCCTTTGACATCAATGGCAAAGGGTGGGGTCCGCACACCAAAATTTCCAAAAAAAATCTATACTTAGATGCATAAAACATATATACATGTTTTACCTACATATACTGAAATATATCTACAAAAGTGGTCTTTAGTTGTACCACTTATGCACCCAACTCTGCTTCATCCTGTCCAAAATTGAGATGTGACCACTCAACAAGAATGCAAAAGCTTCTACCCTTTTTAGATCTGTCAGATCATTGGTCTGGGCTGTAGTCTGAGCATCACTTAGAGCCTCATGCATGGCCTCTAACTTAGGGATAATGATCCCTCTTAGTTCACTCAACCTACTTATTCTATTTTTCTTCTCCTTCTCAAGCTTCTTAATTTCATTCAAGACTACAATAGTCTGACATTCTTGATTTATTACGGGAGATGAGAGAGGATCAAAACTTTGAGACAAGCTTAGTAGTTTATCTTCTTGCTCTTTTACTTTCTTATCAACATCTTTGGTCACTTTGGGCCAGGATAAACAAAATTTATAAATATTTCTGCCATCTTTGAGAGCATTTTCTAAACTCTTTATCCCAATATCCATAACTGTCCTATCATTTGAGATTAGACCCTGTACTTCAGAGAATCTCTTATCCAAAAATTCTTTCCTAACTTTTTCTTCTGCTGCTTTCTCTAAAGAATCAAAATGAGTATTAACAAAATTTATAAGAGATTTTAGATTACCATATGTGAAGTTTGTAGGATCCTTTTGGAAGGATGGCATGATCTTTTCCAATACACCAGATGCAATTTCTATGAGCTCATAGTCTTCCATGTGAGATTTCAACATTTTTTCTTTTGCCTTTGCTTGAGTGAAGGAAGCTAGTTTCATGGTTTGAACTAAAGAGAGGGAATCAAAATTGAATGGTTCTTGAAGTAATTCTGGTTCATCGAATTCCATCATCTCTTTGGTCAAGAACTCTTGGACTGCTTCTACTGTGTCTCTTGCCGGAGACAGAATTTTCTCCCCTTCTGTAGCCTTACTATTGTCATCTTCTTTTTCCTTCTCCTCTACTTCTTGACTGATGTTTTCTTCTACTCTTTCTTTTTCTTTGGATCCAGAGTCTACAGGGGAAACTGAAGGAGAGATGTTTGTTTGTTCATGGACCTCCTCTTTTGGAGTAGAGGAATCTAAGTCCTTACCTTTTTCTTCACCTGTCTCCTTTACCTCTTCTGCCACTATCTTAGTAGATTCTTTTTCAATACCTGTAGCTGAGGGATCATCACCTAAGTCCTCTATAATAGGAATGTTGAATCTTTTGTATGCATTCCAGAGGATCTCTTCTATCTCTTTTGTTACTTTGTTAGTTTCTCCGAGCATGAGTTGATTTATTCTGGCTTTGCTCTGGAACTCATCCTTACAATCTTTGAAGATCATATTCTTTTGCTTAGGAGTGATTGAAGGATATAGCTGAATAGCTATCTATTCTCGGATCTCAAGATCCTTTGCCATAGCATTATTCTTTCTTATTTCTAATTCCTTCTCTAAGCTTTTAGGAATGAGAGATATGATTTCAATAAAAGCCTTATTGTAGATATTCAGATACCTAACTATGGCTTCTTGCAAGATCTTCTGGTCAGCTTCATTGTAATCATCATAGAATTCAGCCATTGATTGAAGGTTCCCATCCATAGTAACTAATTTTATGATGTCATCAATGCACAGAGCAGGCTTCTCAACAAATTCTTTTGCTACTTCTTCAGTAGAGGGTTCATCGGATGTTTTCCTTTTCTTCTTCATTTTCTTTACTTCCTCATATGATTCTATCTCTTCTTCATCCTTTTGGCTTGTGTAAGACCTTGTTGCCTTTTTCTTGGTTCTCTTTTCTCCTTTTTTAGATGTCTAAGCTTCTGATTTTGAAGCCTTTTGACCCTTGGAAGTGGCAGGTGCAGAGCTTTTGGTTGATCTAGTCTAGGAAGGGGCTTGCACTGGAGCACTTTCTTTTTCTGCCTTTTCCTTTTCTGCCCTTTCCATCTTTTCTCTATTTGCATCTAGTGCCTCTTTTGAGATTCCATGCCTCTTGGCAAACTCTTCTACTTCCCTCCTCACTTTTCTTTTTATTTCCGGTTGCCTTAGCTCCACATGGATCTTCACACTTAATTCTTCAAAGGTTCCAAACCTTTCTGCTTTAGGATCCTTGGGTTGAGTGAGCATGTGTTGAACATGTAGCTCAACAATTTTCTCATCTACTTCATACCCCATTGGCATGATCTAGACTATTCTTGGCTCTACTGCCTCCATTAGACATTGATCAGTTTCTATCATAAAGCATACTGTGTCTTTATACTTTTCAACTAAGGATTGGGGGATTCTCTCTCTCACTTGCATCATACTCTAAAAATTCTTGAAGTAGCCCTAGAGTGTTGTATTTTGTGCCTTGGCATCACCAAGCCCATGTATATAATCTCTGATTTGGATGGCTACTGGTCTATCATTCTACCATACCCAACCACTGGATCTAGGAACCTCATTCATGAAGTAGAAGAATAAGCACAGTAACAGCCCACCATACTTGAAGGAGTTCTTCTTGTCCTTCTTGATCTTTTGTAGGTTTTCCATCAGTTGGTTCAGAAGGAGTTCACAAAGATCATAATCTATATTTTTTCTCAACATTTCATAAGTAGTGTAAATTGTAGTTTCGAGTACTGAATTTTCCTAGCTAGAGTGATATATCTAATAACTGATGATCATGGAGGCGAACTTGACATCCGGATCAGTGATGTCTTCTATTGTCATTGCTCTTTTGTCAAATTTTGATCCGGTAGCCTCACTCACAATTTGATTCTTGACAGATTTGAGAACAGGAATCCCACCGGATGAGTGCAATCTGGTTACTACCCTAATGGCATCCTTGGTTATCTTAAATGGTCCATTCAACCACATGAAGTTATCATGTGCTCTGCTCAAAATATAATGGACCCATTCTTCTTCTGTAAAATAGGGGAAATGAATGCATTGTGTAAAATGCTTGTCCCAGATGGCTTTATACTAAGTTTTGAGTTCAAATGATTCATCTATCAAATGCTTGTGATAGATATCAATCAGTTTAGATTCCCCAAAATCTTCAATATTTTCATGAATATATGCCCTAACATCTTCTACATGCAAAACCCCATGTGAAATGCTTGAAAAGGCACCTAGGGGATCAACTTCTAGGGATTTATATGGATGTTTCTTGAATTTAGGATGCAGCCTATCAGTGATCTTTACAACATTTGGTGTAGTCATCTTCAAAGGATTTTATAGAGAAATATTCAATAACAGAAAATACCTTTTGCACTTCTAGGGTTCGCTGAATGAGCTAGATTAATTTGTTGGATGAATTGACTTCAATGGTTGATCTTTTGAGAATTTGAGATAGTTTGTTGCAGAGCTCCTTTTCTCTTCTTCTTGAATGCAAATGTGCAAATGATGAGTGAATGAACCCTTTTATCTTTTGGAAAACCCTAATTTCATATTGCAATAAATGTACAACTCAAGTCATTCTGATTGCCTGGTTCTTCTTATTTTAAGAAAGATCTTTTTCCGGATCACTGAGATATACTTAGAGAAATCCTTGGTGATTAATAACAAATTATATTTTTTTCCCTAAACACTTGATCTATCATAGAACAAGATGCCTCGAATTTGAATCATACCAGATTTAACTATGATAATCATGTTTTACAGGATGACTGTTAAACCAGATCAATCTTGGAAGATTAGACTCTTCAAATCTTCTTGTGGATCTTCTATATGTTTACCAAGCTTTATTCAGATGTTTCTCTAAGTAACCTTTTATTCCACAACTTCCCATGTGCCAATTTTAGGCACCAATTAACTGGCTGGTGGAAATTTTTTTTCCTTGTGTCTTCCCCTGAGCCAGAGCTCACCTTTTAATTTTCAGAAGGAATATCAGTACCAGATTCTGGTGTGGATCCATCCCCTATATTCTCTGTACTTCTTTTTACCCAAATCTTGTTCATCTCTCTTTTAACTTCATCTGCATTCACTTTTCCTTTTCCTTTGTCTTGATTCTGAATATGATGCACTGGACCCCTTTTGTCTTGATTCTTGCTTCTACAGAATTTGTCAATATGACCGGATCTATTACAATTGTGGCAAACAACATTTCTTTGTATATTTGAATGATATCCTCTTGATCTACATTGATTAGCCATATGTCCCATTCTATTGCATGCAAAGCATCTACCATTGAGTGAATTGTTCATTTGCATATTTCTGAATTCATGAGATTTGTGACCATACCTTTTGTAGTTGAAACATTGTCTGGAGAAGGATGTATTGGTCTAATTTATTCTCTTTCTGCACTGATTAGCTTTATGACCAAAGTTCTTGCAGTTGTGGTAGTATCCATTGAAGGATTGATATCTTTGAGCATTAGGTTGCCTTACCAGAGGTCTTCTAGGCCTATTCCTTGGATTTTCTAATCCAAAATTCTTCTGACGGGATCCAGAGCTTTCACCTTTCTCATATCCCAAGCCACACTTGTCATCTACCCTCTTTCAGCTTTCAAGAAGAACTTCAAGTTGAGCATAACTTATCTTGAATTTCTCTTTGTATTCATTTGCTGTTTGAAGATCCTTTTTAAGAGTGTCAATTTGATCCTCAAGTTTTTCTTCATTATCTCTAGCATCTTCAAGATTAGATTCTAGATACCTAATTATTCTATCAATTTTGTGGTAGTCTTCAGACTTCTCCTTGAGAGATTGTCTTAGATCATCTTTAGTTTTTCTTTTCTCTTCAATTTCTTGGGTGAATTTCATAACTCCTAATTCCATTTCATGTCTGACCATAATGGCTTCTTTTGATAACTTTTCACATATCTTGGTTTTCTCCTTCAGATCTTCATTTGTACCATTGTCTTCACTTTGATTTGCCAATTGTTAAAGTAGATCTTTTCTCTTTTTAATAGAGATACTCAGTTTCCCTTTTAGTTCATTTATGAAATCATCAACCTATTTAAGTCTTTCCTTCAATTCATTGACTTCAGAGTTTGATTGCTCAAGATCATCTAGGGTAGACTGAAGTTGTTCCCTCATACCATACACATCCATTTGAGTTCCTAGATCTTCCTCTAGCTATTAGGCTCTTTTGGAGGAAATTGGCTCTGATTCCAATTGTTGATAATTGAGAGGGGAGTGAATCAGTTATCTTAATTATTTCAGCTTTCTGGACTTCCTTATCAATTAGTGCAGCATTAAATTAAATAAGCAAACATAACCATGAAATGGAAATAACATCAATACACATGACACAATGATTTTGACATGGAAAACCCTGTTAAGGGAAAAACCATGGGGTGATTAACCCAAGATTGTATTCTCTATTAGAAGAATAAGATAGTACAAAATTGCACTTGCGAATTAGGGCTCACTGCTCGAGCACATTTCTCACAAGAGGGTCACTGCCTACAATAGTTAATACAAGGAAACTAGATAATTGAGCTGATGAGAAGCATCCACATATGTTGAGGTTCAGTTCCAGTTAAGCCTGATATACTAATCTGTTGCACTTCATTCTTACTCTCCTTAGGTGCTGTTGTCCTGTTACATTCCAGACCTGTCTTACTGCCTTCACACTAATCTTCTGCTTTTCTTCGCACAATACAATACACCACACACACACATTCATATCTAAATCCATCTGGTATATATATCCACACCAAGGATTTCATCCACTTTCTAGTCAGCATCCAGAATGCTTAATATTTTCCCAAACTCTAATCTATCAATTGAATCTTTGCCTACCAAGTAATGCAGATCAAAGAGATGCTTATAGAAGTCATCAATCATGTTGGCCAGTCATGAATGATACCTCAGGAAGCTTGATCACCATCAATATTTCATTCGGATTTAGGTCTGATGCTCTACCGGTTAGTTCTTCCTCTGTCTACTCTGCCAAACAGAAACCCAACACTCAAGTGCTCATGTCTCTTCACTCTTCCATCACCGAAGGCTCAATCCCTAGAATCTATTAGTCAATGTACTCCTATTGACTTCCCCAAATCTACACTTTACTGAGATACTTCCTTTGAGAGATCTGGACCTGACTATTAGACCTTGCTACTTGCTCTATTCTTGCTTACCAGACCACAACACTTCTTCAATCTGACTTCCGGTATAGACACACCATGTTCTGTGGATGGGTGGGATGAACTTTGTTGCCATCAATGACAATACTTATGAATCCATATAGTGTGTCTTGCCAACACTCCCATGTCACCGTGACCTCATCGTACATGTCCCAATGGACCCTAACCTAGTCCAGATCTCGACCTCGAAGGCCCAATGTCCAATGAGCTAATATGTAAATTGGCTCCAAAGCCAGCTATTCATCCACCTCTACCTAAAGAGCACTCCTATCTAATACATGAGATAAATCAGATATGTAACATCATAGAATAGAAACATGAAAAACATCATGGTTATGCGATAGGCTAGGTGGCAAGGCTAGACGATCGCCTACAGGTCCTATGCGCTCCAAGATCTCAAAAGGTCCAACAAAATGAGGTGTGAGCTTAGAGCCCTTTCCACAATGGATTGGACTCTTATGCGGTCGCACTCTCAAAAACACTTTGTCCCCAACTGAGAAGCTCTGATCTACCCTCTTAGCATTGGCATACTTCTTTTGTCGATCCTATGCCTCCTGAAGTCTCTGCCTAATCAAAGTCACCTACTGCTCTATATCCTGAACCAATTCTAGCCCTATCGCAACCCTGTCCTCAATGCGGTCCCAACTCAAAGGTGTCCTGCAAGGTCTTTCATATAAGGCCTGAAAAGGAGGCATACCCAACGAGCTGTGTGTTAGGGTTAGCCGGCAGAAGATATCAATTAAATGCAAATAAAGAGTAAACAGAGAAATGGAAATATACAGAAATAATAATAGCGAGAGATAATTTTTAACGTGGTTCACCCAAACTCGGGCTACATCCACCAAACAGAGAGTCCAATATTATTATCCAGTAAATCAAAACTGATTACAATCAGCAATCCCTACAACTCAATACCGCTGCAAAATGCTACAATACAATATCAAAACCCTAACCCTTAGCCGCTTTTTATCAAGCTTTTTGTCAGTTACAAAATAGGGTTTTCTCATTTTCTTCTTCTCTACATAAACATTTCCATCCTGCAAAAAAAAATCAATCTATCTCAAGGCCATTCTCTTTCCTCTATTTCTCTGGATCATCTGCATAAGTCTATTCACATTTTGATCCTTCAATTCACTCAAATTCCTTTTTATAAAAATTTCCTCTCAAAAAACCTTTTCAACATGCTCCTGCAAAAAAGACAAAAAAAAACTTCTCCCAAGAAAATCATTCCATAATATCTCATGCAAAATACACAAATAACTTTCAAATTCTCTATTCTACATACCTTCATCTCTTCAAGTTCTCCTTAAAAAAAATCTTACTTAAAAAATCTCTTCATATTCTTTAAAACCTCTTCTCAAAAATAATTTCCAATCTAATAAAATATCTTAAATTTTTTTTCTAAAATAGACTCATTAAATCTTGAGAGAGAGAGGGATACTTGTGTTTTAGATTTAGAAAAAAAATATTTCTAATAACATTTTAAAACTCCTTAAAAGAAATCTTTCTATTCAGGCTCAAAAAAACTCCATAAAATGCCAAAAATAACTTCACACTACAATCAACAAAGGGCTTTGACGTTCACATGCACGTCAATATGCATTGTCAGGAAGGAGAGTTTGAATTTCAAAGTTGGCCCTTGATTAGAGACTTTGTGCCCTCTTAATGTTTAAACATAACCATTGATAAAAAATTTGGTGCCACCTATTAAGAAGTATAACTGATGTCATCGGTCCTGCTAGTTAGAGGGAGCTGGTACCCCAATGATTGCAACCCCTTAAATTTGCAACTTAAGTTACATATGACTTACGATAGCAAGTCAACTCTCAAATAAAAGAAAAGTACAACTATCATTGTCGATAAAAACATAGATATAATATGAAGTAAATTTACATGCTACGGGCATAGATGACATTAGAGATGGAACATTTAACCTTGAAAACATCACATGTTTTGAATCCTATTGACTTCAAAATATCTATATCTCTGATCAGAGAAGGAAGACATGAAGTAAGAAGAGCATTATGAATTATTGATATAAACTACATGAAATTTTTCTACCAACTGTATATTAACACAAACTGTGAAGATACCACATCATTACCAAACATCAATAAAATCAATGATCAATGAAGCTTCTCAGCAATAAGGTATCTTTCTCGTCATCACTGTATGAACCTGATTATCTAATGATGATCAACTGAGATCATTTATACATTATGAACAATCTCTTGGCACATGTTCTTCGATAAGTGAGGTATGAAGAATATCAACACGGTGAGAGCCAATACCAAGACAATACCAACTCCTTGATGTCCCAATAGCTCAATCTTTGACATTTCTTTATGTGAAGCTTCCTATTATCTATATGATATCTCTAACTACCATGATTCCAAAAATGTATCAATCTCATTTACCTTGAACAACATCTAGTATCATAACTTGATTGAAGGATGACATCAACGAAGCACCTTAATGAAGCATGATGAGAACCTGATCAACCATCTTCTGATCAATGAAGTATATAAAGCAATAACAAATCAACTAACACGAATCTTGATCAACAACCCACCAATACTAACACTAGCTTTATTCAACATCAACATGATTAATTAGAATGGAACCTTAACAAGATGAATCCACAACAAAATGAAAACACAACCCATGACAATCATGACATAGAGCATCAAATATTGTTCAACAGACATCCTCTTATCCAACCTTTGACATTTTCACATGGCATCACGTGATTTCAACATTACAAATCTTTTTCTTACACATGATGCTTATGAGCCCTTGAAGACATCTTAAATAAAAACTTTTCACAAGAACAACCCATGTTATCAAAATAATAAACTCCACCTCTACCATAATGAAGATCATTATGAACACCTGAAACATTACATCTTGACATATGAAGACCAAACACCTTTTTTGACATCAATGACAATTAATCACCATCAGATGTCTCCATTTGAAGCATTATATGGAAGAAGATGCAAAAGTCCTATAAGTTGGGATATTCTAGAAGATAGGATTACGATTGGTCTAGAGATGTTGTCAGAAATGGAAGAATAGATCAAGCTAGTCAAAAAGATATTGGCAGAAGCAAATGATAGATAGAAAAGCTACGCTAATGCCAAGCATACCCCAAGGCAATTCTTAGTTGGAGAAAAAGGTCTTTTGAGGGTCAAGCTTCAGAAAAGTTCCATAAAGTTTGGAAAGTCTTCCAAATTAGCTCCTAGATATGTAGGACCCTTCAAAGTTCTCAAAGTGATCAATCTGGTTGCCTATAGAATCGCTCCACCACCATCTCTTGCTAGGATGCATAATGTTTTTCATCTATCATATTTGAAAAAGTATATAACAGGTGATAATCATATTCTTGATTGGAATGCTTTGTAGGTACATGACCCATGAGTGGTCATGATCGAGCCTCTCAAAGTTCTCAAAGTTTACAAGCTCCGCTTGAGTAATAGAGAGGTGACTTAGTGCAAGATCTAGTGGGATCAACATGTAGAGGATAGTGCCACATGGGAAGATTACCATGATTTTTATTAGCGATTTCCTCATTTATTTTATGCTTTTCAAAGTTGAACAAAAACTTTATCATATTATTATTTTGAATACATTGGATCATTGAGGATGATGATCTTATCGGGGGAGATATGTCACACCTCAAATTTTGACTATGTTTTACTTTTCACTTGTATGCAATTAGTAGATAATTTTGCATGGATTAATGATTTGACATTTAGTGTAAGTGTCAAGATAAATCAACGATTTCATGAGTATGAGTTTATATGCATAGAATTTAGACATGTGATTATATGTTATCCTGATTATTTATTCATAAGGTTTATGGATTAACTAACGATACACTAATCCCAGTTTAGTGATTGTAAGTTGTAATCAAGAAAAAATTTCCACCCTCAGAGAAAGACAGGGAAAGCATCATTGGAGATAAGTGAATAGATGTAAGGAAAGGAATAGGTTGTTGCCATATAAGTCTTGTGCTTTCAATTTTTAGTGAACCTCGTCGTAAGCAGTAAGTTGTTTTTGACCTATTTGGTTAGAGTTTGGGGTTTTTGACTCGACAATTATCGATTTGACGTCAAGATCCATTAGCATAGGTTTTGTCAAAAAAATGAGTTAAGATAAAAAATGACCATCGATAAGATATGGTTGATAGTCATTATTATTTTTATGCACTATGAATATATTTTATGTCATTATAATGATTTAATTAGAGGTTAAACTATATTATTTTATTATCAGTGATTTCCAATAAGTGTTCTGTCATGGTAACTTATCCTTTCTCTGGTGTTTTTGCAAGATAGAGAGGGGGAGAATACCTTGACCCCATTCTCATATCTTTATGGATGTTGGTAACAATGTAAGTTTTGGGTGCTTTTTACTTCATCTTGTGGTTATATATATATATCTATATATATGTGTGTATGTGTGTGTGTGTGTGTGTGTGTGTGTGTGTGTGTGTGTGTGTGTGTGTGTGTGATTTAAGGAGTTAGACCTAATGAGGTGGTTGTTAAACTTTTTTATGAGCGTAGCTAACATTCCATGGTATTGCAAACAAATTTTATGATAAAGTGGCTCAACCCCATTAAGTTCCCTAACCGATTCAAAGATTAAGGAGGAGCATATAATTTGACTTAAATGGAGTGGTCTTTTATGACCATGACCTCCACTAAATTGCATTCCTACGAGGAATTATTTTAGGCTATGATTAGGGAGAGAAGGAAGTGGTTGTGGAAGAGTTCCTATTAATTACTATGGGAGTTTTCTCTTGGGGAACAACATAGAGAGAACATGAGAGACACTAAGAGTATTAGAAGGACATCGATAACAATGGAATAGGATTAAGTTCATCATAGGAAGGAAGAATGGAGACTATGGAAAGATCTTTATTAGATCTCAATACATGTTCTCTCCTTTTTTTAAAATATTTAAGAATAGTTTATGAATCATAAGATGTATTTGATTCTATATGTTATAAGGTAGTAAGTCATTGATTATCTTTGTATTTTATAAGGCCATAAGTGTTGCAAGTATGTGTTAACTGGTGTTGTCATTGATGTCAACATGTTTGTGTTGTCATTGGTGTCAATTGTGCTCTTGTTTTGTTACTTGGTTGTGATGAGTTAGTTGCTTTGTATTGTGATTTATAAGTGCTAAAGATGATACGAATATGTTCCTTATATTGAATATCTAAGTGCTTTTGAGAAAATTTGCTTCATACTGAAGACAAAGTTGTGAAGATATATTCTGACTTACAAGATATTGTCTAAGCTTTTTACTCTGCATTTCTTCTATGTTGAAGATAGGAGTGTGAGATTTGGATATGTTTATAGAAGTGTTTCAAGATGCTAAATCTAGAATTTGGTGGTCTAGATCATTGTGTAATAGAAGTTCTATTCACTAGTTTGAAGACTGTGCCTAGTAGTATTTGCAATGTGACATGGAGAAAGTATTTTTATCTGTATTTCTCTACAGTTTGGTATTTTGTCTTGAAGTTTTGGACTTATGATTATAAGGTCCTTAGCTATCTTCATTCCAAATAATTTGTGATATGGTGCTCTAGAAATCAAGTTATTGATTAGCAAAGTTTGATAGTGTTTGTTGTGAGCAGTCTATGATCTGTCTTCAACTGATATTTGTTGTCTTCAAGTTAGATCTGTTGTGGTTAGATTTGTCAGCTCCCAGGTGATTTTATGTTGTTCATGGATGTCTCTAGATCATCATAAAGTCTTGTTCTTGATCTACAAGCAATAATTGAGCTCTTGGAAGCATGTGTTTAAGCATTCTTGGTGTTTGAACAAGTTTGGTCGACATGGATGCTAACACTCCTTGTGGATGTGGTTCATGGATTGTAGAAGTGTGTGAAGATGTATTTGGGTCCAAGATAAGCCATGAAGTGTTCTTCCTTCATTCATTTTATTCACAATTTGTTTAGGTCTAGACCTAATTCAAATTATGAATGTTTCTTGACTTTGGATTTTGTTCCAAAGGTTGTAAATTGTAATATTGACCTTGATGTGTATTCCAAGGTTAATGATTGGTAAAAATATTTG
Organism: Cunninghamia lanceolata; assembly: GCA_027924645.1. Classification (NCBI taxonomy): domain Eukaryota; kingdom Viridiplantae; phylum Streptophyta; class Pinopsida; order Cupressales; family Cupressaceae; genus Cunninghamia; species Cunninghamia lanceolata. The sequence goes on along the minus strand of BSBN01000068.1, from coordinate 12,042,955 downwards.
TAATGAATTCATGTGTTGATGTGGGGGATGTGAAGATGCATAGATGAGAGAGTGTGTGTTGTAAGTGTATTGAAGGTGATTTGTATTGTGCTTCAATGGAACTGAACTCAAGCATGTTGTAGATGCTATTATATTAGTTCATGGTAGTGAGCCACACCTCTAGACAGTGAGCCAACCCTTGGTAGTGAGCTTTGTTTGCAGTGATCATTTCTTTGGACAATGAGTCCTTGGGTAGTGAACCCTCTATCAATGAGCCTCATTTATTTTTAGTATTGTTACTACATTATATTGTGAGCTAATACTAGTCATGGTTTTTCTCTTTTAGGGTTTTCCACGTAAAAATCTGGTGTTGATGTGTATAAGTTTTGTTTTTGCACTTCATGTTTAATCTTCATAATAGATTAAAGAATTAAAGTAAGTGAATGTGGATGCAATCTTGTTTAAGAGGAGTTAAATTTTTTGATACAACTAATTCACCCCCCTCCCCTACCCTCTTAGTTGTCTTGTGCCTTCAACAATTGGTATCAGAACCTGGTTCCTTGGAAGAAAGCCTAACAACTTAATGTAGATCTGGGATGGCACATAAGAAGAATGTTTCTCTATATGACAGATCTTTAGAAGATGAATGTATGTCTATCACTAGTGAAGAACTCAAAGTTGCTCTTGTAGATCTTGAAAGGATTAAAATAGAAAACAAGGATTTGAAAGAAAATACCAAGGAAGTAGATGAGTGCATCAGAAAATTGAGGGAACAAGTCAAGAGGTTCAAAGAAAAACATAAGGAAGTTAGTGAACAATTGAGATCAAAAAATGAAATCTTGGATGATCTGAAAGTGCAAATTGAAGATAAAGAAAAAGCAAAAGAAGATCTAAATCAATTGGTGAAAGGCAAATTAGAAGAATGTGCTAAGCTTGAAAAGGAAGTTAGGAACCTGAAGTTAGATTTGGAAAAAGTAAAGAGTTATGAAGAAAATTTCAAGATAAGTTCTGCAAAACTTGATGAGATGATTACTAGTCAGAAGAGCCCTGATGACAAAAAAGGCTTGGGATTTGAGAAAGGTGAAAGTTCTAAATCAAGACAAGCAGTGGATGTTGAGAACAAGAAGGACAAAACCAAGTGAACCTATAATCAAAGAAATAGACCTAGAAAACCCCTGTTTAGGAAACCAAATGCTCAAAGGCACCCATATTTCAATGGTTATTATAATTCATGCAATAAGTTTGGTCATAAGGCTACTTGTTGTGTGGTTACACAACATGCCCCATTTTTTCCCAACAAAATAGGGACCCAACTTTTTGCTTGTCTTATTTGTCCTTTCTTTTGGGTGGTATGGTAAAAGTAATCAATGTCATATGCATGATAGGATGCCATCCTATGCATATCTTAACCTTGGGATAAAGGTTGTATTTTCAAACTTTGAATTTCATATTATAGATCTTGCCAAGTGAAAGAAAATCAAAATCTAAGCAGGTTTGCCTTTTGAAGCACCCTAAAATTATTTAAATTAATGAAGTTGTAGTTGGTCAAAGTTTGGTCAATAGGTCAACTGGATATTCACATTGTATGTCATTTGGATATTAACTTAATATCCTGGCACTTGTTAATATCCAGACGTCAAAATTAAAAGTCCAAGGGGGCAAAATGTCAAATGTCGAGATATTAGTTAACATACTAATCTTAAGTTAATGTCTTGACGCTTGTTAATATCCCAATGTCAAATTTAAGAGACTTATTAAGTTAAATGCCATCTAAATATTAGTCTACATTTAGATCTTAACTTAATATCCTGACAAAAATATCCTTGTCTTGATAACATCATGTCATCATGATTTAAAAAGAGCACTAAACATACTGACATCATCCGGACATTAGAGTATCAGGATATTAACTTTGTTAATATCCTGGATCTATTCTAACATCCTCAGCCACACGATGTCATGTCATCTTGACCTTATGAAGAATGCTAAACTCGCTTACGTCATCTACATATTAACTATCATCTAGATCTTAACTCAGTATCCAAACATTATTTCAACATTCATATCTTGATGACATCACCTTATCTCAATGCTATATATATGATGGATCCATGCTTACGTTATCTAGACATTAAGCCATGTGAATATTTCATATTCTTAATGTTTGTATCTTATTGTAGTATCCTCATCCTGATGACATCACCTTTCTAGGCTGTGAAGAAGGATTTTTCTCTAGCTAATGTCATCTAGATATTCTAATCATATGCATATTTTCACACTTATAACATCCAGACCTTAACCTGATATCCACAACCCAGATTAGATGGTAGTGCATCCTCGTGGGAGAATCTTATCAATAAGAAATATTCTTTGCACCACTACGAGATGGTGACACATGTCCATATGCATAACTTGATGTACTATGAGCATATTTGGAACTAGATGACAATTTTTTGGTCAATAGAGGTTGACCCAACCTATGATGATGTCATCTTGATATCTGCTCCCATATACCAATGTCTTTTGCATTTAATGCAGGTTTATATCATGCTGTTGGTTTTGCTTATTCTATAAAGGCTTTCAACCTTATGACCGAGTGTGTATTGAATTATGATATCAACACAAGAAAGCTAAAAAAGCAAGAAAGGTTGTATGTAGATTTATCTGTGGAGGGTATAACTGAAGTATTCCATTTGTCAATTTCCCAACCCATTTATGTGCCAAACCTAGAGGTACTAGCAAAAGAATTTGATGCAAACAATAAGAACTATAGAAAAGTAATCTTCCAGTGATGGAGAAGCCTAGAGAATATAGCCAGAGGAGTTGCCAAAATGGCACAGCACCTGTATAAGTTTGATTTCAATGAGGAAGTCCATTACATCATATTCATGCTCAGAAAGATGAAAGGCTTGATAAATTATGAAACATTTGAGCCATGGATGTTTCAGCTGGTAAGGATGGTTATTGAATATGAAGAAGATAAAGCCAAGTTCCAGTGGGCCAAAATAATTAGTGATACAATGCATGACCAGATGGTCAAGTGAAAAGATGGTAAGGAGATGATCTTCAAAATGACATCTTACTTAGTATACTCATGTGTAGCAAAAGGCACATTTGATGGCCTATGAACTATAGGAAGGATGGGTAAACTACCCAATGAGAAGACACCCTAGGAGCACTATCCCTAGTTAGAGAGAAGATCATCAGTTTAACATTAAAAAATGGTTAATGATTGCTTCTTGATGCACCTAGTCTAACTCATGGAGGGAGACAAAACTAAAAGGTTTTTAGTTGGTGCTACAAACAAAATCAGTGGATATGGCTCTTGGTTCATCCAGGCCAAAACATACTGTTACATCTGAATGGAGGGTTTTAGTGGGAAACTGTATATATGCTACCAAGGTACCCTTTAGATAAGGTAGTACTAATGGAAATGATGAGGCAACAACTACCTACATTTGAAATGTCTAGGGTAAAAGAAGGGAAGCCCTATAGGAAATTTCCCATTGACATAACTTAGTTCCTAGTGGGAACCATAGAAAATGCAATGAAAGCTGAGGTGGAGTTGAATAGTTTGAATCTAAAATTGTTCCCACTCACCAGAGATTATGATCCTTACCACAATATCGAGAAGAGATTTAACAAGAAGTATAAGCACAATGTCCACCTCAAAGATTATTGGGAAGATTGTGATGATGAACATGATGTGAGAAGAAGAGAGTATCAAAGGTTGACACTAGATCAAATGAGAACAATAGGGCAACTTGAAGTGGTCCCACAAATTAAAAATGATGATGATGACCTCATGGATCTTGAATATGAGGAACAAAAGATATACAATGACACCATTTTAGCCCCAGATTTAACACAGAGGGAAGAGACTTCAATAGATGTCCTCACTGCCCAAGTTATGGCTAAGATAAAGAATTGGCTTGCCAAAAGGATCAATGAGCTTAAAGCAAAAGGTGTGGCAATCACAAGTGATAGAAAAAGAAAGGAAAGAGAGGAGCCTAGTTTTGATGATTTCCTTATATGCAAAAGGCAAATTCTCGGTACCAAAGTGATTGAGTCCAGTTTGTCTGCATTAGCAAAAGAAGTTACATCTAAATGGATATCCCTTGTGTACCAACCCTTGTCACCTCACATAGGACTAGTGCTTAAGGCAATTCTTGTGCCTGCACCTCATGTACTAATGACACATGAGGAGCTCCAAAAAAATTAGGAGCATAGTCCATTACAAAATATTGCAAGGGAGGAGGATATAACTGATGAAGAAGACAATATGCCTCTTGAGACACTGAAGAGGAAGAGAAAAAGTGATGTGTTTTAAGGAGTTAAAGTTCCTAGATCCTCCTAATATCAAATCCTAAAGATGAGGGGAGCCATCACACCTCTAGCAGAAGCAACATCAGGATCAAGTGATCCATCTGCAAGTGTAGTTAAAGAACTACAACATGATGTGCTTGTAGAAATGATAGTAAAAGTAAAAACTAAGATGGAACATGAAGACAAAGGTCAAGTTCAAGAAGAAGAGGCTACAAAAGCCCTCTCACTAAGTCAAACCATTGATCTAATTGAAGATGAGCTGCTACAGGATATTACAAACCATCCTATTGGACCCATACTACAACATACAAAAGATAGATAAGGGTGAGGTAGCAGTAGAATTGCATGATGAAAGAATAGAAAGAGAGCAATACCCTAAAGTAGAGGTAGCTATGGGACCTCTAAACATTCTAATTGAAAATGTAACTAGCCTTGCAGTGGTGGACTTGACTTATGTGCCTGAAGGAGAAAACACTAGGAAAGAAGAAGTTATTAAAGATAACCAAGGACGGAAGGAAAATAATCTTATGGGGATTGATGATGGGAATTAGGATGCTCAATATGGAGGAGTACACTTAGATACTCATGGAGGAGATAAGATTGATAAGCATGAATACGAGCATCATCATGATGATTAAGAGAATAAATGCCAAGAGCCTAAAGATGACAAAGTTTCTGTTGATGATTGTTTTTACACATTCATAACAAAAGTTAAAATTCACAAGGAACCTTAGCTATCTTGAAATATATGAATAATTGACTAAGAATTCTTAATCTCAAGTTTCTATATGGTCAGTTCATGAACTTGTGGATAGTTCAATAGGTTAATGTGAAACTGTAATATTCAAGGGGCCTTATGTAAGTTAAAGTAATATGAGAATTTACTGTACTTCAAATTATATAGATTGTTACAAATATCAACAAAATATTCATTCCTCTACATAAATTCTTTATTATATCACAAAGCTTTGCATGAATTTCAGTAAAACAAACTTTATCTTTCAATTATATATGAAAATTATCAAATATCATTGTAATTCCTCATTCTTTATCCAAATGTATGATAATTTCCTTCATATTCTATGTTTAAGCTAATTATTTCAAATGTTTGGGGAAAAGTTATAGAAATTAAGCTAAATATCACTTCACTATAGGATCTAAATGTGATGTTATTCACGTCTTTAAGAAATCTAGCAAATTAATCAAATCAACATATCTAAATCTTCAAATGTATAGTCCTAAGCATTTTCACAAACCTGCATCAAAGATTGCAATCTTTCAAAGAATAACACATCAAATACCAGTAAGAGTCAAAAAACACTTTGTAATAGATGCAGAATTCCAAGTTCACTTGTATTTAAAGCACCAAGTCATACAAAATTTACAATGTAAGAATGACCTTTTTGTTTCATTAATCAAATTACTAGAAAACTTACAGACATTTTTATAGATACAATAAGGAAACTAGACATTCTATGTATTCCTCAATGTAGACACATGTGACCTCCTCTTCTAAACTAAAAGAAAATATCTCTCTGCTCAAATACTCTGATAAATTACTTATGCAAGCTACTATTTTAACAAATCCCTATGTAAATAATATACAAGTAGTAGAGCTTCTTATATAGAATTTGAAGCTTCATACTGCTATGGCTACAAAACCTAATCTATGGTCAGTATTCATACTTTCTCGATCAAGGGTGTACATTCATTCCTAACCGTTTCTCAAAATATCTTTGTGGTATCTTTTCCTACCTCAAAGGATGCCATTGGAATCTTTTCAAAACATGATTCCCCCTTTGACCTCTTCTATTTTGTTGACCTTACCTGTGGATACCTTTCAATTGACTCTTTCCTTAGTATTATTTGCCTTTTTTGATACTTTATATCTCTTTCAAATATATCTTGAAATTATTCATGACACTTTCTATGAAGGTGCGATTTCCCCCTGGACTCCTTGTCCATATATATTCTTGCATTATGACCCCTTCTTTCAATTTCTTCTCTTCTTTACCCAAACCTTCAACCTTCTTCTTATATTTCTGTATCTTGGCACTCACCTCCATTATTGAATCAATCATTTGTTTACATAAATACACACCTAGATTCTCCAAACATGGTGCAAAGATGGCCTTGAGTTCTTTTAATGCCCTTTGGAGTTTGTATGCTAATACATCCATGAATTCATGATCTATGAGCTTTTCAACTATCCTCTTATGCAACCTAATCATGTTATCTATTTTCTCCTCTAAACTCTGAGTGATTGTGATGCATCTTCTAAGACTATCATCTTCAAACTTTAACTCTAACTTGGCCTGTGGTACTTGATTTTCCATTGGAGGAGCCATAACTCCTTCATGTATTAATTCATCCAATCTTTCTTCAATTTCCTCCAATTGCCCCAATTCAAACTTACATTCTTCTTTTCTAAATTGACAATTATATATAAGCACACTACATTTATTCTTTTCTGTTGCTGCCAAATCACTTCCTGTCACTGCTTGTTTGATCACCTCTTCTCCTTCTTGCATGAATTCTTTGAACCATTCTTCAAAAATATTGGCCTCAAGCCTCTTATTTTCTATATCCTTCACTTCATCTTTTGACAATACTGCTATTTCACTGGGTAACTCTAGTATTGTAGCATTGGGATAAAATATTCCCCTAATGAATTGCTATAACTGGACAATGTGTCCTTTCAAATATTCATGTTTATCTTTGTCTTTCCTTAGTATTTCTGTAGTAGCCTGGTGCATATCCTCCCACTCACTTATATGTTGCTCCCTTGTTGTGTGTCCTAGGTCAAAATTGAGTATCTTGTAGTCATCTACTATTATTTCTCCTTTGGCTTTCTCCTTTTGTGGTATTTCTAAATTCAATTTTCTAGATCCATCTAGACCCCTTTGTATTGCCGACATGGTTCTAGCCTTCCTCTTTTCTTTTCTTGGTGTTGCATCGGCCAATAAACTTTTGATATTTGATGAAGGGGGTAAATCATAAAAACACAACAACAACAATTGCACACAGAAAATAGAACTTTCTTTTATTGATTTGGACAAATTATTACATTACAGAAGTTCAAATACAATTAGAGGAATCAACCCTCCACAAGCTACAACACATTACAACTTCCTATCACAAGACTCTAGAATCATCTACCTTTTGTAACCCTAAATCAGCTAGGGTATCTATTTTCCTGCCTATTCTTGACTCCACACTTGCCCCCCTTAACTCTGCTACCGCCCAGGGTTCCCAAAAATAGTTATTAATAGCCTTATTGGTGGCCAACAACCTAATTTCAAAATTTACATCTCCCTCCAAAAATAGCTCAACTTCCAGGAGCCATAAATTTTGATCTGGGTGTCCAATTAACAAACCGTTTTATGCGTCAAAAGGCTCATAGAGTGCTCTACGTGCTAAGAACCTACTCTGCTAGTTCTAGCCATTTTCAGACCCGTACGTGGCCATTTAGTGCCTCAAGCTTGAGTTTGAATAATTTTCAATCATTTTTTAGAAAATGGAAACTTTAATAACTTTTAGCTCGCAAATGATCTTTGCATGATTCCTTTGCCAAAGGTCTTATTTTTCAGATATGAAACTTCCTATAAATTTTCACTTCATTCCATGCCCAAATGCAAACTTTCTAAAAACAACAGGTTACTATTTTTAGCAGTTTGGAAAAATTGAAAGTTCTACATCATTATTCAAGCGATTATGGAACCAAAACCACAAAATTTGAAAAGAAATGGAAATAACATCAACAATTTTGAAACAAATATTTTTTTGGGTGATGTAATATTACCCTTACACCACTAGATGCTCCTACATTAGACACCCAGGGTAATTTGAGAAGTGACCCTTTCATGTCTCAGGTGTTTGTGTGAGAAAAACCCAAATGGTCAACCTCCACCTTAGACAACCAAGAAGAATCTTCAACAGGCCTTCCTTTCCATTTCACTAGATATTCTTCATACTGCCTGTTCTGAGTACTTCTTCCCACATGGCTATCCAAGATCTCTTCTATCTCCTCTGTCGAAGTAGATGTTGGAATACTCCACTGTTCTTCTATTGGTCCATCCTCTGTTCCACCTTCATGATATTCTGATAAACCAACAATGTTGAAAACATGGGAAATGTTGATCCCACTCGACATCTCTACCTCATATGCATTTCTTGAATCATGTTTTTTCAAAATTCTGCATGAACCAAATTTCTTGATTTTCATCTTATTGTATGTTCTAGTTGGGAACCTTTCTTGTCTCAAGTGAACCATGACTTAATCTCCTACCTGGAATTCCATATATCTCCTCTTCTAATCTCCCTTAGCCTTGTACTGAATATTCATCTTATTAATGTGCTTCCTCGACTCTTCATGCAAATTCTTTAGATGTTCTGCAAAGTCTTTAGCTTCAACACTTGTCTTTTCTCCTTTGTCTAGCTTCCTTAACTCAGAAGCATTTCTTGGGCTATTGCCATATACAATCTAGAATGGTAATTTACCAATACTCTTACTGACAGAATTGTTGTAAGCAAATTCTGCCTATGGTAAAATCAAATCCCATCCCTTGGGCTTATCTCCTACTAAGCATCGTAGCAAGTTACCCAAACTCCTATTTACTACTTGAGTTTGTCCATCAGTCTGTGGATGGTGTGTAGAACTGAACTTCAAATCTGTCTTCAACTTCTTCCACAATGTCCTCCAGAAATAACCAACAAACTTGGTATCTCAATCTAAAACTATGCTCTTTGGTAGACCATGTAATCTCACCACCTACCTAAAAAATAACTCTGTAATATGAACCACATCATTAGTCTTCTTGCAAGGAATAAAATGTGCCAAATTCAAGAATCTATCCACCACCACAAAAATGGAGTCATGTCCTCTATGTGTCCTTGGTAAACCAAGAACAAAATCCATACTGATATCATCCCATGGCTTCTCTGGTACAGGTAATGGATGATATAGACCTGTATTCTAACTTGCTCCTTTCACCATTTGACATACTCTGCAACTCTACACAAATTTCCTCACATCCTACTGCAACTGTGGCCAATAATAATTTTCACCAATAATAGCAATGGTCGTATCTTAACCAAAGTGTCCAGCCAATCCCCCACTATGCTTCTTCTTAATTAGGTTCTCTCTCATGGAACTCCTTGGAATGAACAACTGGCTTCCTCTAAACAACATACCATCTTGGATAATGAAATCCAACCATTTTGTTCTATCCAAAGTAACATGTTCCAAACAAGCTTTCCAAGCCTTTGCAAAATATGGATCTTTTGGATACAAAATCTTGAGCTCATCAAACCCAACAACCTCTATCTTCATTTTTGTCAACAAATTTTGCCTTCTACTCAAAGCATCTGCAACTTTAATGGACTTCCTACTCTTGTGCTTCAAAATAAAAGTATAACTCTGCAAAAACTCAACCCATTTTAAGTGCCTCTAGTTCAACTTTCCTTGACTATTAAGATACTGTAAAGCCTGATGAACAGTATATAAAACAAACTCTTTTGGAAACAAAGAATGTCTCCATTTCTTCAAAGCCTAAACTATAGCATAAAACTCTTGATCATAAATGGAATACTTTTTCTTGGCATCATTAAGCTTCTCACCAAAATGGGCAATGGGCTTACCCTCTTGGCTCAAAACAGCTCCTATAGAACTACCACTAGCATCACAATATACCTGAAATACCTTATTGAAATCTAGAAGTGCCAAAATAGGTTGCTCTATAACTTTCTACTTCAATGTACCAAAGATTTTATCTTCTCCTTTAGTCCATCTAAACTCTTGTTTGTCCCCTCTCATTATCTCAGTTAGAGGTGCACAAATGCTACTAAAATTCCTGATAAACTTTCTGTAAAAAATTGCCAAACCATGAAAAGATCTTACCTCAAAAACACTCCTTGGCATAGTCCATTCAATGATAGCCCTCACCTTCTCTGGGTCCATCTTAAAACCTTCCTCTGAGACAACAAATCCCAAGTATACCATTCCTTCTTTGTAAAGCTCCATTTCTTCATATTGATCAACAACTTCTCCTCCCTTAGCTTCTCCAAAACTCTTCTGATATGCATCATATGCTCATCCCAAGTCTTACTGAAAATCAAAATATCATCTAAATAAACAATAACAAAAATTCCCAAAAATTCTTTCACTACCTCGTTCATGAGCCGCATGAATGTGCTCGGTGCATTGGTTAGCCCAAATGGCATGACTAACCACTCATACAAACCTTCCCTTATTTTGAAGGTTGTCTTCCACTCATTTACTTCTCTAATTCGAATCTGGTGATACCCACTCTTCAGGTCTATCTTCATGAAGTACTTGGCTCCACTTAAACAATCCATTATGTCATCCATTCTATGCAATGGAAATCTATACTTGATTGTGATATTACTGATGGCTCGAGAGTCTATACACATTCTCCACTCTCCATCTTTCTTCGGTGCTAGTACTATAGGTACCGCACATAGACTTAGGCTCTCTCTTATCAATCCCTTCCTCAACAACTCCTAAACTTGTCTGTTCAACTCTTCACTCTCTGCTGGAGTCATTCTATTGGTGGCCTTATTCAACAAACTGGCTCCTAGTATCAAATCCATTTGATGACTTATCTTCCTCACTGGTGGTAAACCTTCTGGTACATTATTAGAGACAATGTCCTAAAATTCTTCCAACATTAATGAAACTTCTACTGGTACATCTTCACATTTCTCTTGACTAATCTTAGGAATCAATGCAAAGCAATGACACTCATGCTTCATACCTTCAAAAAATTTCCTACCATCTACCAAGAAAATTCTGGCAGTACTACATATCTTTTCTTCCACCTCCTTTAAGGGCTTCAACTTATGATGAATTCCATCTTTTGTTAGGGAATATGTGTTTGCACGGCCATCATGGACAACACTCCTATCATACTACCATGGCCTCCCCAATAGCATATGACATGCATCAATCGGTATGATATCACACAACACCTCATCATGGTAGTCCCCAATCTTGAACTTCACTAAACACTTCTCATTGACCAAAGCTCTATGGTCCTTTTGCAGCCATGCAATCCAATATGGATGTGGATGCTTTCTTCTTGTCAACTTTAACTTGTCAACCATCTCCTCTGAAACAAGATTGTCAGTACTTCCGCTATCAATAATAATGTCACAACAGTTACCTTCACATTTACACCTTGTGCAGAATAAACTCTTCCTCTAATTGGGTTCTTTCTCTTCATTCAGCAAATTTCTTCTGACAACTAGGGTTTCTCCCCTTTCAGTATCTTCATAATGCTCAAATTACGCATCTTCATCTACATGTGCAACTTGTGCATTACCTTCAGGTCTTCTATTTGTCCTTCCTTGATGTTACAGACACTCATATACTTGATTCCCTTCTTCACCACATTGGAAACAACTTCCTCTAAAACCTCCTCTTCTGGGTCCTTGCCCAGGTCCGCCTCTTCCTCTTCCTCTTTGTTTAACACTGTTTTGGTCACAAGGGCAGTATGCATTATCTCCTCTTTGATATCAACTAGTGCTAGCTTCTTCACTTCTCTTTGGATATTCATTTTAGCCTCCATAGGACCTTCCACTAGTCCTTCCACCTTGACCTCTTCCCCTTTGCTTTCTATCAAATCTTTTATGTATCTTCGCTTCCACCTTTAGGGAAAACTAGTACTCATCTTCTATGGTGGTCATTCTGACTAGGCTCAGCTCCTCTTGAATACTTGGCCTCAACCCATTAATGTAATAGGCTACCTTCTCCTTGTTGGCCTCTGCATGGCCTGTCCTAATAGTAATCTTCTAAAAATCTTATGTATACTCCTTAACAAACTTGTTACCTTGCTTCAGTCCTTGCAGCTTGTTCGATAGCTCCATCTCATAGTCCACTGGAATGAACTGCTTCTTTAGTTTATCCACCATCTAATCCCATTTGGTGATCTTTCCTTTTCCTCTTCTATTCCTCTCTAGCTAGACCTCCTTCCACCAAATATTTGCATGGCCCTTCAACTTTGTTTTTGCAAACTTGACCCGATCTGGGTCCTCAACGTCTTCATACTCGAAATACTCCTCCATGTCATTGATCCAATCAATAAGTTGTTATGGATTCAAATCTCCAGAATATATAGAAACTTTGATCCTGGGCCTCTTTCTGATCTTTGAAATGGCCCTCAGCAACCTAACTTCTGCAGGATCTCCTATAGCTTCTTGTTCTTCCTCAGATAGCTCTTCTTCAGCTTCATCCTCGATTTCTTCTGTTGTTCTCAGATCAAACCCTCTTTCATAGCTCCTCTTGCAATGCATTGATTTTCCTTTGTAGGGCTCTAAAACCCTCTTCCATGAAAGCATTCCTCCCAATACAATATCTTCGTGGAGGCATCTTGATCTCCGCAACAAACTGACAACCTCAGGTCTTGCTACAAACTGCCTCACGGTCGGTGATCTGTCTACATACTCAAGAATGCTTGCTCTAATACCACTTGATGAAAGGGGGTAAATCATAAAACACACAACAACAACAATTGCACATAGAAAATAGAACTTTCTTTTACTGATTTGGACAACTTATTACATTATAGAAGCTCAAATACAATTAGAGGAATCAACCCTCCATAGGCTACAACACATTACAGCTTCCTATCATAAGACTCTAGAATCATCTGCATTCTGTAACCCCCAAATCAGCTAGGGTTTCTATTTTACTACCTATTCTTGACCCCATACTTGCCTCCCTTAACTCTACTACTGCCCAGGGTTCCCAAAAATGGTTATTAATAGCCTTTTTGGTGGCCAACAACTTAATTTCAAAATTTGCATCTCCCTCCAAAAATAGGTCAACTTCCGGGATCCATAACTTTTGATCCAAGTGTCTAATTAACGAATCGTTTTATGCGTTGGAAGGCCCGTGGAGTGCTCTACGTGCTATGAACTAGCTTTTCTAGTTTTGGCCATTTTCAAGCTTGTACAGGGTCATTTAGTGCCTCAAACCTGAGTTTGAATAATTTTCAAGCATTTTTCAGTAAACAGAAACTTTAATATCTTTCAAATCGTAAATGATATTTGTGTGATTCCTTTGCCAAAGGTCTTATTTTTTAGTTATGAAACTTGTAAATTTTCACTTCATTCTGTGCCCAAATGCAAACTTTCTAAAAATAGTAGGTTACTATTTTTAGCAATTTGGAAAAACTTAAAGTTCTACATCATTATTCAAGCGATTATGGACCCAGAACCACAAAATTTTAAAAGAAATGGAAAGAACATCAACAATTTTGAAACACATCTTTTTTGAGTGATGCAAGATTGCTCTTACATCACTGGATGCTCCTGCATCAATATCTATAGGTACCAATTGCACCTCCACCTTTTTTCTCCTTACTTCTGTACCCAACCAGGCCGGAGCCTCTTTTGTCCTTTCAATAGCCTTTTCTTCATTAATTACCTCTTCTTGAGGCTTCTCTATTTCTCATTGTTCTTGTTACTATGGAGGAGGTTGCTATTGAGGGGATTGATCTTGTACTATTGGATCATTTTGCTGTTTAGATTCACCCTCATTATCATCTTCTTCAATTTTTGTATCTCCTCCACTCTCATCTTCTTCCTATGGACCTTCTTTTTTTATTCAATCCTTTTCTTCTTCTTCCTCTTTATTTTCTTGTTCCATATTTGTCATGCCCTTATCCTTTGTTTGCTTTTTAAGTTCAAAATTATCTTCATCAATATTCTCTATGTTCTCTTTGCTTTCAGGTTTATCTGTTGTTTCAACTTTCTCTTGTACCTTTTCAGGCATGTCAGCTTGCTCTGCATGTGAAGGTGAACCTACTATCTCATCAAATTCTTTTGTCTCTTTTTCTTGTTCATCATTGCATTCTACATTATTTTCTTCTTCGATGTGTTCCCCATACATGTTAAGAATATTCAACACATTTACACCAAAAGTGCTAGCTCCTATTTCTTCCTTAGTTTGAGAAAGTGTTTCTTTTATTACTTATTTAGGTGCATCCTATCTTTCAGATTCTTCTATTTCATGTGCTACATCTTGCACATCCCTTATTATTTCTAGAGGTACCAATGTACCAAATAGATCCACTGCCCCCAATCCTTCTTGTACATTTTCTTTCTCAGATACTGGACCCTGTTCAACTTCCATATAAGCTTGAGTATCTTGTTCCTCTTCCTTACTTGAATATTCACTAGATTGTTCCTCCTCCGTGGTAGTTTCTCTTCCCATCCTTGATTTCAATTCCATTACTGTCATCTTCAAGGTTGACAATCTTAGTAACTTGTTTGGCTTCATGCATTTTTGACCCATGCAGTGTTTCTTCAGCTAATTATTTTTTAACCTTAGCATATGTTTGTCTTTTCTCTACTGAGGTAGATTCATCAGGTATGTTACTTAATTTAGCACCTACCTATTGTGCTCCTATAACTTCACTCTCTTTTGAAGTTTCTCCCTTGGATATCCCTATTAGTATTGCCTTCATAACCTTCTTGTCCTATTAACTCTTTAGCAGCCTGTGCTTGCTCTATACTGGTATCATGGCTCAATGACTTTGCTTCTACAAATGTGCCTGATGATACTGCTACTATCACCCCTAGTGCATAAGGATCCATCAATGTAGCTTTTTTGTCTTTCTCCATAATCTTTGCTTCTACAATCTTCCTTTTCTTTTCATAGAAGCATTGGAGATCATCCTGATGCTCCCTCACTCTATTTTTGCCCTTCTTTGGATATCTAGGCTCAATTCCCTTAGCCTTAAGCTCCTCAATTCTATCCTTCAACCATGTCTTGGAAAATAAAATAACAGGTTTGGACAATGCGTCCAAAGATGTAGTCCATGGTTGTGACCAATCAGGCTCTCCAATAGGATCCAACCTGGCACTTTCATAACTATGGTGTAATAATTTGCCATCATCTTTAACTTCTGAGGGTACATAGATTTCCCCCATGGACATCATTTTCTCTACTATCAACCTTTGATGAGCCTTCTTTCTCACTTCTCTATCATTCTTATAGTCTGACTAGTAGTCCTCAATTTGTACTTGATGTTTAAACTAAGGATCAATAGTCCTTTGGATCCTGTGAAAAGGATCAAACCTCCTTGCTAACTCAAATTCATCAAATCCATAATACCTTAACTCTTTCTTTGAGTAGCCAGCTACTTCTTCATTGTAACATGAATACCTACCAATTGCCCAAGGGAGATTTAGGTTCCCTCTACCATATTTCTTCTTATACATTTTAAAAGAATTGAAGTTTTGCCTTGAGAACTCTAATAAAATCAACCTGTTAGAAGGATACCTAGGTAGCATAAAAGGTTTTCCTTCAAAACCTTCAGTTCTAATATATGTGAAATTCTAGAATTGTATGTACCAAGAATTGTACAAACCAATTGTATCCTCTGCATCTGCAGATAATCTATTATCCTGCTCTTCTCTTAAAACTTTGACCATGTATGTATAAAATACATTGTTTACTAAAGCATACTTTCTTAATGCATTATCCTCTTGTAAATTAGGATAATGGTCATATACAAGCTTTTGGTCTACACCATTCCCTAGGGTTCCAATTCTATCAATCCCATATATATGGTTGAACCATTACTACACATGAGTATAATACATACGAGGACAAATAGAAAGGCATCATCTTTTGTTTTCTTAGCATTGCCTGCTTCCATATGGCTATGCTAATAGCCTTAGCCCAGTGGATTTGTCCCTGCTCCTTCTTCTCTTCCCTCATGAATTGTATAACAGTGAACATCCAGGGTTTGCACTTAGTGGCATCCCTTAATCCCACCAGTCTTCTTAACATTGTAATCCTCAAATGTATCTCCTATTTAAAATCTATTCTTTGTAGGATCTTATGTACTCTTGCCATGGCCTTGGGTTTATTCTATGCGTCATACAAACTGTAAAAGATCTTGCTTCTACAATCCTTCTCATTATCGTTGAAATCCTCATTGTACTAGTCAATATCAATATCTACCATTTTTTCATGTATCTCTAGACCAAATGTTCTTGCAATCCCCTCTGTAGATAAGTCTACAATGACTCTATACTAGTGTATTACTCTTCTGCTAACTGGGTCATATAAGTGTATGCAATCTAGACATAGGTCCTTAGCTTCCATAGCTAACAGGAAAGCTATAGCTCTATATAATCCACTTTCCCATATACACCTCATGTCAGGTGTAGCATCGGCTACTGTGATCTTCTGCAAAACATCATCCGCATCATAATTCCCTATGTTGGTGTCTGTCCCTACTTCACTTGTGTTGAGCAACGAACTGTACCCTCTATATATTAGCAACTCTTCCTTCTTAGTTTCTTTACGAGGCTTTCTTTTCATTTTAATCTTTTCCTCACCCCCCATATCCACCTTTTTCTACTTTGGGGCCATCCTGTTAAAAAATACATTTTTTAACTTGCCATTTTACTCTCTTACCTAGTGTTTTACCATGAATTTTAAGTTTTTTATATTTACCCTAACCCCCGTTTGTCTTTTCCAGTTTTGACTTTCATATTATTTAACCCAAACCAACTAATTAACTATCAGACATAGTAATTTAACATTTTCTTGCATTTTAAAATGAAATTACTAATAATCACTTTACACATTCAATTAACTAAATTGTAATGACATTCAAGATAAATACCTATATTTTTGGTAGCTCAACCTTACAACCATTGACCAACTTTATCGTTTTCTACTTTGTTCCAGCTTTTGAGATTCCCTCTTGTGATGAATTTATGTGCAATTTCTGTAATAGTTCCTCTTTCTGCAATTTTAATTTTAATAATGTAAATCTGAAAGAAAAACAACCTTTTATTTACCCTAACCCATTAAATTTTACCATTTTTAGTGTTAGTTCAGCATTAATTGCAGCAATCAATGCATCTATGGCCTCGGCCTTCTACTTCAACGTTTTATTTTTAAACCTTTCTATCCGTTAGATTACTTTTTTCATACATCACATTTTCTTGTATGTCAATTTGCATATTTTCAATACCCAAGCCTACATCCAATGGGTTATAAACAATGTTACCCTTTTTCTTTACATCTTTTGTTTGTATATTGTAATGTATGTAAAATGGATACAAACACTTATACAATTGCGACCCATACAAACACTCTTTACCTTTTATCTCTCCGACGATGTCTTTCATTTCTTTGTATATCGGGATTGTATGTCGTTAACATACAATCACCCAAACATACAAAGCCTTACCTTTATTTAACTTCCTTTTGAAATCCATGTTATATTGGTGTAGGAGCAGCTTGGCAAATTAATATTGCCCTAGACAAATCTTTGAGTTTGATTAAATTTGTATGCTTCCACATTGTAATGAGGTTTATCAAGTCATTTTTATGTGTTTAGGTCATTAGGAGTTTCAAAAATGCAAAATATTGTAAACCATGTAAAGGTTGTCAATGTAAAATTGGAAAAAAGATGCAAACTTGGAAGGTGAAGAATCATATGGCTCTTGGTTCGCTCCAAATCAGTTATGAACTAAAGAGACATGTTTTAATGCCTTTAAAAGGCCTTGTAACCATGAAGAATTCAGGGGGGTGGTTGAAGATTTGAGCATGGAATGAGAAAAAACAATGTTTTCCTGTATTTTCCTTCAGAAATTTGCTGTCTTTTGCTATTGTACAGACCTATATGGAATTGAATGGATGCCTAATGGATTGAAAATGTTATATCCTTCAACCACCTTCCATTTACTTCTTGTCCCATGCATTTTTATTTATTTTTGTGAAAGATATGAGTGTTTTATGGATTGTAGTTTTCTGATTTTCCCTGCAACAGTCCTGTTGCAGGGTTTGGTATAGTTTTTTACGGACATATACAGGAGAAATCCATATATGGTTGGAAATAGTATTGAGTATACTTTCCATTTCTTTTTGTTGCATCAAATTTCATTCAGAATTGAATAAGTTATGGCATTTTTATTGAGGGTAGGTCTGCAGAGTTTAATTTTTTGAAAATATAATCTAAAAATATGCATGGTACAACTTGGCATGGCCTCACATTGATTCACATAATAGATGGATGGAAAGATATGTGTTTATAGTTTACAATTATATTTGTTTGGTATAATTTCATTAATTTTTGTGAGAGATATTGCAATTTTGGTGAGGGCAGGTCTGAACGCTGCGTAGGGTTTGTAGTTTTGGGAAAAGAGTCATAACTTTCTCTCCTACCTTTGGATCTTCATGAAAATTGGATGAAAAGTCTGTATTAATGTTCTCTTCAACCTAAACAAAGCAATTGGATTAGTTATTTGATTTTTTTAATGTTATTGAGGATAGTTTTGGTCCTCCTACCTCTGCATCATATATCTCAGTTCCTTGCATCTTTGCTTGTATATTAGCTTGTATATGCTCTTGTATATCTATCTATCTGTGCAATATATAACCGTGAGATACAACCTATGGGACCCACTTTACTTACCCCACTTGCATTGTTTCGAAACAACAATACTTGTATCTACCCTTAGATACAAGCCTCCATACATTCAAACTCGTATACAATCATCCCAGACTTTTCATTTTTCCTTAACTATATTGTATAAACTTTTTAGATCCATACATGTATATAAAGTGAATGCATATTTCCAAAAAATATTAAGGTACGATGCATCACCTACATCCAATTTAATTATATTTTGAAATCCATGTTGTATGTATGCCAAAGATGTAAACCCAAAACATACAACATACATACAATGATACATACCTTTTTCCTACCCTTAATGAAACCAAATTTTACATTCTCTTTGGGTCCATGTCATGTATATCATGCTCTATATTACTTTGTATCTTTCCTTTTCAGTAAACATACAACTCGAGATACAATGAGAACTTAGCCATTTATCCACTACACTTTTGAAATTTATCGGGTCCGACTTGTATACAAAGAATAAAACACTAAACACATGCATACAAAGTACCATGATAAATAAACTCGACCACTCAATGTGACTTATACAATGACTCCACATACAAACAACCTTGTACATGCAACATACAAAACCTTTCTATAATGCATTTTACCAAAAACATGCATATCTTGTAGAATATTTAGAATTTTAAAATGGTTCAAAAAGAAAACCTTATTCATTTTTGACAAAGAATTCACCTCTATTCCCCTCTGGCACTTAATGCTAAATTTTTTCAATTTTCAACATGGTTTGTAATCTTTACCTCTTTTCCCTTTACCACTAAGTAGGACCACACACAACATAAAGCAACAGCCATGGCAAGGGTCCTCATTTTGCTAAGAGGTAAAATGGGGTGTGTTGTGAGCACCACAACAACTAGCAACCAAACAAAACAATTAAATTGACATCATTAAAGAACCAAATAAAATGAGTTCATAACTTCCAACTTCCTTTTCTACAGATCATAAATTCACTTGAGACTTAATGTATTCAATAAGATACATGAATCTTCTAATTGAGTTTTAAGTGGGTGCACGTGATTAATAATCTTCATCTTGAAAGTAAGTTGAATAAAGCAGTGACTGGTACGAAACTACATAGTTGATGTCATTCCCTTATAGCCAACTAGATAGAGCCTTGCTACTAGCAAGCATCCATAACTCTGACAAGGTTATCATTACAATTCTCCTAAGTAGAACCTCACTGCCAGCAAGTGTCTATAGCACCGGTAAGGTTACTTAGATGACTTAATTTGGATTTCCAGTAAAATCCATTTTATTTATTTTATATTTTATCTTGTGTGAGATATAAGTTCATAAGATATTACCATTGTAAATTTATGATGCAAGGTGTGATCACTTGCTGAAATTAAGCTGAGAATTGTAATGGTAGCAAGGGTGACCTCTGATTTTTCACTTAACACCTACATTGGTATGTTCAACAAACCTAAGAATTTTAGGTGTGTCATTGTGAGAAACCTCCCTGGAATACTCAACTCACAGTTATTGAATATAAAATTTCCTAAGTCAAACAATTTTCTACATCCATGAAAGTTACTACAAGTTATGCATAAGTTTCAAATGATTAACCTGACTGTTCTAAATTTTTAGTTGTTTTCAATGGTTGTTAGTTCTACTCCTGCATACCTCAAATCAAAACAATCATCCTTGCCAAGGAAACACAACACACAAACCAACTGAACAACCAAAACAAAACAAACAAATAGAAACAACGCAAACAAAACAAAACCACTATACATTATTTACAATATGATACATAATAGGACATACACTATTTCCTCAAGCCTAGAAGTAGTGTTTCAAATGTTGGCCATTAACAAGTAATGGCATATCTTCTCCAGTCAAAGTTTTGAGCCTAAACGTATTGTCCCCTATTATCTCTGTGACCTATAGTGGACCTAACCACAATTTGTCAAAGTTTCCATGATTTCCTTTCTTTTCATGTGCTTTATCCCAACACAGCACTAAGTTTGATATTCTAAATGTTTTGACCCTTGCTCTTTTGTCAAACTATCTTTTGATCACCGCTTGATGTTTGGTGAATTTTTCAATAGCATGATCCCTCTTCTCATCCAATTGTAACATTTGGACTAACTTGACTTCTCTATGATCAATGAATCCTAAATACTCATTAGCAAACTTCTAGATAGGTATTCTTAAATTGACTGGAAGTATAGGATCTATCCCATAAACTAGGTGATCAGGTGCATTGCTTAAAGCTAACTTAACCTTAGTCCTATCTACCTATAATGCATATTTTAACAATGTATTCCACTCTTTGGGATTTTTTACAATTAGTTTCTTAATGATATCTAACAAGATTTTGTTAGTAGACTCAACTAAACCATTACCCTGATGATAATAATTTGAAGAAAATTTTAGAACTTTCCATACTCAAATGCCCATTTAGAAAATTTTAGAGAAGAAAATGCAGGGCCATTATCACATACCAGCAAATATGGAGCTCCAAACCTTGTTATGATGTTTTCTTCAAGAAATTTGATTACCACGTCAGTAGTAGAAAACTTACAACATGTGGCTTCTATCCACCTTGTACAATAGTCTTTCATTGTTATTATAAACTTATGTCCTACAGATGATGGAGGATTTATGACTCCAATGAAATCCAAACCCCATTGTGCAAATGGCCTAGACTCGATAACCAGCTCCAATGGATTGGCCTGATTCCTTCCCTTGTTTGATGTAGTCTAACAGGTGTGACAACTTCGAATATGACTTTCTGTATCTTTTAACATTGTCAACCAATAATACCTAGCTCTTAAAATCTTATGCATAGTAGCCAAATAAGAACCATGAGTAGTCCCATATATATCATGCAACTCTGACAATACCTTATTTGCTTCAACTTTATTCAAACACCTCAAATATATTACTTCATGGTTCCTTTTGAATAGAAGACCTCCTTGTATCATGTACCTTTGTGCTTTGATCCTTAAATCTCTCCTCTGAGAGGATTTCATCTTATTTGGATATTTACCCAATATCAAAAATGTGTTCAAACCATCATACCAACTAGATGCATCTTTAGAATCTAATACATACTATTGTTTTACCAAATTTGAATTATTATTAGCTATAGTCTGTACTAATGCTTGTCCTCTAACCAATTTCATGGGGATGATCTCCATGTCAAATTCTTGCAATATTGTAATCCATTTGGCTCTTTTCTCTCTAGGCTCATTTTGCATTAGCAGCATCTTCACTGTTGCATCAGGTACTATGGCTTTAAATGTAGTTTCTGAACTTTTTCACTGTCCTTACTAATGCAAATGCCTATCTTTCCATATCTAGATATTTCAACTATGCATCCTTCAAAGGTGCACTCATAAAAGTGATTAGCTTTTCTTCATTTTCTTCTCCTTTTAGTGTCAAGGCTACTGCAACTGAATGTGGTGATGCAAAAGAATAAATGTAGAACAACTTAATATAGTCTGGACTAGCCAACACTGGCACATTAGAGATGGCTTCTTTGATATCTTTGAATGTAGCTTTGGCTACTGATGTCCATTCTATCTTCGCATCCCTTTTAAGCATGGTGTTCAATAGATGTATGATCTCTACAAATCCTGTAATAAATTTCCTGACAAAGTTAATTTTACCAAAGAAAGACTTTAATTCCCTTTTACCACTAGGTAATTGCAATTTTTTTATCCCTTCTACCCTGTTAGGATCAATTGATATCTTGTTCTCAGAAATGATATGTCCTAATAATTTTCCCTCTGTCACACCAAATGAACATTTCTTTGGATTTAAGGAAATCCCATACCTTTCACATCTCTTGAGTACCTTCCTTAAATCCTCTGCATGAGTAGAAGCCTCCTTAGAAAAAATAGTTAAATCATCCATATAAATGACAATACATTTACCTTATAATCCACAAAATGCAATGTCCATGGCTCGTTGAAAGGTAGCACCTACATTAATTAGACCAAATGACATTCTCTTGTATGCATAATTACCCCATTTACAAGTAAAAGTGGTTTTCAATCTATCTTCTTTATCTACCAAAACTTGGTTATACCCTGAAAATCCATCTAAGAATGACATCATCCTAGCCCCATTTACTACCTACAATACCTCATCTATCAGAGGTAACAGGTAATTGTCTTTTTTAGAAGCTTTATTTAAGTTCCTAAAATCCACACATAACCTAATGTCTCCATTTTTCTTTGTTATAGGCACTAGATTAGCTACCCATGTTGAATGTCTTACTAGAAAAATTATTTTAGTAGACAATAGCTTTTTAACTTCCTCAAAAATCAAAGGCTCTAAAATAGCATTCACTAGCCTTTGTTTTTGTCTAAATGGTTTTACTCCTGAGCTCAAAGGTATTATATGAGTTATGATGGAAGTATCGTATGTTTTTAAATCTTCATACGTCCAAGCTATCACATGTTTGTACTCCTTTCAAACTTCTAAAATTTCTTTCTTTAAATTTTCCAAACAAGAACCTCCAATTAACACATTTTGAGGGCTTTGCTCAGTTCCAAGGTTAAATGGATCACACTTACCTCCATCAAGTTTAGGCAAATGTTTCTATCTAACTACCCCATCAAAATCAAAGATTTTCTCTAGTTCAATTACACCTTTGGATAAAAAATTACTTTCCAAATTTACTATATCTTCTTCATCCCATGATATATCAGGTCTTTCTTGTTCATCTATGATATGAGTACCAAAGACCTCATGACAAGTAAGGAAGTCCACAATTTGCTAGTCCCCTTCAAATACCTAGAAATGAGTGACATTATCTGATATACTAGGTACATTTACTAACTCAACATCAAACCTTTTTAATCTTGACAATGTTAGAGGTTCTAAAGTGCTAGCAGTAACTGCTAAAGCATCTATTCTTGGATTAAATTCCCTAGGAATATGCTCAATATTGAAGGCATCAAAAGATTCAATTAAGTCCCATACCCTATGCCTATAATTGACCATTTTTTTGTAATTACAGGCATACAATTTCCTAACTTGTCTGACCACTAATTCTGAATTAGAAAAAACTCTAATCACTTTTACCCTTTTCTTAATGGCCACCCCCAGTCCATAAGCCATAGCTTCGTACTCTGCCACATTGTTAGTACAAGGAAACTGAAGCCTATATGCTGCTAAGAATGACTTACCATTTGGATCAATAAGCACAACCCCTGCTCCTTCCCCTTGTTTAGATTTAGATCCGTCACATTTTAACGTCCAAACATCACTCCTATTTTTTGGATCTTGACATTTTATCCTAGCTTGAACTATTTTGCTTGCTACTAGCATTGCAATGTTATGCAAATTTTCATGTCTTTCGGCTGGACATGCAAATATACATGTGTCACTAACTTGTGCGTTAGAACAGTTAGTACTTTTCATCTTTACTTCTTCTTTTGAACCCTGCATTGAGTCACTTATATCAGTATGAAAACATAACTCAAGTCTATCAAGAACAACATCACCTTTTTGTTGTCCCATCCTTTCCATGCATTTTCTGTATTGATACTCTATAATGTCTCTACACATTCCACAACATTCTTTAGGATGAGGGGTCTTATGAAACCTACACACATCTTTATACAACTTACATTGAATGCGAGAATTCTATTTAACATGCACTTCCATTTCTTGTCTTATGATCTGACCAAAATTACTTATTGTATTTCTTTCATCCTCTAAGGAATCACCTTCAGATTCTACCAACACAGCTATTTCATTATTAGTGGGCCGTATCTTGAAATCCAACATCAATATTTCTTCTATCTAAACTCCTCTATTGGATACTCTATAAACCCCAGGTTTGACAACAGCATACAATACTTCATTTGTTCTATTATATTCTATTATCATATGCTTCATTTTGGGATCAGCCTCTATCCTAATCTAATTAGGAACACCTCTCCATCGTAACCACATATGTGAAAAATTAGTCGACGTGTACCCATTCAATGTTTTTGACTAGTCTCTACTCAATAGCATGCCATAATTAGCTAGTATATCAATGACCTGAATATCAATAAACTGGCTTACTCTAGGATCTGAGGCTAATTGCATCTGAATATGCCTCAATTCACCTATCACATTAACTTCAATTTTATCCAGTTGAGTAACCACCTTAGTAGATTTAGTAGGAGTCAACCTTAAGGTTTGGCATATTCCTAAAGGCATTACATTAGCTAAAGCTCCTGAGTCTACCATGCATTTATGTAGGTTTTTTCCTAACATCCTTACATTTAATAGAAAAGGAGGAGCCTTCTTCTTTTCTGCATACATGACCACATTAGTATTTGAAGGCTGCTCAGTCATCCCTAGACTATGTGTCTTTTCTATGAACCTCTAAGTCAATAGATGTCTCTTTTGGTACTGATTCATCCAAAGATTTCATAAAAGTAGTCCGTACTCCTAGATTTCTTAACATTTCATACAGAGGTACACTACCCTTAATTTTTATTATCTCTTTAGACAGATAACTCATTAATTTGGATGTTTCCACTGATTCTTTTTTTCCTATCTGAACCTTTTGTGCTACTGTCCCTCCAGTCCCATGATGATTAGCTTTAAAAATAGCTGGATTATTACTGGCATGCTGATCAAGAGGAGTACTTAGATTATTAGGAGGAGTGGAGGTAGTGAAAGGGCCTCCAGGTTTAGTGTTACTTCTTAGGTTATAAGTATGATTTCTATTAGACTGCTGAAAAGCCTGTACTTGTTCTGGTTCACTCACTACCTCATTTTTAGTTTCAAAAGGAAACTGAAAAGCATTCAATACTAAGGCTGACTCAGGATACAAATTTTCACAATAATAAGGTTCATCTTCTAACACCTGATTATCTTCTTCACTAGTTCTAAAGGTGGAACTTTCTAAGACTAGTGCAGATTCGAAACTTGAAGGCACTATTTCATTCCCTTTAGGAATTAAGAGTTTAGATGTAGGACTTTGTACCTCAACATTAAAAATGCTCACAGGAAGGTGAAATTGAGGACAATCCAATTCAGCATGTGCACTTGTATTATGAATCCTACACCAATTTTTTAAGGCTACATTAGCCATTTGAACCCTAACTAGTTGCTTCATCTCTTGGATATCTGGAATTTCAAATGGAGAGGCCAAAGTTCCATTATTAGTTCTAGTATTCCATGTCCTAGGTGGCTTAGGTTGATTTGGATTTCTGTTGTTATTACCCCAAGCTTTGTTATCACCAAGATGTCCTCTATTTTGCATCCCTTGTCCTTGATTGTAACTTTGGTTTTGGTTTTGACTTTGGCCCTGAGTGTTTCTACCATAAAAGTTTTCATTTCTTAATTGTGTCATCTCAGTGGGCAGTCTCCTTAAATGTGTGGTAATTTCTTTTATTTCCTCTCTATCATCTTGTGCCTTTGCCACAAATGTATCTCGAGAAGGCTAAAAGAAAGGCTGAATATTATTTTGAGTAACGTTGACACCATTACCAGTATAAGGAACCATAGTTTGAACAAGAGTGGGATTATACACTGGCGTATATGTTGGAACTAGATTTAACAATGGAGTATGATGCATTAGAAGTCCATTCCATGGTTGTGTTTGATTTTGCATCCCAGGGTTTCTTGTATTTGGAAAAGGACTATATGATGTTTGTCTCATCTCCTAATTCACAACGGCTACTTCTTTATAAGCTTTGGATATATTATCTATATCAACTTTTCTTCTGACAAACATGATAGTCAATGAATCAAGGGTGACATAATACATTGCTAATAAGGCCTCAAAAGTTACAGTATAAGGAGCGACTAACCTGCAGACAACCTTCTAGAATCTGTCATTAAAATTATCAATGAGTTATGCTTCACCACTTTTAATATCAGCTAATTTATGATATAAGGTAGAAGGATCGATCGGTCCTCTAAACCTGGATAGGAATGCCTCCTCCATAATTGACAAGAAGAAACATAAGCATTTGGAAAGTTGACATACCAGTTGGAAGCCTGTTCATTAAAGATCTAAGGGAACAACCTACACACCACATCTTCATGTTCTAATCTAGCTCTGAAGCATGCTTCTTTGAATATCCTAATATGATCCTCTAGATCCTGATGTAATTGATATTTAGCGCATATCTTCTCAGGGTTTTTTGGCATTTCATGATAATCAGTAAATGCTATAGGAGAATTAACATCAAAATATGCCATGGCTGGGCCTCTAGGTGGACTAGGAACTCTAGCTATACCTTGATTTAAAGGTGGACTTGGATTTTTGGAGTTTTTGAACCAAGATTTATGTACCTGAACGAGGAACTGTCAGAATTGACTATGTTATGTATGTTAAATGGTGATTCTTGAGGAGTTCTAGATGAACCTCCTATGTGTGTTATCTTAGGATTCCAGATCAGAGGACTTTTGTTCTATCTTCAGTTAGGTAATTGTACAAAAGTATCTCCTGAACTAGACCTAGACCTGGTCACTTGACCATTGTTGTGAGACAATTTTACTAGAATCTTATTTAAACTCAAATAGGCCCTCCTTCTAGCACCAAAAAATATTGATGATTATTTTTACACATTCATAATAAAAGTTAAAATTCATAGGGAACTTTAGCTATCTTGAAAGATATGAAGAATTGACTAAGAATTCTTATTCTCAAGTTTCTGTATGGTCAGTTCATGACCTTGTGGATAATTTAGCAGGTTAATGTGAAACTGTAATATTCAAGGGGCCTTCTATAAGTTGAAGTAATCTAAGAAATTATTGGACTTCAAATTATACAAATTGTTACAAATATCAACAAAATATTCATTCCTCTACATAAATTCTTTATTATATCACAAAGTTTTGCATGAATTTCAGTAAAACAAACTTTATCTTTCAATTATATATGAAAATTATCAAATATCATTGTAATTCCTCATTCTTTATCCAAATGTATAATAATTTACTTCAGATTCTGTGTTTAAGCTAATTATTTCAAATGTTTGGGGAAAAGTTATGGAAATTAAGCTAAATATCACTTCACTACAAGATCTAAATGCTCTATTATTCAGGTCTTTAAGAAATTCAGCAAATTAATCAAATCAACATATCCAAATCTTCAAATGTATAGTCCTGAGCATTTTCATGAACCTACATCAGAGATTGTAATCTTTCAAAGAATAACACTTCAAATACTAGTAAGAGTTAGAAAACACTCTATAATAGACGCAGAATTCCAAGTTCACTTGTATTTAAAGTACCAAGTCATACAAAATTTACAATGTAAGAATGACCTTTTGTTTCATTAATAAAATTACTAGAAAACTTACACATGTTTTAACAGATACAATAAGGAAACCAGACATTTTGTGTATTCTCAATGTAGACACAGGTGACCTCCTCTTCTAAACTAGAAGAAAATAACTCTCTGCTCAAATACTCTGACAAATTACTTATGCAAGCTACTATTTTAACAAATCCCTTTGTAAATAATATACAAGTAGTAGAGCTTCTTATATATAATTTGAAGCTTCATGCTACTATGGCTACAAAACCTAATATACAGTCAGTATTCATACTTTCTTGATCAAGGGTGTACATTCATTCCTAACTATTTCTAAAAATATCTTTGTTGTATTTTTTCCTACCTCAAAAGATGCCATTGGAATTTTGTCAAAATAGGATTCCTTAGTATTATTTGTCTTTTTTGATACTTTATTACTCTTTCAAATATATCTTGAAATTATTCATGACACTTTCTATGAAGGTGTGATTTCCCTCTGGACTCCTTGTCCATATATATTCTTGCATTATGACCCCTTCTTTCAATTTCTTCTCTTCTTTACCTAAACCTTCAACCTTCTTCTTATATTTCTTTATCTTGGCACTCGCCTCCATTATTGAATCAATCATTTGTTTACTTAAATATTCACATGGATTCTCCAGACATGGTGCAAAGATGGCCTTGAGTCCTTTTAATGTCTTTTGGAGTTTGTATGCTCGTACATCCATGCATTCATGATCTATGAGCTTTTCAACTATCCTCTTATGCAACTTGATCATGTTATCTGCTTTCTCCTCTAAACCCTGAGTGACTGTGATGCATCTTCTGAGACTATCATCTTCAAACTTTAACTCTAACCTGGCATGTGGTACGTGATTTGCCATCGGAGGAGTAATGACTCCATGTATTAATTCAGCCACTCTTTCTTTAATTTCCTCCAATTGCCCCAATTCAAACTTGCATTCTTATTTTCTTAACTGACAATTATATATAAGCACACTGCATTTATTCATTTCTGTTGTAGCCAACTCCCATCTTGTCACTACTTGTTTGATCACCTCTTCTCCTTCTTGCATGAATTCTTTGAACCATTCTTAAAAGACATTGGGCTCAAGCCTCTTATTTTCCATATCCTTCACTTTGTCTTTTGACAATACTACTATTTCACTAGGTAACTCTGGTATTGTAGCATTGGGATCAAATACCCCCCTAATGAATTGTTGTAATTGGACAATGTGTCCTTTCAAATATTCATGTTTATCTTTGTCTTTCCTTAGCATTTCTGCAGTAGCCTGGTGCATATCCTCCAACTCACTTATATGTGGCTCCCTTGTTGTGTGTCCTAGGTCAAAATTGAGTATCTTATAGTCATCTACTGTTATTTCTCCTTTGGCTTTCTCCTTTGGTGGTAGTGCTAAATTCAATGTTCTAGATCCATCTAGACCCCTTTGTATTGCCGACATGGTTCTGGCCTTCCGCTTTTCTTTTCTTAGTGTTGCATAACCCAATAAACTTTTGATATCTATAGGTAGTAAATGCACCTCCATCTTTTCCCTCCTTACTTCTGTACCCAACCAAGCTAAAGCCTCTTTCATGCTTTTAATAGCCTTTTCTTCATTAATTACCTCTTCTTGAGGCTGCTCTATTTCTCCTTGTTCTTGTTGATACTGTTGCTATGGAGGAGGTTGCTATTGAGGGGCTTGTTCCTATTCTATTGGATCATTTTGCTGTTTAGATTCACTCTCATTATCATCTTCTTTAATTTTTGTATCTCCTCCACCCTCATCTTCTTCCTCTGGACTTTCTTTTTTTGATGAATCCTTTTGTTCTTCCTCATTATTTTCTTGTTCCATATTTGCTATGCCCTTATCCTCTATTTTCTTTTCATGTTCAAAATTATCTTCATCAATATTCTTTGTGTTCTCTTTTCTTTTAGGTTTATCTATTGTTTCCTTTGTTGTTTCAACTTTCTCTTATACCTTTTCAGGCATGTCAGCTTGCTCTGCATGTGAAGGTGAACCTACTATCTTATCAGATTCTGTCTCTTTTTCTTGTTCATCTTTTCTTTTTACATTCTATTCTTCTTCGCTATGTTCCCCATACATCTTCAGAATATTCAACAAATCTACACCAGAAGTGCTAGCTCATGTTTCTTCCTTCTTCCTTAGTTTGAGTAGGTGTTTCTTTTATTACTTCTTCAGGTGCATCCTTTCTTTCAGATTCTTCTATTTCAT
Source organism: Cunninghamia lanceolata (assembly GCA_027924645.1). Classification (NCBI taxonomy): domain Eukaryota; kingdom Viridiplantae; phylum Streptophyta; class Pinopsida; order Cupressales; family Cupressaceae; genus Cunninghamia; species Cunninghamia lanceolata. The sequence goes on along the minus strand of BSBN01000068.1, from coordinate 12,012,713 downwards.
GTGCTACGTCTTGCACATCCCTTATTATTTCTAGAGGTACCAATGTACCAAACAGATCCACTGCCCCCAATCCTTCTTGTACATTTTCTTGCTCCAATACTGGACCCTGTTCAACTTGCATATAATCTTGAGTATCTCATTCCTCTTTCTCACTTGAATATTCATTGGATTGTTCCTCCTCCATGCCAGTTTCTCTTCCTGTCCTTGAATCCACTTCCTTGATTTCACTTCCACTACTATCATCTTCAATGTTGATAATCTCATTAACTTGTTTGGCTTCATGCATTTTTGACCCATGCAATGTTTGTTCAACCAATTCTATTTTAACCTTAGCATATGTTTGTCTTTTCTCTACTGAGGTAGATGCATCAGGTATGTTACTTAATTTAGCACCTACTTTTTGTGCACCTATAACTTCACTCTATTTTGAAGTTTCTCCTTTTTGTGCACCTTCTATCCTATTAACTCTTTAGCAGCCTGTGCTTGTTCTGTACTGGTATCATGGCTAAATGACTTTACTTCTACAAATGTGCCTAATGATACCCCTATTGTCACCCCTACTGCATAAGGATCCATTAATGTAGCTTTTTTGTCTTTCTTCATAATCTTTGCTTTTACAATCTTCCTTTTCTTTTCATAGAAGCACTAGAGATCATCTTGATGCTCCCTCACTCTCTTTTTTCCCTTCTTTGGATATGTAGGCTCAATTCCCTTAGACTTAACCTCCTCAATTTTGTACTTCAACCATGTCTTGGAGAACAAAATAATAGGTTTGGACAATGCGTCCAAAGATGTAGTCCATGGTTGTAACTAATCAGGCTCTCTAATAGGATCCAACCTGGCACTTTCATAATTATGGTGTAATAATTTGTCATCATCTTTAACTTCTGGGGGTACATAGATTTCCCCCATGGACCTCAATTGCTCTACTATCAACCTTTGATGAGCCTTCTTTCTCACTTCTCTGTCATTCTTATATACTAAACAATAGTCCTCTATGTGTACTTGATGTTTAAACATAGGATCAATAGTCCTTTGGATCCTGTGAAAAGGATCAAACCTGCTTGCTAACTCAAATTCTTCAAATCCATAAATCATTAACTCTTTCTCTGAGTAGCCAGCTACTTCTTCACTGTAACATGAATACCTACCAATTGCCCAAGGGAGATTTAGGTTCCCTCTGCCATATTTCTTCTTATACATTTTAAAAGCATTCAAGTTTTTCCTTGAGAACTCTAATAAAATCAACCTATTAGAAGGATACCTAGGCAACATAAAAGGTTTTCCTTCAAAACCTTTAGTTATAATATATGTGAAATTCTAGAATTGTATGTACCAAGAACTGTGCAAACTAATTGTATCCTCTGCATTTGCAAATAATCTCTTATCCTACTTTTCTCTTAAAACTCTTACCATGTATGTATAAAATACATCATTTACTAAAGCATACTTTCTTAATGCATTATCCTCTTCTAAATTAGGATAATCGTCATTTACAAGCTTTTGGTTTGGGCCATTCCCTAGGGTTCTAATTCTGTCAATCCCATATATGTATGGCTGAACCATTGCTACACATGAGTACAATACATATGAGGACAAATAGAAAGGCATCATCTTTTGTTTTCTTAACATTGCCTATTTCCATATGGTTGAGCTAATAACCTTAGCCCAGTGAATTTGTTCATGTTCCTTCTTCGCTTCCCTCATGAATTGTAAATAGTGAACATCCAAGGTTCACACTTAGTGGCACCCCTTAATCCCACCAGTCTGCTTAACATTGTAATCATCAAATGTATCTCCTCTTTAAAATCTATTCTTTGCAGGATCTTATGTACTCTTGCCATGGCTTTGGGTTTATTCTCCGCATTATACCAATTGTAAAAAATCTTGCTTCTACAATCCTTCTCATTATCATTGAAATCCTCATTGTACTGGTCAATATCAAGTTCTACCATTTTTTCATGTATCTCTAGACCAAATGTTCTTGCAATCCCCTTTGTAATAAGTCTACAATGTCTCTATCCTAGTGTACTACTCTTATGGTAACTACGTCATATAAGTATATGCAATCCATACATAGGTCCTTAGCTTTTGTCGCTAATGGGAAACCTACAGCTCTGTATCATCCACTTTCCCTTTATACACCTCATGTTAGGTGTAGCATCAGCTACTATGATCTTCTATAAAACATCATCTGGGTCACAATTCCCTATGCTAGTGTCTATCCCTACTCCACTTGTGCTGAGCAATGAAGGGCACCCTCTGTAAATGGGCAACTCTTCCTTCTCAGTTTCTTTATGGGGCTTTCTTTCCTTTTTAATCTTTTCCTCACCCCCTGTATCCACCTTTTTTTGCTCTGGGGCCATCCTGTAAAAAACACATTTTTTAACTTGTCGTTTTACTCTCTTACCTAGGGTTTTACCATGAATTTTCTATTTTTTACATTTACCCTAACCCCTGTTTGTCTTTTCTAGTTTTGACTTTCATATTATTTAACCCAAACTAGCTAATTAACTATCAGACACAAAAATTTAACATTTGCTTGCATTTTAAAATGAAATTACTGATAATCACTTTGCATTTTCAATTAACTGAACTATAACGACATTCAAGATAAATACCTATATTTTTGATAGCTCAACCTTACAACCATTGACCAACTTTACCATTTTCTACTCTATTCTCACTTCTGATATTCTATCTTGTGATGAATTTTCGTTCAATTTCTGCAACAGTTCCTCTTTCTGCAATTTTAATTTTAACAATGCAAGTTTTAAAGAAAAACAACCTTTTATTTACCCTAACCCATTAAATTTTAGCATTTTCAGTGTTAGTTTAGCATTAATTACAGCAATCAATGCACCTACAGCCTTGGCCTTCTACTTCAACATTTTATTTTTAAACCTTTCTATCCGTTAGTTTACTTTTTGCATACATCACATTTTCTTGTATGTCTCCTTGTATATTATCTATTGTATGTCAATTTGCATATTTTCAATATCCAAGCCTACATCCAATGGGTTATAAACAATGTTACCCCTTTTCTTTATATCCACCCTTGTATCTTTTGTTTGCATATCGTAATGTATGTAAAATGGATACAAATGCTTATACAATTGCGACCCATATAAACACTCTTTGCCTTTTAGCTCTCTGACGATGTCTTTCATTTCTTTGTATATCAAGATTGTATGTCATTAACATGCAATCTCCCAAACATAGAAAGCCTTACCTTTATTTAACTTCCTTTTGAAATTGATGTTATATCTTGGTTCCTTGCATATTTGCTTGTATATCAGCTTGTATATGCTCTTGTATATCCATTTGTTTGTGCAATATATAACCATGAGATACAACCTGTGGGACCCACTTTACTTACCCCACTTGCATCCTTTCAAAACAACAATACTTGTATATACCCTTAGATACAAGCCTCCATACATGCAAACTCTTATACAATCATCCCAAACTTTTCATTTTTTCTTAACTATATTGTATAACCTTTTTGGATCCATACATGTATATAAAGCAAATGCATATTTCCAAAAAACATTAAGGTACGATGCATCACCTACATCTGATTTAATTATATTTTGAAATCCACGTTGTATGTATGCCAAAGATGTAAACTAGAAACATACAACATACATACAATGATACATACCTTTTTCCTCTCCTTAATAAAACTAAATTTTATATTCTCTTCGAGTCCATGTCATGTATATCACACTATAATATTGCTTTGTATCTTTCCTTTTCAACAAACATACAACTCAAGATATAATGTGAACTTAGCCATTTATCCACTCCACATCTGAAACTTATCGGGTCTGACTTGTATACAAAGAATAAAACACTAAACACGTGCATATAGAGTACCACAATAAATAAACTTGACCACTCAATGTGACTTAAATAATGACTCCACATACAAACGACCTTGTACATGCAACATACAAAACTTTTCTATAATGCATTTAAAAAAAAACACGCATATCTTGCAGAATATTAGGAATTTTAAAATGGTTCAAAAAGCAACCCTTATTCATTTTTGACAAAGAATTCACCTCTATTCCCCTCTGGCACTTAATGCTAAATATTTCCAATTTTCAACATGGTTTGTAACCTTTACCTCTTTTCCCTTTACCACCAAGTAGGACCACACACAACACAAAGCAACAGCCACGTCATGGGCCCTCATTTTTCTAAGAGGTAAAAAGGAGCATGTTGATAGGGTACAAGATATTCAGCCTCCTCCAGAGCAAAGGCAAGAAGAACATTTGCCTAAGAAAGATAATTTGGATGCTAGAACAGAACAACTGTGGGACCAAGAATAAGATCAAGATTAAAGACAACAAGAAAATGTGCAAGATCCTGGTGGTGATGAAGAGATCAATAAAGACAAAGGAGTACAAGATGCTCAAATTGAGCTATCAGATCAAAGAGGATCACAGTCAGATGCATTATCATTGATTTCATTAGAGATAGGCCAGTCACAAGAACACCAGGTACCTTTTGATTTCAAATCCTTATTTACTCTTGATCCATCTAAAGCAAAACAGAGAGCTAGGATAGTCTCCACTATAAAGAAAGAGCTTAAGGAACAAAATGCTCAACTATAGCAATTTATATAGGGATTGGTGAAGCCAAATAGCTTTACATCCACCCTATAGGCTACAGAGAATCCTGCTACATTGACATTGATAAGTGAAGAAGAAATAGCTAGTCTAGATGTCCAAAAGAATCATGCCCATATTATGGACGGATGATTCATAAGATTCATGACATCTAGAGAGAAGCTAATAAGGACTTCCATGTCCAATTGGGACACATTGTCCAATCTAAAGAATGATATTGAGTCTTTGAAGAGTGAATTCACTCAAAGGATAAAAAAAAGGCAATTATGCAATAATAAGACTCAAAGAAGCTAGGGGGATGACAAATGAAGAGTTATTGAAGCATAAAATCATCACCCATGTAACTTTACCACTCATGGATACTTCGACAACTAAAATGAATTATGAATTAGATGTATTAAGAGCTAGCATGATTAAAGTAAGAGACATTCAAACTAAGATCCATAACTTGTTAGTCAAGGAGATGAGCATATTGGAAGAATTTTTAGGAGATGCTGTAATAGAGGAAGCAATGCTAGAGATGGATGATGTCATCCAAATATTCAAGGATAAATTTAAGGAAGTAGCAAAGGATCCAATTGGACTCTTTACAGAGGATGTCATGGATGAAATGTCTGAGTTGAATGTGAAAGTAAAGACATATGATAAAGAAGTAGATAGTAGAACATCCATGCTGGGATCCTTGGATGAGAAAATAAAAGTTCTAAATTATGCTAAGTTGAGAGCCCAAACAATCAGGAAATTTCAAATGGATACTTTTGTGAAGGCATATGTTTCCTACAAGAAGTTATACACTGGGAAGTTACTACATGAAGAGGCATCATTTGAATGAAGAGGATGTTGCAATAGGTGCCATTCAGGATACTTTTGTCATTTTGGTACTTAAAATTTGGTTGAATAAATCAAAGATCCTGGAATATTCTAGTGTGCTAGTTGTAGCTTACCAGATGGTTGCCAACTACCAACTTGTGCCCTGTATTTTGTATTTTGACTTGGTCAATGCAATGTGAACCGTTGATTGTAATAGATAAATCTTGATCATAGGATCTTTAATAATTGATTCTCATCCTTGATCTATAAAAGGATGGAGAATCTCAGTTATATTCATTTGAAGGTTAATTGAGATTAGATTGTTGAATGTCATGACCAATTATCAAAGCCAATTGTAAATATTGTTGCAAGTATGTGCCTAACTGGTGTTGTCATTGATGTCAACATATCTGTGTTGTCATTGGTGTTAATTGTAATCTTGATTTTGATGTTTGTTAGGATTAGAGATAATGATTAAATGATCCTAATATTGATTTTCCAAGTGCTTTTGAGAAAATTTGTTCCTCCGATGGAAACAATGTGTTGTAGAGTATCTCTATTTACTGAAGAATAGTCCAACAGATTGCTATGCATTTCCCAAAGAATGAATATCTTTGTCTACAGATTGGAAGCTATTTATAGGCATGTCTGAAGATGTTATATCTCAATCTTGAGCCTCCGGTATAAATATTTGAGTGAGTTATGTTCACCAGAGTGAAAACTACTTTTTCTATATATTCAGTAGTGACAAAGAGAAAGTATTTTCCTCTGCATCAAAGTTTCATAGTCTGTAGTTCTGGAATCAAGTTGGAAATGATGTTAAGTGCCTTCAACTTCAATGGTTCATGATTTGGCAATCCATAAGTGATCTTTTTCTTATGACAGTAGCTGGTAGTGTTATTTATGTGCTCCAGTTTAAAAAATCATCTTGACAAAGTGGCTAGAGATTGTGCGATTGTTCCTAGTGGTTACAATGTGCTTGTGGATGTCTCATGATCATGTTCCTATCTTTGGATTGGTGTGCAGAGAGAAATTTGGATCAAAGATGAAGACTGTTCATAGAAGGCTTAGTGTTAACACCAATCTTGGCCAACCTTGTTGTTTTCACTACTTGCAGAGATGCATTGAAGATTGTTGGAGCATGTTGTGGCATGGAAGATTGCTTTTGAGTCCTGGATAAGGTGTAACATGATACACATACATCTATCCATTAGTTAATCTTGTTTAGGTCTAGACCTATTTCTATGCATGTTTGTAATGCTGACCTTGGAGATTGCTCCAACGGTTGATGAATGCAATGATGACCTTGATGTGCATTCCAAGGTTGATGAATTGTATAAAAAAATGTAATGTAGTTGCAAAAAAGTATCCTGGTGCAAAAAATGAAAAGATAAGTGTGAAGGTGTAGGAAGAGTAGAGTGGAGGTGATTTGTTGTGCTTCAATGGAACTGGGCCCAGACATGAAGTAGATACTATCAATTAGTTCACAAACCCCTTAGTAGTGAGCCACCCCTTGGCAATGAGTTGTTTTTGGTAGTGAGCCTCAACTTTTGCAGTAAGCATTTTGGGTAGTGATCCCTAAGGCAATAAGCCTCTATTTTTAGGTATTGTTATAACATATATATTTTTGTGGGCTAACACCCACCATGGTTTTTCCCTTATAGGGTTTTCTATGTAAAAAATCTAGTGTTTCATGTGTTGACTATGTTATTGTGTTGAGTTTGCTATTTTATGCTTTCATGGTTAAATTTGAATAATAGTAAATAAGTGTTTGAGGTATTGATGTTTATAAGTGTTCAATGTTATAGAGACAACTGATTCACCCCCCTCTTAGTTGTCTAGTGCATTTCAACAATTGGTATCAGAGAAACTTGCCTTAGGAGTAAGCCTAACAACTTCAAGAAGATCTAGGATGTCTTACAAGAAAGAAGGTTCGCAGTTCGATGGACCAAATTATACTCTTTGGATAGTGCAAATGAAAATTCATCTCATTTGCCTTGGATATAGAGTATGGAAAGTGACAAAAACAAAGTATACTATGCCTCAGAATGGTTTGACAACTAAAGATAAAATCAAAGAATATGAGTTGAACATAAAAGCCAGAGATGCTTTGCTAAGTGCCCTATCTAAGACATAATTGATAAAGGTCATGGATTTGGAAACTGCTCATGAAGTCTAGGAGAAGATGAAAAATCTGTATGAAGGAGATACATCTATTAAAAGTGCCAAATTGCAAGGTTTGAAAGCAAAATATGAGAGTTTGAAGATGAGTGAAGATGAGAACATAACAACTTACATGCAAAGAGTTGATGAAAATATCAATGGAATAAAAGGAATGGGAGGAACTATTGAAGATAAGTTGTAATGAAAATTCTTAGGTCATTACCTAAGTCCTACAATCACAAGGTAGTTGCAATTGAAGAAGTAATGACTGTGAAGGATGTCTCTAAGGACTAGTTACTTGAAAAGCTTACAACTTTTGAAATGAGAGATTTTGATGATGCTTTGCCAAAGGTTGAAACTACTTTCAAAGCTAGCACTTCAAAAAAGACTTCTAGATCTGAGAAATATAGAGTGGAATCTGATGATGAGCTTGATGAATTTGAAGCCAACTTTGTTGATAGACTACAAAGAGGCTCTAGTAAGTATAAAGAAAAATTATCTTTCAAATGTTTTTCACATGGTAAGGTTGGTCACTATGCTTCTAGATGTCCTGAAAGAATTGAAATGAATAGAAAATGATTTGAGAGAAAACCTAGAGTTCCAAAAAAATGCTACTATGTTAGAGATATTGATGATGAAGGTATAATAGATGATGAATCTGATGATGCTAATACTAGTGCAAATGAGTGCTTGTTAATTTCTATTAAAGAAGAAACTGAGACTACTAATCCTACTAGCTGTGTGAAGGAGGAAAAACTAGTCGAGGAAAGTGCTTTGGCTATTCTAGCTGGAGAAAGATAAGGATGAATGGATTATTGATAATGGGTGTTCACATAAAATTACTGGTGACAAAAGTAAGTTTATGAATTTGGAAAAGTATGGAGGACTGGTTAGGGTTGGAGATAATGCAGTTGGTAAGATCTGTGGGAAAGGATATTTTCTTTTGATGAAAAGCACAACACTGATAATGTCTTATATGTGAAAGGTTTAAAGCATAATCTTTTTGGTGTTGGTCAAATGTGTGACAAAGGATATGATTTGAGATTCAAAGATAATGGGTGCAAGATCATGGAAATCTCTGGAATAGTGATAGCTACCAGTAAGAAGACCAGAGGTAACATTTATCAGTTAAGAGGAACTAATGATTATTGTTTATTGGCTTAGGCAGAGTTGGTTGTGGCATAGAAGGATGTGTCATATAAATTTTGATAATTTGGTAAAGATAAGTTAAGGTTAGGCTATGAGATATTTACCAAAGCTTGTGAAACCCACCAATACCATTTGTAAGGAATGTCAGTTGGGGAAGCAGACAAGAACTAGTTTCAAGAGCAAAGAGCAATTTTCTGTCGACTTGATGAATCTAGTGCTTATCACCTTGTAGAATTATCACTTGTGGTCCTACAAGGGTGATAAGTCTATAAGGTGACAGGAACTTCATGTTGCTTATTGATGATTATTCTAGAATGACTTGGGTTACTTTTCTAAGAGACAAATTAGAAGCCCTAGAGAAGTTTAAATCCTTCAAGGCAATGGTCGAGAATGAAATAGAACTGAAAAATCAAATGCTTGAGGTCTGATAGAGGAGGTGAATTCACATCAAATGAATTCAACATTTTCTGTGAAGAGCAAGGGATAAAAAGATAGTTGTTTGCACCTAGGACTCCTTAGTAGAATGGTGTTGTGGAAAGGAAGAACATGAGAGTTCAAGAGGCTGTTAGGACAATGATGAAGGAAGGAGACTTGTTAGAAGTTTTCTGGAAAGAAGCTATACATACTATTGTCTACATTCAAAATAGAATTCAAGTGAAAGGTAATGGTACTAAAACCCCTTATAAATTATGGTATGGAAGAATTCCTACAGTAAAATATTTCAAAGTTCTTGGAAGCAAATGCTATATCAGAAGAGAAGAAGATCTAAGGAAGTTTGATGCAATGTGTGATGAAGTAATCTTCCTTGGATACTCTACCAAGAGTAAGGTCTACTGGTGCTACAACAAAAGGCTCAAAAAGATTGTTGAGAGTGCAAATATGAAGGTGGATGAAGACAAAGGAAGAACATCATATTTGAATGGCTATGAATCAGATGAACCTGTTTCCACAATAAATGAGAAGAAAGAGGAAAAAGAAGATAGTCAAGATGAAGAAGAGATGGCTACAGAAACTACAGTTAAGACTCCCAGGTATGTAAGGATCAATCATTCAGAAGATCAAATTATTTGAGATAAAAGCAAAGGAGTACTGACAAGGAAAAGAGCTACAGAAGAACAAGTGGATTACTATTTGCTTTCTAAAGTTGAACCAAAAACTATTAATGAATCCTGCAATGATGAAAATTGGGTAAAAGCCATGAAGGAAGAACTAATGTATAGAGAGAAGAATGAAACTTGGGAATTAGTTCCTAGACCTGCTGATAAAAATGTGATTGGAACCAAATGGGTCTTTAGGAACAAGCTGAACAAAAATGGAGAAGTTGTACTTGGAATAAAGAAAGGCCTATGTGTAAAGGATGTTATCAAATTGAAGGAATAGATTTTGAAGAGATTTTTCTCTAGTGGCTCATATTGAAGCAATCAAAATATTTCTGGCATTTATAGCTCACAAAAATTTCAAAGTGTATCAGATGGGTGTGAAGTCTACATTTTTGAATGGTGAGTTGGAAAAGGAAGTTTACATTGAACAACTAGAAGGATTTCAGTTATCAAACCAAGGTGATATGGTGTGTAGGTTGAAAAAAGCTTTGTATGGACTCAAGCAAGCTTCTAGAGCTTGGTATGCAAGGTTGGATAAGTACTTATTGTAATTAGGGTTTAATAAAGGTACTGTTGATAGTAATCTCCATTTCAAGATTAATTGTGACCAAATTTTGATTGTTGAAGTCTTTGTTGATGGCATTATCTTTGGAGGCAATGAGGGTATGTGCATGAAAATTGTTGTTGAAATGCAAAAGGAGTTTGAAATGTCTATGTTTGGTGAGATGAATTTCTTTTTAGGTCTACAAGTTACTCAATCAAATAAAGGAATCTTGATATCCCAATCTAAGTATGTGAAAGAGTTGTTGAAAAAGTTTGGAATGGAGGACTCTAAACTAGTATGTACTCCCATGGTGACTGGTTGTAAATTGAGTAACAATAATGAATCACCTAAGACTAATCAGAAAAGGTATAGATCCATGATTGGATGATTACTTTATCTAACTCAATTCAGACAAGATATAATGCATGTAGTATGTCTTGTGGAAATATTTCGAGAATATCCTAGAGAATCACATGTGATAGTAGTCAAGTGAATTCTGAGATATTTGAAAGGCACATTAGATCATGGCTTATGGTATCTAAAGGACAATGACTTCACTCTTAGTCCATACACAGATGTAGATTGGGCCGAAGATGTTGATGACAGAAAGAGTACAAGTGGAGTTTCCTTCTTCTTGGGAAATAGATTGGTTTCATGGATGAGAAAAAAATAAGACTCAATATCCTTGTCTACTATAGAAGTAGAGTATATTGCAGCAGCATGTTGTTGCACTCAAGTGTTATGGATGAGGTGGACTTTGAAGGGCATAAGAGTTGTATATGAAGATCCAGCTGCAATCTTTTGTGACAATACAAGTGCCATAAACATTTCAAAGAATCTAGTGATGCACTCAAGAACAAAGAACATATCAATAAGGTATCACTTTTTGAGAGAGAAGATGATAGATAATGAAGTAAAGATGGAATACGTGTCCACAAAGGATCAAATTGCAGATATTTTCACTAAGCCTCTGCCTAAAGATACCTTTGAGTATCTCAGAGAAAAGTTAGAGGTTATTACCCCTCCTACTCTGAACTAAGAAGCAGAGGAATACATCAATCTAGTGTTTCTCAAATTCTCATTCTTTGATCTGGATTGATATTTTGAGGAATACCTCTTAGGGGGAGTAGCTAGATGTTTCTGATAAAGAAAGTATTGATAACAGAGAAAGTTGAGTGGATCAGAGCAGTAGCATGCAAGTATGTGCCCTTTGCCATTGATGTAAAAGGGGGAGAGAAATCATGTGAAAAACTCAAGTAGAGAAAGAGTGCAGATGTATAAAAAGAAAGGGGGAGTATCTTTTCTTGATGATCATTATAGTTTTTCACATCATATGTTGCCATCAATGAGAAAAGGGGAGATTATTGCAAGTATGTGCCTAATCGGTATTGTCATTGAAGTCAACATATTTGTAATGTCATTGGTGTCAACTATACTCTTGATTTTGATTTTTGTTATTATTAGATATAATGAGTAAATGATCCTGATATTGAATTTCCAAGTGCTTTTGAGAAAATTTGTTCCTCCAATGGAAATAGTGTGTTGTAGAGTACCTATGTTTCCTAAAGAAGAGTCCAGCAGATTGCTCTACATTTTTTGAAGAGTGAATATCTTTGTCTGTAGATTGGAAGTTATTTATAGGCATACCTAAATATGTTGTATCTCAAGTTTGAGCCTCAGGTATGAAGATTTGAACGAGTTATGTTCACCAGAGTGAAAAATGTTTTTTTTGTGTATTCAGTGGTGACAAAGAGAAAATATTTTGCTCCGCATTCCTCTACATTGAAGTTTCATAGTCTATAGTTCTAGAATCAAGTTGGATATGATGTTAAGTGCCTTCAACTTCAAAGGTTCATGATTTGGTGATCCACAAGTGATATTTTTCTTATGATAGTAGCTGGCAGTGTTGTTTATGTGCTTCAGTTTAAAGAATCATCTTGACAAAGTGGCTAGAGATTGTGCGGTTGTTCCTAGTGGTTACAATGTGCTTGTGGATGTCTCCTGATCATATTCCTATCTTTGGATTGGCCTGCAGAGAGAAATTTGGATCGAAGATGAAGACTATTCATAGAATACTTAGTGTTAACACTAGTCTTGGATGACCTAGTTGTTTGCACTACTTGTGGAGATACATTGAAGGTTGTGGAACCATGTTGTGGCATGAAAGATTGCTTTTGAGTCCTAGCTAAGGTGTAATGTGATGCACATACATCTATCCCTTAGCTAATCTTGTTTAGGTCAAAACCTATTTCTATGTATGTTTGTAATGCCAACCTTGGAGATTACTCCAACAGTTGATGAATGTAATGCCGACCTTGATGTACATTCCAAGTTTGATGAATTGTATAAAAAATGTAATGTAGTTGTGAAAAAGTATCATGGTGCAAAAAATGAAAAGATAAGTGCAAAGGTGTAAGAAGAGTAGAGTGGAGGTGATATGTTGTGCTTCAATGGAACCGAACCTAGGCATGAAGTAGATGTTATAAATCAGTTCACAAACCACTTGGTAGTGAGCCACCCCTTTAGTGAGCCATTTTTGGTAGTGAACCTCAACTTTTGTAGTGAGCATTTTGGGTAGTGAGCCTCTATTTTTGGGTATTGCTATAGTATATATATCTTTGTGGGATAACTAATGAAGGGGGATAAATCATAAAACACACAAAAATAGAAATTACACATAGGAAATAAAACTTTCTTTTATTGATTTAGACAACTTATTACATTACAGAAGCTCAAATACAAGCAGAGGAATCAACTCTCCATAGGATGCAACACATTACAGCTTCCTAACACAAGACTCTGGAATCATGTGCCTTTTGTAACCCCAAATCAACTATGGTTTCTATTTTCCTACCTATTCTTGACTCTACACTTTCCCCCTTAACTCCACCACCACTCAAGGTTCCCAAAATAGTCTTAAATAGCACTTTTTGGTAGCCTCCAACTAAATTTTGAAATTTGCAACTCCCTCCAAAAGTACGTCAACTTCCAGGAAGCATAACTTTTGATCCGGGTGTCTGATTGACGAACCATTTTAAGCATAGAAAAGCTCACGATGTGAGCTATCACACTGGTATTTGTAAATTGATATCTATCAACCTCTGGGGATGTTATGGGATGTTATGGGGATGTTATGGGATGTTTTAGTTCCTCATATCTTGTTTTAGAAAATTTTAAGGGCTTTTCTAAAAACAAAAACTTTAATATCTTTCAACTAACAAATGATATTTGCCTAATTCCTTTGTCAAATGTCTTATATTTCAGTTATGAGTCTTTTTATAACTTTTCACTTCAATCCATTCCCAAATGTAAACTTTCCTAAAATGGTAGTTAAACTTTCCAAAATTGGCAATTTGCTATTTTTAGCAGTTTGAAAAAAAACTGAAAGTCCTACATCATTATTCAGAAGATTATGGAACTAGAAAGACTACTTATGAAAAGAAATAAAAACAACTGCAATAATTTTGAATTAACTTCTTTTTGGGTGATACAAGATTGCACTTACACCACTAGATGCTTTTGCATCAGACACCCAGGGTAGTTTGAGAAGTGACCCTGTCACATCTCAGGTGTTTGTTTGAGGAAAACCCAAATGGTCAACCTCTACCTTAGATAGCCAAGAAGAATATTCAATAGGCCTTCCTTTCCATTTCACCATACATTCTTCATATTACCTATTCTGAGTACTTATTCCTACATGGCTATCCAAGATCTCTTCTATCTCCTTTGTTGAAGTAGATGCCAAAATACTCCACTGTTCTTCTATAGGTCCATCCTCTGTGCCACCTTCATGATATTTTGTTAAATCAACAATGTTGAATATAGAAGAAATATTGATCCCACTTGGTATCTCTACCTCATATGCATTTCCTAAATAATGCTTCTTCAGGATTCTACACAATCCAAATTTCTTCATTTTCAACTTATTGTCTGTTCTAATTGGGAACCTTTCTTTTCTCAAGTGAAACATGACTTCATCTTCTACCTGGAACTCCTTATATCTCCTCTTCTGATCTACCTTAGCCTTGTACTGAATATTCATCTTATTAATGTGCTTTCTCACCTCTTCATGCAAATTCTTCAGATATTCTACAAAGTCTTCATCTTCAGCACTTGTCTTTTCTCCTTTGTCCAGCTTCCTTAACTCAGAGGCATTTCTTGGGCTATTACCATATACAATCTAGAATGGTGATTTACTAGTAGTCTTATTAACAGAATTGTTGTAAGCAAATTTAGCCTATGGTAAAATCCAATCCCATCCCTTGGGCTTATCTCCTACTAAGCATTGTAGCAGGTTTCCCAAACTCCTATTCACCACTTCTGTCTACCCATCAGTCTGTGGATGGTGTGCAAAACTAAAATTCAAATCTGTCTTCAACTTCTTCCACAATGTCCTCTAGAAATAACCAACAAACTTGGTATCTCGATCTAAAACTATGCTCTTTGGTAGACCGTGTAATCTCACCACCTCCCTGAAAATAACTCTACAATATGAACAGCATCATTGGTCTTCTTGCAAGGAATAAAATGTGCTATCTTTGAGAATTTGTCCACCACCAAAAAATAGAATCATGTCCTCTCTATGTCCTTGGTAAACCAAGAACAAAATCCATACTAATATCATCTCATGGCTTCTTTGATAAATGTAATGGCTGATATGGCCCTGTATTTTGACTTGTTCCTTTTTCCATCTAACACACTTTACAACTTTGCACAAATTTCCTCACATCCTGCTGCAACTATGGCCAATAATAATTTTCACCAATAATAGAAATGGTCTTATCCCGACCAAAGTGTCCAACCAATCCTCCACTATGCTTCTCCTTAATCAAGTTCTCTCTCATGGAACTCCTTGGAATGTACAATTGACTTCTCCTATACAACATGCCATCTTGGATTATGAAATCCAACCATTTTATCTTGTCCAAAGTAATAGGTTCCAAACAAGCTTTCCAAGCCTCTGCAAAATCTGGATCTTCTGGATACAAACTCCTGAGCTCATCAAACCCAACAACCTCTATCTTCATTTCTATCAACAAATTTTACCTTCCGCTCAAGGCATCTGTAACTTTCTTGGACTTCCCACTCCTATGCTTCAAAACAAAAGTATAACTCTACAAAAACTTAACCCACTTTAAGTTCCTTTGACTCAACCTTCCTTAACTATTAAGATACTATAAAGCCTGATGGTCAGTATATAAAACAAACTCTTTTGGTGACATATAATGTCTCCATTTCTTCAAAGCTTGAACTATAGCATAAACTTCCTTATCATAAACATAATACTTTTTCTTGGCATCATTAAGTTTCTCACTAAAATAGGCAATGGGCTTACCTTCTTGACTCAAAATAGATCCTATATCACTATCACTTGAATCACAATCTATCTGAAATACCTTATTGAAATCTAGAAGTGCCAAGATAGGTTACTTTGTGACTTTCTGCTTCAATGTATCAAAGATTTTGTCTGCTACTTTAGTCCATTTAAACTCTTTTTTGTCCCCTCTCATTGTCTCAGTTAGGCATGCACAAATGACACTAAAATTCTTGATAAAATTTCTGTAAAAATGTGCCAAACCATGAAAAGATCTTACCTCTGTAGCACTCCTTGGCATAGGCCATTCAAGGATAGCTCTCACCTTCTCTAGGTCCATCTTAAGACCTTCCTCTAAGACAACAAATCCCAGGTATATCAACTCCTTCTTTGCAAAACTTCATTTCTTCACATTAATTAGCAACTTCTCCTCCCTCAACTTCTCTAAAACTCTTCTAATATGCATAAGATGTCTATCCCAAGTCTTACTGAAAATTAAAATACCATCCAAATAAACAATAACAAAACTTTCCAAAAATTCTTTCAGTACCTCATTCATGAGCTGCATGAATGTGCTCAGTGTGTTGGTTAGCCCAAATGGCATGATTAACCATTCATATAAACCCTCATTTGTGTTGAAGGATGTCTTCCATTCATCTCCTTCTCTGATTTGGATCTGGTGATACCCACTCTTCAGGTCAATCTTCATGAAGTACTTGGCTCCACTCAAACAATCCATTATGTTATCCAATCTTGGCAATGGAAATTTTTACTTAATTGTGATCTTATTTATGGCTCAAGAATCGATACACATTCTCCACTCTCCATCTTTCTTTGGTGCTAGTATTGCAGGTACCGCACATGGACTTAGGCTCTCCCTTATTAGTCCCTTCCTTAACAACTCATGAACTTGTCTATTCAACTCTTCATTATCTTCTTGAGTCATTCTGTGGGCTGCCTTATTTGTCAAACTAGCTCCTAATATCAAATCCATTTGATGACTTATCTTCCTCATTGGTGGTAGACCTTTCAGTATGTTATCAAAGATAATGTCTTGAAATTCTTCCAACATATCTAAAACTGCTTCTAGTACATCTTCACATTTCTCTTGACTAATCTTAGGAATCATTGTAAAGCAACGACGCTCATGCTTCATAACCTCCAAAAATTTCTTACCATCTACCAAGCAAATTCTTGTAGTACTACATGCCTTTTCTTCCACCTCCTTCAAGGGCTTTAACTTATGACGAACTCCATCCTTTGTTAAGGAATATGTGTTTGCATGGACATCATGGACAGCGCTCCTATCATACTGACATGGCCTCCCCAACAACATATGACATGCATCCATCAATATGATATCACACAGCACCTCATCATGGTAGTCCCCAATCTTGAACTTCACTAAATACTGCTCATTGACCAAAGCTCTGTGGTCCTTCTGCAACCATGCAATCCGATATGGATGTGGATGCTTTCTTCTTGTTAACTTCAACTTGTCAACCATCTCCTCTAAAACAAGATTGTTAGTGCTTCCACTGTCAATAATAATATCACAACACTTACCTTCACATTTGCACCTTTTGTGGAATAAACTCTTCATCTAATTGGGTTTTTTCTCCTCATTCAACAAAGTTCTTCTAACAACTAGGGTTTCTCCCCTTTTAGCATCTTTAGAGTGCTCAGATTGTGCATCTTCATCTACATGTGCAACTTGTGCATTACCTTCAGGTCTTCTATTCATCCTTCCTTGATGTTGCAGACACTCATATGCTCAATGCCCTTTTTCTCCACATTTGAAATAGGTTCCTCTGAAACCTCCTCTTCTGGGTCCTTGCCTAGGTCTGCCTCTTCCTCTTTGCTAACCATTGTTCTCGTCACAAGGGCAGTAGGCATTATCTCCTCTCTGATTTTGACTGGTGTTAGCTTCTTTACTTTTCTTTTGATCTTCATTACGGCCTCCATAGGGTCTTCCACTAGTCCTTCTACCTTGACCTCTTCCCCTTTGCTTTTTATCGAATCTTTTATTCAACTCCTCTTCCACCTTCTGGGAAAATTGGTATGCATCTTCTATGGCGGTCATTCTAACTAGGCTCAACTCCTCTTGAATACTTAATTTCAACTGATTAATGTAATAGGCTACCTTCTCCTTGTTGGGCTTTGCATGGCCTATCCTGATAGTAATTTTATAAAACTCTTATGTATACTCCTTAATAGAGTTGTTACCTTGCTTTAGTCCTTGCAACTTCTTCAGCATCTCCATCTCATAGTCCATAGGAATGAACAACTTTTTTAGTTTCTCCACCATCTGATACCATCTAGTGATCTTTCCTTTTCCTCTTCTATTCCTCTCTAATTGGACCTCCTTCCACCAAATACTGGCATGGCTCTTCAACTTTTTTTTTTCAAACTTTACCCAATCTGGGTCCTCCATGTCTTCATACTTGAAATACTCATCCATGTCATTGATCCAATCAATAAGTTGTTCTGGATTCAAATCTCCAGAATATGTAGAAACTTTGATCCTGGGCCTCTTTCTAATCTTTGAAATGCTCCTCAACAACCTAACTTCTACAAGATCTCATGCAACTTCTTGTTCTTCCTCATATAGCTCTTCTTCAGCTTTATCTTCACTTTCTTCTCTTGTTCTCAGATCAAACCCTCTTTGTAGCTCCTCTTGCAATGCATCGATTTGCCTTTGCAGGGCTCTAAAACCCTCTTTCTTCAAAGCCTTCCTCCTAATACGATTTCTTAGTGGAGGCATCTTGATCTCCGCAGCAAATCCACAACCTTGGGTCTGAGGGCAAACTGCCTCATGGTTAACGATTTGTCTACATGCTTAGGAATGCTTTCTTTGATACCACTTGATGAAGGGGGATAAATCATAAAACACACAAAAAAAGAAATTGCACATAGAAAATAGAACTTTCTTTTATTGATTTGGACAACTTATTACATTACAGAAGCTCAAATACAATCAGAGGAATCAACCCTCCACAGGCTGCAACACATTACAACTTCCTATCACAAGACTCTAGAATCATTTACCATCTATAATGCCAAATCAACTAGGGTTTCTATTTTCCTACCTATTCTTGACTCTACACTTTCCCCCTTAACTCCACAACCACTCAAGGTTCCCAAAATAGTTATAAATAGCACTTTTTGGTAGCCTCCAGCTAAATTTTGAAATTTGCAACTCCCTCCAAAAGTAGGTCAACTTCCAGGAAGCATAACTTTTGATCTGGGTGTCCGATTGATGAACCATTTTAAGTGCCAAAAAGCTTGCGATGTGAACTATAATGCTGATATTTGTAAATGGATTTCTATCAAATTTTGGGGGTGTTATGGGATGTTTTAGTGCCTCATATCTTGTTTCAAAAATTTTTAGGGGCTTTTCAGAAAACAAAAACTTTAATATCTTTCAGCTCACAAATGATCTTTTCCTGATTCTTTTGCCAAAGGTCTTATATTTCAGTTATGAAGATTTTTGTAACTTTTCACTTCAATCTGTTCCCAAATGTAAACTTTCCAAAACTAGCAGTTTGCTATTTTTAGTAGTTTGGAAAAAAACTAAAAGTCCTACATCATTATTCACGAGATTATGGAACCAGAAACACTAATTATGGAAAGAAATGAAAGCAACTGCAATGTTTTTGAATTAACTTCTTTTTGGGTGATGCAAGATTGCCCTTACACCACTCGATGTTCCTACATCACTAACACCCACCGTGGTTTTTCCTTTATAGGGTTTTCCACAGAAAAAATCTATTGTTTCATGTGTTGACTCTGTTATTGTGTTGAGCTTCTTATTTGATGCTTTCATGATTAAATCCAATTAATAGTAAATAAGTGTTTGAGGTATTGATGTTTATAAGTGTTCAAAGTTTTTGGGACAATTGATTCACCCCTCCTCTTAGTTGTCTAGTGCATTTCAAAAAATATATACTCCTTTTGCATACTTAATGAAGATGAAGACCTGTGATTACAAACAATCTTAAACTTTGAGTAATGGTGAATGAATTCTAGATATGCCACTTTAATTTTCTGCATCCCTTGAAGTGCATTTTAGTCTATGCATGTTGTCTTCATTCCTTTCCTTTGAAGTTAGCATCAATCATATCTAGCTATGGAATGACTTGGAGAAAATATGGTTTGATTTTCTTCTCTTCAAGACAATATCAAGGATATATGTGAATCAATCACTGAAGATTCATTCATTTTAGTAATTTTAGAAAGCTTTAGTTTAATTTCTTTAAATTTCATTTGATTCATCACCTTAACTACAAATACACAAAATATAACAAGCAGATCATCATATAATAAGTTGATATCTGAAAATACATGTATATCTTAGGCATATTTAGACAAAGTGCATATAAAATAGTAAATATCATGCAAATAAACACAAATAATGATAAGAATCATAGAAGTACATGCTTATAGGCATGTCATTTGAATAAATTTATAGTGTAGAAGTGAAATTAAGTAGAGATTAGTTCAATTTAAATGAATTGATAATAGTTTCAGAAGAACTAATCAAAATAATCATGAATCAACTTAACAAGAGTGATATGCAGAAGAATTAGTCAAACTTATCATAAATATCTGCATGATTTGATTAAATACAGTAAGATTTAACATCATTTATTAAGAATTTATAGAGAGCAGGGAAAAAATAGTCACATCTAAATATTAGGAAACAAATACCTTAAAATCAAGTGTAAGGCCCCAAACTGATTAAGAACAACACACATCAACCTTTGAGTAACATTAGATCATTATGAACTAATACATAGAGACTTGGAGTCATCAATTCATCTTGAGTTGATCATACTTTTCAAGAAGATAAGGTTTGAGTGTAAATTTTATCACTATTATTATGACTAACATCATGATCAACAAGAATTGGTACTAGAAGGAGGGCTTGTAGACTAATTTGAAAGGATTTGTTACTTGGAGACCATTTGTCATGCTTAGTCAAAGGTATTTTCAAATTTCTTAACAATACATAAAATTTTGAGTATTTATGCAAAGTTTCCATTTACATTTGGCAATTTGAGGAATTTGTCTACAAATATCCCATCGTTGTGGTCAATCATCCTAATCTTTATGATCAATTGTCTAAAATTTACAAATTTGAGTCAATATTTACATTATTTGCAAAAAAATTGTAAATATTTTGTCGTCTTAGATTTCTGTTCACAAATATCCATTTCAAAGTAGTGGATATCCTCACCTTTATAGAGATTGTGTTGAAATATCCAAGGGTCACCTTGAATTGTGAAGCACTAGCTCACAGACCTAATACCAGGTTGAGATCCACTAGACTATTAGAGGAATTGCCAATCTTTGGATTTAGACCCTGTATGTACAAATATCCATCACATTCATGGTCCAAGTTCACCAGTATCTCTAGTAGTACCAGTTTTAACACCACCAGTATCTCTAGTGGTACCTCCAATACCTCCAATACCTCTTACAATGTATTTCTTTGCTACTTAGTCACCCCTATTTTTTGCAGTATATCATCCTTTACATAAGAATCTAGACATGATTTGTCCTAAATATCATCCTTATCAGGATGCATACAATCACATTTGAACTTACAAAGAAGTGTGTTTTAGAGCACAGATATAGCATCAAGATGTAGTATGTAGGTTGTTTCCATACTCCTTAGGAGAAAAGGCATAGATCTAGTACATTAGTCTTCCTCAATCTTCCACACCTACTTGGGATGCTTTGGAGAAAGCTTTCTTAGGAAGATTCAAAATACATGTAGATCCTGCTATAACATATCACATGTTTGCTACAATTAAAAGAGCTGAAGGAGATTTATTCTCCAACTTCAATGCTAGGTTCCAAAAGATGTAATCCAAATTGAGTGCTTCTTATAGTGTGGATGATGAAGCAACTAGGTCAATTTACTACTTATTCTTAGATTATTTGACATCCATGTTCATTAGGAGGACACACCCTGCCATCACATCTCTGGTAGGTGCTTTTGAAGAAGTTGTTAAAGTTAATCAGCAATTAACACTAGGATTTACCCCAAACTTAGGATATCCTACATATCCTAGTCAACCACAAGTTAATGGATCCTTGATACCTCTATCTATAATGCCAATTCCATTGCAATTGCCTGCACTTAGCATCATGCCTCCTCAAGGTAATGGATAGATCATCCCTCATCTAGGACATACACATCAGGATGCTACAGAAATTAGCAATGGTAGTTCTTTCTTCCATCCTTAACAAGACAACATAGTAGCCAAAGTCTAGGAAGAAAAGGATGACATTAAAGAGATATCAGCCCAGCTAAGAAAATTAACCATTGAGGTTACTCATCTAAGGAGTCAAAACCTTTACTCACAACCAAACCAAAACCAAAATAGAGGATATCCTAATAGGGGATACAATAATGATAGAAATTTCAGCAATAGTAACAATGTTGCCCCTAGGCCACGTAGAGTTTGGAACACCCTGCCAAACAATGGCTCGTTTCCTTCACCATTAGATAGTCAACCTCCTACTAAACCTAAGTAGACAACTAGAGTTAACCTGGTAGAAACTACACTCACCAATTGGTGCATGATGCATAACACAAATGCACATGTTGAGTTGGATTGCCCTCAGTTTAAAATAGCAGATAGCATATATCAAGATGAAGTTTCAAACACTACAGGAGATCCACATTTTCTTGAAGGCAATGAAACTATTACCCTAAGATATGATTCTTCCCTAGTACTTGAGAGTTTTAATACTTATCAGTATCATGAGATGACTGCAGCAAATGAAAATTACACTCTGGCATGTGAGGAATCTACCTTAGCATTTGAGTCAAACAATGTTTTTCCTTTTGAGGATGAAAATGAGCCTAAGTAGGAACCTGAAGAATTTCATGCATATTAGTAGCAATATCAAGGTAGACATAATTACAACCTTCAGAGTAATGCAAATAGACTAGTAGGTCCTTTGACCACATCCATTCCTCCTAACAACTTCAACACTTTGCCAGATCCTAAGGCTAGCAATAACCCTAGTCCTCCCAAGGTGAATGCCCAGTATTGCACACCACAAAGCACAGTAAAAAAGGCTATAAGCTAGCTACCTGAGTCAGATAAACTTGTCACATACCTGGCTAAAGAAATGAAGAAGATAAAAATCAGCCTATCTCTATCAAAACTATTGAAAAGCCCAGTCATCAAGAAAGCTTTCTTGAAGTCACTAGATGAACCTACACCTAAGGAAGATAATCCTAGCCATAATTCTAGCCATATCCTGACTAGAGATCCTGCACCTAGGGATAATGCTACTAAACCTAAAATGCAAGCCACTATTCATGTAGCTGATACTCACAAATGACCTTATACAAAGATAGATTTGAATCAGACCCTTTCTTACTCACATTGAGGATATTTGGTAATAATTTACATAACTATCTTATAGATTTAGGTGCATCAACCAATGTGATGTCCTTATCAATTTGTCAAGCTCTAGGTCTACATCTAGCTAAATCTCTAAAGAAAGTAACTTAGTTAGAGAAATAAGAGGTGAGTGTTATAGGAGAGTTAACACATATCCACATACAACTTGCATCATATCCAAGAGTGCAATGCTACATAGATATCCAAGTAGTAGACATACCCGACACTTATGGAATGCTTCTCAGTAGAGATTAGTCCAAGACACTAAATGCCTACATGGCCATTGCTTTCAGTCATATGTGGTTTCCATGGAAAGGAGTTTCTAATCTATTGAAAATCGAGGCTGAGCCACATATGAAACACATGATTACTGAGTACAATCACCGCAATGAAATACTATATGTAGACATTAAAAAAAGAAGAAACATACATGAAGATAGTGTCAGGGTTAGTTGGTAGAAAATATCAATTAAATGCAAATAAAGATTAAATGGAGGAATGAAAAATACACAGAAATAATAATAGCGAGAGATAAGTTTTAATGTGGATCACCCAAACTCAAGCTACATCAACTAACAAAGAGTCCAATAATATTATCTAGTTGGAATATCAGAAAATGCCCCCTTGGGGGCTTTTCCCTCATAAGGTTTAGCTCCCGGGTCTTTAGCATGCATTTAGGACATCTTAGTTCATATTTTGGCATCCCAATTGAATGAGACCTAGGTTCCATGGAAAATTGGATCTAGGTGGACCCTTTGAGTTGTACCCTACCCAAAATAAGGGTGGAGGACTTGGGCATCCGCGCTCTAGTCTTGCCCTATTTTGGGGCAGCCCTAATTTATGGGTGTCAGTTTGTGACCGTTATTAGGTCCCTTTTCTGACACAGTAAGTTTGAATTATGAAAATCTTGGCAGGATTGTTTGTAGTTGCATATAAAAGCATGTTTAGGCATTCATTTGTAAACTAGATTTCAACTAAGTGATTACTAGCAAGCTATTGTGTTCTGAAGGTGATTCAAGGCTTTTATTATGTTTCAAGAGCAAACTTGTGTGGTTTGTGTGTTTGTATTTGCAGATTTAAGCATCAATTTCTTCATGGAATGAAGGGCATAACAAAGTGGATCATCACAAAAGAATTTTAGGAACAATAATAGGAGTTTCATCAAGATCAATGGACCAAATACAACAATAACAAAGCAAATTATCATACATTCAAGCGTTGGATAAAATATACAACCCCATTGTCATAGTAGGAACTAAGTCCATTTTTTGATTGCTCTCGAAAGGGACTCTAGGTTTGCATCAGTATAAATATTTGTCGTCATCCACCCATTAGATGGAAACACTAAAGGAAGGGAAACAATAAATAAGAGCGGAGAAACAAGTGTCTTAGGGACAGTCATGTAGGAGGGTGCCCCCAAGTCACCAACCATGATGCTATGTTAGCATGGTCAATTGAGCATAAGAGAAGAGAAATTGATAATTAAATTTCCTAATCCAAGTTTCCCTACATCTCACAGTGATCTAGGGTATGATAGTGCTTGCCACTTGACCCTAGGTCCTTGAATGTAAAGTGGAAAGGAGTATTTAAACATCAAAACATTAAAACATCAAGAAATCCAATTTTCCACTAAACACTAGTAAATCAAAACTAATTACAACCAGCAATCCCTACAACTCAATACCACTACAAAATGCTACAATGCATCAATAGAAACCCTAACCCTTAGCCACTTTTATCAAGCTTTTTTTCTTTGATGCCTTAATGTGTCTTCTATGCATTAACTCTCTTCTCTATGTTTAGTGTGACTGTAACCATCTTCTCTATGTTTTGGGTGCCTATTATTGTCTTCTACATGATTGGCGTGTCTTCTCTATGCTTGATGTGATTGTGACCTTACTTTAATGCATGTATTGGCCTCACATTTATACATATATTAAAATGGGGGCTAAATGTAATGTCATAAAATGTCCCCTTGGGGGCTTTTGCCTGATAAGGTTTAGTTCCTGGGTCTTTAGAATGCATTTAGGACATCTTAGCTTATATTTTGGCATCCCGATCGAATGAGACCTAGATTCCATGGCAAATTGGACCTAGGCGGACCCCTTGAGCTGTACCCTGCCCAAAATAGGGGGAGGACTAGGGTGCCAGTGCCCTAGTCCTACCCTATTTTGGGGGCAGCTCTAATTTCTAGGTGTTGGTTTGTGACCATTATTAGGTCCCTTTGCCAACATGGTAAGTTTGAATTATGAAAATCTTGGCGGGAGTGTTTGTAGTTTCATATAAAAGCATGTTTAGGCATTCATTTGTAAACTAGATTTCAACTAGATGATTACTAGCAAACTATTGCGTTCTCAAGGTGATTCAAGGCTTTCATTATGTTGCAAGAGTAGACTTGTCTAGTTTGTGTGTTTGTATTTGCATATTTGGGCATCAATTTCCTCATGGAATGAAGGGCATCTTCCTCACATGAGAGCTTCACTACAAGGTGACATTATATTGTGTTTCTATAGTTAATTTCTTTGGTTTTTGCCTCTGCCTCACAAGGGCACACACTCTTTATTTAACAATGGTGTTGAGAGACTTAAGTGTCCTCCAGGGTTTGACTGAGGCAAGCCTCTAAACATCACAACCCCCAAACCAATTCTTGTGATTGCAGGTTATAGGTGTCACATTTGGGAGAAATGAAGTCATAGGAAGGATTGGTAGACATCAAGGATTCAAGATCTGAAGAGAAGTAGGACACCAAAGCATTTCCAGGACTTGGGCACTTGCTCTAGTGTCCTCTGCAACTAAGTTTGTGGAAATAAAGTTACAAGGTTGATTAGTGTCGGAAGGAGGTCTAAGTCCCGCAAAGAAACTGGTACCTTGGACTTGGGTGCCCGATCCAGTGTCCCCTACTATTCCACCTTGGAACCCTAAAAATAGGTATTTTGTGATTTTCTTTTTTACTTTCGTCTGCAAGAGCATTTTCTGTTATTCATCCGTTTATTGCCGTATTTGCACAATTAGGGTTTTAATGGTCAATTAAGCATAATAGAAGAGAAATTGATAATTAAATTTCATAATCCAAGTTTCCTTACATCTCACAGCAATCTAGGGTATGATAGTGCTCTGCACTCGACCCTAAGTCCTTGAATGTAAAGTGGAAAAAAGGATTTAAATATCAAAACACTAAAACATTAACAAATCAAAATTTCCACTAAACCTTTTGGTGAACTCATGTTTTTGGACTTAAATTGCAACTTTCTGAGTGTGTGTCTTCAGATTTGGATTGATTTCATTCATTCATATAGCCATTCATTTTATTGCATTGAGAAAAATTCAAAAAAATTCAAAAAATTCAAAAAAATTTGCATTGTTTGGCTTACTAAATTGCATCAGTTCTTTCTAAATTTTCCTAATTCATGATTTTTGCATCAGATCTGATATAAAATATAGAAGAATACAAAAATTCAAAAATTTGCATTGCATTTTCATCATTAATTTGCTAGGCTTTTGTAGAAATTTTGACAATTTTCATATAACCTAGTAATTCCAAAATCTAGGGTTAGTAGGCAAAATCTTCTTTCATATTTTTATACTGATTGTAGAGGATCATTCAAATTTAAATTTGTCTATAGTCTTGCATTTTAGTTTAAATTTGCATTTAGACTTAAATATTTGCATTTTTTCATAGAAAATTTCAACAAAAACTAGCAATTTTCATGCATTTTCATTCAATTTGCATTGGCATTTTGCATGTTCAATCTTGACAATATTTTTTAGATCTGAGAGTATTTAATTTTCATCATAAATCAGACCTCAAAACATTCACATAGCATTTTTTTTAACATCTAAAACCTAAGGCTTCAAAAACAATGATTTTCAGTAAATTTGGCCTTATCGACTCTATAAATTCGCACCATAGGCATGTTGTGAAGAGTATTTTTACATTAATTTTATGTTATTAGGGTAATAATTTTCTATCCCTCCTAAAAATATTCACAACACCCTTTTATCAGGCTCTTGTATTGAAAATTCGGTGAAAAACTACATATTTTCACTATTTTTACCCTAGGGTTTGACCTAGTTTGCACTCTAAGCGTGTTGTGATCAGTTTTATGTATTGAGGTGACTGATATCATCAATATTATTTTCTATACCTCCTAAAATTCATTACAACACCCCTTTTTCTAGGAATTGGAATTGAAAAACCGTGAAAAATAGCCTATTTTTGCTATATTTTCACTAGGGTTTGACCTTAAGTGGCACTAAAAGAGTGTTATGTTGGGTATTTTGGCACCAAGTGGATGTTATTAATGATATTATTTTTGTCCATCATTTTCCTCACAACACCCTTCGTTACGCTCTCATGTATTTGAATTTTGGTGAAAAAGTGCCTATTTTGACATATTTTCACTATAGTTGACTTGACATTATCTTCAATTCGCATCAAGAGTGTGTTGAGAAGAATCTTATTTCTATTTTGGACTAATATCAGGCATATAATTTTCTTCCCTTTCCTAAAATCCTTACAACACTCTTTGTTTCATTCATTTGCATTGAAAAAGTTGAAAAAATCAAGTATTTCTAGTCATTTTCATACATAGTTTTGTACTTGCCTTTTTCATAACTTTTGAAAATCTTTTAAAATCTAAATTTTACATTGATGTTACAAGAAATTTCACTATGGCATCTTCAATTCATCGTTATTTGGTATCTTTACATGCATATATCAAAAAAATTGAGAGTTTCTACAAATTTCTTAACATGAATCCTCACGTGCTCACTTATTTACAAGCCATGTATCACAAGGATATATTTAAATGTTATTCATTTGAAATCCTTGACTATGTATCTGATTTTGACAACTTCACCTCTCTCATGAATACATACCCCTGAGTAATAGAAGATTTGATGAAACACATTAAGAATGATGAGAGTGAAAGTTCTCTTAATGCTTTCGATTTAATAACTAAAATATATGATGAGGACATAGAAAACAATTCCTACTATGAGGATATACTAGCACAAGAGGATGAAATCATTGACACATTCCTAAAAATTACCCTACCCTTTTTGGAAAATGAAACATTAGTGGATAAAGGGCTCCCTCTCAAGAAGGATTCTTTAGGGGTAGAGAAAGACTATTCACTTAATGATCATTTGGTGCAGAGACCTCTATGGATAATCTATTAGACCTTCCATGTTTTATTGAAAACTCAAGAACCTTTGATGAGAAGACTATGGATATCTCTAGTCTAACTAATGATACAGTACCTTCCTCTCATCCCATTGCTCTCCCTAGGCAAGATGTAGCATTAGTGGATGAGAAAAGGTCTCTCGCATTAAATCCTTTAGTGATGGATGTTGGATGCAACCAAGAGGGAAACAGTGTCAATTCAATATTGATTAATAAACCTTGTAGCAATATTCCTAAGATGATTGTCCGAGGGGCACCTAGTGCATCCTCTTGTTTAAAGTCAGTGATTACTATTCAAGGTAGACCCCCAAATCACATCTATGACTATGCAAAGCAAATGACTCAAGGAAATCAGGGAGTACAAAATGTGATTGCTCATACATATAACACCCATAATTGTATACGCCTAAAAATGACATGATTCAGTCTAAATAAATATTCTTAATATTTATACCATTCTAATTCCTCTATCAATAAATAAATAAATCAATTTATTTATTTGATTCATTTTCCTCTAAATTAATTAAATATTGAAATATTTAATTACCTCTTCTAAAGTCAAAATTAAATAAAATCTTTTATTTAATTAAATTCTTCCAAACTATTAAATAATTCTTAATTATTTAATTAAATCAAATCATTCTTCTAAATTTAAATAAATCAAATAAAATTAATTTAAATTCTCTCAATCTCCAAAAATAAAATATAATAAAATATTTTATTTATTCTTCCAAATCATGCACAAACAATTAAATAGATTTATTTATTTAATTAGCTTTCTTATCCTCAAAATTCTTCAAATATTCTTCCAAATCTTCTAAAAAATAAGTCTTCTTCTTCATACACACAAAATTAAATAGTTTATTATTTAATTTCTCTCAAATCATGTAAAAGCAAATCTCAAGTTGAGTTATCTACTCAATAAACCTTGTTTTTATCAATATCTCTTAAATTAGAAAAAAAAACTTTCTAATTTATGAAAAGCATGTCATATCTTTAGAAAAGAAAGTAGTTAAATCAAATAAAATAGCTTTTGTGTGACACTTGTCTTCTTTCTATTCGTGCACATTCTTCAACCATTCTATACCATCGATCTTCTCATTCTTTCTATACCATTGATCTCTTCTCTTTCAAGTCTATAAATTGAACCCTATTCTTCCATTTCATTCATCCAAGCTTTTAGTATTGTTACTCTGCAAAAATTATAGCATGCCTTTGGCACCAATTCTTTCATTGCTTGTGATCACACTCATTACTACACATTACTATCATTGTTGTGAAGCTCATCTTGATGGCGAAACTATCATAGCCGTTGCCATTTGAATATCTTCGAATCATAGCAAGGAAGTGCACCTTCTGAGGGTCATATTCATAAACAAGATCATTTGAGATAGGCGATCAATGGAAGCTGAGAATTAAAGGAGGTTTGCTTTGTATTGTTCATTGTTTGATTGATCTCTTTTGTTCATCATTTCATTGAGTTTTGGGTATTATTGATATACTATATTGATTATTCATGTTTACTCCAATTTTCCCTTAACATTTTTGGTGCCCACCGTGGGGCGTAGCCTTGATTTTTAACCCAAAAACTGAGTTTTTTGTGTTTTAGAAAGCCTTATATAGGAGGAAACCATGCATCTGACACATCCTAACATGCATCTACTATCTGTTCTTGTGCATATAGACTCTGTTCTGGTCCATATTGATGCAGAGCATCCAGCAAAAGCTTACAAACAGGGTGTAAAATACTATTAACCCACAATACAATAGAACAAGTCTCAAACAACTCAGAAAACCCCTTCGCAAGGTTCAAATGATATCAAAGTAACTTCATTCTTCTACATCGGCAAGACCCTTCTAATGTCTCATCGAACTATGCTTCCTTTCTCTATTGTCAGCCAGACTTATCATTATCGGTAACCTTCAAATTTGTTAGCCCGATGTGGGACCTCTTACTGATGAATAGAATCCATTGCTCAGACTTATGCTGTTGGTGTGACTCCTCCATTGTTCTCCAATATACACACTTACTCTGATGTGAGATTCACCACCCTTGTCTATCAGTAAGACCAATACCCTTGGTGAGACTTTTTTACTTGCATTCTGACGTTGTAACTCTCCCCGATGTGTTTACCATCCATTAGTCATCGGTAAGACTTCTACATCGGTCAGACATTCTCTTTGATTTCTGATATCGTATCTCACACTGAAACAATAAACACCGAACTACACCATCGGCCAGACCTCCTACTGTCAGCCCAACTTTAAATTCCTTCACTGATATCCGTTATCTCCTCGATGGTCGCCTTTACTTAGTCTTCAATGAGACTTCTTTCATCGGTTACGCCATATATTCTTACACCGACACAACTGGTCACACCGATGCACCTTCGCTTCTACCTTTCGTCGGCTAGACTCTTTCTGATATGCTTTATATCGGCAACACTCTGCCTTTCACTAAGACTCTTAAAGTCTTCCCTGATGGGCTCCCTCACGCCTATGTCTTCTACGCACATGCACTAATGAACTTGTTGTAGCTGGTTCTTTTTACCACTTCTGTCAGTCATTCTTTGCATCATACGAATGTGCATTACTAACTAAAATCTTTCGACATTCAACATACGCATAAACTACATGATCCCTCCTCTATCACCATTGTAACCGAACAACACATACACACAAAAATCACAAAACTCTACTGAATAGAAAGAAATCTAACAACACAAAGGTCATTCCACTGATTTCAAAGAAATCCACTAGTGGAATGACTCCAATCTACATTCCTTCGGTTAAACTAGGCAAACTTCTTTTATTCAGAAATAATATACATTCTTCTATTTAAATCCGTCTAACTACCTCTGCCCATCTACAAATAGAAACCCAACTATATAAAGACTCTTAACTTGATAGTTACACATGGTGGAAGGTGAATCACCGATAACCACCTTGCCAATTAGTTACAAACCTTTCAGACATTCAGTTTGGTTACAAATGTTAATGACACATATACAAACTACTCAACATTATGCCATTCCTTGGCCATGTATGACTCCATGGGGCACAAAGGCCTTACAATAGTACACTTTGGACATAACATAAAATGCATAGAATCCTTAGATTCTCAATGTCTTCGAGGTGCTCTTGCACCATACTCCCCAGCATGAAGAGAACTCTTGTCCCAAGAGTTAGGTGGTCTGCTTCAAAGAATGTTTGCCTTGTTATGTCTGCAACTTCTGACGTGATGCCTCCACTGCTTCCTCTTTACCCTTCCAATTGTGACTCCTATCAATGGAGTTTGACTGGCTACCTCTAAGGTGCATCTCTATCTAAAGTCCACTCCTCCCTGCTACAACAACACTCCTGTCCCTCACCTAGGAGTCCTCTCTTGCCTCTCTCCCCAAGACTTTTGGTGACAACCAATGGACCATCTCCTTTGGCCCTCTTGACAGACCTTCCTGTCTGCCTACAGTAGTGAGTGAACTTGCACCTGCAACCATAAAAACTTCATAACAGAATCAGATAGTAAAAACCAATGCTCATCCCGAACTCCTGGTGTAGATTGCCTTCTTTGGCACTCTATCTACACGCTTAGAATCTTCTGAGCTCTGATACCAATTTGATGCAGAGCATCCAGCAAAAGCTTACAAATAGGGTGTAAAATACCCATTAACCCACAATACAATAGAACAAGGCTCAAACAACTCAGAAAACCTCTTCGCAAGGTTCAAATGATATCAAAGTAACTTCATTCCTCTACATCGGCAAGACCCTTCTAATGTCTCATCGAACTATGCTTCCTTTCTCTATTGTCAGCCAGACTTATCATTATTGGTAACCTTCAAATTTGTTAGCCTGATGTGGGACCTCTCACCGATGAATAGAATCCATTGCTCAGACTTATGCTATCGGTGTGACTCCTCTGTTGTTCTCCAATATACACACTTACTCCGATGTGAGATTCACCACCCTTGTCTATCGGTAAGACCAATACCCTCGGTGAGACTTTTTTACTTGCCTTCTGACGTTGTAACTCTCCCCAATTTGTTTACCATCCATTAGTCATCGGTAAGACTTCTACATCAGTCAGACATTCTCTTCAATTTTTGATATTGTATCTCACACCGAAACAATAAACACTGAACTACACCATCGGCCAGACCTCCTACTGTTGGCCCAACTTTAAATTCCTTCACTGATATCTGTTATCTCCCCAATGGTCACCTTTACTTAGTCTTCGATGAGACTTCTTTCATCAGTTACGCCATATATTCTTACACTGACACAACTGGTCACACCAATGCACCTTCACTTCTACCTTCCATCGGCCAGACTCTTTTTGATATGCTTTATATTGGCAACACTCTACCTTTTGCTAAGACTCTTAAAGTCTTCCCCGATGGGCTCCCTCACGCCGATGTCTTCTATGCACATGCACTAATGAACTTGCTGTAGCCAGTTCTTTTTACCGCTTCTATCAGTCATTCTTTGCATCATACGAATGTGCATTACTAACTGAAATCTTTCAACATTCAACATACGCATAAACTGCATGAGCCCTCCTCTGTCACCATTGTAACCGAACAACACATACACACAGAAATCACAAAACTCTACTGAACAGAAAGAAATCTAACAACACGGAGGTCATTCCACTGATTTCAAAGAAATCGACCACTGGAATGACTCCAATATACATTCCTTCGGTTAAACCAGGCAAACTTCTTTTATTTAGAAATAATATACATTCTTCTGTTTAAATCTGTCTAACTACCTCTACCCATCTACAAACAGAAACCCAACTATATAGACTCTTAACTTGATAGTTACACATGGTGGAAGGTGAATCATCGATAACCACCCTGCCAATTGGTTACAAACCTTTCAGACATTTCGTTCGGTTACAAATGTTAATGACACATATACAAACTACTCAACATTATGCCATTCCTTGGCCATTTATGACTCCATGGGGCACAAAGGCCTTACAATATTACACTTTGGACATAACATAAAATGCATAGAATCCTCAGATTCTCAATGTCTTCGAGGGGCTCCTGCACCACATATATCCTCTGAAACAGTGCATATATACTATTTTCTTGTGCTTTTGACCTCTGTCTTAGCGCATATGTACTGCAGCACTTTTGAGCTCTGTTTCTAGGCATTCAAGCTATGAAGCTACACATCTGATCTAGGTAGTGATTTTTTAAAGGTTTTTCTTGAAGTTTTCACTAACGCTAACATCTTTTTGCAGGAACACTCTTGATTTGTTTGCAGGCTAGGTACTGGTTTAGAATCATATAGTGGCACTTGTTAACTCACACTTCAATTTCTAATGGGAAAGTAAATGGATGCTCATGCAATTCTCACATCGTCTTAAGTAGGAAGGTGGTAATTGAATCATTACTATCTTGCATATCATTGAATCATTGCTATGTTTCTATCCTTCAAAGTTAACAACTCATTGGTATCTTGATAAAACTGGACCATTTCTATCTTGTTATCACTTCAAAGTTAACAAATCATTGCTATCTGGGTAAAATTGAACGCATCATTGCTATCTAGGTAAAATTGAACCATTGCTATCTTGTTATCACTTCAAAGTTAACAAATTTTTGTGCTTGCCCAAGTAGATAGCTTATCTAGTTTTTCTCATTTTAACTAGGAGAAAAGAACCACTATCTTCTATGTTTTGGGAATGATACTAGGCCTATCTTGGGTGACCAAAATGCCAGACATATCATTTTTGCATGTGTTTTTTCTTTAGAAGGGTCTGCTCTTAGATACCATTCATCCAAGTAGGAATGACCCTAAGTGGTAATAGGCTAGACGCCAAGTCCTACCAATCCACTATAAAAAAAATTGTGTTTGGAGTGAAAGCTTCAAATAATGAGTGAAGTTGTGTTATACTGACAGCCAAGCTCCCCCAAAACCCTCCAAGGTGTAACCCTTGCAGGCTGGGAGACTCCATAACAGAGAGTAGTGCTGTCGCATGTATAAACACTTGAATGGTTGCCTTCATTAAACACCTTTGTCTTAGTGGCCAAAACCCCTATAATCTGGTGTAGGGAAGGGTGATTATCACCTCCTGAAGATGCTTCACTAGAGATAGTGAGAATTCAGTTTTATACTATCCTTCGAAACCTAGGATTGTACTTGCTTTCTTTTACTCTAAAAAGAGTCAAAAAATCACAAAAAAATAAAAAACCATAAAAACATTATTTTTGTTTGCTATGTCTTCTTGCCACAATTTCAGAAAATCAGATTAAAAAAACCTTCTTGCATCCAAAGATACCAAAAACATCAAAAAATTGCCCAAAACTTGTAAAAAAACACTGAAAAAACTAAAGTGGTGCATTTATCCTTTTTGTTGCGCATTTATACTGACTTCTTGCGCATCTGTATTGACTTATTGCACTTTTAACACCTGTTGCTGTGCATTTGAAGTTTACCAATATTGCGCATTTATACAGACTTTTCACGCATTTACTAGTTTATGTTGCACATCTGTTCTAGTGCATGCGTGGCAATGAGTACTTCCACAGTCTTTGAGAGGGAAATTTTACCATTTTTGGGTACCCATTTTAGCCTAGTTCCAAGTTTTGAGATCAGATATTACCTTGCAGTCACCTTTCCATCCATTTCACATCAAAGTCTATTTTTCATTAGTCATCTCATTCACCTTCTATCAGGTCTCCCTAGTCCAAAGTCAAAGTATACCATATCAGATTAGCATAGGCCCCTTTTTCGGATCATTTTAGATTCAAGTAACCCTAGTAAGTCACAAAACTTCGTTAGTCGTCTTGGTGCATGACTAGTCCCTACACAGTAAGATAGGTATCGAGTACCCTTACTAGTGGCTATCATCTTGTATCGGTCGTCTTACTTGGAATCATTGATCAAGAGAGTCCTTTGTCCAAATCTTGTCATATGTATCCTATTCTCAGCAGTCTCCACCAGCATCTTGCCAAAATCTCTAGTTTCATCCCACCACATCCCAAGTCACCTTGCATGGTTCTTACTAGATCTCATGCCAAAAGCAACTTGAAATGGCTAGATCATCTAACTGTATTGTCACCTCTCATGATAGTGATGAGAAAATCTCCAACGAAGATTATCAAGGACACCTCCAAGATCAGAAATTCCAATGCTTGCTAGAGAAAGTGCTCCATGAGGACCCTCACAAGTATTTTATTCATCTTACAAATCTTGGACTCAAGCTCCCTACTGATTTTGATTTAAGCAAACTCAAAGAGACCATAGAGGATAATCATGAACACCACACCGGTGAGGACAAAAGAAAGAAAGTCATGGAGCCAAAAACACCTATGGAAGAAATGAGGAAACAAATCGAGGGTCTAACACAACAAATGATGGATCTCAAGATGGGTACAAACACTAAAACATACTTTATGGAAGATATTGCACTGTACCCCTTTGATTAAAAGTTTGAACATGGTACCTTTCCCCTTTTGATTCAAAGTTCCTAAGTTTGACAAGTACAAAGGGAAAGGGGACCCTAGAGATCACATTAGGGAATTCAATGCCACATGCATGGAAGTAGCTCATAATGAGACCTTCTTAATGAGACTATTCCTTAAAGATCTCTAGGTAGTCAAGCCATAGAGTGGTTCTCATGGCTTCCACTGGGCATCAAGACTTTTGATGAGTTAGTCAACAAATTTATCATGCACTTCTCATACAATATTAAACACGAAGTCTCCATGATTGACCTATGCAATACAAAGCAAAAGAGTGGAAAATCATTTGCATCCTTCCTACAAAGGTGGAGACAACTAGCAAGCAAATGCTCATAATATGCATGCGACAAAAATAGATATTCTCTTTCAACCACAAGAATTACCGTCAATTGAAGTTCAAAAGCAATATGATCCACTTATAATCTCTGTCATAATAAATAAAACATTGGTAAAATGTAGTATGATCGATAATGGATTGACGCTTAATGTTTGTAGCATTGACCTACTACACAAAATCAAGGTTGACACATCACAAATCATACCAAATGGCATTAGCATTCATGGCTTTGATAATGTTGGACAACAATCCATGGGCACTATAACTCTACCTATACAAGTAGGATCTGTACTTGTGCCTACCCTGATTCATGTCATGCCTTGTTCTTTATCTTACAACATGATTATTGGTAGACCTTGGATTCATGCATTGGGGGTAGTTCCTTCCACCTTGCATCATTCAATCAAATTTATATTCAAAGGTAAACTTCATACTATTCATTATGATCCTAAACTAGATAACGGTTTACGTATTGAAATGCAAAAACCAATTTACAATCATATGAGCTTAAACAATTTACAAGCTAATTCATCAAAGCCTTTAGCCATGAATGATGTTGTGAAAGATTCTATACCATCGAATGCACTCTTTCATGATAATTGGGGCTCATTAGATTTCAATCCTTGCATTATAGGGGAATATAAAATTAATAGCCTTGACACATCAAAAGTAGCATCGATCTCATTTACATAGTCCTTTGAAGCATCTAAGAAACCTAAAGTCCCCTTAGTAGAAAATAAAAACAATACTCTCACTTATAACACAAATTATGACACCTATGAGGCTTCACCATCTTCTAATGAAATGACATCCCTTTATGGTCAAGGATTTAAAATCCTATATAACAATTGTGATTATGAAGGTAAGGGATGTGGTGTAAATCAACAAGGGATTTGAGTACCTATAGAATCCACTTCAACACATTACTCAAGTGGCATTGGATATAATCCTTTCAAAGAAAAGAAAGCTTCCCATTGTCCTAAATTTAATGTGAATTCAACAAGATCAAAACAACAAGACAAATATGTATGTTCTTAACAATGGTACCCTAAAAGGTAAGTATCTCTAACCCTTTATCTCTCTTGTGATGTACTTCCCCCATGATGTGTTATGTGTTGTTTAGGCCTCCTGGGATGACCTCGGATTCTCTTGTAAGGTTCAGGATACTAGGAGACTGCCTCTATTGTGACCTTATATTTGTATCATCATTCTTCTAAAATTGCCTCTCTCTAATTTCATCGTTGTGTGTTGTGTCTTATGGACATAGCATTGCGTTTGGTGATACTGGGGGCACCCTCCTACATGACTGTCCCTAAGACACTTGCTTCTCCTCTCTTATTTATTTTTTCCCTTCCACTAGTGTTTACATCTAGCGGGTGGATGATGACAAACATTTATACTGATGTTGACCTAGTGTCCCTTTTGAGAGCAATCAAAAAATGGACTTAGTTCCTAATATGATGATGGGGTTGTATTTTTTATCTGACACTTGGCTAGTGGAAGCACTTGTACTTCCCACATAGTGAATTTGATGATGTTTCTATCACATTTACAAACATTAACAATATTGTTGCTCTATGTGCCTTTGTATTGCCTTTGAATCTGGCCTTGGCGGTACTCGATTCGAAGAGCTTCATGATATAGCCCCATGGTTATCCTTGACCTTCAAATTTATTATATAACCTTAGCTCTTTGTGTGGTTAATCATATGCATTGATGTTTTTTATCATGATGTTGTAGACACTAACATGTTTCTTGCAGGGATGTGTTTGTGGGAAAATTTGGTGATCGTAAAGTAAATGTCACCTCTGAGGGGCATGGGCTTTACGAAAGTTAGTGTTCCCTTGTGTGTTTTCTTCCTACCTTAATGTTCTTGATATCGATAACTGATCAACCACCTTAAGGTGGGGGCATATATAAGGTAAGCTATCTGTTGTAGATGTTAGAAATGTGCTTGTCCTTAGGTGTAGATTAGTGAGATGAGTACTTCTTGCATCCTAAGTTTATTTGCAATCAATCAATCTATCTTGAAATCTATTGCGTATACCTCCATTTCACCGTAAGGCATCTTTGTGATGTGGGTGGGGTTGTATACTTTTGAGCTCATAGCTCCTCTTCACCATAAGGCGTCTCCGTGATGTGGGTGGGGTTGTATGTCATGCTTCCTTTTCACTGTAAGGCATCTCCGTTACACAGGTGTGGTTACATTTTCAAAAAGTCCTCTACAGAGGTGAGGAGTAATTCTATGACTAACTCAACCCTTAAGTGTGTCTTTAGCAATTATTGTGGCAAAGCCCAATTGTTAGTGTGTGCTTATAATGTGCCTAAGATGGTGTTGGACCTAGAAATAGGTTCACTCCATCACTTGTCTTACATGTTTTTTTTCGTGTCTTCAAGTGTGTGTGTTTTGGCATGCTTGTTTTGTTTGGCATGTTTGTTGCCCCATATGTAGAGACTAGCACCCTTGGGTAGTGCTGCCTATATTTTAGGAGGTTTTGCATGTCTTGCATGTGTATTGCCCCATATATATAGAGACCTGTACCCTAGGGTAGTGCATCCTGTATTATGGGAGGTTTTTTTACTGTCCAGTACTTGCATCTGCATTTCATATATATGAGAAAAAGAAAACAAAATATATAATTTTTGTCTTCCATGCATTAATGTGTCTTCTATGCATTGATTGTCTTCTCTGTGTTTAGTGTGACTGTAATTGTATTCTCTATGTTTTGCGTGCCTGTTATTGTCTTCTATGTGATTGGCGTGTCTTCTCCATGTTTAATGTGTTTGTTGTATTTGTGACCTTACTTTAATGCATGTATTGGCCTCGCGTTTATACATACATTAAAGCGGGGGCTAAATGTAATGTTAGAAAATGTCCCCTTGGGGGTTTTTCCCTCATAAGTTTTAGCTCTTGGGTCTTCAGCATGCATTTAGGACATCTTAGTTCATATTTTGGCATCCCGATGGAATCAGACCTAGGTTCCATGGCAAATTGGACCTAGCTGGACTCCTTGAGCTATACCCTACCCAAAATAGGGGGAAGGACTTGGACGCCTGTGCCCTAGTCCTACCCTATTTTAAGGCAGCCCTAATTTCTAGGTGTTAGTTTGTGACTATTATTAGGTCCCTTTGCTGACACGGTAAGTTTAAATTATGAAAATCTTGCCGAGAGTGTTTGTAGTTGCATATAACAGCATGTTTAGGCATTCATTTGTAAACTAGATTTCAACTAGATGATTACTAGCAAGCTATTGTGTTCTGAAGGTGATTCAAGGCTTTGGTTATGTTGCAAGAGCAGACTTGTGTGGTTTGTGTGTTTGTATTTGTAGATTTGGGCATCAATTTCCTCATGGAATGAAGGGCATCTTCCTCCCATGAGAACTTCACTACAAGGTGACATTATATTGTGTTTCTATCATTGATTCCTTTGGTTTTTGCCTCTGCCTCACAAGGGCATGCACTCTTTATCTGACAATGGTGTTTGGAGACTTAAGTGTCCTCTAGGGCTTGACTGAGGCAATCCTATAAACACTACAACCCCCAAACCAAGTCTTGTGATTGCAGGTTACATGTGTCATACTTGGGAAAAGTGAAGTTGCAGGAAGGATTGGCAGACATCAAGGATTCAAGGTCTGAAGAGAAGCAGGACACCAGAGCATTTCAAGGACTTGGGCACTCACTCTAGTGTCCTCTGCAGCTGAGT
The DNA here is from genome assembly GCA_027924645.1 of Cunninghamia lanceolata. Lineage (NCBI taxonomy): Eukaryota > Viridiplantae > Streptophyta > Pinopsida > Cupressales > Cupressaceae > Cunninghamia > Cunninghamia lanceolata. The sequence continues at coordinate 11,972,863 of BSBN01000068.1, read as the reverse complement.
TTTTGGAAATAGAAGTTATAGGGCTGATCAATGTCAGAAGGAGGTCTAGATCTTGCAAAGAAACTGGTACCTTGGACTTGGGCACCTGCTCCAATGTCCTCGACTATTCTACCTCAGAATCCTAAAAATAGGTATTCTGTGATTTGCTATTTTACTTCCGTCTACAAGAGCATTTTCTGTTATTCGTCAGTTTGTTGTTGTATTTGCATAATTAGGGTTTTAATGGTCAATTGAGTATAAGAGAAGAGAAATTGATAATTAAATTCCCTAATCCAAGTTTCCCTACATCTCACAACAATTTATGGTATGATAGTGCTCGCCACTCAACCCTAGGTCCTTGAATCTAAAGTGGAAAGGATGATTTAAACATCAAAACACTAAAATATTAAAAAATCCAATTTTCCACTAAACACTAGTAAATCAAAACTGATTACAACCAACAATCCCTGCAATTCAATACCATTGCAAAATGCTACAATACATCAATAGAAACCCTAACCCTTAGACACTTTTATTAAGCTTTTTGTCAGTTACAAAAATAGGTTTTTTTTAAGTCAGTCAATAGAAAAATAACTCCCAATGCCTTTAAATAATTTGGGGGGAAACCACGCCAATAAAAGTGGGGTAAATTTAACCTCCAGGTCTGATTAGGCTCTATATAACAATAATCTCCCATTTGGAGACTATTCAAACTCCACACCATATCATCTCTCACTTGGAGACTAATCATAACACTGCTGACCCTGTAGCTCCCATTGAAAATAAGCACCCTAGACTCTGTAGTTCTAATTTTATTATTTTTTAGTCTTGAAGACCAACTAAAGCTAAAGAGGAGCTCAGCTTCTCCCTTATTACTGCCTTTGTAAACATATCCATTGGATTTTCATCTATATGTATCTTTTCCAATTGTAACTGTCCATCATCAAACACAAATCGAATGAAGTGATACCTCAACTGTATGTGTTTGGTCTTTGAATGGAAGGAAGAATTCTTTGCAAGATGTATGGCACTTTGTCTACCCATAAACAAATAACTATTAGCCTATTGTTTGCCCAATTTTTCCATGAAAGAATGTAGCAATATCATCTCCTTGCCTGCCTTTGCTGCAGCTACATACTCTGCCTCTGTGGTGTATAAAGCAACCACCTTTTGCAACTTGGAGATCCAACTCACTATTGTCCCACCTATAGTAAAGACATAACCTATAGTACTCTGCCTAGTATCAATATCCCCTACCAAATCTGAGTCTACATAACCTGTTAAATCAGTATTATAGCCCCTAAAACATAAGTATTTATTGATGTACCTCTCAAATATCTAAGAATCCATTTTACCACATTCCAATGCTCCAATCTAGGATGACTCATATACCTACTTACAACTCCTACAATATGTGCAATATCTGGTCTCATGCATACCATGGCATACATTAAACTTTCTACAACTGAAGCATATTGTACCTTAGACATTTTGTCTTCCTCCTCTTGTGTCTTTGGACACATCTCCTTAGTCAATTTTAAATGACTGGGAAAATGTGTAGTGACAACTCTTGCATTCTCCATATGAAATCTCTACAACACCTTTTCAACATAATCAACTTGAGATAGAGTCAATTTTCTGTTCTTCCTATCTCTACAAATTTTCATACCAAGGATTTGTTTTACTTCCCCCAAATCCTTCATAGTAAATGACTATGCTAACTATTGTTTTCACTCTCTTATGTGATCCATGTTAAACCCTTCTACAAGCATGTCGTCAACATATAAACATAAAATAATGTACCCATCATTATCCAACCTCTTAAAATAAACACAATGGTCAGAACTACACCGAATGTAGCCTTGCTCAACCATAAAACTATCAAATTTCAAATACCATTGCTGAGGTGCTTGTTTCAGGCCATACAAATTCTTCTTCAATCTGCACACTAGGTTCTCCTTACCTGATGTAGGGGCATCCAATCAATTTTTGAATTTTGTGATAGAAGCTTCAGAAAGGAAGCTCTTGGCGACAGGAACATTAATAATTATTTATTATATTCTAGAAAGTTGAATAAGTGGTATAGGTCGTGATGATTACGGGAAAATTAGTTAGTTGTTATTTTGAGGAGATGGCCATAAAGTCTTAACAGATAGGAGACTATTGATGAAGCTTTATATTTAACCAAAGGATGGTTAGTGGTTGACGGTGATGAGTAAAAATGAGAGAGTGGAGGCATGTAGTAGAAGGTGGCTGCAAAGGCATTTAATTTCTAACCGTGTGTAAGGTAGAGGAGATAGCCTGGCAGTTTCTTATCTTGGTGAGGTGGCCAAATATAGGTTGAAAGGCATTAAAGAGAGGAAGAGGCTAATAAAAATAGGAAAAGGCCGATTAATGAGGAGAGGCCACACACATGCAAGAGAAGGCTCGTGCTAAAATGATAGAAGAGAGGTCATCATAAAATGCAGAGAAGCTAATTAATAAAAGGGGCGGCATATGAGGTGGCACATATTGCAGGAGAGGGACGAATATTGGAAGCGGCAAAAGAAAATAGAGAGGTTGCATATACATATATATATATATATATATATATATATATATATATATATATATATATATATATATATATAGAGAGAGAGAGAGAGAGAGAGAGAGAGAGAGAGAGAGAGAGAGGCTACATATATAGAGGAGGAGGAGGCTGATATGCTAGAGAAAGAAGGTCAAAAAAAATATAGAAGGGGCTGACAAACTATAGGAAGAAGGCTGAGACAGAGAGAGGTGATTGAGCTTGATAGTGGCGTATATAAGAGGTCATAAGTATGGAGGAGGCCGGTTGATAGAGCAGGCTGATATATTTTGAGAATAGGCCATAGATTTAAAGGAGGAGGTTGTATGCAGAAGATGGAGGATTAGAAGAAACAAAAAAGATTAGAGGTGGCCAAGTTACTAAATGGATAGGAAGGCTGATACATGAAAGGCCAAACATTGAAGGGTATATAGGAAGTGGAGGCCAATGCGATGAAGGCCAAAGGAGTTCATAGGGAAGAGTCAATGGAAAAAGAGAGGAAGTGGTAGAAATTGATGAGGGGGCTGCATGTATATCAGAAGAGAGGCTAACGAGAGGCCAAAGAGATTATTGTTTAGATATTATTTTGAACAGTTTTGAGATATATTGTAATAAAGGCCAAGTTGATAAATGAAATAAAAGATCAAATTTTGATGCATTGAATTTATGTATTATGTGTGGACATCTCTTGTAGGTGATTTGTAATGAGTCTGAGTAATATCATTTCTATCTTCAATGTGTTGCATGTTAGTTCCTATCACCATTTTGACAGTAAGTTGTAGCAGTCCATTAGGACATAAGAGGAAATTTGTTAAGAATCACATAATTGTTGGATGATAGTGCTATCAGAGTGGTATCTGAGCATATAATAGCAAGACTGGTGCTATCAGAGCACAGAAAGATCTGTGTGGATGTCTAATGTACCTTTGAAGGTGGTGCATTATATTGTTGTTGCTGATTGACAGGGCAGATTGAAAGGAAGAAATCCCTAGTGAGGTGTCTAAAAGATGAAAGAAGATAAAAGAAAAATACAAAAGCAAATGGGTAAAGAAAATCTCACAAAAAGAGACAAAATGAGTGAAGGCAAACGGATGACAAATGCTAAGTTCAAGACAGAATTAGCAGAGTTGAGGAAAGATTTGATGTTGGTGAAACAATGGTATGAAGAACAAGACCAAGAATACTATTGGGTATATCCAATGGAAAAGAAAGTAAAATGACCAGTAAAAGAGATTGCTGAGAAAAGAAAAAGATGAAAGATAAATGGCTTGAGAAGAGAAGAGAAGGATGAAAAGAGTTCCCATAGAGATTGGGATAGCAAAGAGTTGTCATTGGAGCAACATGGATCAGAAGAGGTCAAAGAGGTTCTCATTGAAGAGATCACGAGAAAAGAGAAAGTGGAACAGATGTAGTAGATAGCACTTGAGGAAAAGAGAATTGAAGAAGGAAGAATGTCCATGAGGAGGGCATTGATAGAGACACTGTGGTCTCTCATTTTATTTGCTAATATTATGTTTACAGATTTGTGTGCAGGTATGAAGAATGTATGGAGGAAGGATGTGGATGAGACCTTGAAGATAATGAGAGATGGGGAAAGAATAGCTCCAGAAGAAAGAGTGGAAGATTTGAATGAGTAAAGAGTGATGGCAACAGCATGCCAAGAAAAGTTTGCGGTAGAGGTACATTATAGAGTACTTGAGAATGAAGGGGAGATTAATGCTGAAGATGTCCAGTTTGATGTTGTAGATGAAGCGGAAACCATAGAGTTTCATGATGCATGTGAAGATGTTGTAGCAGTAGTACAAGATGCTTATGGAGAAGAAAAGTTGAAAAGTCAACAAGCTGAAGGTGGATGCAATTTGGGATAGTGGGTCCTTACCTTGAAGGACGAAGGTAAAGTTTATACTTTTGATCATGAATGTACAAATAAGAATGTGGATAGGCAAGTTGATATGAAAAAGAAATTGGAGGATGTAAATGTGATTGAGGATCATAGATATGTAGTTCCATGTTGGCAAAATAAAAAGATTGTTCAAAGACAATAGTTAAGTTGTAAAGAAGTAAATACTTTTGATTATGTTTATACTAACAAGAAAGTGTAGAAAAAGAGGAATAAGTATGATGTAAAGTTGAGAAGACCAACAAAGAGACCAAGAGAAAATGATTTGAGCATGAAGACAGAGCAAGTGAAGAGAAGCTCAAGTGTAACAAGGAAGGGACAACAATCCAGTGATAGAGTGTGGGTGGTAAAGCAAGTAGCAGTAAACAAATGTGTTGCAAAAAAGAGAAAGAATTGGAGGCATGAAAAGGAGAACAAACTCATAGGAACTGGAAGCATGATGAATCTAGTAAATGATGGCAAGAAAGAGAAGCATATAGTGAAGTTGCAGCAAGAGAAGCCAAGTGAAGGCAAGGTAAGAGAAAAGAAATATAATTTGTATAAAATTCATAATGTTGAGGAAAATATGAGGAGATTATTAGATGAAAAAGTGATAAGGAGAATTAGATATTTGAGAAGACAAGAATGTAGGAAAAGACAAATTGCAAATTGCAGGTATGACAGAAAAGAGGAAAAGTGGAATAGAAGAGTTGTCTAGAAAAAGAAGACACCAAAGGTATGTGTTGGAGATGCTGATTTGAATGTGAGAGCAGTTGCAGATGAAGAGGGTGATAGTGGAATACCCATAGTTTTAGAGGAAGAGGACAAACAAAAGAAGAATGAAAGAAAATAAGAAGATGGAACAGCAAAGGAAAGTATAGAAGAAGATTTATGGAAGCAGTTCACAACCATTGAGAAAGAATGGAATGAGAAGGTTAGAGGATTGAGTAGGATAGGAAAGAAAATAGAAGGCAATGATGTGGAAGTAGTTGCAGAAATTAAGAATAAATATGTTATAGATTTGGAGTGTGAGATGACAAAAGATGAAGCTGAAAATGATGTTGTGTTGCAGCAGATGACCATAAGAGAAGAATGGTGGGAAGATATGACAGATGAATAGATGGTGGATGATATAGTAATGGTAAGTGTTGATAATGCAGGGGATGTTCTTATAATTTTCCCATTTGAGTATGATTTGTTTGAGTTGAATGAAAGAAGGATTTGTGTTTGGAGGAGGATCATAAGTGTTGCAGACAACCATGTGAGAGCAGCCCAAAGTGTTGCCCAAAAATGTTGGAAGATGGAAGCATGTGAGATAGAGAAATTATGGAAGAAGTAGAAGAAAAGATTTGTTTAAGTTTGTAGAACACATGTACTGGAGCACATGATTTTTGTCCCTTGGGGAGTTTGATGTAGGGGAATCCTATCAATTTTTGAATTTTGTGAGAGAAGCTTGAGAAAGGAAGCTCATGTCGCCAAGGCAACATGAACATTAATAATTCTTTATTATATTCTAGAAAATTGAATAAGTGGTATAGGTGGCGATGATTGCAGGAAAATAAGTTACTTGTTATTTTGAGGAGTTGGCCATAATGTCTTAAGAGACATGAGACTATTGATGAGATTTTATATTTAACCAAAGGATGGTTTGTGGTTGATAGCGATGAGTAAACATGAGAGAGTGGAAGCATGTAGCAAAAGGTGGCTATGAAGGCATTTAATTTCTAACCGTGTGTAAGGCAAAGGAGATAGGCTGATAGTTTCTTATCTTTGTGAGGTGGGTAAAAATAGGTTGAAAGGCATTAAAGAGAGGAAGAGGCCGATAAAAATTAGGAAAAGGCCAATTAATGAGGAGAGGCCATGCACATGCAAGAGAAGGCCCAATTCATGTGAGAGAGTGACAGAAGAGAGGTCGTTATAAAATGTAGAGAGGCCAAGTAATAAAAGGGTTGGCATATGAGGTGACATGTATTGTAGGAGAGGGGCAAATATTGGAAGTGACAAAAGAAAATAGAGAGGCTACATATATAGAGGCAGAGGAGGCCAATAGGCCAAAGAAAGAAGGCCAAAAAAATATATAGAAGGGACCGACAAAACATAGGAAGAAGGCCAAGATAGAGAGAGGTGATTGAGGCTGATAATGGCAAATATAAGAGGCCGTAAGTATGGAGGAGGCCAATCGATAGAGTAGGCTGATATATCCTAAGAATAGGCCATAGATTTAAAGGAGGAGGTTGTATGCAAAAGATGGAGGATTAGAAGTGATAGAAAAGATTATAGATGGCCAAGCTACTGAATGGATAGGAAGGTTGATACATGAAAGGCTAAACATTGAAGGGTAGACAGGAAGTGGAGGCCAATGCAATGAAGGCCGAAGGAGTTCATAGGGAAGAGTCGATGGGAAAAGAGAGGAAGCGGTAGAAATTAATGAGGGGGCTACATGTATATCAGAAGAGAGGTTGATGAGAGGCCAAAGAGATTATTGTTTAGATGTTATTTTGAACCATTTTGAGATATATTGTAATAGAGGCTAAGTTGATAAATGAAATAAAGGATCAATTTTTGATGCATTGAATTTCTGTATTATGTGTGGATAGCTCCTGTAGCTGATTTGTAATGAGTTTAATTTATGTCATTTCTATATTTAATGTGTTGTATGTTAGTTCCTATCACCATTATGACAGTAAGTTGTAGCAGTCCATTGGGACAAAGGAGGAAATTTGTTAAGAATCACATAATTGTTGGATGACGGTGCTATCAAAATGGTATCTGAGCATATAATCATGAGGCTAGTGCTATCATTACCTTTGACCTCAAATCCCTGTGGTTGTTCCATATATATCTCCTCTAAATCACCATGGAGAAAGGAAGTTTTCACATCTAGCTATTCCAAATGTAAATCTTCAGCAGCCACAATACTTAAAACAATACGAATAGAAGTCATCTTAACAACCAGAGAAAAAATCTCATCAAAATCAATGCCCTTTTTCTATGCAAATCCTTTTACAACTAACCTGGCTTTAAATCTTTTCTTACCTCCACCTTCCTGTTTCATCCCATAAACCCATTTCTTTGGTAAAGCCTTTTTAATTGCAGGCAACTTACATAATTCCCAAGTCTGATTTTCTAGCAAGGAGTCCATTTCTTCTTTCATTGCAAGCTCCCACCGAACCTTTGTACCCACCTGCATAGCTTCATCATACCCTTCCAGTTCACCAACATCTATTAATAAAATAGAATACAAAGAGGGAGAAAACCTTTTAGGAGGTCTACTTAGCCTTGTTGAGTATTTAACATTCACTGGAGTTTGTGGTATTTCTGGTTGCTATTATGGAGCATGAGGAACCATTGGAACATCACTATTTCAAGTATCATCTAGCACCACATAATCCTTTTCTTTCTTCTCATGCTGCTGCAACTAATCTTTGTACAACACCTTCTCATTGAATACAACATCCATGCTTCTCACAATTTTTTGATTTTCAAAATCCCAAAGCCTATAAACCAAATTCATCAATGCCATATCCAACGAAGGTACATTTTTTTAATTTTGCATCTAGCTTGGTTCTATTTCCAGAATCTACATGTGCAAATGCTTCACATCCAAAGGTTTTGAGAAAAGAATAACTCACCTTCTTACATGTCCATGCTTCTTCTAGAATACCATAGCCCAAAGGAACTGAAGGACCTCTATTAATTAAATATTCAATAGTGTTGATAGCCTCTACCCACATGTTTAAAGGCAGCCTAGTATGCAATCTCATGGTCCTTGGATGCTCCATTATTGTCCTATTCATGCACTCAGCTACTCCATTCTCCTATGGAGTCCCTAGAACTATTTTCTACCTATGGATTCTATTAAAGGAATAATAATCCTCAAATTCTTTGTTACAATACTCACCACCATTATCAGATCTGAGACATTTTAATCTTTTACCCTTCTAATTCTCAACCAAGCTTCTCCATTTCTTAAATGTTTCAAATACATCAATTTCTACCTGAGAAAATAAATCCAAATCTTCCTAGTTGCATCATCTATGGATGTAACATAATATTGAGAGACACCAAGAGAAGATACATGAATTGATCCCCATACATCTATATGTACAACTTATAACTTGTCATCTTTCTTTTTCTTTCTGTCCTTGAGAAAACTGACCCTCTTTTATTTTCTATACACAAAACTTTCACAGGAATCTATATTAATATATTTTAGATTAGGTAAAACTTTCTTAGAATGAAGTACCTTCATACCTTTTTCACTCATATGCCCAAGTTTGTTATGCCACCGTGCTGTCTCAGAACCTTCAACAAGTGTTTTAGTCTCTTCCTGCGAACTCGTAGCAACTGTTCTTGAACCTGTTTGGTTTTTCTCTACAATAACTAAAGTAGACAAAAAAGTATGATCTATACAAAGATATAAGGTCCCTACTTTCACACCTTTTGCTACTATTAAGGTACCTCTTGAAATCTTCCAATTTTTATCAGTAAATGTAACAATGCAACCTTCATCAGCTAGTTGCCCTGTTGAAATTAAATACCTACTCAGTCTTGGAATGTGTTTTACCTCTTGTAGTAGCCAATGATTCCCATTCTGTAACTTAATCTTGATTCTTCCCTTTCCAACAATCTGACAAGGTTCATTATCTCCCAAATAAACTAGCCCAAAATCCCTTATGGAGCATAGCATGAAATGAGGCCCCTAAATCTAAAACCCATGAATCATTAGCATTATCTAGGGTAGAATCAAAGCATCATCTTCATATTTATTACTTACCAAATTTTCCTCCTTATTGCCTTCTTATTTGTCTCCTTCTTTGTTCTTCTAAGACTAACAATCTTTCTTTAGATGACTTGGTTTACCATAGTTCCAACAATCCTTTTGTCCTTTGGATTGGGATCTCTTATCCTTTGATTTTCCTCATGACTTCCCATGACCTCCAAAACCTTTTCCTCTCTCCTTTGATTCGCCCCTACTTTCTGCATTCAAAACACTACCTAATGTGGACCCTCTTGAGATTTTCCATCGCATTTCCTCACTAAGGATAACACCAAGAACATCATCAAATTTCAAAGTGTTTGAACCAAAGACAGAGTTACTTATGACTATTACCAAGCTATTCTAGTTTTCTGGCAAATAACATAAAACCAAGAGAGCCCTCACCTGTTCATCAAATTTCACTTTTACAAAAGTTAACTGACTAGTAATCATATTAAACCTATTTAAATAATCTATCATAGATCCACCTTCAATCATTTTCAAATTAAACAAATGCTTCATGAGAAATACCTTATTTGAGGTTGAGGGTTTTTCATACAATTTAGCCAAAGCTTTCATCAGTTCACTTGTTGTCTTCACTTCTGTTATATTGAATGCCACAGATGGTGCCAGACACAACTGAATGGTTTTGGGTGCCTTTCTATCTAGAAGTTCCCAATCCTCATGTGTCATTCTTGTCAATGTCTTGGATATTCCTTCCAATGGCCTCCATAAATCCTTTTGATAGAGATAATCCTCCATTTGCATCTTCCATAACTGATAGGTATGCCCATTAAATTTATCTACTTTCAATTTACCCTCATCTACCATTACTCCCACTCAACCATGAGACTCCCACTCAACCATGAGACCTTCCTATAGATGATAGTCAAACACAACCCACTCTGATACCACTTCTTAGGGTTAGCTAATAGAAAATATCAATTAAATGCAAATAAAGATTAAACAGAGGAATGAAAAATACACAAAAATAATAACAGCGAGAGACAAGTTTTAACATGGTTCACCCAAACTCAGGCTACATCCACCAACAGAGAGTCCAATATTATTATCCAATAAATCAAAACCAATTACAACCAGTAAGCCTTGCAACTCAATACCACTACAAAATGCTACAATATGTCAATAGAAACCCTAACCCTTAGCCACTTTTATCAATTGTTTTGTTGGTTACAAAAATAGGGTTTTTATGTCATCCAATAGAAGAAAAACTCCTGATGCCTTTAAATAATTTGGGGGGAAATTGCATTGATAAAAGTGGGGTAAATTTAACCTTCGAGTCTAATTAGGCTCCATATAACAACATATAGTAACAAAGAAGAAAGAATGATCATTAAAATTGATTACATTTCAACTGATGAGGAAGAAGTTCATCACTTCACTAAATTTGAAAAGTATTTATCTAGTGAAGTACATAAGTACCAATTGACTAGGACATCCAGAGAGGATATTTTGATATCCAATTGGTGTAGACTGCATGATGATGTACACTCAGAGAAAAATTGTGAGACATGTTTGGATATGATCAAGTTAGAAAGAGTAAGCATAGAAGGTGGATCATCATTGGCTGGGGTAAGTGGAACATCTAATGTTGATGATACTTATTCCTTGTTGTTTCTTTCAGACACAGAAGAACATGACTGGAAGGTGCATCAGGATAACACCTTGGTGCCTATTTTAGAAGAGATTTTGATATGTGATGACACGTCCACATGAGAAGAAAAATATTATCACCTAAGGGACTAATTGTTTCATTGAATCTAATCATGAGCTATCAGACGAGGATAGAGGAAGTCGTCTAACTCAATTTGAGAAATTCCTGTCCAAACAAATTTAGGGACAAATTCTGCAAGGAATTCCACCACATCATGCACTGATTGAAGGAAGGTGTAGGCTTCATGAAGAACCACACTTAGAGATAACTTGTGCTTTATGTCTCCATATATTGAATAAGGAAGAATATAAATGTTCATGAAAGAAGTTCCATGAGATCAGGGATATTCCTAAAGATGCCAAAAAAGAAATTACAATATCTCCTAATAACAAAGGGGACAACATCAAAGTGATGAAAAGAAGGGATAATCAACATGATGATGCTTAAAATAAACAAAAGCAATTTTTTCTAGTCTAACCAAAACATTTAGGTATGGTGAATGATCAACCATAGAAGATTAAATGGATATCTACATGTACAGTTGCAAGAGCTAAAAAGAAAAGAGAAGGTCCTAATAAACCTATAATAGAAGATAAGCCCTGGATTCTAAGATTTGATGGCTCCAAGTCAAAATAAGGAGCTAGTATAAGTGTTGATTTGATTAATCCATCAGGAAGGTCATTCCTAGTAGCACATAGGTTGCAATTTCCCTGCACTAATAATGTGGCTAAATATGAAGCCTTGATTCATGGTTTGTTGTTTGCTCTAAAGAAACAAGTTAAAGTTCTGCATGTCTAGAGACTCAGAACTAGTAGTAAAGCAAGTCAAAAACATATATGCATGCAACTACAAGAGACTATCAAGTTATAGACACAAAGTTTAGGAATTGATAGAAAACTTTGATGCTTTCAATATCATGCATGTACCCAGAAAATTAAATCATAGAGCAGATGCACTAGCACAGGCTTCTAGCACGTTAGAGTCTTTATCCATATCAGGGATGAAAAGGTTTTTTGTAGAGGTGGTATCAACACCTTCAATTCTAGATAATCTCACAAATTTTCAAGTGTTTGATGATGACTAGCACATCCTAGACTTCATTGTAAACAAGGACATATTCGAGGCCCAGATAGTAGATGAGAAAAATCAAGAAGATCTTGTATGGGATTTAGAAGACATAGTTGATTTGACCACCAACAAAATCCCCAAAGGCATGATTGAATTAGAGAGAGCCTTTGATCTACATAACATGGTAAAATAGAAGGATCTTCCCAAGATAGATAGAGGGGAGTTTTCACTTGTTAACAAAGGACAAGGTGAGGATACAAGAAACATCCTGATAGGAAATGTTTATTCAGAAGAACAAAAGGAAGGTATAGATTTAGCCCTGACAGACTATATTCCTTTCATTGCATGGACATATGATGAACTAAAAACATATGACACATCCATTATCACCCATACAATACCACCAAAACCTGATGCAAAGCCCTTCAGATAGAAGCAAAGGCCTATCAATGCTTTGCTAGAACTGCTCAGCTTTAAAGAAGTTAAGAAGTTGCTTATTGCTCAAATCATATTCCCAGTTAGACATTCAACCTAGGTGGATAATCTAGTTCCTATCAAGAAGAATAATGGGGACATACATTTATGTGTAGACTTTAGGAATTTAAGTAGAGCATCAAAGAAGGACAATTACCCTTTGTCTTCTTTGGATGAAGTTCTCTAGATGGTAAATGGAGAAAAAATGATGTCCTTTCTGGATGGTTTCTCAGGATATAGTTTGGTAATGGTGGACAAGATAGATAGATTAAACACAACCTTCACCAGCAAATGGGGGATTTTTGCCTATAGGTGCATGCTATTCAGCCTAATCAATACTAGAGCAACATTCCAGTGAGCTATGGATATAGCGTTTAGGGGATTAGCAGGCCTATCCATAGTTATATATGTGGATGACTTGACAGTCTTCTCAAAAAAGAGAGGTAATCATATAGAAGGCCTCAAGAAGGTGCTTAAGAAATGTGAGAAGTATGGTATTTCCCTCAACCTAAAGAAGTGCATATTTGGGGTGAGCATAGGTAAGTTGCTTGGTCATGTCATATCAGAAAATGGGATAGCCATTGACCATGCAAGAGTTGATTCAATAATGAAATTACAACTTCTAGGAAGTAAAAAGGAACTAAAATCTTACTTTGGTAAAATCAATTTTGATAGGAAGTTCATTACTAGGTTTGTAGAAATTGTAAAACCAATCAATGCCATGCTCAAGAAAGATGCCAAAATTGAATGGACCCCTAAAGCAAGGGCAACATTTGAAGATATCAAGAAGGCTATTATAGATGCACCAGTCCATATCAATCCAGATTATACAAGATAATTTTATTTTTACATCAAAAATTGTCCTCCTATATGGAATGGTACAATTTCCCTTGATTTAGCTCTTCACCTTTGGTGACCTCTTAACCTCTTTGTTTTTGGTCTTCCTGAAACCCTGATTGAATTGTGTCTACTTGAAGAATGTTCATTTCCCAATATAACTATTGGTTGAAGCCAAAAAGGGAATTTGGATTATGGGTCCCTCGAACCCCCTAGAAGTAGATCTAGTCAGAAAATGGGGGACTAGACTTGGGCGCCCGCACCCTAGTCCTACCCCATTTTTTGGTATTTTAAATCTTGGTGGGGTGTCAGCTCTTGCCATGCATCTTGGGATTCCATTTTCAAATTTTTATTTTTGCATGATATCGAGACGTTATTTTCAAATTTGAAATTCCTAAGGTTAGATATAAAAAGATATTTGAAAATCATTTTATCACACACAATCTTTATGCAAGCTTGATGCCAAACCTCTGTTCAAATTACCATTGAAGATGAATGACTCATTGAAGCTTATGGAAGTTATTTGGATTTGCTATCATGGAGACAATGGATAGAGATTAGAAATCAAGATCTTGAGACTATCTTGCTCTTCCTAGGTTTTGTACACCTTTTGCATGATCAAGAGAAGGGTTGAAGCCTCCAACATCAAGCTTAGAGATCCTTTGCAGACATTATTGATTCACCTTCTTGTTCATGCAAGTCTTAATTGTTTTCATCTCCTTGAGGTGAAGTTGTATTTGTTCATTGAATTAAAGAAAGTTATTGATCTTCCCTTGATTGAGACATCTCGGGTTTGATATTTCTGCATACACTTTGTTAGGTTTGCACACAGTTCTACAAATCTTTATCTCTAGCTATTTGTTGAGGTAGGAATACTGAAATGAGGATTGACTGAGGTAAACTCCTATATAGCCACAACATCTTTCTCCTCCTTTTGTAGGTACAAATTGTGTTTGATAAGATACAGTGGAAAGGAGAAACATAAAGATGGATATTGCGAATACAGTCGTCACTAAATTTTGGAGTTCTAGATCATGACAATTTTAGGACTAATGAGTGGGTGTTGTAGTCCAACTAGGGAGATTCTCTAAGATCTTGGAGCTAATGGAGGTTACTAGACAACTGATGCATATGGTATTCATAGATAAAAAGTTGTAGGACTAATGAACAGGTGCCCTAGTCTAGTTAGCCCTTAGTTTTTGGATGCATGAACTCTAAACCTTATTCTCTTCATTTCTATGATCTGTTTTGTCTATCTCATCTCTAAATTTAGTCAATTTCTATTACAAGGTGTAATTATGGTTTTATTGATTAGTGAATAAGGACACTTGATAAAACCTTAGTTTAAACACCTGATTAGACCTAATTAGCATTAGGGAAAGTACAAGCAATCTATAGCTTGATCCAAATCTCAATTCTTGTCTTCCCAATGTTTAGTTAGTGGAGAAATAGGATGTAATCCTATTTAAGGAAACCTACTTTTTCACCCTAAACATTTTGGTGAACCTGTGCTCTAAAAAATTTGCATCCTTTTAAATATCAGATCTAAATTAGTTTGTTGTCCTAAAGCACCTTTAGATTGCAAACCCACTTTTGTGAAAATGCATGCATTGAATTTTGAATGATGTTCTCTATCTTTTCACTAAAAGAGTTGGAAATTATAACTTGGTGTTTTGTATAGTGTTTCATTTTCATAAAAGTTCATACCAACATCATTGTACATTTAAATCTTGGGTTAATTAGATCATGTTAAAATGTCAAATTATTTTTTGCAAGATTTTCATGTATATGATGAGCCATTTAGTTGTTATTACTTCAATATGTTAGATGAAGCCCTTGAGGACTTTATCTCAATTTAACATTCCACTATGACTTCTAAGTCGTCATTGTTTCAAAGAGTTGTAAATGTAATGTATATTCCTAAAACTAAGGAAGAATTTGGGAAACCAAAAATTATGGTCACCTTATGTTCAAATGTAGTTAAACCACCTTCTAAACTGTTGCTCATTGTCAGAGGTCTTCCACCTTCTTCTTGACCTCCTGATCACATTTACAACTATGCTAAACAAATAACACATCAAAATTCACAACAACCTAGTCATACTGTGGTTTCTCATGCATATAACTCTTGGAATAATAAACAAAGAAAACAACAACCAAGAATTCCAATATCTTTACTATCTTCTCAACCTATGCTTCCTCAAGCACCTCATTTAACACATAAGGTTGGTCAAGACTATGATCTTATAGAGTAGCTTCGCACTACTCCTACAAAGATATCTCTTTGGGAACTTATACAAACTTCACCTACTTACCATGGAATGCTCCAAGAAGCATTACAAAAGGTGATTGTCCCACCTATTGTCAAGCCAAATGATGTAGCAACTCTACTAGATTGTATGCATGGAACAAAAATAGACATTTTGTTTCAACAACACAAGTTGCCATCTCTTGAAGTTTAGAATCAGTATGATCCTTTGATTATCTTCATCACAATAAACAAGAAACTAATTAAGAGAGTTATGATTGATAATAGATCATCTCTTAATGTTTGTGGCATTAACTTATTACATAATATTCAACATTAATACATCCTTGATTAAGCCAAAAACAATAAGTATTTGTGGCTTTGAAAATGTTGGACGATAATCCATGGGCACTATAACTCTACCTATACAAGTTGGGCCTGTGATTGTGCCTACCTTGATTCATGTCATGCATTGTTCTCTATCTTACAACATGATTCTTGGTAGACCTTGGATTCATTCATTGGGGGCAAATCCTTCTACTTTTAATCGTTCAATCAAATTGATATTCAAAAACAAACTGCATACTATTCATGTTGATCTTGAACTCGATAACTATTTACAAGTTGGATCACAAAAACAAGTCATTTATCATAAGATTTTAAACAATTTGAAAGTTGATTCATCAACTTCTCTTGCCTCAGACAATGTTGTGTAGGAGTCCAAACAATCGAATGCATTTCTTGGTGATGATTGGGGTTCATTAGATTTTACATCTTCCATGGGAGAATATAAAGTTAATAACCCTATCCCTGAAACATCAAATATTTCATCAATATAATCTCATGATTTGAATGTGAAACATAAAGCTCCTTTGGTAATGAATTCAGATAATATTCTTACTTACAATACCAATTATGAAACTTATGAAGCTCCACCTTCTTCCAAAGAAATGGCTTCTCTTTATGGTCGCAGATTTTAGATACTTTATAAGAATTATGATTATGTAGGTAATAGTTGTGGTATTAATCAACAAGGAATCAAAGTCCCTATAGAATCCACTTTGTGACATTACTCAAGTGGCATTGGATATAATACTTTCAAGGAATCTAAACCCTGTAGATGTCCTAGTCTTAATGTGAATACAATATCGACACTTAACTTGATATTTCTTGAGATGATTGACACTAGTTGTCCTCTAGTAGTGATTCCTTTAGATATCTTTTCAATGGATGAAGAGATAATGTAGTTCTTGGGTGCTTATGATAATATTCCTCGTTACCATCATAAACATGTATTACCTTATTATTTGAACAATATTGCATATTTTGGCAAATCTACTGGCATGATAAACACTACTCTAAAGTCTGATGAAGAATCTAAAGATCTACCACAATCACCCAATCTCCTAGACCACAGTACTCTACTTAATGGAAATAATATTGATGTTTTCAAGGAGAAACATAACACTAAAAAATTATTCCTATTAGTGATTATTTACATGTAGAAGAAAAAGAAGAAATGACTAAGTTATTACATGAATTTTCTGAACTGTTTTCCTGGAACTATTTATATATGCCTGGTATTGATGCTTAGATTGTAACACATAATATTGTCTTGAAACCAAATGCTAAGCCATTTAAATAAAAGATTCATAAGATGAATCCTAAGGTTGCACTACTTGTCAAAGGTGAATTAGAAAATATTCTACAAGCTAGCTTTATCCACTCTATTGACTATTCACCTTAGATCTCAAATATTGTTGTCATTCCTAAACCTGATGGTCGTATAAGAATGTGTACCAATTTTTGAGATTTGAATCTTGCATCTTTGAAAGATGACTTTCCACTTCCTACAATTGATATGATTGTCAATTCTATATATGGCCATAAATTACATTTTTTCATGGATGGTTTTTCGAGATATAATCAAATTTTAATAAACCCTCAAGATCAATATAAAATAGTTTTTATAAAACCTTGGGCTACATTTTGTTGGTTAGTCACATCGTTTGGACTAAAAAATGTAGGGGCTACTTACCAATGTGCCATGACCCTTATATTTCATGATTACATGCACAATATTTTAGAAGACTATGTCAATGACATCACCAAGATCATGCTATGAATCTTCGACAGATTTTTGAGCAAATAAGAAAATACAACATGTGATTAAACCCCCATAAGTGTGTTTTTGGTGTAGATAGTGGAAAATTGTTAAAGTTTATCATTTCAAATTGTGGTATTGAAGCAGATATGAAAAAGATTGATGCAATTGTTAATATGCGAATACCTAAGAACATATCTCAACTTTGTAGTTTGTAAGGGAAGATACAGGTCATCCATTAATTTGTTTCACAAATCACAAATATGACTCACCCTTTTATGCAACTATTGAAGAAGGATTCAAAATCTTAATGGAATTCTTAATGTCAAAAATCTTTTGAAGATTTAAAGGCTTTTCTAATTAAACCTCCTGTCTTACAGCCCACTGTCCCTGATAAACCTTTTCTATTGTATATCTCAGCATCTAATAATGCTCTAGTAGCCTTGGTAGTACAACATAATGCTAAAGGCAAAGAATGTATTGTCTATTATATCAGTTAAAGTGTGATACACTATTATCGAGAAGCATTGCTTAGCTTTAGTGTTCACAAAACAAAAGCTTAGACATTATCTTTTAAATGATGAAATACACATGATGGTGAAATTCAACCCTTTGAAACACCTTTTCACAAAAATGGATTTGTTGGGTTGTCTTCCTAAATGGGTTATTTTGTTAACTGAAATCAACCTTAAGTTTATTTCTTAGAAAGAAATTAAAGGTCAAGTGTTAGCTGAACATTTAGCTAAAGCACCTTCACCTTTTACTACACAACATCAAGACACATTCCCTGATGACCAAATTTTAGCAATTACTAAGGATGATAAATGGGAATTGTATTTCAATGCATCAAGATGTCAAACCGGCTACAGTGTTGGTGTTATATTAATATCCCCTACAAGTAAGCTGATTCCTATGTCTTACCGCCTAAACTTCTCATTCACCAACAACATTACTGAATACAAAGCTCTTATTGTAGGACTTCATGCCACTTTGGCTCTTAATATAAAAATATCACTATATATGGTAATTCACAGCTAATTGTATGACAAATAACTAGATCATATGAAACTAAGCATTACAAACTATCTCAATATTGTGAGTTTTCTCTATCTCTCTTAAAACAATTCACATTATTTTCAATAAATACTATTCCTAAGAAAGACAATCGACATGCAGATGCAATGGCAAGTGCAACTTCCTTTATATCCCCTGATGATTCTCCTAAGGAAGTTACTTTCATTATCCATAATCTTAAAACCTTGACAATTGAAGACCTTATAGTTGCAAATTTGAAACTCCATGGTAATACGTATGTTGATGAGTGGTTCTCCCATATATTCAATTATTTGCATGATGGAACCATTCCTAATTCAACACCTAAGAATGCTCAGATCCGTCTATGCAAAATAGTGCCACGTTACATTATCTTGTTGAATGTGTTATATAGACGAAGCTACAACGGAGTTTTACTCCGATGTTTAAGTAATTTAGAAATCCTGATAACTTTAGAAGAAGCTCACTCTAGTTCCTATGGAGGAAAGTTTGGGGGAAAATCCTTGGTAAAAAAATTGTTACAAATTGGATATTATTGCCAACACATATAACAAGATTCCTTTGCTTATGTCAAGAAATGCCTGCAATTTCAACATCACAATCGCCTAATCTGAGCACCCACTCACAAACTTTTTACCCAAGTTTCACCTTAGCCATTTTCTATTTGGGGCTTGGATTTAATTGGTAAAATCTCTCCACCCTCCTCTCATTTACATACATTTATTATTACTGCTACTAATTACTTCACAAAGTGGGTCAAAGTTGTTTTGTTATTATCCACGATTGCTGATGTAATTTGTCGGTTTATACAAGTCAACATTATTTCTCAATTTGGAATTCCTTCCTCCCTTATTTCTGATAATGGTACACCATTTAAGAACAAGGATGTGAAGAAATTTCTCGAAAAATACCATATTCAATGTCACTTATCTATGCCTTATTATCCTCAATCAAATGGCCAAGAAGAAGCTTCAAACAAAAATATTAGATAGATTTTATGAAAGATTGTTAACAAACATCAAAAAGACTACCATATTTAGTTATCCTATGCATTATAGGCCTATACAATGAGTATTTGTATGGATAATTGGAATACACCATATAATCTTGTCTATGGCATAGATGCGATAATGCCCTTAGAGTTAGAATTTACTTCATTGAGAGTTTCCCTAAGAGACGTTATTGATGATGATATAGAATGTGAGAAAATATTGCAAGAACTTGAGATGCTTGATGAAAGATGAATAAATTCTCTTGAGTACCTCAAGGTTCATTAGAAAAACATACAACAATCATACAAAGAACATGTTATACAGTGTTCTCTCAACATTGGGGATTTGGTACTTTACGAGAATCAACACAATGTAAATGCACCCCCTAGAGACAAAGGTAAGTTCAACCCCAATTAGCTTGGACCATATATAGCTACTGAGGCCTTTGGATAAGGAGCATCTAGACTAGCTAATGAACAAGGTATGCTGCTTAAAGAACCCATTGATGTAGTGCACCTCAAGAAATTCCATGCTTAGATTTGATGTTAAATGTTCTAAATCAAATTTATTAGATAGATTAGCTTCAATTTTGACAAGATATTATTATTTTGTCCTAATTCATTTAACATTGCATATTTTGCTTGGTTAATCACTATTGTATCTTGTTTATACATTCTTTGTTAAGATCAATTTTGTATTAACTGAACATAGCATATAATTTTAGGTTATATTAAATAATAATCATTGTGCCTTTTACTATATGCTCTCCAAAGAATTGATTAGTATGTCACATTAGCATTAATTACATCTCCATATTAGCCTTCAACATTCATCACTTGTTACATTTTACAAAATCACATATGATAGATTTAAAACACTATGAATAGATAGAAAAATAAACATCATATATAGATATATCATCATCAGTTTCAAATATACATTCGAGTTGACTATCCCTTACAAAAAAAATGGGATGTTGTAGTACATAATAGATACATATCATATAGCTACACCTTGGTCACTTATACCCTCGGGCCCTCAAGGTGTGCACATGATAGAGTCTTGACCATGTGTGGTTACAGATCAGGAATGACTCCTAGAGATACTCCATGATCATAACCCCCTTATCTCACCTCTTAGCCCTATTACCTCCTCGTGTGCCTCCTAGTACTTCCACTGGTATCGGGGTCTCTCTACTTGAGCCCTGTCTTTGTTAGCTCTCACCTAGCATAACTCAAGCAATAAGAACTCACCAATGACTAGCTCTCTCTTAGATGTGGGTATTGCTACCATGTGATCCCATTACACCTAAAGCTTAGCCTTGACACGCTTATCTCTCTAAAGTAATTCCTCTCTCTCCCATGCAGATTGCTCTAGAACAACCTCTATAGCCATCTTGTATCTGATGAAAGACATAAATATCTTCGCATGTCACCCAGTGGATGGCCGTTACAAATACCCTACCCACACCTATTGTTCAACTACATTTGTAGGTACTATGTCTGCTATGATGTGACTCACAAAGTCTTGCCAAGCATCAATCCCAACTGCAAAATAGAAAATAGGATAGATATTAGACTCTCACATAAGCATCATAAATAATAAGTTTAAGAACATCAAATTAATGAAACAAGTCTAACCTGGATCTCCATCTCATCAAGATGGATCATAAATCACTGAAGGTGTAATGATCTCTTTAGTCTCATGTGTAGCTAGTGGGACAAGCCTACTAGTCTCCTCCCTCTCACTCTTACTAGGCCTATCAACACCTACAGGGACTGGACCACAAGCCCTAGACAATGGTCTCAACTCGGTCTCCTCGTCAGTGTCTGCCTCTTGCTAGTCTTTTTGTGGTCTCTCTATGAAGACGTACTATGATGGAACCTCCTCCTCCTCCTCATCATCATCATCCTCCACATCCTCCTCTAGATCATAGTATCCTGCAAAGTCACTCACATCATCCTCTACCCCTGTGTTAATACCGTGACCAGCCCAAGGTCAAGCATCTCCTATAAGGTGACCGAGATGAAAGATAGGAGTAGGCTGTGCCATATGCCACTAGGTTTGATATACTTGGTAGAATCAATATCATTTGCATCTAATACTGACATTGCATCCATGGGATCATCATCATCACTAAGAGGTACATCTACTACTATCAGTTGTAAGACGTTGTTGACCCTGACTGTACTGTGTGTGGTGTGCGCATAGCTGAGATGCACTATAAGAATATCCTATACATGTTTGAACTATCATGCCACCCTATCAAAGTAGAACCAAATCACGATGTGATTAAGGTGACCAACCATCGGATGATCCCTTTGCATCCTCACTAACTATCTCCATTGGTCAGGCCATAAGATATAGCTGCAATATTGTCTCTAGATGATATCCTTGGGTTATAGTCTATCAAAAACAACTCTCTGGTATAACAGATCTCCATGTCTCCAACATCTCACTAGTGGATAGGTATGAATGCGTGGATGGGTGAATGTTGACTCTTTAGGAAACCCTGTCGGTCATGTGCACCTAATAAGCTTGAAAGCCCAAACTTGTAATAAAGTCTAGATCATTAGACTGTACATCTTGTAATGGACATATCATCCTAGGTCATGGTAGAGGTGCACAAGCATACTGCACCCCCATGCGTATATAGTGTGGTGCTCCTCCATCACTCTAATGGTGTTAATGAGACCCCCATGAAGGTGAGTGTCACGTCCATCTAGTTCCATGACTGACTATCATGATCCTCTAAACCAAGGGGATGTCACTGCATCCCTACTCTAGAAGCCAGAGCTGAATATGTCCTTACTCTACACATGAGACTATGAGACCTAGACAATACAACTAGCTCTAGCAAGTATACTCCACTATGTGATGTCTTATGACCCTCACTATCTCTTCTTGGATAGGCAGTTGTAGGATCCTATACACATCCTCTAGTGTGATAGTCATCTCACATGTAGGTAAGTGGAATGTGGATGTATCAACATTCGACCTCTCAATCAGGGTCATCAAGATATTGCAATGGAATTTGATTGTGGGCATATCAAATACCCACCATAAGCCCACTAGATGTAAGTGCTCCCTCTTTGCACTAGACATAGTACTAGTACACTCTCAAAGTAGTGCCATTAGGTTACCACCTGTGTGCTCTCATGTCTCTAGGATGTCTTGCAGGTCAAATTGTAAGCAACAATATTAGTTTTCATCATTAAACCAAAAACCACTATTTGAAATAGCAATGAGTGCCTATACCTTAGGGGTGGTGTCCTCTGTGAACCCAGGCACCCTAGGAAGACCTAGGTGCTCCAGAGGGACTAGGCACCCCAATGGGACTCTGGTGCCCTAGGAGGAATTGGGCACCCCTATTAAGGACCCCTATCTGTTAGACCCTCCTCAGCATGGTAAATGATAAAAATAGCTAAAATAAAAATAGAAATATGACAGAAGTGTAAGATTAGGACCCTACCTCAGCCTCAAAATGCCTCTCTACTACTCAGGCTCAGAGCTTCTCTAGTTGTGGGGGCTGATATGGGCGTCAGCTCAACATGGTTGTCCTTTGCTTCTCCTTCTCTCTCTCTCCTCTACACAATGACAAGAAACAAGAATGAGTAAGTGATAAGTGAAAACTCCCTTTACATAAAGTAAGTGGATGAGAATTCCTATCCCTAACTTGGTGCAAAATTGATCCATTTCACTCTTGAGCCTTTATCTTGAGTTGTCAAACTTGGATTCTCATGTCGTTGGCTATGTTGGAATCCTGTTTCCACTCTTTATCTTATCCAACGTATTGCACTTGGGTGTTGTTTCATCAAACAACCCTCACAACACATTTCTCATCAAGTTTCACTTAAAATTGATGCACATGGATATCTCCTTGTTTCTTCTTTTTGGACTAAGCAAGCAGAAACAAGGCGGGATATATTCCCCTCAATTTCCTCCCTCATATTGTCTCATCACTCAACCACCTTAGTGTTTTTGAACCGATTCATTGGTGATGGTTGCAGGTTGATTTGATTTTGACATTCCAAAAAGTGTTCCTTTGTAAGTTGTGGTTCCTAACTTTGTGGTCTTGCAAGATTATGAACTTGGGGGCTCCTTCCTTCTTGGTGACAACACTTCAGCTTCCTCTACAATATCTTTTTGGGTATCCTTTTCCTGATTGATGCATTTACTTTCCTTTACTTGCATATGCACATAGTGTCATATGGCCACTAAAGTGGGGGCTAAATGTTACATCAGAAATTGTCCTCCTATATGGAATGGTATAGTTTCCCTCAATTTAGCTCCTTGCCTTTGGTGACATCTTAATCTCTTTGTTTTTGGCCTTCCCAAAACCCTGATTGACTTGTGTCTAGTTTAAGAATGTTCATTTTTTGAGGTAACTATTAGTTGAACCCAGAAAGGGAATTTGGATTATTGGTCCTTGGAACCCACTAGAAGTAGATTTGGTAAAAAAATAGGGGATTGGACTTGGGCGCCCACACCCTAGTCCTGCCCCATTTTTTAGGATTTTGAATCTTGGCTAGGTGTCGACTCGCATCATGCATCTCAGGATTCCATTTTCAAATTTTTGTTTTCACGTGATATTAAGACATTATTTCAAAATTTGAAATTCCTAAGGTTAGATATAAAATACATTTGAAAATCATTTTATCACAAACAATCTTTATGCAAACTTGATGCCAAAACTCTACTAAAATTGCCATTGAAGATTAGTGACTTGTTAAAGCTTTTGGAATTTATTTGGATTTTCTATCATGGAGACAATGGAGATAGGAATCAATATCTTGAGATTATCTTTCTCTTCCTAGGGCTTGTACACCTTTTGCATGATCAGGAGAAGGGTTAAAGCCTCCAACATCAAGCTTGGAGATCCCCCACAGACATTGCTGATTTGCCTTCTTGTTCATGCAAGTCTTCATTGTTTTCATCTCCTTGAGGTGAAGTTGTATTTGTTCATTGATTTGAAGCAAGTTTTTGATCTTCCCTTGATCGAGACATCTAGGGTTTGATATTTCTGTATACACTTTGTTAGGTTTGCGTACACTTCTACAAATCCTTATCCCTAGCTATTGTTGAGGTAGGAATACTGAAATGGGGCTTATTTGAGGCAAGCTCCTATATAGCCACAACATCTTTCTCCTCCTTTTGTAGGTACAGATCATGTTTGATAGGATATGACAGAAAGGAGAAATAGAAAGATGGATATTACGAATACAATCGTCACTAAATTTTGGATTTCTAGATCTCAACACTTTTGGGACTAGTGAGCAGGCATCCTAGTCCAAGTAAGTAGATTCTCTAATATTTGGGAGCTACTGGAGGTTATCAAATAGCTGATGTAGAAGGTTTTCACATATGGATAGTTGCAAGACTAATGAGTGGACACCCTAGTCTAGTTAGCCCTTAGTTTCCAAGTGCATGACCTTTGAACCTTATTCTTTGCATTTCTATGATCTATTTTGTCTGTCTCATCTCTGAATTTAGTCAATTTCTCTTACAAGGTGTAATTAGGGTTTTATTGATTAATGAATAAGGACACTTGATAAAACCTTAGTTTAAACACTTGATTAGACCTAATTAGCATTAGGGAAAGTACAAGCAATCTGTAGCTTGATCCCAAGCTTGATTCTTTTCTTCCCAATGTTTAGTTAGTGGAGAAATAGGACATAATCTTGTTTAAGGAAACCTACTTTTTCACCCTAAACATTTATATCTACTCATTTGCATCTAAACATACCTATGCAGCTATTTTGACACAGAGAAGTGAGGGAAAAGAAGAAACTCCCATCACCTTCATGAGTTCTCCATTTAGAGATGTAGAGTTCAGGTACATGGATGTTAAAAGGTAGGCCCTAGCCTTAGTAAGAGCTATGAAGAAATTTAGACACTATATCCTCAGAAGTAAAGTGATTGCTATAGGACCAAACTCTATTGTCGAGATGCTCTTAATGTAGAGTGAGCCTAGAGAAAAGAGAGCAAAGTAGATAACCATGCTTTGAGAATATGACATGGATATAACTCCAATGATACTGGTTAGGGGGCAAGCCCTTATCCAAATGATTGTTGAAATAGATCTAAACTTAATAAGACAACAATATGTTGTGGATACAAAAGAACAAGATGAGTGGTACTCTGATATTAGGCATATCCTAATCACTGGAAGGTGTCTACATAACATGCATGTATCCCATAGGAGAGCTCTAAGGATCAAATCACATAAATATATGATCAAAGGAGGAATCCTCATCAAAAGAAACTATGAAGGGATATTCCTCAGGTGTTTAGATAAGCCAAAAAATAATAAAGTCTTTACTGAATTACATGATAAATTTGGCATAGCTCATGGATCACACTTGGCCACCACTCATGCTATCCTAAGAGAGAGATACTAGTATCCAACACTTTTCAAAGACACGACCAATCACATCAAATTTTGTCATGCATGTCAGATTGCATCAAAAAAGGAAATATATACAACTCAACCACTGCAACTTGTCATGGAGATGTGCCATTTGCACAATGCAACATGGACTTCATTAGTCCAATTAACCCTCCATCTTCCTCAGGCCATAGGTATGTATTGACAATTATAGATTACTGTACTAGATGGCTTGAAGCATTTAGCAGCAAGACTTTTACTTCTGAGGATGTGATCAAATTCTTAGAAACCAACATCATAACCAGGTATGGAGTTCCTTATGCTCTTGTTTGTGATAATGGACCAGCATTTGCATCTCTTAAGATTTCTTGTTGGGCCTTAGACCATGGCATAATTTTAAAGTTTTCATCAAATTACTATCCTCAAGGTAATGGTTTAGATGAATCAACAAATAAAAAATTATTGAATATCATTAAGAAACTCATTGAATCCTAGAGAGTGGAACACTCTATTTAAATATGCCTTATGGATAGATAGAACTATAATGAAGACTGCATTGGGAAATTCTCCCTATCAGTTAGTTTATGGGGTGGATCCCATCCTCCCTATTTACCTCAAAATACCTACCCTACAATTTGTACATGAATACCTCGGCATTGATAATAAACAAGAAGTTAGGTTACTTCAACTGATGCATTTGGAAGAAAAATGAGATAGATTAATTGACCAATTTACCAAGCATCAATCTACTGTCAAGCATTGGTTTGACAAAAGACCCAAGGTGAAGCATTTACAATCTTAGACTTAGTCTTATCCTAGGATAAATCCCATGAAAGGAAATGTGACCATGGGAAATTTGATAAACTCTGGACTGACCCTTTCTAAATATCAGAAATCCTAGGTGATAGCACCTATAGGCTAAAAACCTTAACAGGTGAGGATGTCCCATTGTCGGTCAATGGACAGTTCCTCAAACACTATTTTCAGGCCTAGGTAGGTCATATAAGGACATTGTATCATATGTAGACTTTGTATAGTTCTTTGTATAGTTTGCTTTGTGTGTTTTTCTTTGTTTGTTGTTGAGTCCTTGTTTTGGTTAGGCAAGATAGGTCACCTTCCCACTTTAGAAAACAAGTGAAATTGTTAGAATTCAAGAAATGAATATAAATTATTACATAGGTTGTAACTCAAGTCAAGGTGAATACCTCTAATCAGGTCTGTGATATCTTATTCATTAGTGATAACTTTTCTTGTTTGAGGAGATCCTCATAGAATACAGCTAATAGCCTTGGATTTGTTGAACATGCTAGTGTAGTGCTAAGTGAAAAATCTAAAGGTTTGCTCTTACTACCATTGTAATTCTCAATATAAATAGCAAGTGCCCACACCTTACAAAATGTTCCTACATGATCATATCTCATGAATACTAATAAAAAAGAGAAATATATTGAATATCAAAAGAGTAATTAGGTCATCCAAGTAACTCTATCGGGGCTATAGATGCCTAACTAGTAGTGGGGCTCTACTTGGGAGAATTGTAATGATAACCTTGTCAGGGCTATGAACGCCTGACTGGTAGCAAGGCTCTATCAAGGTTGGCTATGAGGGTTAAACCAAACCATGTAGCTTAACACTTGTCACTAGTGTATTCAACTTATCTACAAGATGAAGGATATGAATCACATGCACACATCTGACTCCTTCTTACATATTCTTATATTGATGATCATGATATCATTCAGAAAGGTTCATATTCTCATATTTCATAAGAGTTAGAACATTATGTGCTAATTTGTCTCCATATCTTGAATTATTTGAATTTTGGTTGTTTTCTTTGGTGGTAAGTTGTTGTGTGGTTACACAACATGCCCCATTTTGCCCCAACAAAATAGGGACCCAACATTTTGCTTGGCTTGTTTGTCCTTTCTTTTGGACAGTATGGTAAAAGTAATCAATGCCATATGCATGTTAGGATGTCATCCTATGCATATCTTGATCTCGAGATAAAGGTTAGATTTTCAAACTTTGAATTTCATATTATAGATCCCGCCAAGTGAAAGAGGATCAAAACCTAAGAAGGTTTGCCTTTCGAAGCACCCTAAAATTCTTTAAAATAAAGAAGTTGTAGTCAGTCAAAGTTCAGTCAATAGGTCAACTGGATATTCACAATGTATGTCATCTAGATATTAACTTAATATCCTAGAACTTGTTATTATCTAGACATCAAATTTAAAAGGCCAAGGGGGGGGAAAATGTCAAACATTGAGATATTAGTTAACATCCCAATCGTAAGTTAATGTGTCAACACTTGTTAATATCTTGACGTCAAATTTTAGAGACTTATCAAGTTAAACATCATCTGGATATTAGTTTGTGTCTGGATCTTAACTTAATATTTCAGCCAAAATATCCTTGTCCTAATGACATCATATCATCATGATTTTACAAAGAGCCCCAAATATGCTGACATAATCCAAACATCAAATTGTCAGGATATTAATTTTGTTAATATCCTGGATCTTATTCTCATCCTCATCCAAATGATGTCACATCATCTCAACCTTATGAAGAACACTAAACTCACTTATGTCATCTGGATATTAACTATCATCCAAATCTTAACTTAGTATTCAGACATTATTTCAACATTCATATCCTAATGACATCACCTTCTCTCAATGCTATATATATGATGCATCCATGCTTACATCATCTAGACATTAAGCCATGCAGATATTTTGCTTTCTTAATGTCTAGATCTTATTTTAGTATCCTCATGTCGATGACCTCACCTTATTAGGCTATGAAGAAGGATTTCCTTTTGCTGACATCATCCAGATATTCCAATCAAATGCATATTTTCATGCTTATAACATCCATACTTTAACTTGATATCCACGACCTAGATCAGACAGTAATGCATCCTTGTAGGAGAATCTTGTTAGTAAGAAAGATTCTCTACACCACTATGAGATAGTAGCACATTTCCATATGCATATCCTGACTTACTATGAGCATATTTGGAACTTGATGTCAATTCCTTGGTCAACAGATGTTGACATGACCTATGATGATGTCATCTAGATATTCATATCTAGATATCCGCTCCTATATACCCATGCCTTTTGTATTTAATGTGGTTCAATTGGCTATTGGCATTTAAATTTGAAGGCATGTCAACAAACACCTGTGATGATCCTATGCAATCTTGCTAATTGAGACTGTCAAATCACCTTTACGCCATTAATAAGCCCTAAAATCATGAATTGCTTAAGGTAAAAGGGGATTTTATTGTCATAATTGACACAATTGCATTTGAGAGCCCTAAGTTTCTACTATTAAGAGTTTATTGCTAACCAAAGATGAGCCAAGAGAGTGAAGTTGCAAAATGATACTTCATTTAGAGATTCTATTTCATCATCAATACATCCATAACAGGTTAAGAAAGAGTATACAGGTATGTAAAATCCTTAGTTCTTTGTTTATTTTTATGGATCGTATCATGATTAGTCGAAGAGAGGGTAAATGGTGAATATAGATTATGATTATGTGTTGTTCAAATTCAATTCATAGGACAAAGGTATGTTACCATTTTAAAGCATGAACAATTGATATTGTGCTAACCCTATATAGATGAATATATATGTTGTTATTTGAGACTGGTATATTTAAATTGTAGGACAAAATGTCACATCCACACATGGACAAGAGAGATGCAGAATTCAAGCCAGTTATGTTTCCTAAAATGTGCAAGGTGTACAACAAGCTGGGATACATTAAGGATACTCATGGTGGTAACATACACATTGAAGCATTTAAAGCTTGAATTGATGCTTGGGAGGATGACCCTATTTTGAACAATGTATTGGCATCAGGTTTATATCATCCTGCTAGTTTACCCTATTCTATAGAGGCTTTCGACCTTATGGTTGAGTG
Source organism: Cunninghamia lanceolata (assembly GCA_027924645.1). Classification (NCBI taxonomy): domain Eukaryota; kingdom Viridiplantae; phylum Streptophyta; class Pinopsida; order Cupressales; family Cupressaceae; genus Cunninghamia; species Cunninghamia lanceolata. Next base: position 11,942,905 of record BSBN01000068.1, on the reverse strand, counting down.
CAAATTGAATTATGATATCAACACAAGGAAGGTAGAAAAGCAAGAAAGGTTGTATGTAGATTTATTTGTGGAGGGTGTAACTAAATTATTCCATTTGCCAATTTCTCAACCCATTTATGCACCAGACCTAGAGGCACTAGAAAAAGAATTTGATGCAAACAATAAGAACTACAGAAAAGTAATCTTCCAGGGATGGAGAAGTCCAAAAAATAAAGCTAGAGTAGTTGCCAAAATGGCACAACACCTATATAAGTTTGATTTCAAGGAGGGAGTATAGTACATCATATTCATGCTCAATAGGATGAAAGGCATGATAAATTGTGGAACATTTGAGCCATGGATGTTGAATATGAACTGGATAAAGCCAAGGTCCAGTGGCCCAAAATAATTAGTTATTAAATGCATGACCAGATGGTCAAGTGGAAAGATGGTAAGGGAATGATCTTTAGAATGACATCTTACTTAGTATACTCCTATGTAGTAAAAGGCACATTTGATGGCCTACAAACTATAGGAAGGATGTGTAAACTACCCAATGAGAAGACTCCCTAGGAGCACTATCCCCAATTGGAGAGAAGATCATCAATTCAACATTACAAAATGGTTAATGATTGTTTCTTGATGCACCTAGTCTGACTCATGGAGGGAGACAGAACTAAGTGGTTTTTAGTTGGTGCTAGAAAGGAAATCAGTGGATATGGCTCTTGGTTCATCTAGGCCAAAACATACTCTTACATCTGAATGGAGGATTTCAATGTGAAACCATATATGCTACCAAGGTACCCTTCAGACAAGGTAGTACTAATGGAAATGATGAGGCAATAGTTTCTTACATTTGAAATGTCAAAGGTAAAAGAAGGGAAGCCCTATAGGAAATTTCCCCTTGACATAAGCTAGTTCCTAGTGGGAGACATAGAAAATGCAAGGAAAGATGAGCCAGAGTTGAAAAGTTTGAATCTAAAATTGTTTCCACTCGCTAGAGATTATGATCCTCACCATAGGATCAAGAAGAGAATTAACAAGAGGTATAAGCACAGTGTCCACCTCAAAGATTATTGGGCATGTGAGAAGAGAGTATCAAAGGTTGACTCTAGATTAGATGAGAACAATAGGGCAACCTTAAGTGCTCACACAAATGAAAAGAGATGATCATGACTCATAGATCCTAAATATGAGGAACATAATATATACAATGACACCATTTCAACCCCAGATTTAACACAGAGGGAAGAGACTTCAATAGATGTCCTCACTACCCAAGTTATGGCTAGGACAAAGAATTCGGTTGCCAAAAGGATCAACAAGCTTAAACAAAAAGGTGTGGCAATCATAAGTGATAGAAAGAGAAAGGAAAGAGAGGAGCTTGGTTTTGATGATTTCCTTATATGCAAAAGGCAAATTCTCAGGACCAACGTGATTGAGCCCAGTTCATCTATAGCAGTAGAACAAGTTACATCTAAAGGGATATCCTTGGTGTACCAACCCTTGTCACTTCCCATAGGACTGGTGCTTAAGGGAATTCTTGTGTCTGCACCTCAAGTACTAATTACACATGAGGAGCTCCAGAGAAATAGGGAGTAGAGTCCATTACAAAATATTGCTAGGGAGGAGGATAGCACTGATGAAGAAGACAATATGCCTATTGAGATGTTGAAGAGGAAGAGAAAAAGTGATGTGTTTCAAGGAGTTAAAGTTCCCAGATCCTCCAAATATCAAATCCCAAAGAAAAAGGGAGCCATCACACCTCTAGCAACAGTAGCATCAGGATCAAGTGATACATCTGCAAGTGTATTTAAAGAACTACAACATGATGTGCCTATAGAAATGATAGTAAAAGTGAAAATTGAGATGACATAGGAAGCCAAAGGTCAAGTTCAAGAAGAAGAGGCTACAAGGGCCATCTCACTAAATCTAACCATTGATCTAATTGAAGATGAGGTGGTACAGGATATTACATCAAACCATTGATCCTATTGGGCCCATGCTACAACATATGAAAGCTAGATACGGCTGAGGCAGTAGTAGAATCACATGATGAAAGAATAGAAAGAGAGGAATCCCTTGAAATAGAGGTACCTATGGGACCTCTAAACACTCTAAATGAAATTGTAACCATCCCTATGATGGTGGACTTGACTTATGTTCCTGAAGGAGAAAACACTAGGAAAGAAGTTATTAAAGATAACCAAGGACAACAAGAAAATATTCTTATGGAGATTGATGATGGAATAAGGATGCTCAAGATGGAGGAGCATGCTCAGATACTCATGAAGGAGATAAGATTGATAAGAATGAACAAGAGCATCATCATGATGAATTCCAAGAGCCTAAAGAGGACAAAGTTCCAGAGGAATAGGATGACAGGGCACAAGATAGTCAGCCTCCTCTAGAGCAAAGGCAAGAAGAACATTTGCCTAAGAAAGATAATTTATATGCTAGAATAGAACAATAGTAGGGTTAAGAGCAAGATCAAGATCAAAGGAAACAATAAAATGTGTAAGATCATGGTGGTGATGAAGAGATCAATAAAGACAAAGGAGTACAAGATGCTCAAATTGAGCAATCAGATCAAAGAGGATCACAGTTAGATACATTATCATTGATTTCAACATAGGTAGGCCAGTCACAAGAACACCAAGTACCTTTTGATTTCAAATCCTTATTTATTTTTGATCTATCTAAAGCAAATTGGAGAGCTAGGATAGTCTCAACTATCAAGAGAGATCCAAAAATAGGAAAGAGAACAACCAAAGTTGCTATCCCCATAGTAGACAAGGCCAAAAGAGAAATCAGGCCAAAGGAATTTCAGGTGACACAGATTGACTTAGGACATGTCACCATAGAACAAGAAATACAAGAACATACTGAGAGCATCAAGGCAGTAGTGTCCAAAATAAGGAAGCTCAAAACCAGAAAGAAAGAGCTTAAGGAACAAAATGCTCAACTACAACAATTTATACAGGGATTGGTGAAGCCAAATAGCTTTGCATCTACCCTATAGGCTATAGAGAAACCTACTACTTTGACATTGATAAGTGAAGAAGAAATAGCTGGTCTAGATGTGTAAAAGCATCAAGCCCATGTTATGGATAGATGGTTCATAAGATTCATGACATCTGGAGAGAAGTTAATAAGGACTTCCAAATCCAATTGGGACATATTGTCCAATCTAAAGAATGATATTGATTCTTTGAAAAGTGAATTCACTCGAAGGATAAAAAATGCAATTATGCAATAATAAGACTCAAAGGAGCCAGGGGATGATAGATGAAGAGTTATTGAAGCATAAAACTGTCACCCATGTAACTCTACCACTGATGGATACCTAGACAACTGAAATGAATTGTGAATTAGATGTATTAAGGGCTATCATGATAAAAGTAAGAGACACTCAAACTAATATCCATGACTTGTTAGTTGAGGAGATGAAAGTATTGAAAGAATTGTTAGAAGATGTTGTAACAGAGGAAGCAATTCTAGAGATTGATAATGCCATCCAAATATTCAAGGATAAATTTAAGAAAGTAGCAAAGTATCCAATAGGAATCTTTACAGAGGATGCCATGGATGAAATGTTTGAGTTGAATGTGAAAGTAAAGACATGTGATAAAGAAGTAGATAGTAGAACATCCATGTTGGGATCCTTGGATGAGTAGATAAAAGTACTAAAATATGCTAAGTTGATAGCCCAAACAATCAACAAATTTCATGTGGATACTTTTGTGCATACATAGGATTCTTACAATATGTTAGACATTGTGAAGTTACTACATGAAGAGACAACATCTGAATGAATAGGATGTTGCAACAAGTGTCATCGGAGATATTTTTATCTTTTTGGTACTTACAGTTTGGTTGACTAAATCAAAGATCCTAGAATATTCTAGAGTGCCAGTTGCAGCTTACCAGATGGTTGCCAACTGGTAATTTGTGCCACAAATTTTGTATTTTGACTTGGTCAATGCAATGTGAACCGTTGATTGTAATAGACAAATCATGATCGTAGGATCTTTTGTAACTAATTCTCATCCTTGCTCTATAAAAGGATGGAGAATCTTAGTTGTATTCATCGAAGATTAATTGAGATTCGATTGTTGAATGTCACGACCAATTCTCAAAGTCAATTGTAAATATATACTCCTTTTGGATACTTAATGAAGATGAATACCTATGATTACAAACAATCATAAAGATTGAGTAATCGGTGAATGAATTTTGGATATGTCACTTTGATTTTCCGTATCCCTTGGAGTGCATCTCTGTTTGTACATGTTGTCTTCATTCCTTTCCTTTGAAGTTAGCATCAATCATATCTAGCTGTGGAATGACCTGGTGAAAATATGGTGTGATTTTCTTCTCTTCATGATAGTATCAAGGATATATGTGGATCAATGACTAAAGATTCATTCATTTCAGTGAATTTAGAAAGCTTTAGTTTGATTTCTTTAAATTTTATTTGAATCATCACCTTAACTACAAATGCAAAAAATATAACAAGTAGATCATCATATAATATGTTGATATCTAAAAATACATGAAGATCTTAGGCATATTTAGACAAAGTGCATACAAAATAGAAAATATCATGCAAATAAACACAAATAATGACAAGAATTGTAGAAATACATGCTTATAGGCACGTCATTTGAATAAATTTATAGTTCTTAAGTGAAATTAAACATAGATTAGTTCAATTTAAATGAATTGAAGATAGTTTTAGAAGAACTAATTAAAATAATAATCAATCAACTTAACAAGAGTGATATGCAAAAGAATTGATCAAACTTATCATAAATATCTACATGATTTGATTAAATACAGTAATATTTAACATCATTTGTTAATAATTTAAAGAGAGTAGGGAATAAACAAAGTCACATCTGAATATCAGGAAATAGATACCTTAAAATCAAGTGTAAGGCCCCAAACTGATTAACAACAACACACATCAACATCTAAGTAACGTCAGATCATTATGAACTAATGCACAAAGTCTTGGAGTCATCAATTCATCCTGAATTGATCGTAATTTGCAAGAATATAAGGTTTGAGTGTAAATTACATCACTGTTATTATGACTAACATCATGATCAACACTACTCAATGTTGGAGCAGAGTGAATCAAAATGTTCCATCATTTTATGGTTAGTACTTCACTTCCAATAAAGTAGGTCATAAAGCTAATGAATGTAGAAGTCAGATAAGGAGTAGTTAGAACAATGGAAGGAATGTTCAAATTTTCAGAGGTAATTTCTTTACATGCAAGAGATTTGGTCATAGAGCTAGTGAATGCAAAAGTCAAGTGAGAAATGACTATGGCAAGGATAGGACAGTTAAATCCTTCAGTGGCTATTATTATACATGTAATAAATTTGGGCATAAAGCTAACCAATGTAGATCCAAAATGAATGGAAGAAATACTAGCCAAAGAAATGTTGCATGTGTTATAGTTGCAATGGATTTGGACATAGCTATAAGTACTACAGAAGAAGAAGCATGAAGAAGGATAATCCAGTAGAGAAGAATAAACCAATACAAAAAGTTGATCTAGTAGAGACCAAGAAGAAGATGAATGAGATTTGGGTGAAGAAGGAAGTAATAGAGGTTAAGAATGAGCCTATACTGATATCTGGTGCAAATGTTCCCTTCAACAAATGAGATTAGAGCTTTGGCTGAGGGGGAGTCTTATTGGAAATCTTTTCTCCCTTGCCAAAGGATTGGTGTTGATGCCTCATCATGAAGAAAAAAGATTAAGGATTAGCAATAAAGGTTTAAGTTAGGACAAAGACTATGTTTGTAAAGGATAAAGGAAGAGTCATGCAGTTTAAGAAGTCTAATATGCAAGAATATCTGATTAGGAAAGAAGATAGGTTATGAATTTTGGGTAAGTATCTATTTGGTAAAATCAAGTTACAGTGTTTCGGTAATTTGGTTCACATTGATCCATAGTTGAATATATTTCTCTGTGGTTTCGGCATATGGTTATTAATCATTGGTTACATCTACATCTAGAAGTGTGTTTGATTGATAACTAGCTTGAGAGTAATGAGTAACAAAAGTTTGGGTTGACGAAACACAGTTGTTTCCACTATAGAGTAGTTTTCATGATGATTGGAAATATTTGATGAACTTAGAGGTGAATGGATATGAATCAAATGAGTCTTCAAGTAATGAAGAATATGCAGAAAGTGCAAGTTGAAGAAGCTCTGAAAAGGATTCCTAATACCCCTAGGGTTTGTACAGGAGCATCACACTAAAGATTAGATCATTGGTGATAAGAGCAAAAGTATATTGATAAGAAGAATAATTGTAGATGAACAAGTAAATCTCTATTTACTTTCAAAGGATGAACATAAGATGATTACTGAAGCATGTAAAAGATGAGTTTTGGATCAAGGCAATGGAAGAATCTAAACTAGTTTGTACTCCCATGACAACTGGTTGCAAGCTCAGAAAAGATGATGAATCCTCTAAGGTTGATCAGAGCAAATATAGGTCCATGATTGGAGGATTGCTATACTTAATTGTTACCAGACTTGATATCATGCATGTAATTTCTCTTGTGGCCAGATTTCAAGTAAATCCTAAAGAGTCACATGTTATGGCAGTAAAGAGGATTTTTAGATGCATATTGGGATGGATGTATAGATGATAGTAAAAGTACAAGTAGTGGTGTCTTTTTTAATGAAGACAGAGTTATTTGTGATTTGGTTCTCTAGAAAGCAAGTTATTGATTAGTAGAGGTTAATAGTGTTTGTTGTGAGCAGTCTATGATATGTCTTCAAGTGAGATCTATTGTGGATGTCCATTTTTTGGCTCCCAAGTGATTTTATGTTGTTTGTGGATGTATTTGGATCGTGGTAAAGGCTTGTGCTTGATCTGTAAGCAATGATTGAGCTCTTAGAAGCATGTGTTTAAGCATTCTTGGTGTTTGCACAAGTTTGGTTGACTTGGATGCTAACACTCCTTGTGGATGTGGTTCATGAATTGTAGAAGCATGTTGAAGTGTGTGAAGATGTATTTGAGACTGAGCTAAGACATGAAGTGTTCTTCCTTCATTAATTTTCTTCGCAAGTTTGTTTAGGTCTAGACCTAATTTGAAATATGTATGTTTGTTGCCTTTGGAGATTGTTCTAAATGTTGTAATTTATATTGCCGACCTTGATGTGTGTTCCAAGGTTGATGACTAGTATAAATATATGTAATGAATTTATGTGTTGATGTGGGGGATACGAAGATGTGCATATGAGAGTGTGTGTGTTGTAAGGGCAGCAAAGGTGATTTTTTTTGTGCTTCAATGGAACTGAACTCAAACATGTTGTAGATGCTATTATATTAGTTCATGGTAGTGAGCCACCCCTCTAGCCAAAGAGCCACCCCTCTAGGTAGTAAGCCACCCCTTAGTAGTGAGTCACCTAATGGCAGTGAGCCCTATTTACAATGAGCATTTCTTTGGATAGTGAGTCCTTAGGAAGTGAGCCCTCTAGCAGTGAGCCTCATTTGTTTTTTGATATTAGTACTACATTATATTTTGAACTAACACTCACTATGGTTTTTTCCTTTTAGGGATTTCCATGTAAAAATCTGGTGTTCGTGTGTGTATGGTGTTTATGTGTTTAAGTTTTGTTTCTGCACTTCATGTTTATCTTCATAACAGATTAAGGAAATAAAGTAAGTGAATGTGGATGTGATCTTGTTTAATAGGAGTTAAAGTTTTTGATACAACTAATTCACCCATCCCCCCTCTCATTTTCGTTGTGCATTCAACAATAAGTCTTTGATTATCTCTATATGTTAAATAGTCGATATCTCTATATGTCATATGGCCTATAGAATTAGAGTATTTGTGTGTTATTTGGCCAATAAACTTATAATATTTCTCCATGTTATATGGCTAATAATCTTAAAGTAATTTTGTGTGCTATGTGGTTGATAGATTTAGACTATCTCTATGGTTTTATGGTTGATGAACCAAGTTTATCTTTGCAAGTATATAAAACCAATAAGCCTAGTTAAATGCTATGGGTTCAAGGATGATAGTTTACCACACTACTATGTGAGTACACAATTGATAAGCTTGTATAAGACTGTGTAACCTAAGGCCAAATAGCCTTTATTCTCTCTATGTTATGATAAACATTAGCTAAATATTGCATTCTGTCAGTATATAGAGATATTTGTATTTCTGTTCACTATCAAATATTGTATTATTTTACCTTATGATGCAGAGGCATCCACACTATAACCTTCACATATAGCATGGATGTCTGCAGACCAACCTCATCATCATCATCTTCACCATCATCATCATATTCCCTAAAACCACCAACATCATCATATTTCGCGTTACACGGTCAGCATCATCATCTTTCGGACGATCGCAATTGTCCTCCTGCCGACCACTGTTCACCTCCTCCGCCTTCCTTCTAACATCATCATCATGATGTTTAGCGGGCGAACACATCCTCCAGTTGCACTGTTCATCGGGCGCCGGACTCCATCGTCATCATCATAACATGCGACAACTCCTTCGTCAGCAGGATATCCCACATCCGGTTGTTCAAATATCCTGATGACGTCCACTTCAGCAGCCTACCTTCGATGCTCCGCTACCCGACGATACGAGCAACAGCATCATGATATAATTTATCCGGTTCTCTTCGAAACCTCCTGATGACGCTTCACACTTTCTGCCGATGCCGATACTTAACCACTTAACAACGGCAGGATAAACTCGCATAGGGGGGGTATCTCAATATCCTGATGACGATGACGTCATATCCTGATGACGATGACGTCACCCAATATCCTGATGACCTTTTCAACACTTAGTCAAAAAACACGAACTTTCTCTCCCGCATCTACTCGCGATACGCGGATGTTTGGCACTCCCGACAGATGATCCTGATGCCGATACATGCACTTAGTCTATGTCCGGCCTAAAACATCCTGATGCACTCGCAACATGAAAACTCCAACAGTTTCATGACCCGATCTTCTTCCTGATGCCGATGCACTCCTCCTCGGCTCCTCCAGATGATGATGATCACCCCGACGAACTTGCACTTCATGCAATCGACATCATCATGCCGATCTCCTCCACTTATCTGGATGATGATATCCGAACTGTCTGCAGGATATTTGCAGAAATATCCTGATGATGCCGTTTTAACAGACTTCTTCCCTTAGCGAAATCTCACTTCGCTGATCCTCCAGGGATGACCCGATCCAACTCAGGGTGATCTTCCAACTCAATCAGCTTATCAACTCGACCTAGCACATGAGGATGCTAGGGTCTTCAACATCTCTTGACCGCGATCCTGCACACCTGCATGCAAAGAGAAAACAAACTACGACCTACCCTACTGTACATTACCATTCCACCGATCAGATGAGTCAACCCGTGGAATGGATCAGGAAATCCATGAAACCCTTTCAAACCAGCAAATCGATTACACAAAGGAGATCAGACAGGAAACGAAACAGGATCTTTATTGATTCAAAGATGCAATACAATATGATGTTCCTCACACAGAACACTCAACTCCTCTGCTTGATGCAACACTACACTGCCGATCGATGATATCTTTCTGTATATGCCATATCAACCGATCTCAGGCTTATAAAGACTTTCCTACGAGTACTACTGACCCGACTCTAAGCGGCTGGGAACTCTCCAAGCGGCTGGGAGATCCCACCGAACATACATCATGACAGCTGTTATAACTAACTAGCTAAAAATAGAAAAAGCCCGGTCAGCATGATCTTATCATGATCAGCATGACCTTATTACATGCATTTGGTCTTAACAGACCTTCTTGGAAACACAAACAAGACCTAAACTACTAACTGCCTTATCAAAACCAGCTGTCAGGTAGGTGCTCCTGCACCATACTCCCCAACAGAAAAGAACTCATGTCCCATGAGTTTAGTATGTGGAAGTCTTCCACCTCTACCCTTTGCCTTGTCAATAGTCTGACCTGCTCCAACTTTGTCTGCTGCTGTCTCTTGGCTGCTCCAAGACTTCTGAACTGTGACTTGCTGTCTGGCAAGTAAATCCTCATGCCTGTTGATGTAGGCCTTTTTCTCACATACCCTGTGTTTGTCAGATTGTCTGACCAGAACCTCTTTCTGAACTGCCTCTGTGGTGTTCAACTGTATCTTCCTGGCAAACTTCATAGGACAAGCAATAGTCCCAACTATGACAACATCTGTGTCATTCTTCTCAACTGATGGTTGCTGTTTGCACCCCTGTTTCTGAACTTGCTGCTGACCTCTGTCAGTCACAACTGAAACTTTCTTCATCTTGTTGTCTGGAACAACTCCTTTCCCTGCAGTATCCTTATCTGCCTTCATGCCTGCTCCTCTAGGCATCTGCACATACTCCTTCTTTCCCATCAAAATGATTTGAGCTGCCTTCTGTACTGCAGCTTTTGCCTGCAATGGCATCAACTTAATAATCTTCCCATCCTTCTGGATGGTATAGGTATTAGCATACCCATCATACAGTACTCTTCTGTCAAATTGCCATGGTCTACCTAGCAGTAGGTGACAACATTCCATCGGCAATATATCACACAAAATTCTATCCTGATATGGTCCAATCTGGAAATCCACATATGCCTGTTCAGAGACAAAAAGTGATTGACTATCACTCACCCAAGATGCCTTGTAAGGGTGTGGATGTGGAATCCTTTCCAGCTTCAGTTTATCCACCATTTCCTGAGATACCATGTTGTCTGTTGAACCAGTATCAATGACAACTTTACATACCTTACCTCTGCTCTTGCATGTGGTCTTGAAAAGAGCTTTTCTTTGCATCATATCCTTTGATGCCTGCAAACTAATTTTCCTTAACATCAATGATTCTCCACTCTCTGGATATCCAACATTATCAGGATCTCTGTTTGAACTCTGTGCACTTTCTTCCCCTTTTTCTTCCTGTACCAATTGTACTCTCTTGTCACTTGTTCTATCATTTCTGGATGATGAACCTTTGTTTTCTGGACATTTGAAGGATGGATGACCAAACTCTCCACAGGTGTAACATTTTCCTGAAAATGTAGTAGAACCTCTACCACCTCCAAATCTTCCTCTATTACCTTTCCATCCACCTCTGAAATCAGATTGTCCTTGTCCTTTACCAGTGTCTTCTTGACCCTCATTGATTTGCTTTTGTGCAGGGGCTGTTCCTCTTCCCCTATTGTTTCCTCTTCCTCTCATGGACTTATCATGTCCTCTATTCATCTTTTCTTCAATCCTGATTGCCATTTGGTAACAATCCTCCACATTCTTAGGGTTAGCTAACACTAACTCATCCTGTATGTTAAACCTCAAACCAGCCAAGTACCTAGCCACCTTTTCTACCTCATTCTCATGATGACCAGATCTCATACTTAACAGATAAAATTCCTCAGTATATGCTTTCACATCCCTGTCTTTCTGCTTTAGAAATTGCAGCTTCTTAAACATCTGGATTTCATAATCCCTTGGCAAGAATTTACCCTTTATCCTTGCTACCATCTTATCCCATGAAGTGATCTTAGACTTCCCTTGTTTCCTTCTCTCAGACTGTACATAATCCCACCATACCAAAGCATGACCTCCTAACTTGGTCTTTGCAATCTTGACTTTCTGATCCTCAGCAACATCTTCACATTCAAAGTGATTATCCAGTGCAGCAATCCAATCTAACAACTCATCTTCATTCAAGCTTCCAGTATATTTGGAAACATCAACCTTTACCTTAGGTTTTTCACTCTGCACTGCCTTTAACAGTTTTGCCAATCTCTGGTCTTCAGCATCCAGATCTTCAGCTACCTCTTCATACTCTTCAACAGTATCTGCATCTTCTTCAGACTCACTGTCTTCCACTTCCCTCTTTTTATTCTTTTCCAGGGCTGTCAGCCTGGCTTGAAGTGCTTCAGCAAGCTCCTTCATCTTCCTCATCTCTCTAGCATGTTTCTCCTTCATCTCCTGCAATTCCCTTGCAGTACCACTACCTTTAGGAGGCATTTTGTCAACCTCTCAATCTACACACAACACACAATTCAACTCTATCTCTACCTCTGCCCTTTCGGTGACAGAATCAACACACAACAGCCCAGACCTTTTGCTGAGCTCTGATACCACTATGATGCAGAGGCATCCACACTATAACCTTCGCATATAGCATGGATGTCTGCAGACCAACCTCATCATCATCATCTTCACCATCATCATCATATTCCCTAAAACCACCAACATCATCATATTTCGCGTTACACGGTCAGCATCATCATCTTTCGGACGATCGCAATTGTCCTCCTGCCGACCACTGTTCACCTCCTCCGCCTTCCTTCTAACATCATCATCATGATGTTCAGCGGGCGAACACATCCTCCGGTTGCACTATTCATCGGGCGCCGGACTCCATCGTCATCATCATAACATGCGACAACTCCTTCGTCAGCAGGATATCCCACATCCGGTTGTTCAAATATCCTGATGACGTCCACTTCAGCAGCTTACCTTCGATGCTCCGCTACCCGACGATACGAGCAACAGCATCATGATATAATTTATCCGGTTCTCTTCGAAACCTCCTGATGACGCTTCACACTTTCTGCCGATGCCGATACTTAACCACTTAACAACGGCAGGATAAACTCGCATAGGGGGGGTATCTCAATATCCTGATGACGATGACGTCATATCCTGATGACGATGACGTCACCCAATATCCTGATGACCTTTCCAACACTTAGTCGAAAAACACGAACTTTCTCTCCCGCATCTACTCGCGATACGCGGATGTTTGGCACTCCCGACAGATGATCCTGATGCCGATACATGCACTTAGTCTATGTCCGGCCTAAAACATCCTGATGCACTCGCAACATGAAAACTCCAACAGTTTCATGACCCGATCTTCTTCCTGATGCCGATGCACTCCTCCTCGGCTCCTCCAGATGATGATGATCACCCCGACGAACTTGCACTTCATGCAATCGACATCATCATGCCGATCTCCTCCACTTATCCGGATGATGATATCCGAACTGTCTGCAGGATATTTGCAGAAATATCCTGATGATGCCGTTTTAACAGACTTCTTCCCTTAGCGAAATCTCACTTCGCCGATCCTCCAGGGATGACCCGATCCAACTCAGGGTGATCTTCCAACTCAATCAGCTTATCAACTCGACCTAGCACATGAGGATGCTAGGGTCTTCAACATCTCTTGACCGCGATCCTGCACACCTGCATGCAAAGAGAAAACAAACTACTACCTACCCTACTGTACATTACCATTCCACCGATCAGATGAGTCAACCCGTGGAATGGATCAGGAAATCCATGAAACCCTTTCAAACCAGCAAATCGATTACACAAAGGAGATCAGACAGGAAACGAAACAGGATCTTTATTGATTCAAAGATGCAATACAATATGATGTTCCTCACACAGAACACTCAACTCCTCTGCTTGATGCAACACTACACTGCCGATCGATGATATCTTTCTGTATATGCCATATCAACCGATCTCAGGCTTATAAAGACTTTCCTACGAGTACTACTGACCCGACTCTAAGCGGCTGGGAACTCTCCAAGCGGCTGGGAGATCCCACCGAACATACATCATGACAGCTGTTATAACTAACTAGCTAAAAATAGAAAAAGCCCGGTCAGCATGATCTTATCATGATCAGCATGACCTTATTACATGCATTTGGTCTTAACAGACCTTCTTGGAAACACAAACAAGACCTAAACTACTAACTGCCTTATCAAAACCAGCTGTCAGGTAGGTGCTCCTGCACCACCTTATGCCACCAAGGGAAACTCAATGACTTTTTAGTGCATACTGATTTTGTCTAAGCAGGCCAAAGAGTTGCTTAACTATAGCAAGCTGAGATACTTACTATTGTAGCTAGTAAATCTCTTTTGTGTATCCTTTTCAAACCCTGAGACATAGCAAAAAGGTTTGTTTATTCTAAGAGCTTAAGTTTATTTGTAGTTATATATTACCTACCTTTGCATTCAAGTTGTCATGGTGTGCAAATGCTGTCACATTATTATTAAACCGTAAAGACTATATCTTTTTGTAATCAAACTGAGCCTCTAGAGAACTCAGATTGGACAAAGGAGTCAAGAGCAGTAAGTAAAGATTGAATTGTATAGTATTATTCTCTGTAATACATTCAAGCTTTATTATTTTCATCCTAAGACTTAGTGTTAGGTCTATTTTTATTCTAAGTAAACAAGAATGATATTGGATATCAGTGGAAGACCCAAGGTACGAATTATGTTATTATATATGCATACTTTTATTATAGCAAGTATTTTTTCGTTATGTGCAAGGATGATGTGCACATGTACATAACCTTTCTATATCCAGAGTTGGTGGATGAAAGGAGACCATTAGATTGAAACTTTATTTATTATTCTCTATAGACTCATAACTTATTTTAGAGAACAAATTTTGTTAAGAGTATTTATGTTATGGAAAATATTTATTAGAACTTATTTACGTGAAGATAGAAACTCATGTTCTTTATTTTATGAGAAACCTAAAGTTGAATAGAGCCTAGGTGGCCTAGAGAAGACTAGAGACTATTATAATCATGTATATTATTATACATTCTTATCTTTGGATAACAAGATTTTTTATGTTATTTTGTATATCGTGTTAGAGAAGATAAAACACTAGGATCAACCCAGATGGGTCTAGTAAACTTAAACTCTTAGAATGGTTGTGACATTGATTTAATCTAATGTATTTATGGTCGACAATGAAAATTTGAGAATCAATAGATCAAGATAGGTATAATCTAAGAAGAGTCTAAGTAGATTTTTTATAAAGTTTAAAGGATTTCTTGATAGAATTGAAACACAACATAAAGCACAAGAATGCATAATTTTTGAGTTGATGAGTAGAATGATAGGAAGTCAAAGACTCTAATGTTTGCAAGAATGCAATAGAGGACTCTTCGAAAGGTTGTCTTTTAAACCTATTCATTGTATATTTATATATCCTAGAATTCTGGATTAAATTCTAAGTCAGATTGACTAGGAATTAAGATTAATCAAGAGATTTCATGTCTATTGTTAGTAGTCAAACAAATCAAACTGTAGGATGAGATATTTTCCAAGTCATGTTAGATGTGTATGAACTTACAACTACATTTATTGGAAACATCTATTTATATAGAAACTTTGGCCAAAGTGATGCATTTGTCTCTGCATGCATTAGTTAGCTCACATTGTCTAGATGGTGTAACCCATTAGTAGGATCATACTTAGCTAGAAGATTGTCTAGAGTTGTATGGTTGATTGTGTTATGTAGGACACAACACTAGGACTCATATTGCAAACCTGTTGGTTCCTTATTTCTATACTCTTTGTGAAGGGTAGGGACACATCAAAGAAGGAAGGTGTGCAGGGGATTATCAGTCTGTGATTGGAGCTAAAGCACTCAGATGATGCTCTCCCTCTATAGTAGAAGACTCACTGAGACATGAGTGACATGTATCAAGATTCTAGATGCAGTATTCTTTATGTTATCATGTAAAATTATTCTTATTTCCAAGAGTAATATATATTGTAAATTTACAATGAAATGTTTGTCACTATGATTTATCTTTGAATATATTAAATTTCAAGGTTGAAAATATTCAGAAAATATATGTATTTATTTCCTAACTAGCTAAAAATAGAAAAAGCCCGGTCAGCATGATCTTATCATGATCAGCATGACCTTATTACATGCATTTGGTCTTAACAGACCTTCTTGGAAACACAAACAAGACCTAAACTACTAACTGCCTTATCAAAACCAGCTGTCAGGTAGGTGCTCCTGCACCACCTTATGCCACCAAGGGAAACTCAATGACTTTTTAGTGCATACTGATTTTGTCTAAGCAGGCCAAAGAGTTGCTTAACTATAGCAAGCTGAGATACTTACTATTGTAGCTAGTAAATCTCTTTTGTGTATCCTTTTCAAACCCTGAGACATAGCAAAAAGGTTTGTTTATTCTAAGAGCTTAAGTTTATTTGTAGTTATATATTACCTACCTTTGCATTCAAGTTGTCATGGTGTGCAAATGCTGTCACATTATTATTAAACCGTAAAGACTATATCTTTTTGTAATCAAACTGAGCCTCTAGAGAACTCAGATTGGACAAAGGAGTCAAGAGCAGTAAGTAAAGATTGAATTGTATAGTATTATTCTCTGTAATACATTCAAGCTTTATTATTTTCATCCTAAGACTTAGTGTTAGGTCTATTTTTATTCTAAGTAAACAAGAATGATATTGGATATCAGTGGAAGACCCAAGGTACGAATTATGTTATTATATATGCATACTTTTATTATAGCAAGTATTTTTTCGTTATGTGCAAGGATGATGTGCACATGTACATAACCTTTCTATATCCAGAGTTGGTGGATGAAAGGAGACCATTAGATTGAAACTTTATTTATTATTCTCTATAGACTCATAACTTATTTTAGAGAACAAATTTTGTTAAGAGTATTTATGTTATGGAAAATATTTATTAGAACTTATTTACGTGAAGATAGAAACTCATGTTCTTTATTTTATGAGAAACCTAAAGTTGAATAGAGCCTAGGTGGCCTAGAGAAGACTAGAGACTATTATAATCATGTATATTATTATACATTCTTATCTTTGGATAACAAGATTTTTTATGTTATTTTGTATATCGTGTTAGAGAAGATAAAACACTAGGATCAACCCAGATGGGTCTAGTAAACTTAAACTCTTAGAATGGTTGTGACATTGATTTAATCTAATGTATTTATGGTCGACAATGAAAATTTGAGAATCAATAGATCAAGATAGGTATAATCTAAGAAGAGTCTAAGTAGATTTTTTATAAAGTTTAAAGGATTTCTTGATAGAATTGAAACACAACATAAAGCACAAGAATGCATAATTTTTGAGTTGATGAGTAGAATGATAGGAAGTCAAAGACTCTAATGTTTGCAAGAATGCAATAGAGGACTCTTCGAAAGGTTGTCTTTTAAACCTATTCATTGTATATTTATATATCCTAGAATTCTGGATTAAATTCTAAGTCAGATTGACTAGGAATTAAGATTAATCAAGAGATTTCATGTCTATTGTTAGTAGTCAAACAAATCAAACTGTAGGATGAGATATTTTCCAAGTCATGTTAGATGTGTATGAACTTACAACTACATTTATTGGAAACATCTATTTATATAGAAACTTTGGCCAAAGTGATGCATTTGTCTCTGCATGCATTAGTTAGCTCACATTGTCTAGATGGTGTAACCCATTAGTAGGATCATACTTAGCTAGAAGATTGTCTAGAGTTGTATGGTTGATTGTGTTATGTAGGACACAACACTAGGACTCATATTGCAAACCTGTTGGTTCCTTATTTCTATACTCTTTGTGAAGGGTAGGGACACATCAAAGAAGGAAGGTGTGCAGGGGATTATCAGTCTGTGATTGGAGCTAAAGCACTCAGATGATGCTCTCCCTCTATAGTAGAAGACTCACTGAGACATGAGTGACATGTATCAAGATTCTAGATGCAGTATTCTTTATGTTATCATGTAAAATTATTCTTATTTCCAAGAGTAATATATATTGTAAATTTACAATGAAATGTTTGTCACTATGATTTATCTTTGAATATATTAAATTTCAAGGTTGAAAATATTCAGAAAATATATGTATTTATTTCCTAACTAGCTAAAAATAGAAAAAGCCCGGTCAGCATGATCTTATCATGATCAGCATGACCTTATTACATGCATTTGGTCTTAACAGACCTTCTTGGAAACACAAACAAGACCTAAACTACTAACTGCCTTATCAAAACCAGCTGTCAGGTAGGTGCTCCTGCACCACCTTATGCCACCAAGGGAAACTCAATGACTTTTTAGTGCATACTGATTTTGTCTAAGCAGGCCAAAGAGTTGCTTAACTATAGCAAGCTGAGATACTTACTATTGTAGCTAGTAAATCTCTTTTGTGTATCCTTTTCAAACCCTGAGACATAGCAAAAAGGTTTGTTTATTCTAAGAGCTTAAGTTTATTTGTAGTTATATATTACCTACCTTTGCATTCAAGTTGTCATGGTGTGCAAATGCTGTCACATTATTATTAAACCGTAAAGACTATATCTTTTTGTAATCAAACTGAGCCTCTAGAGAACTCAGATTGGACAAAGGAGTCAAGAGCAGTAAGTAAAGATTGAATTGTATAGTATTATTCTCTGTAATACATTCAAGCTTTATTATTTTCATCCTAAGACTTAGTGTTAGGTCTATTTTTATTCTAAGTAAACAAGAATGATATTGGATATCAGTGGAAGACCCAAGGTACGAATTATGTTATTATATATGCATACTTTTATTATAGCAAGTATTTTTTCGTTATGTGCAAGGATGATGTGCACATGTACATAACCTTTCTATATCCAGAGTTGGTGGATGAAAGGAGACCATTAGATTGAAACTTTATTTATTATTCTCTATAGACTCATAACTTATTTTAGAGAACAAATTTTGTTAAGAGTATTTATGTTATGGAAAATATTTATTAGAACTTATTTACGTGAAGATAGAAACTCATGTTCTTTATTTTATGAGAAACCTAAAGTTGAATAGAGCCTAGGTGGCCTAGAGAAGACTAGAGACTATTATAATCATGTATATTATTATACATTCTTATCTTTGGATAACAAGATTTTTTATGTTATTTTGTATATCGTGTTAGAGAAGATAAAACACTAGGATCAACCCAGATGGGTCTAGTAAACTTAAACTCTTAGAATGGTTGTGACATTGATTTAATCTAATGTATTTATGGTCGACAATGAAAATTTGAGAATCAATAGATCAAGATAGGTATAATCTAAGAAGAGTCTAAGTAGATTTTTTATAAAGTTTAAAGGATTTCTTGATAGAATTGAAACACAACATAAAGCACAAGAATGCATAATTTTTGAGTTGATGAGTAGAATGATAGGAAGTCAAAGACTCTAATGTTTGCAAGAATGCAATAGAGGACTCTTCGAAAGGTTGTCTTTTAAACCTATTCATTGTATATTTATATATCCTAGAATTCTGGATTAAATTCTAAGTCAGATTGACTAGGAATTAAGATTAATCAAGAGATTTCATGTCTATTGTTAGTAGTCAAACAAATCAAACTGTAGGATGAGATATTTTCCAAGTCATGTTAGATGTGTATGAACTTACAACTACATTTATTGGAAACATCTATTTATATAGAAACTTTGGCCAAAGTGATGCATTTGTCTCTGCATGCATTAGTTAGCTCACATTGTCTAGATGGTGTAACCCATTAGTAGGATCATACTTAGCTAGAAGATTATCTAGAGTTGTATGGTTGATTGTGTTATGTAGGACACAACACTAGGACTCATATTGCAAACCTGTTGGTTCCTTATTTCTATACTCTTTGTGAAGGGTAGGGACACATCAAAGAAGGAAGGTGTGCAGGGGATTATCAGTCTGTGATTGGAGCTAAAGCACTCAGATGATGCTCTCCCTCTATAGTAGAAGACTCACTGAGACATGAGTGACATGTATCAAGATTCTAGATGCAGTATTCTTTATGTTATCATGTAAAATTATTCTTATTTCCAAGAGTAATATATATTGTAAATTTACAATGAAATGTTTGTCACTATGATTTATCTTTGAATATATTAAATTTCAAGGTTGAAAATATTTAGAAAATATATGTATTTATTTCCTTGTAATTATGCATATGATAAATGAAATTCATCATGTTCTTTTACTTTCTTAGTAAATTGTTTGTGTTATTCTGAGTAATATGAGATGGCATGTTATAGATGAGGCTATTTGATGTCCTGCAAAAATAGTAGTAGAAAAATTTCAATAGATAAGTGGTTGAAGTACTAAAAGATTGAGGTGTAAAGAGATTTTATATAGGATGGTTTCTAATACAATATTATATTGAGACAACTAATATACTACTAAATATAATTGTAAAAAAATTTAACATCAATTTTCTAAAACAAATATTTTATTACAAATAATTTAAAAAATCAATTTCAATTTATGAAGATTTAAAATTATTATTTTTACTACCTTAATTGTTTTTTAGACCCCATGTGTTTAAATTCAAAATTTGTAAAAGAAAAATAATATATACACAAACTTAACCATCAACCCTAACCCACTATACAAGAGCACACATAGATTAGAGGGATTCTGACCCAAACTACGGTGTTTCATTGATGCTCCACCATAAATTTACTTTAAAAAATTATAACTAAATTAGACAAGTTAATCTCTCTCTCTCTCTCTCTCTCTATATATATATATATATTACTTGGCAAATGTTGCAATCTTAATCTCAATCTACCATACCTATGATGGGGGCACTTACCATTCTTTGCTTCTGCCACATATATTCCTTGTCAGGCCACCTATTTATTGAAGGAAACACATATTTATTGGAGGATACAAATAGTGTTATATAATTAATCATAATATTAAATATTGCATTAAAAAAACATCAAATGGCAAAGAAAGAAAGGGTAGCAGATTTCCCCATTGTGGAGAATGTACAGTAGCAATTCCATGTCAATGTTGAGATTCATTTCAACTGTTATGACATGAAAATGATTTATATATCTTTCTAAAGGTCAAACTACTTTCCATCCATAGACGATGGTCAAACCAAAATATTATATAAAACATTTGTGCAGCTATTGAGAAGATATAATGCGAAGCATCTAAATATTTTTTTCCATTTCTACAATAGGTGGTGCACAATTTTATAGAATTTAGGGATATGATTTATCTTTTTCAAAAGATTATTTATTAAAAATAGAAGAAAAAATTGTATAAAATATCTAAAGAGAAACTCAAAAGAAAAAATTTGTTGCCTAGAATTATCTTATGTAATATTGTTTTAGGGGCATCTGCTATGTGTTAATATTGATTTGAACTTCATGACATGTCTTTTATCAATCTCAAATCTTTTCTTCTAATGCTCACTTGATTTTACTAAACAAAACTCAATGAAGATTTTTTTTACCTCTATGTTGTCCTTTAAAAAAATGTTATGAACATGAAATAAAATGTACCTCTAAATAGGAATTTAGTAGCTAATGAACAATTCGATACATGTACATTGACAAAAAAATCCCCTCAATTTCACAAATACTAAATGCAATAATTATACAAATCTTCAAAATTGAAATTTCAAGGTATTTCACTCTTAATATGTATATATACCTTTTCATTGATATGGTTTTTCCTAACAAACAATGAATGGATCTATTTTTGCCTTAGTGTATGTGAAATGGTGAAGGGCTTCAATTATATTGATCAACAATATATTTTACTCCTCGCCTTGCTAGCAGAACCACAATTGTCATAAAAATGTTTATCTTTCAGGAAGGATAACAATTATCCAATTAATATCAGGTTGGTTTTGTACAGGCATCTTTGCTGGGTGGAAGAAGATAGGCAAGTGACATGCAAGAAGTGTGATGCCTCGTCATACAATCCTAGAGAGTTAGATTGACAAGAGCAAAATTACATAAATAATTTTTTTTTTTAAGCAAGAGAATTGCAATAATAGTAGCCAAAGATATCATTATACACAACATAAAGAAAAATGCACTTCTAAATCCTTGAAGCGAACATAACTGCATTAGTTGATCATAAAGTCTTAAAAACACAAGTGATATACATCATACCACTATAAATAAGTATAACATTAACATTTGCAAAGATAGTTAATTTACAAAGTTACAATACAAGATTACAAGACAAGGCAACACTCCAGAGGCAACAATGAAAACAAATGAAGAGGAAAGTAGCTAAGCTACAACGAGGAGATTGTCATCGCATGGTCCTAACATGGGTTATCCAGGCTATCTCTCACTAGAAGCCAACCCCCATCTATGGTTATCCTGGTGACCCCTCTCTAGCACCGGCCTCATAGGGTGACAAATGCGGAGCCGACACATCCTCTCATGTGGACAAGGAGGTCAACCTTGCCAACCAGGCCTTCTCATCCCATCCTTAGCCTATGAGAGCACTCAAGGCATGGGTGAGAAAACATACTTATCTTTGTTATGTGAAATACTACTCGACCCACCTAGATATATTTTTAAGTTATCACTTGATTACAACTTCCATGGGGTTATCCAGGCAGCCACTTTGGGCACTGGCCCCACCATGGAAGCCACTCTCCTTTCTACACTAGCATCCCTTATCCAACATCTGGAAACAAATGACATGCATGAACAAGAACCCACTAGGCATCTATTTTAACTCAATTCAACATGTTACATAGCCACTTAAATAGTTCCAAATCCACAAAAATTTCCCCTCATCCATAACAAAACTTGACTCAATTAACCCATTACAATGACGTGTGACAATGTTGAACTGAAAACCAAGAAGCCACACCTATGGAGTTAGGTAAATTGAACACAATACCAATGTTAAAGTAACCATTTCCTGACATGGACAACGCTTACGTGTCTTGATACAAGTAAACATGACATCACTCTAGTTACTTCACTTCACACTTAGCCAAAGCATAACTATGAAACTCAAACCCAAATAGATACTATGACCCAAAATAAGCATTTTGATACGACAAGGAAGACAATCAAATAAGTGAGATTCAATATACTTTTAAACATGAAAATACACATGAGATTTTAACTTTCTTTCAAAGGAATTTTAGCTTATGAAAATAATAATTTCTATACAACTCCAAATAAAAATTTCCTATCTAATATTTTCGTACTAACCATTCTCTAATAAAACAAACTATAAATATATACATATATTTACTATAAGCATAAACTTTCATCAACATTTTACCAACTACAATTTCTAATCAAAACAACTATAAATATAAATATATTCTTCTATAAGTATAAATTACCATCTAACATTTACCAATTACAATTTCATAACAAAACACTATAAATATATATATTTTTCCTATTAGCATAAGTTACCATCTAACATTTTACTATCTACAATTCCTTAACAAACAACTACAATATATATCTATTTCACTGTAAGTATCAACTTCTAATTTTACATTCGAATACTATAATTTCTAAATAACCAATTTACCAATATATACATTTCGCTAAGACCATCCACATCCCATTTAACATTCTACAAAATACAATTTCAAATAAAAACAAATTACCATAATATATATTTCTCTGCTAAAACCTCCACTTCCATTTACCATGCTAAGACTACAATTAGAACTTAAATATATAAATAATCTTCTAATATACAATTGACTTAAACCTTTTCATCCATATTCTAATTAAATTCACCATCTAGAAATACTATGCACAACTAAGAACTATATTCTAAATTCATGACCCTACCTATTTTACATAAGGATAGTAGTTAAAAGACAATAAGCTTATTAAATGAATCACTATCTATAATTTGGAAATCAAATTAAATCTAACAGTCATAGAAACATCATATTAATAGAATTAAAGGATACTCTAACCCATGGAGTAATTTCCTTGAGGCAAGATTCTAAAACAAAACTATGAGAATAACTCAATAAGGATTCATTACTTCCAGATGAAATAGAAACTATTAAAAAAAAGTATGAAATCATTATTTCATATAGCCATCGTCAATTAGAACAGAAAACATGACTAACAACAATAATGAAAGAGTGAGAAAATGGAACCATAAAGATTTACTGAGGTGTGAATTGCGTTCTAAGGGAGATCGTATGGTAACAATAATTAGAAACATCATGAAATATTGAGTTTACAAAAATATTAAGGGCTGATTCAACAGTTACAGGGCTCTATTCAAATGAAAGATATCAAATTTGAAAAGATACCTCCCATCATAGTGCATTTTAAGGTGAGAATAAGCACATTTAAATAACTAGAATTTTAGTATGAAATCTGATATCCAAGGAATGATTGCTATGACCGAAATTGGAGATATTGGAGTTTAAAATACATAAATTGGCACATGAGGATAGAACAACAGAAAAAAAGAAAATGAATTTTGTTTGGTTGAGACAAGGATCATTCAAGAAATTAAAACTCTCAATTGCGCATATGATCAACACCAAGCCCAAAATGAAAGAAGGACAACCAACTCTGGTATGAGGATCGACTATTAGATTTCATAGATTGGTTTAGAGTTTAGTAGAGGGACGTTACAGGGTAACAAAAGTTTCAAAGCAACCAACTCTATGAGCATTTCAAATTTGTGGTCTAGTATAAACAACTGACTTAGGCGGGTATAACCAAAACTTGAAATTTGGCATCAAAAGATCTGCTCCCACTTGATTTGAAGAGAGGGATATTCAGGACAAGCACAAAATGTATAAGTAAAGTGGTATATGATAGCTTCAAGCATCCTAATAGTAGATGCAAGGATAAAGGTTTGTAAGGAAGCTTCTCTTAAATGTCATAA
Organism: Cunninghamia lanceolata; assembly: GCA_027924645.1. Lineage (NCBI taxonomy): Eukaryota > Viridiplantae > Streptophyta > Pinopsida > Cupressales > Cupressaceae > Cunninghamia > Cunninghamia lanceolata. The sequence goes on along the minus strand of BSBN01000068.1, from coordinate 11,918,421 downwards.
ACTTTTGAGTTAAATAGTTCACGAAGAATGAAGGAAAGGTAGAGAATAAAGAAAATTGGATAGACTCTCAATGCATACCAACAATACGATGGTGAGTGACAAAGGAAGTGATGAACCTAGAATGGATAATCCTCAAAGCATGAAAACAAATAATTACCAACCAATGCAATAGTTACAGTGTCTTGGAGTACATGAATACACAGAGCAGAGGCATGCATCGTAACAGAATCAGAAACAGAGATCTCAATAAGCTATACAAAGCATGAAACCTAATTTGATACATGATCAAAAAAATAGTTTCATCCTCACAATCAATGGAAATAAGACATACCAGATTTAAGCTAATTCCAATTCTCCTCTTCTTTCCTTGCTTCCCCTCTCTCTCAGACTGTCTCTGTCTCCCCTTTTCCCCCCTGAAATCTCACTGTTTTCTCCCCAAATTTTTGTCTTTCTTCCCCCACACAACAACCCCCGAGTACCATTAAAACCCTGGCAAATCTCATAAATTGCCACTATCATCTATCTGTTACCAAGAATCCCCACTCCTTTGGGAATTTAAAATTTTACTAATAATAGAAATTCCCTAAATCTTGAAATTTCACAATCGACCACTCAAGTCATTAATTTACTACCTAATATTATTCTTTTAAATAATAACATAATAATTAACCTTACTAAAACTTATGATGATAAATCAAACATTAAAATAATTAATTTAATCAGTAATAGATTTTACTTAAGAAATAATCCAATTTCTGCGACTACTCAAAACACCATTAATTTTAACATATTGATGTATTGCCAAGACAACACATAGACATAACTTAACAAAACTTGACAATACTTCACAACACATGATGACCAACAACATGAGACAAGGGTCAAATGTCACATCACGACACATGACCACAACAAAAGACTAGGACTGACCTAGCAGAATAAACCTTCAGTTATCTCCCATCACCAATATCCATTGGTGCAAGAGCCCGCTCAAACCTGCTATACTAGGTGGAATCGAGGCTTGGTACCTGTAGCCTGCATCAGAACAATAGGTTGAACTTGATCAAGTGCATATATGTCTACACACATAGAGTCAAAGAATCACGATGTAGTAGGGTGCTCGGAGCGAGTAGCACTACACCGTCCCCGCTCTTGAAACAAGACTATAACCACTTTATTTGAATTTAGATATTAATAGATTGAATAAAACATGCTAATATTAAACTAGTACTAAACATGTCAACTCATCATAACTGGAATAATAATAATCTCATCATGAATATAATAACACATGTCTAAACTATATCAGTTGAACATAGTCCATTAGAATCAAAATAAACATAAACCATAACCTACTAATCCAAATGTCTCAGAACTGTATAAATGCAATGAAAGACTAGTAACTATCTCAGAACTGACAAAGAGAAATGTGAAACTAACAACTATCACAAACCAAAATACGAGGGGCATTACAAGAAGCAACATTTAGTGGAACCCATCCAACAAGTGACACATAGGAAGAAATGGCTCCCTAGAATTGATATTTGAGACTTGACAAGTTGTCACTATCCTAAAACATAAATAAAAAAATATTAAAAAATGTAAATTCCATGAGACTTTTACTAAAAAAAAATAACATAGAACTAGGTAACAAAGCATCTCATATTCGCAGCAATAAACTATGACATACCGACTAGTCTCAGCTAATTACTAATGAACTACTGATTGGTATCAGCTAATTACTAACTTATTTCCAACTTGGATGACTAGCATCTGGTAGAAGTAGGTAGCCAAGATGACAAACTTTTGGGGAGAAAAAGCTCCCACATATAAGCCTATCAGGAAAAAATCACAACGAACAATTGGTTATTGAGATTGTAGTTAACATAGTAAGAACTTCACCTATTATGATAGTTGATATTTTTTTTGTAGTTTATCTAAAAGCCATCTACTTAAGTTATATGAATGTCACACATTGATTTTGTATCACACAAAAAATACAAACACAAAAATGTAATCTCACTTGAAATGTATCAACTATTGAAGTGATCATTGATTCCCAAAATATGCCATTAAATTCCAACTGGATAAATTCATGAAGCATTAGTCAACAACATTAGTTGTATTTGTAAGTATCCAATGGGTAACACATCCACAATAAATACAAGACTCAAGAAAGAATTTTACAATGAAGAGATCATAGTCAACCAAGCTTTCTGACCTATAAAACATGTAGTCTCTATTTAACATAGTAGAACAAATCCACACATGATATGTACCCTCACAAGATATATGTATCTAGTATCACATGAAATGTTCAAAATCCAAACATATGACTAATGACATTAGTACCCATCAAAAGTCAAGACTTAAATAGTATATAAATGCTAAAAAGAAAATTTAATGTAGCAACCTTAGAATAGACTTTTGAATAACATGTATAAGTGCACAATCCATCAAGAACACACATAATATGCTTTGAATAATATCTAATGAATCCATAAATATTCAACAACTAAGTCAAAATCTAAGTCAAATTCTAATCCATGTTACATTTGACAAATAATTAAATCATCATAAGGATTATTATTATTTATTGAACTATTGGAATTTTCCTTCTCAATTCAATGAGAAGCCATATGAGGGTTGAGGTAAATATTTCTTCTCAATGGGAGATTAGGATAATAGTGAGACTTTAGCATAAAATTTAACACACAAACCATCAAGGATAAAAGTTTGACAAATTAAGGTAGAAGAAATGATATAAAACTTAGAAATTAGAACACTTTAGATCTAAAAATACAATTAAAACTAAGACCCTAAAAGAAATACATTAGGGATCATAAGTAGGGTGAAGATCAAAGAGAGATCACATAATGAAAGATCAAACCCAAATAAAAATATGGAAGGAACACAATGTTGATTTAAGGACAGACAACTGGGGGGGTGAATTAGTTGTCACAAAATTTTTGATCTTTATTCACTTACAACATTCTTGTATTTCAATAGCATATCAAAGATTCAATCATGAGAGCACAATGCAATAATTCAAGAGCAAAAACAAACTTAACACAAATAACACCAAAATTTTAATGTGGAAAACTTGGTTAAGGGAAAAACCATAGGGTGACTAACCCAAGATTATATTCTCTATTAAAAGAATATGAAAAATAAAATGGCACCTGCCAATTAGGGCTCACTGCCTGAGCACACTACTCACAAGAGGCCCACTACCTATAGGAGACACACTGTCTATAGAAGAGAATAAATATTACAAACTTGAACTAGAAGTTAGCATCTTCACTATGCTTGAGTCAGTTCCATTAAAGCTCAACATCTTTTCTCTACTTTTTGCTCCTCTCCCTTACCACCTTCGCATCTTGACCACATAGGATACCACTTGAAATGACTTTGTAACTCTTATTTATACATGACATCGACTTTGGAATGATCAACAAAGTCAGCACAACATACACTCATTTTATTACAGAGCATTTGCAAAAATACAACTTGACTTGTTACAAAAACTTCTTGCGCATTACTATACTGTTGGCCACACATAGCTAGAACTTCAATCTTCTTTGAGGAACATGACATGCTTCACAAAACATCTTCAAGATTATCCGCAACATGTGCAAATCATCTGGTCGACCAGGACTAGGAAATACACCATTACCCAAAGGTAAGTCTTCAATTAAAAGCTCAATCTTCAGTGTGGACCAACAACACAAACTGGACACAAACTAGAGACCTCCATAAGCTTGCTTAAATCACCAAGAACATCTGCACCACTTCTGCTTACTAAAATCATTTACATCTTCATCCGGAACCTCAAGAACACAACCGGTCATCATTGCCAGACTAGAAGGATCACTTGTGGACCTCCAAACCACAAACCAATCAAGTTGTTAATTCAAATTAGATTCCCAAACATGCCACTAGATCTGTAGAGCATGATATTGTATTTCTGGATCTCACTGAACCTATTTTTGCCACTCAGTCATCACTGAACAACTATCAAAACAAGTTTTACTCATGGTGTAGGAGCACCCAGAAAATCATGTTTTGTGTTGTAATAATGTCTATTTGACCAATGCATGTCATTTTAGTTTGTATCTAGGTTCTTTTAGGACTTAGAACCCATTTTGTAAGTCCCAAGTGACTTAGGACACATTTGTCAAATTGTTAATCACATAACGCCAAAATAGGGCAATAGGACAGTTTGAGGCAGTTTTGGATCGGTTGGTCTCCCAACTATTTGAATCGGTTGGTTTTCCCTAGGACGAGTTGATAAACCCATAGGAATGACCAAATAATCATCGGAGAAGATGTGAATGTGAGTGTGCATTGTTGTTGAACTACATGTTTGAGGTATTCTGAGAAGGAATAATATTATTTTGTTCCATCAATTTGGGTTTCTGTTCTCTGTAATTGTAAATTGTGTAACTGTAGATTTCTATTTGAAGTGTAGTTCTTTCTATGCATACCATTGTTGCAATATTTCAACGTGAAGCATTCCATTGGTAAGATTTTTGTCGAAATTAGTGGAATGGCTTCGTTGTACAAGTATTTGTTTTTGTGTTCAACACCGTAGAGGACCTAGAAAGAATGTTTTACACAGTAGGTTGACCTAGCATCTCCATGTGCCAGGGTTCGGTTGAAGAGGAAGAAAGTAAGATATGCATCGACCAGTCACTGGGACTCACATCAAGTCCGCCAAAGTTGAGCAGTCTTGCTGAGGGAGTTGGTCCATCGACACATTGGCTAGAGTTTGTATGTGCTTGCCGATGAGAGGAGTATCACTGAAGACAAATGCCATCGGTGCATCGGGAGACAAGTTCAAAGTTCTACCAATAGAGGTGAGTCATACTGACATAGTCATGCCTAACTGGTATTGAATTCATCACGGTTAACATGAGGGGGACTTAACCATCATTGGGGCATTGGTTGAAGGATAGAAGATTTCGCTGATAGAAGTCTCACCGACGATGAAGAGTTGATCAACTCGGTGTGAGTCCTATTGTATCTCGCTGAAGATAAAGTCATTTGAGCTATCGGTGTAAGGTAGATCAATGATAAGACTTGAGAAAGTCATTCCGACCAATGGTTGTCTAAATGATCAAGGAGTATCGGTGGCCTATAATTGGCGACTTGCCGACAGAAAAACAAATTTGATTTTGTTCTGCATTTCCACTGCATGCTCCCCATCATATTGGTATCAGAGAAAGTTTTGAAGATCACTTGGGTGGTGTGGTCTTGGTGTATGTTAGACAAGGAAAGTGAAGTAGAGGCTGACATGATGCCTCCTAAAAGCATGTCACAAGATGCAATGAAGAAATTAATTGAAGAGATGTTTGAGTCCAAGCTTGAGGAGTTGAAAAGAACCAAGGGTAAGGATAGGGAAAATGAAAGTGACAGCGATGAAGGAGATACAAAAATTGATGAAACCAATAAGAGGATAGAGGAGATACTAGCAGACTAAAGGGCATTTGTAAATTCTTTGAAGTTAGTCAATAGGGACACCATAGATGGGTTACCTATGTATAGTGGAAGTATAGAAGTTAAAGAGGTGATTGACTGGATTGAGGCATTGAACAATCATTTTGAATACAAAGAAGTCCATGATGATAAGAGGGTTAAGTTGGCAAAGGCAAGATTGAAGGGGTCTGGTCTTGCATGGTGGAATTATGAGCAAGGAGAGAGAGTCAGGGAGGGGAAGAATATGATAACCTCTTGGGAAAGGATGAAGACCAAAATCAAGGCACAATTCTTACCCCTAGACTATAATGTGCAGATGTATAAGAAATTGCAGAACCTCAGACAGAGAGACCTTGATGTGAATGCATACACACAAGACTTTCATAAACTTAGTCTCAGATCAAAGAGACAAGAAGAAGAGTCAGAGAAGGTGGCCAGGTATTTGAATGGCCTAAGGATGAACATCCAAGATGAGATTAGCATCTTAGCACCAGAAACAGTGAACAAGTATTTCCAAATGGCCTTAAGGGCTGAAGAAAAGATAAAGAGAAAGAGTGAGTAGAATAATAGAGGTAGAGGAGGAAGAAGTTTTGGAGGCAGAGGCAGTTTTGGAGGAAGAAGTCCTAACTAGAGGCTGAGTGGTGAGTCTATCCAAGAAGAGCAAGTTGGGGACTCAAGTAGCAAAGGAGGCTACTGAGGGAGAAGGCCTAATGGAAGAGGTGGGACAAATGGATCAGGTAGAGGATTTAAGTTCTCCAATATGAGATGTTATAACTACAATCAGATAGGGCACCTGGCATACAAGTATCTAGAGAAGGCCTCAACTTCTCATGACAGTGAGAAGAGAACCACTTTGATTCAAGAAGATGCAACGAGTGTGACATCTCTTGAAGTGAATCTAACATTAGAGATGGGAGAAAATCTGATGATCAAGAGGACGCTGCTCAAGGAACCAGTGTGGACTGAACCATCTAAAAGAAGGGCTTTGTTTAGAATCAACTGCAAGATCCAAGGTAAGGTTTGTAAAGTTATTATTGACTCTGGTTCTACTGATAATATTATATCTTTGGAAGTAGTGAATAAGTTGAATCTAGAAAAGATACCCCATAGCGACCTATATAAAGTTAGTTGGTTGAATAAGGGGCAGCACATACTCATCAATGAACAAGCATGGGTAGAATTCAGTATTGGGGGGTATAGAGATAAAATCTTGTGTGACATCCTTCCAATGGATGCTTTCCATCTTTTGTTAGGCAGACCATGGCAGTTTGACAGAAATGCTCATCATGATGGAGAAAAGAATGCTTACTCATTCCAAAAGGATGGTGTGACTTATAGGATACAGTCATTGGTAGAAGAGGATCCACAGCATGTAGGGTCTAGTATAATGATGGTAGGAGAAAAGGAATTCATGGACACATTAAAGGAAGGTTGTGGAGTAGGTCTTTGATTGTGAAGCCTAAGGGGGAAAGAGAGGAAAGTGTGAGGTAAGTAGGACCTAAGGAGGTCAGATATTTGCTTGAAAGTTACAAAGGAGTGATTGCAACAGACATACCTGATTCCCTACCACCTGTCAGAGATATTAGCCACCAAATAGACCTCATACCAAGAGCAGTACTTCCTAATAAGGTAGCATATAAAATGACCCCTCAGCAGAATGAAGAGATAGCAAATTAGATTCAAGAACTCCTAAATAAAGGGATGATAAGGAAGAGCCTTAGCCCATGTGTAGTACCTATTGTTTTAGCCCCAAAGAAGGATGGGAAATGGAGGCTTTGCACCAATTCTAGGGTCATCAATAGGATAACCATCAGGTATAGGTTTCCTATTCCTAGAATAGAAGATCTAATGGATTGTTTGGGAGGGGCTACTTATTTCTCCAAGATAGACATAAAGAGTGGGTATCACCAAATACAAATAAGAGAGGGGGATAAGTGGAAGACAACATTTAAAACCAATGAAGGGTTGTATGAGTGGCTTGTGATGCCTTTTGGTCTTTCAAATGCCCCTAGCACCTTTATGAGACTAATGAATGAGGTGTTCCAAGAATTCATAGGGAAATTTGTGGTAGTCTACCTTGATGATATCTTGGTGTTTAGTAAGAGAAAGGAAGAACACTTGAAACATTCAAAGATAGTCTTAAAGAGGCTACAAGAACAAAAGTCAATGATAAACTTGGAAAAGTGTGACTTCATGAAACAAGAATTGGTTTACCTAGGTTTTGTCATCTCTAAGGGTGATTTAAAAATGGATTCCTCCAAGGTAGAAGCTATTTTGAATTGGCCTACACCTAGGACAACAGGAGAGGTCAGAAGTTTTCATGGCTTGGCCACATTTTGCAAAAAAATTATTAGGAACTACAGTGATATTTGTGCACCTATGTTATAGACCATCAAGGGTGGAGGTAAGGTGATGTTTGTGTGGACAAAAGAGGCAGATTAGAGTTTTGAAAGTCTAAAATAGAAAGTTGCCAAGTATCTTATCTTAGTACTTCCTAATTTCAATAAAGTCTTCACCATTGAATGTGATGCAAGTGGGCTAGCCATAGGAGCAGTGTTGAGCCAAGAAGGAAGACCAGTAGCCTTTTTCAGTGAAAAATTGGATGAAGCTAATAGGAAGTACTCCTCTTATGATTTACAATTGTATGCCTTAGTACAAGCTCTAAAAAAGTGGAGGCATTATTTGCTTCCCAAAGATTTCATTATGTACACTGACAATCATGCTCTCAATTTTTTGAATGGATAGGAAAAGCTCAGCCATAGACACATGAAATGGGTGGAAAGTCTTCAAGCATACACCTTCACCATCAAGCATAAGAAATGGATAACCAATAAGGTTGAGGATGCTCTAAGTAGGAGGGTGTTGATAGTGCAAGAAGTGTAGTTGCAAAGCATGGGTGTTGAAGCACTCAGAGGATTGTATGAAGAGGATCATGATTTCAAGGAAATTTACATGGTATGCAATGCGTTTACCAATGCTTTCCATACTAAATTTCTTGATTATACATTACAGGATGGCCTTTTGTTTAAAGGAAGTCAACTATGTATCCTTAAGTGTTCAATGAGGGATAATATAGTGAAGGAGAAACATAGTGGTGGTTTAGGAGGACATTTTGGGCTCAATAAGACCTTAGATCTTGTAAGAAGATTTTACTTTTGGCCAAAGATGTAATATGAAATCAGAAGGTTTGTTGAGAGTTGTATGATATGTCAACAAGCAAAGGGGGTCTCAACCAATGTAGGACTATACCAACCTTTGCCCATACCAAACAAACCTTGGGAAAGTTTGATTATGGATTTTGTGATGGGGTTACCAAAGACAAGGATAGGTTATGATAGTATGTTTGTTGTGGTAGACAAGTTCAACAAGATGGATCACTTTATTCCTTGTAAAACCACCAATGATGCTAGTTACATTGCAGGCTTGTTCTTTAAAGAAATTGTCAGGATTCATGGATTGCCTTTGAATATTGTATCTAACAGAGATAGAAAATTTGTGGGACATTTTTGGAGAACCTTGCGGAAAAGATTGGGTACAAATTTGTCTTTTAGTTCAGCCTATCATCCTCAGACTGATGGCCAAACTGAGGTTGTGAATAGGTCATTAGGCAATTTACTGAGATGTTTGACAAGAGAACATGGTAGTAGTTGGGATGTGGTACTCCCACAAGCATAATATGCCTATAATGATTCTACAAACAGAAGTACAGGTCTAAGTCCTTTTGAAATTGTCTATGGTAGTCATCCTAGAGGAATTTTTGAATTGAGAGATGTTCAAGGGTTGGACAAGAGGAGTGGACATGCTGATACATTTGCAGAGGCTATGAAAGAGATCCATCAACAAGTTAGAGATACTCTACACAAGAATAGTTGGAAGATCAAGGCTAGAGTGGATCAAAGGAGAAGGGATGTGTAGTACCAAATAGGATATATGGTCATGGTTCATCTCAACAAAAACAGACTGCCCAAGGGAAGCCACAACAAGTTGATGATGAGAAAATTTGGGCCTTGTCGAATTCTAGAGAAATATGGTCCTAATGCTTACAAAATTGAACTCCCTGATGATATTGCTATTTCACCTATATTCAATGTTTCTGATCTAACATTATATAAGAATCTTGATACAGGAGAAGCTACACAGATTCTATCCAAGACAATGAAGAGTGGGTGCAGCATTTACCACCTAAGGAATTGCCTAAGATGGAGTGCATCTTGGATAGTACGACAGCCAAGAAGACATGAAATCAGACCTATTTTGAGCACTTATTCAAATGGCAAGGACTTCCAGACTCAGAAGCCGCATGGATGTTGGAAGAAGACATAAAAAAGTAGGGTGTTGATTTACAACAGTTAGTCTCTAAGAGGCCTTGAGACAACTTTCACCCAGTGAGTATGGTGCAGGAGCACTTAGAAAATCATGTTTTGTGTTGTAATAAGGTCTATTTGACCAATGCATGTCATTTCAGTTTGTATCTAGGTTCCTTCAGGACCTAGAACCCATTTTGAAAGTCTCAAGTGACTTAGGACACATTTGTCAAGTTGTTAATCACATAGTGCCAGAACAAGGCAGTAGGACAGTTTGAGGCAGTTTTGGATCAGTTGGTCTCCCAACTATTTGAATCAGTTGGTTTTCCTCAGGGTGAGTTGATAAACCCAGAGGAATGAACCAAATGATCAGTAGAGAAGATGGTGAATGTGAGTGTGCATTGTTGTTGAATTGCATGTTTAAGGTATTCTGAGAAGGAATAAAGTCGTTCTGTTCTGTCAATTTGGGTTTCCGTTCTCTGTAATTGTAAATTGTGTAACTTTAGATTTATGTTTGAAGTGTAGTTCTTTTTGTGCATAGCATTGTTGCAATATGTCGAAGTGAAGCATTCCACTAGTAAGATTTCTGTCAAAATCAGTGGAATGGCTTCATTGTACAAGTATTTGTTTTTGTTTCTTGTTTTGTTTTTGTGTTCGACGACGCAGAGGACCCAGATAGAATGTTTTGCACAGTAGGTTGACCTAGCATCTCTATGTGCTAGGGTTTGGTTGAAGAGGAAGAAAGTAATTTGTGCATCGATGAGTCATTGGGACTCACATCAAGTCCGCTGAAGTCAAGTAGTCTTGCTAAGGGAGTTGGTCCATTGACGCATCGGCCAGAGTTTTTATGTGCTTTCCGATGAGAAGAGTCTCACCGAAGACAAATACCATCAGTGCATCAGGAGACAAGTTCAAAGTTCCCCCAACAGAGGTGAGTCATACTGACACAGTCATGCCTAACTAGCATTGAAGTCGTCACAGTTAAGGTGAGGGGGACTTAACCGTCATCGGGGGATCAATTGAAGGATAGAAGACTCTACCGATAGAAGTAAGTCTCACCGACAATGAAGAGTTGATCAACTCAGTGTGAGTCCTATTGTATCTCTCCGAAGATAAATTTAGTTGAGCTATCGGTGTAATGTAGATCAATGGTAAGACTTGAGAAAGTCATTCCGACTGACGGTTACCTGACCAATTGAGGAGTATCAGTGCCTATAAGTGGAGACTTGTCGACATAAAAACAAATTTGATTTTGTTCTGCATTTCCACTGCATTCTCCCCATCAACTCATATGGTCAGAACTTCTTCAAATCTTCATATGAACCTCTAAAATCTTGATTGGAGAACCTTCAGACACATATCTACAAACCCTTTGATGTGCACACTCTAATCTTTAACTATTTGGGATCTTTTCTTCATAGAACTTCATTGTCTTCACTATTCTTCTCTATTTCTAATGGGGCTAGTTTTCTCAATATCCTCAGCACATAACTCATCCAATTCTTGACATTAATGCAATAGGAGTATGTTGACATCAATGACAACACTGTTTAGGGCCATGCTTGCAACAATCTCACCCTTTGTCATTAATGGCAACATATGATGTGAAAAATTGTTTTAACCATCAAGACAAGAACTTCTCCTTACTAACTTACATAGCTCCCCCTATCATCAGTAATCATTCACATGTCTTCTCTTCCAATACTACTCCCCTTTTGATCAGCAACCACTTTTTGTTTTTCACATATCTTCTCTCCTCCTTTGAAATCAATGGCAAAGGGCACATACTTGCAACCACTTCTCATGCTTCAGAATCATAATGATTGCTCCCCCTGAGTAGCAGCCTCCTAGCATCAATCTAGATCATAACATATGACTGTGAAATCCACCAGACAAATGCACATTAGTTCACCTTAATTTAGAACCAGAGGGGTAATAACTCCTAACTTCTCCCTGAGATACTCAAAAGTGTCCTTAGGTAAAGGTTTGGTAAAAATGTCTGCAATCTAATCCTTTGAGGGCACAAACTCCAATCTAACTTCATTCTTGTTCACCTGCTCACTTAAAAAGTGGAACTTCATGGATATATGTTTTTTCCTTGAATGCAACACTGGATTTTTTATATGTTTATTGCAGTAAAGTCATCACAGAAGATTGTGATAGTTTTTTTATACTCCACTCTAATGTCTCTTAACATTTGCTTCATCCACAATACTTGAGTGCAACTGCTTGCTACTACAATATACTCTGCTTTTGCAGTAGACAGAGATATTGCCTCTTGTTTCTTGCTTAGCCAAGAAACCAATCTTTTCCCTAAAAAGAATGCACCACCATTGGTACTCTTCTGGTCATCCACATCACCTACCCAATCAGCATCAATATAAGTATATAGAGAGAAATCATGATCCTTGGGATACCACAATCCATACTCAACTATTCCCTTCAAATATCTAAGAATTCTCTTGATTGCCATGACATGAGATTCTCTAGGATCATCTTGAAATCTAGCAACAAGACCAACAACATTCATAATGTCAAGTCTAGTTTGAGTGAGGTAGAGCAATCATCCAATCATAGACCTATATGTTTTATGATCAGCTTTAGGAGATTCAACATCTTTACTCAACTTACATCTAGTAGCCATGGGAGTATTCATTACCTTTGAATCCTCCATAACAAATGTTTTCAATAATTCTTTCACATATTTGGTCTGAGATATGAAGATTCCTTTCATTGTTTGAGTGATTTGCAAACCCAAGAAGAAATTCATTTCACCAAACATAGACATCTCAAATTCACTTTTCATTTGCTTTGCAAAATTTTTGCACATACTATCCTTCCCTCCAAAAATAATATCATCAACAAATACTTCAACAATCAAGATATTTTCATGATCAATCTTAAAATATAGATTACTATTAGCAGTACCTTTGTTGAAACAAATTTTTAGAAGATGTTTGTCTAACCTTTCATACCATGCTCTTAGGGCTTGCTTGAGTCCATACAATGCCTTCTTTAATTTGTAGACCATATCTCCATTATCAGACAGTTGAAATCCATCTAGTTGCTCAATGTATACTTCTTCTAAATTACAATTTAGGAAAGCAGACTTGACATCCATATGATATACCTTGAAATCATTGAAGGCAACAAAGGAAAGAAATAGTCTGACTACTTCAATCCTTGCCACTGGAGCAAAAGTTTCTTCAAAGTCAACTCCTACTTGAGAATAACCTTTACAGACCAATCTGGCTTTGTTTCTTATTACCTAACTATCTTCATTTAGTTTATTCTAGAAGACCCACTTAGTCCCAATCACATTTTTATCCTTAGGTCTAGGAACAAGAACCCAAGTGTGATTCTTTTCAATCTACATCAATTCCTCCTTCATTACATTAACCCAACTTTCATCATTACATGCTTTACTTACTATTTTTGGTTCAACTTTTGAAATCAAACAATACTTCACTGAGTCTTGAGCAATATTTCTTCTTGTTTGAACACCTTTGCTTCTATCTCCTATGATCTGGTCTTTAGAATGATTCAGTCTTACATACCTGGGAGTTTTGGGAATCACTTGCACTTCTAATTCTTGGATAGGTTCATTCAAGCTTGTCTCTTCTTCTTGTGTTTATGGATTCTCCAAATCAATCTAAATTTGGACTGGAGTTTGGACTTGTTCTTCTTGGTCTGAGATATCATTTTGATCATCAGCTTCATACTCATAGTACCTTGAGGGATTTTACATGCCTTCATCAACTTTCACATTTGTGCTTTCCACAATCTTTCTTAATCTCTTGTTATAACACCGGTAAGCTTTGCTTTGAGTAGAATAACCCAAGAATATTCCTTCATCACTTCTAGCATCAAACTTGCCAAGGTCTTCATCTCTTTTGATATAGCATTTACTACCAAAGACTCTGAAATACTTCATAGTAGGAGTGATGCCAAACCAAAGTTCATAAGGATTCTTACTAGTCTTGCCCCTGATTTGTACCCAATTAAGAGTATAAATAGCAGTGCTCACAGCTTCTCTCCAATAGATCTAAGGAACATTTGCTTCCATCATCATGGTCCTAGAAGCTTCCTAGATGGTCTAGTTCTTTCTTTCCACTACTCCATTCTATTTTGGTCCTTGGAGCGGATAACTATCTTTTTATCCCATGTTTCTCATAGAATTCAATGAACTCTCTGGATGTTAATTCTCCACCTCTGTTAGATCTGAGGCATTTTATGTTTATGCTAGTTTCATTTTCTACGATAGCCTTGAATATTTTAAACTTCTCAAGTGCTTTAGATTTCTCTTTCAAGAAAGTCACCCACATCATCTGGGAGTGGTCATCATTCAACAACATGAAATATCTATCTCCTTGTAAACTCCTAATTCTTGTCAGACCACATATATCAGTGTGCACCAAGTCCAACAATCCAGTTGAAGAATGTTCCTTACTTTTGAATGAGACTCTATTCTACTTACCTAACTGACATTCCTTGCACAAGATATTAGTAGGTTTCACCAATCTTGGAAGATCTCTTACAGCCTAGGTGTTGGTTATCTCAGTGATATTATCAAAATTCACATGACACATTCTCTTATGCCACAACCAACTCTAATCAATTTGAACAAATAAGCAACTTTTACTAGTACCAACCAAGTGAAAGATGTTACCTTTTGTCTAAGTACTAGATGAAATCTTAATTTCATAGCTTTCAAAGATCTTACATTTTTCATTTTTGAACCAGAGATCATAACCTTTGTCTACCAGCTACCCAACACTGAGAAGATTATGCTTTAAACCTTCAACATATAGAACATCACTGGTTTTATTCTTTCCATAAAAAGAAATGGTTCCTCTACCTTTAATTTTGCTAGCAGAATTATCTCTAAATTTTACAACTCCACCTTCATATCTTTCCAGGTTTATGAACTTATTCTTATTTCCAGTCATATGGTGAGAGCATCCATTGTCAATGGCCCATTCATTCTTTTCTTTAACCTAAGCAGCCAAAGCCCTTTCTATCTTATGATTGGGAGATTCAATAGGCATTGGATCTTCTTCCTTGATGGCAATAAACACCCAATCACTTCCAGATTTGGTTTCTATCTTAGATTCATTATCTGTTACTCCTTCTTCATCATCTTCTTGAACATAGTAACACTTCTTTTGAAATCTTGATTTATTAGGGTTAGGCCTTGAAAATCTTTCCAGACACCTTGAGGCAAAATGACCAATCCTGTTGCAATTGGAACATTTGAAAGGCAATTTTCCTTCATACTTACCATATCCTCTTAGCAATCTTTTGGCAATAATGGCTTCAAGTTGTGTATCTTCTAATTCATCTTCTTCCAGATCCTTTCTTGCTTTATCATACCATGTTGATTTCTTTGAGAAATTTTCTCCTAGATCATATCTCTATTTACCTTTTGTAGAAACACTAGCTTTGAATGTAGATTCAGTCTTAGGAGGTGCATCTCCAAACTCAACCAATTCAAATATAGCTAACTTTCCAACCAATTGATCCCTAGTAATGTTTGATAATGATCTGAATTCCTCAATAGCAGCAACCTTGGGTTTGTAAGAAGGACCTGTAAGGATCTGAGAACTTTGGCAACAATCTCATCTTCATCCAATGTTCTACCAGCACATCTAATGCCACAGATGAGCTCATTTACCCTTGGCATAAATGTAATGATATTTTCATCTTCACTCATCTGTAGACACCCTAAAATGACCAGGTCTTCCATCACTTACATTCCGTTATCTGTCTAATCACCTGCATTACAACATTAATTAAATAATCTAATTATTTAATTAATTATCATCAAATTATTCTAAATCTCCTAAATTCAACATTAATTAAATAAATTCTCTTTATTTAATTAATTAAATTAAATTCCTCTATATTCTTCCACAATTAAATAATTTTAATTATTTAATTAGATCATTATCCTCTTTCCAAAAATCAAATCCACATTAATTAAATAAATAAATTATTTAATTAATTCAACAAATTCCCTCTTATCTAAAATTAAATAATTCTTAAATTATTTAATTAAATCAAAATCATTCTTCCAAAATCATGCACAACAATTAAATTCCTCTATATTCTTCCACAATTAAATAATTTTAATTATTTAATTAGATCATTATCCTCTTTCCAAAAATCAAATCCACATTAATTAAATAAATTAATTATTTAATTAATTCAACAAATTCCCTTTTATCTAAAATTAAATAATTCTTAAATTATTTAATTAAATCAAAATCATTCTTCCAAAATCATGCACAACAATTAAATAAATTT
This sequence comes from Cunninghamia lanceolata, assembly GCA_027924645.1. NCBI lineage: Eukaryota > Viridiplantae > Streptophyta > Pinopsida > Cupressales > Cupressaceae > Cunninghamia > Cunninghamia lanceolata. The sequence continues at coordinate 11,902,333 of BSBN01000068.1, read as the reverse complement.
ATTTATTTAATTTGCTTTTAAATCTTCTAAATTAAATAATTCCAATTATTTAATTATTTCTTCCAAAATATCTTCTCTAAATTTAAATAAATCAATTATTTATTTAAATTGCTTTTTCTTCTAATTTGAGTTATCTCTAATATAACTCAAGCTTTCTTGCTCATCAATTAAATATTTCTATATTTAATAAAGCAAAATATCTTCTTATTCTCATGCAAATCTCCTCTTCTTGTTTTAAATCACTTAACTGATTGCTTTATTCTTTTAATTGATTTATCTCTTCAGTTAACTCATTCTTCTATTCTTGATAACTCCTCTCATGCAAAAGCAAGCAAGACACATGTCTTCTTCTCATTCGTTGCACATTCCTCAACTTATCTCCTCCATTGATTCTTCTAAATTATCTGGACCATTGATCGATCTTTGATGAAACCTATATAAACCCCCCTCATCTCCTTCATTGAGCCTCTCTCTTCGATCGTATTCTCAGGCATACTTAACAGAGCTTCGAGCATACAAAATGTGTTGATTGAGCACTATCACGATCTTTTGACATTGATCTCTTGAGCACATACGTGCTTGTTGCAGCCATGGCTTTGCAACTACATTGAGCAATCCACATATCTCCAAAAGGGAACAACACGGATTTCGGTAAAAGTCTTTATTGCATTGAGTGACTATTTATGGCTTTTATTTAAATTGGTTTCCTTTATGTTATTGGGTTCTTTGGTTTTATTTAGTTTAGATTTAATCCATTTTTCCATATACACATCATCTTCACACTTTCAAACTTTCCTTTCACACTTTGTAACTTTGTACATTTAACATATTTGTCTCCTTCATGTAGAATCTCCAGCTTTGTCCAAATTTCATAAGCAATTTTCAATCCCATAACATTTGTCAGTTCTATATCAAACAAGGCACTTAGTAGGGGTTCTTTAGCTTGAAGATTATTTTTAGCATTTCTAATTTCATCTAGAGTTGTCAGACCATTCTTTGGAGGAATATACTCAATTGTAGTCATGTTCCAATATTGCTCTCCCATGCATTGCAAGTGACATTCCATGTGGCTTTTCCAAAGAGTGTAGTTTGTTCCATCAAACCTTGGACTATCCTTCTTGTAGGATGACATCTTGGATCTCCTCAAGTGGTTAAGCTTCTTCTAGAGGAACCTGCTCTGATACCAATTGTTGATTTAAGGACAGATAATTGAGAGTGGGAGTGAATCAGTTGTCACAAAAATTTTGTTCCTTATTCACTTAAAGCCTTCTTGTATTTCAACAACATATCAAAGATTCAATCATGAGAGTACAATGTAATAATTCAAGAGCAGAAACAAACTTAACACAAATAACACCAAAATTTTAATGTGGAAAACCCGGTTAAGGGAAAAAACATGGAGTGACTAACCCAAGATTATATTCTCTGTTAAAAGAATATGAAAAATAAAATGGCACCTACCAATTAGGGCTCACTACTTGAGCACACTGCTCACAAGAGGCCCACTGCCTACATGAGACATAATGTTTATAGAAGAGAATAAATATTACAAACTTGAACTAGAAGTTAGCATCGTCACTATGCTTGAGTTAGTTCCATTAAAGCTCAACACCTCTGCTATGCTTTTCACTCCTCTCCCTTACCACCTTCTCATCTTGACCACACAAGATACCACTTGAAACAAATTTGCAACTCTTATTTATACATGACATCAACTTTGGAATGATCAACAAAGTTAGCACAACATACACTCATTTTATTACAAAGCATTTACAAAAATACAACTTGACTTATTACAAAAAATTCTTGCGCATTACTATACTATCAGCCACACATAGGTTAAACTTCAATCTTCTTCGAGGAACATGGTATGCTTCACAAAACATCTTCAAGATTATTCGCAACATGTGCAAATCATCCAGTTGGCCAGGACTAGGAAGAACACCATTACCGAAAGGTAAATATTGAATTACAACCTCAATCTTCAATGCAGACCAACAATATGAACTGGACACAAACTGAAGATGTCTACAAGCTTGCTTGAATCACCAAGGACATCTGCACCACTTCTACTTACTCAAATCATTTACATCTTCATTTGGAACCTCAAGAACATAGCCGATCATCACTGTCACACTAGAAGGATCACTTGTGGACCTCCAAACTACGAACCAATTGAGTTGTTAATTCAAATTAGCTTCCCAAACATGCCACCATATCCACAGAGCATGATATTGTATTTCCAGATCTCACTGGACCTATTTGTGCCACTCTGTCACCACTGAACAGCTACCCGAACAAGTTTTACTCATATGGCCATAACTTCTTCAAATCTTCATGCGGACCTCTGAAATCATGACTGGAGAACCTTCAGAGACATATCTACAAACCTTTTTATGCACATACTCTAATCTTCAACTGTCTGGGATCTTTGCTTCATAGAACTTCATTGTCTTCACTATTCTTCTCTATTTCTGATGGGGCTAATTTCTCAATATCCTTAGCACATAACTCATCCAATTCTTGACATCAATGCAACATGAGTATGTTGACATCGATGACAACACTGTTTAGGGCCATACTTGCAACACACAATAAATGAAGGACCAAAATTTTAATTAGACTCAAGAAATTAGATCCAAATACCTAAGGGAATTAGATCTAAAACCCTAAGGTAAAAGAATAAACCCTAGAGGCTATAAGGCCCTCAAAGAAATCAAATAATTTATTTTCAAATATCTAAAGGGTAAATAAATAATTAATACAATCACATTATAATCTTCCTTAGATTATAGATTTGGAACTAAAAAAAAGTACTAGTTAAATTATTAAAAAAAATTGTAGACACCTAAAATTGACCATATTTTACGACATTACCAATCAACATTACCTTGTGTCTCCTTACATCACTTTGCAACATATTTTATTCTAGGTCTCTTTCATGACCCCTTCCATTAATCCCATTAGTTAAATAAATTATATTTATCTAACTAATTCCTTCTATCCATTTATCCCCCTTTTGGACCAAATTAAATAAATCTTATTATTTAATCTCATTTTCCTCCATCTAATTTAAATAAATTAAATATTTTTAAAATCCCATATGTCTCTCATAATTTAAATAATTTTATTATTTAAATTATTTATCCCACTCAAATCCCTATTTTTATCCTCCATCATCCAATTTAGATAAATTAAATATTTATTTAAATCCCACATGTCTCTCATAATTTAAATAATTTAATTATTTAAATTATTTATCCCACTCACATCCTTATTTTTAACATCATTAATTGTGCGTCATAAGCACTTTCTCTCCAAAAATCAATTAAACAATCCCATTTCCCCTCTCCCATCCTTATTTAAGTCACCTGTCATCCTCATTGAATGTGTGTCATATTTGCAAATATGTACCTATGATGTGTTGTCATTGATGTCAACATATCTCTTTGTCAGAGATAGTGAAGCTAATGTAGTTCAGTAAAGTAAATTGCTCTAGATTCCTAGTGAGACCAAGATCAAAGTCTACAGATTAAAGGGTTTTGTAGAGGATTGTCTAAAGTTGCTCCAGTTAAGATTTGAGAGGTCTGCATGGAGGATTGGTGAAGTTATGGCCATCTAAGTAGAACCGGGTTTTGCAATTGTTCAGAGGTAACATAGTGACATTAATTTGGTCTGGATTACTCTGCATTGGAATATAATGGTTTGCAGTTCTAGAGGTATGTTTGGAATGTTGGTGTATATCCTCAAATCAAGTGGTTCATGGTTTGGATGTCCGCAATCAATCTTTCTAGTGTGGCAGTCATGATAGTTAGTGTTCTTAAGTTACCATATGAAGATACAAGTGATTCTAGTGATTTGAGGTGGTGCAGTTGTTCTTGTTGATTTCATTATTCTTGTGGAGGTCTTTGGATCATGTTCCTATTGTTTTGGTGGTCCGCATTGAGGATTGAGCTCGTAGTTGAAGATTTCTCCTTGGGTATTGTTCTTTCCAGTCTTGACCGACTAGATGCTTAGTGCATGTTATAGATGATCTAAGAGAAGTTATATGGAGTGTGGTATGTTGTTCAAGGAAGATTTGAGTCCTAGATATGTTTCGCTGATAGTGTAGTAGTCCATATGTAGCATTTTTTATTAAGTCAAGTCTTGTGATTGTAATTACTTGTGATGCCTATCTTGGAGAATGTTCTAAATAGATGATTACAAGGCCAACTTTGATGTTCATTCCAAAGTTGATGCCATGTATAAATAAGTGTAATGAAATCATGTAAATGTGTACATGTGTGTGAAGATGTGGAGGTAGAGAAGAAAGTATTTGGGGGAAGAGCAGAGGTGTTGTGAGCTTATATGGAACTGAACCCTAGCATGGAGAAGATACTATTTCTTAGTTCAGCCTTTCAGTGTTAACCATGTGAATGTTTTGTAGATAGCCAATCTCTTGGAGCAGTGAGCTCTGGGCAGTGTCCCTGAAGACAAGTGCCTTCCCATTTTTCTATTCTTTTAATAGAGAATAAATCTTGTGGGTTAACCCCCACTGTGGTTTTTCCCTTAACTGGGTTTCCACATAAAAATCTTGGTGTTATGTCTGTTGATTGTGTTTCTTCTCATGTGTTGTTGATTCATTCTTTCATGGTTATATCATTAATCTATTAATAAGTGGTGAATAAGATTAAATGCAAAAACAGATAAAGTTTTTTGACAACTAATTCACCCCCCCTCTTAGTTGTCTTCCCTAATTTCAACATATAAGTCCTACATAATCCACATCATAATCCACTACTTCCCTCCATAATCCATATCATAATCAACTATCGCACCTTCCATAATCCACTATCTACCTTTTCCATCTTATTTTCATGTAATCTCCCTTACTGACATCTATAAGCGCACTTGACATTTTCCATGTGACAACATCCATCTAATGGTACTATCACCTTTCATGGAACAAGACACTTGAGTCTCTTTCATCCATATCCACCTATCCCATCCAAAAATTTAAAAGTTAAAAAAATGAAAAAAATAAAGAGAAATCCCTTCGTCCAATGGTGAAAACCTGGTAAACAAGTGCCTTGGATAAGTACCATGATGAAAACCTGACAAATAGGTGTCATGTGTAAATTGATTTTCTATGTCACCTACACTTGGGGGCACCTTGTCTCATCCACCATATCATTTTCAATCTACCTTACCATATCCTATCTTACCATCCTTAGCCATTACCCATACCTTTCCTATTGTGTCCATTCATCAACCCTTCCTCATCTTGATATTGATGAAGATATAGGGGAAAAATGTTGAAACAAGATTTTAGAAAAACTCTTGATATGCCTCATCCCTTCCAATCCATCCTATCATCATCCTGTTGATAACTGAGAGGGGGGGTGAATTAGTTATCTTAATTATTTTACCTTTCTGTTCTTCTTTAACAACTAGTGCAACATCAAATCATATAAGCATGCATAACCATAAAAGCAAAAATAAAATTATTACACATAACACAATGATTTTGATGTGGAAAACCCTGTTAAGGGAAAAACCACGGGGTGACTAACCCAAGATTGTATTCTCTGTTAAAAGAATAGAAGTACAAACTGGCACTTGCCAATTAGGGCTCACTACCTAGGCACACTGCTCACAAGAGGCTCACTACCTACAAGGTATAAAGAAAGTAACTAGGTGATTGAACTGATGAGAAGCATCCACCTATGCTAAGGTTCAGTTTCGATTAGGCTCAATACACTGATCTACCGCACTTCATTCTTCCTCTTCTTTGTTGCTGTTGTCTTGTCACATACCAGACCTGTATTGCTGCTTCCACACTATTCTCTACTTTTCTTTGTACAACACAATATACCACATACATCTTCACATATAAATCCATCTGGTATATATATCTGCACCAAGGATTTCAACATCTTTCTAGTCAGCATCCGGAATACTCAATATTTTCCCAAACTCTAATCTATCGGTTGAAACCTTGCATACTAAATGATGTGTATCAAAGAGATACTTATAGAAGTCATCAATCATGTCAGTTAACCATGAATGATCCCTCAAGAAACTTGATCACCATCAATTTCTCATCTAGATTAAGGTCTGATGCTCTACCAGTCAGTTCTTCCTCAGTCTACTCTACCAAACAGGAACCCAACACTTAGGTGCTCATATCTCTTCACTCTTTCATCATCGGAGGCTCAATCTCTGGAATGTATCAGTCATGGTACACCTCTTGACTTCCCCAAGTTTGGAATTTACTAAGATACTTCATCTAAGAGATCTGGATCTAATTGTCAGACCTTGCCTCATGCTCTATTCTTGGTCACTGGACCAAGATACTCTTCAATCTGACTTCCAGTATAGACATACCATGTCCTGCAGATGTGTAGGATGCACTTTGTTGCCATTAATGACAACAGTCATGAAGCCACACAGTGTCTCTTGCCAACAATCTCCCCCTTTGGCATTGATGGCAACATTTAGTGAAAAATGACTGTCACACTACACTCCCTCTTGGCTGATGCTCTATTCTAAAGTACACTTTTCCGAAGCTCCCCCTTAGCTAGATTCCACATTTTCCACTGCTCCCCACTCCCCCTTTGACATCAATGGAAAAGGGTAGAATCCGCACACCAAAATTCCCAAAAATCCAACTATACTTAGCTACATAAGTATATATACATGTTATACTTACATATACTGAAGTATATTTGCAAAAATTGTCTTCAACTGGACAAATTTTGTTGCCCAACTCTGCTTCATCCTATCCAAAATTGAGATGTGACCACTCAGTAGGAATGCAAAAGCTTTTGTTCTCTTTAGATCTATCGGATCACTAGTCTGGGTTGTGGTCTGAGCATCTATTAGGGCCTCATGCATGTCCTCTAATTTAGGGATAATTATCCCTCTAAGTTCACCCATCCTACTTATTATATTCTTCCTTTCCTTTTCAAGTTTCTTTAGTTCATTTAGAATGGCAATAGTCTGACATTCCTGGTTTATTATGGATGTGATGAGAGGATCAAAATTTTGAGATACACTTGACAGTTTATCCTCTTGCTCTTTCACTTTCTTCTCAATATCCTTTATCACTTAAGTCCAGGATAAACAAAATTTATATATTTCTTTGCCATCTTTAAGAGCATTTTCTAAGCTCTTTATCCCAATATCCATAGTTCTCCTATCATTTTTTATTATCCCTTGTACTTCAGAGAATATCTTACCCAAAAACTCTTTTTAGACTTTCTCTTCTGCAGATTTCTCTAAAGAGTCAAAATGTGTATTAACAGAATTAGCAAGAGACTTTAGATTACCGGATGTGGAGGCTGAAGGATCCTTTTGGAAGGATGGCATGATTTTCTCTAGCACACTAGATGCAATCTCTATTAGCTCACAGTCTTCCATGTGAGACTTCAGAAGCTTTTCTTTTGCTTTGGCTTGAGCAAAAGATGCTACCTTCATTGTCTGGACCGGAGAGAGGGAATCAAAATTGAATGGTCCTTGAAGTAGCTCTGGTTCATCTAATTCCATCATTTCTTTTGTCAGGAAGTCTTTGATTGCTTATATAGTGTCTCTTGCTAGAGACATAGTTTTCTTCCCTTCTGCAGCCTCAGCACTATCACTTGTGGTCTTCTCTGTTTGACCTTCTTCTCTTCCCTTCACTTCTTCTTGATTGATTCTCTCTTCTTTTCTTTCTTTTCCTTCAATTCCAAAGTTTGTTGGGGGATCCGAAAGAGAGGTGTCTACTTCTCCATGGACTTCCTCTTCTGGAACAGAGGAATCTATGTCCTTAGTCTTGTCTTTATCCATCTCTTTTGATTCTTCTATATTTTTCTCTGTAGGATCTTCCTTTGATGTACTAAGTCCTTCATCATCCATGACAGAGGGTTCATCACCTAAGTCCTCTATAACAAGAATATTGAATCTTTTATAGGCATTCCAGAGGATGTCTTCACTCTCTCCAAGCATAAGCTTATTCATTCTGGGTTTCCTTTGGAACTCATCCTTGCAATCCTTGAAAGATTATGTTCATTTGTTTAGGGGTAATGGAAGGATAGAGTTGGATAGCAATCTGTTCTCTGATCTCTAAGTCCTTTGCCTTGGCATTCTCCTTTCTCATTTCAAGTTCCTTCTATAAACTTTTGGGAATTAGAGAGATGATTTCAATAAATGCCTTATTATATATGTTTAAGTACTTAACTGTGGCTTCTTCCAAGATCCTTTTATCTGCGTCATTATACTCATCATAGAATTTTGTCATTGGTTGCAGATTCCCATCCACAGTAACTGCCTTGATTACATCATCAATGGACAGAGTAGGCCTTTCAACAAACTCTTCTACTTCTTCTTCCTTGCTATGACTGGTAGAGGGTTCACTGGATGTTTTCTTCTTCTTCTTCATTTTCTTGACTTCTTCATTGTTCTCAGTTTCTTCATCATCCTTCTGACTTGTATAGGACCTTGCAGCCTTTTTCTTTGTTCTCTTCTCTCCCTTTCCAAATGTCTGGGCTTCTGGTTTTGATGTTTTTTGGCTCTTAGAGGTGGCAGGTGCAAAGCTTTTGGAGGATTTGGTTTGGGAGGGGGCTTGCACCGGAGCACTTTCTTTTTCTATTTCTTTCTTTTCTTTCTCTGCCCTTTCCATCTTCTCTCTATTGGCATCAACTACCTCCTTTGATATTCCATGCCTCTTGGCAAATTCTTATATTTCCCTTCTAACTTTTCTCTTGATCTCAGGTTGTCTTAGTTCAACATGAACTTTTACACTCAGTTCTTGGAAGGTTCCAAACCTTTTTGCCTTAGGGTCCTTGGGCTGACTTAGCAGGTGTTGGATGTGTAGCTCTAGGATTTTCTCATCAACCTCATACCCCATTGGCATGATCCACACTATTCTCGATTCCACTGCCTCCATCATGCATTGATTAGTGTCTACCATAAAGCACACTATATCCTTGTACTTCTCAACCAATGATTGGGGGATTCTTTCTCTGGCTTGCATCATACTTTGAAAGTTCTTGAAGTAGCCCCAGAGTGTTGTATTATGTGCCTTGGCATCACTAAGCCCATGCATATAATCTCTGATTTGTATGGCTACTGGTCTGTCATTTTGCCATATCCAATCACTAGATCCAGGGAGCTCATTCATAAAGTAAAAGAATAAACATAATATCAGCCCACCATACTTGAATGAGTTCTTCTTGTCCTTCTTAATATTTTGTAGGTTTTCTAACTATTGGCTTAGAAGAAGCTCACAAAGATCATAATCTGCATTTTCCCTTAACACCTGATAAGTAGCATAGATTGCAGTTCTAGATATGGAATTCTCCCTCCTAGAGTGATATATCTTATAGCTAATTATCATAGATGCAAACTTGATATCCGGATCAATGATATCTTCAATTGTCATTGCTCTCTTGTCAAATTTTGACCCAGTTGCCTCACTCACTATCTGATTCTTGATGGATTTGAGAGCAGGTAACCCACCGGATGAGTGCAATCTGGTAACTGCCCTAATGGTATCTTTTGTGATTTTAAATGGCCTCATCAACCACATGAATTTGTCATGCATTCTACTCAGAACATACTAGACCCATTCATCTTCTGCAAAATAGGGGAAATGGATGCAATGTCCAAAATGCTTATCCCAGATGGCTTTGTACTGAGGTTTGAGTTCAAATGATTCATCTATTAACTGCGTGTGGTAGATATCCATCAGCTTGGATTTCCCAAATTTTTCAATGTTTGCATGAATGTATGCCCTAACATCTTCCACATGTAAAACCCCATGCAAAATGCTAAAAAATGTGCCTAGGGGATCAACTTCTAGGGATTTGTAGGGATGTTTCTTAAATTTAGGGCATGGCCTATTGGTGATCTTCACAACATTCAGAGTATCCATCTTTCAAAAGATTCAGAGAGAGATTTTCAAGAGCGAAAAATACCTTTTACGCTTCTAGGGTTCATGAAATGAGCTCGATCAGATTGCTAGATGAATCAACTTCTACAGTTGATCTTTGAGACGCTTGAGACAATTTTGATGTAGAGCTCCTTCTCTCTTCTTCTCAAATGCAAGTGTACAAATGATGAACAAAAGAACCCTTTTATTTCTGCGGAAACCCTAATTCCATTTTGCAATAAATGCACAATTTAAGTTATTCCAGTTACCTTGCTTTCTTTGTTCTGAGAGAGATCTTTCCAAATCACCGAGATGCACCTAGAATGATAACTTACAAAGTATATCCCTTTCTCCAATCATTCCATCTAACCGTAAATCTAAATATGTCAATTTTGAATTATACCAGATCTAACTATGAGAGTCCTACTTTTGCCAGATGACTATCAAACCGGATTAATCTTGGATGATTAACCTTTTAAAATTCCTTGCGGATCTTTCATATTTTTACCAAGGGTTATTTAGATGTTTCTCTGAGAGCCCTTTCAATCTGAAACTTTCCATGTGCCAATTTTAGGCACCAATTGACTGGCTGGGGGAATTTAATTTCCTTTGTGACTCCCCTTGAGCCAGAGCTCATCTATTGAATTTTCAGAAGGAATATCAGCACCAGATTCTGGTGTGGATCCATCCCCAACATTTTATGTACTTCTCTTTACCCAAATCTTGTTCATCTCCTTTTGAATTTCATCCGCATTTACTTTTCCTTTTCCTTTGTCTTGGTTTTGATTATGATGCATTGGACCCTTTTTGTTCTAATCCTTACTTTTGTAGAATTTGGCAATATGACCGGATCTATTGCAATTGTAGCAAACAATATTTCTTTTCATATTTGACTGATAACCTCTAGATTTGCATTGATTATCCATATGTCCCATTCTATTGCATGCAAAGCATTTACCATTGAATGAATTGTTCATTTGCGTATTTCTACACTCATGAGATTTGTGACCATACCTTTTGTAGTTAAAACACCATCTGGAGAAGGATGAATTAGTTTGATTCATTCTTCTTCTGCATTGATTTGCTTTATGACCAAAGTTATTGCAATTCTGGCAGTATCCATTGAACGATGGATATCTTTGAGCATTTGGTTACCTTATCAGAGGTTTTCTAGGCTTGTTCCTTGGATTTCCTGATCTAGAGTTCTTCTGACCAGATCCGGAGCTTTCACCTTTCTCATACCCCAAGACTTGCTTGTCATCTACCTTCTTTTGGATTTTTAGAAGCACTTCAAGTTGAGCAGAGCTTATCTTGAATTTATCTTTGTATTCATTTGCTGTTTGAAGATCCCTTTTAAGAGTGTCAATCTGATTCTCAAGTTGTTCTTCATTATCTCTAGCTTCTTCAAGATCAGATTCTAGATGCCTGATTATTCTATCCATTTTGTGGCAGTCTTCTGACTTCTCCTTGAGAGATTGTCTTAGATCATCTTCAATTTTTCTTTTCTCTTCAATGTCTTGGGTGAATTTCATAACCCCTGATTCCATTTCATGTCTTACCATAATGACCTCTTTTGATAGCTTCTCACATAACTTGTTCTTCTCATTCAGATCTTCATCAGTATTATTGTCTTCACTTTGACTTGCTAGTTGTTGAAGTAGTTCCTTTCTCTTTTTCATAGAGATACTCAGTTTCTCTTGTAGTTCATTTATGAAATCATCAGCTTGTTTGAGTCTTTCCTTTAAGTCATTGACTTCAGAGTGAGACTGCTCAAGATCATCTAAGGCAGACTAAAGTTGTTGCCTCAAACCATACATGTCCATTGAGATTCCCAGATCTTCCTCAAGCTGTTATGCTATGTTTGGAGGAACTTAGCTCTGATACCAATTGTTGATAACTAAGAGGGGGGATGAATCAGTTATCTTAATTATTTTACCTTTCTATTCTTCTTTAACACCTAGTGCAGCATCAAATCATATAAACATGCATAACCATGAAAGTAGAAATAAACTGATTACACATAACATAATGATTTTGACGTGGAAAACCCTATTAATGGAAAAACCACGGGGTGACTAACCCAAGATTGTATTATCTATTAAAAGAATAGAAGTACAAAATGGTACTTGCCAATTAGAGCTCACTGTCTGAGCACACTGCTCACAAGAGGCTCACTACCTACAAGGTATAAAGAAAGTAACCAAATGATTGAACTGATGAGAAACATCCACATATGCTGAGATTTAGTTCTAGTTAGGTTCAATACACTGATCTACTGCACTTCATTCTTCCTCTTCCTTGTTGGTGTTGTCCTATCACATATTGGACCTGTATTGCTACTTCCACACTATTCTCTGCTTTTCTTCACACAACATAACATACCACATACATCTTCACATCTAAATCCATCTGGTATATATATTTGCACCAAGGATATCAACATCTTTCTAGTCGGCATCTAGAATACTCAATATTTTCCCAAGCTCTGATCTGTCGGGGCTGAATCCTTGCATACTAAGTGATGTGTATCAAAGAGATACTTATAGAAGTCATCAATCATGTCAGCTAACCATGAATGATCCCTCAATAAACTTGATCACCATCAATTTCTCATCTCGATTAAGGTCTAATGCTCTGCCGGTCAGTTCTTCCTTAGTCTACTCTACCAAACAGGAACCCAACACTTAGGTGCTCATATCTCTTCACTCTTTCATCACTGGTGGCTCAATCTCTAGAATGTATTAGTCATGGTACACCTCTTGACTCCCCCAAGTCCACAATTTGTTGAGATACTTCCTCTGAGAGATCCGGACCTGATTGTCAGACCTTGCTACATGCTCTGTTCTTGGTCACCAGACCAAGATACTCTTCAATCTGACTTCTATTATAGACATACCATGTCCTACGGATATGTGGGATGGACTTTGTTGCCATCAATGACAACATTCATGAAGCCACATAATGTCTCTTGCCAACACATACCATTGTCATAAGCTAAATTCTATCACCATCCTATCATCATAAGCATTGTCATGAAAAATCATAAGTATTACACCTAGAATGGGGCATGTTATTCCTATGTGACATACCCTTTGGGGAGCACATCCTTGCTATCTTATGTGTACATCCTTTCCATCCCTTATCTCCCATCCTTATATCTATCCATTTATCATGAGGTTTTCATTCCCTAACCTATCCTTATATCTATCCATTTATCATGAGCTTTTCATTCCACAGCCTATCCTTATATCTATCCATTTATCATGAGTCTTCCATCCCATTCCCCTTTGGCATATCTTCTTATCCATCCATCTATCATGAGCCTTCCATACTCTTTCTTATCACCTATCCTTTTATCTATCCAATCCTACATCCATCATCATTTGCACCTAGATTTGGTTTTTTCCCCTTGTCATTGGTATTTAGCACTAAGGCTACCTGTTGTGATGTTCACAACATGCCCCATTTTGCTCTTTAGCAAAATGAGGACCCCTGCTATGGCTGTTGCTTTTGCTTTTTTGTGTGTTGTTTTGATTGGTGGTAAATGGAAAAAGGGGGTTAAAATTACAAACTTTGATAAAAATAGAGAAAAAATGCATTTTCAGTACTAGGGCATGATATGGTTGGATTCCTTTTGAAAAATGAACTAGGGTTGCTTTTTGAACCATCTTAAAATTTGCCATATTTTGCAAGTTATGATCATTTTGGTAAAATGGAGATTCAGGTTTGTATATCACTTTGCATATACAGGGTCGTTTGTATATGCAAAGGGTTTTGTGTTTTTTTACTTAGTCGCATTCGCCTTTTGTAATCAAGTTGCATGTGCATTTGATTTTGTATGTTAGGTCTCTTGTATGTCACTTACATGCAAAGTCACGAAATGGGTCTTGTGTATCGGATTAACATACAAACCTGATTGTATATTCTTTTTTCCTTGTATGCATTTGGTTAAGGTTTTTTGAAGTATACATACAAGGTGGACCCAAAGTGGTTTTAGGTTAAAATGAATTGATGTTTTAGATCCTCTTTGTATCCCATGTTTGTATGTTTGGCAGGTAGAATATACAGGGCACTTCATACATGGTGGACTCGAAAAGGTTATTAAACAGTGTTAAATCGTTGTATCTTTGCAGGCTTGTATATTTCGGTGGTATGCATTGCAAATATACATCGCGCGGACTTGAAGTTTATTAAAAGTGGTTAATTCATTGCATGTATCCATGATGTATCCGTGATGGCGGACCCGAAGGGAGTTATGAAAATTGATTATTTCCTTGTACATTTTGGACTTGTATATTTAAACATTCAAAGCAAACATACATCGAAATATACAAGGGGAGAAATTGAAATAGCTATAGAATAACATTAAATCATTGTATATTTGGCATAATGTATATTTCATACATACACTATGACATACAATGAAATATGCATCGCGCGGAATCCAAGGGGTTACGAGAAGGAGTTAATTCGTTGTATATTCTGTGGCTTGTATGTTTCAGAACATACATCGCTGGCATACAATGTGGAATCCAAAAAGATTAGAATCGAGTTAAACACTTGTATGTATACCTGATTGTATATCTAAAACATACATTGCGCACATACAAGCTGGAACCCAAAAGGGGGTTGGAATCCAATTAAGACTTTGTATCGCATCCGACTTGTATATCGGAGGATACATACAATGAAATATACAAGGGGCAGACTTGAAGTGAATATGAAATAACGAGAAGTCCTTGTATATTTCATGCCTTGCATATTATTACATTGCTAGGAGTATACAGGGCAGATCCCAACGAAGGATTAATTTTGGTTAAATGCTTGTATCACGTCCAAATTGAATATCTAAAAAATACACTACATGAATACATCGAGTGGAATTGAAAAATCATAAATTAGAGTTAAATGCTTGTATATTTAGGTGTTTGTATATTTTGATATACAAATTGATATGCATTGAGATATGCAAGCCGCAGAATTGAAAAAATTGAAATCCAATTTAATGCTTGTATCACGTCTAGCTCGTATATCGAAAATACAAAGATTTAAACAAGGAAAATGAGCGAGAAAATGAAGCGATAGGAATTTTGAAGTTATTTTTGAAGCCCAAATGCATATTTTTGGTCAACGATGGTTGACCCGACTATTTTAGATGTTGTATATGCATTTTTGGACGTGATTTTAAAGACCCAATAACGGCGTAAGAGAGGAAATTGGTAAGGAAATTTTGACCGTACCGATAGTAGAGAGTTTTACTGATGGAAAGGAGGATTTAAATGTAAGACCAAACTGGTGGTTAGGGTGGGTGTCGTGTTAACTTTGTGATTGGCTATCAAGTGGGAGGTGCATTAGTTGCTGCAGTTGGCACGCATCGAACATTCTGACCAGGTACTCAATTAGCAAGGGGCAACTTGATGAGTTTTTGATCTGTTTTATCTATTTTGTAGGTTTGTAGTTGAGGAAGGAGCTGAAACTTGATGACGATGACATCACGAAGGGGAAAAAATTAGATCTTGGAGGAAGCAGAAGGAAGATAAGGATGAAGTGCGAAGAAGTCAAGGGTCTTCATTGATGAGGACAAAATGCAGCTGAAGACATTATTGCAGCAGACCACAGAAGTTAATATTAAGCTGTGAGGGTTTTTAGAAGGGCATATTTCACCCAGATTTGATGTATGCTCAGAGATATTTTTGGGAGACTGGTTCACCAGCATTTATTGTTGTAACCAGAGGTTCGAACCAGGGTTTAAATTAGGGTTTTTTTGGGGGCTGTATTGAGGACAATCAAAGTCTATATATTGTGCCTTGATACACTGTAATACTTTACATAGGGATTTTTTTTAGACATAGCTAGCAGTTGTAATTAGCATTTAGAATAGAGGGACCTTTTAGTTTAGAAGTAGAAGAAGGAGGTCACCTGTGTCTGCAATAAGGAATGCGTGGAACATCTGGCTTCCTTACTGTATCTGTAAAGCTTGTAAGTTTTTTGTAGTTTGATCATTGAAGCTAATAGTCATTCAGACATTGTAAATCTTATATGACTGTCTATTTCTAATACAATTGAATTTGGAATTCTGAATCTATCTTCTGAGTGTTTTCTTGCTCTTCATTGTGTTTGAAATATTTTCTCTTAGAGCTTGCAATCTTAGGTGTATGTTTGTGAAAATGCTCATAATATACATTTAAGGTTTTGTCTGTGGATTTGATCAAGTTACTATATGATTTATAAAGTGCATAACAGAACAATTAGATCCTTCGAATAGAGTGAATGAAGTGTAGATTAGATCTTTCTAACTTTTCCCAACCCATCTGAAAATACTTAGTTTAAAACGTAGAAATTTGAAGGAAATTTGTCTCATATTTGAAAAGAGCATGCATAACAGAGTTGAAAGTAGACAGTTTTCATAATATTTAAGAGGAGAAAGCTGTAATAATTCAAGAAGACCATTTAAAAGCTTTGTAGCACAAGTATAAGTTTATGCAAAAGGAATGAACAACATATTGACATTTATTAATCTTTTGCATAGTTTGAGTCCAGTAAACCAACAAGAAACCCTAAATCACGTAAGGCCCCTTGAACATTACAGCTTCACATTGACCAACTAAATTTACCCAACCAGTCAAGACCTGACCATATTAAACTTGGGATTAAGCAAATCTTAATCGATTCCTTCATATCTTTGAAGTCAGTTTTGGTTCATTTTATGTGAATTTTAACTAATTGTTATGTTTGCATCAAAACAATCATCAACACTACCCTAAACCAAAAATCCAAAAAAAAATGAAACATACCAAAAATCCAAAAAATCATAAAAAGTTCTGAAAAAATACAAAAAAATCATAAAAAGTCCTGAAATAATGATGCAGAGTGGGCAGTGGAGTCGTGAAGACTAATTAATAGTCACTTGCAACATACATTTCCTTCATATGTTGTTCCATCGAAAAAAACCTGCTTCATCGGTGAGCTTTAATCCTGTCACGCTAAGCTCCTTCCTTTGGCCGATGGGATTTCAATTTTGCACCTATCAGCGAGACCATCGCTATCGAAGGACACCTTGTATCTCCTGCTGATGTATCGATGTAGGTACTTTGTTTTGGTTGAACCCCTAAACCAACCATACTGTTGAACCAATACTATCACTACTCGCTGAACCCTTGAACCACCAACCTATTGAACCATTGAACTGTTGAACCGGTTCAACGAATGGTTCAACTGTCACTACTTTCTCCATCACTGAATGGTCAAACCAAATGGTCGGTTGAACCATTGAACCTTTGAACCGTTAGAACTGTTGAACTGGTTCAAAGGTTCAACCAAACACTTAACTGATTCAAAAATCTCTTGTTGGTTTCTTTTCACCGGAACATTACTTAGCTTCTCAACAAGCCTTTACTGAACCAACTAAATCTGATATACTTGTGAACTGTTGAACCTTTCTTTGAAGGTTCACTCAGGGTCTTTCTGCCTGGACTTCAACTATCGATGAAACCTGATATTGAAACTTATATCAATACTTCCTCCATTGAACCATTGAAATTGGTTCAAACACAAGGTTTTCAACTGTCTGCAACACCAATCTGCATAGCTAAGACTCACGCGACTTTGCCAAACTGTTCCTTCTACAAACATACAAATTTTTCTAACTTTAACAACCTAGCACATGAGGATGCTAGGATTCATCTCAGCATGCTATAAACCTGATCCTGTAACCACACAAAATGAACAGAAACAAAATAGAAATCCTAATCTAATATATACACCCACTCCACCAATTACGAAGTAATCAACCGGTGAAATGAATTAGAGAACCCATCTCGGCTACAAACTAGAAAATCAACTACACAAGGAAATTGAACACTAGAAAATAACACAAATAGGATCTTCCTTTTATTGCTTTTAGAAATTGATATAGATATCTGATTTCATAGTTTTAGAACTTTATTGCTCTCTATAACAATCTCAATCTATCTTCATCTGTCTATCTATCTATCTATATATCTCTAATCGATCTGAGCTGAGCTATTTAACTACTCACCAATCGTAGTACAGACTAGATTCCCAGTGGCTGGGAGACAATTCCAAGTGGCTAGGAGATATAACCCACTAACAAATTTCTAACAACCTTATCATGACAGATCGATAAGTGGCCTAGGGACTTACAAATAGAAACTGAATTACAAACACCAATGACAAGTCTGGTCAAACAGACCTTATTACATTCAAATGCATAAAACATACTATATTAAGACCTAGTCTTCTTTTTAAAGGGGTGCTCCTACACCATACTCCCCAAGAAAAGAAATATCAAGTCCACTTGAGATGAGAGTTTGAAGATCTGCACCCTGTTTGATGATCTACTCTTGAGTCATCCAAACTGCCTCTGACTCAAGTTTCCCTTGCCAAGCTACCAAGTATTCCATATACTCTTTGTTCCTGGTCTTCTTTGCCATTCTTGAGTCTAAAATCTGCTTCAATTTTGGTGGATCACGCTTAGGAATATCATCATCTGTTGTTCCCTGTAGTGCTTCCTGTTCTACATCTACATTAGGCTTGTATGGAGTTAAATCACATACATTGAAAATAGGTGACAATCCAAGATCAGAAGGAAGTTGGATTTCATAATCATTATGTCCACATTTCTTCAAAATCTGACATGGTCCAACCTTCCTCTACATTAGTTTGGTATGTTTTCTTTTTGGAAGTTTTTCCTTCTTCAAATTAACCCACACCAAATCTCCAACATCAAACTATACATCTCTCTTCTTTTTATCAGCATATGCTTTTTACTTCAAAGTAGTTTGTTGGAGTTGGTTCTTGACTTGATCATGTACCTCTTTGATTGCTGATGCAAAAGCTTCTCTATCTGCACTAATAGACTCTCCTACAGGTATATCTCTTAATTCCAAAATTCCTCTTGGATGAATACCATAGACTACCTGAAAAGGTGATTGTCCTATACTTCTATTGATGGTGTCATTAAAAGAAAATTCTGCCTGTGATAGGATGTTATCCCACTTCTCTCCATGCTATCTTGTCAAACATCTGAGTAGATTTCCCAATGATTGATTGACCACTTCAGTCTATCCATCTGTTTGTGGGTTATAAGCTGATGAGAAAGATAAATTTGTTCCAAGCTTCTTCCGAAGAGTCCTCCAAAAATGACCAATAAATTTTACATCGCTATCTGACACTATGCACAGTGGCAATCCATGTATCCTCACTATTTCCTTGAAAAATAGATCTGTAACATATGAAGCATCACAAGTGGTTTTGCATGGCAAGAAATGTGCCATTTTGCTGAATCTGTTAACTACAACAAAAACACTATCATACCCTTTCCTTGTTCTAGGTAAACCCAACACAAAATCCATGCTTATGCTTTCCCATGGTCTAGAAGGAATGGGCAATGGCTGATATAAACCTGCA
The DNA here is from genome assembly GCA_027924645.1 of Cunninghamia lanceolata. Classification (NCBI taxonomy): domain Eukaryota; kingdom Viridiplantae; phylum Streptophyta; class Pinopsida; order Cupressales; family Cupressaceae; genus Cunninghamia; species Cunninghamia lanceolata. The sequence goes on along the minus strand of BSBN01000068.1, from coordinate 11,883,015 downwards.
TTAGTAGATCTCCCTTTTACTTTCTGACATATCACACATGTCTCCACAAATTTTCTGACATCTGACTGGAGCTTTGGCCAAAAGTAATGCCTCTTCACTAGATCAAGGGTCTTATCCAGACCAAAATGTCCTGTCATGGCTCTGCAATGTTTCTCCTTAATGATATTCAGTCTCATAGAACACCATGGGATGTACAATTGTCCTCCTTTGAAAAGTAATCCATCTTGTATCAGAAATTCAGAATACTCCACATGATATTTGTCTCCAAAGGAAATGAATACTTTGTAAATCTCCCCAAAATCTTCATCAGCATCATACATAGTCTTTAAGGAATCAATACCAACACTTTCCAATTGAATCTGATGTATAGTGAGAGCCCTCCTGCTCAAAGCATCTGCTACCTTATTCTTGACCCCTTTCTTATGCTTGAGGGTAAAATTGAAAGCTTGCAAAGTTTCTACCCATTTCATATGTATATGGTTCAACTTCTCTTGGCTATTTATGAAACCCAGGGCCTGATTATCTGTAAACACTATGAATTCTTTGGGCATCAAGTAATGCCTCCACTTCTTGAGTGATTGGACTAGAGCATACATCTCCAAATCATAGGATGAATATATTTTCTTAGCATCATTTAATTTCTCACTGAAAAATGCAATGGGCCTCCCTTCATGACTGAGTACTGCTCCAATTGCCATGTGACTTGCATCACATTCAACCTAAAAAATCTTGTTAAAATTAGGAAGTGCAAGGACTGGCTACTGTGCCACTTTCTTCTTCAATGTTTCAAATGAATCATCTGCTTTGTTTGTCTAGGTAAATCTGCACTTCTGTCCTCCTTTTATGGTATCAAGCATGGGTGCACAGGCATGACTAAACCCTCTTATAAACTTCCTATTGAAGGTTGCTAACCCATGGAAACTTCTGACATCATTCATAGTTTTGGGAGTTGGCCAAGACAATATGGCACTTACCTTTTCTTGATCCATTTTTAGTCTTCCTTGTGAGATGACAAAACCTAAATAGATAATCTCTTCCTACATAAACAAACACTTCTCCAAATTTATCATGAGCTGTTGTTCATGTAACCTTTTGAGAACTAGGTCTATATGTTTGAGGTGTTCTTCCCTTGTATTGCTGAAAATCAGAATGTCATCAAGATATACTATGACAAATTTGCCTATAAACTTTCTCAAGACCTCATTCATCAATCTCATAAATGTACTAGGAGCATTGGATAAACCAAAATGCATGACTTTCCACTCATATAACCCTTCATTGGTCTTAAATGCAATTTTCCATTCATCTCCTAGCCTAATCCTGATCTAATGATAGCTACTTTTCAAATCTATTTTTGTAAAATATTTGGCTCCTCCTAAACAGTCAAGTAAATCTTCTATCCTTGGTAATGGGAACCTATACCAGATTGTGATCTTGTTAATAGCCCTTGAATCAGTGCAGAGCCTCCAAGTGCCTTCTTTCTTTGGTGCTAGTATGGCTGGTACTACACATGGACTTAAACTCTTGCCAATTAAGCCTGTTTCTAATAGTTCTTCAATCTATCTTGCTACCTATGCATTCTGTTCTAGGGTGAGCTTGTATGCTACTTTGTTTGGTAGTGTAGATGCTGGAATCAGATCTATGCAATGGCTGATATCTCTTACAGGTGGTAGGGACCTTGGTATTCCACCAGAGATGATGCCTTTGTACATGTCCAATAACTCTTGGACAGCTGGATCTATAAGCCTTTGTTTCTTCTCTCTCTTGACTTCTTGCTACTGCTCCTTGTTCATTGTTAGACATGGAATTAGGGCATATGCAACTACACCTTCTACTATCTCTTTCATGAATTGTTTGCTTTCAACCATCATCACCTTGACTTCTTTCCCTTTTGATTCCACTTCATTCTCCATTAATGGAAGTAACTCTATCACCTTACCATCTTTGGTAATTGAATATGTATTCCTAACTCCATCATGGTGTGCTTTCAAGTCATACTGCCATGGTCTTCTAAATAAGAGATGGCAAGCATCCATCTTGGTAATGTCAAACAATAATCTATCCTTATATGTTCCATTCTAAAATTCTACCCAAGCCTGCTCTTCCACAACTGTATGTTGACCTTTAGTAAGCCATGAGACCTTATATGGGCAAGGGTGTGGCAATTTCCTAAGCTAAAGATTTTCCACCATTTCAATAGACACAAATTTTTTAGTAGATCTAGAGTCAATCAGAACTTTACATACCTTTCCTCTTACCTTGCAAGTAATTCTGAAGAGAGACTTCCTTTGTGGAGGTTCTTTGTCAGGCACCTTCATGGTGTTCATTGTTCTCCTCATCATCAATGATTCTCCTTTCTCAGGATACCCATAACTATCAGGAGCATTCACACTTTGATAAGTGTTTGAGCTTGTCACTATTTGACTATCAAGTTCTTGGATCAGATTTGTTTTCCTTTCTCCCATTGAGCTTGTTGCCTTTTCTAGACATCTTCTTGCTATGTGGCCTTCTTGATTACAATTATAACATTTGAGAGGTCCTCTACCCTAGGATCTCCCTCTAAATGGTGGTCTTTTGCCCCTAAAATTTCCTTTCTGATTTTGACTGTTGTCTCCTTTGCTGTTTTCCTGATTGGATTCACCTTGATATCAAAATCCATTTCCTCTACCTTTGAAAGGACTTCTTCCCCCTCTTTGTTGTCTTCCTCTTCCTCTATTGTTATACTCTTGTCTTCTCTTTAGTTTCTCTTCCACTTTGAGTGCTAATTGATAGCACTTCTGAACTGTATCTGGGTTATGCAGATTTAAATCTTCCTAAATATTAAATCTCAATCCATTAAGGTATCTTGCTACCTTCTATTCCTCACTCTTCTTCACCTTTGTCTTGACACAAAGTTTCATGAACTCTATTGTGTATGACCTGACATCTAGCTCCTTCTGCTTCAGATTTTGTCTCCTCTTATGTAGTTGGATGCTATAATCCAAAGGAACATAGGCTTCCTTCACTAAAGCCATCATCTTCTTCCAAGTAGTAACTCTGTTCTTTCCCTCTTTCATCCTGTCATATTGGATGAAATTCCACCAAGTTAGTGTAGCCTCTTTCATTTTAGATTGGGCAATCTTCACTCTTTGGTGTTCTACTATTTCCTCTATTTCAAAGAAATTATTCATGGAGTCTATCCACTCCATCACTGAATCAAGATCCATCTTTCTTGAAAACACTAGTAGATCTAATTTTATATCCATGGTCCTTCTCTCTAAGGACTTGAGGGCATTGATTAAAGGTCTCTGGTTTGTAGGAACATCTTCCCACCTAGGGATCTCCTCTTCATCCCTGTCATCCTCACCAGAATCTTCTTTTCCCTTTCCTACCTTATCCGTCAACTTCTCTAACTCATCTTTCAAAGCCTCATTTTGAGCTCTGACTGCTTTACTTTTTGCAATCTGCTTCTTTACCAGGACAGCTAATTCAGCATTGGTCATCCTTGTTGGAAACTCTTTTGATGTTCCCTCTCCATCTGACATCTTGTCTTTTTCTTTTTCCTGAAAGATATAATCCTTCGCTCTAATATCACTATGATACAGAGCGGGCAGCAGAGTCGTGAAGATTCATTAATAGTCACCTGCAACATACATTTCCTTCATATGTTGTTCCATCAGCAAAAACCTGCTTCATCAGCGAGCTTTAATCCTGTCATGCTAAGCTCCTTCCTCTAGCCAATGGGATTTCAATTTTGTGCCTATCGGCGAGACCGTCGCTATCGGCGAACACCCTGTATCTCCTACCGATGTACCAATGTAGGTACTTTATTTTCATTGAACCAATACTATCATTGCTCGCTGAACCCTTGAACCACTGGCCTATTGAACCATTGAATTGTTGAATCAGTTCAATGAATGGTTCAACTATCGCTACTTTCTCCATCGTCAAATAGTCAAACCAAACAGTCGGTTGAACCGTTGAACCTTTGAACCCTTAGAACCGTTGAACCAGTTCAAAGGTTCAACCAAACACTTAACCGATTCAAAAATCTCTTGTTGGTTTCTTTTCACCGAAACATTACTTAGCTTCTCAACAAGCCTTTACCGAACCAAATGAACCCGATATACTTGTGAACCATTGAACCTTTCTTTGAAGGTTCACTCAGGGTCTTTGCGACTGGACTTCGACTATCGGCGGAACCCGATATTGAAACTTATATCGATACTTCCTCCATTGAACCAAAAATAACTATTGAACCATTGAAATTGGTTCAAACACAAGGTTTTCAACTGTCTGCAACGTCGATCTGCACAGCTAAGACCCGCGCAACTTTGCCAAACTGTTCCTTCTAAAAACATACAAATTTTTCTAACTTTAACAACCTAGCACATGAGGATGCTAGGATTCATCTCAGCATGCTGTAAACCTGATCCTGTGACCACACAAAATGAACAGAAACAAAATGGAAAACCTAATCTAATATATATAGCAATTCCACTGATTACAAAGTAATCAACCGGTGGAATGAATTAGAGAACCCATCTCGGATGCAAACCAGAAAATCAACTACACAAGGAAATTAAACACCAGAAAATAACACAAATAGGATCTTTCTTTTATTTCTTTCAGAAATTGATATAGATATCTGATTTCATAGTTTTAGAACTTTACAGCTCTCTATAACAATCTCAATCTATCTTCGTCTGTCTACCTATCTATCTATATATCTCCAATCGATGAGCTGAGCTATTTAACTACTCACCAACCGTAGTATAGACTTGATTCCTAGTGGCTAGGAGAAAATTCCAAGCGGCTGGGAGATATAACCCACTAACAAACTTCTAACAACCTTATCATGACAGATTGATAAGTGGCCTAGGGACTTACAAACAAAAACTGAATTACAAACACCAATGACAAGTCTGGTCAAATAGACCTTATTACATTCAAATGCATAAAACATACTATATTAAGACCTAGTCTTCGTTTTGAAGGGGTGCTCCTGCACCAAATAAGTACAAAAAAAAATCAAATATCCATAAAAAATACAAGCAATTCACTTCTTCCAATGCATAACATCAAGCATCCAATCAATCTCAATCAATCCATAATCTGATCAATTCAACAACCTTCATCCTCATCATCAATAAAACACAAAATCAGAACTACATCTCATTTATATCATTAAATGCCTTGATCCCATGGATATAGGGTATGTAGGCAGTCTAGAGTATGAAGAAAGTCCCCAGATTTAGGCATAGGCAATATTCCTCTTTCTTCTCTCATCATCTATCTTCATCATTTTTTTCCAAACAATTCTTCCAATCAACCACTTCTTCAAATCATCAATCCATCACTTCATCCCTAACAAATCCATTCGAAGCAATAAATCCAAATGCAAGTCAATCCTTTATCCATACCAATCAAGTCAATTAAGCTTGTCAAATTATCTGATCACATCAATAGTCTTGATCCTAGCCTTGTTGTAAATCCTATCAATCATCAATGGGATATACCATTCCCACATCCTTGTGTTGCTCTAGGTATATATTGTTCCCCACCATGACAACACTATCATCATCATCATTTAGCAATTAATCATCAGTTCATAATTTGATAGGGTCCATACCTTATTTTTTTGGTATCATTTGTGCATGCTTGCTTGTGTGTGCTATCTTTTTATCTCACATTTGTATCACATCTATTTCATTCCAGCTAATATTCATATCTTGTACCTAGACAAGGTTGTATTATACTGGGGCACGAGACACATCATCACCTTGGTCCTAATACCCCGGTGCATAACATCTAGTGCTAAATCAAACATATGGTTGCTCACTTTCATTGTAGCATAACATATCCTTCTTCTCTTACCTCCACCTCCTATCTTACATCATTCATCTTATCCCTCATGTATCATTTCATTTCATTTTGAGAGCATACCTATGTTTGCCCAACCCGCCTATGCTCTCAAGGGGGGCATCCTCATCCTATCATTCCATCATCATCCTATCTTTCTATCCTCCAGCCCTTTTCCTCTATCCATACCTTAGCTTCTTTGAAATGATGTTACTCGACACAAATTTCATCATCTCAAACATCATCTCAAAGAGGGGCAAAATGTAGATACCCAAATTGTCCCATTTCATTATTTATGCATTAAACTCATATAGGAATCTTGTAGCATGTTTTTCCCTAGGTACCCATATCATCACTTATATTTCATTTTTCTCTTCATATTTCTAATTAATTAAATAAATTTTATTTATTTAATAAATTTTCATCTACCATCAAATGATTAAATAATTTTATATTATTTAATTATTGTGTCTTTTCTTCTAATAAATAAATAAAATCATTTATTTTATTTATTTATTCACCATGTCCATAAATTAAATAAATTTTTAATTTATTTAATTTATATTATCTTCTATTCTTATCTTATTCCTCCAAATGTGCAAGTGGGTCACGTTGTCTATAAAATAGTAAAAAACAAAATATGGGAAAAATTAATAAAATAGAAATAAATCTATTATTCTTATCACTCCAACTCCAAAATAGAAAAAAAAACATTCTATCTTGGAAAGGAATCTTGTCTTCATCAACAACCCACCTAAGATTTATAAATAAAGTGCCCTTTTATGGACACTTGGCATGTGCACGTTCATCCATATGTCTCGTTCATCCTCATCCATTGATTTCTTCTTTTATCCTCCATCGTTGATCATCCTCTCACCTTTGTCTATAAATATACCCTCTCATAATCCATTTGTATGCATTGAGTTTCATATCATTACTCTGCTGAAATCATATCATAACCTTTGCATCAATCTTCTTACAATCCTCTCATCCATTTCTATTGACTATTATTTTCATCTAATCGTTACACTATGTATTTGAACGATCAACATCAACATCCAATCAAATCAAGTAATCAATCATGTATTCAACATCTGAGGTATTCAAAAGGTTTTGGGTAAAAGGTATATGCATGTTTGTTTTATCTTTCATTTTTGTCCAAAATTTTCTTGTCTACAACAACTATATACTGAAATGGGTTGAGGATAGAGCTAAAACTGGTTGGCATAGCAAGTTTGATCTATTGATGTTATTATAGCATGCAAGTAGGCTAATTCTTTTGGTAGTTGCACTACCATTTCCAATAAATGATATCCACCTAAAAATACACGCATCAGGTTTCCTCTCCCCACCATGTATATATGTTAGTTTCATAAATAGTGTTATTCTACTTCCCCATATATAGTATATATTTTTTTATTTTTTACACTCTAGTCCTATTGGTGAACACATTTATCATTATAATATTTTTTCAAAAATAGCCTAACTCACCCAATTAGAAACATCAAAAGTTCACAATAGTTGGATGAATTTTTGTTAGTTTAATTATTCTACTTTGCATTTGTGAGGGGTAGCTACTTCTTATGATTGGGGGTTTGGGGGATTTTGTGTGGTTCTAACCAAAAAACTACAAGGATGGAAAATAGAAAATAAAAATGCTAAGGGAGAAAAAATTGGATAGAATTATAAAAGACATTATTGTGAGCTTTCCTTAAAAATAAGATTAAAGAGAAGAAATAAAATATAGTAGTTAGGAAGACAAAGTCTTTTGAATATAACCATTGTAGATTGGACATCAAACAATTTATAAATAATTAGAACAAGACAAAGTAGATAACCAGTAACATACGAATAGAAATCACCTCACTAACTACCCAAATTACTATAAAGAGAGACAATTTGCATTCTAAATTATAGCACATGAATTCAAAGAAAAATCATAGATTTGGACATACAAATAAACATGCAATAGCAAATAATAACACTAAAACAAAGTTCATTTCCCTTCTTTATTTCTCTAAACTCTTGATCTCAAAATTCTTTACCTACATAATTCTTTCTATTAGAAGCCCCCACCCAAAAAAAAGTCCCATCTACTTGAAAGCAACTTGAATATTTATAATACTTTCTTCCCAAAACCAACTTTGTAATCGCTTATAATAGTTCTTGAATAACAATGTTTTTAAAATAAAGCTCACTTTTTAGATGTAGCATTTGTCTTAAAATATAATAAAATGTTTTGATAATTAAAATAAAGTGTCATCATGCAAATTAAAGAGAAGAAATACCATTAGTCATTAATTTTCCACAGTCCATAGTGTTGAATGATAATGCTTCTGGAATTTGACTATGTGTACAATTTTTCCCTCAACGTTTCAAATCACACTCAATGATCCATCATCAGGAGAAAGAGAGTAAGAGAATAGAACAAATGTGATAATTTGAAAACTTAATCTTACTTAAAAAGAGGGATGGGGTGGGGTGATGGTATGTGGAAACCAAGAAGACAAAAGCAGATGGGAAACAACCTATCAGATAAAGAGAAGAAGAGGATGAAAAAAAGAAAAGGACCAAAAGCACCTATCTCAATATGAAAAAAGAAGACAAGAGGAATAAGTGAAAAGATATAGAGCACATAAAAATTGAAAACATAAACAAACATCGAAAAAGCAAGAACAAGAACAAAAGAACAAATTATATATATATATATAATCTATTTAAACTAAAGGAACAAATAAAAGTGCACAAATTATATACAAACAATTTTATATTAAAGGACAACAAATAAAAGGCAAAAATAAATACATAAAGAGACGAGGTCATAAGCCCAACAAGACCACAAAATATGCCTAGAAATCCAATGCAAAACATAAAAGCCAAAAAATATACAAAGGAACCACACAAGATATGGGCAATGTATAACATAAACGATGATATGTATGTATGTATGTATGTATGTATGCATGTATGTATGATCTAGAAAAGTACATGAATACAGTCCAATACATATACAAAGGGAATTAAAAAAAAAGATGAGGACTAAGACATAACTAAAAAAGCAAAAATAACACAAATAATAAGAGACGTGAAAGAGCTAAGCACTCTAATAAAAATGGAATATATATATATATATATATAAAGAACAACTAGAGCAGTTAAAAAAGGAAAACAAATAGATCCTCATGAATGCAAAAGGATAAAAACATGAAATAAGCACAACTAAAAGAGAAGGAAACAAGACAACAAATCAACAAGATGGGGAGCTAAAAAGATAGGAGGCCTAGTCCAAAGAGAGAGAAAGGGGGATGAGAGAGTTTGTGAGTGACAAGTTTAGTGTTTAGGGTTAGAGGATGATAAGGAGGATAGAATGGAGAGAAGTTGAGAGGATAGCATGGAGGATAGCATGGAAAGAGGAAAAAAGCTACAAAGGAGGGAGAGAATGAAGAGAATAGCCTTGAGAGGAAGGAGGGGAGCGAAAGAGTGCCAAGAAAAAGGTGGGAGGAGAGTGGAAAGACAAGAAAAGGATAGCCAGAGGAAAGGCTTGGTGATAAGACGAAGGAAGAAAGGGGGAGTACATGAGGGGAAGAGGGGGAAAGGAGAAAAGGTAAGGGGGATAGTCTTGATGGGAAAGAGAATGGTTTCTGAGGCAAGTGACAAGGGGTTGCCATGAGAAACTAAGATTCCATCCCTCATCTTGATTAAGGTTAGAGGGGTGATTGCCAATCTCTAAAGCCTCTTTGAGTTTTTGCTTGAAGAAATTATCTTCATTGACCAAAATTTGAGTGTCTTCCAAGCAAATGTGGTGTTTAGTTTCAGAGGACTATTCGGCAAGGGCTGACTTTTGAGTACACTCATGCTTGATGTCTTTATTGTGCTCTTTAATCATGGTGCTAAAAGAGCAACCTATCTCCCTAATTTATGGAGTACCACAAGAACAAACCACCTTGAAGACACCTAAGTTAAGGAGAAGGTCTCTAGGGTCTTTGGGAGATGGGATGCGGTTCCTAAGTGTAAAAATGGGTTTGAAGGTAATGTGGAGACCTTTTTTAAGAAGAATCTTAGAAATTTTGTTGGAGATACCTTCAATGTAGGGAATATTGGTTATAGGGATGGTTGGAGGTTGAGGCTTGATTGGTTTATAGTAGAAATAAGAATTATCTTGTTTGAAAGCTCTATTGATGAGTTTGCTTTTGAAACCATTCAATTTGAAGACTTCAGAGAGGTGGGCAAGTTCAAGATCTAAGTTGTCTTCATCGTAAATCCAGAATACTCTAGTAGCTAGAGTTTTAAGGACACCAATTTTTTGGGAAGGGTGGTGATGAGAAGAGGCATGGAGGTACAAATTTGTGTGGGTGGCTTTCCTAAAGACTTTTCAGTCTTAAGACCCATCAGGATTTTTTAAGGGCAAATAATCAAGAAAAGGGAGTTGGTTGTTAGTCTCTAAATCATTGGTGAAGACGATGCTTGGGGCTATGCTATTTATATGTAAGTGGAAGGCTTCAAGATTTTCCTGACCATGGGGCCAACAAATGTTGGTGTCATCGATGTAACACTTCCACCATTTTCGTTTGAGGGGAAAAGAGTTGAGGGCCATATCTTTGAAATGTTCCATGTAGAGGTTAGCTAAAATAGGGGAAAGGGGGGAACCCATGGAAACACTATCTAATTGTTCATAGACTACTCCTTGGAAAGTAAAGAAAGTGGATCTAAGGCATAACACTTGCTACACCCTTAATATTGGTGTACATAGGGTTATGAATAGTCAGCTTGTGGCTATCTTAACTCCTAATTAAGTCATGTTATCATTATTATATTATTATTTAGTTAGATAGGTCAGACTAGGTGTTATATACGGGTGTGTCTATTCATCCTAAGCATAATTAGGTATATATAGGAGGATGTGAGTCTTATTTCATCATCATATTGTGAAGTGTGTTCTCATTGGAGATATTTGTAGGTTGCCCCGTCAAAGTGGCATGTTATTCTCAGTTATTATCAAATATTTGTAGAATATTTCATATCATCTTCTTCCATTGTGCAAGTTATTTCATTACAAGTGGTATCAGAGCATGATCTTGGCACTGGAGAGGCAAAATATTTTCTCAACATTGGAGGCGATTTTGGGAAGAGCATAACTTTCAGATTTTAGTGAATTTTTTAAATATTTTTAAAGGGTTTTTGAAGACCAAATTAAAGAATATACAGTCTAGATTTTAGAGGAATTGGAGAAGATTTGAGTGAATTATTGTAGAATTACGATTTCTACACAATTTATTTGAGATCTACATCTCTTTCACATCCTATTGAATTGGAGTATAATTTATATTGGGTGTTTGAATACATAATAGAGGAGCCTACAGTCCAAAGTGTGGAGAAATTGAAGCAGAAATAAGTGAGTTATTACAAAATTAGGGTTTCCAACAAATTCGCTCTCAAGGCAACATATTTGCTAATTTTTTGGATTTTTTTCTGGGTAAGTGGTATCTTGGCCCTAGTAAGTTACAGTAAAAATTTTAGAGAATTTACATTTCATTTGTGTGATTTATTTTAAAACTATTGGTTTCAATCATGATGGGCCCTACAACAAGAGGCAAAAAGAATGCTGCCACACTGGGGAAATCCTCTGATAAGGATGGGGAAACAATAGAGGATAGTAATCCCAATGAGGAAATAATTAAGTTCAAGGAAGAGGTTAAGAGGGATATGTGTGACCTAAGAGGAGATATATCAGATATACAAAGCATGTTAAGCATCTATATGAATGAACCAAGAAAGGAGTTCTCAAGCAACCAAGGTGAAACCTTGAAGTTGGCTAATAATGATGCAAATTTTAATACTCCTATGGGATCTAGGAATTTTTTTCCAAAGTTGGATATGCACAAGTTCGATGGTAAGGATCCTCTAACATGGATAAACCAAATGGAGATTTTTTTTAAGTACATCAAATCCTATATGGACAAAAGGTTACAATGGCTTCCCTATATCTAGAACCAGATCAATTCATTTGGTATCATTGGCTTTGTACTCATTAGAGGAAAAAGGGTCTCATCGTCTCATGGTCAATTTTTACAGAAGAACTCCAAGCACAATATAGCAATAGTGTGATAGACAAGTTCTTCAGCCAGCTTGCTAAACTTCAACAAACAAGATCAGTTAAGGATTATATTCAAAAATTCCAAAATATATCTTTAAGAGTGGATACAATTACAGAGGAGAACTTGAATTATTTATTCTTGGGTTGTCTCAAGGATCACATTCAACATGAGGTATGCATGTTTAGTCCTAGCTCAGTAAATGAGTCTTTTATCTTGGCACACAAGGTAGAGGAGAAGTATTTGATTCCTAGAAAGCAAGGGACTAATGTGACAAGAGAGAAAGGATATTCAACACCTTCTCTTCCTCAACCTACTAGGTTGACTCCACAGTAAATTGAGGATAAAAGAGCAAAAGGGTTATGTTTCAATTGTGAAAGCAAATACAGTCAAAGACATAAATGTAGTGAAAAGAAATTGTTTTATATTGAAGGTCCAAGTTAGGAAGAAGAGGAGGAACCCATATTAGACGAGGATAGGGAGTCAAGTGAGGAATCACATGATTCTCAACCAATCATTTCTTGTCATGCACTCTCAAGTTTCAGTGCACCACAAACTCTCAAGGTAGTGGGTTTCTTAAAGAAGTAGAAAGTAACAGTATTGATTGACTTAGGTAATACTCATAATTTCATCAACAAAAAGTTGGCAACTTGTCTAAATTGTTTTATATATCTATCCCTAGAGTTTTAGGTTTTGATTGTAGATGGGGGTACAGTTAGTTGTTCGGGGAAGTGTCGTAGCATTAAATTATCCATGGGAGATTATCAACTAGATACCCCAATGTATGTGATATCCATGGGTGTAGCAGATATTGTTTTGGGAGTACAATGGCTTCCTACATTGGGAACAATTGAGATGAACTTCCAAGAACTATTCATGAGATTTCAATTAGAAGGAAAGGTAGTGGAGCTAAGGGGGTTGAAGGCAAAATCCCCATAGATGGTAATCTCTCATCAAATGTAAAAGTTGCTTAAGAAAGGAGCGGATGGATTTGTGGCCCAGCTATGTTCATTAGAAGTCTCTCAATCTAATGCTCCTACTCATCTAGATTTACAAGCAATAATTGATCGTCACTCAGTGGTTCTTGGAGATATGCCTAAAGGACTTCCTCCTAAGAGGGATCATGACCATGCCATGCAACTAGTTCCAGGGAGTCAACCACCAAACATTAGGCCTTATAGATACCCACACATACAAAAAGGTGAGATAGAAAAAAATATTAACGAGATGCTAGAGGCAGGAACTATCAGGCATAGCCAAAGTGTGTACTCCTCGCCTATGGTGATGGTGCATAAGAAGGATGAAACCTGGCACATGTGTCAAGATTATAGAGTGCTCAACATGTACACCATTAAAGATAGGTTTCTTATTCTAGTCATTGATGATTTGCTAGATGAATTGAATGGAGCTATGTATTTTACCAAGTTAGATCTTAGATCTGGTTATCACCAAATTTAGATTAAGGAGAAAGATATTTGTAAGACAACATTTCAAACTCATGAGGGTCATTATGAATTTTTGGTGATGCCATTCGGTCTTACCAATGCAACATCTACATTCCAAAGTTTAATGAATTCCATTTTTAAGAAGTTCTTGAGAATGTTTGTGTTAGTTTCTTTGATGATATATTGATTTATAGCAAGACTTGGGAAGAACATTTGCAACATGTGGATCAAGGATTACAATTACTCAAAGATCATCAACTCTATGCTAAGCCATCCAAGTGTGCTTTTGGTCTTAAGGAGGTGGAGTATTTGGGACATAGTTTCACATGAAGGAGTAAAGGTGGACCCTAACAAAATTAAGGCTATCATGGAATGGCCTATTCCAAAAACCATTAAGAAACTAAGGGGTTTCTTGGGATTGGCAGGGTACTATAGAAGATTTGTGAAGAATTATGGTCGTATAATAGCACCCCTCACCACTCTATAGAAGAAGGATTCTTTTCATTGGAATGAGTCCCCTAATGTAGCATTTGAGCAATTGAAGGAGGCTATGTGTACAACTCTAGTGCTTGCCACTCCGGACTTCACCAAGGAATTCATTGTGGAATGTGATACTTCTGGAAAAGGGATAGGAGTAGTTCTCATGCAAGAAGGTCGGCCAATTGCTTTTAAGAGTCATCAATTGAAGGGTAAAAATCAGCTCAAACCTATTTATGAGAAGGAAATGCTAGCAATCCTTCATGCAGTTAAACAATGGAGACCTTATTTAATGGGTCGACACTTCAAGGTTAAGACAGATCATGATAGCCTAAAATATTTTTTGGAACAAAGACTATCCTCTGAAGAGCAACAAAAATGAGTCACTAAGATGTTGGGATATGACTTTGAGATTGTATATAAGAAAGGGAAGGAAAATATTATAGCCGATGCACTTTCTAGGAAGGATGAGAAAGATGAAGCCTTATTGTGTTCCCTTTCAATATTACAAGCAAATTGGGTGGAAGAAGCCAAAGCAGAGTCGCAAAATGATGTTGCAACAAGTAATCTCATCCAACAATTAAAAAGTGATCCTAGTAGTTTAGATAAGTTTTGTTTGAAGGGGGATATTCTTTGGTATAAAGAGTGCTTGTATCTCTGCAAGAATTCCATTCTTAAACGCAAGATTCTCACAGAGATACATGAGTCCCCAGTGGGTGGTCATTCAGGATTTTTGAAGACATATCATCATGTCAAGCAAGATTTTTTTTGGGAAGGGCTAAAAGGTGATGTTCAAAAATTTGTGGTTGAATGTTTGGTTTGTCAAAGAAATAAGGGGGAGATAATTAAGCCACCAAGTCTCTTGCAGCCCTTATCTATTCTTAGCCAGTGTTGGGAAGAGGTATCCATGGACTTCATCATAGAGCTTCCCCAATCTAAAGGTCATAATGTCATCATGGTAGTAGTTGATCGCCTCACTAAATATGCACATTTCATTGCATTATCACATCCTTTTACAGTAAGTGCAGTGGAAAAAGTTTTCTTGGAGAATATCCAAAAGCTACCTGGTACACCTAAGGTTATTGTCAGTGATCATGATCCTATCTTTACTAGTCACTTTTGGAAATATTTATTCTCATGTTTGGGTACTCAATTGGCTCATAGTTCTTCATACCATCCTCAATCAGATGGGCAAACTGAGGTTGTTAATAAATGTTTGGAAGGATATCTACATTGTTTCACTTTAGAGAAACAATCTCAATGGGTAGATTGGCTACCACTTGCAGAATGGTGGTATAACACTTCTTTTCATAGCTCATCAAAAATGTCTCCATTTTTGGCACTTTATGGATATCATCCTCCTTCCATCACATCATCATTAAAGGTGTCACCAAGAGTTCAGGCAGTAGAGGACCACTTGCTTCATCAACAATAGGTACTTTCAGGACTCAAGGAGAATTTAGCTATGGCACAAAATTGAATGAAACAACAGGTAGACCAACATCGTAGTGAAAGAAATTTTGAAGTTGGGGATTGGGTCTTCTTAAGATTGCGACCTTATAAAAAAATCTCAATGAAGCAACAAAAAAAAATAATACGTTGTCTCCAAGATATTATGGGCCATACCAAATCATGCAAAAGATTGGTAGTGTTGGCTACAAGCTAGAGTTTCCACCAACAACAAAGATACATCCAGTTTTTCATGTTTCTTATTTGAAGAAGGTAATTGGGAAGAATATTCCTACTCAAATAGTACTACTAGAGCTCGATGAAGAAGGAAGAATAATTTTGGAACCAGAGTGCATTCTTCAAACATGCACGAAGAAGATGAGGAATAGAACCCTCACTTAGTATCTCATCCAATGGAAGAATTTACTAGTTGAAGAGGCCACATGGGAGGATGAGGAGTTCATTAAAAAGAATCCACACTTGGTTAGCATTGAGGACAATGCTTCTTTGAAGAGGGGGGGCATGCTACGCCCTTAATATTGGTGTACATAGGGTTATGAATAGTCAGCTTGTGGCTATCTTAACTCCTAATTAAGTCATGTTATCATTATTATATTATTATTTAGTTAGATAGGTTGGACTAGGTGTTATATAGGGGTGTGTCTATTCATCCTAAGCATAATTAGGTATATATAGGAGGATGTGAGTCTTATTTCATCATCATATTGTGAAGTGTGTTCTCATTGGAGATATTTGGAGGTTGCCCCCTCGAAGTGGCATGTTATTCTTAGTTATTATCAGGTATTTGTAGAATATTTCATATCATCTTCTTCCTTTGTGCAAGTTATTTCATTACAACACTATCAAGGAGGCAATTTCATAATTAGTCTTATGTCTAATTAGCTCAGTAGAATTAGGGATAGGAACCTTGGTGAAGACAATGACAATGTCAAAGCTAACTAAAAGGTCATTTTCTTCTAGCTTTTTGTCTTTAATGAATTCAACAAAATGGGAAGAATTTTTTATGAAGGAATTGGATTGGCCAACCAGAGGGGTTAAGAGTTTGGCCAAGTAGGAAGCAAGCTTATAAGTGGGGGAGTTAATGGTGTCAATAATGGGTCGGAGGGTGATCCTAGCTTTGTGTATTTCTGGAACGCCATAAATACGGGGATAAATTTATTTGGTAGGAAGGAGTCTCTTTTTGGTTTCATCATCAAAATAAAAAAGAGAAAGGGCCATTTTTACTTTGTTAAAAATTTTGGAGATGGGGTTGCGGGGAAGGATTTTATAGTTATTATTGTTAAAAAGAAGATCTCTCATCTTGGAAATGTAGTAAAGTCTATTCATGATGACCATGGCATTACATTTGTCTTCTTTGACAATGATGAGGACATGGTTGTTGGTTAAGTTCTGGAAGGCACAAAACTCAACTTTGGGGACATTGCATCTAGGAGGTTTAGCATGTCTAAGGGTGACATCATAATCTTGCCTAAATTCCTCAGCAATATCCTTAGAGAGAGATTGGATGCCATTCTCAATGTCAATCAGAAAGTTTGACATGGGGAAGAAGCATGGAGCAATGGCAAAATCGAGACCTCTTTTTAACAAGTTGAAAGAAAGAGGTTCTAAGGGCACATTGGAGAGGTTAACCACTAATTTACTCTTGCAATCTTAGATGAAGTGGTAGGAAATGGGACGTCTTGGGATTAGGGAAAAAGAAGAGGATGGGTTGGAAGATTTAGGGGGAAGAGGAAAACTACAAGGGGAGGAGTACGTGGTAGAGTTCGAGTTGCAAAAGGTAAGAGATGAAGATATAACGTGCAAGCACGAGGCTAGTAGGTTGTTTAGAGTGTTGATAGTTGGTGGAGATAGCTTGGTCAATAATGAGAGGTCTAACTTGTTAGAAGAAAGGTCAGAGAGGGGCGGTGATGAAATGGTCATGTCTTGAGGCAGACAAAGATGACAAGAAGAAATCATATCATCATAATTGTTGTAAGGAAAAGGGAGGAAGAACTTTTGGTAATTGGATAAGAGGTGTGCATACCTAGAGAGTTATGAAGAGGACTATTGACATGGAGTTGTTACTGGTGTTGTTCATCAATGGGTTCTGTGGAATGCACATGATGTTTGATGGACAACCTCATAAGATCATGGGATGGAAAGAACTCCTCATGGCCATCGGTCAGCTCAAGTGATGCACTAGAATGATCTGTAGGAAAGCTGACTTCTGCGGTACAAGGGAGAGGAATCATGGAAGAGGAGCTTGGTGTGATGTGATGAGAGCCAAGGTTGAGAGGTAGCTATCGCATAATATGGGCTAGAGAGATAGATGAAGTAGGTGAGCTCGATCACAGGGGCTTGTCAAAAATGAGAGGTGAGGAAGGAGTGGTGGTAAGGAGGACCAGGCTAAGACTTCTGGTAGAAGTATTGGTAGAAGACTTAGAGTAAACATAATTGGGTTGGGGTGGTACAAATTCCAAAGGGTTAGGTCTGAAGGTAGTGATGTCTAGGGATGGAGAATCTTTTGTCATGGAGGATTGAGCAGGACTAGGAAGTCTCGACTATTGTTGAGAGAGCTGACCAATAGTCTGATTGAGATGCGAAGGGTTGGGGGAAGACTTGTTGTCATTTAGCTGAATGACAACTTTTGGAAATCAAACCAAAGAACTTCTTCTTCTGTCTCCTCTCACATTCATCTGTAGATAACTGAGAGGTGGGGGGGTGAATCAGTTATCTTAAAACTTTTCTTCTTTTACTTTCTTTTCTTATCTTTAACAATTAGTGTTATATCATAACATGAAAGCATGGGAAGGGTAGGCTTCAATTGGTTTTTATAAAGGTGTCTCTAATTAATGATAATTCGTGCAGCCTTATTATCATAATTCCTTATCAAGCTATTACTTTTACCCTTCATAATTACTCTATGAATTTCTAGTTTTGGGAGTTTTGTGTTATTGTTTGGAAGGCAAAAATGGGAGGAGATAGGATTCAAACGGAGAGAATTTCCTATTGCAAATTCAAGGACAATGCTGTGGTCTGGCACTGTTGTAAGGAAGGTGGTATCAACCCTTTTCTAGAATGCCTTAATGGTTATGATGAAAATCTGTCTGAGAAATTTGCTCGGTCTTGGAAAAACCATAGAGTCACTATTGGGAGAATTGGGTTTGAGATTTCTGAGAAAGTCATTGCTATGGCGACTAGTCTATCTACTAAGGGGACCAAGCTACAGAGGAAAGAAAAAGTGGTGGACTATTCTAACCAAAAGTTGATCTTAGGGGAAGGAGAAGAACTTGTTCCCTACCAGGGAGGGTTTGAATGGGCCAAGCTGCTAGAGCCGTGGGATGAAATGTGCTTCCTCCTTATGAAATACTTCACTTTGGAGGGTTAGTTTACCAGGTTTTATAATTACCACTTCCCTTTGCTTAATCATTTTAGGTGCAATGCTCATATTAGTTTCCCTTTCTATGTACTGTCATCTCTTGAACATTCGGTCTTTAGGGCTAAAGCAAAGTCGGCTAACAAACCTTCCAAGAAACCTGTTCCCTTGCACCAAGGTCTTATCCTCTATCTTTACAATTTTCATCATGCTTTGGATCCACCTAAGCCTATCTAGACCCATAGCGGTGAGATTTCTACCAACCCTGAAGATACTGCCATCTTTGAAGAGCCTTGCCCTTCCCTTGCTTCTCATAAATTGAAAGGGGTTTCTTTTTCTCTGTCCAATGAGGAGATCACCATGGTAACTCTTACTCACACTCCACCTCTAAAGGGAGTGTGAAAAGTAAGAAGAGGAAAATAAGGGAAATGGAAGAGGATACTGTGGGGGATGTTGTGGGGACCCCTAAAAATCTTAGCAGCACCCCTGTGGGACCTGGTAGTAAATCTACTAAAGAAAAGGAGGGTTTCTCTTCTATGGTTAGGAGGTCAGGTAGGATTGCCAGTTAGCCTGTGCCAAAAGATAAACTAATTGATTATTCAGAGAGTGCTTCTGATGCCTCCACTTAGGGGAATGATGCTAAAGACCTTAAAGTTCAAGAGATATCTAAAGATGCTGAGGGCAAGAATGAAAATACACTGACTGATGTTTTGGGAGGTGTTTTTAGTGACTCTGAGGGCAATGCTGATGAAGGGGGGAGGATGATTGTGGAGGAAGTTGTTGATGAGATGGAGGAAGGTAATGGCCACAGGCATGACATTGTTGTCCTGAGGGGTCTTGTGGAGAAGCTGGAATAGATAATAAGTAATGTGCTCTGGCATTCAGTGTTGCTTAATCTTTCTATGTTGCAGGATCTTGGGATTACTGCTGCTGATGAAAAAGAGGAGAATTTCAAAGAGTTAGATGAATTTACTAAATTTCTAGCTAAAAGATGGGAGAATGTTTCTCCTTAGTTATGTTTACTATTATGATGTCTATTCTCTGCAACTTTATATCTATTGTCTTTAGACTAGTTATGTTGTCTATGCTATTTATACTGGTTATGTGGGTTATGCTCTAACTATTTTGAGGCTCTTTTGTTCTTAACCCTCTGGGGTTTCTTTTTGTTGTAATGTAAGGGTTTAGCCCCTTGTTTTAGCCACCTTATATAATTAAAAACATGGAAGCATAAACAACCATAAGAACTGAAATGAGATCAACACACATCACATAAGGATTTTTACGTGGAAACCTTGTTAAGGGAAAAACCATGGGGTGACTAACCCAAGATTGTATTCTCTGTTAAAAGAATAAAGAGTACAAATGGCACTTGCCAGTTAGGGCTCACTGCTCAAGCACACTACTCACAAGAGGCACACTACCTACAAGAGACACACTATCTAAACAACTTATACAAGATATCCAAGTATTTGAACTGATTAGAAGCATCTATATATGCAAGAGTTTAGTTCTGGTTGGGCACAATATATTGATCTGGCACATTTCATTCTTCCTTCGCTCAGTGCTGTTATTCTATCACATTCCAGGCTTGAATTGTTGTCCACACATTTATCTCTACTTTTCATCATACCTTTCTATTTGAACGATATCACACATAGACTCACAATCTTGAATCTATCGAATATATATATCTGCATTAATAATTTCCTTCAACTTCTTAGTCAGCAACAAGAACACTTGAGATATTTGCAAGTTATTGATCTATCAACTGAATCCATGCTTGATTAATGATGCACATAAAAAACGTAGGCATAGAAGTCATTAATCATGTTGGCTAATAATGTATAATGCCACAAATTGCTTGATCAACACATTTTACACATCTGGATTGAATTCTGAGACTTTGTTGGTCAGTTCTTCCTCTATCTGCTCTGCTTGATTGGAGCCCAACACTAAGATGCTCATATCTTTTTCATGCTTTATCACCAGAGGCTAAATCTATGGAATACAATAGTAATGATACCCTTCTTGACTTGTCCAAGTCCGCAACTTACTAAGTTACACCATCTGAGAGATCCAGACTTGATTGTCAGACCATGTTACATACTCTATTCTTGTCCACCAGACCAAAACAATCTTCAATCTGACTTCTGGTATAGGCATATTATGTACTGCAGATGTGTGGGATAGATGTTGTTGCTATCAATGACAATACTAATGAGTCCTAGCAGTGTCTCTTGCCAATAATCTCCTCCTTTGGCATTGATGGCAACACTTAGTGAAAAATGACTAAGTGTCACAGTAACTCCCCCTTTTCTTGTGCTTTGTTCCTTTACACTACTTTACCGAAGCTCCCCCTTTGTTGGATTCCTCATTTTTCACTACTCTTCACTCCCCCTTTGACATCAATGGAAAAGGGTGGGAACCACTTACAAAATTGTGCAAAAACTATTATATACATGACTACATATGTACATACAAATCATATGTTATACTTACATATACTTAAGTATATCTGCAAAGGTTGTCTTCAACTGTACAAACTCTATGGCCCAACTCCTCTTCATTCTATCCAAAATGGAGATGTGTCCACTTAACAAAAATGCATATGCTTCTACCGTCTTCAAATCTATTAGATCACTGGTTTGTGCTATACTTTACAGATTTGTCAAGGCATCATGCATTGCCTTTAACTTAGGGAGGATTATTCCCCAAAGTTCACCCATTCTATTTATCAAATTCCTCTTCTCCTTAACCAGTCTCTTTATCTCATTTATTATAACAACTGCTTGACATTCTTGGTTTATCAGAGAGATGGTAAGAGGATCAAAATTCTGGGATAGGTTAACAACTTTTCTTCTTGTTCTTTCATCTTGTTTTCAATGTCCACTGAAACTTTAGGCCAAGATAAACAAAATTTATATATATCTCCTCCATCCTTAAGGGCATTTTCAATGCTCTTTATTCCAATGTCTAAGGTTCTTCTATCATTATTAATTAGTCCTTGTACCTCACTGAACCTTTTTTTAGAGAACTCTTTCTAGACCTTAGTTTATGCCAATTTTTCAAGAGATTCAAAGTGAGAGTTGACAGAATTAACCAAGTTTTTCAAGTTACCTAATGGAGAGGTAGATGCATCCTTTTGATATGTAGACATGATCTTATCTAGTACACCGGATGCAATATTCAATAGTTCACTATCCTCCATGTGTGATTTTAGAAGTTTCTCTTTTTCTTTGGTCTGAGCAAAAGATGCCACTTTCATTATTTGAACTGGAGAGAGAGAGTCAAAATTTAGTGGCCCTTGAATCAACTTAGGTTCATCGAGCTCCAACATTTCTTTGTCCAGGAATTTCTGTATTGTCTCTGCAGTGTCTCTTGCTGGTGATTTAGACTTCTTTCCTTTAGAGATATTAGGATTGACTGGTTTGGATAAGTCATCACCAACCTTTTCTGCTTGTTCTTCTTCTTTTGCCTTACCCTCTTTCTCTTAGTTTTCCTTCTCTTCTCTTCTTCCTTCCCCTTCTTCTTTAGTGCTCATAAGATTTCTCTTGACAACTGTGGGATCCAGAGGAGTGACATTACTAGAGTTTACTATTTTGTGAACATCCTCTTCCAGAATAGAGAAGTCTAATGCCTCAAATGGCTCTTCATCAATTTTATTTAATCCTTCAACATCCATGTTAGAAGGTTCTTCATTAATTTCCTTTAATCCTTCAACATCCATGTTAAAAGGCTCTTTATTTGCTTCCTCTACAATGGGAAGATTAAGCTTTTTTAAGGCTTTTTAGAGAATTTCTCTTATTTCATCAGCTATTTGGTCAGTTTCTCCAAACATGAGTTGATTCATTCTAGACTTGCTCTAGAAATCATCTTTACTATCCTTGAAAACCATGTGCATTTGCTTTGGAGTGATAGAAGGACATAGGTGTATCACTATTTGCTCCTGAATCTGCAAGTCTTTTGCCTTTACATTCTCTTTTCTTAGCTCTAGTACTTCTTCTAGGCTCTTAAGAATTAATGAAATTATTTCAATGAAGGCTTTGTTATAGATGTTCAAATACCTAACAGTTGCCTCCTCAAGTATTCTCTTGTCTACATCATTGTATTCATCATAAAATTCTGTCACCAGCTGCAGGTTTCCATCCACAGTGATTGCTTTGATGATGTCTTCAATTTAGAGAGTGAGTTTTTCAACAAACTCCTCTGTTTTCTGCTCTTCATCACTTTTTTCATTATTGGATGGTTTGTTCTTAGCCTTCTTTAATTCCTAACTTCTAAATCTAATTATGTTTCTTCATCATCTTTGAGGCTCACATATGTTTTTGTGGCCTTAGTTTTCTTCCTCTTTTTAGTAGGGTTGGCTTTTGATTTTGTAGACTTTGAGCATTCAGAGATGATAGGGGCAAAACTTCTAGTAGATCTTGTCTGGGTAGAGGCTTTCACTGGAATGCTTTCTTTCTTTGCTTCTTCCTTTTCCCCCTCAAATTTCTCTATTCTTTCTCTATTTACAGTAACTACCTCCTTTGTTATGCCAAACCTCCTAGCAAGCTCTTCAACCTCTCTTCTCACTTTCCTTTGAGTTCTCAGCTTCCTCAACTCAACATGCAATTTTATGTTTAGCTCATTGAAGGTTCCAAACCTCTCTTCTTCAGTGTCCTTGGGTTGGCTTAACAGATGTTGAACATGAGTCTCCAATAGGTTTTAATCTACTTCATAACCTATGTGCATCACCCATACAGTCCTTGGCTCAACAGCCTCCATTAGGCATTGATCTGTATCAACCATGAAGCAAACTGTGTCTTTGTATTTTTCAACAATTGATTTTGGTATTCTCTCTCTTGCATGCATCATGCTTTGGAAATTTTTGAAGTAACCCCACAAAACTGCCTTCTGAGCTTGTGCATCACCAAGTCCATATAGATAATCCCTGATTTGAATGTCAACAGGTTTATCATTTGTCCAAATCAGACCTCTTGATCCTGGTAGCTCATTCATGAAGTAGAAGAATAGACACATTACCAAACTGCCATACTTGAAGGTATTTTTCTTATCTTTCTTGATCTTTTCTAGATTCTCCATTAGTTGATTCAATAAAAGTTCACACAAATCGTAATCTGCATTTTCTTTTAGCATCTGATATGCAACATAGATTGTTGTACCAAATATAGAGTTCTCCATACTTGAATGATAAATCTTGTAACCAATTATAATTGATGCAAATTTGACATCTGGATCAGTAATGTCATCTATAGTCATTGCCCTTTTGTCATATTTCAATCCGGTGGCTACTGTTACTATTTGATTATTCATAGCTTTGAGTGCAGGAAACCCACCAGTTGAGTGTAATCTAGTTACAGCCTTGATGGCATCTTTAGTTACTTAAACGGACTCATTAGCCACATAAAGTTGTCATGTATCTTGCTCAAGACATACCGGACCCATTCATCTTCTCCAAATGATGGGAAATGTATGCAATGTGTGAAATGCTTATCCTTTAGGGCCTTGAATTCCATTTTGAGTTCAAAGTTCTCATCACTTAGCTGGTTGCAATATAATTCTATCAATTCTAGGTCTCCCATTTCCTTAAGTTTTGTATGAATCTAAACCCTAACATCTTCTACATGCAGAACACCATGTAGAATACTAGAAAAAGCACCCAAGGGATCAACCTCTAGTGACTTGTAAGGGTGTTTCTTGAATTTTCATATTGGCCTTTTAGAGATATTAAGAACCATTGGAGTAGCCATTCTAATTGATAAAATTTGAAGAGATTTCATAGAAAAGAAATACCTTTATGCGACTTAGGGTTTGTTGCAATTGTCGAAGCAAAACTTTTGATTGATTTTGATCTTTGGTTTCTTCTTTGAATGTTCTATAGGATCTCTTCTCAGAGCTCTTCTTTCTTCTTTGTTTTGAATGCAAGGTATTGATAAATGACAAATGAAGACCCTTTTATCCTCCCACAAAACCTAATTCGCCATTGTAATAAATGCACCAACTTTTAAGTCATCTGGTTACCCTACTTTTCAAATGAGATTTCCATGAATCATCTTGTGGATCTTCAAACTAGTACCTCAGTGTGTTGATAACACACATGTGTCTTAAAGACTTTCCTCTAAATCTGTAGATCATACTGGATCAATTTGTATTGCTCTGTTAAAACTGGATGGTTACCAGAACCAGATCTACTCAAGTGGTCATAAACCTTGTCAGACTTCATGCGACCCACTCACGTTCTAACTGAAAACTCTTTGGAAGATTCTCTAAGAACCCTTTAATCTGTAACATTAGATGTCTACTCAATGTGCCAAATTTAGGCACTTCCTAACTAGCTAGGGGAAATTGATCTTCTCTATAGCTCCCCCTGAGCCAGAGCTCACTTTTTAATTTTTGGAGGAATTATTAGCACTAGATTCTGGTGTGGATCATCACCAATGTTCATGACATTCTTCTTTATCAAAGTCTTGCTCATATCCTTCTGAATCTCATCTGCATTCGCTTTACCTTTGCCTTTGTCTTGTTTCTGATCATGGTTCACTGGACCTTTTCCATCTTGATTTCTACTTCTGTAGAATCTAGCTATATGAATGGATTTATTGAAATTGTAACACACAACTTTTCCTTGCTTATTTGATTGATATCCTCTTGATTTACATTGATTAGCCATATGATCCATTCTATTGCATGTAAAGCATCTACCATTGAAAGAATTGTTCATTTGCATATTTTTGCATTCATGAGATTTGTGGCCATACATTTTCCAACTAAAACATTGACCAGAGAAGGATGAATAATTTTGATTGATTCTGTTCCTGCACTGAGTTTCTTTCTGACCAAACTTGTTGCAATTGAAATAGTATCCATTGAAAGATGGGTATCTTTGGTCATTTGGTTGCCTTACCGAAGGTCTTCTAGGCCTGTTTCTTTGACCTCCTAATCCAAAATTATTTTGACCATATCCAAAGCTTTCACCTTTCTCATATCCCAAGCCACGCTTATCATCTACTCCTTTTTGACTTTCAAGAAACACTTCAAGTTGGGCTAAGCTTATCTTGAATTTTTCTTTGTATTCATTTGCAGATTGAAGGTCTTGTCTAAGAGTGTCAATTTGGCTCTCAAGTTGTTCTTCATTGTACTTGGCTTCTTCAAGATCAGATTTGAGATGTCTGATTATTTTGTCCATTTGTGGTAGTCCTCTATTTTCTCCTTGAGGGATTGTTTTAGGTTATCTTTAGTCTTTCTCTTCTCTTCAATTTCTTGGGTGAATTTTATAGCCTCTGAGTCTACTTCATGTCTTATCATAATGATATCTTTTGATAGTTTCTCACATAGCTTAGTTTTCTCATTTAGATCCTCATCAGTATTATTGGTTTCCTTTTGATTTGCCAACTTCTGAAGAAGTTCCTTTCTCTTTTTCATGGAAATACTGAGTTTTTCTTTCAGCTCATTGATGAAATCATCAGCCTCCTTAAGTTTCTCTCTCAAGGTATTGACTTCAAACTGGGATTGTTAAATATCATCCAAGGTGGACTGTAGTTGTTCTTTCATACCATATGCATCCATTGAGGTTTCTAGATCTTCCTCAAGCTATTAGACTTTCTCATAAGAACTTGGCTCTAATACCAATTGTTGTAAACAATGCAGATAACTGAGAGGGGGGGTGAATCAGTTATCTTAAAAATTTTCTTCTTTTACTTTCTTTTCTTATCTTTAACAATTAGTGTTATATCAAAACATGGAAGCATAAACAACCATAAGAATTGAAATGAGATCAACACACATTACACAAGGATTTTTATGTGGAAACCCTATTAAGGGAAAAACCATGGGGTGACTAACCCAAGATTGTATTCTCTGTTAAAAGAATAAAGAATACAAATGGCACTTACCAATTAGGGCTCACTACCCGAGCACACTACTCACAAGAGGCACACTGCCTATAAGAGACACACTGTCTATAGAACTCACAAAAGATATCCAAGTATTTGAACTAATGAGAAGCATCTACATATGGAAGAGTTCAGTTCCAGTTAGGCACAACATATTGATCTAGTACATTTCATTCTTCTTCTGCTTAGTGCTGCTATTCTGTCACATTCCAGGCTTGAAGTGTTGTCCACACATTTATCTCTACTTTTCTTTACACCTTTCTACTTGAACCATATCACACACACACACACACACACACACTCACAAGATTGAATCTATTGCATATATATATCTGCATTAAGAATTTCCTTCAACTTCTTAGTCAACAACAAGAACACTTGAGATATTTACAAGTTATTGATTTGTCGGCTAAATCCATGCTTGATTAATGATGCACATCAAAAACTTAGGCATAGAAGTCATTAATCATGTTATCTAATAATTTATAATGCCACAAATTGCTTGATCGATACCTTTTACACATTTGGATTGAAGTTTGATACTCTGTTAGTTAGTTCTTCCTTTGTGTGCTCTGTCTGAATGGAACCTAACACTCAGATGCTCATATCTTTTTCATGCTCATATCTTTTTCATGTTTTATCACCGGAGGATAAATATTTGGAATACAATAGTAATGAGACCCCACTTGACTTCTCCAAGTCCACAACTTACTGAGTTACACCATCTGAGAGATCCAAACCTGATTGTCAGACCATGTTACATACTCTGTTCTTGTCCACCAGACCAAAGCAATCTTCAATCTAACTTCTGGTATAGGCATATTATGTACTACGGATGTGTGGGATATATTTTTTTGCCATCAATGACAACACTAATGAGTCCTAATAGTGTCTCTTGCCAACAACTCTTTCCTAAGAGGTGTAGTCTAACTGAATCCATAAATCCTGATGGAGGGAGTTAGCCAGCTCAAGGTGTAAGTAGAATAGCCTAGAGGACAACAAGCTGATGGCTGACCTAGTAGAATGGATGACTAATCTTAGTAGCACAAGACCCACTCAATGGAAAATGTGCTTCATCTTATGGCTCTAGAGATTGTGGCAAATCTTGACGAAGGAAGGGATCACACCATAATCTCGACATCTTTTTAGGAATGCTAAGTCAACAAATTTCTTGGCTAGCTTAATTCTTAGCTTCTCTATCTATTTAGATTTAGAGCATAATTCTCTCCCATGAAGGGTGATAATGTTAGTCATTAATTTTCCATAGTCCATAGTGTTGAATGATAATGCTTTTGGAATTTGACTATGTGTACAATTTTTCCCTCAACGTTTCGAATCACACTCAGTGA
Source organism: Cunninghamia lanceolata (assembly GCA_027924645.1). NCBI lineage: Eukaryota > Viridiplantae > Streptophyta > Pinopsida > Cupressales > Cupressaceae > Cunninghamia > Cunninghamia lanceolata. The sequence continues at coordinate 11,855,094 of BSBN01000068.1, read as the reverse complement.
TCCATCATCAAGAGAAAGAGAGCAAGAGAAGAGAACAAATGTGATATTTTGTAGACTTAAGCTTACTTAAAAAGAGGGATGGGGTGGGGTGATGGTATGTAGAAACCAAGAAGACAAAAAGGGATCGGAAACAACCTATCAGATAAAGAGAAAAAAAGGATGAAAAAGAGAAAAGGACCAAAAGCACCTACCTCAATAAGAAAAAAGAAGACAAGAGGAAGAAGTGAAAAGATATAGAGAACATAAAAATTTAAAAAATAAACAAATATCAAAAAAGCAAGATCAAGAACAAAAGAACTATATGTGTGTGTGTGTGTGTGTGTGTGTGTGTGTGTGTGTGTGTGTGTGTGTACATATGTATATATACATATGTGTATATATATATGTATGTATATATATATATGTATATATACATATGTATATATATACACACACATACATATATATATATATATATTCATTTATTTATATATACATATACATGTATATATGTATATATACATAGATATATATATATGTATGTATATATACCTAAAGAAACAAATAAAAGTGCACAAATTATATACAAAAAAAATTATATTAAAGGACAAGCAATGAAAGGTAAACACAAATACATAAAGAGACAAGGTCACAAACGCAATAAGACCACAAAATATGCCTAGAAATCAAATGCATAACATAAATTCTAAATAAAACATAAAGGAACCACATAAGATATGGGCAATGTATAACATAGATGATGATATATATATATATGACCTAAAAAAGTACATGAATAGAGTCCAATATATATACAAAGGGAATTAAAAATAAATGAGGACTAAGACATACCTAAAAAGCAAAGATGCCACAAATAATAAGACATGAAAGAGATAAGCACTCTAATAAAACTAGAATATATATATAGAATAACTAAAGTGGCTAAAAAAGGAAAACAAATAGATGCTCATGAATGAAAAAGGATAAAGAACATGAAATAAGCACAACTAAAAGAGAAGGAAACAAGACAACAAATCAACAAGATGGGGAGCCAAAAAGACGGGAGGCCTGGTCCAAAGAGAGAACAAGGGGAATGAGAGAGTTTGTGAGTGACAAGGATAGTGTGGAGGATGAGAGTATGATAAGGAGGATAGCATGGAGAGAAGTTGAGAGCATAGCATGGAGGATAGCATGGAAAGAGGAAGAAGGCTACAAAGGAGGGAGAGAATGAAAAGAACTAGCCCTGAGAGGAAGGAGGGGAGGGGAAGAGTGCCAAGACAATGGAGGGAGGAGAGTGGAAAGACAAGAAAAGGAAGCAAATAGGAAAGGCTTGGTGATAAGAGGAAGGAAGAAAGGGCGAGTATAGGAGAGGAACACGAGGAGAGGAGGAAAGCTAAGGGGGGTGGTCCTGACGGGGAAGAGAATGGTTTCTGAGGTAGGTGAGAAGAGGTTACCACAAGAAAATAAGATTACTTTCCTCATCTTGATTGAGGTTAGAGGGGTGATTTCTAATCTCTATAACCTCTTTGAGTTTATGCTTGAAGAAATTATCTTCCTTGACCAAAATTTGAGTGTCTTCCAAGCAAATGTGGTGTTTAATTTTGCAGGAGTGTTCAAAAAGGGCCAACTTTTGAGTATCCTTGTGCTTGATGTTGTCATAGTGCTCTTTAATCTTGGTGCTAAAAGAGTGACCTGTCTCCCCAATGTATGAAGTACCACAAGAACAAACAACCTTGTAGACACTTGAGTTAAGGAGGTCTCTAGGGTCTTTGGGAGATGATATGCGGTTCCTAAGAGTAAAAATGGTTTAAAGGCAATGTGGAGGCCTTTTTTAAGAAGAATCTTAGAAATTTTGTTGGAGATGCCTTCAATGTAAGGAATATTGGTTATAGGGAGGGTTGGAGGCTGAGGCTTGATCAGTTTCAAGTAGATATGAGATTTGGCTTGTTTGAAAGCTCTATTGATGAGTTGATTTTGAAACCGTTCAATTTGAAGACTTTAGAGAGGTGGGCAAGTTCAAGATCTAATTTGTCCTCATCATAAATCTGAAATGCTCTATTAGCTAGAGTTGTAAGGACACCAATTTTTTGGGAAGGGTGGTGATGAGAAGACTGTTGGAATTAGTCTGGACAACTAAGAGGGGGGGTGAATTAGTTGTCCCTAATTTTTAATACTTGCAATAATTAATCCTTCTTTATCATTCAAAAATGATTAATGGTGTATACATTTAATGCATGATTCATCAACAAATGAGTAGAAACAAATTAATACACATAACACCAAGATTTTTACGTGGAAACCCAGTTAAGGGAAAACCACAGTGGGGATTAACCCACAAAGATTTGTACCCTATTAAAAGCACTTTAAGAAAAATAAAAGTCACATGCCTTCGGGTGCACTACCCAGAGCTCACTGCTCAAAAGAGGCTCACTGCCTACAATAATTAAATTTATCATAGAGATAATGACTGAGAAATATCATCTATTTCATGCCTGGTTTAGTTCCCTTAAAGGCTCACAAATTCTGCTCTACTCCTTAACAACTTGTTCACTATATCTTCATCCTTTATAGCTCTTGATCCTCTGCACTCCTTCTCTACTCTGCTTTTTTAACTTTCTTAGGATTTTAGCATTTTCGCTCAAGGATAATTTTCCACAACTCTTCAACAAATATTTATATGCTTTATCAACCTTGGAATGAACATCAAGATCGACCAAACTTAGTGCATATCATTATGTTGTCAGCCAAACATAGTTGAGACTTGAATCTTCCTCCAACAACATGCCATGCTCAAGAGAAATGCTCTTTGACCATCTGCAACATACTTAAATCAACTAGTTGGCCAAGACTAGGAAGAATAGTAACACCAATAAGTAAATCTTCATAGAGGAGCTCAATCTTCAATGCGGACCTCCAACATAGTAGTTACCCAATATAGAGACTTCCACAAGCACACTAAAATCAACAAAAACATTTGGACTCCTCCAAATCATCAAAATCACTTGCATCTTCATCCAGAAACTCAAGAACACTAACTGGCATGATTGTCACACTAGAAAGCTTGCTTACGGAGCTCCAAACCATGAACCAATTGAGTTGATGATACACACTGACTTCCCAAACATGCCTCTAGATCTTCAGATCATAATATTTCAACGTGGAGCAATCCAGACCAATTTACTATCACTCTGACTCTTTTGATAACAACAAAACCTGGTTGTACTTAGATGGCCATACCTTCTTCAAATCTTCGTGCAGACCTCTCAAATCTTGATTGGAGTTACTTTAGACAATCCTTCATTCAGCCATGTGATCCACATTCATTAATTTTATCAATATTCTCAACATACAAGTCTTCTAAACATGTAGCAAAACAAGATACAGTTGACATCAATGACAACACTACTTAGGCACATATTTGCAACAATCTCCCCCTTTGTCATTAATGGCAACATATGATGTGAAAAGGTGATTGAACCATCAAGACAAGAACTTATCCCCCTTTCTCTTATCACTTCTGTAACCACTTTCTTCACTGCTCGCCCTTTCATCAGCAACTATGTTTTTCACATGACTTCTCTCCGCCTTTGACATCAATGGAAAAGGGCACATATTTGCAATCATTTCTCCCCCTTTGTGTTTCAGATTGATCTCCATTTAATTTGTATACTGACTACTCCCCTTGAGTAGTATCTTCTTAACACCAATCTAGATAACAAGATGACTATGAGTTCCACCGGATTGATGCACCCTTGTTTATTTTTAGTTCTGATCAGGAGGGGTAATAACCCCTGACTTCTCTCTGAGATAACCAAAAGTATCCTTAGGTAGAGGCTTGGTGAATATATCTACAATTTGATCCTTTGAAGAAACAAACTCCAATCTGACTTCATTATCATTTACTTTCTCTCTCAAGAAATGAAACTTGATGGATATGTGTTTTGTCTTTAAATGCAACACTAGATTCTTGGAGATGTTAATTGCACTTGAATTATCACAGAAGATTATAACAGGCTCCTCAAATACCACTCTAATATCCTTCAACATTTGCCTCATCCACAAAACTTGAGTGCAATTACTTTCTACTACTATGTACTCTGCTTCTACAGTAGATAGAGATATTGCCTCTTACTTTTTGCTCAACCAAGAAACCAATCTTCTCCCCAAGAAGAATGCACCACCACTAGTACTTTTCCTATCATCCACATCTCCTGACCAATCAGCATTAGTATATGCATAAAGAGTAAAGTTATTGTCTTTTGGATACCACAAGCCATAGTCAAGTGTCCCTTTGAGATATCTAAAAATTATCTTGACTGCTACCACATGGGATTATTTAGGATCAGCTTGAAATCTAGCAACAAGTCCAACCGTATTCATGATATTAGGTCTAGTCTGAGTCAAATAAAGTAGTCCACCAATCATTGATCTATATCTTTTCTGATTTGCCTTAGGAGAGTCATCATCTATACTCAACTTGCACCCAATTATCATAGGTGTTCCTACTAGCTTTGAATCTTCCACTCTAAACTTTTTCAACAACTCTCTCACATACTTAGATTGAGATATGAAGATACCTTTATCTGACTGAGTGATTTGCAAACCTAAGAAGAAGTTCATTTCACCAAACATTGACATCTCAAATTAACTTTGTATCTGATCAGCAAATGTTTTGCACATGCTCTCATTTCCACCAAAAAAGATATCATCAACAAATACTTCAATAATCAGGATATGCTCATGATCAATCTTGAAGTAAAGATTGCTATCAATAGTGCCTTTCCTAAAGCCTAATTTTAGCAAATACTTATCTAATCTTGCATACCAGGCTCTTAGGGCTTGCTTGAGTCCATATAGAGCTTTCCTTAATCTACAGACGATATCTTTTTGATCAGATAATTGAAATCCTTCTGGTTGCTCAATGTAGACTTCTTCGAATTCTCCATTTAGGAATGCTGACTTGACATCCATCTGATATACCTTGAAATCTTTGAAAGTAGCAAATGCAAGGAATAATCTAATTGCTTCTATTCTTTCCATCGGAGCAAAAGTTTCTTCAAAATCAATTCCTTCTACTTGAGAATATCCTTTGCATACTAACCTTGCTTTATTTCTTACAACTTCACCATCTTCATTTAGTTTATTCTAGAAGACCCATTTTGTTCCAATCACATTTTGTCTTTAGGTCTGGGAACAAGATCCCAAGTGTGATTCTTCTTAATTTGCATTAATTCTTCTTCCATTGCTTTTACCCAATTTTCATCATTGTAAGCTTCATTCATTGATTTTGGTTCAATCTTTGAAATCAAACAAATATCCTCTTGATCTTTAGCAATTCTTCTCCTAGTTTGAACACCTTTGTCTCTGTCTCCTATGATTTGATTTTTAGGATGATTCAACCTTACATACTTGGGATTTTTAGGTTTAACTTGAGCTTCTGTTTCATGAGCTTGTTCCTCAATATCTTCATTGTCCTCCTAAGTTACTGAGATTTCTGGATCAATCTAGATCTGAGTCTGGCTTTGAACTTGCCTCCCTTGAGTTTGACTTTCATCTTGGTCATTTGAATCATATCTGCAAGATCTGGAAGGTCTCTCCTTGCTCTCATCAACTCTGACATTAGTACTTTCAATAATATTTTTCAATCTCTTGTTAAAGCATCGGTATGCCTTACTTTGAGTAGAGTACCCAAGAAATATTCCTTCATCACTTCTTGCATCAAACTTTCCAAGATCCTCATCTCTTTTGATATAACATTTACTACCAAAAAATTTAAAATATTTTACAATAGGAGGATGACCAAACCATAATTTTTAAGGAGTCTTACCATAATTGCCTTTGATCTACACCCAGTTAAGAGTGTAGACAACAGTACTCACAACTTCTCTCCAATAGAATTGAGGAACATTTGCTTCCATCATCATGGTCCTGACTGCTTCTTGAATGGTCTAGTTCTTTCTCTCCAGAAATCCATTCTACTGACAAGTCCTAGGAGCAGATAACTATCTTTTTAGCCTTTGCTTTTCATAGAATAAATCAAACTCATCGGAGGTAAATTCTCCACCTCTATCAGATCTCAGACATTTTATCTTCATAGCAACCTCGTTTTCAACCATAACCCTGAATACTTTGAATTTGTCAAGAGCTTCTAATTTTTCATTCAAGAAGGTTACCCATATCATCCAAGAGTAATCATCAATCAACAACATAAAATATCCATCTCCTTGCACACTCCTAATTCTAGAAGGATGACAAAGATCATTATGCACAAGTTCCAACAAACCACCTGATGACTATTCTTCACTCTTAAATGAAGTTCTACTCTATTTACCCAATTGACATTCTCTACACATGCTATCAGTGCGTTTCACAAGTCTTAGAAGGTATCTTACAGCCTAGGTGGAACTTATCTTGACAATATTATCAAAATTCACATGACACATTCTCCTATGCCAGAGCCAACTCTGATCAACTTGAGCAATTAGGCAACTTCTATCAGAGCTACATAAATGAAAATGTTACCTCTAGTCTAAGTACCAGATGCAATCTCAATTCTAGATCTTTCTAGGATTCTACATTTTCCATCCTTGAATCAAAGATCATAACCCTTTTCAACCAACTTTTCCAACACTAAGAAGATTATGCTTCAAACCTTCCACATATAGAACATCATTAGTGTTATTCTTACCATTAAAAGAGATGGATCCTCTACCATGAATTCTACCAGCTGAGTTGTCTCCAAACTTCACAAGTCCACCTTCATATTTTTCAAAGCTCACAAACTTACTTTTGTCACCAATCATATGATGAGAACAACCACTGTCAATTGGCCATTCATCTTTTTCCACAACTTAGGCACCCAAAGGACTTTCTACATTTTCACAGCTAGTAGGTTTAGTAGGCACCAGATCTTCCTCTTTGATAGCAATGAACACCCAATCATTATCAGTGGAACCTCCATGATCAAATTCATCATCTATGACTTCTTCTTCACTAGCTTCTTGGACATACTATCATTTCTTCTAAGTTCTAGATCTGTTAGGGTTTGGTTTTGAAACCCTCTTTGGACACCTTGAGGAAAAATGACCAATCTTGTTACAATTAAAACATTTGAATGGTAACTTTCCTTCATACTTATCGAATCCTCTTGGCAATCTCTTGGCAAAAAGGGATTCAAGATCATCAAGCTCAGTTTCACCATTTTCAAAATCCTTCCTTGTCTTCTCAAATTTGATTCTTCTTCTTGAAGAGTTCTCACCCAGATCATATATTTGCTTCCCATGAACACTAGCCTTGAATGCAAATTCAGACTTAGGAAGTGAGTTACCAAATTCACTTAATTCAAAAGCTAAGAGCTTGCCAACCAGATGATCTATTGTAACTATTGAGATAGTCTTGATCTCCTCTATAGCAGCAACCTTATGGTTATATGAATTAGGTAAAGATTTTAGCACTTTTAACATAATCTCTAATTCTTCCAATGCTCCACCAGCACACCTAATACCACACACAAGTTCATTTATCTTTTGCATGTAGATTGTGATATTTTCATCTTCACTCATCCTTAGATTTTCAAAATTTCTTCTAAGACTTTGTAGTTTAGCACATTTGACATGTTCATCACCTTCATAAAGATTTTCCAACTTCTTCAAGATTTCATGAGCATTTTCCAGTCCAAAGATATTTGTCATTTCTTAATTAGTCAAGGTACTCAATAAGGTTTCTCTAGCCCAAAGGTTGTTTTCAGCATCTTTGAGTTCGTCTAAAGTAGAAGGACCTTTCTTTGGAGGCTTATACTCATCCTTAGTTATCAACAAATAAGAATTACCCATGCATTGCAAATGGCACTCCATGCGACTCTTCCAAACAGTGTAGTTTGTTCTATCAAATCTCAGACTATCCTTCTTGTAGGTAGACATCCTAGATCTCCTCGGGAAGTTAAGCTTCTTCTAGAGGAACCGGCTATGATACTAATTGTTGGAATTAGTATAGAAAACTGAGAGGGGGGGTGAATCAGTTGTCCCTAATTTTTAACACTTGCAACTATTAATCCTTCTTTATCATTCAAAACTAATTAATGATGAGAAATTTAATACATGATTTATCAACACATGAGCAAAAACAAATTAACACACATAACACCAGGATTTTTACGTGGAAACTTGATTAAGGGAAAACCACAGTGGGGATTAACCCACAAAGATTTGTACCCTATTAAAAGTACTTTAAGAAAAATAGAAGGCACATGAGTTTGGGCACACTGCCCAGAGCTCACTACTCAAAAGAGGCTCACTGCCTACAGGAGGCTCACTGCCTACAATAATTAGGTTTATCACAAAGATAATGAACTGAGAAATAAAATCTATTTCACGCCTGGTTTAGTTCCCTTGAAGGCTCACAAATTCTTCTCTTCTCCTTAACAACTTGTTTTCTTTATCTTCATCCTTTACAACACTTAATCCTCTACACTCCTTATTCTCTACTCTACTTTGTTACCTTTCTTAGGATTTTATCATTTTCACTCAAGGATAATTTTCCACAACTCTTCAACAAGTATTTATACGCTTCATCAACCTTGGAATGAACATCAAGGTTGGCCAAACTTAGTGCAGATCATTATGTTGTTAGACAAACATAGCTAAGACTTGAATCTTCCTCCAACAACAGGCCATGCTCCAAAGAAATGCTCTTTGACCATCTGCAACACACTTAAATCAACCAGTCGGCCAAGACTAGGAAGAATAGCAACACCAATAAGTAAATCTTCATAGATGAGCTCAATCTTCAATGCACTGACCTTTAACATAGTAGTTACCCAATCTAGAGACTTCCACAAGTGCACTGAAATCAACAAAAACATTTGTACTCCTCCAAATCATCAAAATCACTTGCATCTACATCCAGAACCTCAAGAACACTGTCTGCCATGACTGTCACATTAGAAAGATTGCTTGCAGACCTCCAAACCACGAACCAATTGAGTTGATGATACACATTGACTTCCAAGACATGTCTCTAGATCTGTAGATCATAATATTTGAATGCAGAACAATCCAGACCAATTTACTATCACTCTATCTCTTCTAATCACAGATAAACCCGGTTGTACTCAAATGGACATACCTTCTTCAAATCTTCATGTGGACCTCTCAAATCTTGACTGGAGCTACTTCAGACAATCCTTTATTCAGCCATGTGATCTGCATTCATTAATTTTTGCAATATCCTCAACATCCAAGTCTTCTAAATAGGCAGAAAAATAAGATACAGTTGACATCAATGCAACAAGGATATGTTGACATCAATGACAACACTACTTAGGCACATATTTGCAACAAAAAGGCATGGAGGTACAAATTTGTGTGGGTGTCTTTCCTAAAGACTTTTTAGCCTAAAGACCCATCAGGATTTTTTAAGAGCAAAATATCAAGAAAAGGGAGTTGGTTGTTACTCTCCAACTCTTTAGTGAAGGCAATGCTTAGGGCTATGCTATTAAGATGTAAGTGGAATGCTTCAAGATTTTCCCGACCATGGGGCCAAAAAATGTTGGTGTGATTCACATAGAGATTCCACCATTTTGGTTTGAGGGGAAAAGAGTTGAGGGCCATATCCTCAAAATGTTCCATGTTGAGGGTAGCTACAATAGGGGAAAGGGTGGAACCCATGGCAACACCTTCTAATTGTTCATAGACTACTCCTTGGAAAGTAAAGAAGGTGGATCTAAGCTATAACTCTACCAAGGAGGTGATTTCATCATTATTCTTACTTCTAATAAGCTCAATAGAATCAGGGATAAGAACCTTGGTGAAGAGGGAGACAACATCAAAGCTAACTAAAAGTTCATTTTCTTCCATCTTTTTGTCTTTAATGAATTCAACAAAATGGGAAGAATTTTTTATGAAGGAACTAGATTAGCCAACCAGAGGGGTTAAGAGTTTGGCAAGGTAGGAAGCAAGCTTATAGGTTGGGGAGTCAATGGTGTCAACAATGGATCGGAGGGGGATGCCAACTTTGTGTACTTTTTGAATGCCATAAATATGGGGAGAAATTTCTTTGGTAGGAAGGAGTTTCTTTTTGGTTTTGTCATCAAAAGAAGAAAGAGAAAGGGCCCTTTTTACTTTGTTAAAAATTTTAGAGACGGGGTTGTGGGGTAGGATTTTCTAGTTATTATTGTCTGAAAGAAGATCTCTCATCTTGGAAATGTAGTCAAGTCTATTCATGATGACCGTGGCATTACCTTTGTCTACTTTGACAATGATGAGGTCATGGTTGTTGGTTAAGTTCTTGAAGGCACAAAGGTTGGCTTTGGGGACATTGCATCTAGGTGGTTTAGCATGTCTGAGGGCAACAACACAATCTTGCCTGACTTCCTTAGCAATATCCTCGGGGAGAGATTGGATGGCATTCTTAATGTCAATCAGAAAGTCTAACACAGGGACAAATGTAGAGAAATGGCAAAACTGAGGCCTATTTTTAACAAGTTGAAAGAAAGAGGGTCTAAGGGCACATTGGAGAGGTTAACCACTAATTTGTTCTCCCAATCTTGGATGAAGTGGCATGAAATGGGATGTCTCGGGATCAGGGAAAGAGAAGAGGATGGGTTGGAAGATTTAGAGGGAAGAAGAAAACTACATGGGGACGAGTATATGGTGGAGTCCAAGTTGCAAAAGTTAAGAGATGAAGATGTAATGTCTGAGAAAGAAGCTAGTAGGTTGTTTAGAGTGTTGATAGTTCGTGGAGATAGCTTGGTCAATAAGGAGAGGTCTAACTTCTCAAAAGAAAGGTCAGAGAGGTGTAGCGATGAACTAGGCATGTCTCAAGGTAGGAAAAGATGATAGGAAAAAATCATATCATCATAAATGCTAGAAAGGAAAAGGGAGGAAGAATGTTTGGAAATTGGTTGAGAGGAATGCATACTTGCAGAGGCATGAAGAGGAATGTTGACATGGAGTTGTTGCTGGTGTTGGCCATCGATGAGCTCTATAGAATGCGTATGATGTTCGATGGATAGCCTTGGAAGATTGTGGGATGGACTCTATGCATTGGACTCTATTCATGTACTTTTTAAAGTCTAACACACACACACACATACATACATACATACATACATACATAGGAATATCCCCTTAGGCTTGTTGTTAATATTTTAATTTGTATATTCTAAATTGTCACATTGATTGCACCATAATTTTATTGTTGGAAACAACCACATCTCCCAATTTAATCTTCCAAGTGTTTGCTAACTCTTAAACATCCATTCCCATCTTGTGATATTTAAGGAGATCTCTATTACATACAGGGAGAACAAAAGAAAAAACTTTCATCTTTTCCATACCCATTACGTCAAAGTTTTCTTTAGCAAATAGATATTTTTTGATTATTTTATGGATGTCCCTCTTAATGTCTTTTATGTTCAACAACATGTCTTCACCTTACTTTAAAAATTTAATGTCAATTGATGTGAAATAAGCCTATATTTTGAGCTTTACTTCATCCAATAATTTACTTACCTTGCGATGTTCTTCATAGGCATCATTCAATGTTGATAATTCCAATCCACACTTTTCAAGCATAGTTGACAAAGATTTTCTTCTAATTTTTATAATGCTTTCTCAACAAGTAGAAGGTTTACATCCAAAATTTGCATTTCCTAGAGGTCTTTTATCACTAAAATCCATAGTGACTCCTCCCTTCTAATAGCTTGCATCTGCTCTTAGGGATTTTTTGTTAGTGTTAATCATTGATTAAATTTCAGATGCCTCTTCTATGAAATTTATCACATCAAAGATAATTCTTTCAACCCATGCCTTTGTAACCTTCCCAATAGTTTGAAATTTACTAATTGTAACAATAGTATCCTTATTAATTTCACTACTAGGGGTAACTACTTGAATGGATATGATATCTGAGTGATTGACATAAGTTACTCTTCTATTATTGATTTTATATACATGATCAAAACATGAATTCTCTCTTCCAATTGCTCCCTGGTCTATTTTTCATCTAATGTCATTTGAGCTAACCTTGCAACTAATATTTGGAAGTTATGGATATCTCCTTCATGGTTCGAAGGGCCAAGGTCAACCTTGGTAAAAAATAATTAGTTGTTGGTAAACCCACAATAGTGAGTCCAAACTTGGGACATTAGAATTTTAAACTTCAATGAGGAAGAAAATTGCAAGATGCCTTCGAACGAAGGAACCTTTGTTCAAAGAATTCACAAAAATCACCTTTGAACAAAGGTTTTCCTTCATTCAATGATAGTTTTGGTTTGAAGGTATTATTTTATTGATCATGAATCAATAAATTAATACCTTTGAACAAATATAATATTTTATATTATTTTTTAAAGAATATGAGGCAAAAAAATATTTTCACCTGTCATTTCTCCCTTGACAAGACACAAAGCAATAGTGAAACAAACCTAATTTTCCATTTTAACCAAGATGGTGTTGAGGATGGCTCTACATAGGGAAACTCCACCAAATTGCCATGTGGCTTCACACAAAGGTGTTTAGGGTACTGTCAACATCAACAAGCGAAACATACATCATCAATTTTCCATTTTTTACTAGGTATTTCAATTCTACTAGTTGTGAAATTTTTTTGACTTCATTTACAATTGCAAAAAAATTATAATATGGTAAATGCACTATATTTTCAATGTTTTATAACCAAAATTTTAATAGATTAAAGCCTGAAACATTAATTTGAAACCATAAAACATCAAATTGAAACCCTAAAACATTAATTTGAAATCGTAAAATGTTAAATTGGAAACCTAAAAACATTAATTTGAAACCCTAATAAGTGAATTTTGAAACCCTAAAATGTGGATGTCAAACCCTAAGATGTAAATTTGAAACCCTAGAATATCTAATATAGAAAAGATAAAAGTGTGATATGCTGATGTGGGCTTAATTTGTAAGATTTAAAAGAAAAGTATGGTAGTGTAGAATTGTTAAATGATAAAACAAGAAATGTGTAAGGAACATGTCACAAATGATTTAGGATTGGTGAAAATTAGATCACATGTAGTCCAAAAAGGTATGTCATGGTAAGTAGATAAGCCTAATTGTATATGAGTCATTTATCAAATCAAAATAAACCTACATCAACATATCACACTTTTATCATTTCTAATTTCTTTAAAATCTTATACATTAAGCCTACATAAGCATATATCTTTGTAAAGTAGAATTGAATAATGATTATGATGGCTCTACCAATGCCTCATTGTATGTCAGTTTACTTATGGTAAACTAAAAAATAATTTTTAGAAATAAGTTACAGAGATGAAAAGAGAAGAAAAGAGGAACCTGGATCCAGAAGGATGGAACCACTATCTAGGAAACAAGTGCATTGCGTAGATGTTTGCACTAAGCACTATCATCCATATGGCCTAGAAAATTAAACAGTTTCTAGAAAACGTGAAATTCCAATTAGGAGTCCAATAGGAGTCCAACCGGTCTATAAAACTAGAATAAGAGAATGCAACAACAAGGTACCAAATAACAATAGAAAGAAAACATAAAAGATAAACTATATAAAGCAAATGAAATCTTGAAATAAAAAAGAAAGGAAGAAACCATCAAACCTTCATGTAGTTGAATGCTTCCCAAATACTTGTACCTAAAACAAGAGAAATTATTGGTGTTGTTTGAAGGTTTTCTTTTAGGTCAAACCCCCTTTTTATTATTTCTATGTCCACAACAACTAAGATAAATAGATAGAAAATAGTCTGTCCTTAATCTAAGTGTCTAGAAATAAGAACAATAACTAAAATGAAACATTGATATGATGTGAAAATCCAATTTCCTCAAGGGCTCAAAAAAATGAATGCTCGCAATAGAAAGAACAAGAGCAATGTCACCTGAAGAGGCTTGAAAAAGCCAAGAAGATAAGAGAGCTGAAGGAAAATGTTAAAGAGTGTTGTAGAGTGCTACAGAGAGTTGTAGAGAGTTGGAGAGAGCTATAGAATGAAGAAGTTGCAAGAGAGATCCAATAGAGGTGCCAAGTTAAAAGCTAGATTCAAAAAGAGAGTGGGGAAGAGGAAGGGGATGATAAGTTGTTTGGAATATTCCCATGGTGTTAGAACTACTTAATATGGAAAAGGAGGGGCTTTAATGTGGTTGTTTTAGTTTGAATCTTCCTTTCCACAAAACATTCCAAGGGCTTTTCAACCGAGTGCTTCTCCTATCGAGAGGAGAGTCATCTATCAGATTGGGTTGCCACATGGTTTTCTACTGGGAAATTCAAAACTTATCACACAATGTTGCTAATTAATTCTTCTATGCACTTGAAACCCTATTTTAAGCAAAATAGTGATTAAATCTACAAATTATGACAAATGCTAGTGGAATTAGACAAAGGGTAGAGAACCTTAACTCACTATTTTCATAGTCCAAAAAATGGAAATGTCGAGGACAATGGTGATGGTGCCCTAGTCCAAGGTACAACTTTTTATGTCGATTCCTGATCTCCTTCCAGCACTGATCTCTATTGTATCTTTAGTTTCTGGTGATCTGATAGTGGAGGACAATGTTGATGGTGCCCTAGTCCATTGAGGGTGATTATTCTGGATGTTGAAAGCTCTACAAACCCTAATGATCACAGTCTAGTCTATTTTTGTGTCTTCAAATGCGGAGGACAATGGTGATGGCGCCCTTGTCCTAAAATTTTGTATAGTATCTACTTCTTTTTAGATCCTGAATCTTTTATGTCTTCCTATCTTCCCTGCAACTCCATTTTCTCCAAATCCGATACCTATAACCTACAATCACAAGGAGTGTGGGAGGGGGTTTTGGTGTTTAGAGGCTTGCCTGAGTCAAGCCCCAGAGAGACATTCAAGTCATCTAAACATCGTTGTTAGAGAGAGTGCATATCATTGTGGGATAGAGGCAAAAATCCAAATGATAATGATGATAAAGCACAATAAATGTCACCTTGACAATGAAGCTCTCATGGAAGGAAAAAGCTCTTTAATGCCATGAGGAGAAGATGTAATCCAACCTATGAAAATAAACACAATAACTATACTATTCTCTCCAGCACAATGATAATCACAAGTATGCCCAAAATCATCTAATGATCTTCTAGTTTACAAATGATAATCTAAGCATGCTTATATAAGGAACTACTAAGGTTCCTACCAAGAATTTCATATTTTAAACTTATGATGTCATCCTGGAAACCAAATAATAGTCACAAACCTAACATTTGAATTTAGGGTAGACCCAAAATAGGGCTGGATTAGGGTGCTAGCGCCCAAGTCCACCCCCTTAGTTTTGTTCCAAGATTATCAAAATAGACCCCCTTAGGTCCCATTTGTCACAAGACCCAAGGTTTTTCTCATCGAGAATTTGAATTATCATGTAAGATGCTCTAAATGCAATCTAAAGACCTAGGAGCCAAACCTTAATAGGAAAAAGCCTCAAAGGGTGCATTTTTACAACATAACATTTAGGCCCCACTTTAATGTATGTATTAAATGCAAGGCCAATACATGCATTAAAGTAAGGTCAACAAACATAGAAAACACACCAAGCATAGAGAAGACATGCCAAACACATTGAAGACAATAATGGGCACACAAAACATAGAGAAGACAAATAGAGTCACGCAAAACACAGAGAATATACCATTGAAGACATGTAAAGAATAGAGAATACAGTGAATGTAGTGATTATTTTCTTTTTGATTTTTCCATATGAAATACAAAATGTAAGTACAAGGAAAGTAAACAAACAAATCCCAAAAAAAGTGTAGAGGAGCTATTCACCACCGGTCTTGTACTTTTTTTGAGAATAGACACGCCAAACAAAATCCCAAGATGTAGAGGAGTTGTTCACCACTAGTCTTGCACCTTGAGAATAAACACACCAAACAAATCCAAAAGTGTAGAGGAGCTCATCACCACTGGTCTTGCACTTTGAGAACAAGCATGCCACACACACACACACACAGAAGACATAGAGAAAACATGATAGACAAGTGATGGAGTGAAACTATTGCTAGGTTCATCACCATCTCAAGAACATTATAGGCACACACCAATGATTGGGCTTTGTCACAAAAACAACTCAAAACATGCTTAAGGGTTGAGTTAGTCACAGAACCGCTCTTTGCCTTGCGATGAGGACTTTTGAAAATGACACGATAATGTTTAATCTCTTCGAGAAATACATCATCCCTGCTTCACAATGAGGGCTTAAGATAGAAAAGGATATGCTCAATATCCCACCTCCGTAGAGGGCTTAAATGATTGTGATTGATTTTAATATTATTCAAACATGCTTTACTATCATCCAAAGTAGACAACTTACCTTATATATGCCCCCACCTTAAGGTGGTTGATATCACATACTGATATCAAGCACATTAAGGTAGCAAGAAAACACACGAGGGAACATGAGCTCTCACAAAGACCATGCCCCCCAAAGGTGAAATGTACTTTATGATCGCCAAATATTCCCACAAACATATTCATGCAAGAAAAAGTGTTAGTGCCCAGATAATCATGATAAACAACAATGCATATGATCAACTACACGAAAGAGCCAAGCAAGGCAATATCCATGATAAACAAAGCGCACAGAGTAGCAGTATTGTTAAAGTGTTGTTAGCAAGATAAGATAACATTGACATCAACATCAACATAGAGAAATCACAGAGTTATTCCACTAGCCAAGTGTTAGATAATATTAAACAACCTCGTCGTCATGTATGTACTAGGCCCATTTGTTGATTACTTGCAAAAAGGATGCTAGGTCCACATTAGTATAATATGTTTTTCGTCATCCACTAGCTAGGTAGAAAAACTAGAGGAAGGTAAAAAATAAATCAAAGAGGAGAACAAGTTCCTTAGGGATAGTCACGTAGGAGGGTGTCCCCAAATCACCAACTGCAACACTATGTCCATAAGACACAACCCACAGCATTGAAATTAGAGGAGAGGAAATATAGAAGAATGATGATACAAATAGAAGGTCACAATAGAGGTGGTCTCCTAGTATCCTTGACCTTACAAGAGAATCAAGGGCCATCCTAGGAGGCCTAACAACACATATCACATCACAGGGGAAGCACATCACGAGAGATAGAAGGTTAGAGATACTTACCTATAGAGAGGTCCATGCTAGAAGTCATCATCAAGGAGTTCATCATCCTCCCAATCCCAAATGCTAGATGAGAGTGGTGTGTAAGGTACCAAAGCCCAATTGTTGTTCTTGTTTTCAATTTGTTCATCCTTAAGTTCTTCTTGATTTTCTTCAATCTTAGGTTGAATGATCTCTTGTTCATTTATGAATCGTTGGGCATAGGCTTGTCTTCTCCTCCTCCATTCTTTTTCTAGTCTATTTATTCTTGTCTTATCTCTTATTTCATCATGTTTTTCAATAGTTTGCATAGTAGAGGAGGAAGCACCATGTTCAAATCTCATATGTCTTGGTGGAATATTTTGTTGATACACATCAAATTTCTAGTCCATAATGCTTGTAGTTTAGTATTTCAGTATTTGACTATGTGTAGGTTTTATCCTCAACATTTTCATATCACACTTCATGATCTATCGTTAGGAGAAATAGCAAGAGAAGATACATAGAATGAGAAAGTTTGTAGACTATGACAACTAAATAGAGGAAAGAAATGCAGGAACTTGATGTAGGGGCATCTTGTCCCTCTCAATTTTGGTTTTGTTTTGTTTTAAGATTTTGGTGTGTTTGAATAAAGTAGATTCTTGCTATAGTTTTGGTGTGTGGTTCATGTCTCTCCTGTCACCTTAGTAACAAGACATCCTTGCTTAGCTTTCTTCTTCTTGTCGACCATTTCATTTCATTGTAATTTCTTCCTATTCTTGGTGGGATCATAGCTATCTTTTATCTCTAGATTTGAAAGGTAGAAAAGGCCTCAAATCGTGCCTTAAAGAATAAACCTAGCTAGCGATTATGATTTTCTTTCCCTCTTGGGAAATTGACCAATTTAGAAAAGGCAATATATCTGCATTCAATCCTTCCTGGAGATAGTGGTCGTGCTTTTGCCATACATTTTCTTCCTCTATGACTATGAAAACTAAAAAGAGGAAAGAATAACGTGGGAACCTAATGCAGGGGCATCTTGTCCCTCTCAATTTTGGTTTTGTTTTGTTTTACCATTTTGGTGTGTTTGAATAAAATAGGTTCTTGCTATAGTTTTGGTGTGTGGTTTCTATCTCTCCTATCACCTTAGTGACAGGACATCCTTGCTTAGTTTTCTTCTTCCTGTCAACCACTTCATTTCATTATAATTTATATCTATTCTTGGCAGGGTCATGGCTATCTTTTATCTCTAGATTTGAAAGATAGAAAAGGCCTCAAATCGTGCCTTAAAGAATAAACCTAGTTGGAAATTATGATTTTCTTTCCCTCTTGTGAAATTAATCAATTTAGAAAAGGCAATAAATCTACATTCAATCCCTACTGGAGATAGTGGTCATGCTTTTACCATATGTTTTCTTCCTCTACTTATGTGATCATGTTACCTCTGGCAGCTGCATTTCTTGGTGGGCAGTGACAACTTTTCATTTATTTTCTATTGTAGACCATTATATGGAGGTCTTAACCATCATGGTCAGCTTTCTTCTTGGTGTTTCCCATTTCTTTATGGTGTGGCGGTAGTTTATGGTTTGTTCCTCTGCAAACAATATGTGCATGATCATTATTCATTATATCTCTATATTTCTTTGGCATCATGGGATATTTATTTTGGCAGCGACTATCATAATTTCTTTTGCATGGTGGTAGTGGGCATCATGGGTCTTTTCTTGGTGCAACAATGTGTAGAAAGCATTCATTGTTGATGCTGCATTCTTTTGGGGATGGTTCCTTTCATTATGATGGACAATTGAGTAAAAGGGAGGGACGATAGTTGAAGGAAGGGGGAGCTAAAGAGGGTGACAGTCTAAGAGAGAGACTAATCAGTGTTAGAAAATAGAGGCAGGTTGGTCTGAAAGAAAGACAAAATGATAGTTTGGAGAGAGATTAGAGTTTGTCTTGTGAAGTGTTTTGATTCTCTATAAAAGAGAGAGGCTGACTGTATATGGTCGATAGTTGATTTTTTGTAATGACAGTAATATCTAATAATAAAGAAATATTTGTTCCATTGCTTCCTATCATTCTTGTTTTGAATATCCTATCATATTTCCTACATTAAGCTTTGTGATTGATTGTTGATTAGAATTGTGAGGTGACTAGCAAGGCTATGCCATCATATTGGTATCAGAGCCAAGTTTGAGATTGGGTATTGTAGAAGGTGGTCAAAATGCCTCCAAGAAGGATGGGTAGAGGTTGAGGTAGAGGTTGAAGGGACCATGGTGACCAAGATTTAATGCAGCATTTGTGGTACAGTCATGGTAGGAGGGTTCATAGAATGAATTGTTCAGACCATGCAATAAGAGTAAACACAATGAAAACAACACAAGAATATAGAACATATGCAGATTCAATCATTCAGTATATCATAGAATTCAAAAAAGAGATCCGCCAGCAACATGTAGGCTCATAAATTCAGTTCACAGGCCTGATTACATACATGGGCAAGATCAAGCTTTGAAGCTCCTTCATGCAAAATCTAAGTATCAGATTCTTCTTATATGAATAGCTACTTTCCTAAGGATCTATTAAA
This sequence comes from Cunninghamia lanceolata, assembly GCA_027924645.1. NCBI lineage: Eukaryota > Viridiplantae > Streptophyta > Pinopsida > Cupressales > Cupressaceae > Cunninghamia > Cunninghamia lanceolata. The sequence goes on along the minus strand of BSBN01000068.1, from coordinate 11,835,456 downwards.
TCAATATATATCATATCCAGAATGTTAGATTCCTTTACATCAGCCACAAGAGATTCAGAATCCTGATGAAGAGGTGTAATGTGTGTTCTTGGATAGGTCAGACCTATCAGCTTGAAAAATCCTTCTCCAACAGATACAATGAAGTACGGACCTATGACAAAGGTTGGCCATGAACCAAGGAACATTGAAGAATGAATATTTATGATCCTTAACTTGGCCAATGCTATCAATCCTTCTCCTTTAGCTGATTACTCATGACTATCAGAAAGCTCTATACTGAGAAAACAAAGGATCTTCTGATAGTGATAACTTTTTGGTAACTATTCCAAATGCTCTAAATTCTTGATATGATGTAGATAAATAAATGTAGATGCTAAGTCTAGATCCACAAGATGTGAAATGCCAAAAATTAGACCATAAGCTAAACTACTTCTAACTGCACTGCCTAGACTGAACTGGAAAATGAAAGAACTAAAATGTAAACAAACTGAAATGCAAATGTTTTTTTGGTTGATTCAAGATTGCTCCTGAACCAAGGATGCTCCTGGATCAAACATCTCAGGTTATTGAAAAAGTGAGTCCCTCACTTTGCTAGGGCTAGGGGAGAACCAAGATAGTCCACCTCAGCCTGAGAAATCCATGATGAATCTTCTTCCAGTTTGCCTTTCCACTTCACAAGATATTCTTTGTATTGTCTTCCTCTAGTGTTGTGTCCAACTCTACTGTCCAAAATATCTTATATCTATTCTAGTGCTTGTTGTGGTAACTGTTTCTTCAAATCTTCTTCCATGCTATCATTGAGCTCTACTTCATGATATTGATAAAGATCTGCAATGTTGAAAATAGGTGATATGCCCAATGTCTCTGGTAACTCCACTTCATATGCATTTCCTGAATCAAAATTTCTGAGTATCTTACAAGGTCCAAACTTCTTCATCTTCAACTTATTATATGTCTCAATTGGAAATCTTTCTTTTCTCAAATATACCATTACTTCATCTCCCTCTTCAAATTATTTGTGCCTTCTCTTCTCATTTGCTTTCTCTTTGTACTTACTGTTCATTTCTTCCAAATGCGTCTTCACTTGATTATGTACTATCTTCATATGATTTGCAAATTCCTCTGCTTCTGCACTCCTCTTTTCCTCGATGTTGATGTCTCTTAATTCTGTAACTCCTGTTGGATTTACTCTGGTAATAATCTCAAAAGGTGTTCTTTCGATACTTTTGTTTAGTAAATTATTGTATGCAAACTTTTCTTGTGAAAGAATAAAATCCCAACTTCCTATCTTCTCTCCAACCAAACATCTCAACAAGTTTCCCAAACTCCTATTCACTACCTCTGTCTATCCATCTGTCTCTGGATGAAAAGTTGAACTGAACTTTAAATTTCTCTTCATTTTCTTCCAAAGTGTCCTCCAAAAGTATCCAACAAATTTTGTATCTCTTTCTGAAACTATACTCCTAGGTAATCCATGTAATCTCACGATCTCCTTGAAAAATATGTCAGCCACATGTGTTGCATCAGTTGTCTTCTTACAAGGTATGAAATGAGCCATTTTTGAAAATTTGTCAACCAATACAAATATTGAATCATGTCCTCTCTGTGTTGTAGGTAATCCCATTACAAAATCCATGCTTATGTCTTCCCAAGGTCTCTCTGGTACTGTCAAAGGTCTATACAATCCAGTGTTCTGACTACCTCCTTTTGCAACTTGACAAACTCTACAACTCTACACAAATCCCCAAACATCCTTATGAATCTGAGGCCAAAAGTAGTTTTCACTTACCAAAGCCACTATCTTATCAATACCAAAATGTCCTACCAATCCACCACTATGTTTCTCCTTGATCAAATTATCTTTCATTGAACTTCTAGGTATGCACAACTGATTTCCTTTGAACAACATATCTTCTTGAATGAAAGAGTCCAACCACTTACTCCTATCTATTACAACAAATTCCTTGCATACTTTCCAAGGTTTGGCAAAATCAATGTTTCCCTCATACATGTTCTTCAATTCATCAAAACCCAACACTTCAACTCTCATCTTTGTCAACAAGTTTCTTCTTCTACTTAATTCATCAACAAATTTGTTTGATTTTCCACTCCTATGCTTCAACACAAAAGTATAACTTTGCATGAACTCTACCCATCTCATATGTATTTCATTCAACTTACCTTGATTATTCAGATACTGTAAAGCTTGATGATCTATATACAACACAAATTCCCTAGGCAACAAGTAATGCCTCCACTTCTTCAAGGCTTGAATTATGGCATAGATCTCTTGATCATAAACCAAATATCTTCTCCTTTTATCATTTAACTTCTCATTGAAATATGCTACAAGTCTACCTTCTTGACTTAACATTCCTCCAATTGCATTTCCACTTGCATCACAATCAACTTGAAATACCTTATTGAAATCTAGTAATGCCAACATAGGTTGCTCTGTCACTTTCTTCTTCAACAACTCAAAACTTTTACCTTCTCTTGATGTCCACTTGAAATCCTTTATGTCACCTCTCATTGTCTCGATCATAGGGTTACAAACTAAATTGAAATTTCTGATGAACTTCCAGTAGAAACTAGCCTATCCATGAAATGATCTAGCCTCTCCAATGCTCTCCGGTGTAGGCCATTCAACAATTTATTTCACTTTCTTAGGGTCCATCTTCAACCCTTCCATAGAAATGACAAATCCCAAATATACCAACTCTTCTTTCATGAAACTACACTTCTTGATGTTTATCAGCAATTTCTCTTCTCTCAACCTCTGCAAAACTTGTCTAATATGCCACAAATGTTCTTATTTTGTCTTACTAAAAATTAGAATGTCATCCAAGTATACAATCACAAACTTACCAAATAATTTCTTCAGAACTTCATTCATCAACCTCATGAAAGTACTCGGTGCATTTGTCAATCCAAAAGGCATCATTAACCACTCATACAGTCCTTCATTTGTCTTAAAAGTAGTCTTCCATTCATCACCTTCTCTGATCCTAATTCGATGGTATCCACTCTTCAAGTCTATCTTTGTGAAATATCTTTCTCCACTTAAACAATCCATAATATCATCCATCCTAGGTAAAGGAAATCTATACTTAACTATGATCTTGTTTATTGCTCTAGAATCAGTACACATTCTCCATTCTCTATCTTTCATTGGTGCCAAAACTACAGGTACTGCACAAGGACTCAAACTTTCTCTAATCAAGCCTTTCCTCAATAATTCTTGTATCTGTCTATTCAATTCTTCATTCTCTACTAATGTCATTTGGTGTGCTTCTTTGTTAGGTAAACTTGCTCCTGGTATAAGGTCCATGTGATGACTGATACTCCTTATAGGTGGTAATCCTTTAGGAACATTATCTAATATGATGTCTTCATACTCAGTCATCAACTCTTTTATCTTCTCTAGCTGCTCTTCTTCAGTCTCCTTCTTCAATGCTTCAGGCTTCTTAGGAATCAAGGCATAACACACATTCTCATGTCTCAAATCATGTAAAAATTTTGTTCCATCTACCAAACAGATTCTAGCATTCCCACATACTTCACTCTTAGGATCATTCTCCAAAAGAAACAAGGTAATTCTCTTTCCATTTTTTGTTATAGTATATGTATTCTTTCTCCCATCATGTATAGCTTTTCTATCATACTACCAAGGTCTACCCAACAAGATATGACAAACAACCATAGGCATAATATCACAAAAGACTTCATCATGATATGATCCAATATAAAATTTTACCAAACATTGTTCACTCACCAATACCTTATGATCATCTTGAATCCATGCTATCTGATAGGGCTTATGGTGTTTCAATCTTTCCAACTTCAGCTTAGTCACCATCTCTTCAAAAACTAGATTATCTGAACTACCACTATCAATCACAATTTTACAACACTTACCTCTAGATTTGCAATCTAGTTCAGACTAGACTTTTCCTCTATGATGGTTCCTCATTTGCCTATATGTGAAATAGTGCTCTCCTCATCACTAATGATTCTCCTTTCTCTGGATTTCCAACTAAACTAGGTGATCCAATAGGTTCTTCTTCAACATAGGCTGCTCTTCCACTATTTTCTATCCTCTTGCTTGTACTACCCTTATTACATTCAAATGCTCTATGTCCTTCACCTCCACACTTGAAACAAGTACCTGTGAATGTCTTTTTATCAAATCCTCTCCCTTCTCTTCTATATCCTTCATTCCGGTATGCACTAGGGTTTCCTCTCTGGTAAAAAAAATTGTCATCTCTCTAGTAAGCATTGTTATCTTTGTCATCCTTCTTCAATGAGATGTCAAACTTGTTCTGCTCCACAAATGATCTATCATATCCAGAAAATGTTCTTCCTCTTTGAAATTTACCTCCTCTACCTCTCTATCTTTGATCATGTTTCTTATTCATCTTCTCTTCAACTTTCAAAGCAAACTGATATACTTCTTCCAAGGATGCCATCCTTACTAGGCTTAGCTCTTCTTGAATGTTCAATCTCAACCCATTGATCTATCTAGCCACTTTATCCTTGCTTGCTTCACTATGTCCTATCCTTATGATCATTTTACGAAATTCTTTAGTGTACTCCTTAACAAATTTCTCCTTCTGTCTTAGGTTTTGCAATCTTTTCAACAACTCCAGCTCATAGTCAGTAGGTATGAATTGATTCTTCAACTTTGTCACCATCTGATCCCACTTTGTAATCTTTTGTTTTCCTCTCCTATTTATTTCTAACTAAACTTCTTTCCACCATATAGTACCATGTCCTTTCAACTTTGTCTTTGCAAATTTCACCTTCTTCGAATCTTCAATTTCATCATATTCAAAGTATTCTTCCATGTCATTTATCCAATCAATCAACTCTTCCATATTGAAATTACTAGTATAGTTAGGCACATCCACTCTAGGTCTTTTTCCAACCTTTGAAATAGCTCACAACATCTTTACTTGATCTGATTCTTCTTCTTCATGACCTTCTAGGGTTTTGCCAGTTTGTTCAATAGATTAAAATTCTTCTTCATCATCACTTTCAATATTAGGTCTCAGTGTCAATCCTCTTCACCTATCTTCCTCAACAACATCCAAACAAATTTGCAATGTTCTCATCAATTCCATCATCTCATCCATTCTATTAGCCATTGTACCAATAGGGGAACTCTTTGCGGTGGCATCTTCCTAGGATCAAGTGCAAACTACCTTAGGTCGGTGATCGGGTTACAAGTGACAACTGCCTCTCAATCAGTGATCAGTTTCCCACAAGTAACCTACCTCAAATTAGTGATCTACTTACAAAAAGATCATATGGAATCCCCTTCACCAATTCAATACAAAGAATCAAACTTGCACTCTGATACCACTTGGTGCAGTCATGGTAGGAGGGTTCATAGAATGAATTGTCCAGACCATGCAACAAGAGTAAACACAATGGAAACAACACAAGAATATGTAACATATGTAGATTTAGTCATTTAGTATATCATAGAATTCAAAATAGAGATCCGTTAGCAACATGCAAGCCCACAAATTTGGCTCACAGGCCTGATTACATACATGCACAAGATCAAGCTTTGAAGCTCCTTCACACAAATCCTAACTATTAGATTCTTCTTATGTGAATAGTTACTTTCCTAAGGATCTATTAAATAAATATATATCCTATCTATAATGTTAGATTCCTCCACGTCGGCCACAAGAGAAACAAAATCCTGATGAAGAGGTGTAATGTGTGTTCTTGGATAGGTCAGACCTATCATCTTGAAAAATCCTTCTCCAATGGATACAATGAAGTGTGGACCTATGAGGAAGGTCGGCCATGAACCAAGGAACATTGAAGAATGAATCTTTATGATCTGTAAGTCATCCAATGCTCTCAATCCTTCTCCTTTAGCTAATTATTCATGACTATCAAAAAGCTTTGTACTAAGAAAATAGAGGATCTTCTAATAGCGATAACTTTCTGGTAACTGCTCTAAATGCTTTGAATTCTTGATATGATGTAGATGAATAAATGTAGATGGTAAGTCCAGATCTGCAAGATGTGAAATGCCAAATACTAGACCACAAGTTGAACTACTTCTGACTGCATTACCTAGACTAAACTGGAAAATGAAAGAACTAAAATGCAGATGTTTTTTTGGTTGATGCAATATTGCTCCTAAACTAGGGATGCTCTTGCATCAATTTGATTTAGATGTTGGATGCTCTTGAGAGGGCACAAAGAAGAGGAAACCCAACTATTGAAGATTTAAGTGATGAAGAAGAAGAACCACAGAGAGAAGAAAATGTGGAGGGATAGGCAGACCCAGGAGATGAATTTGGGAAAAGGTTGATAAGATTAGTCATGAATTTGGGATCTAAAACCAAGATCGATGTACCTACTTATGCTGGAAGCCTTAATGGTGAAGAATTAATTGATTGGATAAATGATTTGGATAAATATTTTGAATATGAGAATGTAGCAGAGGAGAAAAGAGTAAAGTTTGCATGCACCCGATTGAAAGGTCATGCTGCTATGTGGTGGGATTTTGTCTAGACTAAAATAAGAAAGAGAAATAAAGAAAAGATTACCTCATGGGATAGGATGGTGACCAAGTTGAAGGCTAAATTTTTGCCCAGTGACTATCAGGCTAATCTCTTCAAGAGATTACAAAATTTGAAGCAAAAGGATATGTTTGTAAAAGATTATACTGAAGAATTATTGAAGTTGATAATCAAGTTTGGGCATGCTAAAGAAGATGTGGAGAAGATAGCCTATTATGTGAATGGTCTAAAATATAGTCTACAAGATGAGATTAGTCTGTTGTCTCCTAGAAGCCTATAAGAGGCTTACCAACTTGCCTTGAAGGCCGAAAAGAGGCTGCAAAGGAGGCAAAATCAGCAAGAGAAGAAAAGAGGGAGAGGATTTAGAGGAAGGGGACAACAATTTGGTAGAGGATAGAAACATCATCAAAGTGAAAAGGCTGGAAGTTTGAGTGGGATAGTTAACAATGAGAGAGGTTGTTTCCAAAATAGAGGAGGAAGATCTTATGGAAGAGGTGGATCACAAGGTAGAGGAAGAGGATTTGTTGGAAAATGCTACAACTGCAATCAATTCATACACAAGAGTTGGGACTGTACTAAATCATCACAAGGAGGACACTCCAAATTTGAAAGGAGAAATCAAGTTGTTCAGACTAATCAAGAAAGTGTAGGATCTCCAGTACATCACAAGGATGGAGTAAAATCAGGAGAATCCTTGATGGTTAAAAGAACATTGTTAAAGCCACAAAAGGAAAGTCAAGAGCCCATCCAAAGGAGAGCATTGTTTAGAACAAAGTGTAAGTCACATGGTAAATGTTGTAAGCTCATTATAGATGGTGGTAGTACTGACAATATTGTTGCCACTAAAATGGTAGAAAAACTAAATCTGAAAAGGATTAAACACCCAACTCCATATAAGGTAACTTGGTTACAAAAAGGCCATCAAATATTGGTTAGTGAGTAGGGCTATGTTCATTTTTAGATTGGAAGTTATAAAGATTGTATTTTATGTGATATAATGTCCATGGATGTGTGACATGTTTTTCTTGGAAGACTGTGGCAATTTGACTAAAACTTAGTCCGTGATGGAAAGGAGAATACATATACTATTATGAAGGTTGTAGTGAAGCATACCTTGTTGCCCATAAAGGAGAAAGAAGAGGACAATAGCAGCAGTAATCAGATAATGATGGTAAGTGGTAAAGAATTTTTGAAAGATTTGAAAAATGAGGAAATTGGTTTTGCTTTGGTTCCTAAACCACAATGTATAATGACTTCTACAAAGTTGGATGATTTGTCTATTGAGATACAAGATATGTTGAATGAGAATATGGATATTATTGCAAATGATTTTCCTAATGAATTGCCTCCTATTAGAAGCATAAGCCATCATATGAATTTGATTCCAAGTGCTAGCCTTCCAAACAAGGTTGCATACAGATTAACACCTATGGAGAATGAAGAGATAAGAAAGCAAGTGGAAAAAATCTTGGAGAAAAGCTTGATAAGAGAAAGTCTAAGCCCTTGTACTATTCTTACAGTGTTGGTGCCAAAGAAAGGAGGAGAATGGAATATGTGTATCGATTCAAGGCAATAAATAAATTCACAATAAGATATAGATTTCCCATTCCTTGGATTGAAGATTTGATGGATTGTTTGAGTGGGTCAATGTATTTTTTAAAAATAGATTTCAAGAGTGGTTATCACCAAATTAGAATTAGACCTAGAGATGAGTGGAAAACTACTTTTAAGACTAGTGATGGGTTGTATGAATGGCTGGTTATGCCTTTTGGGTTGTCTAATGCTCCTAGTACTTTTATGCATTTAATGAATGAAATTTTGAAATCATTTATTGGTAAATTTGTGGTTGTGTATTTGGATGATATTTTGGTGTTTAGTAGGTCAAAAGAGGAGCATATTAAGCATTTGAGGTAGGTTATGAAGAGACTATAGGAAGAGAAGTTGCAGATTAATTTGAAGAAGTGTGTGTTTTTATAAACTAAACTTGCTTCTTTAGGCTTTGTGGTGTCAAAGGATGGATTGAAGATAGATAAGGAGAAGCTTCAGGCTATAAGGTTTAGGATATACTTGATTGGCCATCACCAAAAAGTATCATGGAGGTAAGAAGCTTTCATGATCTTTCTAGTTTTTACAAAAAGTTTATAAGAAATTTCAGTCATGTTGTAGCACTGATTTTGGAGACCATTAAGAGAAGCAAAAGACCATTTGTGTGGACTAAAGAGGTTGAAGAAAGTTTTAGATTTCTGAAAAAAAAGGTGAGTGAACAGCCCATACTTTCTTTGCCAAATTTTAATAAAGTGTTTCAAGTATAATGTGATGCTAGTGGTTTGGCTATAGGGGCAGTTTTGAGTCAAGAGGGAAAGCTTGTTGCTTATTTGAGTGAGAAATTGAATGATGCAAAAAGGAAGTATTCTTCTTATGAATTGGAATTTTATGCCTTGGTTTAATCCCTCAAGAAATGGAGACATTATCTTTTACCCAAAGAATTCATTGTGTACACTGATAATCATGCTTTACAGTTTATTAATAGTTGGCATAAATTGAATCAGAGGCATGCTAAATGGGTTGAGTATATCTAGAGTTATAATTTTGTTTTGAAACATAAAAGTGGTCAAATGAATAAGGTTGTTGATGCTTTAAGTAGGAAGAATTTATTATTATGTGAGATAAGGACTAATAGTGTGGGATTTAGAAGTTTAAAAGAGATGTATGCAAAAGATACAGATTTTGGAGAAGCATTTGTAGCTTGTAGTGATCATGTTTGCAGAAATAAAGTGCCATGGAATGAGTATATGATACAAGAGGGTTTGTTGTTTAAGGAAAATAAGTTGTGTATTTGTCAAGGCTCCATGAGAGATAATTTGTTGAAGGAAAAACATAGTGGCAGTCTTGCTGGTCACTTTGGACAGGATAAGACTTTTCAGCAGTTGAGCACTCATTATTATTGGCCAAGGATGAAGGAAGATGTGAGAAGATATGTGGAGAGATGCAGAATTTGTCAACATGCTAAGGGAAGAAGTCAAAATGCTAGACTATATCAGCCATTGCCAATTCCATCTAGGCCTTGGGATTATATGAGTATGGACTTTGTTTTGGGTTTACCTTGTACATAAAGGGGTAATAATTCAATCATTGTTGTAGTTGATAGATTTTCAAAAAAGTTGCATTTTATACCATGTAAGAAGACAAGTGATGCTACTAACATTGACAATTTGTTCTTTAAAGAAGTTGTAAGGCTGCATGGTATACCAAGAAGTATTATTTCTGACAAGGATACAAAATTTTTGGGTCATTTCTGGAGGACTCTATGGAATAAGTTGGGCACAAATCTAAATTTTAGCTCTACTTATCATCCACACACAGATGGGAAAACTAAGGTTGTCAACATAAGCCTTGGAAATTTGTTGAGATGTCTTGTTGATATGTCAACTAAAAGTTGGGATCTTATGTTAGTACAAGCTGAATTTGCTTATAATGATTCCCCAAACAAAAGTACAGGTTTCAGTCCTTTTTATGTGGTGTATGGTATGCATCCAAGAGGTGTATTTGAGTTTCATGATCTTGCTAGAATGGAAACAACAAGTGCATATGGTGAAGAGTTTTCTCAAGTCATTCATGACACTCAAGAGAAGGTGAAGAATAATATTGAATATAGCAATCTGGTGTACAAAAAGGCATGCTGATTTGAAGGAAAGAGAGCTGCAATTTCAAGTAGGAGACCTTGTATTGGTACATCTCCAAAAGGAAAGATTTCCTACAGGGACATACAATAAACTACAGATGAAAAAGATTGGACCTTGCAAAATATTAAGGAAGTTTTCAGCCAATGCTTATGAGATATCACTGCCTCAAGAGTTGAATATATCTCCCATTTTTAATGTTGCAGATTTATATCCATATAAAGGAGATATAGAAGTAGAAGAAGATGATGCATCTGATTTATCTAATGAAGAACAAGTTGGGACAGCCATTGTTCCACTACAAATAGAAAGCATTCTAGATAAACAAGTGCTGAAAAAGACCCGTAAAAAGGAATATTTTAAGTATATTGTCAAGTGGTGCAACCATCCGATCAAAGATGCATCATGGCTTACTAAGCATGAGATCACTAAGTTGGGTCATTCAATTGTAGACCTCATGAGCCAAATCTCATGATTTCTTTCTTCTCAGGAGTTTGATGTAGGGGCATCTTGTCCCTCTCAATTTTGGTTTTGTTTTATTTTAACATTTTGGTGTGTTTGAATAAATCAGGTTCTTGCTATAGTTTTGGTGTGTGGTTCCTATCTCTCTTGTCACCTTAGTGACAGGACATCCTTGCTTAGCTTTCTTCTTCTTGTTGACCATTTCATTTCAATGTAATTTCTACCTATTCTTGGTGGGGTCGTGTCTATCTTTATCTCCAGATTTGAAAGGTAGAAAAGGCCTCAAATTGTGCCTTAAAGAATAAACCCTACTGGCGATTATGATTTTCTTTCACTCTTGGGAAATTGACCAATTTAGAAAAGGCAATAAATTTGTATTCAATCCTTGCTAGAGATAGTGGTCATGTGTTTGCCATACGTTTTCTTCCTTTACCTATGTGATCGCATTACCTCTAGAGGCTACATTTCTTGGTGGATAGCGTTGGATTTTCATTTACGTTCTATTGCAGAACATTATATGGAGGTTGTAACCATCATGGTCGGCTTTCTTCCTGGCATTTCCCATTTCCTTATAGTGTGGCGGCAGTTTATGGTTTGTTCCTCTGCAAACAATATGTGCATGATCATTTTTTGTTATATCTCTATATTTCTTTGGCGTCATGGGATATTTATTTTGGCAGCGACTAGCATAATTTCTTCTATATGGTGGTAGTGCACATTGTGGGTTTTTTCCTGGTGCAACAATGTATAGAAAGCATTAATTACTGATGCTGCATTCTTTTGGGGATGGATCCTTTCATTATGGTAGACAACTAAGCAAAAGGGAGGGATGACAGCTAAAGGAAGGGGGAGCTAATGAGGGTGATAGTTTGAGAGAGAGGTCGATCAATGTTAGAAAATAGAGGTAGGCTAGTCTGAAAGAAAGACATAATGATAGTTTGGAGAGAGATTAGAGTTTGTCTTGTGAAGTGTTTTGATTCTTTGTATAAGAGAGAGGCCGACTGCATATGGCTGATAGTTGATTTTTTGTAATGACAGTAATATCTAATAATAAATAAATCTTTGTTCCATTGCTTCTTGTCATTCTTGTTTTGAATCTCCTATCATATTTTATGCATTAAGCTTTGTGATTGATTGCTGATTAGAATTGTGAGGTGACTGGCAAGGCTATGCCATCAGAACCAAGACACCAAGGATAAGAAAAAATAAAGCAAATTCTATTCCACACGTGCACACACACACACACACACACACACACACACACACACACACACACACACACACACACACACACACACACACACACACACACACACACACACATATTTGTTTGTTTGTTAAGTTTAAGTTCTATAGGTGCTTAGGTTGGTTTAGTTTGTTCCTTACTCTCATTGTCTTTGTTCTTGTATGTGTGGTTATCGTTTAGAGGTTGTTCTCTTTGAGAGTATGTGTCTATATATATTCATTTTCATAGATCTCTTCTTTTTATTTCTATTGTTATTTTTTATAATTTTTTATTGTTATATTTATAATATTTATCTTTCCTCTCTCTCTTTACTTTATTTTATCCTGTCTTGGTTTCTCTTATCTTTTTTTTTGTAGTTTGTCATTTTTTCACTTTTTATTTTTTAGGTGTTTGGGTTGTGCTTAGTTGTTTTTAAAGTAGGAATAGAATTCACTTTATTTTTTCTTATCCTTGGTGTCTTTGTTCTCACATTATTCTTTCCTCTATTTAGTTGTCATAGTCTACAAACTTTCTCATTCTATGTATCTTCTCTTGCTATTTCTCTTGATGATGGATCATGGAGTGTGATCCAAAATGTTGAGGAAAAAACTTACACATAGTCAAATCCTGAAATACTGAACTACAAGGAATATTTTGTTGTCGATGAAGCCTCCCAATCCTTGGAAGGATGACGGGGGAGGGAGCTCAACATAAATGCCATCTCTCCGTGTATGGGGTGGGTTATGAGACCTTTCCTTATCCATATTTTTCATGCCAAAAATTTCATCAAAGCCATAATAATCTTGTTTAATGCTTGTTTCTTGTTTTTCTCTTATTGGTTGCAAAGGAGACTTGGCCATTCGAGCTAGTTTCTTTGCTTTGTATTTTCTATAAATTTGGGTCATCCCATAATAATGGGTTAAACTTTTTGGCCAAACTTGACATTGAAATCAACATTTTGAACTAAATCTTCACTTTTGACACCAATCGCCGCTAAAACGTTAAGAATTTGAAGATGATGTGAACTAGTGATTTGTGAGATTTTGTTTGTAGATTCTAAATATATTTTTAAAAAAATTGGATTTAAATTGTAAATTTTTTTGTGTCTTCTTTAATAACTAGTTTTTAATAGTAAACAATTTTTTTTAAAGTGATGTGTATTCTATAGCACATAACTTTTTTTTTACAAATGATACAATTGTGATTCTTTTGAATTTAGATTGTAAGACTGATATATAGGGCATGCATTTGGTTTTATAATGTTTTGTTGAATATTTTTTTAATTAAGTTTTGAAGTCAAACCAATTATAATTTAGACATAGGTGTATCCCATAAAACATAACTTTTTCTATATGTATCGAAATTCAATCTTTTTTTTGTTGAAAAAAGGACATCAATACCTAGGGCATAGATGTTTTTAATTTTTTTTTTCACTAATTTATTAATTTTTCATGTGTGTAGAATAGAGAACTTGATGTTTAGTGAAAAACCTACATTCACAACAAATAAAAAATAAATATAATAATCAAATTAAATATATTTAAAATTATACTTTTTGGGAAGCTTATAATAAGGACTGCATACTTACAAACATGAATTTTAAATGAATTCATTTGATCCCCCAAAAGGTAAATCAAAAGTGGTTTTTTATCAACATTTTGATAGGTGTAGAGGAGACTCCATTATAGGTATGGTTTAGAAGCAGTGGGTTTGATCAAACCCTCTTCAATTAAAATCCTTTATATGGAACCTTTCAAGGCTTAAATCATTATATTTTCTAAAAATATGTGATTTCAACAAAAATCAGGATGTCCCTGAAAGTGTAATCCATTATTGTGGTAGCACCCTATTCTATGAAAGTTCTATCTCTTCGTGGCTCATGATCTATCTCAGGTTGAGATGAAATGTAGTCAAGAATAAAGTTCTTGTCCTTAGCTGGAGGTTGATAATCATTACAACAGATAGTATGGATCTCTCCATGCAAAGGAAACTTTATACATTTGTGAATAGTAGAAGAAACAACATTCATAGCATTAAGCCAAGGATGTCAAAGTTTTACATGGAAGAGGTTGGATAAGGGCATTATATCAAATGACTGATCCACAACTTTATCATAGATCAAGACCATTAGAGTTATCTTACCAATTGGTTTCATTAAAGCTCCATTATGTTTTTTAATTCTCAAATTCGACAGTTCATAAGATTCTTGTACCATTTCATTTTTTAGGAAATATTCCATGACCACATTTGTCATGCAATTAGGATCTATGAGTGTTCCATGAGCAGGTTTTTTCATTATCTTTACCATGATATAAAGTAGCCCTTCAGTATTTACCATTTCTTTGTCATGGGGTGTGAATGTTATTTCAAGCTCAGGGGCTCTTCTTTTTAAGTGAGGCTTAGGAGCAAACCTAGAGCTATTATTATGTTGATAAGCCATTTGTAATTTTGCAAAGGATTGTCAAATAAGATTTTCAATATCTTCAAAACTTATGCAAAAGACAAATGCAAAAGGTGATGTCGAATATGCTCTAAAATGCTTGATTTTTTAACTTTTCTCAATGCAAACAAATGAAAGAAGAGGTATTGTAAAAGTTTTCAAGAGGGACAAAAAATTATATGCCTAATAATAGTCCACTACTACAAGAATATATTTCACAACACACTTTTGAAGCAACTCTAGAAAGTTGATAAGCCCAAAACCTAGTGAAAATAGGCCAAAATATGTAATTTTTCACCAAATCTCAATGCAAAAGAGTAGGGCAATGGGTGTTGTAAGGAAAATGATGATAGAAAGAAACTTATAATAGTAATAACAGCCACCTAATGAGAAAAAATCCATTACAACATGCCTATAGTGCCACTCTAGATCAAACCTTAGTGCAAAGATATCAAAAATATACAAATTTTCCCAAAATTTCAATACAAAAGCCCAAAAGAAAGGGTGTTGTAAGAGAATTGAGAAGAGAAAGAAGATAATAATAATTCTAATAATATCTAATTAGTGCAGCAAAATCCATTACAACATGCTTGGAGTGCAAATCTAACAAGATGAGAAGGCCAAATCTAGTGAGAAAATGCAAGTTTTCAAACCCTAGACATAAAATTTCACAAGAAGGCCACTATGATGCAAAATAAACTTATAAATTAGACCTAATTATTTTTTTAACAAGGTAGTAAAATCTGAAACAAGATTTTGACTACAACCCTAGCTCATTCAAAACTAGGTTTTCATGAAAAATGTAAAATTTCAAGCAATTGCTAACAAATCAAGCATGCAAATGCAATGGAAATGAATTGTAAATGATGAATTTCTATATTTTGGATCAGATATAAAGAAAATAATAGAAATTAATTTAAATTAAATGCTAATGAATTCAAATTTACAAAAAAGCAAGTCTAATATGCCAATTATTTTTTAAATTTTTCAAATTTTTCAATTTTTTTGTACTTTTTCAAATGCAATATTGAAAATAATGAATTGAATGATGATAAATTTCAAATATGATGTAAAAATAAGATAATTAATTAAATACAACTGAGTGAATGCAAACTATGTCAAAAATCAAACCCTAGAATGCAATTTTTTTCAATTTTTCCAAATATATCAATTTTTTTGTACATTTTCAAATGCAAAAGAATGAATGAATGCAAATCTATCAGACAACACTCAATAAGGTGCCAAAAATATCAAAACATAGGTTCACTATAATGTTTAATATGGAAAAGGGGGGTTCTGATGTGGTTGTTTTACTTTGAATCCTCCTTTCCACAAAACATTCCAAGGGCTTTTCAACCAAGTGCTTCTCCTATCGAGAGGAGAGTCATCTATCAGATTGGGTTGCCACTTGGTTTTCTACCGGGAAATTTAGAAGTTTTCACACAATGTTGCTAATTAATGCTTTTATGCTTTTGAAACCATAATTTAAGAAAAATAGTGATTAAATCTACAAATTACGACAAATGCCACTAGAATTAGACAAAGGGTAGAGAACCTTAACTCACTATTTTAAAATGGAAATGACAGGGACAATGGTGATGATGCCCTAGTCAAAGGTACAACTTTTTATGTAGATTCTTGATCTCCGTCTAGCACTAATCTCTTTTGTATCTTCATTTTTTAGTGATCTGATAGTAAAGGACAATGTTGATGGTGCCCTAGTATACTAAGGGAGATTCTTCCAGATGTCAGAAGCTTTGCAAACCTTAATGATCACTATCCAGTCTATTTTTGTGTCTTTGAATGTAAAGGACAATGGCGATGGTGCCCTTGTCTTGAAATTCTACATAGTGTCCCCTTCTTTTTAGATCTTAAATATTCAATGTCTTCCTATCTTACCTGCAATTCCACTTTCTCCAAATTCGATATCTATAACCTAAAATCACAAGAAATGTTGGAGGGTGTTGTGGTGTTTAGAGGATTGCCTCAATAAAGCCCCAGAGAGACATTCAAGTCTTACAAACACTATTGTTAGAGAGAGAGTGTGTATCCTTGTGGGATAGAGGCAAAAATCCAAATGATAATGATTATAAATCACAATAAATGTCACCTTGATGATGAAGTTCTCACGGAAGGAAGAAGCTCTTCAATTCCATGAGGAGAATATGTAATCCAACTTGCAAAAAGCACAATAACAATGTTATGCTTCGCAACACAATGATAATCACAAGTATGCCCAAAATCATCTAATGATCTTCTAGTTTGCAAATTGTATCCTAAACATGCTTATATATGCAACTACTAAGACTCCTGCCAAGAATTTCGTATTTTAAACTTATGTTGTTAGCCTATAAACCAAATAATGGTCACAAACCTGATATTTGAATTTAGGGAAGACCAAAAATAGGGCTGGACTCGAGCGCTAGCACCCAAGTCCACCCCCTTATTTTTGTTCCAAGATCATCAAAATAAACCTCCTTAGGTCCCATTTGTCACAAGACCTAAGGATTTTCTCATCGGGAGTCTAAATTATCATGTAAGATACTTTAAATGCAATCTAAAGACCCGGGAGCTAAACCTTAATAGGAAAAGGCCCCCAAGGGTTCATTTTCTAACATAACAAGAAGTAACCAATGAAAGTAACAAGTTGCAAAAATTCTAATAAAACAACCCCCAAAAAAGAAAATTGTTATACTTGACACTAGCGCATCACATGGACATCCACATGAAGTGCTAGTGTCTGGAGAGTTTGGGCTCAAAAGTGAGGAGACACTAGAATATAACATGGCTAACATAAAAGTGATGACAAAACTTGACAAAAAGATAAAACTAAAAATAATGCCTCAGCACGATGGGAGGGGAAAATGATAATGCAAGGGCTAAAATGAGCCTACAAACCAATTAAGAGAACAAGCACTAAAGCAAGGCCAAAATATAGTGTGAAATTGCAAGGGTATGCAATTTTTGATGTTAAAATGTCAAAATATTCTTGCTTTCTAATTGTAAAAATATTGATGATTTTGCTATCATGGTTAGTGAGTTTAGATTATAATTCAAGGGTAGAATGTTGCTTTGGTTGGATGAATCTTGTATGTTCTATTCATATTTTAACTTTCTAGCTAATGATTTCATTAAATATTTTTTCTAGGCATAGAGACTATAGTGTTTATTTGAATTTACTATCTTGTCATGTATATTTTGAGCCAAATCTCTTAATAAATGTCTTAATTTGATTATAGAAAAAATTCAAATGATTTTTTTAGGACATACTAATAAAAAACTAGGATGAACACAAGAAGTCAATTTTCCACAACCTAGACCCTATATTCATGCCCAACCACATTAAAGTTTGGCAATAGGAGAAAAACTAAGTTTCCAAATAGTAGAATTCCTCCTAAAACAATTAGTCTTCCATCTACACCTTAAGATATATCTAAAATGAAGGAATATGATACCATTCAACAAATGAAGAATACACAAGAAATAATTTCTCCATAGGACATAGTATGCACATCACCTTTTTGTTAAAAATAGTGAAGAAATCTTTTGATTAAATTTCTTGGACATAAGGATGTGCTATCAGAAATTGTATACCCTTTACAATTTCACACTACATTTGGCACCCTTTGATATTAATGATCATCTCTATTCACAATATGCAATTTCAACCACTTTCATGAGATTAAAGGTTTAGTCCTCTATCATCTGGAATCTGGATAGCCTAAATTACCAGGACTAGTGTGCCCAATGCTATAAAGTTGACAATTTGGCCCTAACAAATTATATTTTATTGTCTTCCTTATGACTTAAGTGATGCACCATGTGAGCCTTTATTCTATCGGTCCCTTAGAAAGTAATCGAGATGCATATATAAACAAGTCTCTTTCACTCATTTACACTAGATGTTCTTTAAGTGAATGATTCTCCTTATGATGATTCTCTCTAACAATATCTTATTTACAAGATCTCTATTTTTGTATATTATTATTGTGTGTACTAACCATTGTTGTAGATCTTCAAGGAAGCTCCTTCCTCATTCTCTCCTTATGGTGATTTGATAGTGACATCTGTTGGACACAATGAGGTGCTGAGAGAGGGGTGAATTAGCACATACAAAAATTTAAGCAAATACTTGTAGAAAAGAACTAAATTACTTAGAGAATAGAAAGGAAAGCATGGAAGATATAAATGAACACAAGGAAACTAGGATTTTTACATGTAAAACCATAAAATAGAGAAAAACCATGGTGAGTGTTGGCTCAAAATATATTATACTCACTACAAAAATATTACAACTTTGCTTTTGGGCTACAACACAAGGAAGCTACTACTCCCTATATTTTGTGCTCACTGTAATTACAACTTTGATTTAGGTTAAAAACCAAGGAAGCCACTACTCCCTAAATATTCTTCTCACTAGAATTAGGATTTACAAGGATAGAAAATATATGGACTACTACAAAGTAAACATCTGCTTACGTTGATAATGCAATGTTCTTTTTCTGCTCAAAACATGCATTCAATCTGATTTTGCACACTTCATATTTTGCATATGCATCTAGTGCATTCTTATCAGTCACAACTAACTTAGAACATCTATAAATATCCTTCGTAACACATCATAGCACTAATTAGGTTAGCATCATTAAATAATTTTGACGAAAATGTGTAACTCCTCATAGGTCAGCTTCAACACATGTAATATCTCAAGAAAACATGTTGTAAACCTTAGGACTTCATGAAAATATTCAAGACATATCTCTTCACATCTTCCAAAGTCAAATAAATAGATCAAAATCTACCGCATATACCAAAGACTAAACTTGTCAGCTCAAACTGCTCAAAACTACTAACTGTATATCTTCACACTACCAAGGAGAAGCCAAAAACCTCACGTGGACAAAGAATTAAATCATATATAATCTCAATATCATTCATACACCTTTTTACTAAAGTATCAAATCAATCTATAAAAGTGCATAGTAAGAAATATGATGAACTACTGGAAACAGAGTATTCTAGACCACTTGTGACACTTCATAACTCAAGATATAGCATTGGGGTACATCACAAACCTTGAAACCTTTAAGAATGAGCTTAAACATCATTATATACTCTTTATTGGATCCACACATCCTTATTTAATGTTTCTGGAGGAAAACAAAAGCTTGAAAAAGGTAAACTGAAGTCTGAAGAACATTTATGCTTAATTCTTCCCTTATTGACTTAACTACTTGATGTAGTACAAGAAAATAAGAAATATTTGCATGCAAATCAAACATAAGATGCATTGGAACATGTAAGACCTCCACACAAACTTTAATGATTGATTTGTATATATTTCATCTTCCACAAATACTCAATCACGTGTACTTAGGTTCTTGGAACAGTCTGTATTATTTCTATCACTTGAATGTTGATCTTATGAACCACCAGAGCATTTGATACTTTGTCGTAGCATATTATATACATCCCAAAATTTGTTCTTAGAACTGCATGACAAATAATGTCTTTCAGAGGAATGCAGAGCATTCCATTAAGTCTTTATCATTGCTTTATCTTTCAGAGGAATGTAGAGCATTCCATTAAGTCTTTATCATTGCTTTGCCTTGTATAAGTAATAATTTGTACTCTGTCCTTTGTAACTTTTCTTATTGAAGGCATGTTGACTTGAAAACTTGAATATATCATTTCAATATCTAGATAAACTTGTCTTCTAAACCACAACACCAAATTCTACTCTATTGAGAAATACAGATCCAACCAATGTGACTCTGCTTAGGATATACACTGTTTACTTCATTTGCTAAGTCTTCTAGATTGACTTGCCTTAGACATGTTGACCCCTTAAATTCAACTTCAAGTCAAACCATATCTCTCAAATCTTTCACTATCCATCAACTTCTCCTTCTAAACTCATCCTCTAGACAAGTATTATCTTATATTTTCATATACTATGAATGCTATGTTGACATCAATGACAACACATATTACCAACAATCTCCCCCTTTGTCATTGATGGCAACATGTACTCCCCATTAGATATATATTTCTCTCTCCTCCTTTGACATCAATGACAAAGGGATTGATATCCTCTTCTTGTATCAATTCAAAAACTATATAGACTCCCCTCACAAAATGATTTCTAAAAATTATACTCCCTCAGGATGAAGATTCCTCAAAAATAGATGTTATTTATATGGTGTGATTCTACTATCCTTTACAAGATTATATACATAAAAAATTGTCTTATTTACATTACTCTTGTAACTCATTTGGTTGGTATAATGGCCTTGTAGAATACCTTTAGTTGTTGAAGAGTTGCTATCTAGTTGGCATTTTCTGAGGCAAGCATATGGTTCTGGCATTCACACTAGAAGCTAGCTCCTCAGCTTCCTCTATGTTGCTTGGGGTTTTCATCTTTTGATCTACCTTTTATACTTCCTCTAGCAAACCAAACAATGAGGCAAGTCTCAGATTCACTACCTCTCTCAACTAACCAAATTGTATCATCAAGTTTTCTCTTTGGTCGTGTATTTTAGATAACTGAGCATGAAGATTTTGTAGTTGTGCCCTTTGTTACTCCATCTTTATCTTTAGAAAGATCATACACACTATCCATATGAATGATTTGTAGCTCAATGGTATCCATTTGAGGTTTGATATTCTTTGTTTAGTTAGGCCATTTTAGGTAGAATCGGTACAATGTTGTGGCCTCATCGATGTAGTCTTTGAACTTCTTCAAATTTTCTTTAAGTTTGTTATGTGTATTAACACATTTATCAATCATCTTAGCCATTCTCTTATCATTTATTCTTTTTTGCTACCTCTTATTTTTCTTAAGATTTATTCTTTAAGAATGATCTTTGAAGGAATCCAGTAACAACTTAAGCTTTTTCTCTAGAGGCAGAGAGGGGCCAATGGTTACCTCTAGTAACCCTTCTTGAATTACTTTCACAACATCCTCTACCACACTGAATTTATTTAAGTTCTCTTGTAAAAACTCTTTCCTTGCAGAGGCATGTAGTATACCACCAAGCTATAATTTGTGAAGTGGAGAGATATTTGACAAGTAAATCATCCATTCATGAGTTGGAATCTGTAGTATTTGAAGAGTGATGACAGGTTAAAATTGTATTTGTAGGTTTAGTAGGTTTTAAATGAATCTGTAGTACTTTGACCTAAATCTTCAACATTTCATCATCCTTTTTCTTAGTTTTTTCCTCATCTATTTGTTTTTCCTCTATTTTATCTTCTTTATTCTCCTCATCCTTTTCTTCTTGATTTCATTCACTTTTCTCTTCCAACTTCTCCTCTCGATTGCCCTCTTTCTTTTCCTCAGAACTTTCTATATTCTTCCAAGGGGAATTATCATGCTCTACAATAGTTTCCTTTGGAGGAGATGCACTACCAACATCATGAACCTCTATTCTTTGTGTCTTAGTAGTTTTTGAAGGGGTAGAAATATGTCTTGCATCATTTTGAGACACATTTTATTCTATCTGATCTTTTAATCCTTGTTTTGCAATGCCATCAGGAGGAGGTGAATTTACCTCTATGTTTGCTACTCTTATATCCTCTAGAGGAGTAGTCTCCTCACCCTTCTCAGTCTCATTATCTTTAGAGGCTAATTGATTGAAGACATATCTTCAATAATTTCTATACCTTAACTTTCATTTCTTTAATAATTTCTGCAGTCTTCTTCAGAGTCTCCTTCTCTAACCTATTTATTTCATCCTTATCTTTTGACATCAAAGTGTTTAACCTTTTTTTTATCCTAAATTCTTTGTCTTGTAGTTTAGAAACTTTAATCTTTTCAATCTTAGAGATAATGGGACAGACCTTTTCAATTTCTTTTTTTCTCATTTCAACTTCTCTGCTCATAGCTTCATTTCACCTCTAAGTAAGGACTTCAACAAGACTCTCAGGAAACTAATGGATAATTTTAGTCAAAGCTATATTGAAGGATCCCACATATCTGACTATTGCCTCCTCGTTAGTAGAATTATCATTTGATGGCCTTTCACTATAGAGTTCAACATCTTCTTCTAGATCTCCATGTTCTATGATTGCATTAACTATGGCTTCAAATTGCAAGGGCCCATAATCAGATTTCTTAACTTTCCTTGCCTTTCCTTTACCCTTCTCTTTTGAGGACTTTCACTTTTCAACTTCTTCACTTATTCTTTTCTTCTTACGTTCTAGAGCCTCAATATCTTCTTCCTTTAATTCTTCTTCAACATCTTCAATATTTATAAGATTTATCTTGCCTCTTCTAGCCTAACTCTTCTATCTAGGCTTCTTCTTCTTAGTAGTTTGAGTCTACACATGAATCTCAAAAGCAGTTCTTTTGATAGGTATTATTGATCTGGAGGGAACTAAAGATGTGGCTATAGCTGACACTAACCTGCTTGTTCTTCTTGGCAATTGTGTAGAGGAAAGTACTTGTGCTTCACTTGCTGAGCCATTAGGAGATTTAAGTATATCTTCTAAATTAGATTTCATTTTCTCTACCTTTGATTTTATCTTTTCTGCCTCCTCCTCTACATCTCTTCTAACTAATTTCTTAATGATTTCATCATATGTTCTTTGAGTAGAAGGGTCCTTAGGTTTGCTTAGTGGCATATTAGCATAACCTATCAAATGAAACTCTGAAACCTCATATAGTAAGGTTGTAATCCAGAATGTCCTTGGCTAAACAGCCTCCATATAGTAATTATCTTTGTCAACCATATATGTTATATGTCATTTTTATATTTCTCCACTACCTTAGAAGGTATCCTTTCTCTGGATTGCATATCATTCTGGAATGTCTTAAAGAATACCCAAAATAAAGTATCACAATTTTTATGATCAAGAAAACTTTTCATGTAATCTTTGATTTGGTAGGAAATAGGGGTATCTAAGTTCCATACCATTCCCTTCATTAAAGGCAATTCTTTCAAAAAGTAAAGCATGAGACATATAATCCAAAATCCATACCAGAATTTGTATTTTGATTGTTTAGTACTCTTCATACTGTCCATTAGTTGTTTCCATGAGAGCTCACATAGGTCAAAATCTTTTCCTTCTTTGACCATTTGGCAGGCTATGTAAATTACAATTGTGGTGGCCGAGTTCTCCTTGTTGGTATAGTAAATTTTGTATGCAATGTTCATAGTTGCATATCAGATCCCTAAGTCCTTAATATCATTCACTATCAATGTTCTCTTGTCAAATTTTACTCCGGTGAGCTTCATTAGTTCTTCATTCTTAACTAATTTTAGAATAGGCATTGGTCTGAAGAAGCATAAACCGATCACAACTTTTATAGAATCCTTAGTGATTAGATAGGGGTGATCTAAATAGAAGAAGTTTCCATAATTTAGCTTAGGGCAATTCTAATCCATTCTTCTTTATATCAAAAGTTTAGAAAACCCTTCCAAATGTCAAGGTTCTTAGCAACAATGATAGTAAATTCTGACTTCAACTGAAAGTCATTTCCCAACAAATTATCATTCCTAAACTATTCAAGTTTTAGATGATCATATTCATCTATTTGTGAATGGATGTATATTTGGATGTCTTTAGTATGCAATAAATTTGTAGGACCATGTGAGAATGCACCATATCTATCAAATTTAGTGGACTTGAATGAGTGCTTCTTGAATTTAGGTCTTGGCCTCTCAACCACATTAATTACCATAGGTGTCACCATGAAAATTTACTTCAGAAACTAGGGTTTTAATTAATGAAATTGAAGAATACTTGAAGATAAAAAGAATAGGGTTTGCTCAAACACATTGATGAGAATATTTTTCTCTTGTTTATCTCTTCATATCGCTTATGTTCATTCAAATGAGACAAAAAATGATTAAACATTGCCTATATCAGCCTTTCACCAGTAAATTTTGCTCCACATTAATTGCCTTCTCAGTTTTAACCTAGTTTGCCCTTTACATATGCAGAAGCCAATAATCATTCAACAATCCTTAGTAAATTGACCAATTGCTCTAGAATTTTTACCAAATCTTTTCATATCATCATCTTATCATGTTCATACCAATTTTAGTCAGAATGCTAAGGAAATCAATAGCTCATTCATTTAGGGGTTTTGAAGAAACATGCAGTTGTAACTCCCCCTGAATCAATACTTTATCTTATAGTTACCAAAGGATCTATCTACACTAGGTAAAGGTCTGAAAACATCACATTCTTCCTTCTTCATCTGTACTTTACTCATTTCCTTCTTTTGCTAAGAAATATCAACCTTCTTTTAAGGAGTAGACCTTGTGTTCTTTGCAGAATGCCCTGCTTGTTTGCACTTATGACAAGTGAACTTTGATTGTTGATCTTTTCTATTTCTTTTCAACATTAGATTTGTAGTCTACTACTTTGTGGTGAAACTTGATGCATGTGTAGCAATAACCATGAAAGGGCTACACATTATTCTTATTATTCTTAAACATTTTACTTCTACACTCACTAGCCTTATGACC
Source organism: Cunninghamia lanceolata (assembly GCA_027924645.1). Taxonomy (NCBI): domain Eukaryota; kingdom Viridiplantae; phylum Streptophyta; class Pinopsida; order Cupressales; family Cupressaceae; genus Cunninghamia; species Cunninghamia lanceolata. Next base: position 11,810,623 of record BSBN01000068.1, on the reverse strand, counting down.
TATCTTGTTGCAGGCATGACACCTTACTAAATTTTGATTTATATCTTACTTGTACATTCAACATCTTTATGACCACTCTTATTGCAATAATAACACCTTACAATCTTTTGATTCATCTTACTTCTACAATCAACAGCTTTGTGACCAAACTTATTGCATGAATAACAATTACCATTGCAACTTTTAGAATAGCTAGTAGGAGTAGAATTTTTGAAGTTATTTTTCTTATTCTAGGCTTGAATAAATTCATTTTTTTCTTCTTTTGTCTTCTTAGGTTCACAATTCTTCTCCTTCTTATCATCAACCATGTTTGTCTTAGAGCATTCCCCTTTTTTTAAACCAAGACAACTTTTGTCATTAGGTGACTTTTGATGACCGAGTATCTCATCAAGGACATCACTACAACTTCTAAGTTTAATACTTTTGTCTAGTTGCTCTTTTACTTCCTTTAATTCAATTCTTAGATTCACAAGTTTTGAACATTTAGCTACTTTATCATTGAGCTTAGTTGTTGGGTAGTCTTCAATCCTCTTTCTTTCTTTAGCCATGATCTTTAACATAGAGATATCTTCTTCTATATCCTTAAGCATGATTTCACATCCTTTAGCTTCTTCTAATTAAGCTTTCAATTTGTTAATCTCTTCTCTTGATTTTGCCTTCATTCTAGCAAACTATCCTTTTTCCATTTCCTTCATGTCCTCATAGTTCTTGTTTAGTTCTCTTGCTTCATTCAAATCATCAAAAGATGACTTGAGTTCACCTTAAAGGTCTACTTCACAATTATTTGGATCAATATCCCAACTATTATCATCCAATGCTAATATATATGGATCTAGAATAAATACATCATTAGACATTACTTCTGATTCCAAATGTTCAAGAGTAGGATCTACCTCAGTTGTTAGGCTTCTCAAAGCACTTGGTTCTAACACCAATTGTTGAACACAATGAGGTGCTAAGAGGGGGGGGTAATTAGCACATACAAAAATTTAAACAAATACTTGTAGAATAGAATTGAATTACATAGAGAACATAAAGAAAAGCATGCAACATATAAATGAGAACAAGGAAACAGAGATTTTTATGTGGAAAACCTAAAATAGGGAAAAACCACAGTGAGTGTTATCTCACAATATATTATGCTGATTGCAAAAATATTACAACTTTGTTTTTAGGCAACAACCCAAGGAATCTACTACTCCTTGTATTTTGTGCTCATTGCAATTACAAATTTGATTTAGGGTAAAAACCTAAGGAAGCTACTACTATTTTTCTCACTGTAATTAGGAATATATGGATTACTGCAAAGTAAACATCCAACTTATGTTGATAATGCGGTCTTCTTTTTCTGCTCAAAATATGCCTTCAAACTAATTCTGCACACTTCATATTCTACATATGTATCTATCACACTCTTACTACTCACAACTAATTTAGAACATCTATAAATATCCTCCATAATACATCATAACATTGATTAGGTTGGCATCATTAAAGAAGTTTTGATGAAAACATGTAACTCCTCACAAGTTGGCTTCAACACATGTAATATCTAAAGAAAATATGTTGCAAACATTAGGTCTTCATGAAAATATTCAAGAAATATCTCCTCACATCTTCCAAAGTCAAAGAAATAGATTAGGATCTACCATACATACCAGAGACTTAAACTATCGGCTCAAACTACTCAAAAGTACTAACTATACATCTTCACACTACCAGGGAGAAGCCAAAAACTATTAGAATACTAAGGATCACTAGGAGGGGGTGAATCAGTGATATGATAAAACTAAATCTTCAACCTAAGATCTTCATACAATAAAACAATCTAACATGATTATGAATCATAAGATAACTACATCAAGACATAGAACATTGACAAAGCCAATGAGCTAGATAGAATCAACACATAACACAGGTGATTTGAGTGAAAAACCACAAAAGAGTAAAAACTGCTATGAACATGATCTCCATTATGCCTCACTAGGAAACCTCACTAGCTACAATACCTCACTAGCTACAAGCCTCACTGGCTATAATAGGATATAACTAATCACAAATCCTATGCCTCACTAGCAATAGGAGTACATACAACGAACTCTGAAAAAACAAAATGTTATAGAGGGTTTCTTTGTTTCACTATAATGCTCATATCAACATAAAATTCTTCTTCAACCTAAAAATCAATTCATTTACATTTATATTTTTTATATCCGATGTACAATATCTTCATTTTGTGCATAGATCACTTGCAAAAAGAAAACTCATACTCCTTAATTCTCATACCATAAAATTCACTATCTCCATCACCCGATTCACCTTCATATCAAAATAAGGTTCTTCACTCAATTAGGAAATCAATTCATCTACATTTGTGCTCTATATACCTGCTCCATAATGCTCTCACTATGCTTGGATAACCTCCAATGTCCTCTCATACATTTCTCAATTCTCAGAAAAAAATATTCATCAACAACCCCTGATTCACTTGCATAGTCTCTTAAAAAACACACTCTCAATTCATAAACTTTTTTTCAAAAATAATATCTGCTATATATATCAGTCCTCATTACAAGTTGTCAATGCACCTAGAATAATAATTATTAAAAATAAAACCATCTTTTACTAAAACACCTCTACATATCCATTCTCCCCATTCACAAAACAAACCATAATAATCTTTGATCACCATTACATGAAGAATCTTCAATAAATTTTTATTCATCAAACCCTATCAGAGAATAAAAGCCATTTTTCCATCTTTGAATCCACTCACAAAAAGGATTTAATGCTCCACTAAAACATCTACCCATTTTAGAAAAAAATAAAAAAACTCCTCTTTAAAGTCTTCAATTCCCACCTTAAAGCATTTTACATTTAAAACACCACAAAAACCTACCTTTGAAAGGCTAAAAATGGCCTTGAAAACAAACTACTTTCCTTATAGTCACACAAAGGTGACATTCAAATAGCTGCCAAAAATAGATGCAGCGAGTGGGATCTTCAAGTTTGAATGTCAGCCTTTGATTTTCCCTCACATGTCTTTAATTTATTTAACATAGGCTTTGATTAATGATTGTCACCCATGCGCTTATAGTGAAGACTGATGAAGCTGGTGGTGCTAGAAAGGAGGCACCGATCAAGGGATGGTTGTGACCACTCAAGGTTGTCACTTAAGTGACAAACCACTTGTTATAGAAGGTTACCTGCCAAATAAAACAAAAAGTGCATGACAAAAGAGATAGGCTCCAAGCATGTAAAAGGTCCTTCATTGCTTTAGTTTTTTAGGGTTTATGAGGGGTCTATGACTAGAAACAACTTTATGACCTGGATTCTTAGGACCAAATTGTACATAGAGGCAATACTTAGATAGAGAACACTCTATAGAAAGACATGAGCAAATAAATAAATGAAGGTAGTTTTAAACATGAACATTCTGAAGATGAACACCGATATGAAATGATTTTAAAGAGGGACATCAACACCAAACCTAAACCTACCACATGTGAAAGATATCACAACACTTGATATAAATTTGATCACCCAAGAAAATACAAATATACCTGACTCCCTTTCTCAGAGACATTTTGAGATAAGAGTGTCATTTTGACAAATCTTCTAAATTTTGCATACATGTCTACAAGAGGATCATGTTTCAAGACTCTTTCTCTAACAAACAACTAACAATGATTGCAGAACTGATTTTACATCTACCATGTGTATCCAATTGATAAGACAACATCATATGAAAATTGACAAGCAAGAACCTCTGAAGCAACTCAATCATCCTAAACAAAGATCATCAAGTCACTGAGCACTGACCAACACCTGCATCATGATCATCAAGACAAACATCAACTCAAGAAATCACTATTACATCAGCATCAATGTGGATCATCACTGCATATCATGTGTGCAATGATAACAATGCCAAACTGCATCAAAGACATCACAACTCCTGATATGCATCTTGAATATCAACAATCTTGAAGCACATAGGGCAAAAGTAACTCCCTTGAACAACACACAAACTCCTTATCAGGAAGACGTCTTGATAGCATGAAGGTAACCATATGAACTCCTTAAGTAGGGTCAAGACATGAACATCACATGAAGGCAACCTATCTTTAATACCATTTGAGTGCAACATATGTGCTTTCCAGCAAACACCAACACAATTTGCCACTTTGCCATTTGCCAACAATCTCAAAACATAATGTCACATCATGAACTCCTATATAAACACAAGCTCCTATGTAAACACCTGATCAAACAACTTAAACACCTGATCCATAGATAAGTTGACATCAACACCAACACACAATATGCCAGTCAAGCCAACAATCTCCCCCTTTGGCATTTATGGCAACACAACAACTAACTCCACTTCATTCTCCCCCTTTGACATCAATTGTAAAGGGCAACAAATAAGCTCCCCTAATGACATGTACAAGTAAAATCATTACATGCATCAAAATTTTGTATTATATCCATCCTTTCAGAAAGTTCAAGTTCATTTGCATAGTTCATGGCACTTACAACCACCTACTAACTAGATGATCTGATTATGCCATTGTTGATTATATCATGACAGTCCATTAGACCAAATTTCTTGAAAGCATTTTGCCATAAAGTTCATGTTCCTTCTCTACGTCAACACTTGCAATGACAACTCCTCACACTTAAAATCATAGACATCTTATAGCACAAGATCATTTCAAGCAATAACAATATCAGATAAACATGTGATTTCTCTAAACATCACTACATCACTATACTTATTCAAATAGAGATATCCCATTAATTGATATAATGACAAAGTTGTCCAACTTGCATAATATTTGAATGATGTAGATCATACCTCAATATATTAAGAGGTCTGCTCACTATGAAGACATATTTCCACTTGCTCCTTGACTGCTACAACCATCTAATTTTCACCTTGGGGGTAAATGATAAGACATTGAACAACTCCCCTATCCTCATGCTACTTCTCATGTAACTGATGATGTATCTTGTGCATTATGCACAAGTTTAGGATCCTCCATGTTTTTCTCAAGTTATCTTTTAGAAACTTTTATAGGTTCTTTCTTTTGTTTAGACCCTTTTAGGCTCTTTTCTTTTGCAACCTTTCAAACTAGGTGACACTTTTTTGCAACTATGAGATTTGTGACCAAGAGAGTTGCACATATAACAAACTATATTGTAATCAAGATCAAATGAATGATAGTTTCTTTTTGGCAGCCTATGACCACTTCTGTTGTGATTCCATGCACGATCATACCTTCCATGCATTCTACAGTTTTTTTGTATGTGACCAACATTGTTGCACTTGTAACATATTGGATCAACATTCCTTAATGAAGTAGATTGACTCCTTCTACAATCAATTGCTCTATGTCCAAAATGATTACAAGTATAACGATAATTAAAAAATGAGTAATTGTACCTATACATATATGATTTCCTTGTTGGAGTAATTCTTCTAAGATTTCTCCTTTGGTTGTGCGTTTTAACATACTCATCTTTTGTTTTCATCTTAGGTTCAGTCTTCTTTTTACCTTCAGTCTCAGGAGCAGTAGAATGATAGTCCAGATCTATCTTCTTTCTTGGTGTTTCTCTGACCTTAGAACTCTGCCCCTTTTCATAGCCTAATCTAGTATTGTCCTTGTGTTGTTTTTGCTTTCCCAAAATTTCATATAACTTGTTGGTTTTGTCCTCAAACTTATGATTTTTCTCTGATTGAATCCTGATATTTTCAATATCTTTTCTCAAGATGAAAATCTTAGCCTCTAGTTTTATGCATTCAATTGATTTCACTTCAGATTCAGAATAAGTAACATCTATTATCCTCCTGGCCTCTTGAATCTCAATCTTTTGACTGATAATCAATTTGTCTGATTCATCAACTTGACTCCTTAAATCCATAATCAGATTTCTTGCATCTTCAAGGTCTGATAAAGCCCTTTCAAGGTCTGAAACAACTTTGTATTTAGAGTCCTTTTATTGTTGAAGCTCCAACTATAATATCTGGTTCTCCTTTTTGAATTTCTTTATCTCACTTAGGGTACACATGAGTTCTCCTTCAATATCAATTTCATAGTCATCTTTGTCATACTCCTATTCAAGTTCATCTACACTCACAAAGAAGTCTATTTTTTTGTCATCAATCTCAACAAAAAATCATCTTTGCAAGTTCAGATATATCATGTCCTATGTCAACTGGTAGGGGTATCTCTTGCAACACATCATTACTTGATTTTCTTTAGACTTGTTGAACAAATTTTTGCTTGGCTTCTCTCCTTCCCTTATTTCTTCTACACTTACCCATAGTATTCCTCTTCTAGAATCTACCCAAGTCTATTAGACTCCTTCAGGGAACATGCTTCTCTAATACTAATTGTTGGAATACTATGGATCACTAAGAGGGGGGTGAATCAGTGACCTGATAAAAATAGATCTTCAACCTAAGATCTTCATACAATAAAACAATCTAACATGATTATGAATCACAAGACAATTGCATCAAGACATAGAACATTGACAAAGCACTGGATCCAAATAGAATCAACACATAAAATAGGTGATTTGAGTGGAAAACCCCAAAAAGGGTAAAAACCACTATGAACATGACTCGATTATGCCTCACTAGAAAACCTCACTAGATACAATTCCTCACTGGCTACAATGCCTCACTAGCTACAATGCCTCACTAGCTATAATAAGATCTCACTAATCACAAAACCTATGCCTCACTAGCAATTGGAGTACATACAATAAACTCTAAAAAATAAGATGTTACAGAGGATTTCTCTGTTTCACTATAATGCTCATATCAACATATCATTTTTCTTCAACACAAAAAATTAATTCGTCTACATTAATATTTTGTATCTCTATTGCATAATGTCTTCATTCTATTCATAGATCACCTGCAAAAAAACTCTCATACTCCTCAATTCTTAGACCAAAAAACTCACTATCTCCATCACCTGATTCACCTTCATATCAACATAAAATTCTTCTCTCTATCAGGAAATCAATTCATCTACATTATTTCTCTATATATCTACTGCATAATGCTCTCACTATGCTTGCATAACCTATAATATCCTCTCATACATTTCTTAATTCTTAGAAAAATATTCATCACCACAACCCCTAATTCACTTGCATAGTCTCTGAAAAAACACACTCTCAATTCTTAAAACTTCAAAAAAAAAAATCTCTACTGTATATATCAGTCCTCATTACAAATTGTCAATGAACCTGCAATAGCAATTATTAAAAATAAAACCATCTTTTATTAAAACACATCTGCACATCCATTCTCCCCTTTCATAAAACAAACCATAATAATCTTCAATCACCATTGCATGAAGAATTTTCAATAATTATTTATTTATAAAACCTTGTCAAAGAATAAAAGCCATTTTTCCATCTTCAAATCCACTCACAAAAAGGACTTAATGCTCTAGTAAAACATCTACCCATTTCACTAAAAATTGAAAAAACTCCTCTTTAAAGTCTTCAATTCCATGAGAGGGCCTAAATAAGAAAAAAATCACCTCAAAGCATTTTGTATTTAAAACACCACAAAAAACTACCTTTGAAAGGCTAAAAATAGCCTTGAAAAAAAACCACTTTCCTTGTAGTCACACAGAGGTAACATTCAAATAGCTGCCAAAAATAAATGAAATTAGTGGGGTCTTCATGTTTGAATGTTAGATTGTGATTTCTCTTTGCTTGTGTTTTAATGTTTTAAAGATAGCCTTTGATTAATGATTGGCACCCACACGCTCATAGTGAAGACCGATGGAGCCGATCATGCTAGAAAGGGGGCGCTAGTCAGGGGATGGCTATGAGCCCTCAAGGTTGTCACTTAAGTGACAAACAACCTACGATAGCATGCCCACACGCTCACAGTGAAGACTAATGGAGCCGATCATGCTAGAAAGGGGGCACTGGTCAAGGGATGGCTACGACCCCTCAAGGTTGTCACTTAAGTGACAAACAACCTGTGATAGTAGGTCACCTGCCAAATGAAAAAAAAAGTGCATGAAAAAAGAGATGGGCTCTAAGGATGTAAAAGGTCCTTCATTGCTTTAGGTTTTTAGGGTTTATGAGAGGTTTAGGACTAGAAACAACTTTATTCCTTAGATTCTTAGGACCAAATTGTAGACATGGGTAGTACTTAGATAGAGAATACTCTAGATATAGTAGGACAAGAGCAAAGAACTAAATGAAGGTAGTTTTAAACATGAACATTATGAAAATGAACACCAATATGAAGTGACTTTGAAGAGGGACATAAACACCAAACATAAAGCTACCACATGTGAAATATATAACAGCACTTGATATCAATTTGGTCACCCACGAAAATACCAATATACCTAACTATCTTTCTCAGAGACATTTTGAGATAAGAGTGTCATTTTGACAAAGCTTCCAAATTTTGCATACATGTCTACAAGAGCATCCTATTTCAAAACTCTTTCTCTAACAAATAACTAACAATGATTGCAAAACTAATTTTACATCTACCAATTGTATCCAATTGATAAGAGAACATCATATGACAATTGACAAGCAAGAACCTCTGAAGCAACTCACATTAGGAATTACATGCAAAAGATATCAAATAAATGCAAATAAAGATTAAACAAAGGAATGAAAAATACAGAGAAATAATAAGAACGAGAGACAATTTTAACATGGTTCACCCAAACTCAGGCTACATTCACCAACAAAGAGTCCAATATTATTATCTAGCAAATCAAATTGATTACAACCAGCAATCCTTGCAACTCAATACCACTGTAAATGCTACAATACAATATCAACAGAAACCCTAACCCTTAGCTATTTTTATCAAGACCTATGTCAGTTACAAAATAGGGTTTTTTTTAAGTTGGCCAAGAGAAAAATAACTCCTAACACCTTTATAAAATAATAAAAGTCATTTGAGATTTTGATGGTACTGCACCATGACCCCACCCTATATTGTGATAGGGAGCACACCAGCGGTGCTACCCATGGACCCCGTAAGGGGTACTACTCCTTGACCCCATCTTGGCGGCGCTGCCCCCAAACCCCCATTAAATAATTTGGGGGGAAACAATGCTGATAAAAGTGGGGAAAATTTAGCCTCCTAGTCTTATTAGGCTCCATATAACAACAATCTCTCACTTGGAGACTGATTCGACTTCACACCATATCATCTCCCACTTGGAGACTAATCATAAAAACATTGAACCTATAGCTCCCACTAGAAATAAACACCCTGGACCCTGTTGGTCTAATTTTATTGTTTTCAATCTTGAAGACCAATCGAAGTTGAAGAGGAGATCAACTTTTCCCTTGTCACTGCCTTTGTAAACATATCTGCTAGATTTTCATTTGTATGTATCTTTTCTAGTCGTAATTGTCCATTATCCAACACAGACTGAATAAAGTGATACCTTAGCTGTATGAGTTTGGTCTTTGAATACAAGGCATGATTCTTTGCAAGATGTATGGCACTTTAACTATTTGTAAATAAATAACTATTAACTTGTTTGCCCAATTTTTCCATGAAAGATTGCAACCATATCATCTCCTTACTTGCCTCTATTGTAGCTACATACTCTACCTCCATGGTGGATAAAGAAACCACCTTTTGCAACTTGGAGATCCAACCCACTGCTATCCTACCTATAGTAAATACATAACCTATAGTACTCCATCTGGTATCAATATCTCCTACCAAATCTGAGTCCACATAGCATGCTAAATTAGTATTAGAGCCCCCAAAACATAAATGTTTATTAGATGTACCTCTCAAATATCTAAGAATCTATTTTACCACATTCCAATGCTCCAATCTGGGATTACTCATATATCTGCTTACAACTCCTACAACATGTGTAATATTCGGTCTTGTGCATACAATGGCATACATTAAATTTCCTACAGCTGAAGGATATGGTACCTTGGACATTTTGTCTTCCTCCTCTTTTGTCTTTGGACACATCTGCTTAGTTAATTTCAAATGACTAGGCAAAGGTGTGCTGATAACTTTATCATTCTCCATATGGAATCTCTACAACACCTTTTCAACATAATCAACCTGAGATAGAGTCAATTTTCTATTCTTCATATCTCTGCAAATTTTCATACCAAGGATTTGTTTTTCTACCCCCAAATCCTTCATAGAAAATGATTGTGCTAATTGTTGTTTTAATTCTCGTATGTGATCCATATTAGACCCTACTACAAGCATGTCATCAACATATAAACATAATATAATGTAGTTGTCATTATCCAACCTCTTAAAATAAACATAATGGTTAGAATTATACCAGTTGTAGCGTTGCTTAGCCATAAAACTATCAAATTTTAAATACCATTTCCAAGGTGCTTGTTTCAAGCCATATAAACTCTTCTTCAATCTACACACAAATTTCTCCTTACCTTTGACCTCAAATCCCTATGGTTGTTTCATATATATCTCCTCCTCCAAATCACCTTGGAGAAAGGCAATTTTTACATCTAGCTATTCCAAATGCAAATCTTCAGTAGCCACAATACTTTAAAAAGTACAAATAGAAGTCATCTTAACAACTAGAGAAAATATCTCAACAAAATCAATACCTTTTTTCTCTACAAATCCTTTTACAACTAACCTCTCTTTAAATATTTTCTTACCTCCATCTTCCTCTTTCAACTTATAGACCCATTTGTTTGTTAAAGCCTTTTTACCTATAGGCAACTTACATAATTCCTAAGTCTAATTTTTCAACAAGGAGTCCATTTCTTCTTCCATTGTAAGCTTCCACTAATCCTTTGCATCCACCTATATAGCTTCATCATACCCTTCAGGTTCACCAACATCTGTTAACAAAATATAATACAAAGAGGGAGAAAACCTTTCAGGAGGTCTACTTATCCTTGTTGACAATCTAACATTCACTAGAGTTTGTGGTATTTCTTGTTGCTATTGCAAATCATGAGGAAACACTGGAACATCATTATCTGGAGTATCATCTAGTACCACATAATCCTTTTCTTGCTTCTCATGCTGCTACAACTGATCATTGTACAACACCTTCTCATTGAATACAACATCCTTGCTTCTCACAATTTTTAGATTTTCAACATCCTAAAGCCTATAACGAAATTCATCAATGCCATATCCAACAAAGATACATTTTTTTGATTTTGTATCTGTAGACACCCAAAATTGTCCCAAACTTTGTCCATGTCTTGCAACACCTTGTTAAAAACATCACTTAGACAGCTTGTAGCATTTTGTCCTAAATCCCACTCTTAATCCCATTTATCCATTAAGCCAATTAATTAAATAAATTTTATTTATTTAATTAAAATCCCATTCAATCCCATCCTTATCCCACTTAGCCAATTAATTAAATAAATTTTATTTATTTAATTAATATCCATATCATATCCCAACTAATTCAAATATTTTATTTGAATTAAGTTCCCCACTATCTAATTAATTAAATAAATTTTATTTATTTAATTAATATCCAACTCATATCCCAACTAATTCAAATATTTTATTTGAATTAAGTTCTCATCATAAGCCGACTTTCCAATTAATTAAATAAATTTTATTTATTTAATTAATTTATCTTATCATTTAGCCGACATGTGTGCCTCTTTCATTTAAAAAAGATAAGTGGTACTACAGCCTTTTATTTAATATCTTTCATATGTAGTACTTTTTATGTACACAAGCACACATGAGCCCTATTCTCCTTGACACTTGTCAAATGACTACAACTCCCTTGAAGAGTGGGAATAACTAATCAATCCTAGCCGTCCACATCAATCAATTAGCTTTTTAATCTCAGCCGTCCATTGGAACCAAGCCTTTCCTATAAATCAACCCCTCATAAGCCATTAAAATGCATTGAGCTTCAAGTAACATTATGCTGTTGAAATACCATTAGAGCCTTTGCATCCTTCAACTATCATCCTTATATCATCTTCATCTTAATGTTATGCTGCAGAAGTGAGCACCCAACATTTCTCCAACAATAATCCTTCAAAATCTTGCATGCTCATGCGAGGTGGAGAAGAGCAATGGAGATAAATCAAGTTTGACATGGAAATCGGTTTACATTTACATTTGTTATTTTGATTTTCATGTTGTCTTGTGCTTCATTGTGCATTGCTAGGGTTTTTATCATTGCTGTTTATTCATTTGCCCTGATTTGTAATTTTACCCTAACTACATTTGGCACGCCTGGTGGGACTCACTTCGTTTGATCTTTTTTGCAGGTTTTTGTAGTAAAAATTTGCATTCATATAACCCCCATTGTTGAGTTTTGCAGGTTTAATTAACTTTTTGTTGCAGATCTGCTACTTTTTGGACAAAACCTTAGGTTTTAAAGATTTCATCATATCTTCCAAACGGCTGCGAATTTTTCTACAAGATTTTAGTAGAAGTTTGTCCATGATATAAGGAAGCTACAGCAGACAAATTTTGGGTTTATCGCAATTTTTGCGGGATTTATCATGTTTTTATGTTTTTTCATAAAATCACAATTTTGGGCGCAAATCAGCGAATTTTTCAAAAAAAATTATATTTCTGGAAATCTCTTGAAATTTTAATGGGGGTCTATGTTTTGCAGATTTAATTTGGAGGTCGTTTATAGTGTGAAAAAATTAGATCTTTGCCGACTGTACCTTTTTCATAAATCCGCATTTCTGGGCGCAAATCAAGGAATTTTTCTGATTTCTTTACATTTTCGGAAAGCTCTCTAAAAATTAATGGGGGTGATCATAAGGAGCTGGAGCAGCATTGGCATCAACATCTACAACAATTTGGATAGCGAATTAACTAGGTGCAATCATTTCATTTCTCATCTTCTAATCATTGTTTGCAAACACATTTGGATTTTGGGCATAAAATGAACAATTGTTTGCTATCACACCATCAAAAAATTGGGCTAAAATAGACCATTGTCTTTCATCACATTTGGATTTGAGCTTTAAAACAAACAAGTGCTTGCATTGTCTTCCACACATAGAATTTCTAAGGTTAATGAACCCCATGCGAGTGTGACCAAGTAAATGTGTATGCTCTCTCCTCGCGTCCCAACACAAACTTGGAGATCAAAAACATTTACTTGTGTTGCTTTTGTTTAGCCTTAGAGAGGCCTGCCTTGGTATCCACCCCAAGGGAACGACCTCAAGCGGTACTTTCATCCGGTCCGCTATAAAAATTAGAGGATAAGGTGAAAGCCAAGTCTAACCGGTATTAGTGCTCACCATACAGTGCTAACTTGAAAGGAGGTGTACCTTTGTGTATATTAAAAATCCTAGTAGGGTTAGTTAAAGTCTTAAGTGGCTTGCTGGATGCTCGTGGGGTGCCGATCCCCCAGATTTTCACTAGAACCTCCTTGTGATAGTGGCCTTGCCTTGACTAGGACTTGTTGAATTGTCTTCACATGCTTGCTTAACCATCATCACATTCTTCCAAACTAATAACTTGCTTATGTGTCTTGCGTGAGTGATTTATGTGTGTATATGCATAATCATTTGTTTGAATATTGCCACATCAAGCTATAAACACCCAAACACATAAAGACAAGTCATCCTACACATTCTTTCAATAACATTCAAACCCAATCACTTTCATCCCAAACATAGCCAAGTCATCCAAACAAGCCACATCATCATCCAAATCCCTAAACAAGCACTTGCTAAAAGGACTTAAGGCAAACACTTGGGTGTCAACATGTCTACACTAGAAGACCCAACAATCAGATTCCAAAGATTCCTTCAAAATCTTTATCAAGGATCACAACCCCTAAACCAAGACGCCATTGAAATATTACAATTCTTCATCCAAAGAGCTCAACCCCATGCAAGCCAATCACCTCAACTACAACACTTCATAGCCCAAGTCCAACACCTTTTAGCCACTAGTCAAGCTCGACAAGTACAACAATCCTTAGCCACTTCCTGTCAACCTAATCCACCTCATAGCCACATGTCATATCCATCCACTTCCTATCAACTTAATCCACCTATCCACCAAGTCAATGCCACATCAACCTATGAATATCCACCTCAAGCTTATTCAATTCCTCATGCTGATATTCCAATGCACTACCAAGCCCATCCACAAAGCAATCAAGTGATATTACAAGAACAATATCTAAATCCCAATGGTCCCTTGTACATAAATCAAACAAGCCCAAGTTATCCTATGCAAGATCTAATAACCTTTGACAAGGGAGACACCAATCTAGAGTGGCCACCATCATGCAATCCCATGCCAACACATGAGCCAACAAGTCCTATCCTAACACCACCATGTGATCCTACCCCTAGTCCATTGGTCCATCAACCTTCCAAATCACCAAGCCCTCCATTATCTTCATCACCATGTCATTCTAATCCTTCACCTAAGGATGCGGCTGAGAGAGTTTTACAAAGGATGCTTGAAGCAAAACTCATTGAACTTCCTGAAGTCAAACCATGTGAAGAAAGTCCATATGATGAACATGATTATTGTGCATACCATAGGACCAAAGGCCATAATATAAATAAATGCCCAATATTTGTTCCAATTGTTTACAAGGTGTACCTACCTATAATGGGAAAACATGCCACATCATCCCAATCCTATGTATCACCCCCCTTTTATCCTAATCCACCCAATCCAATTAGCCCTCAGCCTAATCCTAGTCCTAAGCCTGCAACATCATCCGCTATTATTGCTCATCCATTATATTTCCCATCCACTCATACCCTTGCAAAGGATGTGATCCATTGGCTATTAGCTAGGAATAGCTCACCTCCATATCAAACACCCATTCATGAACCTACCAAAGAACTTCCAAAGGTCATGTCCAATCCTATAATCCCATCATGTGGTCCACCTATCCTTGAGCCTATTCAAGAGCCCTCAATTAAGATTCTTAGCCCTTCAAGCCCATCATGTGACTTACAAGCCATAAAGCCTATTCAAGAGTCTCCTATCATTAATCCAAGTCAAGAGTCATCATGTTCTCATGTTGTTGACCAAGAGCCTATCCAAAAGCCTTCCACTTCCATTCAAGAAACCCAAGAGGTATGTCAAGAGTTTAATCTTAAGCATGTGGAAACATCAAGCCCTAGTCCAACTCAAGATCCAATCACTTTCATGCAACCCATCCATAACATTTACCTTCTTTATGATCAAGATGATACCTATGAAGAAGCTATCCATGAGCACCTTGATCCTATCCATAATCCTATATCTATCCATGAGAAAGATATCCAAATTGCTCCTAGTCATCTACCATCTAGCCCTATTCATAATGAGCAAACATCCACTTGTCATAATGAGACATGTGCCTCTCAAGAACACATAAGCATAGAAGATCAAACAACTAGCTTGGATCTTAGCGAACATAATCAAGATCCTAATGATCCTCCTTCCACATCCACCATCGATTCCACTTCAAATCCACCATCATGTCCACTTGGTCTTACCAGCTTCCTCCATGAATGTTCTTCCTTAGGACAACAAAGACCTTTATCTACTTCATCTTCTCCATCCAATAAAGAGTTCAAGTCTAATGTTCAAAGCACACCAAGTCCTATAGTCAATCGCATACTCCAAAACATGAACTACCAAGGCAAAGGTCTAGGCCTTCCCAAACAAGTTATTTTGGAGCCAAACCATGTCAAAGTTCCTCCATGCTCATATGACTTTGGATACACACCCCAAGGTAAACAAGGCCAAGATGTTGGTAATCCCTTCATGCATCCTAAATCTACCACTTTCCATCGCACCCCCCATCATCTACCCAAAACATATGTAGCCATTCCACCTCCATCATCCTATAAATGCCAAAAGTATGTGACCGTACACCTTCCGCCATCCACTTTGCCTCCACTTTTACCAACTCCAAATATCCCTCCATCCACCTTGCCACCGCTGCTTCCAACACCTAACATACCTATTGTTCATAAGTATCCTTACATCCCTAATCATGGCCAACAAAAGCACACATCGCCTAAGCATGAAGCTTCCAATCATTCCATCCACTCCACCCACCCCATGGGATTCAAAAGCAAAACTTTTGATGCCTTTATCTATAAAGCCAAAAATCCAACTAAAACTCCTAAGAACCCTCATGCCTTAGGCCATCAATGTGAAAAGTCTCTAAATCATCCATCTTCTAAGCAAAGTACCTTCGAAAAGCTATCCAAGCCCATACCTCCAAAAACAAAGCCTAAAAGTAAAATGGTTTGGGTTCCTAAGCAAAAAGATAGCAAAGTGAATGAGGCATCTTCATCCACATCTCAAGAATCCCAATCACCTATATCCATCCAAAAGCCTACTTCCATCCAAAACTTCCATTCCCTTCAAAAATCCCACAAGCAAAACAAAAGCACTAAACATACTAAATCTATGTGGGTTCCTAAATCACTTCATCAACCATCTCCTAAGAAAACAACCCCATTGCTTCCTACACCACCATCCAATCAAAAGCTTCAATGTTTATCATGGTGTGTGCAACTATTGGTCATGGTTCCCTTCCATTCCAAAACATTCCCACATACCTCCATCTCACCATCCTCCATCCATTATCCTACACATCTCCCCCATGCTAACC
Source organism: Cunninghamia lanceolata (assembly GCA_027924645.1). Taxonomy (NCBI): domain Eukaryota; kingdom Viridiplantae; phylum Streptophyta; class Pinopsida; order Cupressales; family Cupressaceae; genus Cunninghamia; species Cunninghamia lanceolata. Next base: position 11,793,998 of record BSBN01000068.1, on the reverse strand, counting down.
CTATGGTCCATTCTTTGGCATGAACTTTTCATCCATCTTCATTCCCTAAGCCTATATAAATCCACACAATAATCCACTATCCTTGCATGAGCCTTTCATAATTCCACATTATAATCCATTATCTACCTAATCCATCTCCCATCCACGCAATCCCTTATCAACATCGATGAGCATAACAACATGGTCCATGCGATAACATCCATCTCTAATGGGACCACCAACATCCATCAAACTAGACACTTGAGTCCCTCCTATCCATTCCCATGGTGAAAACCTGGCAAACAGGCACCATGTGTAATTGTCATCCCATCAAAAAAATTAAAAAAAAAAAAGCAAAAAAAAAAAGAAAATAAAAGAAAATAAAAGAAAAGAAAAAAAAATCAAAATAGTAAAGAGAAATCCCTTCGTCCAATGGTGAAAACCTGGTAAACAGGCACCTTGGATAAGTACCATGATGAAAACCTGGCAAATAGGCGTCATGTGTAGGTTGATCTTCTATGTCACTTACACTTGGGGGCACATTGTCTCATCCAACCTATCATTTTCCATCTTATCATGTCCTATCTTGCCATATCCTATCCTACCATCATTAGCCATTACATCCATGCCTATCTTATTGAGCCCATTTATCCATCCTCCACCTTTTGATTTTGATGACGACATAGGGGCAAAATCTTGAAACATGCTTTGGATATCTCTTGGTATACCTCATACCTTCCTCATCAATCCATATTATCATTATCCACCTATCATACACCTTGTCATGTAAAACCTATCATGTCATCCCATGGTCATGAACTTTGTCATGTAAAATCCTAAGCATTACCACCTAAAATGGGGCAAGTTCTTCCTATGCAACATAGCCTTTGAAGATCACATCCTAGCTCCCTTATGATCCATCCACTATGGCATATCCTTATCATGAGCTTTCCGTCTTATAGCCTATCCCCATCCATTTATCATGAGCTTTCCCTTTTATGGCATATCCCTTTATTGACCCATTTAGCATGAGCCGTCCATCCCTTGTTGCCCAACCTTCTATCCATCCAATCCCATTCATCCATCCTTTCACCTAGACTTGGTCTTCCCTTGTCATTGGTATCAAGCACAAAGGCTACCCAAATTGTAAATCCATTAAAATTTCAAAACATCCCAAAAGCACAAAAAAAAAAAATCAAAATATCTCAAAAATCCAAAAAAAATAAAATATTCTCAAAAATCCAAAAAAATCAAATATCCAACAAAAAAATTCAAGCAATAAAACCAATCACATCAATCAAAACAATCCACTCCATCAACATTCAATCAAATTCTCATCATCATCAATTCTTCCTATCAATAACATTCATTCATCTATTTTAATCACTTCTTCCAATTATATCAATCGAATCAATCTAAGCAATGATCTTAAATCCATGCCACACTAATCCATATCAAGCAAGCTAATCAATCAAGGAACATTATCTAATCATATCAACAGGTTTTGATCCTAATCTTGTCATGAGCCAAATCAATCATCATCAATCATCATCAATGGGATATAGCGTTCCCACATCCTTGTGTTGATCTAGGGATATAGCTTTCCCCGCAATGACAACACTATCTATTATCAACAAATCAAACAATCAATTATTGGTTTATGACTTGACAAGGGCAATACCTTGTTTGTTTTACATCCTTTGAGCACACTAAGAACACTTGCTTATGCTTAGATTGAGTGGACACTCTAATCATCACACCATCACTATCATCATTCAAAACAATCCAATCATCAAAACAATCAACCCAGCAATAGCAAACATCAAAACCAAAGCACATCAAGCTAACCATCAAAACAAATCCAATCACTTCAGCAAATCAAAAGCAGCTCAATCCACCAGATATCATCACATCATCAACATTTCATTAATCCATAACTTGATCAATTCAACCCAATCTTTGATCATCATCAATCAAACAAAAATCAGAACTACATCTCATTTCCATCGTTAAGTGCCTTGATCCCATGGATATAGGGTATGTAGGCAGTCTGGAGTACGAAGGAAGTGCCCAGATTCAGGCACAAGCATTTTTTCTCTTTCTTCTCTCATCATTTCTTCTATCATCTATCCTATACATCATCAATAAACAACTTCTTCCAATCAATCTATCATAGCACATCAATCCAATCATCACTTCATCTAATCATCTTTCAATCATCTTCCAATCATTCCAAGCAATGATCCAAATGCAAGTCAATCCTTAAGCCATACCAATCAAGTTAATCAATCAAGCCAAGTTATCCAATCGCAATCAATGGTCTTGATCCTAGCCTTGTTGTAAGCCAAATCAATTAGCCAATCAACGCACCAACTCAGCAAACAACTTTGTGTTGATCTAGGGATATAGCTTTCCCCGCGATGACAACACTCTCAACTATCATCAACAACAATCAATCATTGGTTTATGACTTGACAGGGGCAATACCTTGTTTGTTTTTGTATCATTTGTGCATGCTTGCTTGCTTGCTTGTGTGTGTTATCATTTTATCTTGCATTTGTATCAAATCACTATCATTCCAGCTAATATTCATATCTTGTATCCAAACAAGGTTGTATTACGCTGGGGCACGAGACACATTGTCACCCTGGTCCTTATACCTTGGTGCATAACGTCAAGGGCTATATCAAACATCATGGTTGCTCACTTTCATTGCAGCATAACGCATCATTCATTTCTTCTATCCATTCCCTTTGCTCTCTTTCTTAGCCAAGCCATTTCTTTTCGAGATCCTACCCGTGTTTGTCCAACCCACCTATCCTCTCGAGGGGGCATCATTATCCCATTTCATCCTTACATCATCATCACTATAATTTTCCTCTATCCATACCTTAGCTTCTTTGAAATGATGTTACTCAACATAAAGCTTATCATCTCGAACATCATCTCAAAGAGGGGCAAAATGTAGACACCCAAAATTGTCCCAAATTTTGTCCATGTCTTGCAACACCTTGTTAAAAACATCACTTAGACAGCTTGTAGCATTTTGTCCTAAATCCCACTCTTAATCCCATTTATCCATTAAGCCAATTAATTAAATAAATTTTATTTATTTAATTAATATCCATATCATATCCCAACTAATTCAACTATTTTATTTGAATTAAGTTCCCCACTATCCAATTAATTAAATAAATTTTATTTATTTAATTAATATCCAACTCATATCCCAACTAATTGAAATATTTTATTTGAATTAAGTTCTCATCATAAGCCGACTTTCCAATTAATTAAATAAATTTTATTTATTTAATTAATTTATCTTATCATTTAGCTGACATGTGTGCCTCTTTCATTTAAAAAAGATAAGTGGTACTACAGCCTTTTATTTAATATCTTTCATATGTAGTACTTTTTATGTACACAAGCACACATGAGCCCTATTCTCCTTGACACTTGTCAAATGACTACAACTCCCTTGAAGAGTGGGAATAACTAATCAATCCTAGCCGTCCACATCAATCAATTAGCTTTTTAATCTCAGCCGTCCATTGAAACCAAGCCTTTCCTATAAATCAACCCCTCATAAGCCATTAAAATGCATTGAGCTTCAAGTAACATTATGCTGTTGAAATACCATTAGAGCCTTTGCATCCTTCAACTATCATCCTTATATCATCTTCATCTTAATGTTATGCTGCAGAAGTGAGCACCCAACATTTCTCCAACAATAATCCTTCAAAATCTTGCATGCTCATGCGAGGTGGAGAAGAGCAATGGAGATAAATCAAGTTTGACATAGAAATCGGTTTACATTTACATTTGTTATTTTGATTTTCATGTTGTCTTGTGCTTCATTGTGCATTGCTAGGGTTTTTATCATTGCTGTTTATTCATTTGCCCTGATTTGCAATTTTACCCTAACTACAGTATCCATCATGGTTCTATTTTCAGAATCTACATGTGCAAATGCTTCACATCTGAAAGTTTTGAGAAAGGAATAACTCACCTTCTTACCTATCCATGCTTCCTCTGGAATACCACAACCCAAATGAACTAAAGGACCTCTCTTAATTAAATATACAATGGTATTGACAACCTCTTCTCACATGTTTAAAGGCATCCCATCATGCAATCTCATGCTCCTTGCACACTCCATTATTTTCCTATTCATGTGCTCAGCCACTTCATTTTCTTGTGGAGTCCTTAGAACCATTTTCTACCTACGAATTGTTGGGAATTAAGGTGTCTCAACCTTTGCAAATTCTTAATGTTGTATTTATTTATCCCATGTTTAGTTGGCATAGTCAGCACCTTGTGTATATGTAGCAGGATAAATTTTGGTGACTTTGGCAGTTGCGGTTTCCCCCTTGAATAATTAACGGGGGTTTGGGGGCAGCACCCACAAGACAGGGTCAAGGGGCATAGCCTGGTCTTTAGATAACTAGTTTTTTATTTAATGACAAGTGTCGGTGAGCATCTTTACATGAGAGAAAGGCATTTTTGGGTGGTCAAGGGAGGTTATGAAATGTAAGAGGAATATGATATTTTTAGTCAGTGTATGACAGATTCTCTGATAGCTGTAAGGTGCGTAAGAGCATTTGTCGTAACCTCTCTTAGGACCAGGTGCCCACTTCGGGATGGGATGTTGGACAATTGTCCTTAGGCGTGGGTTTTGGGGCATGAGTCCAAGATGGACGCCCATCTCTAGAAGGTTTCATATTTGCCTTGTAAACTCTATATAAACAGGTGCTTGGATGGGAGATAGACAACATTGGTACAAGTACTGTTATACTATTGGAATATCTCCAGATTCGACATTCGAAGACTCCTGAAAGAGCATTGGCTCTAAAACTGTATTGTAATCTGTTATTGTTTACTGTAATACATTTGAGCTGTGTTTTGGAGTGTGGGGTTTTTCACCCGTAAGAGTTTTCCCCATGTATATCTTGTCTCTCTCTCTCTCTCTCTCTCTCTCTCTCTTCTCTCTACTTTCTGTGTGTATGTGTATTACTGCTATATCTCTGTTAGATGTTCTATGTTGCTGCAGTTGTAAGAATTAAATTGAATTTGCATACATCTCTCCTCATTAGATTACTGTAGGAAGAGATTTCCACACACCGAGCTTCCTTTCACGAATTTCATTAAAGGAACAATAATCCTAAAATTCTTTGCTACAATACTCACCACCATTATTAGATCTGAGACATTTTAATCTTTTACCCATCTCATTCTCAATCAAGTTTCTTCTTTTCTTAAATGTTTCAAATACATCAGATTTATGCCTAAGGAAATAAATCCAAACCTTCCTAGTTGCATCATCTATGAATGTAACATAATATCGAAAGCCACCAAGATAAGATACCTAAGACAGTCCCCATACATCTGTATGCACAAGCTCCAACATTCATCTTTCTTTTGTTTCCCATCCTTGAGAAAACTAACTCTCTTTTATTTGCCATACACACAACTTTCACAAATATCCATATTAATACATTTCAGACTTGGTAAAACTTTCTTAGAATGAAGTACCTTCATACCTTTTTCACTCATATGCCTAAGTCTATTATACCACAGTGTTGTCTCAGAACCTGCAACAACTATTTCAATCTCTTCCTATGAACCCGCATCAACTATTCCTAAACCTATTTATTTTTCTCTGCAACAACTAAAGTAGAAGGAACAGTATGACCTGTACAAAGATATAAGGTGCCTACTTTCACACCTTTTGATACTACTAAGGTACCTCTTGACACCTTCCAATTTTTATCATTAAAAGTAACTGTGCAACCTTCATTACCTAGCTGACCTACTGAAATGAAATTCCTACTTAGCCTTGGAACATGCCTTACCTCTTGTAGTAGCCAATGATTCCCATTCTATAACTTAATCTTTATTCTTCCCATTCAAACAATCTGATAGGGTTTGTTATCTCCCAAATAAACCAACCCAAAAATCCCCTTAGACATAATCAAGAAAATAACTTCTATGGGATGTAGCATGAAATGAGGCCCCTAAATCTAAAACTCATGAATCATCAGCATTATCTAGGGAAAGAATCGAAGAATCATGTTCAGATTTATTACTTACCACATTTGCCTCCTTATTTCCTTCTTGTTTGTCTCCTTCTTTACTCTTTCGAGACTAGCAATCTTTCTTTAGATGGACTAGTTTCCCATAGTACCAGCAATCCTTCCATCCTCTTGATTTGAACCTCTTGTCCATTGATTTTTATCATGACTTCCCATGACCTCCAAAAATTTTTTCTCTCTCCTTTGATCTACCCCTGCTTTCTGCATTCAAAACATTACCTGATGTGGACCCTCCTGAGATTTTCTATCGCATTTCCTCACTAAGAATGTAAGGGTAGAATTGGATCAAATATGAATAAGAAATAATAATCAATATCAAATACCCAAAACTTCAATGAAATAGTGAACTAAAGAGATTCAATAACAATGAACAAACAACGAAGCAAACCTCCTTAGATCGTAGCTTCCATTGATCACCTATCACAATCATTCTTGCATGTATGAAATAGGGCCCTTAGTGAGTGCACTTCTTTTCTTTGTTCAAGAATGTCAATTGAGAATGGCAGTGATAATATCTCAATGAAGAGGAGCTTCACAATGATGGTATTAGTGCGTAGTAATGAATGTGATCACAAGCAATGAAGGAATTGGTGTCAAAGGCGCGCTTTAATTCCTGTAGAGTAACAATACTTAAAGCTTGGATGAATGAAATGGAAGAACAGGGTTCAATTTATAGACTTGAGAGAATGGAGATCAATGGTATAGAGAGAATGAGAAGATCAACGATTGAGAATAGATGAGGAACGTGCAATGAATAAGAAGAAAACATGTGTCTTGCTTTCTTTTGCATGAGAGGAGTTAACAAGAATAGAAAAATGAGTTAAAGCATTTAAAAGAATATAATAATCAGTTAAGTGATTTAAAACAAGAAGAAGGGATTTGCATGAGCATAAGAAGATATTTTGTTTTATTAAATATTAATAATATTTAATTGCATGTGCACAAAGCTTGAATTATATTTAGAGATAACTCAATTTAGAACAAAAAGCAACTTAAATAAATATTTGATTTATTTAGATTTAGAGAAGATATTATTGAAAGAAAGCAATTAAATAATTGGTATTATTTAATTTAGAAGATAAGAAAGCTAATCAAATAAATAAATTTATTTAATTGTGTGCATGATTTGGAAGAATAAATAAAATATTTGATTGTATTTTATTTTTGGAGATTGAAAGAATTTAAATAAATTTGATTTGATTTATTCAAATTTGGAAGAATGATTTGATTTAATTAAATAATTAAGAATTACTTAATTGTTTGGAAGAATTTAATCAAATAAAAGATTTTATTTAATTGACTTTAGAAGAGATAATTAAATATTTTGATATTTAATTGATTTAGAGGAATGTGAATTGAATAAATAAATTTGTTTATTTATTTATTGATAGAAGAATTAGAAGGGAATAAATAATAAGAATACTTATTTAGACTGAATCATGTCATTTTTAGGCGTATACATTTTGCCCCTCTTTGATGCAATGCAGTTTACAGTGTTGTCTCACAGAATAAATATATTTTTGATAATGATACATGCCCCAGTTTGCCCCTGGTACAGGTTATGATGATAGGATACCCCATCGGGAGATTAGATGGGAAGAAGGTAGAAGGCATGAGACGGACAATCTCACAAAGACAAAGAAAAGCTAGGTTAGGTTGGAAGAAAATAGGATGCATTTTTGAGAAACGGGAAGAAAACTAAAAGAAAACATGTGCAGGAAGTAGTCGTAGTCACCACCTAACCAGATTAGGGTTTGCACGCTATAAATAGGAGTTGGGTCCACAAGATAATTCATTTGTACACTTGTCTTACCTAGATTTTCTTTGAAGAGCCTAGAAGAGCAGAGAGCATACAGTAGTCAACACGAGGATGGACATTCCACGTGAGGAGCACCGATTCAAGTGCATCTATCAATTCGACCGGCCAATAGAGGCATGACCCCCTTTATGTATCTTGAAAAATTTTCCCTAGGGTCGAATTTGATAGTCATAAATGCTAGGAGAAAGTTAGCATAGATAGATGCGCTGAAAGGCAGTGTAGTGTATATGCCATGCGAAACTGCGCATGCATGGTTCTGCAGTGCATGCATTCTTTAAAGTGGCACATATATGAAAGTTGCACATGTATAGGATTAGGCGGCACATGCATAATTCTACAATACATCTAGGGTATGTAGTGACGCATGCATCCAAGCAGCGTATTTACAGTATAGGATAGCAGATGCATGGATTCTTGCAGCACTTTTTCCAAAAGTGGCACATGTGTCAAGAAATGGGGCATTGGTTAAGAAATGGCACATTTACCACCTGTTGTGGCACATATGTTATAGATAAACAGATTACTTAGCAAAATTGACTCGATTGGCATCTTGTTTGACGTGTCAGCTGATAAGCTATCTCTGAGATTGTAGGAATCTAGTCAAGAGATGTAGTGTGCTGTTTGGATCAATTTGAAATGCTAAGTTAGTTGATATAGTTCTATAGATATGTTGAGTATGGTTTTTACAGCTTTAGGTTGACACCTTGCCTTGCGTGCTTGTAGGAGGATATACGAGAGACGCTTCAGTCGAGGGAGTAGTTCCCTTTGAGGTAGAGTTCTCAGGACTTTCTTCATAACTATTGAGTTAGCTATATCTTCACCTAGACTCCTAAATCCATTAACTGCTTCATCTACTCAAATCAATAGCTTGTAATAGTTTTCTCTTCTTTTGTCCTTAGATTCTCAAAGATTGTTTTGTAATATTGTAGCTTTTCTTCCTTTACAGTGTCATTTCCTTCATAGAGATCTTTGAGCTTCTTCTATATCTCCTTTGTTTTCTTGCATCACATAACCTTGAATAATTTTGAACTATTCAAACCACTTAAGATGGTAGTCTTGGCTTTGACATTGTTTTCATGAGACTTCTTCACATTTGAATCTATAATAGGATAACTAGGCTCAACTTAATCATCCATAGCAACCCTCCAAACATCATACCCTAGTGAGGGAAGATAGGCTTCCATCCTTACACTCCAAAATTCTTAGTTACTTCCATCAAATATCAAAACTTTAGAAGAGGACTCCTTCTGAGCCATGTGTTTTATCCAAAGATCTACCTTCATTTGTTATATTACACCAAGGAACTCATCTCTGATACCAATTATTAGAACACACTAATATACTGAGAGGGGGCTAAATCAATATATGCCAAAATATAATCCAAGTTATCTTTGTCAACCAAATCTTCTTACTACCTTAAACATATGATAAAACAAATTACGTGAATCAAAGCACAACACATGAGCACACAAACATAACATGAGGTTTACATGGAAAACCCTAGAAGGGAAAAACCACTATGAGAAATCTACTTGGAACTACTATGCAAATCTAGACTCATAAGTAAAAATAAGATTACAATATTATTTATGGGCTACAACCCAAAGGAAGCTGCAATTCCCTAATATACAATAAAATAGAACTTACAAAATAAGGCTACAAGCTCTATACATCACATTTGACAAAATCTGTTGATCAAACACCTCCACACACTTCACTCTTACTCAAAACTTCACTTCCTCTACAAAAAAAACACTGCTGCCTTTGACACACCTTCACATACACACTCACTCACTTCCACACTCACACACATGACCTCACACACTCTCACACACTCTTACTTTTCACACCAAAAAAGATCTTTTATTTATACCATCTACAAACTTCAAAATCTTTCTCCTATGTCAGCTAAGATGAAATGTGAAAACATGAAGTGTATAATGACCACACCAAGTTCACTTCCAAATGATGTATAAATCCAATGTAGTTCCAACCAAGTGATAATCAGGACCTATCCTTCCTTAACACATTCTTCCATGTTGGCGATCATCAAAACTCATCAAGTTAGCCCAACAAACACTTATCCTTCCAGAAAATAGCTCCAGACCTAAAGTAGTGCTAGAGAGATCAATTAGCACCATGTGGATCTCTTCACAAGAAACATAACACTTCTACAAACTTTCTCAAACATTCCTTCCTCTGAAATATATGTCTAACTTTCTAGCACAAACAAAATAGATATTGAACCTAACATCACAAGTTACAAACATTGAATACACAGTCCTGAGATAGGGCATTGAAAAACCAACTTGCAGTGTACTTCAACACCTGAAACTTGAAATGAACAAACATATAGACTAACTAAACACATCCTCCAAACAACAAAGCCAAATGATAAAATGCGGTGAAATACAATGGCCTTTCCTTTCACCTCTAGACAAACCTAATCAGCAATAGGATTTGTCTTTTCTCCACTCACTCCAAATAACCTCTGTGGTACAACTTATCATTTGAAACTTGAATATATCAATCTTCTCATCTATATCCTTGAAACTGCAGGACCACAACTTCAAAAGTGGAGTGTAGAGTAGTTCTCCAACTCTTCTTGACTACACCATCATAGAGTCATTGTCTCTCCTTTGCAAGTTTTGAAATCTTCTCTGGTAATGTGTATGCTCTAAAATTAAGAACATACCTTCTTCACACATGTCTCTTTCTAAATTATAAACCATGAGGCCATACCTTCAAATGTAGAAGAATGTGGAGCATTCTCCTAAGCTTCTTCTGTGCAACTTCTAGTGCATTAGACTTACTGAAACTTTCTTTCAAAACTAAAGCAATATTTTTCCTCAGGAAATAATGAATACAAAATTCAGCACACCAGAGACTATATTAACAACATCATACAACAAAAAACATAACTTTTTTCAACAAAACATGAATCTTCATGTTAGCATAACCTTTGTCTATGAACTTTAGAAGATAGGGTACAACTGTGTACAGATGATACTAATCTAATCAGTATGCATAGTACATGACTTCAATCACTTTACCGTTCACTTCACAACTTCTCTAATTCATCTCTTCTTTGTATTCTTCTTTGTCTCATAATAATATTTAGCAATCTCCCTTAGACATCACTATCCTTTGGCATCTTTGAACATCACTTCCACTTTGAACCTTCCTCAACATAGCAGTATTGACATAAGTGACAATACATATGCAACAAGAACTAATGCACATAACCATATTGTAACTTGTAGGATCAATCTAGCTAACTATGGACTTGTGTGACTTACTTTACCTTGATCTCTAATATTTGAATTTTTATAAGGATATGTGGTTGTAACATCAAAAAATTTCCCCTTGGGGGCTTTTCCCTCATAAGGTTTACCTCCTGGGTCTTTTAAGTGCATTTAGGACATTTTAGTTCATATTTTGGCATCCCGATGGAATGAGACCTGGGTAACATGACAAATGGGACCAAGGAGGACCCCTTGAGCTATACCCAACCCAAAATAGGGGGGAGGACTTGGATGCCTGCACCCTAGTCCTACCCTATTTTGGGGCAGCCCCAATTTTTGGGTGTCAGATTATGACTGTTCTTTGGTTATTTTACTGACACTGTAAAGTTTGAATTTTAATTTCTTGACTGGAGTGCTTGTAGATGCATATATAAGAAACCTTAGGCATTCATTTGTAAACTAGAGCATTATTAGGTGATCACTGCGAATTTTAGGTGTTCTCAAGGTGATCCAAGGCTTCTATTGTGTTGTAAGAGTAGACTTGTATGTTTTGTATATTGATATTTGCAGATTTGAGCATCAATCTCCTTATGGCATGAAGAGCATCTTCCTCTATGAGAGCTTCACTAAAAGGTGACATATCATTATGTTTTTATCATTGCTTCCTTTGGTTTTTGGCCTCTACCTCACAAGTGTTAGGGTTAGCCGGTAGAAGATATCAATTAAATGCAAATAAAGATTAAACAGAGAAATGGAAATACATAGAATTAATAACAATGAGAGATGAGATTTAACGTGGTTCACCCAAACCTGGGCTACATCCACCAAACAGAGAGTCCAATATTATTATCCAGTAAATCAAACCGATTATAATCAGCAATCCCTGCAACTCAATACCATTGCAAATGCTACAATACAATGCTCAAACCCTAACCCTTGGCCACTTTTTATCAAGCCTTTTTTGTCGGTTACAAAAATTAGGGTTTTCTTATGTCAGTCATAAAAATAGGATTTTTTAAGTCGGCCCTAGGATTTTTTTAAGTCGGCCCGAACCCCGGTGAGGATACATGGCTAGTGTATAGTACTTTCCTAATTAGTCACCACCTACCAACAATCTCTCACTTAGAGATTGATCAGGCTCCACACCAATTAATCTCCCACTTGGAGACTGATCCTGGACGACACCGCTGTGCATGCAGCTCCCACTGGAAATAAGCACCCTGGACTCTACTATTCTATTTTTGTTGTTGTCAGTCTAGAAGACCAACCGAAGCTGAAGAGGAGCTCAGCTTCTCCCTTGTCACGGCCTTTGTAAACATATCTGCTGGATTTTCATCTATATGTATCTTTTCCAGCTTTAACTGTCCATTATCCAACACCGACCGAATGAAGTGATACCTCAACTGTATGTGTTTGGTCTTTGAATGCAAAGTAGAATTCTTTGCAAGATGTATGGCACTCTGACTATCTGTATACAAAGAACTATTAACCTGTTATTTACCCAATTCTTCCATGAAAGATTGTAGCCATATCATCTCCTTGCTTGCCTTTGTTGCACCTACATACTCTGCCTCTGTGGTGGATAAAGCAACCACCTTTTGCAACTGTGAGATCCAACTCACTGCTGTCCCACCTACAGTAAAGACATAACCTGTAGTACTCCACCTGGTATCAATATCCCCTGCCAAATCTGAGTCTACATAACCTACTAAATCAGTATTAGAGCCCCCAAAACATAAGTGTTTATTAGATGTACCTCTCAAATATCTGAGAATCCATTTTACTGCATTCCAATGCTCTACTCCGGGATGACTCATATACCTGCTAACGACTCCTACAGCATGTGCAATATCTGGTTGCATGCATACCATGGCATACATTAAACTTCCTATAGCTGAAGCATAGGGTACCTTGGACATTTTTTCTTCCTCCTCTTGTGTCTTTGGACACATCTCCTTAGTCAATTTCAAATGACTAGGCAAAGGTGTGCTGACAGCTTTTGCATTCTCCATATGGAATCTCTGCAACACCTTTTCAACATAAGCAGCCTGAGATAGAGTCAATTTTCTGTTCTTCCTATCTCTGCAAATTTTCATACCAAGGATTTGTTTTGCTGCCCCCAAATCCTTCATATCAAACGACTGTGATAACTGATGTTTTAACTCTCTGATGTGATCCATGTTAGACCCAACTACAAGCATGTCATCAACATATAAACATAAAATAATGTAGCTGTCATTATCCAACATCTTAAAATAAACACAATGGTCAGAATTACACCTACTGTAGCCTTGCTCAGCCATAAAACTATCAAATTTCAAATACCATTGCTGAGGTGCTTGTTTCAAGCCATACAAACTCTTCTTCAATCTGCACACTTGTTTCTCCTTACCTTTGACCTCAAATCCCTGTGGTTGTGCCATGTATATCTCCTCCTCCAAATCACCATGGAGAAAGGTAGTTTTCACATCTAGCTATTCCAAATGCAAATCTTCAGTAGCCACAATACTTAAAACAGTACGAATAGAAGTCATCTTGACAACCGGAGAAAATATCTCATCAAAATCAATGCCCTGTTTTTGTGCAAATCCTTTTACAACTAACCTGGCCTTAAATCATTTCTTATCTCCATCTTCCTCTTTCAGCCTGTACACCCATTTGTTTGGTAAAGCCTTTTTACCTACAGGTAACTTACATAATTCCCAAGTCTAATTTTTCAGCAAGGAGTCCATTTCTTCTTTCATTGCAAGCTCCCACTGAACCTATGTATCCACCTGCATAGCTTCATCATACACTTATGGTTCACCAGCATCTGTTAACAAAATAGAATACAAAGAGGGAGAAAACCTTTCAAGAGGTCTACTTATCCTTGTTGACCATCTAACATTCATTGGAGTTGGTGGTATTTCTGGTTGCTGTTGCGGAGCATGAGGAACCACTGGAACATCACTATTTGGAGTATCATCCAGCACCACATAATCCTTTTCTTTCTTCTCATGCTGCTGCAACTAATCTTTGTACAACACCTTCTCATTGAATATAACATCCCTGCTTCTCACAATTTTTTGATTTTCAAAATCCCAAAGCCTATAACCAAATTCATCAATGCCATATCCAACGAAGGTACATTTTTTTGATTTCACATCCAGCTTGGTTCAATTTTCAGAATCTATATGTGTAAATGCTTCACAGCCAAAGGTTTTTAGAAAAGAATAACTCACCTTCTTGCCAGTCCATGCTTCCTCTGGAATACCACAGCCCAAAGGAACTGAAGGACCTTTGTTAATTAAATATATAGCAGTGTTGACAGCCTCTACCCACATGTTTAAAGGCAGCCCAGCATGCAATCTCATGGTCATTGCATGCTCCATTATTGTCCTATTCATGCGTTCAGCCACTCCATTTTCCTGTGGAGTCCCTGGAACTATTTTCAGCCTACGAATTCCATTAAAGGAACAATAATCTTCAAATTCTTTACTGCAAGACTCACCGCCATTATCAGATCTGAGACATTTTAAACTTTTGCCTGTCTCATTTTCAACCAAGCTTCTCCATTTCTTAAATGTTTCAAATACATTAGATTTCTATCTAAGGAAATAAATCCAGACCTTCCTAGTTGCATCATCTATGAATGTAACATAATACCAAGAGCCATCGAAAGAAGATACCTGAGCTGGTCCCCATACATCTGTATGCACAAGCTCCAATTTTTCATTTTTCTTTTGCTTCCCATCTCTGAGAAAACTGACTCTCTTTTGTTTTCCATACACACAACTTTCACAGAAATCCATATTAATACATTTCAGACCTGGTAAAACTTTCTTAGAATGAAGTACCTTCATACCTTTTTCACTCATATGCCCAAGTCTATTATGCCACAGTGTTGTTTCAGAACCTGCAGCAACTTTTCCAGTCTCTTCCTGCAAACCTGCAGCAACTGTTCCTGAACCTATTTATTTTTCCTCTCTAACATCTAAAGCAGAAGGAACAGTATGACCTATACAAAGATATAAGGTGCCTACTTTCACACCTTTTGCTACTACTAAGGCACCTTTTGAAACCTTCCAATTTTTATCAGTAAATATAACAGTGCAACCTTGTTCAGTTAGCTGCCCTGCTGAAATTAAATTCCTACTGAGCCTTGGAACATGCCTTACCTCTTGTAGTAGCCAATGATTCCCATTCTACAACTTAATCTTGATTCTTCCTTTTCCAACAATCTGACAGGGTTCGTTATCTCCCAAATAAACCAACCCAAAATCCCCTTGGACATAATCAAGAAAATAACTTCTATGGGGTGTAGCATGAAATGAGGCCTCTGAATCTAAAACCCATGAATCATCAACATTATCTAGGGAAAGAATCAAAGCGTCATCTTCAGATTTATTACTTACCACATTTGCTTCCTTATTGCCTTCTTGTTTGTCTCCTTTATTTTTTTGAGACCAGCAATCTTTCTTCAAATGACCTGGTTTTCCACAGTACTAGCAATCCTTTTGTCCTCTGGTTTGGGATCTTTTGTCCTTTGATTTTCCTCGTGACTTCCCATGACCTCCAGAACCTTTTCCTCTCTCTTTGATCTGCCCCTGCTTTCTGCATTCAAAACACTACCTGATTTGGATCCACCTGAGCTTTTCTTACGAATTTCCTCACTCAGAATAACACCAACAACATCATCAAATTTTAGGGTCTTTGAACCAGAAACAGAGTTACTAACCGCCATTACCAAACTATCCCAGCTTTCAGGCAATGAACATAATATCGAGAGAGCTCTAACTTCTTCATCAAATTTTACATTTACAGAAGTCAATTGACTGATAATCGTATTAAATTCATTTAAATGACCTGTCACAGATCCACCTTCAACCATTTTCAAATTAAACAACTGCTTCATGAGAAATACCTTATTTAAGGCTGAGGGTTTTTCATACAATTTAGCCAAAGCTTTCATTAGACCATCTGTTGTCTTCGCTTCCGTTATATTGAATGCCACCGACAGTGCCAGGCACAACCAAATGGTTCCCAGTGCCTTTCTGTCAAGAAGATTCCAATCCTCATCAGACATTGTTGCCAGTTTCTTGGCTACTCCTTCCAATGGCCTCCATAAATCCTTTTGATAGATGTAATCCTCCATTTGCATCTTCCATAACTGATAGTTCTGCCCATTGAATTTATCAACCTTCATTTTACCCTCGTCCACCATTGCTCCCACTCAACTTTGAGACTTTCCTGCAGATGATAATCGAACACAACCCACTCTGATACCACTTGTTAGGGTTAGCTGGCAGAAGATATCAATTAAATGCAAATAAAGATTAAACAGAGAAATGGAAATACACAAAATTAATAACAGCAAGAGACGAGATTTAACGTGGTTCACCCAAACCCGGGATACATCCACCAAACAGAGAGTCCAATATTATTATCCAATAAATCAAACTGATTACAATCAGCAATCCCTGCAACTCAATACCGTTGCAAATGCTACAATACAATGCTCAAACCCTAACCCTTGGCCGCTTTTTATCAAGCCTTTTTTGTCAGTTACAAAAATTAGGGTTTTCTTATGTCGGTCATAAAAATAGGATTTTTTAAGTTAGCCCTAGGATTTTTTTAAGTCGGCCCTAAAAAAAATTTCTCGGGGGCTACTGCCCCTGAACCCCCGTTTCTCGGGGGCTGCCACCCTGGAACCCCCGCTCGGGGCCCGGCCAGGCCCCGAACCCCGGCGAGGATACATGGCTAGTGTACAGTACTTTCCTAATCAGTCGCCACCTACCAACAACAAAGGGCATGCCCTCTTTATCTAACAAAGGTGTTCAGAGACTTAAGTGTCCTCCTGGGTTTGACTAAGGCAAACCTTTAAACACCACAACCACCAAACCAAGTCTTGTGATTACAGGTTATAGGTGTTGCACCTGGGAAAAGTGGAGTTGCAAGAAGGCTAGAAAGACATCAAGGATTTGAGATCTGAAGAAAAGTCAAACAAAAGAGCATTTTTGGGACTAGGGTGCTTACTCCAGTGTCCTCCACGAATAGGTTCCCAAAAATGGAAGTTACAGGGCTAATCAGTGTCTGAAGGAGATCTAGATTCCCTAAAAAAGTATGTACCTTGGACTTAGTCATCCACTCCAATGTCCCTGACTGTTCCACTTTGGAACCCCAAAAACAAGTATTATGTAATTTGGTATTTTACTCCCGACTGCGAGAGCTTTTTCTGTAATTCATTAATTTGTTGTTGTATTTGTATAATTAGGGTTTTAATGGTCAATTGGACATAAGAGAAGGAGAAATTGATAATTAATTCCATAATCTAAGTTTTCCTACATCTAAAAGTGACTCTAGTGTATGATAGTGCTTGCCACTTGACCCTAGATCTTTCAATGTTTAGCGGAGAAGCAGATTTTAACATCTAAACAACAAATGATTAACAAAATCCAATTTCACGCTAAACATTTTGGTGAACCCATGTTTTTGAACTTAAATTACAACTTGATGAGGTTTTTTATATAGATTTGGTGTGATTTCATTCATTCATATAGGCATTTACTTTATTGCACTGAGAAAATTTCAAAAAAAAATTGAAAATTTGGAAAAATACAAAAAAAATTACATTGTTGGGCTTACTAAATTGTGTCAATTCTTCCTAAATTTTCCTAAATCATGATTTTTGCATCAGATATGATATAAAATATAGAAAAATACAAAAAATAAAAATCTTTCTTTGCATTTTCGTTATTTAATTGCTAGGGTTTTGTGGAAATGTTGTCAATTTTATATAACCTAGTAATTCCAAAATCTAGGGTTTGTAGGCAAAATCTTTTATCAGATTTTTCTACTAATTTTAGAGGCTCATTCAAATTTTCATTTGTCTATAATCTTTCATTTTAGTGTGAATTTGCAATTAAATTTAAATTATTTTCATTTTTGCATTGAAAATTTCAACAAAAACTAGCAATTTTGGTGCATTTTCATTAAATTTACATAGGAATTTTGCATGATTATCTTCAAAATCATTTTAAGATATTAAAGTATGTAATTTCCATAAAAAACCAGACTTCAAAACATTCACATAGCATTTTGTTCCAAAATCTCAAACCTAGGGCTTCGAAAACAACGATTTTCACTAAATTTGGCCTTATCGACTTCATAAACTTGCACCATAGGCGTGTTGTGAAAAGTATTTTTACATAAATTTTCTTTTATTAGGGTAATAATTTTCTTACCCTCATAAAAATCTATGCAACACCCTTTTAATGGGCTCTTGTAGTGAAATTTTGGCGAAAAACTACACATTTTAGCTATTTTTGCCCTAGGGTTTGACCTAGTTTGCACTCCAAGTGTGTTGTGATCAGTTTTATAAATTGAGGTAACTGATATTATTGATATTATTTTCTTTCTCTCCTAAAATTTCTTAGAACACCTCTTTTGCTAATTCATGGAGTTGAAAAACCATAAAAAATAGCCTATTTTTGCTATATTTTCACTAGGATTTGACCTTAAGTTGCACTAAAAGCATGTTGTGTTGAGTATTTTTTCATAGAGTGGCTGTTGTTTCTGATATTATTTTCTTTCCATCATCATTTTCCTCACAAAACCCTTTGTTATGCTCTCTTGCATTGAATTTTGGTGAAAAAAGTGCCTATTTTGACATATTTTCACTATAATCTACTTGGCATTATCTAAAAATCGCATCAAGAGTGTGTTAAGAGTGATCCTATTTATTTTTTGGACTGATATAAGACATATAAATTTCTTCACTTGACTTAAATCCTTATATCACCCTTTGGATCATTCATTTGCATTGGAAAAAGTACAAAAAATCAAGCATCTAGGTCATTTTTTTAGATATAGTTTTGCAATTGTCTTTTGCATACTTGTGGAAAACTATCAAAATCTGATTTTACATTCATTTGGAGACATATATCATGGCTAATTTTTTGGAATAATTGTTTGCATACATCATAGACATGGATCATTTCTCTAAATTCACTGATAAATATCCTCAAGTTCTGGAACAAATAGCACACATTCATGATGTTGATCTCTCTATGTGCTCCACATATGAAATTCTTTGCCATATAGGTGACTTTGATAGCTTCACAACTCTCATGGGAATATACCCTTCGATATTGGATGATCTCACTAAATTCATGATCAATAATATATATACTAGTGATGATCTTAAAATGTTAGATGAAGCCTTGGATGATTTTATGGGAAGTTCTACTATGATGCCTATTGATAAAACATGTGATGATAACCCTAGGTTACCTTATGATCCCTCTCCAAATTTTATTCCTCCTCATGAGGACATTTTAATGTAAGAGGATGATTTTATTGACACATCTATTAACATCACATTATCAAGTCTTCATTCTAATGCTCACTCTGGCCAAGATGAAGTGTTAGCAAATGAAGAGCCATCACTAGTTTGTCATTCCAATGCTCTCCCTAGCCAAGAGGAAGCATTAGTGAATAAAGAACTCCATTCAACAAAGAGGATTCCATGGACACACAATGAGCTTTCATCTAACAACAATAAAAACTTTATCATAATGCATGAAACCTCTCTAGATCATCCTGTCAACCTTATTCTTTCAGTTGAGTGTTCATACACCTTGGATTTCACTAAGGTAGACAAGAAATTTAATGTCCCTCCTTTATTTGAATATTCAAGTCATTTGGACATCACTAATGATGTAGTCCCAGTGGATGAGGAGAAGTCTCCCACATTAAATCCCTCAAGGATGGATGTTGAGATCACCCAAAATAATTTGCTTCTCCCACCACCTATGAAGATAGCACATATGTGTACTAATGAACTTCAAAAAGAACACATTCCACCTAACATTGAGATGAAACAAGAAGAATTTAAGAATGAACAAAAGAATAAGGATAATGACTTGGAAATTATACCTTATGTTTGGGAAAATGACAATGATTTTCTTGATGCCAAGACTTAGCACGAAGATTTTCCAGGTAAGTATCTCTAACCCTTTATCTCTCTCATGATGTGCTTCCCTGGTGATGTGTTATGTGTTGTTTAGGCCTCCTGGGATGACCTCGGATTCTCCTGTAAGGTTCAAGATACCAAGAGACCACCTCTGTTGTGACCTTCTTCTATTTGTATCATCATTCCCCTAAATTGCCTCTCTCTAATTTCATTGATGTGTGTTGTGTCTTACGGATATAGTGTCATGGTTGGAGACTTGGGGGTACCCTCCTATGTGACTATCCCTAAGACACTTGTTTCTCCTCTCTTATTTATTGTTTCCCTTCCTCTAGTGTTTCCATCTAGCGGGCAGATGACAACAAACATTTACACTGATGCGGACCTAGTGTCTCTTTTGAGAGCAATCAAAAAAAGGACTTAGTTCCTAATATGATGATGGGGTTGTCTATCATATCTGATGCTTGGCTAGTGGAAGCACCCATGCTTTCTGCATAGTGAATTTTATGATGTTTCTGTCACATTTACAAACCTTAACAATACTGTTTCTCTATGCACCTTTGTTTTCCTTTGACTCTAGCCTTGGTGGTACTCGATTCAGAGAGCTGCATGATATAGCCCTAAGGTTATCCTTGAACTCTAAATTCGTTGTATAACCTTGGCTCTTTATGTGATTAATCATATGCATTGATGTTGTTGTTTATCATGACGTTGTAGACACTAACATGTTTCTTGCAAGGATGTGTTTGTGGGATTATTTGGCAATCATAAAGTACATGTCACGTCCGGGGGGCATGGGATTTTCAAAAGTCAATGTTCCCTCATGTGTTTTCTACCTACCTTAATGTGTTTGATATCGATAACTGATATCAACCACCTTAAGCTAGGGGCATATAAGGTAAGCTATCTATTATAGATGTTAGCAATGTGTTTGACCTCATATGCATAGACTTGCACCCCAGAGTAGTGCATTGTGCATCCTGAGTTTGTTTGCAATCAATAAATAAACCATGTAAGCCCTTTACAGAGGTAGGATATCATGTATATTCTTTTTCTTAAGCCCTTTGCAAAGGTGGGGATGGTGTATTTCTTGGAGTACATTGCGTCATCCTATCATTTTCAAAAGTCCTCTGCAGAGGTGGGGAGTGTGTAACGCCCGCCTTGAACGCCTTAAAGCATACACACTTTTGCAATATGAAACAGGAAATTTTTTTTTTAAAGATTAAGTAACATTAACACAACTGATTACAACATATTCTCTAAGGGTCCAAGGCTGCATCACTTAACAAATCGACTAACTCAAATTAACATACATCAACAACTGATCCAATCCAAAGCATAATTAATCAACTGATTCATATTCATTGCATGTCGACAAATAATGTAATACCATCTACATAATTAAGTACACAACAGATATGCTTTCCTTACACATGAGTACATCATGATATCACCATCTATAGACTACATCAGAATTACTTACACAATAAATGTTTTGTTACACAAATCCGGTACAAGGTTATACACATACATCTTCATCAACTGGTACAAGCACAACTGAAACAAATCCTTTTCTGCATAAGATCCTGACAAGAGAACCAATGGATACAATAGCTCTTCCACCCGACCATGTGGAACCCAAAGGTCCACCCCCCGAGCTAGGAGTTAACATGAGGTCCCAAACACTGACAGTCAGGTAGACGAAGGACAAACAAGAACAAAGGACGACCAAATGCCAATACAACACATGGCAATATCAATACAACACAACATAACTTAACTTAACTTTCACTTCACTTCCAGAGGCGACACCAAACAAACAAGGAGAGACCGAACAAGGAATGCTAGGTTGTAGTAGGGAGAGTGTCATCGCATGGTCCTAACATGGGTTATCCTGACAGCCTCTCACTAGGCGCCGGCCCCCATCTATGGTTATCCTGACAGCCTCTCACTAGGCGCCGGCCCCATAGGGTGACACATGCGGAATCGACCTTCCTTTCATGAGGACAAGGAAGTCAATCATGCCAACCAGGCCTTCTCTACCCATCCTTAGTCTATGCAAGCACTATAGGCCATGGGAGAGGAATCCATTAATCTTGTTTAGTGTGAAATCTACCCTTAACCCCCTAATTCATTTTTAGGTTATCACTTGATTAATCTACTTCCAACGGGTTATCCTGACTGCCCCTCTGGCGCCGGCCCCACGTTGAAAGCCACTCTCCTTCCTAACACCTAGTAAACCTTAAAACATCATGCAAGACATATAACAATACATGTAAATGAACACTGCAAGGCATAAACCCTCTTGCATCAAAATAGAATCATAACATCAGTTGTTATCCAATACTTTTAACATTACATAACTTTATCCTTTAACAGATTTCAGGTCTCTCCATATGACAAAACAATGCAATAAGATCACATGAGGTTTGATATCTCATCCTGAGATTATTACTTTACAAGACACAACATTCAACCTTGACAGAACCTCATTGTACTTCATACTTTATTTGATACACATAAACGCTTTTACATCGTAATTACAACATCAACAATACACAAGCTGCAAATACTCAACATTGACGACTTAGCCTCTGGAATTCGGGTTTAAACAACCTCAAATCGACTCATTACAACACTCAATCAATTCAGTTCAAAATTCAGGAGATAAAATACTATCATTCATTCTCAGTTCAATGCAAACAGCTTCTGAAATAAAATCAACATTATATTACAACAATTAAATTAATACCTTGCAACAAAATCTCTAACTAATCTTTATTTTGTTTCAAAAGATAAATAAATTGATTAACTAAAACATTACAATAATAAGAAAGAACCACTTAACTTCTGTTTACCATTCGACACTTTCATAACGATACGATCTTTATATACTTTCCTTCAATCTAGTCCAATTAACTTTATTGTATTAAGGATGATAGCACTAGGAAAGGTATCTTACGACTAAATGGTAATTACACGAGGAGAGTTCAATCACAAAATGTTTGTTATCCTTCACACGTTCTTGCAGACATTCTAACGAGCTCAACCAAATAGATTCCTTATGATGATTTGAAGATGTTTCTGAAATCGATCTTATCCGTGGTGATATAATTCCTTAGGGAGAATGGTCGTAAAAGTGCCCTATGTGAATAGTTTGAGATACTTTACTACTGAGGTGTAAAATTGCTATTGACTGTTTTTCCAGAGAAGTGGATAGCATCAGACCTTAACCAGTCATTTCGGACAGACATTGACATCTCAATCATTCTGTAGGATTCGACAGTTGATTTCTGTATGTACTCAGTTGAATTCCCTCGCTGCACTGGCCTTCGGAGGAGCGCCAATCTACATCTTCGAGATATCTTGCTAGGTTTGTGTTGGTAGAACCATTTATTAACAGAAGGAACAAGACAAATACCGAGGCTGCGTTTTTCATCTCATTGATATAACTGGTAAATCTGCATACCCTAAACTTTAATATTTGAGACCACAGTTAAATCTGCGGTGATTGAAGGGTTGTGACAGCTAAAATACACAAGATGGCGATTGGCTGGTAAAAGCGTTCCAGCAAATAGGACATAACGTGTTTCAGACAATATCCTCCAGATTCACTGTGAGGGCAGTAGTGAACGATGCAAAACAACACAACAACACTAGTCAATGAATTTGCTCAAAACAAGGGCGATCTTTCCCGGATGATTATAATTCGCTCAAACTGATAGTAATCAGCTGTTTGCAGGCCAGCATGACTTCAATCACCCTAGCTACGGAGTGGACGGGTCAGATATAACAACTTTTCCAGTTTTGCAATGCAGGAAACCTAATTTATTACTACAAGCAAATTATAAGGACGGCAGTTTGATAAGTTCTCAAATGAAATTGTTAAAACAGATTATAATACGGCTGGAACCAATTATTAGATAACAGTTACGGGTGAGAGCAAACTTTGACAACTTTTACAGCAGGTTGGTTGAGTGACGCAGATTTAATGATCTTAGTGGTGGTGGTAATTGTATATCTGATGACACATCTTAAGTAGATATTCATTTCGCTCTCCGATCTTTGCAAAATTCAATTCTACAAATGCAAGTGTGTAAATGCTATGAAGCATTGATTCTATTTAAGTGACAGCTGCTCAGTGGTGGAGAAGAATCCATCTAGGTGTCAAGAAGCTGCTCGTTATAGGTTACTAACAATTTTCTGAATGAATCACTGCATTGAATATGTTGACATGGAACATCTAGTGTCCACAATAATCACGCGGCACCTATTGAGTTCTTAATACCATTTTCCTGTGGTGCTTGTTTACATTGGCCTTCCTAGTTATTGCATAACTTTATCCATCGAGTAAGATGTATTCTGGAGAATGGCGTTATGGAAGCATTATCACTATTAGTAATAGATTTTTAACCTTTCTCCAACTAAACCAATCTGATATGTCCATAATTCTTGTGACAAGTCATGGGTGCCGTCTTAAACCCTTGGATTGCTACATTGTTTATTCTTGCACTCTTTCGCTCAAAATGTGCCCCTGAATTCGGCAATCCAGCCATCACACTCAGTAAAGCTATATCATTCTTCCCGAGGCTTAGAGAAATGGGTATCTCAACACTGAAACTTGGACTTGTTTTATTTCCATTTGCACTTACTACAAAATTATTGTTGACGAAGACACGCACAGCATAACCCTGGGACCCAATAGCAAGCAACGGTTAAATGTTACTCCTTAAAAAGGGCTCATCTTCATTGACATCAACACTAATCATGTACCAAAGATAGTCTGTTGTGTCCTTAGTTGTACTAATGTGCTCCAAAAGACCTTTATTCTGAAATTGAGTATCTTCAAATCTTCCAATGTTCTCTTTAAATGTTGTCCAACCAATCCCTTCCATGAATTTCTCACTTAATAATAATTTAGATGATTCAAACTTCGTCTGAGTATTTGATTTAAGAGAGTAAGACTGGGCATTCACCTTTGCAGTATTGAATGCCACATTTTGGCAATCAGGAAGTATGCTAACTGACCATGCAGGAAGATCGTAAGTCAGTTCACTTTCACATCAGATTTAGAATCCCTGTTGGAAAGAAATGCTGCACATAGTCCTGCTTCTCCACTGTAAACATGTGCCTCTTGTGAAGGACCCAATGACTGCCCTTCAATCTCGTAGATCGCCAGAAAAATGACTTTTAATAATAATCCTAGATGTTGATGATTTAGATATTACATCTTATGCTTAGTTGATATAGGCCATTAAACACATGCAGCTTAAATCTTTCATTAATAGCATTATTATGTGGTCTTTCATGGTACTAAACTACTATATCTGAGTATGTCTTATTGTCCAAATGAAGTTTCTACTGTGCAGTACATCAAGAGAGGATGCATATTGATTACAAACATTGAAGAACAGAATTACTTAGAAAGGTGACATAATGTAGACATCTTATATCAAAATTAGTGTCAGATTAGAAGGTTTCTCTCATACAGGAAAAGGAATCTAAATATCCCAATCATCTGCATCTTTTGATACCCTTCAAAAGCACAAACATATTTGCAGGTTCCTGACATGACCTATATAATTAATCCTCCACAACGAAATAGATAGTTACGGAAGGTGTTCCAATACCCACAACCAAAGCAAAATTTCAAGTAAATTTATCAGAACACACTTTACTACAGCATTCCAAAGACAATCGTGAATCCATGTGCCAGTAATAAGTATAAATGTTTTAGGTGTATGCTAACAGACCAGTGTCACCTTCAAGGATAACTGGGAGAGTGGCTTCCTGCATAGCCGTCATTTGCACATACCCTACTGATGAAAGAGCCTGAAGGGAAAGTGGTGAGAGATTACATTGATCAAATCTTACCGAACTTAAGTAAGATTCCTCCTCAAGACATTAAATCGAATTATACTCTAAGCTTATGCACAGGGCGCTGCATACAGGGTGGACGCAGATCTTGTCTGAGTTTTACCTCTAGCACTGCCGAAACATCAGCTCTTAAAACAATACTACTGCTATGATGCTATGAAAGCGGTCAGAGGTTGTTGTATGACGAACACACACTATTTGACTTGATGGTAAATACTACAGCCTCCTTCGTTTTCCAGGGATAATTAAATCGCTCAGCTTATAAAAAGGTCAACAAAATCGTGGTATCCAAACTATATGCCAGGAATATTTAAGTCGCTCAGCTTGTTTAGAGGCCTATAAACCCGTGGTATCCAAAATATATGCGAGTGATTGACGGAGGCATGTTGCAAAGACTTCCAGAACTTCAATGAAGGCGGAAACACAGCATTAGCCGCGATCTCACCAACTCGCCCAGGCGTTACCTCCTGCAGTGTCTTCTAATATAATTCGGCCTACTACAGAAAGCATTGCCGACGCAACTATACCAATAGCAAAATCGCTAGCCAAGTTTCTATCGCAGACCTAGAACGGTTAGCCTGTGCGGCTCTTGGGATAACCCTAACCAAATGGGTTAATTGCGACTGCCATAATATCAAGTATTATATCTCTGGAAAAATGTTCGCTAACCCTAAATAAGTGAAACCAAACTATTATAACTTTTCACGCAGGTAGAATATTTACAAAGATATACGAGCCTGTAAGAACGGAGGTGCAGGGAAAACCACTGTGTGATCTCTCTATGACCCTGACTAGCAATACGATCTCAAAGCCGGCTAAGTCTGTTAAAAGCAGCGACGGTAGAAACAGGAATGGAGGATACAAGAAACTAGTTTCTATGGAAATCTGGGACGGCATGGGGTAAATACCAAATCAGAGAACACTACACAGCTTGCGAATCAGATGTATTAACCTATGATGGGGCTTTCTGAAAATGATATACGGTTCCCTATTCGGCAAATAGTGGAAGAAAGACAAATGACTTACGGAATCTTTGAGCAGACACGAAGTATTTAAACCCTAAGCAAAGATGCTGTTTAAACACAAGAGGACAGTCTACAGAACTATTTGGAATTTTTAGATAAACTACAACATTTGCAAATTCGGAAAGGAAATTCAGAGATAAAGCATTCGATGGAACCTGGCTACGCAATCCACTCGACGAACTTGCTTCAATCGTTGCAGTTCCAAGCTGCTTCTTTCCTTTCACCTGTCATGATCTCCTTGAAGCCCCTCCCGCTCTTTTATAACTCAGCCTCTCTCCTCTCCCAGGGCTTGGCACGCGGTCCCGAGCACCACTCAATTAAAGAATATGTATTTTTTTTTATTTAATTTAAAGATCCCAATTATTAGATAGTTTATTTTATTATTATTTTTCTTTATAGCCGACCCCAAAATATTGTTATAAATAGAATAGTACTATATCGACAATTATATAATTTTGTACTATACTTTAATTTATCTTATTAATCAAGTTGTAAATCACAATTTACAACATGATTACATCTATTTATTTATTTAAATATTTATTATAATTAATATTATATTGAATAATACAAACTTCTTACAACTTTATTTATCAACAACACTTCTATTAAAATAGTAATTCATTTATAGCTAAAATCGACAGCTAACGGCATTATGCCTATTTAACAACACTTATACTCTTCCGTAGAATAATTCTAATTAAAGCACAACATAACCACACATACTTAAACACCTTTGAACTTGGTTTGACTCCAAAATACAATATTACCTGACGGTGAGACATGGGCGAATGACAACCAATAACCACAAGGGTAAACTGACGACGAAGGAACACTGACTAGGGACCTCACGTTAACTCCAACAACTAATCCATTGGCGAAGGCACGCTCAGACCTGTAATCAGGTGGAGTCGATGCCTAGTACCTGCATCCTGCAGCAACGCACAGTTAACCATAACAAGATATACATATACATCACAAGCAGTCCTATCGTGAGTGGAAATCGCAGTGAGGTAGGGTACTCGAGAACGAGTAATACAACACCGTTCCATTCACATTTATAAATAACAATCAACTATATTGAACAGAGTATCAGATTACTAATCTACGACATAAAATGATCAACTAACTTCCAATCCATATAATGAATAACATCAAAGCATCTAAAACATCAGTTCATTTATCAAATTGTAAAGCATAAAATGGCATAATCCAACATCAACATCTGTTATCTTAACAATTAAGTTCACAATGAAGTAACAAGATAACAAGAGGTCCATCTTCTACGGTCTAGGACACTGTAAAGTTTAAGCAAACATCAATCTGATGGACGATGAGACGAGGGGCACTACAGAGTGGTTCTATGACTAACTCAACCCTTAAGTGTGTCTTTGGCAATTATTGTGGAGAAGCCCAATCATTGATGTGTGCCTATAATGTGCCTGAGATGGTGTTGGACCTAGAAATAGGTACACTCCATTGCTTGTCTACCATGTTTTCTCCATGTCTTCAAGTGTGTATGTTTTGGCATGCTTGTTTCGTATGGCATATTTGTTGCCCCATATGCATAGACCAATACCTTTGAGTAGTACTTCATCCATTTTGGGAGGTTTTGTGTATTGTGTGTGTTGCCCCATATGCCAAGACCAGTGCCTTCAAGTAGTGCTTCCTACATTTTGGGAGGTTGTTTACTTTCCAATACTTGCATTTGCATTTCATATATATGTGAGAAAAAGAAAAAAAAAGATATCATTTTTGTCTTCCATGCATTAACTATCTGCTCTATGTTATGTGTGACTATAACTATCTTCTTCATGTTTTGTGTGCTTGTTACTATTTTCTATGTGATTGGCATGTCTTCTCCATGATTTGATGTGTTTGCTGTGTTTGTGACCTTACTTTAATGCATGAATTGGCCTTTCATTTATAAATACATTAAAGTGGGGGCTAAATGTAACATCAAAAAATGTCCCCTTGGGGGATTTTCCCTCATAAGGTTTAGCTCTTGAGTCTTTTAAGTGTATTTAGGACATTTTAGTTCATATTTTGGCATCCCGATGGAATGAGACCTAGGTAACATGACAAATGGGACCTAGGAGGACCCCTTGAGCTGTACCCTACTCAAAATAAGGGGGGAGGACTTGGGCACTTGCACCCTAGTCCTGCCCTATTTTGGGGTAGCCCCAATTTCTGGGTGTCAGTTTATGACCATTGTTTGGTTATTTTGTCAACACAGTAAAGTTCAAATTTTAATTTCTTGGTAGGAGTGGTTGTAGATGCATATATAAGAAAGCTTAGGCATTCATTTGTAAACTAGAGCATTATTAGGTGATCATTGCAAATTTTAGGTGTTCTCAAGGTGATTCAAGGCTTCTATTGTGTTGCAATAGAAGACTTGTATGTTTTGTGTGTTGATATTTACAGATTTGGGCATCAATCTCCTCATGGCATGAAGAGCATCTTTCTCCATGAGAGCTTCACTACAAGGTGACATATCATTGTGTTTTTATCATTGCTTCCTTTGGTTTTTGGCCTCTGCCTCACAAAGGCACACCCTCTTTATCTGACAAAGGTGTTTGGAGACTTAAGTGTCCTCTGGGGTTTGACTGAGGCAAACCTTTAAACACCACAACCCCCAAACCAAGTCTTGTGATTGCAAGTTATGGGTGTCGCATCCCGAAAAAGTGGAGTTGTAGGAAGGTTGGACAGACATTAGGGATTAGGGATCTGAAGAAAAGTTAGACAAAAGAGCATTTCTAGGACTAGGGTGCTCACTCTAGTGTCCTCCATAGAGAGATTCTAGAAAATAGAAGTTACAGGACAGATCAGTGTCCGGAGGAGGTCCAGATTCTATAAAAAAGTAAGTACCTTGGACTTGGGCGCCCGCTCTAGTGTCCCCAACTATTCCACTTTGGAACCTCAAAAATAGCTATTCTGTAATTTGGTACTTTACTCCTGTCTGCAAGAGCTTTTTTTGTAATTCATTAATTTGTTGTCGTATTTGCATAATTAGGGTTTTAATGGTCAATTGGACATAAGAGAAGGAAAAATTGATAATTAATTCCCTAATCCAAGTTTCCCTACATCTAAAAGTGATCTAGGGTATGATAGTGCTCACCACTCGACCCTAGATCCTTTAATGTTTAGTGGAGAGGTAGATTTTAACATCTAACAACAAAACATTAACAAAATCCAATTTTACTCTAAATAGTGGTATTTAGAAATGCATTAGGGGGTGCCCTAAAATTGTGAAGCTCAAGTTCTCTTTAGTCAACCACCTTGTTTGATCAACTTTACATCCTTGGGTGAATGTTCAAAGACAACATTATCAAGCATGTAGGTGTATTATATGTAGATTATGATGTGATGAGTTCCTTTGAGTGTTCCAAATAAAAATGTTCCTAGAATAACTTCTCCTTGATAATCCTTATTCTCTTGATTTCCAAATATAAGTTAATAGCACATTGAATGTATTTAAATACAAATACATAGAAACAAAGTTATATAAACAGTTTATCTCACAATAGCTAGTGAAAAGGGTAGGGGTCAGCAAAATTTGAATTTAAAATTTAAAAGTTGAGGGTCAATCTCAAGCAGCTTGGTATCAATTGTGATAGCCACAAGATTGACCCAAGATAGGAAACTAGAAGTCTCAAGGTGGGGATGGAATATATGGATATTTGGGTGATGATAGGTGCAATAATTGGCTAATAACAATAAATATGTGGAAATATGTATAAATAGAGATAGGATAAGATTAAATGCATGGGAATAAGTGCAAATAGAGATAGGTATAGTTTAATGTATGGAAGTTTTTTATAGTGGAGGTGGAAGAAGAAAATTTAGCACAAGAGTGCCTCACTTGTCAATATGTAATTGTATTAAGTCATTCTATCAAAATGTGCCCAAAACTAGATATAAGAATTTACATGGGTATATAAATTTCATCATTACATTTTACCCCCACTTTGAGGTGCATGTGAATCTACAATGAATTTATATTTCAAAGAATATGAACATTATCATCCAACATAAAAAAGAATATATTCAAACATAAAAGGATATGGTGTCCACGTAAAGCAATGAACCCATACCGACTTCTTTTTGTGCTTCCCTCCTTAGTCTAAACACTCTATAAGAACCTATAAAAAATATATCGAATCAGTAGCTTCTGTCATGAAAATAAAAATAAGCATGATTGTAAGTTAATTCAACCATATATGAAAATGTGTGTGTGATAGAAAGTAGGGTTATATATGAACTATCATATATGAAAAAAATCACTGTAATACTCCACATAGTATGGTGATAATAATGTGGTATGGTACTTTAGGAATGACCATCTAATGTGATTGCATTTAAAGTGGTAGATATGATCTATGGTTTGATAGTGACCATGTAAATGCTATTAGGATCCATATGGGCACATTGATGAGTTTATGTGGTTGTTTACAATCTCAACATAAGAGTGTTAGTGATAGTATATGCCCCTTGAATTGGTTACATCCATTAGATGCAAGGAATTGGAGAGGGAGAACAATAGATAAAAGTAAAGGTAATGTAATTATAGATAAGCATACTATTAAAAAGCATGCACAATAATCATCATGATAAAACAAGTGACAATAATATGATAGGTATTGAAAAATAAGCATGGAAGTACATTAGTTTAGATGAAGAATAATCAAATATTAACCATGTAAGCTCCACAAGTATGTAATAGGTGACATAGGTTGCATCATGTAACAAGAAAATAAGGCATATTGACTAATAAACATGAAAATCATATAAGATAGAGATAATCATCAAGGTACATAAATATTACCCCAATATAGGAAAATTAGAAAGGTAAGTTTTCCCTAAAAGAGAGATAAAAATTGTTTGAGTGCATCTACTATGGGGAAGGCATATAGTGCCCCCAATGTGGGTTTAGGAACATAATAATGCATGTAAGCACATAGTAATATAGGTAAGACATAATGTCCCCAAATATAAGAAGATGACTCTTAGGAGAATGGCAAGGCATGCAAGAATCAATGGTGTATGAAAGGCATGGTATCCCCAATTTAATAAGAGAGTGCTAGTAACATGATAAGTTATGCAAGTAATTAATGATATGCGGATGGCATCATATACTCAATGTGATAAGATAGCTCTAAAAGAATGATAAGGAAATTTAATTGAAAATTAGTAAGATATGATCATGAGAGCACATGTAAAAGTGCATGTCTCCAAATGGGCAAGATACTAAGATGAGGCTCAACAAATGATGTGGAAATAAGAAAGATCATAATAAATATATGCCACCCTCAGCATAAGAAAATAATATGATAAATTCAACCCCCAAAGGCTAGACAAAAATGATGTGATGGTTACAAATTTGTAATCAAGCCAATAGATAGGTATATGAGTGCTAATAAATAAGATGAGGTCATGAAAGCACATGCAAAGTTATTTTGTTTCTCCAATTTCACTCCAAATGTTGTAATTGAATATGCAATAAATGATAGAGCACATGGCTTAAATCATATGAAGGTTAGCTCATGTGTGACCAATAAAAATCTTAAGATCATCATAAATTAATAAAACAATGGTAGTCTTCAATCAGTTTCAAGTACTAAGGTTGCATTATAAATGATAATGATGTAATATAAGTAGAATAATAAATCAAAAATAGTGAAAATAGATTGAAAAATGTGATAAAGTCACCTATCATCACCAAACATACATGTTAGCATCACAAGGATTGGTGACATGTTAAGACAAATATCATAGAAGTCGTAATGTGTAAATGGTAAAATGACACATTGCTATATAGGATAGTGAATAGGAAAAGGTCACATTCATTATTATTACAACCCCACATGAGATTATTCTTCTAGATATTAGAGTACTTTGTGATCAAACACAATGTTTTAACAACACAACCACATATAAACATAAGGTGATTGATGTTTGAGTGAGCATTGAGTGAGGTGAGATCTTAAAGGTGATAAGTTAGGTTTTACACTAGATTGTTTATTGCATTATTTTGAAACTATTTTATTTGTTTGGAAGATATCCTAGGTTTTTAATTAGTTTTTAGCACCCCTAGAATTGACATTCTTAGTGCAAGATTATATTTGACCTACAATAATGAGTTTAACTAGTTGTGTTGATTTTTAGCATTAATTTTGTCTATTTTGATGATATTCCTAATTGGCCATGGACTAGTGTAATCAAATCTTCATGTTTATGGGTATACATAGAGATAGGGATTTTTGAGAGATCATGAAACTAGCAGTTTGGTACTATGAGGTCTCTCCCAACCAAAAAAAGATTGGGTGTTATTAGAAGTAGCCTTGGTATGACATATGGTACATCTCCCCCATTATACTATGACACATGCATACTCATGGCCCTAGCCAAGTGGTGGTATTCAAATACAAACACCTTGAAAAAGATAAATGGAAATGTACCATAATGGAATAAACTAGTAGGGATCAAAAGGCCCATAGACTCTGAACACCATTTTAACTTGTTGTAGACATAAAAAATTGACCTAAGTTATCCTTCATCCAAAGATTTGATTAATTTTAATTAATTAATTAAATCTCACCTTTTATACCATATTTCATAAATAATAAATTCAATTTATTTATTATTTACCCATAAACCTAAACACCTTCTGAAAAATAATAAATTAAATAAACTTAATTTATTATTTTGTCCAAAGTTTTAACCTAAATCAAAAACCTAAAAAATACCTACCTTTGCCCTAACTACCTTTTACTGTTCAACTACCCGAACTGACTTTCTATCCAAACTTTGTAAAACCCTATCTCATTTTCCATTTTTACGCCTGACAACATTTACAGTGGAGTTATGCAAAAATCTTGAGCAACCACATTTCAAATCATTGGTAACATTATTTATTTTTTTTCAATAATTTATCATTATCTTCTTGTTGCATTTGATATTAGATTTTAGGGTTATGTCAACAACACAATCCTCGCATTATTCTCGGGATAAATCATTCCCAATGCTATCACTCAATCATCAATGCTCGAGTTGTTCTCAGGATAAATCATTCCCACATCAACAACGCTATCACTAAATCATCAATCCTCATGTTGTTCTCAGGATAAATTGTTCCCACATCAAAAATTCTATCGATCAATCATCATCATTATCAACATCAATCAATCCAATTGATCCTGAGTTTTCAGCTCGACAAGGGCAATACCTTGTTTGTTTTTGAATTATCTTTGCATGCTTGCTTGTTTTTTGGTGTGTCATCATTTCATCTTGCATTTGAATCACATTTGTATCATTCCAGCTAAGATTCATATCTTGTGTGTGTTGGAATAGTTTTTTGCATTATCCTTTGCATCTAAGGTCAAATCATACCTTTTTTTGCATTAGGACTTTAATGCTCTAAGTTTACTTCCTCATACATTAGACAAGGTTGTATTATGCTAGGGCACAGGACACATCATCACCTTGGTCTTTCTACCTTGGTGCATAATGCCAAGTGCTATATCAAACATTAGGTTGCTCAATGTTTAATCAACATAACTCCATCCTCCTTCCCTTCATTTCCTTTTTCAAGAACCTATCCATCTTCTTTCTCCCTACATAGCCTCTTGAGGGGGCATTATCTACTAATGCTTCATTTTTATAAGCCCCATGTGATCCCCAGCCTACCCAAAATCTGAATCCAAAACCTATGTTTTAGTCTTCTTTGAAACGACAATGCTTTTGCAACATCGTCTCAAAGAGGGGCAAAATGTAGACATAAAAAAATGACCTAAGTTATCCTTCATCCAAAGATTTGATTAATTTTAATTAATTAATTAAATCTTACCTTTTATACCATATTTCGTAAATAATAAATTCAATTTATTTATTATTTACCCATAAACCTAAACACCTCTCAAAAAATAATAGATTAAATAAACTTAATTTATTATTTTGTCCAAAGTTTTAACCTAAATCAAAAACCCAAAAAATACCTACCTTTAGCCTAACCACCTTTTACCGTTCAACTACCTGAACTGACTTCCTATCCAAACTTTATAAAACCCTATCTCATTTTCCATTTTTACCCCTGGCAACATTTACAATGGAGTTATGCAAAAATATTGAGCAACCACATTTCAAAACATTGGAAACATTATTTATTTTGTTTCAATAATTTATCATTATCTTCTTGTTGCATTTGATATTAGATTTTAGGGTTTTAATTGTAAAGTCTTTTCAATAAAATCTATATCTGGTGCAAACAATTGTATGTGCTCATGAGCTTAGTTAATGCATCTACAACATTCACCAAAGGCTCTACCTTTTCTAATTTCACCATTCCATCCTCATCCATATCTCTCACAAAATGATATTGCACATCTATGTGCTTCATCCTCTCATTAAATCTTGAGTTCTTTGATAAAAAAATTACACTTTGACTATCATAATAAAGAGTCATTGCACACTATTTTAATCCAATGCCTAAACACAATCTCTTAATCTAAATGGCTTCATTACATGCACATGTTGCTACAATATACTCAATCTTTATAGTGAACAAAGTGATCAGAGCCTATCACTTACTCCTCCAAATTATTGCAACAGTAAATAGAGTAAAACCATAAGCATTGATAGATCCTTTGGTATTAATATCACCTACCTAATATGAGTCCACATAACCATGAATATCAACAAAATTCCTATCTCCTATCAAATTACCATGATAACATAAGGATACTTTAAGATATCCCACAAATATCTTAAGACACTTAATAGCATCCCAATGATTCCATCTAGGATCATACATAAACCTACTAAGAACTCCCACTACTTGGACAATGTTTGGTCTAGTACAAACCATAGTATATATTTTAAACTTCTAATTGCACTTTGGTAAGGCACTTTGATCATGTCCTTCATCTCCAAAGGGGGTGTAGGATAATGTGTAACAGATAACTTTATTCCCAATGTAATAGGAACACACAATGGTCTACAATCATGCATGTCAAACCTCTATAAAAGGGTTAAAGTTCAAATATATGCCATACTGTAGGCCAACTTATCAACATAAATGAATGTAAGCATTTCCAATTGAAAGTCAATTTTGGTGAAACATATTTTCTAGTTGCATTCATTCTAGCTAAATTAGATCTAGGCAATAACATTATTAACTAGAAGTTTCCACTAAATACATATGTAGCATAACTTTGGGGAAAATTTACCAAAAATATGAAACTATTTGGAAAACTTGATTTTCTAACTACTACAAATAGTATTTTAAAAAATCTTAAAATACCCTTTTGTAGATCTATTAGTTTTTTAAAATATATATTTTTAACACTTTAAATAGTGTTTATATTCTCTTTTTATTCTTACTAAAAGTAGGTCATCAACACTAAAATATAATGTTGATTGTCCTCTCAAAAAGAAAATACTAAAGTTTATTAACAAATTGAGAAAAATATGATGCACTAAAGGAGATATTTCATGTCGAGATGAAATAATTTTTTCCTATTTTGGATAAATAGTTAAGACAACAAGTCATCCCATTAAAATAGTTATGTTTTCATTACACCCAACTTTCAAGATTTATTTAAAAATATATTTATCAAAATGGGGATAAAATTAATCCTTGCACTAGAATTTTAAGTTATAAATATCCAAAAAAATTTAAAGGAAAGCAAATGAAGTTTACTATATAAAGAGCAACATCCCACTTATAGTGTCAATTTTACAAAAAATTACATTCAAATGAGCTTTTTAAATTTTTTTTAAAATACAAACATAAAATACACTAAAAAAATTTAACATTTTATTATTTTACATTATTTCAAAACTTAAAACATATATGTTACTTTGTAGTGACTCAAGTTAAAAAGTTAGATAAGTGTTGGCCATTTCTTTTATAAAAGTATGACACAACTTTGAATTTTAACTTGAAACTAAATTGACATACTTACTCTAGTTAAACCATACCTTTTTGTTCTCTCTATCTCTTCTAATATCCATCCCAAGAATGTGTTTAGCCACACCAAGATCTTTCATTTCAAACTTTGTTGAAAGTTGATATTTTAGTTCTAAAATTAAACCTTTTCCTTTGTCAATAAACAACATAACATCAATATATAAAGAAATAACTAGGAAATTATCACCATTAGATTTAAAATAAACACAATGATTATATTTAGAATAGTCAAATCCAAAACTCAACACCTACATATCAATTTTCTAGTACCACAACCTACAACTCTGTTTTAGGCCATACAAGGATTTCTTTAATTTACAAACCAAATTTTCTTTACCTTTAACCATGAACTTCTTTGGCTATGTCATATAAATATCCTTCTCCAAATTGTCATGAAGGGATATTGATTTCACATCCATTTTCTCAACCTCTAAGTAATAACTTGCAATAATACATAGTAAGAATCTAATGGATGTAAGTTTTGCAATAGGAGAAGAAAGATAACTATAATCAACCCCTTTAACTTGGGAGTAACCTTTCATAACCAATCATTCTTTGTACTTATCAATACCACCGTCTGAACCAATCTTCCTTTTGAACACCCATTTGCAACCAACATGTTTACATCCTTCAAGCAATGTTATAAAGTCATATGTATCATTCTTTTTCAAAGCTTCCATTTCTTCATCCATGGCTATCTTCTAGGACTCTGCATCATTCATATATAATGCCTCTTCTACATATCTTGATTCAACAATGTTAGTATTGAAAGAAAATATACATCTGCAATCATTAGGTGAATACCTTTTTGGGGGTTTTGTATACCTTGTAGACCTTTAAACAAGCTAAGGTTGAGGTTCTTCTTCTTCTTCTAATGATTCTAAGCTAGCTAAGATCTCTTCAAATTATTGTTTACACATCATTGTATAGTCTATATAGACAAAATACTTCAAAATATTCCTATAAAATGATAAAGAATGATACACAATCTCCTCCTCAGCTACATAGTAGGAAATAGGGAAAACAAAATTAGTTTCCAGGTGATAAAGAATGATATATAAATGAAAGGAAATGATAATATTTATATATTTTAAATGGAAAATAGAAATGACAACCAAAGGAGAAAATACTTGGAAACCTCCATGCAGTTCAATGCTTCCGAAATACCTATAGTTGAAGGATAAGGAATATTTTTGAGGCTATTTGGGAGTTGCCAAGTGTCGTCAACCCCCTATGTTGGTCTTTCAACCTACATATATAGTCAATGATAAAGAGATTGAGAGTAATGTGTGCTCTTATCCCAAGTGCATATGAACTAAGAACAATAAAAATAAAATAAAATTGTAAGTATTAATCCTTGGTTTGTAGGGAAGAATACCATAGTGTGTGTATGGTAGTATAAAAGGACAGTGATGGACA
The DNA here is from genome assembly GCA_027924645.1 of Cunninghamia lanceolata. NCBI lineage: Eukaryota > Viridiplantae > Streptophyta > Pinopsida > Cupressales > Cupressaceae > Cunninghamia > Cunninghamia lanceolata. Next base: position 11,755,625 of record BSBN01000068.1, on the reverse strand, counting down.
CCAAGAGATTTGTTAATAATTAATGGAAATGTAGTAGAAAAGATTGGAACAATATTACTCAAAACATCAAGAACAATATTACCAACAAAATGATGTAAAAGAGAAGATGTGAGCTCTTCAAAGGAATCAACTAAAGTATAACAACATTAATCCTTGTGAGAGATTCAACAATGGTGGAGTTGTATCAATGTATATCTAATAGAACTTGATAAAGAGAGATTATATTCCATCCAAGAGAGTTTTTTTCATATTGCAACAGTGTAGAATCTAGGATATGAGAGATTAGATTTTTAAAATTTATTTTGCATAAAGGGTTTTGGGGAAGCTAAAGGGTTATATTTGAATACGGGAGGCATTTTCGTGGTATATGGGCATTATAGCAAGTGGAAATAGGTAGCTAAGAAAGATATCAACATCTCAACTTTTAAAAAAATTTATGACACTAGTGTATTGCATGGATATCTATCCATTGCATTGTTGTCCTAGGGAAATTTTATCTAATATGCCAACTCATATTACTAGGAATTACACACGCAATTTGCTAAGAAAATAAAAGAACATGATAAACATCAGTAATTTTTTCATCATTTGCATAATTAGAAAGAAATAAAATCATAGCTTTTTTGAATATTTTTCAACCTTGAAATAAAATATATTCAAAGATAAATCATAGTGAAATCATTTCACTTTACATTCACAAATATTTTATGCTAAGCAATATGAACAAGTTTACAAGTAGGTGAACAAATATGGGGGACTAAAAGGGGGTCTTAAGTTGCCACTTTTTTTTTTCTGAAATTAGGAAAGACTAATGTTGGATGAGAAATTGAAGATATTTACACTCAAAATTTAAAGATACAACAAAAACAAGAGTCTTAGTGCTTCAAATATAGTTTCTAAACTACTAGTTTTTTTCAAAAATGGTTGAGATTACAAGGTTAAAAAAGGGGGAGCACACAAATTGGTCCTAGTTTTTCAAAAATCATAACATAGTGTCTGGTGTGCTCCCCCTAACATGTTAATTTTCTTTTTTAGTATTTCAAAAATCACTTTGGTGAGAAATTATCTAACACCATGTAGTTTACCCCTCATTTTTCTGATAATTTTTCATGTATAATTGAATTTTTACTAATTTTCAAAGTGGAAACATCCTGAAAAATAGAAAATTTAGCATGCTCCCCCCTAAATTTTTTGAAAACTAATAAAAAATCTAAGTTTTTTAAATACGTGTAGAATAGAGTGTAGTTTCTAAAAAAGTAATTTATTTGAAATTTTGATGAACGGTTAAAAATAATTCAAAAATACTAGACACTGGTTTTTGACAAAAAATGGATACACTAACAAAAGAAATTAAAGATGAAATCTGTAACATACTCAAAATGTTAAAAATTTATATGGTTTGAAAGCTAAGAAATAGCTTAAGATTATGGTGGTATTTTTTCTTGTCATTAAAACATGTACAAATATGATGGGGAGAATGCTCTAGACTATGTAATTTTTGTTACAATGTAGAAAAACATGTCCTTGGACATCTAAAACATATTCCAAGCCTTTGGTTTGGAAGCCCAAGGTAAATCCAAGCCAAAGGCTTGGAAATTACCAAAGCAAATCATAACATGATTGCATTATAACATGATTGCATTATGGTGAAATAAAATCATCTCTCCCTCCCTCACCTATCTCTATTATTCTCTCTCTCCCTCCCCTCTATGTCTCTCCCTCCCCTTCTCTCTCACTCTCTCTCTCTCTCTCTCTCCCTCCTCTCTTTACCTACTACCCTCTCTCTCTCTCACCAATCTACCTCCTAGTTTTCCTTTTCCTTTCCAATTTCCCTTTAGATCCCACCAACTTTTCCCTATTTTACTATTTTAAACCTCTCCTCTCATCATTCTTCCCATCCAATGAACTATCATTTTATCTTGTTTCCATTTCATCCTCCCATTTTATATCCTCATCCATCTTTGCATGTCCTAGTTTTCATGTTTCCATTTTCTTTGTCAATAAGGGAGAGGGAGAATGAGAGAGAGAGAGAGAGAGAGAGAGAGTCCAAGTTTCCTTGTTTCCATTTCCTTCATTGATAAGGGAGAGGGAGAGATAGGGAGATAGAGGAATGATAGGGGAGAGAAAGGAAAGAGATAGGAAGAGAGAGGGAGAGATAGGTTGGTAGAGGGAGAGGAGACAGATAGGGAGAGATAGAGGAGACATAAGGGAGAGATAGGATCAGAGCTACACTCTAAGGTAATTTGAGTGTCCTAAGCACATTCCATCTCATGATTTTCACATATAAACCCATGCTCCTCAAGATTTACCATGAACATGAAACCCTTAACGGGATGATGTTCTTGGAAATATATTTTTTCATTGATGTCAACATAGCATTCATAGTCTATGACAATTAGACTTGTATAAAGGATGAGTTTAGAAGAAGGAGAAGCTATTGGATAGTGGATGATTTGAGAGAGACAGTTTGACTTAGTTGAAGTCAAGGGGTCAGTATGTCTAAGAAAAGTCAGTCCAAAAGACTTAGCAAATGAAGTAAACAGTGTATATCCTAAGGCACAGTCACATTGGTTGGATCCATATTTCTTCGCAGAGTAAGATCTGGTCTAGATATTGAAATGATATATTCAATTTTTTAGGTCAACATACCTTCAGCAAGAAAAGTTACAAAAAATAGAGTACCGGTTACTAATTAGACAGGGGAAGGCAATGATAGAGACTTAATAGAATGCTCCGCATTCTTCCAAAAGACATTATTTTGTCATGCAATTATGAGAACATATTCAGGGATGTATATAGTATGCTATGATGATGTATCAAATCATTTGGTGGTCCACAATATCAACATTCGAGCAATAGAAACAATATCTAGACTATTCTAAGAGCCTAAGTACACAAGGTTAAGTATTTGTTGAAGATGAAATATATACAAATCAATCATAAAAGTTTGTGTGGAGGTCTTACATGCTCCAATGTATCTTAGGTTTGATCCACATGTAGATATTTTATATTTTCTTCTAACACATCAAGTAGTTAAGTCAGTAAGGGAAAAATTAAGCATAACTATTCTTCGGACTCTAGTTTACCTTAGCCAAAGTTTTGTTTTTGATTAAGGGGATAAAACACAAAACACACAACAAAAGAAATTGAACACAGGAAACATAACTTTCTTTTATTGATCTGGGCAACTCATTACATTACAGAAGCTCAATATAAGAGGAATCAATCCTCCATAGGCTGTAACACATTACAACTTCCTTTCACTAGACTATAGAATCTTCTGCCTTCTGTAACCCCAAATTAGCTAGGGTTTCTATTTTCCCACCTATTCTTGACTCTAAAATTCCCCCCCTTAACTCTACTACTGCCCAGGGTTTCCAAAATAGTCATAAATAGCACTTTTTGGTGGCCTCCAGCTAAAATTTGAAATTTGCAACTCCCTCCAAAAGTAGGTCAACTTCCGGGAAGCATAACTTTTGATCCGAGTGTCCGATTGATGAACCGTTTTAAGCACCAGAAAGCTCACGATGTGAACTATCATGTCAAAAATTCATAAATAGATTTTTGTCAACTTTTTGGGATGTTATGGGATGTTTTAGTGCCTCATATCTCATTTTGAAAATTTTCAGGGGCTTTTTAGAAAACAAAAGCTTTAATATCTTTTAGATCACAAATGATCTTTGCCTGATTCCTTCACCAAAGATCTTATATTTTTGTTATTTAACTTTCTGTAAGTTTTTGCTTCAATCTATGCCCAAATGTAAACTTTCCTAAAATGGCTGGTACACTTTCCAAAATAGGCAAGTTTCTATTTTTAGCAAGTTTGGAAAAACTGAAAGTCCTACATCATTATTTTGGATATTATGGAACCAAAAACACTAATTATGGAAAGAAATGAAAACAACTACAATGATTTTGAATTAACTTCTTTTTTGCATGATGTAAGATTGCACTTACACCACTAGATGCTCTTGCATCAGACACCCAGTGTAATTTGAGAAGTGACCCTGCACGTCTCAGATGTTTGTGTGAGGAAAACCCAAATGGTCAACCTTTGCCTTAGACAACCAAGAAGAATCTTCAATAGGCCTTCCTTTCCATTTTACCAGATATTCTTCATATTGCTTGTTCTGAGTACTTCTTCCCACATGGCTATCCAAGATCTCTTCTATCTCCTCCATTGAAGTAGATGCTAGAATACTCCACTGCATTTCTGTTGTTCCATCCTCTGTTCCACCTTCATGATATTTTGACAAATCAATAATGTTGAAAATAGGGGAAATGTTGATCCCACTCGGTAACTCTACCTCATATGCATTTCCTGAATCATGTTTCTTCAAAATTTTGCATGGTCCAAATTTCTTCATTTTCAGCTTATTGTATGTTCCAATTGGGAACCTTTCTTTTCTCAAGTGAACCATGACTTCATCTCCTACTTGGATTTCCTTATATCTCGTCTTCTAATCTTCCTTAGCCTTGTACTGAATATTCATCTTATTAATGTGCTTTCTCACCTCGTCATGCAAATTCTTTAGATGTTCTGCAAAGTCTTCAGCCTTGGCACTTCTCTTTTCTCCTTTGTCTAGATTCCTTAACTCTGAAGCATTTCTTGGACTATTCCCATATACAATCTAGAATGGTGATTTACCAATACTCCTATTGACATAATTGTTGTAAGCAAATTCTACCTGTGGTAAAATCAAATCCCATCCCTTGGGCTTATCTCCTACTAAGCATTGTAGCAAGTTACCCAAACTCCTATTCACCACTTTTGTCTATCCATCAGTCTATGGATGGTGTGCAGAACTGAACTTCAAATATATCTTCAACTTCTTCCACAATGTCCTCCAGAATTAACCAACAAACTTGGTATCTCGATCTGAAACTATGCTCTTTGGTAGACCGTGTAATCTCACCACCTCCTTGAAAAATAACTCTACAATATGAACAGCATCATTAGTCTTGTTACAAGGAATAAAATGTGCCATCTTTGGCAATCTGTCCACCACCACAAAAAGAAATCATGTCCTCTCGGTGTCCTTGGTAAACCAAGAACAAAATCCATACTAATATCATTCCATGGCTTCTCTAGTACAGGTAGTGACCGATATAGCCCTTTATTCTGACTAGTTCCTTTTTCCATTTGACACAATCTGCAACTCTATACAAATTTCCTCACATCTTGTTGCAACTGTGGCCAATAATAATTTTCACCAACAATAGAAATCATCTTATCTCAACCAAAGTGTCCAACCAATCCCCCACTATTCTTCTCCTTAATTAGGTTCTCTCTCATAGAACTCCTTGGAATGCACAACTGGCTTCCTCTAAACAACATGCTATCTTGGATAATGAAATCCAACCATTTTGTCCTGTCCAAAGTAACAAGTTCCAAAAAATCTTTCCAAGCCTCTGCAAAATCTAGATCTTCTGGATACAAACTCTTGAGCTCATCAAACCCAACAACCTCTATCTTCATTTCTATCAACAAATTTTGCCTTCTGCTCAAGGCATTTGCAACTCTGTTGGACTTCCCACTCCTAGGATTCAAAACAAAGGTATAACTTTGCAAAAACTCAACCCATTTTAAGTGCCTTTAATTCAACTTTCCTTGGCTATTAAGATATTGTAAAGCCTGATGATCAGTATATAAAACAAACTCCTTTCCCAACAAATAATGTCTCCATTTATTTAAAGCCTGAACTATAGCATAAAATTCCTGATCATAAACAAAATGCTTTTTGTTGGCATCTTAAGCTTCTCACTAAAATAGGCAATGGGCTTACCTTCTTGGCTTAAAAGAGCTCCTATACCACTACCACTAGCATCACAATCTACCTGAAATACCTTATTGAAATCTGGAAGTGCCAAAATATGTTGTTCTATGACTTTCTACTTTAATGTATCAAAGCTCTTGTCTTCTCCCTTAGTCCATCTAAACTCCTTTCTATCCCCTCTCATTGTCTTAGTTAGGGGTGTACAAATGCTACTAAAATTCCTGATAAACTTTCTATAAAAACTTACCAAACCATGAAAAGATCTTACCTCATAAACACTCTTTGGCATAGGCCATTCAATGATAGCCCTCACCTTCTCTAGGGCCTTAAGACCTTCCTCTGAAAGAACAAATCCCAGATACACCAACTCCTTTGCAAAACTATATTTCTTCAGATTAATCAACAACTTCTCCTCCCTCAGCTTCTCTAAAACTCTTCTGATATGCATTAGATGTTCATCCCGAGTCTTACTAAAAATCAAAATATCATCTAAATAAACATTAACAAAACTTCCCAAAAATTATTTTAGTACCTCATTCATGAGCCGCATGAATGTGCTCGGTGCATTGGTTAGCCCAAATGGATGACTAACCACTCATACAAACCTTCCTTTGTCTTGAAGGTTGTCTTCTACTCATCTCCTTCTCTAATACGGATCTGGTGATACCCACTCTTTAGGTCAATCTTCGTGAAGTACTTGGCTCCACTCAAATAGTCCATTATGTCATCCATTCTAGGTAATGGAAATCTATACTTGATTGTGATCTTATTGATGGCTAGAGAGTCTGTACAGATTATCCACTCTCCATCTTTCTTTGGTGCTAGTACTGCAGGTACTACACATGGACTTAGGCTCTCTCTTATCAACTCCTTCCTCAACAACTCCTGAACTTGTCTATTCAACTCTTCACTCTCTATTGGAGTCATTCTATGGGCTGCCTTATTCGGTAAACTGGCTCCTTGTATCAAAACCATTTGATGACTTATCTTCCTTACTAGTGGTAAACCCTTTGGTACATTATCAGAGATAATGTCCTAAAATTCTTCCAACATATCTAAAACTTATGCTAGTACATCTTCACATTTCTCTTGACTAATCTTAGGAATCAATGCAAAACAATGATGCTCATGCTTCATACCCTCTAAAAAATTTCTACCATCTACCAAGCAAATTTTGGCAGTACTACATACCTTTTCTTCCACCTCCTTTAAGGGCTTCAACTTATGGTGAACTCCATCCTTTGTTAGGGAATATGTGTTTACACGACCATCATGGACAGTGCTCCTATCATACTACCATGGCCTCCCCAACAACATATGGCATGCAACCATTGGTATGATATCACATAGCACCTCATCATGGTAGTCCCCAATCTTGAACTTCACTAAACACTGCTCATTGACCAAATCTCGGTGGTCCTTCTACAACCATGCAATCTGATATGGATGTGGATGTTTTCTTCTTGTCAACTTCAACTTGTCAATCATCTCCTCTGAAACAAGCTTTTCATTACTTCCACTGTTCATAATAATGTCACAACACTTACCTTCACATTTGTAACTTGGATAGAATAAACTCTTCCTCTGATTGGATTCTTTCTCCTCATTTAGCAAAGTTCTTCTGATAACTAGGGTTTCTCCCCTTTCAGCATCTTCAGAATGCTCAGATTGTGCATCTTCATCTACATGTACAACTCATGCATTACCTTCAGGTCTTCTATTTGTCCTTCCTTGATGTTGCGAGCACTCATATGCTCGATGCCCTTCTTCTCCATATTGGAAATAGGTTTCTCTAAAACCTCCTCTTACAGGTCCTTGTCTAGTTTTGCTTCTTCCTCTTCCTCTTTGCTCACCATTGTTCTGGTCACAAGGGCAATAGGTATTATCTCCTCTCTAATTTTGACTAGTGCCAGCTTCTTCACTTTTGTTTGCATCTTCATTTCAGCCCCCATAGGGTCTTCCACTAGTCCTTCTACCTTGACCTCTTCCCCTTTGCTTGCTATTAAATCTTTTATTCAGCTTCTCTTCCACCTTTAGGGAAAACTAGTATGCATCTTCTATAGTGGTCATTCTGACTAGGCTCAGCTCCTCTTGAATACCTGGCATCAACCCATTAATCTAATGGGCTACCTTCTCCTTATTTGGCTCTACATGGCTTGTCCTAATAGTAATCTTATAAAAATCTTCTATATACTCCTTGACAGACTTATTACCTTGCTTCAATCCTTGGAGCTTCTTCAATAGCTCCATCTCATAGTCCACAGGAATGAACTACTTCTTTAGTTTCTCCACCATCCGATCCCATCTGGTGATCTTTCCTTTTCCTCTTCTATTCCTCTCTAACTAGACCTCCTTCCACCAAATAATTGCATGGCCCTTCAACTTTGTTTTTGCAAACTTGACCCGATCTGGGTCCTCCACATCTTCATATTCAAAATACTCCTCCATGTCATTGATCTAATCAATGAGCTGTTCCAGATTCAAATCTCTAGAATATGTAGAAACTTCGATCCTGGCCCTCTTTCCAATCTTAGAAATGGCTCTCAACAACCTAACTTCTACAGGATCTCTTGCAGCTTCTAGTTCTTCCTTAGATAGCTCTTCTTGAGCTTTATCCTTGCTTTCTTCTCTTGTTCTCAGATCAAACCCTCTTCACAAATCCTCTTGAAATGCATCAATTTGCCTTTGCAGGGCTCTAAAACCCTCTTCCATCAAAGCATTCCTCCCAATATGATTTCTTTGTGGAGGCATCTTGATCTCCACAGCAAACCCACAACATTAGGTCTTGGTGCAAACTACCTCACAGTCAGAAATTTGTCTACACACTTAGGAACCCTTGCTCTGATACCACTTGGTGAAGGGGGTAAATCACAAAACACACAACAACAAATATTGAACACAGGAAATAGAACTTTCTTGTTTTGATATGGGTAACTTATTACATTACAAAAGCTCAATTACAATCAGAGGAATCAATCCTCCACAGGCTGCAACACATTACAGCTTCCTCTCACCAGACTCTAGAATCTTTTACATTCTGTAACCCCAAATCGGCTATGGTTTCTATTTTCCCACCTATTCTTGAATCTACACTTCCCCCCCTTAACTCTACTATTGCCCAGGGTTTCCAAAATAGTCATAAATAGCAGTTTTTGGTGGCCTCCAACTAAATTTTGAAATTTGCAACTCCCTCCAAAAGTAGGTCAGCTTATGGGAAGCATAACTTTTGATCCGGGTGTCTGATTGATGAACTGTTTTAAGAGATGAAAATCTCGTGATGTGAACTATCACGCAAGAAATCCATAAACAGATTTCTATCAACTTTTTGGGATGTTATGGGATGTTTTAATGCCTCATATCTCGTTTCCAAAAAATTTCAAGGGCTTTTCAGAAAAAAAAACAAAATTTAATATCTTTTAGTTCACAAATGATCTTTGCCTGATTCCTTCACAAAAGGTCTTATATTTCTATTATGTAACTTTCTATAAGTTGTTTCTTCAATCCATGCCCAAATGCAAACTTTCCTAAAATGGTAGTACACTTTCCAAAACAGGCAAGTTGCTATTTTTAGCAGTTTTGGAAAAACTGAAAGTCCTACATCATTATTCTAGATATTATGGAACCAGACACACTAATTATGGAATGAAATAAAAACAACTACAATGATTTTGAATTAATTTCTTTTTTGGGTGATGCAAGATTGCCCTTACACCACTGGATGCTCCTACATCAGTTTTCCTCTAGAAATGTCAGACAAGGATGTGCAAATCTAGGTAGGAGTATATAATGATGTTTAAGTTCATTCTTGAATGGTTTCAGGGTTTGTGATGTACCACAATGCTATATCTTGAGTTATAAAGTGACACAAGGGGTTCGGACTACTCTTTTCCCAGTAGTTGATCATATTTCTTACTACATGGTTATATAGATTGATCTGATACTTTAGTAGAAAGTTGTATGAATGATGTTGAGATTATATATGATTGTAATCTTGGTCCACATGAAGTTTTTGTTGGCTTGACTGACATATTGTGTAAAGGCATTGATGTCAACTTATTTATGGATCAGGTGTTTACACAGGTGCTTGTGTTTACATAGGACTTTGTGATGTGACATTATGTTATGAGATTGTTGGCAAACGGCAAAGTAGCACATCGTGTTGGAGTTTGTTGGAAAGCACATATGTTGTACTCAGATGGTCTTAGTGATAGGTTTCCTTCATGTAATGTTCATGTCTCGATCCTACTTAAGGAGTTCATATGCTTACCTTCATGATATCAAGATGTCTTCTTGATAAGGACTTTGTGTGTTATTCAAGGGAGTTCACTTTTGTCCTATGTTCTTAAAGATTGTTGATGCTTAAGATGCATGTCAAGAGTTGTGATGTCTTTGATGTAGTTTGGCATTGTTATCATTGCACACATGATATGCAATGATGATCCACATTGATGTTGATGCCATGGCGATTTCATGAGTTGATGTTTGTCTTGATGATCATGATGTAGGTATTGATCAGTGCTTAGTGACTTGGTGATCTTGCTTTAGGATGACTGAGTTATTGTTATATGGAGTGTAATCAAACTCAGAGGTTAAATTTTCTCCACTTTTATCAGCATGGATTCCCCCCAAATTATTTAACAAGGGTTTGGGGGCAGTGCCCCCAAGACGGGGTCAAGGGGTCACACCCCTTGTAGGGTCCAAGGGTAGCACCCCTGGGGCACTCCATGTTGAGATATAGGGTGTGGTCAAGGGGCAGTGCCCCTGAAACCTCAAATGACTTTTATTATTTTATAAAGGTGTTGGGAGTTATTTTTCTATTGGTCAACATAGAAAAACCCTATTTTGTAACCGACATCAGTCTTGATAAAAATAGCTAAGGGTTAGGGTTTCCATTGATATTTTATTGTAGAAATTACAGTGGTATTAAGTTGCAAGGATTAAAGTTGTAATCAATTTGATTTATTGGATAATAATATTGGACTCTCTGTTGGTGGATGTAACCCAAGTTTGGTTGAACCATGTTAAAATTGTCTCTCACTATTATTATTTCTATGTATTTCTCAATCCACTATTTAATCTTTATTTGCATTTAATTGATATCTTTTGCATGCAATTCATAACAAGTGGTATCAAAGGGAGTTGTGTTCAGGAAGGTCTCACGGTTGAGTGGGAGTCTCTCGGTTAAGTGGGAGCAATCACAGATGAGGGTAAATTGAAGGTAGAAAAATTTAATTGGTAGAACTATCAATTATGGAAGATATAGATGGAGGATTATCTCTATTAAAATGATTTATGGAGGTCATTAGAAGGAATAGCCAAGAAATTGATAGCAATGACTAACGAGGATTGGGAACTTCTAGACAGAAAGGCACTGGGAACCATTCGGTTGTGCCTAGCACCATCAGTGGTATTCAATATAATAGAAGAGAAGACAACAAATGAACTAATGAAAGCCTTGGGTAAATTGTATGAAAAACCCTCAGCCTCAAATAAGGTATTTCTCATGAAGTATTTGTTTAATCTAAAAATGATTGAAGGTGGATCTGTGACAGATCATTTAAATGAGTTTAATATGAAATTACCAGTTAGTTAACTTATATAAAATTGAAATTTGATGAAGAGGTGAGGGCTCTCTTGGTTTTATATTATTTGTCAGAAAGGTGGAATAGCTTGGTTGTAAGTAACTCTATCTCTGGTTCAAATACTTTGAAATTTAATGATGTTGTTAGTGTTATTCTTTGTATAAGCCTAAAAATGACATGATTCAGTCTAAATAAGTATTCTTAATATTTATTCCCTTCTAATTCTTCTATCAATAAATAAATAAACAAATTTATTTATTTGATTCACATTCCTTTAAATCAATTAAATATCAAAATATTTAATTATCTCTTCTAAAGTCAAAATTAAATAAAATCCTTTATTTAATTAAATTCTTCCAAACAATTAAATAATTCTTAATTATTTAATTAAATCAAATCATTCTTCTAAATTTGAATAAATCAAATCAAATTTATTTAAATTCTTTCAATCTCAAAAAATAAAATACAATCAAATATTTTATTTATTCTTCCAAATCATGCACACAATTAAATAAATTTATTTATTTAATTAGCTTTCTTATCTTCTAAATTAAATAATATCAATTATTTAATTACTTTCTTCCAATAATATCTTCTCTAAATTTAAATAAATCAAATATTTATTTAAGTTGCTTTTTCTTCTAAATTAAGTTATCTCTAAATATAATTCAAACTTTGTGCACATGCAATTAAATATTCTTAATATTTAATAAAGCAAAATATCTTTTTATGCTCATGCAAATCCCTTCTTCTTGTTTTAAATCACTTAACTGATTATTATATTCTTTTAAATGCTTTACCTCATTCTTCTATTCTTGTTAATTCCTCTCATGCAAAAGAAAGCAAGACACATGTCTTCTTCTTATTCATTGAATGTTCCTCATCTATTCTCAATTGTTGATCTTCTCATTCTCTCCATACCATTGATTTTCATTCTCTCAAGTCTATAAATTGAACCATGCTCTTCCATTTCATTCATCCAAGCTGTTGATGTGTAAAATTGCATAGGTTCCAACACCAACATGGGAAGTTTTAGGAATGTGAGACTTGCTACCTGAAACAACCTCCAAATTTTAAAGAAGCTGGCTCTTCTCTTTCTTAAATGGGTTTTTGGGGAAAAGGGTAGAAACTAACCAAATTAGAGCTCCAATGAAATAAAACCTATCTATGGCGATGCGCCTGAAATAAAGTGTTCCTCTCAACTAAGCACAATGAAGCTATCCTCAAGATTCAGTCACATTAAAAAGTAGATACTACATGATTAACATAAATAGATGAAATGAATAAAATCAAAGGCTCACAACCAGACAATTTGCTATGACACAAGAAATATCAACCAAGGCATAGAACTCAGTCTTTCTCATTAATTTTCAAGCAACATAAGAGGCACAGATACATGCACAGTTACATCCACTTTCTAAATCAAGAATAACAAAATAAAGGCAAATGATATTCACTGGTCACAACAAAAGTCTCAAACTTTTCTCTTAAATCTCTAATAGAAAACTATCTTTGGAAACTGTATGTAAATTCTCTATCAAAATTAGAACCCTCACTCATTACAAATGTTACATATTATACCCCAAGATCGACTCTAGATTCTCTGCAACAATCGAATCCTAACAGCCCAACTAAACTGGAGGTAACATGAAGTCTCTAACAAATTAAGATCTCTAGAATCTGTGAAAGTTACTCCTTCCTATAAACCCATTGGCTGTGACAAAACATATGTGACATACCTCCTCTTATAAGGAATAGACACTTGGCAGCTTCTGCGCTCTTTAGAAACAATAAACTCTGTGAGAAATGGCAGTGTCTGCATACACAACTTGAAACTCTTTCATCTCTCAGAAAGAAACAGGAAAACGACACTTGGCAGCTTCCGCGGCAACTAGAAACATATACGTGTCTTACTCCGCACCTCCTTACTTAACTATGTCTTTTATTCTTGGGAGAACTCTACAGGTGACAACTCTTGTGATCCGCAACTTTGAAACTTTAAGACACATTAGAAATGGGGCCCACAACTTCTCGCAAGCTAGCTTTCAAAAGGAGGAAAACAGGGATAGGTGGCATCTTCCGCAGCTACAATGAATTGATACGTGGCGCCTTCCGCAATACTTGAAACACTCTTTGAAACTTACGTGGAAGTTGACACATGTCAGGTTCCACATCCTTTGAGAAACATTAAATACACTGAAGAAAGGGACAAAAGCCTTTATCTTTGGAGCTGCATCCACCACGTGGCATTCTCCATGTTACTAATACTGCATACTGTGGCCCACCTCCATCCTTTACTTAGCATCAAAAGATATAGGAACCAACCTGTAGAAACTGACACTTGGCAAGTTTCGCAGCTACCACAAAAGACACTTGGCTTCTTCTGCGCTCACACTGAAACATTTAGGGAGTGCCTCCATTGATGACACGTGGCACCTTCTGCAGGTTTGAAACTTAAAAATGTATTGAATCATTTCCACTACGTGGCACGCTCTGCTCCAAAGTTGTAACTTAGGAACAAAAAGTGGTTTAAACTAGGGCTCGACACTTGGCAGCTCCCACGGCTCTGGCAATTAGAAACCCTCGCAGCCACTCTTAGAAACATTTATAGACACAAAACTGTAACCCGCAGATGTGCTACAGTTGGAACAAAATGTAGAGTCTTTTACTCTACAGTTCTTGGCAACCCCTAGGACTTTTGAGCCTACTCAAAAAGAACCCAAAATTTTGGCAAAAGTATATGTATTTTAAAAAATACAACACAGGGTCACAAATTCTGCAAAGCTGTCTGGTAAAAAGACCATTCCGAATTAGAGAGTCCCTGTTTACTCTGTAAATCTTGGAAGGCAAAATCAAGATTTATTATATCCTTGTAGGAGAATGTCTACAAAATTTGAACTGCAGCCTTTAATTGAAACTCCAACTGGGCCATTGGTATCAAGACAGCTTCCATCTCCTATACTAATGAAGAATCACTTAAACTTTGAAAAATAGTTTGATCATTTTGCCTTGTTAAAAGCAGAGCCTTTATATCATCAATCATCAGTACAGTATTATTATCTAGAAATGGTGAGGGAAGAACCAACTATACCAAATCCTCTATGTGTCTCTTCATGTCTTTGACCCCTTCTTTGATAGTATCTAGAAGCTCTTGGCAGTTTGTGGCAGGTGAGTTGCAACTTAGAACTTCATTTACCTTCTTTGCAGCTATCATTCTATCACTGATCCCTGCTGCTGACAAAATTTCATTTGTTGTGTCATATATTTTATTTAGCAACAGTTGAGAGTCAGAAACTCTCAAAGAAACAGTAGATAGAGTGGCCTGAATTGAAGCTTCCACTTTCTCACACAACTGTTGTGCATTTAACAGGAATGTCAATGATGGCCTTAGCTAGACAATCTCCTCAGAGATTTGTTTCCAAACTGAAACATATAGCTCTTTGACTAGATTTAGAACTCCAGCATTCTGTGGCCTATTAGCTAACTCAAGTGTTAGTTGTTTTGTTGTTTGTTGCTCAGCTAGGAGTTGTGCCTGTATTGTAGCAGCAGCATTTTGCTCATTTAGCAACTTTTGCTGAGACTATTGGCTTGTTACAGCTTTTCCTGGTATCTCTTTTCCAAGGTGGCCTTCTCTTGCCTCAAAACATTTACAGTAGCTTTCTCTTGAGCTAGCTCCATTCTCAGAGAAGCATTTTGGGCTTGAGTTGCTTGATGGATCTGACAGGAAATAGTATTTTGCAACTGTTTATTCAAAGTCTCTATTTCATCCTTCTTAGATTGCAACTCTTTAGCAAGGTTGCTACTATTTGTCTTCTCCTAGGCGAAGTCATGTTCAACTTTTTGCAACTTCCTAGACACTTTTAAGTAGTCATTTGCAATAGCAGAAGTGATTTCATTTAGTAGCTTGACCCTATCCTGTGGTTTAAAAATAGAAATGTCCATGGCTACAGCATTCATTGAAAAATCTTGAGGCTGCATCTGCACATTGGGCTTCACCACATTTGGGGACAAATGTGTGACTATCAACTGCTATTGGATAGGGTCAAAAAGTGACTTCATGTGTGGCACAGCGAGGCTTTTGTTTTCTTTCTTTCTCTTTTCATAGTATCTGCTTAAGCTTGGAAAGTGGGAGGAGAAGCAATGTATCCCCCAGCAAAGGGATGACCTTGAGGTAAACCATAAGGAATAGCCAATGATTGTTGGCTAGGGGAAATGTGGGGAGTGGATCTTTTTGGAATAGAGGGGGAAAAAGTGGCAATGAGGTGGCCTATAAAAACATGGCTTGAGGACTGGCAGTTGGGGCAAGTAGTGATATAGGCACAACAAAAGTGGTAGGGGATGCAAAAGTTTGGCTAGTTGGGATTACCACCCCTAAGGTAGAATAAAGAGACAAAGAGGAAAAAGGAGAAGAAACACTTACCTGAGGAGCAGCAGATGTGAATGGTATTTGTTGTAGTAGTGGTTTTGTTTCTTCTTCTAACTCTTCCTGCAAGTGCAGTCTCCTATGCTTCCTTGGTCATTCTCCTTCTTGCTCCTCTGATTCCTTCTCTACAACATTTACCACTACTGAGGGTGGGAAAGATACAAAACTGGAAGCTCCAG
This sequence comes from Cunninghamia lanceolata, assembly GCA_027924645.1. Lineage (NCBI taxonomy): Eukaryota > Viridiplantae > Streptophyta > Pinopsida > Cupressales > Cupressaceae > Cunninghamia > Cunninghamia lanceolata. Next base: position 11,739,664 of record BSBN01000068.1, on the reverse strand, counting down.
TAGCTGAAACTAATGGAGTCCCTCTGGTTGGTGATGACACCACACCCTTTTGCTTCTCTAAAGTACTGAGAGATTGGGGCCAGGAAGATACAGGAACAATAGAAGAGGCCTATCCTATTGCTTGCATTATATGAGTTGACTCAGCTTCCTCTTCTGATTCTTCACCCTTCTTGTGAATTCTGCTTGTATTAGGGCTAGAGACTGGGGATGGATGCCACTCATCCTAGATTGACTCCCATTTCTCATCTGTATCAATTTTTGCAAAAGACTGTGTCAACTCTGAAATTTCCTACCTATATTTCCAATAGGCCTCAATTTTCTCTAGTTTCTATTCCTGGGCCTTCAAATCTTTCTTTAAACCAGTGCCCATTCTGATCTTAGTGTCAAAGGCCTTCTGTTGAACATAAAAGGTCTCCCATGGCCTGGGTCCTTCAAAGGGCAAGTCTGCTAGTTCCACATATAGTCCTGGGTTGTCCTCTTTAGGGTTTCTCCTGTCTTCCTAGAAAGGATGACCCTCATGTGCTATTTTGGCCTAGACCTAATTGTTTCTAACCCAAGAGGCCATAAAATTATCTGGGTCATGCCTCCACTTATCTTCAATGATGAAGAATCCCAAGACATCTAGCTTTCTTAGCAATAGATGTTCAGCATCTCTAACTTCTAGGGCCATGTTGTAGGAGTACAATCAACACTGAGAGGGGGGTGAATCAGTGTTGTGTGAATTTTCAAATCTTTTTACACACTTTAACTTTCAGAGCACAAGGAGAGGAAGATAGCATTGATCTGTCAAATACATATGCACATGACTGTGAATATAGAAAGAGAACAAAACTTCATAAGTAAATCATACATACACAAAGAAGATTATGACACAAGAATTGCATGAGTGGAAAACCCTCCAGGGGTAGAAAAACCACTCTAAACTGCCTCACTGGCTTAACTGATCAAACATGCCTCACTGGCTACAAAGAAGCCTCACTGGCTACAATATGTGTCTCACTGACAAATGTTAAGGTCTCACTGACCTACAAGCCTCACTAGCATACTGTTTAGAAGCACCAGCTTCAAGGAGCACCAACCCCTATTACAGAACAAACTGAAAACACAAATTCAGAGGGTTTCTCTGTTTCAATACATAACATTTATTCTCTCTCATGCGTCTGTCAAATGATCATTCCAAATCATATACAAACTCAGATATTTCAATCTTGTATCATGATCCACTCTACAACACCAACACTGCTTGATTCTCAACAACACTGCTTGATTTTCAACAACACTTCACAACTATATGTAATCAATCTCTCATCATCTATGTTTTTCATTTCTGTCTTTCACGACATACATATAATGCACGTGGAAAAATAATCTTATACAAGTTGAAAGTCTTTTCACTTTTCATCTCCTGTATATTTCATCTCTATCCTTTCATATTCTATGATTTGAAGAAAATGATTTATGTTTGAGACCTTTTAATTTCCTTTTCTTCATCTTCCTACAAATAAACTCTTTATCTTCACAAAATATTAACAAACAACTTCAATACGTTATTTCCTCCCTGATTCATAAAATAGAATTCTTTATTTTCTTACAAGACAAATCTTCTCCATGAAAACCTTTTCAATACCTGCAAAAACCATCAAAAAATAGGATCATATAATATCAAACCCTATTTAAAAACTTTTCATATTCTTTGCTCATATTTACAATCTCTGCATGATGTTTCATATTCTCCAAAACAAAAAAAAACCTTTCAATCTGATTATCTTCTCTGCAAATAAAAAATCTTTATCTTCTCCTTCACAAGACTCTACAAACATCTTCACTAAATTCCAACAAAATCATCTGATATATTTTTAAGATCTCATAAAAATATAATCATTATATTTTTTCATATTCTCTCAAAACAATCTTCAGATTCCCTCTTTAGATTTCCTCTGTATGAAGACAAGGAAAAATAAAATCATCTTAACACTTAAAAAAAATCTTCCACTAAAATGTGCCTTCAGAAACTCTTCAATATCAAAAGAAATTCTATTTCATACAAACATATCTTTTTAATATCTCGAGCCTTCTAAACTTTCCATCTCCCACACATTCTATCTTAAAAACATTCTAAATAAAAACTTAAGAAAGAAACTTTTCTTTCTTGGAACCCTTCATTTTAACTTCAATGTCACGGGAGAAGTAAATAGAAAGATATTTCCTTTTAAAAAATACTTTAAAAATCATTAACTATGTGCTTTTGATAGCTATCAAAAATAGCTTTTTAAATTCTACTTCTGCAGTTAAAGAAGGCTTTTTGACAGCCAAATGCAAGTTAAATTTAAGCAGCAAGTATGAGGCCTTAGTTTAAACTATGACCGATGATCTCCACATTCGCGCCCATGCCATATTTAAACTTGAACATAGATTTTAGTTTGGCGCTCAACATAAGATGCAAGTGACTGATCCCATCGGTCTTCCTTGAGATAGGGGGCCGGTTCCTCATGGTAATGAACCCCTTAAATTTGCCACTTAAATGGCTTTTGACCTATTCAAAAGGTCAATTTAGAATTAAAACAAAAAGAGCACTTCAAATGTGACAGGCAGAATATGTGAATGGAGATCAACATTGTAAAACCTTAGAATTTCTTCGAACATATCCATATTGAAGCATTCTTAAGACATTTTTTTTAGAACATAAAGATTGATGCAAAGTGATTTATAATGATATGTCATCCTGTCTTGGCTTGAAGTTATCATTAGATGGAATAACAACTCTTCCTTTAAACATTTTGCTTCCTCTGTCCTTAAGACATCCTGAAACAAACTTTGCAACCTGATTGGTATCAAACAAACAAAGTCTGAAGTATAGCCATATATGCACTGCATATTATCATTACTGTACCAATATCTTGGTTTTACCATTGTGAGCTCCTTAAGGGCATCAACAAGTTACCATTAAGGGCATCATGAATCACTCTCATCCTTTGCATGTAATATTTTTAACTCCTAATGATGTGTCACATCATACTTTGAACAAAGCATTCAAACCTTATAAGTACAACAAACATATCCAATGAAGACATTAATGAAGTACCTCAATGAAGATAACTTGATGATGTTCTTAAACAAATATCACAAAATTAGACATCATACTCAACCTATCATTTCAACTTTGTCATGCTCGGAGATATTCTAATTGAAGACCACATCTATGAGCATCATTCTGCAAGATATGCACATTCTTGATGAACCTCTTGAAGAATCTTTTGACATCAATGACAACCTGTTTCCATCACATGTTCCTTTTGACCTAGGGGATGTCATATATCTTTTTCTTCTTCTTCTTGGTACCAAACTCATTGTCAATCACTGACACTTGCCAAGTCACTTCTAGAAATGCTACCCTAGGGGTCAAAATTTTAGGTAGTAGCACGGGTTCCCCATTGAAGCCATGGACTCTTATAATAGTATTTTGTGCCTCAAAGAAATAATCACATGGGATTGGGCAATTGTTCATGAAACCCCTAATGCTCTGTGTCAACCTATGTTCTACAGGCTCAGGGCTCAAATGGCAAAAGGCAGGGGCAACAAAGAGTTCCCAAAATTCATAAGGGTCTAATGCCCCAGATAGCACATGTGTCCATGCAGACACAGGAATAGTTCTATTATGACCAAAATATGGGTCATACATGTTCAATTGCATATTCTGTGCAAAAATACTATGGTTCTGATATAACATTAAATGGAACAGATAAGTGGAATACCTGAAAACTCCTTTGGATTTGAAATTAACAAGCTGATCGACCATGGAATAGGCAATTTGTTCTAAAAAATCTTGTCGGTATTCCTGTGACTTGTCCACAGTCTTCAATCTGAAGAGAATAGCAATTTGCCAGTCATAGACTGTATTGTCTTCCTTCATCCCAAAAATGAAAGATACCATTGACAATGCCTCTTAACTAGCCTAGCTGAATTGTGCCCTTCTTGTAGGTATTACGGGCATCTGGGTGTTCTCATCTCCCAATTACATTTCTGAGTTGAGGAACCTAAGCTGATTGTTGACATTTGACCATGTCTTTTGCATTTTAGCAATAGTAGGAAACATGGTCATTCGATCATGATACAGGGCCAGCATGTCTCTTATAGCTTTGGGTGTAATTGGCACTATAGAGGGACGCTGTTGTATGGTGTTTGAGGGCACATGAAATAGTTCCACACATATATCAATTAGGTTAGGACATAGGTGCACACTCAAGACCATGAACTGTGCCAACTGTGAGGTCCAAATCCTCATTCCAAAAGTTTCAGACTGTCCACTCTTTGCCTTTTGAATGCATCTTTAGTGTGCCCCTTCACAGAGAGTCTTGGTAGTTTTTTGAAGGGCTGGGTCAAAGATACCATCTGTGAAATCCTTAACCTTCTCTGGGTCAATAGAATACCCTACCTCAAGAACCCTCATCCTTGGATAGGTTCTCTTAGGTTACGCAGGTGCTGAGGCGTATGATTTACTACTTAAAAGCCTGTCGATTGATTCGTAAATTTTGAGTCCCTCCTGAGAAGACTGTGCTTTGTCCATAAGGGGAGAATGTGAGAAGCTTTGACACAACAAAAATAGAAACTACGTAACAGAAGTGACACTCAGCTAGGAAGCATTTTCTAGGAATGGAAAATTAGAGGCAACAACAATTTTCAACAGAGATACGGAAGCAAACGAAAGCCACACTTAGGATTTAACTCTAATTAATGGGGCTTTAATCGCACATCTTGCCTTATAAATGGCATTAATGCCAAGAAACCATTAGTGATTCTTTCCAAATCCGCATGGAAAGGAGTGTCAGAAACCTTACGGAAGTGGCTGCAAAAGTGTGTACTTCTAGGGATTTTGGGGATTGGAGACAACCTTAATGAATGCAAGATTTTTCAAAAAGAGAACAGGCTTGCGCTAATGACACATGTTCACAGAACACTTATTGAAAAAGGAAAGTGGGAAAAAGAAAGGGGGAAAATAGGAAAGCAAGAAAAGAAACAACTAACTATGATACACCAGAGCCCTTGCTTAATTGAAGTGTTTCAAATAGATCCCATTTACAGGAATCTCTTCAAGTTCTCCCTCCATAGTCTTGAGCTCAAAAGAATTTTGCTGCTTACAGGAATGAATCTTGTAAGGTCCAGTCCATAGTGATTCAAATTTGTTGTGTCAACCTGGCTTTGCAGCTTTTTCATCCCATTTCAAAACCACTGAGCCAACTTCAAAAAAAGGATTTGAAGTCCTCTTATCAAAACAATCCTTGACTATCTTCTAGTGTTTCATCAGTGACTCATGTGCTTTTTCTCTTTTTTCTGTTACTTCCAGCAGTTCAGCAAGTCTAACTTGCATGGGACCATTTTCTTCAATCTCTATTTGTTTCTGCAATTGTAAAGCAGGGATCTCTAAGCTCAGTGGCATTACTGCTGGTTTACCATAAACTAATTCATATGGAGACATCTTTGTCACTTGCTTAGGTGTAATCCTGTCAGCCCACAGTGCTATATTAAGTAGTATGTGCCACTCTCTATGATGATTTGTCCCTATCCTTTTAATGTGTCTAATTAGGTTTTTGTTAGTAGACTCTGCCAGATCATTCGGACCTTGGGGGTAATAGTTTGAAGAAGTCTTCAAGTAAATCCCATTCCTTAATGCAAACTCAGATATTTTTGTTCCCAAAAATGCTTTAGCATTATCTGATATGATGGTACGAGGGGGACCAAATCGAGCAGTAATAACTTCTAGAAAGTCTAATATTACCTTTTCTATTGCTTCCTTGAGTGGTACTACTTCACTCCATCTAGTAAAGTAATCTGTGGCTGTGAGGATCCATTTGTACCCCATACTTGACACTAGATCGATCATACCAATGAAATCAAGACCCCATTTGGCAAAGGGTTCATCCACAATTATGGGGCTTAGAGGCATTACTGCATTTCTTCTTTTCCCTGTATAAAACTGACAGGCCTGGCATTCTTTAACCATTTGATAGAAATCTGTGAATAGAGTGGGCCAGAAGTATACTGTTTGAGTCACTTTCATTATTGTGGTCCTTACTGAAAAGTGTCCACCTAAGGCTCCATGGTGTAACCCATGTAGAATTCTTTGAGCTTTATCTTTCTCTATACATCTCAAAAGTATGCCATCAACATTTCTTCTGAATAGAATATGGTCAATTAGTACAAAGTGGGTCCCTTGCTGCCTATAATACCTTCTCTTGTCATGGGAGAGCTCATTTGGGAAAATCCCATGTTTCATAAATTTTTTCTGTTTGTGACCCAAGAATATTGATCAACCTCTTATATTTTCAATACATTTTCTCTTTTTGTTTCTTCAGTCATGATTCTCTCCATGTCCTGAGCCATATATTGGTACAATCCTTTGCCCCTTACTAACTTAGTGGGTCTAACCTCCACATCATATTCAAGGATCTTTATTATCCAATTAGCTCTTTTCTCAGTGATCTCACCCTCCATAATATATTCTCTTACACTAGGATGAGCCACTAATATCAGAATCTTATTTCCTGTGACCATATGTCTGAATTTCTTAAGGGATTTTACCATGGCATATGCTTGTTTCTTCACAAAATTGTATCTAGCCTCATATTCCCTGAGAGCCCTAGAGAAAAAGGCTATTAGATGCTCTCCTTCTTGCTACTCATCCTTTTGAGTTAAAACAGCAGCAACACTAAATTCTCCTCCATACACATACATTATGAAAGACTTAGAGAAGTCTGGGTTTCTAAGTTCTAGGCCTGTCAAAATGGCTCTTTTGATCTCTTCAAAATCTTGTCTCCCCTCTGCAGTCCATTTGAAAACCAGGTTCTTCTTTAGCAATAGTGTCATGGGTCTAATTAGACCTGCAAAGTCAGATATGAACTGGCTGACAAAGTTGATCTTCCCCAAGCAGGATTGAATTGCTTTCTTATTGATTGGTAGAGATAGATTCATTATGGCAGTGACTCTTTCTGGATCAATAGAGACTCCTTCCTTTAACACTATATGCCCTAACAATTTACCCTGATGTACTGCAAAGATACACTTCTTGGGATTCAGGGATATCCCAGACTCTTGGCATTTCTTAAAAATAGCCTCTAAATGGTCAAAATGATCTACAACATTTTTAGAGAAAATAGTGAGGTCATCTAGATAAATCAAGATGATTTTGTTTATAAGTTCCCCAAATGCTACATCCATGGCTCTCTAAAAAGTAGCTCCAACATTTGAAAGACCAAAAGGCATTTTAGCATATGCAAATGTTCCCCATTTTTTAGCAAATACAGTCTTATGCTGGTCTTCATCAGCCAACCAAATCTGATTGTATCTAGAGAAGCCATCTAGCAAGGACAATCTCTCTAATCCAGCCACAGTTTGTAAAATTTGTTCCATAGAGGGCAAGGGATAATGATCTTTCAAAGATGCTCTATTCAGATCCCTGAAATCTACATAGAGTCTTATGTCACCATTCTTTTTTCTTACTGGCACTAGGTTTGATACCCAGGTTGAATGCTTAATTGGAAAAATAATCTTTGATTCTAAGAGCTTTTGCAACTCATCCACCATTACAGGTTCAATTCTAGGATTCACTGGCCTTTGCTTATGTCTGACTGGTTTAGATCCTTCAGTCAGCTCTATGGTGTACTGAATGATATCTCTATTGTAGCCATGGAGGTCTTCATAGGTCCAGGTGATCACCCTATCATATCTTTCACACAAATCAATCAACCTTTTCCTTTCTTGCTGGGTTGTAGAATTGCCAACCTTCAATTTTCTTCCTTCACTAAATTGAATTTTAGAATAATCTTCTTTATTTGATTGAAACCTCTTCTTCTCCAAGCTTATGTCTTCTGGGTCAAATAAGTTTTCTAAGGTAATCAGTCCTTTAGGGAGCTTATTTGACTTCAGTTGAATAATTTGGTCACCATATGCTTCTTCAATTTTAGGTTGCAACTGATCAACAAATTCTCCTGACCATTGCAAAAATGAGAGGACTTGGAAATCATTTTCAAAAACTTGCCAATTTTGGTCATTGTCTAGGATAGTTGGCCTCACTATAACTTTGATTGACTCATTGTTGACTAGTAGATCAGTTGCTAGATCAAACTATGAACCAATCTGTGCCATTCTATCTACCTCAGAATTTTTGGCTCTAGGAACTACTTCAATATTAAAAGCTTCAAAACCATCTATTAGATCCCAAATTCTGTGTCTATAGGATCTCATTCTTACATTTTTTGCTACTGCCTTTTCTTTGATTTGCTTCACCACTAGTTCTAAATCTCCTCTTACGATCAGATTCTTTACTCCCTTTTTCTTTGCCAACATGAGTCCATGCACCAAGGATTCATACTCAGCATCGTTATTTGTACAAGAAAACTAAAAGTGAATGGCTCTCAAAATTTTCTCACCATTTGGGGTAATAAGGCAAACTCCTACTCTAGCTCCATTCTTACTTCTAGCTCCATCAAAATTTAGAGTCCAGATTTTTGAGTCTTTTTTAGATTCATGAGTCTGTGGTGTCTCTTCCCTTAAAACATTAGGGATCTCTTGGTCTTCTTCAAATATGACATAAGTGCCTAGACCTGTAGAGTCATAATTTCAATAGGGATCACTTTGCATCATAGTCAACAACTGATTATTCTCTTTTTCCTGTTGGTCATGTTTAGTCTAGTCACCTAACTCTTCCACAAAGATTCTCTCTTCCTTATTCAACATAGCACGAGCTGCTTCTAATTTTGAGGTTGGTTTATTTGTGATATGGTCTTTTGATAATGGCTCAGACAATATTTTCATCTTTGTCCCATATTTGGTTCTTAGGATTAGGTGTGACCAATATAGTGACATATAACCTCCTATCTTAGTTGTGAAATCTCTGGATAAGCATAGACAAAATACAGGGGGTATATCTATGACCACTACATCCTGATTTCCAATTATATTGGGGCAAGTATATAATTGCAATGGGAGTTGTTTAATTTTCCCTATTGTTTGCACAGATTTCCCATCCAACTGCATGATGCCTCTTGTAAGTGGGTCATATTTTATCTTCAAGGCATCTACTATTTGCTTTGGCATTACTGTAGTACTAGCCCCAGAGTCTATCATTGCATTATGCAGTAATTTCTTCCCAACTATTAGAGTTAAGTAAAAGGGATCTAGTTTAGGTTTACCTACCTCAGGTGCATTATTCAACAACATTGTTGTCTACAAAGTTATGGTATCTTTGAGCTACAGCTTTTCTTTATCGGCAGATCCTCCTTTAGCACTAGTCTGTTTAGGAACTTCTTGGCCTTGTAGAGCCTCTTGTAATAGTGTCTTCTGCTTAGGAATAGCTAACATGTCCTAGATTGATACATGCGCTGGAGTTCTTTTTAACTGATCCACCACATTCATAGGTCCTAATGCCTAGGTCTTTGGATAATAAGGGTACCTTGACTTTTCTAGAACTTGTCCTGAAGCTATTTGATTTTGCACAAGCTGGGACATTTCTTGTCTAGAAACTGTGCTCTGATGACTCTGAAATGGAGGAGCTCCCATGGTCTCATTATTAGTGACTTCAGGCTGCTCTATCATTCTCCTCTTTGCTCTAGTATAGTAATCTGATTGCACCAATGACTTCTTAGAAGTAGATGTTTCATTCAAGAACAGTGAATCTTCATCTTCAATCCATGAAAATAAAGCATGCTCAGGGGCTATTTCCTCTTCCTATTGTAAGGACATTCCTTGCATCTGGGCCACCAGGACTACATTTTGTACATCAGGAGACTAATATTGTGGAGTGTTAGAAGTTGGAAATTGTCCTTCTAATCCTCATTGTTCTGCTATCTTCTGCTATAAATTTCCTCTGGGACAGTCTCTAGCCATATGGGCATTATTGCAAGGAAAACACCAAGCATTTGTACCATCTGCAAAATTATTTTTCCCTGGAACAATTTCCCTGTTGGGATTAGGAGGAATAATCTGTAGAGGTGTAAGGACTATGACTAATTGGTTTGATGGCTAGGCATTAGCTTGCCTTTGAGGGGCTTGATATTGATTTGGCTGAAAGGGAGGTCTATTTCTTTGATAACCTTGATAAGGGGGCTTTGGATAAGGATTGTGTTGCCTCTTTAGATTAATTATCTCATTCGAGAAGGTCCTTAAAATGTTCTTGACATTATTTATTTTAGATGATTGAATAGGGGTGGCTATCTTAGCAGGTTATTAAGGGAATGCATACATAGACACATGTGGGGTTGTAGGATTAGGAGCTCCTTGAGGCAAATGTAAGGTAATCTCTAGGAACATGGGCATAGGAGGCCTTGGGGGCAACTTTGCAGCATCTATTAAGTTATTTTTAGCCTTGACTGCCAACTCATAAGCTTCTGGTAGTGTCTGACCTCCAAGGGATTGAATCATCACTGATATATCTAAGTTTAAAGCTTTAAGGTAAAACACAATAGGCATACCTAGTAATCGTCTTACTATAGTAGGAATCCTTTCCCAAGTCTTTTGAAATCTTGAGTTGAAATCAATCATTACCTCTTCAGGTGCCCTTTTGATAGTGATCAATTGTTTCAGCAAAGAAGATTTATCACCCTTTTCTTTTAATCTTTCAAAGAAAGCATCACCAAGCTGATCCCATGTGGATATTGTGTTTGGGGTTAGAGATCTATACCAGTCCAGAGCCTTTCCTTTGAAAGAAGCAACTAACAGTATTATAGCCACATTCTGTTGAGTGATAACATGTACTGCACATACATCAGATACATCTTGCAGATGCTCTTCAGGTGTCTTGAAATCTTCCCCACTAAATTTGGGTAGATCCTTCAGAGAATTAACAGGAATAGCATCCCAAGTGGCTAGTGGTATTGGGAGAATTAGATGACTGCCAATGTTCCAATTTGCATAATTTCTTGGGGCTATATGTGTTCCCATATTTACTCTTGGTGCTGCTGTAAACTGATTCACTCTTCTCCTTGGATTAGCTATTAGTGGTGACAAAAGAATGCCTGGTCTAGCAGCAGATTGAGCTCTTGTTACAGGTCCACAACTCTGACTCCCTGTGGCTTTCTGGCTCAAACAATCTTGACAGAAACTTCAAGAATGGTCCCACCGGGCATGCCAAAAACTGTTGATGTGTAAAATTACGTAGGTTCCAACACCAACATGGGAAGTTTCAGGAATGTGGGACTTGCTACCTGAAACAACCTCCAGATTTTAAAGAAGTTGGCTCTTCTCTTTCTTAAATGGGTTTTTGGGGAAAAGGGTAGAAACTAACCGAATTACAGATACAATGAAAGAAAACCTATCTATGGCAATGCGCCTGAAATAAAGTGTTCCTCTCAACTAAGCACAGTGAAGCTATCCTCAAGATTCAGTCACATTAAAGAGAAGATACTACATTATTAACATAAATAGATGAAATGAATAAAATCAAAGGCTCACAACCAGACAATTTGCTATGACACAAGAAATATCAACCAAGGCACAGAACTCAGTCTTTCTCATTAATTTTTAAGCAACATAAGAGGCATAGATACATGCAGAGTTACATCCACTTTCTAAATCAAGAATAACAAAATAAAGGAAAATGATATTCACTGGTCATAGCAAAAGTCTCAAACTTTTCTCTTAAATCTCTGACAGAAAACTATCTCTGGAAACTGTATGTAAATTCTCTATCAAAATTAGAACCCTCACTCATTATAAATGTTACATATTTATACCCCAAGATCAACTCTAGATTGTTTGTAACAATCAAATCCCAATGGCCCAACCGAACTGGAGGTAACTTGAAGTCTCTGACAAATTAAGATCTTTAGAATCTGCGACAGTTACTCCTTCCTACAAGCCCATTGGAAGTGACAAAACATATGTGGCATACCTCCTCTTATAAGGAATAGACACTTGGCAGATTCTGCACTCTTTAGAAACTATAAACTCTATGATAGATGGCAGTGTCCACCCACACAACTTGAAACTCTTTCATCTCTCAGAAAGAAATAGGAAAATGACACTTGGTAGCTTCCGCAGCAACTAGAAGCATATACGTGTCTTGCTCCACACCTCCTTACTTAACTGTGTCTTTTATGCTCAGGAGAACTCTGCAGGTGACAACTGTCATGATCCACAACTTTGAAACTTTAAGACACATTAGAAATGGGGCCCACAACTTCCCGCAGGCTAGCTTTCAAAAGGAGGAAAACAGGGACAGGTGGCATCTTTCGCAGCTACAATGAATTGATATGTGGCACCTTCCGCAATGCTTGAAACACTCTTTAAAACTTATGCAGAAGTTGACACATGTTAGGTTCCGCATCCTTTGAGAAACATTAAATACACTGGAGAAAGGGACAAAAGCCTTTATCTTTGGAGCCACATCCACCATGTGGCATTCTCCACATTACTAATACTGCATACTGTGGCCCACCTCCATCCTTTACTTAGCATCAAAAGATACATGAACCAACCTATGGAAACTGACAGTTGGCAAGTTCCCCAGCTACCACAAAAGACACATGGCTTCTTCCGCGTTCACACTGAAACATTTAGGGAGTGCCTCTGCTGATGACATGTGGCACCTTCCGCAGGTTTGAAACTTAAAACTGTATTGAAACATTTCCACTACGTGGCATGCTCCGCTCCAAAGTTGTAACTTAGAAACAAAAAGCAGTTTAAATTGGGGCTCGACACTTGGTAGCTCCCATGGCTCTGGCAATTAGAAACCCTCACAGCCACTCTTAGAAACATTTACAAACACAAAACTATAACCCACAGATGCACTGTAGCTAGAACAAAATGTAGAGACTTTTACTCTACACAAGCTTTAAGTATTGTTACTCTGCAAGAATTAAAGCACGCCTTTGGTACCAATTCCTTCATTGCTTGTGATCACATTCATTACTACGCACTACTACCATCGTTGTGAAGGTCCTTTTCATTGCGATATTATCACTGCCATTCTCAATTGACAATCTTAAACAAAGCAAAGAAGTGCACTCACTAAGGGCCCTATTTCATACATGCAAGAATGATTGTGATAGGTGATCAATGGAAGCTATGATCTAAGGAGGTTTGCTTTGTTGTTTGTTCATTGTTATTGAATCTCTTTAGTTCACTATTTCATTAAACTTTTGGGTATTTGCTATTGATTATTATTGCTTATTCATATTTGATCCAATTCTACCCTTACATTTTTGGTGCCCACCATTCATCCAAGTAGGAACAACCCTAAGTGGTAACAAGCTAGATGCCAAGCCCTTCCAAGCCACTATAAATAAATTATGTTTGGAGCAAAAGCTTCAAAAAATGAGTGCAGTTGTGTTATACCAATAGCCAATCTCCCCCAAAACCCTCCAAGGCGCAACCCTTACAGGTTGGGAAACTCCATAATGGAGAGTAGTGCTGCCACATGTATAACCACTCGAACGGTTACCTTTATTACATATCCTTTGTTTAGTAGACCAAAATACTTCTATTTGTTGGTGCAAAAGGTGGGACCTTTGAAGCCACCCTGATTCAAGTGGTTCTTAGTAGAGATAGCAGAGATAATCCTAAGGTTTGGTCGGGGTACGAGCCTTGGGAAACTTAGATCTTGGTATGTGTGAGAAGTGTGTGTTGTGGAGAGGATCCAGTGCTACCAAGATCCTAAAGCTATCCACTTTGAATATGCACAGCTAGGGGATCTGACAAATACTGTCCTTTGAAACTTAGGGTTGTACTTGCTTTCTTTTTAGTCCAAAAAGAGTCAAAAATATCACGAAAAAGTAAATAAACATAAAAATATTCTTTGTGTTTGTTGTGTCTTCTTGCCATAATTTTAGAAAATTAGATCAAAAAGACCTTTTTGTAGCCAAAGTACCAAAAACATAAAAAAAATCCAAAAAAATTGCAAAAATACTTTGGAAAACCAAAGCAGTGCATCTGTCGTCTGTTCCTGCACATTTGTGCTGACTTGCGGCGCATCTGTTTAGACCTACAACACATTTTTTATCTATTTTAGTGCATTTATTGTGACTTTCAACACATTTACTACTTATTTCAGTGCATGTGTGACAGTGAGCACTTGCACAGTTTTCAAGAGAAATTTTTTGCCAGTTCTAGGTACCCATTTCAGTCTAGTTCCAAAATTAGAGATCAAGTCTTACCTTGTAGTCATTTTTCCATCCATTTTACATCAAAGCCTCTCTTTCCTTAGTCACCTCATTCACCTTCTATCAGGGCTTCCTAGTCCAAAGTCAAAAGTATCCCATTTCAGATCAATATAGGCCCCTCTTTCATATCATTGTGGATTCAAGTAAACCTAGTAGGTCACAGAACTTTGCTAGTGGTCTTGGTGTATGACTAGTCCCTATACAGTAAGACATGTATCGAGTACCCTTACTGGTGGCTATCGTCTTGTATCGGCCATCTTACTTGGAATCATTGATCAAGAAAGTCCCTTGTCCAAATCTTGTCGTAAGTATCCTATTCTCAGCAGTCTCCATCAGCACCTTGCCAAAATCTCTAGTTTCATCCCACCTCATCCCACATCACCTTGCATGGTTCTTACTAGATCTCAATACAAAAAGCAACTTGAAATGGCCAGATCATCCAACCACATCATCACACTTCATGATAGTGATGAGGAAATCTCTAACAAAGACTATCAAGGTACCATCCAAGATCAAAAATTCCAACGCTTGCTATAGAGAGTGCTCCATGATGACCCTCACAAGTATTTTTACCATCTTGCTAATCTTGGAATTAAGCTCCCCACCAATTTCAATATAAGCACAATCCAAGAGAAAATAGAGGATGATCATGAAAAAGGAAAGAAAGCCATAGATCCTAATGCAACGGATAAACATGAAAAAGGAAAGAAAACCATAGACCAAAGCACTCCTGTGGAAGAAATGAGGAAATGACTTGAGGGTCTAAAGCAACAAATGTCAGATCTCAAGATGGGTACAAACACTAAAACCTACTCCTTGGAAGATATTGTACCATACCCTTTTGATAAAAGTTTGATCATGGCACCAATTCCCTATTGATTCAAAGTTCCTAAGTTTGACAAATACAAAGGAAAAGGGGACCCTAGAGATCACATTAGGGAATTCAACATAGCATGCATGGAAGTAGCTCACAACGAGACTTACTTAATGAGACTATTCCCTAGATCTCTAGGTAGTCAAGCTATGGAGTGGTTCTCACGGCTTCCACCAGGCATCAAAACTTTTGATGAGCTAGTCAACAAATTTATCACACACTTCTCGTACAATATTGAACACAAAGTCTCTATGCTTGATCTATGCAACACCAAAAAAAAGAGTGGTGAATCATTTGCCACCTTCCTACAATGATGGAGACAACTAGCAAGCAAATGCTCATATGATGTACCTGAGAAGCAATTAATGGAGATGTTTGTCCATAACCTCAACACCAATCTTAGATATCAAATACAAATACAATGCCCTACTTCATTGTCAAAAGTCATTGAAATAGGATTGTTTATCAAAAAATCTATGATCGCCAAGGGGTAAATCAAGTTATACTCAACGATGGAGTTATACAAATTAAAGTTTTGATCCAAGAATAAGAATATCCTCAATGATGGAGTAGTTGATGCCAAGGTGGTGGCTCCCAAAAAACAACCCATACTCACTCTCAAAGGAGAGGCCAACAATGTTACACCCAACAAAACATTCTCTCGGGAGCCAACACCATGGTTCAATGTGAATCCAAGATGAAAGTTCACACTGTTGGGTGAGTCCCAAGAATCTACATTAAGGAAGTTATTGGCCAATAATGAAATCTCTCTACCACCAACAAGTGATTATGAGCCTCAAGTCAAACCTCACTATTGGAAAGACATTGACTATTGTGAGTATCATAGAGGAAGAGGACATACAACCAACACTTGTATCCATCTCAAACATGTTATTCAAGATGTGCTAGATCAAAATCAAGGAGGTGCTCATCAACATACTTCCAATGAGACACATGTGGCTTATAGGGATCCACTTCTCAATCATGACAGGCCATACAACAACAATAACGACAATGGAAATATAAACAATAACAATAGTAACAACAACAATGGTAACAACAACAACTACAATAGGCCAAATTAGAATAGCAGGAATAGTAATGCCAACTATGACAAGTGTGCCATTCAACTATACCATCAATTGCGTATTGGAGCATGTCCCACAAATCAATGTGGTCATGCCCAACAAACAACTAGAACCCAATAGAACTAGTTGTAGTATCATTACCCACAGCGTTAAGGTCACCTTGAATACCATTCCTCCAAGGTTGTCACCTTCTCAGTCCAATGTCCATCAATATATCATCATAGACCAACTGTAGAAGACTCTGGCCCACACTTCTATCCTAGAGTTGTTGCGTCTCTCTCCTTCTCATAAGGAGATCCACGAGAAAGCCTTAGTGGAAACCACTGTCCCCACCAACTTGGCCCAAGAGAAGTTTCAGGCCATGGTAGGTAATGTAACCTCCTCAAGTTCCATTTCATTTACCAAACAAGATGACCTCTCAGTGTCTCAACCTCATAACACCCCTTTGCATATTGTCACCTTTATCCATAAGCATCGCATCAAGAGAGTTCTCATTGATGGGGGAGTCGATTTAAATATTTGCATGTTCAAGCTAGTCCTCACATTGGCGTTCTCTGAAAATGTAGTTGGTCCAAGGAAGAAGGTTACTATCAAAGCCTATGATGAAGAGGAGAGAACTACCAAGGGAATAGTGGTATTACCCATACAAGTGGGACCAATAATAAAATATGTTGTGTGCCAAGTCCTAGATAGGGAGCTCACCTATAATATGCTCCTAGGTAGACCATGGATTCATGCCATGAAAGCAGTTCCCTCTACCTATCACCAATGCATAAAGTTCCCGCATAATGGCAAGCAAAACACCATTCAAGGCCACCCTGACCCCTTTTAGCATTGCAACTCAGTCCTCTCAAGACCTGATTGCATCATACCAAACAATAGAGCATCTACATCCCCTACCTCACAGTGTGATTATACCTCTGAAGCTTTCTCATCAAAGCCCAAATGGGCAGAAAATTACCATCAAAGAAAAAGGAGTTGGGGAATACTCCATAGAGCATAGCCTCAATCTAGCCAAGATGCCTCTATCTCCTAGATCCTTTGGTCGACCCAAGCATTTTCCAAAGCCATTTGCTCCTCCTATAGCTCCCATAGCTCCCTTTGTAAAATGGGGGACCTTATCCGATGAAACAGAAGAAAGAGATATCTTACAATGGCTTTATATTGAAGAAGAAGGGAACATGCTACATGATCCACCTAAGCTCCCAATGGAAATCTATGGGCAAGGTGAAGCTATCCTACATAGAATGTGTTATGAAGGATAAGGACCCATTGGCCTAAGAAAAGAAGAAATTATAGAACCCATTCAACCTTCTTCATCCTCATTGGCTAGAAATACAAATGGCCTAGGATATAAAGGTAAGGGCAAAGCTAAAGAAAATGCTTGTCTTGTAGAAATGATCCATACACTTCAAGTGGAGAGTGACACATATTCCAATGAATATGAGTGGGATGAGCTAACAGAGCATTCCTATGATGACAAAGAGGTCAATACCATTCAAACTTATAGCCCCTACCATGAGGGACAAATGCTATTGAATAGGCCACTAGAGTGTGATTTGCCTATCCCTAAGAATACAACTTTCGAGGAAGGTTCGAGTTCTATCACGATAAACAATTTGGAGGAAAGTACCATCATGAACACTCCCCCTACCAATACTCCTAGTATATCCATTCAAACTATCAACAAATCATATCTATCCTCCGACTCCCTCCCCCTTGTGCATCCTAAACTTATTGACTGGGATCTACGAGGAACCCCTCAACTAGATATGTTCCAAAATGACGATGCTTATATTGACTACATGGAACTTAGAGACCACCTACCCAAAGGAGATCATAAAGCTAGTTTTGCTATTGAACTTAATATCATGGCTTATTTCAGAGAGGGTGCCAAGCCTTCTAGTCACAAAAATATCAAAATAAAAAATAGATCTAACGGTGAAAACTACTCTATGGCAGTGTCAGGGCCCAAAATATTAAAAAGAAAAGACGTATCCAAAGGTGAAAACCCAACTATGGCATCTAATGATGGAAGGCTTGACACTCTCCCTGATGACATGCACCAAGAGAAGTCATAGATTGTTGTGGAACCGACAGAACCTGTTAACATTGGAACAGAGGAACAACCTAAGGTCATTCACTTTGCAAAGTCTCTAACCCCACCAAAGAAGACTAAGTTTGTACCATTCTTCAAGAGAAAGAAAGTCAATTTTGCTTGGTCATACGTAGATATGCCAAGGTTAGATCCAAGTTTGATTCTACATCATCTTCCACTAGATCCAGGAGTGAAACCAGTGAAACAAAAGCTTAGAAAGATGCATCCACACATAGCACTGCTTCTAAAAGAAGAACTCAAGAAATTACTAGATGTGGGGTTCATCAGAGCTATAGACTATCCAGAATGGGTCTCCAACATAGTGCCAGTGTCCAAACCTGATGGCTGAGTTAGATTATGCAATGATTTCAGAGATCTAAACAAAGCTTGCCACAAGGATGATTTTCTATTGCCAAATATAGATATCATAGTCAACTTAACAGAAGGGCATACCATGTTATCTCTCATGGATGGATTCTCGAGATATAATCAGATCAGGATAGCACTAGAGGACCAACATAGGACAACTTTTACTTGTCCATAGGGCACTTTTTGCTCGAATGTCATGCCATTTGGGCTAAAAATTCTAGAGCCACATATCAACATGCTATGACCACTATATTCCATGATATGATGCACGTAACAATGGAAGACTATGTAGACGATATCCTCACAAAGTCACTCACAAGAGAATCACACCTAGATGAGTTAGAGAAAGTCTTTCAAAGACTTGAGCAATTCAAGGTTAGGTTGAACCCCAAGAAATGTGTGTTTGGAGTCACCTCAGACAAGCTTCTAGGCTTTATCATATCAGTAAATGGAATAGAGTTGGACCCCACCAAAGTCAAGGCTATTATGGACATGCCACCACCCAAGACTCTTACACAACTAAGATATCTACAAAGCAAGCTACAAGCAATCTATCAATTCATATCACAACTGGCAGACAAGTGTCAACCGTTCAGTCATCTCATGCACAAGAACATTCCATTCAAATGGGATGAGAGATGTGAAGAGGCATTTAACAAACTGAAGGAGTATCTTATGAATCCAACTATTCTCATGCCTCCTATCTAAGGGAAGCCATTGATACTTTACATAGCTGCTACACCTACAGCTCTTGGGGGTCTTCTAGCACAACAAGATTATGAAAATAAAGAAAGAGCCATCTACTACATCAGCCAAACATTAGTGGGCTATGAATTGCACTACTCTCAGATAGAAAGATCATGTCTTGTGGTAGTTTTTGCTTCCCAAAAACTCTGACATTATATGCTTGCACATCCAGTCAAACTTATTGCAAAAATAGATCCACTGAAGTACCTACTAAGTAAAGTAGCTCTCATAGGTCGCCTAGCCAAATGGGTGATGCTCCTAAGTGAATACGACATTGAGTATGTAGACAGAAAGGCTATCAAAGGGCAAGTCATTGCTGATCAACTAGCAGATGCACCAGTATAGGACACCACACCAATGCAATTTGAGTTTCCAGATGAATCCTTATTCAATATATCAACACACTCCTGGTAGCTTTACTTTGATGGGTCCTACACAAACCATGGATCAGGGGCAGGAATCTTGTTTGTAACTCCTCATGGAGACACCATACCAAAGTATTACCATCTATTGTTCCCATGCACTAACAACATAGCAAAATATGAAGCCTTAGTCATTGGTCTTAAGATGGCAATAAATTAGAAAATTAAAGAGCTACATGTCTATGGTGATTCTCAACTAATAATCAATTAGGTTAATGATGATTACCAAACCAAAGATGAGAAGCTTGTCCCGTACAAGTGGATGGTCGAGGACTTTAAGGAATACTTTGTGATCATCTCTTTTGAGCAGATACCTAGGATTGAGAACAAAGCAATAGATGCCATGGAAACCATTGCCTCTCTTCTTAAAATACCAAAGAATGAGTCATGATACGAGTTCTTAGTAGAATCAATTCAGATGCTAGCTTATGATCTTCCTAAAACCTATTCCATATGCCTTTTAATTGGATCTGATTCACCTTGGTACGGTAAGATTTACACTTACCTCAAGGACAACATCCCCCCACCTGACTTATCTTCAAACCAACGACGAACCTTTATACGCCAAACCTCTCATTATACCATTATTGTCGACACCCTATACCGATATGGTCTAGATGGTACTTTACTCTGTTGTTTAGAATGAGAAGAATCCCAAACTGCCTTATAGGATGTACATGAAGGGATCTGTGGAACACACTCTAGTGGTCCTTCCTTAGCTAAGAAACTCATGCATTTGGGTTATTTCTGGCCGAGCATGGAAATAGATTCATATCAGTTTGTGAAAGAAGTACAAGCAGTGCCAAATACATGGGAACCTGATACATGCACTAGCTCAAGAGTTGAGACCTTTAATGACACCTTGGCCCTTTTGCCAATGGGGACTTGACCTTGTGGGAAAGATCCATTTTCCTTCCTCCAACAGCCACAAATTCATAATAACCACCACTAAGTACTTTACCAAGTGGATTGAAGTTGTTCCCCTTACCACCATCATAGGTAAACAAATCTCCTCATTCATCCTGAATTACCTCATCTGCAGATACAAAATTCCTTCATCCATTATCATGGATAATGGAAGACCCTTCAAAAACTAGGATGTCCAAGAACTCTGTGACCAATTCAAAATCCAACACCGTTTTGGGCAACGGTCAAGCTAAAGCATCCAACAAGACCATCTTGAAACTCCTCAAGAAGACAGTCAACGATGTTGGCCATGATTGGCATATCCAACTCAATCCTGCTCTATGGGCCTATAGAACTAGTATATGCACTCCCATAGGTGCAACACCTTACACCCTTGTCTATGGCTCAGAAGCTATCATCCCCATTGAGGTCGAGTTACCATCTCTTAGGGTGTCATTAAAAGGTCTCATATCAGATGAAGAGTACAGAGTCTCTAGATTTGCAAGAACTAGAGTAGCTAGAAGAAAGGAGACAGAAATCCTTTGACCATCTCAAAGCATATCAATAGATGATGTCAAGAATCTATAACTAGAGAGTTTGACCAAGATTCTTTAATGTTGGAGACCTAGTACTTAAGGAGAATCCCCAAAATCAATAGGATAGGGAAAAGAAAGGCAAGTTCGAGCCCAACTGGCTTAGACCTTATGTGATCATAGCTACTTATGGATCAGGGGCATATCGGTTAGCAACATCAAAGGGTGATCTATTTGATGACCCAATCAATAGCATGCATCTTCGCCGATTCTATACCTGGGAGAACTCCAATGTAAGGGGGCACAAAATACAAAAAAAATAAAAAAAAATACAAAAAAATAAAAAATTAGAAAAACACAAAAGAATAAAAAATTTGGAAAAGCACAAAAAATAGTCCTTTAGTGAAAACCTAGCAAATAGGCACCTTGGATAGGTATCATGATGAAAACCTGGCAAATAGGCATCATGCATACTTTCTAGCTTTTGTACAAATAAAAGCAAGTGGTGAAAACTTGGTAAACAGGCATTACTTGTGATAAACCACCTTCTCCATCTTTGGGAAACCAATCACCTTGTGTCCTTTCTTCCTTCACTCGTGTCCCATTCAACCCATATCTGTTCCATAATAAAATCCTGACAGTAGCTTATCAAGGCTTGATACTCTATCTCTTTGCTGCCTTGTCAACCAAGGTTTTATCCCATATCGTATCCATAGTGTAAGCCTAAGCATAGTGTCTCTCGTCAGTGTCCATGGTCCAAATCCATGAACTACATTGCCTCTGCACCATCACGTAGGTTAGGCCATTTTCAATGCACCCCCAATGCTTCCTTGTCTATCCCATAACTTGTCGTCTATCCTCTAGTCCATCCATGGTCCTAGTCCATGAACTACGTTGCCTCTACATTGTCACGTAGGCAAGGCCATTATTTCTCATGTGCCCCTAAGGCTCCACTATCCCATCCATCCCATGTCTAGTCCTTCTATCTATCTGAGTCCACACCACTTTCTATCACCTAGGTCTTAGGTTTGTTAGGGTTTACCGTGAACTACGTTGCCTGTATGTTGTCATATAGGCAAGGCCATTTAATAATGAGCCCCTGAGGCACTAGGTCAGTTCCTTAGGGCCTGTCTCACCAATAAGGATTGTGGAATCTTCTCACCAAACAAGCAAGTGCAAGAGGAACCCGCTCTTTCCAAGTAGAAATTTTGACGCAAGACATTAACCTATCCAAAGGCAAAGCAAACACACACCTAAGGCCTTCTAAATGATTTTACCCAAATTATGGCAAGAAACGAACACATCTAAATACAAAAATGTTTTGTGGATTTGAAACATGGTTAAAATGCGAAGTCTTGATTTTCTACTATCATGCTTTTCTATGCTACTCGAGGATGCCAAAAGCTAGAGATGTTATGATGGGGGCATGATTATTTTCTTTGTTTGTTGATTATGGATTAAATTTAGTAATGTGAAGCCTTGTCTAAGGACATGATTGGCAAAAGATCATCGAGGACATCAAAGGTCTAACATGAATGGGGGCAATCCTTGTTTGTTGATACGCAAGAAATACTCAGGTCATCTCAGTTCAATTATACCTGATGCTTGTATTAATTTGCTATAGAAAAATCCATGTAAGCAATACTTAGGTCATCTCAGTTCAATTATACCTAGATGCATGTATTAACTTACAACATTTCAGAAAAATACCAAAAAAAAATCGCCCAATGATGAAATAAGCACTTCAAAACACTTGCACCATCAAGATGTCAAAAAGCAAAGCATCCATTATAAATCCATTTATACATCCATACATCTATATCCCATGCAATAAAAGATCCAAATAATGCAGAGTAACAATACAAAATTGAAGCTTGTGAATCTTTCTATCAATTCATTATATCAAATCAAACTTCTATCTACCATTCTGTCATCTCTGTGTCGATAGAGTACATTTGGACATCACAAAAACATAGCATATAGTTGCATAATCATATAGATACCATTGGCATTCACGCACATTAGAAAAATATCAAATAAAGCATCTAAGTCTGCATTAGGTCATATAGCATCACATAGCATCATATCAAAATCCACATCAGATAACCTCTCACAACATTAAGTAAAATATCTAAGTCTGCATTAGATAAACATGTGCATCACATCATGCAATAGACATGCATCATAAACTCATACATATAGAGAGAATCAAATAAGCTGCATCATCATATAAATGTCATAAACATGTGTCCAAATGTACAATATCAAAAGATCTATCTCTGAATCAGTGTCATATACAATAAATACATCCCAAGGGATGGTGATACATGTCTCAAAATACAAAAGTGGTACATCAATGAATCCAGCTATCTGAGCCATCAAAAAGCACATAGGATCCAAAATCTGTAGGCATCTGCTATCCCTACTGCTGTGAACCACTGCTACTGGTAGTGTCTCCTGAGTCCCCTCCTCCACTAGCCCCAAACTACTATGGGCCCATCATAGAGGCCCTTGACCTCGATGGACTTTCTTTCTGGGAGGCCATAGATTGGCTCATGTAGCTTGAGGCCCTCTGACTCGCTGGCATGACACCATGATATAGACCCCGATAGTACTGTGCCTGAGCCTGCACTCTAGCAAGCTCACCCTACACTTGCGCTAGCTAAGTCTGCACTTGCGCTAGCTGTACTTGTGCCTGATGCACCTACCCAACCAAGAAACTGCTCACCATGTCTATCCCCAGGGCTACCACTGCGGTATCCAGCTCTATTCAGATAACTTGTATCCATGCATCTGCTATATCTCTCTCTCTAGTGAGCCCCGCAATAACCTCTGTGTCTGTCTCTCACCCGGCATCTGCCCTCCTGAGCTGTGCCCGCAGCTACCTCACCTAACCTCATAATGTGCCTATAGCCATCTCCTGGACATCAGACTATGATGGACTCTAGGCTGCCTGTGCCTATCCCTACCCCTATAGTTGGGGTCCCTGCTGTTGTGCCACTCGCTGAGGTGGCAGCATCTGTACCTGTGGTGCCTGCTATGGTGCCTGTTGTGTGGCTTGTGGCTGCACTACCTGCTGGGCATGCAAAGGTCCCTCCCATGCCCTCCTCCTCTGTCTAGGTCAACCTCCATCATCTCCACCACCTCCTCTATCTCTACCCTCTCCCCTGTCTTTGCCTCCTCCCTATCCACTTCTCCACTCCTCCTCCTCCTCTAGCCAACTTGGCCCTCATCATCTGAGTCTGCCTCATATAGCGAGGCACCAACACCCCAGGCCCTGAGTATCTCAGAAATGGGTGGGCCGTGAACCAATCCTTGTAATCCTGGGTCATCAGCATCTGCTATCTCCCTCTGCATATCCTAGGTGACATAAGGTGTCTGCCAAAACTCAACCAAGGCCTCCTCATAGGATGCCATCGGTCCCTATCTAAGCCTCTCAGCATGAGTTCTCACAAATAGAGCCTGCCCCTATGGCATGCCCTGCCTCCTGCTGAACTGTCTCTATACTTGACCAATGATCTATCTCTCTAGTATAAAGTGTGTCCACCCTATCAACCATCTCATCTGATAGTAGTAAGGTAGCTCATCTACCTCGTCCTCCCATGGTTTGTAGTCTAGATATGGCTGCCAGATGACCACATCTACCCCATCCAATGCATGCCGCCAGTACTCGAGCTTCCCCAACCTATGCTAGGAAATCACTCCTGCATAGCCATAGCTATGTAGCTCTCCTCTCTGCCTGTCAAAAACACATATCAGTCTTGTGATTGCTATGTGCTCCCATAGCCAAAACTGTAGCAATGACACGCCTGCAGATAGGCTCGCACCCCTATGATATACCACCTAGTGCATATCGTGGTATAGGTGCACAAGTACATAGACACCCCATGCATACCAAGTGCCCTCTAGAATCATACTCTCCATAATCTAACCCCATCCAATGGGGAACCTGTTTGATCTCCTTTTGAGGTATACAATGCCTCTGATAAGTCCTGCTACAATCCTTGGGATGTAGTCGTAACAGTCATAAATATCCTACCAAGGGATGACCTACCTGACTAGCTCGGGGTCATCGAACACTCACCTATACTCGGCAAGTCCTACATCTCACTGTGGATCATACTTCACTAGCTCACCCTAAATAGGCAAATGAAGAATCCTGTACACATCCTCTAATGTAATGGTCATCTCACCACTAGGGAAGTGAAAAGTCCCATCCTCACAGTGGAACCTCTCCACCACAGCAATCAGCAAGCGATGGTTCGCCCGAACCTTGGGCATGAAGCAAACATAATCAAGGCCCATAGCGCCAAGCACCTCCCTATCCATCTCAATCAGCATGTATCTCTGCAATATAGGTCCATGCCAAAGAGAAGATGATTTCAAAGCTATGAAGAATGAAGGAACATTTGATGTATGCAATGAAGTTAAGGAGAGAAGAAGAAAACATGGTGAGAAATATGGAAAGGGGATCAGACAAGTATGAAGGTAATCTACCTTTCAAATGTTTTAAATGTGGAAGAGATGATCATTATGCTTCTAAATTTCCATTTGGATAAAATTAGAATAGCAACAAGTGTTTCAAGAGAAACAATTTTAAAATAAACCTTCTTTCAAAATAAGATTACAGCTCTAAAGAAGAAGTACATAACTACTCATTTGATGAGGAAAGAGGAGAATCTCTTTCCATGTCCATGGTGATCTTAGATGGTTTAGACAAGACTACAAATGAAGAAGAATATGAAGTTGATTTTGAAGGTGAACTTGTTTCTACTCTTGAAGACTTGGATTGTGCAAGGAAAGAGAATCAAGAACATAGAGCTCTGTTTGAATCTAAGACAAACTAATGTACATGGATTGAGAAAGGAATTTTGTCACTTAGAAAGGATTTGGAAAAGGCAAAGCTTGGAAGTCTAGATGATGTTGAAGGTGCAGATCTCATTATGCCTCAAGGAAGATCTCTTCATGCAAGACATTCCACCATGAATAGGTTCAATCATGCTTTCTTTGGTTATTACTTCATCTACAACAAATTTTGTCATAAGGCTATATATTACAAGTCTAAAATGAAGTGAAGAAATCTTGTATGTAGAAATTATCTTGCTTCACTAGTGGATGTCAATGTGGTATGTAAAATTTGCAACAAGTTTGGACATATAGCAAGATATTGTAGGAGTGGATTACTAAAATCAAAATATCAGTTGATGGATGTTACTGAGCAAGAAATGGAAAGTGATTCTTCCAAAAGATAGGAGATAAACAACATAGATGAAAATTCAATCATTGCCCAAACAACATTTTATGCTTAAAGGAAAACAAATATCTAGGTATTTAGATAGTTGATGTACAAGTCACATGATAGGTGATAAAGAGAAAATTCATCAATTTTATCAAGTAGAATGGTGTATGAGTAAGATTTGGAGACAACTCATCTGCAAAGATCACTAGAAAGGTACCATCAGTATTGATGATAAATCTAAAACACATGATGTTCTTTATGTAGAAGGTCTCAAGCATAATCTTCTCAGTGTAAGTCAAATATGTAGCAAAGGATACAATCCCATACCTCATGATCAAGGTTGTGATATCAGAAGAGCAAAGTCTAGTGAATTGGTGGTAGAAGGATCTATGATAGAGAGAAACTTGTATAACCTAAAGGGAGTTAATGTAAGTACTTGTCTTCTAGGAAAATCAAATGAATGTTGGCTATGGAAGAAAATGATGGGGCACATCAATTTTGACAACCTTGTGAAGATTAGCTCTATGCAATTTGTAACAAACATGCCAAAGACCATTAATCCTATAAGGACCATATGCAAGGAATGTCAGATTGGGAAGCAGATAAATATAAGTTTCAAGTCCAAGGACTATTCTACTACAATGATTTTAGAATTGGTTCATACCAACTTGTGCAGACCTACTAGGATAAAAAGTCTACAAGGTGAGAGGTATTTTATGTTTCTCATTAATGATTTGTCTAAAATGACATGGGTTACATTTTTGAAAGAAAAGTCGGAAGCTTTCAGTAGGTTTAAGATCTTCAAGTTTATGGTTAAAATAAAATGAATTCTAGAATCAAGTGTTTAAGGTCTGATAGAGGTGGTGGAAAGACGGTTGCCATTGCACTAAAATATTGACCTATTAATGCCTGATACAACCACCAAAGTTATTAAATCCATGGGAGGTGATTAAGCCTTATCACAAGCCCAAGTACTGCAATGCACAACACAAGGGAACCAACGGTGCACACCTTGCAACAATCCCCCTAGTGCAAAGTGAGGGGTTAGAACCTATGATCCAAGCTCTAATACCAATTGTTGGAAAGATGGTTGTCATTGCACCAAAAGATCAACCTATTAATGCCTGATACAACCTCTAGAGTTATTTATTCCATGGGAAGCAGTTAAGCCTTATCACAAACCCAAGCGCTGCATTGCACAACACAAGGAGACCAAGGGCGCAAACCTTACAATAGTGAGTTCATATCAAATGAGTTTAAAGGATTTTGTGAAGAACATGGGATCTAGAGGCACTATTCTATTGCTAGAACCCCTTGGCAAAATGGTGTTGTAGAGAAGAAGAATAGAACTATTCAAGAGATGGACAAAATATTGATGAGTGAAGCTAAGTTCCTTGATGTATATTGGAAGGAAGCAATTCATACTATTATCTACATTCTTAACAAAGGACAACTAAGAAGACACAACACCAAGACACCTTATGAGTTATGGAATGGAAGACCAACATTAGTCAAGTATTTCATAGTTTTTGGAAGCAAATGCTACATCAAAAGAGATGAAGAAGGTCTGGGAAAAATTTGACTCAAGGGTGGATGCAGGATTTTCCTTGGATATTTAACTACCACAAAAGTGTACAAATGCGAAAACAAAAGACTAAGGAAAATAGTTGAGAGTGCAAATGTTAAAGTGGATGAAGAGTCATATCAAATCATAGATAAGAAAGAAGAATATTGGGTAGATGAACCTACCTGTACAGAAGAAGTAGTTGAAGAAAAGGAAGAAACTCAAGACAAGACTACCAAGACCCCTGCCAAGTATATTTAGAAGAATTATTCAAAAGATCAAATCATTGGAGACAAGAATGAAGGAGTGTAGACAAGATGAAGATTTGTAAGAGCAAATGAATAGGAAAAATTTTCATTACTAGATCAAGAGTAGAACCTAAAACCTTTGATGAGGCTAGAAAGGATGAAGGATGGATAGAAGCTATGGGAGAAGAACTAAATCAAATATAGAAGAATCATACTTGGGAGTTGGTGCCAAGGTCTGTAGACAAGAATGTGATAGGTACAAAATGGTTATTTAGGAACAAATTAAATGAAGATGGAGAAGTGGTTAGGAATAAAGAAAGGCTAGTTTGCAAAGGTTATTCAAAAGTTGAAGGTGTTGACTATGAGGAGACATTTGTTCTAGTGGAAAGAATGGAAGCAATCAGAATGATTCTTACATTTGTAGTGCATAAGGGATTCAAGGTATATCAGATGGATGTCAAATCTTCCTTCTTGAATGGTGACTTAGAAGAAGTCTACATAGAGCATCCTGATGGATTTTACTTATTAGAAGAGACAAACATGGTATGCAAACTTAAGAAGGCTCTGTATGGTCTCAAACAAGCTCATAGGGCTTGGTATGTAATGTTGGATAAGTACTTACTTTGATAGAGTTTTAATCAAGGTATTACATATAGTAATCATTAAATCAAAATAGAAGGTGAAAAAATTCTAATTGTTGTAGTGTATGTTGATGATATAATCTATTGTGGCTATGATGAGATGTGTAAGAAGTTTACAAAAGAGATGTAGAAAGAATTTGAAATGTCTATGTTAGGTGAGATATCATTCTTTCTTGGATTCCAAATTACTCAATCAGATGATGGCATCTTTATCTATCAACCAAAGTATGTCAAGGAGATGTTGAAGAAGTTTGGCATGGAAAACTACAAACCAGTGGGTACTCCTATGGTAATAGGTTGCCATTTGAGTAAAAATGATGAGTCACCTAAAGTTGTTTAGACTCTATATAGGTCTATCATTGGGGACCTACTATAAGTAACAACATCAAGACTTGACATAATGTAAGAGGTGTGTTTGGTTACAAGGTTTCAAGCAAATGCTAAAGAAACACATGTGAAGGTAGTCAAGTGAATTTTTATATATTTGAAGAGCACTCTGGAACATGTGTTGTGGTATCAAAAAAGTGATGAATTTTCCATGAGTTCTTATACTAATGCAGATTGCGCTAGCAGTGTTGATGATAGAAGAAGTACCAGTGGAGGAGCCTTCTTTTTGGGATATAGGTTGGTCTCATGGATCAGTAAGAATTAGGACTCAATGTCCTTATCAACAACAGAGAGAGTTTATTGTTGCAGCAACTTGTTGCACTCAAGTACTCTGGATGAATCAAACATTGAAGGATATCAAGGTAGTATATGATGAGCCAATTCAGGTATTCTTTGTGACAATACAAGTGCTATCAATATTTCAAAGAATCCAATGAGGAATTCTAGAACCAAGCACATATCTATCAGGTATCACTTTTTAAAACAAAAGGTTATAAGTCAATAAGTCATATTGGAGTATGTGCCTACCAAGGATTAGGTTGCAAACATATTTACAATTAAACTTTCTAAGGACAAATTTGAGTATCTTAGACAAAAGTTAGGGGTTATTGTTCCTCCTTATTCTAACTAGATGCATAAATGGTGTAGTTGTCCAAGGGGAGTAGTTTAAGACATATCTTTATCCCTTCATTGATGGAGGCTACCTCTCAGGGGGAGAAACTAGGCAAGAGGCTATGAAGAATAACAAGGATTGATTAGTCAGGGAGACCTAACAGATAAGGACTAGTGAAAGAAGATTAAGAAAAATGCAAATAGGGGGAGATAAAGAAAGATTAGTTTAGTGGAAGACCACTAGCCCTTTGTCCTTGATGTCAAAGAGGGAGAAATTTGTATATCAGGTTACGTGTTGCCATCAATGCCAAAGGGGGAGATTGTTGCATATGTGTTGTCATTGATGCCAACAATGCTATGTTGAGGAAGGGTGAAAGTGGAAGTGATGTTTAGAGATGCCAAAGGATAGTGTTGTATAAGGGAGATTGTCATAGATTGTTGTGAGATAAAGAAGAAGACAAAGAAGAGATGAATAAGAGAAGTTATGAAGTGAAGTGTGAAGTGTTTGAAGTCATGTACTATACATACTGATTGGATCATTATCATCTATACATAGTGGTACCCTATCTTCTGAACTTCATAGAAAAAGGTTGTGCTAACATGAAGATTCTTGTTTTGTTGAAAAGGGTTATGTTTGTTGTGAATAAATTCTCTGGTGTGGTGAATGTTGTATTCATTATTTCCTAAGGAAAAACATTTCTTTAGTTTTGAAATAAAGTTTCATAAAGTCCAAGGCATTGGAAGTTACACAAAAATTGCTTGGGAGAATGCTCTGCATTCCTCTGCATTTGAAGGTATGGCCTTGCAGTTTAGAATTTAGATAGAGATAGGTGTAAAAAAAGTATGTTCCTAATTTCAGGGCATAGAAGTTACTATAGAAGATTTCAAAAATTACTCAGTAGAAATAGTGGCTCTATAATGGTGCACTCAGGAAGAGTCAGAGAACTGCTCCATATTTCTCTGCATTTGAAGTTGTCATGTGGTTTGAAGGATAGCTTGATATAGATGAAAAGATTGGTATATTCAAGTTTTAGATGATAAGTTGTACCGTAAAGGTTCTTCAAAGTTAGAAAAGCAAAGACAAATCTTGTTTTTGATTAGAGTTGTCTTGAGGAGAAAGCAAAAGCCATTGCATTTCATTGTATTTTATCATTTGGATTTTTTATTTGGAGAATGTGTTCAATTAGTCTGTATGTTTATTCGTTTCAAGTTTCAAGTGCTCAAGTGCACTACAAGTTGGTTTTTTAATAGCCTATCTCAAGCCTGTGTATTCCATGTTTGTAAGTGATGCCAAGTTCAATATATATTTTATTTGCACCAGAAAGTAGATATATATTTCAAAGGAAGGAATATTTGAGAAGGTTTGTACAAGTCTTATGTTTCTTGTGAAGTTATTCACATGGTGCTAATTGATATCTTTGGTACCAATTTACATTGGGAGCTACTTTATGGAAGGATAAGTGTTTGTTGGCCCAACTTGATGAGTTTTGGTGATCCCACTAAATGTGTATATGTGCACACCATCTTGGAAGAATGTGTTAAGGAAGAATAGGTCCTAGTTATCACTTGATTTGAACTACATTACATTTCTACATCATTTGGAAGCTAGCTTGGTGTGGCCATTGCATGTTTCATGTTTACATGTTTCATCTTGGCCGACATAGGAGAATAATTTTGAAGTGTGTAGAAGGTATAAATAAAAGATCTTGTTTGCTATGAAAAGTAATAGTATGTGAGAGTGTGCGAGGTCATCTGTGTGAGTGTGGAAGTGAGTGAGTGTGTATGTGAAGGTGTGTTGAAGGCAACAATGTTTAATGTGTAGAGGAAGTGAAGATTTGAATTAGAGTGAAGTGTAAAGAGGTGCTTCATTAGTGGATTTTGTCGAGTGTGATGTACAAAGATTGTAGCCTCATTCTGTAAGTGTTGTTGTATTGTATCTGAGGGAGTTGTAGCTTCCTTTGGGTTTTATCCCATAAATAATATTATAATCTTGTTTATACTTGTGAGGCTGGATCTGGATAGTAGTTCCAAGAAGCTTGCTCACTATGGTTTTTCCCTTTTAGGGTTTTCCACGTAAATCTAGTGTTATGTTTATGTGCTCATGTGTTGTACTTTGATATACTTAATTTGATTAATATAGTAAAAGGATTTGGTAGACAAAGATAACTTGGATTAAGTTTTGGCATATATTGATTCATCCCCCTCTCAATATATTAGTGTGTTCTAATAGTTCATTCCTAAGTTTCTTATGTTTGACCTTAAGAGACATAGAATCAACCCACATAGAATTACATGTCTATTCATAACTTGAGCTAGCGATTAAACTACAAGTAGTGATTTTCTATTCCTAGACAACCAAATTTGACATGACATCAACACTTATTCTGCATTATAATTTTTAAAACTAAGTGCTCCATGCCTTCTCATTTTTTTTGGATTGAGAATCGAGCACTAATTGTATTCAAAGATAAAATGAGTAACATCATCATGGTTAAGGAGACCACTTCAAAAAACCTCTAGAGATAACATCAATCCAAAAAGTAACCTACTTCATTAATATATATGGACAATTTTACAAATCAAAACATAAGTACATATTAGAGAGATCGAATGACTCAAAATAAACTCAAGATATTTCTTGGATTTCTAACACTATAGTATTGTTTAGTCTTTGCACTTTAGCAACAAAATTTATTTGAACTTCTAATACTAATTACTCTTCCATATTGCCCTTTTCTATTTCTTCTATTGGTGGTCCTCCCTGATTGAAGTTGACATCATTCATATCCAAGTCTTCCTCTACATCACTCTGAGGCTAAGTAATCACTTCATCTTGTTCTTCAAGCTATAGGTAATAACCTTGGCTATCATCCATATTAGAATCCTCTTCTCTTGTTTTATCTTTTTTTCATTTCATTCCATTGGTCTATACCCTTGTCACTGTCTTAAGCCTAGCTATGTATCCTTATGTCCCTCATGTTTCCAGAGTCCCTGCCTGGTGAATCCCTCCACTGGTCAGAATTGGTGCTAAAGTTTTGGCACACTATCTCCCATTGTTTTTGTATCTTACTCTTTGCCTAGTCTCTCTATTTTTTTTGCAATACATCTCTTGAAAATCTATATATGTATTATAAAATCTTTGGTTGAACTTCCTCAAATTCCTAGCACATAAATCTGATTCCTTAATGTAATCTCTATAAAACATAGTTCCTGTATCCATTGGTTCTTTAAATTTGTCGGTTGACATCTCCATTGTCATGACCACCTATTCAAACAAATTGTAATTTGTGAGATTTAAAAAAATCCTAGTGAGTTGCCTCTCTCTACCATGGAATCTTTCCTCCTTTTTTTTGCAAATAAACCACAAAATTTTAGTGGACAATATTTGCCAAAAAGTATTATATTGTTTATTCAAAGCATCTACATGACCACACAAAATTTCTTTCCATTTTTGAGTTATAATGGGACTCCACAAAGAGATATTACCCATAAAAAAATTCTAGACTCTTTTAGCAAATAGATAGTCAACAAATATGTGGACAAAAGACTCTTGGACATTACACAATGGGCACCAAACATCACCAACACAAATGCACAATTTTTTAAGGATAAGAAACCATCTAAAGATAGATTTTTTTGGTTCAAGAATAGTCAACCAAATCCAATTGAAGTTTATAAGAAAGGTTTCTAGGCCTAAGGTGTCACTCCAAGTGCTATTGATGTGTTGGAGAATTTCCTACGAGTTAGAAAGCATTTTGTATATCAATTTAGACTTTACAAGCAATAAATTACTTCCATCTGCCCATTGCATTTTATCCACCTCCTCTTCCCCTTTAATATTTACTCCTAACTCTAATTTACAAAGTAGATTTTTATACACTATTGAAAAAGCCCTAAATTACCTATCATTTAAAAGAAACTCCTCTTTGATTTGGTTCCATCTTTTTGAGTAAATGTCATTAAATAAATCCTTTAGCTTTGAAATCCCCATTGAGTTAAATTTTAGGGCAAAACATCCCTGAAGCAAAGCTAGAGGTCTATTCTTATGTTTGACATTCCACCAAATGGATCTATGTCCCAATATACAATGGTTTTATAATCAATAGTTGCCATGTTTGAGATAAGATTCTTGATTTGCTCCCATGCCTTCCAAATGCTTCTAAAGACCACAGATCCCCCAGGTTTCACATTAAAATCCTCAAACAAAGTGTCATGGAAATGCATCTTTTCCCAATTTTTTTTCTTTATTGGAAACACATTCATGAGATTGGTTCTCACCAAAATCTTCCAAGGGTCATTACCAAATAGAGAATTGATTATCCATTTTGTTACCAAGGAAACACCTTAGATCCTCAAATCTTTAAGCCCCAGTCCTCCTACCTCTTTACTCATGCAAGACCACCCCCACCAAACTAAATGTTTTTTCTTCTTCCCCTTTCCATCTGACACATAAACTTCCTTATCAACTTGTGAATAACATCAAATTGGTAATTTACAGAAAGCCACATGGAGGAATAGTAAATTGAATAGGCTGAAAGAATTTTTTGACACACTTGAACCCTACCAGCCAAGAGAGGTGCAATCTATCCCAATTATTAAGTTTCTTTTCAATTTTGGTGAAGAACCAATCCCACGTAAGCTTCAAGGAGGCATTAATAGAAAAATATATACCAAGAAATCTAACCTACACCATTGGATCCCCCATTGACATTTACCAAGGTCAAGCGAGGTTGGAACAACAAGATCCCAAGACAAAAGAATAGACCTAGAGCAGGAAATCTTAGCACTAGAAGCGAGACAAAAAATATCCAATCTGTGTTCCAATCTTTCAAATTCCAATTTGTTAATCTTAGGAAAAAGAGCAGTATCATCTGCAAATTGCACATTAAGAGGTTTTTCACCATTGGGAATAGAGATACCCTCTAAGTTACCTTCAATACACTCAGTTCTCAACAGAAAATGGAGAGCTTCTAATGTAATGACAAATAATGAAGGGGCAAGGGGGCAACCCTGATGGATAAACCTTCCCATAGAAAAAGGATCAGACAGTTCCCCATTTACCTCTCCTTGAGCCGAGGCATCCTTAAATAACATCATTACCATTTTACAATATTTATCTAGAAAGCCTATTGCTTTGAGAATTTTAAAAACAAATGACCATTCAACTCAATCATAAGCCTTTTCAAAATCTAAAAGAAGTATTCTTGCATTTTGATTAGAATACTTTGGCCACTGAAGTGCTTCCCAACTTGTGATCAGGTTCTCAAGAATATATCTACTCTTAATAATTCCTATTTGGGTGGAGCTTATTCCTTCTGGTAGAATATTCCTCACTCTTAGAACTAGCACCTTAGCAATTAGTTTTTAAGAGACATTCAATAATGCTATAGGCCTCCAATTTTTAATTAATGTTTTATCCCCTTCCTTAGGAAGGAGTCTGATGATGCATTTGTTTATTTCTCCTCCTAAAGATCCTTTAACAAGTGATTTGTTGTACAAATCAAGAAGATCATCTACCACCCATTCCATATTTTCTTTATAGAATTCTACTAAGAGGCCATCAGCTCCCGGGGACTTCTCATTTTTCATGGAGCTAATAGCTGCTTCAATTTCTTCTCTAGAAATTTCTTGATCAAGCTATTTTTTCATCTCATCATTCACTTTTTCATTAAAAATCCTTCCACATAAGTCTTGAGCCTCTTTGCACCCATCTTTGGAGTCTTCTTCTTTAAATAAATTTTCATAGAAGTTTTTTAAAAGAAACCACAATATCCTCTTGTATGTTTAAGGTGACACCATTTTTTACTACAACTCCTATATTTTCTTTAATAATTTTATACTTAAAGAGATTGAAGAAGTACTTAGAGCCTTTGTCACCATCCTCCAACCAATTCATCTTTGCCCTAACTTTTGCACTCTAAACTTTTCTAATCTGAACCTTCCTTAGCCTGTGTTTGACTTCTCCCAATTTTACCACAATATTTTCTTTGTTTAGATTGGCTTGAACATTTTCCTTTAATCTAAGATATTCTTCTTGTAGAAATAATTCTTCTTTTTTGCTATCTAGAGCATATTTCTTTCCTACAATTTGAAATATTGCTTTGCAGGATTCTAATATACTATTCCAGTACTAGGAGACATCTTTATTCTTAAATCAAGATCTACAAATGTTTCTTATTGTTTTAACACCATTTAGGCAATCTTGATACTTTAGAAGTTCACAATTAAGCTGGAAAGATGTGTTTTTCTATTTTCTAGCACTTTCTTCATGCTTTTTGATTTGAATAACTATTTTCATGGGGTGATGATCTGAAAGAGGATTAGGGATAACTTGCACTTTATTCACCTCTTTTATACATAAAATGAGAAATACATCCTTATCTACATAAAACCTATCCAGTCTATTGTATATCCTCTAACTAAATTTTTGACAATTAGACCATGAGAACTAGATTCTACTATTACTCTTCTTATCACCTTCCAATGGGTCTGTCAGATTTAGAGTTCTTTTAGCCTTTGCTAGAAGAATTTTTTGAAGTCACCCCCTTGTATCCAAGACACCTTTGGTAACATAGAGAACATCTAATTCCATAATTCTGCCATGTTGTAATATTCATTAGGGGCATAGATTGAGCAGAGACCAACCATCATCCTTGCAATGTCTAATGTGATCCAAATACACCTATTGTAAGTGGACTACCATGAGTCTTTAATAAGGATTTCCCATTTTCTATTGATCAAAATAGAATTGCCTCCTCTACGCCTTTCATGATTTGTAGTGAAGGATAATACATCTCTCCAAACAAACCTCAAAATGTTTTCCATCATGAAGCCTATTGCTTTGACTTCTTGTATAAACAAAACATCCATATCTTTATTTTTATTACAAAAATCCCTAACGAATTATTTTCTTTATGAGGATTCTAACCCTATGACTATGCAACTAAAGAAATGTAAGTTTTCCATTTCTTAAACAATGAATAAGATTTAGGGTTTTTCCCTTATTCCATCTTCCCATAGGTTAAGGCATGTCATCCTTGCCCTTTTTTCCAAGTTTAACCAAACTATTTGTCCTACTTTTATTTTTCCTTTTCTCACTTTCCTCTGAGGAATCAACTTCATGGGTTACTTTCTTCCCTTCCCCCTCAGATAAGGTCTTACTTGGTTTGTACTTGAAGACCTAAAGTGTGTTTAGAAATCCTAACACCCTACTTGTCGATGCCGATTGCTAACCCTAGAAGATTTGTGGCCTTTTTCTTGAGGAATTCCTCCTTCAGATAGTCTAGTTTATTCCTTTGGTCTTGCACATCTCTTATTTTTTCTAATGCTAATTGTTGAGCATTTTTTCTTCCTTACAATGATAAAACCATTATCAAACATATTTTCTTGTTTATGAGCATTCAATGCCCTATCCTAGTATAACAAAGGCAATTCAATGATATTCTTTTTTTCATGCTATTGAGGTCTGATTGAGGTTGGGTTTCCTCAATTTGGGAGACAGGGGATGGGTACTCATCCATAGAATCCTTTTCATCAAGCCCATCATTAGAGAAAAGGCTTAAACTACCATCCTAGGTGCTATCTAAGTCCCAATTGTCTAGGTGTTCACTTTCAAAAATCATAGAAGTTATTCCTTCATCATTATCCATCTTGGTTTCCTCAAAATTTTCTTTTAATTCCTTTTCCACCACAATGGGGTGGAGTTCGTGACCACTATGAGATTTAATATTTTCCTTAGGAGTGACCCTTGAATCTGGGCCCAAAAATTTTGAGGTCAATTTTTTTGTGGAATTATTAGGGTTTTCTCTGGTGTCAAAGGCAAGATTGTCATTTTTGTGTTTTTTTTTGACTACTAGATAATCCTTTCTTTGATGCCCATCCATCTTACATAGAAAGCACAAATTGAGCCCCCCAAGCCCTATGAGTTCACATTGCACACAATTGTTCTCCCAGTTTAATTCAACTATCTCTAGTATTTGAACTCCTGTATTGAAGGCTACAAGCAACCTTGCATCAAGATGTGGCAACATGGATCTTGTTTCATCTATTTTAATAACTTTCCCAATTTTGGTTTGATAATCTATGGTATAAAACACCAAAATTGATCAGGAAGGATTTTAATTAACACTCATCTAGGAACTGAACAAAATTGAATTTCCTTGTGTGTGGTGTCTAGTACCCATGGGAATGCTTTAAAGAGTGCTGGGCCAATGTTCCAATAGTCTTTATCAACTACTCTCTTTTGTATGTTATACGAATATAACAAAAATCCTAGATTGGACCATTCTATAGAATGAGAAATGAATACCCAATTTTCTTCCCCAAACAGATATCAACCAGTTATTGAAAAATCTTCTTGATGGAATTTTCTCAATGTTAATACATGTAAAAAACACTGCTATGTTTTTTAATCTATTTTCTCCCTTCATAACTACATTAAGAATATCATCATTTGGACACAAGGAGACTTTCCTTGACCTAGAGAGGAACTCACCTTGAGATTGCTCTCTAGCCTCCTTGCACAACCTTTTCCGCAGAGACTCCACCATCGATTCCAAGTGAAGATTTGATCTTGAAGCCTACATTTTCTGACGTAACTTTGGCATTTTCCACACTCAATGCTTCCTTGTAAGTTTTTGTTTGATCTAAAAGGGCTCTATCATCTACCTCGGATGTGTTTTCCATTGGGACTTCAATGCAAACATTAATTCAAGCATGAGCTATTACCTTCTTTGTCAACACCCTCACGACAAAGCACCCAAGTGACACTAAGGTGACAATAGCAATGAAAGGGCAGGTAAAAGGTGACCGTAGCTTTTTGAAAAAGTATAGACATAAAAATCCAATAGGGGTTACCACTTAGAACATAAAAAAATAAAAAATAAAAATGATAGAATAACCTGCACCATGAACCTAATCCATAACGAATAAAGAACTAAAAATCAAGCAATTTATCAAAATAATAAATGAATTCAAAATGATTCCAATGCAGAGAGAGGAACCCAACTAGGAAGCACACATAGGATTATGGAGAAACCCTCCTGCAACCTCTGGGAACCTCTTCTTCCTCTAAATTATAAGTTGTATCCTTTCTCATTTAATTTTTAAATATTTGTTACATATTTATTAATTTCAAACTCATATGATTTACTAATAAATAAATTATACTTAATTATTTACATTATTTTAATTGGACTTAAAGAAAAATGATAAAATCGAAATAAAATTTTATCTAATAAGTCACTAAAACTCATGTTGACCTTTTTTAAAATTATATATATATGTTCAACCTTAAATCAACCAAGCTCTACCAAAGAAATTAATATACTGCAACTATGCAAGTATACTAATGTGTTCAACAAATATCAACTTGGATTTTAAATTAATAAAAGATAAAATAATGATTTCTCTAGTTTTCTCAAGTTAGAGTGCAAATAGATTGAAATCATATTTGTTGTAGTTAATATGTCATTTACATTACTTTCATTTATATTAAATTTATTTTAAGTGATACATGAAAGATATTTAGGATTTGAGCATGGATTTATATTTTTAGATGAAATAAAACAATTTCTTAATGAGCAAATTATAAGAAATATTATATAACTGATAATTGAGTTTTTCTATACTCATTGCAATGAGATTGAACATTTGAACTATTGCATCAAATCATATTCAAAGTGATAAATGGGGACAACTTCCTTTCAAGTTTGCAATACCTAATTTTAGTTAGGATTTTGCCTTATCAATAAGTTATGCTACATTCATTGGAATTTGCTCCAACAACTTCCTTTGGACTATGCAATATATAAAATAAAATCTCCACTTAAGATTTATATTTAATTTCATGTGAATATAAATGTCCAAAAATGACCAAACGTGGTCCATGATAGTCAAATTAATTATTTTTATTCAAATAAGGAGATGTTTTTTGTTTTTTTAAGTTTGTTGAAGTTGTCTTTGCACCTTTTATTTCTTTTTGTTTTTCATTATATTTTTCAATTCAATAAATCATTTTGAACTTTTTATAACAGTAATATTATTATTTTATCATAAGATAACTAAAAAATATAAATAGAGTAATTACTAATGTCAATATCACCAAAGTAATTTTAGTTAAAATTTGAATAGTTAATAGTTTGACAAATATTGATTAACAAATTATAATTTAATTAAATATGTGTTTTGGTACATAAAAACACATAGTAACACAAATTTAGTTTAAAACCATAGAACTAAATAAAAAGTTATTAAGACACTCTCTTCGCATTTGAAATATCAAAAGAAATTAATAACCATGATATAATTTTTTATGTAAACAATGCAAAAAATTACATATATATATATATATATATATATATATATATATATTAATGTAAATAGTATTTTCTTGTAATAATTTATAAAAAGAATTCACTTAAAAGCTAATAGTCATAAATAATTTTCTTTAGCACTATTTTCTCCCCACCCCAATTTCAACAAATTTCCCTTAATAGTGGGTGACAATGACAGGGAATAGTTTTTTTGAACTAGGTGTGAGTAGGAAGGACTAGGAAGGAGGCAAGGATAATGACGATGAAGAAAATGGGGACAAAGGCTATGGTGAGGTAGAGGATTGGTGTTACATATTGGATGAGGAGGAATATGAAAGTCTTTTGAACCTCTGGTTGGAGGCCTAATAGATTGTGAGTGTCTATAGAGACTCTTCTACTTCTCTCAATCACTAATCCCTATCATTGTGAAGGTTGGGCTCTCTTCATGCAAGGGTCTTCACAAAGGTTTCTTGTTGTAGGATAAATTGTGGCATATTGAGACCAGTGGAGAGCTTGCATTGCTCTCTCCCTATTCTAAGGTGTTCAATGCATGTGTTGCAGTCATTCTGGGTGATGGTGGGGCTTCATCATGAATTTTAGGTGTCTATGATGGGCTCATAGAAAACTCTTTAAGTGTAATTATGGCCATGAATGGTGTTGTTGCAACTGTTGAGTTTGGTTTTGTGGATGGTCAAAGCTATAAGGTG
Source organism: Cunninghamia lanceolata (assembly GCA_027924645.1). Classification (NCBI taxonomy): domain Eukaryota; kingdom Viridiplantae; phylum Streptophyta; class Pinopsida; order Cupressales; family Cupressaceae; genus Cunninghamia; species Cunninghamia lanceolata. The sequence goes on along the minus strand of BSBN01000068.1, from coordinate 11,698,766 downwards.
GTAGGCTCTATTATCCCCCATTTGAAAGATGTGCATAGTGAATAGGCTATTGAGGTGGGTTTTTAGAACCCTTCTATTATTGCGAAGATCCCCATTGGTGGTCATTCTAGGGACTTTCCTAGGGTTGTTGTAGCTCTTTCTCAACCCTTAGTGGAGGGGTTGAATCATCTAATATCTATTCCTAATTTTCTGATTGATAGGTCTGCTATTAGGCTTAGGAACTTGATTATTGGGAGCATTTATCGAAATAGTTCCAATATCAATCTGGTCAAAAGATAGGCTCTTTGAAGATAAAAACTCAAGAGGCAGGTTGAGATTGTTGGTCTACAAAATGGCTTCTCGATATCTTTCACGAGTCCTAAAGATTGCACAAGGACCCTCTTGGAAGACCCTTGGTTTCTTGGTAAGATGGTTTATTCCTAAAAATTGGTCACTAGGATTCAACCTTAAGAAAGAATACATCAATAGGTTATTGGTATAGGTAAGATTGTTGGGGCTTACATTGGAATTCTAGGATGGGGAGATATTTATGGCCATAACCAATTCATTTGGGTAGTTCATTATGGTAGATGTAGCCACTAGATTTAGGAAATGTTCATTTTTTGCAAGATATGTGCCTATGTGGATGTTGATAGGGTGCTCCCTTCTCAAATTAACTTATCCTCTAAGTTAGGTAATTGGGTACAATAGCTAGTCTTTGAGAATTCATTGGTTGTTTTCAAAAGTTGCCTCAAAGTGGGTCATGCAGAAGTAGAATGCCCAAGTGCAATACACGAAAATATTCTTTTTGGAGGCAAAGGAGCAAGCTTTGTCATCCCAACCTCCCAGTGGTTTGGTGGAAGACCCCTTGCTGGGTTACATACTGATAATACTTGCAAGATCCTTTTTGAGGATGTGCCAAAGAAGGGAAGAAGGGGGAATGATTTTGAGGACTATAGATTTGTGATAGAGACTCCTTCAATTGAGTTGTGAAAAGATATAAGAGAATTGGTGCCAAAATATAGGACTTCATGTGGCCCTTTGGATCCTCTTGGTTCATCTAATAAAAGGATATTTGTGTGAAAGAATTTCAGCATCAAGATAAGATGGTTGAAGTTAGTCAAAGCTCTTTGGAATAGTTTAAATTCAAACCACCTTGATTATTTGGGTTGGTTACTTGTCTAACTTTGTTCTTTGTCCCCTTGTTGGTTGTTTTCCAATGTAGTGTAGTAGTAGTGCTGCTAGTTTCATGTGGTTATTGTTTATTGTTTCACTTGGATTCATTGTTTTATCTTTCTCTTTATACAAGGGTTTGAGCTCTTTAAAAAACCCACAATTTTTACTAATATAAAAATTGTATGGGACTCAAAATTTGATGGTTGTATGAGACTCAAAATTTTAGTGTGCTTATGTAATTGGAAAGCTTGAGCATACACATGGTCTTGATCTTTCATTCAAAGCTCAGAAGGCTAAACCTCATAAAATATTGGTATAATGGGAGCACCATTTTTTTAGGATCAATTTGAATTTTTTAAAATACCAAATTGACTGCAGATAATTAGCAGAAAAAATAACATGCATAGATGTTGAGTGAATAGCTTCCTCTATTGATCAACATATGTTTTTCCCACCTTGAATCAAATTCTTGTCAAGAAAGACTTTGAATCCCTCATTTTCAAGATTATGAAAGATGAAGTTGGCTACAGTTTTCTTCACATGTGTCCCATGATAGTTAAGGAATATGTCAAATCTTAGAACCAATAAATAATGCAATAAATAATAGAGAGAGGGGAGCATAACACAATTGGGATTGTTGTAAACACACACACACAAAGAGCCTAATCATTTTGAATGGTAGTGAGACAAATAGAGAAGAGCAGGGTGCATTTGTGATTATTGTAAGAAGAGTATGGCAAAGAGAAGAGAAATAAAGATTTGAGATTATTGTAATAATGCACAGAGGAGTGATTATTTCCATGGGTTGAGAGAGAGAGATAGGACATTGTATCTGGGAAATAAGTATATAGATGTATTATAGTTATACATAAAGTATGTTTTTATTGAAAATATTTTTTTGAAGTTTTAATTCTCTAGTTTTTCTTTAATGAATGGGTGTTATATATATAGGTGGTAGACCACCCATACTATATTAGAAAAGATTGAAAGTACAAAAAATCTAGGAATGTATCATCTGGTTATGAAAAACATTAGAGCATCAAAATACAAAAAAATGAGTGTGAACAAAAAACCAAAAAACCATGATTCTAATCATAATTAGAATCATAGTGCTCATTAGGGTGTGGCATGGGAAATGGTAGAGCATGAATGGGTGTTTTATATAATGTCATTTCATTTTTTTAATTATAATGTAATATATTTTTTTGGTCAGTGAATGCTTTTGACCAGAGCTATGAACCGGTGAGTCCACAACATGGGGAACTCATCCCCAAACCCCAAGCATGAACACTATGGGATTTGAACCTTGGTGTCCACAGTACAACCAGGTGACTTAACCACCCAACCATGCCCTTAATGGTCTATAATGTAATATATTTTATAATCCTCTAATTTTTAAGATACAACATACAAAAAGGCTTTGGATATTGCTTAATATACTTTATTTCCCTTCTAGTATTTTTGGTTTAAAGAAAGGATTGGAAATAATATTGCGAGGATTCAATATAAGAAGAAAAAAAGATGTATGGAACAAAATATTGGAAATATATAATATAAAAAGACAAGGAATTATTGAAAATTAATTTAAAATTTAAGTAAATTTTATCATTATAAATTTATATTATGGTAATTAAAAAATAGTTTATAATTATATGAATATAAAGGATATAATGTGTTTAGTTTTTTTTTTTTCATTTGAAATATAATTATAGTAATATTGTAGAAGAGAAAAGTCCAAGTAATTTACATGAGGAAATTAAGAATATAGGGATTATTCAAGTTTAAGAACAATTTGATCTGGAACATTAAAAAGGAACTCATCATATTCTTTATTTATATATATAGGACACTTGCATGCTGATAATATTGCATTTCAATAGTGTATATGTTAGGGGCAGCATGTACAACCTAGAAGTTATAGATTGCTCACTAAGCTACTAATTCCTTAGTGTTTTTTTTTTAAAGCGGATTTCAATATTCACAATTTAACAAATTCTCCTAAGGTATTTCTAAATACTACCTACCCTTGCAAAAGTTCAAATATTAGAGATTGAGGCAAAGTAGGTCACAAGTTAATTGTTAACCAAATCTATTTTGTAAGTTATACAATAATCCTGTGCATTAGGCTATTCTGAGGTACCAAATCTATCATGTAAGTTATAGGAAAATCTTGCACATTAGGCCATTCCAAGGCACTTGTGTTCAAACTTGAGAGATATAGATTTGACCCACATAAAATTGCATGGCTTTAAAAACCTAAGTCAATAATCTGTAAAAAATGATTTTGTTTTCTTAAACAAACTAATTCCACATAACATCAACATTTGTTTTGCATCATAATCCTCAAATTTAAACCTCTTCTCATTTAATTTCCAAATATTTATTACAATTTCATTAATTTTCTTGAATTAATTATATTTAATTACAAGTTACATTATTCAAATTAAAATTTTAGATGTAATTGCTTTTGGGATTTTAGACGTAGTATTTTAGATGTTAAAAAATACTACACAGTTAAATCCTAGAAGCAATTACATCTGATTATTATGGATTGTGGAAATTTGATGTCTCTTATTAAAATTTTAGTTAATCCACATAAAATATTTATTCCCTTACAATAATTAAAGGCAAATAATAAACATCTAGATAAAATTGAATAACAAATTCAATGGCATGTTAATAATTTGTTTTTAAAGAAAACCTAAATCAACCAAGTTCCTCCAATGAAATTATTGTGATGCAATTACGCAAGTATTAGACAAAGCATGTCAAATATCAACTTGGATTTTAGATTTAAAAATGAAAAAACACATCTCACATTTTCTCAGTGGGGTATGTTGGAGTTGAAATAAATCTACACAAATTTTACTGTTGATAATATATATTATGCAATATATAAAGGGTATTTAAAATTTGAGTATGAATTGATATTTTTGTACGAAATAGAGTCATTTTTATGGGCATTGAAATTTAATATCTGAGTTGATACATTAAATCATCTTCAACATTTTTTTATTGTGGACAATTTCTTCCTCTTAAGTTGTAGCCCTCTGTTTAGGTTGAGATTTGGCTCTATCAATAAGCTCTACTACTTTCATGGCGATTTGTTCCAATAGCTCTCCCTGATCCCTGTAATACATACAATAAATCTTCTCTTTAAATTACACGTAATATAGATGTGTGTGTGTGTGGATGATTAAAAGTGATCAATGCTAATAAAATTAATTATATATATTAATATTAAAAAATATTTTTTAAAAAATTTGTGGGAGTTGTACTTACACTTTTTATTTCTATTTATTTTTCATTATATTTTTTAGTTTCGTAAACCAAATTTAATTTTTGTACATTAATATTATTATTTTGTTTTAAGATAGCTAAAAAATAAAGAATAATTACATAATGTCACTAAATACTTTTATATTATTAGGATAATTGATTAATTAAATTTTGAGATCTTAATTAAAACATTATTTTTTTCATAAGCACAATATTGATTAAAAATCTAAAATTTAATTATTTTGATAATGTATAAACATCCAATAAAATAAATAATATTTAAAATCAAACAACTAGCTAGAACAATATTAAATTACTCTCTTAATATTTAAAATATAAAAAGAGTCATTAAGGGTGTATTGTGATTGTTATAAATGTTGAATGTTACAAATCTACCAAGGTTTAAACACCCAATGGGTCATTGAGCTTGTAGGCCTTGTGCCTTAGCTAGGTTGTTGAGCTTGTGGATTTGGATCACCTATGTTAATGCAGGGGCTTATAATACCCAAAAATGGGAATCTAGCTCATGGCTTTGGATTACCTATGTTAATGCAAAGGGTGATAATAACCAAAAATAGGAATCTAGTTCAGGGCTAGGCTAAAAATCTTGTTAACCATAACAAAAATATATATAAGAAAACAATAATCATAATATATATAAGTAGAAGTCACTCAATTGTAGTGGCGGCCATTAGGGTTCAAACCCCTAGTGGGCCAAATGGGATCACAAGTGTGAACCTCATTCGTTAATGCAGGCGTTTGTGCTAAGGTGTTGATGCAAGGGGGTGAAGTTCCCCGTATTGTTGTTGACTTCCTATTCCAATCCCTCATTGGGCCATTGAGATCATGGGCTTTGTGCCCCTGTTGTGCCACTGAGTTCATGGGTTTGGACTATCTCATAGTTATAAGTTGTGTGTTCATGCTGGGGATGACGTCCCCCATTTGTGGCCAGACCTGGATCGGGCCAGGGTAAAAATTCCCCCACTCACTGACCCAAAAAAAATATAGACAAGTAGAAGGTATTTTCCATAGGGCATCACTACGCACTTTTTTCTCTCATAAGAAACAATGGTCCACTTAGCACTCATTACATGTAGGTGATGCTCATACGGATGGAGAATAGGGGCTTTAATCTTGGGAGAAACTCCATGGTTAAGCACACTTGAATCGGAATAGTATTGGGATGGGTGACTTCCCAAGAAGTCCCATTGCTTCATCTCTGTGAGCATCACTTATATGTAATGAGTGTTAAGTAAACCATTCATTCTAATGAGAAATAGATTCATATGAACCATTACTCATAAAATATAAATATCATAATAATAGTATAATTTATTTTAATTATATTTCGATAACACAAAAAAAAAAAAAATTTAAAGCGACATAAATAATGTTTTCTTCGAAATAACTAAGTGATAACCAAAAAAAAGAGTTATCCTGTATCTAAAACAAACAGAAGAAGAAGAAAAAAAAACAGAAAGAAGAAAGAGAAAAAAAGAAAGAGAAAGGAGTAATCTTACCCTGTAAAAATATAGCCCTTTATATATGAAACTTCATAAAGCGCTGTCTGCCATTCCTCAAGTGTATGGGGCTTAAAATTTCCAGTCTGCTTATGCATGCGGAATGCTTGAGCATACACAATGTCTTCACCTTTCACTCGAAGCTCAGAAGGCTGAACCCCACAAAATACTGGTATGATTGGAGCCCTAGTTTTTAGGATCAGAGTGAGCTCTTTCAAGCACCAAACCGACTGTGCATAATTGCAGAAAAAATAACAATATGCAGAGATGCTGAGTGAATAGCCTCCTCTATTGATCAAGGTATGTTGTCCCCAACTTGAATTGAATTCTTGTCAAGAAAGACTTTGAATCCCTTGCTCTCAAGATTATGAAAGATGAAGCTTGCCACATTTTCCTTCACATCCGTCCCACGATGGTTAAGAAGGCAGAGCATATTTGAGATGTTTGTGACAGTGCACACAAGACTTATTATTTCCATGGGAGCAAAGAGAGAGAGATGCAGACCACATTTGGCGAAATAAGAGTATAGATGTATGCATCTTTATTGAAGACGTGTCTCTCAGAGCGACATTTAAAAAACGGCTAGAACTTGACCAAGTAATATGTAAGTATAGAGAGTCTAGGCGGCATCTTCATAGTTACGGACATTGAACGGAAAGATTTGGAAAATAAAGATTAAATAAAAATGTGTCTAAGAGCGCTAGAATTCGACGAAGTAATATGTGAGTATAGAGAGTCGAGGCGGTGCATTAGAAGCTGCTACTTTCTTCATGGTGCCGGATTATGAACCGAAAGATTTGGAAAATAAAGATTCTAGATGCAACTAAACAACTACAATTAGTTTAATTAATTAATTAAAAATATATGTATGTGTAGTTTGAAATAGGAAATTGGATAAATTATTTTGAAAATTGAATAAGATGGAGAATAATATTTAGTTCAATAATTGAAGAATGATGTCGCATGGATGAGATTTTAGAATCTATATGATATTAGACCTAGGAAAACCTCTTTGTCAGTGAGCTAGCTAGAATTCTATTTTGGATCTCTATCTTGTTAGAGGACAAGTTCATAGGTCTAGGACCAATTTGTTGTTGTGAATGTATACTTGTGCTATGGATTCATATTTGCAATCAATGATGATCTACTTTATAACTTCACTTTACATGCAACCTTCTGCTCTACTTTATTTGAATGTTTGTAAACTAGTGGTATTTTAAAATACCCTAAAAGATTGTCATTATATCACAAGGAGCTTTTGTTGGTTGTGAAGTCAAACCATCGCCTCTTCAACTTCCTCTTCTCATGACTCTTCACTATCCTGAAGAGAACCTTATAAATGTGCATCTCGATCACTTGGATGGATTGATGAAAACATTGTATTTGTTCACTGCTGCAATAATAAAGGAGTTGCCCTGCTTTTCCCATCGATGTAGCCATACTTTGGTGAACCACGTAAACTTGTGTACTGTTGTTTTGTGTTAACTCTGTTCTTCATTTAATTGTTGTTTTGTTTTGAATATATGTTCTATATTTAACCTAATATTAAATATGCACTCAACCTCAACAAGTGGTATCAAAGTTGAAGGTTTTGACAAGAGATGGAGGAAGCCAGAATTGAAAAGTTTTCAGGCCAAAACTTTGGCATATGGAAGCTGCAGATGGAAGCCCTGCTAATTCAAAAAGACCTCTCAATTATGCTAGAGGGAAAGTCCAAGAAACCTGTTGCCATGATAGATGAGGATTGGGACAGATTGGATAAGAAAGTGAAGTCAACCATCATCCTCTCTTAACAAAAATGTTTTGTTTAATGTTGCAATGAATAAGACATTGAAGGGTTTATGGGACCGATTGTCAGGTATGTATGAGAGGGCTTCTGTTGCTCATAGTGTCTTCTCGACGAAAATTTATTCAATCTAAAAATGAAGGAAGGCAACAATGTTTCCAATCATTTAAGTGAATTTAATACAATAATCAACCAATTGATTTCTGTAGACACCCTAAAATGACCATGTCGTCAAATCACTTGCATTTCGTTATCTGTCTCATCACCAGCATTTCAATGTTAATTAAATAATCTAATTATTTAATTAATTAATCATCAAATTCTTCTAAATCTCCTAAATTCAACATTAATTAAATAAATCCTCTTTATTTAATTAATTAAATTAAATTCCTCTATATTCTTCCACAATTAAATAATTTTTAATTATTTAATTTAATCATTATTCGCTTTTCCAAAATTCACATCCACATTAATTAAATATATCCCATTATTTAATTAATTCATCACAATTCTATCTTATCTACAATTAAATAATTTACATTATTTAATTAAATCAATTGTTCTTCTAAATTTAAATAAATCATGCAAATTTATTTAAATTATCTCAATCCTCTAAAAATAAATAAAATCAAATATTTTATTTATAATCTTATGTTCTTCCAAAATCATGCACAACAATTAAATAAATTTATTTATTTAATTTGCTTTTCAAATCTTCTAAATTAAATAAATCCAATTATTTAATTGTTTCTTCCAAAATATCTTCTCTAAATTTAAATAAATCAATTATTTATTTAAATTGCTTTTTCTTCTAATTTAAGTTATCTCTAAAATAACTCAAGCTTTCTTGCTCATCAATTAAATATTTCTATATTTAATAAAGCAAAATATCTTCTTTTCTCATGCAAATCCCTTCTTCTTGTTTTAAATCACTTAACTGATTGCTTTATTCTTTTAATTGATTTATCTCTTCAGTTAACTTATTCTTCTATTCTTGATAACTCCTCTCATGCAAAAGCAAGCAAGACACATGTCTTCTTCTCATTCGTTGCACATTCCTCAACTTATCTCCTCCGTTGATTCTTCTGAATTATCTGGACCATTGATTGATCATGTTTGAAATCTATATAAACCCCCCTTATCTCCTTCATTACCCCTCTCTCTTCGATTGTATTCTCAGGCATACTTAACAGAGCTTCGAGCATACACAGCGCGTCGATTGAGCACTCTTACGATCTTTTGACATTGATCTTTTTGAGCCACTTTACGATCTTTTAACATTGATCTTGGCGCAACCCTTACGATCTTTTGACATAGATCTTCTTGAGCCACTTTACGATCTCTTAACATTGATCTTGGCACAACTTCATGATCTTTTGACATTGATCTCTTGAGCACACTACTTGCTTGTTGCAGCTATGGTTTCGCAACTTCATTGAGTAATCCACATTCAATCCAAAGGAAACAACACAAATTTCGGTAAAAGTCTTTATTGCATTGATTATTTGTCATGGCTTTTATTTAAATTCGTTTTCTTTATGTTATAGGATTTTTGGAAAAATAGATTAAATCTAAACTAAATAAAACCAAAGAACCCAATAACATAAAGGAAACGAATCTAAGTAAAAGCCATAAATCACAAATCAAAGACAAATAAAAGCTCTTACCAAAACCTGTATTGTTCCCTTTTGGAGATATGTGGATTGCTCAATATAGTTGCAAAGCCATGGCTGCAACAAGCAAGTATGTGCTCAAGAGATCAGTGTCAAAAGATCGTTATAGTGCTCAATCGACGCGTTGTGTATGCTCGAAGCTCTGTTAAGTATGCCTGAGAATACGATCGAAGAGAGAGAGGTAATGAAGGAGATGAGGGGGGTTTATATAGGTTTCAAGGAAAATCGATCAACGGTCCAGATAATTCAGAAGAATCAACGGAGGAGATAAGTTGAGGAATGTGCAACGAATGAGAAGAAGACATGTGTCTTGCTTTCTTTTGCATGAGAGGAGTTATCAAGAATAGAAGAATGAGTTAACTGAAGAGATAAATCAATTAAAAGAATAAAGCAATCAGTTAAGTGATTTAAAACAAGAAGAAGAGATTTGCATGAGAAAAGAATATATTTTGCTTTATTAAATATAGAAATATTTAATTGATGAGCAAGAAAGCTTGAGTTTTTTAGAGATAACTCAAATTAGAAGAAAAAGCAATTTAAATAAATAATTGATTTATTTAAATTTAGAGAAGATATTTTGGAAGAAGTAATTAAATAATTAGAATTATTTAATTTAGAAGATTTAAAAGCAAATTAAATAAATAAATTTATTTAATTGTTGTGCATGATTTTGGGAGGAATGATTTTTGATTTAATTAAATAATTTAAGAATTATTTAATTTTAGATAAGAGGGAATTTGTTGAATTAATTAAATAATTGGATTTATTTAATTAATGTACACTTAATTTTTGGAAAGAGGATAATGATCAAATTAAATAATTATAATTATTTAATTGTGGAAGAATAATAGAGGAATTTAATTTAATTAATTAAATAAAGAGGATTTATTTAATTAATGTCGCAATTTTGTGATTTAGAAGAATTTGGTGAAATTAATTAAATAATTAGATTATTTAATTAACATTGAAATGCAGGTGATGAGACAGATAACGAAATGCAAGTGATTTAATGACACGGTCATTTTAGGGTGTCTACATTTTGCCCAACTAAATAAACTAATAATCCATATAATCCATTTTACATATAATGGTTTTAGAATGTGTATATGGAAAATCGATCTATTCTAAACTAATAAAAACCAAAAATCCAATAACATAAAGAAAACGAATTTAAATAAAAGCCATGACAAATAATCAATGCAATAAAGACTTTTACCGAAATCTGTGTTGTTTCCTTTGGATTGAATGTAGAATTGCTCATTGAAATTGCAAAGCCATAGCTGCAACAAGCAAGTGTAGTGCTCAAGAGATCAATGTCAAAAGATCGTTATAGTGCTCAATCGACACGTTGTGTATGCTCAAAGCTCTGTTAAGTGTGCCTGAGAAGACGATCGAAGAGAGAGAGTCAATGAAGGAGATGAGGGGGGTTTATATAGATTTCAAGGAAAATCGATCAACGGTCCAGATAATTCAGAAGAATCAACGAAGGAGATAAGTTGAGGAATGTGCAATGAATGAGAAGAAGACATGTGTCTTGCTTTCTTTTGCATGAGAGGAGTTATCAAGAATAAAAGAATGAGTTAACTGAAGAGATAAATCAATTAAAAGAATAAAGCAATCAGTTAAGTGATTTAAAACAAGAAGAAGAGATTTGCATGAGAAAAGAAGATATTTTGCTTTATTAAATATAGAAATATTTAATTGATGAGCAAGAAAGCTTGAGTTTTTTAGAGATAACTCAAATTAGAAGAAAAAGCAATTTAAATAAATAATTGATTTATTTAAATTTAGAGAAGATATTTTGGAAGAAACAATTAAATAATTAGAATTATTTAATTTAGAAGATTTAAAAGCAAATTAAATAAATAAATTTATTTAATTGTTGTGCATGATTTTGGAAGAACAAATTTGATTTAATTAAATAATTAAGAATTATTTAATTTTAGATAAGAGGGAATTTGTTGAATTAATTAAATAATGGGATATATTTAATTAATGTAGATGTGAATTTTGGAAGGTGACAATGATTTAATTAAATAATTAAAATTATTTAATTGTGGAAGAATATAGAGGAATTTAATTTAATTAATTAAATAATGAGGATTTATTTAATTAATGTTGAATTTTGGAGATTTAGAAGAATTTGATGATAATTAATTAAATAATTAGATTATTTAATTAACGTTTACAATGCAGGTGATTAGACAGATTATGAAATGCAAGTGATGCGACGACTTGGTCATTTTAGGGTGTCTACATTTTGCCCCTCTTTGATGCAATGCAGCTTGTAGCGTTGCGTCAAAGAAATTAATTGTCGAAGACGTGATACAATTTTTTGATGCCCCAGTGTAGGTAGTTGCCCCAGCATATGCCCCCTCGAGCGGGAAGACGGGGAAGCGGTAGAAGAACTGTGTTGACACTCGACTAGAAGATTTGTTGGAGATAGGCGTGGTTGGGTTGATGATAGATAGAAGAAAGGAGATAGGAGAGAACATAAGAGAAAGACTGTTGATTGATCTTTGCTGGAAAACTATATAAGGCCATGAAAAAATGGATGGTGTAAATGGATGAGCTTATTGCAATGGTTTCACATTTGTTTATAAAGAGCAATCCTTATTTTTGATATAGCACGTGGATAGTTTGCCACCAAGGTATAAAAGACCAAGGTGCAGTAATATCTGAGTGCGTGGACGTTGACTCTGCAAGCAAGCGGTTTGAACTTAGATCCCCTTAGACATAATATAACCTTGTTGGAACATGTGAATGAGCCATAGTCTTGAACATAAAATAAACTTCAATACATGTAAATGCAAGAAGAATTATTAATATGTAAGATTCTAGGTCCTAACACACACAAGATAAATAGAATGCTAAGAAAGATACTGAAGATCATTCCTCAAACACGGCACACAGAAAGCAATGACTATGCCCCCAATCCGTACTGCATCGCAACATACCAAGATTATAGATAAATCAAGGTAGTCTTGAATAGGTATTGGAAAAGGAACAAAAGATAAACCATAACACAAATTGACTGACTTACAAAGTAAACATACAACCAACATATTCTCTTGCCAAAGAGGTTGCTCAGGATAGATTGGATAGGAAAGATAACAGCCTTATCGTAGGAACTCTGTGTCCGTTAAAGGGGGCTATCTACCTAAAAAGATAATGTCTCACTTGCAGGAAATGCCACATGTTGCAGGAGACGCGTGTGTTGGTCTCGACAATGGAACACTTCGAAGAAGACAAGCTTGTTGATCTAGGGCTTGGTTAAGCGGTACTTAGCTGATGTTGGCAATCAGTATGCAGGACAGTAGATGACTCTGGAAGAAAGCCTCTTTGCTTAAAGTTTGTTAAGGACTTTTGCTTTGAAAGGATGTGCTAGCTTGCTGCTTGAGTTAGTCAAGTCGAGGCGAATGGATTTTGACAAACGGAAGACTAGAAGGATGGAATGCTAATGGATTGAAACGGGTGGAGAATGATGGATCGTGTGTGCCCGAGTACTGGATACATCCTTCGTATTCCAGACTGCCTACATACCCTGTATCCACGGGATCAAGGCACACTTACGATGCAAGATGAACGTGATAAATATGTAGTTCTGGACAAAGTGATGAGATGGGTCAAGATGGAGAGGAGGGGATCTTATGTACCTGAGTACTGGAAACGTCCTTCGTATTCTAGACTGCCTACATACCCATATCGATGGGATCAAGGTACCTTAAGATTGAGAAGAGATAATATGTAGTTCTGGATAGTGTGATGATGTGGGAAAAGAGCGGAGAAGAGGTGATCTTATGTACCTGAGTACTGGAAATGTCCTTCGTATTCCAGACTGCCTACATACCCATATCCATGGGATCAAGGTACCTTAAGATTGAAAAGATGATATGTAGTTCTGGTTATTGTGATGATGTAGAACAAGTGTTGAGAAGATAACCACCTTATCGCAGGAGCGAAGTGTCCGTTAAAGGGTGTTACCTGTGGAAATGAGACAAGATTGAAGTATGCGCTGCGAACCGCGAACAAGGAACCAATCCTAGACTGAAGCTAAGGAAAGAGTTGCCCCCATTCTGGTAGAGGAAACTGTAGGGGTGACCGCCGAAGAAGACACAGAAAGACTTGACCTAGGACAAGACAGTGTTAACTATAGACACAGATCAAGACGTGGGATGACAATGAGGGACACTGACAAATTTCCAAGCTATACTAGATAGGGAAATGGAAATGCAAACAAGGTCAATGGTTTTATTATGGATGGATGGATGAAGCAGGTTGCGAACTGGACAAGGAGTGGACAGGACTCGATAGACGATGGATACTGACTCTACGCATAGTGCCTGTTTCCCAGGTTTTCACTATGGTACTTATCCAAGGCGCCTGTTTGCCAGGTTTTCACCAGAGGATGAATGTTTTTGTATTTTTGTATTTTTGAATTTTTTTTTTTTTATTTTTGATTTTTGATTTTTTTTTTATTTTTTTGACTTTTTGTGGGAATACTCTGAGGATCAGGCATAGAACTTCTTGAGATGGACACTGTTAAGTGGCTCATCTAGAGGAATGCCATCAGGTGTAGCTAAAGTATAAGCTCCCGATCCATATGCTGCTGTGACAATGAAGGGACCTAACCAGTTAGGCTCAAACTTACCCTTCTTCTCTCGATCTGCTTGATTTCTCTAATTCTCCTTAAGTACAAGATCACCAACTTGAAACCGTCTTTCTTTGATCTTTTTGTTGTAATTACGCCGGAGGCGGTTTTGATAGACATGGAGATGATTAAGTGCGGCAAGACGCCTCTCATCTAGTAGTTCAAGCTCAGCTAATCTGGAAGTGCGATACTCATCTCCGCCGATCAGGTCCTGCATGGATACTCTGAGTGATGGGATCTCGACCTCTATAGGTAGGATGGCTTCAGAGCCAAAGACCAAGGCATATGGTGTGGCACCAGTTGGTGTTCTGATACTAGTGCGGTAGGCCCATAGGGCGGGATTGAGTTGCAAGTGCCAATCACGACCAGCTTCATTGACCATTTTCTTGAGGATTTTGAGAATGGTTTTATTGATTGACATGCCTGCAAATACACAGAAGTGTGAATTCTTGATCGAGCAATTGTTGATACTAGCCGTCGATGTTCCTGTTACTGAAATCATCTGCGAACTTGTTGGTCCCAATTCCCCATGGTACGAAGATATCTATGAATACCTCAAGAACAAAACCTTTCCCCCTGACCTATCATCCACTCAACGCAAAACATTTATCTGTCGATCCTCTCGTTACATCATTCTGGGTGATACACTATATCGCCGGAGTCTCGATGGTATCCTCTTACGATGTCTTAACGCGGAAGAAGCCGAAGCTACCTTACGAGACATACACGAAGGTGTTTGTGGCGCACATTCTACCGGTCCTAATCTTGCTAAGAAGATACTCAGAACAGGTTATTATTGGCCTACAATAGAGCAAGATGCCGCACAGTTTGCTAAGAAGTGTCTACAATGTCAGCAACATGGAGATTTGATTCACGCACCCGCTCATGAGTTACAACCTGTGACAACCGCATGGCCTTTTTCTCAATGGGGTCTCGACCTCGTAGGACAAATCCACCCTTCCTCCTCCAATGGCCACAAGTTTATCATTACCGCCACTGAGTATTTCACGAAGTGGGTGGAAGCCATTCCTATGACCTATATCACTGGTAAGCAAATAGCCAAGTTTATCCTAAACTACCTCATATGCCGGTATGGTATTCCCCAAGCCATTGTCACTGATAATGGGAGACCATTCAAGAACCAAGATGTCCATGCCTTATGCATACAGTACAATATCCAACATCACTTTTCAACTCCCTACTATCCGCAGAGTAACGGCCAAGCTGAGGCTTCCAACAAAACCATTCTCAAGATCCTAAAGAAAACAGTCAATGAAGCTGGTCGTGATTGGCACTTGCAACTCAATCCCGCCCTATGGGCCTACTGCACTAGTATCAGAACACCAACTGGTGCCACACCATATGCCTTGGTCTTTGGCTCTGAAGCCATCCTACCTATAGAGGTCGAGATCCCATCCCTCAGAGTATCCATGCAGGACCTGATCGGCGGAGATGAGTATCGCACTTCCAGATTAGCTGAGCTTGAACTACTAGATGAGAGGCATCTTGCCGCACTTAATCATCTCCATGTCTATCAAAACCGCCTCCGGCGTAATTACAACAAAAAGATCAAAGAAAGATGGTTTCAAGTTGGTGATCTTGTACTTAAGGAGAATCAGAGAAATCAAGCAGATCGAGAGAAGAAGGGTAAGTTTGAGCCTAACTGGTTAGGTCCCTTCATTGTCACAGCAGCATATGGATCGGGAGCTTATACTTTAGCTACACCTGACGGCATTCCTCTAGATGAGCCACTTAACAGTGTCCATCTCAAGAAGTTCTATGCCTGATCCTTAGAGTATTCCCACAAAAAAAGCAAAAAAAAAAAAAAAAAAAAAATCAAAAATAAAAAAAAAAAAAAAAAAAAAAAAAATCCAAAAACATCCATCCTCTGGTGAAAACCTGGCAAACAGGCACCTTGGATAAGTACCATAGTGAAAACCTGGCAAACAGGCGCTACGCGTAGAGTCAGCATCCATCGTCTATCGAGTCCTGTCCACTCCTTGTCCAGTTCGCAACCTGCTTCATCCATCCATCCGTAATAAACCATTGACTTTGTTTGCATTTCCATCTCCCTATCTAGTATAGCTTGGAAATTTGTCAATGTCCATCATCGTCATCCCACGGCTTGATATATGTCTACAGTTAACACTGTCTGATCTTAGGTCAAGTCTTTCTGTGTCTTCTTCGGCGGTCACCCCTACAGTTTCCTCTACCAGAATGAGGGCAACTCTTTCCTTAGTGTCGGTCTAGGATTGGTTCCTTGTTCGTGGTTCGCAGCGCATACTTCAATCTTGTCTCATTTCCACAGGTAACACCCTTTAACGGACACTTCACTCCTACGATAAGGCTGTTATCTTCTCAACACTTTTTCTACATCATTACCTCCACCAGAACTACATACATATCATCTTTTCAATCTTAAGGTACCTTCATCCCATGGATATGGGTATGTAGGCAGTCTGGAATACGAAAGACGTTTCCAGTACTCAGGTACATAAGATCACCTCTTCTCCGCTCTTTTCCCACATCATCACATCTACCAGAACTACATATCATCTCTTCTCAATCTTAAGGTACCTTGATCCCATGGATATGGGTACGTAGGCAGTCTGGAATACGAAGGACGTTTCCAGTACTCAGGTACATAAGATCTCCCTCCTTTCACCTTGACCCACTTCATCACTATATCCAGAACTACATATTTATCACGTTCATCTTCCATCGTAAGTGTGCCTTGATCCCGTGGATATAGGGTATGTAGGCAGTCTGGAATACGAAGGATGTATCCAGTACTCAGGCACACACGATCCACCATTCTCCACCCATTTCAATCCATTAGCACTGTCACCCTTCTAGTCTTCCGTTTGTCAAAATCCATTTGCCTCGACTTGACTAACTCAAGCAGCAAGCTAGCGCATCCTTTCAAAGCAAAAGTCCTTAAAAAACTTGAAGCAAAGAGGCTTTCTTCCAGAGTCATCTACTGTCCTGCATACCGATTGCCAACATCAGCTAAGTACCGCTTAACCAAGCCCTAGATCAACAAGCTTGTCTTCTGCGAAGTGTTCCATTGTCGAGACCAACACACACGTCTCCTGCGACATGTGGCATTTCCTGCAGCAAGATATTGTCTTTTTAGGTAGATAGCCCCCTTTAACGGACACAGAGCTCCTACGATAAGGCTATTATCTTTCCTATCCAATCTATCCTGAGCAACCTCTTTGGCAAGAGAATATGTTGGCTGTATGATTACTTTGTAAGTTAGTCAATTTGTGTTATGGTTTATCTTTTGTTCCTTTTCCAATACCTATTCAAGACTACCTTGATTTATCTATAATCTTGGTATGTTGCGATGCAGTATGGATTGGGGGCATAGTCATTGCTTTTTGTGTGCCGTGTTTGAGGAATGATCTTTAGTATCTTTCTTAGCATTCTATTTATCTTGTGTGTGTTACGCCCTAGCATCTTACATATTAATAATTCTTCTTGCATTTACATGTATTGAAGTTTATTTTATGTTTAAGACTATGGCTCATTCACATGTTCCAACAAGGTTATATTATGTCTAAGGGGATCTAAGTTCAAACCGCTTGCTTGCAGAGTCAACGTCCACGCACTCGGGTATTACTGCACCTTGGTCTTTTATACCTTGGTGGCAAACTATCCACGTGCTATATCAAAAATAAGGATTGCTCTTTATAAACAAATGTGAAACCATTGCAACAAGCTCATCCATTTACACCATCCATTTTTCCATGGCCTTATATAGTTTTCCAGCAAAGATCAATCTGTTCTTTTCTATCTCCACTTCCTTCTATTCAACCTCGCCTATCTCCAACAAATCTTCTAGTCGAGCATCAACACAGTTCTTCTACCACTTCCCCGTCTTCCCGCTCGAGGGGGTATATGCTGGGGCAACTACCTACACTGGGGCATCAAAAAAATTGTATCACGTCTTCGACAATTAATTTCTTTGACGCAATGCTACAAGCTGCATCGCATCAAAGAGGGGCAAAATGTAGACACCCTAAAATGACCGTGTCGTCAAATCACTGGCATTCCATTATCTGTCTAATCACCTGCATTACAACGTTAATTAAATAATCTAATTATTTAATTAATTATCATCAAATTCTTCTAAATCTCCTAAATTCAACATTAATTAAATAAATTCTCTTTATTTAATTAATTAAATTAAATTCCTCTATATTCTTCTATAATTAAATAATTTTAATTATTTAATTTGATCATTATCCTCTTTCCAAAAATTAAGTCTACATTAATTAAATAAATCCAATTATTTAATTAATTCAACAAATTCCCTCTTATCTAAAATTAAATAATTCTTAATTATTTAATTAAATCAAAAATCATTCTTCCAAAATCATGCACAACAATTAAATAAATTTATTTATTTAATTTGCTTTTTAAATCTTCTAAATTAAATAATTCCAATTATTTAATTACTTCTTCAAAAAATATCTTCTCTAAATTTAAATAAATCAATTATTTATTTAAATTGCTTTTTCTTCTAATTTGAGTTATCTCTAAAATAACTCAAGCTTTTTTGCTCATCAATTAAATATTTCTATATTTAATAAAGCAAAATATCTTCTTTTCTCATGCAAATCCCTTCTTCTTGTTTTAAATCACTTAACTGATTGCTTTATTATTTTAATTGATTTATCTCTTCAGTTAACTTATTCTTCTATTCTTGATAACTCCTCTCATGCAAAAGAAAGCAAGACACATGTCTGCTTTTCATTCGTTGCACATTCCTCAACTTATCTCCTCCATTGATTCTTCTGAATTATCTGGACCGTTGATCGATTTTCCTTGAAATCTATATAAACCCCCCTCATCTCCTTCATTACCTCTCTCTCTTCGATTTTATTCTCAGGCATACTTAACAGCGCTTTGAGCATACAACGATTTGATTGAGCACTCTTACGATCTTTTGACATTGATCTTCTTGAGCCACTTTACGATCTTTTAACATTGATCTTGGCACAACTCTTACGATCTTTTGACATTGATCTTCTTGAGCCACTATAACGATCTTTTGACATTGATCTCTTGAGCACTACACTTGCTTGTTGCAGCTATGGCTTTGCAATTTCATTGAGCAATTCTACATTCAATCCAAAGGAAACAACACAGATTTCGGTAAAAGTCTTTATTGCATTGATTATTCGTCATAGCTTTTATTTAAATTCGTTTTCTTTATGTTATTGGGTTCTTTGGTTTTATTAGTTTAGAATAGATCAATTTTTTAGCTAATAAAACCATTCTGGCATCAATTTTCCAGTTTATGAGTATTGTGAGTTCCATAGGAGCAAAGGTCATCGAACTGCATCTTGCATGAAGCTTAAGCACCTCATCCAAAACCTCATCGACGGTAATCAAATCACCTTTGAGAATGAATCACCAGCGCAACACACGAACAAGGATCTCGATATGTACAAGGAACCATTCCCTCATCATGGTCCACCTCCTCCTCAGGATAGAGGTAAAGGTATCAATCACGCTTCCACGTCCTTCGACTCCATTGTAGGTCATTTTGAAGAGAGTCGAGTGTCTACCCTCACCATTAAAGGCAAATCTACGGATTGTGCTGTTACTACTCGTCGAGGTCATGTCACCATTCGTGCACCTACACCTAGGCTTCCGGTTCAGTCTGATTATAATCTTGTCGAACATCTAGGGAGAACACCAGCGCAGATCTCTATTTTGGACCTTCTACGGTCATCACCTACACATCGAGTAGTGCTAGAAAAGGCCCTCCAAGAGTCCTCCGTTCCTAACAACATAGCAGTCGCAGATTTCCAAGCTATAGTGAGTAATATTGCTTCGCCTTACAATGTGGTCTTCTCTGAGAAAGACCTTCCCTCCCATGATCCTTGTCACAACGATGCCCTCCATATTGAAGTGCTCATCCATAAGCGCAAAATCAAACGCATCCTCATAGATGGTGGTGCTGGTCTCAACATCTGTTCTTTAAAGTTACTAAAGCAATTGGGATACTCTGAGGATCACGTCAACACTGAGCATAGTATTACAATCAAGGGGTATGATGATGCAGAATGCCGTTCAGAAGGTGTTATTCACTTGCCGATACAACTGGGCCCTGTCATGCTGGAAACAAGGTGTCAAGTCCTTGATATTGAGCTGCCTTACAACATTATTCTAGGCCGCCCATGGATCCATGCAATGAAAGCTGTTCCCTCCACGTACCATCAGTCCCTAAAGTTCCCATACAATGGTATGGAGATCACCATCCCAGGAGATCCTAATCCTTTTGAATTTTGTCGTGTCTTGCAAGGAAGCTATAAGAATTGCAACCAAGTGCCTAAAAATGACAAAGCCCTTGAATCCCCTCTCTATGTTGACCCTAAAACTCTCACGCAAGCCTCTACAAGTGAACCTACACCCCTCCCCAAAATCACAGCTCGTGTCCGAGATATAGGGTTTGGCACTTATGATATCTCTGAATCTTGTTGTGTAGGGCGGATGCCTTTATCTCCAAAATCTTACGGCAAACCACCCATTGCTAAAGTTACCAAAAAAGCAGCTATTCCTCCCCCAACATTCCTAACCCAATTCCAACATGGACGGTTATTGGAAGAGAAAACTATTGAGGACATCTCTTCTTGGCTCTACAAGGAGAAAGAACCAGTCACGATACCAGTCAAGCAATATGGCAATGGCTTAAGGATAGTGAAAAATATGGGCTATAAAGGCAAAGGTGGCCTTGGGAAACAGAATCAAGGCACTATGGAGCCCATTGTGGTAACAAAGAAGCTAGACAAGAAAGGATTAGGATTTGGTAAGAAGGTACCACACGCCTCGGACATCGAGTATATCCTCGACGAGGTAGCTGACAAGTTTCCCACCGATTCGACATCTACAGAGGATATCACCGATGACTCTTCCCTCCACATGACCAATCTATTCGCAGAATCCTCCATTTTTACACTATCCTCCGTATCCTTAACTTCCACCACCAGCACCCAGAATGTCACGCTTGTCTACCCTAAACTTATCGATTGGGACCAACAAGGGGCCCCCGTTATAGATGTATTTCAGAATGACGAAGCTTTAGCTGAGTTCATGGGACTTCGGGAAGGTATCCCTCTTGGCGATCACAAGGCAGGTTTTGTAATGGAACTTGAGCCCACGACTTATTTTGGTGAGAATGCCAAATCCTCTAGTCGCAAAAGTGCAAATAAAGAATGATCTCTAGGTGAAAACCACACTATGGCACCTCCTGATCGTAAAATAGTAAAAATAAAGGACGTATCCACAGGTGAAAACCCAACTGTGGCACCTGAGGATGGAGGATTTGACCTTCCCTTACCTTCTAAGTATCAAGAGAAATCAGCTCTACTAGTGGAAGATTCCACAGAGATCAACCTAGGTACAGAACAGAATCCAAAGACAACATTCCTAGTGGCATCATTATCTGACACAGAGCACAGAAATCTTAACAGCTTCTTCTTACAACGAACCATCAACTTTGCATGGACCTATGCAGATATGCTAGGGCTAGACCCTAAGCTGGTAGTTCATTATCTCACAGTTGATCCCAAGGTGAAACCAGTCAAACAGAAGTTGAGAAAGATGCACCCACAGATAGCTCTCTTGGTGAAAGTGGAAATACAGAAGTTGTTAGACACAAAGTTCATACGACCTATCGACTATTCAGATTAGGTCTCAAACATTGTACCTGTGTCTAAACCTAATGGGCGCATCCGCATGTGTAATGATTTCAGAGATCTCAATAAGGCATGTCCTAAAGATGACTTTCCACTACCAAACATTGACATTTTAGTGGACTTGACAGCTGGTCATGAGATGCTTTCTCTTATGGATGGATTCTCAGGCTACAACCAGATTAGAATAGCTGAGGAGGATCAGCACAAAACAACCTTTACATGTCCTTGGGGCAATTACTGTTGGTGTGTTATGCCGTTTGGTCTGAAGAATGCAGGAGCAACCTATCAGCGAGCTATGACAGTGATCTTCCACAATCTATTTCATCACATCATGGAAGACTATGTGGATGATATATTGGCTAAATCTTCTAGAGCAGAACATATACAGGTCCTAGGACAGATCTTCGACAGGCTTGAAAAATACCAAGTAAGACTTAATCCTAAGAAGTGTGTCTTCGGTGTCACATCAGGGAAGTTGTTGGGATACATAGTATCTCGTAGGGGCATCGAAGTAGATCCAGCAAAAGTAAAGGCTATAGTGGAGATGCCTCCACCAAAGAACCTTAAAGCATTAAGGAGCCTCCAAGGAAGGTTACAGTCCATCAGGCGTTTCATATCACAGCTAGCAGATAAATGTCAACCCTTTCAGTACTTGCTCCGAAAGGATGTTTCATTTCGATGGGATAACAAGTGTCAGGCAGCGTTTGATCAACTTAAGGAGTATCTAGCTACACCTCCTGTATTGGTTCCACCAGTTGCGGACAAACCCTTGATATTGTACATCTCCACTACAAATTCGGCCCTAGGGGCCCTGCTAGCACAAAATGATGATTCAGGCAGAGAGCACGCAATTTACTATATCAGTAGAACCTTGGTGGGATATGAGCTCAATTATTCACCCATGGAAAGGGCTTGTCTAGCAGTAGTGTTTGCCTCCCAAAAGTTGCGGCATTACATGCTGAACCAACACACAAATTTGATAGCCAAGATTGATCCCCTGAAGTATCTATTAGCCAAAGCAGCTCTCACAGGCAGACTAGCTAAGTGGGTCATGATCCTTAGTGAGTTTGACATTGAGTACACAGATCGTAAGGCAATTAAAGGACAATCCCTCGCGGATCAACTAGCAGAAGCACCTATGAAAGATACACATCCTATGGTCGCAGACTTTCCTGACGAGAATCTATTCACTCTTGCTAACTCCATAATGTGGAAGTTGTACTTTGACGGTTCTTACACGCAGCATGGATCAGGAGCTGGTATCTTATTTGTTACACCTCAGAATGACTACATTCCAAAGTCATATCGGCTCGCATTCCCTTGCACCAACAACATAGCCGAGTATGAAGCACTCCTCATAGGTCTCAATACAGCAGTCCAATGGGACATCACAGAATTACAAGTATATGGAGACTCACAGCTAGTCATCCGCCAAGTCATAGATGAATACCAAACAAAGGATGAAAAGTTGGTCCCCTATAAACAACTAGTGGATGCCTACAAACCACATTTTTCTACCATCACATTTGAGCAAATTCCAAGAGACCATAATAAAGCCGCAGACTCTATGGCTTCTGTAGGGTCACTGATTGACATGCCTGCTAATACACAGAAGTGTGAATTCTTGATCAAGCAATTGTTGATACCAGCCATCGATGTTCCTGTTACTGAAATCATCTGCGAACTTGTTGGTCCCAATTCCCCATGGTACGAAGATATCTATGAATACCTCAAGAACAATACCTTTCCCCCTGACCTATCATCCACTCAACGTAAAACCTTTATCCGTCGATCCTCTCGTTACATCATTCTGGGTGATACACTATATCGCCGGAGTCTCGATGGTATCCTCTTACAATGTCTTAACGCGAAAGAAGCCGAAGTTACCTTACGAGACATACACGAAGGTGTCTGTGGCGCACATTCTACCGGTCCTAATCTTGCTAAGAAGATACTCAGAACAAGTTATTACTGGCCTACAATAGAGCAAGATGCTGCACAGTTTGCTAAGAAGTGTCTACAATGTCAGCAACATGGAGATTTGATTCACGCACCAGCTCATGAGTTACAACCTGTGACAACTCCATGGCCTTTTTCTCAATGGGGTCTTGACCTCGTAGGACAAATCCACCCTTCCTCCTCCAATGGCCACAAGTTTATCATTACCGCCACTGAGTATTTCACGAAGTGGGTGGAAGCCATTCCTATGACCTATATCACCGGTAAGCAAATAGCCAAGTTTATCCTAAACTACCTCATATGCCGGTATGGTATTCCCCAAGCCATTGTCACTGATAATGGGAGACCATTCAAGAACCAAGATGTTCGTGCCTTATGCATACAGTACAATATCCAACATCGCTTTTCAACTCCCTACTATCCGCAGAGTAACGGCCAAGCTGAGGCTTCCAACAAAACCATTCTCAAGATCCTAAAGAAAACAGTCAATGAAGCTGGTCGTGATTGGCACTTGCAACTCAATCCCGCCCTATGGGCCTACCGCACTAGTATCAGAACACCAACTGGTGCCACACCATATGCCTTGGTCTTTGGCTCTGAAGCCATCCTACCTATAGAGGTCGAGATCCCATCCCTCAGAGTATCCATGCAGGACCTGATCGGTAGAGATGAGTATCGCACTTCCAGATTAGCTGAGCTTGAACTACTAGATGAGAGGCGCCTTGCCGCACTTAATCATCTCCATGTCTATCAAAACCGCCTCCGGCGTAATTACAACAAAAAGATCAAAGAAAGACAGTTTCAAGTTGGTGATCTTGTACTTAAGGAGAATCAGAGAAATCAAGCAGATCGAGAGAACAAGGGCAAGTTTGAGCCTAACTAGTTAGGTCCCTTCATTGTCACAGCAGCATATGGATCGGGAGCTTATACTTTAGCTACACCTGACGGCATTCCTCTAGATGAGCCACTTAACAGTGTCCATCTCAAGAAGTTCTATGCCTGATCCTCAGAGTATTCCCACATAAAATCAAAAATAAAAAAAATAAAATCAAAAATAAAATCAAAAATAAAAAATCAAAAAAATAAAAAATACAAAAACATTCATCCTCTGGTGAAAACCTGGCAAACAGGCGCCTTGGATAAGTACCATAGTGAAAACCTGGCAAACAGGCACTATGCGTAGAGTCAGCATCCATCGTCTATCGAGTCCTGTCCACTCCTTGTCCAGTTCGCAACCTGCTTCATCCATCCATCCGTAATAAAACCATCGACTTTGTTTGCATTTCCATCTCCCTATCTAGTATAGCTTGGAAATTTGTCAATGTCCATCATCGTCATCCCACGGCTTGATCTGTGTCTACAGTTAACACTGTCTGATCCTAGGTCAAGTCTTTCTGTGTCTTCTTCGGCGGTCACCCCTACAGTTTCCTCTACCAGAATGGGGGGAACTCTTTCCTTAGCTTCAGTCTAGGATTGGTTCCTTGTTCGTGGTTCGCAGCGCGTACTTCAATCTTGTCTCATTTCCACAGGTAACACCCTTTAACGGACACTTCGCTCCTATGATAAGGCTGTTATCTTCTCAACACTTGTTCTACATCATCACACTAACCAGAACTACATATCCTCTTTTCAATCTTAAGGTACCTTGATCCCATGGATATGGGTATGTAGGCAGTCTGGAATACGAAGCACGTTTCCAGTACTCAGGTACATAAGATCACCTCTTCTCCGCTCTTCTTCTACATCATCACAATAACCAGAACTACATATTATCTCTTCTTAATCTTAAGGTACCTTGATCCCATGGATATGGGTATGTAGGCAGTCTGGAATATGAAGGAAGTATCCAGTACTCAGGTACATAAGATCTCCCCCTTTCACCTCGCCCCATTCATCACTCTATCCAGAACTACATATTTATCACGTTCATCTTCCATCGTAAGTGTGCCTTGATCCCGTGGATACAGGGTATGTACGCAGTCTGGAATATGAAGGATGTTTCTAGTACTCAGGCACACACGATCCACCATTCTCCACCCATCTCAATCCATTTGCATTCCATCCTTCTAGTCTTCCGTTTGTCAAAATCCATTCGCCTCGACTTGACTAACTCAAGCAGCAAGCTAGTGCATCCTTTCAAAGCAAAAGTCCTTAACAAACTTGAAGCAAAGAAACTTTCTTCCAGATTCATCTACTGTCCTGCATACCGATTGCCAACATCAGCTAAGTACCGCTTAACCAAGCCCTAGATCCACAAGCTTGTCTTCTACGAAGTGTTCCATTGTCGAGACCAACACACGCGTCTCCTGCGACATGTGGCATTTCCTGCAGCGAGACATTGTCTTTTTAGGTAGATAGCCCCCTTTAACGGACACAGAGTTCCTACGATAAGGTTGTTATCTTTCCTATCCAATCTATCCTGAGCAAACCTCTTTGGCAAGAGAATATGTTGGCTGTATGTTTACTTTGTAAGTCAGTCAATTTGTGTTATGGTTTATCTTTTGTTCCTTTTCCAATACCTATTCAAGACTACCTTGATTCATCTATAATCTTGGTATGTTGCGATGCAGTATGGACTGGGGGCATAGTCATTACTTTCTGTGTGCCGTGTTTGAGGAATGATCTTTAGTATCTTTCTTAGCATTCTATTTATCTTGTGTGTGTTACGCCCTAGCATCTTACATATTAATAATTCTTCTTGCATTTACATGTATGGAAGTTTATTTTATGTTCAAGACTATGGCTCATTCACATGTTCCAACAAGGTTATATTATGTCTAAGGGGATCTAAGTTCAAACCGCTTGCTTGCAGAGTCAACGTCCACGCACTCGGATATTACTGCACCTTGGTCTTTTATACCTTGGTGGCAAACTATCCACGTGCTATATTAAACTAAGGATTGCTCTTTATAAACAAATGTGAAACCATTGCAACAAGCTCATCCATTTACACCATCCATTTTTCCATGGCCTTATATAGTTTTCCAGCAAGGATCGATCAACAGTCTTTCTCTTATGTTCTCTCCTATCTCCTTTCTTCTATCTATCATCAACCCAACCTCGCCTATCTCCAACAAATCTTCTAGTCGAGTGTCAACACAGTTCTTCTGTCGCTTCCCCATCTTTCCTCTCGAGGGGGCACCCTACGCCAGCTACGCTGGGGCAACTACCTACACTGGGGCATCAAAA
Organism: Cunninghamia lanceolata; assembly: GCA_027924645.1. Classification (NCBI taxonomy): domain Eukaryota; kingdom Viridiplantae; phylum Streptophyta; class Pinopsida; order Cupressales; family Cupressaceae; genus Cunninghamia; species Cunninghamia lanceolata. The sequence continues at coordinate 11,671,842 of BSBN01000068.1, read as the reverse complement.
AATTGTATTACATCTTCAACAATCATTTTCTTTGACGCAACGCTACATGCTGCATTGCATCAAAGAGGGGCAAAATGTAGACACCCTAAAATGACCATGTTGTCAAATCACTTGCATTTCGTTATCTGTCTCATCACCTGCATTTCAATGTTAATTAAATAATCTAATTATTTAATTAATTAATCATCAAATTCTTCTAAATCTCCTAAATTCAACATTAATTAAATAAATCCTCTTTATTTAATTAATTAAATTAAATTCCTCTATATTCTTCCACAATTAAATAATTTTTTATTATTTAATTTAATCATTATTCACTTTTCCAAAATTCACATCCACATTAATTAAATATATCCCATTATTTAATTAATTCATCACAATTCTATCTTATCTACAATTAAATAATTTACATTATTTAATTAAATCAATTGTTCTTCTAAATTTAAATAAATCATGCAAATTTATTTAAATTATCTCAATCCTCTAAAAATAAATAAAATCAAATATTTTATTTATAATCTTATGTTCTTCCAAAATCATGCACAACAATTAAATAAATTTATTTATTTAATTTGCTTTTCAAATCTTCTAAATTAAATAAATCCAATTATTTAATTGTTTCTTCCAAAATATCTTCTCTAAATTTAAATAAATCAATTATTTATTTAAATTGTTTTTTTCTTCTAATTTAAGTTATCTCTAAAATAACTCAAGCTTTCTTGCTCATCAATTAAATATTTCTATATTTAATAAAGCAAAATATCTTCTTTTCTCATGCAAATCCCTTCTTCTTGTTTTAAATCACTTAACTGATTGCTTTATTCTTTTAATTGATTTATCTCTTCAGTTAACTTATTCTTCTATTCTTGATAACTCCTCTCATGCAAAAGCAAGCAAGACACATGTCTTCTTCTCATTCGTTGCACATTCCTCAACTTATCTCCTCCGTTGATTCTTCTGAATTATCTGGACCATTGATTGATAATGTTTGAAATCTATATAAACCCCCCTCATCTCCTTCATTACCCCTCTCTCTTCGATTGTATTCTCAGGCATACTTAACAGAGCTTCGAGCATACACAGCGCGTCGATTGAGCACTCTTATGATCTTTTAACATTGATCTTCTTGAGCCACTTTACGATCTTTTAACATTGATCTTGGCGCAACCCTTACGATCTTTTGACATAGATCTTCTTGAGCCACTTTACGATCTCTTAACATTGATCTTGGCACAACTTCACGATCTTTTGACATTGATCTCTTGAGCACACTACTTGCTTGTTGCAGCTATGGTTTCGCAACTTCATTGAGCAATCCACATTCAATCCAAAGGAAACAACACAAATTTTGGTAAAAGTCTTTATTGCATTGATTATTTGTCATGGCTTTTATTTAAATTCGTTTTCTTTATGTTATAGGATTTTTGGTTTTTATTAGTTTAGATTTAATCCATTTTTCCATATACACAATTTCTATTGACATTGATTTTCAAGAAGAAATCAAAGCCATCTTACTTTTGTGTTCTCTTCTCGATAGTTGGGAAGGTGTTGCAATGATAGTTAGTAATTCAATATCTGGAAATAAAGGATCTGATCAGAATGGAAGTGGTTTGAAAGTTGATGATGTGGCTGCAATTCTTCTCAGCAAAGACATGAGAAGAAAACATCAAAATACTTCATCTGGAGAGTCTTTGATTTTCGGCAATAGGGGGAGATCCCAAGAATGGGGAAGAAAAAATAATAGAAGAAGATCTAAATCTTTCAAGATGTCTAAGTCTACAGGTAGAAATTTAGGTTTGTAGTTTTGTGGCAAGGAAGGTCACATTAAAAGGAATTGCTGGTCATACAAGAAGGTAGAGAGTCAACCAAAAGAAAATCAGGTAATATAGCGTATGAAGATGATGTAGGTGCATTAGTTTTATTAATTAGAGAAGCTACAACTAATCTGTGGGTGCTGGATTCTAATGCTTCTTTTCATGCCTCTTCATGCTAGGAAGTTTTCAAAAACTATCAAGAAAGCAACTGTCATTGTATTTATGACAAACAAAGGAGGATCAACTTCCCTACCAAGGAACATGACTTGAAGACAAGACCATCGGATCTAGTGCATTCGGATGTCTTTAGTCCTATGGAGGTAACTTCTATTGGTGGCTCTAATTACTTTGTTACTTTATTAGATGATTGTATTAGGAAGGTTTGGGTTTACATGCTAAAGAAGAAATTTGAAGTATTTATCATGTTCAAAATTTTAAGGCACTAGTTGAAAATCAGACCAGTCACAAAATTAAGTGCCTCAAAACTGATAATGGTGGTGAGTTTTGTGCTTTGGAGTTTGATCAATTTTGTGCAGATAATAGTGTTAAATGAGTAAGGATTGTTCCATTCACCCCTCAAGAAAATGGTGTAGCTGAGGGGTTGAATTGAACAATCTTGGAGAGATCTTACAACATGATCTCTAATGCAGGTTTGGGCAAAGAGTTTTGGGCATAGGCTATTAATACAATGGTATATCTAATTAACTAAGGTCCATCATCTTGGTTGGATTTTGAGATTTTGAAGGATAAGTGGCTGGGAAAATAAATTTCTTACAATCAATTGTATGTGTTCATCTGTGAGGCCTTTGTTCACATCTCATAGAAAAAATTTACGAAGTTAGATGTGAAATCAAAACAGTGTATCTTTGTTGGATATGGTGACAGGAAGTATGGTTATCATCTATGGGATCTCATTACCAAATAAGTAACCTACTACAGGGATGTCATTTTAAATGAAAAATTTATGCCTAGTCTGGTAGAATAGGGCATATATGTAAAAGAATATGTGCTAGTGAAAGGAAGCAAGGTACATGGAACACACTTCCTACACCAATCTAATGAGGGGAATAGTATGGAAATTTGTTTTAATCCTTACAATTGCAGCAATGTTAAACATATAACATAATAAATTACAGCAACAAAACAACACATAAGAGATTGACACAAGATGTATCATGGGGAAAACCTTTTTATACAAAAATCCCCACACTCTAAAACCTACACAATGTATTATCAAAATAATAATAGTTTACAATACACTTGCAATGTAAGATCTTCCAAGAGTCTTCAAATGTTATTTTTGGAGTGATTCCAATAGCATAACAGTACCTGTAAAAATACTATATAGCTACAACTCCAAAACAATGCATTTTATAGAGATACAAGGTATATTTTGGAAACTTCTTGAGATAGGCATCCACCTTGGCCACATGGCCATTATTTTGCATCAAAGGACACTTCTCCAAGCTACAAATACATCTCTTACATCTGTCATATATGGGAGATTTGACTTTCCCAACATGGAGCGCTCCAAGGCTAAAAATAGACTATGGTAGATGCTCTTACACATCTTATAGCGATCATAGATTTTCCCCACATAACAACCTTAAATATTGTAAGGGAATCAGTCATACAATGCTAAATATAGCATATTCCTCTTACAACATGTCATATCCCAACTTGGGAGCCCAAAGATTCCCTTCCCTCATGCAAATATACTCACCGACACTTGTCCCCACTTATCATATGAATCTCCAAATTTGGCTCTTAAGCATCATAAATTTTGTCATATGGAATATCCTCTTCGACATACCACAAGATGCCGACACATGGCATAATAGTGCCACCTCAAATGGGATGCCCAAATCTATGTAGGTTTGACTTGACCATCCAAGTCACATTCCAAGTAAGATGATATGTCACCACGCCACCTCAACTAAGTGACCAAACTGAATTTGCAAGTAAATACAATATTATGCAATAAATAAATATACAATTAAGTGAATAATTCTAGAAATTTACAAAGGTTGAGACACGTTAATTCCCAACATTCTCCCACTTGTTAAACACCTTGCAAGAGCCAAAAGAAACAACAAGATTTAATTGCTAGGGGCCAAGAGGCCCATAGACTCTGAACACCATTTGAACTTCTCTATGCCCACTGGTTTAGTCAATACATCTGCAACATTCTTCAAAGTGTCTACCTTCTCCAATATCACTTTCCCATCTTCTACCATATCTCAAACAAAATGAAACTAAACATCAATATGCTTTGTTCTGGCATGGAAAGTAGGATTCTTTGCTAGGCAAATCACACTCTGATTGTCACAACATATAGTAATATGTCTTGCATTAACACCAATATCTGAACACAACCTCTTAAACCAAATAGATTCCTTACAAGCATGAGTTGTTGCCATGTACTCTACTTCTGTCATCGACAAGGTAACCACAGGTTGTCTCTTACTCATCCAACTAATAGCACCACTGAACATGGTAAACACATAAGCACTAGTGGATCTCCTGCTGTCAGTGTCACCAACCTAATCAGAATCTACAAATCCATGATTACTCATAGAATGCAGAGGTCCTGTAGGATGACCATGATAATATATGGAATACTCATAAGTACCCTACAAATATTTGAACACTCTCTTTACTACATCCCAATGTACTCATCTAGGATTAGCCATAAAATTACTAAGGACTCTCATTGCTTGGGCAATGTCTGGTCTTGTACAGACATTAGCATACATCAAACTACTAACTACACTAGCATAAGGTACTCTTCTCATATCCTCCATCTCAGAAGGAGACTTTCGACAATCAATCATAGATAACTTTGTTGCCAATGAAATAGGAACACACAATGGTCTACAATCTATCATGCTAAATCTATCCAACATAGTCTTCACATACTTACTCTGGCTTAACCAAAGTTTTCTGTTTGCTCTATCTCTTCTGATCTCCATCCCCAAAATGTACCTGGCTGCCCCTAAGTTTTTCATCTCAAACTATGCTAACAACTGAGACTTCAAATCTGAAATCATATTCTTACTATTCCCAATTAGCAAAATTCATCAACATAGAGTGCAGTAATGAGGTTATGATCATTATCAAACTTGTAATACACACAATGATCTAATTTTTGATCTCAGAAATCTAATTAATAACACAAAAGGAATCAAATTTCAAGTACCACATCCTAGGAGATTGCTTCAAACCATACAAAGATTTCTTTAACTTACAGACCAAATTTTCTTTACGTTTCACCATGTAGTCCTCAGGCTGTGACATATAAATCTCTTCCTCCAAGTCACCATGAAGGAAAGTTGTCTTTGTTAGTTGTCGTTGCACCAAAAGATTGACCTATTAATGCCCAATACAACCACTTGACTTAACAAGCACGGGAGGTGGTTAAACCCTTGTCACAAACTATCGCAGCGCAGCGCTGAATAAGGAGACCAAGGGCCACACCTTGCAACCATCCCCCCCAGCGCAAGCACGAGGTTTAAACTCGTGACCTTGGTTTTGATACCAATTGTTAGCTATTGTTGCACCAAAAGATCAACCTATTAATGCCCGATACAACCACTTGACTTAACAAGCACGGGAGGTGGTTAAGCCCTTGTTGCAAACAATCGCAGTGTAGCGCTAAACAAGGAGACCAAGGGCCACACCTTGCAAAAGTATTCACATCCATTTGTTCCACTTCTAAGTCATAAGCTATTGCAAGAGATAATAGGATCTAAATAGATGTCACTTGTGCAATGGGAGAGAAAATTCACCATAATCAATTCCCTCCACTTGTGAATACCCCTTCGCAACCAATCTGGCCTTGTACTTTTCTACACTATCATCTACTCCAATTTTTTTTCTTGAACACCCATTTTCATCCAACGGGTTTCTGTCCACCAGGGAAAGCCACCAAGTCTCAAGTTTTATTCTTTTCCAAGGAAGCCATCTCATCCTCCACGACCTCCTTCCAAGAACTTGCATCTTTCATGTCCATAGCCTCTGTCACAGTTCTAGGCTCATCAGTGTTAGTAATCAAGGCATAAGCACAACTAGAATCTAGCAATGTATAACCAAACCTATCAGGTTGCTTCTTGTTTCATGTGGACCTCGTCAAAGACTAAGGTGGAGGTTCTACATCTTCTTCTAAACTTTCAAAGCAGCAAGAGCTCTCCTCATCATCAGGTCCAACAGGGTCTTTCAGTTCAGTCTTCTCAGGGGTAGAAGGAAACTAAACCACATCCTCTTTCTTTTCTATGAGGCTAATTTATTCTACTTCCCTATTTTTGATCATTTACATTATAGTTGGTGACATTATCAGACATTTAGAGACTATTGATTTCCATTATACAAATTTAGACTATATCTCCTGATTTTTGGATTAGCATTGATTAGTCATGTGGTGATTTGATTAGATCATATTTTGATGCTATTATGATGTTAGACATGTGAGATACATTGGATGATAATTATTGATGTGATTATGAGTTCATTATGTGGATTTATTATTCGATGATGATTATGAAACATTAGATAGAAAGTGCAATTTTAAATCTTAATTGTGATGTGAATGAGTAATGTTGTATGCAATGACATGACTTTAATTTTTGTTACTTCGGCTATGATTTAATATGATGTGATTGATCTCTTGATTAAGTTACATAGGTTATTTCCATAGGCCATGGGAAATCGGAGGTAGTTTTCACCCATATGTAATTCCCTATAAACCGATCCATTCCTAAGAGGGATGAGGATCACATTTGATCAGATGATGTTTTCATACATGTTTGACTAATTTATTTTTCCTAGTTCACCATTTTAAATTGATTTATATCATGTGCTATAAATTTATGTTTTGATTTACCCCATTTGGTGTTATTTTATTTATGGGCCATTTAAAGTGATTTTATACCTCCCTAGGTGTTTATTAGAGTTCCAAACTTACCCTAGGTGGTAACCCTAGGGTAACTCACATCTAGTCACTCTAAACTTGGGTTTAGTAAATGTGACAAAATTTGAAAATGGATAAGGGTGGGAGATGAGTCATGCTTTGGGAAAGACCCATCTCCATTCCCAAAGATTGGGAATTCCTCCACCAAGAAGACTTGGGGGGTCTTCAAGACCCCCAAGTGTGTGGGATCTCCCTCCAAGAGTCTCACACACGTGTGAGAGCATCTTGGAGGGAGATGGCTCTCTTGCAGGATAAGAGTCCTCATGGAGCCTTGAGGAGAGTTGCCACCTCTCCACTTGGTATCTCACACATGCATAAGAGCACAAGTGGATAAGGTGATTATTTGAATGGATTAGAGGGTGACACTTGTCACCCTCACACTCCTCCCTTGCAAGTGGCATGGGATGAGGAAGGAGAAGGTAATAAGTGTCACCTTCTCGTTCCTCAGGGCCAAATTTGAAGCCCTATTATATCTCCTCTTGGAGAGGAGTTGGGGGTTCTTGCTTTTTGAAATTTCTTTCTATCTTTGGAGGTTTTGGGAAGAGCTGGAGAAATTTTGGAGGCTTGGAAACTTGGAGAAGCTTGGAGCTCTTCTTCAAACGTGCTTCATTTGTTGAGCTTTTGAAGGTAAGCCCTAAGGCAATAGCCATTCCCTTATGCATGTTTTTATTTTAGTGTATGTGTTTGGAGATTTGTGTTTGGTGTTGTTTTCAATTTTTTGTGTGGGTTTGGGTGTTGGTAAGAGCATCTCCATTTGGATAAAAGGCTCAACTCGTATGGAGTGGGGAAGAGTGAACCTCCTTGAGGTCACCTATCAGTGTTGTTCTATTTATAGCCATGAGGGCATTCTATGGTGTTTGGGATTAATTTGGATGGCAAGAGTGCCATGGGGGTTTTGAGATTTATGGAGATATATATATTTTTGTTATGGCTTGACGCCTTGAGTTTTCTGATTTTTGGAGTTCTTTGAGTGACATCTTGAGTTGAGGGATCCACTCCCCTACCCCTTCAAACTCATTTAATGAGTTTTGTTATGTGCAAAATCCTTGGGTTATTTTTGTGTTGTTTTTGTGATCATTGTTGTGGTGTGAAATGAGAAACTGTGTGATTTCTACCTCCCTAGCTCGGGGGTGACCCACTAGTGGGTCTATTGTAGGGAGGAGGACGATTTGCATGGCCTTGGTTCCCCTTTGTGTTTATGTTTAGCTAGTCTTTGTATATCCTTGGAGATTTGAAGTGAAGCATATTTTAGCTTCTATTGTATTATTTACATTATTTGTATTGGCTATTTGAGAGCCATGGCCTTGGAGGCCTTAGTGTATTGTTTGTCAAAATTATTGGTCCTTATTGTTCTTACTGTTGTAAAGGAGTTTAATGAGAATACCTATTTTATTGGCTTAAAAAATATATGTATTAACTTGTTGTTTGGGATTATTTGGTTTTTGGAAAGTTGACCAAGAAAGTGTTACTGTTGTCTTATATTAAATGTTATGGGTGATTTCGTAGTATGTTACTTTTAAACAAGAATAAAAGAGAGGAAATAATGTTGTCTAAATTTTATTGTATGTTCATAAACAGAAAATAGAAATAGTACTATCATAATTCTTACAGGGAAAAGTTTGATCAAAATAAAATATGTTGTTCTGTTTTAATCATTTAAAAAAAAAAAAAAATTGTATTATTTATTTTTACAAAAAAAATAAATACTACTGGGTTGTATATGTTACAAAACTGGTTATATTCTCCTTTTATGATTATGGTTATATATATATATGATATAATAAATATATATAGATATACATGAAATATATATATATATAGATATACAAATTTTATCCCAAATAGCATATAGTTTTTTTGTTTTCTGTAAAAAGTAGAGAATAGAGTCATGGAGAAACACCATACCCTGTAAAGGTTTCAATGGCATATATATTGTAGTTTATTCTTTTTATAAACCAAAAAAAATACATGTTGGGGGGTGGGGGGGGACAGCGGCCATGACGCCGCCCACCTCCCAAGCTCTGCTGAATATTGTGAGTGGGTGGGGAGACCGCCCCCCCCCCCCCCCCCTCCCCCGCAAACCCTCTTTCCTCATGTGGTTTGCAGTAAAAGGATTGCAGGCCGTCAGCCCCAAGTCTTCCCTCAGCCTTCTTTTGCCACTGCAACCTACGGGTTCTCCTAGCCATTTTTTTTTTTGATCCATAATAGCATCTCCTGGCCATTTTTTCAATAGTATTAAAATATGTGAATTATATGTATATGTATGTATGTATGTATGTATATACCTTCTTCTATGTATCAGACAGATAAACACTTTCTGAGTTATTTCATAAGTGTATATATATATATATATAACAAGAAGAAAGGCAAATGAAACCCTACTGTATCTATTCAATGAAAATATACCTCTGAGAAGTGCCTTCATGGCTGCCAAGCCATTGTAGAAGAAACCCTTCATCCTGTAACAAAAAAAATGGAGAAACAAGAAGGAGAAACAAATGGAGGCAAAATAAAAAGAAAGAGAAAACAATAGATGAGATAGGCTTAGGGTTAGGACAACTCTTTTAGGAAATTAATAAGATATTTAGATAGGGCTTAGTCAGAGGATGTGTAGGAAATTTGAAGTTTATCTATTTATTTTATTTAATTCTATTTTACCATGTGCATGGGAAACTAAGTTTCCCTCTCTTTTGCTTTTAAGCCTATTGGATTTATTTTTGCCCTTCCTAGTGCTCATATTTAAGTTGGATTAAGTAATTCTTTTGGGGTTTGGATTTTTTAATTCCTTGTGAAATTTATTCTAGTGGGAATGAGATTTGGGATTTAAATGAGAATCTTTAACCCTTTACAAGTGATTTATTTTTGGCATTCTTTTAATTAACTAGCGTGTTTTAATTTAATGTTTTGGGGAAATCTTTTTATTGAATTTATTTTTAATTTAATCAGTTTTATTCTAGAGGGGATGTTTTAATTTATTCCCTTTTTCAATCTTTTTACTTGAGTCATTCAAATAAATATAATGGTCACAATTATATTTATTAAAGGACTTAATTATTTGATTTTAAATTAGTCATTTATTTAAATTCAAATTTTATATTTTTTATGAGTGGTAAATTTTAATTTGACCTTGGAGTTATTTAATTTATCTTTTTATATATACCTTATTTATTAAATTTTTGTATTAATTACTTCTTGGGGATTTCTTTTTAAATTATTTATTTCAATTATTGAAAATGCGTTATGCTGTTGAATTTTTCCTAGAATTTTAGGGTTATATTTTTAATGGCATTTCTGAGATATTTATTTTACCATCGCATTTGATCATGCGACCATCAAAACATTGAAGCATTATTTTATTCAATTTTATTTATGCATTAGATTTAGGGTTTGATTTCGAGTTAGTCGAAATCACTTCACTCACCTAAGAAACCTAGGGTTTTGAATCAAATCAATTCTAGCCCTAGTAGTGATGCTCATCACGTCGTATAAACCCCTAGTTGGCTATCATCATGCAAGAGATTGTGTAGGTAGATGCACTTCCCTGATTATCGATTGACATGTTTACACCTTATGCGTATTGCCATCGAGCATGCTAACACATGTGAGGGGGTTTCTAGGGACATGTGGAAAAGTTTTTGATATTTCGTGTCATGACCACATGACAAATGTGGACATGACATATGTGTTGCATGTCAGGACCACATGGGAGATATGGGCATGACATTTGGTATCAGAGCTCAAGTTTACACACTAGGCTTGTTTGGGCACATTATTATTTCTGTGATTTTGATTAATTTGTAAATACCTTGCTCTTGTAAGATGTCTCCCCGATGAGTTAGGCAAGCGTGCTCTTGTGCCACAGCATCCATAGAGATACAGGAGGAGCACAAGTCTTCAACAGAGGGTCAGGGACTCCCAGCACCACCAGCATAGTAGGCACCGCAGGCCTTACCGGCACCTGATATTGGACCACAAATTTTACAAGTGTTACAGGTGGTGTTGGAGAGATTACCACCAGTGGTAGTAGAACCGCCTTTCAAGTCTTGCATTGATCTATGAGAGGAGCCATGTGAGGAGCTGTGTGTGAAGCCACGTGTTGAGCCCCGCATTGAGCTGTGAGTGGAACCATGCGTAGAGCCCTTTGTATAGATTCTTGATACTACTGTGGAGGAGGTTGGTTCATCTTTTAGGGGTCGCAATAGGAGCCCTCTACATCAAGCAAGACGAGAGGGGGCAGTGAGAGTAGAGTAGTATTATAATAGGCCTTACGATTATGGTAGAGATGAGCCTATCAGAGGGCATAGGGACCGAGGAGATCATGTCAGAGACTTGCTTAGGCTAAATCCACCTACTTTTGTAGGGACTACATAGGGAGCTAAGGCTAAGGCTTAGCTTATTAGTTTAGACAGGTGCTTTGTGTTGCGTCCTTACGAGGGCAATACAAAAGCATGCATGGCGGTCCACTTGTTGAGAGATGCCGCAGTGACTTGGTGGTGCACTGAGGAGTGCAAGCGTTGCTTGTCATTAGATACACTTACCTAGGAGACATTCATTAAGCACTTTAGTGTGTGATATTTATCAGACCACTATAGGTAGTGTCACATCGAGAAGTTTCATAATTTACAATAGCGAGGGCTCACTGTGGCACAATATGAGGGCAGGTTTACTAAGTTGTCCTATTATGCAGAGTATCTCCATGATGAGAAACTCTTAGGTCATAAGTTTATCAAAAGGTTAAACCATGTGATAGCAGGGCCTGTGCGCATGGCAGACCCCCTGACATTGAGTGATGCTATCGAGAAGGCATACATAGCTAAGGAGATATAGGGACAAGGGTAGAGTTCACTCCCTTAGTTTCAGCATCGTGGGTAGTAGCAGCATCAGCAGAGTTACTGTAGACCACCACCACCACCTTAGAGAGGAGGGTTTAGTTCTGTGTCATTACATCCTAGGCCTCCACAATAGCAGCAGCTGAGATTTAGGCCATAGCAGAGGGTACACGGGGGTCATAATTGATGTTGGAAGTAGGAGGATCTGCATAGGGATCAGAGACAGCAGGGACCACCTGTAGGACCTGTGAGATCACAATAGTCTTACATGGGTTCACAGGGGTCCACGGGTCAATCTAGATAGCAACAGAGTGGTAGGACTTAGTCTGGATAGGTATAGGCTTAAGGCCCATGCTACATATGTGGTGGGGTGGGACATCTAGCTAGAGAGTGTCCACAAGGCTTTATAGCAGGGGGACAACCTCGTGTAGGAGGTTCATAGTAGACAGTAAGAAATGTGGGTAGGTCCCACCATATGTTCGTAGTGGTTGATAACCGCCAAGCTAATTTTTAGGTATCAGTGATTGAGACCTCAAGTATGATTGAGGGTGTCCCCATTTCTATTCTTTTTGAGTGTGGCGCTACTGACTCTTTCATATCTCCATTGTTAGTGGAGCGTTGTAGGCTGGTGGCCTGTAGGCAAGGCGATAGGTAGGAGGTTGAGTTGGCCACTAGGGCCAAGATGGTAGTAGATACCTTAGTCCTTGACTGTGAGATATCCTTGGGGATCTTTACTACTTTATGTGACCTTAGGGTTATGCCTTCAAGTTCCTATGGTGTGGTTTTGTGTATCGACTAGTTTACGACTCATCAAGCCAAGCTAGATTGTTGCTGAAAGGCAATTAGCTATTTAGACAATCATGGCACATTAGTTGAGATAGTGGGCATGCAGAATCCCATGGTAGTTTGTATGATATCTTCTCAACAGCTTAAGCACTACATGCGAAAGGGATGTCAGTTGTTCACTATTATAGTTAGTGACATATCAGAGGACAAGCCTGAGGCATCATTAGATGACCACCCCATCTTGAGAGAGTTTGCCGATGTGTTTCCAGCAAAGTTATCGAGGATGCCACCCTATCGTGAGGTAGACTTTCATATTGATATAGTTTCAAGAGTCGAGCTAGTGTCTCGTGCACCCTACAGGATGACCACTCATGAGCTCACAAAGCTCAAGTTACAACTTGAGGACTGGCTTGAGAAGGGGCACATCTAGTCATCTTCATGAAGAAGGATGGAATGAACCGTTATCCTTTGCCTAGGATTGATGATCTCTTTGATCAGATGTAGGGAGCCATGGTATTCTCTAAGATTGACCTAAAGTTTGGTTACCACCAGTTACGTATCATAGAGACACATCCATAAGACCACCTTTCAGACTCAATATGGCCACTATGAGTTCACTATGGTCTCCTTTAGCTTGACAAACACCCCTGCAGTGTTCATGAGTCTCATGAACGGGGTGTTTCGTACCTACTTGGATCGGTTCATGATTATTTTCCTTGATGACATATTGATCTATTCATGGATCAAGGAGGAGCATGAGGAGCACCTACATTAGGTTTTACAGTGTTTGATGGAGCAGAATCTTTATGGCAATTCAGCGAAGTGTGCATTTTTTAGGATAGAGGTACAGTATTTGGGGCACATCCTATCTAGTGATGGTATCTCCATAGATCCATCAAAGATTAGGGCTATCAAAGATTGGCCAACACCTAGCAGTGTGACATAGGTCAGGAGTTTCATGGGGTTAGCTGGTTATTACCGTAGATTTGTTGAGGGTTTCTCTTGGATAACACACTCCATCACTTCCCGTCAGCGGAAAGGGAATAGTTTTACTAGGACCGAGTAGTGTGAGAGGGCCTTTGGAGTTCTCAAAGAGCATCTTACCAGCACTCCCATTTTAGTAGTTCCTGATCCAACAACAAATTTTATGGTTTGCACTGATGTATCACTTGAGGGTTTGGCAACCGTACTTACACAGGGTGGTAGAGCGATCACATATGAGTCACAAAATCTCAAGACCCATGAGATGAACTACCCCATTCACAATTTAGAGCTCGCAGTAGTGGTTCATGCTCTAGTACTTTGGAAACATTTCCTATTGAGTTGTCGCTTTGATCTTCATTTAGATCATCACATTCTTCAGTACATATTTACACAACTGAATTTGAATGCCCATTAGCAACATTGGATGGAGTTTCTATGCAAGTATGCCTTTGATGTCCACTACATCAAAGGGAAGGAGAACGTGGTTGCTAATGCATTGAGTTGGAGGTGCCATGAGATCATGACCTTGACTCTGAGTGTGGACTTGAGGGGATGCATTATTCAACATCTGCCTGAGGATGAGTGGGTTCTTGAGGTACAGCAGGAGATCCAGTCATAGAGGGCCCTTGTGGGTAAGTTTGAAAGATACTCACTTGAGGCAGATGGGTTACTTCATAATCGACAGTGCATCTATGTACCCCGCGTAGGTGACCTATGTACTGTAGTGTTAACATAGGCTCACAAAGCACCATATGCAGCACATTCGGGGGTGAAGAAGATGCATGCTGACCTATGACAACTATATTATTGGGTGGGTATGAGATAGGATATTGCAGAGTTTATTGCTTGATGCCTTGAATGCCAGAGGGTCAATGCTGAGCATCAGCATCTAGTGGGTCTTTTATACCCTCATGAGATATTTGAGTGGAAATGGGACACCATTTCCATGGATTTCATTGTTGGTCTTCCTATGTTGTCTTGCCACCATGATGCCATCATGGTGATCATTGACAAGTTGACCAAGGTATCGCATTTCTCACCTGTAGACACGACGTACAATGTACTAGTAGTGGCAAGAGTATTCTTGGATGATATTGTGAGATTACATGGGCTACCTTGCTGCATCATTTCTGATAGGGACTTAGTGTTCACTTCATCCTTTTGGAGAGCTTTGCAGCAGGTGTTGGGCACACAGCTCAACTTTAGCTCCACTTATCACCATGAGACAGATGGGTAGACAAAGCGATTGAATCAGGTGTTGGAGGACATGCTCCATATGTATGTTGTGGACCATCAATCTACATGGGAGGAGTATCTGTATCTGGTTGAATTTGCCTACAATAATGGGCATCACAACTCGTTGGGTATGCCTCCTTTTCAAGCTTTATACGACAGACCATGCGAGACACAATTGAGTTGGGATCAGATAGAGGACAGGGTTGCCATTGGTCTAGAGTTGGTTCAAGATATGGAGCAATAGGTCACACTAATTAGGTAGAGACTTCATGAGGCACAAGATAGACAGAAGAAGTATGCCGATGCTAAGAGACTAGATTGGAGCTTCTCAGTTGGTGACAGAGTATTCCTTACAGTGTGGCCACACAAGAGTCCAATTCATTATGGAAAGGGCTCTAAGCTTGCACCACGATTTGTAGGACCTTTTGAGATCTTGGAACGGATAGGACCTATAGCCTACCATCTAGAATTGCCACCTAGCCTGTCACACATCCACAATGTTTTCATGTGTCTCTATTGAGGCAATATATATCTGATTTATCTCATGTACTAGATTGGAGTGCTCTACAGGTAGAGGCAGATGGACAATTGGCTTTGGAGCCAATTTGCATATTAGCTCATTGGACGTTGGGCCTTCAAGTTTGAGAGCTGGACCAAGTTAGGGTCCAGTGGGATTGTTATGATGAGGTCACACCGACTTGGGAGGATGTAGCTATATTGAGGGCACTCTATCCTCACCTTTTTTACGACTTCTAGGATGAAGTTTAGTCTTAGGGGGGGAGGATGTGAAGCTGATTTATTCCACTTCCCTATTTTTCATTGTTTACATTATAGTTGGTGACATTATCAGACATTTAGAGACTTTTGATTTCCATTATGCAGATTTAGACTATATCTACTAATTTTTTGATTAGCATTGATTAGTCATGTGGTGATTTGATTAGATCATATTTTGATGCTATTATGATATTAGACATGTGAGATACAT
This sequence comes from Cunninghamia lanceolata, assembly GCA_027924645.1. Taxonomy (NCBI): domain Eukaryota; kingdom Viridiplantae; phylum Streptophyta; class Pinopsida; order Cupressales; family Cupressaceae; genus Cunninghamia; species Cunninghamia lanceolata. The sequence goes on along the minus strand of BSBN01000068.1, from coordinate 11,656,239 downwards.
TGGATGATGATTATTGATGTGATTATGAGTTCATTATGTGGGTTTATTCTTTGATGATGATTATGAAACATTAGATAGAAAATGCAATTTTAAATCTTAATTGTGATGTGAATGAGTAATGTTGTATGCAATGACACAACTTTAATTTATGTTTCTTTGTCTATGATTTACCTATGATGTGATTGACTACTTGATCAAGTTGCACAGGTTATTTTCCCAGGCCACGAGAAATCAAAGGCAGTTTTCACACATATGTAATTTCCTATAGAATTGATCCATTCCCAAGAGGGATGAGGATCATGTTTGATTGGATGATGTTTTCGTACATGCTTGATTTATTTCTTTGGCTTAGCTCACCCTTTTAAATTGATTTGTATTATGTGTTGTACATTTATGTTTCGATTTACACTATTTAGTGTTATTTTATTTATGGGACATTTAAAGAGATTTTATACCTACCTAGGTGTTTATTAGAGTTCCAAACATACCCTAGGTGGTAACCCTAGGGTCTAAGGTCCATTTGGACTTACTAAACCCTATAGTAACTCACATCTAGTCACTCTACACATAGGTTTAGTAAATGTGACGAAATTTAAAAATGGCTAAGGGTGGGTGATGAGTCATGCATTGGGAAAGACCCATCTCCCTTCCCAAAGCTTGGGGATTCCTCCACCAAGAAGACTTGGGTGGTCTTCAACACCCCCAAGTGTGTGGGATCTTCCTCCAAGACTCTCACACTTGTGAGAGCATCTTGGAGGGAGATGGCTCTCTTGAAGGATAAGAGGATGCCATGTGGCATCCCTTATCCTCATGGAGCCTTGAGGAGACTTTCTACCTCTCCACTTGGTCTCTCACACATGTGTGAGAGCACAGGTGGATAAGGTGAGGGTTTTAATGGATTAGATGGTGACACTTGTCACCCTCACACTCCTTCTCCCTTACAAGTGGCATGGAATGAGGAAGGAGAAGGTGACAAGTGTCACCTTCTCATTCCTTAGGGCCAAATTTGAAGGCCTATTTTATCTCCTCTTGAAGAGGAGTTGGGGGTTCTTGCTTTTTGAAATTTCTTTCTATCTTTGGAGGTTTTGGGAAGAATTGGAGAAATTTTGGAGGCTTGGAGACTTGGATAATCTTGGAGCTCTTCTTCAAATGTGCTTCCATTGTTGAGCTTTTGAAGGTAATCCATATGGCAATAGCCATTCCCTTATGCATGTTTTTATTTTAGTGTATGTGTTTGGAGATTTGTGTTTGGTGTTGTTTTCATTTTTTTTTGTGGGTTTGGGTGTTGGTAAGAGCATCTCCATTTGGAGAAAAAGCTCAACTCATATGGGGTGGGGAAGAGTGAACCTCCTTAAGGTCACCTCTTGGTGTTGTTCTATTTATAGCCTTGAGGGCATTATATGGTGTTTGGGATTAATTTAGATGGCAAGAGTGCCATGGGGGTTTTGAGATTTGTGGAGATATATATTTTTCGTATGGCTTGAGGCCCTAAGTTTTGTGATTTTTGGAATTCTTGGAGTGACCTCTTGAGTTGAGGGGTCCACTCCCCTACCCCTCCAAACTCATTTAACAAGTTTTGTAATGTGCAAAATCCTTGGGAGATTGTTGTATTGTTTTTGTGATCATTGTTGTGGTGTGGAATGAGAAACTGTGTGATTTCTACCTCTCTATCTTGGGGGTGACCCACTAGCGGGTCTATGGTAGGGAGGATGGTGATTTGCATGGCCTTGGTTCCCCCTTTGTGTTTATATTTTGCAGGTCTTTGTTGGATCCTTGGAGATTTGAAGTGAAGCATATTTTAGCTTCTATTGTATTATTTACATTATTTGTATTGGCTATTTGAGAGCCATGGCCTTGGAGGTCTTAGTGTTATCAGGAAAATTTGATGAAATAAATAAGCATATCAAACCCAATAACACAATTAAATAAGCAAATAATAAGATTGAACAAATAAAGCACAAACTTCACAAACCACATTATCCTGCGTCTTGCATTGTTCACCTATCTGTTCTTGATTTTGATTGTAATGAAGCCCTCAGAAGTGTATATTCCCTTGCTTGTTGAAGATGACAAGAATAGAATGGTTGTGATATGAATGTGCTATGAAGATAAGCTTCAAAGAAATGAGGTGCTCTCAAGCAAATGAAAAGTAATGGGGTGCCAAAGGCGCACTGGTAATTTGACAGAGTAATTCTACTTAAAGCTTGGATGATAGAAATGGAAGAATAAGGTTCCATTTATAGACTCAGAAGAGAAGAGATTAACAGTTGAGAAGAAATAAGAAGATCAATGGTTGAGAATGGTTGAGGAATGTGCACGAATAGAAAGAGGACAAGTGTCCAAGTTCTTTCATGCACCAAGGGATTTAACTGAATAGATTGAAGAGTTAACATAATTGATTGATTAGTGAACTCAAATGACTAATTAGTTAACAGATTTTATTGATGTGTTAACTAATTTTGACTGAAGGATAAATAGGACATGTGGGTGAGGGAATATTAGATAATTAAATATTTAAAATATTTAATTACATGTGCAACATGGTGAGGTGGAAAGGTGAGGTGGATTGGTGAGGTGGATTTATGGAATTAGGACTTACGATAGAGGAATTTATGATTAATTAAATAATGTAGGATTATTTAATTATGTGAGACATTAGAAGAATTTAGGGAATTTAATTAAATAAATTGATTTTATTTAATTATGGGATAATAAACCAATCAAATAAACTTAGAATATTTATTTAATTGTTAGAAGAAAATAAGAATTAAGAAAAACATTAAAATATTTACTTAATTTGACATGAGCCAATTTTAGGTGTATACATTTTGCCTCTCTTTGAAGTGATGTGTTTTATCATGTTGTTTCAAAGAAAAAGATTGTCTGACAATGATATATGTCCTAGTTTGCCCCTGATACAAGTTTGACGACAGGAGGCCCCCTCAGGAGACTGGGCGGGGAAGCCAAGGTGGATGGCATGAGACAAACAATCTCACAATGAAGAAGGTCAAATACAGGTTAGAATGAAAAAAATGGTTGAACAAAGAGCTAAATGATATGTGATACAAGATAGAATGATAACACACACAAGCAAGTAAGCATGTACAAATGATCCAAGAACAAAAAAGGTATTGCCCCTATCTAGCCATAAATCGATGATAAATCGGTACTGATTGATGACAATAGTGTTTTCATTGTGGGGAAAGATATATCCCTAGATCAACACAAATATGCAGAAAAGATATATCCCACTAATGATGATGATTGATTGATTTGGTTTATGACCATATTAGGATCAAGACTACTAATTGTTATTGGATTATTTGACAAGATTGACTTGACTTGAGCGGTATGGATTAATGATGGACCTGCATTTGGATCACTACTCCGACTGACAACTAGGACTGTTGACAAGAGACACAATGATAGATAGAAATTTGATTTGATAGAAGAAAACGCAAATGAAGGAATCACAAGCTTTGAATTGTAGACATTGATACTCTGCATAGAATCTTTATTGCATGGGATATGGATACAGATATGAAATACAATTGGATACGGTATAGGTATGGATATGGAATGTAATTGGATATGTTATGGATGTGGAATGCAAATAGATTTTTCCATCCTGATATTGCAAGTATTTGGAAGTGCTTATTTCATCATTGGGTGATTTTTTCTTTTTGGTACTTTTTCCAAATGTTGTAAGTTAATACAAGCATCTAAGTATAATTGAACCGAGATGACCTGAGTATTACTTACGTGGATTTTGATTTAGCAAGTTAATACAAGCATCGAGGTATAATTGAACCGAGATGACCTAAGTATTTCTTGCATGTCAACAAACAAGGATTGCCCCTGTTCATGTTAGACCTTTCAAGTCCTCGATGATCTTTTGCTGATCATGTTGTTAGACAAGGCTTCACATTACTAAAGATTAATCCACAAACTGAAAATAAAGAAAATGATTATGACCCCATCATAGCATCTCTAGCTTTTGGTATCATCGAGTAGTGTAGAAAGGTATAATAACGAAAAATCAAGACTCTCTAACTTAACCCTTTTCACAAAACATTCTTGGATTAGATGTGCTTTCTTGCTATAGTAACGTAGAATCACTTTGATATATTTTTGGTCCTTTTTTTGCTTTTCTTTGGAAAGGTTGATGCTTGCATGTCAAGATTTTGGTTTGAAAGCATGTTTTGCTATGTGTGTGCTTGTCTTAGTGAAAGGTGTCCTCTTAGAATATGTTGCATTCAAGAATCCAATTCCACAACCAGGTCAAGGACTTGCCCCCAGTCAAATAAAGGATCGACTTACTATGGATGAATAGACAAATAGAGATGAAGAGATGGTCCCCAAAGGACTGGCCTAGTGCCTTGGGGGCTTATTGCTAAATACCTTGCCTACGTGATAACTCAAAGGCAACGTAGTTCAGGGTGAACTTGGTGGACCTAAGACCTAGGTGATGGACAAAGTTAAGGATCGAAAGGACAAAAGGATATGTGAGACAGGATAGCATGGATGGGAAAGGAACCTTGGGGGCGCATTGATAATGGCCTTGCCTATGTGATAACTCAAAGGCGACGTAGTTCGACAATAGTTCAAATAGATCGCAAGACAGGTGACATGAGGGATGCAAGTCTGGATGGGCATAAAGCGATAAGGTCAAGCGAGGAACAAGCCATGGTAGGTAAACTGAGGTGATCGGATGGACAAGGTTCAAAAAGATGGAGAAGGCGGTTCATCACAAGGAGCACATGTTTACTAGGTTTTCACCACTTGCTTTTATTTGCACGAAAGCTAAAAGTACACATGATGCCTGTTTGCCAGGTTTTCACCATGGTACCTATCCAAGGAACCTATTTGCCAGGTTTTCACTAGAGGACAATTTTTTTGTTGTTTTTCCAAAATTTAAAAAAAAAAAATTTGTTATTATTATTTTTGTCATTTTTTTAATTTTTTTTGTTATTTTTGACTCCCTTACATTGAGGTTTAAGTGTAGAACTTGAGAAGATGCATGCTGTTGATGGGATCAACAAACAATTCACCTTCTGATGTAGCCAATTGATAAGCACCTGGTCCATAGGTAGCAATGATGACATAGGGACCCAACCAGTTAGGTTCAAACATGCCTTTTTTCCTTTTTTGCTGATTTCTGGGATTTCCTCTAAGTACCAGGTCACCAACTTGAAATACCCTGGGTTTTACTCTATGGTTGTAACTTCTAGACATCCTTTGTTGATAAGCCTTGAGATGGTTAAAGGCCTTTTGCCTTCTCTCTTCTAGAAGCTCTAAATCTTGAAGTCTGGATACTCGGTACTCTTCATCTGGTATGAGGCCTTTTAATGATACTCGTAAGGAGGGGATCTCGACTTCAATGGGAAAGACGGCTTCAGATTTGTAGACTAGGAAGTATGGTGTTGCACTTGTGGGTGTGCGGATGCTTGTGTGATAGGCCCACAGTGCGGGATTCAATTGGATGTGCCAGTCACGACTGGCATCATTGGCAGTCTTTTTCAAGATTTTTAAGATGGTTTTATTTGATGCCTCCACTTGGCCGTTTCCTTGGGAGTAATATGGGGTGGAAAAGTGGTGCTAGATATGGAATTTGTCACATAGTTCTTTGACATCTTGGTGTTTGAATAGTCATCCATTATCAGTGATAATGGATGAGGGGATCCCATAGCGACAAATGATATAGTTCAGAATGAAAGAGGTAATCTATTTACCTGTGACGTTGGTGAGGGGTACTGCTTCAATCCACTTCATGAAGTACTCAGTGGCAGTGATTATGAATTTATGGCCACTGGATGATGGAGGGTGTATCTCACCCACTAAGTCAAGTCCCCATTGACAAAAAGGCCAAGGAGTCGATAAAAGTTCCCATGGACTTGGCATTTTGTGCACTTCTTTACAAAATGATAGGAGTCTTTTTCCATTGTTGGCCAATAATATCCCATGTGTATGAGTTTATTGGCTAGGGTAGGACCACTAGAGTGGGTCCCACATATACCATCGTGCACTTCGCTCAAGGCAGTTTGATGTTCTTCACTATCAAGACATCTAAGGAGAGTACCATCGAGACCACATTGGTATAAGGTATTGGCTATAATAGCATAAAAAGATGCCCAAAAAATGAAGGTTCATTTTTGGTTACTTGAGAGATCAGGTGGTAGGATATTATCTTGGAGATAGGCAAATACTTGTCCATAGAGGGGAGAGTCAAGTCCTACAATGTGGCAAATGATATGGGATTCAGGAGAGTCATATGCAGGATGAGAGACTGTCTCTACCAAGAACTCATAACATGATTGGTTGTCTAGGATGTCGAGGAGAGATGCGATCATTGCCATGGCATCGACTAATTTGTTCTCTATCCTTGGTATTTGTTCAAAAGAGATCTCAACAAAGTAGTCCTTGAAGTCATCTACCATTCTTCTATAGGGTATTAACTTATCATCCTTTGTTTGGTAGTCATCATTCACTTGGTTGATAACTAACTGTGAGTCACCATATACTTGAAGCTCTGTGATGTTCCATTCAACTGCCTGCTTGATGCCAATGACAAGGGCTTCATACTCTGCCACATTGTTGGTACAAGGAAAGAGCAATCTGTATGACTTTGGGATGGTGTGACCAACAAGATACGTGCCCTCGATTTGTGCTGAGTGTAGGAGTCGTCAAAGTATAGTTTCCAGGTTGTCGTTGTTATATGAAAGATGGAGTCATCTAGAAATTTAAAATTCAAAGGATTATGATCTATTAGAGGTGCCTCTGCTAGTTGATCTGCAAGTACTTGACCTTTTATTGTGTGCCTATCTACATATTCAATGTCAAACTCACTGAGAAGCATAAGACATTTGGACAATCTACCTGTAAGAGCAACTTTGTTGAGCAAATATTTGAGTGGATCAATTTTTGCTACTAGCTTGATGGAATGCGATAACATGCAATGTCTCCATTTTTGTGAAGAAAAGACTACCATGAGGCATGCTCTTTCAATTGGCGTGTATTGTAACTCATAGCCAACTAATGTTTTGTTGATGTAATATATAGCTTGTTCTTTCCCTTCATGATTTTGCTATGTAATGAGAGCTCCCAGAGCTGTTGGTGAGGCAGAGATATAAAGTAACAGAGGTTTATCCTAGATGGGTGGCATCAATACCAGTGGGTTCATGAGATATTCTTTCAACTGTTGAAATGCCTCTTTGCATGAATTAGTCCATTTGAAAGGAATGTTCTTATGTAGGAGGTGCGTGAATGGGTGGCACTTGTCTGCGAATTGAGAAATGAACCTTCTGATAGATTACAGTTTACCTTGTAAAGACCTTAGTTGACTGATATTTTTAGGTGGTGGCATTTCAATGATAGCCTTCACCTTATATGGGTCTACTTTGATTCCATTTCTTGATAAAATGTACCCTAGAAGCTTACCAGATGTGGCTCCGAATACACATTTCTTTAGATTGAGGTGCACATTGAATTGCTCCAATCTTGTGAAGATCTTATCTAACACTGTCAAGTGTCCTTCTCTTGTGAGTGATTTGGCCAATATGTCATCCACATAATCTTCCACTATGGTGTGCATCATGTCGTGAAAGATTGTGGTCATAGCTCTCTGATATGTTGCCCTTGCATTTTTTAATCCAAATGGCATGACACACCAACAATAGGTGCCCCATGGACATGTGAATGCGGTCTTGTGTTGGTCCTCAGGTGCAATTTTGATATGGTTATATCCCAAGAAATTGTCCATTAGTGACAACATAGAGTGTCCTTCCGTGAGATCTACAATGATGTCTATGTTTGGCAGTGGGAAATCATCTTTTGGGTAAGCTTTATTGAGGTCTCTAAATTTGTTACATAGTCAAACTCTCCCATCTGGTTTGGTGATAGGCACAATGTTGGAAATCCACTCAGGATAGTCTATTGGTTTGATGAATCCAACATCTAGCAGCTTCTTCAGTTCTTCTTTTACCATGAGGGCAACTTGCAAGTGCATCTTTCTAAGTTTCTGCTTAACAGGTTTAGCTCCTAGAGCTAAGGACAAGTGATGTATTATGAGATTTGGATCTAGTCCTAGCATGTCTGCATATGACCAAGAAAATTTTATTTGTTTTCTTTTGAAGAATTCAGTGAACTCTAGTTTTTCCTGTGTAGTTGGAGATTGTGCCATATGGATTATCCTTGGATTATCGCCTGTGCTAACATTGATCTTCTCTGCTAGTTCTATCAAGATTGACGATCTCTCCTGATGTGTTAGATTGGGGAGAGGGTCAAGCCTTCCATCCTTTGGCACCTTAGAGAGGTTTTCACCGTTGGATACATCTTTCATATTTTTACTATTTTCATGATCTAACACTACCGCAGAGCTATTTTCACCATTAGATCTATTTTTCATTTTTATATTTTTGAGACTAAAAGGCTTGGCACTCTCTCCAAAATAGGCCTTGTCATTAAGTTCTATGGCATGGCCAGCCTTGTGATCCCCTGTGGGTATATGTTCCCTAAGCTCTAGAAAGTCTATGATGGCTTCATCATTTTGGAACGTATCTAGCTCGGGGGTAGTATCTTGGAGGTCCCAATCTATGAGTTTTGAATATACAAGTGGTAAAGGGTCATTTGGTTCGTTGGGTTCTAGGACATTGATGGTCAAGATTCAGGAGTTAAGATGGTCGTTATGAGCATTGACAATGCCCGCGATGGTACTCTCCACTAGTCGATCTATCAAGTTTGGTATCATTCCTTCCTCTCGAATTGCACAATCATTATTGTGTGGGTCAAACTCTAATGGTCTAGCCCGTGAACTTTGTCCCTCATTATTTGTATGGCTAGGGACATACTCGTGGACCACATTAATATCTTTTTCATCACAAGATAGTTCAGAGAAAATATCCCATTTGTACTTATTGGAGTCTATCTCACTCCATCCTTGTAGTTGGTGAATTTGATCTACTATGTTAGTAGCAAATGTTTCTGGTTGTTTGTTTTTATTCTTGTTGACCCCTTGGCCTTTGCTTTGCTAGTGTAGCCTAGCCCTATAGTATCATGAGCTGTTAATATAAGAGGTTGGATAGGTTCAATGATACCTACCTTTCTCAATCCGATGGGACCATGACCTTCATACCCCATTCTTTGTAGTAGTGAGAATCCTTGACCATACTGTGTAGTTTGTACTATGGAGTGATGGTCTTGTTGCTAGGATAGATGGTCTTCATCTTTATATAACCATTACAAAATGTCTTTTTCATCACTCTCATCTTCGAGGCTTCTCCATTTGACAAATGGACCTTTAGTAGTTGCTAATTCTTTAGGCTTGCTCATGGAAGGCTTTCCATAGGATCTGGGGGAGATAGGGAGCTATGACAAACAAAAGGATTGTGAAATTGTATACTCACCTAGGCCTTTGTATTTGACTTTGAAGTTGGTTTGTGGTGCCTTTGATGTAGAAGGAAGTGAAGTGGGGTCAACACAGGGTGAAGACGAAGTAGAGGCACGGTTATGGGGAATCACAACTTCAAGTTTAGAATGCACAGTGTTATAATATTGAAATAGATTAGAATCACCTTGGATGGTGATTTATTAACCTTCAAAGGGGAATTTTATACACTGGTGGTAGGTGGAAGGTACCACCTTCATAGCATGTATCCATGGTCTCCCAAGGAGAATGTTAGATGCTAGCTCCATATCCAGGACTTGACACATAACATCTTTTATGATAGGTCCCACTCTGATAGGTAAAACAACCACTCGTTTTGAAGTTCTTTCCTCTTCATCATAAGCTTTGACGGTGATTTTCCTCTTTGGATCAATAGCTTTCTCTGAAAAGCCCAGTGCAAGGATTAGCTTTAAAGTGTAAATATTTAAACCTGCCCCACCATCCATTAAAACCCTCTTGATTTTGTGCTTCTGGATGAAGGCTTCAATGTGGAGAGAGGCATTATGAGGTTGAGTGGGAGACATATCATACTTTTCAGTGAAAGATAAAGAGTGGGGTGTGGTAATGTTACCTACCATGGTCTGAAATTTCTCTTCGGCGAGATTTGTTGGCATGGTGGCTTCAGAAAGGGCTTGATCTAGTATGGCACGGTGAGATGGGGACAAATGCAAAAGCTCCAAGATGGAGATATGTGCAAGAGTCTTGTGGAGTTGATCTAGGACACTATAATGATTGGATGAAGAGGATGGCTTGGATGGGACTCCCTTAAGAGTAACCTTTCTGCTACAAGTGGTCACTTTACAATCAAGAGTATTATTTAGGGTATTGACGTGAGACTCACTTTCAGAAATGTGGTTAACCACATAGTCAAATCCTATGTTCATATAATTGGTGTTATTATTTCCACTGTTATTTCTTCTGGAACCCCTACCCTGCGCATAATTGGGAAGTGGATTCATGAATACTAAGTGATCAGTGTTAGAGGCATGTCCATTGAGTGACAACTTTTTCTCATCCAATAGGTCCTGAATTGCATGTTTGAGTGCTATACAATCACTGGTTTTATGTCCTTTGTTCCCGTGAAACTCGTAGAAGTTGTTGTCATTCCACCAAGGAGGCTTGACCTTTGGTTCATAATCCCATGTGGCTGGAAGTGTTATGAGTTGACCTGCTAGAAGCTTCTGTAGGTTGATTTCCAATGATTCCCCTAGAGGTGTAAATTTTCTCCTAGGTTGATAGTTATTAAACTGGGATTCAATGTTCTGCGGTTTGTTTTGTTGGGGATTGTTTTGTGTACTCGTTAAAGTGAAAATTGGTTGTTTTTGCACCGCAGTTTTGGCATCCACCACCCCATCATTTACAACATTTTTTTTCTTCATCCAAAAGTGTGGTTTTTCCATGTTGGTATTTGTACTTGGAGTGTCTTTGTACAGTTTGATTTGCCCTTTCGCTACCAACGCCTTCTCAAGGAAGAAGGACATTGTATCTAGATTTGGTAACAGAGGTCAACGTGGAGGTTATGAATGAATATTTCTAGCATTTTCTTTTTAGAGATTTGGTGTGGACATTTACTTGCCAACTGTTTCCATCATAGTAAGAATGCGGTGAATGATTCTCCAACTTTTTTCTTTGTGTTACAAAGATCTAAAATTGAGATGTCATGCTCAATATTATAGGAGAAGTGTAGGATGAACTTGTCCATGAGTTTGTTGAATGTTTGAATGCTAGGGGGTAGTCTAGAGAACCACTCCAATGCTTGTCCTCACAAGCTTCTAGGAAACAATCGCAGTAAGTATGTATCATTGTGGGCGACTTCTATGCCTGTTGCACTAAACTCTCTAATGTGGTCTCTTGGATCACCTTTTCTATGATACTTGTCAAATTTGGGTACCTTGAACTTAGAGGGAAAAGGTATCATGATCAATGATTTATCAAAAGGATATGGTGAAATATCCTCTAGAGAGTAATGTTTCATTGATGTGCTAGTTTGCATGTCTGTGAACTATTGTTGTAAGGCTTCGATTTGTTGTGTTATTAGGCCTAAAGCATTGGTGGAGTCAATGGCTACTTTCCCTTTGTCTACGGTTCATTCTTCTCTTGAACTATCCTTAGAGATTCTTTCATCTTCAGTTTCTTTTAATGCACTAACATCAAAGTCTTTGGGTAGTTTTGCTCCTTGACTTGCAAGGTAAAGCAAAAATATAGTAGGGTCTTGGGTGAGCACCTTATCCATGAGTCGTTGGAACTTTGGTTTTGTTGTGTTTGTAGCAACTCTTCCTGAGTAATCTCCTCATCATTGTCATGAGGGGTGGTGACAAATTTTTTAGAGTTTCTTGCCATTTCTAATTGTTTTTGATGTTGAGATCTTCTTAGGACCATGCAAAGGTGAGTTTTGGATGGGACGACATTAAAGTGAAAACTTGTAGTGGCAAGGTTTAAACAAAGGAACTCTTGGATCAAATACATCAAACAAGATGGTAGATACAAAATGATAGTTGAAGTAAGGATATTGATATCTGATTACTTGATGTTGACTAGTCTTGCACAAGCCCCTAGAGAAGTTCCAAAGGATGACTGATCCCTGGTTGCGGAGAATTTCTAGGTTTGTTTGAGATTGAACTGATCTAGAAGCCGCTTGCCCTAACTTGAATTTTGATACTTGGCATGCTTGTTGACTTTGGGAAACTCTTATGAACTTGTTATGGAACTAGACAGAAGAAGCGCTTGCATGGTAAAAACTGACCTCAAAAATTGGAATACAGTTGAAATGGGTACTCAGAAGTTTTGTTTTTGACATGTTTTTCATTTTTTTTGGATTCTTCGGTGTAGGTTGGTCTTGTGATTTTGATTTGATCAATTATAGCAACAAAACACAGCAAACACATAGAATGATTTCATGGTCTTTTTTTTTTTTTTGGAAAATTTTGGACTCTTTTTGACTGAAAAAAATAAGTACAATCCTAGGCTGGTAAAGACAGTATTTGTCAGATCCCCTAGCTATGCATATTCAAAGTAGATAGCTTCAGGATCTTGGTAGCACCGGCTCCTCTCCATGGCACACACTTCTCATGCATACCAATATCTGAGTTTCCCAAGGCTCATACCTCCATTGAACCTTAGGATTGTCTTTGTTATCTCTACTAAGAACCACTTGAATCGAGGCGGCTTCAAAGGTCCCACCTTTTGCACCAACAAATAGAAGGATTTTGGTCTACTAAACAAAGGATATGTAATGAGGGCAGCCATTTGAGTGGTTACACATGCGGCAGCACTACTCTCCATTGTGGAGTCTCCCAGCCTACAAGGGCTACACCCTAGAGGGTTTTGAGGGAGTTTGGCTTTCGGTGTAACACAACTTCACTCATTGTTTGAAGATTTTGCTCCAAACACAATTTATTTTGAGTGGCTTGGTAGGGCTTGGCTTTAGCCTGTTACCACTTAGGGTCATTCCCACTTGGACAGGTGGGCATCCAAGGGTAGGCCCCTCTAAAGTTTATACATGTAAAATGATAAGTCTGGCATTTTGGTCACCTAATAAAGGGGAGAGCATAAGTCTATTGTCATTCTGAAGACACAGTAAATAGTGGTTTATCCAATCCTAATTAAAATGAGAAAAACTATATGCATTATTCTACTTGGGCACCCACATAGTTGTTAACTTTGAAGTGGTTAGGAGATAGCAATGATTATTTCCTTTGCAAGATAACAATATTCTTAATTGAAAGAGATAGCAATATAGCAATGATCAATGAGATCAAGATAGCAATGATTCAGTTACCACCCTCCTCGTTAAAAACTATGTTAGATTTGCATGCATATTTTTACTTTCCTAATTAGAGTTAGATTGAAATTGTATGCAAGTTGTATGAACAATGGGTTATTCATTCCTAATTAGAATGAGATGAAAATTGTATGCAAGTTGAATGAACAATGGGTTACTTCTTCCTAATTAGAACTAAATGAGAATTGTATGCAAGTTGCATGAACAATGGTTTACTCCTTCCTAATTAGAACTAGATGAGAACTGTATGCAAGTTGCATGATAATTCTTAAATAAATCCTAATCAACACTTAGTGAAAATGATGGTCTTTAGTGGACGTTATAAACTAAAACTAGATTAGCAGTCTTCTGATATCTACTTGTAGTCCACAAAAACAAAAATTGAATCAAGAAGTTTGTAAATCAAATGATTAGGTGAAAAACACATAATCTAGAAAATTTTATGAAAATATGATTCTAGATAGAAAAATAGATATGAAAAATAGAATCTACATGAAATTCTATGCTGTTTTAAAAAAAAATCATGAAAATTTGATAAAAAATAAAAAGTTATGGTCGTTTGAAGTTTTCAAGGTAAAGTCAACTTTGACTGATTATACATGTTGATATTGACCTAGTGGGCTAAAAATATTTGTATCGTTGTGAAGTTCATTGACTCATCTTTCCAACGATTGTAATTTTATGAAAATTTGACCTTCCTGCTAAAAGTTATACAAAAAGGAAAAAAATGTCTATTTTGCCCTCATTAACATTTGTTTTTTAAAAAAGATTTAAAAAAACAAATAAAAGAAAAAAAGATTTCTAATATTAAAATTAAAAGAAAATTAAATTATAATATTAAAAAAAAAACTACCCTAACCCTAATTTTTTTTTGTTTGTGTTTGTTTTATATTTGTTTTTGTTATTTGTTTTATATATTTTTTTAATTTAATTGTGCTGTGTGTAGGTGTAGGGTGGAGCAGCAGTGGAGGTGGTGGCTGGGTGGTGGACCTAGGGCGGAGGGCTGGAGGTTGGTGTGTCTGAAGGCAAAGAGGGTGGAATTGCAGGCGGCCGACGGCGACGGACGGCAGAGCAAGCGACAGATTAGGGCTAGGGCATGGGAGGGACGTAGGGATGGTGGGATTGGGGTTGGAGAGTAGGCGGGGAATGGGATAGGGGAAGGCCACAGGGAGGGTGCAGGGATGTGGGTGGCGTAGGTAGTGTCAAGGGGTCAGGGGATGTAGGTCTTAGGAGGATCGAAAGGAGAGGGCTGCAAGAGGGTAGGTCTTAGGAGGATCAAGGGGAGAGGGTTGCGGGAGAACCTGGGGTGTCGGGTGGGGATAGGGGGGTGTCAGCTGGGTTTGGGGTGTCGAGGGGGACAAGGGGGAGGGGGTTTTGCTGTGTGCACAGGGGCTTCGACCCTTGCAAATTTTTTTTTTTTTGTTTGTAGGCTTAAAATAAATATAATGAAAAAAATTAAAATAAATAAAAAATTGTGCAAAAGATTTTTTTTTTGTTTGGCTGAATAAAATATACTCTAAAAGCTTTAAAAAAATGATGTATTTTTTTTCTAAAAATAGTGTAAAAACAAAAAAAAATTCAAAATTTTTCAAGTAATAAAAGGTAGGCAAATTATATGTTATTTTTCACCTGTGAGGCCTCCCAAGCTCAACGGTGAGGTCTGATTGAGAATAAGAGGTCATGTATGAAAGATGATTTCTAGATTTGTAACAAAACACACCTGAAGCTGTGACAAAACACACTCAACAAAAAACTTAGAAACAAGATGGGTTACATCATGGTGGGTGCTAGAACGTTATCAAGAAAATTGGATGAAATAAATAAGCATATCAAACCCAATAACACAATGAAATATGTAAATAACAAGATTGAACAAATAAAGCACAAACCTTACAAACCCTGTTATCCTGCGGCTTCCATTGTTCACCTATCTGTTCTTGATCTTGATTGTAATGAAGCCCTCAGAAGCATATACTCACTTGCTTGTTGAAGATGACAAGAATAGAATGGCTATGATATGAATGTGCTATGAAGATGAGCTTCAAAGAAATGGGGTGATCTCAAGCAAATGGATAGTAATGGAGCACTAAAGGTGCACTGGTAATTTGATAGAGTAATTCTACTTAAAGCTTGGATGATAGAAATGGAAGAATAAGGTTCCATGTATAGACTCAGAAGAGAAGAGATCAACGGTTGAGAAGAAATAAGAAGATCAATGGTTGAGAATGGTTGAGGAATGTGCGCAAATAGAAAGAGGACAAGTGTCCAAGTTCTTTCATGCAACAAGGGAGTTAACTGAATAGATTGAAGAGTTAACAGAATTGATTGAGGAGTTGACTAAATAGATTGAGGAGTTAACTCAATGGACTAATTAGTTAACTGGGTTGATTGGGGAGTTAATTGAATATATTGAAGAGTTAACAAAATTGATTGATTAGTGAACTCAAATGACTATTAGTTAACAGATTTGATTGATGAGTTAACTAATTTTGACTGGAGGATAAATAGGACATGTGGGTGAGGGAATATTAGCTAATTAAATATTTAAAATATTTAATTACATGCACAACATGGTGAGGTGGATTGGTGAGGTGGATTTATGGAATTAGGACTTAGGATAGAGGAATTTATGATTAATCAAATAATGTAGGATTATTTAATTATGTGAGACATTAGAAGAATTTAGGGAATTTAATTAAATAAATTGATTTTATTTAATTATGGGATAATGAACCAATCATATAAACTTAGAATATTTGTTTTATTGTTAGAAGAAAATAAGAATTAAGATAAATATTAAAATATTTAATTAATTTGACATGAGCCAATTTTAGGTGTATATACTTAGTGTATTGTTTGTCAAAATTATTGGTCCTTATTGTTCTTGCTATTGTAAAGGAGTTTAATGAGAATACCTATTGTATTGGCTTCAAAAATATATGTATTAACTTGTTGTTTGGGCTTATTTGGTTTTTGGAAAGTTGACCAAGAAAGTGTTCATGCTGTCTTATATTAAATGTTATGGGTGATTTCATAGTATGTTGCTTTTAAACAAGAAAAAAAGAGAGCAAGAAAAAAAGAGAGCAAATAGTGCTGTCTAAATTTTATTTTATGTTCATAACTAGAAAATAGAAATAGTACTGTCATAATGCTTGCTGGGGAAAAGTTTGTTCAAAAGAAAATATGTTGTTCTATTTTAATCATTTAAAAAAAAAGTAAATTGAAATTTTGTATTATTTATTTTTACAAAAAAATATAAATACTACTGGGTTGTATATGTTACAAAACTGGTTATATTCTCCTTTTATGATTATGGTTATATATATATATAGATACAATAATAAATTGTTTATACAAATTATATCCCAAATAGCATATAGTTTTTTTGTTTGCTGTAAAAAGCAGAGAATAGAGTCATGGAGAAACGCTGTACCTTGTAAGGTTTTCGATGGCATATATATTGTAGTTTGTTCTTTTTTATAACCAAAAAATATATATAGGTGGGGGTGGGACGTTGGCCATGCTGCTACCCACCCCCGAAGCTCTATTGAATATTGTGAGTTGGGGGGGTGGGGGGGGGCGATCCCCCCACCCACCTCCCACCTTATGGTGGGGGGTGGGGAGACCGCGCGCCCCCCCAAAAAAAAACCAAAAAAAAAATCCATCTTTCCTCATACAAAAAGACAACCGCGGTGGAGTAAAAGGATTACGGGCCATTGGCCTCAAGTCTTCCCTCGGCTCTCCTTCTCTACTACAACCTACAGGTTCTCGCGGCCCTTTTTTTACTGGTATTAAAATATGTGAATTATATATATATTAACAAGAAGAAAGGGAAATGAAACCCTACTGAGAGGTGCCTTCATGGCTGTCAAGCCATTGTAGAAGAAACCCTTCATCCTGCAACAAAAAAATGGAGAAACAAGAAGGAGAAACCAATGGAGGCAAAATAAAAAGAAAGAGAAAACAATAAATGAGATGGCCTTAGGGTTAGGGCAAATCTTTTAAGAAATTAATAAAATATTTAGATAGGGCTTAGTTGGAGGATGTGTAGGAAATTTGAAGTTTTATGTATTTATTTTATTCAATTCTATTTTACCATGTGCATGGGAAACTAAGTTTCCCTCTCTTTTGCTTTTAAGCCTATTGGATTTATTTTTGCCCTTCCTAGTCCCCATATTTAAGTTGGATTAAGTAATTCTTTTGGGGTTTGGATTTTTTAATTCCTTGTGATATTTATTCTAGTGGGAATGGGATTTTGGATTTAAATGGGATTCTTTAACCCTTTACAAGTTATTTATTTTTGGCATTCTTTTAATTATTTAGTGTGTTTTAATTTAATGTTTTGGGGAAATGTTTTTATTGAATTTATTTTTAATTTAATCGATTTTATTCCAGAGGGGATGTTTTAATTTATTCCCTTTTTCAATCTTTTTACTTGAGTCATTTAAATAAATATAATAGTCACAATTATATTTATTAAAGGACTTAATTATTTGATTTTTAAATTGGTCGTTTATTTAAATTTGAATTTTATATTTTTTATGAGTGGTAAATTTTAATTTGACCTTGAAGTTATTTAATTTATCTTTTTATATATACCTTATTTATTTAATTTTTGTATTAATTACTTCTTGGGGATTTCTTTTTAAATTATTTATTTCAATTATTCAAAACATGTTATGCTGTTGAATTTTTTCTAGAATTTAGGGTTCTATTTTTAATGGTATTTCTAAGATATTTATTTTACCACCCCATTTCATCATGCGACCATCAAATCATTGAAGCATTATTTTATTTAATTTTATTTATGCATTAGATTTAGGGTTTGATTTCATGTTAGTCGAAATCACTTCACTCACCTAGGAAACCTAGGGTTTTGAATTAAATCAAGTCTATCCCTAGTAGCGATGCTCATCGCGTCATATAACCCCCTATTCGACTATCATCACGCAGGGGATTGCATAGGTGGATGCACTTCCCCAATTATTGAAGGACATTTTTACACCTTTTACGTATTGCCACTGAGCACGTTGACACGTGTGAGGGGGTTTCTAGGGACATGTGGAAATGTTTTTGATATTTTGTGTCATGACCACATGACACATGTGTTGTGTGTCATGACCGCATGGGAGATGTGGGCATGACATTTTATTTTTCTTCTGGTTCTAGGACAATAGGAGAAGGTGTTAGCTCTCTGAAGATAATACTTCTACTATACAACACTTTTCTAGCCATAGGATCCCAAAGCTTCTACCCTTTTACATTGACACCATAGCCAATGAAGTTAAACTTAACTGCCTTGTTCTCCAATTTTGCCCTCTTCTCCTTAGGCACATGTGCATATGCCTCACAACCAAAAACATGAAGATGTCCCAATGACAGCTTCTTACTAGACCACACCTCCATGGATGTCTTATCAAAGAGTACTGAGGTAGTCGACATGTTAACCAGGTAGCAAGCAGTGGCTACAGCTTTAGTCAAAAACTTTGTTTGAGGCTAACATCACTAAGCATACTCCTAGCCCTCTCTATTAATGTTTTGTTCATCCTCTCTACAACTCCATCTTGTTGCAGGGTATAAGGAGTTGCCTTATGTTTTTCAATCCTGTATTCTTTACAGAACTTATCGAACTCTACAAAACAAAACTCACCACCGTTATTAGTTCTCAAACACTTAATCTTTTTACCAGTCTAATTCTCTACAAAAGATTTAAACTCTTTGAACTGACTAAAGACTTCAGATTTGATTCTGAGAAAATAAACCCATGTCCTTCTACTGTAATCATCAATGAATGATACAAAATATAAAAATGTAGAGATCAAAGGAACATTCAAAGGACCAAACACATCATAATGAATAAGATCCAAAACACTAGAAGACTTGTGAGAACTAGAGTAAAATTGAACATAATTTTGTTTTCCATATATACAATGTCTGCAAAAGTTGAACTCAAGATTACAATCATTTAACCCCTTAATGAGGTTTTTATTTTTCAGGGCTCTAAGACCCTTGTCACCAATGTGACTAAGTCTCTTATGCCACAACATTATCTTCTCAACATGAAATTTAATTTCCATAGCATGAGTACCCTTAGGTACCTAGAAAGCACCACCATCAGAAGTAGAAGCAACAACCTTTTTTGTTGCGGGTTCCAATGGTGAGGATGAAGAATGTGAAAGTCTTTTCTTTGAAATAGAAGAACTATTACATTGAGTAGTGCATGCATCTAGCTGAAATAGAGTACCTCTCCAAGTACCCTTAGCAAGCACCATAGCTCCTCTTGTCATCTTGCATCCTCCACTTGAGAAGACAACCTGCACACCTGCATCATTCAATTTAATTATAGAGAGTAGGTTTCATGCTAAACTGGGGATGTTCATAACCCCATAAATCCCCTTCACTTGTCCATTAGGGAATCAGATCAAGATTCTTCTGCACCCAACTATCTTTAGGTGAGATTCATCAGCCAAGTTCACCTTTCCACCATCGTATTCTTCATACTTTGTAAACCAACCTTGATGAGAGGTCATGTGGAGAGAAGCACCAAAGTCAATCAACCACACATATTTAGATCCATGGGTGGCCAAGGCTACAACAAAAGCATCACCATCATCTTGTGACTTGTAAGAATCAGAATCAGAGTTCTTATTTTTCTTTTGCTCTTTGTACTGCTTTTAGAAGTACCTAGTTTTTCCATAGTTCCAACACACTGCCTTGGACTTTCTAGGAGATTTGGATCTCCCATGGGATTTAGATTTGTCCTTTTCAATTTTCTTGTTTTTCTTTTTCCCTTTTTCTTTGGGTCTTCCATGAACCACAAGAGCCTCTTTTACTGACTCAGATGACTTTCTCCACATCTCTTTAGATAATAGTGAAGACACCACTTCATCCATTTTGAAAGTGGATGTGGTACTCCTAGTGGCCATAACAAGATGATCCCATGAGTCCGGAAAAGAACAAAGCAAGTTCATACAATGATCCTCCTCCTCCATCTTCACACCAATAGATGTCAACTATGCAACTAGCATGTTAAAGGCATTTAGATGGTCTGCAATGGATCCTCCATCTTCCATCGTTAGAGAATATAGCTTCTTTTATAGGAATAACTTGTTTACCATGGATTTGGCCTGATAAACATCAGCAGGTTTCTTCTACAACTCCTTCATGGTCTTCTCTTCATGGACATTTAATAAGACAGAGTCAGCCAAATAGAGTCTCACAAGACCCTTAGCTTTCTGATCCTTGAGATCCCAATCATCTTGCAACATTAATACTGGTTTTAGATTGGAAATTTCTTTGCATAGATCTCTGTCAACAAGCATGTCTTCCATTTTGAGTTTCCATAACTCAAAATTGCTGCCATTAAACTTTTCCACCTCTACTCTTCTAGATGTGCCTACCATCTTCTTGTTACAACAAGATCATAGAATACTTTGCACAGATTCCCACTCAATCAAAGATTAGCTCAAAAAATCCCTACCCAACAACTAGGATCAAAGGTGATCAAGCTCGGATACCAACTGAAAGGAAGCGAGGTACATGGAAGACACTTCCTACACCAATCTAATGAGGGGAATAGTTTGTAAATTCATTCGAATCCTTACAATTGCAACAATGTTAAACATATAACATAAGAAATTACAATAGAAATACAACACATAAGAGATTGACACAAGATGTATCATGGTGAAAACCTTTTCAAGTAAAAACCCTAAACTCTAAAACCTACACAATATATTATCAAAACAATAACAATTTACAATACACTTGCAATGCAAGTTCTTCCAAGAGTCCTCAAATGTTGTTTCTAGAGTGATTCTAGAAGCATAACAGTACCTATAAGAATACTATATAAATACAACTCCAAAACAATGCATTTTATAGAGATACAAGGCATATTCTAGAAACTTCTTGAGATAGGCATCCACCTTGACCACATGGCCATTATCCCACATCAAAGGACACTTGTCCAAGATGCAAATAAATCTCTTACATTTGTCATATATGGAAGATTTGACTTTCCCAACATGTAGCACTCCAAGGCTAAAAATAGACTGTGACAGATGCTCTTACACATCTTACAGTTGTCATAGATTTTCCCAACATAACAAACTTAAATGTTGTAAGAGAATCCGTCATACAATGGTAAATATAGCATATTCCTTTTACAACATGTCATAGCCCAACTTAGGTGCCCAAATATGCCTTTCCCTCATGTAAAGATACTCATCGACACTTGTCCCCACTTGTCATAGGAATCTCCAAACTTGGCTCTTATGTGTCATAGATTATATCATATGGAATATCCTCTTCCACAAACCACAAGATTCCAACATATGCAATAATAGTTCCACCTCAAATGGGATGCCCAAATACATGTGTTAGTTTGACTTAACCATCCAAGTCACATTCCAAGTAAGATGACATGTCAATGTGCCACCTCAACTAAGTGAACAAATTGAATGTGCAAATAAATACAATATTAAGCAATAAATAAATATACAATTAAATGAATAATGTTAGGAATTTGCAAAGGTTGAGACACCTTAATTCCCAATATCTAGTAGACAACATATCTAGTAGGAGTGATATGTTTAAAAATCTTCAACATTGTTAGGCTCAGAATAGAGATTTGTCATTTGGTTTGGCACAACATACTCCCAACATTGCGTAGGATTTACCTTCTTATGAGCAACCCAACACCTCCTTACATCTACCATATGGGACTTCTTCTAAAATTCTATTCTTTAATTCAAATCAAATTTAATGCATCCCATTCCTCATAGTGAGATGCCTTATCCACAAGGCGGTTGTCATTTGAATGCGCCAAGTTTGGTCCTGCAAATTGAATAAAAAGTGGTGCCTTACTTACAAGGTATTCCACTTCCTAATTAGCCATGGGATATATGTGTGACACCCCCTTCAAATTCAATGCAAGAACTTGTCTATCATGACCACCCAAATGCAAGCATAAATCTACCAGCAAATGCACACTCTACTTCAAATTTTCCATCCCTTATGAATTTGCAGCCCAATGAAGTGTTAATTAAATCTTTGAATGAGTGCAATGTTCCACATGGTAATTTATAGGAACAAGTTCCTTAGTTAAGGAAGTCCACTAGGCAGCGAAAGCCTCAATCAAAATATAGTGATTTTGTGCATCATCTATTAATCTCTAATCAAATAGAGCCAACAACATTTCGAAGATGCTTGTAATGACAAAAATAGTGAGAAATGGTTGGCTACCATGAGAGAAGAAATGGATTCATTGATGGAAAATTACACATGGGATTTGGTACATCTTTCACCAAATCGAACACCCTTGAAAAATAGGTGGGTTTACAAATTGAAGGAAGAATATGGCGGAAAGAAATGGTGTAAGGCCAAATTAGTGGTCAAAGGACATGACCAAGAGAAGTGTGTGGGTTTCAATGAAAGTTTTTCACCCATTGTGAAAATGACTACCATCCAAGGAATTTTGGGTTTAGCGGATATATATGACCTTAAGTTGGAGTATCTTGATGTTAAGACAATGTTTCTTCATTGTGTATTAGACAAAAAATTGTATATGCAACAACTAAAAGGTTTTGAAAAAGGACATGAAATTTTCATGTGTGGATTGAAAAGAAGCTTGTATGGGTTGAAACAAGCGCCATGACAATGGTACCTAAAGTTTGATTCCTTCATTGTTGAGCAACAATTTACTAGGTGTGCAAATGATCTATGTGTATTATGAGAATGGTGAGTTTATTTTGTTATTATTGTATGTTGATGATATACTAGTAACCAACACTAGTATGAATATTGTTAGCAAGTTGAAACAAAATTTGGCTAACAAGTTTTCGATGAAGGATTTGGGGGTAGAAAAGAAGATTCTTGGCATGATAATAATTAGAGATAAGCGCAAAAGATAAATCAAACTTTCACAATACAAGTACATTGATAAGGCCTTGGACATATTTTACATGAAGGGTGGTAAAGCTATTAGTACACCTCTTGTTGATCATTTCTAGTTATCCTCTAAGATGTGTCCTAAGAAACAAAAAGGCAAAGATTACATCAAAGGAGTTCCTTACTTATCTTCTATTGGGAATCTCATGTATGCAATGGTATGCACAAGACCAAACATTACTCATGTAGTGGGAGTAGTCAGCCAGTACATGTGCAATCTAGATAAGGTTCATTGGGATGAAGTAAAGTAGATTATGAGATACCTCAAGGGCACTTCTCATTATGTTTTGAGGTTCAAAGGTAAAGATGCATATATGAAAGGTTACGTTGATTTTGACATGGCTAATGAATTCGATAAGAGACACTCTACTTTAATATATGTATTCACATTTGCAGAGGCAATGATCAGTTGGGTTTCTAGATTGAAACTAGTTGTAGCCCTCTCCACTATCAAAGTAGAATACATTGCCATGACCAAAGGAGATAAGGAATTGATATGGCTACAACATTTATTGGGTGAATTGGGTTGTAGACAACAAGTTTTCACTCTATTTAGTGATAGCAATATTGCTATTCACTTGACAAAAAATCTAGCCTTTCATTCTTTCACAAAATACATCGAGCTTCAGTACCATTTCATTCAAAGTGTTCTAGAAGAGGCAAACTCAAGTTGAAGAAGATACAAACCTATTTAAATCCTGTAGATTTTTTTACAAAACCTATGTCGCAAGAGAAGCTAGAGTTTAGCAGAGCTTCTCTTGGTATAGTAATTAAGTGACATTGAGCTTAGAAAAGTGGGGGATAACTTATACATCACAATGTGTTTTAGACTTCAAGTGGGAGATTGTTGGTTGTGAAATCAAACCACTACCTCTTCAGATTCCTTTTCTCATGACTCTTCATTGCCTTGAAGAGAATCTTATAAATGTGCATCTCAATCACTTGGATGGATTGATGAAAACATTGTATTTGTTCACCACTACAATAATAAAGGAGTTGCCCTCCTTTTCACATGGATGTAGCCATACTTTGGTGAACCACATAAACTTGTGTATTATTTTTTTGTGTTAACTTTGTTCTTCATTTAATTGTTGTTCTGTTTTGAATCTCTACTTTGTATTTAACCTAATATTAAATATGCACTTAATCTGAACAACTTTCACCTAGATTAGTCCCTAGAAATTGAACAATACAAAAAATAGTAGGAAACACCTAAGAATATAGATTATTTACTCCTTTTATTGCACCAAATTGAATTGTTTTTCTATTGATTACACCACTGCTCTAGAAACTATGTACTTTTGAATTATTGATTGGATTTAGAGATGATTATAATGAAATGCATTGAATATCTTTAAATACTAGCACATAGCATCAAATTGAGCCAAATATGTGTTTAATCAGTTCAAGGTAGAAGGTCGAAGTAGGGCTAGTTGGACAAATTATAATTAGAAAGAGAAATGTTTACAACCACGAACTTGTTTTAGAATGGGATAATGGTTAATTGTAGTGGAAAATGACTAAATGGAGGTAGGTGCGTAGATAAGTGTGATAAGTGACTAGAGAAGGAAAATGTATAATGTATGTGTGTAAATGGATAGGGTAGGGATAGATGTATAGGGAGAGGTGTGTGTGTGTGTGTGTGTGTATGTGTGAATGGATGAAAAGGCTAGGGGAATAAGCCCAACACTACACAAATTGGTGTCTTTTATTATTGTATACAATATAAATACATTACCTCAAAATAGGCACAAAACTAAATAAAAAATGGCATATTATGTATGCAAATTTCACCAATACAAAATTATAATTTCCAATACTTCATTTTGTCTTCTTTATATTGTATCTTCTCAATACTTCCTTTACCCTTTTATGTTGTATATTTCTAATATTTCTTCTTATATTTCTTCTATCTTCTATATATTATATTCCCCCAATATTATTTCAACTACTTCCTTTGTCTTCTCTATATTGTGTTAGGATTAAGGTGCCATCAACCTTGTAAATCATTTGTGATTTATTATTCCTATTATTGTTTGTAAATCACCCATAAGGGATGAAATGTTTCACCAGTAATGATCTTATTTCAGCCACATCTTTATATCTAGTATCCAACACTAATTTGTCGATAACAGGGGAGTCACAGGGGGATTTCCCCCTGTGAGGGGTCTAGGGGGATCATACCCTTCGTCATTAGGTCAAAGATCTGATAGTTGATATTATGTCAGTTTTCTTGCCTTAAAAGGCAACCCCCTTTTATAAGGATATTTGTACTACATTTTTAGTAGAGTTGAGAGTAATAGGCGTTGTTGGATTGAATTCTAAAGAAGAAGAGGAAGTGCATGTATTACAATCTCATATTTGAAGATAATACAACTTGGAGCCACTTTTGTTGGTGGAGTTTTTTACCCAAAATGGGTTTTCTCCATGTTACATACTATGTTATGTGTCCAATTCTTGATGCATCTTATTTCTGTGTAGTGGGTTCTATTTCTATTGCAATCTCCATTGATTCTACATTATTTAGAGGATATTAATAAGGACTGAATCAAATTTCTATTGTGTGGTTTACTTCATTTCTAACATTTGGTATTAGAGCCTAGCCAATTTTGATTATTGGGTGGTAATGTGAAGGGTTTTTAGCTATAGTGGGAGATTTAGTTGTTTTTGTTTGCAAATCTTGTGTAGATATTATGGATGCATGCACCACTATTGCTTCTACCTCTCGATTGGACATTGAAAATTTTAATGGCACAAGGTATGAATTGTGGAAGCTGAAAATGGATGATTTGATAGAGGAAATAAACTAGTGGTTGGTTGTTACAAAAGAGAAGAAACCCAACAATGTTGCTCAAGATGAGTGGGATAGACTAGATAAAAAGTCACATGGTACAATCGGGCTTTGCCTTACAAATTTTGTTCTACAGAATGTTGCGAAGTCTGCACATAGATTGTGGAAGTGTCTAGGTGAGATCTACCAAGCCAAGAGTATGGTAAATAAGATTTGTTTAAAGTGTAAGTTATTTGCCATGAAAATGAAAGAGGGTGAATTAGTTTCAAAGCATTTGAATTCATTTAATGATAGTTTGTTTAAACTAGGTTAAATACTACCATTTCTCACCACTAAGCATTGGGGAGACAAGGATCAAGCTTTGAACAAGCTTCTAATCACTTTGCCTCCTTTTTTATACTCATGTGGTTATGTAACCTATGGCCCTAATCAAGATTTTATCAAGTGTTTTCCTTTCAACCAAGTAAAACCCTAATTATGCCTTAACTCAGTAATATACAAAAACTAATGAAGCAACTAGTAAAACTAATCACACAAGTGCAGAGATAGGATTCCAGAGACAGTGTACCCAGAATCTAAGGGCTGCATGGACTAGGGTGCCCACTCCAATGTACTAAAAGTTCTCGAATAGGAAAATCTTCTGCACATGGTGTAAGAGGCAGCTAAAAGGCTTCCAGATCCTAGAAATATCACCTAGTTGGACTAGGGCACCCACTCCAATGTCCCGCAAGTCTCAAAATCCAAAAATTTGAAAGTTTGTTGTGACTGTACCTACAATATCATTCTTCCTGTAGCTCCTTTTTGTTGGAACCTACAAAACATGATCTGCACATACAAAAGAAGGAAATTGTTGTGGCTATATAGGAGCTTGCCTTAGTCTACCCCTATCTTCGGTATTTCTACCTTAGCCATAGCCAAGGAAAAAGATTTGCAGAAGTGTGTACAAACGTAACAATGTGTATATGCATAAAAATCAAACCCTAGATGTCTCAATCAAGGGAAGATCAACAACTTGCTTTGCATCAATAAACACATACAACTTCACCTCAAGGAGAGGAGATAAATGAAGACTTGCATGAATAAGAAGGTGAATCAGCAATGTCTGCAGAGGATCTCCAAGATTGCTATTAGAGGCTTCAAGCCTTCTTCCGATGATGTAAAGGGTGTAGAAACCCTAGGAAGAGCAAGATAGACTCAATCTATCTTGATTCCTAATCTTCATCCATTGTCTCCAAGACAGCAAATAAAGAATACTTCGAATAGCTTCAACAAGTCACTGATCTTCAATGGCAATTGTAACAGATAAATCAAGACTTACATGAACAAGAAGGCAAATCATCAATGTCCATGGAGGATCTTCAAGCTTGTTGTTGGAGGCTTCAACCCTTCTCCCAATCATGCAAAGGGTGTACAAACCCTAGGAAGAGAAAGATAGACTCAAGATCTTGATTCCTAATCTTCATCCATTGTCTCCAAGATATCAAATAAAGAATACTTTGAATATATTCAATAAGTCACTAATCTTCAATGGTAATTGTAGCAGAGTTTTGGCATCAAGCTTGCATAAGAATTGTGTGTGTTAAAATGAATTGCAAATGTCTTTTTATATCTAGCTTTAGGGAATTTAAATTTTGAAATAATGTCTCAATATCATGCGAAAACTAAGAATTTGAAAATAGAATTCTGAGGCACTTGGCGGGAATCGACACCTAGCCAAAATTCAAAATCCTATGAAACTAGGGAGGACTAGGGCGCGGGCACCCAAGTCCAAGCCCCCAATTTCAGCTCAGATCTACATTTTTGGGGGTCCAAGGGAGCCTATTCTCAAATCTGTTTTCGGGATCTATGAATTAGTTACCTCAAAAAGTGAATAAATTGCTCCTAGACTAGTCAATCAAGGTTTCAGGCAGGCCAAAAAACAAAAGGTTGAGAAGTCACCAAGAGTGAGGAGCTAAATCAAGGGAAATTGTACCATTCCATATAGGAGGACAATTTCTAACATTACATTTGGCCCCCACTTTAGTGGCCATATAACGCTATGTGCATATGCAACTAAAGGAATGTAAATACATCAATCATGAAAAGGATACCCAAAAAGGATATTGTAGAGGAAGCCAAAGTGTTGTCACCGAGAAGGAAGAAGCCCCCAAGTCTACAATCCTACAAGACCATAAAGTTAGGAAACACAACCTATAGAGGAACACTTGTTAGAAAAATCAAAATCAAATTAACCTACAACCACCACCAATGAGTTAGTATCAAAAAAGCTAAGGGGGTTGAGTGATGGTGAGGGAGGAAATTGAGGAGTCTCCCCCCTTGTTTTTGCTTACTTAGTCTGAGAGTATAAACAAGGAGATATCCACGCACATCAATTTCAGGGGGGATGTGTTATGAGGGTCATTCAAAGAAACAACTCTCAGACATAACACATTAGGTGATAACAAGAGCAGAACCAAGATTCCAATACAATAGACAACACTAAAATCAAAGTTCGACAGCTCAAGAAAAGGGATCTAGAGTGAAAGAGCACACTTTTGCACCTAGTTAGGGATAAGATTTCTCATTCACTTACTTGATGTAAATGGGAGTTGTACTTATCACTTAACTCATTCTTATTTCTTATCATTGTAGAGAGAGAGAGAAGGAGAACAACCATGCGAGTTGACATCCATACCATCCACCATGACTGGAGATGCTCTGAGCCTGTGTAGTGGAGAGATGCTTTGAGGCTAAGTTAGGGTCCTGATTCCATCCTTTAGTCATCTTTCATCGTATTTTGTTTTCACGTTTAACAATGTATGTGCCACGGAGGGAAGGTGGACAGGGTTCCCAGATAGGGGTGCCCTAGTCCCATAGGGGCACCAGTGTCCCTCTGGGCTCCCTAGTCTTCCTGGGGTGCCCTGGTCCATAGAGGACACAGGCCCTAGGCACAAACATTCTATTTAGTTTTTGATAGCTTAATTTGGTTTCTAGCAGGGTTTCTGATACTCTGGCTTGCTTTCCAATTTGTAGGATGTCCCTGAGATGTGTGAGCACACAAGTAGTCATCTAATGGCACTTCTATGAGAGTGTGCTAGCACTTTAACTGCTAAAGAGAGAGAGAGAACTTACAGACATTGGGCCTTTGGTGGGTGTTTGAGATGCCCACAATCATATTCCACTATGCGATGTTGATGGCACTGATGGAGAGATGCGATGTGGATACATCCAAATTCCATTTATTGACTGGCGAGATTACTATCACACTAGAGGATGTATTTAGGATCCTTTGATTTCTAATCTGAGGAGAGACAATGAGGGTTGTTGGACATCTCTTAGAAGAGTATACTCGAGAGAGTCAGCTATACTACTTGGGTCGAACTGGGTCATAGACAGAGCAAGGACATATTCAGCTCCGGTTACTAGAGCAAGGATGCAGAGACATTCCCTTACTATGGAGGATCATGATTGTCACAGTCGCACTAGCCATCGCGCTAGATGGATGAGGTACTTACCTTCATGGGGGTCTCATTCACACTACTAGAGTAATGGAGGAGGATCAGATTGTCCTTGCATGGGGGTGCAGTATGCTTGCGCACCTATATTACAACTTGGGATGATATGTCCACTACGAGATGTAGAGTCTGATGGTTTGCACATTGTTATAGGTTTGGACATTTGATCACATCAGGTGCACACAACTGGTGGGTTATCCCATAGAGGTAGCATTCACCCATCCACATGTCTATGCCTACCCACTAGTTAGGTGTTGGAGGCATGTCAATCTGTTATACTAGAGAGTGGTATTTGAAATAATATAGCCTGGTGACATCATCTAGAGACCGTATAGTGGCTAAAATAGATGGCCTATCGGGTAGAGGCAGATAGCTTAGATCCAGAGGGATCAATTGATGGCTGGTCACCTTAATCATGTTGTATCTTGGTTCTACTTTGATAGGGTGGCATGACAGTTTCAATAGGTATAGGATGTTCCTACAGTTCATCTAAGCTATGCATGTGCATCTCAAAGTGCAGTTAGAGCCAATACTATCTAATGATCGACTATAGAAGACATACCAATTAGCGATGACGAGGGTCCTGAGGATGTAGAGCTAGTATCAGGTGCAAATGATGTCGAGTGTACCCAAGCATATCAAACCTGGTGCAACACCATACAGCTCACACCTATCTTTCCACCCAGGTACCCTACAAGAGATGCCTGACATTGGCTAGGTCACGCTAGTGACTCAGGGATGAAGGATGACTTCAGCAACTTCGCGAGATACTATGATCTTGAGGAGGGTATGGAGGAGGACGAGGATGAGTCCAAGAAGGTCCCATCATAGTACATCTTTAGAGTGAGATTGCGACAGAGCTAGTAGGAGGCAGACACTAAAGAGGAGACCGGGGCAAGACCATGGTCCAGGGCTCGTGGTCCTACTCTCATAGACAATGTGAGGCCTAGTTAGACAGAGTGAAGGGAGAGCAGTAGGTTTGTGCCCCCAACTATAGATTAGATAGCAAAGCTTATCACACCGTCAGTGATCTGAGATCCATCTTGGTAAGATAGAGATCTAGGTAAGGTTTGGTTTATTAGTTTTTTTCTTTTGATAGTTTCCTATTTATGATTTTTATATGGGAGTCTAACATCTATCTTACTCTTTGTCTAGTAGTTGGGATAGATGCATGGCAAGAATTTGTGAGTCACATCATATAGGAGACATATTACCAATAGATGCTTCACAGCAGCAGGTGCAGGCAGATCGTATGCCATGATCATTCGCTAGGTAGAATACTAAGTTATTTATGCTTGTCATCATATACAGGACTGTTACAAAGGCCATGCTAGAGCAGTTTGTATGAGAGAGAGAGAGGAATTTTGATAGAGAGCTAAGTGTTTCGAGACTGAGCTCAGGGCACAGTAGATAGTAGGAGTTCCTACATCAGGGGGAGAGCCAGCTGTCAGTGAGTTCTTTCTGTGGGAGGTCCATCAAGCAAGAGCTGATAGAGACAGTGCTTAGGCTGAGAGAGACCGGTACCAAAGGATGTACCAAGAGGCACATGAGAATATGATAGAGATGAGAGGTGAGATCAGGGGGTTACAATCATGAAGTGTCTCTAGGAGTCATTTGTGGTCCATAACTACTCATGGCAAGGCTTCTGTCACTCACACACCATGAGGGCCTGAGGGTACTGGCAATCGAGGCTCAGCTATGTGATTCCTAGACTTTAGTCTCTATGACATCCCATTTTGTTTTGAGGGATAGTCAACTCAGATGTATATATGAAATTGAGATATATATATGATGGTTATTTTCCTTTTATCTATGTGTAACAAGTTTTGATCTATCACATGTTATTTTTATAAAAATGCAACTAGTGATGATGTCTAAATGCTATTATTAATGCTATTGTGATATACTAACAATTCTAAAAAGAACATATAGTAACAAGCACAATGATTAATTATTTTACACATAACTTTTAACTTCCATGCTACATATAAAAGTGATCTAAGCAATTCCTACTTAAACATAATACAACAATGATTAACTGAAAAAAGATATAATGCAAAATGAATTAAGACAAAACTATACTATCTTGTCAAAATTGAAGCTAATCTATGTGCTAAATTAACTTAGGAACATTTAACATTAGATCTTTAAGCATAAAATTCTTTGAGGTGCACCACATTAATAGGTTCTTTAAGCGGTAAACCTTGCTCATTAGCTAATTTATACGTTTCAGATCCAAAGGTCTTAGTAGTTATATATGGTCCAAGCCAAATAGGGATGAACTTACCTTTTTCACCAGGTGGTGCATTTATATTGTGTTGATTTTCATAAAGAACCAAGTCCCCAACATTAAATGAACGTTGTATGACTTGCACATTATAGGCCCATTGTATTCCTTTTTGATAAGCCTTGAGATGTTCAAGAGTGTTAATGCATCCTTCATCAAGTATCTCAAGTTCTTGTAACATTTTCTCTCATTCTATATCATCATCCATGATGTCTCTTAGGGAAATTTGCAAGGAAGGAATTTCTAACTCCAAGGGCATTATCATATCTGTGCCATAGACAAGATTATATGGTGTGTTACCCATAGCTATTTGAATACTTGTTCTGTAAGCCCATAAGGCATAGGATAACTGCATATGCCAATCTTTTTGATGTTTATTAATAGTTTTCCTTAAATCTGTCCAATAACCTTGTTTGAAGCTTCTGCTTGGCCGTTGGATTGAGCGTAATAAGGCGTAGAGAAGAGATGTTGTATATGATATTTTTTGAGGAACTTTTTCACATCCTTGTTCTTAAATGGTGTACCATTGGTTGAAACCGATGAAGGTATTCCAAATCAATAAATTATGTTATCTTGTATGAATCAATAGATTACATCAACGATCGTGGATCGCAAAGGGGTCGCTTCGACCCATTTTGTGAAATAATCGGTAGCAGTAATGATAAATGTATGTCGTTGAGAGGAGGGCAGGGAAATCTTACCAACAAGATCCAAGCCCCATATAGAAAATGGGCAAGGTGACACCTAGGCACAAAGATCTTGAGCAAGAGTATGGATGAGGTGTTTATGTTGTTGACATTGCGGTCATCTCTTGATGTAAGCAAAGGAATCTTGTTCCATATGCTGCCAATAGTACCCCATATGTAACAATTTTTGTACCAACAATTTTCCACTAAAATGCCCTCCACAGGCACTAGAGTGAGCTTCTTCTAAAACTATCAGAATCTTTGCATTACTTAAACATCAGAGTAAAACACCATTATAACTTCCTTGATACAAGACATTCGATAATATAATGTATTGCACTGCTAGTTTGCGTAAATGAAGTCAGGCATTCTTAGATGTCAAGTCTAGAATGATTCCATCATGTAGATAGTTGAATATGTAGGAGAACCATTCACCAGTGTATGTATTGCCATAGAGTTCTAAATTCACCACTATAGGACTCTCAATTACTGGTGTCTTAAGATTATAAACAATGAAGGTAAATTCATTAGGAGAACCATTAGTGGATATGAGGGAAGCTGCACTTGCCATTGCATCTGCATGCCAGTTATCTTTCCTAGGAATGGTATCCAAATTGTTTTAAGAGAGATAATGTGAACTCACGGTACTGAGATAACTTATCATTCTTCATTTGATATGATCTCATTATTTGTTTAACAATTAACTGAGAATCTCCATATATTGTAATGTTTCTAATATTTAGGGCCAAGGCTACATGAAGTCTAGCTATAAGAGCTTCATATTCAGCTATATTGTTTGTGCATAAGAAATCTAAGTGGTATGATAAGGGGATCAGCTTACCAATGGGAGGTATTAATATAACACCAGCCCCAGAGCCAGTTTGACATTTTGATTCGTCAAAGTATAGCTCCCACTTTTCATCCGCAGAGATTGTTAGACTCTGTCCATCAAGAAAAGCATCAACATTTTGTATAGAAAAGGGGGAGGGAGCTTCAGCTAACTGATCATCTATCACTTTCCCTTTAATTGCTTTTTGTGAAATGAATTTAAGATCAAATTCTGTTAACAACATAACCCATTTTGCAAGATGGCCTTATAGATCTGTTCTTGCAAAGAGATGTTTCAAAGGGTCAAATTTTACCATCACGTGCACTTCAGCATTTAAGAGGTAATGTCTAAGCTTTTGAGTGGCAAACACTAAAGCTAGGCAATGCTTCTCTATGACTGTATTGCACTTCATAATCAAGAAAAGTACAACTGATGTAATAGACAGTGCATTCTTTGCCTTCATCATTATGTTGCACTAACAAAGATGCTAGGGCATTGTTAGATGCTAAAATGTATAACATAAATGGTTTATCAAAAATAGTGGGTTGTAAAATAGGTGGATTAGCTAAGTAATCCTTTAGATCATCAAAAGCTTTTTGACATTCAGAATTCCATTAAAAGTGAGAATCTTTCTTCAGTAGTTGTGTAAAGGGGCAAGTCCTATCCACGAGTTGCGAAACAAATCGGTGAATGGCCTATATCTTTCCTTGTAAACTACGAAGTTGAGATATATTCTTAGGTATTTGCATGTTAACAATCGCATCTATCTTTTTTGTGTCCACTTCTATACATCGATTCAAAATAATGAATCCAAGTAACTTTCCACTGTCTATGCCAAAAACATACTTATGGTGATTCAATCACATATTATATTTTTGTATGCATTCAAATATTTATTGAAGATTTGTCACATGATACTTATGATGGATAGACTTCGCTAGGATGTTGTCAATATAATCTTCTAGAATATTGTGCATATAGTCATGAAATATAAAAGTCATCGCACATTGGTAAGTAGCTCCCACATTCTTAAGTCCAATTGGCATGACTACCCAACAAAATGTACCCCAAGGTGTTATAAAGGTTGGTTTATACTGATCAAGAGGATTTATAAGGATTTGATTACATCCTAAAAGTCCATCCATGAAAGATAACAATTCATGTCTGGCTATGGAATCATCATATCGATATTAGGAAGCGGAAAATCATCTTTTAAAGATGCCAAGTATAAATCCTAGAAATCTATGCACATCGGCCATCATGTTTAGCGACGGCAACAATATTCAAGATCCATGGAGAGTAATCGATAGGTCAAATAAAGCTAGTTTGTAAGAGTTTTTCTATTTCAGCTTTAACAAGCAAAGCAATCTTAGGATGCATCTTGTAAATCTTTGTTTGAATGGTTTAACATCTGGCTTCAACATAATATTATGTATTACAATCTGAGGATCTATACCAGGCATGTCTGAATAATTCCAAGAATTCACTCAACAAATTAGTCATTTCTTCTTTTTCTTTTACATCTAAACAATCACCAATAGGGATAACTTTTTCAAGATTATCCTTATCCATAATGACATCAATAGTCTTTCCATTAAGGAGAGTACTATGGTCAGAGGGATTGTAAGATTGTAACTATTCTTCAAGTTCTTCACTATGCTCTACTGTAGTAGTTATGGTGTTAGTAGTCTTTCCAAAGTATGCATCATTGTTCAAGCAATAAGGTAGGCCATGTTTGTGGTGATAATGAGGAATACTATCATAGGCACCTAAGAAATCCATTATCACTTCATCCACCATAAACATATCTAATGGAAGTGACCCTGGAGGACAATTGGTGGCAATCATCTCAGGGAATATCAAACTAAGTGTTGATATTGTGTTCATATTTAGAGTAGGGCATTTGTAGGCTTCAGATTCCTTAAAAGGAATGTATCCAATACCACTTGAGTAATGTTGTGAAGCAGATTCTATAGGGACTTTGATTCCTTGTTGATTTATGCCACAACCATTACCTACATAGTCACAATGTTTGTAAAGGATTTGGAATCCTCTGCCATAGAGAGACCATTTCTTTAGATGAAAGCGGAGCTTCATAAGTCTCATAATTAGTAGTATAACTCAGAGTATTATCTTTATTTGTCACCAAAGAGGTCTTATGTTTATCCTTCAAAGCATGTGATGTGATCGATGCAATATTTGTTGTTTCAAGGACGATGTTTTTAAGTTTATATTCTCTTGTGGAAGAGGATGCAAAATATAATGAACCCCAATCATCACCAACAAATGCATTCAATTGCTTGGGCTCTTGCATAAAATTTTTAGAGGCAAGAGGAGCTAACAATTCAGCTTTCAGATTGTTTAAAATCTTAGGAACAACAACATGCTTATGCACTTCCACTTGCAGACAATTGTTAGGTTCAAGATCCGAATGGATAGTATGCAATTTTCCTTTAATATGAACTTTATTGAAAGGTGTAAAGTAGAAGGAACTACTCCTAATGCATGTATCCAAGGTCTACCCAAAATCATGTTATAAGATAGAGAACAAGGCATTACATGAATCAAGGTAGGCACCATCATAGGTCCAACTTGTATGGGTAAAGTTATAGTGCCCACATATTGTCATCCAACATTATCAAAGCCATGAATACTTAATGATTCTAGTTTGACAGCATATATGTCAACTTTAACCTTGTGCAATAAATCAATACCACAAACATTAAGGGCTGACCCATTATCAATCATAACTCTCTTAACTAATGTTTTGTTGATCGTAATAGAGATGACCAAAGGATCATACCACTTCTAAACCTTGAGAGATGGTAACTCATGTTGTTTAAACAAAATATCTATTTTCGTGCATGCATACAATCTAATAAAGTTGCAACATCATTTGGTTTAACAACAGGAGGAACAATCACCTTTTTTAAAGCTTCTTGTAGCATTCCATGGTAAGTAGGTGAAGTTTGTATACGTTCCCAAAGAGATATCTTTGTAGGAGTAGCGTGAAGCTGCTCTACAAGATCATAGTCTTTACCACCTTTATATGTTAAACGAGGTTCTTGAGGAAGCATAAGTTGAGAAGCTGGTAAAAATATCAGAACATTTGTTTGTTGTGTACTTTATTTATTATTCTGAGTGTTATATGCATGAGAAACCAGATTATGATTAGTTTGTGAGTCTTGTTTCACTATTTGTTTTGCATAATCATAAATGTGATCAACAGATTGAGAAGAGGATGGAAGGCCTTTAACAACAAGCATAGGTTTAGAGGGTGGTTAAACCACATTTGCACATAGAGTGACCACAATTTTTGGTTTTTCAATCTCTTCTTTCTGTTTAGGAACATAAATCACATTTACAAATCTTTGTAATAGTGATGACTTAGAGGCCGCAGTGGAATATTCAATCGAGATAAGGTCCTCAAGCGCTTCATCTAACATATCAAAGTCATCATGACTAAACAACTCATCATAACCATGAAAATCTTGTAAAAACAATTTGACATTCTAACATGCTCTATTTAAACCAAGATTTAAATGCACAATGATGGCCTTTTCAAATGAAATACAATATCCAACAATAAGTGATAATTTCCAACTCTTTTAGTGAAAAGATAAAGAATGTAATCCACAATTTAACATATACAAATTTCACTAAAGAGATTTTTCAATTCAATGATGCTCTAGAACAACAAATTATATCAAATCTGAAGTCTAAAAGGATGCAAATTCTTTAAATCTTGGGTTCACTAAAATGTTTAGGGTGAAAAATGATAGTTTGTTTAAACTATGTTAAATCCTACCATTTCTCGCCACTAAGCATTAGGGAGACAATGATTGATCTTGGGACAAGCTTCTAATCACTTTGTCTCCCTTTTTATGCTTGCATGGTTATGTAACCTAAGGCCCTAATCAAGATTTTATCAAGCATTTTCCTTTCAACCAAGTAAACCCCTAATTATACCTTAAATCAGTAATATAAAGAAACTGATGAAGCAACTAGTAAAATTGATCAGAGAAGTGCAGAGATAGGGTTCTAGAGACAGTGTACATAGAATCTAAGGCATGCATGGACTAGGCCACCTACTCCAATGTCCTGAAATTTCCCAAATAGGGAAATCTTTTGTACAGGGTGTCAGAGGCTGCCAAAAGACTTCTAGATCCTAAAAATATCACCTAGTTGGAGTAGGACACCTACTCCAATGTCCCACAAGCCTCAAAATCTGAAAATCCAAAAGTCTGTCGTGACTGTACCTATAATATCCTTCTTCTTGTAGCTCCTTTTTGTCAAAGCCTACAAAACATGATCTACATATACAAAAGAAGGAAATTGTTGTGGCTATGTAGGATCTTGCCTTAGCCAACCCCCGTCTTTGGTATTTCTACCTCAACAATAGCCAAGGGAAAAGATTTGTAGAAGTGTGTGCAAACCAAACAATGTGTATATGCATAAAAATCAAACCCTAGATGTCTCAATCAAGAGAATATCAAGAACTTGCTTTGCATCAATAAACACATACAACTTCACCTCAAGGAGAGGAGATAAATGAAGACTTGCATGAACAAGAAGGCAAATTAGCAATGTCTGCAGAGGATCTCTAAGCTTGATGTTGGAGGCTTCAACCCTTCTCCCGATAATGCAAAGGGTGTACAAACCCTAGGAAGAGAAAGATAGACTCAAGATCTTGATTCCTAATCTTCATCCATTGTCTCCAAGATAGCAAATAAAGAATACTTTGAATAGCTGAACAAGTCACTGGTCTTTAATGGAAATTGCAACTGAGTTTTGGTATCAAGCTTGCATAAGAATTGTGTGTATTAAAATGAATTGTAAATGTCTTTTTATATCTAGCTTTAGGGAATTCAGATTTTGAAATAATGTGTCAATATTGCGTGAAAACTAAGAATTTGAAAACGTAATCCTAAGGCACTCGGTGGGAACTGACACCCTGCCAAAATTCAAAACCCCGTGAAATCGAGGAGGACTAGGGCACGGTAACCCAATTCCAAGCTCCCAATTTAAGCTTAGATATACATTTTTGGGTGTCCAAGGGACCCTATTCTCAAATCTCTTTTTGGGTTCTATCAATCAGTTACCTCAAAAAGTGAATAAACTGCTCCTAGACTAAGTCAATCAGGGTTTCAGGCAGGTTGAAAAAGAAAAGGTTGAGAGGCCACCAAGTGTGAGGAGCTAAACTGATGGAAATTGTACCATTCCATACAGGAGGACAATTTCTAACGTTACAGCATGTAATGTTGTTTCTCGTGATCATTAGTTGGTTGACTTGAGATGCTCGTACCACATGATCCCTCATAAAGAATGGTTTTCCACATACGAAGAGTATGATAGAGAAAATGTGTACCTCAGGGACAACTCTACATATCCTATTGTTGGATGAGGAAAGGTAATGTTGTGTTTCAGTGATGGAATAATTAAAACCCTACTTGGTGTTTTGCATGTTCCTAGATTGGCTAGAAATTTGATTTCTATTTCAAAGTTGAATGATTTGGGAATGCATGTGACATTTGATAAGCAGGGCTATAGATTGGTGAGAGGAAACTTGGTGGTAGTGAAGGGGAAAAGATTGGGAACTCCATTTAAGCTAAAAACCACTACTATTTGTAATGCCTTTTATGCATTTGAGGCTAATACTAAAAATACATGTATGTTGTGGCACCGTAGATTGGGCCACATAAGTCAGTCTGGTTTAAAGACTATCTTAAATAAAAAATTATTAGACAGTTTATCTTATTCTAATGAGAGTTTCAAATTTTGTGAACATTGTGTGTTTGGAAAATAGAATAGATCTCCATTTCCTTCAGGCAATAATAAATCTAACGATAAATTAGAACTTAATCATTTAGATGTTTTTGGTCTAGTGGATTTTGAATCAGTTGGAAAATCTAGATATTTTGTTTCCTTCATTGATCATGTCACAAGGTTTACTTGGATTTATTTTATGCATCACAAATCTGAAGTTTTCACTAAGTTCAAGGAATTTAAAGCTTTAGTTGAAAAGCAATCATATTATAAGATAAAGGTTTTGAGATTTTACAATAGAGGGGAATATTGTTCTATGGAATTTGATTAATTCTATAAGCATACATGTATTGTTAGATAGAAGACTACTCCATATACTCCACAACAGAATGGAGTCATAGAAAGGAATTATTGGACAATTATGGGAAGAGCCAGAAGTATGTTAAGTGAATCATATTTGAACAAATGCTTTTGGGTAGAAGTTGTGTTTACTACAAACTACTTGGTTAACAGATCTTTGTGTAAGGCTCTTGTTTCAACTCCTTATGAAATGTGGATAGGAAAGAAACCTTTTCTTTCATATTTAAGGGTATTTGGTTGTGAGGCTTATGTTCATGTGCCTAAAGAAAAATGAACCAAGTTGGATCCAAAAGTTGAGAAGTGTATTTTGATTAGATATGGTGATAATGTAAAAGGTTATAAGCTTTGGAATCCACTAGCCTAGAAGATTGTCTATCCTGTAGATGTTATTTTCAGGGAACATAGTTTTATTACAGAACCTGAACAACCAAAGGAAAAAGATGAAAAGGTAAAGAGAGTACATTTTGAATTAGAGCATGAAGATGCACCTTAGGAAGAGAAAAATGATGGATTGGGGGGTGAAGAAGTAGAAGAAGACTCGAGTGATATTTTTGATGAGGAAGAATCTATTGTGATAGAAGAAGTTAGTATAGATGAGAATGCAAAAGAACACAAAGAGTCTTTTACTCCACTTTGAAGAAGATCCACAAGACAACAAAACCCAGTTGACAGGTATAGCCCACTAGATTTCCATTGTGTATTTGCTTTATTGAGTACTGATGATGAACCTAGATCTTATAGGGAAGCTATTCATGTAGATGATAGTGAGTCCTAGAAGTTAACCATGTAGGAGGAGATGATGGCTTTAGACTCTAATAAGCAGGTCATCAAGAAGAAGTTTGGAGCAGATGGTTCATTGGAGAAGTACAAGGCTAGGCTGGTAGCCAAGGGCTATTCCCAGAGAGAGGAAGTTGATTTCAGTGAAATTTTGTCTCTTCTTGCTAAATTATGTTCTATTTGATTTCTTTTATCTATTGCTACATCATATGATTTTGAGGTTAAACAAATGT
The DNA here is from genome assembly GCA_027924645.1 of Cunninghamia lanceolata. Classification (NCBI taxonomy): domain Eukaryota; kingdom Viridiplantae; phylum Streptophyta; class Pinopsida; order Cupressales; family Cupressaceae; genus Cunninghamia; species Cunninghamia lanceolata. The sequence goes on along the minus strand of BSBN01000068.1, from coordinate 11,615,842 downwards.
ATATTAAGACTACATTTTTCCATGGAGATCTTGAGGAAGAAATTTACATGCAACAAATTGTATAGGTTTTGAGGTAAATGGGAAATAATATTGGGTTTGCAAACTAAAGAGATCTTTTATGGTTTGAAACAGTTGCCCAGAATGTGGTACCAAAAATTTGATTCATTTGTATTGATATTAGGTTTTGTTAGAAGTGAGCAAGATCATTGTGTTTACATTCATTGTATTGATGACTCTATTCTAATCATTGCATTTTATGTTGATGACATGTTATTTTTCAGCAATGCTAAGCATATGATTAGTGAGTTTAAAGCCCAACTTTTAGGTGCATTCAAAATGAAGCATCTTGGAGCTACTAGGTATATTTTGGGGATGGAGATCAAAAGGGATAGAGTTAACAAAAATATTTGGTTGTCAAAAAGTATGTGAATAGAGTTCCTTTACCCATTGGTACTAAGCTTTCATTAGATATGTGTTGAAAGAATAAGGATTATTTAGAGGATATTTCTAATGTATCATATGCTAGTGTTGTAGGAATTTTATGTATGCAATGGTTTACACTAGACTAGATATTGCCCAAGTAGTGGGGTTTTTGAGCGGATTTATGTCTAACCCTAGTAGAGAACATTGGGATTATGTGAAGAGGGTGTTTAGATATCTAGTAGGTACTCCTGATTACTATTTGGTTTATTCTAGTATTGACAGTGCTAACAAAACTTTGGACATATAGGGATTTGTTGATGCAAATTGGGTAGGTGACTTGGATAGTCAAAGGTCCACCAGTGGCTATGTGTTTACTTTGTTTGGTGGAGCAGTGAGTTGGAGGAGCAAAAGGTAGCCCACAATTTCTTTTTCCACCATCAAAGAAGAGTATATGGCTACTACCCATGTCTCTAAGTAGGTAGTTTGGTTGAGGAGATTGTGTATAGGTATTGGTTTTAATTGTAGGAGCATTCAGATTGGTTGTGATAGCGAGAGTGTTATTTGTTTGGCCAAGAATCCTATGTATCATGCTCAAACTAAGCATTTTGATGTACAATATCACTTTGTTTCAGAGATGGTTGCAAATGGATAGATTGTGCTAAAGAAGGTAGATACTTAGGAGAATGTTGCAGATGCTTTGACCAAGCCTATGAGCACAAAGAAATTTGTTTGGTGTAGAGAGGCCATGGGCCTTGTTTCTAGTGCCTAATTATTTTATTGTTTTCCTATGGGTATTTACAATGTATGATGTCAATTGGGAGAATGTTAGGATTAAGGTACCATCAACATTGTAAATCCATTGTAATTTATTATTCTCATTATTATTTTTAAATCCCCCATAAGGGATGAAAGGTTTCACCAACAATGATCTTGATTCAATCACTTTTTTATATCTAGTACCCGACACTAATTCATCCACGATGGGGGTCACAAGGGGGATTCTTCCTTGTGAGGGGTCCAGGGGATCATCCCCCGAGTAGGGGGTTCTAGGGACCGCATGCCCTAGAGGGGTTTGGGGGTAGTGCCCCCAAAACCACATTTTATTTATATTTTATCATTGTAAATCTTGACCGTTTGTCACTAGGTCACAGATAAGATGGTCAATATTATGTCGGTATTCTTCCCCTAGAAGGAAACCCCCTTTTATTAGGATATTTGCACTACATTTTTAGTAGAGTTGAGAGTAATAGGTATCGATGGATTGAAGATTGAAGAAGAAGAGAAAGTGCATGTAATGTAATCTCATATTTGAATATAATACAACTTGGAGCCTCTTTTCTTGGTGGAGATTTTTAGCCAAAATGGTTTTCTCCATGTTACATACTGTGTTATGTGTTCAGTTCTTAATGCATGTTATTTTTGTATAGTGGGTTTCATTTTTGTTACAATCTCCATTGATTCTACATTATTTAGAGGATATTAATAGGGTTTGAATTAGATTTCCATTGTGTGGTTTGCACCTTCATTTCTAACATATTGTATCTTGTCAATACTTCTCTTATCTTTTTATACTATATATTTCTAATATTTCTTCTAATACTTCTTATGTCTTCTATATGTTATATCCTCCCAATATGAATTCCAATACTTCATCTTTTTTTATTGTATCTTATCAATGCTTTCTTTGTTTTTAATATTGTATCCTTCTAGTATTATTTCTAATAATTTTCTTGTATTCCTTGCATTCTATCTCTTTTAGTCCCATCAGCTAATTTTATATGTAGTGTACATTAATATATACATTAAAATTAAATTAAATACTTCATTACTAAAAATAACTCCTTAGGAGATTTTAATATAAAAATTAAATTGAAATAACACATGAGTTGAGAAAAATCAAGAAACGCTTTATGTGTAAGTAGAATAATGAATAAATGATCTTCTTAGGCATTCTATAGAAGAAAGTACTCCTGAGAATAGGATGTGATGGAAATACATTGGTTTACATTCCCTTCACACTACTTTAACTCCAATTAAAATCATTTGGGTTCATTTAGAAGGGATTGAGTGCGTGAAGCCCTTTCTCTAGTGGGTTGGTGATGGTTTCAAGATTGTTTTATCCTTCAATAGCCATAGTCTCTAGTGGTCTTCCATCATGAATTCTTTTATCCCACCTTTGTTTGAGAGTGGAGGGATCAAATCTCTACAACTTTTACACAAAGACATTTAGACCACATGAGGGATCTTGTCTTTGTAACATCATAAATTGTGTACACTCATGTGTAGGCACAATTTCACTACATTTAGCTCCTCCCTTTTGGAAGTCTCAAGCCTAGTTCTTTTTAGGTCCACCCTTAAAAACCTCTTTTTAGCCTCATTTATAGAATAATTTTTAATCTTGATTAAAGTTCTATCATGACCTCTAAGGATAAATGAAGATTCAAAGCTATCATCACATTTTAAAGTGAATTTGGGCCTTGAAATGACCCTTGACTCAGGGCGCTTGAGCGCCCTGGTCCCTTCCATGCCTCAAGGGATAATTTTAAGTTACAAGTTTTCCTTAATGTTGCTTAGGCCGACCCTAAATCTAAATTTGATTTTGAGTGCGTTATGTCAGCATTTTTATTTGAATTACTCTCTTTCTATAAGTCTTGTATAATGGTAAGTGAATGAAATCATTTTGAAAGAAGATATTAAGAAGCACTCTTGATGTGAACAAGCTCTATGTTGTTGTTGCTCTCTATGCTATTGTTTATTACAGGTTTTGATCAAGAGGAGATCTCCTTTGCTCTTGGAAAGATTTGAATGAAGGCTAGGACATGAGATCTTTAGTCTCTCATGAGCTCCTACGTTGGAATACTTTGCACGATTGGGAGAAGGGTTGGAACCACCAACTTGAGTTTGGATTGAGTACCCTCCAAGGGTATGGTTGCATCACCTTCTTATTCTATAGAGCTTCCATGAATCTTGATCCTTGAGGTGAAGTTTTTGGCTCCCTTGAGTGGATCATCATTTACATCATGCCTCTCTATTTGCTTGAGTCATATAGGGCTAGGGTTTGATATTATTTGGTTAGATCTTGCATGTTATTGCTCACACATAGGGTTTTTGAGCACACACATCATCTAGATAAATAATCTTGTCTATCTAAAAGGTAGGAATACTAAAATAGGGGCTTGGAAAAGGTAAGCTCCTATATAGCCACAAAACTTTTCCTCTTCTTTCTTGTCTACAAATCTAACGAACAAGTGTCAAAAGGTGACAGGTAGGAAGAATAAAGAGCTTGCAAGTATAGACTTGACAAATCTAAAAGTTTTTAGAAAACCTAAATGAGGTCTATGACACCTGAGTGCCCTGGTTCTATGACTCTCTATCATCTGGTCCAGGTTCTAAATAGTTTCCTTACCTCTGCTATTAAGTTTTCTACTCTAGTTTCAGGTCTAACAATCATCTGTAGCTTGATTTGGCTTAATTTAAGGTTTTGGATCTTATGCCCTAGCTAGATTGGTTGGATTTAGTATCACATTTTGGTGAACCTATCATCTCTTACACTTTTTTCTTCCTTTATTTCTAAAAAGGGTTTATTTTTTGTTATACATATTAGCTTTTTATTCTTAGGGTTTCATTTTATGGCAACTCTATCTTGGAAATTTATAGAGGTTAAGCATATTGTAGCTTTCTATTGGATTACATAATTTATATATTTCATATTAAACATAAGTATACTTATTTTCATTCGTTGTTAGTTGGTTCCATTGCTATAAAGTTTAAAAACAAGGAGATTCAATTATTTCAGATTACTTTATTCAAGACTTTAATGCATTTGATGAGTCATTTAGTAGTTATGATTTTGATATGTTAGATGAAGCCTTGGATGACTTTATCTCAATAGAATCATCCTCTATGACTTCTAAACAATCTATGTTTCAAAGAATCATCTATGTTTCTATTTCTCCAAAGGAACTTGAGAAGCCTAAAATGATGTGCATCTTCAACAAGATGCTCCTAAATCACCTATTATAATAGGATGTTCTTTGAAAACACCCAGACCTCCTGGTTACATCTTAATTTATGTAAAACAAATTACTAGAAGTCCTCTTAATCAAAATGTTTCATAGGAACCTATTCATCAAGAAGTTGTTCACGCATACAACACTTGAAATAAAAAATAAAAGAATCAAATTGAATTTGTTTCTGCTTCTCTACATACTTCTAAACCTGTTCTTCCTCAAGCATGTCATCTTCCTACTCATAATGGTAAAGATTATGATTCTATTGAGCAAATTTGAGCTACTCCTACAAAGATCTCTCTATGGGAGTTGATACAAACATCACCTACATACCATGAAATGCTCCAAGAAGCATTACAAAAGGTGATAGTTCCACCTGATGTTCAGCCGAATGATGTAGCAGCTTTGTTAGATTGTATGCATGTGACTAAATCAAATATAGTATTTCATCCACATGAATTACCTCCCATAGAAGTTTAAAACCAAAATGAGGCTCTTATGATATATGTCATCATTTATAGAAAAAAGATTTAGAAGTAGCACAATTGGTGGTGAATCAGGTCTTAATGTCTGTAGCATAGACCTGTTGAATAAAATCAATGTTGATAGCTCTCTTATTACACATAATAAACTCAACATTCACGGCTTTGATAATGTTGGTAGACAATCATTGGGTACCATCACCTCTTAGGGTTGATCATGTGACTTTTCCTACCCTTATCCATGTCATCCCTAATTCTCTTTCATATAATATTCTTCTTGGTAGACCTTGGATTCATGCCATGGGGGCAGTCCTACCTATCCTTCATCAATCAATAATATTTGGTCACAATAATCAGCTTGATCTAATCAAAGTTGATCCAACTCTGAACATCTTTTTAGAAACTAAAGCTAAAGCTAATCAACACTTCTTTTCTCCCTCTTCTAAGGTCAATTCTTCTCCCTCTACCAAGGAGGTCATAGCAGAAGAATCTAATTCACCTTCATTCTTTGGTGATGACTGCAGTTTGTTAGACTCTTACACCTACCTTTTTGGGCGAGTATAAAGTCCCACCTTCAAAGCCAAAACTTCCTAAGGTGGCTTTGATCTCTACTCCTGTATCACCAAAGATTTCTCTAAAAATCAATAATGATAACACTTATTCTTATACTACTGAATATGAGACCTATGGGTTCCCTCCTTCCTCCTCGGAAATGACATCTATCTATGGTCACGGGTTTCAAATCCTCTCTCGATGTGGATACAATGGTAATGGTTTTGGTATAAAGGAGCAAGGTATTAAAGTCCCTTTGGAGGATAATGCACATTACTCTTCATTTAGACTTGGATACCATCCTTTAGGGCCCACTAAAGCTGCTCGTTGTCCTCATCTAAATCTTAACACAATCTCATCCTCTACACTTAAATGGGTATATCTAAAATTGATTTATATAAATCATGATGTTTAAGATGTCTCCTTGGATAATTTTTTGATAGATGAAGCTTTGGCTAAATTCTTGAGAGCTTATTATCACTTCCCGAGCATTAAATCACCATGATCGTGGACTTCCTTATTGTTTAAATGTGAAAGCATACTTTGGGAAGGATGCTTGTTTGTCTAATGATACCTTGGTAAATCATGAGTCACCTTTAGAATCCCTTAATCCTTGTAACATTCAAGATCATAGTACTCTCATTAAAGGGAAAACTATCGATGTTTTGAGGGATAAGGATGATCCCAAAAAAGTTACCCATCTTGGAATTTGTTTAGATACATAAGAAAAACAAGAAATCACATCTTTGTTACATGAATATCCTGATCTCTATGCCTGGACATATTCTAATATGTCCGACATCAATCCTCAAGTGGTAACACATAATATCATCATGCATCCTAATGCTAAACTAGTTAAACAAAAGATACATAAGATGAATCCTAAGGTTGCATTGTTGGTCAAAGTTGAGATAGAGAAGATTTTACAAGAAGGTTTTATCCACCCTATTGACTACTTGCCTTGGATCTCAAATATACTTCTCATTGTTAAATCAGACAACCGTATTTGAATGCCTAATGATTTTCATGTTTTGAATAAGACATCTTTGAAAGATGACTTTCCTCTTCATAATATTGATATGATTGTCAATTCTACAGTTGGCCATGCATTATTTTCCTTTATGAATGGTTTCTATGGTCACAATCAAATATTGATAAATCCTCAAGAACAATATAAAAAGATTTTATAACTCCTTGGGGAATATTTTGTTGGGTTGTCATGTTGTTTGGATAGAACACTGGTGTAACTTATCAATGTTCTATGACACTTATCTTTCATGATTTCATGCATAACATCTTAGAGGATTATGTCAATGATATTCTGGCCAAATCCATTTTGTGTTAGGATCACATCAAAATTCTTTGTCAAATCTTTGAACACATACAAAAATACAACATGTACTTGAATCCTCATAAATGCATCTTTAGCATTGATAGTGGTCAGCTATTGGGATTCATTTTTTTGTATTATTGTACTGAAGTTCACACAAAAATGATTGACGCTATTGTTAAAATGCCATCTCCTAAGAATGTTTCACAACTTTGTAGTTTCCAAGGAAATATTCAAGCTATTCATCAATTTGTTTCACAACTCATAGATTAGAGTCTTCCTTTCACACAATTACTTAAGAAAGAATCTACCAAGTTAAATGGGATAGTTATTGTCAAAAATCTTTTGATGATCTCAAAAGATATCTTACTAATTCACCTATTTTGCATCCAGTTGTCTAAAGGATGACCATTCATTCTTTACACATCAGCATCTCCTAATGCTCTCATAGATTTGTTAGCACAACATGGTGACGATGGAAAAGAACATGCTATGTATTAAATTAGGCAAACTTTTCTCAATTATGAAATGCAACATAGTGTGATAGAAAGGCAATGCCTAGCTCTTGTTTTTGTGACACAAAACTAAGACATTATCTCATGAATGCTGAAATTAATGTAATTATAAAATTTGATCCTTTAAAGAATTTGTTTGCCCAAATAGATCGTTTAGGATGATTAGCAAAATGGGTTATGTTGTTAATAGAGTTTGACCTTAAATTTGTCTCCCAAAAGGTAATTAAAAGACAAGTGTTGACCGACCACTTAGTGGAAGCTCCTTCACCATTAGTTTCCCAGGTCAAGAATCTTTTCTTGATGATCAAATCCTTACCTTAGATGTTGATGATATGTGGAAATTATTCTTTGATGCTTCTAAATGTCAAACTAGCTCTGATGGTGGTGTTATACTAGTACCTCCTTTAGGTAAGTCGATTCCTCTATCTTACCATCTCAATTTTTTATTTACCAACATCATTGTAGAGTATGAAGCCCTTATTTCTGGCTTGCATGTTGTTTTGTCTTTTAACATAAAACATATTTCAATATTTGGTTATTCTCAATTGATCATAAGACAAGTCACTGGATCATATTAAGAAAATCAAGATAAGTTATCTTAGTACCAAGACATGACCTTATCCTTATTAAATAATTTATCATCCTACACAATTGACATAATTCCATGAAAGGACAACTGACATGCAGATGTGATGGCAAGCATTGCTTCCCTCCTATCCTTTGGTGGTTCTAAAGGAAACCATAAATTTACTATCCATAATGTCACTATACCTTGAATAACATCTAAGATAGCATTTTGTCATAATGTAGAATCAAGAGAATGGTACTCCCATATATTACAATATTTACGTGATGGTACCTTTTCTAATCTGACATCTAGAAATTCTTGAGTTCACATTGGAAAACTCATTGCATGTTACATCATCTTATCAAATATTCTATATCGACAAAGTTACGAAGGTCCCCTCCTTCATTTCCTTAATAACTCGAAGATCCCAATTGCCCTGAAAGAGGCACATTTAGGTGCCTGTGGAGGACATTTCAATGGAAGATCTATTGTTCAAAAATTTCTTGTATGGGTTACTATTGGCAAGCCATGGAATGAGATTCCTTTGCCTTCGCCAAAAGTGCCCACAATGTCAACAACATAGTAATCTCATTCGAGATCCTACCCAGGAACTTCATGATTAGGTTTCTCCTTGGCCATTTTCCATGTGGGGCTTGGACCTTGTTGGAAAGATTTCTCCTCCTTCTCAAGGACATACTTTCAAAGCTATAGATTACTTTACAAAGTGGGTTTAAGTGGTTCCTCTCTGATCCACGACTACTGAAGTAATTTGTCATTTCATTCAATACAACATAATCTCTCGATTTGGTATTCCTTCCACTTTAGTTTCTAATAATGGTGCCTTATTTAAGAACAAATATGTTAAGAAATTTCTTGAAATATATCATATTCAACATCACTTATCTATGCCATATTATCCTTAATCAAATGGACAAGTAGAAGCATCTAACAAAGTAACCAAATAAATTCTTTAGAAAACTATTAACAAACATCAGAAGGATTAGCATACTCAATTATCTTATGCATTGTGGGCTTACTAAACTAGTTTTTGTATGCCTATGGATACCACCTCCTATAACCTTGTGTATGGTGTCGATGTGATTATACCTTTACAATTAGAAATCCCTTCACTATGAATTTCTCTCAAGGGCATCCTCAACGAAAATACTCAAAGGGAAATATGGTATCAACAACTTGAAATTCTTGATGGACAACATATAAATACTCTAGAATATCTTAAAGCTCATCAAAAATCTATGTAACACAAATATAATTCAAAAGTTATTAACCGTACATTCGAAGTTGGAGATTTGGTACTCTATGAAAATCAATGTAATGTAAATGAACCTCCTTGTGAGAAAGGGAAGTTTAGCCTGGATTGGCTAGGACCTTACATCATCATCAAAACCTTTGGATTGGGTGCATATAGACTAGCTGATGAGTGAGGTATGCCTCTTAAAGATCCTATCAATGCTAATCATTTGGATAAATATTATTCTCAAACTTAGTTTTTCATTTGTGTTCTATCATTTTATTCATAAACGAGAATATTTGGTAGATAGTAAATTTAAATTTCCTATTTCATTATTTTCTTTAGTCTTGACAAAATATCTAGTTTGTCTTGATGTCTTTTGAGTAGTTTTTCTAGTTTAGAGAATTACTTAGTTAATAGCATACAAATAGATAGATGTGCATCATGTTCAATAATCATTGTTGAATTTGATCCAATAATATTACAATGTTGTTTCATGAGATCACAACTAAATTATTTCATCATGTGTGTACATCTAATTAAAACCCAATTAAGCATACATATATGTGTTTCATTAGAACATGTATCATTTAAATCATTGTTGCATTGTTTAAACAATTACAATTGTTAACACAAATCACTTTTAGAATTTAAGTTGGCACACATGTATAAAATAAATCTAGATCTTTGTTTCATTTACTTTATAAGTAGATCACAAATGAGATCTAGAGTAAACACACTAAATCATAAATCAAATCATATATGTATATAGATCATAGGAGTTTTAGTACATAAGTTCACCACTACATCAAAATGTAGTGAATTTAATCAAAATACAATAGATCTCATCATTGGGCTAGACTGTGATACCCAAATCCCTCAGGACCTAGAAGTGCTTGAGTGATAGATGTCTGCCTATGTAAAGCTATAGACATGACAATGAGTGACTCCTAGAAGTGCTCCATGCCTGTAAGCTCCTAAGTGCACCTCTAAGCTACCCCACCTCCTCCTTGGCCACTTGGTATTCTCACTAGAGTTGATCTCTCTCAACTCATGGCTGGTCCACTTTACCCTTTACATAACTTAGTAGACTATGCTTAGTACATGATGTCACCATGAATCTCTTAATCTAGCTATGTTTGGAGAACAATTGATCTCTAAACCACCCAATCCCATTTGGTTACTATATGATCTCTTACAGTTACTATTTGATCCCTCTCAAGTACTAGTTGATCATGCTCCACTTGTCCTGCCTCATATGCTACTCTAAGCTACACGATGGGATCAAACAAGTCTATATGTTGACGTACCTCATGTGGTAGCCTGCAACAAGCCTATACTGAGTTCTATGTCGACTCAGTGGGTATCATCATTGTTATGACATGACTCACAAAGACACACCATGTGTTAGAACCAACTGTAGAGTGTACAAGTAATCATCATGTCAGCACCTTAATCAAATTAATATTATGTATCTTAATCTAATAATAATAAAATATAGTCATCACCTGTATCATCCTCTTGCTATGATGGATCATGTGGTATGGAGATTGTGTTAGTATCCAGGATTGTCCCAACCATTGGGGCATCATAGAGACACTGCCACTCGACTCCCTATGCTCAAAGTGACACTGTGATACTCTAGTTGCATGTTATGGTCAAAGACTATGAGCTCAGGCCTTAGTTCGCTCCTTATCAATATTTGCACCACCTGCTAGTTGGAGTCGTCTTCCTCTCCTCATCAAGTCAAGGAGATCCTCATCATCATCATCGTCACTATCACTCTCTACCTCTCCCTCCTATGAATCCTCTCCTCTCTTGGCCAAGGGTCTGGGATCAATGGTAGGATAGTCATTAGGGAAGATATGGGTTGGGCATGCTATCTCCCACCATTCTATTTATGATGGAGTCACTCCTACATCATCATCCTTGAAGACAAGAGAATCATCCTCTATATCATCATCAGGATCACTCAACACTACATTCACGATGGTGAGACGTGTCCTATCTTGAGGCTGCACACCACAATGTGATGATCTCACATAGAATGGATGTGTGACGAGAACTCCCTACACTCGTTTAAACTGCTTCAATACTCTATCCTAGTAGAAGGCTACTATGATGAAATCTTGATGACTGGTCAATAACTGATCTCTCTGTATCCTTACCAGCTGCCTCCTCTAACCCATCCACAACCTGCATCACCTATATGGTCTCCATGTGATAGCCTGTATCTATACCATGTTGAATACAATCCTCCTAAATAGTAAATCACTATATCTCCATGGTCCTCTCAACTCGTAGGCATGTGCTCGTGGTATGGTCCCAACTATAGATACCCTATTGGCCTCATGCATGTAATATGCTCAAATGCCCACACCTATAGGAGAGTGCATATCATCAAGCTATGTGTCTCCTAATGAACATAGTGAGCCAAATCATAGTACAAGTGAGAAAGCATACCCCATCCCCATGAGTATACAGTCCTCTGCTCCTCCATAGCTCTGATGGTATGAGTTGTAGGTGAGTGCCTCGCCCATCCAGTGAAATAATGAGTGCGATGGTAGCAATCATGATGCGATGGATGGTCGGTATAATAGCTGCACCCTACTCTAAGTATCTGATATCGATGTGTCCTCAAGAGCTTGATGGAACTATGTGCCTATGACAATATAGTTTCCTCATGCAAGCATAGTCATTGGATCTCTACTCTATGACCCTCTCTATGACCCTAACAGCCTCGCCATACACAGGTAATCATAGTATCCTATACATATCCTCCAAAGTCACTCTCATCTCTCTTGTCAGTAGATGAGATGTGGATGTATTTATGTTCCACCAGTCCATGAGTGCCATTAGCATAGCATGTTGGTATGTCATTATGGGAATAGTGTACACCAACCATAGTGTAACATCTCGTAGATGTCACATCTCTACATCTAAAAGTGTGCTCAATTGACTATGCAACAATGTGAATAGCCAACTGCTCTCGCATACCTGGGAGATCTTGTAATAGGAAAATAAGATATTCATTAGAAATCAACAAAAGAAAAGATAGACTAGTCTTGGGACCTAGGTGCCCTAGAAGGTCTAGGGCACTCAAAAAGAACTAGGGCACCCTATAGGGTCTAGGGTACCCTAGGAGGACAATGGCACCTTAGGACCCACTAAAAAGTGTCCCCGAGCCCATTACTGCCTTGAAATAAAAAAATTAACATTAATTTAATAATTTACAAGGAGAGTCACCTACCTCATGCTCGTTAGGTCCCTTTGTCATTTGACTCCATAGCATCTCCAGCCTCAGTGGTCAGTATACAATTTGGCTCAGCATGTTGGTTCTCCTCTCTACTCCTTCTCCTTAAAAACTAAAAATGACACTGGAATGGTAAGATGTGAGAACTAATTTTACTATTAATAGTAAAAAGTGGGACTCTTGATTACTATCTAGGGTCAAAAATCACCTTCTCATGACATCTCTTCATCTAAACATAGATAACTTAGGCTATCAACCTCATATTCAAATGTTGTTTGTTGCATTGGAATCTTGGTTCCACCATCTTCATAGCCTTATGTTTGTATGAGGTGACTGATCATGCCAATATTGTACACTCGTAACTTTTTTTTAATGTTCGGAGTTGGTAGTTAATTCTTGTTAACCAACAAAGGAAAAATGACTTTGTAAAACCCTAATTCTAGAAGCTTCCAAAAAGCTTGTTATAAGCAGTTGGGATGTATGTTACAGGTGTCGAATTTATGAGATTGTAATTTGTTTTGCATTGGATAATAAAATCATTGGATGGCTAAGTCCCTATGGATGTAGCCCATTTTGGGTGAACCATGTTAAAATTTTGTATTGATCTCTTTTGTGTTATTTGTCATTGTCATATTTGGGTTATTTAATCTGCATATAATTATTAGTTTTTATTGCCCTGATATACCTAAACGCTAACAAATGGTATTAGAGTAGGTTGTGTTTGATTATTGTCTATAGGAAGGTCTCACGGTTGAGTGGGAGTCTCATAGTTAAGTGGGAATAGTGGTGAATGAGGGTAAATTGAAGGTAGATAAATTCAATGGGCAGAACTATCAGTTATGGAAGATGTAGATGGAGGTTTATCTCTATCAAAAGGATTTATGGATGCCGTTGGAAGGAAAAATCAAGAAACTAGCAACAATGACTAATGAGGATTGGGAACTACTAGACAGAAAGGCACTGGGAACCACTCGGTTGTGCCTGGCACCATCTATGGCATTCAATATAACAAAAGTGAAGACAACAGATGAACTAATGAAAGATTTGGCTAAATTGTATGAAAAACCCTTAGCCTCTAATAAGGTATTTCTCATGAAGCATTTGTTTAATCTAAAAATGATTGAAGGTGGATTTGTGTCAGATCATTTAAACGAGTTTAATACGATTACTAGTCAATTAACTTCTATAAAAGTGAAATTTGATGAAGAGGTGAGGGCTCTCTTAGTTTCATGTTGTTTTCCATAAAGATAGAATAGCTTGATAATGGTTGTAAGTAACTCTGTCTCTAGTTCAAATACTTTTAAATTTGATGATGTTGTTGGTGTTATCCTTAGCGAGGAAATTCAATGGAAAAGAACTAGAGAGAGTTCAACATCGGGTATGCTTTGACTGTAGAGAATAGGGGAAGAACAAAGGAGAGAGGAAAAATTCCAACAAATCGTGGGAAGTCACAGGGGAAGTTGAAGAAAGGCAGATCTAAATCCAGAGGAAGAATGGATTGCTAGAACTGTGGAAAGCTAGAACACTTGAAGAAGGATTGTTGGTCTCGAAAGAGCAAACAAGGAAATAGAAAACATGATGATAGTAAGGAAGCTAATGTTGTAAGTAATAAATTATAGGATGCTTTAATTTTGTGTTTAGATAATGCTAATGCTTCCTTGGCAATAGATTTAGGGGCTTCATTTCATGCCACACCACATTTTGTAGATTATGCTCAAGGTGATTTTGGACAGGTATATTTGGGTGATGATGAACCCTGTCAGATTGTTGGAAAAGGAAAGATAAAAATCAAGTTACAAAATGGAAATGAATGGTTTCTATAGGAATTAAGGCATGTTCCAAATTTGAGAAGGAATTTAATCTCTGCAAGATAAATGGGTAGTGAAGGCTGCATAGTTACCTTTTCAGACAAAGTCTGGAAGGTCACTAAAGGTGCATTAGTAGTAGCTAAAGATGAAAAGGTAGGCATATTGTATCTGTGTATTGGTAATACTTATTCTACCTTAGCTACTATAGAAACAGTTGCTACTGAGACAGTTATAGCACTTGCTATAGGGACAAAAATAGAATTGTGGCACCATAGACTTGAGCACATGAGTGAGAAAGGAATGATGATCCTTCACTCTAGAAAGTTTCTACCAAGTCTGAAGCAAATTGACTTGGAGTTCTATGAAAATTGTATTAATGGAAAACAGAAAAGAGTGATTTCTCAAAGTTGGGAGAGAGAAGAAGAGTGAGAAATTAGAGCTTGTGCATTTAGATGTATGGGGACTAGCTCAGGTATCTTCTCTTGGAGGCTCTTTCTATTATGTTACTTTTATGGATGATGCAACTAGGAAAATATGGGTGTATTTCCTAAAACAAAAATAAGAAGTATTTGAAACTTTTAAAAGGTGGAAAGCTTTGGTTGAGAATGAGATAGTAAAAAAGTTGAAGTGTCTCAGATCTTATAATGGAGGTGAGTATTGCAGTAGAGAATTTGAAAATTATTGTTCATATAAAGGAATCCATAGGCAAAAAATAGTTCCTGAAACCCCACAAGAAAATGGTGTGTCTAAGAGGATGGATAGGACCATTATGGAGCATGCAAGGAGCATGAGATTGCATGTTGGACTACCCTTACACATTTGCAACGATGTTGTACATACCGTTGTTTATTTAATAAATAGGGGACCTTCAAATCCTTTGGATGGTGGCATTCCAGAGGAGGCATGGATGGGTAAAAAGGTAAACTATTCATTTCTAAAAACCTTTGGTTGTGAAGCTTTTATCCATGTTGATATTGAAAATAGAACCAAGCTTGAGGCTAAGTCTAAAAAATGTACCTTCATTAGATATGGAGTAGATGAATTCAATTATCAGTTATGGGATTATGAAAATCATAAAATCATTAGAAGCAGAGATGTTACATTCAATGAGAAGGTCATGTATAAGGATCAGTTCCAACCAAAGAATCATGAATAGGCCAAAAAGGAATATGTGGTGCTATATGAGATTACATAAAATAAAATGCCAATGGTACCTAATGCTTAGCAAGAACAAGTTATCCCATAGACTCCTGCAAGTGTTAGACATTCTATAAGGATATCTAGACCTCCAAAAAGATTTTCTCCATCATTATATTTTATATTATTAACTGATTCTAGTGAACCTGAAGGTTATGAAGAAGTAATGCACGTAGATACCAAAAAGTAGTGGGAGCTAGGCATGAAAGAGGAAATGGATTCCTTGCTGTAGAATCAGACTTGGGACATAGACCAATTGCCTACAAGTAAAAGAGCTTTGCCAAATAAATGGGTTTATAGGTTGAAGGAAGAAGATGGAGGCAAGAAAAGATATAAGGCCAAACTTGTGGTAAAAGGTTTTGATGGTGATAAATTGTCATTGATGCCAAAAGTATGTTTAGTTGCCATCGTTGTTGACAGGAGCAAGTGACATCATCTTGTGTGTTCTTTCTATTGTTATATCACAGTTTGTTCAGTATGGTAAAGTGTTTGTGTTTATCTTATTATCATGCTCAAGTCAAGGTTGTCAGGTTGTGCTCAAAATAAGATATGAGATGTGATCTTGATTCATGGTTTACTTGGACAAAGATTGTCTTCACAATCATTTTTGACCGTGGGATCTTGCTTGTATATAGTAATATCATGTTGTTTACAAGTGACAGTGGTTGATACAAATAGCATGAAATGGTCTTCTGGATGTTGGTATGGTCTTCATGGAAAATGTTCTTTTCAGGACTTCAAAATATCATTCTTGTTCAAGAGTTTCATATTTGTGTTGAAGAGTGTGACATGTTGAAGTTGATGCTTCACTCATTCTTTATGTCATGGGTATTGTTACTCCTTATCAAAGGTTGTTAGGAGCTTCATTCAAGATTTCTTCATAGGTGATAATAATCATGATAATTTTTTGAGTTTGGTTCAAACCTCAATCTGGATGACTTCAAGTTTGTCTCAAGGTGGATCAACATATTAAAGTCATATTGTCTACTTGCGTTCAATTCACATATCATAGTTGGTCTTGACAAGATAAGCAGTGCTTTAATCAGGTTCACAGGTCAAAGATATATGATTAAGGTTTGACAAAGATGAGAAGTTTTTATTGCATAGGGTGATGTGTCCTTCACAAACTTGTCAAAGACAAACAACATCTAACATTTATTTGTTATAACTAAGTCTTACCCGTCAAATGCTTTTTGTTTTAATCTTTTGTTGACTTGCCGAGGGAGTGATAGTCACTTAAGTGACAACTTAAGGGTTGGTGTGTCGTTGGTATTACCGGCCCCGATGCCTAGGGTGCCTGGTAAACAGGTTGAAGACTGTTGTGCACCGCGGGAAAAGAGCATCAATGACCATGTTTAAACTTCCAAGTGGCGGGCATCAAAGATTGGAGGGATAAGGTTTGAATTAGAATGTGCCTCCAACGGTTAGTTAACTGTGGTAAATTTGACGCCTGTTGTGTTTCAATTAGCAATAAAACATGCTTATTTCCATATATTTCACCGAAGCTCAAGGGACACTGATGTTAGAAGTTTTGTAAAAGAAAGAGTGCAAATTTTGAATGTTTCTTGAGATGCAGAATATGAAAAGTCAGATCTCTGAGAAGTTGTTTTTGTTTTTTTGAAAAGAATGTGATCTATTTTGAAGATAAAAAATAATGCGTTGGAAGTTGAACCAAATTGAAGATAGAATTGAAATTTGAAAGTTCATTTTGAATTATGTGAGATTTTAAATTGCAGGTGTGTTTTAAGGAGATTGGAGGTGATCTTGAATAGTGTGAGAAGTTTTTTTTTAGAGTGGGATTTTTTATGAGATGTATTTTTTTAAGGAGAGTTTTGGGCAGAATTGTTTAATGTTTTCTTTTGTTCTCATGGAAATAAATAATGGCTTAATGGATTTAAGTCCATTAAAGTTTTTTTTGCAGGAACAAGATAATAGAAAAATGATTTTTGAAGTCTTGATTGAAAAGAAATGAAAGGGTTTGAAGAAGATAAAAAGTTTGATTGTAGGAATTTAGAGAGAAGGAGATTTATTTTTTTTAGATGAAAAGACAAAATATTCAAAGAGATTTGAGAAATATTTTGTGATTGTTTTAATTTTCTTTAAGAAAAGGATTTGTGGAGATGAAGAGGTTTTATGGATATGAAGAGATTTTGGAACAAATTTTTGTGGAAGATTTTTTAAGTGTTAAAGTGATTTTATTTGTTCTTGTCTTCATACAGAGGAAATCTAAAGAGGGGATCTAAAGCTAGTGAAGGAGTATTTTATTTTCTTATCAAGGAAGATTAAAGGAATATGAAGCTTCATTGAAAAGATTGAAGGGAATATGGAAGATCAAAATTGAAGAAAAGATTTATACAGAAAAATCTTTTATAGATGAAAATTATTATGCAAAGTAGTGGAATATGAAAAGATTTTCTTTGCAGGTGGAAGGTTATTCAATTTTTGTATAAAATTGTTTTTCAGGTGCATTGATGTAATGATATATAAGACAGATGAAACATACAGAGGAAGTGTGTTGTTGAGTGTATCTGGATGTAGGGTTAATCTTGAATAGAATGACCATTTCACAGACATATGTGAGTGATGTTGTGCAGATCAACATGCAAAGGTGAATTAGATGAGGATTGAAATGATAAAATATATGTTGTAGATGAGTTGATTTGAATGGTGCAAATCAGATTGAATAGCAATCAATTCTTGCACACAAAGTTTTATGATGGTAATTGTTTATGCCATGAGGCACAGTATGCCAGTGAGGCTTATCAGTCAGTGAGACCTTAACAATTGTCAGTGAGACACATATTGTAGCCAGTGAGGCTTCTTTGTAGCCAGTGAGGTAGTTTTGGAGTGGTTTTTCTTCCCCTGGAGGGTTTTCCACTCATGCAATTCTTGTGTCTTGATTCATATTGATCTTCTCTCTGTGGTTGTATGTTTTACTCATGAGTTTTGTTTTTCATTCTCAGTTATGTGCACATGTGTTTGACAATGTTATGTGATGTGTTTGAGAAATCAATGATAGCTTTCTCTCCTTGTGCTCTGCAAGTTAAAGTTTGTAAAAAGATTAGAAATTTCACACAACACTGATTCACCCCCCCTCTCAGTGTTGTCCTTGACTCCTACAATTGGTATCAGAGCTAGTTTCCCTTTTGTAGCTTAATCAGCTTGGGTAGGTCCTGTGTGTGGAGTTCAATGGGTAAGTGCAGAAGAAATAAGAGCAAGAAAATTGTCAAGCTTCATTCTGGTCAAAAGACACAGAAGACATCATTCATATCAAATCCAAATGTTGATATAAAGTTAGTTGATAAAAATGTTCTCCAAGTTGAATCTGATATTGTCCTAGAAGAAAATGTTTCAAATGTTCCTCAGTTTGATGGTTCAAATTTTTTAGTTTGGTATGTTAGAATGCAAGTGTATTTATCCTCCTTAGGATATGATGTTTTAATGTCAGTTGAAAATGGTATTTCTACAAATAACAAAGAGGCTCTTAAATGGAATCATATAGCTAAGAAGGTTATTTTATCTAGTTTATCTAATGATATTTCTTGTAAGGTTGTGCAGTGTGAAACAGCTCAGGATATCTGGAAAGAACTAATAAGAATTTATCAAGATAATGATAAAGAAGAGGACACTTTGGTGTGTGAGGAAAGTGGCAATGAAGGAGTTGAAGTCCAAACTCAATCAGATTCAGAAGAAGCTAGCATCACAAGTGATGATGATCAGGATTGTGAGATTGATATGGAAGGAGAGCTTATATATGCTCTAAGTGAGCTCAAGAAGTATAAAAGAGAGAATCATAAACTAAACTTGCAGCTGCAACAAGAAAGAGAATCTAAAGACAATGCACTTTCAGAACTTGAAATTGTATCTACAGATCTTGAAGAGGTCAGATGTCAGATTATTAGTTTAAAGACATATATTGATGATTCTGACAAACTAATTGCTAGATTGAAGACAGAAGTTGAAGAAGCTAAGAGGATAGCTGATGTCTCAATATCTAACCTTGAAGTTAGAAGGAGTGAGAATCTAAAACTAGAGGGTGAAATTATCAAACTCAGAAAAGATTATGATGGTCTCAAGACTTTATCTAAGAAGTATCAGGAGTTTGAAGAAAGCACAAGCAAGTTACATGTGTTGTTGGGCAAACAGAAGCAGCATAATGACACAACTGGATTAGGATTTGAAGAAGGAGAATGTTCAAAAGTCAGAGAGACTCCCAGAAAGAAGATTGATTTAAATACTGCCACTGAAAACAAAATGTATAATCAAAGAAGAAGAAATTTTAGAAGAAGTGCTCCTGTTAGACAAGCATACATGTATAGGTATAACTATTCATTTAATGGTTTTTGTTATACTTGTAATCAATTTGGGCACAAATCAGTTAATTGTAGAAGGAACACTGATATTGTTTGTTACAAGTGCAATAATGTTAGACACATACAAATAAATTGCAAAGTGCATAGAAGGTATAATCCTACAGAGAAGCTTAAAATCAGTGCTCAAATGTATTATCAGTCAATTAATTTTGATTACAACATAATTTGTTATAATTACAACTCTCTTGGTCATAAGCACACAGTTGCAGGAGAGCATCACCTAATTTGAAAGGTTGGGAAAAGAAAAAGGTTGAAAAGGTTTGGAAGCAGAAAGAAAGTAAAGAGAAGTCAGAATCTAAGCTTGTGCATCTTGCACAAGTCATTACATCTATTGCATAACATAGCATGAAGTAAGGGGGAGGTATCAAATGGTCTATCAGTTAACCCCAAGAAGTTTCAGGAAGAAGATCATTTGATATGATGATCTTGTCTATCTATCATTCTTACCATGCTTTGAAATTATTGATGATGATGTTGCTAACAATGTTGATTTTCAGTATGTGACAATGATACAGGTGATCTTTAGTTATGTATGCATACAAGATGTTAAAAGGATGGTCAGGGGTTCAAAGCAAAGAGTTTGATAGTGTTGAGAGTTTTGGTTTATAAATGATCCTATTCATATTTTGTTCACAGCATGTTGTTATTGACAATGGTTGAGTTGTTATGATGTTGCAGTCCATTGGGATCATGTTATTGAAAAGTATCGGTTATCATAGCAAAGAGCTTTAGTTGTTTCAAAGAGCTCTTATCAGATATTTGTCTGTGGTGGCTAAAAATGAAGATTCAATTCATAGCAATTATCTCTGCTTTTGATTTGTGCAAAGTGTTGTTGCAGATGCAGTTTGTTTGTTTGAATGACAAAGTCAAGAGGCAGTAGTTCTTGTATAATACAGTATGTTTCAGATGTGGTGTCTTGTGCAGAACAGGAGGATAGTTTAGATAGTCTTCATTCTTTGTCATGTCAGAAAAGGTGTCAGAATAGTTTGGTTGCAGGATGATAATTTGATGGTCATATCTACTACCTTGTTGAGTAATGTTTTATGGCATATGTTTTGCATAAGTATTGAAGCTTTCAGGTGATTTGGAGATAGTGTTTCACTTGTTTCATTGATGATCTTCCTCACTAATATGTTTCAGACAGAGTTTTTCAAACTATGACATTGATGGTGATATCCTGCATTTCATCAGAGGAAGTTAAAGGTATGTTTTGAATCAGCAATAGTAGGTGGTAATGTTCAAAAAGGTTTGTCATGTGTTGACCTCAGGATTGTTATCATCATAAATCATTACTTGTTGAAAGGTTAACAAGATCTTATGCCTTCAAAGTGTTCATATTTCAATATGATTAGAATGGTTATGATCATGCTATAACATCTTTAAGTGGAATTGTTCTCAGGGGGAGTTAATCAGACGATTGAGTTATCACTATCATGGGGGATTTGAAAAGAGATATTTTTTTCATATTGGTATTTCTTGTCAGGACAGTTGCCAGTGACATTTATGAGTAGTGATTTGTTTGTGCATTTCAACACAGGGGGAGAAAAATAGTTTTTGAGTCTTTGTCATCAGATGTCAAAAAGGGGGAGAAAGAAAAATTGCATCAGGTGGTTTTGCCATCAATGACAAAGGGGGAGATTGATGGTGATAAGTTGTCATTGATGCCAAAAGTATGTTCAGTTGCCATCGTTGTTGATAGGAGCAAGTGACATCATCTTGTGTGTTCTTTCTATTGTTATATCACAGTTTGTTTAGTATGGTAAAGTGTTTGTGTTTATCTTATTATCATGCTCAAGTCAAGGTTGTCAGGTTGTGCTCAAAACAAGATATGAGATGTGATCTTGATTCATGGTTTACTTGGACAAAGATTGTCTTCACAATCATTTTTGACAGTGGGATCTTGCTTGTATACAGTAATATCATGTTGTTTACAAGTGACAGTGGTTGATACAAATAGCACAGAATGGTCTTCTGGATGTTGGTGTGGTCTTCATGGAAAATGTTCTTTTTAGGAGTTCAAAATATCATTCTTGTTCAAGAGTTTCATATTTGTGTTGAAGAGTGTGACATGTTGAAGTTGATGCTTCACTCATTCTTTATGTCATGGGTATTGTTACTCCTTATCAAAGGTTGTTAGGAGCTTCATTCAAGATTTCTTCACAGGTGATAATAATCATGATAAGTTTTTGAGTTTGGTTCAAACCTCAATCTAGATGAGTTCAAGTTTATCTCAAGGTGGATCAACATATTAAAGTCATATTATCTGCTTGGGTTCAATTCACATATCATAGTTGGTCTTGACAAGATAAGCAGTGCTTTAATCAGGTTCATAGGTCAAAGATATATGATTAAGGTTTGACAGAGATGAGAAGTTTTTATTGCATAGGGTGATGTGTCCTTCACAAACTTGTCAAAGACAAACAACATCTAACATTTATTTGTTATAACTAAGTCTTACACGTCAAATGATTTTTGTTTTAATCTTTTGTTGACTTGCTGAGGCAGTGATAGTCACTTAAGTGACAACTTAAGGGTTCGTGTGTCGTTGGTATTACCAGCCCCGATGCCTAGGGTGCCCGGTAAATAGGTTGAAGACTGTTGTGCACTGTGGGAAAAGAGCATCAACGACCATGTTTAAACTTCCAAGTGGTGGGCATCAAAGATCGGAGGGATAAGGTTTGAATTAGAATGTGCCTCCAACGGTCAGTCAACTGTGGTAAATTTGATGTCTGTTGTGTTTCAATTAGCAATAAAACATGCTTATTTCCATATATTTCACCGAAGCTCAAGGGACACTGATGTTAGAAGTTTTGTAAAAGAAAGAGTACAAATTTGGAATGTTTCTTGAGATGCAGAATATGAAAAGTCAAATCTCTAAGAAGTTGTTTTTGTTTTTTTGAAAATAATGTGATCTGTTTTGAAGATAAAAAATAATGCGTTGGAAGTTGAACCAAATTGAAGATAGAATTGAAATTTGAAAGTTCATTTTGAATTATGTGAGATTTTAAATTGCAGGTGTGTTTTAAGGAGATTGGAGGTGATCTTGAATAGTGTGAGAAGTTTATTTTTAGAGTGGGATTTTTTTATGAGATGTATTTTTTTAAGGAGAGTTTTGGGTAGAATTGTTTAATGTTTTCTTTTGTTCTCATGGAAATAAATAATGGCTTAATGGATTTAAGTCCATTAAAGTTTTTTTTGCAGGAAGAAGATAATAGAAAAATGATTTTTGAAGTCTTGATTGAAAAGAAATGAAAGGGTTTGAAGAAGATAAAGAGTTTGATTACAGGAATTTATAGAGAAGGAGATTTATTTTTCTTAGATGAAAAGACAAAATATTCAAAGAGATTTGAGAAATATTTTGTGATTGTTTTAATTTTCTTTAAGAAAAGGATTTGTGGAGAAGAAGAGTTTTTATGGATATGAAGAGATTTTGGAACAAATTTTTGTGGAAGATTTTTTAAGTGTTAAGGTGATTTTATTTTTTCCTGTCTTCATACAGAGGAAATCTAAAGAGGGGATCTGAAGATAGTGAAGGAGTATTTTATTTTCTTATCAAGGAAGATTAAAGGAATATGAAGCTTCATTGAAAAGATTGAAGGGAAGATGGAAGATCAAAATTGAAGAAAAGATTTATACAGAAAAATCTTTTATAGATGAAAATTATTATGCAAAGTAGTGGAATATGAAAAGATTTTCTTTGCAGGTGGAAGGTTATTCAATTTTTGTATAAAATTGTTTTTCAGGTGCATTGATGTAATGATATATAAGACATAGATGAAACATACAGAGGAAGTGTGTTGTTGAGTCTATCTGGATGTAGGATTAATCTTGAATAGAATGACCATTTGACAGACATATGTGAGTGATGTTGTGCAGATCAACATGCAAAGGTGAATTAGATGAGGATTGAAATGATAAAATATATGTTGCAGATGAGTTGATTTGAATGGTGCAAATCAGATTGAATAGTAATCAATTCTTGCACACAGAGTTTTATGATGGTAATTATTTATGCCATGAGGCACAGTATGCCAGTGAGGCTTATCAGTCAGTGAGACCTTAACAGTTGTCAGTGAGACACATATTGTAGCCAGTGAGGCTTCTTTGTAGCCAGTGAGGCAGTTTTGGAGTGGTTTTTCTACCCCTGGAGGGTTTTCCACTCGTGTAATTCTTGTGTCTTGATTCATATTGATCTTCTCTCTGTGGTTGTATGTTTTACTCATGAGTTTTGTTTTTCATTCTCAGTTATGTGCACATGTGTTTGATAATGTTATGTGATGTGTTTGAGAAATCAAGGATAGCTTTCTCTCCTTGTGCTCTGCAAGTTAAAGTTTGTAAAAAGATTAGAAATTTCACACAACACTGATTCACCCCCCCTCTCAGTGTTGTCCTTGACTCCTACAGGTTTTGCACATAAAAAGGTATAGATTTTGATGAAATATTTTCTCCGATTGTAAAGATGACTTCTATAAGAACTATTCTAAGTCTTGTGGCTATGGAAGACTTGCATCTTGAACAGCTGGATGTGAAAACAACATTTCTCCATGGGGATTTGGAAGAGGAAATATACATGCAACAACCATAGGGATATGAGGTCAAGGGTAAGAAGGAATTTTTGTGCAGGTTAAAAAAGTGTTTGTATGACCTGAAGCAAGTACATCGGCAATGGTATTTGAAATTTGATAGTTTTACGGCTGAACAAGGTTACAAAAGATGTCATTCTAATTATTATGTTTATTTTAAGAAATTGGGTAAAGACAACTATATTATCATGTTGCTTTATATTGATGACTTGCCTATTGTTAGGTCTAACATGCAACATATTAATGAACTTAAGATGAAATTAGAAAGTTCATTTGTTGTGAAGGATTTGGGTCCAACAAAATAAATCCTTAGTATGAGGATCACACGGGATAGGACAAAAAGAAAAATATTTTTGTTTCAAAGTGAGTATGTCGAGAAGGTGTTGAAAAGGTTTAACATGTAGAATGAAAAAGAAATTAGTACACCTTTTCCTAGTCATTTTAATTTGACTAAGGAGATGTGTCCAAAGACACAAGAGGAGGAAGACAAAATGTCTAAGATACCATATGCATCAGCAATTGGCAACTTGATGTATGCAATGGTATGTACAAGGCCAGATATTGCAAATGTAGTGGGAGTTGTGAGAAGTATATGAGCAATCTGAGAATGAAACACTGGAATGTGGTAAATCGGATTCTCCAATATTTGAGAGGTACTACTTCAAAGAAACTATATTTTGGAGGAATAAAATTTTCTCTATAAAGAAATGTTGACTCTAATTTGGTGGGTGATATTGATAGTAGGAGGAGCACTACAAGGTATGTTTTTATTGTAGGAGGTACTGTAGTCAATTGGATTTCAAGGCTGCAAAAGGTTGTTGCGCTTTCAACTACTGAAGCTGAGTATGTTGCTCCTATAGAAGCTAGCAAGGAGATGATTTGGTTACAACATTTTTTGGAGGAATTGGGGCAACAACAAGATGATAGAACTTTGTACATTAATATCTAGAGTACCATTCATCTTGTTAAGAATTTAGCTCTGCATTCAAAAACTAAGCATGTATAGCTCAGATACCACTTTGTCCAGTCAATTTTGGAGGATGGATAGTTGAAGCCAGAGAAAATTCACAAGTGAGAATCCTGCAGATATGTTCACTAAGGAGGTTACATGGGAGAAACTGATTTCCTCATCAGTTTCTGTTGGCCTTCATGAATGATAATGGTGGACATAAGAAACCAACCAGGCCTGTAATCCAGTGGCAGCTACAAGTGCAATAGTGTCATCCAGGATCAGTCAATAAGTGGGAGATTATTTGGTACAGAGCCCGATCAGTCTCCAAGTGGGAGATTGTTGGTATGTGGTGATTGATCATGCAAATATTGTACACTTGTAATGTATCCTTGTCAGGGTTTGGGGCTAGTCAGGCCTTCAGTGGGGGTTTAGGGGTGGTAGCCACTGAGAGCAAGGGTTTGGGGGTGCAACCCCCAAAACAAATTTTTTCTCCTTTTTTGAACGTTCGGGGTCAGTAGTTAATTTTTTGTTTACCAAAAAAGGAAAAATGACTTTGTAAAAACCCTAATTCTCGAAGCCTCCAAAAATTTTGTTATAAATGGTTGGGATGTATGTTGTGGGAGTGGAATTCATGAGATTGTAATATGTTTTGCACTGGATAATAAAATCATTGGATGGCTATGTTTTGTGGATGTAGCCCATTTTGGGTGAACCACGTTAAAATTCTATGTTGATCTCTTTTGCGTTATTCTTCATTGTTATATTTTGGTTATTTAATCTGCATATAATTGTTAGTGTTTATTGCTTCAATCTGCTTGAACCCTAACACCATATGCTTTGCACCTCAATGTTATTCATTAGAACGACCCTAACAAAGCATATTCACCAACCTTCTCTCTCTAGAAAGTCAAAGTGAAAAGATCACCACCCTATTTCTACATCCTGAAGTAGCAAGCACAAACAGGGAGCATATATCTACCCACGAATTTCACTCTCATCACATTTCCCCTTTAGAGTTTTTGGACTAACAAATATATATATGTTGGTTCCATGTTTATCTTATCTCTTGTTGTCATTTGTAGGATCACAGACTAGGGGCTTCACCTTCTTGTTGGATGACGATTTGCATCCTCTACAATATCCTTTTTGATATCCTTTTTGCAACATGTTTTTAATTTCCTATCATTTAGCTTGCATATACATGTAGTGTCATATGGCCGCTAAAGTGGGGGCTAAATGTAATGTCATAAATTGTGTACACTCATGTGTAGGCACAATTTCACTATGTTTAGCTTCTCCATTTTGGTGATCTCAAGCATAGTCCTTTTTATGTCCACCCTTAAAACCCTCTTTTTAGCCTCTTTATAAAATAAGTTGTAATCTTAATTAAAGCTCCATCATGACCTTGAAGGATAAAAGAAGATTTAGAGTTAGCCTCACATTTAAATTGAATTTGGGCCTTGAAATGACCTTAGGCCCAAGGTGGCCAAGAGACCTAGTCCCTTCTATGCCTCAGGCGATAATTTTAAGTTTCAAGTTTTCCTTAATGTTTATTAGGTCGACCCTAAATCTAAATTTGATTTTAAGCGCATTATGTCAGTATTTTGATTTGAATTACTTTCTTTCTATAAGCATTGTATAAAGGTAAGTGACTAAAATCATTTTGAAAGAATATTTTAAGAAGCAGTCTTGATGTGAACAAGCTTTATGTTGTTATTACTCTATGCTATTGTTTATTGTAGGTTTCGATCAAGTGGAGATCTCCTTTTCTCTTGGAAAGATTTGAATGAAGGTTAGGACATGAGATCTTGAGTCTATCTCATGAGCTCCTAGGTTGGAATACTCTGCACAATTGGGAGAAGGGTTGGAACCACCAACTTGAGTTTGGCTTGAGTACCCTCCAAGGGTATGGTTGGATCACCTTCTTATTCTAGAGACCTTCCATGAATCTTGATGCTTGAGGTGAGGTTGTTGGATCCCTTGAGTGGATCATCATTTAAGTCATCCCTCTCTATTTGCTTAAGTCATATAAGGCTAGGGTTTGATATTATTTGGTTAGATCTTGCATTTTACTTCTCAAACATAGGTTTTTTGAGCACACATAGCATCTAGATTTAATCTTGGCTATCTATGAGGTAGGAATACCAAAATAGGGACTTGATCACAACAAGCTCCTATATAGACACAACACTTTTCCTCTTCTTTCTTATGTACAGATCTGACGAACAAGTTTTAGAAGGTGACAGGCAAGAAGACTAAAGAACTTACAGGTATAGACCTGACAAATCTGATAGTTTTAGAAAACCTAAAGGACATCCAGGGTGCTCGAGTGCCCTAATCCTGTGACTCTCTGTCATTTGGTCTAGGTTTTGAACAAATTCCTTACCTCTATTGTTTTGTTTTCTACTCTGATTTCACGTCTAACAGTCATCAATAACTTGATTTGGCTTAATTTAAGGTTTTGGATCTTATGCCCTAGCTAGATTGGTTGGATTTGGTTTAACACTCATGTATATGACAAAGAGGTAGAACCCATGTAGCTTAAGATCTCCCTCAAGAGTAGAACCTAACAGTGATTTGTGTCTGAATGTTTTGTAGAAGAGGGTTTTGACCAAGTTTGACTCCTAAGGCTATATCTCTCTTTTCTACATCACAGTATCTTCTATTAGACTCCTTGGTTGGCCTTCTAACAAAATTTTAACTTTCTAATTCATATTTTCCATCTAATCTAAGGATTTAGGAGATCACCCCTAATGTCATGCTACACATGTTCAGGATTTATTTATTGTGTGCTTGGAGAAAAGATTGGTAGTGGAATTTCATGATACAACCTTTAGGAACTATGCTATGGGATTCTCTAAAACTTTCTTAGTCATTGTTCTTTAGCTCTTATTAATCTCAACTTACAACGATACCTTTAATATTTGTAATGAAATGAATTGTAGAAGAGAAGAATTTAATAGGGAATATTCTACAAATACTTGAGAATAATATGAAAACCTTAATAAAATAGCAATATAAAAAACTTAATATAAAAGAAGGATAAACCCTAGTGCAAAACCTTAGGAGTGTAGGAATGTTGGGTTCCCAAATTACATATGGGATTCAAATCACTTTTATATAAATTTAGGATAATTAAAAAAATGCAATCAATAATAACATAATCAAGATATATTTAATTAAGTAGTTTAAATTTTATAGATACAATAGATATTGTAAAATTAACCGAAAATGATAGGTACACTTAGCTCTTAGTTTACTAATGGAATATGGAAGTTGAAGAAGTGCAGAATCAGTTTGCCAACATTTTGAAAATGATGTCGTCAGTATGCTCACTATTATGGAATCACAAAAAACATATAATTCCCTATGGATCTATCTCGAGTGGCTCAAAGTTGATCTTGAATGGCTCAAAATTGTTCCTGAGTGGCTCAGGGTTAATCTTGAGTACTGTAGATCTATACTCTATTATGTGGATCTAATCTAGTAGACAACAAAATCATGCAAACTTATTCATTGTAACCTTTAATATATAAATGTGCATAAGAGGGATGGTATTTAAAATGCCTTTGGGAAAGTTGTTGGATCACTAGGATCAAGTTCTTCTAGGTCAAACCACTTGACAGATTCTAGCTTTATGATCTTGGTTCAATATTTGAAGAAACCATATACAAGTTTATAAATGGCCTATATATAGATTTTAATGTAGCATATTTCTTTCAGGCTCCAAATAAAAATATTCATAGAATGATTTACTTCTTGGTTGGTCATGTAAATTATTTACATGTAGAATGTCTTTTAATACCAAGCCATAGCAAAAAGTTGTACAAATATGTACCGAGTTATCTCCCAACTACTAGTAGGAATGGGTGGGAAGTTGGAGATTTAAAATATTATTTAAATTTTGGGTCAATCTTGAGCCCTTTAAAATCAAATCTAAGAAACTTAAGACTAATCTATGATAGGGAAATGCAAATCTTGTGATCATGAATAGGTGCATGAAATTTGAACTTAATAATAGGGAAAATGTGTGGAAATAGGTGAAAATAAGGTTGGGATATGGTCAAATATATGTAAATGTGTGTAAGTGTCAAGAGTAAATGAGGATAAATAAGGATATAGGAATGAGCCAATCTTAGAACAAGAGCATGTCACTTATCATTTTGTAATCATATGAAATCATTCCATCAATATAGGCCCCAAACTAAATGGGAATTGACATATGTATGCAAATTTCTCCATTATGTAAGTTTATATTATGGTAATTTAAAAATTAGTTTATAATTAAATGGAAGCTAGATAAAATTTCCTAGTTAATTTATAAGATAAGTAATGCTAAATTAAAAACATATACACTTTTTGTAAAAGGAAATAAAAAACACACAACACTTTACAAAATGCTTATCTTGGGAAAACCCTTTCATGAAAATGTCTAGCCTTCAAAACTACAAACCAATTGTATTTCTAGTAACAATAGTGGTTACAACATGATTATAGGCTCAATCCTTCATAGGATATCATTTTAATCAATAATTCTAGATATATTTTAGTAGTGTAATGGTACCTAGAAACATACATATTAATAGCTCTCACTTGAGCATCTAATATATAGATAAGACCAAAACCACAAACCAAAAGTGGTTTCTAAAACCATGTGATTAAAACTGTGGGATAAATTAGGAACCCAAATCATGCACAAAATCTAATGCCAAAAATCATGATGATTTAACTAACAATCAAATAGAAATTACCTTTGGGTCTGTAACATACACTAAAATAAAATAGAACATTCCTAGGTGCCATGGATTTTTAAAATCACAAAGTCAGTGTTTGACACCTTTTTTTCTCTTAGGGCTCTTAAGAGTCTTTATTAATCTAATGTAGATTGAAAGGATCTAGACACCTAGGGATTAAAACAAGGCCTCCACTAGCATTCACTCACACATTTGACATGTTGGCACCAATGTATCAATTTCCCACAAGGTTTAGAACAAAATGTATAACTATTAGCACCCTTACACTAAATGTAAATGAAGCATTTTGCAAGAATGTATTCATTGTCATCATAGTCAAATAGTTTGGAGTTGATAGAAATTAAGATATAATATTTTATACAAACCCAACATCCACCTATAGTTGTGAAAAAAACATCCCTAGGTGCCATGGATTCTAAGAATCATTGCATCAAAGTTTAGAACCCTTTTCCTCTTAGGGTTGTTAATGGACTTTCTTAGGTTGATGTATCTTGGAAGGATTAGGACATCTAGGGAATGAAATGAGGTATCCACATGAATTCACACACCCACCCTAATGTTTTGGCACCATCAATTTGGTCCCACGAGGTGTAGAATAAAAATATGTCTATTGCTATCCATACACAAAGCACAAACAAGGCATTTTGCAAGAATGCAATCATTGTTGGTATGATTGCACAGTCAAATAGTTTGGATTTGATAGAAAACAAGATAGTTTATTTTACATGGACTTGACATCCACCTGTAGGTGCAAACAAAACATTCCTAGCTACCACATATTCTAAGAATCATTTCATGAAAGTTTGTCACCTTTCAAGAGACTTTCTTGGTGTGATTTAGCTAACAAGGATAGAGTGATGTAGCCAACAACATAACTCAATAGAATTGTGTCATTAATCATGTGAGATCCAAAGAGATGAAAACTAGAAAAATAAAAAAACTTCTATTCATCAACTCTGCTACTACAATGAGAGAAAACTCTCTTATATTTTGACAATTGTTAGATTTAGCCATTTTAAGTAATTTTACATGCATATCTTGAGAATCCAATTTTTTCCAAAAAAATTCCTAAAGCTAAGGGAGGACGAAAATCCAACTAACATCCTCAATCTGAAACATGAGTTTTGAGTTATTAAAAAAACAACTTTTAAAAAAACTAGGAAAAAACACTAAATTGCCATTTTGAGGGCCAAGATGAAAGTTTGAAGCCCTGAAAAAGTACTGAGATGAGGTCCAACTGACTAGGGTGGGTTAGGAATTTGTATGCCACCTAATAACACATCCACCTATAAAATTTCAGCCCAAACCCACATCCAAGTCAAAAGTTATGACCTCTGGAAGTCCCTGCATCATTCTCCTCTGGTTGAAAAGAACGTAGCTCCTACAAGTGAGTGTCTTCAAACTACTGCCACTTGATAGGATCCAACCTTTTCACTTCCCACTCTATAATCCACATGCTATCTGTTAGTGGAAATCCTTCCCACTATACTAAATACTTGTTGTAATGCCCTTGCCGAGTGTAGATAGTTGTCTTATCAAGAACCTATGCAATATTTTCCTTCTTATGGGGAATGTGGTGGTGCCATGCCACTACTGGTTGACTATCTTCAACATCATCTTCACCATGGAATGCATATAAATTAGAAATATTAAACACAGGACAAATATCGAGATCATCTGGTAAACTAACTTCATATGCATTATCATTGATCTTCTTTGTAATTTTTCAAAGACCAATTTTCCTGTACTTCAACTTGTGGTATGTTCCAATAGGAAACTGCTCTTTTCTCAAATATACCATCACTAAGTCACCTTCATTGAATGTCTGATGTTGCCTACTAGCATCCACTGTATTCTTGTACCTCTTATTACTCTCCTACAACTTATGTTTCACATCTTTCTGCAACTATTGAAGGTGTTCTACAAATGCTTCCCCATCATCACTGACCCTATCTTCCATTGGTAGCTATACCAAAGATAGAACACCCGTAGGATTCCTGCCATACACAATTTGGAAAGGGGACTTTCCCATTGATCTATTAACAAAACTATTATAGGCAAATTCAGCCTGGGGTAATGCCATGTCCCATTGTTTTGGTTTTTCTCCAACAATACACCTCAACAAATTTCCCAGACTCCAATTGACTACCTCTGTTTGCCCATCCATTTGAGGATGATAGGAACTACTAAATTGTAACTTGGTCCCCATCTTTTTCCATAAAGTCCTCCAGAAATGACTAAGGAATTTGGTATCCCTATCAGAGGTAATAGTCTTTGAAACACCATGTAGTCGAACAACTTTTGAAAAAAAACAACTCTGCTACCCTTGTTGCATCATTAGTTTTCTTACACGCAATAAAATAAACCATCTTGGAGAACCTATCAACAACTACAAAAATGGAGTCATTACCTCATTGAGTATGTGGAAGTCCCAACACAAAGTCCATGCTCAAATTAGTCCATGGTGCAGTTGGTACTGGTAGTGGCATATACAACCTTGTATTTTGTGAATATCCCTTAGCCACTTGGCATATCCCACACCTTGTTACAAACCTAGTTATATCCCTTTTCATCTGAGGCCAGTAATATTTATCTTCTATCAAGGCTATTGTCTTGTCCTTGCCAAAATGTCTAGCCAACCCATTACTATGAAATTCTCTAAGAATGTTGTCCCTCATAGAGCTAGTTGGTATGCATAGTTGTTTTCCTTTAAATAGATACCCATCGTGCATAAAATATTCACCCCTAAAGTGATCCAAGTTACCAGATACTGGTGCCTTCAATTGTTCCACAATCTCCCAAAAATCATCTTCAGACTCATACAAATTTTTGATGGCATCAAAACCAATCACCTCAATTTCCATTGTGGTCAAAAGTGTAACACACCTACTTAACGCATTTGCAACTTGGTTTTGTTTTCTAAACTTATGCTTCAACACAAAATTGTAACCCTACAAGAAAGAGACCCACTTGGTATGCCTACTATTCAACTTTTTTTGTGTGTTCAAGTATATCAATGCAATATGATCTATGAACAATACAAACTCCTAGGGAACTAGATAATGTCTCCAATGCCTCAATGCTTGAATAATTGCATAAAATTCCAAATCATAAGTAGAATAATTCTTTCTCACTTCATTTAGCTTTTCACTAAAGAAAGCTATAGGTTTTCCAGCTTGGCTAAGCATAGCACCTATTCCCACATGGGAGGCATCACATTCTACTTCAAATATCTTATCAAAATTTGGCAATGAAAGTATAGGTGCTTCTGCTACCTTTTTCTTCAAGTACTTAAAGCTCTCCTCAGCATCCTTGGTTCATACAAACTCCCTTCCTTTGGTGCAATCTATTATAGGAGCTACAATACTACTAAAATTTTGAATGAACTTTCGATAGAAAGTGGCCAAGCATGAAAAAGTTCCAAGATGAAGTCCAACTAACTAGGGTTGGTTGGGAATCCACATGCCACCTCATAATGCATCCACCTATAAAATTTCAGCCCAAACCCACATCTGAGTCAAAAATTTTGAGCTTTGGAAGTCCTTGTATCATCGAGATACCAAGGGAATGAAATGAGGCCTCAAATAGGATTCACCCACAAAACCCAACATGTTGACATTGCTAATTTGGTGCCACAAGGTGTAAAATGCAAAATATCACCCCTAGCACTCTATCACTAAATGAAGCTGAAGTGTTTCTCGTCACCATGGAAAAATGAATTCAAGTTAGCAAAAAATTGAGATAGGTATATGTAGTTGGACCCTCTATCCACCAATAGCTTTAGATGAGACATTCCTCGGTAGCATAGTTTGAAAGAATAGTCATGCCAAAGTTTGGCACTTTTTGGTCTTAGGGCTCCTCTTAAGAGACTTTATAGGTCCAACGTGAACTCTAGGTAAGTGTAAGAAGTTGGATTCACTTTTAGTGGAACAATTGGGGCAAAATATTTTTAGAAGGGATGGATTTTGGCAATATGGCTAACAATTTTCTTTTTAGAATTTTTGGATGAGATTAAAACCCATTTTAGATGATAATGTCTAGTTTTAAAAAATGTAATATTTTTTAGTGTTTAACACATTTTTCTATTTATTATTATTTTTTAAACAAAAAGACTCAAGATTTTTGGAAGGAATGAACTTTGGCAATATGGATGACAACTTTTTTTAATAATTTTACATGAAATTAAAAGCCATTATAGATGACAATGTCTAGTTTTCAAATATGTAACTTTTTGGTGTTTAAAATATTTTTCTATTTATTAATTTTTTTAAACGAAAAGTGTCATAAATTTGAAATGACATATATTACTATTTTTTAATAACTTTTGGTTTTGACCTTCTTTTGAAAATAAAATTATGTCTAACCAATTTAGACATAATTCTCTACATAATGAAAAAAACTCATGTTATGATTATTTTAGCTCAAATTATGTTGGTTGCACACAAGGGGTTTTAAAAATGTAAAATAGGGCCAGTAAAAAATTAATAAAAAAATGTTGATAAAAAAATACAAAAAATGTCGTGACCAAACTTCAACATCATCTACATATTTCCATAAAAGGAATTATGAAAATAATTTCATTTAGGTCAAATTATGTTGGTCTTACATGTGCATGTTCTGGCCCAAAACATACAACTTTTAAAAAGCCACTTTTTGTACATCATATTCAAAACCAACTTTTATCATCTGGGTATTACAATAAATTAAATATTTGAAGATTAGAAATAAAATCCTACATTTCATATATTTATATCATATTAATATTCTATGTCCAAGTGCTTCAAACTCTTAGTCCAACTATGACAAACTTTGATTTTCAGGAAAAAGACTTCCACTTTTTGGCCAAAAAGTGGACCTAATTTCTTACACTTACCTCTCTCTCTCTCTCTAAATTTATATCTCTATAACTTCCTATCTTCCTCACTTCCTTTCTTCCTCAGTTATTCGCTTTCCCTAACTCCCTCCCTCTCTCTCTCTCTTCCTCACTTTCTCTCTCTCCCTAACTAAACATTAAAAGTTAAATCATAAACATGTGAAGCTTAATCAATAAACATTGAATAATAGACCTTAGCATTTAACTCTATAGATAAACAACTAAATTTTAATATGAATTATAGCTCTCTCCCTAACTCTCTATGATATCTAATGACTAAAGTTGAATGCAAAGACTTATTTCACAAGTAGTTAGAGGTGAATAATGTTATAAACAAAGATAATATATTGGAGTACAATAGATGAAATACTTACTAATAGAAGTTTATCATGGTACAGATAAGGAACAAACAATTTCGTTGCAATCAAATAATGAATGTTTGGTGTAGCTTGTTTAGGAGAGGATATGAAGCATTGTTGCTTGATATAGGTTTCATGAAACTATAGATAGTTGTGATTCAACTTATATGTGGTAGCATAGAAGGAATTAAGGAGACTACAATGACACCAAGGGTTGTAATTATGATAATTGGGAGAAGGATAGAGAGAGAGGGATGGCGAGAGAAAGAGAGAGATAGAGGGAGAAAGAGATATAGATAAAGAGAGAAAAGGGGGAGGAGAGATTATGCGATTATTATTAAATGATAATTTCTTTGCATAGTGAGTTTATTGCCAATTGTTTTATAAATTATGAGTTTATTGTTGGTTTTTAAATAATCTTTTCACTTCAAGAATATAAAATTATCTACTAATGTAATACAATCCATAAGAATGTAGAATCTTTTTTGGAACCACTAACCTAAATTAATAGCATTAGCAGAAGTAAAAAAATAAATTAAATAATATACTTAAATCACATAAATTAAGAACTACATAACATACTTACAAGCTATATAACCTTTGTGTCATTCCACAAATTCAATCCAATAAACCATGTGGATCCACCCTACTCTTTATGGTGTTGAGTATTGATTCATGGTAAAACTCACAAACTTTCCACAAGTTCTTATTCAATCATCAACTCTCATATTTAATCAATTGAACATTTGATGCCACATCAAGGGTAGAATAGTGAAGAATTTTTCCATGTGTGTTAAATTACTCAAACAACCACACATTAGACTTCTTCATTGGGTACCTTTTAAGACATGTTCTAGTAATAACCACTAATCTCATAAGATACATAATGTCTTCTCCATCTATGATAGAATTTCTCAAATTCATTTTTTTCCTCAAAATGAAACAAATAATAATCTATTCTTTCTTCATTATCCTCATCTATAGTAACTACATAAACATGTCATGCATTGAATTATAGAAATATATTAATTCAATAAATGATACAAAAATACTACATAATAAGATAATATTAAGTTTAATTAAATAATGTATCTATAATACATTGTCAAACTAGATATAAAATATGATCAAATTTAATTGATGATTCCATCTCCATTGGCAGTAGTGCTCCTACAAGTTGATAATCTTGAGTGGGCTTAAATTTCTAGCATACCATTTATCCACCCACTCTTTTAACTCAGTCATTCCAAGAAAAAGCTATATATGAAGAACAGGAGGATGACATCCACCTCATATTAATATTCTATGAACCTAAATTTGATCTTATGAAAGAGCCTAACTCACTTCATCCCATCGCTAAATGCCAGTCTTCATATTTTACATTGTTAGCTTCTTCTACCAACCAAAAAAATCTATGAGTTGTAAACTTACCTTAATTACATGGATCCATTGTAGAGTTACACCATTTGATAATAGATATTGTATTTGTCAAATTTACATTGTCTTTGTACTTTAACTATTCTCATGCTAAGACTCTTTTAATACACGCACCTGCACTATACTACTTTTCTTTTCCATGCATAGCATAAAAAAAATTTCATATATATGTTGAACACCATTCATCATATGCATTCTTCTCAACTAGTAGAACATCCATGAGTTCTTGAATTATGATATACAATTATTTGACCACATGATCTGTTGACTAAATATGATGTTCTTTTTACTCAAATTAACATAGAGCATTTGAAAGGAGCTTTGCACAAACTTTATAGAATAAATGCAATCATCACTAATAAAAATGATACTCCATCAAGATATCTGTATCTTATTTTGTAATTTTAGATGCATGAATAAATTTTATATGCATAAATGTAGAAACCTAAGTGGAGTTGTAGTACTATGATTGAACCTCATTCTGTGGTTGTAGTAAATAATTATCTGCAAAGTCTACAATTGACATGATGATTTGAAGAGAAAAAAGGTATTTGCATAACTTGAATTGTAATTTCAACCATTGAAATCTATATGTATGTCTTGCATACTCATACACTATGTTCTCTTAAAAAATCTAGGTATAAATTCTAATTCTAGTATTTCATCACTCACTAATTTAGACCTTTTCACCTCTTTAGCATATTTTAAAGTGTATACAACTAACTTATATTTTCTAAAACTTACCAGTTCATTTTCAATCACATGTGTATACAATTTTTCAAATTTTGCAAACTACCAGAACTATCACATGGTCCATCCAAACATGATTTCTTATAAAAAATTGTCCATCTACTCTTTCATAAAAATTCTTTAAATGAAATCTCTTACCAATCTAGGTGAAAATTTTATCATAAACTTATACAAAATATCACTAGTATGCAAAGCTACACATATATGTCAAAAAATATGATAATGCAAAGAAAATTTAATGTGGACTCTATAATAAGATGTGTTGCATTTGTGGTTTATTTTAACATAAAAAAGTTTTTCCATTTAAAATACCTTTGACTAATTTTTATTTTAGGATAACTCTAAACATTTGGACAAAAATTATGTTTAAGTCATATCAAAAAAATATTTTGGATGTGGCTCATGGTTTTCACTTCCAATTCTTCTTTTTACAACATCTCTTTCATTAAGTGATACACTTGTGTCATTTTTACAAACTTATTCAATTAGGAATTTTTAGACTTCAACAATGACATTATCTTTTTATGGGAGTCTACCAAAGAATGCCCATAGTTCGTTGTTATTTGGGTAATCAACTCTTTCATGCTTCACATTATCTTTCATTAGTGCTTTTCTACTTTTTTTAAGTTCTTGACTTGTCTTCATTATTAAGTGAGATTTCTTTGTTTGATTACTTACTATAGTTGATGTAATTACATCTCATCTAGCATTATTATCTTTGGTGTGTGAGGTCAAACCTATTATTTGATATGTATTGATTAGATTTTTTAAAATATATTTTTCACTATCGATATTTGATGTTCTTAGACAAAGAATTTTCATGATGGGTCTAAACTTAAGATTTCTTGTCACTTAAATAAACAATTAACATCTTCCCATTTCATTTAAGTTGTTTAAAAAATATTGTCCATATTTTGTTAACATTTCTTCTAGAAGTAAATTTAGGAATCTTATCATCTATTGGTTTTAGACTACTCTTATCAATTTCAATTAAAAATGTAAGTTTTTTACCTAAAATTTGAAGATGTGTTCTCATTGGTAAACTTGATTTATTAGATAAATTTTGTTCAGTACACAAATTTCATTCATCTTCAAACTTTAGTAAATTTTGTGTGTTTTCAATACATTAATCAATCGGAGTAACATCTAAATTTATATTTGAAATTACATCATGATTGATTGGTTCATTATTTATTAACAAATTACTATTTGAGGATGAATCCTCAAATAAAAGTTTGAGATGACAAAGATTTAATTTCTAGTTGCATGCTTCTTTTGCATTCATTGCCTATGTTTCTCCATATTATTCATGGATCCAGTGGAGTCTTTAGAATCTAATTGAATTGGAAAATATGGTATATATTCATCTAGAGAGTTTAACTTCTAATTCTCATGAAGTTGTCAAATATTTGTTCTCTTTTCTTCACATTCTTAGCTTCACACTTTTCTAGTGTTTGAGTTTTTTTTCATTTCTTTGGTATGGTTTTGAATTTTGTTTCAATTTATTATAATTTGTCAAAATAATAAAAACAATGACTGGAAACTTATCAAATTCAAACAAAAAAACATGTACTTGGAATGTTTTACATCAACGCAAGACAAAAAATTAATTAGTTATGTCAAACAATGATTCAAATTCCTCAAAATATGAAAATAATTATTGATAATATTAAATTCAATTTAATAGTACACAATAAGAATCTTTTACCTCAATAAAAGAAGAAAAAGTGAGTTAGTTTAGTCAAACAATGATTGTAATTTCTCAAAAGTATAATTTAAGGTTTGATTGTATGTCATAGAATATGTAGTGCACACAAGAAAAAATAGATCATGTGCATCAAGAATCATATAAGTTTAACCTTTTGTAGACTGTTGATCTACCTTTTATGTAAACCAAAATGCATACACGTTATAATGCATATGTGTTATATATAAGTATTATAATGTGTTATAACTTGCTTTGGGAAATAAAACCATAGGGTTGGTTTACCTTAGATATCCAACCTAAAGAATTGGAAGTACATGTCAAATACCCAAATATGTGTTTTGTAGAAAACATACAAAAGTTAGTAAATGTCGAGCATGTTCTCCATTAGGTTTACACTTTTTAACATTAATCTAAAACAATTCTATGATGATGTAAAACTCTCTATTACATTTCTAACCATTTAATTTTGTCTAAAATTTTAAAAATTAGAGTTTCCATCATCAATTTATTTTTCTAGTGTCTTAATTTTTTTTTCAAACCCCATGTATTATGTCATTTGTGTCCTTATTTATCCCCTCATCCAAATTTGGAACAAATTATATTTTTACATTCTAGACTATATTCTATACATACTAAAAAATTAATTCTGGATTAGTTTTCTAAAAATTAAGGGGGGAGCATGTTCAATATTTTATTTTTTAAGATGTGTCCAGTTTGAAAATTAGTAAAAATTCATATTTGATTAAAAAATTAGTAGAAAAATTAGGTATAAACTATGTGATGTTAGCTAATTTTTTAATGAAGGGATTTATGAAATACTTATAATAAATCAACATTTTAGGGGAGCACACCAGATGTTATGTTATATTTTTTTACAAAAATAGATTATTTTGTGTGCTCTCTCTATTTGACCCTCTTAATCTCCACCATTTTTTAAAAATAGTAGTTGAGAAAATAGATTCCAACCACTACTAATATTTTTTGTCACATCTTTAAATTTTGAGAGTGGCTATCTTCAATTTCTTGTCCAAGATCAATTTTACTCATTTCCATGCACATATCCAAGAAGGCCATATATCTTAAATGTTTCTGTTCAAATAAGGGGTTGAATCTAGGAGCTATTACAGTTCCATGTGATAGTCAAAGTGCCATATGTGTAGCAAAAAACTAGACCATTCATGTGAATGGAAAATATTGATGTCCAATACCATTTTATTTGTGACATAGTGGAGGATGGAAGGGTGATGCTAGATAATGTTGACACTTTGTAGAATATTGAGGATACATTGATGAAGCCAATGAGCATAAAAAGGTTTAGGTGGTGCTATGAGTTTATTAGCCCCTAGTAATTAGTTGATAATGTCAGTACTCCTTTTTTTACAAGGTATTTGAGATGTCAGAGAGTGTTAGGAAAGGTGTCTCAACCTTGATCCTAATTTTAATAATATAAAAATATAGTTTTTAGACTATGAAACATAAAAACTTAATTTTTGGGCTAGATAGAGTTTATTTTTTGCCAAAATACCTATTTGGATTCTTTTGCATCATTTCTAGTTATGTCTAGTATGTAGATCTCTTTGAGCATTACAATTTTAAAAATAGTGCAAATAACTTCCTGGAATAAAAGTTATGGCCTCTAGAAGTTGGCCCTCTTGCATTAGAAATGTATAAACAACTATGACACATAAGAATGTTGCAAGAGGGAGTTATACTTGTTTACAAAATTATGACATATGTTATGACACATCATAAGACATCTTTTAATGCAGTTAATAAAATAAAAATGGAGCACCAAAGGTTGTGAGTAGATTATAATGATTTTATGATAGGTGGATGGAATATGTTATTTTTACCCTGTGGACTCATCAAGTGAGATTTACATGTTGGATTTTTAACAAGGGATTTGGGTGCCACATTTAGGGTATTTTTAGATTATGGTTTCTTAATTATGATTTGAAGGTTTCATGCATTGTTTCTCCTATTTATTCCAAGGGTGATTGAGATGGAGGTATTCATAGAGAGTTTTACATGCTGTCAAAATTACTCTAGATTTTTGGTTGATGATACTCCTATAAAATCTTAGATTCAACATGTGTACTATAATAGACATGCCTATGAAATGAAAAAAATAGAAGAGACAAAGCTATTGGGAATTAAAGTGTCTCAACCTTGGTAATTCCTTGCATTATTTATGATTGTGTTTATTTATTCATTGCCTATGTTGTAAATTAATTGTAAATTCCACATTGTCATGTTGTGGGATGTGGCATAGTGATGTCTCATCCTACATGGAAGATGACAACTTGTAATTTTGTCCCCACATGAGGAGATAGGCATCCCACTTTGTGGTAGGAGTATTTTACCATTTGTCAGCATCTTAGATGTTGTGTAAGGGAATATTGACCGAAATAGTTATGACGGATTCCTATGACGAAGTTATGAAATGTAGGAGTCATAAATAGAATCTTGTAAGACAGGTGAAGACATGTGTCATGAAGCATCTTTGAAAAAGGCATATTTGGGCACCCCAAGGTGGACTATGACATTTTGTAAGAGAATATGCTATTTATAGCCTGTGTATGACAGATTCTCTTACAGCTATAAGTTGTAAATGCTATGACAGATTCTATGATGGTCATAAGAGTCGTAAGAGCATCTGTCATAGCCCATTTTGGAAATAGATGATCTCTTTGTGATGGGAGTTGTGTAAAAGTTTTAAGAAAATTTTACAATGTTGACCAAGTGTCCATAGGTGTGGGTTTTGGGCCATGAGGTCATGTTAAACGCCCATTCCAAGATAGAGCCAATTTTACCTTATATATTCTATATAAACAGGTGCTTTGAGGAGGAGTTGGATTACAAGTTTTACAAGTACTCTTATGTTGCTAGATTGACTCCAGACATGGGTGTTGAAGACTATTGAATCTTGGATTGCAAGTGTATTGTAAACCATATTCAGTTTTGATAATACATTGTGTAGGTTTCTGAGTGTGGGGTTTTTCACCCGATAAGGGTTTTCCCCACTATATATCTTGTCTCTCTTCTTCTATCTTTTTTCTGGTTCTATGTGTATTGCTGCAATATCTCATGCTAATAGTTTAATTTTTCTGTAATAGTTAAGATAAATTTGAATTTGCACTCTCCTCCCCTCATTAGATTACTGTAGGAAGTGATTTCCGCACACCTAGCTTCCTTTCAGTTGGTATCAAAGCTTGATCATCTTTGGTCCTAGTTGTTGGTTAGGGGTTTTTTAAGCTGATCTTAAGTTGAGTGGGAGCCTGTGCAGAGCATTTTGAATCTTATTGCAGCAAGGAGATGGCAAGCACATCTGAAAAGATAGAGGTGGAGAAATTCAATGGCACTAATTTTGAGTTGTGGAAGCTCAAGATGGAAGATATGCTTGTAGACTGAGACCTTTGGGAAACTATTAGTGGTACAAAACCAACTGCAATGTCACAAGATGATTGGGATCTCAAGGATCGGAAGGCTAAGGGTCTCATAAGACTTAGTCTTGCTAATTCTATTTTGTTAAATGTCCATGAGGAGGCTACTGCAAACTTGCTTTGGAAGAAGTTGGGAGATCTGTATCAAGCCAAATCCCTAGTTAATAAACTTTTCCTGATAAAGAAGTTGTATTCTCTTTGAATGGAGGATGAAGGATCTATTGTAGAACATATGAATGATTTTAACATGTTGGTTGCATAATTAACATTCGTTGGGGTGAAGATGGAGGAGGAGGATCGGTGTATGACCCTACTTTGTTCTTTGTTGGATTCGTGGGATCATCTTATCATGGCTATTGGAAGCACCACATCCACATTCAAAATGGATGAAGTGGTTTCTTCGTTGTTGTCTGAAGAGATGCAGAGAAAGTCTTATGAGGCAACCAAAGAGGCTCTTGAAGTTTGTGGAGGACCCAAGGAGAAAGGGAAAAAGGACAAAAAAGATGAGAAGGGTAGATCCAAATCCCATGGGAGATCTCAATCTCCTAAAAATTCCAAGGCTCTCTATTGGGACTATACTAAATCTAGGAATTTCTGAAAGGAATGCAAAGAGGAAAAGAAAAAGAAGAAGAAGAACCCAGATTCAGATTCTGACAAGTCACAAGATGATGGTGATGCTTTCATCGCATCCCTGGAAACCCATGCATCTGATGATGTGTGGTTGATTGACTCTAGTAAATCTTTCCACATGACCTTGCATCGAGACTGGTTTACCAAGGATGAGGAGTTCTATGGAGGAAAGGTGTGTCTAGGTGACGACTCTCCTCTGAAGATTGTTGGTCATGGAAGAGTCTCTATCTGATTCCCTAATGAACAAGTGAAGGGGATCTCTGGGGTTATGTGCATCCTAGGCTTAGCACGAAACCTACTTTCTATAAATATGTTGAATGATGCAGGTGTGTAGGTTGTCTTTTCAAAAGAAGGATGCAAGATGACTAGAGGATCTATGGTGCTTGCTAAGGGTACTAGGAGAGGTACTCTATTTCAGATAAAGGCATGCATTTCACAATGCAATAGTTCTTCTGACTTGAGAAAGAGGGCAGCAATCACTTCATCCCCACCATCTAAACAAGTAGTGAAGAAATCTGTTGTATCTAGTCCTGATGGTTGTAATCATGCCTTGGACGTTAAGCTTCCTGCTGAAAAGATAATGTTATGGCATAAGAGATTTGGCCACATTGGTGAGAAAGGTCTACGTACTCTAAAAAACAAGAACCTCATTGAGGGGTTAGATTATTGTAATATTGAGTTTGACTTTTGCAAAAATTGCATA
Source organism: Cunninghamia lanceolata (assembly GCA_027924645.1). NCBI lineage: Eukaryota > Viridiplantae > Streptophyta > Pinopsida > Cupressales > Cupressaceae > Cunninghamia > Cunninghamia lanceolata. The sequence continues at coordinate 11,571,887 of BSBN01000068.1, read as the reverse complement.
TATGGAAAACAAAACCATGTTTAGTTTTATTCGAGTTCTCATAAGTCTTCTAGTGTGTTGGACCTTTTTCATTCTGATGTATTTGGTCTTCTTAATGTTCCTTCATTATCAAAATCTATATACTTTGTATCTTTCATAGATGACTATAGTAGAAGGACATGGACTTATTTTCTCAAAAGCAAATCTGAAGTTTATAGTAAGTTTAAGGAGTTTAAAGCCTTTGCTGAAAATTAGACTGGTGAAAAGGTTAAATGTTTGAGAACTCAATAGTGGTGAGTTTTGTTCTACAGTATTTGATAAATATTGCAAGGAACTTGGGATTGAAATACATAAGACAACTCCATACACCTCGCAACAAAATAGAGTTGCAGAGAGGATGAACAGGACATTGATGGAGAAGGCTAGGAGTATGCTCAGTGGCGCTGGCCTAGAACAAAAGTTTTGGGCTGAAACTGTTGCCACTACTTGTTATCTTGTAAATAGATCTCCTACATCAACTCTTGTTGGTAAGACACCCATGGATGCATGATCTGGTAGAAAGCCTTCAATAAGGCATCTTCATGTTTTTGGTTGTGAGGCATATGCACATGCGCCAAGGGAGAAGCAGTCAAAATTAGAGAACAAGGTTGTTAAGTGTATCTTCATTGGCTATGGTGTCAGTGTGAAAGGATACAAGATTTGGGACCCTATGGTTGAAAAAGTATTATATAGTAGAAGTGTCATCTTTAGAGAGCTAACACTTTCTTCCACTATTTTACAGCCAGAAGAAAAAGAAAAGGAGGAGGATGTTGTTTAGTTTCCTACTACCCCTGAGAAGACTAAACAAAAAGATAATGTTGAACCTAATGATGAGGAGAGTTCTAGCAGATCTAAAAGCTCAGATGAAGAGGTTGAACCTCAACCTCAGCTCTTGAGGAGGTCTACACAGATAAGAAAGCAACCTGAGAGGTTTGGTTATACATTGCTTGATTCTAGTTGTGCTTTTGCTTTGCTTACTAACAGTGATAAACCTAGAACTATGTTAGAGGCTTTGGATACGAAAGATGAAGGTTCCTAGAAGGAGGCCATGGAGGATGAAATGGCTTCTTTGGAAAAGAATCAAACTTGGGACTTGGTGCCTTTGCCTGCTAGATGGAAACTCATTAGATGTAAATGGGTGTTCAAGAAGAAATTTGGTACAAATGGCAGTGTTGAGAAGTATAAGACCAGATTGGTTGCTAAGGGGTATTCACAAGTGGAGGGTATAGATTATGGTGAGATCTTCTCTCTCATTACAAAGCTGACATCCATTTGATTCCTGTTATCTCTTACAGTAGCTTATGACTTAGACATAGATCAGATGGATGTGAAGACAACTTTCCTTCATGGTGATTTGGAGGAAGAAATCTACATGTCAGAGCCAAAGCATTACATGGTGAAAGGTAAAGAAAATTTGGTTTGCAAGTTAAAGAAGTCTTTGTATGGTTTGAAGCAGTCTCCTAGGAGGTGGTACTTGAAGTTTGATGCCTTTGTGTTATCAATTGGATTTGTGGGATTGAAATTGGATCACTATGTGTATTATAAGTTTGATGGTGATCGTATTCTAATTATTGCATTATATGTTGATGATATGTTGCTCATTGGGAAGGGTAAGAATATGATTTCTGATTTGAAATCTTAGTTGTCAGCACAATTTGAAATGAAAGATTTAGGGGCAGCCAAGTACATTCTAGCAATGGAAATCAAAAGAGATAGAACTAACAGAAAACTTTGGTTAAGCTAGAGTAAGTATGTGAAGACCATGTTGGACAGGTTCAGCATGGCAAATTGTAGACCATTGTGTGTTCCTATTTCTCTAGGGACAAAGTTGTATGTTGAGGATTGTCCAAAATCTCCTAGTGAGGTGGAGCACATGAACAAAGTACCTTATGCTAGTGCTATTGGTAGTTTGATGTATGCTATGGTCTGCACAAGACCAAACATTGCCCAAGTAGTGGGAATCCTTAGTCAATTTATGGCTAATCCTGGACGGGTACATTGGGATGCAATTAAGTGAGTGTTTAGATATTTGAGGGGTACTTCTGAGTATTCCATATGCTATCATGGTAATGTTATAGGACCTCTGCATTCTATTGATATTTGTGGGTTTGTGGATTCAGATTGGGCAGGTGACATTGACAGTAGGAGATCCACCAGTGCTTATGTGTTTACACTATTTGGTGGTGCTATTAGTTGGATAAGTAAGCGAAAACCTGTGGTTCCTTTGTCCACAATAGAAGGTGAGTATATGGCAACAAATCATGCTTGTAAGCAAGCCATTTGGCTTAAGAGATTGTATTTAAATATTGGTGTTGATATAGGTCAGATTACGATTGGTTGTAGCAGTCAAAGTGCAATTTACCTTGCAAAGAATCCAACTTTCCATGCCAGAACAAAGCATATTGATGTACAGTTTTACTTCGTACGAGACATGGTAGAGGATGGGGAGGTAAATTTAGAGAAGGTGGATACTTTGAAGAATGTTGCAGATGCATTAACGAAAACAATTAGCACAGAGAAGTTCAGATGGTGTTCGGAGTCTATGGGCTTCTTGACCTATATTAGTTAAATCATGTTATTTTATTGGCTCTTACAAGGTGTTCGACAAGTGGGAGAATGTTGGGAATTAAGGGGTCTCAACCTTGGTAATTCCTTGGATTATTTATGATTGTATTTATTTATTCATTGTCTATGTTGTAAATTAATTGTAAATTCCATATTGTCATGTTGTGGGATGTGGCACGGTGATGTGTAATCCTACTTGGAAGATGACAACTTGTAATTTTGTTCTCACATGAGGAGATAGGCATCCCACTTTGTGGTAGAAGTATTTTACCATGTGTCAGCATCTTGGGTGTTGTGTAAGGGAATATTAACTAAAACGGTTATGATGGATTCCTATGACGAAGTTATGACATGTAATAGTCAGAAATATAAGCTTGTAAGATAGGTGAAGACATGTGTCATGAAGCATATTTGCAAAAGGAATACTTGGGTGCTCCAAGGTGGACTATAACATGTTGTAAGACAATATACTATTTATAGCCTATGTATGATAGATTCTCTTATAGCAATAAGTTGTAACTGCTATGGCAAATTCTATGACAATCATAAGAGTTGTAAGAGCATCTATCATAGCCCATTTTGGAAATAGGTGACCTCTTTGGGATGGAAGATGTGGACAAGTATCAAGAGCATTCTACAATGTTGACCAAGTGTCCATAGGCATGGGTTTTGGGCCATGAGGCCAAGTTGGATGCCCATTCCAAGATAGAGCCAATTTTGCCTTGTATATTATATATAAACAAGTGCTTTGAGGAGGAGTTGGATTATAGGTTTTACAGGTACTGTTATGTTGCCGGATTGACTCTAGACATGAGTATTGAAGACTATTCAATCTTGCATTACAAGTGTATTGTAAACCATATTTAGTTTTGATAATACATTGTGTAGGTTTCTAAGTGTGGGGTTTTTCACTCGATGAGGGTTTTCCCCACCGTATATCTTGTCTCTCTTGTTCTATCTTCTTTTTGGTTCTATGTGTATTGTTACAATATCTCATTGTAATGGTTTAATGTTGCTGTAATAGTTAAGATAAATTTGAATTTGCACTCTCTTCCCCTCATTAGATTAGTGTAGGAAGCAATTTCCGCACACCTAGCTTCCTTTCAAAGCAAAGTCCCGAACCCTAAAAATCTTTCCATTTTCCTAAAGGTGAAGAAGATATTTTTAATCTCCAAGGTGGGTTTGATCATGAGAATTTGCCAAAGCCTTGGGATGAATTATGTTTTATGATTATAAAATATTTCACTCTCGAATGTCATTTCAAAAGGTTTTACCATTGCCACTTTGTTTTGCTTAATCATTTCTAGTATAATCTGTTGATTAATTTTTTGTTTTATCTCCTTTCCTCCCTATAGGCCTTTGTGAAGTATGTTAGGGAGATCCATGCCCAAAATCCTAAGAAACCCTTAATCCCTTTACATCAAGGGCTAATCTTCCAGCTCTATAAATTCCATCTTACACTTTTCCCTACTATTTGCTCCCTGTCATCTTCTAGAAGTAAGCCCAAGCATGGTGTTGATGCAGAGGTAGGAGGACAAAACTTAACTCTTCATACTACTCAAGGAAATATAATCAAAAGTCATGCTTCTAGGCATTCTTGGAGGCATTCTTGACTTACCTTGCCATAACACATTTTGAGAAACCATCAACAAAATTAACTTGGAAAACTTTGGAAAACTTTGTACCAACTCAACATATGAAATACAATCTCACAAGCGCTTCTTCCAGTTTAGTACCCTCCACAATAACCTATTTCTCTTATTGACTGTCCAAACTCCTAGTAGCCTTGCCTATCATAACTATCATAGATATCTTTCAGATTAGTCTTCATTATAATACTATAAAGGCACTTTTGGACACCCTTTATGCCATTTTAAAACATATCAAAAATTAAGATACCTTTGTTTTGTAACAACACTCCAAACTAATGTCTGTCATGCTCTAATTAGGCCTAAATAGGCTTCCAAAGACCACTCCATCTTACATAATTGACATACAACAAATAATGGAATGCTCAACATGGTTCAAAAGCATTTAAGACTCCTCAAATAAACACTCTTCAAAGTGATTTCACAACCTTTCAATGTGGAAGATAACAACATTGCAAACTCTGTCCTAAGTAAGACTGTCCCAAGCAGGAGACCAGTCAACAAACCATGGCCTTAAACATATAAAATCACCAAACCCACTCTATAAATGACTTATAATGTACCTAAGTATCATTTAAAAGCAATATCACTCATGTAGGACTCAAGAATCATAATCTCAACTCATAAAACCTCACTGTCCACTATTTTATTAGACTTTTTCACCATTTATAGTCCTAGGGCATCATTGAAACTGCCCCAAACCTCAACCATCGACCAAGAAACCTTGATATCTCTTAAAATACATGTCAAACTACCTTCTAGGCAATTTATAGGAGTTTTCAACGGTTAAATTAGGAGAAACATAATTTAGAATGCACTCTGTTATCCTAGAACACGGTTTTTACCCACCTAGACAAATTTGCTCATAACATTCACCAATCTAAATGGATTTGGATGAAATCAATTGCATAATAAAATAGACTCTTAGGGATTTAATGTCTAAAGGAGGAGGAGAGGATTTTTACACAAATATGGATGTACAGTGGCCTGAAACCATGAATTTACAGAAAAATAACTAAAAATCTGAGAATTTCATTGAATTACCTACTCATACATTATCCTCCAACCTGCCTCCAAGTTTGTGAGGCTTCAATATGCCTTAAATAACAAAAACCACCACCTAAAACTAACTCTTCAACTACCTGACCTTTGGTATTCCCCTATTTGTTCATTTTTCATTTTTGCATTATTGCTTTGACAACAAATTTAGCAATTTTTACATTTTACATCCAATGACCTCAAAAATGACTAACTATGACCTAAAACATGCTCAAGATCATATAATAAACCTTATTACAATGCTTTTACACTTGAAATTTCTTTTTTTTCAAATTTGCCAATTAAAGGCATCTAGTGGGCAAGGTGCTCCTGCACCAAGTATTATGATATGGGTTGTCACTCTTGAAAGACCTCTAAAAAATGTGTTTGATCCAAATACTTATATGACTATGAAAAAACCTAGCATTAAGTAGAGCCTATTTAAAACCCCTAATTCTGCTAAAGCCCCCCAGTTAGGAAGTTGTTGATAGTTTGGTTTCCCTCAAAGATAGTTCTAGGAAGGGTTGCTCCTCAACCTTCCTCTAAGAGGAAGTTAGAAGATACTGTTAGCTCTGGAGAAAAAAAGAAGAAATGGGTTACCTTGTATAAGGAGGAGAAATGTAGGTTTATAGTTGTTAGGGAGTTGCTTAATAACGATTCTAAGAAAATGGAGAAGATGCATGCTAAAGCTAAGTCTATAGAGGATGAAAGGGTTAGTGATATTCTCATGAAAGAGGAGGTTGTTAGTCCTTATGGGAAAAAGACTCAAAAATTAGATGCCTAAAGGTCTAGCAGATTTGTTGGGAAACCCACTTCTAGTCTCAAGGAGATGGTGGTTTCTAGTGACTCTGACCAGAAGGATGATGTTGAGGAAAGCTAAGGGGATGATGAGAAAATGGAGGTGAATAATGCTCCTTATTCAATAAAGGACCTCCTGATGATGATGGGACTAGTTTGTTTCCATACATGAACCTCCCTTGCTCTAACTTGGAGACACCTGACCACCCTATGGAGGAGAAAACTGAAGTCAACAAAGAATGTGCTACTAGTTCTCAAGATGTTGATAAATTGCAGGTATGAAAGCTAAGCTACTGGAGTTGGAATGGAATTGCAAGATCCTTTATCGCTGCACAACCAAGGTCATGCACCACTCAACCACCACTTTGGCTGTCTTACAAGACCTGGAAATGAAAAAACATGGGGTTGGGAAAGATAATATTAAAAACTATGAGGATATGTATACCTTCCTCATGGAGGACTGGGAACAACTATTAAACTAGGCCTTTTGGTTGGATTATTTTTTGTTGTTGTTTTTTATCTATGTCTTGTGTCTTGTCTGTTGTCGGTCCCATGTTTGTTCACTATTAGAGTTTTGTTTTTGGTTGTGTGAGCCTATTTTATGCACCCTCTGGGTTGTTATGTAATAGAGATTGACACCCTTGTTTTTTCACTTATCTTTATCAAAAACAAGTGTATTGTAACCTTTGATTAATGAATAATACATTAAGTTTGTTTGGAGTGTAGGATTTTTTCTCCTACAAGGGTTTTCCCCTCATAAGCCACTGTGTTCTGGTATATTACATTCATGTTTATTTTCATATGACTATGTGATTAATTTGGGTTTTACACATATCTCCTCTCATAGATTAGTGTAGGAAGCTTATTTTGCACCTCTACTTCCTTCCAATTGAGAGATATGAAAAGGACATATGATGTATAACATGTATACAATGAATATATGATAATTTAATAGGGAGTTGAATATATATTGTGTATAGTGTATATATGATTGTGTATTTTATATTATTTATTACTATAATCTACTTCCTATCTTTTATTTTCCTTATACACCACAATAGGCTAGTTACTATAGGACATAGTTAAACTTGGAACACTAGGCTACTTTTTCTTGTCAATGGTCACAATCATATTAGGTATTTGAAAAATAAGACAAAATTTGTTAGTTGATATTCAAAAAAATTTCTACTTATGAGATTGGCATCTTTTGTCTATAGAACCACATGAAGAGTAGGAATCTCATCAAAGTGAATTGATCTATCCTCATCTTTCAAATATCAATGAGATATTAAAGTTAGTGGAAATACAAGATTAATTTTAGATATTAAAGTTAAAAATTGTTAGGGTTAGTCGGCAGAAGATATCAATTAAATGCAAATAAAGATTAAAAAGAGGAATGGAAATACAAAGAAATAATAACAGCGAGAGACAAGTTTTAATGTGGTTCACCCAAACTCGAGCTACATCCACCAAATAGAGAGTCCAATATTATTATCCAGTAAATCAAAACTGATTACAACCAGCAATCCTTGTAACTCAATACCACTGCAAAATGCTACAATACAATATATCAACTGAAACCCTAACCTTTAGCCGCTTTTATCAAGCTTTTTGTCAGTTACAAAAATAGGGTTTTTTTATGTTGGTCAATAGAAAAATAACACCTAATGCCCTTATAAAATAATAGGCAACTTTTGCTTTGAGGGCGCTGCCCCTAGCAGTCCCCGCTGGGGGCGTAGCCCCTAGACCCCCACCGTGGGCTCTACCCCCGGGCCCCTGTTTGGGGGATAAGCCCCCCAAGCCTCACAAGAGGGGCTCTACCTCCCCTGCACTCCCCCATTAAATAATTTGGGGGGAAACTGCACTGATAAAAGTGGGCAAATTTTAACCTCCAAGTCTGATTAGGCTCTATATAACAACAATCTCCCACTTGGAGAGTGATCAGACTCCACACCATATCATCTCCCATTTGGAGACTGATCATAACACCGCTGACCCTGTAGCTCCCATTGGAAATAAGCACCCTACACTCTACTATTCTATTTTTGTTGTTTTCAGTCTAGAAGACCAACCGAAGCTGAAGAGGATATTAGCTTCTCCCTTGTCACTACCTTTGTACACATATCCGCTAGATTTTCATCTATATGTATCTTCTCTATCTATAATTGTCCATCATCCAACACCGACCAAATAAAGTGATACCTCAACTGTATGTGTTTGGTCTTTGAATGAATGGCAAAATTCTTTGCAAGATGTATGGCACTCTAACTATCTGTAAACAAATAACTGTTAGCCTATTGTTTTCCCAATTCTTCCATGAAAGATTGTAGCCATATCATCTCATTGCTTGCCTTTGTTGCAGCTACATATTCTGCCTCTGTGGTGGATAAAGAAACCACCTTTTGCAACCGTGAGATCCAACTCACCGCTATCCCACTTATAGTAAAGACATAACCTATAGTACTCTGCCTAGTATCAATATCCCCTACCAAATCTGAGTCTACATAACCTGCTAAATCAGTATTAGAGCCCCCAAAACATAAGTGTTTATTGGATGTACCTCTCAAATATCTAAGAATCTATTTTACCATATTTCAATGCTCCAATCTCGGATGACTCATATACCTACTAACGACTCCTACAACATGTGTAATATCTGGTCTCATGCATACCATGGCATACATTAAACTTCCTACAACTGAAGCATATGGTACCTTGGACATTTTCTCTTCCTCCTCTTGTGTCTTAGGACACATCTCCTTAGTCCATTTCAAATGTCTAAGCAAAGGTGTGTTGATAGCTTTTGTATTCTCCTTATGGAATCTCTGCAACACCTTTTCAACATAATCAACTTGAGATAGAGTCAATTTTCTATTCTTCCTATCTCTACAAATTTTCATACCAAGGATTTGTTTTGCTGCCCCCAAATCCTTCATAGCAAATGTCTATGCTAACTGTTGTTTTAACTCTCTTATGTGATCTATGTTAGACCCAGCTATAAGCATGTCATCAACATATAAACATAAAATAATGCAGCTATCATTATCCAACCTCTTAAAATAAAACTATTAAATTTCAAATACCATTGCTGAGGTGCTTGTTTCAGGCCATACAAACTCTTCTTCAATCTACACACCAGTTTCTCCTTACTTTTGACCTCAAATCCTTGGGACTATTCCATGTATATCTCCTCCTTCAAATCACCATGGAGAAAGGTAGTTTTCACATCTAGCTATTCCAAATGCAAATCTTCAGCAGCCACAATACTTAAAACAGTATGAATAGAAGTCATCTTGACAACTAGAGAAAATATCTCATCAAAATCAATGCCCTTTTTCTGTGCAAATCCTTTTACAACTAACATGGCTTTAAATCATTTCTTACCTGCATCTTCCTCTTTCAGCTGATAAACCCATTTGTTTGGCAAAGCCTTTTTACCTACAGGCAACCTACATAATTCCCAAGTCTAATTTTTTAGCAAGTAGTTCATTTCTCCTTTCATAGCAATCTCCCACTGAACCTGTGTATCCACCTACATAGCTTCATCATACCCTTCTGGTTCACCAGCATCTATTAACAAAATAGAATACAAAGAGGGAGAGAACCTTTCAGGAGGTCTACTTAGCCTTGTTGACTTTCTAACATTCACTGGAGTTTGTGGTATTTCTGGTTGTTGTTGTAGAGCATGAGGAACCACTGGAACATCACTATTTGGATCATCATCCAATACCACATAATCCTTTTCATTCTTCTCATGTTGTTGCAACTGATCTTTGTACAACACCTTCTCATTGAATACAACATCCCTGCTTCTCACAATTTTTTAATTTTCAAAATCCTAAAGCCTATAACCAAATTCATCAATGCCATATCCAACAAAAGTACATTTTTTTAATGTTGCATCTAGCTCGGTTCTATGTTTAGAATCTACATGTGCAAATGCTTCACATTCAAAGGTTTTGAGAAAAGAATAACTCACCTTCTTACCTATCCATACTTCCTCTGGAATACCACGGCCCAAAGGAACTGAAGGACCTCTATCAATTAAATATATAGTAGTGTTGATAGTCTCTGCCCACATGTTTAAAAGCAACTCAGCATGCAATCTCATGGTCCTTGCATGCTCCATTATTTTCCTATTCATGCATTTAGCCACTCTATTTTCCTATGGAGTCCCTGGAACTATTTTCTACCTACAAATTCCATTAAAGGAACAATAATCCTCAAATTCTTTACTGCAATACTCACCACCATTATCAGATCTAAGACATTTTAATCTTTTACCCATCTCATTCTCAACCAAGCTTCTCCATTTCTTAAATGTTTCAAATACATTAGATTTCTTCCTTCAGAAATAAATCCATACCTGCCTAGTTACATCATCTATGAATGTAACATAATACTGAGAGCCACCGAGAGAAGATACCTGAGCTGGTCCCCATACATCTGTATGCACAAGCTCCAACTTTTTATCTTTATTTTGCTTCCCATCTCTAAGAAAACTGACTCTCTTTTGTTTGCCATACACACAACTTTCATAGAAATCCATATTAATACATTTTAGACCTGGTAAAACTTTCTTATAATGAAGTAACTTTATACCTTTTTCACTCATATGCCCAAGTCTGTTATGCCACAGTGTTGTCTCAAAACCTATAGCAACTGTTTCAGTCTCTTCCTGTGAACTTGCAGCAACTATTCCAAAACTTGTTTGTTTTTTCTCTACAGCAACTAAAGTAGAAGGAATAGTATAACTTGTACAAAGATATCAGGTGCCTACTTTCACACCTTTTGCTACTATTAAGGCACCTTTTGAAACCTTCCAATTTTTATCAGTAAATGTAACAATGCAACCTTCTTTAGCTAGCAACCCTGCTAAAATTAAATTCCTACTAAGCCTTGGAACATGTCTTACCTCTTGTAGTAGCCAGTGATTCCAATTCTACAACTTAATCTTAATTCTTCCCTTTCCAACAATCTGATAAGGTTTGTTATCTTCCAAATAAACCAGCCCAAAATCCCCTTAGACATAATCAAGAAAATAACTTCTATGGGGCGTAGTATGAAATGAGGGCCTTGAATCTAAAACCCATGAATCATCAGCTTTATCTAGGCAAAGATCAAAAGCATCATCTTTAGATTTATTACTTACCACATTTGCCTCCTTATTGCCTTCTTGTTTGTCTCCTTCTTTATTCTTCTGAGACCAGCAATCTTTCTTCAGATGACCTAGTTTCCCATAGTACTAGCAATCCTTATGTCCTCTAGATTGGGATCTCTTGTCCTTTGATTTTCGTCATGACTTCCCATGACCTCCAAAACCTTTTCTTCTCTCCTTTGATCTACCCTTTCTTTTTGCATTCAAAACATTGCCTGATGTGGATCCACCTAAGTTTGTCCTACGAATTTCCTCACTCAAAATAACACCAACAACATCATCAAATTTCAGGGTATTTGAACCAGAAATAGAGTTACTAACCACCATTACCAAACTATTCTAGCTTTCAGGCAATGAACATAATATCAAGAGATCTCTAACTTCTTCATCAAATTTTACATTTACAAAAGTCAATTGACTGACAATCATATTAAATTCATTTAAATGATCTGTCATAGATCCACCTTCAACCATTTTTAGATTAAACAAGCGCTTCATGAGAAATACCTTATTTGAGGCTGAGGGTTTTTCATACAATTTAGCCAAAGCCTTCATCAATCCATCTATTGTCTTTTCTTCCATTATATTGAATGCCACCAATGGTGCCAGGCACAACCGAATGGTTCCTAGTGCCTTTCTGTCAAGAAGATTCCAATCCTCATTAGTCATTGTTGCTAGTTTCTTGGCTACTCCTTCAAATGGCATCCATAAATCTTTTTGATAGAGGTAATCCTCCATCTGCATCTTCCATAACTTATAGTTCTACCCATTGAATTTATCAACCTTTAATTTACCCTCCTCCACCATTGCTCCCACTCAACTGTGAGACCTTCCTACAAATAATAATCAAACACAACCCACTCTGATACCACTTGTTAGGGTTAGCCGGCAGAAGATATCAATTAAATGCAAATAAAGATTAAACAAAGGAATGGAAATACATAGAAATAATAACAGCGAGAGCCAAGTTTTAACGTGGTTCACTAAAACTCGGGCTACATCCACCAAATAGAGAGTCTAATATTATTATCCAAAAAATCAAAACCGATTACAACCAACAATCGCTAAAACTCAATACCGTTGCAAAATGCTACAATACAATATATCAACTAAAACCATAACCCTTAGCCGCTTTTATCAAGCTTTTTGTTAGTTACAAAAATAGGGTTTTTTTATGTCAGTCAATAGAAAAATAACACCTGACGCCTTTATAAAATAATATACAATTTTTGCTTTGGGGGCACTGTCCCCAGCAGCCCTCGCTAGGGGCATTGCCCCTAGACCCCCACCGTGGGCTTCGCCCCCAGGCCCCTGCCAGGGGGACCCCCCAGGCCCTGTAGGCGGGGCTCTGCCCCCCTGCACTCCCCCATTAAATAATTTGACAGAAAATTATGTCGATAAAAGTGGGGAAAATTTAACCTCCGAGTCTGATTATGATCCATATAACTGTTGTCTCTCAAATTTACACCCTTACTGCAACTATAAAACTTTAGCAATCTCAAGAAACATGGGAATGATCTCGAAGTGTGGGACCTTACGAATTGAGATCAAACCTCCAGAGAAGGTCAGCTTCCTTGGCTAGTTATCACCTAAAAACTACTGAATCTTAGGAGGAAAAGGGAGAAGGAATGCTTTGAAAATGAAAGCTTGAAACTAAAAAAACCTAAAAATAAGGGTGATGACCAGACTGAATAAAAGAACCCTCACAATACTGAGAAGATGCACAACATAACTAGATACAACAAGTAGACACACACAGATTCATATGATTCTAGCAGAGATGAGAAACACAATGGTTGAGAGGAACAAAATGTTCACAAACAATCATATGCAGATTCACATTGAACTAAAAATTAGTAAAAGAGGTAAAAATAACTTGCATATATTCAATAAGAAGCCATAGTTACAGTAGCAGAAAGCTTTGTTTGGAAATAGAAATACTGAATACTAAAAATTTCTAACCTTTATTACATCTCATTTTTATGCATATATAGCACTTCAATCTGACTTAAGTTGGTTACACAAAATTCACCTCCTGGGCTGGAACAAGAAAATATCTGCATTGAAGGGATGTCCACCTACAAGAAGTTATGGAATAAAAATATCTAGAACAAGGGTAGATGGAAGATATTTTGAGTCTTCAATGTAAGCTACTAAATCATCAATCTGCACCCATAAATGCCACAAATATCTACATCTACATATTACCACAAAAACTAAATTTAGCCACTAGTATGTCTTGCTACCAAAACACATGAGGATCTACCAGCAAGACACGGAGCCCATACACATTGAAGAGAGAAGCCATCTGCCATGAATCCCGCTACAAAGGCCACCAACTGGAGTTACTGTGAAAATATCAGCCTCTGCACAGGCTAAAAGGTCGTTGAGATGTCCTATCAGCTGAACATACAAAAATAGATCATATTTTGAAATTGGGAATATTCCCCTCAAAATCTTGCCAAGTGAAAGAGGAGGCAAAAAAAACATTTTTGCCTTTTGAAGCATGTCAAAATTCGCTAGAACGAGGGAGATACAGGCAATCAAAGCTATGGTCAAACTACACTTGTATATTGCCTTCATATGCAAACTGCTTTGTATGTATCAGGCTATCGGGGTGACCTCCAGCTGAGCTACTGATAAGCATGGTCTTGCCGAAATGTTCATTGTATGTGCGCTTGCATTCGGCATCTAAATCAGCCTTTGAAATGCCTTTGTATATCCATTTGTATGTCGCCTTGCATATAAAATACAAAGGCTACATACCAGAGTGGGCCCCTTTACTTTGTATAGATTTTTACATGTATGTCCCTGCCACATGTCATCACCTGATTGGTCACTGAACTGATCCTTCAACCTATCACTGAACAATGCATCCTCCTTATCAGTTGTCGGAATGACTAAAAATAGAGCAACTAATGCATTTTGTCACACCAAAAACCTTTGTATGTCTGATTGTATATGCAAACATATAATCACAAATATACATACAACACATGGACCTCAAAGGATAATCAACCATATTGTAACTTGAGAGTAGGTCTGGCCTTTATATACCCATTCTTTTGCATATTGGCACATACAATCACTTCTACATACAACTCGCAGACCCCAAAATAACTATCCGCTGCATTTGAGTCTCCTGTCAGATCCACCTTGTATGTTTTCCCTTTGTATATCATGATATACAATGCGAATATACAAGCAAAACTATATACAATCACTTATACATTGCAAACACTTGATTTGGCATATACATGTAACCTTTATATATCGCATTGTATATGACCCTTTGTATGTCCAGACATACAATGCGAAATATACAAAGGAAAATTGCATAGAAACCTTGCATACAAACATGTATTTGAACTTGTACCTGCCCCTTGTATGTGTGCTTGCATATTGCCTTTTGCATGTGCGCTTGGTGGGCCCCAGGCTTTGTATCTCTTTGCTTGTGTATATGACCCTTTGTATCTTCGATTGCATGTGCAAACATATGATTGCATAAATATACAATTGGTGGACCCCACCCTTTGTATCTTGCCTTGCATATGCGCTTTGTATATGCGATTGTATGTAAGATACAATCGCTTGATATACAATCACTTTTGTATCAAAGCGGACCCCACCTTTTATATCTCTTGATTTGTATGTTTGCATGCATCAGCCGTCAGGGAGATCTTTAGCTTGGCCACCGATGGTCAATGTTTTGCCAATGAGACCTTGCATACTTTGCCTTGTATGTTTTCTTTGTACCTTCATCGACCCATCGGCGGGACCTCAGACCTAGCTACTGATGAACCATGGTCTTGCCGAAAAGCATTGAATGTGACCCTTGCATATTTTCCTTGTATATTTCTTTTGTATCTATGACTTGTATATTCATATTGTATGTGCGAACATACAATGTGAACATACAAATAAACATACAATGCATATGCAGATAAAAATGACAGTATAAAAACTGAGAATTATCTGCAATGGAAAGTGCCTAGACACAAAATATTTTTGGGTTTTTCTGGGTTTTCTATAAGGATTCTTCAGGTGAGATTTTTGGGATTTTTTGCAATATAGAGTATGAGTATTTGAAGAATTAATCTTTACAAGGTCATTTTCTAAAGGATTTTTAAGGAAAATACAAGGTTAAACTATTTAACTCTGGACAGAGGAAAATAGGTCAACAATTTTGGTGATCTCTATGGGATGTTTGCCTGCTAAACAACTAGACCAGTGGCCTTAAGCATCCATTGGGCATGGAGTCACACAGAGACTAAAATATACCCTTGACAAACAATTCTGACCCTAGTAACTCAGCATATCAGCAATGAAGAACACTTGGAAGATCAAAACCAAAACAAAAAGTTGAAAGCAACCCTCTAACTGTGCTAGACAACACTCAGGGAAAATAAAAAGGAATCTAAACTACTGTGCAGCAGCACTTATTGAAAGCAAGAAACCTAGTTTACTGATTTACAAGGTAAGTCATACCTCAAAACACCTCTTTAGGTGTATCCCATTGACTGGGATAGGCAAATTTTCTCCAACAATGTTTGATAGCTGAAATGCATTGTGCTCCTTGCATTTAGTAATGATAAATGGGCCACTCCACATGCTGTCAAAATTGGACTGCTTCCCTGGCCTACTTTTCAACTCATCCCATTTGAGTACCATATCACCCTCTCTAAAATTTCTGGGAGTGGCCTTCTTATAATAAACTCTTTTTATCTGAAGCTGATGGTACTCCATAGCTTTTAGGGATTTATCTCTGATCTCTTCAAGCTCCATAAGTTGAGCATATCTGACAGCCATGGGGTCTTCCTCTTCAAACATCTCCAGCTGATTCATGATATCAAGTGCTAGCAGCTCTACAGATATAGGTAGTCTTGCCTCTTTTCCATAAACTAACATATATGGAGAGTTCCCAATACACCTATTGGGAGTTATTCTATTTACCCATAGGGTAGATTTTAGATTGGTGTGCCAGGTCTATTGGTCATGATGTTAGTCACAAACAAACATAGAATAAAAGTACACATTAACCTTTATTCATCTTGAAAGATACAGTGAATTCAAAGAATTCATGATCCCAAGTCTCCGGTGATTAGGTCTTAATCGACTGACATTACTCAGTGGTTAATGTGAGTTGCTGTTTCCATTTTGGGGCCTTACGTGAAAATGCACTATCATCATGACGTTCCTGCAGAAATTCCTTACAGAGAAGTCAAATTATGCAGGTATTTGATGAAAGGAAGTAAAATACCTAGATCTTTGCATGATATTTTCAATTGTGCATGCTTAGTGTTCAAATATGCTAAATATTTACGATTATCTATGAGATGTCTGCATATTTTGGGTTGTTTGCTTAAGATTATTAGTTTATTTGCAATTGTGATAGTGAGATGCTCTGAAATTGAAAGAATTTAAAGGAAATGCTTCTAATTAAGTTGAACCTTTAGCTTTTGATCCACATACATGCTTGATACTGTCATGAGGAGAAGAAATCAAACCATATGTTCACCAGGACATTCCACAGCTAGATACAGTTGATGCAAACTTCAGAGGATAATGAATGAAAACAATACATGCAACATGATGAGCACTCCAAGGGACGCAGCAAATCAAAGCACATATCCATAATTCAAACACAGATTACTCAAGATTTACGAAGATTTGTAATCAAAATACTCTTCCCTTTCATTAAGTATGCAAAAGACATGTACATATACAGCAGCTTTGAAATAAGTTCTGAATACTTCAGCAATCAAATTTCAATTAAGTTTCGAATGAATATAACAAGGCATTCCACCACCTTTTATAGAATAAGGTGAGGAATCCGTTACAAAAGATCCACGGATCTGATTTATCAATATAAATCAACGGTCATCATTTCATGACTTGTCAATTTTACAAAAAGGCACAAGTTGCTAGCTAGCAACTATCTATACTGCATATGCAAGATACTCCCCCCCTCATGATGTATCTTCATCATGCTCTTCATCTGATGCACGCGGGTCATCATCATGTGTATCGCTTTCTGAACTTTCGCTATCCGGATGATGACGCTGTTGCATATGGGGTTGCATGCAGCTTTGGATCTGTTCGTATGACTGCACAACCTGATCTATTCCTCCGCCATCTTGAGTCTTTGCCTCGATGATGGCGTGTTTGTGCGCTTCATACTTATCCCTACTGTTGTCTAGCTTATTCTTTCTGTCCTGCAGTGTCTCGTTGTAGGTCTCCATCTTGACCTTGATCCTCATGATTTTATTTATTATCTCTTCTGTCAAGTGGATGAGTGGACCATCATCTTCCATCTGGAAGTTATTGCGCAGAGCCTTGAGGGCAGAATCTTCATCTTGATTCTCTATCTTCCCTTCCAGCTTGCCTTCTAATGTTTCGAGCATGTCTGCTTCAATGCCCATTAAATCACGTAGCCTCATGCTGATCTCCCTCAGCTTATTATTGCATCTTTTGAGGACTCCGCATTCAAACTGTACATCTTTATACCAGATATCCACTAATAATGCAGTATTATTATTCAACACCTACTTACTGATAAGCAATTGTGGATTTATCTTCCTTATTTCGTCCAACAGGCTGAGGACTTTCTCCAGTTTATAAGACCTTTTTCCGGTCTGCATCTGCAACCTGTCCACCTTAGCCTTGGAGTCACTCAATATGATCCATCTTTTCAAAGAACCTTTCATTATTTCAATGGCATCATCCAATGTGGATGACACCCACTTTCTTATTACGGAAACCTCATGTTTCATGAGGTCCAGTCTATTCACTTCTTCCTGAGAAATGGTAGTCAATGGGACTGCAGCTTCGCTTGTGGTATCTTCAGGGTTGGTCAAGCCTTCAATATATGCACGCAACTGAGCAATGTGCTCTTTATGTTGCTTATTCTTCTCTTTCTCTCTTTTCACTTTCTGAATCAGAGAGTCAATGATATCCTTTCCCTCCTGACCTTCCTGCTCTTCATTGGCAAAACCCAAATCAACTGTGCTTATCTGGAATTCATCCACAGTGATTTTGCCCTTCTCTTTCTCTACCGCAGGTACAGCAATTTGTGTGGTCCTTCTCCCTGTCACCGGATCTCTTTTGATGGCCGAAGTCATTCTGGCCTTCCTCCTGGGTTTCATTATATCTACGGCGAACAGGGTGGAGACATCGAACTCTTGAATCTCCAGCTCCTCCTCAACATTTACCTCCTTTTCTAACCATGGAGGCACCTGATCATGCTTTTCAGCATCATGATGCTGTTCACCTCTATCTCCCGTTTCCACCAACAAGCGTTGTGGAGATGGTGACTTTTCTTTTTCTGGCTCTTGATGCTCACCTTGCTGCGAATCCTGTGGTGCCTCCTCCTGTTGAGGAACTTCCTTTTCTGGGGGAGCATCTTCTCCATGTGGGGAACCTGGCAGTGTACCTGTATGTGGATCATGATGATCATGATCTTTCTCCATCCTTTCTTCACCTGTCCCCAGTTCTTCCCCCTGTAGAGGTTGATCATCCTCCTCTTGCTTCTCTATTTCTGGCGGCATGTCCACCGTATCTGATATCACTGGATCTACCCGAGGTGATGGCATCTGTTCCACAGCGGCTATCTGTTCTGTACCTGCAGCATCCACCTCTTGTGCCTTATCAGCAGGATCCTCTATCGCTTCATTCTTCTCATCATCAGCCTTTGCTTCTTGGACCTCTACTATAGCAGGTCCTGCTGATGTATCTTGTGGGCTTTGTTGGCCTGATTCAAGAGCGTGGCTTTCTGTTTCTGCCATCTCTATCTCTTCTATTAAGTGGCCCTTATCAGGTGATCCTGCTGGCTGTTCAGGACTTGCATCCTGCTTCTCTGTTAAGTCTACCACTGCAGGACTGGTCACCTCAGCGATCAATGTATCTAGCCCTATGTCCTGAGCTACCTGCTCTGGGCTTTTCTCTGGTTCTGGGCTCTTTTCTCGCTCCGCTTTTGCTTGTTTCATCTCCTCAAGCACTGTTTGAACCGTTGGAGGCTTGTGAGGAGTCACACTGATGCCAGCAGCTGCAAGTGTTTCCATTTCTTGTGCAGCTACATCCTGCACCACCTCATCGTCAGACAAGTTTATTGTCTCGTCTAGCAAGACATACTTTTCTGCTTGTGCCTGAGATGTTTCCTTTTGTTGCTCTTCTGCAAGTTCAGTTTTGAACTTGACAATGGTAGGAAGTGGAACATTGTGCTAAAGTTCCTTCTGCACTTCACTACCTGCCCCTTGTAATTGCACTGGGGGTTGACTCATCTCACCTCTCATGGAGGTTCTTGGTTTCTTAGGTGTGGTAGGAACCAACACCTGTGGAGCTCTCCTCTTTCTTCTAATTACCAGTGGAGCTTCCTCCTCTTCTTCAGGCTCTTCCTCCATGAGGATATCCTTGCCTGGTTGTCTGGATGACTGACCCACTTCTTGGGTCTCTGTGGTTCCAGCCTCTACTGTCTTGGCTTTCTTGGGCTTTGGAGGAGAATCTGATTCTGACCCTGATTTGGCTACCTCCTCCGCTGTGAATACTGCCCTGTCAACTATGACCCCTTTGGGTCCCTTTTCCACCTTCTTGCCCTTTGTGGCCCTTTTGCTAGGTTGCTGTGGTGGAGGGGTCCTCTCTCCCTTAGTCTTCCGCTTCTCCAGCAGGAAGTCATCATATTCATCTGTGGGGATGTCCTGCCCCTTCTTCTTGCTATCTATTGTGATGGCAACACCCTTTTTCTTCAATGCCTCTACCTGTGCATCTACCCAAGCTTGGGTCAAGTGTATGGTTCTAGCAAAGAATGGGTCCAAGGACATATCCTCCTGCATGGTGAGGTCAGGGGCAGAAATGGTATCATTGTAGATCTTCTTCTGCTCATATTCATCTGCCATGATCCTACTGTCATCACTCTTCAGCTGCTGAGGGAGGGAGATGCAGTCGAACGTTCTAATTTGGTTCAGAGTTAACCTCTGATACCTCCTCCTCCTGGCCTCTGCCTCATCTTCGCAAACAGCCCAAAAATCTTCTAGGTGCCTCTAGTGAATAGGCTTTCCTAGGATCTTCTGCATTCGGCCGTAAGGATCATATGGTCTTGTTACTGGGAAGGGCAGTAAATTCATCTTGTTCAGAGTGACCATCACCTTCTTAATATTGTCAGAGTCAGGGCACATGTAGTTGCCGATGCTGACTGGGAACAAAATTGGTGGTAGCTTCTTCGCATCCTTATATGTCTGTATGATGGTGGAGCCCTACCTGATAAACTCCATTAAAACTACTGCATCTGTAGGATACCTTGGCAGCATCAGGGGATGCCCTTCAAAACCTTCTATCCTGATGTAGGAAAAGGTGGCAAATTGGATGTACCATGCCCCATGCCTGTATACTGCCTCCTGAGCTTCCATGCTCAGTCTTTTAGTTCTGTCATCTTCTATGGTCCTTACCAGATGCATAGAAAATGCATCATTGACCAATTTGTAGTCCTTGATATACTTGGTTCTTTGCAGCTAGGGATGATGATCCCAGATATATGCTGCATTCATGCCCGTCAGTTTTCCATCTGTGACCAGGGCATCAAAAGTGCCTCCATAAGCATAGGAATAAACAATATAGGAGGTCATGTAGAAGGCACAATCTGAACCTCCCAGGTTCAGCAGCTGCTCATGCAGAGCATCACTTATGATTTGGCCCCACAGTGGCTTGATGTCTGCATATAGGCACATCATTATTATGCTGTACATCCAGTCTCTGAATTCTCCAGTATCAGGCTGGCCAGTCACCCTGTTCAGTAGGGCAATCACATACTGATATTCTTCATTAAAATCAAATTTGAACATGCACACAGGGAGCTTGGCCGCTGCATTATATGTGCTGTTCTCGGCCCGCCAAGCATACATGTTCTTTCTGGCCGTCTTCTTGTTGGCCTCATATTCTCTTTCAGACTTCTTCAAGTCTACACTCTTTACCTTGCTGCCCATTGGCAGTCCAAATGTTTGGGATAGACCTTTGATGGATAGGTCTGCATACATTCTCTCATGCTTCACCACCTGCCTCGTCTGAGGGTTGTAATTCCAGGCGCACTCAATAACCAGCTCCGGAGACTCCATGGAGTAGGGGAAGCCAGCAGCATTCCACATACCTGATACAAACACAACGTCCAGCACCAGACTCTTATCCTGCCCATCATTCAGCTTGGCTGACCAAGCCTCCAGGTTGGTACTCCCCTGATGGGTGTCTGTAATTGCCCCAAATTTAAACAGGACCCCTCTCTGAGAAGAGAACATAGGCCTGCTGAATTCTTCCTGACACTTGACTAAGCATTTTTCAGCCATGGGTACCTACAATTAACAACATTTCTTCTCACAACGGGATATGCATGCATACATACTACAAATATCATGCTTATTGTATCAATTCTACATTACTTACTTGCATGGATACATAACCAGAACTTTCAACATTATTTAAAAAAAACAACATGATGAGGGTTTCAGTTCACTTACCTGGTTATGCCGATTTCTTTTTATACCAGTATATCTCTAAGACACTCTTGATTCAGCTGCTGATCACCTTCCTCCCTCAGTCTATGAGCTCCAGTCGTGCAACGGTAGCTGTTATGCAGAAATGGAGGCTAGTGCTCTGTAAAACAATTTTAACGCAGGTAAATGTAACAATGGCGGTTGAATTACCTTTTAACCTCACAGTTAGGGTAAACTTAGGGTTACTCTGACAAGTTAGATCGTAATCTTTGATCATTCATGCGAAAACTCAGGATCTCGCCAGATGTTTCATTGGGTTCTGGGATCGGCGGGAATCACCTACCATATCTGCGCACATTTAATGGCAATGGCAGCAAAGGGAGCGGGGGAATATCCATATGACATGATATCATGAGAGCAGGATGACATTTCACAAATATCGGGTTGAGTTTCGATATCATCCTCCCTAGTCTTGAAATTGTTATCGCGACAAAATTCGGGTGACAACGTACCCTTGTTTTCATTTTAGCACATTAGGAGGATATTTCGGTCCATCGGGTGATATTTCAAAATATGATGATGACCTTCAAACTTACTCATTCTCCTTTCGGAATATTAGGATGACGTCATCAGGATGTTTGTTAAGGGTGATATTTTGCATCAGGATGATATTAACGAATATCGGGTTACTTTCAAAATATGATGCTCGCTATACAAAAGACCGTTCGACGGGGAAGACTTACTATCACTTAACGTTGACGTCCAGATATTTGAACCGCAGGATATTATCAGGGGGGGGGACATTTCAAATATGATGATGATGTTCTTCACATAGCATAACTGAGGTTATAAAATATGACCCTCTTTTTGCGAATATCAGGTTTGACCAAGACTTTGACTGTTCATAACTCTCACATCCTGATGAATATCAGGGTGATGTAAAAAGCAAACCTGCATGAATTTTAATGCTCTTTCAGAATATGTGGTCATATATATGAAATACGAATTTTGACAAACTGACCTCATATTGGGGCTTACCTCATCTTGACTCCACATGATGATGAACATGACTGATTTTACCAAACCGCCAGAAAGCAGACAACACAAGCCAAAAGAAAAGTTGGGTCCCTATTTTGCCAAGTCAAAATGGGGCGTGTTGTGTAACCACACAACAAGGTCTTCTGGTTGTCCTCCATTGATCTTTTAATAATCCTTATGAGATTCTTATTTGTAGATTCAGCCAAACCATTACCCTGTGGGTAATAATTTGATGAAGTATTCAAATAGATTCCATTCTTCACAGCCCAGTCAGTTATCTTCAATCCAACAAAGGCTAAACCATTATCAAAGATAATTGACTCACGCACTCCAAATCTAGATACCAAATCATGATAAAAGTTCAAAACAACATTCTCATTGGATTCCTTTAGAGCCATTGCCTCAGTCCACCTTGTGAAATAATGTATTGTTGTAAGTATCTACCTGTGACTTGCACTTGACAGAGGGCTAATGGGACCTATAAAATCAATCCCCAATCTCATGAAGGGCTGGTCTACTTGAATTGGCTGTAGAGGTAAAGCTGGCAGCCTTTCTTTGCCTACAAAAATGGCACATTTTACACATTTCCTGGCCTATGCATGAGCATCTTTGAATAAGTTGGGCCAGAAATATCTAGATCTCATTATTTTCCAAGCATTAGTCCTTGGGGCAAAATGACCCCCTACTGTTCCATCATGAAACTCATGCAGCACCTTGTCAGTCTAATCATTATCAATGCATCTTAACAACACACCATTAAAGTCTTTTCTGAAAAGGATGCCATTTATTAAAACATATGGAATGGACTACAATCTAAAATACCTTCTGCTGGTTCTATCTAAACCTATTGGACATTTACCAATTTACAAAAATTGAGTCATGTTATTAACCCAACCTGTGCCAATTGCTGTTGTATCATCCTGATGTGCATCTTCAATGGTCAGAAGCACCTCCTTTTCTTTTTCTTTTACATTCTTAGAACTAGTAGCAAGCTATTCACTGAGTCCTCTACCTCTGACGATCTTGGTTATATTGATATCTACATCATATTCCATGACTTTGGTGATCCAACCAACCCTTTTCTCATTAACATCCTTACCTAGCAGGAACTCTTTCACACTAGGGTGAGCAACCATCAAATGTACCTTATTGTTAGAAATAAGATGCCTAAACTTCTTGAGGCTCCTTACCACTGCAAGGATATGTTTTTCAATGAAGCTATACCTCTGTTCATACTCCTCCAGTCCCTGACTAAAGAAGGCAATTGGCTACTCAAAGCCTTCACCTTGATGTTGTACCAGAATTGCACAAATTGTATATAGACCGCCATAAGCATACAAGATAAAATATTTTGAGAAATTGGGATTTACCAGAGTTGGTGTAGCTGATAACACTTCTTTTATGGACTCAAAGCTGAGTTTGGCCTCTTTTGTCCAATTGAGAACTGTATTTTTCTTTAACTTAGAGGTCAATGGCTTCAATAAATTTGCAATGTCAGGAATAAATCTTCACAGAAAATTAATTCTGCCAATAAAACTTTGCAGTCCTTTCTTATGATTAGGTGAAGGCAGCTCCAAAATAGCTCTTACCCTTTCTGTATCAATGGTAACTCCCTCTTTTGACACAATGTGTCCTAAAAGCTTGCCTTCATGCACAATGAAAATGCATTTCTTGGGATTGAGAGATATCCCAAACTCTCTACATCTCTCAAATACTTGCCTCAAGTGGGATAAATGTTCAACTGCATCCTTAGAGAAAATTGTGATGTCATCAAGGTACACAAGTACCAATTTATAAAGCAAACCCTTAAAAGCCATATCCATAGCTCTCTGAAAGGTAGAGCCAGCATTTGATAGACCAAAAGGCATCCTTTTATAGGCCATTGTGTTAGACTTAGGGCACACAATTGAGAGGGGGGGTGAATCAGTTGTGGAAAACTTTCTCCAATTCACACACTTAAATCCTTTTAGTGATTAGCAGTATATTAAACATGAAACATAATGCATTCAAATCAAAAGCAGAAACTCATCAACACATAAGACACCAAGATTTTGACATGAAAAACCTGGTTAAGGGAAAAACCACGGGGTGATTAACCCAAGAATGTATTCTCTGTTAGAAGAATAGAAAGAACAAAATGGCATGCCAATTAGGGCTCACTACCCAAGCACACTGCTCACAAGAGGCTCACTACCTACAAGAGACACACTGTCTACAGAGAAATAAGTATCACATACATGAACTGGAGAATAGCATCTTCACCATGCTTGAATCAGTTCCATTAAGCTCAAAACTTCTACTCTGCATTTCACTCTCCTCTTTCCTACCACACTTTCATCTCCACATGACACACTCTGGGATGACTTCACAATCCCTTATTTATACAAGGCATCAACTTAGGAACAATCATCTAAGTCCGTAAACACCTACAAGAACATCCGCAAGACATGTAATACATCCAGTCATCCAGTCTCAGAAAGAACACCAACATTCGGTGGTTATTCTTCAAATACTAACTTTACCTTCAATGTGGACCACCCATATGAACTGGACACTATCCACAGATCACCACAAGCTTTTTTTGAATCACCAAGAACATCCGCACTTCATCTGCTTACTAGAATTCTTCTCTCCTTCATCCAGAACCTCAAGAACATAGTTTGTCATCACTATTACAAAGGAATAGGTTGTTCCGGACCTTCAAACCACACACCAATCTACTTGACACTTGACAAGGATGTTCTCAAAACTTCCTCAAATCTGTAGAATGGGATAATGCATTTCTGGATCTCACCGAACATATCTGTGTCACTATGTCACCTCTAAACACCTGCCGGAACCGATTCTACTTGAGCGACCATAACTTCCTCATATCTTCATACGGTCCTCTGAAAACTTGACTAGAGCATCTCAAGACTTATATCTACAAACCCTTTAAACTGCATCCTCTGATCCTCAACCTATCTTGGACTTTTACCTTGTTTTCATCACTGTTCTACACTGTTCCTAATTGAGACTAATTTTCTCAATATCCTCAGCACACAGCTCATCCAATCCTTCTCATTACTACAACATGAGTATGTTGACATCAATGACAACACCGATTAGACCTATACTTGCAAAAATCTCCCCCTTTGTCATTGATGGCAACATATGATGTGAAAAACCATCAAGACAAGAACGTCTCCTTACTGTCACAACTCCCCCTATCAGCAACAACTATTCACATGTCTTCTCTTCCTTTACTGCTCCCCCTTTGATCAGAAACCACTTGTTTTTCACATGTCTTCTCTCCCACTTTGACATCAATGGCAAAGGGTTCAATACTTCAGAATCATACCTGCCGCTCCCCCTGAGTAGCAGCTCCCATCAATCCAGGTCACACGATATGACTATGATATCCATCAGACTGATGCACCTCAGTGTACCTTAGTTCATCACCGAAGGGGCAATAACCCCTAACTTCTCCCTGAGATACTCAAAAGAGTCCCTAGGAAGAGGTTTAGTAAAGATGTCTGCAATCTGATCCTTGGAAGGCACAAACTCCAGTCTGACTTCATCCTTGTTCACTTGCTCTCTTAGAAAGTGAAACTTAATAGATATATGCTTATTCTTAGAATGCAACACTGGATTCTTAGATATATTTATTGCACTTGAATTATCATAGAAGATTGTGATAGGTCCCTCATACTCTACTTTGATATCTCTTAGCATCTGCTTCATCCACAAAACTTGAGTGCAACTACCTGCTTTTGCAATGTATTCTACTTCAGTTGTAGATAGAGATATTGCCTCTTATTTCTTTCTTAGCCAAGAAACCAATCTCTTTCCCAAAAAAATGCTCCACCACTGGTACTCTTCTGGTCATCCACATCCCCTGCCCAATCTACATCTGTATATGCATGAAGAGATAAATCATGATCTTTAGGATACCACAGACCATACTCAACTGTACCTTTTAGATATCTAAAGATCCTCTTGATTTCCATGACATGAGTTTCTCTGGGATTAGCCTAGAATCTAGCAACAAGACCAATAGCCTGCATTATATCTAGTCTTGTTTGAGTGAGATACAACAAACCTCCAATCATTGATCTGTACTTTGTCTGGTCTACCTTAGGAGAGTCATCATCTTTTCTCAACTTACATCCGGTTGCCATGGTAGTATTCATTGGCTTTGAGTCTTCCATCCCAAATTTCCTCAATAATTCTTTCACATATTTGGTCTGAGAAATGAAGATTCCTTTCTTTGTTTGAGTAATTTGCAGACCCAAGAAGAAATTCATTTCACCAAGCATAGACATCTCAAACTCACTTTTCATTTGATTTGCAAAAGTTTTACACATACTATCTCTTCCTCCAAAGATGATATCATCAACAAACACTTCAATAATCAAGATGTTTTCATGATCAATTTTGAAATATAAGTTACTGTCAGTAGTACCTTTATTGAAACCAATCTTCAAAAGATGCTTATCCAATCTTTCATACCAAGCTCTTGGGGCTTGCTTCAATCCATACAGTGCCTTCTTTAATTTACATACCATATCACCATGATCAGACAACTGAAATCCATTTGGTTGCTCTATATACACTTCTTTTTCCAAGTCACCATTTAGAAAAGTAGACTTGACATCCATCTGATATACTTTGAAATCCTTGAAGGCAACAAAGGCAAGAAATAATCTGACTACTACAATTCTTGCCACCGGAGCAAAAGTTTCTTTAAAATCAATTCCTTCTATTTGAGAGTAGCCCTTGTAGACCAATCTAGCTTTATTTCTGATTACTTCACCAACTTCATTTAGTTTGTTCTAGAAAACCTATTTGGTTCCAATCACATTCTTGTTTCTGGGTCTGGGAACAAGATCCCAAGTGTGATTTTTCTCTATTTGCACCAGCTCTTCCTCCATTACTTTAGTCCAATTTTCATCATTGCAAGCTTCATTCACTATCTTAGGTTCAATCTTTGAAATCAAACAATACTCTTCTGAATCTTGAGCAATTCTTCTTCTTGTTAGTACTCCTTTTCTTTTATCACCTATGATCTGATCTTTAGAGTGGTTCAGTCTTACATACATAGGAACTTTAGGAATTTCTTACACTTCTGATTCTTGATCAGGCTCATTGAGACTCACTTCTTCTTCCTGGTTTACCAGATTAGCTTGAATCTGATTGACAGATGAGGCTTGGGCTCTTTGAGTCAGAACACCATTCTGATCATCTTCATCATATTCATAAAACCTTGAGGGTTTCTCAATTCCCTCATTAACCTTCACATTTGTACTTTCTATCATTTTTCTCAGTCTTTTGTTATAACACCGATATGCTTTGCTTTAAGTAGAGTAACCCAAGAACATTCCTTCATCACTTCTAGCATCAAACTTTCCTAGATCTTCATCTCTTTTAATGTAACATTTGCTACCAAAAACTCTGAAATATCTTACAGTAGGAGTGATGCCAAACCAAAGTTCATAAGGAGTCTTACCAGTATTGCTTCTGATTTGAACTCGATTGAGAGTATAGACTACAGTGCTGACAGCTTCTCTCCAATAGATATGAGGAACATTATCTTCCATCATCATGGTCCTAGAAGCTTCTTGTATGGTCTGGTTCTTTCTTTCCACTACTCCATTCTGCTGTGGAGTCCTAGGAGCAGACAACTATCTCTTTATTCCATGTTTCTCACAGAAATCTATGAACTCACCGGATGTGAATTCTCCACCTCTATCAGACCTCAGACATTTCAACTTTAATCTAGTTTCATTCTCTACCATAGTCTTGAATATTTTGAATTTCTCAAAAGCTTCTAATTTCTCTTTCAAAAAAGTTACCCACATCATTCGGGAATAGTTATCAATTAGCAGCATGAAGTATCTATCACCTTGAATACTCCTGGTTCTTATTGGACCACAAAGATCAATGTGAACTAAGTCCAATAATCCGGTAGAAGACAGTTCCTTGCTTTTGAATGTGACTCTGCTCAGCTTACCCAACTAACATTCCTTGCACAAGCTGTTAGTAGGTTTCACCAATTTTGGAAGATCTCTTACAGCCTGAGTATTGCTTATCTTGATGATATTATCAAAATTCACATGACACATCCTTCTATGCCATTACCAACTCTGATCAACTTGAACAAATAAGCAGCTTTTACCAGTGCCAACCAAGTGGAAGATATTACCTTTAGTTTCAGCACCAGAAGCAATCTCTGTTCTGAAACTTTCAAAGATTTTGCATTTTCCATCCTTGAACTGGAGATCATAGCCTTTGTCCACCAACTATCCAACACTGAGAAGATTGTCCTTCAAACCTTCAACATACAGTACATTACCAGTTTTGTTTCTTCCATCAAAAGAAATAGTTCCTCTTCCTTTGATTCTACCAGCAGAATTCTCACCAAACTTCACCACTCCTCCTTCATACCTTTCTAAATCTATCAACTTATTTTTGTCACCTGTCATATGGTGAGAGCAACCACTGTCAATGACCCAATCATCCTTTTCTTCAACTTGGGTAGCCAGAGCTCTTTCTATAACTTTATGATTGACAGATATAGAGGATATTGGTTCTTCTTCCTTGATGGCAATAAACACCCATTCATTTCCTGATTTGTTTCCAGTCTCTGATTCATCATCTGTTACTCCTTCATTATCATCTTCCTCATGAACATAGTAACAATTCTTTTCGAACCTTGATCTGTTAGGACTTGGCTTTGAAAAAAATTTCAGACATCTTGAGGCAAAATGACCAATCTTATTGTAGTTAAAACACTTAAAAGGCAATTTTTCATCATACTTACCGGATCCTCTTGGCAGTCTCTTTGCAATGAGGGCTTCAAGTTGAGCAATTTCTACTTCTTCTTCTTCTAGGTCTTTTCTTGCTTTTTCATACCATGACAGTTTCCTTGATGAGTTTTCTCTCGGATCAAATCTTTGTTTACCTTTCACAGAGGCACTGAATTTGAATGCAGATTCAGTCTTGGGGTATCATCTCCAAACTTTGTCATTTCAAATGCAGCCAGTTTGCTAGCCAATTGGTCTCTTGTGACAGTTGTATGGGCTCTCAATTCATCAATGGCAGCAACCTTCATTTTGTAAGAGGCAGGAAGGGATCTGAGAATTTTTCCAACAATCTCATTTTCATCCAAGACTCCACCAGCATTTCTAATTCCACAAACCTGCTCATTTACTCTTGGCATAAAAGTAGTAATATTTTCATCATCTCTCATCTTCAGTTTTTCAAATTTCCATTTTAGACTCTGTAACCTTGCACATTTAACATACTGGTCTCCTTCATGCAAAAGTTCTAGTTTATTCCAAATCTCAAAAGCAGTTGGTAGGTCAATAACATTTGAGAGCTCTAAGTCAGATAATGCTCTTAGAAGAGCCTCTTTGGTCCGCAGATTGTTTTCAGCATCTGTGATTTCATTTAGGGTTGTCAGACCCTGTGGAGGAATATACGCTTTTGTAACCATGGACCAATATACCATTCCCATACACTGCAAGTGATATTTCATGTGACCTTTCCAAAGAGCAAAGTTGGTTCCATCAAACTTCAGACTATCCTTCTTGTAAGACGACATCCTAGATCTCCTCAAGCGGTTAAGCTCCTTTTAGAGGAACTTGGCTCTGATACCAATTGTTAGACTTAGGGCACACAAATGAGAGGGGGGGGTGAATCAGTTGTGCAAAACTTTCTCCAATTCACACACTTAAATCCTTTTAGTGATTAGCAGTATATTAAACATGAAACATAATGCATTCAAATCAAAAGCAGAAACTCATCAACACATAAGACACCAAGATTTTGATGTAGAAAACCTGGTTAAGGGAAAAACCACAAGGTGATTAACCCAAGAATGTATTCTCTGTTAGAAGAATAGAAAGAACAAAATGGCACATGCCAATTAGGGCTCACTGCCTGAGCACACTGCTCACAAGAGGCTCACTGCCTATAAGAGACACTATCTACAAAGAAATAAGTATCACATACATGAACTGGAGAATAGCATCTTCACCATGCTTGAATCAGTTCCATTAAGCTCAAAACTTCTACTCTACCTTTCGCTCTCCTCTTTGCTACCACACTTTCAACTCCACATGACACAATCTGGGATGACTTCACAATCCCTTATTTATACAAGGCATCGACTTAGGAACAATCATCTAAGTCGGCAAACACCTACAAGAACATCTACAAGACATGTAATACATCCGGTCAGCCAGTCTCAGAAAGAACACCAACATCCAGTGGTTATTCTTCAAATACAAACTTTACTTTCAATGCGGACCACCCATATGAACTAGACACTATCCACAGATCACCACAAGCTTTCCTAAATCACCAAGAACATCCACACTTCATTTGCTTACTAGAATTCTTCTCTCCTTCATCCGAAACCTCAAGAACACAGTCTATCATCACTGTTACAAAGGAATAGGTTCTTCTAAACATTCAAACCATGCACCAATCTACTTGACACTTCACAAGGATGTCCTCAACACTTCCTCAAATCTGTAGAATGGGATAATGCATTTCTAGATCTCACTAGACCTATCTATGTCACTCTGTCACCTCTAAACACCTGCCAGAACTGGTTCTACTTGAGCGACCATAACTTCTTCAGATCTTCATACAGACCTCTACAAACTTGACTGGAGCATCTCAAGACTTATATCTACAAACCCTTTAAACCGTATCCTCTGATCCTCAACCTATCTTAGAATTTTACCTTGTTGTCATCACGGTTCTTCACTGTTTTTGATTGAGACTAATTTTCTCAATATCCTCAGCACACAGCTCATCCAATCCTTCTCATTACTGCAACATGAGTATGTTGACATGAATGACAACACCAGTTAGACCCATACTTGCAAAACATGGTGCCCCATTTGGTAGTAAAATTAGTCTTGAACTGATCTTCCTCCTTGACTAATACTTGATTATATCTAGAATATCCATCAAGTAAGGAGAATCTTTCTGAACCAGCCACTACTTGCAAAATTTGCTCCATTGAGGGTAGGGGGTAGTGGTCCTTTAGGGAGGCTCTCTTAAGGTCTCTAAAGTCAACACACAGCCTAATCTCTCCATTTTTTTTCTCACAGGGACAAGGTTGGACACCCAAGAAGTATGCTTGATTAGAAAAATGATGTTTCCCTCGAACAACCTGATTAATTCTTTAATCATTAGAGGCTCCAGTTTTGGATTTAAAGGCCTTTGTTTCTACCTCACAGGTTTTGTACCTGGCTCTAACTCTATAGTATGCTAGGCAATATGAGGGTCAAACTTCTTTAAGTCAGAGTAATCCCAAGCAAACACATCTTCAAATTCTTGACAAAGAGAAAAAAAAGCCCTCCTATCCTCAGGTGAAAATTTTTTACCAATTTTGAGAAGCATACCTTTAAAAATTTCTAGCTCCTCGTAATGTTCCTCTTTGACCTGCATGTTGGTTTTCCTCTTCTTCATTTGATCATCAGTACCAAAAATGGATTCCAAGGTTACCAATCCTCTGGACAGCTTATTAGTCCTCAATTGAACAACCTGACCATCATCATATTGGTGTTTGAGTTTATTCTAATTCATCATAGAAAATTCATCCTCTTCTAATAGGAAACACATAATCTACTCATCACTCTCAAAAACCTACCAATAAATGTTATTGTCAGGGATAGAGGGCCTATCAACTATTTTCACATGAGGCTGTACCTTTTCTCTTTGAATATCACTGGGGATATTGAACTAAGCCCCAATTGCAGCTAACCTATCAACATGATAGTTCTAATTTCTTAGAATAGAGATTAGATTGAAAGCATCAAACTTCTCAATCATATCACATACCCTATGTTTATAACATTTCAAAACATCATTCTTTGTAACATGCAGTCCTCTTACTTGATTTACAATAAGTTCATTGTCCTCATACACTTGCAAACAACCAATTTTCCTCTTTCTTGCCCACTGCAAACCCTGGATCAACCCCTCATATTCAACAATGTTATTTATACATGAAATAGAAAAATGGAAAGTAGAATAATATCTGTCACCTTGTGGAGACACAAGCATTGCACAACCACCAGATCCATTTCTATTCCTAGAGCCATCAAAGTACATTTTCCATACCTCATCTTGCTACTCTATCTGTTGTTCTACATTCTTTACAAGGATTGGGATTGCTGTTTCAGGTTCATGCAGTATGTAAATCCCCATACCAGTTTCTTGGATGTGCCCCTCAGGATCATCTACAACATTTTCCAAGGTCCACTCCTTTAAGAGTACCTCTGGTATACTTCCAGCTTGTAGTTCTTGAGTAGCAACAAGCTCAACATCATCAGAAATAATACAATTTGCATTAACAACACTTGGGACATAAGGCTCTATGTGATATTTGGCAAGTAATTCAGATTTTAGGGTCACCTTTGTGCCATATCTGGTCCTGAAAAACATGTGGGACCAGTCCAAGGATAAATATCCTCCTATCTTAGCTGTGAACTCTCTTGACAAGCACATGGCAAAATAGGGAGGTAAATCTATGACGAACACCTCCTGGGAAATGAAAATATTTCAGCAAGTGTGCAAAGTGAGACCTAGATCTTTTATCACACCTATAGTGTGAACAACTGTGCCATCTAGCTAGAGTACACCCTTCATAAGGGGTTGGTATTTCAATCCTAATTGGTCTACAATCTATTTTGGCATTACAGAACTACTTGCACCACTATCCACCATGCAGTTATGTACTAACTTGTCTCCAATTATTAATGACACATAAAATGGAAGTGGTTTAGCACTTTTGTTTTAATCGTTTGATGTTGTCCTAGGATGAATTGGTAAGGATAGACCTAGTTAGGTCAACAGTTGCATGATTTGACATTTTTAAATTAGACAAGGCAGGTTGCAACATGTCCTTTTGACTTGGGATAGCTAAGGAATCCCACATAGATATTGTCACATTCATCTTCTTCATATTTTCAATGATATTGAAAGGTGGAGTGACACTTACCTTCTGATGTGACCTTGTAGCAACAATGTTAGCCTGCAAATGAGGCAGTTCTCTGGTAGTTGCTTGAGTATTCCTTTGTAAAATATAGGGAATATGGGATGCAGAAGGATCAGCAAGTCCTTTTCCTTTATTTGCTGCTTGATCTACCTCATAACCCCTCTTTTTAGCTCTGGTATTTGCTGCAACTAAGGTACCATCTCTGTTTACACCATAGAACTCATCTTCCTGCCAGTTTAGGAAGGCAATATCATTCTGAGACTGTTCTTACTGTTGTACAGTCCCATCATTTGGTGCATTTGGCTGTGAAACTACAACATTTTGCACCATTAGAGCCTGATTTATCACTCCATTTGAATAGGCTACCTGACTGTGTGGCCGATTGCATGGAAAACACCTTTCATATTCAGCTATAAGGTTATTCTGAACAGGGACAAGATCCTTAACTGCATTAATGGGCACCAGATTGTAAGGTTGGAAAGGCCTTTGATTCACACTCTGCCTAGCACTTTGGTAATTTCTTTGATAAGGTGGCCTATTAGTCTGGTATGACTAATTCTGCCCTTGATAAGGCTGATTTTGCCCCTGAAGGTGTGGCTAATAAGGCTACCTATTCTGGGTTTGCTACTTTTTGATGTTCACCAGTTCATTCCCAAAAGTTTGCAGGATGTTCTCTATTTTCTATTGGCTATTTTTAATCTCTTAACTCTTGTGATGAGCTAGGAGCAGTAGTCTCAAGATTAGCAGTACTTGGCAATGCTGCAGTAGCAGGTAAAGGGGCAAAATATGGGATTGGTAAAGGCATTGAAGCTTGAATCTCAAGAAAAATGGGTATTAGTGGTCTAGGTGCTATTTTCCTAGCCTGAATCAAGTTGTTTTCTGCTCTAATAGCTATTTCATATACATCAGGTAAGCTTGTACCTCCCAATGATTGTATCATTACTGAAATATCACTATTTAGAGATTTTAAAAAATATAGAAAAGCATATTCTGATGAAGGCCCTACCATGGCAGGAATTTTGTCCCATGTCTTCTGAAATAGAAAGTTGAAATCCATCATTTGCTCCTGGGGAGCTCTTTTTATTGTAGTCAGCTATTCAACCAGTGATAAGTTATCTAACTTATCTTGAAATTATTTGTTCAACTTATCACCTAGGTCATCCCAGGTTCCAATGGTCTATACTAGTAAACTTCTGAACCACTGCAATGCTTTCCTTTTAAATGAGGCATCCAGCAGCCTGATGGCTACATTCTCTTGGGTTACATGATGAGCTCCGCATAGAGAAGATACATCTCTGATGTGCTCAATTGGGGTAGTTTGATCCTCCCCTGTGAAATAAGGTAGGTTCTTCAAAGCTACCATGGGTATAATATCATGCACTATCAAATTCAATGGGTTGCCCCCATCAAAAGCCACAAATGG
This sequence comes from Cunninghamia lanceolata, assembly GCA_027924645.1. NCBI lineage: Eukaryota > Viridiplantae > Streptophyta > Pinopsida > Cupressales > Cupressaceae > Cunninghamia > Cunninghamia lanceolata. The sequence continues at coordinate 11,536,726 of BSBN01000068.1, read as the reverse complement.
CTGATTTCTTGCCATTGGAACAACTAGAGGGGTAAGTGCAAAAAGATGGGGGGCCAAAAAGTGGCCAAATGGTTTTTAAAAAAAAATCATACATAATGCGAGCGCGTTATAACATGAGTGCATTATTAACTATTATAAATAAAGAAAAGGCTTGTCATTTCATTTCATTTCATTTCTATTTTTCTCCTCTATCCCCATGGCTTGCAAACCCTAGGAAGCGCGCTCACGTTTTGGGAAAGATAATTCAACACCAAAATCTTGCTGATTTGTCGCCAAAATGCCGCCATGACGTCGAGCACGCCAAAGGAGTGAGTTTTATTTGTTTGAATTTGCTTCTAAATAGGTAGGTTTGAGTTGTTTTTTGATGTATATTTCATTAATTATCAGGAAATGTTAATGCACCTCCTCCTCCTCCTCCTCAAAATCCTTAAAATCCTGAGAAGGAAATACCTGCGAAACAACCTCCTCCATCCATTCCTCGACATACCCCTAGAACACAAGAAAATATAATGGGGCAAATTGAAAACAACAAAAAATAAATTGAAGATATAATTGCAAGGTTGAAAGATCCTTCCACTTCAACCTTGCATAGGTCCACGCTTGCTAAATCTCTTGAATCTATGTTATCAAATGTAGATTCAATTAGCAAGAAAATAACTAGTTGGACGGATAAGAGGAGAGAGTTTAGAGATTATTATACAGGCTATATCTACAGCTGAGCAGATAGTGATGACAGATACCCTCCTGAGTGAGACTTTCAGCCTTGATACTCAAGTAAATATTAGCAAGTTTATTGAATTTAATTTATTAAATTTCATTTTTGAAATGCAAGATTAACTAATTTAAATTGATGATTTTAATGAAATTTCAGGGTCATAGCATCGATACAATTTTCAGTGGTTCGCCACCTGCATTTTACACTAGATCATCTACTTCTGAGGTATGTAACTAGTAAACAATTATAAATATTACATCTGAATAGCATCGTTATATGAATGGTATTCTAATATCTAATTTTGGATGTTGAATAGGTTAATATTGTAGATTTCATGGCAACACCTGCCAGCAGTGGTGGACTTCAAAGCTTTACTGAGGTAATAAAATAAATAGTTTAATGAATGAATTGTACTTACTAGATTTTTGTATGTGACTTGTGTGCTTTATTGTGTGTACTTCCATGTTTAGATGAACGTGTGTGTATGTTAGGAGCCATGATTTGCATCACTATTATAGTTTTCATAATTGAATAATGTTGTTTTATTTATAGATGATGCAGGCTGCAGAGACACCTCCCCATGTTTAGAGGGCAATGGAGCATGGTGTGGCCTCTGTGATTCATAGCTCCATGGCATTGACAGGGGTATGAGGCAGATTAGTAAATTTCAATTTACATTCATTGTTATAGTTGTCTATTTTTAAAAAATCAAAAGATTATTGATTTGAAGTTTAATTTCTATCTGTATGGTTTCCATAGGACATGACATCACCAGGGTCTATTCCTACTATTGAGGCAAGTGAGGAGACAGATTATATGTTAGTGGTAAGTGATTATTTTGTTAAATGTTTCATTTTTTATAACATGTAATTTCTATATATTAATGTCTATACTTTTTATTGTAATAGCTAAAGATGTAGGAAGAACTAAATAGGAGGAGTAGCCCTCGGGTTCGTAGTAGACCACCCACATGCGCATCTCCATCCCCTAGAAGATCAAAGGCTGCACGTGATCTATTCTCTTCACCAGCCAGAGGGGAATGACTTTTTATTGTGTTCATTTGTTGTATGCCTATATGGCATTTGTGGACATATATTTTGTATTGTATATAGTTGACATTGTATGCCTATATGGCATTCTTGTAAGCCTATATGGCTATTTTGTATATATGTTATACTTATATTGACAGATATTGATGTATGCCTGTATGGATATTTGGTTAATACAAATCTTTTTTATTGATGGCATCCATACTTGCATTATAAATCCACGTTTGAATGGATATTTGTAGATGGCTACTTCAAATATATTTAAAGTCCAATTGTATTACATAGGATGTTTGTTGATCCAATAAGCTAGCTATTGTTATTCAAGTATCACCTAAACCTCATTTTGGAACTAAAAGATAAAAGTTGTATTTAAAAAAAAATGAATCATCATGTTGAACAAAAAATATTAATATTCTTTATGAGTAGCCTAGTATGTCAACTATATGCAATACAAAAAAATGAATCATCATGTTATTTTTTATGTTTGAGATCCTAAAAATGACTAAGTCTAGTACCCTGATATCCTGAAACACTAGGATGAATATCCAAGTCATTAGGATGATTGTGCCTTGAGAAAAAGTCATTAAGATGAGCACCTAAAGGAGACTTTCTTAAACATTCAAACATTGAGAAACAAGCATGAACGGTTAAGGGGCAATTTGCAACTCATAAAGCCTCAAAAGGGCGCCCAACTTAGAGAGAGCATTCATTTAAGACAAGGCACCCATTGACACTTGTTCCACCATAAAAGTGCACCTAAGGTGGAAGGAGAACAAGCCTCTAGCAAGTGAAGCGCACCTATTGTCTAAACCACTTCATTATGGCACCCTAGCATGAGGAGGAGTATATAAGTCAATAGGAAATGCCACCTAGAATGCAAATGAAGGACTAAGTGGCATTTTCAATAAGCATCAATTCACCTTGAGCTTTCAATAAATACATCAAATTGAGCCCCATAAGCCTAGGCGCCCTTTGCCTTCAAAAGAACCTTGTATCGAAGTCAAGAGTTGGTCGTATCGGCGTATCGGTAGACCTTGGTTAGGCTTCGTTGATAGTGGTCTATCTTGCCAACGAGTGTGGTTCAAAGTCAAAGACATTGGTGTATCAGAAGATAATCCCATTGGCGCATCGAAAGAGTAGTTGAGAGATTCACCGATGAAGGGGGTCACACCGACAGTCAAAATCCATCGGTGTATCAGCCCAACGAGATTAGAGTCTCACCAATGGGTGTGGTCTGAAGGTTGTCATTGGTGAGATCGGTGTGTCGGCAGAAGAGTTTTTGAGTGTGCCGATGGTATTAAGTCCTACCGATAGGAAAGGGACTTAGAGTCTCGTATCGGAGTGACAAAGACATCGGTGTGAAAGGATATAAAGTCATCGATAGCGGTCTGTCTGACCGATAAGAGTCAATAATGGGATGTTTGTCAGAAGTGAAATCAAATGGAGTCATGGTTGCATCGGCCTATCGACCGATGAAATTTTAAGCTCACCAATGGTATGTTGTCTCGCCAATAGTGAGTTTGAAGGTTCAAAAGTTGATAATTCTATGCTTCCACTGTGTGCTCTACATCAGACACTCATCCTTACTACAGTCTAGCATTCTCTAGTTGTGTTCTCCCCTTTGTTTTTGTGAATGCCTCTGGAAGTAATGTTGAGTTACTTGTGATGTCCTTATTGACTAGTGTTGTTTTGGATTCATGTGTAGTCCTTGTTCCTTATAGTCTATTGTCTACCTAACTATTTGTTGTAACTTATTGAACCACTATGATTGATGTGTAGTCCATGTTGTTTATCACGTTGAATGATCTATGACACATCATGTATCATTAGAAAATATTCTCGAAGAGAAAGCAAGTGAAAATACTCAAAACAACCCATAACAAGGTGGAGAAGTTTAAAGAATGGATGTTGCAACATTTTTCAACCTCATAGCCACACTAGTCTAATGGATCAGGATAATACTATCAAGTATCCACATAATAGTAGATAATCTTATCAAAAGTCACAGAGAAATTTCTAAGGACCATAGTGTTATCCCTATGACTTGACACATACTGCTTGTTTCATAAAGCAAAGGGACATGATATAAATATTGTTGTTATATGGAGCCTAATTAGACTTAGAAGTTAAATTTACCCAACTTTTATCAGCATAGTTTCCCCCCAAATATTTTCCTACTAGTTTTGGCACCTTAAAGTCTAAGTACATGAAAATCACTCTAAGTTGGCAACCTAATCCAATGACTTGACACAGATCCCAAAACCACCTATTGGACCAATAGGATCCTAGGCACTCACTTCATGCATTATGATTTCTAGGCACCAGTTTGATGCTCCATCACAAGGAAAGTGCGCCCACACTTGCAAGTGTTTTTCTTCAGGATTTAGGCACCAGTTGAAGGTTGTAGTTGCAAAGAAGAGTGCCTAGCAAGAGGAAGTCTTTTGGAGTCTCCAAAACACATCAAACACTTGACTAACAACAAGATAACTTTTTCCCAAGTTAGGCACTTCAAGAGGGAAGTTAAAACATGAATAAGCACCAACTTGTCTAGGCGCAAACTCAAGCTTGTTGAGAATACACATGATGCCCAACATTCCTTGGTGATTTCATGAACTTCAAACGCTCAGAACTATTCAAGGAATGCCCAATGCCCCTTCTTGATGATAGGCACCAAAGTTAGGGTGGAATTGCGCCTTAATGGCATTAGGCGCTATGTAGAGTATGCTACTCCATGGAAATGCGCCTTCTTGCTTAGAGTAATTCACCAAGGTCTTTAGTGATCAATTCCCCAACTTATGAAATGTCCTCCTTCATTTTAAAACACATTGTGACGCTCCAAAGAGATGACTATACCTAGGCATCAATCTGGGTTAGAAATGCCTCCAAAGTGTGCCTTCTCTTTCAGAATACAAAACAAGGTCCAAAAGTGCTAATAAACTGAAGCACTTCTTTGGAAAAGTCCCAGAGGTTAAGATGCACCTTGTCTTAATGAGGTGCAACTCTTGGGTAAGAAAGCTTGTAAAGTGCGCCTAACTTAGTGAAGAGGTTGATAACTTCTAAACCCTTCCTGGAACTTAGATTGCTTCAACTGAAGATCATCTTGCACCAATACATCACCAAACTTTCAATCACAAGATCAATTCAAACTTAGGCGCTCATTAAGAGTCTTTCCAATGTTGGCGCATCTGAGAGGTTGAACTGGAAAGAGATGGTGCCTAGCTTCCTAGACCTTGTTTCAATATGTTTGAGTTCCAAAGTTGACTCAATGGTATCAAGATGGCGCCATAGAGTCTTTGGACTAGTTCCTTAGAGTTTCAAAAACATTTTGGCTCCTTGAAAATTCCTCCTACATGCTTGGGTGCCATTTCAAGGTCCTAGAACCATGATGTAGCGCCTTATTGCTCTAGGTGCCTATTCATGATTGTGCAACTTGAGATTGGCGCCTAGAGTGATTAGGCTTTCATCCTGACTTAATACACTGCCTCCTTCTGACAATTTTTGGGGCAGCAGAAAACCTTTCACCACAGGCAAATGTCTCAGAGATATAAAAAATTGAGAGAGGTTATTGTAGAGGTACTCTACGTGATCACATTTCCTTAGACAGAATGTTTCTAAGTGACATAGTTTTCAAGTAACATCTCGTCAAAGATTGCTGCCTTCTTGCACTTTGGACTCTTCAGGGATATCGTCGATACAATGTAGCTCAGACTGTTTCGACATGTTTGGGTGAAAAATAGGACCATGCCTATTGTAAATGTACCCATCCGGACGCGTTGGAATAGTCAATTTGGTCACATCAGGAGCAAGACAAAAGTTACGCCCCTTTGCAACTTTACACTGCCTCCTTCTGACAATTTTTGGGGCAGCAGAAAACCTTTCACCATAGGCAAATGTCTCAGAGATATAAAAAATTGAGAGAGGTTATTGTAGAGGCACTCTACCTAATCGTGTTTCCTTAGACATAATGTTTCTAAGTGACACAGTTTTCAAGTAACATCTCGTCAAAGATTGCTACCTTTTTGCACTTTGGACTCTTCAGGGATATCATCAGTATAATGTAGCTCAGATTGTTTTGACATGTTTAGGTGAAAAACAGGACCACGCCTAGCATAAATGTACCCATCTGGATGCGTTGGAATAGTCAGTTTGGTTGCATTAGGAGCAGGATGAAAGTTATACCCCTTTGCAACTTTACACTACCTCCTTCTGACGATTTTTGGGCCAGCAAAAAACATTTCACCACAGGCAAATGCCTTAGAGATATAAAAAATTGAGAGAGGTTATTGTAGAGGCACTCTACATGATTGTGTTTCCTCAGACGAAATGTTTCTAACTAACACAGTTTTTGAGTAACATCTCGTCAAAGATTGCAGCTTTTTTGTACTTTGGACTCTTCAGGGATATCGTCGGTACAATGTAGGTCAGACCGTTTCAACATGTTTGGGTGAAAAATAGGACCATGCCTAGCGTAAATGTACTCATCTGGATGTGTTGGAATAGTTAGTTTGGTCACATCAAGAGCAGGATGAAAGTTACACCCCTTTGCAACTTTACACTACCTCCTTACAATTTTGGGGGCAGCAGAAAACCTTTCACCATGGGCAAATGCCTCAGAGATATAAAAAACTGAGAGAGATTATTGTAGAGGCACTCTACATGATTGCATTACCTTAGATGGAATATTTCTAAGTGACACAGTTTTTGAGTAACATCTTGTCAAAGATTGCATCTTTTTTGCACTTTGGACTCTTCAGGGATATCATTGGTACAATGTAGCTCGGACTGTTTCAACATGTTTGGGTGAAAAATAGGACCATGCCTAGCATAAATTTGCCCATCCAGAAGCGTTGGAATAGTCAGTTTGGTCGCATCAGGAGCAGGACAAAAGTTACACCCCTTTGCAACTTTACATTGCCTCCTTGGGATGATTTTTGGGGCAGTAGAAAACCTTTCACCACGAGCAAATGCCTTAGAGATATAAAAAATTGAGAGAGGTTATTGTAGAGGCACTCTACGTTATAGCATTGCCTTAGACGGAATGTTTCTAAATGACACAGTTTTTGAGTAACATCTCATCAAAGATTGCTGCCTTTTTGAACTTTGGAGTCTTCAAGTATATCATCGGTACAATGTAGCTCAGACTGTTTTGACATGTTTGGGTGAAAAATAGGACCATGCCTAGTGTAAATGTACCCATCCAGATGTGTTAGAATAGTCAGTTTGGTCGCATCAGGAGCAGGACAAAAGTTACACCCCTTTGCAACTTTACACTGCCTCCTTCTGACGATTTTTGGGGCGGCAAAAAACTTTTCACCATGGGCAAATGTCTCAGAGATATAAAAACTAAGAGATGTTATTATAGAGGTACTCTATATGATCACGTTTCCTTAGACGGAATGTTTCTAAGTGACACGGTTTTTGAGTAACATCTTGTCAAAGATTGCTTCAGGGATACTGTTTCGACATGTTTAGGTGAAAAACAGGACCATGTCTAGCATAAATGTACCCATTTGGATGCGTTGGAACATTTAGTTTGGTCGCATTAAGAGTAGGACACCAAAAATGCAAAAGTTGCTTTGTGCAACTTGACAACATTGACACTTTTTTGCAACATGACTCAAAGACTCAAACTAACCCCAAATGACTCAAATTGACTTAAAATCACCTTGATTTTGGCATCCAATGTACATTATAGAGGTCTAGGTGCCCCTTATCATTCAAACATCTTAGATGACCGCCTAGGAAAGGAAAAAACTCTAAGTTTCATCATCATGAGCACCTAATATCAAGAGACTTTAATGGCTCAAACCTTAGCATGGAGTCCTAAGGCACATTTCATGTCTCCTTTCATCCATTTTGGCACCCTTATGTAGATTTTTCAACTTGATTTGGCACCCTGTATGTGAAGGAAGATCTAAAGGCATGAAAGTGGATGTCGTTTTGCAAGAGTTTGGATCATCAAAATTGAAAGAAACAAGTCTATTAAGCTTGGGTGCCCTTGGTCTTCTTTTCATTCATTATGAGTGCCTTGGGAGAATGGCGCACATATGGCACAACCCTACAAATCATTGTTAGTATGAAGTCTCTTGAAGATGTTGGTGGGGCACATATGGCACAACCCTGCAAATCATTGTTAGTATGCATATCTAAACATATAGACCTATAAGCATCAAAATGGTTAGAAAATTCAATATGTAATCTACAACAACAAGTAGTGCATGTGTGATTTATCTTAACATAGAAAGGTTTTAGCATTTCAAAATATCTTTGACAAATTTTAATTTGAGGATACTTCTCTAGAAATTTACCATAAAACTGTGTTTGAGTCTCATCCAAAAAATTCTTTGGATGTGGCTCGCAGTTCTGACTACTAATTCTCCTTCTTACCACATCCCTTTGATTTGGATATAACCTTGTGTAATTCTTCCAAAAGTCTTCAATTAGTGATCTCAATGCTTCAACAATTGGTTTATCTTTTCATGGTAGTCTCCCCGAGAACACCCATAATTCATTAGCATTAGTGTCAATTCTTTGGCATCTTTCAACGGCTCTTGATAAAGTCTTCCTATTAATTCTCAATTGTTGACTCATCTTTCTAATGAGACGAGCTTTCCTCGTTTGACTACTTACTATAGTCGATGTAATCACATGCCATGTTGCATTACTATCTTTTGTGCGTGAGGTGTTACCCACACTCTCATACGCACTCATTAGATTCTTGACAATAGATTTTTCTCTTGAAGCCTCTGATGTTCTCAACCCAAGAATCTTCATGATAGACCTATACTTTATACTTCGCATCATTTCAATGAATAGTTGACATCTTGCAGTCTCATTTAACTTTTCAAAGAACAATCTCCAAATCTTATTAGCATATCTTCTACAAGTGCGTTTTGGAATCTTACCTTCCATTGGCTACAAAATATTCTCATCAATATCAATCAAATACTTTGGCTTTCTATGCAAAATTCTAGGTGGTGTTAAGTTAGGTAAATTCATCTCAACATTAGGAATTTCATCAATATTTAAATGATATGGGTTCGATGGCATACTTTCGATCGAAGATGGAATAAATGACATACCTTGAGGTTGAGGTGGGAATGATGGCTTACCTCCTTCATCACATGTGAGTGATGATGTACTCTCAACTTGAGATGTGGTAGATGGTGTCCCTACATGTTGACTTGCGGTAGAGGATGTGTCTCCAAAACATCCACACCCCAAAACTGGAGAGGCAATCAATATAATCAAACCCATAAATCTACATTTGATGACAGAAACCCTCAACACTATACCTTAAACCCTAATCCCTCAACCCTCAACCCTAAACCTTATCCCTAAACCCTAATCCCTCAACCCTCAACCCTAATCTATCATCCCTCAACTCTAATCCCTCATCCCTAAACCCTAAATGCTATCCCTATTCCTAAACACTCAATAGACTTGATACTATACCTTAAACCCTAATCCCCTATCCCTAAACCCTCCAACCCTATCCCTAATCCTTACACCATCCACACTCTACTTTAACCCTAATCCCTCGACCCTCAACCCTATCCCTAAACCCTTGACCCTCAAACCTCAACCCTCAACCCTCAATGTCAAACCCTAATCCCTCAACCCTTAACTCTGATCCCTTGACCCTTAACCCTATCCCTAAACCCTAAACCCTCAACCCTCAACGTCAAATCCTAATCCCTTAACCCTTCACTCTAATCCCTCTACCCTAAACCCTATCCCTAAACCCTCAACACTATACCTCAAACCCTGATCCCTCAACCCTCAACCCTAAACCTTATCCATAAACCCTAATCCCTCAACCCTCAACCCTAATCCGTCATCCCTCAACTCTAATCCCTCATCCCTAAACCCTAAATTCTATCCCTATTCCTAAACCCTCAATAGACTCGATACTATACCTTAAACCCTAATCCCTTATCCCTAAACCCTCCAACCCTATCCCTAATCCTTATACCCTTTACACTCTACTTTAACCCTAATCCCTCGACCCTCAACCCTACCCCTAAAACCTTGACCCTCGAACCTCAACCCTCAACCCTCAACGTCAAACCCTAATCCCTCAACCCTTAACTCTGATCCCTCGACCCTCAACCTTATCCCTAAACCCTTGACCCTTGAACCTCAACCCTCAACCCTCAATGTCAAACCCTAATCTCTCAACCCTTAACTTTGATCCCTCAACCCTTAACTCTGATCCCTTGACCCTTAACCCTATCCCTAAACCCTAAACCCTCAACCCTCAACATCAAATCCTAATCCCTCAACCCTTCACTCTAATCCCTCAACCCTAAACCCTATCCCTAAACCCTCAATATTATCCCTTAAACCCTAATCCCTCAACCCTAACCCTAAACCTTATCCCTAAACCCTAATCCCTCAACCCTAATCTGTCATCTGTCATCCCTCAACTCTAATCCCTCATCCCTAAACCCTAAAGGCTATCCCTATTCCTAGACCCTCAACAGGCTCGATACTATACCTTAAACCCTAATCCCTCTACCCTCGACACTCTTATTTAACCCTAATCCCTTGACCATTAACCCTATTGCTCAACCTCAACCCTCAACCCTCAACTCTCAACATTAAACCCTAATTTATCAACCTTAAACCCTAATCTCTCAAACCTAAACCCTATCCCTAAACCATCAACCCTCAACACTAGACCTTAAACCCTAATCCCTATCCCTCAACCCTCAACACTTCACACTATATCTTAAGCCTTAAACCCTCATCCCTAAAGCCTCAACCCTCAATCCTTAAACCTTCAACCCTAAACCCTATCCCTAATCCCTCTACCCTTGACACTCTAACCCTAACCTCGACATTAAATTGTAATCCGTCAACCCTAAATCCTAATATGTCAACCCTAAACCCTCAACCCTCAACACTATACCTTAAACCTTAATCCCTCAACCCTCAACCCTCATCCATCATCCCTCAACTCTAATCCCTCATCCCTAAACCCTAAATGCTATCCCTATTCCTAAACCCTCAATAGACTCAATACTATACCTTAAACCCTAATCCCTTATCCCTAAACCCTCCAAACCTATCCCTAATCCTTACACCCTCCACACTCTACTTTAACCCTAATCCCTTGACCCTCAACCCTATCCCTAAACCCTTGACCCTCAAACCTCAACCCTCAACCCTCAACGTCAAACCCTAATCCCTCAACCCTTAACTTTGATCCCTCGACCCTCAACCCTATCCCTAAACCCTAAACCCTATACCCTCAACCCTTAATGTCAAATCCTAATCCCTCAACCCTTCACTCTAATCCCTCAACCCTAAACCCTATCCCTAAACCCTCAACACTATACCTTAAACCTTAATCCCTCAACCCTAACCCTAAACATTATCCCTAAACCCTAATCTGTCATCCGTCATCCCTCAACTTTAATCCCTCATCCCTAAACCCTAAACGCTATCCATATTCCTAGACCCTCAACGGGCTCGATACTATACCTTAAACCCCAATCCCTTATCCCTAAACCCTCCAACCCTATCCCTTAAGCCTAATCCCTCAACCCTCAACCCTATCCTGAAACCCTTAACCCTCGAACCTCAATGTAATCAACCCTCAACTTCAAACCCTAATCCCTCAACCCTTAACTCTAATCCGTCGACCCTTAACCCTTAAAATTTGAACCCTAAAACCTATCCCTACATGCTCGACACTCAACACTATATCTTAAACCCTAATCCCTTAACCCTCATCCCTAAAGCCTCAACCCTAAATCATTAAATCTTCAACCCTAAACCCTATCCCTAATCCCTCTACCCTAGACACTCTTATTTAACCCTAATCCCTTGACCATTAACCCTATCCCTCAACCTCAACCCTCAACCCTCAACCCTCAACTCTCAACATTAAACCCTAATTTATCAACCCTAAACCCTAATCCCTCAAACCCAAACCCTATCCCTAAACCATCAACCCTCACCACTATACCTTAAACCCTAACCCCTATCCCTCAACCCTTAACCCTTAAAACTTAAACCCTATCCCTACACCCTCAACACTTGACACTATATCTTAAGCCTTAAACCCTCATCCCTAAAGCATCAACCCTCAATCCTTAAACCTTCAACCCTAAACCCTATCCCTAATCCCTCTACCCTCGCCACTCTAACCCTAACCTTGACATTAAATGCTAATCCGTCAACCCTAAACCCTAATCCATCAACCCTAAACCCTAATCTGTCAACCCTAAACCCTCAACCCTCAACACTATACCTTAAACCCTAATCCCTCAACCCTCAACCCTAAACCTTATCCCTAAACCCTAATCCCTCAACCCTTAACCCTAATCCATCATCCCTTAACTCTAATCCCTCATCCCTAAACCCTAAATGCTATCCCTATTCCTAAACCCTCAACAAACTTGATACTATACCTTAAACCCTAATCCCTTATCCCTAAACCCTCCAACCCTATCCCTTATCCTTACACCCTCCACACTGTACTTTAACCCTAATCCCTCGACCCTCAACCCTATCCCTAAACCCTAAACCCTAAACCCTCAACGCTCAACATCAAATCCTAATCCCTCAACCCTTCACTCTAATCCCTCAACCCTAAACCCTATCCCTAAACCCTCAACACTATACCTTAAACCCTAATCCCTCAACCCTAACCCTAAACCTTATCCCTAAACCCTAATCCCTCAACCCTAATCCGTCATCCGTCATCCCTCAACTCTAATCCCTCATCCCTGAACCCTAAACACTAACCCTATTCCTAGACCCTCAATGGACTCGATACTATACCTTAATCCCTAATCCCTTATCCCTAAACCCTCCAACCCTATCCCTTAACCCTAATCCCTCGACCCTCAACCCTATCCTAAAACCCTTAACCCTCAAACCTCAATGTTCTCAACCCTCAATGTCAAACCCTAATCCCTCAACCCTTAACTCTGATCCCTCAGCCCTTAACCCTTAAAACTTGAACCCTAAAACCTATCCCTACACGCTCGACACTCGACACTATATCTTAAACCCTAATCCCTTAACCCTCATCCCTAAAGCCTCAACCCTAAATCATTAAACCTTCAACCCTAAACCCTATCCCTAATCCCTCTACCCTCGACACTCTTATTTAACCCTAATCCCTTGACCATTAACCGTATCCCTCAACCTCAACCCTCAACTCTCAACTCTCCACATTAAACCCTAATTCATGAACCCTAAACCCTAATCTCTCAAACCTAAACCCTATCCCTAAACCATCAACCCTCAACACTATACCTTGAACCCTAATCCCTATCCCTCAACCCTTAACCCTTAAAACTTAAACCCTATCCGTACACCCTCAACACTTGACACTATATCTTAAGCCTTAAACCCTCATCCCTAAAGCCTCAACCCTCAATCCTTAAACCTTCAACCCTAAAACCTATCCCTAATCCCTCTACCCTCAACACTCTAACCTAACCTCGACATTTAATGCTAATCTGTCAACCCTAAACCCTAATCCATCAACCCTAAACCCTATCCTTAAACCCTCAACCCTCAACACTATACCTTAAACCCTAATCCATCAACCCTAAAACCTAATCCCTCAACCCTCAACCCTAAACACTATCAATAAACCATCAACCCTCGACACTATACCTTAAACCCTATGGTACATCCACAGTGAGTAATTAACAGTTGAAATCAGAAGGATGATCATTATGAGAAAAGATTTGCATTGGGGTACATCTATGTTTCTTGTTGTCCACCTCGCACTTAGGGAAGGTATATTGTTATGAAATAGGAAATAATCTCCCATTGTTTACGGGCTCTATCCACAAGAACTACTAAACTATACCTTAAACCCTAATCCCTCAACTCTAAACTTTCAACCCTAAACCCTATCCCTAATCCTTCTACCCTCAACACTCTACCTTAAACCTAATCCCTCGACCCTTAACCCTAAACGCTATCCCTAAAGCCTCAACCCTAAACCCTAATCCCTCAAGGTCCTAAACTCTAATCCCTTATCCCTAAAATCTAAATCCTATCCCTAAACGCTCAACCCTCAACCTTAATCACTCAATCCTTATCCACCCCTCTCCTCCCCTATCTAGCTCACTCCCATCTCTACCCTCCTTTGCCCTCAACACTATACATAAATACATATAGGCATACATAGATACATACATACATACATACATATAGGCATACATAGATACATACATACATACATACATACATATAGGCATACATACATACATACATGATTAATAGCCTTGAACGTAAAAAAATTTAAGGGGAACATAACATGAGTGCATTATAATGCGCTCACGTTATGTCAAACATGACAAACAACAGACTTGCAAAAAAGAAAAATGCAAAGCAAAATATAACGCGAGCGCATTATAACGCACTCGCGTTATGTCTTGCTTTGGGAATCCCAAGCCTTGGGCTTGGGATTTGCTTTGGATTTCCAACCCAAAGGCTTGGAGTGCCTTTTGAACAGTCACAGATGTGTTTTTCCATATTCTTCAAGATTTCACATAATTTTGTTCGTGCTAACCCTCAGATTTGCATGTGTTTCAAGGTCAAACAAATCCCTGGGTAATGTTAGGCTTTCTCTTAGCTATTTGACGATGTGATTTTTTTCATATTTTAACAATGTTAAGCCTTTCATCTTTAATTTCTTTTGTTTGTGTGTCAGTTTTTGGGCAAAAACCACTATTTGGTCTTTTTTTCATTGTAAATTAACTATTCATTGAAATTTCAAAAAAATTACATATTTAGAAACTAGACTCCATTCTACAAATATTAAAAAAAGAAAAAAATAATTTTCAATTAGTTTTCAAAACTTATAGGTGTAGTACGGCCAAAATTCTATTTTTTAGGATGTGTCCACTTTGAAAATTAGTAAAAAATTAAATATTCATGAAAAAACTATCAAAAAAATCGGGCATAAACTACATGCTATTAGCTAATTTCTCACTAAAGCGATTTTAAAAATACCAAAAAAAAGAACTGACCTTTTGAGGGAGCCACAAAACATGCTATGTTATGTTTTTTGACAGAAACAACACCAATTTCTGTGGCTCCCTCTTTTGAACCCCTTAATCTATGCCATTTTCAAAAAAACAATAGTAGTTTAGAAAGTAGACTCAGAGCACTACGAACATTGTTTTGGTTGCAACTCTAAATTTTGAGTGTGACTATGCTCAATTTCTCATCCAAGGCTAGTATTTTCTGATTTCAGAAAAAAAGTGGCCACTTAAGACCCCTTTTTGGCCCCCCATCTTCTTGCACTTACCCAAAGGTAGGTTTGCTTGAAAAGGTACAGGAAGTATAGGTGCTACTAGCCTGAAACTTGGTGGAGTTGATTGTATTCTTTTGGAAACTGGAGTCCTTACCACATCTCTACTCTATCTTCTGGGCGGAGATAGCTACAAGTAATCAAATGAACTCAAACTCTGAGTTTGTATTTTTCTCACAAAATGTAATAGCATCATTGACCTACTTGTCTTTCCTTAATACGAGTCGCCAAATGTGTGGGTATTAACCTCTTACAGGTTTGAAAATCACTGGCTGCACATCAAAACCAACAATAAAAGGTAGTATTTGATTGTTTTCTCATTCTATTGTCCCACTGGGTGTGCCAGAAATTGTTGTCTCTCATATTTGCACCCTTGCTGCAGTTATAAAACTTTAGCAATCTAGAGAAACATGGGAATGATCATGAATTGTGGGACCTTGCGAATTAAGATCAGACCTCCAGAGAAGGTCGCCTTCCTTGGCTGGTTATCACCTAAAAACTACTAAATCTTAGGAGGAAAAGGGAGAAGGAATGCTTTGAAAATTAAAGATTGAGACTGAAGAAACCTGAAAATAAGGGTGATACACCAGACTAAATAAAAGAACCCTTGCAATACTAAGAAGATGCACAACATAACTAGATACAACAAGCAAACACACACAGATTCAGATGATCCTAGCATAGATGAGAAAAATAATGGTTGAGAGGAACAAAATGTTCACAGACAATCATACGCAGATTCACACTAAACTAAAAATTAGTAAAAGAGGTAAAAATAGCTTGCATATATTCAATAAGAAGGCATAGTTATAGTAGCAGAAATCTCTATTTGGAAACAGAAAGACTAAATACTAAAAATTTCCAACCTTTATTACATCTCATTTTTATGCATATATAGCACTTCAATCTTACCTAAGTCGGTTACACAAAATTTGCCTCGTGGGCTACAACAGGAAAATATATGCATTAAAGGGACGTCCACCTGCAAGAAGTTATGGGATAAAAATATCTAGAACAAGGGTAGATGGAAGACATTTTGAGTCTTCAATGTAAGCTACTGAATCATCAATCCGCACCCATAAATGCCACAAATATCTGCATCCGTATATTGCCACAAAAACTAAATTCAGCCACTAGTATGTCTTGCCGCCAAAACACATGAGGATCTACCAGCAAGATACAGAGCCCATATGCATTGAAGAGTGAAGCCATCTGCCATGAATCCAGCTACAAAGCCCACCAACTGGAGTTACTGTGAAAATATTAGCCTTTGCACATGCTAAAAGGTTGTTGAGATGTCCTGACAGCCAAACATGCAAAAACAGATCATATTTTGAAATTGGGAATATTCCCCTCAAAATCCCGCCAAGTGAAAGAGGAGGCAAAAAAATATTTTTTCCTTTTCAAGCTTGTCAAAATTCGCTAGAACGAGGGAGACACAGGCGATCAAAGTTATGGTCAAACTGCACTTGTATATCACCTTCATATGCAAACTACTTTGTATGTATCGAGCTATCGGGGTGACCTCCAACTGAGCTACCGATAAGCATGGTCTTGCCAAAATGGTCATTGTATGTGCGCTTGCATTCCGCATCTAAATCGGCCTATGAAATGCCTTTGTATATCCATTTGTATGTCACCTTGCATATACAATACAAAGGCTACATACCAAAGTGGGCCCCTTTACTTTGTATCACTTTTTGCATGTATGTCCCTGCCACGTGTCATCACCTAATTGGTCACTGAATTGATCCTTGGACCCATCGCTGAACAATGCATCCTCCTTATCGGCCGTCGGAATGACTAAAAACAGAGTGGCCGATGCACTTTGTCA
Organism: Cunninghamia lanceolata; assembly: GCA_027924645.1. NCBI lineage: Eukaryota > Viridiplantae > Streptophyta > Pinopsida > Cupressales > Cupressaceae > Cunninghamia > Cunninghamia lanceolata. Next base: position 11,519,837 of record BSBN01000068.1, on the reverse strand, counting down.
CGCTGAAAACGCTTGTATATCTGATTGTATATGCAAACATACAATCACAAATATACATACAATGTGTGGACCTCAAAGGATCATCAACCATATTGTAACTTGAGAACAGGTCCGGCCTTTGTATACCCATTCTTTTGCATATCGGCACATACAATCACTTCTACATACAACTCACGGACCCCAAAATGACTATCCGCTACATTTGAGTCTCCAGTCAGATCCGCCTTGTATGTTTTTCCTTTGTATATCGCAATATACAATGCCAATATACAAGCAAAACTGTATACAATCACTTATACATTGCAAACACTTGATTTGGCATATACATGTAACCTTTGTATATCGCATTGTATATGACCCTTTGTATGTCCAAACATACAATGTGAAATATACAAAGGAAAACTGCATACAAACATGCATTTGAACTTGTACCTGCCCCTTGTATGTGCGCTTGCATATTGCCTTTTGCATGTGCGCTTGGTGGGCCCCAGGCTTTGTATCTCTTTACTTGTGTATAGATTTTGCTTGTGTATATGACCCTTTGTATCTTTGATTGCATGTGCAAACATACGATCGCATAATTATACAATTGGTGGACCCCACCCTTTGTATCTTGCCTTGCATATGCGCTTTGTATATGTGATTGTATGTAAGATACAATTGCTTGATATACAATCACTTTTGTATCAAAGCAGACCCCACCTTTTGTATCTCTTGATTTGTATGTTTGCATGCATCGACCGTCGAGGAGATCTTTAGCTTGGCCACCGATGGTCAATGTTTCGCCAATGAGACCTTGCATACTTTAACTTGTATGTTTTCTTTGTACCTTCATCAGCCCATCGGCAGGACCTCAGACCTAGCTATCGATGAACCATGGTCTTGCCGAAAAGCATTGAATGTGACCCTTGCATATTTTCCTTGTATATTTCTTTTGTATCTGCAACTTGTATATTCATATTGTACGTGTGAACATACAAATAAACATACAATGCATATGCAGATAAAAATGACTAAGTATAAAAACTGAGAATTATCTCCAATGGAAAGCACCTGGAGACAAAAGATTTCTGGATTTTCTCAGTTTTCTGCAAGGATTCTTTAGGTGAGATTTTGGGATTTTTTGCAAGGCAGAGCATGAGTATTTGAAGAATTAAGCTTTACAGGGTCATTTTCTAAAGGATTTTCAAGGAAAATACAAGGTGAAACTATTTAACTCTGGACAGAGGAAAATAGGTCAACAATAACAACAAAAATAATTTCCAGTATCAATGAGATATTTGTACCTCTTATATTTTCTAAAGCATCAAATATCATTGGTTTGAACATATTCAATGTAAAATATAATCTATGTACATATATTGAACACACTATGGAATGTCTAGGAGGATCATCTTTAATAGCTATCATTTATCTCTTTCGCTACATATTAGTTTAAAGGGGGGGATAAATACTATTCATATTCATATTCTATGATAAAACACAAGCTATATTTAACTAATTGTCTCTATTTGTAAGAAGACATTAATTCATAAGAGGAAAACAACTTAACATAAATACATAACATTCAAATTTTTGATTAAGGTAAGAGAGAATATCATTCTCACCATCCATTTTCTTTAGTTTGTAAATAATGCCCCTAAAAGGAAAAGACAAATGTATCAAAATTAGAACCCTTAAAATTCATGTAAACCAGTTAAAAATTTATCTTCTTGTAACATAAGTTCCAAGCTCAACAATAATGCCAATGCTCACTATAGAAGTTGCTAGTAGGGAATACAAGCTTAATTAAATGTTCAAACATATATAATAAGAATGTGAAATGGCAATTAGGTTTGAAAGGATTGCACAATGTTATGGTGTGATTCTATGAATAATGCAACTCCTTTATGACATACTAGGTAGCTTTAAGATCTACACAATTTTAGTTCTAGATATACAGATAAGTTCAATTAATGGTGACCCAAAAAATTCTTGTCAGCAAAAACTTAGTCTAATAGAGTTTTGACATGTCATTTTCCACCTAATGTGCTCAAATAAGACCAACTCCTTGTTGGATACAAAGAGGGGACGGTTCAAATCACATTAATTTGTTTTCTATAGTGTCTAATTTGTGGATAGTTTCCTTCTTGATAGTCATCAAGATAAACAAGTGCACAATATTGGATGAAAAGGTAGGCTAAAGTTCAAATCTCATTAATTTTTTTTATGACATTAAATTTTTTGATGGTTCCCTTCTTGGCATAGTGCCTCAAATTTTTAAGTTATAATAGTCAAATGACTTTTAATGCAAGATTTTTTTTGCTCAATCAATGTATTGCATACTTATTCTAGTTTGAATGCATTTGTAGGTGAATCATTGGAAGGATTAGTTTTATCTCTATGATATAACAATATTGAATGAAAAGTTAGTGAAGGTCTTTTTTTTTCTTATATTACAATGTTGTATAGAAAGGGATTTAATTGGGAGTATGGTGACTAGTGGTAGTTTCATTTATGAATCTTGAAATAAGACACCTAGTGAATATTGGTTTGAAATCGGTACCTCACATTTCACTAACATCTGGGTTCATAATTCCATCACAAATCTAATTTGAAATGTAGGCTTCAAGCCATTTTTTAAAGCACTAACTCTACAATTTCTAAATTTGTTTTATCCTAACCATCATAACAATACTTTGATTTATCACATTGATAGAGCTCAATGTAGAAATTTATACAAAGCAAACTATAGAATAAGGGCAAGAAAAGAACAATTTACGAACCCTTTTTCTTAACAAACATGAGAAAACAAAACAACTACAATACATTTCAAACAACTCACTCATTCGGTCTTTGCTTCCAAACCAAACAAATCACTCATTCGGTCTTTGCTTCCAAACCTTTGTGACAACATTTTGCTGGTGGAAAACCCCTCCCGTAAAAGGTTTGCTCGTTTCCCACTGTCACATACATCTCTGTGACACATGTTCCATTCTTTACAAACTTTGAAATGTGTTGAATTTTATGGTTTTATGTTTGGGTGTTAAAGAGCCCTGGTTATGTTATGAAGGTACAGTTTTGTTTTAACTTTGGCAGGAGTAGACTTGCATTAATATCGTTCCAAACCTTTGTATAGATGACAATGTCAGAGTTATTCTTAAATGGATGATATTTAAAGATAGTGCAATCTTAGTGATACACAACTACTGATTGAAGAGCAATTGTGATTGAGTTTTTAGCGAAGATGTTTATAACCTCATTTTCCATGTAGGCAATAAAACAAAACGTGCAACCCACGAGATCCTGCAACCAAATAACGTGCAAAAACTCAAGGTGCATTCTCAGTCCAGTCTGGCTCATTTAAACGCAATACTTTTGTTCTAGCTTTGGGCAGAAGTTGGAATGGAATAAAAAATCAACTTCAAATTGGAAGATTACAGAGATCTACGTGGCAACGGGAGCAATAGTCATTTCTGCCATTTCCCTGTTTCCTGAATCCCCCACACAAACCAAATATTCCTTCCATTTCTGGGACCTTGAGCGCAGATTTCGCGGTCTCGTAAGGAATTAAAGGTTCCGTTTTACATTTGTTGTTACCATTTAGTTGTATGAAAATAGTTCGTGAAGGCGAAAGCTTCGCTTTTTCTGATAGCTGCGATTCGTGAATACCAAGCGCAGAAAATAAAAAGGCAATAGAAGATCCATCCTTTTTATGTGGTCAAGATATAGATATACAGTTTGGATAAGATGCATTCCCCACACAAGAAAACGTCTAGTCATGGATATACAATTTTGAAACATGCATTCCCCCCACAAGAAAACGTCTAGTCATGGATATAGAATTTTGAAACATGCATTCCCCACGTGCACGAAAACGTCTAGTCATGCACCACACCAGCAAACAATATACCTATCGATATTGTCTCTGTCCAGCATACTAGTGCATAGTCAAGGCATGGAATTTGATAGTGACCATCAAAATTTTAGGAGGATATAGTCATTTAAGTGTCTTTTTGAAAGGGCTTAAACTTTTTAACAACGGAAAATAAAATGATGAAGTCCATTGAAACAACAAAGAGCAATTGGTAGGAAAGGAGTCTCAACCTTGCAATTATAGAAAATGTGATTTTTCAGTTATGAAAAACACAAACTCAATTTTTGGGTTATAGAGTTGGTTTTTGACCAAAATAAAATTTCTAGGTCATCCTCACTCCCATTGGTGGTGTCTAGTGTGTAGCTCTCTTCGAGCTATTTAGTTTTAAAAAAAATGAGCCCCAATCAACCCACTGAATTAAAAGTTATCGCTTCTCGTATTAGAAAATATAAAAACGTGTTGGATACATAAAAGAGTTGTAAGGGGGAGTGACACGTGTTGATGTGTGTTTTGACACATCATAAGACATCTTTGATTGGAGATAATGAAACTCTAATAATTTAGACACCACTTTTGAGTGGTTTTAGCTCATGGTTTTGTAATTATTATTTGACATTTTCATGTGTTGTATCTCCTATATATTAGATGCTTGAGATGAAGGTTGTGTGTGAGAGTCTTATAGATATTGAGTTGCCTCTGGGTCTCTAGTTGGTGATACCCTTGTGAAAGCTTACTCTGCAAGTATATTGTAATTTTGTTGAGATTTCTAAATAATATATTGAGCTACATTTGAAGTGTGGGATTTTTCTGCTGAAAGGGTTTCCCTCATGTAAATCACTATGCTATGGTATGATTGCTATATATTTATTTTTGTATAATTTATGTAACTATCATAAAAATCTAAAAAAAATTGCATAACCCTTCTCTCAAGATTAGTGTAGGAAGTTGTTCTGCTACCTTAGCTTCCTTACAACAATAACATAGGACTATCAGCACTATGGTTGCAATAGATTAACATACAAATAATATAAACATGCAACTAGTCCAATAGAGAACAATTGAATCAAGGTGGTTTGAAACTAAAATGCTCCAAGGAGCATTGAATAGTCTTGGCCATCTTACCCTTGGTGCTAAAATCCTTTTGAGTTGAACTCCTTTTTGAACCAGAAGGAACTAAAAGGCCAAATGAAGTTCTTTCCTTTGACACCAATTCCCCTCTATCATCAAGAGGGGAGGCAATCTTTCAACTTAGTCGTAGAGGTCACCTACACATGCCTATGTGTCTCCTCAAAATCCTTCCTCCTACTTCCTTCCTTGGGGACATCCTCAGAAAGGGACTTGCAAGCATCATTAGTTCCATTTGACAAGGAGCCTTCCATCGCACCAATGAGAGGATGGGAAGACAAAGATTGCTCCTTTTTCCTCCAAAAATGATACTTTCTCTTGTTTCCTAAGTAATCCATCTCTAAATGACCCACTTTGAGGTAGCAATGGTAAATAACCATGGACTTCTCAAAGACCATCCATTACATCCATTCACCCAATTTAGAAGACAAGGTAATCTCAGAAGGGATCACCTTATTAACATCCACATAGGCACAAAATCTTGTAAACAACAATCATTTCCTAAATTTAGTAATTGCATCCAATGCAGTGATTTGCCCAAAAGAGTTGCCTATAAATGCCCCATTGAGATCTCCTCATCTCAATATTCCAAAGGTAGCTCAAGAATCCTAACCTAAACCAAAAACTTGTTGATGCATTCTTTTTTGGGTTCAAGGCCAAGTGACCAATTTTTGAGGGATAAACCATTCCTACCAAGAAACCAAGGGTCATCCAAGAGGGTTCTTGTATAGTCTCCAAGGATCATGAAGGAAATTCTAAAAATCCCTTTAGGAAAGCAACGATCTCAAACTGTTCCTTCAATTTTCATTTACATAGCTCCCACTTTATAAACATGTCAATGTTAGAAGGAACTCCACAAAATCTTACAACTAGCAAGTCTCTAAGCCTAGAAACACACCTATCAATGATAGAGTTTGGAACTGTAAGCACTAAAATGTTGCACAAGCCAACATGATAGTTTGATAATGATGTGACAGTCTAGCTCATGACCCTTAAAGGTGTGAATCATACTTAGCAATTTCATGCTTGTTGATTCATCCACCAACGTCTTTAGCCCCTTCACTATCTTTTTCAACATTCAAACTAAGTTCCAAGACTTTATGCTTTCTAGACACTCCTTCACAGATCCTTAGTAGGAGGGTCACCCAATTAACCTTAGGGTTACTCAAGAAACATATCCTCAAGCTATAGAGTCCCCCATGCAACCACCCTAGCAAAAAGAGAGGCCTGTGTCTCAAAGGGTGACCCTATCATCTTTGGATGTGCATAAAGTCTATGAGTTCCAACCTTTTACCTTGATTTTTAGCTCATGTTTGAGTCTTTTTGAATTATATATAATTTATGCTCTTCTCCCTTTGTTTTGAATTCAATATTTTATTAACTCCCACTCTCTTCTAGACACTTTGCAATCTAATCTTTTGTTCACTATCAATCTCCTCTAGAAATTTTCCCAAATGGCTCCAATCTTCTTGATTTTTCTTCTTATTTCCTTCTAATATTTTCAAACATTCTTAGTAAGTTTCCCAATCAATTTTTTTGTTATCTCACCCTTTTGTGCTTATCTCTTCAAATTTTCTCTCCCATTGTGACCATTTTCTACCTATAAATATCCCCCTCCTTTCTTGTCTTAGAGAGGCTGTAAATCTTTCTTAAACACTTGTATTCTTCCTAGAGGCTAAACTTATTTTCTTGCTTTACTTCTAGGCCTTTGTTCCCAACAAAAGGTGGTTAAATTCCCTTGTATTCTTCTTAGAATTAGTTCCCTACTGAGTGTCAAGCTTATGTAAAGTATCCCCATAGCATTTGTATGCTCTTCATAGGAGCTCATGAACCTTTTGCTTTAAGTTTTTCCCAAAGATTCTAAGATTCTTTTACCACTGCAAAATTCCCTCAAACCCTATGCTCTCCTATCATCAAGAAAAGTACCCACAAATTCCCTTCCTTTGGTGCAATCTATTATGGGTGCTACAATACTACTGAAATTTTGAATGAATTTTCGGTAGAATGTGGCTAACCCATGAAAACTTCTTACCTCTATTATGCTCCTTGGACTAGGCCATTCTAGAATTTCCCTAACCTTTTCTGTATCCATTTTGACACCATCTACAGAGATGACAAAGCTGAGAAATACCAGACTTTTTTGCATGAATCTACACTTCTTTAAGTTTGCATAGAGTTTCTCTTTTCTCAAAGCATCCAATATGATCCTCAAGTGTTGCAAGTGCTCCTCTTTGCTGTTTCTAAAAACTAAAATATCATCAAAATAAACCACCACAAACTTACCATTGTAAGGACATAGTACAATGTTTATTAGCCTCAGGAAGGTGTTGGGTGCATTAGATAACACAAATGGCATAACCATCCACTCATATAATCCATCCCTAGTCTTGAAGGTTGTTTTCCACTCATTCCCCTCTTGAATTCGGATCTAGTGATAACCACTACATGTTACACCCCAATTTTGATGGACCAATTTACTTTTAACAACTATGTTAATTATTATTTTGATGAAAGATTATGTCATTATGATATTTAAATATTTTGATGAAATAATATGCAATGAGATGTTTTTGCATTTGAATGAATACATGATATTTAATCTACATTATGTTATGTTGTGATTTTTAAAGACTAACTACGTGAATGTTTCTCTAAGTGAAATGCAGGATAATTTCTTGCCCTCTAGAGAGTGAGGGAGAGTATCACCTAGGAGAGGGGAATAGACTTTAGAAAATTGAGTATTACCATCTGAGTTTTCACAAACTCACATAGGTCTATTTTGAACCGTGTCAAATTAGTTGAGTTATTTTTGGAATTGATAGGTGAGGTCAAACCTAGTCAATTCAAGTTGTCTCTTGGTCTCCTTTCCTTTAGAGAAAATTAAAACAATAGAGTGATATGTTGACCATTTTAATCAATTATGAGAAATGTGTGTGTGTGTGCATGGGCGCGCGCGCGCGTGTGTGTGCATGTGCCTGCGTGTGTGCAGGGGATAAATAGTTATATATATAGTATTAGGGGTAATATTTATATATATGATATATATTATACAAATATATAAATGTTTATTACTAGTTAAAACTTGTTTTAGATCGTGCACCTCATGGGCATGATAAGCCATCAATGAAGGCTAAATATGAGACTTGAGGTGGGAGTGGAAGCGACATCTTCCCCATTTTGAGGTGGTAGTTCTAACAACACTTTGATGATTTTAAACTTACTGTGCTTAAGCCTATGGAAAGAGGCATTATGGTGTTGAACACACCAAGATACTGAGAGGAGGGGTGAATCAATATCCAATCAAACTTCAAATCCTCTAGAGCAGATTAAAACTTAAACATTACATCATTAACATAAACATGAAAGATGAACACAATGAACATCAACACATAATGATGCAGAGGCATCCACACTATAACCCTAACATACAGCATGGATGTCCGCAACCCTTCATCATCATCATCATATTTCCCACTACACTGTCAGCATCATCATATTTACTCTCGCCGACCAATATCCTCCTGCAGACAAGCCTTCGCCCTTTCGCATGTCAGCAGCATCATCATATCCGACTATCGGCAGCATCATCACATTCGGCAAGCGCGAACATCCTCCTGACGTTCCCTATTCACCTTACCGACAACCTCTATCTTCACTATCTTCAGCATCATGATGTTCAACATCATGTTAATCAGCAGGATATAGAACATCCGGTTCCTCCCATATATCCTGATGACGATACTCAACTTCACGCACCTTTCCTCTGATGCTTATGTCACCCCGATATCCTGATGACGATTATCCTGGTGATGATGACGTCACATGCAGCTCCCTCAATATCCTGCTGCTCCGATATCCTGATGACATTTATCCTGATGACGATGACGTCATATCCTGCTGTTGGCCAAACTTAACTTTTTCGGCCCGCGATCAACCTGATCTTCTACCTTATGCCGATACGCTCCTCCTCGGCAACTCCTGATGATGATCACCCCGACATTCATTCACTTCATGCAATCGATAGCATCATGCTCATCTCCATCTACCCGGATGACGATGCCCGAAGTGACTGCAGGATATATGCAGAAATATCCTGATGATGCCATCTTAACGAACTTCCAGCCTTAGCGAATTTTCAACTCGCCGATCCTCCTGGGATGACCCGATCCACTTTCAGGGTGATCTTCCAGACTCTAATCTATCAGCTCGACCTAGCACATGCCCATGCTAGGGTTCTCAACATCTCTCGACGGTGATCCTGCACACCTACATGCGAACAAACAAACTAAATCCTAACCTACTGTACATAACCATTCCACCGATCCGACGAATCAACCGGTGGAATGGATCAGCGAATCCATGAAACCACCAAAACAGCAAATCGATTAAACAATGGAGATCAAATAGGAAATGAACACAACAGGATCTTTATTGATTTCAACAGATGCTATTACAATACTCTGACTCTCTCTCACAAAGTCTGGTCGATGATATCCAATACCAACCGATCCTCATGCATAAATAGGTTTTCCTGCGAGTACTACTGACCCGACTCCAAGCGGCTGGGAAATCTCTCCAGGCGACTGGGAGATCCAACCGGACCTATAGCATACAGCTGTCCTAACAAACTATCTAAAAATAGCAAAGCATGGTCAGCATGACCTTATTACATGCATTGGTCTTATCAGACCTTCTTGGAAACATTAACAAAACTTAAACTAACTAACTGCCTCATGGAGGCCAGCTGTCAGGTAGGTGCTCCTGCACCATACTCCCCAACAGAAAAGAACTCATGTCCCATGAGTTTAGGATGTGGAAGTCCTCCACCTTTACACTTGGTCATGTCAGTGTTCTGACCTGTTCCAGCTTTGTCCTCTGCTGGCTCTTGGCTGCTCCAAGACTTCTGAACTGTAACTTGCTTTCTGGCAAGTAAATCCTCATGCCTGTCAATGTAGGCCTTTCTCTCACATACCTTGTGTTTGTCAGGTTGCCTGACCAGAACCTCTGTCTGAACTGCCTCTTGAACTTCTGCAATGTTCAACTCTGTGTTCCTTTCAACCTTTATAGGACAAACAATAGTCCCAACTATGATAACATCCTTGTCATTCCTCTCAACTGGTTGCTGTTTGCAAACCTATTTCTGCACCTGCTGCTGACCTCTGTCAGTCAAAACTAAAACTTTCTTCCACCTGTTGTCCTGAACAACTTCTTTCCCTGCAGTGTCTTCAACTGCCTTTATGCCTGCTCCTATAGGCATCTGCACAAACTCCTTCTTTCCCATTAAAATGATTTTGGCTGCCCCCTGTACTGCAGCATCTTCTTGCAATGGCATCAACCTAATAGTCTTCCCATCTTTCTTGATGGTGTAGGTATTAGCATACCCATCATACAGTACCCTTCTATCAAATTGCCATGGTCTACCCAACAGTAGGTGACAACATTCCATGGGCAAAATGTCACACAAAACTCTATCATGATATGCTCCAATATGAAAATCCACATATGCCTGTTCATAGACAAAAAGTGATTGACTATCACTCACCCAAGATGCCTTGTAAGGGTGTTGATGTGGAATCCTTTCCAAATTCAGTTTATCAACCATTTCCTGAGATACCATGTTGTCTGTTGAACCAGTATCAATGACAACCTTACATACTTTACTTTTGCTCTTGCATGTGGTCTTGAAAAGAGCTCTTCTTTGCATCATATCCTTTGATGCCTGCAAACTAATTCTCCTTAGCATCAAGGCTTCTCCATCCTCAGGATATGCATAATTGTCAGGCTCCCTATCTCTTTGATAAGTGTTTGAACTTTGCACACTTTGCTCTGCTTTCTCTTCTTGCACAAGTTGTACTCTCTTGTCATTAGTTCTATCATTTCTGGATGATGAACCTTTGCTTTCTAGACATTTGAAAGATGGATGACCAAACTCACCACAGGTGTAACATTTTCCTGAAAATGTAGTAGAACCTCTACCACCTCCAAATCTTCCTCTATTACCTTTCCATCCACCTCTGAAATCAGACTGTCCCTGTCCTTTACCAGTGTCTTCTTGACCCTCATTGGTTTGCCTTTGTGTAGGGGCTGATCCTCTTCCCCTCATATTGTTGCCTCTTCCTCTCATGGACTTATCTTGTCCTCTATTCATCTTTTCTTCAATCCTGATTGCCATTTGATAACAATCCTCCACATTCTTAGGGTTAGCTAAAACTAGCTCATCCTGTATGTTTAATCTCAAACCAGCCAAGTACCTAGCCACCTTTTCTACCTCATTCTCATGATGACCAGATCTCATACTCAACTTATAAAACTCCTCAGTATATGCCTTCACATCCATTTCCTTCTGCCTTAAAAATTGCAGCTTCTTAAACATCTGAATTTCATAATCCCTTGGCAAGAATTTACCTTTGATCCTTGCTACCATCTTATCCCATGAAGTGATCTTTGACTTCCCTTGTTTCCTTCTCTCAGATTGTACATAATCCCACCATACCAAAGCATGACCTCCTAACTTGGTCTTTGCAATCTTTACCTTCTGATCCTCAGCAACATCTTCACATTCAAAGTGATTATCAAGTGCAGCAATCCAATCCAGCAACTCATCTTCATTCAAACTTCCATTATACTTGGAAACATCAACCTTTACCTTAGGTTTATCAATCTACACTGCCTTTAACAGTTTTGCCAATCTCTGGTCTTCAGCATCCAGATCTTCAGCTACCTCTTCATACTCTTCAACAGCATCTTCATCTTCTTCAGACTCACTGTCTTCCACTTCCCTCTTTTTGTTCTTTTCCAGGGCTACAAGCCTGGCTTGAAGTGCTTCAGCAAGCTCCTTCATCTTCCTCATCTCTCTAGCATGTTTTTCCTTCATCTCATGCAATTCCCTTGTAGTACCACTACCTTTCGGAGGCATTTTGTTAACCTCTCACTCCTCTACCTCTGTCCTTTCGGTGACAGAATTAACACACAACAGCCCAGACCTTTTGCTGAGCTCTGATACCACTATGATGCAGAGGCATCCACACTATAACCCTAACATACAGCATGGATGTCCGCAACCCTTCATCATCATCATCATATTTCCCACTACACTGTCAGCATCATCATATTTACTCTCGCCGACTGATATCCTCCTGCAGACAAGCCTTCACCCTTTCACATGTTAGCAGCATCATCATATCTGACTATCGGCAGCATCATCACATTCGGCAAGCGCGAACATCCTCCTGACGTTCCCTATTCACCTTACCGACAACCTCTATCTTCACTATCTTCAGCATCATGATGTTCAACATCATGTTAATCAGCAGGATATAGAACATCCGGTTCCTCCCATATATCCTGATGACGATACTCAACTTCACGCACCTTTCCTCCGATGCTTACGTCACCCCGATATCCTGATGACGATTATCCTGATGACGATGACATCACATGCAGCTCCCTCAATAACCTGCTGCTCCGATATCCTGATGACGTTTATCCTGATGACGATGACGTCATATCCTGCTGTTGGCCAAACTTAACTTTTTCGGCCCGCGATCAACCTGATCTTCTACCTTATGCCGATACGCTCCTCCTCGGCAACTCCTGATGATGATCACCCCGACGTTCATTCACTTCATGCAATCGATAGCATCATGCTCATCTCCATCTACCCGGATGACGATGCCCGAGGTGACTGTAGGATATACGCAGAAATATCCTGATGATGCCGTCTTAATGAACTTCTAGCCTTAGCGAATTTTCAACTCGCCGATCCTCCTGGGATGACCCGATCCACTTTCAGGGTGATCTTCCAGACTCTAATCTATCAGCTCGACCTAGCACATGCCCATGCTAGGGTTCTCAACATCTCTCGACTGCGATCCTGCACACCTGCATGCGAACAAACAAACTAAATCCTAACCTACTGTACATAACCATTCCACCGATCCGACGAATCAACCGGTGGAATGGATCAGCAAATCCATGAAACCACTAAAACAGCAAATCGATTAAACAATGGAGATCAAACAGGAAATGAACACAACAGGATCTTTATTGATTTCAATAGATGCTATTACAATACTCTGACTCTCTCTCGCAAAGTCTGGTCGATGATATCCAATACCAACCGATCCTCATGCATAAATAGGTTTTTCTGCGAGTACTACTGACCCGACTCCAAGCAGCTGGGAAATCTCTCCAGGCGGCTGGGAGATCCAACCGGACCTACAGCATACAGCTGTCCTAACAAACTATCTAAAAATAGCAAAGCATGGTCAGCATGACCTTATTACATGCATTGGTCTTATCAGACCTTCTTGGAAACATTAACAAAACTTAAACTAACTAACTGCCTCATGGAGGCCAGCTGTCAGGTAGGTGCTCCTGCACCACATAACACCAAATATACTTGGAAACCCCCGAAAGGGGAAAAACCATGGCGAGGATTAACTTACAATATATGAAGCTTACGGCTATAAAAAATTACAACTCTATTTTAGGGCTACAACCTAAGGAAGCTAGTACTCCCTACTAACATTGGTTTAGGGCTATAACCCAAGGAAGCTACTACTCCCTAAAGACTTTGTTTTAGGGTCACTCCCAAGGAAGCTACAACTCTCTGTAGAATTTGTTTTAAGGCTACAACCTAAGGAATAAATGACTCCCTAAAGTGAGAATGAACTCAAAAATGATTACAATATGACAGTCCTACTGCCTGAAAACTGACATTAAAGCTCACACCTTTGATGATTGCAACTTCTTCTAATGATTGTATCAATTAGGCTCACTCTTCACTTCTCTCCTATCACAAAAATGTCTTTAGGATGAATTGGGACAACCCTTATTGCTTCTTCTCTTTCTCCTTCAGTCACACATCATAATGCATAACATGTTCATATCCTTCTCTTTACACACTCATATTCTCATTTCCGCAATCATATCTCACCTGGACCAACTAGGTTTACAATATATACATGGCATTACATTGATTTCATTACAAGTTAGCCAATACCACAAGAATATTACATTTTACAAGTTGGCCAAAGATCACACAACATAAAAGATACATAGGGAAAGGCTTATCATGAACTACATGCCACTCTAGAAGGAAACACACACCTTGTAGATCCCAACAAATGCTTAGCTCAGTCCTAATTATCCTTCACAGCATCATTCTTCAAGAAATAGCATCTGCACACTTCACAAATTTTAATTGGTCACCCTTAAGCAAGAATGCATGAATCTTGTAGCACAATAGTCATTTCAACTTGGACTCATGAAAGATTAACCATTGCTTGTTCTTCTTCTAGATGAGTCAGCAAGATCTATAGACTATCTCCAACCACTACTTGAGTTCTGCACAGCATGAACTTTGTAGCTCACACCTTCAACATTCTTAAGTTAGCAAGGTAGAGCCAAAGCCTAGAAATATCATCATTCCACACCTTAGCTAGTTTCAAAAAGAGTAGAAGACATCTTGTGGAGCAAAAGGAAACATCACAAGATCATAAGGATCTTCTTCCATTAGCCAATTTACCATTTCAAGTAGCAACAAGTTGGTGCACATCATCAGCATATATTCTGAGAACAATTAGGCATCCAGAACCATCAGTACCACCTTTGTCATTTGGAAACTAAACTTGCAGACCTAAAAAACTAAACTCCATGGACAAAAAATCACTTTCAGAGGAATGCAAAGCATTCCAAATAGTCTTCACTAACACATTATACTTCCATAGCAAGGACTGGAACTCTGTCACTTATATCATTCACTGTGGAGGAGAAAATGATATGAAACTTTGGATTTACCACCTTTACATCACATTGAACTTAACTTCTGAATTGCATGACCATATCTTCAAATGTAGAGGAATGCAGAGAATTTTACTAGATAGTCTTCCAATCAACTTCTTGCAACAACAACCTTCACTAACATCTGGAGGCCAGAACTTTCTTATAGCAACTCATACATTCTTACAATCATCAAGAAGGACCATATATAACATGTTGTAGGTCATCAACAACATCTTCTTATCCTCAACATATCTTTGAATTCCCATCTTAATATATCATCATTCATCTTTATTTTTCTAATTCCCATCTTAATATTTCATCATGAAATCATCTCTGTCAACTACAAATAGGCTCAATATACCTTGTCTTGACATTAACGAGAGCATGACATACAACCATAAACATCATTAAACAACCATGAATATCAAGAATATCATTAAACATCATCAACCATGAATATCAGCATCATCACTGCATCTCTGTTATTGCACTAGTATATCATCAACATGAACATTCATATGAACCACAAACTAAGTGCTAACATCACTCTGAGTGTTGACATCAATGACAACACATATTGCCAACGATCTCCCACTTTGTCATTGATGGCAACACACACACACCTACTCATTCTCCCCTTTAGGTGAACATTTTTTTCTCTCCCTCTTTGACATGAAGGACAAAGGAAAACTTCTTCTCCCCTTTAGGGCATAAAAGATCTCCCCTATGGTGCACATTTTATTCTTTTCAATCTTCTCCCCTTTTGACATATACTTTTTCTTAAAACAACTCAAGGCTCCCACTACCTTCTACCCCTGAGAAGTAGCCACTATCAGTCTAGGAAAAATGATATAGCATGAACTCCCCCTGGACAAATGCACCAACTATGCATCTAGAAAGAAGAGGGAGGGGTAGTTACTCCTAACGTTTTCTGGAGATACTCAAAAGTGTCCTTTGCAAAAGCCTTTGTAAAAATGTCTGCAATTTGATCCTTTGTTGGAACATATTCCAACTTCACTTCTTTCTCTACAATCTTCTCTCAAAAAGTGGTACATGATTGATATTGTAAAGCCAGAAAATGTCCCCTTGGGGGCTTTTCCCTCATAAGGTTTAGCTTCTGAGTCCTTTGCATGCATTTAGGACATCTTACTTCATAATTTGGCATCCTGATGGAATGAGCCCTAGGTAACATGACAAATGGGACCTAGGAGGACCCCTTGAGCTTTACCCTACCCAAAATAGGGGGGAGGACTTGGGTGCCTACACCCTAGTCCTACCCTATTTTGTGGCAGCCCCAATTTCTGGGTGTTAGTTTATGACTGTTATTTGGGTTCTTTGCTGACACGGTAAGTTTGAATTACAAAAATCTTGGTGGGAGTGTTTATAGTTGCATATAAAAGCATGTTTAGGCATTCATTTATAAACTAGAAGGCAATTGTGATGTTCATGCATTTTAAAGGTGATTCAAGGCTTTCATTGTGTTGCAAGAGCAAACTTGTGTAGTTTGTGTGTTTGTATTTGTAGATTTGAGCATCAATTTCCTCATGGAATGAAGAGCATCTTTCTCCCATGAGAACTTCACTACAAGGTGACATTATATTGTGTTTTATCATCATTTCCTTTGGTTTTTGCCTCTGCTTCACAAGGGCACATACTCTCTATCTAACAATGGTGTTTAGAGACTTAAGTGTCCTTTAGGTCTTGACTGAGGCAAGCCTCTAAACACCACAACCCCCTCCCAAAGCCTTGTGATTGTAGGTTACATGTGTCATATTTAGGAAAAGTGAAGTTACAGAAAGGATTGGTACACATTAAGGATTCAAGATCTGAAGAGAAGTAGGACACCGAAGCCTTTTTAGGACTTGGGTGCTCACTCTAGTGTCCTCTGTAGTTGAATTTCTAGAAACAGAAGTTACAGTGCAAATCAGTGTCAGAAGGAGGTTAGGATCCCACAAAAAAATTGGTACCTTGGACTTGGGCACTCACTCCTGTGTCCCTAACTTTTCCACCTTAGAACCTCAAAATCAGGTACTCTATGATTTTATATTTTACTTCCGTCTATAAGAGCATTTTCTCTTATTCATTAGTTTATTGCCATATTTGCATAATTAGGGTATTAATGGTCAATTGAGCATAAGAGAAGAGAAATTGATAATTAAATTCCCTAATCCAAGTTTCCCTACATCTCACAACGATCTAGGGTATGATAGTGAATTGCCAGTCGACCCTAGATCCTTGAATGTTAAATGGAAAAGCGGATTGAAACATCAAAACACTGAAACATTAACAAATCCAATTTTCCACTAAATAGATATATGCTTGGTTCTAAAGTGCATCACTAGATTCTTGGAAATATTGATAGCACTTGTATTATCACACAAGATAGAAATAGGCTCATCATATAGTACCTTGATATCCTTTAAATTTTGCTTCATCCACAAAACTTGTGCATAGCAGGATGCTGCTACAATATACTCTACCTCTACAATTGATAACGATACTAAATCTTGTTTTTTTCTCTATCATGAAACCAATCTGCTTCCTAAAAAGAAAGCAACACCACTTGTACTTCTTCTATCATCAACACAACCTTCCCAATCAGCATCAGTGTAAGCACTCAAATCAAAGTCATTACCTCTTGGATACCACAAGCCATAATCTAAAGTTCCCTTCAAGTATCTAAATATCCTTTTCACTGCCTTCTCATCTATTTGCTTAGGATTAGCTTGATATCTGGCAACTACACCCACTGCATGAATAATATTAGGTCTAGAAGCAGTCAAGTACAACAATCCTCCAATCATAGATCTGTAAAGAGTCTGATCAACCTCCAAAGACTCATAATTCTTGCTCAAGTGACAACCAGTAACCATAGGAGTAGTTATTGGTTTGGAGTCCTCTATACCAAACTTCTTCAAATTCTCTCTAACATACTTAGTCTGAGAAATAAAGATACCATCATCTAGCTGAGTAATTTGAAGACCAAGGAAGAAAGACATCTCACCAATCATAGACATCTCAAACTCTTTCTACATCTCTTCTACAAATCACTTACACATACTATCATCTCCACCAAAGACGATATCATCAACATATACTACAACTATTAGAATCGTATCTTCCTTTTCCTTAATGTAAAGATTACTATCTGTGGTACCTTTCTTGAAGCCTTGTTGAAGTAAGTACTTATCCAATCTAACATACCAAGCTCTAGGTGCTTTCTTGAGACCATAGAAAGATTTTTTGAGTTTTCACACCATGTCTGGATCTTCTGACAACTGAAACCCGTCTAGTTGCTTGATGTAGACCTCTTCCTCTAGATCACAATTCAAAAATGCTGACTTGACATCCATCTGATAAAATTTGAAGTTCTTGTGAGTAGTAAGGGCAAGAAACATCCTGATTGCCTCCATCCTAGCTACCAAAGCATAAGTCTCTTCAAAATCAATGCCTTCAACTTGTGAGTATCCCTTGCACACCAATCTTTTTTTGTTCCTCACAACTTCACCATCTTCGTTTAGTTTGTTCCAGAACACCCACTTTGTTCCTATAACATTCTTATTGGTTTGTTTGGGAACCAGTTCCCATGTCTAATTCTTCTCTATTTGATTCAATTCTTCTTCCATTGCCTTTATCCATCCATCATCCTTGCTAGCATCAGCAAATGTTTTGGGCTTTACCTTTGATAACAAACACAAATTCAATTTCTCACTTATCTTTGCAAACCTTCTCCTAGTCTGTACAACTTCATTCTTATCTCCAATTATCTGATCTACTGAGTGGTTCATCTGAACATACTTTGCTGGAGTCTTGGGTATCTACTCGAGTTGTTGTTCCTTCTCTTCTTTCTCTTATTCTTCATCTTCAATGTAGGGTAAAATATTAGATCAAGAGTCCTTTGATTCTTGTGAGATCTAATACAAGTCTTCATCTACCTTGAAATTTGTGCTTTCAATCATCTTTCCCAATCCTTTATCACTTCTTGAATCAAACTTCCCAAGGTCTTCTTCATCTCTTCTAATATAGCATTTGTTGTCAAAGCTCCTGAAGTATCTGATAGTGGGAGTCATCTATACCATATCTCATAAGGGGTCAAAGTGCTATTGACCCTCAATTACACTATGTTGATCAGATAGATAGCAGTGTGAACTACTTCCTTCCAGTACATGTCAAGCAGATCTACATCTTTCAACATTGCCCTATCCATCTCTTGCATAGTCCTATTCTTCCTTTCTACTACCCCATTTTGCTGATGGGTCCTAGGAGCAAACATATGTCTCCTAATACCATGATCTTCACAAAAGTTTTCAAATTCATTTGAAGTAAACTCATCTCCTCTATTAGACCTTAAACATTTGTTCTTAGCATCCATTTCATTCTCAACCATTGCTTTGAAAACCTTAAACTTATCAAAGGCATCTAATTTTTCTCTTAAGAAAGTAACCCAAGTCATTCTAGAATAATCATTAATAAGTAACATGAAATACCTTTCATCTTATTGACTCTTCACTCTTGTAGGGAAACATAGGTTAGTGTGAATCAACTCCAATGGCACTGAAGAAGAATATTCCTTTCTCTTGAAATTTGTCTTTGTCTACTTTCCCATTTGATATTCCTTGCATAATGTGTTTGTAGGCTTTGTTATTTTAGGAATATCTCTCACTGGATAAATAGAGTTGATCTTAACCATGTATTGTCAAAGCTAGTGTGTTCCATTCACTTGTGCCATAGCCAACACTCACTAGATTGAGCCAATAAGTATGTTCTTCCATTTACCTCGTTTAGATGATAGATATCTCAATATGACTTGATACCTTCTGTAACTAGTTTTCTAGACCCCACCTTCCTGATTTCACAACCTTTGGCATGAAAGGTATGGTTGTATCCTTTACTGTACATCTGAATGACACTCTGAAGATTTTACTTTAGCCCTTTGACATAGAGGAAATCCTTAGTCCTATCCTTCCCATCAATAGTTATTGCACCCTTTCCACAAATTTGTGTTGACTCATCATCACCAAACTTAACAACACCACCATTCCACTTCTTAAGGTCGATAAACTTCTTCTTGTCACTAGTCATGTGGTTAGAGAAACCACTATCAATTACAAGCAAGCCTTGGCTTCTTCTTTTGCATGAAAGGTAGTCCATACAACCATTTATTTATCATTGTTTTAGTTAGCTTGCAAGGTATCAGACTCTTCACATTTTCTAATATCATCCTTTTGTTACCAACATTCAAGGCCATGAAAAGTGTTTCATCATTTCAATCATCATGATCCTCATCTTTTGAAGAAAAAATATTCTCCATGGAATACAAACTTATTTTGGGCTTCTCTCTTTTTCTATTACCTTTTGGTTGTTTAAATGAACATTTAGAAGCAAAATGAACAATCTTTCCACAATTGAAACATTTGAGAGGTAACTTACCTTTGTATTTGCCTATGCCTTTCTTCAATGTTCTTACAAAGTTTGCTTCTACCTCATCAAGATTATCATCTTGATCAACTGCTTCATCTTCTATCTTCTTACTTGCTTTGAATGTTGCTTCCTTCTTTGGAGAACCTTTATCAAATTCTCTCATTTCAAAGGCTGTGAGAGAGCCAAAAAATTGATCTACTTTGTAATTAACCAAGTCCTAAGTTTCCTCAATAGAAGACACCTTATGAATGTAAGATTTAGGAAGAGAATGCAAAACCTTCTTCACTATCTCATCTTCTTTCACTTATCCACGAAGACCTCTAATGTCATTAACTATTTCATCCACTTGGAGCATGTAACTAGAAATGTCTTCTTCTTCTAGCATCCTCAAGTTCTCAAATTTCCTCTTGAAGATTTGCATCTTCGCGTGTTTCACCTTATTGTCTCCTTCATAAATGCTTTCAAGTTTTACCCAAACATCCTTAGCAAATTTGCAGCCCATTATCTTCACAAGTTCTAAATCAGATAGCCCATTCATGATAGCACTCTTTGCATTGGCCTTGTTCTCATAAAACTTAATCTCATATGCATTTGTGGGATAACTAGCAGGAGCAATGTAACCCTTCTTGACTGATTGCCAAAAGCCATACCCTATAGAAGATAGATAGTTTTCCATCCTTAGCTTCCAAAAGGAATAATTTGTTCAATCAAACATTGGTACCTTGAGAGATCCATTATGAGTCATCCTAGACCTTCCTTAAGTAGTTAAGCTTCTTCTAAGTAACTTGGCTCTAATACCAATTGTTAAACACACCAGGATACTGAAAGGGGGTGTGAATCAGTATCTAATCAAACTTCAAATCCTCCAGAGAAGATTAAAACTTAAACATTACAACATTGACATAAACATGAAAGATGAACACAATGCACATCAAAACATAAAATTGGATATATGTGGAAAACCCCAAAAGGGAAAAAACCATGGTGAGGATTAACTCACAATATATGAAGCTTACTGCTATAAAAATTACAACTTTGTCTAGGGCTACAACCCAAGGAAGCTACTAATCCCTATTGACTTTGGTTTAGGGATACAACACAAGGAAGATACTAATCCCCAAAGACTTTGTTTTAGGGTCACTCCTAAGGAAGATACAACTCTCTACAGGATTTGTTTTAGGGATACGACCCAAGGAAACAACTACTCCCTGAACTGAGAATGAACTTAGAAATGAATACAGTATGACAGTCCTTCTACTGCCTAAAAAATGACATTGAAGGTCACACCTTTGATGATTGCAATTCTTCTTTTTCTAATGATTAGACCAATTAGGCTCACTCTTCACTTCCCTCATGTCACAAAAAGTCTTTAAGATAAATCAGGACAACCCTTATTACTTCTGCTCTTTCTCCTTCAGTCACACATCATAATGCATAACATTTTCATATTCTACTCTTTACACACTCATATTCTCATTTTCACAATCATATCTCACCTAGATCAACTAGGTTTACAATATATATAATGAAATTGCATTGATTTCATTAAAAGTCAGCCAATACAACAAGAATATTACATTTTACAAGTCGGCCAAAGATGACACAACATGAAACATGCATAGGGCAAGCATTATCATGAACTACACACCACTCCAGAAGGAAACACATGCCTTGCAGATCCCAACACATGCTTAGACCAGTCCTAAACATCCTTCACAGCATCATTCTTCAAGGAATAGCATCTACACACTTCACAAATTTGAATTAGGTCACCCTTAAGAAAGAATACATGAATCTTGTAGCACAATAGGCATTTCAACTCGGCGATACTCATGAAAGATTAACCATTTCTTGTTCTTCCAAATTAGTTAGTAGGACCTATACACTATCTCTAAACACTCCTTGAGCTTTGCACAACAAGAACTTTGTAGCACACACCTTCAACATTCTTCAATTAGCTAGGCAGAGACATAGCCTATCAATATCATCATTCCGTACATTAGCCAGTTCTAGAGAGAGAAAAGACATCTTGCAAAGCAACAAGAAACATCACAAGATCATTAGGATCTTCTTCCATCAGCTAATTTACCATTTCAAGTAGCAACAAGTTGGTGCACATCATCAGCATATATTTTAAGAACAATTAGGCATCTGGAACCATCAGTACCACCTTTGCCATTTGAAAACTAAACTTGCGTACCTCAAAAACATCTAAAATTAATATAGATGAACTCATACATAGCTCTAAACATATCCTCAAAACCACATGGGCAAATCTTCACTTGCAAAAGAATGTAGAGCATTCCAAACAATCTTCATCAACACATTATATTGCCAGTGCATGGACTAGAACTCTATCACTTATATCTTTCACTATGGAGGAGAAAATGATCTGAAAATTTAGATTTAGCACCTTTACATCACACTGAACTTAACTTCTAAATCACATGACAATATCTTCAAATGCGGAGGAATGCAGAGGAATGTGGAGTATTTTACCAGATAGTCTTCTAGGTAGCTTCCTACAAAAATAACCTTCACCAACATTCGAAGGCCAGAACATTCTTATAGAAACTCATACTTTGTTAGGATCATCAGGAAGGATCATATAAAATGTTGTAGTTCATCAGCAACATCTTCTCATCCTTAGCATAACTTCTAATTCCCATATTAATACACCATCATTCATATTTATGCTTGTAATTCCCATCTTAATATTTCATCATGAAATTATTTCTGCTGACTACAAACAAGCTCAATATATCTTATCTTGACATTAATTAGGGCATGACACCCAACCATGAACATGATCAACCAACCATGAATATCAAGAACATCACTGAACATCAGAAACCATGAACATTAACATCATCACTGGATCTCTATTACTGTAGTGGTATATCATCAACATGAACATTCATATGAACCACAAGCTATGTGCTAACATCACTCTGAGTGTTGACATCAATGACAACACATATTACCAACACATAGATGGTATCCAAGCCTTAATTGGTCTCGATATGCATGTGCTATGTGTTGTGGTTCTTTTCTAGTATAAAATCCATGAAGTGGCAATGCAAAAGGGTTCTCTTGTTTTGATATTATAACTGTATGTGGGACATCAAAAGACAAAGATTTTTGTTGCTTTACAAGTTTGGAGATATATAATCACTAGTTAAGTCTTGAAAGATTGTGACAAGATTCATGAGATTATAGAAACTGATAAGGAAACAATAATCACTAGTTAAGTCTTGAAAGATTGTGACAAGATTCGAAGACTAGAAACCCTGAGATATAGTGCAATAACAACGAGATTTACAATAAACTCTACTTATTATGTGCATGCATGCATGCATGCATGTTTCTATGTGTGTGAGTGTGTGTGTGCTTGTGCGTGTGTGTGTGTGTGTGCTCAAATCATGTTCAAATAGTCAGTTCAATCATATTTTATTCCTTTGTATAGAGGCTTAGTTTCTTTGATTTGATTCACTCCTATATAAAGGTAGTGATGCATACATATGTCAACTATAGAAAATGGTGTCTGTGGACCGAAAGGGCATGATAACTTTACTTGCACTAAGTAAGAGTTTATCTGTATAATGAATATAGTGATGAAATATTGTGTATCATGTTTAGTTAAGATATTCTTATCCTCTCTATTAAGAAATGGTGGCAAGACCGAACTATGATGACAATACAAGAGTCGAATGAAAATTGAAAGTATAGATAAATGTTGACTCATGTTCTCAGCTGACTATCTATTCTTATTCTTAAAATTATTATTCAAACAATTTGAGAGGGATATTCTCATGGGTATCTAAAATATATGGTGTATTATTAAAACTTAGTGATGGACATCTTTCTTTTATGTAGACATCCAGAATTGGACAATATAGTAAACCAAAATGATGACGACTAGGCAGTTAAAAAAATGGATATTTCTTTTTATGAGAAATTAAACAAGGTTATACTTGTAGATTAACCTAAACTAATATGGTGTTCTTCATGAATAGAACCATATGTTTTATATGAAAACCTTGAAAACTTATTATGATGAAGTAAAGATTTATTTAAAAAGATACTAGAGTATTGTGGAACTTATTGGGCATATTGCCAATATAATATTATTGAGATGATGAAGGTTGAGTCAATGACATTTTGTCATCATGAATAACTAAAGTGATTATAATAGAAGAGTAGTTACTCTCGTGGTTAATTTAAAGGACTTGAACAAGTGGCAGTAGCCAAGACCCAAGAGGTTACTAGAATGTACATGGGTGTCCAACGTCAGAGATGCTAACCAATTAAGATCATTATGAAGAGTCAAAACTTGAACAAAAGTTTAAGTTAACCATAGTTGATTAAAGGTTTCCAAGTCAAGTTAGAAGTGGGTGAACATACGACTCCACTTTAAGTGGCTGATATTATTTGAAAACTTTATCCAAAGTAAGTGCAAAAGTCTCTGCTTGCACTTGTCAATTCAATGTGCTCTAGATTGCATAACCATCAAGTAGTGTCATACTTAGTTAGAAGGAGTCTATACTTGTATGACCATGTTGGTTATGTAGGACACAACACTAGAGACTCAGATGGTATTACTAGGGGGTCCTTAGTCTATACTCTTCATTGAAGGGTAGGGCTACTTCTAGATGGAAGGTATGTGGGGGATCGCTGATCTGTGGATCAAGGTAAAGTACTTAGGTGATGCTCTCCATATTGCAAATGACACATCGAGGCTTGTGAAACAAAAGACTAATCCAGATATGGAAGTCCTAACCTTTTATTTATTTGCAAATTGTAAATCTGTTACTTGAATATAAATCATTTATGAAAATTGCAATCAAAAAGATATATTTCTTTAACAAATTGAAATGAAATGTTATTTCATTATGAAATGATTTATGTTGTCAATTATGCGAATGATGATGTTAGAAAAAGAAAAAATTTATTCTTCCTACTTTTAAGGAATTGTATTATTTACCTTCATTGAAAACCAAAGTTTTTACTATGTTGTAAGGGTAGATTTGTTACATATGGTATCAGAGCTACTAGGTTCAATACATGGACCTATGAGCTTAGTACATGAAAAAAAATTCTTTAAACATTATCAGTTGCTAATGTTTGAATGTTGTTTTACCATAATGGTAAGAATGAGACAAACCCCAAGGAAGAAGGTAATAGGAAATGAATGTTACCTAAATGCTAAGAGACCTCAATCCTTAAAAGGGAAATTTCTAGACAATATTAATTACACTGAAGGTGCATGGTTAGCTAACTCTAAGACCTTCGTTGACACCCTTAAGCATATCAAGGAGGAGAAGAGATAAAGGGACAAAGAAGCTAATACCATTGTACTTGTTCCTAAGGTGGAACTAGTCAAACCTTCTATACATAGGGACTTACCATTTGGATGTGGTCCTAATTCCTATGTCATTAGTTGGGAAGTCATGGATGAGTACCTGCATGTAGATCCACTTTCCATGTCTAGTTTGGTAGTCTTCAAGGATTAGGATGAACCTAGGAAGAATCCCCTTTTTGATAGTGACTTGAAGTTGCAAGATGTTAAAGTTTGTAATAACTAAGGATACTATGTAATCTGCAGATATTATAAGACAAAATTTTAGAATTTTGACAAGAATTTTCCTCTTTTGTTCAAAAATTGTATGAATGGAGATTGAGTAATGTTTATAAATGGATGCATTTATTAGAAAACTAATTGAATACTTAACATGGAAACTTCAGGAGAAGTAGGATTTCAACATGGTTCAAACTAGAATAAATCTTGGAGATAGCCAAGAGGTAGGTCAACCTTCTAGCAACTTTGATGTAAAATTGGACCAAATTTTTACAATTCTCAATGAAACAAGGGCAAGGATTTGTAACTTAGAACAAGAGGTCAAAGGTTAGAGTATACCTAAACTAGAAACACCTCATGAAGGTGAGGATTAAAATAATCATGAGTGCATGACCCAGAGTGGGCATGGGGAAATTATTTTGGAACCAACATTAGATGAGAAAAATAGAAACCAATTAGCCTTCGAATTATCTAGGGACATGAATAAGGTCACACCCCCTAAATTTGATGGAACCATGAGTGGAGATGCCGCAAAGGCATGGCTCACAAAAATGGAAAAATATTTTGAAATCATGAACTATTCAAAAATAACTAAGGTAGTATGGGGAGCATATCAATTATCTGGAGAAGCATCCACTTGGTGGATGAATAAAAAGATGGAATTGGGTCTGAGGTCACTGAGTCTAACATCGGATAAGTTTGTAGTAATCTTTAGGAAAAGATGGTTACCGAAATTGTATTTTGATCAGAAACACATGGATTTCTAGAACCTAAGACAAGGTGAATCATCAGTAAATGAATATTGGGAAAAAATTACTCGTCTCCTTAAGTATGTTCCTCAATATAAGCAGGATGAAAGATTCTATTTATAGAAGCTCGTTATGAGGTAAAATGCCCAAATAGGAGGTGAAGTAGATGTTCATGGTCCCACTACTATGGACCAAGTTTATGAAAAGGCCATTAATCAAGAATGGAAGCTTAAATCCATATCTTTTTATAGGGAAAAGAACCACAAGAAGTTTAACTGGTCACAATCTTCTCAAACATTCAATAAAAAGGGTGATAAATAGGATTCCTCAAAGAAGGGTAATAAGGGATTCTAAAACAATCAGAATGAGTCTAGAGGTGAAAAGAAAAATAAAGACAACAACAAGGACAAAGACAAGTCAAGAAAGTCCTTTCAAAGGCAAGGACCTCTTGGAGGGTGTTTTTTATGTGGAGCTGACCAAGTTATGCTAATCAGTGCCTTAATAAGACATGAGGATTGCAACCATGATGAAATCCCTTACCACTGCAGTAGGTGGCTTTCTAGAAAAAAATCAATGCAGTATTGGATAATCGATAGGCAGAGTACCTGATTACTCCAGTTGAAACTCTAGGAATTTTGTTTGGTGTTCTGATTTTAGTTTTAATAGACACTGGAGCTACTGAATGCTTTATTTCACCAAAATAATTAGATAAAATATCTAAAAAAGTTAGTTATATGGACAAATCATGGTCAGTAGAGTATGCTAACCAGACAAGAGCTTAGGTAGACCAGTGTTTGTTTAAATCTAAGGTTGAACTTCTAAGATTTTCAACTGAAGTAAACCTTTATGTAGCCCCCTTCAGATCTTATGATGTCATCCTAGGAATAAATTGGTTATGGAGGCATAGGGCTAAAGTAGACTATTTTGCAAAAAATAATAGAATGCTTAGACGACCTTGGAAACATAGTTTTTTCTGTAAGATACTTCTAGAGAAATCAAGTTCAGGTAGATATCTACCTTACAATTGAAGAGAGCCAAGTGAAAGGGGTGCCAACTCTTTGCAGTTAAAATGGAGAGAATGGATGATTAAAAAGATTTCACCTTTCAAGATGACTTAATGTATTATGAATCTTAGAAACACCAAGGAATGGAAAAAGAGGAATCTATAGATCAAGAAAGATCAAATATGGAGAAGTATCCTTTTCTATGGGACTTTGAGGATGTATTCTGGGTGAATTACCTGGATTACCTCCTAAGAGAGATTTTGACTTTTCCATGGATATAATTCCAAGATCAGAACCTATATCCAAATCCCCTTATCAAATGACTACAATAGAGTTGATGGAGTTAAAGGCTCAGCTATAGGAGTTGTTGGCAAAAGGATCTATAGGACCTAGTGTTTCATCCTAGGGAGCGTCAGTGATCTTCGTTAAAAAGAAGGATGGCACATTGTGCTTGTGTATAGACTACTGTATGCTTAATAAAGTGACGATAAATAATAAGTATCCATAGCCACATATTGATGATATGTTTGATAAAATGCGTAAGGCAGATGTGTTCTCTAAGATTGATCTATGATTTGGATACCATTAGTTAAGGCTAAAAGATGAAGATATCCATAAAACAACCTTTAGAACCAAATATGGGCACCATGAATTCATCGTCAAATGCACCTACAACATTCATGAATTTAATGAACATTGTATTCAAAGACTATCTAGATAAGTTTGTTCTTGTGTTTCTCAATGATATTCTAATATATTCCAAAAATGTGAAAGAACATCTCTAGCATTTGTAGATCATTCTTCAACATATGAGAGAATAAAATCTTTATGTTAAATTCTCAAAGTGTACTTTCTTCCAAAATAAGTATAATACCTAGGTCATATAATCTCAACAGAAGGAATTCCAGTAGACCTAGCAAAGATCAAAGCCATTCTTGAGTGGCCTATACTAAAAAATGTGCATAAAGTTTGTAGTTTCATGGGTTTGGCAAGATACTACAAAAATTTTGTGGCTAACTTCCCAAGGATTGCATACCCCATTAATTCTTTGCAAAGGAAAGGTAAAAGGTTTATTTGGTTAGAAAAATGAGAGGAGGCATTTGACCAACTTAAAGAAAAGCTAACTATGGAACCAATTTTAAAAGTACCCACCCCAGAAGGTCATTTTATAGTCATTACCAATGCCTCAGGAGAAGGATTAGGTGGTGTACTTATGCAAGAAGGGTGAGTAATCACTTATGAGTCTAGAAAGATGAAGACATATGAACAAAATTATGCTCCACATGATCTTGAGCTAGTAGCAGTTGTGCATGCGCTACAAATGTGGTGACACTATTTTCTTGGGAAACTCTTCAAGTTAAGGACAGACCATCAAGGTCTTAAATATTTGTTTACTCAATGACATCTTAATGCTCATCAAAGGAGATGGTTACAGCTAATATATGACTATGATTTTGAGATCAGTTACATTAAGGGCAAGGAAAATTAAGTAGCGGATGCCCTAAGTTGAAGGAGACATATTTCCTCAATGATCTCTATTCATTCTGATTTCAAAAATTAGGTGTTACAAAAATCTGAGGGAGATGAATATTATGAGCAAGTTAAACATGCTCTCTTGAATAATCCTCAAGATTTGAGGTATGAAGGATTCTACTTTGAACTAGATGGACTACTTAGATTCAGAGGAAGGATGTACATTTTGAACTCCAAGGAGTTAAGGAATATCGTGTGGAAAGAAGTTCATTTTGCACCCTATTCAAGACATCTGAGAGTGATGAAACTGTTAGCCAATGTGAAACCATTATATTTTTGGAAAGGAATGAAGAGGGATATTGCAAGGTTTGTAGCAGGATGTTTAGAATGCTAGAGGGTGAAAGTAGAACATCATCACCCAGTAAGACTCTTGTATCCTCATGAGATTCTAGAGTATAAGTGGTAGATCATCGGTATGAATTTTGTACAAGGATTTCCTATGTCTATAAATAGGCATAATTCTATTCTGGTAGTGGTAGACAAACTTACCAAGGTAGCCCATTTTATACGTAGGAATTTGGCAGATGGAGCACTAGCCATAGCCTGTAAATTTGTGCAAGAGGTGTTTAGGTTGCATGGTATTCTTGAGAAGATCATTTCAGATATAGATGCACGCATGACATCAAGGTTTTGGAAAACCTTATTCCCTCACTTGGAACTCAATTAAGCATTAGGTTAGCCTATCATCTTGAGATAGATGGCCAAATGGAGAGAGTAAACCAAGTTTTAGAGGATCTATTGAGAATGCATTGCATGGATCAACAATATAAATGGGAGGATTATCTTCCTCTTGTAAGAATCACTTATACTAATTCTTATCATTCTTCTATCAAGATGGGTACATTTGAAGCATTATATGGAAGAAATTGTCAAACTCCTATTAGTTGGGATAAGATAGAAGATAGGATTAGCCTTGGTCTAGAAATACTATAAAAAATAGAAGAGAAATTAAAATGATCAATAAAATATTAGCATAGGTGAATGATAGACAAAAAAGCTATGCTGATGCTAAGTGCATACCAAGACATTTCTCAGTAGGAGAGAAAGTCCTTTTAAGATTCAAGCCTCAAAAGAGCTCAATCAAGTTTGGAAAGTCATCCAAACTAGATCCTAGATATGTGGGTCCCTTTGAAGTTCTCGAGGAAGTCAACCCAGTGACTTACAAGATTGCTCTATCGCCAGCTCTTGCTCGGATGCATAATGTTCATCATGTGTCTTACCTTAAGAAATATGTGCCGGGTGTTAATCATGTAATTGATTGGAGTGCACTATATAGGACCTAGGGGTGGTAATGATCTAGCCTCTCAGAGTGCTCGAAACATGCAGGCTCTGTCATGCCCACTTTTTCCATGCAGACATGACACATGTGTAATGCGTGTTATAACCGCATTGAAAAAGTGGGAAGTTAAAGTGCGAATTTGGAAGCATGGGGACAATGGGATGAGTGGAATCCACACTTAGGCCCACTTCCAAGTCATGGAGCAACTCCATGATCCCCTAATAATGGAGTGCTTGTCTCCTTGTGCCTCTCTTTTGGTGGGGTTCCCCTTAATGAGGGTGGTGTGTCACCCACTCTCTCTTATTTTAGTTTACTTATTGTATTTTATTTCTACATAGTGGGCTATAATGGGGGACCTCTTGAGTGGGGTTAATTGTTTTAAGTCCATTAGGGATAATGGATAATGAGTGGGTTTATTTTATTAATTCCACTTGGTATAGTGGGGATATTTTTTTAATTCCACTTGGGATAGTGGGGATATTTTATTAATTCCACTTGGGATAGTGTGGTTATTTAAATATTACAATCTTAAAAAAAATGAATTTTTAATTTATCCACTATGAATTTAAAATTCACAAATAATGTGAGCCCTTGATCTCAACTCTTGATCCTCACCTTCAATTCCCTTCTCAGAAAATCTATAAATAAGACCCTTCTCTAAGCAATTAGGGAGACTGAATTTTGCAGGGGAACTATATTTTTTGCAGGGGAACTTTGTTCTTGCAGGGAACTTCATTCTTGCAGGAGAGGACTTCATTCTTGCAGGGGGATTTCATTCTTGCATTCTTATCATGCCTAAATTCCTCTATGAAATCTTCTTCTGGCATCCTCATAATGCCCAATTCCTTCTCTATTCTCCTCTTGCCAAAAATATTCTAGCCATCCTATATCCTCCATTCATTATCCCTTGCTTGTGATCATAGAGAGATTATTTTTGGGGTTGGATTATTGAGGAAAGAAGGAGAATTTTGGAGGAGGCTAGAGTGGAGCTCTTCATCAACTTTCATTTTATAATTAGGCTTTGGAAGGTTGGTGAATCAAGTCTACTCTCTTGTGTATCTGTTGTTTTATATGTATGTTTGTTTCTTGCTTGTTGAATGAGTTTGCAAATGTCTTCTATGAGTATTCTGTTATTGTTTTGGGGTTTTGTGTGTTGGGTGTAGAAAGAGCTCCTTCCAGTTGGAAGGCAATGCTTATCTTGTATAGGGAAGGGAAGGTGTGACCCTCCTCAGGTGTCATCTTGGTTCTTATTGTAAGAAATTCCTTGAGGGCATGTTGGTATTTTTTTAGCCTAGAGGGCTTATGGCTTTGAGAGCCTATTAGGAAATCCCAGATAATTTGATTAATTGGAAGGCTTGAGGCCTTGTGATAAAAAGTGATAAAATGTGAAGGGATGACACCTAGAGGTAGAGATGTCTACTTCCCTACCCTCCCTGAACTCACCTAAGCTGACTCTTTGTATTGTGAGTCAAACCTTGAGGGTATGTGTATTATTTGATTTGTTGCTGTTCAATGTTGTGATGTGTTTAAGTCTATTCTACCCTGGGTATGTGGATGGTCTCCCTAGCTCAGGGGTGACCCTCTTGTAGGTCTACGGTAGGGAGGAGAGCAGCTTGTGTGATGTTTCTTTCCTTGTGTGTTATGCAGGTATTCTTGGAGCTTATTGTGAAGCTTGGAGAAGATTATTGGATCTTAGAAAATATTTTATTTTCCTTAAGTCTTAAGGAGAGCCTGATCTTTTAATAGCTCCTTCCTTGTCAATTTTCTAAAAGGAGAAACTTATCTCCCTATTGTTGTATAAATTGTTATTTTTGGAGTTGTGAGGAAATCCTCTCTGTTCTTGGGCTGATAGTTGTAATTTTCTTGTTCATTAAGTTTTACCATTTAGAAATAAGAATAGGAAAAAAAAATTTGTTTTTAAAAGGATATTAAAATTATCTAGTTCCTTCTTCTTCTACTTGCAATGCTGTGAGTTAGTTGATGTTTTAATTAAGTTTGTAAAAGTATTAAAAAATATCCCCACCATGAAATAAATGAAATTTGGGTTGCAGTATTGCTTTTGAAATTTCTGCCACCTTGAGGGTCTCGTCCTAGGATGGGGACCTTTTTACTTTTACTATGCACTTTTACTATTCAGTATTCACTATTCACTGTCACTATTCACTTTTACTATTCACTTTTCACTATTTACTATTCACTTTTCACTATTCACTATTCACTTTTACTATTCACTTTTTACTTTTATTATTCACTTTTCACTATTCATTTGAAGGCAAACTATATGTAGCTTAAAACATTTGACTTGAAATAGAAATCTTAAATCAAGGAAAGTGGGATTTATTTATGCATAATGTATAATACGAATTGAATAGATGCTTAAACTCAAAGTTGCAATTCGGAAATACAATGTTTATTTTTGCAAAAATAAAATTAACTCATTGCTCTATTTTTAATGAATTATTCTATACTTTCTTTATAGTTAAGGAACTTATTAATGAAATTGAGAGTTAAGTGAACTGAGATAATGGTGGTATATATATATATATATATATATTAAATTTCAGAGAAACAGTAAAATGAACATGATAGAAATACAATCAAAATTAAATTCCAAGAAAAGGAAGAGAGGGCAAATGAACAGATGATCGTACTTTGTTGAAAAATGTTCTATCACCTAAAACAACTTTGTTCAAATATAATTCGTGAGATTAACCTAAGTCAGGGAACCACGTGTTTCCTTGTCTAGGGTGTGCGCACATGTATTTGGTACACCACCATCAACTGTATTGCTTTCGCCTTAAGCGTGCACCACCGAGCACGCTTATGCGTGTGAGGGGGTTTTCAGAGTAGTAAAGGAAAATTTTTGATAGTTTGTATCATGACCACATGACGCATGTAGACATGACATGTGAGTAATGAGTGTTATAACCGCATGGAAAAAGTGGGCATGACAGGCTCCTCTTGTGTAACAAAGAAGTCACTCAGTGCAAGGTCTGTTAGACTTAGGGCACACAACTGAGAGGGGGGGTGAATTAGTTGTGTAAAACTTACTCCAATTTACACACTTAAATCTTCTTGGTGATTAGCAGTATATTAAACATGAAACATAATGCATTCAAATCAAAAGAAGAAACACATCAACACATAAGACATCAAGATTTTGACGTGGAAAACCCAGTTAAGGGAAAAACCCCGGGGTGATTAACCCAAGAATGTATTCTCTGTTAGAAGAATAGAAAAAACAAATGGCACATGCCAATTAGGGCTCACTACCCAAGCACACTGCTCACAAGAGGCTCACTGCCTACAAGAGACACACTGTCTACAAAGAAATAAGTATCACATACATGAACTAGAGAATAGCATCTTCACCATGCTTGAATCAGTTCCATTAAAGCCCAAAAATTTTTGCTCTGCCTTTCGCTCTCTTCTTCGCTACCACACACTCATCTCCACAAGACACCCTTTGGAATAAATTCACAATCCCTTATTTATACAAGTCATTGACTTAGGAACAATCATCTAAGTCGGCAAACACTTATAGATTATTCAGAAGACGTGTAATACATCTGGTCGGCCAGTCTTAGGAAGAACACCAACATCCAGTGGTTGTTCATCAAATCCAAACTCTAACTTCAATGTGGACCAGCAACATGAACTAGACATGATCCAAGGATCACCACAACCTTTCCTGAGTCACCAAGAACATCCGCACTTCATCAGCTTACTGGAATTCTTCTCTCCTTCATACAGAACTTCAAGAACACAATTTGTCATCACTATCACAAAGGAATAGGCACTTCTAGACCTCCAAACCACGAACAAATCTATTTGACACTTCTCAAGGACTTCCTCAACACTCTCTCTAATCCACAGAATGGGATGATGCACGTCCAGAGCTCACTGGACCTATCTGTGACACTCTGTCACCTCTGAACACCTGCCGGAACCAGTTCTACTTGAGCAGCCATAACTTCTTTAGATCTTTATGCGGACCTCTAAAAAATTGACTGGAGAATCTGAAGACTTATATCTACAAACCCTTTAAATCGCATCCTCTGATCCTCAACCTATCTTGCACTTTTACCTTATTGTCATCACTATTCTTCACTGTTCCTAATTGAGACTAATTTTCTCAATATCCTCAGCACACAGTTCATTCAATCCTTCTCATTAATGCAACATGAGTATGTTGACATCAATGACAACACCGGTTAGACTCATACTTGCAACAATCTCCCCCTTTGTCATTGATGGCAACATATGATGTGAAAAACCATCAAGACAAGAACTTCCCCTTACCGTCACAACTCCCCCTATTAGCAACAACCCTTCACATGTCTTCTCTTCCTTTATTGCTCCCCCTTTGACCATCAACCACTTGTTTTTCACATGTCTTCTCTCCCCCTTTGACATCAATAGTAGCTCCCATCAATCCGGATCATAAGATATGACTGTGATATCCACCGGATTGATGCACATCAGTGCATCCTAGTTCATCACTGGAGGGGCAATAATCCCTAACTTCTCCTTGAGATACTTAAAAGAGTCCTTAGGAAGAGGTTTAGTAAAGATATCTACAATATGATCTTTTGAGGGCACAAACTCCAGTCTGACTTCATCCTTGTTCACTTGCTCTCTCAGAAAGTGAAATTTGACAAATATATGCTTAGTCTTAGAATGCAACACTAGATTCTTAGAAATATTTATTGCACTTGAATTATCACAGAAGATTGTGATAGGCTCCTCATACTCTACTTTGATATCTCTTAGCATTTGCTTCATCCACAAAACTTGAGTACAACTACCTACTGCTACAATGTATTCTGCTTCAGTTGTAGATAGAGATATTGCCTCTTGTTTCTTGCTTAGCCAAGAAACCATTCTCTTTCCCAAAAAGAATGCTCCACCACTGGTACTCTTCCGGTCATCCACATCTCCTGCCCAATCTGCATCTGTATATTCATGAAGAGAGAAATCATGATCTCTAGGATACCATAGACCATACTCAACTGTCCCTTTTAGATATCTAAAAATCCTCTTGATTGCCATGACATGAGATTCTCTGGGATCAGCCTGGAATCTAGCAACAAGACTAATAGCTTGTATTATATCTTGTCTAGTTTGAGTGAGATACAACAATCCTCCAATCATTGATCTGTACTTTGTCTGGTCTACCTTAGGAGAGTCATCATCTTTACTCAACTTACATCCGGTTGCCATGGGAGTATTCATTGGCTTTGAATCTTCCATCCCAAATTTCCTCAACAATTCTTTCACATATTTGGTCTGAGAAATGAAGATTCCTTTCTTTGTTTGAGTAATTTACAGACCCAAGAAGAAATTCATTTCACCAAGCATAGACATCTCAAACTCACTTTTTATTTGATTTGCAAAAGTTTTACACATACTATCTCTTCCTCCAAAGATGATATCATCAACAAATACTTCAACAATTAAGATGTTTTCATGATCAATTTTGAAATATAAGTTACTGTCAACAGTACCTTTGTTGAAGCCAATCTTCAAAAGATGCTTATCCAATCTTTCATACCAAGCTCTTGGGGCTTGCTTCAATCCATACAGTGCCTTCTTCAACTTACAGACCATATCATCATGATCAGACAATTGAAATCCATCCGGTTGCTCTATATACACTTCTTCTTCCAAGTCACCGTTTAGAAAAGCAGACTTGACATCCATCTGATATACTTTGAAATCCTTGAAGGCAACAAAGGCAAGAAATAATCTGACTGCTTCAATTCTTTCCACCGGAGCAAAACTTTCTTCAAAATCAATTCCTTCTATTTGAGAGTAGCCCTTGCAGACCAATCTGGCTTTATTTCTGATTACTTCACTAACTTCATTCAGTTTGTTCTGGAAGACCTATTTGGTTCCCATCACATTTTTGTTTCTAGGTCTGGGAACAAGATCCCGAGTGTGATTTTTCTCTATTTGCACTAGCTCTTCCTCCATTGCTTTAGTCTAATTTTCATCATTGCAAGCTTCATTCATTATCTTAGGTTCAATCTTGGAAATCAAACAATATTCTTCTAAATCTTGAGCAATTCTCCTTCTTGTTAGAACTCCTTTGCTTTTATCACCTATGATCTGATCTTTAGAGTGGTTCAGTCTTACATACTTGGGAACTTTGGGAGTTTCCTACACTTCTAATTCTTGAACAGGCTCATTATGACTCATCTCTTCTCCCTGAATTACCGGATCTGTTTGATTCTGAGTACCGGAAGGAGTTTGGGCTCCTTGAATCAAAACACCATTATGATCATCTTCATCATATTCATAAAACCTTGAAGGTTTCTCAATTCCTTCATCAACCTTCACATTTGTACTTTCTATCATCTTTCTTAGTCTCTTATTGTAACACCGGTATGCTTTGCTTTGAGTGGAGTAACCCAAGAAAATTCCTTCATCACTTCTAGCATCAAACTTGCCTAGATCTTCATCTTTTTAATGTAACATTTGTTACCAAACACTCTAAAATACCTCACAGTAGGAGTGATGCCAAACCAAAGTTCATAAGGAGTCTTACCGGTATTGCTTCTGATTTGAACTGGATTGAGTGTATAGACTACAGTGCTGACAACTTCTCTCCAAAACATCTAAGGAACATTTGCTTCCATCATCATTGTCCTGGATGCTTCCTAGATGGTCCGGTTCTTTCTCTCTACTACTCCATTCTGCTGTGGAGTCCTAGGAGCAGACAATTGTCTCTTTATACAATGCTTCTCACAAAAATCTATGAACTCACCAGATGTGAATTCACCACCTCTATCAGACCTCAAACATTTCAGTTTCAATCTGGTTTGATTCTCTACCATAGCCTTGAAGATTTTGAACTTCTCAAAAGCTTCTGATTTTTCTTTCACAAAGGTAACCCACATCATCTGGGAATGGTCATCAATCAGTAACATGAAATATCTGTCATCTTGCATACTCTTGATTCTTGTCGAACCACATAGATCAGTATGAACTAATTCCAATAATCTGGTAAAGGATTGATCCTTGCTTTTGAATGAGACTCTACTCTGTTTCCCCAGCTGACATTCTTTGCACAAACTATTTGTAGGTTTTACCAATTTTGGAAGATCTCTTATAGCCTAAGTATTGCTTATCTTGATGATGTTATCAAAATTTACATGACACATCCTTCTATGCCATAACCAACTCTGATCAACTTGAACAAACAGACAACTTTTACCGGTACCAACTAGATGAAAGATATTACCTTTTGTTTGAGTACCGGATGCAATCTCTTTTCCAGAACTTTCAAAGATCTTACATTTTCCGTTCTTGAATCGGAGATCATAACCTTTGTCCACCAACTGACCAACACTGAGAAGATTGTGCTTCAAACCTTCAACATATA
Source organism: Cunninghamia lanceolata (assembly GCA_027924645.1). Lineage (NCBI taxonomy): Eukaryota > Viridiplantae > Streptophyta > Pinopsida > Cupressales > Cupressaceae > Cunninghamia > Cunninghamia lanceolata. The sequence continues at coordinate 11,482,119 of BSBN01000068.1, read as the reverse complement.
GTACATTACTGGTTTTGTTCTTTCCATTAAAGGAAATAGTTCCCCTACCTCTAATTCTACCAGCAGAATTATCACCAAACTTTACCATTCCTCCTTCATACCTTTCCAAATCTAAGAACTTGTTCTTGTCACCTGTCATATGGTGAGAGCATCCACTGTCAATGACCCAATCATCCTTTTCTTCAACTTGGGCAGCCAGAGCTCTTTCCACAACCTTATGATTGACAGATTCAGAGGGCAATGGATCTTCTTCCTTGATGGCAATAAACACCCATTCATTTCTAGATTTGTTTCCTATCTCTGATTCATCATCTGTTACTCCTTCATTATCATCTTCTTCATGGACATAATAACAATTCTTTTGGAACCTTTGTCTGTTAGAATTTGACCTTGAAAATCTTTCTCAACATCTTGAGGTAAAATGACCAATCTTATTGCAGTTAAAACACTTAAAGGGTAATTGTCCTTCATACTTACCGGATCCTCTTAGCAATCTCTTTGCAATGAGGGCTTCAAGTTGAGTAGTTTCTACTTCTTCTTCTTCCAAGTCTTTTCTTGCTTTTTCATACCAAGATAGTTTCCTTGATGAGTTCTCTCCCGGATCAAATCTTTGTTTACCTTTCACAGAGGCACTGGCTTTGAATGTAGATTCAGTCTTGGGGGGATCATCTTTGAACTTGATCATTTCAAATGCAGCTAGTTTGCTAGCCAATTGGTCTCTTGTGATAGTTGTATGGGCTCTGAATTCATCAATGGCAGCAACCTTGATTTTGTAAGAGGCAGGAAGGGATTTGAGAATTTTGCCAACAATCTCATTTTCATCCAAGACTCCACCAGCATTTCTAATTCCACAAACCAGCTCATTTACTCTTGGCATAAAAGTAGTAATATTTTCATCATCTCTCATCTTCATTTTTTCAAATTTCCCTTTTAGACTCTATAACCTTGCACATTTAACATACTGGTCTCCTTCATGCAAAAGTTCCAGTTTATTCCAAATCTCAAAAGTAGTTGGTAGGTCAATAACATTTGAGAGCTTTGAGTTAGATAATGCGCTTAGAAGAGCCTCTTTGGTCTGCAGATTGTTTTCAGCATCTGTGAGTTCATTTAGGGTTGTCGGACCACCCTATGGAGCTACATACACTTTTGTAACAATGGACCAGTACGCCATTCCCATACACTGCAAGTGGCATTTCATGTGACCTTTCCAAAGAGCAAAGTTGGTTCCATCAAACTTCAGACTATCCTTCTTGTAGGACGACATCCTAGATCTCCTCAAGCGGTTAAGCTCCTTTTAGTGGAACTTGGCTCTAATACCAATTGTTAGACTTAGGGCACACAACTGAAAGGGGGGTGAATCAGTTGTGCAAAATTTACTCCAATTTACACACTTAAATCTTCTTGGTGATTAGCAGTATATTAAACATGAAACATAATGCATTCAAATCAAAAGCAGAAACACATCAACACATAAGACACCAAGATTTTGACGTGGAAAACTTGGTTAAGGGAAAAACCACAGGGTGATTAACCCAAGAATGTATTCTCTGTTAGAAGAATAGAAAAAACAAATGGTACATGCCAATTAGGGCTCACTACTCGAGCACACTACTCACAAGAGGCTCACTGCCTACAAGAGAGACACTATCTACAAAGAAATAAGTATCACATACATGAACTAGAGAATAGCATCTTCACCATACTTGAATCAGTTCCATTAAAGCCCAAAAACTTTTGCTCTGCCTTTCGCTCTCTTTTTCGCTACCACACACTCATCTCCACAAGACACCCTTTGGAATGACTTCACAATCCCTTATTTATACAAGGCATCAACTTAGGAACAATCATCTAAGTTGGCAAACACTTATAGATCATCCAGAAGACATGTAATACATCTGGTCAGCTAGTCTCAGGAAGAACACCAACATCCAGTGGTTGTTCATCAAATCCAAACTCTAAATTCAATGCAGACTACCAACGTGAGCTAGACATGATCCAAGGATCACCACAACCTTTCCTGAGTCACCAAGAACATCTGCACTTCATCAACTTACTGGAATTCTTCTCTCCTTCATCCAGAACTTCAAGAACATAGTTTGTCATCACTATCAAAAAGGAATAGGTGCTTTCAGACCTCCAAACCACGAACAAATCTATTTAACACTTCTCAAGGACTTCCTCAACACTCCCTCCAATCCACAGAATGGGATGATGCACGTCCGGAGATCACCGAAGCTATCTGTGACACTCTGTCACCTCTGAACACCTGCTAGAACCAGTTCTACTTGAGTAGCCATAACTTCTTCAGATCTTTATGTGGACCTCTGAAAACTTGACTGGAGCATCTCAAGACTTATATCTACAAACCCTTTAAACCGCATCCTCTGATCCTCAACCTATCTTGCACTTTTACCTTATTGTCATCACTGTTCTTCACTGTTCCTGATTGAGACTAATTTCTCAATATCCTCAGCACACAGCTCATCCAATCCTTCTCATTAATGCAACATGAGTATGTTGACATCAATGACAACACCGGTTAGACCCATACTTGCAACAAGGTCTAGCGGGACCAATATGCAGAGGACAATTCTACATGGGAGGATTATGAAGATATTAGACAAACAATTCCTCATTTGTTCATGTGTATAAAAGCTAATAAGAAAAACCTTTAATTATTTTTTTATGTTATGATACATTGAATCATTAGGGATGATGATCCTTATGGGGAGAGATATGTTACACCCCAATTTTGATGGACCAACTTACTTTTAACTTCTATGTTATTTATTATTTTGATGCAGGATGATGTCTTTATAATATTTAAATGTATTGATGAAATAATATACAATGAGATGTTTTTGAATTTGAATGAATATATGATATTTAATGTACATTATGTTATGTTGTGATTTTCAAGGGCTAACTATGTGAATGTTTCTCTAAGTGAAATATAGGATAATTTTTTTCCCTCCAGAGAGTGAGTGAGAGTATCACCTAGGAGAGGAGAATAGACTTCAAAAAATTGGATATTGCCATCTGAGTTTTCACACACTCACATAAGTCTATTTTGTACCGCATCCAGTCAATTGAGTTATTTTTGAAATTGATAGGTGAGGTCAAACCTAGTCGAGTCAAGTTGTCTCTTGGTCTATTTTCCATTAGTGAATATTAAAACTATAGAGTGATATGTTTACCATATTAATCAATTACGATGTGTGTATGTGTGTGTGTGTGTGTGTGTGTGTGTGTGTGTGTGTGTGTGTGTGTGTGTGTGTGTGTGTGTGTGTGTGTGTGTGTGTGTGTGTGTGTGTGTGTGTGTGTGTGTGTGTGTGTGTGTGTGTGTGTGTGTGTTTATTGTTAGTTGAAACTTATTTTAGATTATGCACCTCATGGGCATGATAAGTCATCACTGAAGGCTGAATATGAGACTTGTGGTGGGAGTGGCAATGCCGCCTTTCCTATTTTGAGGTGGCAATTCTAACAACACTTTGATGATTTTAAGATTACCACGCTTAAGCCTGTGGAAAGAGGCATTATGGATGGTATCCAAGCCTTAATTGGTGTTGATATGCATGTGTTATGGGTCGTGGCTCCTATCTAGTATAAAAGCCACAAAGTGGTAATGCAAAAGGGTGCTTTGTTTTGATATTATTGCCTTCTAATTGTATGTGGGACATCAAAAGACAAAGATTGTTATTGCTCTGCAAGTTTGGAGATATATAATCTCATGCAATTAAAAATAGAGGCACATATATTGTGTGAAGAATTGCATGGTTGCTAATAGCAACTAATAAGGAAACAATAATCACCAGTTAAGTCTTGGAAAGATTGTGAAAAGATTCAAAGACTAGAAACACTGTGATACAGTGCAGTAACAATGAGATTTACAAGAAAGTTTACTTATTATATACATATACGTATGTACATATACATATGTACATATACATATGTACATATACATATGTACATATACATATGTACATATACATATGTACATATATATATATATATATATATATATATATATATATATATATATATATATATATATATATATATATATATATATAAACAATCAGTTTGGTCATATTTTATTCCTCAATATAGAGGTTTGGTTTCATTGATTCATTTCACGCATGTATAAAGGAAGTTACACATACATATGTCACCTGTAGCAAATGGTGTATGTGGATCCAAAGGCCATGATAACTTTGCATACAGTAAGCAAGAGGTTATATGTATAATGAATCTAGTGATAAAATATTGTGTATCATGTTTAGTTAAGCTATTCTTATTATCTCTATTGAGAAATGGTGGCAAGACTGAACCATGATGACAATACAAGAGTCGAATGAAAAATGAAATATAGATAAACGTTGACTGATGTTCTCAGTTGACTCTCTATTCTTATTCTTGAAATTATTATTCAAACAGTTTGAGAGGGATATTCTCATGGGTATATAAAATATATGGTGTATTATTAAAACTTAGTGATGGACATTTTTTTTGTAGATGTCTAGAATTGGACAATATAGTAAACCAAATTGATGATGACTAGCTAGTACAGGAAGTGGATATTTCTTGTTATGAGAACTCAAACGAGGTTAAACTTGTAGATTAACCAAAACTAATATGTTGTTCTTCATGAATAGAACCATATAGTTTAAATGAAATCCTTGAAAACTTATTACGATAAAGTAAACTTTTATTTAAAAAGATACTATAGTATCGTGGAACTTATTGGGCATATTGTTAATATAATATTATTGAGACCATGAAGGGCAAGTCGATGACATCTTGTCATCATGATTAACTAAAGTGCTTATAACAGAAGGGTAGTTACTCTCAGGGTTAATAGAAAGGACTTGAACCAGTGGCAGTAGCCAAGACCCAAGGGGTTAAACTAGAATGTATATGGGTGTCCAAAGTCAGAGATACTAACCAAATATGATCATTATGAAGAGTAAAACCTTTTGGTCAAACAAAATTTTAAGTTAACCATAGGTCATTGAAGGTTTCCAAGTCAAGTTAGAAGTGGGTGAACATATGACTCCACTTTTAAGTGCTTGATATTATTCAAAACTTTGGCTAGAGTAAGTGCAAAAGTCTCTGCTTGCACTTGTCAGTTCACTATGCTCCAGATTGCATAACCATCTAGTAGTGTCATACTTAGTTAAAATGAGTCTATAGTTGTATGATTGTGTTGGTTATGTAGGACACAACACTAGAGACTTAGATGGAATTACTAGGGGGTCCTTAGTCTATACTCTTTGTTGAAGAGTAGGGCCACTTCTAGATGGAAGGTGTGTGGGGGACCATCGGTCTATGGATGGAGGTAAAGCACTTGGATTATGCTCTCCTTTTTGCAGATGTCATTTTGAAGCTTGTGAAATAGAAGACTAATACAGATATGGAAGTCCTGACCTTGTCCTTATTTGTAAGTTGTAAATATGTTACTTGATTATAAATAATATATGAAAATTGTAATCGAAAATATGTATTTCTTTTACAAATTAAAATGAAATGTTATTTCATTGTGAAATGATTTATGTTGTAAATTATGCAAATGATGATGATGATGATGATGATGATGATTATGATTATGATTATGATGATGTCAAGAAAAGAAAAAAATTATTCTTCCTACTTTTAAGGAATTGTATTATTTACCTTAGTTGAAAACCAAAGTATTTACTATGTTGTAAGGGTACATTTGTTATATTGCATAGATCAATTTTGCTAAATTATTTAGCCCATGCAAGCACATCCATCATGTCATCCAAATGAGGGATTGGGAATCGATACTTGATGATGATTTTACTTATTGCCTTTCTATCTGTGCACTTCCTCCACGTGCCTTCCTTATTTGGGGTTAATAATGTGGGTGCAACAAGTGGGCTCTTACTCTCCCTCACCACACATTTCCTTATGAGGTCTGCCACTTGTCTATTGAGTTTTGCATGGTGGGCATGGATCATTTTGTAAGATGTTTTATTAGGTAGAGATGCTTCCGGGATCAAATCAATGTGGTGTTGAATATCTCTTTGGTGGTAGACCATCAGGCAATTCATCTAGCACAACATCAGCATATTCTTCTAGTACCTTTGTTGTTTCTACTGGTACTGGTATATCCTCACCATCTTCTTTTGGTACCACTAGTGCATAATAAAACACTGCCACCTTCATTTCCTTGATAAGTTCTCTTGTGGACAACATACTCTCAGCCTTCCTTTCATCCTTAAGAGGCAATAAAATTACTTTGGAACCTTCTTTCCAAATAGTGTATGTATTCTTTTCTCCATCATGCATTACCTTCCTGTCGTATGCCATGGCCTTCCCAACAACACATGGCATGCATCCATTGGAATGACATCGTACCATATTTCATCCTTATAAGTCTTTCATATGGAAAACTTAATTAAACAACTCTTATCAATAGTGACTTCATTTCCCTTCTTAAACCATGCAATACGATAAGGATGGGGTTGTTTTTCATAGTGTAGATTCAATTTATCAACCATTTATCTAGAAACCATATTTTCACAACTATCACTATCAATAATAACTTGACATACCTTTCCTCCTGAGGTGCACCCGATTTGAAAAATATTGGTTTGAAGCCAAGAATCATCATAACCTTTAATCTATTTTTACTCCTTTTCTAGAATCACCATTACTCTTCTCATCATGAGATTCTCACCCAGATCTGGCAGAACCTCTAGTTCTGTCCCTTCTCCTTCATCCTCAGCTTCAACCAAGTTCAACCTGGGTTGTTCTCCTTGTTTCCTTTCTTGTATGTGATAGTTTGGACATTCAAATGCCCAATGACCCTCTTCACCACACCTATAACAAATGAATGTTTTTCGTGGTCTTTCCCATTCTCTACCACCACCATAACCTCTATCCCTCTGAAATCCTCTTCCTCTTTGTTGACTTTGAGGATCTTGTTGTATATTTTCTAATTTATCTATTATTTGGGATGATTCTCCCCAACTATAATTCAAACCACCTCACAATGGAGATGATGTCCTTCTCCTTGCTCCTTTATTCCTTTGAAAATATTGTCTACTTTATTTTTCTTCTATCTTTAAAGATAATTGGTATGCCTCTTACATACAGTTGTTAACCCTATGCATGCTCAATTCGTCTGAATCAAGACTTTTAGACTATTTACATACTTTGCATCCATCTGTTCATCAGTTTCTTAATGCTCCATGTGAATGGACAACTTGTAAAATTCATTTCTATAGTCCTACACAGTAGATAAGTTTTGTTTCAAATTTTGAAATCTATGAAAAAAAGTTTGCACATAGTCTACAAGAAAAAAATTCTCTCAGCTTCTTCTCCATTTTGCTCCAAGTCTTGATTTTAATTTTTCCCTTTCTAGTTCTTTCCTTTTGCAAGTGATCCCACTAGATCATTTCATGACCCTTTAACTTGGTGGATGCAAACTTCACCTTCTTTTCATTTGCCATAGTCTTCCATTCAAAGAATTTCCCCATGTCATTTAACTAATCTATCAACTCCTCTAGTTTGAGACTGCTTGCATTATCTGAAAATTCAATTTTAATCCTATCATTTTTCTCCTTTAATTCTCTTAGCATCCTTTCTTCAAAAGTCAAGGACTCTAATTGTACTTCCTCTTCAGCTTCTACATGTTGATCTTCATCTCCTTGGCATATTTCATCATCAGAATCATCTCTTCCTAGTCTCAATCTTTGATTGGCCATCATACCTACAAGTTCTTCTACTTCTCTTTGTAGATTAAATTTCATATCCCTATGCATCTGAGAAAGACTTGCTCTTCCTCTTCCTCTCCCAACCATCTTCCCATTCTGATACCAAATGATGTAACCAAACTTCACAATATAAAATTCAACACTATTATTATTACAAAAATATCCAGAAACTTAGAACTATTTTCAAATTATCCTTCTTATTCCCTTCCATTTTGCTACAACTAAAAATAAATACCAAATTTATACAAAAGAAAAAATACCCTTTTTAGCATATTTTAGCAACTTTCTAAACTTGCTATTTTTGGTAACTTTGCATCCATATCCATATGACCATGAAAATTGCCAATTATTTGAAACTTACTAAAAGATGACTAATTGTCAACTTTCTAATCTAATTGCATGTAACATTTGAAAACTAATTGGAAAAACAACTTGGAAAAATCTCAAAAAAATCATTAAAACCTCATTTTGAGGTCCTAAATGATCGAAAAAGGTCCCAAAAAAGTGTCAAAATGGTGACCTACCAAATTTACCAATGCTATGGGATTTTCAATCAACTCTTGAACATGCATTTGCCCACCAAATTTTAACTCCAACAGACCCCCAGGTCAAAAGTTATGACCTCCAAAAGTTTCTGCATTAGTATGCATGATATTTTGTTGGGGGTTGTGGAAACAAGAAAGATGGTGGATGGAATTGCAGAGAAACTCGGTGTCCTGGTCTTGGAGCAAGCTCAACCAGCCTATTCTTGTGCCTATGATGATGCATGTGATGGGGTTGAGTTGTTTGGTAAAGGAGATAAGTAGATTGATAGGGTTTAAGTTTGTTTTTTCTTATGTTATGTATTGCTTAAGACTTCTAAGAGTGGGCCATGGTAATTTGCCCCACTCTTTATGTATGGCAGATGGTTTTTTGTAGCTTGTTTAATGACTGTAGATGCATAGGTAGTTGTGGTTAAGGTCTTATGTTGTTATGAAAGACACCTGGGCTATGCCCATTTTTGATTGGGCTCATGGTCCCTTAACCAGGGTTATATAATAATAAAAAAATATTCTTAGTTTAAAAGGAAGTATTGGAAATAATATTGGAAGGATATAATATAAGGAATACAAAAGAAGTGTTAGAAGAAATATTTGAAAGTTATAATAAAAAATATTAATGAATTATTGTAAATAGGTTCGAAACTAAATAGGAATTCGCATAGGTATGTAAATTTGTATGTAAATATCATCATTATGCTTTTATATTATTAAAAAATATTTTATAGCTATATGAATACAAAATATGTAATGACTTTAACTTTTTGTTTTTTAATTCAGTATATTTGTTGTAATATGGTAGAGGATAAAAGTGCAATTAATTTATATAGAGATTATTGAAGAGTATAGAAATTGTTAAATAGAAGCTATTTTAGGAACATTAAAAGGAACTCATCATAATTGTAATTTATATATAGGACACCTATATACCTTATAATATCATCTTTGACAATCACAATGAAAATTTTTCTACCAAGGTATTTCTAAATTTTACCTATGCTTGCAAAAGAATAGATAGTATTACTAATTGAGGTAAAGCAGGTCATAGATGTTCATAATTAGCTAAAATGATCCGACAAGTTATAGGACAACCCTTCACATTATGCCATTACCAGCATTCAGGTTAAAGTTTGAGAGATGAAGATTCAACCCACACAAAATTCGATGACTATGCCATTACCAGGCACTTGGGTTCAAGTCCCAGAGATGTAAATTCAACCCATAAAATTTGATTACTATTCAAAACCAAAAATAATAATTGAACTAAAAAAAATAGTTTTTGTTCCTAAACAACTTAATTCCTCACAAGATCAAAACTTATTCTACACCATAATTCTCAAAACTAAATACATTTTTATTTAATTTCTAAATATTTATTGCATATTTATCAATTTCAAACTCATAATTTACTTAAAATACTTAGTTATAAACATTATTTAAATTAACCTTTAAAGCTAATCCATATAAAATATTTATTAATAAACATTCCAATAAAATTGAATAATAAGTCACTCCTACTAAAAAGCATCTCAAGACTTGTATTTTAATAATTGACTAAGTTGATGCAAGGAACCAAATAATAGACAACTACATAGCATAACACAGTGTTAAGCAAATATCAACCTAGACTTTCAATTTTTAAAATAAAGATAAAAATAAAATCTAAAGTTTGCTCGGTAGGGTCTATTGGAGTGGAAAAAGATCTACATAAAAATTACCATTGCTAATATGCCATTTATATTATTGTACAATTACAATAAATTTATATTAAGTAATACATAAAAAGATATTTAAGATTTGAGTATGAACTCATATTACTCTATGAAAAAATAATAGGAAAGATTATATGATTGCTAATTGATTTTTATATTTACTCTATAAAATAAAGGCATTTCTTATGAGGAAATTATAGGAAAGATTATTTGAGCTATTGCATCAAATCATCTTCAACATTACAAATGGGGACAATTTCTTTGTGATTGAGCTTCTGGATTTGACTGTGATTAAGATTTTTCTCTCAATGTTTTAGATCACACTCATGATCCATCATCAAGATAAAAAAAGCAAGAGAATAGAATGTCAATTTCTTTGTTTTAAGTTGGCAACAGTTAGCTTTAGTTAAGATTTGACCCTATCAATAAGTTTCGCTACATTCATGGAAATTTGTTTGAATAGCTCTCCTTGATCTCTATAATACACACAATAAATGTTTCCTTAAATTTATCTGTATATTTAATTTCATATAAATATCCACATATAATTAAGAGTGATCAATGATAATAAAATAATTATATAAAAAGGGATGGATTTTTTCTTGAAATTGTAGGTAGACTTTTTATTTCCCTTTCTTTTTGTTATATTTTTAAGTTCCATGAACCAATTTCAACCTTTCTAACATTAGTATTACTATTTTATATTAAGACAACTAAAAAATAATCAATTATTATTAAATGTCACTAAATAATTTCATATTATTAAAGTAATTGTTAACTTAAAAAAATTGAGATCTTAATTAATACCCTACTTATTCTTATAAACATAATATTGATTAAAAGTCCAAAATATAGCTAAACATCTAATTCTAAAATAAGTAATATTTTATCATTAATAGTAACTAGCATACCTATATTTAAAAAATATATCTAAAGTACGCCGAGAGATATCCTTTTTGAGGCACCTATTTCCACCTACGTGTAGTAAATTGATTAAAAAAATAGGTAGCTCGAGAATGATATCTCTCTGTGTACATTAGATATATTTTTTAAATATAGGTATGCTAGTAACATCCTAGCAGCAAGCCTAACTCTAACTATATTATATAATTATATGAATTATTATAGTTATATAATATAATATTATAATATAGATTAGATATATTATTATAATATATTATAGTAATAATTAAATATTATATTATATAGAATAATTATAATTATAATATATATAATAATTAAATTTATATATTATAATATATAATATAAATATGTAATAATTATAATTATAATTATATTATATATTTTATTTAGGATTAGAGTTAGGGTTTAAAATTAGAGTTAGGGTTAGTGTTTAGGTTATAAATAGGGTTACAATTAGGGTAAGGGTTAGAATTGTGGTTAGAATTAGAGTTAGGGTTAGCATTAGTGTTAGGATTAAGGTTAGGGTTATGGTTATGGTTAGGGTTAGGGTTAGAAATATAATTACTATTCAAATTAGGGTTGGGATTATGGTTAGCATTAGGTTTAGTGTTATTATTAGAGTTATGACCAAAATTATGGTTAGAAATATGTTAAATAGGGTTAGATTTACAACTATGGTTAGATTGAGAGTTTTGAGGCTTATAAAACAATGCTAAGTGTAACCTTATGGTTGTGGTAAGAATTAGGGTACCTATTTTTTAGGAATATTTTAATCTCAATGTTGAACCCTAACCCTAATTCTAACCCTAATCATAAGCCTATATAAACCCTAGTTCTAACCCTATCTATAATTCTAATTTTAACCTAACCCTAACCATAACTCTAACCCTAAGTGTGACTATAATTCAAACCCTAACCATAACCTTAATACTAACCTTTACCCTAATTGAACTCTAACCCTAACTCTAATTTAAAACCTAACCCTAACTGTAACTCTAATTCTAATAGGAACCCTAATCCTAACTCTAACTCTAACCCTAACCCTAATTCTAATCATAACCCTTATTCTACCCTAACTATAACCCTAATTTTAAATCTAATAATAACTCTAATTCTAACCCTTACCTTAATCAGAATTCTAACTATTATTTTAGTGCTAACGCTAACCTGAATTCTAACCTTAACTCTAGTCCTAACCCTAACCTTAACTATAACTCTAATGCTTACCTTAATTTAGTAACCCTAATTCTATTTCTAACTCTTACCCTAACCCAAACCCTAATTATAACCCTAATCAAACCTAACCATAACCCTAACCCTAACATTAATTCTAATTGTAACCCTAAATGTCACCCTCACCCTAACCCTAACCCTTATAACTCTAACCCTAGTTTTGACCCTATTTCTCATTGTAATTGTCACCCTTCTTTAAACTATAACCTAAATTCTAATTATAACTCTAACCCTAATTCTATATGCAATTCTAACCCTAACCCTAATCATAACCCTAACCCTAACCCTAACTCTAGCCCTAACCCTAACCCTAATTGTAACTTGAATGCTTACCCTAATTTAGTAACCCTAATTCTAATTCTAACCCTAACCTCAATTCTAACCCTAAGCCTAATCCTAATTGAAACCCTAACCCTAACCTTAATACTAAACTTAACCCTAATTGTAACCCTAACCCTAACTCTAATTCTAACATTAACCCTAATTCTAGTCGTAACCCTAATTCTAATCCTAACACAAACCCCAACCCTGATTATAATCCTAACCCTAACCCTAATCCTAATTTTAACCTTAATCTTAATTCTAACACTAGTTCTTACTGTAACCCTAACCCTAATTCTTACTGTAACCCTAAACCTAACATTTAGGACAATACTAACCCTAATTTTAACCCTGACCCTAGCCCTAATTCTAATCATAGTTCTAACCCTACTCCTAACCTAAACCCTATTTCTACAACCTAATTTTAATAATTTGTAACCCTAATTCTAACCTGAACCTTAATTGTAATTGCTTAAAGGCTATTTGTGTTAACTATCCTTACTATAGACCTCTCCATCAAATTGGTCTAATTCTAATATGTTGAATTTAGAGGATTTTACTATTGCTAGCATGAATGCTTCAGTTGCATGGCCTCTGAGTAGCCTCTTTGAAAATAGTATGAAGTATACAGCTTCAAGCCTCTATGAATCTATGATCATCCTCAAATAATTACTTTATGTGCCTTCTTTTGATCTTTAGTATAATATTACACTTTGAATACATTTATAAATCTAGTTACATTTAATGTTTTGTTCATGTACCAAATTATGATTAGGGTTAGGGTTCCATGTATGGCTAGGGTTATAGTAAGGATTTAAATTAGTGTTAAGGTTAGCATATTTATCTTTATAGAAATATATGCTAATTCAACCTTAATTTTTTAACCTAAACATAACCCTAATTGTAATTCTAACCCAATTTGTATGCCTAACCCTATTTATAATTTTAATCAAAATTATAATTCCATCATAATAATATCAACACCCATCATTAAAGACCTCATCAACCACTCCAAAATTAAAAAATGAATTCAAAATATCATCCCCCACAACTGCAAAACCAAATCCTTCATCTTGTGGTGCACCTATGTAATGTCCACCCATACACACATGCACATATGGGCATAAACACAATGCAACTAGTTTTTTAAATACTATGATACTAAGAGTTAAATTACTCACATTCCTAAGAGAAAATGGTAACTACATGACACCTTGGAGTGATTAGGCAAAAAATTAAACTCAAATTTAATTATGTTTTAACTAAGCATCTAGCTTTAATTTAATTAATAATTAATTAAATACCTCCTTATCTCATTTTGTAATAATAACATAATAAAATCAAACCATATATAACCTTGCATAGAAAAACAAAAATTAAACTGAATATCATCCAAGAATATATATTTTTGTTATATTAAATAACTAATAATTTTAAATAAAAATAAATAACAATAAATTTCTTACATCAACCAAAAAAAAGAATTTAGACACTCATTTTATTTGTTCTCAATGGTGACTTACCCCTAATAGTGTTTTCATTAAATAAAAACAATTTAAAATTATTTTAAAAAGTACGTCATAATAATTCATCCTCTAATTAAGGAATCCAAAGCTAAAATTTAGCGATATGATTGCATATTGATTTTTCTAGAAAAAAACATTTTTTTTTATTAAGTATAAGGAGTTCAAGGAAACAACAAAAACCACCAAGTATCAAAGCATTAGAGGACAAGCCTCACATAGCAAAAAAGCCGAATATTACATATAACTAGAGCTAACAAAGAAAGGACTGGAACAACAATAACAACTATTGTAACACATCTTTAAAGGTGTCCACCCACGCAGTCCAACCCATAGCACCTTCCATCCAGGCCAAGTTCTTCTGAACCTAGAACTGCTTAAGCATGTAGATCATCTTCTCCAGTAGTGTTGTGAGGGTTTCTTTTAATCTCCTTGTTGATGCGGTTGACAGTTTGGTTAAAAGTGTGGATATTGTCCAAGTGCAGCCTCCAGAAATAACCATTTTCACTTCGTTAGCAAAGAATGTCGCATGTCCATCTTTAAGAAATCTTTTGAATTTAGACTTGTTGACTTTCATAGTTATTTGAGTCTACAAAATTTTTTTGAAATATGTGAGACTTCGAAAAGACTCAGTAAGCAATCTAGGGACATTTTGAAATCTTTCTTCATTTTTACACTTCCAAATTTGCCATAAAATGTTAGCTGAGAGAATATCCCAAAACATGTTAACATCTTTTTTTGCATTAGAAATAAAACCAGTAATAACTTCAAGAATATTGAAAGTAGCAGGGATGGAAATGCCAAACATCAACAAACCTCTTTAGCAAAAGTGCACTCAAAGAATATATGTCTTCCCGTTTCTGGGGTTCTACAAATGCTGCACAAGTTAGTATCAGAGAAAGAGTTCCTAATAGGAAGCTTGTTGAGAATAAGTAACCATTTAAAACATCTAATTTTAGGATCTATAGAACTTTTCCATAGATTGTCAAAAAGCTTATTCCAAGAAGGAACATCTAAATTAGTATACCAAGTATTATTAATATGGCTGATAATTTCATCATTGTAGTTAATAATAGAGTAAATGTTCTTAGCTTTAAGCTTGGAAATGATAATACCACTAGGCCATTTAATTTTCTAATAACTATTAGAATCAACATGACATAAAGTAGGAATATTCTTGCTGGCCTTGACAATCATATTATAAGTCTTCTTATGAGAATCAGGAAGGTTGAATTTACTCTTTATCTCATCCCACTGAATAAGTCTATCATTTTGAAAGATGTCAATAAGTTGTTTGATCCCATGATTGTCCCAACTCTTGGCGAAATAGCCTTGGGTAAGAGCAAGGGGCTTATTACCGAGCTTAAGGTTCCACCAAATGGACCTCTCACCATGGAGGGTCTTATCATCATAGAAGTCGTTATTCTTGATGAATTGCCTAACATGGTTCCAAGCCTTCTAAATGGACTTGAATACAGCCGAGCCTTGAACAATGATAGGAAATTCACTACAAATAAGATCAGCGAGGGGAAGATTTTTCCAGAATTTGGCATTCTTTGGATAACCCCTTTCAATATTGTTACGAATAAGAACTCTCCAAGGGTCATCTCCCTTCAAGGCATGAAAGATCCATTTGGAGGCCAAAGCAAGACCACTTAGTCTTAGGTCTTTAAGCCCCAAGCCCCCAAAGAGCTTATCAATATGACACCAGCTCCACCTGACAGAGTGAGTTTTGTTATTTCCTTTCCCATCCGACCAGAGGTAATTCCTAATGACTTTTTGAATTTCCATAACTTGGTAATCATTAAACATCCAAACCGAGGCATAGTAAATATTATAAGAAGAGAGAATCTTTTGACAGACTTGAAATCTACTAGCAAAAGACAAAGACCTATTGTGCCATTTATTCAACTTATTATGAATCTTGTCCTTAACCCAACTCCACATTTCTTTTAAAGAAGGATCAACAGAGAAGGGAATACCTAGATATCTGACAATTTTTGAGGTACCACCCCACTGGAAACTAAATTTACCAAACCAATCAGGAGGTTGGTCATTCCATCCAAGACAAATAGACTTGGCTTGAGATAACCTAGCTCCAGAAATCTTACAGAAAAAATTGAGCTTATTGATCATAGCTTCGAAGTTTGTAATGCCTCTGCCAAGGAACCCCAGAGGACAACACTAAACTATGTCAAATTAATAGAATAATTTCTTTTTTTAAAGCAATTAACAATAGAATGCATAACATAACATAATAATCTAAACCTAGGTCCTCTAAGGTACCTCGACTGTGCTACTCACAAATCAAGATTACAAGAACAAAGGTTACCTAATCGATCTAACATATGAATGATGCATTACTTACGATACTCTTTACAAGAAGAGATCATCGATAATTGTTACATCTTACAATCAATAACTCCTCATATATCAACTAGAAGGAGAGATCATAATATGTATGATTTCTAAGAAAAATAAAGAATAAGTCTTAATCCAATCTATAGCAATTTATTCAAGAATATAAAACTTAGGTCGCATATTCTCAATTTTGCAAATCAAGTTTAATAGGCTTACAAGTTAACCTAATCAATAACCGTATTACTTTCTCATGCGATATATAGATCTACAATACTTATTTGTATTATTTTTCACCTAATCCTTATTCATGAACATATACTAGTGAGAGGGAACATACACATCTATTCTAATTTTAACTGAGACCATATGACAACCTATTCCTAAATCGACCAATCATTCATTAAAGGTCTAACCATATTATTTAACTTATCCCACTATTAACTACATGCATAGTTAGATAAGGACATATCACGAGTAATGTTTTCAACAATTCCCATTAGTTGCAAGTCTTAATCCTTATATATATATATATATATATATATATATATATATATATATATATATATATACACACATTCCAATAGAAATCTAGGAATTACTTATGTATCAATTTCAAGAGTAAATAATTATAAAGCTCTGGAAATAACAAGAAATTTTAACTAAGGAAAGTCTAACAAACAAGGCTTCTCAAATCTTCTAAGAGTAAGATCTAACTAGATGCCTATAACATTAGTTCATATCCTTTTGGGCAGGGATGCGAGAGAAGAAGCACACATAGTGTCTTAACAAAGGTACACTTAATGATATCTCAGACACTCCTAACAACAAGGTGGTATAGAGCTAGAGTCCATGCCTCATTTAACACAAACAAGATAACTTGAAAGAAGTAATCTACTTTTCATTACTCTAGAATAATAGAGATTCAATTCTTAAGCATGCTACCAAGGTGTTAATAATTTACTTTCCTCAACATTAGAATACTATTAGAACATATCTAAATCTATAAATATTCCTTCACTTTCTTAATAAGAGTACAAGAAGATAAATGGATCATTTCCACATTCATGTGCAATTTTATAAGAAATTATAAAACAACAAGAATTAAGCACTCATTTTCCTCATTAATTCAATAATCTTAATACCCCTTTTAACAAAACCAAAATGCTAATATGGAAGGCCCTTAAACCCAAAGATAACACTTGCATCTTTCCACAACTAAGGTATAATAAAATAATGTAAAAACATACAAAATACCATTGCTATTCACTACTAATCTCAGTAGATCTCAGCTAGTTAATAGAGCCATGCCTGCCTCATAACATACAACAAAAAGCAATAGGAAACACAAGGGAACCACTAATCTCACCCACACAATAAGCTACAACGAAAATTATTTAATTTAAAAGAATTCATAAAACACTTGGTGGTGACCAACAACATATTATACAACAAATTTGGTACATGAGCAACATAACCTAAGCTATAAGAAAACCCACTAATATCTTGTAATACATGGTTACACGTGCTTCTTCCAACTACATAGAATCTAAATATTTAATAGAGAGATTGAATGCTGCTTTCAGAGATATAATGTTTTCTTACATGGTTGGCAGGTGTAAATGGCCCGTTGATTCACAAATCAGCTGATGCGATTTGCCCCTAATTTGGAAGCATAATGAGGAGATGGATGAACAAACACAGCTTAGAATTACTGATAAAATTACGCACAAGATAATGCCAAGAGGGGCCAACATAGAATCTTTACTCATATTAACTCTACGTCGCCCCCACTGATCTGATGGAAGATCTCTTGAGATCTTTAGATTAATTTATACGAAGAAAAGATGGTGCCAAAACATGTTAGCGATTCTGATGTTTAGGCGGTGATATATAGCTCTACTTAGGCAACACTCTGATGGCCGGCTAGCTGTATGTCCCAACGTAGATTCCAACACTGATTCCAATAAGTAATGTTATTTCAACATCAACTGCTTATACTATTTTTAACTGGTTATATATTGGTTGGTTAGCTCGGGCCATGAGTGAATATTTTTCTCACATTCTAAATAATTAATTAATTACAAACTATATATATGTTTACGGGCTTTCAATGGGGTAAGATGTTAGAGGGCCAACAACTAAAATTCTTGATTGTTTATTAATACTGAAATGAATAAAAGATCAAAAAAATCAAATCTTAAAACAATTTAAAAATGTCTGGTCTTCACCTACTGAATTCAATACAAAGTAGGTTTTGGTTACACAGAATGAAAATTATAGGAAATGTCAAAACTTGTAAGACATTAGATGCCACCAAGATTTTGCAATAAAAAAAAGAATGATAAATAGACCAGAACTGTATTGAATCATGAACCGTCGAAATGCCACAATACATCCTACTGCTTGTAGGAGAAATGCCTCAGCCCTTACTAGTAGAGCTCCCATAGTTCTAACTCTGATTAATTTCCAAAAGTGTTTTGTTTACCCAGTTTGGTATCATCTCGAAGGCTAGACAATATTTACTGGGGAGTGAGGCGCTTTAGAAGAATTCTAAGTATTGTTGTTGAGGCATCCTCCACTGGTCAATTTTGGCTCTTAAAAATAGGACAAATATTTATGATTTTTGTTAAGAATGAGGTGTTAAATTACTATTGATTGTTTGACCATTGAAATGGATGATATTTAAGTAAAGCCCTCATGAATTTCATTTATATCTAAAGGAACTATTGAAAAGCTTTGCAAACTTTCAAGCAATGCAATGATTACACATTAAGCACAAAATGGATTGAAAAAGGGTTTAGAAACTTCCAAGCAAAAGCAATTGTAGGTGTACAGCCTAATCCACGATTTTTCCAGTGTACTCTTTACCCGTGACAAAATGGGGGCTTAGGACAAGTAAGGACATCCAGAAAATCATCAACGAAGACAACAGTTTGCCTAATATCATGATTGAATAAGCACTAGTTGACATGCAAACAAATGTGGAAGCACAGTCAAGACACGTGAACTGTTTGACAGAACCCTCCAAGAGATGTCATCTGTGGAATGCAATAATTTCTGGATATACAACAAATGGATTTATCGAAAGGCTTAAGAGACCTCAAGCAAATGAAATCAAAATGTGGAAATACAGTCAAGGCATGCGATCTGATTTTAAAAAAATTACCTCAATTAATTACGGTCTCATGGAATGTAGTAATTGCAAGAAGTACACAAAATAAATTTGTTGAAAGGCTTTAGAAACTTTCAAGCAAATGCAAATCACTAGAGAGAGATGAAAGAGTGTACTTATTTCCTGTGGAAGCACGTTCTTCAGAATACAGGTCTGTAATGATTGGAGATATGCGCAATAGTCCTCAAGGGGGTTGTATGCAATAAGCAGAATGTACAATGCCTCCTATACCATCCCTCGGCATAAATTTGAATGGTTTCTATAAAGTGTTTCTTGCATACAAGGTATGAATAAGTTTTAAGATCTTCTTCCCCACTGGCTAATGAGGTCGATCCTTATATACTCGTGGTTTCTAAGAATCGCACCTTTTTGTTGTGTATAAATCTCTTCGTATGTTAGCCTTGAATTATTATCATTGCTGATTTGTCTTTGATTTATAATGTTTTCAATGTATGTATGTAACATGTGGTCGGCCAATTAACATGTGGTCGGTCACTACAATATTTAGTAATGTTTAGAACATTTAATATTATATTTATATTATTACATAAGTTAATTTGTTAGTGCTTCTTAACCCAAGAAGCATTTGACAACTAAGGCTTTAGAGATTTGGCCTTTACACATATAGAATAACTTGTTAAGGAACATTAGACTTTGAAGCACACACATCGATATATGTGTAATACATGATGTATAACCTTAAATACATGTGAGGGATGAATTATACACATAAGTGCATATGATATACGAAGTATACATGCACAAATATATATGATATATGGAGCATACCCATAAAGCACAAAGCATAAATACATGTAATACATGAAGCATACACAAAACTTATACACTTAATACATGATACAAAAGTATACGAAGCATGAAGCATGAACATGGTATGTAATATACAAATATATACATGCAATATATGAAACACATAGCATACACTTGATACATAAAGCATGAAGCATACAAAGTATACGCACGCAATAAATAAGGCATGAAGCGTATATGTAACACACAAGTATACGCACATAAACGAAGTATACAAGTAAGTCATGAAGTGTGCATTTGAACATACATAAGTCATGGAGTATATACTTGAATACATGAATTCATAATATACAACATCATTAGCACATACCTTTAAATCTCCTTTATTATTTTACCTTCATCTCCAAGTTCCAAAGCCAACAACCTGCACATCCATAGTGAGAATGGAGGGGCACTACATCCTCCCCCCCTAAAACTTGGCTTACTCCTGGAAGTCACATACTAGGGTGGAAACATAACACATCAGTATTGCAAATTTCTATTACTAACATCAAAGTTGATTCATTACATCAAAATAATATATACTAGTTTTGCCTATGAAAATAATTCATCTCACAAGAATATATACTTATATAGTCCATTTCAAACATGACCTATCCTTTTTGTTTTTAATGTCACAATAATAACACAATCAAGACTTGTATTTCAAAAAATGTTTCTATAGTACATAAACCACTCAAAATCCCTACATATTAGCATTAACACCCATCAATTTCCTTCAGAACAAAGAAAACATTGCACCTTTTTATTTCTAACATGTAAAAATTATCATATCATAAACATATGAAGCATTATATTTTAAATATTGCACCATTGTAATTTCTCTATTGATCTACTGTTAAGCAAACCATAGGTCAGAATGCTACATTTTCACAAAATATCAACATATTCATACACCTAAAACACACCTTTTTCACTAAATCTCATAGCATTTTCAACAAGGTCATGAATTTCTTTCACCTTTTGAAGCATGGAAACACACTTTATCATTTCATAAATCCATTTTCATGATTTACCATGTATTCTTCACATACACACAAATTAACATTACCGGGATTCACATCACAAGGCTACATAAGGGTTCATCTAGATACCAGAACAACATACTAATCCATGATACATAATCCATGAGCCAAGAGCCAAAATCCATCTCACATAATCTATACCTCATAGGTAGTGGCTTGATGGTGTTAGGCCACACACACATGTTGAGACCATCCAAACAAGACCACAAGGACCTATCTCTTGTTGTATAAGGTAGTTAGCCTCCAAGAGATAGTCATCACACATAGGTGGGTAGTGGGTCCTAGCTATATAACAGCATCACATACCCCCATCCTCAAGGTTCCTGTGTCTGCTTCCTCGTATACACTCACCAAGTCCACCTCATATGTCCTTGGAGAGGAATCACAATACGACACATGGCCGACATAAAAAACAATAAGGAAAAAAAAAACTAGTTTAGCCACCAATGTCATAAGAAAGATCAAATAAAAATTCAATTTCAACAATAAAGTAGAAAAATGCGTGCAATTTTAATATTAAGTCAAATGTAACCACGAGGGTTACAACCAAATAGGATCACAAGGTGTGGCTAAACCATCACAATCAAAAAGAAACAAAGTGCCGGCCTTCACAATCAATAGGAAATCATCAATAACCATAAAGAAAATATTCAATCTTCGAAAGTACACTGTACAACACTATGTGACTAGATACTAGCCACCAAATGAGGAAGGAGGGAACAACATCAGGCTATAGCAGTAGCCCTCATGTGGTGCGGAGTGAGCACACCATCCACATGGCTCAAGGTGTACTCCTCGGCTACACCCTACATCGCATCGTCACGTGGCATGGACTAACCAAGTGGCCCACACACTCCTTGGCTGCCCGCATGGAACGTGCACCTCAGCGACATCCCACATCGCATCTCAGCGTGGCATGGTCATACGCCAGCCGGAGAAGGCATGTACTAGCTGTATGTCGCATGGCAGTGTGTCTGTGGCTCCATGGAAGTAGGCACGCGTAGAACACACCCCGCATAGCAATACCTCGTGGAGAAGGCACACGCAGGTACTCACCATAGCCAGAGGTATACATGGCTAGGACCTACTCATATGCTAACCGATCCAACACTGTCGAAAGCAAACATGAGTATCCCTCTACAAGTGTGCGAGGCCCCATTACGCTCATTACACAAGTAGGATATAACAGAATCTCATAGTGCACCTTCACGTGTCTATGCACGTGGCATCATGTCCTCGAGCCTAGCTCGCTACCAATAGCAACACGGCATCATCACCAGCACTGTGTCGGAACATCAGTGGGGGTGTGACATAGTACCTATCATGTCGGAACATGTGCAGATACAGAATCATCTCAACATGGGTAACAAATCTCCCTCCACATGCTAGACCTCAAAATATACATGGGGCACATGGTCTCACTTGGGTTACCCACGCAGGTCCTAGACCCCGGCCCCCAAGTGACAACTCATGTCATCACATAGTTCTAGTTGGGTTGTCCATGCAAGTCCTAGACCCCGGTCCCCAATTGATAACTCATGTGGCATATCATACCTTTTGTGAAGACAAGGTAAATGATCATCCAAGAAATACCATCCAAATGCTTAGAAACTGTGGGGTTTAGGCTAACACATATGAATCAAGTACCCTGATCCATCATAAGGGGAAGTAGTGAGTACGTTTCCTTAGGATCGGTTGAGCGAGGGACCACTCTGCGCCATCATAAGTGTATGCTATTCACTCCGCCCAAGGAACTTTGTGGCTGCTACTACCCCTTCACAAACTGAGGGACTAGAGAACCAAAAGAAGAGAATCTATGAATCTAACTTTTGGCTACTCTTTTATATATATATATTTTCAACCACACAAGGGTTGGCCCTCAATCAGGTAACAAACATACAAACACACGCTGTGGTATGGTTAAACCCACACCAAAATACACTCATTCCCAATGGATGGGTACCCAGTATCACCATCTTATGGGCACACAAAGCATGTACGGGGTATTCACAACACTCAACCAATGCACAGTTACTGGTTCCTCACATTTACAGGAGGAAGATATGCATTTACATACACATTTACATACTTCATGAAAGAGAGAGATGTCATCAGCAAACTGGCAGTTAATAATATTCTTGTTATCAGGAAGGGTGATGCCTTTGACAGCAGGGGATAAGGTGCTGTCTCTAAGAATATAGAAGAGAGCTTCAGAGGCTATAACAAAAAGGGCAGGGGCAAGCGGACAGCCTTGCCTAATCAATCTACCCAAAGGGAAAGGGGCTAAAAGAGATCCATTAATATTAATTTGAGCATGAGCATCTTTAAGAAGCATTTTAACAATATCACAAAAGAAAGAGGGGAATCCAAAATCGTCAAGCATCATATTGATAAAGTCCCACTCTATTCTATCATAAGCTTTTTCAAAATCTAGCAGAAACATAGCAACATTTTGATTAGTACGCTTGGCCCAATTAAGAGCTTCCCAACTAGTAATCAAGTTCTCTAAGATATATCTCCCTTTAACAAAACCAGTTTGAGTAGGACAAACGAATTTAGGAAGAATAGTTTCCAACCTTCGAGACATGATTTTGGCAAGAATTTTGTAAGAAACATTTAAAAGAGTTATAGGTCTCCAATTCTTTATGAGGGATTTATCTCCCTCTTTAGGGATGAATTTGATAATTCTAGAGTTAATCTCCCTACCCATCCATTTACTGTTGGCTTTATAAAACTCCACAGGCAGTCCGTCGGGTCCAGGAGCTTTATCATTGTTAAGAGAGTTGATGGACTTTTCAATTTCCTCCAAAGATATGGGTTGTTCAAGAATAGAGGCATCAATATCTGAAATCCTTTTGGGGATAAGATTCCTACACTGATTTCTAAGAGTCCTAGCATCTTGAGAGTCCTCGGAAGTAAAAAGATCTTCATAAAACTGAGCAAATTCTTTTTTAATATCATTAATATTAGAAATCATTTGATTGTTAATGAACAATTTATCAATAGATTCCTTAGCCTACTTTTGTTTAATAAGATTGAAGAAGAATTTACTACCTCTGTCACCAAATTGAAGCCAATGAGCTCTAGAACGGATTCTAGCTCCCAAAGCTTTCTGGTGTTGGTGTTTTCTCAGCGCGTTCTTAGCATAAGCTAGTTGATGACAGAGATAGGGGTCATCAGACTTATTTTGAATGGCCATTTCAGCATTGTACAAATTATTGTTAAGCCAGGACTCCTTATATCTGTAATCCTTGGCCTTCTTTTGACCAACCGATCTCAACAAATTCTGCCAAGCAAAAATATCCAAATTCCACCTACTAATATAAGATAATGAGGGATATTGAGATTCATTAATAAGTCTAATAATCGAAAGAGCAGTAAGAATGTCTTCATCTTCCAACAAGCTAGTGTTAAGGATGAATTTACTATTAACATTATTGCTAAAAGTAGGGGAACAACCAAGATTGATCAAAATAGAGATAGGATGATGATCCGAAAGAGTAGTAGGGGAAACAAGCACGAGGTTGTTATGTTTATCCGGGATCACAGAGAAAAAAATATTATTAAGATAAAACCGATCCAACCTAGAATAAATTCTAGACTGACCTTTTTGACAATTACACCAAGTAAACCAGAGACCAGGATTATTGTTCTTGTTCCCACTTAATGGATCAAAAAGAGATTTAGAAAATTTAAAATTATTCCAAGCAAGTTTTTCTTGATCTTTCCAGGAAAAGGGGAGACCACCCATCTTATCCTCTTGATCCTCTATCATATTAAAGTCACCTCCAAACATCCAAGGGATATCTGGAAGCGAGCAGAGCCACAACCAAAACATAGCTCTTTCATTATAGTCATTGGCAGCATATATAGAACAAATACCAAATTCCATGTCATTGTGGTTGAAAATCAACCAAATAGCTCTGTTACAGGGAGAAAAACCAAAGCTCTTAATTTTAGGTCCCCATCTAGGACTGACTAATATCACAACGCCTCCTCTCCGCTGAGAGTGATTAGTGGAAAATTTGACAGCATCCTTCCAAATAAAGTTTAGATTGGATTCAAGATTGAATCTAATAGTTTTGATTTCTTGCAGCATGATAATATCAATATTATTTTTGGAACTGAGGAAATTTTTAACCACAAACTTTCTATCAGGACATTCAAGTCCTCTGCTATTCCATGAAATACAATTCATTGAGACAGAGTTTTAGGGATGGATGCTTCAGGACCAAAAACATTTTTAAATATAAATTTAAATGTTATCACCCACTCTTAAATTAATTTAAAAATACATGTTATAATAAATAAAATTTAGGGATATGATTGCATATTGAGATTTTTTTAAAATCATTTTAAAATATAAATTTAAATGTTATCACTCACTCTTAAATTAATTTAAAAATGCATGTTATAATAAATCAATCCACAAATACAAAATTGTTAGCTACTTTTAAGGAGTAGATTTATGCATTAGAAATAAATGATTTTCTAGAACTTACTAAAATAAATTTATTCTTTAAACTATATCATTTCATTTTTTTTGTTTTTGCCTTTTCTCTATTCTCTATTGCAAGTTTGAGGAAGAAGCTCTAAAGAGATGCTAAAGAAGATTTGAATATGTCAGTCTCTCCCACCTTCTAAGTACTATCTTAAAATATATTTATTTATCTAACTTAAATTATATTTAGTTTTTTAATATTTTTTTTTGCATGTTGTGGATGAGTTCTTCTATAATAACATAAGGATTTTCCAAACATACAACCCTATGCATGTAGGATTTCCAGAGCTAGGAGCAAAGGATTGTCTTTGATTTATCCTTTTGGAAGAGTTAGGGTTTCCTTTTAGAAAAAAAGGGGAAGTATCATTAATTTCCTACAATTGATTTTAGATTGTACATAAAACTCTATTCACACAAGATGAAAGTCTTTTATTTATATTATAATTTTTTGTGTATTAATTTTTTTTAGTTATATCTATATTGGTTAAAATACTATAGGCTATATGCAAACATATTTTAATTTTAATGGGGTTTTGGTTTTTTATTTTATTTTTTGTTCTTTTTGGAGAGTATGTAATGGACGCCCATCAATTTGTAATTGATGGCATTAATTTTAAATACCATAAAAAAATCACTGTCCATTACATTTTTAATTATAGGTAGGCATTTAACCTATTTTGAATTTTTTTCTTTTAGGTAGGAATCTTAATTTTTTTATTTTTAGATTAGAATCTTATAAAATTACACAAAATCTTGGAATCTTTGATTTGTTCAACTCCAGCCCATGTGACTACAACTTTAGTGTAATTATTATTCTTATTATATTTTTAATTTTCATGAACCAATTTAAACCTTTCTAACTTTAATATTACAATTTTATAATAAGATAACTAAAAAATAAAAATAATTATAAAATGTCATTAACTAATTTTATATCATTAAAGTAATTGTTAACGTAAAGTTTTAAATCTTAATTAGTATTCTACTTTTTATAAATAAAGTAGTGATTAAAAGTCCAAGATATAATAAAATAAGTAATATTTATTACTATTTTATATAAAGATAACTAAAAAATAAAAATAATTATTAAATGTCACTAAATAATTTTATATCATTAAAGTAATTGTTAACTTAAAGTTTGAGATCTTAATTAGTATTCTACATTTTTATAAATAGAGTAGTGATTAAAAGTCCAAGATATAATAAAATAAGTAATATTTATTACTATTTTATATAAAGATAATTAATAAATAAACACAATTATTAGGGTCTTTGTAGGATCATGGGGGTCCAAAAAGTGGTGATGTGATGACCAAAATTTTTCCCTTGTGGTTGATGACTTTTTTTTTAATCCGAATTTGATGAAATGAAAAGTGTTTATTGGAAAATTGTCATCTTTCCACCAATATAAGATATGCCTTATTTTGAATTTAATAGATAATTATTATTGATTTTCTACATACATTACAACTAAAGTATGATAGGGTGATTGAAAAACTTCTATAATTTTCAAACAATTTCACATTTTTTGAATCTAAAAGATGTGTCACATTCTATGCTTCACATACTATAGGAATAAAAAAAATGAATTTCATAAATTTTTTATGAAGTTATGGTGGTCAGACAAACATGTTTTAATGATTTTGAAATGTTTTAATAAAGCAATCATAACTAATTATTTACTTGCATAAAAAATTACAAAAAAAATGTGACACATCTAGGCATGTGTCCTCTACTTATATTGAAAATTTTAGAAAAAAAAATTATTTTTTTCTTGTACTTACGTTGGTGAGACATACACCTACTTTTTTATGGTTTTCCTAAAAATTTAGTACTACTGCATTGAAATTTCAAAATTTTGCAAAATAGATTTTACTTTTTTCCAAAAAAGAACTAGTAGCCTAGAAACTACATTCAATTTGCTACAAATTATGTTCCTATATATTTTTAAATTATGTTAATAACCTATTCAATTTTTATGTCAAGTTGGCTAATTCTATTTTTCTGAATTTTCATTGCCACTTAGGGGCCTAGTTTGGACCTCCATGATCCTGCACTGACCCATTAATTGTTATTAAATAATTTTATATCATTAAAGTAATTTTTAACTTAAAATTTGAGATCTTAATTAGTATTTTACTTTTTATAAATAGAATGGTAATTAAAAGTCTGAGATATAATAAAATAAGTAATATTTAAAGTGAAACAAATAAGTAAAAATATTGAATTATTCTCTTCACATTTAAGATATCAAAAATAATAATAATTATGGTTTAAATAATATTTTAACAACGTACTAAACTATACAACAATTTTTTTGTGTATAAGCACCAGTTTCTATTAATAAATTAATAAAAGTACACAAATGCACAAAAAAGGGGTTGGGTGGACAGAAGATCACACTCGCCTAGTCTCAAACTGGCCTAGCATGAGTAACAAAGCATTAGAAAAAAAATTGCTTAAGCAGCAAGAGCTACATCAGATGGAGGTAGAGGAGGATCATAGTTTCCTAAATTTCCCCATACATTATCAGGGTCTAGACTGACATCAGGGATAGACCAACCATTGTCATCTTTATCTTTATCTTTATAGAAATAGCTAGAGCCAACCAAGGGAGCCATTTAGAAGACTCAACCACTGACCAGCCACTACCATCACCAGTGGGAGGCCTCGCAGCCCTAGAAGGCCACCCAAAAGTGGTATCCTGAGGAGGAGGTGAGGCAGAATAGCAATAAGAGGAGCCCATATGTCTACTATAATGGAGGTGATGAACCTAGGAATCGGGGGAGTGAGAGTGCCGAGCAGAAAAGTCTGACCTCAATGGCAACCGTGAGAAGGAGCATGGTTGCGGGAGACAAAAGAATCCATAAGCACTCGAGAAATAGTGCATAGGGCATTGCCCCAATGATCAAGAAGCTCTTGGAGGTGAGCCACCTTTAGGGTAACCTTGTTGGCCTACACTTGAATCTGTACGAGAACATTGGAGAAAATAGTAGCTTTAGCATAAAGTGAAACATTTGTATCCATAGAACAATTTGAGCAAATATAACATAATTTCTATCCTTCCATAATTGGATAAGGATCTACACCATGAAAGCATGCCAAATTTGACTATACTTGAAGGGGATACAAGGCCAATCCTCCAAAAGAGCCATGTGCCATGAGAAAGGCTCAGAATAGAAGGGGTAAAAA
Organism: Cunninghamia lanceolata; assembly: GCA_027924645.1. Lineage (NCBI taxonomy): Eukaryota > Viridiplantae > Streptophyta > Pinopsida > Cupressales > Cupressaceae > Cunninghamia > Cunninghamia lanceolata. The sequence continues at coordinate 11,453,043 of BSBN01000068.1, read as the reverse complement.
AAATCATGAATCCAGCTCCAGAACTGTTGGGGTCGATGACAAAATCTGAAGAGGTGCATAAAGCACTCTAGTTGCCCATAGAAAGGGCAATGGGGATCTTGGACACCCATGTGATGAAGGTGAGATCCCACTACTAAGCCTTAGAAGAGAATACACCAAGCAAAGTGAGACAATTTGGGTTCTACGATAGCCATCCAAATATTATGAAACTTGCATTGCCAAACTATGAGAGGGGATTATAAATGCCATCTCAAATTGAGGCTGGGAACCATGGGAAGATGCAGAGAAAGCCATCGATATTCCAAATGTAGTTTTTAATTATAGAAGCCTATATTAGGTGTCCAACGCTAGTCTTTCCACCAAGGTTTAGAAGAATGGATACCAATTTTATGCAACATTTCAACTAGGAGAGCCTCCTTCATGGCCTCAAATGTCTCTCCATCAAACTAAGAAAGGAGAAATTGAGCACTCAAATCATCCCATGAACGAAGACTCATGGTAGCTCTAGAAAATAAATCTCGAGGAGTGAGAATGCCTTTCTTGTGAAAGCACAATGCCTTGACTCTAAGAAGATGGGTGAGAGGGAGCCCTTGGAGTTGAATGAGTAGGGACCACTAGAGATTGTGTTGGTTGAAGGAGAGACCATCTCTAAAACTATTTCTAGCCCAAACGAGCTAGGGCTTAACAACTTCACAAGCATACCATATACTTTTGGCAACAAAGGACCCCTTGATATGCACTGATTCTTTCATAAAGAGAAGTGTTTGAAAACCAATCCCCTTCCAAGATGGATAGTTGACTAGAACCCTAGAAGAAATGCAATGTTTGAAAAGGATCTTCTAGGCTTCATTGCTAGAGATGGCATGGACAATCCATTTGACACATAAAGCCAAGCCTTGTCTCTCAGTTGAAAGTAGGCCAAGTCCACTAGAATCATGTGGAAGGCAACAATTTTCTCATGCCACATGATGAAATCCTTTATGATCGTCAAAGGAAGCCAAAACAAAATCATGAAGGAGCTTCTCAAGCTTCATCTAAGAGGCTTTAGATGGAGCCCAACAAGAAGAATAATAAACATGGGTGGCCATTAGAATTTTGGAACAAACTTGAAATTTCCCAACCAACAAAAGTAGTTACATAATCTAGAAAGAAAGCTTCTTCTCAATTCTAGATAGAACTGCATTCCAAAAGTCAACTAGAGATGCTTGAAAAGCAAAGGGAATGCCAAGAAAGCAAAAATTCTACATGAGCGATCTACTTCTAGCCATAGTTGAGAATCCATGGAGGCACTAGAAGGAAAGATTGGAGATAACATTAAGTCTTGTGTCACTGAATATATGACCCAGTGGCCAGGTAAAAGGTGTCAAGACACTGAAGTGCTTCCTTAACAGTTTTTTCTTTCTCAATGAGACTAAGAAATGAATTGTCATGCCCACATTTCCCATGTGGTCACGACACATAATACACATGTCATGTCCACATTTGTCATGTGGTTATGACATGAAATATCAAAAAACTTTTCCAAACGACACTAAAAACCCCTCGTGCGTAACATGCACACTTGGTGACATACGCACAAAGGTGAAGACCTCAATCAAACATCGGGGTAATGCAAACTCCATTTGCAACCCCTATGAAATGATTGCCTGCTAAGGGGGTATGCAATGCAAGGAGTCTTGCTGTTAGGGTTAGTTTCCAAAATTGGATCTAACCCTAAGGTTCCTAGATGAAGTGATGTGATTTCAAAAAGTGTTGAAATCTAACCTTAGGAAACTAGAACTTAGTTAACATTAAAGTAATTCCATCTAAGATTTAATTAAAATAGACTATCTTAAATAATTGTCATAAGGTAAGAACATGAAATAAAATACTTGGTTTGTCCTTTCACTAATCTAGAAAAAATCTGGCAGCATAATGCCACTTCATTAATCATGGGAAAATAATTTAAAATAAAAATCCCTACTAAAGCTTTTTCAAAAATATAAATTAAAACTAATTTCACCCATTAAATTAATTCACCCCAATGCTTCAATCTCTACTAAAGTTAATAAAATAATCACATTATTTAAATAAAACAATTATTTAAAAGCTACCTTTAATTCATGCACTAGAAATTAGGTTTGAGGGATTAAATAAAATAAAATAATTTACAAATAAGCAATATTATTCCCTACACCAAAATCCCACTAAAATTAGTAATCCCTACCACTCATAGAGTGGTTCAATTAATAAACTAGGTTAGGAAATTATTTAAATCTACAAATCTCTAATTATTTAAAAAGGCAATAAAATGAAAAAAAAGTGTATATGCTCCCAAGGAGATTTTAGCTAAAACATTAATTAATTCCTTAACATGTTTTTCTTCCTCAATGAGAGTGAGAAATGAATCATCAGCAAAATTACCATTAACCAGCTAATTCAAGGAATAAGGTAGTAAGAACATACAAAGGAGCCAGAGGGTAACCTTGGCAAATTGATCAGAATAGTCCAAAGGCCCGAGACTAGCAGCCATTGATGGTGATGCATGCCGAAGCATTTGAAGATTGACTTTGCCAAGGCCTATGATTTATGAGCCTTTTTATTGGACAAATTTCATGCAAACTAAAAATGAACTTCAGTTCTAAAAACCTAATGAGTTTGTCAAAAATAAGGAGAATTCTTTATAATAAAAGAGGAGATCTGGGAAGAGGACATAAATCCACGCTTTTGCAACAAAAGGATGTTATTTTTCTTAGCATGGAAGAAAGAGAGAGCTTCAGGCCACGATAGGAGAAAGAGCAGACCAACGACAATAGCTACAAACTCATCTTGGACTAGCAAATTTTCTAGGTTTTCTTCTTAAATATTGTCTGCATTGAAACCATATTTATATGATTGTCAAAAAGGATAGTTTTTGTCTTGTTTTGTTCCTACAATGATAGTTTTTATTAGCTATTTGGTGGCATCTGATCCTATTTTGGATCAACCTTGTTTTTATGAGTCATCCTCCTATTTGTCTATCAAAACCTCTGCCTATCGCTACCTTTAAACTGGCAATTATCATTTACATTCTACATGTACCTCCTTGCCTGGCCGCTTGAATCATTTCCCAGTTGTTAACTCTCTGCTAACCATTTTGACTATTCTTGGGCTATCTGTATAGAATGACCCTTTTTTCTTGTTGTCGCCAGTTTCTCAGACTTAAACTTAGACATTTATTTTCCATCCTCTTTTAGTTTTTGATTTAAAATCATATGGATCTGCATGATGGTTGATCTACTTAGTATATAGACTGAAAATCAAAGTTGTTAATAGTCAATTTTTCCTACCTTTGTTGCCTACCTGAAAACAAGTCATTATTCTGAAATCTTGAATTTGGACTGAATGAAAACTCTTATTATAATCTCCAGATCATTATTGGTTAATTCTTATCAATCATTCTTATGACAGTATTCTTCTTATACTATCTGAAGTCAATGTTAGATTACCAAATCGGCCTCTTTATTATGAACACAACCTCTTAAAAGTGGACCAAACTATTGTTCCTATAGCTTTGTTTTTCAATATTAATAAATTGTAGTCGATCCATTGTTGTCTCTATTGACTGAGAAATTAGATCATGAAGCTACCTTCATGACTACAAACTTTGTATTTTCTTGTAGCAGTATATACGATCTTCTTGTAGCTAAACAAATTAAGCATGTAGCTCTATTTAAAATTCATTAAAATCAATGTGTTAACTCAAAACAAACATAGTAGATTACTATATTATTTTCCTATTAATGCTGATACTGAAAACCATTTAAATTTATATTCATGACTGAAAAAATGATTTAATTTTGTTCTATGTTCATCATGTTTATTTCTGCAACAGCTCTTGTTGCAGTTGTGACAGGAAGACTATTTTTATTGTTTTAGACTTCATGTCACTATTATGACAGCAAGATGAAATTATAATTTAGAATGACTTTTGTATGAAGATTATGATCAAATCTTGGATTAGATGATATATCTATTTGACGTACTTATGAGTGCAATTGTGTGAGTAAAGATGAATGATTTAATTGGAAAACTGTAATTCCTTGAATGTCATTTCAAAAAAGGGAAATTTTAATGATTTATTGGTGAACTTGACTTTTATTTATTTATAGTGTTATTTAATTGCTTTTTGGGGAAAGAAGTAGCTTCATCTAGGAATTGTTATTGGGTTACTTTTGGGACTAGAATGCCGAATGTGGATATTCAGAGTTGGCTTTTCCTCTTTTCAGGAATTGAACTAGGTTACTATTTAAGGATTAGATCTAATTGAGATGACATTGAAATAGATGTTTATTGTCTAGAAAACTTATATATTGATATCTCTGCCACATCCTGTTGTGAGACAATTTGCTTTAATTTTTAGAATTGTACATTCAAACATCAGGGTTGCATCAAGTGTTCCTTCCTGCCAGTTGTTACTAGGTAGCTAGACATTTGGTGTAGGGCTAGGTTTCCTTCATTTCATGTAGGGATCTAGGGAAGTGTAATTACTTCATGGTTGGGTGGAAAAGCACCTGGTCCATGTTCCCGTCTCTCGGCTCGTAGGTGGTGGACCACTTGGTTCATGTGGCTGGAGAGTTTATTGATTTATTTATAATTGTTGTACATGTTGATTAGACCCTATATTGGATGTATTATGGCATGTTTACCAATGGATTTGTGTATATTACTTTATAGTGCTTGTTACTTGGATTAAGCATGTGATTATGTAAGATTTAATGACATTGAGATTCATATTTATGAGATTATCTTTTACTTGAGATATTGTGATTAAGTGGATTAAGTACACCTTTTATCTTTGACATGTATCTAAGTAGATTATTTACATCTTTTTGTTTTGGATATTCTGATGTTGTATTCAAGTGGATTATTTACTTCATTTATTTTTGAGTTGGTTTAAAGGCTTTTACATGTACTTGCGAGGCTTTACATTTGGTATCAGATCTCTAGGTTTAACACTAGGGCCTTTGTTTTTTGGACTATTGTGCTAAAGTCATGAACTTGATATAGATTATCCATCATGAATACTAGAACGACTGATCATAGTGACAGATTAGGAAGTGGTCGAGGTAGAGGAGCACATGAAAGTGCTCGTGGTGGTTGAACTATAGGAGATTGTGGAGATGCCAGTAATGACTAAGATGGAATATTTGACCATATTCTTGATCTCTTAACCTGACAAGACATGAGGATGAATACTCTTGAGTAGGAGATTAGAGGAATTCCTAGAGGATAGAATGCTAATGAAAAGCCAAGGGTTGAGGCTCAAAATGAGAACCCAAGGATAGAAGTTCCACTTATTGAAGTTAGAGCTATTGTGGATAATCAAGCTAAGATAGCAGAAGAATTGGGGAAAGACTTCAAGAAATTATCCTTGCCAAAATTTGATGGAAAGACAATTGGAGATGGAGCTAAGTCCTAAATAATAGAAATGAAGAAATACTTTGGACTTTGAAACCTTTCAGATCACATGAAGGCTATGTGGGGATATTACCAGTTGATTGGTGAAGCAACAACATGGTGGGATAATGAGAAGGCAGATAAGAAGTTGTTACCTGGTGAAATAACTTGGGAGATTTTCTTGCAACTATTTAGAAAAAAGATGGTAACTACAGTCATTCTTTGACAAGAAGATGAAAGAGTTTCAGAATTTGATTCAAGGAGGTATGTCCTTAACCAGTTATTGGAAAAGGTGTTCTCATCTACTTTAGTATGTTCCACAGTATCAAATAGATGAGAGATTTCAAATCAGGAAGTTTATTTTGGGATTGAGGCCATAGATTGGAGCTCACATAGACATTCATAACCCACTCACTATGGATGCCACCTTTGAGAAAGCAATAAAGAAAGAGTAGAGGTTATAACAGATAACCAATTTCTATAAGCAAAGAGATGCCAAGTTTTCAAACAAGAAACCATAGAATAATTAGTAGAACTATCAAAAGAATAACAACCAAGGAAATAATAGACAGATCAAGAATCTGAGGAGAGGTAATAATTCTTAGAATGGTAATGGTGGAAAAAAAAGAGGTGGCCATAACAACAAAAACAACAATCACAGGGAAAGAGTTGAAGGACCAAGAGCACCTAAGGGTGGATGTTACAACTATGGAGGAGAACATTATACAAATGCATGTCCACATAAAAGAGGGAACAAGAATCAACAAGGAGCACCCCAACATCAGATTCATGCCACAGTGGATAATTGGCAAGTAGAGTTTCAAGAAGGACCTATTCAATTCCAAGGTAAGCTCTATGGACTACCTATTTCTATTTTAATTGATATTGGTGCCACAAAATGTTTTGTAGATCTTAGAGTAGTATCTAAATTATCTATTAGACTTGGACATATGGAAAACTCTTGGATGTTACAATATGGCAATAGTGCAAAAAAGAGGGTAGACTCATGTCTAGCATGCAATGAGTTAGAGCTTCCTAGTTTTTAGATGTAAGTAAATATGTATGTAGCACCTTTAGGATCTTATGATGTAATTCTAGGTATCAACTGGTTAACTAAACATAAGTCTCTAGTAAACTATGAAGACAAGGTTGTTAGATGTTTGGATGACCTAGGGAATCAAGTGGAAATTATTGGATCTAAGAGACCTTTAGAGCTTAAACAAATCTCGGCTATGCAATTAAAGGGAGCAAAGAGGAAAGCATGTGCCATTTATGTTGTCCAAGTAAAGGACCTTGATAAAGAAGAACCAATGTTCAATGACTATCTAATCCTAAGAGATTTCAGAGATGTATTCCTTGTAGAGTTGACAGAGTTAGCACCGAAGAGAGAATTTGACTTCTCAATTGACTTGCTACCAAGAATTGAGATGCAATCTAAGGCACCCTACAAGATAACTACTATAGAGTTGTATAGGCTTAAGGAACAATTGCAGGAGTTGCTAAATCAAGGGTTCATTAGAGACCAGTTATCTTTGTAAAGAAGAAGGATGGTACTTTGAGATTATGCATTGATTATAGGATACTTAACAAAGCTACTATAAAGAACAAGTATCCACTTCCAAGAATAGATGAGCTCTTTGATTAGATGAAAGGAGAAACAATGTTCTCAAAGATAGACCTTAGATCCAGCTATCACCAATTGCATATTAAGGATGAGGACATCTCTAAAATAGATTTTAGAACTTGATATGGTCACTACGAGTTTACAGTAGTACCATTTGGGTTAACTAATGCTCCAGCAGCTTTCATGAATTTGATGAATAGTATTTTTAGAGATTATTTAGATGATTTTGAGTTGATCTTCCTTGATGACATATTGATATACTCTAAATTAGTGGAAGAGAATGAAATGCATTTGAGGATTGTTTTGCAATGTTTGAGAGAAAGAAAGCTTTATGGTAAATTATCTAAGTGTACATTCTTTCAAGATAAAGTGCAATATCTTGGTCATGTGATCTCAACAGAAGGGATTACAGTTGATCTTGAAAAGATAAATTTGATAATGGAATGGCTTGCACTGTAGAGTGTGATAGAAGTCAGAAGTTATATGGGACTTGCAGGTTATTATAGAAAGTTTGTGGATGGTTTCTCAACCATAGCAGCACTAATTACCGCACTACAAAAGAAGGGTAAGAAGTTTGAATGGACAAAAAGGTATGAGCAAGCTTTCCAAGTGTTAAAGGAAAATCTCACAAATGCTCCTATCCTAACCATACCAGATCCTAATGGGCACTTTATAGTTATAATAAATGCTTCAAGGGAATGATTAGGAGGTGTGTTGATGTAGAATGAGCAAGTGGTTGCATATGAGTCAAGAAAGTTAAATCAACATGAGTTCAACTATGCACCGCATGATCTTGAGTTAGCTGCCATAATTCACGCACTTCATATGTGGAAGCATTATCTTCTAGGTAATCCCTTTGAGTTAAAGACATATCATCTAGGGCTTAATTATATATTTACTCAACCTAACCTTAATGCATAACAAAGAAGATGGTTAGAATTCCTTAGTGAGTCTAACTTTGGAATTGAGTATATAAAAGGAGAATAGAGTAGCAGATGCTCTTAGTAGGAGAAGACATTTGGCTACTATTGTTACCATGAGATCCAATTTGAAATAGAAAGTGATTCAGAATCTTCAAGGGGATGAGCATTATGAAAGAGTAAAGCAAGCTTTGGAAGTAGATACCTTAAATCACAGGTTTTATGGTTATGTGATTGAATGAGATGGACTTTTGAGATTTTAGGGAAGGATGTATATTCCTAACTTAAGAGAGTTGAGGAAGTTAGTGCTTGAAGAGATTCACAATGCACCTTATTCAGGTCACCCTAGAGTGACAAAGATGGTCAAAGGTTTGAAACCTTTATACTTCTAGCCTAGACTAAAGAGGGATGTGACAGAATTTGTGGTTTGATGTTTGGAATGTCAAAGAGTCAAGGTAGAGCATGTGTATCCAGTAGGATTGTTGTATTCGTATAGTATTCCTAAGCACAAGTGGCAAGTGATAAGCATGGATTTTATTCAAGGGTTACCTATGTCTAATAATAGGCATGATGTCATCTTAGTGGTTGTGGACATGTTGATAAAGGTAGCACATTTTATTCTGGGGAATCATTTAGATAGTTCTATGGTCTTAGCTAAGAAGTTTATTCAACAGATTTTTTGATTGCATGGAGTGCCTAAGATGATCATTTCAGATCAAGACACTCGCATGACATCTAGATTTTGGACAAATCTTAATGTACCTTTGGGTACAAAGTTGAATTTTAGTTTGGCTTATCATCCTCAATTGAATGGTCAAATAGAAATAGTCAGTCACGTTGTAGAAGACCTTCTCAAAAAGTATTGTATGGATTAACAATATAAATGGGAGGAGTATCTTCCATTGGTAGAGTTTGCATACAACAATTCATACCATGCATCTTTTGGAATGGTACCTTTTGAAGCTCTTTATGAGCATAGGTGTTGAACACCTATCGGTTGGGATAAGGCAGAGGACGTAATAGTGATTGGTCCTAAAATGTTAAAAGAAATGGATGATTAGATGAAGTTGATCAAGGAGAAGTTGAAGCAAGATTTAGATCATCAAAAGAGTTATGCATAAAAAAATAGAACTACTAGACAGTTTTTAGTTGGTGACAAAGTCTTTTTGAGGGTTAGACCTCATAAAAGTTCAGCATCATTTGGCAAAGCATCCAAACTTCCTCCTCATTTTGTAGGACCATTTGAAGTTCTAGAAGTGATTAATCCTGTAGCTTATAGACTTGCACTATCATCTGCACTTGCTGGAATCTATAATGTTTTTCATGTGTCTTTACTTAAGCTTTATCATACTAACGCATCACATATTTTTTATTAGCATGCTTTACAGGTTTAGGATCTAGGAGTGGTGTTGGTGGAACCCACTCAAATTTTGGGGTAGCACAACATTAAGTTGCATAGCAGAGATGTGGTGAAATATAAGGTCCAATGGGATCAATATTCTGAGGACAGTGCCACATGGGAGGATGCAGAGGAGATTGATAGATCTTTTCCTCATTTGAGGATATAACATTGATTTCTTATTCATGCATGTATTATGATACTTTGAGTTTAGTTATTTCTTTGATGCTTTGAGTTGTTATTAAGATCTTTTGATACTTTGAGTTGATGTTATTGTTTTATGACACCTTGATACCTTATTGGTGGTTGATGGACACTTTGATGTTTTGATGTTTAAAAAGACATTAGGATGATGTCTCTTCCAAGTGGGGAAAGATGTCATGTCTCATTTTTATGAACAATATGATTATTCTAGTTTAGTGAATAATTACTATGATTGACTTTTACCTTAAGTAATTTTGCATGCGTGAAGGTAATTATTGTGAATTATATTGATAAAAATTGAAAATTGATTTAAATGTTAAAGATTGTAGACATAATTATAATGATTTGCCTCGACTATGTTTTGGAGACACTAACCTATTGAAGTCAAGTTGAGTACAAATGGATGTAGGTACTCATTGAAGATGAGAGCATGGTTGAGGTAGAGGTGTTCTAGCCTCTTGGCAAGAACTGATGGATGGATTACTTTGATGCAATCACACACATCATGTAGTTGCATATGCATTATCGAATGGATTTTATTGCATTAATGCATGGTTATTAATCATTTTTGAATGCATGATGTGATTACTTAATTTGAATGTCTTTTTGAATTGTATTAAAATAGTGTATTATATTTAAATAAGGAAATATATAAATGATGGTATTTTAAATTAATTAATAAATATTGTCTTTATTTTCATATTTATAAATGTTTGGAAGATAATATGCTAATTTAGATTTAAATAATTGTAATAAATTATAATAGATGTATATATATCTATATTATATTTCACTTCTTGATTATTTAAAGTGATTATGTTTAATTAAAATAGTTAAATTATATTAAAAACAACATTATTATATTTAGAGTTTTGATAAAGAATTAAAAGATTGGTTACTGTCATTTACATGATAGTAAGCTAATTAAATTAGCTATTATTTATTTTCAATATATTTATGAGCCTTTTTGATTGGAGGAATTTCATGCAAACTGAAAATGAACTTCAGTTCTAAAAACCTAATGAGTTTGCCAAAAATAAGGAGAATTCTTTATGATAAAAGAGTGGATTTGGGCAAAGGACAGACATAGACATTTTTACAATAGAACAAAGTTATTTTTCTGAGTGACAGTATCATGAAAGAAAGAGATAGCTTCAGGCCATGAGAGGAGAAAGAGCAAGGCATCGATAGTAGCTACAAACTCATCTTGGACCAGCAATTTTTCTAGGTTTTCTTCTTAAAAATTGTCTACATTGAAATCATATTGATATGACTGTCAAAAAGGATAGTTTTTCACTTGTTTTGTGCCTACAATGATAGTTTTTATTAGCTATTTGGCAGCATCTGATCCCATTTGGATCGACCTTGTTTTGCTAATTCATCCTCCTATCTGGTGATCAAAACCTATGTTTGCTGCCACCTTTAAACTAGCGATTATCATTTGCATTCTGCATTTACCTCCTTGCCTAGTTGCTTGAATCATTTCCTAGTTGTTGACTCTCTACTAACTGTTTTGACTATTCTTGGGTGATCTATATAGAACGACCCTTCTTTCTTGCTATTGTCAATTTCTTAGACTTAAACGTAGATGTTTATTTTCTATCCTCTTTCAGTTTTTGACTTCAACTCATAGCAATCTACATGATGGTCGATCTTCTTAGTATATAGACTAAAAGTGAGACTTGTTAATAGTTAAGTTTTCCTACCTTTGTTGCCTACCTAAAATAAGTCATTATTCTCAATTCTTGAATTTTAACTGAATGAAAACTCTTAATAGAATCTCCAGATCATTATTGGTTAATTCCTGTAAATCATTATTATGATAATATTCTTCTTATACTGGCTAAAATCAATGTTAGATTTGCAAATTGACCTCTTTATGATGAACACAAACTCTTGAAAGTGGACAAAACTATTGTTCATGTAGCTTTGTTTTTCAATATTAATCAACTATAGTTGATCCATTGTTGTCTCTATGGACTAAGAAATCAGATCTTGTAGCTACCTTCATGACTGCAAACTTCATATTTTCCTATAGCAGTATATATGATCTTCCTGTAGCTAAACAAATTAAGCCTATAGCTCTATTTAAAATTTGTTAAAATCAATGTGTTATAGTGATAGCAGATTACTATATTATTTTTTTGTCAATGTTGATACTGAAAACCATTTATATTTGTATTCATGACCGAAAAACTGATTTAATTATGTTCTCTTTTCATGATTTTATTTTTGCAACAGCTCCTATCGCAGATGCGACAGGAAGACTGCTTTTACTATTTTAGACTTCCTGTCATTGTTATGACAATAAGATGAAATTATATTTTAGAATGACTTTTCTATGAAGATTATGATCAAATCTTGGATTAGATAATATATCTATTTGACATAGTTATGAGTGCAACTGTGTGAGCAAAGATGAATGATTTGATTGGAAAAGTGTAATTCCTTAAATGTCATTTGGGAAAAGGGAAATTTTAATGATTTATTGGTGAACTTGACTTTTATTTTATTTTATTGTTATTTACTTCCTTCTTGGGGAAAGAAGTAGTTTCATCTAGGAATTGTTACGGGTTGCTTTTGGGACTAGGATACTGAATGTGGATATTCAGAGATGGATTTTCCTCTTTTCAAGAATTGAACAAAGTTACTATTTAAGGATTAGATCTAATCGAGATGACATTGAAATAAATTTTTATTGTCTAGCGAACTTATATATTGATATCTCTGCCACATCCTATTGTTAAATAATTTGCTTTCATTATTAGAATTGCACATTCAGACATCAGGGTTGCATCGGGTGTTCCCTCCTGCCTATTGTTACCAACTAGCTAGATATTTCATACAATGATGGGTTCCTTCATTTCATGAAGGGATCCAGGGAAGTGTAAATAATTCATGGTTGGGTGGAAAAGCACCTTGGCCATGTTCCCCTCTCTCAGCTCACAGGTGGTGGACCACTTGGTTCATTTGTACCCTATATTGGATGCATTATGGTATGCTTGCCAATGGATTTATGTATATTATTTTATAGTGCTTGTTACATAGATTAAGCATGTGATTATGTAAGATTTAATGACATTGAGATTCATATTTATGAGATTATCTTTTACTTGAGATATTGTGATTAAGTAGATTAATTACACCTTTTATCTTTGAAATCTTGTATCTAAGTGGATTATTTACATCTTTTTGTTTTGGATATTGCGATCTTGTATTCAAGTAGATTATTTACTTCATTTATTTTTTAGTTGTTTTAAAGGCTTTTACATGTACATGTGAGGCTTTATACCAAGACCATTCCATTCCTTCCCAAACTGCAATAATGTTATCAAGGATGAACCGAGACTTGATAAATCCAGTTTGATCAGGATGAACAATAATAGGTAGCATGTGGTGAATCTTCAAAGCTAGGGCCTTGGAGATGATCTTGTAAGACACGTTGAGCAACATGATTAGTCTCCAGTTGTAAATAACTTCAATATCCCTAGTTTTAGGTATGAATTTAGTATTTCCTTTATTTATCAATTTACCTAAAGAGTTATTGTGAAAGGCCTCAAGGTAAACATTGTGGAGGTTAGAACCAAAACAAGTCCATAAGCCTTTATAGAACTCACATGCAAAACCATCATAGCTCGGTGCCTTGTCATCAGCCATAGAAAGAACAACCTCCTTGAGATCCTAAAGAGTGAGAAGTTGATCATAGATGTCTCATTGGGGATTAGAAAGCTAATATGGGACAACCCAAAGACACTCTTGAAGAACACCATCATGCTCAATAGAGGGAATATGAGCAGTGAAGACCTTCTCTTAATGGAAGATGAATGCTTGGAGAATATCAGGAAGCTCAGAGAGAGCCCTTTGTCCTTAATTTTTTGATGCTAGGAGAGGAATGACAAGCATGAAGAGCATGAAAGAGCTCTTTGGACTTGGTCACCAACTTTAAGCTAGTGTAACCTGGCTTTAATTTGAGCTCCTCTTGCATTGTAATTATTAGCAATTTGTTTGTGTTCGCAAAGTTGAGCCACACAAGCTTGTAAGTTAGGGGATAAAGGATTCATAGAAAGGTTCTACGAGGCTTGGAAAAAATTTGAGGTGGTGGCCTCATAGGAATGGTAGTGCAAAATGGCCAGTTGGCGACCATAGATGTGAAGGAAGTAGGAAGTTCATTGAATCACATGATTCCACCACACTTTCCAACCTGTCTACTAAGTAGGATGACATTCAAGGTTCCAAACCCTTTGAATATGTGTCTGTATGGACTGATGAGACACCAAAGATGTATTAAAAAAGAATTGAGTCTTGGAAGGACATGTTGAGCCTAGTTGCCATTCAATACTAAACCTAATGGGAGAGTGGTTTAACAAGGGCACCTTAGCAAGAGGTGTAACTAGAAGGACATTGGAAGAATAAAATTGAAAAGTGATTGTGCCAAGTTCATGGCCCAATCAAGGCATTTTACTACTCTGTCATTCCCCTCCTAGAAATTACTCCAAGTGTAGCAACTGTTATGAGAAGGGTGTTGATGGAGATTAGGGTCATAAAGGCCCAAGTTGTTGCACATGTAAAACCATGCTTCTCTTTCACCATCTATCTAGTGGAAAGGAAAAGTCCCAGCTTTTGAGATGTCACTTCAACCATATTAAAATCCCTACACATAATCCAAGTAGATGGAACCACTAAATGTGCAATCCACTGCCAGAGGATAGATTTTTCCACAACATCATTGGGAGCATAAACATTAATGATCCTAAAATAATGATTATCGATATTCATGAGGATATAGATAAGATGCTAAGTCAGATCAAACCCATGATCAAGCACTAAAGAATGCCAACATGGCACAAGGAAAGTTACCACCCCTCCATGACTAGCTTTGTGTTTGGAGGCAAAAACTAGGCCATTAGGCCAAATGACATGGCATTTTGTAGAGAGCATGAAGGAAACAATCTTAACTTCCTAAAGACATAAAACATCAATACCAGAATATGTCTAATGAGTATCCTACATTGAATACTTTCTTGATAGGTCAGTAAGACCTCGAGCATTTAAGGAAAGAAATTTCATGAGGGAAACTCTTGCATATCATCCTCATCCTCAAAAGAGGAGTAGCAATTTTGCAAGAATTTTGACTGAAACTAGCATGCCATTCCTTAAATTTTCATAAACAAACTCACCCTCCTCCAAGCACCCAGTAGGGCTGTGGGAGTGGTGCAAGATGGGTGGCTAAGATAAAAGCAAAAATGTGAGCTAAGGGGTTCGTACAATCTTTGGATGAATAAGAACATCAGTAGTAGGAGCATTTTCCCTCTTCGCTGAAGGGTTTGAAACCATCAACTATGGTTGTACAAAAGCAACTGACAGTGGCCGAGTTGCCCCAGCTGGCTGAGACTGAGCTGAGCCAGCCGATGGTGGCTGAGCTATAGCGAACTCTTTGTTTTTTCTTTGAGTCTGGCAAATCAAAGTGGTTTGACCTTTACAGGTCACCTTATTCCATTTCTCCTCTGATTTAGCTAATTCAAGAGCTCACGGATGCTCAACAACTCTCAGAGGGGTTTTAACCCTAGGAGCTACAAGTGGACTTGCAATGGAAGCAAGTATTGGGTAAATTTAGATAAAGCACTCCCTAAGAGTGGCAAAATTTGCCAATTTAAATTTCAATGGTATCCTTGAGGTCCTGGGATAAATCAATTTTCACACAAACTCACTTATGGGGATGGGCCTATAAAAGTGATTTGTCTCGACACAAACAACCTTCCCGAAGAGGTAATATTGGAAAGAAAAGGCCAAAAAGGTAAAGGGAGACCTAGAAACTCAAGCCACATAGGCACACAAAGCTTCTTGTCATCAAAGATAGAAAAGTTCTTGGTCCAAGGTTAAGAAACCAAAAGAGATCACTGAACATTCTGAGGACCATGTTGAAAAACAACCTAGACATGGATAACTTTAGCAAAATGAAAAATAAAGAACCCCTTAATGAGGTTTTGGACACCATATAGGCAAACCCCATGAGGGACCCAAGATTTTTTAACCCAATCTCACAGCATGCTTTCAGGGGGGACCTTCCCAAAAAATAGCCTATCAGAATATGTTGCTCAAGTCATTGACAAGCACAATCAAAATCTGGGGTGGGTAAAACCATATCCATGGGAGTATCAAAATGCATACCTCATGGAAGACATTTGGCACAAACTTCCTGGGATACTTGCTTGAGGAAGCCATTGTTCACAACCACCAAACTATCAACACCAGCAAAAATTGTTAGGTTGAAGTTGGTTGAGTACATTAAAAGGAAGGTTTGCAAATCTTGGAATAAATGCAATATGACATAGGGAAAACTACAACGCAAGGCAAGGTGATGCAAAAAACCCTAGTAGAGCCAATTTCTATCTCCCATTCCTAGTTTTTTTAGTCTCCACTATACAACAATTTAAAGTAATAAAGTTTTCACATAACTAATATTTTCTCAAAAAGCCATAAATAATTAGGTGATACCAAAATATAGTTACTACATATCTAAAACAAATAAAACACACATGAAAAAATATTTTTCACAGTAAAAGTATAACCCTTTATATATAAAACCTCATAAAGCACTGCCTTCTATTCTTCAAGTGTCTCAGGCTCAAAATTTCCACTGTGATTATACATTTAGAAGGCTTGAGCATACACACTATCTTCATATCTCATTCAAAGCTCTAAAGGCTGAATTGTTGAACACCTAGAATACTGAGAGGGGGGTGAATCAGTATTCTATTAAAACTTTTACTTATTAAACCATTACTCCATTTACCACATATGAAAAAAAACAAAAAAAACACAAAAGAAGCAACCACCAAGCATCACACATGAACACCAAGATTTTTATGTGGAAAACCCAAAACTGGGAAAAACCATGGTGAGTGTTAGCTCTCAATAATTATGTAATATCAATACCAAATTACAAGAAGGCTTACTACCTTAAGGCTCACTACCCAAAGAAGTGCTCACTGCAAGAAGGCTCACTACCTAGAGAAAGAAAGGAAAGAAGAATGGCTCACTGGTATGATTGCATCTGTGTATGCATGGTTACAGCTCCAATGAAGCACTAAAATACTATCTCAAAACTCTTCATCTCTAACTTCTCTATTTCACTTATCTTCTCTTACAGGAAAATAAGATCTCTCTTCTTCTTCACTTGTTGCCCTTACAAAATTATGATACTTCACATATCACACATATATATACTCATATTAGCACATACATACTCCAAACACCAAACTAGATCTCATATTTATATCTGCAACACTTAGAATCTTCATATTATGTCATCCTAATTAGATGAAGTGTGTAGTCAATCAACTTGTAACTTGGCCAAATCTAGTCACCAAAATACATAGCGGACCTAAATAACACTTGAAACATCTTCTCATATGTCAGCCTCAACCACTTAGAGTAAAGTTCTAATTAATAGAACTTACCACACACAAATCAAACTATCATGTCAGCCTCAAACATAGACTATTACTGACTTAGTCTAACTATAAAATTAGAACTTTCACTGCAGATCACAATATTTGATAAAAATAACATCAAATATTTGTTACACATCCCCAAGATTTCCTTTGAAATCACCAAGCATGATATTAACTTGTGGCAAAATGCAGACCACTGAAATACAGACTCTGTCATAGCTAATCACTATCAACCCATGTAGTGATACTGAGTGGCTTATAACTCTCTTTTTGATGGACCTCAAACTCTATAACTCTAAATTTAGACATTTCATACAAGTGTTTTCAACACCTCAAAACCACATAACTAAATATCTAACACCAGAGGAATGTAGACCAAAACAAATGAGTGCTCTACTCTAGTTAGCATTGTATTCTGCTTTGTCAGACTTAAGCTTTTTGAAGATATACTTCTGGAATTGATCAATGTCTAAAACTATAGATATAAGACCATCTAAGAGTTGGGAACATCATGACAAAACCGCAATACCTAGTCTTTAACTATGGACCAATGCCAATCCAAACACTGTCTCTCTATCATTGTCTCTGTACACTTCAACACATAACCAAAATGACTAAGTCTTCTTCACCAGACCAAAATATCTCTTCCAAACTTATTCCTTTTCTTGTTTCCATCAATGAAAACACCTTTAAACATCAATCTTAGCCAAATTGCCAACATGAACTCCACAGAATATTGGTATGATGGGAGCCCTAGTTTTGAGGATCAGCATACTTAGTACCAAGTGGACTATGCATAATTAGCAGAAAAAATAACAAGATGCATAGATGTTGAGTGAATAGCCTCCTTTATCAATCGACGTATGTTGTCCCCACCTTGAATTGAATTCTTGTCAAGAAAAAAATTGAATCCTTTGTTCTCAAGATTATGAAAGATGAGTCTTGTCACATTTTCCTTCACATAGATGTTTCACAATGGTTAAGAAATAGTTCATATCTTGGAACCAATAAAGATTGCACATACTCATTATCTTCCACCCCAGCATGGTAGAGAGAGAGAAGGAGAATTCATTTGGCATTATTGTAAGCATACAAATAAGCCTCATTATTTTGAGTGAAGCCCAGGCATACAAAGATTGTACTACTAATACCATCATAAAATTCCTAGAAGAGCATATTATCACTAGGTTTGGAATACTATTAGCTCTGGTATGTGATAACAGCCCTACTTTTTCTTCTGTCAAATTATTGCAATGGGTAGTTGAACATGAGGTAATCCTAAAATGTTCATCCAATTATTATCCACAAGGAAATAGTGATGTTGAATTTACTGATAAGAATTTGATTGATGTAATTAAGAAATTGTTAGAGAATAATCCCAAGGATTGGCATACCTAGGTGAAATTTGCACTTTGGACGGATAGGACTAGGGTTAAGGCTTCCTTGGGTACATCACCATACTACCTATTTTATGGACTCAACCTTGTTTTCTATGTGAACTTGAAAATTTCAACCTTTCAATTCATGAGAGACTACCTAGAGGTTGAGGATAAGATAGAGGCTAGATTTTTCAACCTTCCTAGCTTAGAAGAGAAAAGAGATGCTACATTAGAACACTTTGTGAAACATCACAAAGTGGTCAAGAAATGGTTTGATAAGAAAACTAAAGTCAAATCTTTTAGGATTGAAGACATATTCCTCCTCTAAGATAAGTATAGAGAGAAATGAGACCACTCTAAATTTGACAAACTTTGGTTAGGACCCTTCAAAATTATAAAGATTCTTTGAGATAATGCTTCTAGAATTAGTTCTTTGACATGAGAGTTTGTCCGATTGCCAGTCATTAGCCAATACATCAAGCATTATTTTGTTGATTAAAGTGTTAAGGGGACTCATTCCCCTCTATATATAGTAGAATATGATTTTGTCTGTTTGTTTTGTTTATTTTGATGTTTGAATGTATGCTTATCTTGCTCTTTTTTTCAATCCTAAGCACACTTTCATGTTCCTTGATGTTCTGTTACTTTGATCTACCACTCTGGTGCTTCTTGAGGGTTACATGAGTTATGAGCCAGTCATGGCTTTGTTGTTGTATGGCTTGATATATCCAATGATTGGTGGAAACATTCTTGGAAATCTTATACTTTTCACATCTTAATATTCCTAAGGGCATTTTAGGGTTCATAGTTGCACCTGGGTATTGGGTGAAAAGTGTCTCAAGAATTTGTAGTCAAGAATCCAATTCCCAAGTCAGTAGCAAATTACATTTTATGGCTCCTTTAGAAGGAAGGCAATGGTGGAACAATTTATGAATCTAGTATTGAAAATGAATAGTATTGAATGAACCATGGGTCTAGCATCAAAGGAACAAAGGAAGATAATTGGTTGAGGGTAGAAAACCATACTACTAAAAATAACATTATATAAAAAAAAATAAAGCTTTAGGATATTCAAAGAAGAGAGCCTAACTAACTATTGGAGGGAGATGCTTGAAGAACAAATATGCTCTACAAAGAAAGTAAAAGGCCCAAAAGTATAATCATAAACAAAGATGATCTTTTCCCTCCTAGATGGGGTTTCATCATGAACAGTGGTACTTGATAAAAGAAAAAACTATGCATTATCAAAAGATCTCAAGGCCAGACTGACAACTAATGTAACTCAATTTCTTGGTTTGTGATGAGGATCCTAACTTGCCATAGGGAAATGAATGCATACACTTGCACACACTTGGATCTTTAGGCAGTGGATGCCTAGATCTAGTTATTTTTGAGCCCAACAACTATTGGTTACATAGGGAGCATTCTCATGTTAAATTTTTAAGGGGTTCAAGAAAGTGGGATCAGGTTTGGTTATTCAATGCTTGTAGCATTTTTTGGTTGATTCACCATTTTTTGTGCTTCACACACACATGCCCCATTCTTGAGAATGTGGACCCCCTTTCCTCTTGTTGCTTTTGTGCCTCTTGCATTTTGATTTTAATACTTTCTTGAGTGTTCTTGTGTTTTGTCTTAGTTTTCAGTGATTTTTACTCTTTCCCCTTTATTAGAGTATCAAGGTTTGTCATTTCAACATGATAGTAGAATCATCCCTAAAATCTTGACGTTTGTATGCTGCTATTAATATTAAGGTGCCATGAACCTTGTAAATCCTATTTGATTTATTTTTCCTATTATTGTTTGTAAATCACCCATAAGGGTTGAAAGGTTTCATCAAGTAGTGATCTTGTTTCAGCCGCATGTTTGATCTGAGTACCTTAAGGATGTTGGTTATGGAGCAATTTCATTCCAAGGGGTGCAAGGGAGTACCCCCCTAGTAGGGGGTCTAGGGGCCACATGCCTTGGTAGGGTTTGGGGGTAGCGCCTCTGAAAGACACATTATATATATATATATCATTATAAATCTGGACCTTTCATCATTAGGTCACAAATTTGATGGTAGAAGTTATGTTGGCTTTTCTTTCCCTAGAAGGTAACCCCTTTCATATTGTCTTTCCATTTTTTCTTTTTAGCCTTCTCCTTTCCATCCGACACCAGGTCCTTCCACTCCCTCTCTGGAATCATGGGGGGACGCTTGTAGTTTTTGTTCTTCTCTAAATGTGACCTATATTGGTCCCTCACATACTTTAGATAGGTACCAGATTTCTTAAGGACCTTGGTTTGGTTGAATGTGTTATTACCGAACAACACAACTAAATAGCTAATGAGGTCATCTTTTAAATCTTGATTTTGGGCATTCCACCGTGAACGTATGGTGGGCCCGAAGATCTCCAATGTAATATCATTTAGATGTTTATAAAAAACATCATTTCCTACAAAATGATCATGGGATCATTAGTCTAAAAAGAGTGATCAATATGTAAATTTCAATTGGATTATATATAATACAATTAAAACATTTTATCTGGAAAGAATGTAACCGCTGCATCTTCCAAGAGCAAAGCCTCAACCTAGGAGAGATTATTAAGTGGATTTGAACTGGCATTTGTGAGATCCTCAACACCAAAGTAGTCCTAAACTGAAACTACTCCTTTACCTTATGGGATGAGGAACTAAGGAAAAATTGGCCCGAGCTAAGATGCACCGCATCCTCACGTATTAAGAAGGGACCAAATAGGAGCATAACAAAATGGATAAAACCTCAAAAGGATTGTTTTAAACTCAATTTTGATGGGTCCACTAAAGGAAATCTAGGCCTGACTAGAGGGGGTGGTAATTAGAGATGCTCATGGCGATGTAGTGGGGGCTATGTCTTGTCACTTTTGGACTTTGACCAACAATGAAGCAGAATTTGAAGCACTTCACAATGGACTATGGCTTTGCAATAAACTAAATATCAGATTAGTGGAAATTGAAGGGGACTCCCTCCTCTGTATTAATGCGATAAAGTCCAAGCAAATTAGTAATTAGAAATTGAGAGGATGGCTGGAAAAGATTGTACTGGCCCTGGGAAGCCTGGGAAGTTACTCAGTCACACATGTGTGTCTTCAAGTGTCCCTGAGATTCATTCTGAATCCCAATTGAACCTCAAAATCTATTCCCACTCAAGATGTATCCACCAAATTTTATTGTCTCAAATCCAAGGAAAAATGATGTAAAGTCGATGAGCTTGTTGCCATGATTCTAACGCCGCTCGTTTCGCCTCGATCAGAGCTCATACGATCAAGATATGGCTAGTCAAAGTTGAGGGTTGACTGTGGCAACTAGATAGCACAATGATGACGTCAGCATGCTGACATGGCAGACACATTGGTAGTTGTTGACGTGGTAGATCCAGAGTTTGACACGTGGTAGATGGTGGCATCTGAGTCAGCAGATGACGTGGCAGGTCTGAAGATGTGGACCAATCCAGCGTGACACATGTCACTGATGGATGAATGAGGTAATGCCACATGGCACATGTGGCGATTTGATTGTTAAAAGGTTGGTTTGTGGGGGTCAAACCCCTAACCTTTTGCTTGCTTTTTACACTCTCCACCAATATACCAAGCGGCTTTCTTTGCTACATATACGGGCCTCCTTTCTATTTAATGAATGATAATAGAAATGGATCCCTATAAAAGGGGGTCAGGTGGTTTGAATCCCCAGTGGGGAGGAATGATCCAGGTGGATATAGAAGAACTAAATTTTACAGTCTTAGAACCTAACGGAATCAACATCATTGGAAAGAGGTCACTGACACGATCCTGATGCAATGTGATCAGACTCAAAATGAGTTCATATCACTACTGTATTTGACTACAAATTCTGATGAATGTTTGGTGACATATCGGTAAAATATTCTCAAATTATCGATGCAACACTGATCTAAATTTCATTGCTAATTTTTTGTCGCTTTCACTACTAATGTTTTTACATTGAAACCACGACCCAACATCATCAGTCAATGCCACAGAAAATGTTGGCAGTCTCTGTCACAAAATCTATGTAACTTCTTCCAGCTATCGACACAAAAAATGCACAAAATGTTGCAGAACGCCCATTTCAAATCATTGAAAAAACACCAAATGTTCGTCCATTTTCTGACAAGGTGGAGCAAACCATGACCCGGCATCGTCGGTTGGTGCCATGCAAAATTGATGTAACTTCGTCCATATATCGATGCAAAAAATCACAAAACATTGTAGAACACCCATTTAAAATCGTCGAAAACCACTAAACATGCATCCATTTTCTGACGAGGTGGTGCAAACTGTCGTTACCATTATGATGAAAACTGCGTCGTGTGTACAGCAACCTCATCACAATTTTTTGTGGTTTGTTGGGTTATGTTCGTCAAAATTGAGATGAAATATTACAGTTTTTAAAAAAAAATTATTCGATCAAACATCTTTTACTTTCACCGATGGTGCCTTATTTTATCCACTATGTCGACGTAACTTGAGATATGTTCTTCCGACTAAATGTTATCGGTAAAGCTTACTAGTTGTTATGCCGATATTTTTTTTATAATTTAAAGCTGGTAAGGGCTAGCTTCCATTATATTTTATTGTAAACAAAAAAGATTACAAATTATGAGTTCAAGCATCAGACCAGACCCAACCGACTAACAAAAATGTTGGTGACCAACTTCCCTCTGACCCCAAACTAAACAACAGCTGCTATTAACATCTCCTAATTCCTTTCTTACAACTAGAAACATCTACAACAAAAGCTGTAAAACCATGTCGACACCCATAACTAGACAAAAAAGAAAATATAGACATTATGGGCTAGGCTTGCCCTTAGCAGTTCAGTACCCTCGACCACGACTATGTAGACGTACCGTGCTACACCCTGCAAAGGAGCTCGATGCTCCATGCTCCATCCCAAGATCCATTTCTGGCCTCGAATCTTCCATCTCCTTCCTCATCTGCCTAGCGTGAGCAGCATGAACTTTGACTGGGTAATCTATTCTACACGTTCTATGTGCAGGACCCTATGCAATTTCCTCCACATCCCTTTCATTTTCTTCTATCTAGTCTTCCTCGCACTCTAGAAGCAATGGAAACTCTATATCCCCTCTATCCCCTTCACTATCACTATCACCTGGCACCCTAAAGCCTTCCCTTGCCAGAAAGTCACCCATCCAATCTATCGAGGGAAGCGGGAGAATACTACTATTCACTACAGGAATTTCAAATTTTGGTCCAGTGCCTCCACCCTTTCCTCTAGCTCATCCGTGTCCATTGAGAAGAATAGCAGGAACCTCCACACCTCTTTTGTCCCCCTTCCTTTCCTTAGATAATACTGATGAGGCAATGGGATCTTACCATTAGTGCCTACATTGTCCAGCACTGCATCAATCTCCCCAGGACTGCATGTTTGAACAATCTCTAGCACAAGTTTTTAATCTTAGGTTTAGACACACCCCTACTTAGCGCTAACACCAGAAACATCACCAGGATATCTGTGTTGACCTGGTGTCTATGGTAGGTCCATAGAAATTCCCACCCCAGCACTTCCTTCACAACATGCAACACCAACTCATGTTTGACAGACATGAGCCCTCAGAGTCTCTTGTCTGTGATCACTCCAAGGAAGGCAACTCTTGTTAATGAGGACTCAAGGCAAATTGGAGTGTCCATAGCTCCTATTCCTACCTATTCTACTGCTCAATAAAGCTTATAATCTGCCTTGCCTCTTATGTCTATTTATATCAAAAATCACCCAAACCAATGAATCTTCATTAAATCACCACACGTGTTGCCACCACCACACTGTACAATCCCTTCGATTCTACATCATGAGATGAGTACAAGCAAGATGCCTTGGAATCACTACTTTCCATTTCTTGAGGGAAGTATTTGTCCTTTCTATGCCCGAAGAACTACCCAACGATCCGTCTTGGGGCCTCACTCCTATCACACGAACAAAATCTTGCCAATAGCTATCTCAACTGACCTTCTCACACCCGTCCACCTTACGCCACCTCACCACCCACCGCCATCATTCCTCCCCACAATAGACATCTACTCCGCTAGCAATCTTAGTCATCCTTCCACCTCCCAAAGCCCCTTCTTTTGCCAACTCATCAGCCATAGTGTTGCCCTCCCTGTACGTGTGGCTGATGCGGAAATCCACCAGATCAGAATCAATGTGTCTTCTAATTGGAAGAAGCCATCTACGCAGGGTCTAGTTCAATGTGAAGTTGGTTTGAATTGCATTTATCATTAGTAGCGAATCTCCCTCCAAGTGCAGTTTAGCCGTCCCCAATGCTAAAACCATCTCCAGCAAAATATGTGCATGCTTTCTCATATGATACTTGGGTGAATAAAAATAACAGTTAAACCCAAATAAAAAAACCAAACCAGCAACATTTAATACATAACTGTATTAATTCTATCCAATGAAATTATTTTATCATTAGTGCATGAAGCACATGACAGGTGATTACTAGGAGCAATCCATCCACTTACTTATTCCATTGGTCACTAAATAAGAGAATCATCTATAAAATTGCTACCCAAATTGAAAGGTGCCCCTCATATGGATCAAATGGCATGTAAGAAACTAGAGATCATTATTGGGAGCAACTGCAAAATCAATAACCTACCAAACAATGGCATTTCATCATCACTAACTACTCATCACATAGTGAATTATGGATCATTTTAGCATTAACCACATAATTACAATATTTGTATGTTTAATGATTAAATACCAGCTGTGTTATAGGGTTCTCTCCTAGACCCCTCATACCTAGACCTAGTTCGAACCACGTACCAGTCTCAAGCCAATTCTTGTACTGAAATGGCCGAACTCTTCTCTTTTTTTTTTTGTGCTACATGAGTACATCCCAAGTTTGTCTAATCCAAACTCGTATATCCCCATATGCGGGATCCATCCGTGGATAGCTTCCCCTACAAAAGTTGTCATCCAGGGTAACATATGAGATGTGTTAAAAAGTAAAATAAGTACAAAGGGTAACATATTGAAGCAAAGAGAAATAATGAAAATCGCATAAGCTTAAAAGTGCAGCATAATGAAATATTGAAAAATGCATTACCTTATTGAGCTTCTCTTTGTTTTGAGAATAGTTTAATATTCTCTACTTAAGAGGGCCAACCACGTGATGGTGGAAGCTCATTTGGCCCCTCCCCCCCTCCTCACGTCACTCTCAATTCCCCATACCTGATCATATAACATTAATCATTCATTCATCCATAAATAACATATAACATTCATTCATTAACATATAGCATTCATTCATTAACATATTCACATTCACTCATTAACATATAACATTCATTCTTTCAATTTTTACATATTATAAAAAATATGATTGTCAAAAATATCAATTTTTAACATTCATTACCATATTATCAAAAATATGGTTGTCATAATATGATTACAATCACTTTTCTTTTTGTTTCTTTTTTTGCAGCTAAAAAAAGAAGTGGAGTATCATTTTCTAAATCATCTATCCCCCTTTAGTTGTTCTACCCTCTGCTCGTGATCTTAATGTATGCCTAGTCATGTGCTCATGACGTGGAGGCCACTGCAAGATGGGGGGGTCTGCTGCAATAACAAAGAAATGTTAAATTGATATGTTTTATTATATTGTTACAAGTATTTCATTAATTAAAAGAACATTAAAGTGGTGTTCTTTACCTGATGGGGTCACATCATGTTCTAGATATTGTCTTATAGTGTCATGCTCAACATACTGAACACCTTATAAATCCTCTGGATTTGAAACATGAAAGGTTACATTAATTAATACACCAATTGCAATTTAATATGCTTAAAAGAACATTATAGTGGTCCTCTTTACCTGATGGGGCCACATCATGTTCCTAATCTTGTCTAGCTTGATCATACTCAACATGTTGATCACGCTCTACATGCTCTAAAGTTGAAACATGAAAGGTTACATTAATTAATACACCAATTGCAATTAAAGATGTTTAATTGTATTAATCCATACTGTGTTTTGTATAGCACATGAATACTTCTAGTACCGGGATGCACACCATGACCTTCATCTGTAGGTTGTGCTCCACCCTCACCAGGCTGCATTCCAATGTCATGTGTAGTATTATCATTGTTTGCATGTTTAAAACAAATAGGCACATAATTAATTTATGGTGGAAATTAATATTGAAGAGATTGCACAAGTATTCAATCTTAAATAAACTTCATTGAGTTTCTTTACTTGTACGTTGGATGCAGTGGAAGCTTGTGTCTGCCCAGTCAAGAGTCTTAGGCATTTAGCCATGGCTCCATAGCCTTGCTGGAAGGCAATCTTCAAGTCCTCTTCTATGGGCACTCTATTGAATTTAGAGCCCTACATTTTTGCATAAGATCATGAATTTTTCTTTTATGGTGTGATAAAACTAAAATTGTTTGCAATTTATTATTTGGATGCAATATTTCATTTATTGATACTTACAATTCATGTGGCTAATTTCATATAACCACTAGAGCCATGTTTTTGTTGCCCACACATTTTTCTAGTCTTGCCTTTGTTGCCTTCGATGTGTTGGGCAGCCTATCAAAAGTTTGAAATATGTTAGATTATGTAAAAAGAAAGAGTAATCAATATATAATTACATTGTGGATAGTATCACATACCTTCCTTGGTACAGTGGTATCTTTCCTTTTTTTTTCTTTTCAGCCTTCTCCTTTCCATCCGACACCAGGTCCTTCCACTCCCTCTCTGGAATCATGGGGGGATGCTCATACTTTTTGTTCTTCTCTAAATGTGACCTATATTGGTCCCTCACATACTTTAGATAGGTACTATATTTCTTAAGGACCTTGGTTTGGTTGAATGTGTTATTACCGAACAACACAACTAAACAGCTAATGAGGTCATCTTTTAAATCTTGATTTTGGGCATTCCACCATGTATGTATGGTGGGCCCAAAGATCTCCAATGTAATATCATTTAGATGTTTATAAAAAACATCATTTCCTACAAAATGATCATGGGATCATTAGTCTAAAAAGAGTGATCAATAAGTAAATTTCAATTGGATTATATATAATATAATTAAAACATTTTATCTGGAAAGAATGTAACCACCGCATCTTCCAAGAGCAAGGCCTCAACCTAGGAGAGATTATTAAGCAGATTCGAACTGGCATTTGTGAGATCCTCAATGCCAAAGTAGTCCTAAACTGAAACTACTCCTTTACCTTATGGGATGAGGCACTAAGGAAAAATTGGCCTGAGCTAAGATGCACCATATCCTCACATATTAAGAAGGGACCAAATAGGAGCACAACAAAATGGATAAAACCTCAAAAGGATTGTTTTAAACTCAATTTTGATGGGTCCGCTAAAGGAAATCCAGGCCCGACTGGAGGGGGTGGTAATTAGAGATGCTCATGGCGATGTAGTGGGGGCTATGTCTTGTCACTTTTGGACTTTGACCAACAATGAAGCAGAATTCGAAGTGCTTCACAGTGGACTGTGGCTTTGTGATAAACTAAATATCAAATTAGTGGAAATTGAAGGGGACTCCCTCCTCTGTATTAATGCAATAAAGTTCAAACAAATTAGTAATTAGAAATTGAGAGGATGGCTGGAAAAGATTGTACTGGCCCTAGTAAGCCTGGGAAGTTACTCAGTCACACATGTGTGTCTTCAAGTGTCCCTAAGATTCATTCTGAATCCCAATTGATCCTCAAAATCTATTCCCAATCAAGAAGTATCCACCAAAGTTAATATAGACTAGTGCATCTCTTCTTGTGTGGAGTTTTTTTCTAAAAGTGTTTTGTTGATGATTGTTTTTATACATTCATAACAAAAGTTAAAATTCACAAAATGAACCTAACTGTCTTGAAAGATATGAAGAAATCAACTAAGATTACTTAATCCCAAGTTTCTGTATGGTCAGGTCTTGACCTATTGGACAATTCAATAGGTTGATGCGAAGCTATAATATGCAAGGGGCCTTACTTGATTTAAGGTAATTGATGACTTACTGGACTCGAATTATACAAATTGTTACAAATATCAACAAATTTGTTACTATATCACAAAGCTTTGTATGATTTATAATAAAACAAGCTTTTCTCTTCCAAATTATTATGAAAATTATCAAATATCAACACAATTTATAATACTCTCTTCAAATGTAAGACAATTTCCTTTAGATTCCTACGTTTAAGCTAAGTATTTCAAATGTTTGGGAAAAATTAGAAAAAATTGAATTCAACATTATTTTTGCTACAGGATCTAAATGTTCTATTATGCATGTTATAAGAAGTACAACAAATTTGATCAAATCAACAGACTAAATCATTAAATGTGAATGTCCTAAGTATTTTCACGAACATACATTCAAGATTGCAAGCTTTAAGAGATAATATTTCAAATACAAAGAAGAGCCAGAAGACACTCTAAATATAGACGCAGAATTCCAGATTCATTTGTATTCAAAACACACATTCATATATGATTTACAATGTATGAATGACTCTTAGCTTCAATAATCAACTTCATAGAAAACTTACAACACTTTACAGATACAATAAGAAAGCTGGACATTCCACGCATTCCTTAGTGCAGACATAGGCAACCTCCTCTAAACTAAAATACTTCTACTCAAAGTCTTAGAACCAATTACAATTGCTAGCTATCTTTTACAAATCCCTGTGTAAATAATATACAAGTAGCATAGTTCCTTATATAGATTTTGAAACTTCTCATTGCTACAGCTACAACCTTTAATCCATGGTTGAGATCTTTCCATTATTGATCAATGATACACATTCATCTCTAACCGTCTTCAAAATATCTAAATGGCATCTTTTCCTTCTCAAAGGATGCTGTTAGAATCTTTTCAAAACAAGATTCCCTTATTCTTTGACTTTCTCCCACTGACATTCTTTATTTGACTTTTATTCCTTCAAATATGTTTTGAAGTTGCTTATTACACCTTCTACAAAGGTGCGGTCCCCTCCTGGACTCTTTGCCCATATGTATTCCAGTATTACAACTCCTTTTAATTTCTTCTCTCTGTTTTCTGATCCTTCTCTCTTCTTCTTATATTTCCTCATTTTAGCACTTTCTTCTACCAATGAATCCATCATTTGTTTGCTCATGTATGCTTCAGGATTCTCTATGCATGGTGTAAAAATAGCATTAAATTCTGTTAATGCCTTTTCTTCTCCATATGCGGGTATGTCCATGCATTCATGCTCCAGGAGTTTCTCTACTATCTTCTTGTGCATTTTAATCATTTCATCTGCTTCTCCTTCTAAATCTTGGGCAACTATTATACATTTTCTGAGGTTATCTTCCTCAAACTTAAGTTCTAATCTTGTCTGTGGCACTTGATTTGCTAGTGAAGGGGTAATTACTCCTTCATTGATTAACTCTTCTATTCTCTCCTCAATTTATGTCAGTTGTTTCAACTCTGATTTGCATTCTTCTCTTCTAAATTGACAATTATGCACCAGTATGCTACATTTACCCTTTTCTCTAGCAACTACTTCCCAACTCTTTACTACCTGCTTTATTACATGCTTACCCTCTTGCATAAAATCATTAAACTACTCATCAAATATATTATCTTTGAGCTTTTTTATTTTCCATGTCCCGTATTTCTTCTTTAGATATAACTACTATGTCACTGGGCAGCTTTGGGACTGTTGCACTGGGATCAAATATCCCTTTAATAAATTGTTGTAGTTGGACAATGTGTCCTTCAAGTATTCCTGCTTATCTTTGTCTTTTCTTAGCATCTCTATTGTCACTTGGTGCATATCCTCCCACTTAGTGATACGTTGTTCCCGCATAGTATGCCCAAGGTCAGAATTCAGTATCTTGTACTCCTCCAAGGTTATTTCACCTTTTTCATTTTCTTTCTGTGGTATGGCTAAGTTCAGCATTTTGGACCCATCTGGCCCTCTTTGTATAGCTGACATTGTCCTAGCCTTTCTTCTTTCTTTTCTTGGAGTGGTACCACCTAGCAAACTCTTAATATCAATTGGTACTAACTGTACCTCTTTTTTCTCCTTTCTTATTTCTTCTCCTAACCATGCAGGAATTTCTTTGGTGCCTTCTGCAGTTTTTATTTCATCAATCACTTCTTCATGAGGCTTCTCTGTTTCTATTTCTCCTTGTTGTTGTTGTTTTTGCTGTTGTTCTTGTTGTTGAGGTGGAGGCTCTTGTTCCATGGGATCATTTTGATGTTTTTTTGATTCACCCTCATTTTCCTCTTCTTCAATTTTAGTGTCACCTCCATCTTCAGCTTCCTCTTCAGGACCTCCTTCTTTTGATATTTATTTTTCCTAATTTTCTTCTGTATGCATTAGCTCTACATTTGGCATGTTGATATCCTCTGCTTGTTCTTCAACTTTATTCTCATCAACCTTTTCTATTTCCTCTTTACCTTCAGGCCCTTTATCTTCATTTTCTATATCCTTATCTCTTGTATCTTAATTTTCTTTTTGTATTTGCCCTGTATGTGTAAGGGATCCTACCATTGTACCTTCTTCTTTTACCTTCTTTTCTTGCTCTTGTACATTTTCTATATTTTTCTCTTCTTCACTTTGTTCATCATACATGCTCAAAATATTCAAAACATCCACACCTAAAGTGTCAGCTTTTGTTTCATTTTTTGCTTGCTCATGCCTTTCTTTTGTTGTCTCTTCAGGTGTTCCTTCTTTCTTAGCTTCTTCAATCTTATGGGCCTCCTCTTGTACATCCTTGATAATTTTAGGAGATACTAGGGTACCAAATGGGCCTACTGCTCCTACTTCTTCCTGTACCCTTTCTTCTTCATGTTCTAGGCCTTGTTCAATCTCCATTTCAGCTTGAGTACTTTGCTCTTCCTCTTCACTTAGGAAATCACTAGAATCTTCTTCTATTTCAATCTCTTTTCCTTTATACATTCCTCTTTCTTCACTATCACTATTGTCAATGTGCACAGTCTCAATATTTTGTTTGGCTTTGTGAGTTTCTGACTCTTGCTACATTTCTCTAGCCAAATCTACTTTTACTTGAACATATGTTTGTCTTTGTTCTGATGAGGTGGAGGCACTAGGTATGTTACTCAGTTTTGCACCTACTTCTTGTGCTCCATTTACACCACCTATTTTAGAAGTCTCACCTTTTGCCAAACTTATTGGTATTGCCTTTCTAATTTATTGTCCTGTCGCTTCCTTGGCAGTCTGGGCATCTTCTATACTTATTTCATGACTTAGTGATTTTGGATCTACAAAAGTATCTAATGTCACTGCTACTATTATCCCCAATGCATATGGATCCATTAAAGTAGCATTTTTATCTTTTTCAACAATCTTGGCCTCTACAATCTTCATTTTCTTCTCAAAGAAGCACTGAAGATCCTCACTAGGCTCTCCTTTTCTTTTTCTCCCTTTCTTTGGATAGGTGATATCTTTTCCCTCAGCCTTAAGCTCTTCAATTCTATCTTTCAACCATGTTTTTGAAAATAATATCACTGGTATTGATAATACGTCCAGAGATGTGTTCCAAGGTTGTGACCAATCAGGCTTTGTAATAGGAGCCAGTCTAGCCTCTGCATAACTATGATGCAATAGTTTATCATCCTCTTGAACCTCTGGGGGAACATATATGTCTCCTATGGACTTCATTTGCTCAATGGTTAATCTTTTATGAGCTCTTTTCCTCACTTCCCTATCATTTTTGTAATCAGCCCAAAAATCCTCAATATGTATCTGTTGTTTATACTTTCTATCAACAAAGTTCTAGATCCTACGAAAAGGATCAAATCTCTTGGCTAAATCAAATTCCTGAAAGCCATAATATCTTAATTCTTTCTCTGAATATCCTGTAACCTCTTCATTGAAACGGAAGTATCTGCCAATAGCCCAAGGTAACTTCAGATTTCCTCTATTGAACTTTCTCTTATACATTTTAAAAGCATTCAAATTCTGCCTTGAAAATTCCAAAACAACCAATTTATCAAAAGGATATCTGGGCAACATAAAGGGCTTTCCTTCAAATCCTTTAGTCCCGATATAAGTAAAATGTTCAAATTGTATGAACTAGGAACTATGCAATCCAATTGCATCTTCTGCATCTTTAGATAGTCTTTTATCAGGCTCCTCCCTCAAAATTCTTACCATGTAAGTATAAAACACATCATTGACTAAAGCAAACTTCTTCAATGCATTTTCCTCTTGCAATTCAGGGTAGTGCTCATACACTAATTTCTGACCAGGACCATTTCCTAGGTTACCAACCCTTTCTATTCCATGTGTGTAGGGTCTAACTTCTACTGCACATGAATATAACACGTATGTAGATAGATAGAAGGGCAACATCTTTTGTTTTCTCAGCATGGCCTACTTCCAAATAGCTGTGCTTATTGCTTTGGCCCAGTGGATTTGCCCTTGCTCTTTTTCTCCTGCTCTTATGAACTCAATAATAGTGAACATCCATGGTTCACATTTGGTACCATCTCTCAGTCCAACCAACCTACTTAGCATGGTGATCATCAAATAAATTTCTTCTTTGAAGTATATTCTCATCAAGTTCTTGTGTACCTTGGCTACAGCCTTGGGTTTATTTTCTGGGCTATACCAGCTGTGGAATATTTTACTTTTGCAGTCCCTTTCATTTGTATGAAAGTCTTCATTATATTGATCTATATCAATATCTCTCATTTTCTCATTAATTTCCAATCCGAATGTCTTTGCAATTCCCTCTGTGGTTAGATCAGTAATAAGATTGTCATACAACATAATCTTCCTAGTAGCTAGATCATATAGAGTCACACAATCTAAACACAAATCTTTGGCCTCCATAGCAAGTGGGAAACCTATAGCCCTGTATAGTCCACTCTCCCATATACATTTCATATCCTGTGAGGCATCTACAACAGTGATTTTTTGTAAAACATCCTCTGCATCATAATTCCCTATATTTGTATCAATGCCCACGCTGCTCATACTGATTAAAGATAGATAACTTCTATGTAAGGGCAATTCTTCTTTCTCTATCTCTTTGCGTGGTTTCCTCTCTTTTTTCACCTCGCCCTCTATATCTTACTTCTGTTTCGTGGCCATCCTGTGGAAACAAGTATCTTTTAACTTTTCATTTTACCTTTCCCTTAGGGTTTTACTATGAATTTATGCCTTTTTACCATTTTACCCTACCCCAATTTGTCCTTTCCATTTTAACCTTTTAAATTTGTTAATCCCTACCCATTTAATTAATAGTTAAAACAAGGATTGAACAAATTCCTACATTTTACTGAAATTACTGAAATTAATAGATATTTACCCAACTGAAATGTAATGGTGTTTTGAGGATAAATACTTGTATATTCTTTGACTACTTGACTTTAGTCTTTGACTTACTTTTACCTTTTCACCTTCGTCCAGCTGCTGTAATTCTTTCACTCTGATGAGTTCTACTCAATCCACTGTAACAATTCTTTTTTCTACAATTTTAGCTCTTAACAATGTATATCTGAAAGAAAAATAACATTTAAATTACCCTAACTCTCGTTAAATTTTACTCTTCTTAAGTGTTAAATCGGCATTAATTACAGCAATTAATGCACCCAAAGTTTGACCTTCTATTACAGTGTTTGCATTTTTTAAATTTTTTTACCGTTAGTTTAATTCTGCATACATCCCGTTTTCTTTGTATGTTCCCTTGTATGTTTTGTTTGTATGTCTTCTTTATATCTTTAAACATACAAGCAATTTATGCAAGAAATCAAACTAAATTTCCCTCCCTTTTCCACTTTTTCCATACTTGTATTTTTCGCTTTGAATATCACGCTTTGTATATTTTCTTGTATGAGCACATATACAAACAACCTTATGCAAACCCTCTCTTTACCTTTTTCTTTCATGATGCTCTTATTTCTTTATATCTCGAATATGTATATTGTAAACATACAAGCATTTAAATATACAAAGAGTTTTCTATATTGAACTTCCTTTTGACATCCGTCATGTATCTCCTATTTGCATCTTTCGCTTTGCATCAGTTTGTATCTCAGAGATATACATTGTTATTATATAAAGCCTGATATGCAATCAGTGGGGTCCACCTTACTTTTCACTTGTATCTTTGCAATGCGTATAACACCTGTATCAAACCTTCAGATACAAGTCCGGATACATACAAACTCCTTTTGTATCAGATTTTTAGACTTATCCTTTTTATAAACCACATTTTACTTACCTTTTAGCTTTACGACATGTATAAAGTGCAATGCATCTTCTGATATACATTAAGTATCAATGCATCACTTTAACCAAATTTTAATCTTTCCTAAATTTTGCATTGTATGTATATTGAAATGTATAACCCAAAATATACATACAAGGCATGAAACATACAACAATAAAACCTTATTTCATAATCCTGTCGGTTTTGTGGCCTGCATATACTGTTGTATCTTATCTTGTATGTCCTCTTTTTTTTTCAAACATACAAACTAAAGAAAATACATCCAGCGAACTCAACCGATTATGCATTTAAACTTTGAACTCTATCGGGTCCGACTTGTATGTATAGATAGAACATTAGCAAAATGCATACAAGTACACAAATGTAACAAAACCGATAACTCCCCTATGCGACTTATACAACGACTCGATATACAAACAACTTTGCATATGCAACATATAAACCCTCCTATAGTGCATTTACCAAAAACATACATATTTTGCACAATACTGGGAAATTCAACATGGTTCAAAAAGCAACCCTTACTCATTTTTGATAACGAATTCACCCATACTCTGCCATGGTACTTAATGCTATTTTTCTTTATTTTCAACAAGGTTTGTAACTTTCACTTCCTTTTCCCTTTTACCACCAAGCAGACCCACACACACAAGCCAAAAGCACAGCCACAGTAGGGGTCCTCATTTTGCTAAGAAGTAAAATGGGGCATGTTGTGAACATCACAATAGGTTTCTCCATGTAAACACTATGTTATTTGTGATCTTTTATTCTGTTATTGATTTCATACTATCTCCAGTTTGGTTCTGCATAGTTAAGTATCTATTTATAGTTGTAATTAGATTTTCATTGATAGTTGTTTACTTTCATTTCTAATAGTTGCATGGTGACACTTCAGCCTATCAAGGTTTATCATTTTAGCATGACAGTAAAAGCCTCCCTAACATCCTGACCCTGAGGGCAATAGTGTCAACTTGGTGTGTCACCCTCTTTGGACATTTAGATTTTGTCATTTTGCTATGATAGTAAAAGCATCTCTGATGCCTTGAACAGAAAGGGATTTGACCCGAGTTTGACCTATGCTCAACGTCTACATTTATTGCAATAGTTTCCCATGAATGTTCAAAGAAGGGGCTAAATTTTTAATTTTCCTATTCATTTTTACCTTTTACTTTTACATTTTGTTACCTCTGGAGGCTCTGACAATTTGATCTTGTATGTGAGATCGAGGCCATTGATACATTTGGAAAGTACTAGATCATGATTTCCTCCTACTTGTATGGATACCTTTTGCATTTTCTTTGTTGTTTCCTCGTATACCACATTTTTTCAAGTAGGGTTTCACATTTTCCTTGCATTTTAATGATGTTTGTTGTCTATTTTGTACCTGTAGACACCTAAAACTATCTTGACCCTTTAACCATTTTTATGCATCATCCATACCACTAATTTCCCCTTTCATCCAATTAATTAAATAAATTCATAATTCTTTAATTAATTAACATTGTATCATCCCTAACCATATGAATTAATTTAATTAATTTAGCACTACACCTTATAGCATCATCCCAATTAATTAAATAAATATGTTAAATACTTATTTGGTTAATTTGTCCACTTCCCTAAACCTAATTAATTAGATAAATTGTACTTATTTAATTAATCTGCCCTACTAATCAGCCTAAACATAGCCTAGTTGATTAAATAACCATTATTTAATTAGCTACCCTAGCCTACATGACCCCTAGACTTGAATTAATTAAATAGATCATTATTTAATTAAGTCTAAACCCTGATTAACCCATCCACTAATATTCTCCAGCCACATTAATTAAGTTAATCACCCTAATTAACTTGGTCAAACCTCATTAACACCTTCGCCCACAACCCACAAATAAAAATTTACCTTTTAATTCAAAAGGTCACATGACCCTTCCAGCTCACCTTTCTATTTTCATGTTAAAATCTTCTCCATAAAATTAGCTTACACGTCAAAGGTCCCAAAAATGTGCATGTGTCACATGTCTCTCACCATTCCACATAAAATGCAATTTTAAATTCCATCTCATCCCTAGGAAATAATTTTTTATTTCCTCATAAGTCTAAATCACATTAAATCCAAAGCCTTCCCCAAAAATGAATTTAAAATTCACTTTAATTCCTAGCCCTCCATTTTCGTTGATGAGATCTTAGCCCTTTATATCATCCTTTCACCTCAACCTTTGATTCCAACTTTCAATCTCCACCGTTGGATCAATTCCCCCCTCAATTTACTTATAAATACAAGCCTCCACAAGCCAATTTCACAAGCCAATTTTCAAGTAATCTCATATTGCCAAAATAGCCTCCAAATATCTCCATCATACCCTCTTAATGCCAAAATTGTGTTGAACTTTGAGAGTTATCCACATTTGATCATCTCAATTGGGTGAAGCTAAGGAACTTAGGTACATCTCCTTCTACCTTATCAAGGAGTGAGAAGGACTTCAAGGAACTTCGAGAAGGTATAATCACTTTGGTTTGATTTCTTTTCGTGTTTTTATGCTTTGTAGACTTTTCATCTTCATTTGGCATGCCTGGTGGGACCCCTTGGTCCCAATCTAACTTGCATTTGAGTGTTTTTGAAGGTTTCTTGATGAACAGGCTAGATTAGTGCTATCGTCTCCTACAACCATGCTATACTCCCACAGATTAGAGCTATTTGACTATGTACAATGCTATCTTCCTCTATTGTAGTGCCATATTTGTCTATTTCAGTGCTATTTCCTTGCGACTTTTACTAACTTCTTTAGTCAAGAAATTTTTTATGCTTATTTTGTGCTTCTCATAATTGTCTATAGGTGTTTGCTCTCTATTTTTTGATAGGGTCTCTTGCTTCTAAGGGGTTACTATGCCCATTTTTCTTGAGATGTTTTGAAAACACTAACCTTGAATTTTGTTTTCACCACTTAGGACAAGCTAACCCTATTTTTTTGGCTAACCAACTGTCCTATTCACCTTGACTAACCTTGCAAGCTATCCACCTTTCATTTTTTCATCATTTTGTACAAGTTTGGTCTCTATTTTTGTGCAGGTCCCAAGTCTTCTATGGATTAGCACTATCTGTACTCATAATCATGCCATCCAATTCTCTGCTAGACAGATAAACAAGGTATAAAATCTTAGTTTCTATATTTTAGTGTGATTTATCTCTATTTTAATGCTATCTACTTCTACATTAGCACTATTGGCCTCTATTTTAGCTCCATCTACTTCTACAATAGCACTATATTCCTTTGTTTTAGTGCTATTCTCTGACAGTATTTCTTGAAGTCTATGTAGGCACTAATCCATTTTTGCAGGTACCTAAAACATGTGTCCAAGGCTATTTTATCAAACTATTGATAGTTTACTACAAGTTTCTCTTGTCCAAGACCTTGTTTGTTTTTACTTGAGTAGTTGTACTAAAGTAGTTAGTTGGGAATTAACTTTGCTTTCCATGTTTGGTTTGTTAGTAGATGTATGCTCTCCCCTCACACCTTAGGGTGATCTTGGGGATCAAAAGTCTACTCTCAAACAATTTTATCACTTTTAAATGTTATTCCTAAAGGGGTTACCTTTATTGCATATGCTTTCCCCTCACACCTAGTGTGATCTTCGGTGATCAAAAGCAAGGGGTATTATCTTCTTAGGAGGTTTGCTTGGGGATTTTATCACCCCAAGGGATGACCTCAACCACATGTATCAGCGAGGTATATCAAAGTGGGGAGAAGGAAAATATTACCCCAATCTAGTTGCATTGTCATTTGGATAGCCTTGGGGCCTGGGTGATTCTAGACACAAGATGAAGTAGCTTGCAACATCCCTTCAACAGACTAGTGTTCATGGTCTTGTGCCTCATCTACCTTGTGTATGAAGAGGACTCCCTAGAAGCTTTTAATAACCTAGTTTTTAAGACCTTTCCTCCATCATACCTTGTAGTACACCACTACAGAGGAGGGGAAGATGCTCAATGTACTATTATACTTGAGATAGGCATTACCTTGGGCAAGATGAAAGTCTCTGAGGTAAGGGGTGTATGGTGGTCCATGACCTTACATTCCCTATCTATAGCACCAAAGGCATTAGTGGGAGTGGGAATTTTGGTTCACTTTGAGTTGAGATTGACCCACGGCCACTTTGTGAGATCTACAAGGTACGATACTCCTACTTGACTAATACTAGGATGTTCATGTGAATGGTGTGACTTATTGTTGAAACTTGTGCAAGCCAAATTATCCAAAGTCAACCTTGAGTCAAGCCATTGTGTTCTCTTGTTTGATTTTTGTGCTTTTCAAGAACATTTGACATCATCCAAATCCCATATTTGAACCTTTGAAATCCAACATTTGGGCCAAAAATCCAAAAGATCCAAGTTTGTCAAAAAATCCAATCAAAGTTTCAAACATGAACTGTCAATTAGCACCATATGCTCACTATTTAGTGCCATATATTTGACTATTAGTGTCTTCCCTTTAGCACCATTTACCCACCAATCAATGCTATCTATGATTTTGTTAGTGCCGTTTGTCCTTCTATTAGTGCCACCCAGCTCTAAATTAGTGCTCTTTCAGTACTGTGTCCAAAGTCCATCAACTTGTTTTCACCTAAATTCTTAAGCTTAATTTGACCTTAGCATCTAGAAACTTTGTCAAAATTTCCCAAAAATCAAATCATCCATTTGAGTCCAACCTTTGTCCATCTTCATCCTTTGTCCATGTCCATCTACATCATCCCATTTGACCTCAGAGAAACATCACTTTGGTATTGGACCCTTGACCATACACCATTTATCAATCAATTATCATCCCCCAACCCTTCACTCCATTTCCCAAAAAAAAGGTTTTTCCACAAAACCCTAACCCAAGTCCATTATCCTACATTATCCATTTAACCCTAGAAAGATATCTTAATTTTCATTTTGGACCTTTGCACTTTCCAATCTCATCCTTTTCATCCAAATCAATCATTGTCCCAACCTTTCATCTCAAAATTCCAAAATCATTCTACCCTTAGTCCAAGTCCAATCAACCTCATCCCAAATATCAACCAACATTATCCAAACCTTATCAACCAAATCAATCATTAATCAATCTCCAAAATCAAACATTAATTCAAAATCAAATCCATCCAAACCCAATCAACAACATCAACATCCAAAAATGAAAAATCAAACCGACATCCAAGAACGTCCTTCAAATCAAGTTTGTGCAAAAATTAAATCTAGATCTCATCATCCTCTAATTTATAGGGAGCTTAGGAATTTGTCTACCTTAAGTTCTTTTATAAGTTAGCCTTTTATCAACCCTTAGATAAATTGAATTACAAGCCTAGACAACTCCTAAGTTGGTAAACTTTAAGGCATCCCATTTTTCTTGGTGGTCATTAGTCTACCCTCAAGTAGAATAATCATTTTTTCTTTTTCCTTAAGGTCGTTAGTCTACCTTATGTAAGAAGAGAACATCCTTTGGAATCCAAAAGATCTAGATTTATTTGAGCTCTACTTTGGTTTGAACATCCTTTCAAAACATCATCAAATTTTTCCAAAATCACTATCCAAATCATCTAAGGCATCTTTGTTCCATTGTCATCCAAATTCATCCTAAGTCCCCTTTTATCACACATCCAAAAATCATCCTCAAAATCACCCTCACATCCATTTGCCTTTAGTCCAAAAATCTTTTGATAATCAACTTCTAAGGTCATCAAAATCATCCCCATCTTTCATTATCCATTCATCTTTCCATCCTTGGGTCCAATATTTTGAAATCAATTCTCTAAGGTCACAAGATTTACCCTCCTTTTCAATGCCAAATCAATGCATACATAATCTATTGCATGCCCTTGACAAGGTCCCAAGCTAGGAAAAACAAGGAAATGAAACACTTTAGAATTAATTTTGGGATTCCTAACATCGACCAAAATAATGTCCCTATAATCCAACAACAATCATCCCTTGATGCCAATGCTATGATAAATCCTTTTGGAATCCAATCACTAGGACCACCAACCAACATCAATAATCTTGATCAAGAGGTCCTAGACTTCATGAAAAACACTGAATCCATGGACATACTAGATAGAGTCCTAAAGTCAGACCCAAACAAATTACTTGAATTCCTCACCTAAAATGGTGCCACCATACCCACTTCATCACAACCATCGTCATTCAACAATCTCCCTAACACATCCTAATCTTTGAACACCACAACCACCTCAAATCCTACCTCCACATCAACCATATCCATCCCTATCTCCGCATCAACATTGACCGTAAGCACATCCATGCCCCAAATCACCCTCAACATTCCTAACACCATGTACACAAGTGCTTCCACAAGTGTACCTCAATTCGATTCCAACACTATAGCCTTCATGACGCAATTATTTTCCCAACCCCCTTTCAACATGTCCAACACTAATCCATGCAACAATCCCTCATCTAACTTTGCATACATATGATTGCCCATCTCCCAACCTCCCATTTCTCAACCACCCATTGTATCATCCTCCATTCAAATCTTACAAAATCCTAGCCAACAACAAATTCCACCACACATTCTACAACTCCTTGCCTACCAACAACACCAAGCCCAAAAAAATCAAAACGAAACCCTACCTCAACACCAACAAATCCCTAATTTCCTCCATTAATTAACCCATCAACAATAATCACACGTACCCCAATCTCTGCCAACCTAGGACTTACCTAGCATTTTTCAAACCTTAATCCAAAAGGTTTATGATATGCAACATGGGTACAAGAGAAATAAATACTCATTTGAGGATATTTTCCCATACCCATTTGATAGAACCACCCTCATGCCACCTTTCCCTAAAAATTTTGAGACACCTAAATTCAACAAGTACAAAGGGAAGGGAACCCTAGGGAACACCTTAGGGAGTTTTACATTACTTTCCTAGAGGTCTCATATGATGACACATACTTAATGAGACTCTTTCCTAGAAACCTAGGTGGTCAAGCCATCGAATGGTTTGCTCATCTTCCCCCTAGCATCAAAACATTCCATAAGCGCGCAGAGAAATTTGTCAACCATTTCTCCTATAACTTTGAACATGAGATATCTATGATGGACCTTTACAACATGAAACAAAAGAATGGGGAGTCCTTCACTACTTTTCTATAGATGTGGAGAAGCCTAGCAAGCAAACTCCCTTGGCCTATTCCTGAGAAACAATTGGTCACCATGTTTGTGACAAGTTTAAATCAAGAAGTGGGCTTCCATTTACAAATCCAATATGTGTCAACCTTTGAGGAGGTTATATACAAGGGAACAACCATTGAGAGAGCCCTCATTGTTAAAGGGGTTATAAAAATCTACAACAAAGATAACAAAAACAACAACAACAAGATCAATAGAAACAACACCAACATCCCCAACACAAGCAACAACAACCAATCCCATGAAAAACCCCACTTTTGGGGCAAAAAAAATCTTAATGATGGTATCACCGATGTTAAGAGTGTCCAAATGTACAAACCACCGCACCATCAAACCTATCCACAAGTAACAATGTAAATATTCCTAAGGGACCCCCTGAGAAAAACATTGCACCCAAGAGGAGGTTCACACCTCTAGGTGAACCTATAGAAGATGTTTTGAGAAATCTTGTCAAGGAGGATTTGATCACATTGCCACCCATTCACCCCTATGATGATAATAAATTTAAACCCTCTTGATTTGATGAAAATGCTTTTTGTGAATAGCACCATGTGAAAGGGCATAAGACATCTAATTGCACGAGGGTGAAACATTGCATCCAAGACCTTGTAGAAAGAGGCGATATAACCATTGAAGAATCTCATAAATAATTGCCTAATGCAAACCTAGGAGCATACAAGGATCCACTTCCAGATCACAACAAGGTAAAAGACTCTTCCTCAAATCAATCCTATAACATAGTCCCTCCTCCCTCTTCTTTTGATTCCATTGTGGGTCATATAGAAGAATCATCCAACCAATTCAACACCATCACCATTAGAGCCAAAACACCCAATTGTGTCGTCACTACTCATTGCGGCCACATCTCCATTCGAGGAGCCCCCACTAATGATCAAGCCACTACATCTTCACCTACCAATCCTCTATCCACTCATAAGTATAACCTCCCCGATCACCTTGGAAAGACCCCTGCTCAAAATTCCATTCTTGAGTTGCTTCGTACATCCCCCTCCATAAGGATGTCCTTGACAGTACTCTAATGGAAACACATGTCCCCAAAAACATGAATGTCAACCAATTCCAAGCTATGGTGGGACAAATTGCCTCACCACATCATCTTACATTCTCTTAAAGGGATCTACTCGCATCTAATGCATCCCATAGCAAAGCACTCTATATCAATGTCCTCATTCACAAACATGTTGGATTAGGTCCAGACAACTGAGAGGGGGGGTGAATCAGTTGTCACACATTCTTAACTTTTCTTTCTTTGATCCTCCTTTACAACTTATAAACAAATTAATGAAATAGCATCACATAAGTAGAAACAAAAGTAACACAATTGAGACCAAGATTTTTGACGTGGAAACCCAGTTAAGGGAAAAACCATGGCGGGGGTTAACCCACAAAAATTAATACCCTATTAAAAGTATTTTTACAAGTGACAATGAACATGCATTTGAGCTCACTGCCCAAAGGTCACTACTCAAAAGAAGGCTCACTACCTATGGAAAATATTACAGTAGAACAACAGAAATTTAAACTAATTAATAGCATCTATCCATGCATGAGTTTCAGTTCTGGTTAAGTACATAAACTGATCTTACACATTTCATCTTTGCTCTTCTCTTCTTACTGATCTACCTTCATTTGCACATTAGATTTCTACTCCTTTCACACATACACCTTATTCACACACACCACTTTCACTAATTCATCTCATC
The DNA here is from genome assembly GCA_027924645.1 of Cunninghamia lanceolata. Taxonomy (NCBI): domain Eukaryota; kingdom Viridiplantae; phylum Streptophyta; class Pinopsida; order Cupressales; family Cupressaceae; genus Cunninghamia; species Cunninghamia lanceolata. The sequence continues at coordinate 11,409,470 of BSBN01000068.1, read as the reverse complement.
TCATCTGCTATATATATCCGCAACATGATCTACAATCATTCTAACAGTTACCTTCAACAATACTTAGAACTTTTTGAATGTTCTGCTCTGTCGGCTAGATCTATGCATAACTTAAGGTGCAGACCAAAAATTACTCTTGGAAATCATTACTCATGTCATCCACAACCATTAAATGCCACCATTTTTCCAAAAAGCAACTTCCATACATCTGGAATCAAGATCTTCTGCAAGGTCTGTATTTTCTTCTTCTGTCTACTTTGTCAGACTGGAATTTGATATTCAAATGCTAATATCTTTTGATTTATTCATCTCCAGAGGACAAAACTTTGGATTTAGAGTGTCTTTAGAATGCTATCAACTACCTTAGGTCCGCATAAAAACATGCCTTTTCACCAGAGACATCTGGACCAAAATATCAGAGCCTGTTACTGCTCTATTCCTAACTGCCCAGACTTAGACAAATTGTGATTCTGACTTCCAGTTTGAACAACTTGTGTTATGCGGATGTCTAGGATGAACTTAGTTACCATCAATGAACATACCTATCAGTTCTAAGTAGTGTCTCTTGCCAACAATCTCCCTCATTGGCATTGATGGGAACACTTATTGAAAAATGACGAAGTGTCTTGATCTCCCCCTTTGTTTGTATACTCGTGCCCTTTACTTATTCTGGTCCTCTCCCTTTGATAAACTCCTTATTTGTCATCATTTTGCACTACCCTTCACTCCCCCTTTGACATCAATGGCAAAGGGTGTGGTCCACAAGTTAAAATTTCCAAAAACTATATATATATATATATATATATATATATATATATATATATATTGTCGTGTATGTACAAAAAATCAAGTCTTATTCTCATGAACTTGAGAATGTCTACAAAATTGGTTTTTAATTGCACAAGTTTAGAGGCCCAAGTGTTCTTCATTCCATCCAAGAGTGAGATGTGCCCACTAAGTAAAAATCAATATGCTTCTGCCTTTGCCAGATCTAGAGGATCACTTGTCTGAAATGCATTCTGGGCTTCAGATAATGCATTATGCATGACTTCCAACTTGGGGGAAATCAATCCCTAGAGTTCACACATCCTCGTCATAGTATTGATTTTCTCTTTTTCAAGTCCCTTTATTTCATCTGTCAAGCTAATGACCTAACATTCCTGACTTATAGGAGAGGCATTTAGAGGATCAAAATTCTAGGATAGAACTGGTATTTTATGTTCTTGTTCCTTTATCTTCTTCTCAACATCCTCATTAACTTTAGTCCATGATAGGAAAAACTTATATATATCTCCTCCATAATTTAGATCATTCTGAATGCTCTTTATGCTAATGCCTAGTATCAATCTATCACTCCTTATCAGATTCTTAACTTGACTAATTTTCTTATTCAAAAATTCTTTCTAAACCTTTGCCTCTGTAGACTTTTCAAAAGACTCCAAATGTGAGTTTACTGAACTTACAAGATTTTTCAAATGGCTAGAGGGCGTATCATTTTGATTCTTCTAATAGGTTGGCATTAATTTCTCCATAATTCCAGTTGCAAGCCCCAGTAGATCATTGTCCTCCATGTGGGACTTTAACATCTTTTCTCTGTCCTTTACTTGGGTGAATGATGCTATTTTCATTAGTTGTGTTGGAGAGAGGGCATCTGAATTGGCTAGACATTGAAGTAGTTCAGGTTCATCAAGACCAATCACTTCTTTTTAAAGAAGACCTTTCACTGTATCTGTAGTGTCTCTTATAGCCATACAGAACCATCCTTTTGCTCATCTGATTTCTCAATATTTTATTTAGGTGCTTCAACATTTACACCATCTTCTTCTACTTTATCTTTCTTTCCTTTTTCTTCCTCTTTTTATGTTTTATTCTTCTTTGTGTTTTTGCCAGAGGGACTTTTTCCTATTGGTTCACTACTAGATACCTAATCTAGAGGGCTATGTGTGGTAGCTATATCCTCTTCTTTTCCAGAGTGATCAGGTTGTGGAGTAACTCCTGCATCAGCCATTCTGTCTACCATACCTATATCCTCCTGATTGACTTGTTCCTCTTCTTGACCTTCTCCAATATTTGGATTTGATTAATCAAGTCCATCATTAGTCTCCTCATGGATTGGTTTTAGAGGATCTAGAGTAGTACTTTGGTCATCAATTCTCTTGTTAGAATCTTCTTCAAGAGCTTCTTGTTCCAAAGTAGGAGGATTATCTTCTTCCACTTGTTTTTTTGAAGCAACATAGCATTTATTTTTGTCTAAGGCGTTTCTCAAAATTTCCTTTGCAATTTCCTCAATCTCACCAAGCATTAACTTGTTCACTCTTTTCTTTCTCCTAAAATCATTTTTTGCTTCATTAAAGATTCTATCTATCTCCTTTTTAGATATTTATGGACACAGATTGAAAAGAATATATTCTCTGATTTCAATGTCTTTGGTCTTGGCTGCTTCCTTTCTCAATTCTAGAATCTTTCTTAGACTTTTAGGAAGTTCATCCAAAACTTCCAGCAGTACTGTATTGAATTTATTTAGGTATACAATAATTGCATCCTCCAAAATTTTCTTATTTACTTCATCAAGGTTGTCATAATATTTTTTTAACAGGACTCAAATTTCCATGAGTAGTAATGGTTTCAACAATTTGATCAATAGTCATGCTAACTTTACCAGTTTCTTACTTCTCGCTTTCCCTTTTGCTTCCAAAAGGTTGGTCTTTAGGTGCCTTTGAGGACTTTGCCTTCTTTGATCTCATCTCCTTTATTTCTTCATCAATTTCTGTCTCTTTATCATCTTGTGTGCTTATGTAAGTCCTTGTAGCTTTGGTTTTCTTTCTTTTCTTTTCTTTACTAGATGGATGGGCTTCTGGTTCTTCAGTAGGCACAGGTTTAGATTTTTTTGGGAGAGATGCTGAGCTTCTTATTTTTCTTGCAGAGCTTTGTGAAGCTTTCAAAGTAGTTACTTGCTCATCTGGTACTCTTTCCTCTAATATCTTCTCAGTGCTCTTCTTTAGTTTTTCAATTCTTTCTCAGTTCATTCTCACTACTTCTTTTGTTAATCCCATGATTTATGCCAACATCTCTACTTGCTTCATTACTTTTCTTGATCTTTCTAGCTAATTGAGCTCCACATACATCTTGATACTCAACTCTTTGTAGGTTCCAAATCTTTCTACAGATGTGTCTTTGGGTTTACTTGGTAGATGTTGAGCATACATGTTCAGAACTCTTCCATCTACTTCATATCCCATTGGCATAATCCACACTGTCCTTGGATTAGCTTCTTCCATTAGACACTGGTCAATATCAACCATGAAACATATGCCATTTTCATACTTCTCCATAATAGATTTAGGGATTCTTTCCCTTGCATGCATTAAGTTCTGGAAATTTTTTAAGTAACCCCAGATAGCAGTGTTTTATGTCTAGGTCTTGCCAAGACTATGTAGATGATCCCTAATTTGCCATGCCACTGGCCTATCATATGTCTAGTGTATACCTGGAACTCCAGGTACTTCATTCATGAAGTATAAAAATATGCATATCACCAAGGAACCATACTTGAAGGAATTTTTCTTGTCCTTTTTTACTTTGTTGAGATTTTTTATTGGTTGCCTTTGTAGAAACCCACACAAGTCATAATCCACATTCTACTTTAGCATATGAAATGTGGCATAAATGGTTGTTCCAGAAACTGAGTTCTCCCTATTGGAGTGCTAAATCTTATAACCAACAACCATTGAAACAAACTTGACATCCGGATCAGTGATGTCATTGACAGTCATAGCCCTCCTATCGAATTTTGGTCTAGTTACATCTGTAACTATTTGATTTTTCACAGCCTTAAGCATGGACAGGCCACCAGTTGCATTCAGCCCAGTCACAATTTTGATTACATATTTTGTGATCTTAAATGGCTTTAATAGCCACATAAACTCATCTTGTATCCAACTCAACACATATTTAACCCATTCACTTTCATCAAAAGACAAAAATTTAATAACTTGTATTAAGTGTTTGCTCTGTAGGGTTTCATACTCTAGTTTCAATTGATAATTGTCATCCTTCAGATAGTTTTCAAATAAATCTAGTAGTTTCATATTTCCAAACTCCTCTATATTGCAGTGGATGTAAGCTCTAATATCTTTGACAGGTAAAACCCCATACAAAACTCTAGAAAATGCACCTAGCAGCTCAACTTATATAGATTTGTGTGGATGCTTCTTGAACTTAGGACGAGGTCTCTCAATAACATCTACAACTAGTGGAGTAGCCATTTTAGTGCTTGAGAATTCAAAAGATTTTACAAGAAAATAGAAATACCTTATTCCATAGATTAGGGTTTTGAGCAAAGATCCTTTTTGCGCCTTTGACTTTTGAGAATTCTCTGCTTCTAAGCTTGCTCACTTCTTCTCCTCTTGGTTTCTTCTAATGCAAAGTGAACCAAATGAAGAATGAATGACCTTTTTAAGCTCTGTAGCACCTAATTTTCCTTTGTAATAAATGCTCTACCCTAACATATCTGAAGACTCTATTTATCAAGTCATCTCTTATGAATCACTTCGTACATTACCATAATCACTTCCTTCCTTCCAGAAATCCTTCCACCTATTATGAATCAATCCAATATATCCTTTTCAAATGTGCTAGATTTAGACACTCACTTACTGGCTGGGGGAATTTGAAATACTACTCCCCCTGAGCCATTGCTCCAAAATCAATTCCCGGAGGAATTTTTAGTACTAGATTTTGGTGCAGATCTGTTACTATCATTCATATTTGTCTTACTAACCTATATCTTGTTTATTTCATTTTGAGTCTCATTTACATCAATTTTTTCTTTTCCTTTATCTTGTCTTTGCTCATCTAGTTTTTTGTTTACCATACCTTTTCTTCCATTGTTCTTGTTTCTGCAGAATCTTGCAATATGACCAGATTTATTGCAATCAAAGCACACAACATTTCCTTTCTTATACCCTTGATTTCCTCTTGATCTACACTAATTAGCCATGTGTACAAATCCATTGTAAGCAAAGCAACAGCCATTAAAGAATTTGTCATTAGAGTTGTTCATCATCATACCTCTACATTCATTTGATTTATGACCATATCTCTTGCATTTGAAGCATTGTCCGGAGAAGGATGGACCATTTTGAGTTTCTCTACTTCTGCATTAAGTAGATTTATGACCAAATTTATTGCAATTGAAATAGTTTCCATTAAATGATGGATATCTTTGAGCATTAGGTTGTCTTACTGGAGGTTTTCTAGTTCTGTCTCTCCTATTTCTTGGTTGAGAATTTCTTTGTCCAGATCCAGAGCTTTCACCTTTCTCATATCCAAGACCACACTTGTCATCAACTTTTTTTTGTCCTTCGAGAAGTGCTTCTAGTTTTGCTAAGCTTATCTTGAACTTTTCTTTATATTCATTTGCAACTTCTAGGTCATGTCTGAGTATAATAATTTGCCTTTCAAGTTCTCTCTCATTGTCTCTACTTACTTGTAGATCAGACTCTAGATGTCTAGCTATTCTATCTAATTTGTAATATTCTTCAGTTCTTTCTTTTAGTTTTTGATTTAGCTCATCTTAAATTTTCTTCCTATCTTCACTTTGTTTGGTTTACCTCATCACCCTAGATTCCATTTCAATTTTCAGAATGGCAACTTCTTTTGACAACTTCTCACATTCCTTTGTCTTTTTTTCCAAAGCTTCATTCATGCCATTTTCTTCAGGTAAACTAGATAGTTACAGAAGTAGCTCCTTTTTTCTTTGCAAAGATTTCTTTAATTTACATTTTAGCATTTCAATAGTGTCACCAGCATCTTTGAGTTCAATTTTTAGGTTACTAATTTTTGCTTTAGACTGAACAAGCTCTTCCACGGCCACCTGAAGTTGATCTTTGAGTGAACCCATTTGAAACTTCTTTCAAGATCTTTTCCTCAAGCTATTAAGCTTTTCAAAGGAACCTCGCTCTGATACCAATTGTTGGATTAGGTCCGAACAATTAAGAGGGAGGGGGGGTGAATCAGTTGTCATACATTCTAAACTTTTCTTTCTTTGATATTCCTTTACAACTTATAAAAAAATTAATGGAACAACATCACATAAGTAGAAACAAAAGTAACATACTTGACACCAAAATTTTTGACGTAGAAATCCAGTTAAGGGAAAAACCACAGTGGGGGTTAACCCACAAAACTTAATACCATGTTAAAAGTATTTTTACAAGTGAGAATGCACATGCATTTGGGCTCACTTCCTAGAGCTCACTACTCAAAAGAAGGATCACTACGTATGGAAAATATTACAATAAAAAAATAGAAATTTGAACTGATTAATAGAATCTATTCATGCATGAGTTTTAGTTCCGGTTAAGTACATAAACTGATCTTACACATTTCATCTTTGCTCTTCTCTTCTTACTGATCTACCTTCATTTGCACTTAGAATTTCTACTCCTTTCACACATACACCTTATTTGCAGGCACCACCTTCACTAATTCATCTCATTTCATCTACTATATATATCCGCAACATGATCTACAATCATTCTAACAGTCGGCTTCAACAATACTTAGAACTTTTTGAATGCTCTACTCTATCAGCTAGATCTATGCATAACGTAAGGTGCAGACCAAAACTTACTCTTGGAAATCATTACTCATGTTAGCCACAATCACTGAATGCCACCATTTGTCCAAAAAGCAACTTCCATACATCTGAAATCAAGATCTTCTGCAAGGTCTACATGTTCTTCTTTTGTCTACTCTGTCAAACTAGAACCTAATATTCAAATGCTAATATATTTTGATTCCTTCATCCCCAGAGGAAAAAACTCTAGATTTAGAGTGTCTTTGCAATGCTATCAACTACCTTAGGTATGTAGAAAAACATGTCTTTTCACCGGAGAGATTCAGACCAAAATATTGGACCATGTTACTACTCTTTTCCTAACTGCCCAGACTTAGACAAATTGTGATTCTGACTTCTGGTTTGAACAACTTGTGTTATGCAGATGTCTGGGATGATCTTAGTTGCCATCAATGACAACACCTATCAACTCTAAGTAGTGTCTCTTGCCACTGAAACATACTATAAAATGAGTCTTAATATATGGTGGCTCTGACCTAAATCTTTGCACTCTCAAATTATTAAAACACTTGGGATACTCTGATGTGGTTGTGGATTCTTGTGAATGCATCACCATAAAAGGATACGATAATATCAAAAGATTATCTGAAGGCACCATCAAACTCCCCATCCAAGTGAGACAAAAGATTTTAGAAACCAAATGTCAAGTTCTTAATCTTGACCTCCCATACAACATCTTCCTCGGTTGACCATGGATTCATGCCATGAAAGTTGTTCCCTCCACCTTCCATCAATGTCTCAAATTCCCATACAATGGCACAAAAGTTACTATCTATGCTGATGCTCATCTCTTTCAATACTGTATCTTTTTCAAGGGACACAATAGAACTTTCTGCCCATACAACAATTGATCCACCAAAGTATCCACCTCTAACACTAATCCAAAACCTTCTGTCTCATTCACTGATCCATCAAACATCACATCCACATTGCAAACATCTACCCTTCCTGAGGTCAAGATCAAAATGAGTGACATGGGATGTGGAGAATATGATCTACATGGCACATTTTGTGTAGGCTTACTCCCACCATCCCCTAAGGCATTTGGTACCCCTAAGGGCAATGAAGTCTTCATGATTATCATCAAATACAAGCCATCCCCAATCTTCTAGTTAAAGAACTTCATGGAACAAGATATCCTTGAAGGTATATTCTCATGGTTGTACAAAGATGAAGATGAACAATAAGAAGCTCCCATCCTCTGAACCGAGATCTATAGAAAAGGTCTCGAGATTGTCAAAAACATGGGATATAACAAACAAGGTGGCATAGGCTTACATGAACAAGGGATTATCGAGCCTATTCAATCAACAATGAATCCTTATCTCTGTAGACTAGGGTATGGAAAACAAGAGTCTATCCCAATCGAACTTGAGTATATCTTGAGTGAGGTTGCTTGGTCTTTCCCTATGATTGATAACATCAATGAAGAGGACCATCAAGACCCCTTTTCTAATTTCATTGAACTCTTCAAATCTTCCATATCCACCATTTACACCCTGTCAACTACACCATCCACATCCATTGAGCTTCCTCTAGTCTGCCCCCAACTCATAGATTGGGACCAACAAGGACCTCCTGTCCTTGATATTGCACAAAACAATGAAGCCATTGTAGAATTAATAGGGGTTAGAGACCATACACCCCTCGAAGTGATATGGTGTGGAGTCTGATCAGTCTCCAAGTGGGAGATTGTTGTTATATGGAGCCTAATCAGACTTGGAGGTTAAATTAACCCCACTTTTATCAATGTGGTTTGGCCCCAAATTCCTACAAGGTCAAAGGGCAGTGCCCCTTATGGGGTCCAGGGGTAGTGTCCCTGGTGCACTCCCTGTCATGATACAGTGCGGGGTCGAGGGGCAGCGCCCTTGAAATCTCACATGATTCTTTATTATTTTATTAAGGCATGAGGAGTTATTTTTCATTGGCTGTCATAAAAAACCCTATTTTGTAACTAACAAAACTTGTGATAAAAATGGCTAAGGGTTAGGGTTTCCATTGATTGTATTGTAGCATTTACAACAGTATTGAGTTGCAGGGATTATTGGTTGTAATCAATTTGATTTACTAGATAATAATATTGGACTCTTTGTTGGTGGAAGTAGCCAGAGTTTGGGTGAACCACGTTAAAACTTGTCTCTTTTTATTATTTCTATGTATTTTCATTCCTCTATTTAATCTTTATTTGCATTTAATTGATATCTTCTATCAACTAACCCTAACAAGAAGATCATAGTGTCAGCTGCATAATAGAACTCAATACCTCTGCATACTTTGGGGAGACAATTCAATCTCTTAGTCACAAAAGTATAAATATCAAAACAACACCCCCAAGTGAAAACCACCTTGTGGCACTTTCAGATAATGAAAAAATCAAAATAAAGGATGTATCCCCTAGTGAAATGTCCCCGAGATGCTAGGGGATTAGAGAATTGACCTCCTCAAAGTCCTTGAATTATATCAAGAAAGTTCACTGATCCTTCTTGAAACATCACAAGAAATGAACATTGGTATTGAAGAAGCACTTAAAATCACCTTTCAAGTAGTGTCCATTATAGTAGTAGAACAAGAGGCCTTATTGGCCTTCTTCAAACAGAAAAAGCCACAACTTCACATGGACTTATGCTGACATGCTAGGATTGGATCCCGACTTAGTGGTACATCATCTTGCCATTCATCCTGTGGCAAAACCAGTGAAAGAAAAGCTTAGGAAAATGAATCCCCAAATTGCACTATTGGTCAAAGCCAAGCTCAAGAAGCCCTTGGATGTAGGATTCACTCAACCTATCAACTATCCTGAATGGGTGTTAAATATTTTTACAGTCACGAAAGTCACTAGGGGCATCTGTGTATGCATAGATTTCAGAGATCTCAACAAGGCATGCCCTAAAGATGACTTCCTGCTTGTAAACATAGACATCATTATTGATCCAATAGTTGGGCATGAAATGTTATCCCTCATGGATGGATTCTTTGGTTATAATAAAATGAGGATATCAGAAGAAGACCAACACAAGACCTCTTTCATATGTCCATGGGGAACCTACTGCAGGGTCATGATGCCCTTTGGTTTGAAAAATGTAGGAGCTACATATCAAAGAGTTATGCCAGTGATCTTCCATGACCTATTCCATAGCATAATGGAAGACTATGTAGATGACTTGTTGGGAAAGTGTAAGACAAGAGAAGAACATTTTAATGTGCTATCAAAGATCTTTGACCACCTAGAACAATACAAGGTGTTTTTGAATCCTAAGAAATATGTCTTTGGAGTAACCTCTGGCAAACTCTTAGGATACATTGTACCAAGAAGAGGTATTGAAGTTGATCCTACAAAGGTGAAAGCCATAGTGGATATGCCTCCACCCAAAACACTCAAACAACTCCATAGCCTTCAAGGAAAGCTTCAATCCATTTAATTCTTTATAGTCTAGCTAGCAAATAACTGCCAATGTTTTCAACATCTTCTCTAAAAGAATGTAGCATTTGTATGAGATGAGAATTGTTATATGGCCTTCCAATAGTTAAAAGAATACCTTTCCATGCCACCCATCCTCATACCACCAAAACAAGGAAAACCCTTTTACTCTACATCTCCATAACAAAAACAATGATAGGGGCCTTATTGGCACAACATGGTGAACAAGGAAAAGAGAGAGTTGTATACTACATCAGTCACACTTTAGTGGTGTATGAGATAAAATATACTCCCATTGAACAACCATGCCTTGTTGTCTTTACCTCTAATAAGTTATGACATTACATGCTCAATCATAAGACCAAGGTCATTGCAAAAATTGACCTGCTAAAGTACCTGTTGGCAAGAGCAGCTCTCACTGGACAAATGGAAAAAAGGGTCATGATACTGAGTGATTTTGACATTGAATATATAGAATAGAAAGACATTAAAGAACAAGTAATTGCAGATCAATTATCAGATGCACCCATCCCGACAGAGAAGCCTTTTCTTTCAAAATTTCTAGATGAGTCCATCCTTACAGTAGCACCAACAATAGAAATATAGAAGATGTATTTTGATGGATCCTATACAAATCATGGCTTAGAGGCATGCATCCTTTTTGTCACCCCTCAAGGAGACACCATCCTAAAATCCTACAAAATCACATTTCCATGCACAAACAACATAGCAGAATATGAAGCATTTATCATAGGGCTTCGTATGGCTATCTAGTGGAAAATCAAAAAGCTCAAAGTTTATGGTGATTCCCAGTTGATCATAAGACAAGTCAACAATGAGTATAAGATGAAAGATGATAAGCTCTTGCCATATAAAAGAATGGTCAATCACTTCAAAGACTATTTTCATGAAATCCATTTTGAACAAGTACCAAGGTTGAACATTAAAGTAGCTAATGCCATGGCTACCATAGGGTCTCTGGTTGACATGAAGAAAGATAGCAAAAGGTGTGACTTCTTGATAGAAGAGCTTCTAACACTATCTTACGATGTTCCACAATCCTAGTTAATGTGTAATATTGTTGGTCCCTTGTCCCCATGGTATCAAGAAACCTACCTTTACCTCCATGACAACACCATTCCACCCAACCTTCATCTATTGAGCCTCTCCCTTCACCATCATAGGTGACACCCTATATCACAAAAGTCTTGATGGTACTCTTCTACGATGCCTTGATTCTAGGGAAGCCAAAACAACCTTACAAGAGGTAAATGAGGGTATTTGTGGGGCATGTTCTAGTGGACCTACCTTAGCAAAGAAGATTCTAAGAACAAAATAAAATTGGCCTACCATGGAATAGGATGCCCATCAGTTTGAGAAAAAATACCTCCTGTGTCAACAAAATGGTGACCTCATCCACGCACCATCATAGGAATTGTAGCTGATCACAACTCCTTGGCTCTTTTCATAATGGGGCTCGATCTCATAGGAAAAAATCATCTACCATCATCAAATGGACATAAGTTCATAATCACCACTACCGAATATTTCACTTAGTGGGTAGAAGCCATTCCACTCGCTTACACCATTGGAATCCAAATAGCCAAATTTATCCTCCATTACATAATATGTCGTTATGGTATCCCCATTTCCATCATCACTGACAATGGGAAATCATTCATGAACCAAAAGGTCTATAACCTTTGTGAAAAATTCCACATAGAATATCACTTTTCTATGCCATATTACCCTCAAGGTAATGGTCAAGATGAAGCTTCCAATAAAAGCATCTTACACATCTTGAAGAAAATAGTTAATGAAGTTGTCAATGACTCGCACCTCCAAATCAACCCCACCCTTTGGGCCTACCACACAAGAATTCATATCCCTACAGGAGTCACTCCATACTCTTTAGAATTTGGTTCCAAAGCCATCCTGTCAATTGAGGTTGAGCTCCCCTCTCTCAAAATCTCACTACAGAATATCATTACTGAGGAGAAGTATCAATTTGCATGCCTAAACAAGATAGAACTTTTGGATGAGAAGTGCTTGAATGCTCTTAATAAACTACAAGCCAATCAAAATCACCTATGCAAAAGCTATAATAAGAGGATCAAGAACTGCTGGTTTGAGATAGGCGACCTAGTCTTTATGGAAAATCAGAGGAACCTACAATAGCGTCACAAGAAGGGCAAGTTGAAACCTAATTGGTTGGGACCTTATGTCATCGTATCTAACTATGGATTAGGAGCTTATTATCTTGGAACACCTAAGGGGCAACCTCTAGATGAGCTAATGAAAATCATGCACCTAAAAAAGTTCTATGCCTAACCCATCAAGTATCCCAAGTCAAAAAATACAAAAAAATAAAAAAATACAAAATAACAAAAAATCAAGAAAAACCTAAGTGCAATAAAGTCATCCAATGGTGAAAATCACTTTGGTGATGCCCTGGATAAGTACCATGGTTAAAACCTATCTCAATTGCCATGTGTAGTGCTTGGTCCTACCATCTAATAAGTACTCACATCCATCACATAACTCCATATCACTCCATATCCTCTCCATCCCATGGCTTGGAATAACAAACATTTAGTGTCAACCATCCAAGCCCTTCATCACCCACCCAAGGAAGATTCCTAAAAAGAGGATCCTTGTATGCCTTTTTGGTACAACATAAAATTTGAAAAATCCAAAAACATCATAAAATCACCAAAATCCAAATTTTTTTTTAAAAACCACCATAAATCCAAGAACATTAGAAAATCCATAAAACCCCCAAAGAATAAAAAATTATAAAATCCAAAAATAATAATCCAACTAATCAATTCGATCATTGCTACAAGCTAGAACTACATATTCATCATCATCTGCATCTTGATGTACTTTGATCCCATGGAAACAGGGTATGTAGGAAGTCTAGAATACAAAGGAAGTATCTAGTATGTAGGTACTTAAGATGCCCCATCCAACCTGTTTAAATGGTCCCTATTCCTTGATCTTATACTAAATCCAAGAGCAATACACTTGCTAATCATACTCCCAAAAACATCATATCTCATGCAAAAATCATCAATCAACAAACCAAGTACAATCATGACATATGGCCTACTATCTCCTTAGCCCATCTTTTGAATTTTATCCTAATCATCTAATCAATTCTTGCGTTAATGGATATATTGTTCCCACAGTAGGCAGAATCCATCATCCTATAAAATCAACACTTACCTTGGTAAGAGATACAATGGTTGTTTGTTTGGTTTGTTGGTCTTTTTGATTATTGAATTTTATCTTTTGTCTCATTCTAAGGATCACTCCAAAACTACCTTGATCTCACTATATCATGGTATGTGGTGGAAAACACCTAGAATAGGGCATGGCCATTGTTTTTGTATGATGTGCTTGTGGGTTGGTCTCATTACTCCAAGTCTAGTATTCATATCTTGTAAATGTAGGGTCGGTTCTAGCATATTGTTCCCATTTTGCATCTAAGGTTCATCATACCTTTTATGTACTAAGGACTTATGTTATGAGTCCCCTTCCCTCAAGATTGCACTACCTTTGGCATGCATAGGAGCATCCTATTGTTTGTAGTTCTAGTCCATGCAAAGAGGCATATGTATCATCACCTTGCTCTTTCATACCTTGGTGAAACTATACCCTTTTCTATAATAAATCTAGGATTTCTCTAAAAAATATCAACATAATATTCCATCCAAACCCATCACCCTTAATCTACCCCCATCCCCCATTCATCAGAATCATCACCTTGGCTTTGCATTTAATAAGTATAAAGACCTAATCAATCCCATCCCTTAAATCACAATCACCCTAACCATTCCCAACCCATCCCTCCCATCCCATAACCAATTCCAACCCAAAATAACCCCTCTAACAATGTGGCATTGAGTGACTTAGTACTCAACATCCCTTAAACCATCCCAACCATCCCTAAACCTATCCTAACCTATCCCAATCATCCCTAAACCATTCCCCAACCTAGCCCAACCTTCTCCCAACCTAGCCCAACCATCCCCCAAACCTCCCAACCCCATCTCCCATGGTTCTAAGCATCACAATGTATCATGATAAACATCTATCATCCAAGATACACAACATCATCATTAACATAAACCACCATATCATTGCACTAACATCAATAACCATAATCATTAGATTGCATTATCCATCTACCACAACAACTTGCATACATAATATATGTTTATAAATCTAAGCATATATTTCCATTTGCATTACATTTATCCATACATAATATATGTTTATTAATCTAAGCATATATTTCCATTTGCATTACATTTATCCATACATAATATATGTTTATTAATTTAAGCATATATTCCATTTCCATATCATAAAATCAAATCAACATAATCCACATAATCCACATAAACCATGAAACCATAAAAATATCCATATGCATACCATACATCATCAACATAAACATCATAACATACATAATCTATAATCATAAACATGCATAAAACATAATCATGATATAGGTATCCATAACCTCATATAAACATCACAGAATCATGAATGCATAACCACATCATATATCACTGCCAAAAACCATTATACATATATCACTCAAAATCATAATGTCATGATACAAAAATGTGCCCTGAACGCTAAAAGTATCTCAAAAATACATAAAGCCCGAAGGCATACAAATCAAACATCAACACTGGGTAGAGGAACCTCTAGCAGAGCCAGTAGGAGAATCAGTATGATGAGGAGGAGGTGGCCTCATAGGTGCCTACTGCTGAGATGGTTGCTACTATTGAGATGGTTGTTGCTGACGTTGTGAAGGATACTACATAGATCTCTGAGAGTGGTTTCATCGGTGAGAACCCAAAAGCCTAGACTAGCTACATTGGCTATAGCTTGGTACCCTTTATCCCCTAGGAACTGTTGTACAATAGGTGCCATATTAATACACAACTCTGACACTCTGATCTGCCAACTGTTACTACACCTGGGATAGTTACTGCTAGATAGCTATGTAGTCCCCCCATATATATACCATGTTGGTGCTAGAAATGACACCCTGCATTTGTGAAACCTACTATTGCAACTGGGTTACCTGTGCCTCGGCCCACATGGCCCTACCCTCAACTCTTTATAGTCAGGCCTCTACTCTTTATATCATCACTATCTCATCATCCCTCTCTAATTGTGATCTATGCTATCTATGTCTGCATCTGACTTTGTAAGTGGCCAATCTGAGCCTGTAGAATTTGGATCTGTGGATCCCCATCCCTGACACTCACTTTGTCTAACAGAGCATGTAGACTCTATAATCTCTGTAGTTTTGAAAGAGCATTATCTCACTCTGCTATAATAGTAGCTAGCTCCTATCGATATCTGGCCACCTACTCCTCGAGGCTCACTACCTGAGCCCACAGGGTCACTGTATCCTCCTAGTATCCCTCAATCACACACATTGATGACTAGTAAATGGAGTTGGATAAGGGCTAGTAATTGATGTCCTTACACCTAAGGTCCCCACCAATCCTTGCCCAGAAGTCCCCACCTTTCTTGCTGGAACTTGACCCACTTATGGCCCATAGTTAACTAGTGCCTATCCTATAGGTTCTTACACAACTAGAACCTATCCAATAGTGACCTGTCCAACAGGTACTTGCCTAACCTATACCTGTACAACTAGAACTTGTCTAAGGGGCACCTGTCCAACAGGTGCTTACCCCACCTGTCCCTGCCTTGTTGCTTCTTAATCGATAGTTGTCTCTACCAAAACCTCTATATCATCACCTCCTCCATTTTCATATCCCTCCTCCTCTACCTCAACATCCTCCATAACATACTCCTCCCACTCCTTCTCCTCCTTAGGATATGTATCTAGGATAGTAAGACATACTGACCTCACCTACTACCATGTTTCACATGCAGGGGTCATCCCTGCATCTACTATTGATGTAGAGCATCTAGGACAGCAGAAGCATGTTCATAACTTCTCATGCAATAACTCTTCAAGTTCACTGTTTTCCCTAGAGATTCACACTCCTACCCATGAAGGGCTTCAACACAATATCAACTTGTTCTTGACATCCAAGAGAGGGAGGACTTCAAAGCACATCTTCCTAGATGCCTAACTACGTCTGACATTCCTTCAACTCCACTACACAAGACCTGCAGGACATCAGTCTTTATTCTACAGGAATTGCTCAGGATAGGACATAACATCCATGTCCTTCTGCTTCAGATTCTGTCTCATCCTCTTTGTCTGAATGGAGTAATCAGATGGAAGGAATTGGTCCTTCATCATATCCTTCATCCTACTCCAAGAAGTGATTATTGATGCACCTCTAGCCATTCTTTCTGTCTGCACACTACTCCACCATGTAAGTGTTGTTCCTCTCAGTTTTGTTTTTGCAAACTTGATCTTCTTCTCATCACTCATCTCCTTATACTCAAAAAAATTTTCCAGGGCATCTATCCACTCTAATACCTCTTCACTATCCATCTTCCCCTGATAGATAGGTAACTCTATGTTTTCCTTTGGTCCACTTCCTTGGACTGCCTTCAGCAATCTCACAAACTTCTTCTCTTTAGCATCCAACTCATCCTCAGGAGGATTCTCATCTACCTCCTCATCTCCTTCTGAACCATCTTGTTCATCCTTTCTAGGATTCTTCTCCAATGCTTCCAATCTAGCCAAGATTGATGCATTCTCTCTTCTCACTTGCCTCAACTCTCTTTCCCTTGTAGCATCCTGGTCTCTTCTGTCCATCAATTCTTTTTCTCTAGCCTCTAAGGCTTCTCTCAACTCATTGTTCCCCCTAGCCATCTGGTTCTTTGGAGGCATCTTCACAACTCTCTCAACCCTTACTATTTCACGAGATCCTTTACTCCCTCAAGGACCTACTAGTGGCTCTGATACCACTATGATGCAGAGCATCTAGGATAGTAGAAGCATGTTCATAACTTCTCATGCAATAACTCTTCAAGTTCACTATTTCTCTAGAGATTCACACTCCTACCCATGAAGGTCTTCAACACAATATCAACTTGTTCTTGACATCCAGGAGAGGGAGGACTTCAAATCACATCTTCCTAGATGCCTAACTCCGTCTAACATTCCTTCAACTCCACTACACAGGACCTGCAGGACAACAGTCTTTATTCTGCCTTTCTAAGATAGTCACAACATCCACCTTGGGATGATCTCCTTCTACACAAACTCAGTCTCATTGCAACCTACAAACCTATAACATGCTTTCACCCTAATGCCTTCATTGGCAAAACAATGACAAACAATACTTACCTATCTCTTATGGTGACTGTCTCTTGGGGAACTGACAGAGACAGAACAAGGCATAGTGGACTACTTTCTCCAAGAAACCTCCTTCTACTCCTTACCATAGGATCATTGCTAGATCAGGAGCTCTTTGTATTGATCACAAGGCATGGCATTCTCTAGTTGACCACTGTTTCCAGTCAAGGGTAAACACCTATCTGCTACTGTCGTTCACTCAATCCCAACACATGGGTCTACAGGGTCTCTTACATGGTAAACTCCACCCTACACCATTCTCCTGCCCTCATATCCTCTACAAGCCCCTAAATTGACTATCATACAACTCATTCCTCTGATCAGGGGCAGAAAGGATCAAAGGAATGAGGAAAATACCATCGGGTTACTCAGAAAAGCCCTAATACAGGGTTTAGGACAGTTTGTAGAGAATCACTGATTTCTTCCTCCCAGTTCAGTGTTAAGAGCCCAAATAAGATGTAAAGGATAGGTAACTCTCCACCCTAAACAACCATCACCAGCACCATCCACCACCTGGCCGTATAGGTATGGAATAATGCATAAAACAGTGAATTATTGGAAGAGACAACAGGGTTTTGGACAGTCTTCCATAAAATAGTGATTTCTCACCCCAAACTTTATGTTAAGACTCCAAATAAGACTCAAAGCAAAGCTACTTCAATCTACCATCCATCTAACAAGCCCATGTGCTATGACAGTTCCGTACAGGTACAGATTTCTCAGGGAAAACAGTGAAGAAAACATAAAAAAGTAGAAAAATAGTTATCTTTCGTTATTTCCTTCAATCCTATCAATGTCTACTTACAAAATGAACCTTGGCAGGTATATATCCAACCTCCTACATTGCATCAAGTGACTGGGGTCAAAGAGAACTGCCCCACCATCGTGTTTTTCTTGATTTTTAACTGCAGCATTAAAGACAGATTTAGTAACTGTCATTCTTGGGCTGCATTTTCTATTTTTATGGTTTCATAATGCTTTTTAACATGAGGTTAACCTTTGACAAGGTTCTTAACATACCTCCTAACCTACGACATGCCTTTAAAGGCCTACAAACATTAAAACTTAAATGACTATCCTATATGCCTCAACGAAGGCTTACATAATTGACTCTTGCAACTGCCTATTACTACATGACTGTCCTCCCTAGGACTCACAACAAGAGAATAGACTCTTATAGACATTTGGACATAGTCCCTTACAAGCATGGATTTCAAGCCTCATTAAAACATTTGATGGTCTCAAGGACCTTATTGAACCAAACAAAACAACTTGAAAATCAAGTAAAATCTAGACATCTTGGTGCTCCTGCACTAACTATTTGACTCCCCGAATCCCACTGTACTGACTGCAGTGGTGCCTAGTCCAATAATTCCACCTATGGCTACACCTTTGTGAGACACACTAGCTTATCTATTGTAACTCTCTCGAAGATAGCCATTACTTGAGGTAAATCCTACCTCATCCCAAACTACTGCATCACATGTGACAGAATATACCTCTCAATCATGTGCTCTATCTGCCCCATCATTTATAAAGGCTAAAAGGTGTAGGGCATATGTACATGATCATTCAGCCATGCCTTTAATCCTATATATGGTCACCATATGATAGTATCCATGTGATCTAGCAATCGTCTCTAATATCTTAGGTGCCCCAGTCGTGTTTTCTAAAGAGTTGTCCCATACAAAAAGACAAAGGGCTCAAACTATGCCCTCACATATTCACACTCCAGCTTCATGATACATATATGCTCCCATGCCCACACATGGAGCAATTTTTCCCCTAACCCCAAGCTAACATTTGCCTAATACACCCCCAAGTGCATCTCATGATAAAGTTGGGCCAACAAGCAAGGCCCCCATGCAAACACTTTATCCTGGGTGATCAACACCTTGATGACCCACCCCTAGCCAACTGAGAAGTCCCATGACCATTGATGTAGCATCAGTATGCCTCCCATCAACCTATAGACATATAGCACAAAAAGTTGACCTCCCCCCACATGAGTAGCTCTATAGTGAATCTCATGCCTTCCAGGGTTTACCTTGGCTGTGATGGCACACATACTCAATCTAAGGCCGGTACTCTAGAGCCAACATCATATGTCACCCTCTCTCCAACTATGGGGATCCTAAGGATCCTCCATACATCCTCTAGGGTGATAGTGATGTCACCCATAAGTAGTAAGAAGGAGCATGTATCGATCCTCCATCTCCCCACTAGGGCTGTCATCATGGCCCTATGAGCCCGTAACTAGGCATCTCTAAAATGGTGTAAAGCCTAATCTTGCATAACCAAGCTAGGTCTACATCTACAAACTATGCCCTCAAAGCCATCACTATAAGAACTCATCACTCCCATGATTGTATCACCTCTCTGTCAATCTACATCCAAAAAATCATCAAGTCAAACCCTCTTTCTTCCTAATACAGTGCTTTGGCACTAATCCATAGCCATATAGCGCTAAACTAGAAGGTGGCACTAATTTAGAACCACACTGCACTAATGTAGAGGATAGCACTAATCTCCAACCACATTGCACTAATCCAAAGGATAGTGCTAATCCCCAACTACATTGCACTATTCTAGAGGATAGTGCTAATCCCTGACCCAATGGCTCTAATCTGCCATTTCACCTAAAAACCCTAATTTTTCTAGCCCTAAATGAGAAACTAGTGCTAAATCCAATCCATATTGCACTAATCCAGAGGATAGCACTAAAGTACTAACACATAGTGCTAAACCACGAAAGCCCCTAAATTTGTTGTGCTACACCACCCAATAGTGCTAAACTGCTAGAGGATGGCACTAAACCACACGAATTTCCCCTTTTTCTTATGGTCCTAAACTAGAGAATAGCGCTAAACCAAGCCCCTATAGTGTTATGCAGCTATGCGATAGCGTTAATCTACCTAACTACCCATTTCCTAACTCCCTAACCTAACCCAAAACTTGAAATCACAAAGCTAGGTTAGGACGACATATCCATGGTCCAGCCTCCTCCATGCATCAATAGTTTTGCACCCTCTCAGATCAGTGCACATGCCACGCGGGAAAGTTAGTTGCGCCATATCTCCTTCTACTCTCCTCTCGTCTAGTTAGTTTAGAGTATGCAAATGTGGCATATTGGGCCCACACATACTATATATAGTTTCCATGTCAACTCTAATTCACCATTTTCTCTCCCCAGGCCACAAATCTTAATCGTTTTCCTTTGTTTTTTCTCTTGTCAACCCTGTTTTATGTCCTGCATCCATTTTTCACCACCATTCTCTCATTTTCAAGAGTTCACCTGAAAAATTATTTTTTTCACCTGACCTCTTAAGGGGGCATGTCTCATCCATTTTCACTCCTTGTTAGCTAGGGCAAAATTCTTTGACCTGACCCCATTTCCCTACTAAGTCATGATGCCACATCAAAGAGGGACAAAATGTAGATAGTTAAAAATGTCTCGACTCTTTAAACATTTTTTGGAATCATCCATAACACTAATTTCCTCTTTCATCTAATTAATTAAATAAATTCATAATTATTTAATTGATTAACCTTGCATTGTCTCTGACTATCCATCCTTAGCCATTCATCATCAATTTACCCTTGGTCCTGAATTAATTTAATTAATTCAGCACTTCACCTTATAACATCATCCCAATTAATTAAATAAATATGTTAAATACTTATTTTGTTAATTTATCCACTTTCCTAAACCTAATTACTTAGATAAATCATACTTATTTAATTAATCTTCCCTACTAATCACCCTAAACCTAGTCTAGTTGATTAAATAACCATTATTTAATTAGCTACCCTAGCCTACATGACCCCTAGACTTGAATTAATTGAATAAATCATTATTTAATTAATTATAAACCCTGATTAACCCATCCACTAATTTTCTCTAGCCACATTAATTAAGTTAATAACCTTGATTAACTTGGTCAAACCTTCATTAACACCTTCTCCCACAACCCACAAATAAAAAATTACCTTTTAATTAAAAAGGTCACATGACCCTTCCAACTCACCTTTATATTTTCATGTTAAAATCTTCTCCATAAAATTATCTTACACATGTAAGGTCCCAAAAATGTGCATGTGTCACATGTCTCTCACCATTCCACATAAAATGGAATTTTAAATTTCATCTCATCCCAAGGAAATAATTTTTTATTTCCTCATAAGTCTAAATCACATTAAATGCAAAGCCTTCACAAAAAATAAATTTAAAATTCACTTTTATTCCTAGCCTTCCATCCTTGTTGATGAGATATTATCCCTTGATCTCATCCTTTCATCTCAACCCTTGATTCTAGCTTTCAATCTCCATTATTGGATCAATTCCCCCCTCAACTTGCCTATAAATACAAGCCTCCACAATCCATTTTCACAAGCCAATTTCAAGTAATCTCATAGTGCTCAAATAGCCTCTAAATATCTCCATCATACCCTCTTAATGCCAAAATCATGTTGAGCTTTGAGACTTAATCCACATTTGATCATCTTAATTGGGTGAAGCTAAGGAGCTTGGGTGTATCTCCTTCTACCTTATCAAGGAGTGAGAAGGACTTCAAGGCACTTGGAAAAGATATAATCACTTTTCTTTGATTTTTTTTTATGTTTTTATGCTTTGTAGACTTTTTCATCTTTAGTACCTTTCATCTAGTTTGATTTTTTTTTAATTTTATGTATTTTTAGTATTTTCTTTAATATTTCAATTCGTTCGGGGGCTTTCCCATTTTCCATTTTTGTTTTTTTAGGGTTTTCATTGTGCCCTTTGCATTTGAATTTTTTGGTCATTTGAATCCTTTGGCATGTTTTTCAATGTGGTTTTTACTAATTGAGATGAGCCTTTCCTGATTTTTGACCCTGCCATTGCATGATTTTCTGAGTGTTTCAAGATTTCTCTGGTAGGCGCTGCCATTTTAGTTTGCCTCTTGGGCATTTGGGAAGGTTTCCCTCTGACCTCTAATTCTCAATAACCTAGTGTACTAAATCTTTTGGATCAGGATGTCTTGTTAGTCCATTCTCCCTTGGCATTTTGGTAGGTAGTAGAAGTTGTCCCCAATCCTTGACTCTTGATGGTACCATGTATTAACCTTTTTAGAGTCACATTATTGGGTTTGTTTAGTTTACCTTTGTATTTTGGAATGTAGTAACGATTGTCTTTGATCCTTGATCCTCAATGCCTTCAAGTATTTACCTTTTTGAGATTGTGACACCAGATCTTCTTATTTTCTGGTGCCTTTAGGAATGGGTTCAAGGTTTGTCCCAATCTTTAATTCTCGACAACTTTAATTAGGCATACTTAGAGTTGGTAAACCTAGCTTATTAGTTTTGGCATACTCTTTGCATGAGTTAGAAGATATCCTTGATCCTCAACCTTGGTTCTTTGTATAGTATTATCCCTTAGGAAGGTATCAAACTCCTGGGATCTCTGGTGGTTTACTTGAAAATTTTAACTTATTTTGATCCAACCATATTTTTAGGGACATACTTTAAGATGTTTTAAATATACTAACCTTGATCATAAGATGCAGTAGAATCTACCAACAAAGGAGATGAAATATGACTTCAAAGGATATTATCCTCCATCTGAGATACTTTCAAAATACACAAAGATTGGAGATACAAATCTGAGACATGTTGATGTCCTATTTTTCCTATAGAGGATGTGCCAAGCCGATGGGGGAACCTTTCAAGTTCACTGTATGCCAACTTCAGGGTTGATCCATGTTGTTGCATTTCCAATATCCCTATAGTCCCCTGATCGCATTTTGGCATGTGCACAAAGATATGATAAAAAAGAAAGAAAAGTCTTTGGTCCTACTGGCCAAGTAGTCCTTGATGTTTGGGTAGATATGATAGAAAAAGGTCTTTAGGCTTGCTACTTATGCAAGCTATGAGAAGATTTCTGTGAAGACTTTCTTGGACTTTATGAGAATAAGCCTAAGACAACCACTAGATACATGAATCAATATCTTCTTATCACCAAAGGAAAGAATCCTTTGAAAATGGTACTAGTGTATCCTAGGAACAAGTTCAAAGATGATGGTAAAGACTATATCACCCTTCTAAGTAGAGTGCTTTGGTTGCCTACAACAAATAATGGTACCCTTGGATGTGTCTATTTTGTATGAAAATCATTGATGGAAAGAGAATAGACCAGGGCACTTTCATAAGTGACAAACTAAATGAACTACTATTTGAGGTAGAGAGAAAAAAATAGTTTTACATGACCTCACATGTTGTCCACCTTCTGGCTAGATAAGCTAACATTTTAGGTTTGCAGCAGGTTGACTCCCTCCACCTAGGATAAACCAAGGTTTATGATCATTACCCACAACTAGAGATCAAGGAGATCCAAAAGAACTCTCATGTTGTAAATGATGCATTTGTTGATGCAGTCATTTGGGGGCTTGAGGATCATTATGCACAAATACTTTCAATGGATGTAGCTAGTGAAATAACCAATTGTGGTAATTGGGTCAACCAATTCAAAACCTTTACATACATTAGGGTTGTTGGTTTCTACAAATCCCCATACAAGTTACCAAGATATCCTAGTGATAGGATAATTTTACTTGAACTATGCAGACAATTGACTGAGGTATACAAGTTGATCACTTGTAAGCATAAATCAAATTTCCTATTTTCTATCAAAGTTGGAGAGTACTCCTACAAGAATATGATTAATGCCAATTTTATGGAAATAGAAATTGCTTCTTTATCTCTTGAACTATACAATCACATAAGGAATAGGTTTGACCCTATGGGTAAGGTCAGTCCATTGATAGGAAGTTGGTATAAACATGAGTTGGCATTAGAGGATCACTAGGCAGATGATCATGAGGTCTGAATAAGGGACTATTTTAGACTAATCTTGCACATGGTCAAGGATTTGAACATAAGGAAGATCCCCAAGGGGTTGAAATATGGAAAGACCTAGATCCTACCTATGATAAAAACAAGGTTTTCGATCAACCCATATACGGCCTTGATTGGAATTCAATGGAGGATTCCTCCATTGACAATAGGGCTAAGGTTGTCATCAATAAGACTTTGGGTTGGCTGAAGAGGCCATATGCAATTTTTAATCCTTATGTAGCCACTGAAGAACCTAAGTCTCAGAAAAAGAGAAAGATTGAGAAAGGAGTCTTCAACAGATCCTAAGACAAAGGTTGTAGCAGGAGAAACCAAGCAAGAAGAAATCAAAGAAATAAGAGTTGTAAATGTCACTAGAGAAAAGAAAAAGATTAAAGTAGTTGATGTACAATTAGAGGAGGATGATGAATACATTGTTCCCTTGAGTAGAAGAAGGAAGAAAATAGCCCAGCCTCCTACCATCAATGTGCTTACCTCTGAAGGAGTGACCATAGAATCCCTTGCCACTTCCACAAATACATCCTTTCCTCTTTACCCACATGAACTACCATCTCTTCACCCATGAACATATATTCATCACCCAATCAAGGGAACACCCAAGATCATCCTTCCCCTTCACCTCTTCCTCAAACTCAAGTTCCTCATTCTTATCCACCAACCCAAAGCCAGCAAGCTCCACCCTAGATACCACTCAATAACCTTCCATCCCAACACCATCACAAACACCTTCTACACCATCTCCTCCACTTCCTTCTTCTTCACCAATCCCACCACCTCCTCCTTCACCAATAGGGCTCCCATCAATCTCCCAAGATGTTGAACTAGAGAAACCATAAGGAGTTGGTGATGGATAGGAAACCAAAGAGGGCATAGATGAAGATCCCCTCACCCTAGAGGTAGATATTATGATTTTGGATCAACTGGTGAAAGGAATTTCTTCTACTCCAATTGACCAAGTGAAGAGCCACAGAATTCTCAAGATACATTTGTTTTAACACCTTCTCCTCAGTCATCTCCTCAACCCTCACATCCTCCTTCTACTAGCACAATATCTACAGGGCTACCAGTGTGGTTAAACTATGTTGTTAAGAAGAGATAGAGAGTCTACACTAAATAAGAAGAGGAGATCTCAATGGTGGTTGAAGTGTTTAATTCCCAAACAAAGCATAAGAGGGATAGAACTATTTCACTCATAAGGATCTAGGGTAGCCTAGGTTGCTACACCACTGGTAGATAACGAAGAATATCTGATGGGCCCTGGTGACTACAACATACAACAAGTCTATCTTGGTCTCAAACAAAAGAAAGGGAAAAAAACATTGTAGGAAGTTGTTTGCAACATATTGAAAAGGATGAAGAAGGATGAGGTGACAAAGGAATAAGTTAAGAAGCAAGTGAGATAGTTAACTACATATATCATCCACTTGGTTGGTCTAATTGACTCAAGTGCCCCTGCATTGACCATCTTGGAATCCCTTCACTGGGATGGTTAGAATGTAGATCCTATAGGAATTCTCCCTACTTCCATTGCATGGAAAGATTCATTGGAAGCTCTTGGCATCATGGTAATCAAAGAAGTGATGAGAGCCTATCACACCATTAGTGATGAGCTAAAAAAGGATTAGGAATTAGAAAGTTTCATTGATGAGGAACTATTAGTATGGAAAGAGTACCTCCCAATCCTATAGAGAATGAGGGTTGTACCTTCAATTGAGCTCTTCTAACTTTGTACTTTGACAAGGATTATCAAGGGTTAACAGTTGAGTGGCTATAGGAAGGTAATCTTAGGGCCAAGGTGATGTAGCAATGCAAAGGAAAGCTTAAGACAAGAAGAGAAGCACTAGATGAATGCATGACAAAGATTGAAAAGCTTATTGAATCTATCCCCTATGTCTTTAAGGACAAGTCCTTTTTTGTCCTTGATGTAGTTAGGATAGTCAAGGAGTTCATGGACTCCCTTCACCAACAATTGACAGAGAAGAGCATTGACGAGTTGATGAGAATCAAAGTTGCATTCAAGGACTTCCAAGGGCAGTTGACAAACTTCACTGAGCTTCATGAAAGATCAAGTAGTCAACATTTTCCTAGTAGATAAAGGTGAAGTATCATCAAGGGACAAATTAGAATGATATCAATAAGGCCATCCTCAATTTCAACATCCATTTTCAGGGGCATAATATCCTTGTTTTCACTACTTCTATAATTTGTATGCTTTGTCATATATAATAAAATATGATCCAATGTAAGTTGGGTTGATATAACTTACTTAGGGCCAACCTATTTTGTAAGTAAATTTTGTAAATTAAGTAACCCATACATGATTGCATGGCCAACCCAAAATTTGAAAATGGTGAAGCATGTATGTAAGTTGTAATATGTCACTACCTAGGCAAGATTACATAGGTCGACCTAGTCATGGAAATAGTAGAACATCACCTCTATAAAGAGAGGCATGTCATCTGATTTCAAGGGGGGAATATAAAATTTTGTAGCAAGATTGTAATTTTGTAATTTTGAGAGGGCATAAAAGTGGCCAATTGTAATGCATCTACAGTGTGGGAATCCTACTGTCGCATGTAACCTACCAATTTTAGTGCCTATTAATAGAAACTACCTGGTCTTGTTTGTGTTCCTACCATTTTGAGGTAATGTATTTGTGTATTCATTTATGTTTAATTCATTATTGGTGAGATCTAAGCTTACTTATTATATCTTTACATAAAATAGAGGGATTGTTGTTATATGGAGCATAATCAGACTCAAAGGTTAAATTTTCTCTACTTTTATCGACATGGTTTCCCCCCAAATTATTTAATGGGATCAAGGGGTAGCACCCCTGTGGTGCAGTGGCACCAAGCTTATTTTGTAAATATGGTCAATTTTGGTCTTGTGATAGGTTTGGGTGTTTGTGTCTTATTTTATCACTCAATAAGGTCTAAATAGACCATCTAGAATGTAAATAGGATCTTAAGAGAGTCATTTTACTTAAGTTGTCAATATCTTGTGAAATGTTATCATATTGTAAAGTTACAAAAGTGGGAAGGTGAAGAGTAAAAAATTGCAAGAGTTAGGAATATGAAGGGTCAAGTAGTTCTTGTTGATAAATGAGAGGGGGGTGAATCAGTTATCTTAATTATTTCAGCTTTCTGAACTTTCTTAATAATTAATGCAGCATCAATTCAAATAAGCAACATAACCATGAAATGGAAATACACATGACACAATATTTTTGACGTGGAAACCCTATTAAGGGAGAAAACCATGGGGTGATTAACCCAAGATTGTATTCTCTGTTAGAAGAATAGAAATACAAAATGGCACTTGCCAATTAGGGCTCACTGCCCGAGCACACTGCTCACAAGAGGCTCACTGCCTAGAAGTTTATAAAGAGAGTAACAAGATACTTGAACTGATGAGAAGCATCCACATATGCTAGAGTTTAGTTCCGGTTAGGCTCAGTATACTGATCTACTACACTTCATCCTTTCTCTTCTTTAGAGCTGCTATCTTTTCACATACTATACCTACCTTACTGCTTCCACACTGATCTTCTACTTTTCTTCGTACTTCACAACAACACGACACACCTTCTCATTGAAATCCATTTGGTATATATATATCCACACAAAGGATTTCATCCTCTTTCTAGTCGGCATCTGGAATAGTCAGTCTTTCCCAAACTCTAGTTTGTCGGTTTAATGCTTGCTTACCAAGTGATGCAGATCAAATAGATACTTATAAAACTCATCTAACAAGTCGGCCAATCACGAATGATACCTTAAGAATCTTGATCACCATCAACATCTCATCCGAAATAATGTCTGAAGCTCTGCTAGTAAGTTCTTCCTCTGTCTGCTCTGCCAAACAGGACCCCAATACTTGAATGCTTATATCTCTTCACTCTTTCATCACTGGAGGCTCAAATCCTGGAATCTACCAGTCAAGGTATTCCTCTTGACTTCCCCAAGTCCGTACTTTCCAAAGATACTTCCTCTTAGAGATCCAGACCTGACTGTCGGACCTTGCCACAACACTCTTCAATCTGACTTCCGGTATAGGCACAATATGTCCTGCGGATGTGTGGGATGAACTTTGTTGCCATCAATGACAATAATTATGAAGCTCCAATGTGTCTCTTACCAACAATCTCCCCCTTTGGCATTGATGGAAACACTTAGTGAAAAATGACTAAGTGTTATACTATATCCCCCCTTGGTTGATGCTCTCTTCTAATGTACACTTTTCCGGAGCTCCCCCTTAGCTAGATTCCACATTTTTCACTGTTCCTCACTCCCCCTTTGACATCAATGGCAAAGGGTAGGGTCCGCATACCAAAATTTCCAAAAACAATCTATACTTAGCCGTATAAGTAAATATACATTCTTATACTTACTGTATACACCTAAAAATGACATGATTCATTCTAAATAAATATTCTTAATATTTATTCCCTTCTTATTTTCTTCTATCAATTAAATAAATATTCCAAGGTTATTTGATTGGTTCATTATCCCATAATTAAATAAAATCAATTTATTTAATTAAATTCCCTAAATTCTTCTAATATCTCACATAATTAAATAATCCTAAATTATTTAATTAATCTAAATCCCCCTATCCTAAGTTCTAATTTCAAAAATCCACCTCACCCATACACCTCACTTTTCCACCTCACCTTGTCCACCTCACCCTGTTGCACATGTAATTAAATATATTAAATATTTAATTTACTAATTTTCCCTCACCCACATGTCCTATTTCTTCTCTAATCAAAGTTAGTTAACTAATCAATCAACAGTGTTAACTAACTAGTCAATTGAGTTAATCCCTCAATCAATTTAGTCAATTCCATAATCCATTCTTCCAACTAACTAATCAAGTTTGTTAACTGATCAGTTAAAGGAGTTAACTCTCCAATCAATATTTTCAAATCCCCTCTTTCATGATGGAGGTGAGACACTTGTCATATTTCTGCTGGTTGTACATTCCTCAACCATTCTCAGCCATTGATCATCATACTTCTCCTCATCCGTTGATCCTCATTTTTCTGAGTCTATAAATGGAACCTCATTCTCCCATTCTATTCATCCAGGTTATTTATATTGTTACTCTACAGAAATCCACCAACGCACCTTTGGAAGCCCCAATACAATCTACTTGAGATCACCATTTGCTTTGAAGCTATTCTTCATAGCAATATCTATCAACACAGCCGTTTACTACCGACATCCTACAACACAGCTAAAAGAGTGCATTCTCTGAGGGCCTACTTCATACCAGCAAGGACAGTTTTAATAGGTGAACAATAGAAGCTTTGATTCAAGGAAGGTTTGCACTGTATTATTCATTGCTTTATTTCATTCAATCTTTCTTAGTTTCATTATTCTATTGATGTTTGGGTTTATTATTGTTAAATTGATTAATCCACATTTTACCCTAACATTTTTGGTGCCCATCATGGGGGCCTTTGCCCCTTTATCTCATCAAAATCTAAGCTTTTTTGAAGGCAGGTTCCGTACAGGTCACACACAGGCTACTTCAGCACATTTGAACATTTCCACAGTGCTTCTGTCCCCTGTTTCGATGCTTATAATCTTTCAGTGCATTTAAACATTTCTGCGGCGCATATATCCATTTCTGTGGCGCATTTATTATTCATATGCATCTGTACTTGTATACTACACTTTTGTTCACTGTTACGACGCATTCGCTTTTTCTGCGCTTTTGTTCTTTATTGTTGCACTTTTGCTCACTGTTATGGTGCATCCGTTATTTTTGCACTTCTATTCTTTATTGCTGCGCTTTTGTGCACTATTACGGCGCATTTATTCTTGCTGCGCTTCTGTTGACTATTTCTATGTATTTAGTCACTGAAGCTACGCTTCTGTAGTGGGCAACAATTTTAATACTTTTTTGAGAAAGTTTGCTAACGCTAAGATCTTCACAGGTGTTTTCTAGAGTTGTTTTACAGGATAGGTTCAGGTTTAGTTCCATATAGTTGCATTTTGATAGTTCACACTTCACTTTCTAAAGGGATAGTAAAACTGATATTCATTCAAATCCTCACATAGCTCTAATTAGGAAAGAAGTAACTGGATCATTGTTTGTCTTGCATTGCAATTGTGTTATCATTTCCAAGTTATTGCTATCTAGTATTAAAACTGAACTCATCATTGATTTTTGGGTTAAAATTGAACTACTGCTATCTCATTTGACCAAAATTTCAAAGTTAACTATTCATGCTACGTGGATTAAAACTGAACTCATCACTGATTTCTAGGTTAAAATTGTACCACTGCTATCTCGTTTGACCAAAACTTCAAAGTTAACTATTCGTGCTACGTGGATTAAAACTGAACTCACCATTGCTTTCTAGGTTTAAAAAATTGAACCAATGCTATCTTGCTAAAATCACTTCAAAGTTCTATGCTTGCCCAAGTAGATTAGCCCATTTAGTTTCTCTACTTTTAACTAGGTTGGATTAATCAGTGTCTTCTGTGCTTGACAAATGACAATAGGCTTATGCTCTCCCCTTTACTGGGTGATCAGAGTGCCAGACTTGTTATTCCATTTGTTTAACTTTTAGGAGGGGCCTGCCCTTGGATGCACGCTTGTCCAAGTGGGAATGACCCTAAGTGGAAATAGGCTAGAAGCCAATCCCTACCAATCCACTTAAAATAAAAGTACTTGAGGTGAAAACCTCCTACAACAAGTGCTGCTATGTTACACTGATGGCCAACCTCCCCCAAAACCCTCTAAGGCGCAACCCTTTGAGGCTGGGAGACTCCATAACGGAGAGTAGTGCTTCTACATGTGTAACCACTTGAACGGTTGCCCGCATTAAATACCCCTTGTTCTAATGGCCAAAAGCCCTTGTAATCCATTTCTAGCCTAGGATCTGTGTGCTTACTTTTGTTCCTGTTAGTCCAAAATAGAGTAAGAAAAACCACAAAGACAATAAAAAACTATAAAATATTCTTTGTGCTTGCTATGTTTTCTTGCTATTAATTCATAAAATAGATCAAGAAGACCTTTTTTTAGCCAAAAATACCAAAAACAACAGAAAAACTCCAAAAATTTGCAAAAAAGTCAAAGTTGCACATCCATTCTTTCTTCCTGTGCATTTGTGCCGACTAGCTGGGCATATATTTAGACCTATTGCGCATTTACAGACTGTTGTTGTGCATGCATTTTCCACCAGTACTATGCATATACTGCAACTTCCTGCACATATGTTCATTTTTGCTGCGCATCTGCTTCAGTGCATCTGCGACAGTGAGTACTTGCACTATTTTTGAGGAAATAATTTTACCTGTTTTGAGTACCCATTTCAGCCTAGCTTCATATTCTAAGATCAGATTCAACCTTGCAGTCAGTCTTCATCCATTTCACCCAAGTATCTCTCTTTCATCCGTCGTCCCATTCACCTTCTATCAAAACCTCTCTTGTCCCAAAGTTAGTTTATTCCATATCAGTCTGACATAGGTCCCTTTTTCATATCCTTTGTGAATTCACGTAAGCCTAGTAGGTCACAAAACCTTGCTAGTAGTCTCGTTGCACGACTAGACCCTGTACAGTAAGACTGGTATCAACTACCCTTACTAGTGGCTATCGTCTTGTGTCAACCATCTTACTTGAAATCATTGAGTGAGAAAGTCCTTTGTCCAAGTCTTGTCCTAGGTATCCTATTCACAATAGTCTCAGTTAGCACCTAGCCAAAATTTCTAATCCTAGTCCACTTCATCCCACGTCACCTTACATGGTACTTACTCGATCCCAGTACAACAAGCAACTTGAAATGGCCAGCTCATCCAATCGTATCGTCACACCTCATGATAGTGACGAAGATATCTCTCGCAAAGATTATGAAGGGAGCATTCAAGATTGAAAATTCCAACATTTAGTAGAGAAGGTGCTCCATGCCGACCCTCATAAGTACTTCTATCATCTTTCTAGTCTCGGAATCAAACTCCCCGCAGACTTTGACATAAGCTCAATCATGGAAAATATAGACAATGATCATGAAAGGGGTAAGAATGACACAGACCCACACACAAATGAAAGAGAAAGGAATACTATAGACCCAAATGCAAATGATAGAGGGAAGAGACCCATCGATCAAAATGCTCCTATGGAGGAAATGAGAAAACAACTCAAGAGCCTCACACAACAAATATCAGACCTTAAGACGAGTACAAGTACCAAGAACTACTCCTTGGAAGATATAGCACTGTACCCCTTTGACAAAAATTTGGTCATGAGACCATTCCCCTATCGGTTCGAAGTTCCAAAGTTTGACAAGTACAAAGGAAAAGGGGACCCTAGAGATCATATTAGGGAATTCAATGCAACATGTTTAGAAGTAGCTCACAACGAGACCTACTTGATGAGATTATTCCCAAGATCTTTAGGTGGTCAAGGTATGGAGTGGTTCTCTCGTCTCCCACCAGGAATCAAAACTTTTGATGAACTTGTCAACAAATTTATCATGCACTTCTCTTACAACATCGAACACGAGGTATCTATGTTAGATCTATGCAACACCAAACAAAAGAGTGGTGAGTCATTCGCCACCTTCTTACAACAATGGAGACAACTAGCTAGTAAGTGTTCTTATGATATGCCTAAGAAGCAGCTGTTGGAGATGTTTGTCCATAACCTAAACACTAATCTTAGCTATTAAATACAGATACAATGCCCCACATCATTTTCAAAAGTCATTGAAATGGGGTTGTTCATTGAAAAAGCTATGATCACTAAAGGAGCAATCAAGATATACAAGGACACACCTACCTCCAATTACTCAACGGATAAATCAAAGTTTTGGACCAAAAATAAGAATGTGGTCAACGATGGGGTAGTGGATGCCAAGGCAGCGGCTCCCAAGCAACAACCCATATTCACTCTAAAAGGAGAAACAAACAATGTTGCGCCCAACAAACCATTCTCTCGAGAGCCACAACCTTGGTTCAGTTCAAATCCAAGGCGAAAGTTCACACCATTGGGTGAGTCTCAAGAGTCCACATTAAGGAAGTTGTTGGCTAACAATGAAATCTCTCTACCACCAACAAGTGATTACGAGCCCATAGTCAAACCCGCCTACTGGAAGGACACGGACTATTCTGAATATCATAGAGGAAGGGGGCATACAACCAACAATTGTATCCATCTCAAAAATGTTATCCAAGATGTGCTTGATC
The DNA here is from genome assembly GCA_027924645.1 of Cunninghamia lanceolata. Lineage (NCBI taxonomy): Eukaryota > Viridiplantae > Streptophyta > Pinopsida > Cupressales > Cupressaceae > Cunninghamia > Cunninghamia lanceolata. Next base: position 11,376,012 of record BSBN01000068.1, on the reverse strand, counting down.
AAAATCAAGGAGGAACCCAATAGCATACCTCCAATGAGATGCATGTGGCTTACAGGGATCCACTTCTCAATCATGACAGGCCATACTACAATGACAACAATGGCAACAACAACAATAGCAGCAGCAACAACAACAACGACAACAACAACAACAATGGCAACAACAACAACAATCGCAATAGGCCAAATCAAAACAGTGGGAATAGTAATGCCAACTATGCAAGTGTGCCATTTGACTATACCATAAATTGCATTTCTGAGCATGCCCCGTAAATCAATGTCATTACACCCAACCAACAATAAGGACCTAACAGAACTGGTTGTAGTATCATTACCTGCAGTGGTAAAGTCATGCTCAAAACTGCCCCTCCAAGGTTGTCACCTTCTCCATCCAACTTCTACCAGTATAATGTCATAGACCAATTACAGAAAACTCCGGCCCAAATTTCTATCTTGAAGTTGTTGCATCTATCTCCTTCCCATAAGGAGGTCCTTGAGAAAGCCTTAGTGGAAACCACTATCCCCACTAACTTGGCCCAAGAGAAGTTTCACACCATGGTAGGTAATCTGACCTCCTCCAACACCATATCATTTACCGAGCAAGATGACCTCTCTATATCTCAACCTCATAACAACTCTCTACATATCATCACCTTCATCCACAAACACTGCATCAAGAGGGTTGTCATTGATGGGGGTGCCGGTTTAAATATTTGCACATTAAAGCTAGTCCTTGCATTGGGGTTCTCTGAAATAGGTAGTTGATCCAAGGAGGAAAATTACCATCAAAGCATATGACGAGGAAGAAAGAACAACAAAGGGAACAGTAGTCCTACCCATTCAAGTGGGACCAATAATCAAAAATGTTGTGTGCCAAGTCCTAGATAGGGAGCTCACTTATAATTTCTTCTAGGGAGACCATGGATTCATGTCGTGAAGGCTGTTCCCTCTACTTATCATCAATGCATAAAGTTCCCGCACAATAGCAAGCAAGTCACCATTCAAGGCGATCCTGACCCCTATCAGCATTGCAACTCTTTCCTTGCAAAACCCGAATGCATCATCCCCAATAACAGAGCATATATATCCCCTATCCTACAACATGGTCATACTACTGAAGCCTCCTCATCAAGGCCCAAAGAGCATAAAACTACCATAAAAGAAAGTGGAGTGAGGGAATACTCCATTGAGCATAGCCTCAATCTTGCCAAGATGCCTTTGTCTCCTCGATCTTTTGGCCAACCCAAACATTTTCCAAAGCCATCTGCTCCTCCTGTAGCTCCCGCAACTCCCTTTGTAAAATGGGGAACCTTATCTGATGAAACAGAGGAGAGAGATCTCCTACAATGGCTTTATACTGAAGAAGAGAACACAATGCAAGATCCGCCTAGACTCCCAACAGAACTCTACGGACGAGGTGAGACTATTTTGCACAAGATGGGGTACGAAGTACGAGGCCCCATCAGCCTTAGAAAAGAAGGAATCATTGAACCTATTCAGCCTTTTTCATCCTCATCGGCTAAAAACACAAGTGGCCTAGGATACAAAGGCAAGGGCAAGGCTAAAGAAAATGCTTGTCTTGTAGAAATGATCCAAACACTCCAGGAGGATAGCGATACAGATTCAAATGAGTATGAGTGGGATGAGCTAACAGAACATTCCTATGATGACAAGGAGGTCGACACCATTCAAACTTTTAGCCCCTACCATGAGGGACAAACGCTTTCAAACAAACCACTAGAGTCTAATTTGCCCATCCCTAAGATTATGGCTTTTGAGGAAAGTTTAAATTCCATTGCAATAAACAATTTGGAAGAAAGAACCATCCTGACCACAATCCCCACCAATGCTCCCAACATTTCCATTCATACCATCAATGAATCAAGTCCATCATCTGACTCCCTCCCCCTCATGCACCCTAAGCTTATTGACTAGGATCTGCAAGGAACTCCCCAACTAGATATGTTCCAAAATGATGATGCTTACATTTTTTATATGGAACTTAGGGACCACTTATCTAGGGGAGATCATAAAGCTGGTTTTGCTATTGAACTGAATACCATGGCTTACTTTGGGGAGGGTGCCAACCCTTCCAGTCGCAAAAATATCAAGGTCAAAATTGGATCTAACAGTGAAAACTACCTTGCGGCAGTGTCAGATCCTAAAACAGTAAAAAGAAAGGACGCATCCGAAGGTGAAAGCCCAACTGTGGCACTTGACAATGGAAAGCTTGACACTCTCCCTAGTGATATGTACCAGGAAAGGTCGCAGATTGTTGTAGAACCAACAGAGCCCATGAATATTGGAACAGAAGAATAGCCCAAGGTTATCCACTTTGCTAAATCTCTTACACCGCCAGAGAAAACTAGGTTTGTACCGTTCTTTAAGAAAAAGAGAGGCAACTTTGCTTGGTCGTATGTAGACATGCTGGGTTTAGACCCAAACTTAATTCTACATCATCTACCATTGGATCCAGGAGTAAAACCAGTAAAGCAGAAGCTGAGAAAGATGCATCCTCACATAGCACTTTTGGTCAAAGAAGAACTCAAGAAATTGCTGGATGTAGGGTTCATCAGGGCTATAGATTACCCAGAATGGATATCCAACATTGTGCCAGTGTCCAAACTAGATGGTCGAGTCAGATTATGTAATGATTTTCGAGACCTAAATAAAGCATGCCGCAAGGATGATTTTCCATTGCCAAACATCGATATCATAGTAGACCTAACTGTAGGACATACTATGCTATCTCTCATGGACAGATTCTCAGGGTATAATCAGATCAAAATAGCACCAGAGGACCAACACAAGACAACTTTTACTTGCCCATGGGGTACCTTTTGCTGGAACATCATGCCATTTGGGTTGAAAAACACAGGTGCCACATATCAAAGAGCTATGACTACTATATTCCATGACATGATGCATGTAACAATGGAGGACTATGTCAATGATATCTTAGCAAAATCTCTCACAAGAGACTCACACCTGGATGTACTAGAAAGAGTCTTTCAAAGATTGGACCAATTCCAAGTCAAGCTGAACCCAAAGAAATGTGTGTTTGGGGTAACTTCAAGCAAGCTACTAGGCTTCATTATGTCAGCAAATGGAATAGAGGTGGACCTTGCCAAGGTCAAAGCTATAATGGACATGCCACCACCCAAGACTCTACCTCAATTAAGATCGCTACAAGGTAAGTTGTAGGCAATCCATAGATTCATATCATAGCTAGCAGACAAGTGCCAACCATTCAGCCATCTCCTGCACAAGAATATTCCATTTAGGTGGGATGAACAGTGTGAAGAAGCATTCAACAAGCTAAAAGAATACCTTATGAATCCACCCATTCTCATGCCTCCGATCCAAGGGAAACTGCTAATTCTCTACATATCTGCTACACCTACTACTTTAGGGGCACTACTAGCATAGAAAGATTATGAGAACAAAGAAAGAGTCGTCTACTACATCAGCCGAACCTTAGTGGGCTATGAGTTGCAATACTCACAAGTAGAAAGATCATGTCTCGTGGTAGTTTTTGCTTCACAAAAACTCTGACATTACATGTTTGCACATCCAGTTAAACTCATTGCAAAAATCAACCCACTAAAGTATCTCCTCAGCAAAGCCACTCTCACAGGTCGCCTAGCAAAATGGGTAATGCTTCTAAGTGAGTACGACATTGAATATGTAGACAGAAAAGCCATCAAGGGACAAATCATAGCTGATCAACTAGCAGATGCACCATTACAAGACACCACACCAATGCAGTTTGAGTTTCCAGATGAATCCCTATTCAATGTGTCAACATCTTCCTGGAAACTATACTTTGATGGGTCTTACACAAACCATGGATCGAGGGTAGGCATCCTGTTCATAACTCCTCAAGGCGACACAATCCCAAAGTCTTACCGATTGTTATTTCCATGCACCAACAACATAGTGGAATATGAAGCCTTAGTAATTGGTCTCAAGATGGCAAATGAGTGGAAAATCCAAGAATTGCATGTCTATGGTGATTCTCAGCTTATAATCAATCAGGTCAACGATGAGTACCAAACCAAAGATGAAAAGCTCATCCTGTACAAACGGATGGTCAACGACTTCAAAGAACACTTTGGGACCATCTCCTTCGAGCAAATACCCAGGATTGAGAATAAGGCAGCAGATGCAATGGCAACCATTGCCTCTCTTCTAGAAATACCTAAAAATGATTCGTGGTACGAGTTCTTAGTGGAAACTATCTGGCAACCAGCTTATGATCTTCCTGAGACCCATTCCATCTGCCATCTAGTTGGATCTGATTCACCTTTGTACGGTAAGACTTACGCTTACCTCAAGGACAACATTCTCCCACCTGACCTCTCTTCTAACCAGAGATGAACTTTCATACGACAAACCTCTCGCTACACCATCATAGCCGATACCCTATGCTGTCGTGGTCTCGATGGTACTTTGCTCTGTTGTTTAGAATGAGAAGAATCCATAACTACCTTGCAAGACATACATGAGGGGATCTGCGAAACACACTCTAGTGGCCCTTCCTTAGCCAAGAAACTCATGTGTTTGGGTTATTACTAGCCAAACATGGAGATGGATTCGTATCAATTTGTCAAAAAGTGTAAACAGTGCCAAATACACGGGAACCTGATCCATGCACCGGCACAAGAGTTGAGACCTTTAATGACACCCTGGCCCTTTTTCCAGTGGGGACTTGACCTTGTGGGAAAGATTCATCCACCCTCATCCAATGGCCACAAATTCATCATAACTGCCACTGAATATTTCACAAAGTGGATAGAAGTCGTTCCCCTCACCACTATCACAGGTAAGCAAATTTCCTCATTCATCCTAAATTACATTATCTGCAGATATGGCATTCCTTCATCTATTATCACCGATAACAGAAGACCATTCAAAAATTAGGATGTCCAAGAACTCTGTGAACATTTCAAAATCCAACACCATTTCTCCACTCCATACTACCCCCAAGGTAACGATCAAGCTGAAGCATCTAACAAGACCATCTTGAAACTTCTCAAGAAGATAGTCAATGATGCTGGCCATGATTGGCATGTCCAACTCAATCCCACTCTATGGGCCTATAGAACCAGTATATGCACTCCCACAGGTGCTACACCATACGCCCTTGTCTATGGTTAAGAAGCCATCCTTCCCATTGAAGTTGAATTACCATCCCTCAGGGTGTCGCTAAAGGGTCTCATATCAGATGAAGATTATAGGGTCTCCAGGTTGCAAGAACTAGAGTTGCTAGAAGAAAGGAGACAGAAAGCCTTTGATCATCTCAAGGCATATCAACAGATGATGTCAACAAGCTATAACCACAGAGTTCGCCCAAGAATCTTCAAAGCTGGAGACCTTGTTCTCAAGGAGAATCCTCGCAATCAACAAGACAGAGAAAAGAAAGGCAAGTTCAAACCCAACTGGCTTGGGCCCTATGTGATTGTAGCTGCTTATGGATCGAGAGCATATCAGTTGGCAACGTCAAAGGGTGAGTTGTTTGATGACCCAATCAATAGCATGCATCTTCGCCGGTTCTATACCTAGGAGAACCCCAAGGCAAGGGGGCACAAAAATACAAAAAAATCAAAAACATGATGAGAGAAAAAAAATATTAGAAAAATAAAAAAAAATCGTCCTTTGGTGAAAACTTGGCAATCAAGTGCCTTGGATAGGTATCATGATGAAAACTTGGCAAACAAGCGTCATGTATACTTTCTAGCTTTCATACAAATAAAAGAAAGTGGTGAAAACCTGGTAAATAGGCGTTACTTATGATAAACCACCTTCTTCATCTCTGGGAATTCCGTCACCTTGAGTCCATTCTTTCTCCACTCGCATCCCATTCGACCCATATCTATCCCATAATAAACACCTGGCAGTTACCTATCATGGCTTGATACTCTCCCTCTTTGTGGCCTTGTCCACCAAGGTTTTGTCCCATACCATCTCCTTAGTGTGAGCCTAGCATAGTGTCCCTCGTCAGTGTCCGTGGTCCGAGTCCATGAACTACGTTGCCTCTGCATCATCATGTAGGCAAGGCCATTATTCCAATGCGCCCCCGAGGCTTTCTATTGTCTCATCCATTCTGTATCTTGTCCTTCTATCCAGCTGAGCCCATCTTCACCTTCTCTTGCCTAGGTCTTAGGTCCATCAGGGTTTACCCTGAACTACGTTGCCTCTGCGTTGTCACATAGGCAAGGCCATTTAGCAAGGTGCCCCCAAGGCACTAGGTCAGTCCCTTAGGGTCCATCCCACCAATAAGGATTGCAAGCACGTCTCCTCACCAAACAAGCAAGTGCAAGCAGAACCCACGCTCCAAGCAGGAATCTTGACTCTACGCAGTTTAACCTATTCAAACGCAAAGCAAAATACCCATGGCCTTCTAAAAATGATTTTATTCGAATTATGGCAAGAAATAAACACATCTAAATGCAAGAATGTTTTGTGAATTGGAAAACATAATTAAAATCATTGAGTCTTGATTTATGCTATCATGCCTTTCTATGCTACTCGAGGATGCCAAAAAGCTAGAGATGCTATGATGGGGGCATGATTCTTTTATTTGTTTGTTGTTTGTGGATTAATCTTTAGTAATGTGAAGCCTTGTCTAAGGACATGATCGGCAAAAGATCATCAAGGACATCAAAGGTCCAACATGAATGGGGGCAATCCTTGTTTGTTGATACACAAGACGTACTCAGGTCATCTAGATTCAATTTTGACTAGATGCTTGTATTAGCTTGCTAAATCAAAATCCATGTAAAAAGTACTCAGGTCATCTCGGTTCAATTATACCTAGATGCTTATATTAACTTACAACATTTCAAAAAAATACCAAAAAAAATTGCCCAATGATGAAATAAAGCACTCCAAACTATTTACACCATCAAGATGTCAAAATCAATACATCCATGCACCCGTATCCTATGCAATAAAAGATCCAAACAAGGCAAAGTAACAATACAAAGTGAAGCTTGTGCATCTTTCTATCGAGTCCTTCTTCTGTCAATCGATCTTCTATCTATCATCTTGTAATTTCTATGTCGATAGCGTACATTTGGACATCACAAAAACAACACATATAGTTGCATATCATATCATATGAGATAGTCATTTACATGATTAAATCAGTTGCATACATAAAACAGTGCATTAGGTCATCCATATCCCATCATCATATAATGTCAAAAAATTAAAAACATAGCTAAGAGCATCACATACAATTGCATAGTCATATAGATATCATTTTGCATTTACATACATTACGAGCACATCAGATAAATCATTTTGCACTGCATTAGGTCATATAAACATCACATAGCATCATATCAAAAAATTGCATCCAAATAACATCTCATATAGCATCAGATAAAACATCTAAGTCCTCATATGCATCACATCATACAATAGAAAAGAATCATAAACTCATAACATATAGCACAAGTCACATAGCTGCATCTTCATATACATATCATAAAATGAGTCCAAATGTACAATATCATAGTATCTGTCTCTGAATCAATGTCATATACAAAAATACATCCCAATGGATGGTGATACATGTCTCAAATATGCAAGTGTGGTACAAGTCTATCCCTGCGGTGGACCACCACTACCAATAGTGTCTCCCCCTCTACCAACCCCTGACTGCTATGGACCCACCACAGAGGCCCCTGACCTCGATGGACCTACCCTCTAGGAGGTCGTACACTGGCTCCTAAAGCTTGAAGCCCTCTGGCTCACTAACACTGCTCTGTGATACAAGCCTCGATAATACTGTGCCTACGCCTATGCTCTGGCAAGCTCCCCCTACACCTGTGCTAACTGCGTCTGTGCCTGTGCAAGCTGTGCCTATGCCTGGTGCACCTGTCCAACTAAGAAGATGCTTGTTGCATCCGTCCCCAGGGCTACTACTGCGGCATCCTGCTCTACACGGATAACTTGTACCCATGCGTCTGCCATGTCCCTCTCTAGGGTCAACCATGCAATCATCGTTGCATCAGTCTCCTGCCGGGCATCTACCCTCCTGAGTTGTGCCTGTAGCTCTCTCACTTGTCTTCTCAGGCTAGTTATGGCCCTCTCATGCGCATCTGGCTGCACTGGCCCCTATGCTTCCTCTGCCTGTCCCAACTCCTGTGACTGGGGCATCTCCTGCTGTGCCACTTGCTGGGGTGGCGGCATCTGTCCTCGTTGTACCTACAGTACCTCTAGGGGTACTTGTTGTGTATCCTCTAGCCCCTCCTCAACTCTCCACCTCTGTCTAGATCAGCCTCCATCATCGTCATCTCCTCTCCCTCTGCATCTACCCCTCCTCCTCCTCTGGCCAACCCGACCCTCCTCATCTGAGTCTGCCTCATCTATGCAAGGCACCAGCATCCCAGGCCCTGAATACCTCAAAAAGGGGTGTGCAATAATCTAGTCCTTATACTCCTATGTCATCCCTGCATCTGCTATCTGCATCCTCATATCCCAGGTGACATAGGGTGTCTGCTGAAACTCTGCTAGGGCCTCCTCATAGGATGCCATCGGCCCCCATCTGACCCTCTCCGCATGTGTCCTTGCAATGTAAGCCTGCCCCTGTGGCATGCCCTGCCTCCTACCAAACTGTCTCTATACCCTGCCTGTCATCTATCTCTCTAGTATGTGGCAGGTCTTTCCTATCAACCATCTCGTCTGAAAGCAGTATGGTAACTCATCTGCCTCATCATCCCATGGCTCGCAGTCCAGATATGGTCGCCAGATGACCACATCTACCCCATCCAACGCATGCCTCCAGTACTCCAACTTCCCCATCCTATGCTGGGAAATCACCCCTGCGTAGCCATAGCTGTAGGGCTCCCCTCTCTATCTGTCAAAAACACAAATTGGTCTCGTGATCACTATGTGCTCCCATAGACAAAACTGTAAAAGTGACACGTCAGCTGAAAGGCTCGTTCTCTAGTGGTATACTACCTGGTGCATGTCATGATACAAGTGGGCCAATACACAGACACCCCACGCATATCAGGTGCCCTCTGTCACCATCCTCTCCATGATCCTACCCCATCTAATGGGGAATCCATGCGATCTCCTGTTAGGGCACACAATACCTCCGATCAATCCTACCACAATCCTAGGGAAGTAGTCATAACATTCATAGATATCGTGCCATGGGATGACCTATCCAACCAAACCTAGATCATCGAATACTCACCTACACTCAGCAAGTCCTGCGCCTCTCTGTGGATCATACTCCACCAAGTCACCCTGAATCGACAAATGTAGAATCCTGTAAACATCCTCCAATGTGATAGTCATCTCGTCAGTAGGGAGGTGGAAGGTCCCATCCTCACTGTGGAACCTGTCCACTGTAGCCGTCAGCAATCCATGGTTCACTTGAACCTTGGGCATGAAGCATACATAGTCAAGTCCCATGGCACCAAGCGCCTCTCTGTCAATCTCCATGAGCATGTATCTCTGCAATAGGGGCATGGGGAACGTCTCCCTCGACTGTAATGTCTCTTGTATCTCCTCCTACAAGCACGTACAACAAGGTGTTAATCCATACTCAACATATCTATAGAAACATATCAATTAACTTAGCATTTCAAATTGATCAAAATAGCACACTACATCTCTTGACTAGATTCCTGCAATCTCAGAGATAGCTTATTGATTGTCGTGTCAAACAGGACACCAATTGGGTCAATTTGCTAAGTCTGTTGCCTATCTAAAGCAAATGCACCACAACAGATGGTAAGTACGCTGCTTCTTGATGAATGTGCCGTTTCTTGACATATGCGCCATTTCTGGTATATGTGCTGCAGAAACACATGTATGCGCCACTTGATTCTACGTATGCGCCGCTCCGGTAAATGTATCGTTACATTCCATGAATGCACCGCAATAGTATGCATGCACCAACTTTTTCTACATATGCGCAGCTTTCACACATGCATTGTACAAATCAGCATATGCACCGCAAAATGACATATGCGTTGTTTTGCACGGTATATGTGCCGTTCTGCATTTCTACGCATCTAAAACCCTAGTTTTTGCCTAGCATTTATGACACCCTAACTTGACCCTAGGGGAATTTTTTTGAGATACATACCGGGGGTCCTGCCTCTGCTGGTTGACCAAATTGATAGACTCGCTCGAATCTGTGCTCCTCGTGTGGAATGTCCACCTCTCTAGCTGCCATGCTGCTCCAACATTGCTCTAAGCTCTCCAAGACAAATCCAGACAAGACAAGTGTGCCAATGAATTGTCTTGTGGACCCAGCTCCTATTTATAGCATGCAAAACCCTAATTTGGCTACATGGTGACTGTGACTACTTCCCACACCCATTTTTCTGCCAGTTTTCTTCTTGTTTCTCTGAAACGCGTCTTGTTTTCTTCCAAACTAACCCAAACCCTTCATCTTCGTAAGATTGTCCATCTCATGCCTTCTCCCTTTTTCCTGTCCAATCTCCCGAGGGGGCATCCTATCATCAAACTTGTACCAGGGGCAAACTGGGGCATGTATCATTGTCAGACAATTTATTCTTTGAAGCAACTCTATAAACTGCATTGCATCAAAGAGGGGCAAAACGTATATGCCTAAAAATGACACGATTCATTCTAAATAAATATTCTTAATATTTATTCCCTTCTTATTTTCTTCTATCAATTAAATAAATATTCCAAGGTTATTTGATTGGTTCATTATCCCATAATTAAATAAAATCAATTTATTTAATTAAATTCCCTAAATTCTTCTAATATCTCACATAATTAAATAATCCTAAATTATTTAATTAATCTAAATCCCCCTATCCTAAGTTCTAATTTCAAAAATCCACCTCACCCTGTTGCACATGTAATTAAATATATTAAATATTTAATTATCTAATTTTCCCTCACCCACATGTCCTATTTTTTCTCTAATCAAAGTTAGTTAACTAATCAATCAAAAGTGTTAACTAACTAGTCAATTGAGTTAATCCCTTAATCAATTCAGTCAATTCCATAATCCATTCTTCCAACTGACTAATCAAGTTTGTTAACTGATCAATTAAAGGAGTTAACTCTCCAATCAATGTTGTCAAATCCCCTCTTTCATGATGGAGGTGAGACACTTGTCATATTTCTACTGGTTGCACATTCCTCAACCATTCTTAGCCATTGATCATCATACTTCTCCTCATCCATTGATCCTCATTCTTTTGAGTCTATAAATGGAACCTCATTCTCCCATTCTATTCATCCAGGTTATTTGTATTGTTACTCTGCAAAAATCCACCAGCGCGCCTTTGGCACCCCCAATACAATCTACTTGAGATCACCATTTGCTTTGAAGCTCTTCTTCATAGCAATATCTATCAACATAGCCATTTACTACTGACATCCTACAACACAGCTAAAAGAGTGCACTCTCTGAGGGCCTACTTCATACCAGCAAGGACGGTTTTAATAGGCAAACAATAGAAGCTTTGATTCAAGGAAGGTTTGCACTATATTATTCATTGCTTTATTTCATTCAATCTTTCTTAGTTTCATTATTCTATTGATATTTGGGTTTATTATTGTTAAATTGATTAATCCACATTTTACCCTAACACTTACATATACTAAAGTATATCTACAAAAGATGTCTTCAACTGGGCAAATTTTGTTGCCCAACTCCGCTTCATCCTATCCAAAATTAAGATGTGACCACTCAACAGGAATGCAAAAGCTTCTGCCCTCTTGAGATTTGTCGGATCACTAGTCCAGGCTATGGTCTGAGCATCAGTTAGGGCTTCATACATGGCCTCTAACTTAGGGATAATCATCCCTCTAAGTTCACCCATTCTGCTTAATATGTTCTTCCTTTCCTTCTCAAGCTTCTTAATTTCATTCATGATTACAATAGTTTGACATTCCTGGCTTATTATGGATACAGTGAGAGGATCAGAATTCTGAGAGAAGTTTGACAGTTTATCCTCTTGTTCTTTTACATTCTTCTCAATATCCTTTGTTGCTTTAGTCCAAGATATACAAAATTTCTATACTTCTCCTCCATCCTTAAGAGCATTTTCTAATCTCTTCATCCCAATGTCCATATTTCTCCTATCATTGGTTATAAGCCCTTGTAACTCTAAGAATCTCTTGTCCAAAAACTCTTTCCGGACTTTCTCTTCTACTGCTTTCTCTAAAGAATCAAAATGTGTACTAACAAAATTTACAAGAGACTTTAGATTACCGGATGTGGATACTGTAGGATCCTTTTGGAAGGATGGCATGATCTTTTCCAGTACACCGGATGCAGTTTCTATGAGTTCACAGTCTTCCATGTGAGACTTCAACATTTTTTCTTTTGCCTTTTCTTGAGTGAAGGATGCTAGCTTCATGGTTTGCACTGGAGAGAAGGAATCAAAATTGAATGGACCTTGAAGTAAGTCTGGTTCATCAAATTCCATCATCTCTTTGGTCAAGAAATCCTTGACTGCTTCTACTGTGTCTCTTGCTGGAGACAGAATTTTCTCCCCTTCTGCAGCCTTACGACTGTCATGTGTAGCTTTTTCTGTCCTTGACTCTTCTTCTCTTCCCTTTCCTTGTTCTTCTTGAGTGGATTTTTCTTTTATACTTTCTTCTCCTTTAGATCCGGAGATTGCTGGAGAGTTCGGATTTACTTCTCCTTGGACTTCCTCTTCTGGAGTAGAGGAATCTAAGTCCTTACCTTTTTCTTCACCTGTCTCCTTTACCTCTTCTAGTACTGTCTCAATAGATTCTTCCTTGTCGTCCATGGCAGAGGGCTCATCACTTATGTCCTCTATGATAGGAATGTTGAACCTTTTATAGGCATTCTAGAGGATTTCTTCAGTTTCTTTAGCTATTTTGTCAGTTTCTCCAAGCATAAGCTGATTCATTCTAGCTTTGCTCCAGAACTCATCCTTGCAATCTTTGAAAATCATATTCATTTGTTTCTACGTGATTGAGGGATAGAATTGAATAGCTATTTGTTCCCTGATCTCAAGGTCCTTGACCTTGGCATTGTTCTTTTTGATTTCTAGTTCTTTCTCTAGGCTCTTTGGAATTAAAGATATAATCTCAATGAATGCTTTATTATAAATGTTAAGGTACCTGACTGTGGCTTCTTGCAAGATCTTCTGATCAGCCTCACTGTAGTCATCATAAAATTCAATCATTGGTTTCAAGTTCCCATCCACAGTGACTGATTTGACTACATTATCTATGGACAGAGTGGGCCTTTCAACAAACTCTTCTGCCATCTCTTCCTTGTCTTCACTGGTAGAGGGTTCACCAGATAATTTCTTCTTTTTCCTCATTTTCCTTATCTCCTCATCTGATTCTATCTCTTCTTCATCCTTCTGACTAATATAAGACCTTGTGGCCTTTGTCTTAATTCTTTTCTCGGCTTTACCAGATGATTTTACTTCCAGTTTTGATGTCTTTGAGCTCTTTGTAGTGGTGGGTTCAGAGGTCTTAAAGGATCTGGTCTGAGAGGGGACTTCCACTAGAGTACCTTCTTTTTCTACTTTTTCTTTTTCTTTCTCCGCCCTTTCTGTCTTGTCTCTATTTGCATCAAGTGCTTCTTTTGAAATTCCATGCCTCTTGGCAAACTCTCTACTTCCCTCCTTACTTTTCTTTTTATTTCTGGTTGTCTTAACTCCACATGGATTTTCACACTTAATTCTTCAAAGGTTCCAAACGTTTCTGCCTTGGGATCCTTGGGCTAACTTAGCATGTGCTAAACATGCAGCTCCACAATTTTCTCATCCACTTCATACCCCATAGGCATGATCCACACCATTCTTGGTTCCACTGTCTCCATTAGGCACTGATCAGTTTCTACCATAAAGCATATTGTATCTTTATATTTTTCAACCAAAGATTGGGGGATTCTCTCTCTTTCTTGCATCATGCTCTGAAAATTATTGAAATAGCCCCAGAGAGTTGTATTATGTGCCTTGGCATCACCAAGCCCATGTATATAATCTCTGAATTGAATGGCTACTGCTCTATCATTCTGCCATACCCAGCCACTGGATCCAGGAAGCTCATTCATGTAATAAAAGAATAGGTAGAGTATCAAACCACCATATTTAAAAGAGTTCTTCTTGTCCTTCTTTATTTTCTACAGATTTTCCAAAAGTTGGTTTAGAAGGAACTCACAAAGATCATAGTCTGCATTCTTCCTTAACATCTCATAAGTAGTATATACAGCAGTTCCAGATACTGAATTCTCCCTGCTGGAGTGATATATCTTATATCTAATTATCATTGATGCAAACTTGATATCCAGATCTATGATATCCTCAATTGTCATTGCTCTTTTATCAAATTTCGATCTGGTAGCCTCACTTACAATTTGGTTTTTGACAGATTTGAGAATAGGCATCTCACCAGTTGAGTGTAATCCGGTTACAGCCCTAATGGCATCCTTAGTGATCTTAAATGGTCTGTTCAACCACATGAAGTTGTCATGCATTCAACTCAGAATATACCAGACCCATTCATCTTTCAGAAAATAGGGGAAATGAATGCATTGTGCAAAATGTTTGTCCCAGATAGCTTTATACTAGGTTTTGAGTTCGAATGAGTCATCTATCAAATGCTTGTGATTGATATCTACTAGCTTAGATTCCCCAAATTCTTCAATACTCGCATGAATATATGCCCTAACATCTTCTACATGTAGAACCCCATGTGGAATGCTTGAAAAGGCACCTAGGGGATCAACTTCTAGGAATTTATATGGATGCTTCTTAAATTTAGGGCGTGGCCTATCAGAAATCTTCACCACATTTGGAGTAGCCATCTTTCAAAGATTTGTAGAGAGATATTTAAGAATGGAAAATACCTTTTATGCTTCTAGGTTTCACGGAGTGAGCCTGATCAATTGCTGGATGAATCAAATTTTGCAGATGATCTTTGATGGGCTTGAGGAGATTTGTTGTAGAGCTCTTTATCACTTCTTATTGAATGCAGAATGAGCAAGTGTTTGATAAGAAAAACCCTTATATTATTCTGCAAACCCTAATACCAAGTTGCAATAAATGGTCGACTTAAGTCATTCCGGTTTGCCTTATTTTTCTTATTTAGATGACTTTGATGAACTAGATCAATCTTGTTCTAAACATCTTACAGAACTTCCATATCTTAAACATAGTTTATTTAGATGTTTCTCTATAAACCCTTTAATCCGCAACTCTCCTTGGCCCAATTCTGGCACCAATTAACTGGCTAGGGGAAAAATGTTTTTCCTTGTGTCTCCCCCTAAGCCAGAGCTCACTTTTTAATTTTTGGAAGGAATATTAGCACCAGATTCTAGTGCGGATCCATCCCCTACATTTTCTGTACTTCTCTTCACCCAAATCTTGTTCATCTCACTTTGAACTTCATCTGCATTCACTTTTCCTTTTCCCTTGTCTTGATTCTGATTGTGATGTACCGGACCTCTTTTGTCTTGATTCTTGTTTCTACAGAATTTGGCAATATGATCGGATCTATTGCAATTGTGGCAAACAACATTTCTTTGCATATTTGATTGATATCCTCTTGATCTGCATTGATTAGCCATATGACCCATTCTATTGCATGCAAAGCATCTATTATTGAAAGAATTGTTCATTTGCATATTTCTGCATTCATGAGATTTGTGACCATACCTTTTGTAGTTAAAACACTGTCTGGAGAAAGATGTGTTAGTCTGATTCATTCTTTTCCTGCACTGATTAGCTTTATGACCAAAGTTATTGTAGTTGTGGCAGTATCCATTGAAGGATGGATATCTTTGAGCATTAGGTTGCCTCACCGGAGGTCTTCTAGGCCTGTTTCTTAGATTTTCTGATTCAAACATCTTTTGACTGGATCCGGAGCTCTCACCTTTCTCATATCCCAAGCCACACTTGTCATATACCCTCTTTTGGCTTTCAAGAAGAACTTCAAGTTGAGAAAAACTTATCTTGAATTTCTCTTTGTATTCATTTGCTATTTGAAGATCCCTTTTAAGAGAGACAATTTGGTCTTCTAGTTTTTCTTCATTATCTTTAGCATCTTCAAGATCAGATTCAAGATGTCTGATTATTCTATCCATCTTGTGGCAGTCTTTTGATTTCTCCTTAAGAGATTGTTTTAGATCATCTTTAGTTTTTCTTTTCTCTTCAATTTCTTGGGTAAATTTCATGACTCCTGATTCCATTTCATGTCTTACCATAATGATCTCTTTTGATAATTTTTCACATAACTTCATTTTCTCCTTAAGATCTCTATTTGTATCATTTGCTTCACCTTGACTTGCCAATTGTTGAAGTAGTTCCTTTCTCTTTTTCATAGAGAGACTTAGTTTCCCTTTTAGTTCATTTATGAAATCATCAGCCTGTTTGAGTCTTTCCTTTAATTCATTAACTTCATAATTAGATTGCTCAAGATCATCTAGGGTAGACTAAAGTTGCTCCCTCATACCATACACATCCATCTTAATTCCTAGATCTTCCTCAAGCTGTTAGGCTCTGTTTGGAAGAACTTAGCTCTGATACCAATTGTTGATAACTGAGAGGGGGGGGGTGAATTAGTTATCTTAATTATTTCAGCTTTATAAACTTTCTTAATAATTAATGCAGCATCAATTCAAATAAGCAAATATAACCATGAAATGGAAATACACATGACACAATATTTTTGATGTCGAAACCCTGTTAAGGGAGAAAACCATGGGGTGATTAACCCAAGATTGTATTCTCTGTTAGAAGAATAGAAATACAAAATGGCACTTGCCAATTAGGGCTCACTGCCAAGGCACACTGTTCACAAGAGGCTCAATGCCTACAAGTTTATAAAGAGAGTAACAAGATACTTGAACTAATGAGAAGCATCCACATATGCTAGAGGTCAGTTCCGGTTAGGCTCAGTATACTGATCTACTGCACTTCATCCTTTCTCTTCTTTAGAGCTGGTGTCTTTTCACATACCGGACCTGCCTTACTACTTCCACACTGATCTTCTACTTTTCTTCGCACTTCACAACAACATGACACACCTTCTCATTGAAATCCATTTGGTATATATATATCTGCACAAAAGATTTCATCCTCTTTCTAGTCGGCATCTAGAATAGTCAATCTTTCCCAAACTCTAGTCTGTCGGCTTAATCCTTGCTTACCAAGTGATGCGGATCAAATAGATACTTATAAAAGTCATCTAACTAGTTGGCCAATCACGAATGATACCTTAAGAATCTTGATCACCGTCAACATCTCATCTAGAATAATGTTTGAAGCTCTGCTGGTAAGTTCTTCCTCTGTCTGCTCTACCAAATAGGACCCTAATACTTGAATGCTTATATCTCTTCACTCTTTCATCACCGGAGGCTCAAATCCTGGAATCTACGAGTCAAGGTATTTCTCTTGACTTCCCCAAGTCCGCACTTTCCAAAGATACTTCCTCTTAGAGATCCGGACCTGATTGTCGAAGCTTGCCACAACACTCTGTTCTTGCTTACCGGACCACACCACTCTTTAATCTAACTTCCAGTATAGGCACACTATGTCCTACGGATGTGTGGGATGAACTTTGTTGCCATCAATGACAACAATCATGAAGCTCCAATGTGTCTCTTGCCAACAGTTCTAAAGTTAGTTGTGACTGTTGGTTGGTGTTGGAAAACATTTAAATACGGTTGTGTTAGTTGGTTTTAATATAGAGAAGTTTAAATGAGCCTTGAAGAGGCTCGAATGAGAGAGGAGCTTTGTATTGTAGTTGAAGATCATGAATAGAACTTTGTTTTTTCTCAAAAATTACTCATAAATGGTTGTTGCAGACCATTGTACAATCCTGTATAGTTAGATTGTTGAGAGCCAGTCATTGGATTTGATGGTGGCATGAGTCAACAGAATTTTGGTTTTTATTTGGTCTGATTTCATTAAGTTTCAAGCATTTTATTGGCATTTTACTGAAAACAGTTTTGAAGGCCCAGTTTAAGGGTTTGAAAGAGTAAAAATGTAATAAGAGCCCATTCCTTGGATAGAGCCTCTTGTAACTTGGTGGAATGAGTGAATTAGGTTATTTTTGGGTATCCATGGAGTTTTATTAGTAGGAGATCAAGTTTGTGGAGTTTTTGATTGTTGTGCTAGGTGATTTTCATTGATTTTTTGACTTGAAAATGATGGCTCCAATTTGAGATTTGCATAAAATGCATGAGTTAATGCTATATGAAGGTTTATAAAGCATGTGTATACATATTGTAATGTGTTTGAAGTATTGGTAGGGGTAGGAGAGGTCTAGAGTATTGAGTTCCATTAAAACCCTCATTATGCAAGCCTAAATAGGCCTAAAACAAGGATTTGTGTGTTGGGTGAAATTCTGGGTGTGATCACTAATAAGAGTTGTTGATCGTAACCATTTGTAACCTAAATAAGGATTGTCCAAGGTGATTTAGGTCTGGAAGAGTGTTTGGTTGGTAGTTGCTTTGTAAAAGTGGCATATTTGGGCCTAGTGAAACACGGTAAAACTGAGTTTTTGAACCCTGTGTTCCAAAGTAACCCTAGTCCATTTCAAGATATGTTTTAAAATAGTTTAAAGGGTATCCAAAAGTGTTATTATATTTGGGTTTCAATTCCTGGGTTGGGAATAAAACAATAGCAGACCTAGATGGAGACCTACAAGGAATTGGGGCAGCCAATAAGGGAATGGTCAAAGTTTGCAGTAATCAAAGCTTGGTAAGAGTTTAATTTTCTTGAGTTTGAGTCCATGAGGGATAAATAGGCCCTTGGTAACTTTAGTGTGGTTGGGAGTGTTGGAAACCTTAATTTTGCCTTTTGGAAGAAAGATTGTCTATGAAGAAAGTTCTTGAAACTTGAAGAGTTTTGATTGAGTTAAACCCTAGCTCTGCATCACCCTTGTGGGGGTTTGGGGGTAGTGCCCCCAATATGGGGTCAAGGGGTAGTCCCCCCAAAACTTCAAATGAATTTTATTATTTTATAAAGGCATTGGGAGTTATTTTTTGTATTGGCCGACATAAAAAAACCCTATTTTGTAACCGACATAAGGCTTGATAAAAGCAGCTAAGGGTTAGGGTTTCTGTTGATGTATTGTAGCATTTTGCAGTGGTATCAAGTTTTAAGGATTGTTGGTTGTAATCGGTTTTGATTTACTGGATAATAATATTGGACTCTTTGTTGGTGGATGTAGCCTGAGTTTGGGTGAACCACGTTAAAACTTGACTCTCGCTGTCATTATTTCTATGTATTTTAATTCCTCTATTTAATCTTTATTTGCATTTAAATGATATATTCTTCTTGCAATCACTAACATGTGGTATCAGAGCAGGTTGTGGTCGATTATCGTCTGTAGGAAGGTCTTACAGTTGAGTGGGATTCTCACAGTTAAGTGGGAGTAATGGCAGATGAGGGTAAATTGAAGGTAGATAAATTCAATAGGTAGAACTATCAGTTATGAAAGATGCAGATGGAGGAATATCTCTATCAGAAGGATTTATGGAGGCCATTGGAAGGAATAGCCAAGAAACTGGCAACGATGGCTGATGAGGATTAAAATCTTCTAGACATAAAGGCATTGGGAACCATTCAGTTGTGACTGGCACCATCTGTGGCATTCAATATAATAGAAGTGAAGACAACAGATGAACTGATGAAAGCTTTGGCTAAATTGTATGAAAAATCCTTAGCCTCAAATAAGGTATTTCTTATGAAGTGTTTTATTTAATCTAAAAATGGTTGAAGGTGGATCTGTGATAGATCATTTAAATGAGTTTAATACGATTACCAGTCAGTTAACTTCTATAAAAGTAAAATTTGATGAAGAGGTTAGGGCTCTTTTGGTTTTATGTTCTTTGCCAGAAAGCTAGAATAGCTTGGTAATGGTTGTAAGTAACTCTGTCTCTGGTTCAAATACTTTAAAAGTTGATGATGTTGTTGGTGTTATCTTTAGCAAGGAAATGTGACAGAAAAGCTCGGGAGGGTCCACATCAGGTAGTGTTTTGAATGTAAAAAGTAGGGGAAGATCAAAGGAGAGAGGAAAAGGTTTTGGACGTCATGGCTAGTACTGTGGGAAACTAGGTCATCTAAAAAGAAATTGCTGGTCTTGAAAGAATATAGAAGGAGACAAACAAGAAAGCAATAAGGAGGCAAATGTGGTAAGTAATAAATCTGAAGACGATGCTTTGATACTATCCCTAGATAATGCTGATGATTCATGGGTTTTAGATACAGGGGTCTCATTTCATGCTACGCCCCATAGAAGTTATTTTTTTTATTATGTCCAAGGCGATTTTGGGCTGGTTTATTTGGGAGATAACAAACCCTGTCAGATTGTTGGAAAGAGAAGAATCAAGATTATGTTGTAGAATGGGAATCATTGGCTACTACAAGAGGCAAGGCATGTTCCAAGGCTGAGTAGGAATTTAATTTTAGTAGGACAACCAGCTGATGAAGGTTGCATTGTTACATTTACTAATAAAAATTTGAAGGTTACAAGAGGTTCCTTGATAGTAGCAAAAGCTGTGAAAGTAGGCACCTTATGTCTTTGTACAAGTCATACTATTCATTCTACTTTAGTTGTTGTAGAGAAAAATGAAACAGGTTCAGGAACAATTGTTGCAGGTTCACAGGAGAGACTGAAATAGTTCCTATAGGTTTTGAGACAACACTATGGCATAACAAACTTGGGCATATAAGTGAAAAAGGTATGAAATGTATTAAGTGTGTATGGCAAATAAAACAAACTTAGTTTTCTCAAGGATGGGAAGAAAAAGAAAGATGAAAAGTTAGAGCTTGTGCATACAGATGTATGGGGACTGGCTTAGGTATCTTCTCTTGGTGGCTCTCAGTGTTATGTTACATTCATAGATGATACAACTAGGAAGGTTTGGATTTATTTCCTTTGGCATAAATCTGATGTAGTTGAAACATTTAATAAATGGGGAAGCTTGGTTGAGAATGAGATGGGTAAAAAATTAAAATGTCTCAGATTTGATAATGGTGGTGAGTATTGCAGCAAAGAATTTGAAGATATTTGTTCCTTTAATGGAATCCAGAGGTAGAAAATGGTTCCAGGTACTCCACAGGAGAATGGAGTGATTGAGTGCATAAATAGGACAATAATGGAGTGTGCAAGGACCATGAGATAGCATGTTGGTCTACCTTTAAACATGTGGGTAGAGGTTGTCAGCACTGCTATATATTTAATTAATAGAGGTCCTTCAGTTCCTTTGGGCTGTGGTATTCCAGAGGAAGCATGGACAGGTAAGAAGATGAGTTATTCTTTTCCCAAAACCTTCAGATGTGAAGCATTTGCACATGTAGGTTCTGAAAATAGAACCAAGCTAGATGCAAAATAAAAAAAATGTACCTTTGTTGGATATGGCATTGATGAATTTGGTTATAGGCTTTGGGATTTTTAAAATCAAAAAATTGTGAGAAACAGAGATGTTGTATTCAATGAGAAGGTGTTGTACAAAGATCAGTTGTAGCAGCATGAGAAGATAGAAAAGGATTATGTGGTACTGGATGATACTCCAGATAGTGATGTTCCAGTGGTTCCTCATGCTCCGTAACAACAACAAGAAATACCACAAACTCTAGTGAATGTTAGACGGTTAACAAGGCTAAGTAGACCTCCTAAATGGTTTTGTCCCTCTTTGTATTCTATTTTTGTTAACAAATATTGGTGAACCAGAAGGGTATGATGAATCTATGTAGGTCGATACAAAGGTTCAATAGGATTTTGCAATGAAAGAAGAAATGTACTCCTCTATTTAATCTTTATTTGCATTTAATTGATATCTTCTGCATGCAATCTCTAACAGGGATAAAGTTTGATTACTATGGATGTAATATGGTGTTTTCATGCTTTCCATTCTTCTACAATTCCTTAGACTCTTGCATCTGATATGTTTGTGATTGTGTGGAATATTGGTCATTGCATTTCAGGTGGATTTAATCTCATCTGGGTTGTTAGATATGGTGGAAAAAATGCATAGGCTGTCCATTTTACTTTTGTTTATTTTCTTCTAACCCTAACTTACCCTTTTGCATTTCTTTATAACTAGACTAGTTTAGGTTTGGTTCTAGAAATGTTAAGCTTAAAAGATCAGAACTATCTACACAGAGACTTTACCCATTTGAGCCTAAAGGTAAGATCTATCTGTTAAGAGATCACATTCATTGGTTCGGGTTTACTTTACTAGCATAGGCCCCTTGAAAAAACTTTCACATTACACCACTAAGCTGCTCCAACACATAGAGACCCAACAAATAGGGACCTTAGAAGCAATTAACCTTATAGGTTGGTTCCTTTTCAGGAGAAGTAGAGTGATCATCATTCTACTTGAGTTAATCTGCTAAAAAAATAGTCAACACTACTGGTTTCCTAAGCAACAAGAAGTATCATTCCATTTGGAGGAAAAAAGAAACAAGCACTAGTTGTTGATAAGGATTGCAATGTCACCATTGAGGATGACCAAAAGGAAGGAAATAGGGGAAGAGATCCTTTAGACTACTCTTTGATGGATACCCCTTTAGATTTGGGGATGGATGATGGGTCTACTCATGGACTTATGAACCTTTCTTGTTTCAAAATAAGAAGTTTAGTACAAAAGGATTTTTGCATTATGAAGTAAAAATCATTGGAACAATTTAGATTTAAACCACCATGATTGGATTGGTGGTCTATTTGGTTTTGTCGTGTCTTGTTTGTTGTTGTTTGGTTGTTAGTTCTTTGGGTTGTCCTTTGTTGTTTTGATGGGTTTAATTCTTTATCTCTCTTTCTGTATAAGGGTCCAGGCCTTTCAATATCCTTGCTTACCTCAATTAAAAACATTATCTTGGTTTGATACTAGTTATATTTATATGCCATGAAACAACTACTAATTTATATATTGATGATAATATTATAAACCATATAATTATATCATGAATAATATTCTATTTGTGAATAATTAAATTAGAAATCTCCCTTAAAAATCTACTAGATCTAAAATAGGATTTTTAAAGACATGAAATCCTAAAAACTGACTTCAAATGAAACAACTAAAAATAGTTAAAAATGAACTAGTAAGAACTTTGTGTAAAGATGTGAAATGGATTGAATTCATCATATTTGAAATGTTAAACCTACTAGAAAAATATATGGCATTTCATGGTACCTAAAAATTGCATTTTTCTATGCCATGTATAGAATAAAAAGAGATTAAAATGGAGGGGATTGTTTAAACTCGAAGACAACATGAAATAATTAGAAATTTTGAAACGTTCAAAGGGTATTTTGAGTTAGTTAATATCCTTAAAAGGAATCAAATGAAGACCACTCTAAAAATATGAAATACTATATACAAATTAATTGAAATGGTAGATTACTATTTTGGGGGATGGGAGACAATGAGATAATAAAACCTAGTCCTACATAATAAATTGTATTCTTTTCCCACTAGAGTTGACACTTGATAGCTAAAGAAATTTGATCCAATCATGTAAGGCTTATACATTACATATAGACAACATACTTCCAATTAAAAAAATATTTTCCCACTAGAGTTGACACTTGATAGCTAAAGAAAGTTGATCTAATTAAGTAAGACATACATTACATGTAGGCAGTAGGCTTGCAATTAAAAATATTAGGCACAAAAAATTAACCTCCATTACTTGAATTTGATTTTACTTAAGATCTTTAAAGGTAACTAACAATAGGATTCATTAAAATAAAAACTTTAGATATGCATGATGTGTGTGTTGAAATGAACTAGCAACTGAGAGGAGGGGGTGAATTAGTTGTCACAAAACTTAAGCAATTATGCACCTTAAATCATTAAACACTTATCCACTATTTGTTATGATTAAGTCATGAAAGCATAAACACAAAACCATACACACAATTGCAATATCATACACAAGTGACACTAGATTTTTATGTGGAAAACCCTGTTAAGGGAAAAACCATGGCGGGGGTTAACCCACAAGATATTTATGTATTAAGGGTGTGTGCAAGAAGTTGAGTCCACTTTTTGGCCAAAAGTGGAAGTGTTTTCCCTAATTTTCAAAATTTGTCACATTTGACCTAAAATTTTGAAGCACTTAAAGGTGGAATCTTGAAAAAAGTCAGTAAATATGAAATGTAGTACTCAGAGTCTAGTTTCCAAATATGTAAAAAATTTTAATACACAGATGATACAAATTGATTTTTAATAGGCATTTCTCAAAACCACTATTTAAAAGTCACTTTTTTTACTATACCATGCACGTGTACATCATCCATATTTTGACCTAAATAATCATATTTTTCTAAATCCTTTTAGGAAAAGATTTGTAACTCACTGAAGCACATTTTCCATATTTTTTGTAATTTTTTATTGAATATTTTTTTTTGTTAATTTTTTATTGGCCATTTTTGGTGTTTTAAAAATTGTCATGTATGTCACGCATAAGATGACCTAAACTTATCATTTTTTGAATTTTTTTTAAATTGAAAAGAATTGTCTGAAGTACGTTTTCGTACAATTTTTTTTACAAAAATTATTTTGATAAAAAGTTATTAAAATATTAAAAAACCCTATTTTTTCATGTTTATGGACCTATTTCATCAGAAATTAATTGAAAAATAGAAAAATAATCCAATTGTTAAAAAAACTACATATTTAGAATCTACACAGTCTCATCTATAATGGGTTTTAATTTCGTCAAAAAATTCTGCAAAAAAGGCCATCAAACATATGCCCAAAGTCACTATTTTGCTGTGACATTGACAAGACCTTCAACTTGCAGGTCAAACCAGGTCCAAAGCCAAGGGTCAGGTTCCCAAGCCCTTTTTCCATCCCAAAATGCATAGAAAAAATTGGGTCAAAAATTCAAATTTTATGAAATGGGATCTCGTTTCATAAAAGGTTAATATTTAACCTTTTATGTAATGCGATCCTGTTAAAGGTTAATATTTAACCTTTTATGAAATGGGATCACATTTCAAAATAGGATCTCATTTCAAAACGTGATCCTATTTCAAAATGGGATCCTATTTCTAGAAAATGAGATAACACTTTTGGCTCGAGATCCCGATGCATAACAGGATCCTATTTCATAAAAAGTGGGATCCTGTTTTGGTTTACCTGATTTTGGGTTTTTTTCTAAGTCCAAAACTTCCACCTTAAGTGGACTCATCTTTGTGCATTTACCCTTAAAGCACAGTACTAAAAATCAGGGGCTCACTGTCATTAGGGCTCACTGCCCAGGGAAAGGCTCACTGCCAAGGGGTGGCTCACTACCAAGGGTTTCGAACTAAGATATTAGCATCCACTGCATGCCTGAATTTAGTTCCACTGAAGTGCAATATTCTTCTACTCTGCTCTGCCTTTTCTCTTCCTTACTTATCTTAACATTTTTCACACAAGGATACCTTTTCCTCAACTCAATTGCAAGTATTTATACACTACATCAACCTTGGAATGATAATCAAGGTTAGCATTACAATCATCAACCATTGGAACAATCTCCAAGGTCAGCATTACAAACATATATTAAATAGGTCTAGACCTAATACAAAATTAGCAAAGGAAATGTAGTAAAATTGTATGCAAATCACTCCATGCCTTAGCTAAAACTGAAGCATGATCTTCCACGCCACTACATGCTTCTATAGTCTTCAATACATCTCCACAATCACTGGAATTAACCAAGTCGGCTAGGACTAGTTACACACTATGTTATCTAGGAATAAACTTCAAACACAATCTCATTTCCCTAATGTGGACCCTGTAAATGTAGCAACATGATCAAGAGGCATCCACAAGCACGTTGTAATCACCAGGAGCAACCGTACAAACTCTAACCACTTTATCCATGAGATTCTTCACACCAAAGCAAATGAACTTCACTGTCTTCAACTATCATAAAAGAAAGATAGCTTGCAGACCACCAAATCATGAACCATTGTAGTTGTAGGCACATATCATGATCCTAGACTTCCCTCTAGAACCGCAGAGCAAAATACTTCAATGTGGAGAAATGCGGATCAAAATACTTTCTCCCTATCACCAGTGAATAATTAGAAAAATCTTAGATTTTACTCTGGTGAATGTAACTCACTCAATTCTTCATACTAAAGGCTCAAACTTAGGATTTAGCATCTTTAGAGATGCTTCTAAATAACTTCCAATCCACAAACCAAGATCTTCACCCTCCAAGAAATGCAAAGTAGTCTTCTAGACTGTTGTTCAGTATGCAACTCATTATCTTCACTATAATTCATTGTTTCCTTTATGATTCTTCTGGAGAGGATAATTTTCTCAATATCCACAACATATAAAGCTTCTAACCAAATAAAAAATAGGATACAGTTGACACCAATGACAAAAAAGATACGATGACATCATTGACAACACTGATTAGACACGTACTTGCAATAATCTCCCCCTTTGTCATTGATGACAACATATGATGCAAAAAACTTCAACAACCATCAAGGCAAGATTCTCTCCCTATCTCTTTACACATGCACTCTTTCTCTCTGAGTTTTTCACATGATTTCTCTCCCCTTTGACATCAATGGAAAAGGGCACATACTTGCACTCTGTTGCTCTGATCCAATCTCTCTTTTGAACTCTCTTCATCTAACTACTCACCCTAAGAAGTAGCCCTTACAAGCATCAATCTGGATCTAGAGATGAATTTTTAGGTACCTCCAGACTGATGCACTTCTGTGCATCTTAGTTTAGAGCAGGAGGGATGATAACCCCTAACTTTTCTCTGAGATACTCAAAAGTATCCTTAAGCAGAGGCTTAGTGAAAATGTCTGCAATCTGATCTTTTGTAGATACATACTCCAACTTGACTTCATTCTTTGTTACTTTTTCTCTCAGAAAGTGATATCTTATGGATATGTGCTTTGTCCTTGAATGAATTACTAGATTCTTTGATATGTTTATGGCACTTGTATTGTCACAAAAGATTGCAATAGGATCTTCATACACAACTCAGATGTCCTTCGATGTCTTCTTCATCCATAACACTTGAGTGCAACTACATGTTGTTGTAATGTATTCTACTTCTACAGTAGATGGAGATATTGAGTCTTGTTTCTTGCTTAACCAAGATACCAACCTTTATCCTAAAAAGAATGCACCTCCACTTGTACTTTTCCTGTCATCCACATCTCTAGCCCAATCTGCATCAGTGTATGCACTAAGAGAGAAATTAATGTCTTTTGGATATAACAAACCACAATCCATTGTGCCTTTCAAGTATCTCAGTATTCTTTTGACTGCCATCACATGTGATTTTTTAGGTTCTTCTTGAAATCTTGCTACAAGGCAAACTGCATGCATTATGTAAGGTCTAGTTTGGGTTAGATAAAGTAATCCTCCAATCATAGATCTATATCTTTTATGATCTTTCATAGGTGAGTCATCATTTTTACTCAACTTACAACCAATTGCCATGGGAGTGGTTACCAATTTAGAGTCCTCCATCCCAAACTTCTGTAACAACTCTTTCACATACTTCGATTGAGAAATGTAGAAACCTTTATCTAATTGATTTATTTGCAGACCTAAAAAGAAATTCATCTCACCAAACATGGAAATTTCAAATTCATTTTGTATTTCCCTAGCAAAAACCATGCACATACCTTTATTGCCTCTAAAGATAATGTCATCAACAAAGATTGCAACAATTAGGATTTGTTCATTATTGATCTTGAAATAGAGATTACTAGTAGTAGTAACCTTATTGAACCCTAACTATATTAGATACTTATCCAATCTTGCATACCAGGCCCTGGGGGCTTGTTTTAGTCCATACAATGCTTTCTTCAATCTATACACCATGTCACCCTGATTTAATGACTAGAATCCTTTCAATTGTTCAATATAGATTTCTTCTTCTAATTCTCCATTCAAGAATGTACACTTTACATCCATTTGATATACCTTGAAATCCTTGTAGGCTACAAATTCTAAAAACATTCTTATTGCTTCAATCCTTGCCACTGGTGCAAATATTTCCTCAAAATCTATTCCTTCAACTTGAGAGTAACCTTTGCATACCAACCTTGCTTTGTTTCTTACCACTTCACTCTTCTCATTCATTTTGTTCCTAAAGACCCATTTGGTGCCAATTACATTTTTATTTGTTGGTCTAGGAACAAGATCCCAAGTCTAATTCTTCTCTATCTACATCAGTTCTTCTTCCATAGCCTTTACCCAATTTTCATCATTACAAGATTCATTTATATTTTTAGGTTCCAGTTGAGAAATCAAACAATAATTAACCTATTCATCAACAGCTCTTCTTCTTGTCTAAACTCCTTTACTCTTATCTCCTATGATTTGATCTTCAAAGTGATTTAACTTCACATACCTCGGTGTCTTAATAATGTTTTCAGGAGCTTGTTGTTCTTCTTCCTCTGAGTTTTCTTCATGCTGCATTACTACTTTGTTTGCATTACTACCTTTTTTGTAGGGACATTTGATTCATCAAATTCATATCCACTTGATACCTTTTCCTTGGTTTCATCAACTTTTACATTTGCACTCTCAATGATCTTCTTCAACCTATTATTGTAGCATGGTAGGCCTTGCTCTTGGTAGAATATCCAAGGAAGATACCTTCATCACATCTTGCATCAAACTTACCTAGATCTTTATCTCTTTTGATATAACACTTACTACCAAAAACCTTGAAATATTTTAGAGTAGGAACTTTACCATGCCACAACTCATAAGGAGTCTTAGAGCTATTATCTTTTACTTGGACTCTGTTTAGGATGTATACAATAGTGTGAATTGCCTCTCTCTAATATACTTTCAGTAGGTCAGCCTCCTTCATCATTGTTCTAACAGCCTCTTGAACTATCATGTGTTTCCTTTCAACTCCTCCATTTTGTTGTGGAGTCTTGGGTGCGAATAATTGTCTCTTTGTCCCTTGTTCTTCATAGAATAGGTTGAACTCATTTGATGTAAACTCTCCACCTCTATCAGACCTCAAACACTTTATCTTCAAATCTAGCACATTTCAACCATTGCCTTGAATGCTTTGAACTTTTCTAGGGCTTCAACTTTTTCTTTTAAGAAGGTAACCCAAGTCATTCTAGAATAATAAGCAATCAGCAACATGAAATACCTATCTCCTTGTAGACTTCTTACTTTGGTAGGTCCACATAAATTTGTATGTACTAATTTTAGTAGTCCATCAACATATTGGTCCTTACTCTTGAAACATATTCTTGTCTATTTTCCAAATTGGTACTCCTTGGACAAAGTATTAGCAGGCTTCACAAGGTTAGGCAAATCTCTTACAGCCTGAGTGGAACATATCTTCATAATGTTGTCAAAATTGATATAACATAGCTTTCTATGCCACAACCAACTTTCATCATTTTGAGCCAATAGACAATATTCATTAGTCCCTTTCAAATGATAAATGTTACCTCTTGTCTTCTTACCAGTTGCAATCACTATTTCAAAACTTTCCAAGATCTTGCATCCATTGTCCTTGAATCTGAGATCATAACCTTTTCCAGGGTAAGTGCAAGAAGATGGGGGGCCAAAAAGGGGTCTTAAGTGGCCACTTTTTTTTTGAAATCAGGAAATGCTGGCCTTGGATGAGAAATTGAGCATAGTTACACTCAAAATTTGGAGATGCAACCAAAACAATGTTCATAGTGCTCTGAGTCTACTTTCTAAACTACTTTTTTTTTTTAAATGGCATAGATTAAGGGGTTCAAAAGAGGGAGCCACCGAAATTGGTGTTGTTTCTATCAAAAAAACATAACATACCATGTTTTGTGGCTCCCTCAAAAGGTCAACTTTTTTTGGTATTTTTAAAATCACTTTAGTGAGAAATTAGCTAATAGCATGTAGTTTATGCTCAATTTTTCTAATAATTTTTTGATGAATATTTGATTTTTTACTAATTTTCAAAGTAGACACATCCTAAAAAATAGAATTTTGGCTGTGCTACCCCTATAAATTTTGAAAACTAATTGAAAATCATTTTTTTCTTTTTTTAATATGTGTAGAATGGAGTCTAGTTTCTAAATATGTAATTTTTTTGAAATTTCAATGAATAGTTAATTTACAATGAAAAAAAGACCAAACAGTGGTTTTTGCCCAAAAACAGACACACAAACAAAAGAAATTAAAGATGAAAGGCTTAACATTGTTAAAATATGAAAAAAATCACATTGTCAAATAGTAAGAGAAAGCCTAACATTACCCAAGTGTTCAATTTGTTTGACCTTGAAACACATGCAAATATGAGGGTTAGCATGAACAAAATTATGTGAAATCTTGAAGAATCTAGAGAAACACGTTTGTGGATGTTGAAAAGGCACTCCAAGCCTTTGGGTTGGAAATCCAAAGCAAATCCCAATCCCAAGGTTGGGATTCCCAAAACATAACGCAAGTGCATTATAATGCACTCACGTTATAATGCGCTCACGTTATAATGGGCTCATGTTATAATGCGCTCGCATTATTTTTTGCTTTGCATTTTTCCTTTTCCGCAAAAGTTTGTGTTGTTTGTCATGTTTGAAATAATGCGAGCACGTTATGTTCCCCTTGAATTTTTTTATGTTCAAGGTTATTAATCATGTATGTATGTATGTATGCCTATATGTATGTATCTATGTATGCCTATATGTATGTATGTATAGTGTCGAGGGTAGAGGAGGGTAGAGATGGGAGTGAGCCAGATAGGGGAGGAGAGGGGTGGATAAGGATTGAGTGATTAAGGTTTAAGGTTGAGGGTTGAGCATTTAGGGATAGGATTTAGAGTTTAGGGATAAGGGATTAGAGTTTAGGACCTTGAGGGATTAGGGTTTAGGGTTGAGGCTTTAGGGATAGTGTTTAGGGTTAAGGGTTGAGGGATTAGGGTTAAGGTAGAGTGTTGAGGGTAGAGGGATTAGGGATAGGGTTTAGGGTTGAAAGTTTAGGGTTGAGGGATTAGGGTTTAAGGTGTAGTTTCGTAGTTCTTGTAGATAGAGCCAATAAACAATGGGAGATTATTTGCCTGTTTCATAACAATCTACCTCCCCTAAGTGCGGGGTGGACAGCAAGAAACATAGATGTACCCCAATGCAAAGCTTTTCTCATAATGATCATCCTTCTAATTTCAACTGTTAATTACTCATTGTGGATGTACCATACACAAAGCTTTTCTCATAGTGTGTACACCTATTGGCATAATGAACCCTAGATGGGCCAGAAAAACATGCCATATAGCATTACTAACATTAAAAAAGTTCATAGCCATTTTTCTTAGATATTCTTACAACTCAAATATCTTTAAGAGAAGAGTGTAAAAAATGATGGGTTTAACAACCTAACATAAGGCAAAGCAGTTTTGTTGGGTTTAGGGATAGGGTTTAGGGTTTAGGGTTGAGGGATTAGGGTTGAGGGTTGAGGGAATATGGTTTAAGGTATAGTGTTGAGGGTTGAGGGTTTAGGGAAAGGGTTAGTGTTGAGTGATTAGGGTTTAGGGTTGACGAATTAGGGTTTAATGTTGAGAGTTGAGGGTTGAGTGTTGAGGGTTTAGGGATAGGGTTGATGGTCAAGGGATTAGGGTTAAAGTAGAGTGTTGAGGGTAGAGGGATTAGGGATAGGGTTTAGGGTTGAAGGTTTAACGATTGAGGGTTGAGGCTTTAGGGCTGAGGGTTAAGGGATTGGGGTTTAAAATATAGTGTTGAGCATTGAGGGTTTATGGATAGGTTTTAGGGTTTAATTTTTAAGGGTTAAGGGTTGAGGGATAGGGTTTAGGGTTTAGGGATAAAGGATTAGGGTTTAAGTTTTAGTGTCGAGGGTTGAGGGTTTAGGAATAGGGATATCATTTAGGGTTTAGGGATGAGGGATTAGGTTTGAGGGTTGAAGGATTAGGGTTGAGGGTTGAGGGATTAGGGTTTAAGGTATAGTGTCAAGGGTTGAGGGTTTATTGATAGTGTTTAGGGTTGAGCGATTAGGTTTTAGGGTTGATGGATTAGGTTTAAGGTGTAGTGTTGAGGGTTGAGGGTTTAGGGATAGGGTTTAGGGTTGATAGATTAGGGTTTAGGGTTGACAGATTAGCATTTAATATCAAGGTTAGGGTTAGAGTGTCAAGGATAGAGGGATTAGGGATAGGGTTTAGGGTTGAAGGTTTAAGGATTGAGGGTTAAGGCTTTAGGGATGAGGGTTTAAGGCTTAAGATATAGTGTCAAGTGTTGAGGGTGTAGGGATAGGGTTTAAGTTTTAAGGGTTAAGGGTTGAGGGATAGGGATTAGGTTTTAAGGTATAGTGTTGAGGGTTGATGGTTTAGGGATAGGGTTTAGGTTTGAGGGATTAGGTTTTAGGGTTGATGAATTAGGGTTTAATGTTGAGGGTTGAGGGTTGAGGGTTGAGGGTTGAGGGATAAGGTTAATGGTCAAGGGATTAGGGTTAAAGAAGAGTGTCGAGGGTAGAGGGATTAGGGATAGGGTTTAGGGTTGAAGGTTTAAGGATTTAGGGTTGAGGCTTTAGGGATGAGGGTTAAGGGATTAGGGTTTAAGATATAGTGTCGAGTGTCAAGCATGTAGGGATAGGTTTTAGGGTTCAAGTTTTAAGGGTTAAGGGTTGAGGGATCAAAGTTAAGGGTTGAGGGATTAGGGTTTGACATTGAGGGTTGAGTACATTTAGGTTCGAGGGTTAAGGGTTTTGGGATAGGGTTGAGGGTCGAGGGATTAGGGTTAAAGTAGAGTGTCAAGGGTATAAGGATTAGGGATAGGGTTGGAGGGTTTAGGGATAAGGGATTAAGGTTTAAGGTATAGTATCGAGCCTGTTGAGGGTCTAGGAATAGGGATAGCATTTAGGGTTTAGGGATGAGGGATTAGAGTTGAGGGATGATGGATTAGGGTTAAGGGTTGAGGGATTAAGGTTTACGGATAAGGTTTAGGTTGAGGGTTGAGGGATTAGGGTTTAAGTTATAGTGTTGAGGTTTTAGGGATAGGGTTTAGTGTTGATGGATTAGAGTGAAGGGTTGAGGGATTAGGATTTGACGTTAAGGGTTGAGGGTTGATGCTTTAGGGTTTAGGGATAGGGTTGAGGGTCGAGGGATCAAAGTTAAGGGTTAAGGGATTAGGGTTTGATGTTGAGGGTTGAGTACATTGAGGTTTGAGGGTTAAGGGTTTTGGGATAGGGTTGAGGGTCGAGGGGTTAGGGTTAAAGTAGAGTGTCGAGGGTATAAGGATTAGGGATAGGGTTGTAGGGTTTAGGGATAAGGGATTAGAGTTTAAGGTATAGTATCAAGCCCGTTGAGGGTCTAGGAATAGGGATAACATTTAGGGTTTAAGGATGAGGTATTAGAGTTGAGGGATGATGGACTAGGGTTAAGGGTTGAGGGATTAGGGTTTAGGGATAAGGTTTAGGGTTGAGGGTTGAGGAATTAGGGTTTAAGGTATAGTGTTGAGGGTTTAGGGATAGGGTTTAGGGTTGAGAGATTAGAGTGAAGGGTTGAGGGATTAGGATTTTACATTAAGGGTTGAGGGTTGAGGCTTTAGGGTTTAAGGATAGGGCTGAGAGTCGAGGGATCAGAGTTAAGGGTTGAGGGATTAGGGTTTGATGTTGAGGGTTGAGTACATTAAGGTTCGAGGGTTAAGGGTTTCAAGATAGGGTTGAGGGTCAAGGGATTAGGGTTAAAGTAGAGTGTCGAGGGTATAAGGATTAGGGATAGTGTTGGAGGGTTTAGGGATAAGGAATTAGGGTTTAAGGTATAGTATCGAGCCCATTGAGGGTCTAGGAATAGGGATAGCATTTAGGGTTTAGGGATGAGGGATTAGAGTTGAGGGATGACGGATTAGGGTTGAGGGTTGAGGGATTAAGGTTTAGGGATAAGGTTTAGGGTTGAGGGTTGAGGGATTAAGGTTTAAGGTATAGTGTTGAGGGTTTAGGGATAGGGTTTAGCATTGAGGGATTAGAGTGAAGGGTTGAGGGATTAGGATTTGACGTTGAGGGTTGAGGGTTGAGGCTTTAGGGTTTAGGGTTTAAGTATAGGGTTGAGGGTCGAGGGATTAGAGTTAAGGGTTAAGGGATTAGGGTTTGATGTTGAGGGTTAAGGGTTTTGGGATAGGGTTAAGGGTTAAGGGATTAGGGTTAAAGTAGAGTGTCGAGGGTATAAGGATTAGGGATAGGGTTGGAGGGTTTAGGGATAAGGGATTAGGGTTTAAGGTATAGTATCAAGCTCGTTGAGGGTTTAGGAATAGGGATAGTATTTAGGGTTTAGGGATGAGGGATTAGAGTTAAGGGATGATGAATTAGGGTTGAGGGATTAGGGTTTAGGGATAAGGTTTAGAGTTAAGGGTTGAGGGATTAGGGTTTAAGGTATAGTGTTGAGGGTTTAGGGATAGGATTTAGGGTTGAGGGATTAGAGTGAAGGGTTAAGGGATTAGGATTTGACATTGAGGGTTGAGGTTTGAGGGTCGAGGGTTTAGGGATAGGGTTGAGGGTTGAGGGATTAGGGTTAAGGTAGACAAGGAGCGACTAAGAGACATAGAGATGGGAGAGGTAGAGAGGTAGAGAGGTGAGGGGGAGAGATAAGTGGGATATAGAACATGAGCTAATGGAACTAGAGGTGAGATATTGTAAAGGTGCTATCAAAGGTGAGATAGGTACAAATATTTATGGATCAATCTATAGCAAGACAAAATACAAGCACGTTATAACATGCTCGCATTTTGTCCTACTATAGAAATAGTAAAAAAGTGTTGACCCCCATGATCCAGGCCCACATGCTCTATTTTCATATTGATTAAGCACATGCTCTGACAAAAAAAAGTGCTTTCATGCTGTTGGGAAGTTCACATGCACATTTTACACATTCTACCACTTTTTGCATGATCTTTCCACCACCTTTTCTGCTGTGCCAACTTGAGAAGGAGGAAATAACATAGTTTTCACACCAAGTTTGATATATATCTATTCAAGTTTCAATTTTTGTAGTGTTGCAATGTTAATTGTGATTCAATTTTAGGAATTTAACATTATAGATTGGTTAATAGTATTGTTGTTAGTAATTATATTTGAGTCTTATTTAATTTAACATTAGAAAGGAAGCAAGTGGTGAAAAACTCAAATTGTTGAGGAGTTTGATGCAAGAAGAAAAAAACACTACATAATTGGGTACTTTCTCCACTCAAATCTTCATTTTTTAGGTATGTCAAGTCTTTACATACATGTTCTTTACATTTTCCTTAATTCTATTTGAATTACTTTATCATGCTTTATCATACATGTTTAAAATAGACACATTCCCAATCAAGAAAGCAACCTACAATCTCACATGATGCCATGTATATTTTCTACACTTGGTCTCTTTAATAATTATGTGTAATAAACAGACCTTAACATACCATGATATCAAACTATACAAGAATAAATCCTTACAGCATAATAAAAATACAATCCCACTATTATCTTGTAATCATTTATTAGGAACTAATATTGGTCTCTTTATCATGCTACAAATAAATTCTCCATCATGCTAAGGAAATGATCAAGAATTAAACCAACACAGGAAGAGATAGAAGCTAAGAATGCAAAGAAAGCAGTGGCTATGAGGGAACTTCGTGAGAAGAGGAAATTGGAAACGATAAATGAAGACATACCAATTGAAGAGGAACCACAACCATAACAAAGAGATATGGTATTGCTGGCACAAAGAGAATGAATGCAAAAACTTCATGCTATGAGAGATTTGAATACCATAGTTGGAGACACGTCCTCTACCGCAAGTCAACATGTAGGGACACCATCTACCACATCTCAAGTTCAGAGTACATCATCACTCAAATGTGATGAAGGAGGTAATCCATCATTCCCACCTCAACCTCAAGGTATGTCATCTATTCCATCTTCGATCGAAGGTATGCCATCTATCCCATCTCATTTAAATATTGATGAAATTCCTAATGTTGAGATGAATTTACCTAACTTAACACCACCTACAATTTTGCATAGAAAGCCAAAGTATTTGATTGATATTGATGAGAATATTTTGCAGCCAATGGAAGGTAAGATTCCAAAATGCACTTGTAGAAGATATGCTCATAAGATTTGGAGATTGTTCTTTGAAAAGTTAAATGAGACTGCAAGATGTGAACTATTCATTGAAATGATGCGAAGTATAAAGTATAGGTCCATCATAAAGAGTTTTGGGTTGAGAACATTAGAGGCTTCAAGTGAAAAATCTATTGTCAAGAATCTAATGAGTGCGTATGAGAGTGTGGGTAACACCTCATGCACAAAAGATAGTAATGCAACACGGCGTGTGATTACATCGACTATAGTAAGTAGTCAAACAAGGAAAGCTCGTCTCATTAGAAAGATGAGTCAAGAATTGTGAATTAATAGGAAAAATTTATCAAGAGCCGTTTAAAGATGCCAAAGAATTGAGGACACCAATGCCAATGAATTATGGGAATTCTTGGGGAGACTACCACAAAATGATAAACCAATTGTTGAAGCATTGAGATCACTAATTGAAGACTTTTCAAAGAATTACACAAGGGTATCTCTGAATCAAAGGGATGTGGTAAGAAGGAGAATTGGTAGTCAGAACTGTGATCACATCAAAAGAATTTTTTGGATGAGACTCAAACACAGTTTTATGGTAAATTTCTAGAGAAGTATCCTTAAATTAAAATTTGTCAAAGATATTTTGAAATGCTAAAACCTTTCTATGTCAAGATAAATCACACATGCACTACTTGTTGTTGTAGATTACATATTGAATTTTCTAACCATTTTGATGTTTATAGGTCTATATGTTTATATATGCATACTAACAATGTTTTGTAGGGTTGTGTCATATGTGCCCCACCAACATCTTCAAGGGACTTCATATCAAGAATTTTATGTGAAAGAGAGGAAGGCCAAATATTCTACTAGAAATTATGCTTGGATGGCACATGTCATCATTGTGGTGGCTTGCAACATTTGCCAATATGTGAACATATAGCAAGAACACATGCAGTTGGAAACAAACTAGTAGAGTTTGGCAAGTATAAAACAGTGGCATATAATACAAAAGATGGTAAAGAAGCAAAGAGGTGTGAATTGGTTATTGAAAAGATTCCAGTGTATCAATTTATGCCTATATTTCGTGACAGCAAATGTATGAGTATGCAAGACATGCCCATAGAGCTTGATGGTTGGACTTGCAATTCAAGTTATGCAAGGACACATTTCTGGTTGGTAGCATTGTTTCAGTCATCGAATTTGTAGAGAACTACAGTCTACAGCCATAGCGTGAGGTGCAATCACAATATTACAACTCCACACATGTTTCTATATTTGTGCACATCACATTCATTCATGTGAATGATAGTACAGAGGTTGACAAAAATATCATAAGGGAGTATAATTTCTACATTAGTGATGATCGCACGCATTCTAAAGAGTTCGTGCAAGGTTGCTTTCAGGTATTCTACAATGATTTGGCTAGAAGGGGCATATCGTTCAGTCAACATATCATATGGTCAGATAACTGTGCGTCACAATTCAAGAACTCATGGAATTTCTATTGGTTGAGTAGGAGGCATAATTTTACAGGTATTCAGCATATGTGGAACTTTTGTGAGGTGGGGCATGGAAAGGGGGAGCATGATAGTGCAGGAGCATGTATCAAAAGAGCCATAGCACGAGAAGAGTTAAAGTATAAAGACAATGCAAAGTTGACAGATGCAAAATCAATTGTTGAGTGGTGTAATGCTTCCATGGGTCCAGGTAATGAAGGTAAGTCTTCAGTTTGTAGATTTTTTTTGTTGATAGATGATACTAACATTGCACCATATGAGGATTGTTCTACACTGATAGAATCAAATGAGATGCACTCTTTCAGAAACTCAATTACAGGTTCATGGAGTATCCATACGCAAAAGATGTCATGCTTTTGTTCTTCCTATACAATTAAAGCCTGGGATGAGTGCGAGTCAAAGGAGTGGGTTGACGAATGGCAGTTAAGTTATCTTAACCCACTTGACACGTGTCGACCCCTGACGGCACTGGAAATAACATAGATGGAATCATCAGTTGACTTTGACCACATATCAGATCTAGTTTAACTAGGTAATATAGGGCATGTATATGCATCTAATTTCATCTAGTTCAACCAGGTAATGTCATCTTACTGTTATCCTATTTTCCTCTACCCAAAGCTAAAATAGTTAACCTGGTATTTTCCTTGAAAATCCCTCTTTAAATGCTCCTATAAAGATTAAAGTGCCAAATTTCCCAAAGAACCTTGCCTAAGAAACCCTACCATTGGAAAGAAGATGAAAAAATAGGCAGGTTTGCTTTTTACATCATTCTAAAATTCAGCCAAATAAAGAAGTTATCCATGGTCAAAGTTTTGGTCAACATACAATTCAAATATACATTTGGCGGGCTTGCAAATCTATATCGGCCTTAGAAAATATGAAAAAAATTGAGTTATATACATTTTCTGAATGTATATCGGGCCAAGGAAATGCATATACATTTAGGGAATCTTCCGCAGTTTCTCAGAATATTCACTAAATGTATATCGGATCTACATGTATATAGGGGCTTGTATATTTAGATATACAAATGGAGATACAAAGAAATGTGAAATGCAATATACAAGGCCGGCGGACATACATGTGCTACAGTGAATGTACATTCGCCGAAATGTACAAGGCCAAAATATACATTTGATACAGTACGAGAGTGTAGATACAAAGGATCACATGAATAGTGCTTTGTATATCGGCTTGTATGTTCGCACATACAAACTAATATACAAAGCCGATATACAATCTAGACCTGAATATAGGTTTCAATTGGTTCTATAAAGCTTTCAGGTCTGCCTTGTATATATAGGTTTTTGTATATTTCGCACATGCAAGGAAACATACAAACTAAAAGATACATTGAGGGCATATTCCATAAAGATTCCTTGTTTGTATGTAAGGGAGTTTGTATATTTGAGTTTGTATATTTGCATATACAAGGGTGCAAATGTACATTTGCTATAGTACCGGCAGGACATGCAAGAGGTGGGGCCGGCAGGTTTACAAAATGAGATTGCATGCAAGAAGTGCCGTGGGGAAAATATACAAAGGCATTTATATATCGCCAACATACAAAAGGTGGGGCCCGCGCATATACAAGGAGGCTTGTATGTTTCGACATACAAGGATCTCATGAACGGTGGCTTGTATATCGTGCATATACAAGCAAATATACAAGCTGATATGCAAGCTAGATTTCAAATGGATATCATTTCTACCTCATTTAGACTCCGGGTCCATTTTGTATGTATGAGGCCATCTGTATATTACGATATACAAGAAAAAATACAAAGAGTAGGAGATGCAAGCCTGACCCGACAGGTAATCAAATATACTTAAAGGTCATTTGGGGTCTGACTTGTATGTATATGGCACTTGTATATTGATATATACAAGTCAATGATGCATTGCATATACAAGGCGGGTTTGAATCAAGGATCAGTTTCGGCACATAAGAGCTTGGAGTCCGCTTTGTATGAATAGGTGTTTGTAAATTTTGCATATACAAATAAATGTACAAGGAGAAAATATACAAGCAAGATCTGGTAGAACAATGAAAAGTAGCTTAGTGGTGTTTGGAGGTCCGTGGCTTGTATGTTTTGACATACAAAGTTATATGTTGGGAATTTTCAAAGAGGTGGGGCCCACATATACAAGGGAAAATTGTATGTATATATAATTTTTGAAATACAAGGGGGTGTACAGGGGCCAATATGCAAAGCACCATGTATGTGCAGAAGGAGATGCAGGATGAGTTTTTGAATGCTGATTCAGGCGCCAAGATGCAGCGATATACACAGAAATGTAAAAGCGATATATACAAGTAGTTGACCAAAAGTTTGACCACCTGTATCTCCTTCATTTTGGTGAATTTCGGCATGCTCCAAGAGGCAAAGTTGCATATTTTGGTCCCCTCTTTCATTTGGCAGGGTTTTTCAGGAGCTTGATCACTTTTCAAATTTTAGATCTAGAAATGCATATTTTTGAGTGATGAACATCTCAGAGACGACTTTTAGCAGATGGAGATATTTTTGGGCATTCATTGCAACAGACAAAACAAGTCGCTCGCATTAATGACAAAGAATATCTTTCCACTGTTTCATCTCCAGATGCACGATGAGTAAGCTGCTACATTAAAGACTAGAAAATATCTCCTCATTTGCCTAGTTCCAGATTTCAACGCCATAACTGATGCAGCTGGACAGTCATTTCAGGGAGATATTTTTCTATGACATCTCTTTGAGCGGATTTTTGTAACCAACTTAGGATAGTTTTGGAATGCTATATATATGCATTGAAATGTTGTAAATAGGGTTGGACATTTTTTGGTATTAAGGCTTTTCTGTTTCCAAACAGGGTTTTCATATGCTATAACTGTGCCTTTCCATTGAATATATGCAAGTTAATTTTACCTCTTTACTGATTTTTCTAGTTCCGTGTGAATCTGTGTATAGCTGTCTATGAATGTTTCATTCCTCTCAATCATATTGCTTCTCACCTCTGCTAGAGTCATTTAATCTATGTATACCTACTTGCTGTATTTGATTACATTGTGCATCTTCTCAGTGTTGTGGAAATTTCTTTAAATCTATTTGGTGTATCACCCTTTTATGTTTTCAAGCTTTTATTCATTTTCATTACAAGCTTTCTCTCTCCCTTTTCCCCTCAAAATTTAGTAGTTTTAGGTGATAACTAGACAAGGAAGCCAGCCTTCTTCGGAGGTCTAATCTCATTTAGAAAAGTCCCACACTTAGAGATCAGTCCCATGTTACTCCAGTTTGCAGTGGTTTCACAGCTTCACAGCTGTATGGAAGGGTGCAAAACTGGGTGATAACACTTACTTTGTAGTGTTTTTGTAATGTTGACTAACTTCATCTAATTTGCTACACATATCAATGTAGGG
Organism: Cunninghamia lanceolata; assembly: GCA_027924645.1. Lineage (NCBI taxonomy): Eukaryota > Viridiplantae > Streptophyta > Pinopsida > Cupressales > Cupressaceae > Cunninghamia > Cunninghamia lanceolata. The sequence continues at coordinate 11,335,086 of BSBN01000068.1, read as the reverse complement.
CACGTATATGCAGTTATTACAGATGAAGATAATGAAGAGGGAATAGATTATTACTTATGTCATTGTGTTGAGGCCAAAAAGAAATTGAAGGCCCCAGTTACAGATGGAGAAAACATCAAATACCCTATAGGCTCAGTGGTTATTACTGGAACATGGCTTAGAAGGTACCCACATAAGAGTGTTAATATTTGGCTATTTTAGGACTTTGACACACATTGGAAGATTCTTCATTACTCAAACCTTGTTAAGGCATCGAATGTTCATTTGATAAAGTATCAGGGTAGACCTTTGAACAAAATCTTGTGGAAGGTGCATGAGTCTGACCATGAAGCAATACTTGACACAATAAAGAGTAGAGTAGACCTAGATGCTTCATTGGATTAATTTGTAAGTATTCACATTGATTTTGTAAAGTCATTTTACATTGAGTTGTAAGTATGCACATTAATTTGTAGGGTTTGTCTTTTTTATTTCCTCCTGCATTTTTACACATATACACATTTTTACATCATCATGTTATGTATTTTTGGTGTCCTACTCCTGATGCAACAAAACTGATAGTTCCAACATGTCTGGATGGGTACATTTAGGCTAGGCATTGTTCTATTTTTCACCTAAACATGTCAAAGTAGTCCGAGCTACATTGTACCGATGATATCCCTGAAGAGTCCAAAGTGCAAAAAGGCAGCAATCTTTGACGAGATGTTACTCAAAAACTATGTCACTTAGAAACATTATGTTTGAGGAAACACGATGATGTAGAGTGCCTCTACAATAACCTCTCTCGGTTTTTTATATCTCTGAGGTATTTGCCCGTGGTGAAAGGTTTTCTATTGCCCCAAAAATCGTCAGAAGGAGGCAGTGTAAAGTTGCAAAGGGGTATAACTTTTGTTCTTCTCCTCGTGTGGCCAAACTGACAGTTCCAATGTGTCGAGATGGGTACATTTATGCTAGGCATGGTCTTGTTTTTCACCCAAACATGTTGAAATAGCTTGAGCTATATTGTACCGATGATATCCCTAAAGAGTCCATAGTGCAAAAAGGAAGCAATCTTTGATGAGATGTTACTCAAAAACCGTGTCACTTAGAAACATTCTGTCTAAGGCAACATGACCATGTAGAGTGCCTCTACAATAACCTCTCTCAAATTTTTATATCTCTGAGGCATTTACCCGTGGTGAAAGGTTTTCCGCTGCCCCAAAAATTGTTAGAAGGAGGTAGTGTAAAGTTGAAAAGGGGTGTAACTTTCATCATGCTCCTAATGCGACCAAACTAACTATTCCAACGCATCTGGATGGGTACATTTTATGCTAGGCATGGTCCTATTTTTCACCCAAACATGTCGAAATAGTCCGAGCTACATTGTACCGACGATATCCTTGAAGAGTCCAAAGTGCAAAAAGGAAGCAATCTTTGATGAGATGTTACTCAAAAAGCATGTCACTTAGAAACATTCTATCTGAGGCAACGTGATCACATAGAGTGCCTCTACAATAACCTCTCTCAGTTTTTTATATCTCTGAGGTGTTTACCCGTGGTGAAAGGTTTTCTACTGCCCCAAAAATCATCAGAAGGAGGCAGTGTAAAGTTGCAAAGGGGTGTAACTTTTGTTTTTCTCCTCATGTGGCCAAACTGATAGTTCCAACACGTCTAGGTGCCAATGTGAGGTTGTTTTGATGGCAAAGGGCACCTTGATTCATGATGTTGAATCTCCTTCCTCCTAGGCGCCAAAATGGATAGTTTAAACAAGAAAATGTGCCTTAGTATACTTAGCTCATTTCTTGGCAATTTGATGGCTTCAGTCACTTGTTCAAACCTATAGAAGACCATTTTACACTTAGGTGCTAGATCTCAGGATTTAGAACATCTTCCTTCAAGGTGCCAAAATGAGGTTATTTAGACACAAAAGTGCGCCTCCATACAAGATGCTTATTCTCCTTCCACTTAGGCACTCAATCATGATGATCCAAATGACAATAGGCGCCTAGACTTCTTTTCGTAAGATTTAGTCATTTTGAAGGTTCTAACACTAGGCGCTATAGTTGGAAGTGATTTGAAGTTCATTTTCCTCTAGGCACCCAAAATGGATGGTGGAGACAAGAAAAGGTGCCTAGGCTTCTTTTGATGATTTTCAAAGTCTTCCTAAGTTATATTATGTTATATTGACCCTTAGGTACAAATGGATGATCTAGGATGACTCTAGGCGCATATCCAAGGTGATATCTTTCTAGGCACAATCTTCACTAAGTTTAGACTTCACTTTACATCAAGGCGCCAAAATGGATAGTTTAGAGAGATGGAAAAATGCGCCTAGAGGTATGATGCTCAGTTTGATGTGTTTGATCAACTTTGATAATCAAGATGAATTGCCTCCCTTAAGGCACCCTCCTTTATACTTTGAAACATCCTTTCAATATCAAGGTGCAATTTTGAGGTTGTTTGGATGATGAAAGGTGCCTTGAGTTCTAGGCAGAGTTTTGAGGTTGTGCAAGTAGAGAAATGCACCTAAGGTCTTAAAGAAAATGTGTGCCTAAAACTGAAAATCACTGAGGTATGACTTATGAAAGCCTATAGCCCCAATGTTATGTTGCATACTAAAATTAGGTAAGAGTCAATGTAATCTCATAACCTTGCCTTATATGCAAGAGGAATTACATTTAATAACCTCAATGGTCATCAGGTGCTCATAAGCATATGATTTAGACTATCTTATTCAAAACAACAAACATACTCATTGCATCCCAATATGGTATAATAACAAGAAATTAAGAAATATTTTCAATTGACCAGCTCATAAAGAATATGGATTAGCATACTCATTTGAATATTTTCAATTGAGCAACTCATAAACAATATTAATATTTTTTGTTCAACATGATGATTCATTTTTTTTTAAATACAACTTTTATCTTTTAGTTCCAAAATGAGGTTTAGGTGATACTTGAATAACAATAGCTAGCTTATTGGATCAACAAACATCCTATGTAATACAATTGGACTTTAAATATTTGAAGTAGCCATCTACAAATATCCATTCAAACATGGATTTATAATGCAAGTATGGACGCCATCAATAAAAAAGATTTGTATAACCAAATATCCATATAGGCATACATCAATATCTATTGATATAAGTATAACATATATACAAAATAGCCATATAGGCTTACAAGAATGCCATATAGGCATACAATGTCAACTATATGCAATACAAAATATATGTCCAAAAATGCCATATAGGCATACAACAAAGGAACACAATAAAAAGTCATTCCCCTCTAGCTGGTGAAGAGAATAGATCACGGGTAGCCTTTGATCATCTAAGGGATGGAGATGCGCATGTGGGTGGTCTACTATGAACCCAAGGGTTGTTCCTCCTATTTAGTTCTTCCTACATGGTTAGTTGTTACAATAAAAAGTATAGACATTAATATATAGAAATTACATGTTATAAAAAATGAAATATTTAACAAAATAATCACTTACCACTAACATATAATCTATCTCCTCACTTGCCTCAGTAGCAGGAATAGGCCATGGTGATGTCATGTCCTATAGAAACTATCCAGAACGAAATTAAACTTCAAATCAATAATCTTTTGATGTTTCAAAAATAAACAACTATAACAATGAATGTAAATTGAAATTTACTAATCTGCCTCATACCCCTATCAATGTCATGGAGCTATGAATCGTAGAGGTCACACCATGCTCCATTGCCCTATGAACATCAGAAGGTGTCTCTAGAGCCTGTATCATCTGGAAATAAAACAACATTATTCAATTACGAAAACTATAATAGTGATGCAAATCATGGCTTGTAACATACACACACATTCATCTAAACATGGAAGTACACACAATAAAGCACACAAGCCACATACAAAAATCTAGTAAGTATAATTCATTCATTAAACTATTTATTTTATTACCTCCATGAAGCTTTGAAGTCCACCACTGCTAGCAGGTGTTGCCATGAAATCTCTAATATTAACCTATTCAACATCCAAAATCAGATATTAGAATACCATTCATATAACGATGCTATTCACATGTAATATTTATAATTGTTTACTAGTTACATACCCCGACAGTAGATGATCTAGTGTAATATGCAGGTGGAGAACCACTGAAAACTACATCAACGCTATGACCCTGAAATTTCATTAAAATTATCAAACTAAATTAGTTAATCTTGCATTTCAAAAATGAAATTTAATAAATTAAATTCAATAAACTTGCTAATATTTACCTAAGTATCAAGGCTGAAAGTCTCACTCAGGAGGTTATCTATCATCACCATCTGCCTAGCTGCAGATGTAGCCTATGCACTTGCGTCCTGACTATCCATGGGGTCATAACCACAGGCTGACCCACAAGTCTAACAAGCATGGGGTGGTACCCTACTCGCACTATCTCCCAACCCACTCTGTGTTGCAGGACTGGCATGCTCTATGATGCTCTAGGTCAAGGCACTAATGGACTGAAGTGTATCGACCTCAACACTCTCCTTCACAATGGAAGGGATAGAAACATACTCATGGGCTGGTCCTACTGATTACTCATCTCACTGCCCACCATGGGTCAACACGTGCCCTTGGTCTATCTTGTGCTAACCCCCCACCTCTACCCTGGAAGTCCTGCATATCAAAATAGTTTGGCACTTTATGGAGGACAAACTCGTAGTAGAGTTTCCTCAAAAAGTATTGCAGGACCTCATTATTATTGCATGGAGGAAGGTCAAAAAGCATCCACCACCTCTACCCAAAATTGTCCCTTATCACTTGGTTGTTGCACCAATGGATAGGGAACCTATTGCATGTAATGGGTGGAGGTTGATTTGTTTGTGGGTTTGTGAAAATCAAACATAAGTCTAATTTTGTAATTTGTAGTTTTTTCACATCTTGGTATGACAGTTTGCCTACATAATAGTCTCTAAACTCTCTCCTTTTATTTGTCCAACTAGATATTTGCTTGCTAATTGAATCTACATTTGATAACATAGATTCAAGAGATTTAGCAAGCATGGACCTATGCAAGGTTGAAGTGGAAGGATCTTTCAACCTTGCAATTATATTTTCAATTTCTTTTTTGTTGTTTTCAATTTGCCCCATTATATTTTCTTGTGTTCCAGGGGCATGTCAAGGAATTGATGGAGGAGGTTGTTGTTCTGCAGGTATTTCCTCCTCAAGATTTTGTGGATTTTGAGGAGGAGGAGGTGCATTAACATTTCCTAAGAATTAATGAAATATACATCAAAAATCAATTCAAACCTTCCTATTTAGAAACAAATTCAAACAAAAAACAAATAAAACTCACTCCTTTGGTGTGCTCAACATCATGGCAGCATTTTGGCAATGAATCCGCAAGATTTTGGTGTTGAATTAACTTTTCCAAAATGCAAGCGTGCTTCCTAGGGTTTGCAGGCCACGGGTATAAAGGAGAAAAAAGAAAAGAAATGAAATGAGATAAGCTTTTTTTGTATTTATAATAATTCATAACGCGCTCATGTTATAATGCAAGCGCATTCTGGTTTGGTTTTGATGAGCCTTAGGCTCGTCATTACCAAACCATAACGTGAGCACATTATGCGTTTTTTTTTTAAAACAATTTGGCCACTTTTTGGCCCCCCATCTTTTTGCACTTACCCACCACACATCTGACCAACACTCAAGAGATTTTTCTTTAATCTCTTTAAATATAAGACATCATCAGTGTTGTGCTTTCCATCAAAAGAAATGGATCCTTTTCGACAAATCTTACCAGTTGTATCATCACCGAACCTAACCAGTCCTCCATCATATCTTTCCAAACTTATGAACTTACTTTTGTCACCAGTCCCGTGATGAAAGCATCCACTATCAATAACCCATTCATCTTTGTCTTCAACAACCTGAGCAACCAAGGCACTTTCCACTAGTTTTTCTTCCTTCACACAACTAGAAAAATTAGTAGTCATAGGTTCTTTAATAGAAATAAACAAGCATCCATTTCTAGAAGTATTAGCATTATCTGGTTCACCATTTGATACTCCATCATCATCAAGATCTTTAGCATAATAACATTTCTTTAGAATCCTAGGTCTATCTGGTCTTGGCTTGGGAACTCTTGTGGGGCACCTAGAAGCATAATGACCAACTTTACCACAAGTGAAACATTTGAAAGGTAATTTGCCTTGGAACTTACCAATACCTCTAGGTAGACTGTTAACAAAGTTGGCTTCAAGTTCTTCAAGCTCATAATCTTGTTCCACCTTGTACCTTTTAGATCCGGGGGTTCTTTCTGAAGTGCTAGCCTTGAAAGCAGTCTCTATCTTTGGAAGTGAATCACAAAGTTCTCTCATTTCAAAGGCTATCAGCTTCCCTAGTAGTTGATCTTTTATAATCTTTGTTACTATCATTATTTCTTCAATTGCTGCCACTTTATGACAATAAGATTTAGGTAATGATCTGAGAATTTTGTTCACAACTTCAATATCCTTAATTTTTCCTCCTACACTTCTAATGCTACTCACAAGTTCATTGACCTTTTGCATGAAGGATGTTATGTTGGCATCTTTACTCATCTTCAAACATTCATACATTGCCTTCAAACTCTGCAACTTGGTGCTCTTCATAGATTCATCTCCTTCATAAAGATTCTTTAGCTTATTCTAGATTTCATAAGCAGTTTTGAGCTCCATTATCCTTGTTACTTTGACGTCGGATAAGGTGTTCACCAGGGCATCTTTGGATTTTATGTTCAACTCAAATTCCTTGATCTCATCTTCAGTTTGCAAACCATTTTTTGGTATTTCATACTTATTTTTAGTTATTTTCCTAACACTGTAACTCAAGCAGAGGAGATGGGTTTTCATGCAGATCTTCCATATGGAGTAGTTTGTTCCATCAAACTATGGACTTTCCTTCTTATACAACATTCTAGATCACCCTCAAGCAGTCAAGCTTTCTTCTGAGGAACTTGGCTCTGATACGAATTGTTGAAATGAACCAGACAACTAAGAGGGTGGGTAAATCAATTGTCACAAAACTTAAGCAATTCTGCACCTTAAATCATTAAACACTTATCCACTATTTGTTATGATTAAGTCATGAAATCATAAACACAGAACCATAAACATAATTACAAGATCATACACAAGTGAGACTAGATTTTTATGTCGAAAACCCTGTAAAGGGAAAAATCACGGTAGGGGTTAACCCACAAGATATATATGTAAAGCACAATAATGAAAATCAGAGGCTCACTACAAATAGGGCTCACTACCCAGAAAAAGGCTCACTTCCATAGGGTGGCTCACTGCCAAGGGTTTTAAACTGAGATATTAGCATCTACTCCATGCCTAAATTGAGTTCTATTGAAGTGTAATATTCTTCTGCTCTGCTCTACCTTTTCTCTTCCTTACTTATCTTCACATTTTTCACACAAGGACAACTTTTCCTTGACTCAATTGTAAGTATTTATACACTACATCAACCTTGGAATGATCATCAAGGTTGGCATTACAATCATCAACCGTTCAAACAATCTCTAAGGTTAGCATTACAAATATACATAAAATAGGTCTGGACCTAATACAAAATTAGCTAAGGAAATGTAACAAAGATGTATATGGATCACTCCCTGCCTTAGAAAAGACTTAGGCATGATATTCCATGCCACTACATGCTTCTACAATCTTCAATACATCTCCGCAATCACTAGAATTAACCAAGTCGGCTAGGACTTGTTACACGCTACGTTATCTAGGAATAAACTTCAAACATGATCTCAATTCCTTAATGCAGACCCATGTAAATGTAGGAACATAATCAGGAGGCATCCACAAGCATGTTGTAATCACCAGGATCAACTGTACAAACTCTAACCACTTTATCCATGAGATTCTTCACACCAGAGCACATGAACTTCACTGTCTCCAACTATCATAAAAGAAAGATACTTGCGGACCACCAAATCATGAACCATTGTAGCTGTAGGGGCTTATCATCATTCGAAACTACCCTCTAGAACTGTAAAGCAAAATACTTCAATGCGGAGAAATGTAGAGGAAAATACTTTCTCCCTATCACCAATGAATAATCAAAAAAAGCAGGTTTTACTCTCGTGAATGTAACTCACTCAATTCTTCATACTAGAGGCTCAAGCTTAGGATTTAGCATATTCATACATGCCTCTAAATAACTTCCAATCCACAGACCAAGTAACTCTCCAAGAAATGCAAAGAAGTCTTCTAGACTGTTCTTCACTATGCAACTCACTGTCTTCACTGTGATTCACTGTTTCCTTTTTTATTCTTCCAGAGGGGCCAATTTTCTCAATATCCTCAACATATAAATCTTCTAACCAAAAAAAAACAAAAGGATACAGTTGACACCAATGACAACACCGATTAGGCACATACTTACAACAATGTGATCAATTGTTAAAATAAACAAACAATTTTAAATTCCACCCTCTATCAAAATTCTAGTTTTTTGTGGATAAGATAGAATGTACACATGGACATCAATAAGACTACATATAGTTTTTATCAAATATAGTACATGTAGAATTACATAATAGTGCAAACCATTTCTTAAGTAATGAAACAAATAATTAAAATATAATGACTTAAATAATGAAAATACTATTGTTAAAGGAAATAATCAATGGAGTTATATATAATGGCTAATTTCCCATAGGCCTACAAAATAACCACTTGCAAAAGAAAAATATTTATGTGTAGTGTGCCAAAGCAACGACTTTTGCTGATGTAGAAGAATTTTGAGTGGCTATGTAAATTAAAACTATCACATAATAAAATATGTTCTATCTAGTGGCTTTCTGTTGCAAGTATGGGTCTAACCGGTGTTGTCATTGATGTCAACACACTCATGTTGCATTGATGAGAAGGATTGGATGAGCAGAGAGGAACAACGGAGACAATGAAGTGGAGATCCCAGTTAAGATGTAGATCAGAGGTTGCGGTTCAAAGGGTTTGTAGATATGAGTCTTGAGATGATCCAGTCAAGTTTTCAGAGGTCTGCATGAAGATCTAAAGAAGTTATGGCCGCTCAAGTAGAACCAGCTCCGGTAGGTGTTTAGAGGTGACAGAGTGACATAGATAGGTCCAGTGAGATCCAAAAATGCATTATCCCATTCTGCAGATTTGAGGGAGTGTTGAGGATGTCCTTTTGAAGTGTCAACTCTATTGGTTCATGGTTTGAAGGTCTGGAAGCACCTATTCCTTTGTGACAGTAATGATAGACTGTGTTCTTAAAGCTCCAGATGAAGGAGAGAAGAATTCCAGCAAGCAGATGAAGTATGGATGCTCTTGGTGATTCTAGAAAGGTTGTGGTGATCTTTAGATCGTGTCCAATTCATGTTGGTGGTCCACATTGAAGTTAGAGTGCACATTTGAAGAATAACCACTGGATGATGGTGTTCTTCCTGAGACTGGCCAAACGGATGTATTACACATCTTGCGGATGTTCTAATAGATGTTTTCTGACTTTGATGATTATTCCTAGGTCGATGCCTTGTATAAATAAGGGATTGTGAAGTCTTTCCAAAGTGTGTCTTATGGTGATGAGAGTGTAGTAGCGAGGAGGAAAGCAAAAGGCAGAGTAGAAGTATTGGGCTTAAATGGAACTGATTCAAGCATGGTGAAGATGCTATTCTCTAGTTCATGTATGTGATATTTATTTCTTTATAGACAATGTGTCTCTTGTAGGTAGTGAGCCTCTTGTGAGTAGTGTGCTTGGGCAGTGAGCCCTAATTGGCATGTGCCATTTGTTCTTTCCATTCTTCTAATAGAGAATACAATCTTGGGTTAATCACCCCATGGTTTTTCCCTTAACCAGGTTTTCCACGTCAAAATCTTGGTGTCTTATGTGTTGATGTGTTTCTGCTCTTGATTTGAATGCATTATGGTTCATTATTAATATACTACCAATTATTAAGAAGATTTAAGTGTTTTATTGGAGAAATATTTGTACAACTGATTCACCCCCCTCCTCTTAGTTGTGTGCCCTAAGTCTAACAATTGGTATCAGAGCTAAGTTCCTCTAAAAGATATTAACCACTTGAGGAGATCCAGGACATCGTCCTACAAGAAGGATAGCCCGAAGTTTGATGGAACAAATTTTAATCTATGGAAAGGTCGCATGAAGTGTCACTTGCAATGCATGGGTATGGCATACTGGACCATGGTTACAACATAGTATGTACCTCCACAGGGTGGTCCAAAAGCTGCAAATGAAATCACAGATGCTGAAAACAATCTGCGGACTATAGAAGCTCTTCTAGGCGCATTATCTAATTCAGAGCTCTCAAATGTTATTGACCTACCAACTGCTTTTGAGATTTGGAAAAAATTGGAACTTTTGCATGAAGGAGACCAGTATGTTAAATGTGCAAGGTTACAGAGTCTGAAAGGGAAATTTGAAAACCTGAAGATGAGAGATGATGAAAATATTTATACTTTTATGCCAAGAGTAAATGAGCTTGTTTGTGGAATTACAAATGCTGGTGGAGTCTTGGATGAAAATGAGATTGTTGGCAAAATTCTCAAATCCCTTCTTGCTTCTTACAAAATCAAGGTTGTTGCCATTGATGAATTCAGAGCCCATACAACTATCACAAGAGATCAATTGGTTGGCAAATTGGCTGCATTTGAAATGACCAATTTTGGAGATGATCCCCCCAAGACTGAATCTGCATTCAAAGCCAGTGCCTCTGTAAAAGGTAAACAAAGGTTTGATCCAGGAGAGAACTCATCAAGGAAACTGTCATGGTATGAAAAAGTAAGAAAAGACCTAGAAGAAGAAGAAGTAGAAACTACTCAACTTGAAGCCCTCATTGCAAAGAGACTGCCAAGAGGATCTGATAAGTATAAAGGAAAATTGCCTTTCAAGTGTTTTAACTGCAATAAGATTGGTCATTTTGCCTCAAAATGTCTGGAAAGATTTTCAAGGCAAAATCCTAATAGATCAAGGTTCCAAAAGAATTGTTACTATGTTCATGAAGAAGATGATAATGAAGGAGTAACAGATGATGAATCAGAGACAAGAAACAAATATGGAAGTGAATGGGTGTTTATTGCCATCAAGGAAGAAGAACCAATATCCTCTATTTCTATCAATCATAAAGTTGTAGAAAGAGCTCTGGCTGCCCAAGTTGAAGAAAAGGATGATTGGGTCATTGACAGTGGTTGTTCTCACCATATGACAGGTGACAAAAATAAGTTCATAGATTTGGAAAGGTATGAAGGAGGAGTGGTGAAGTTTAGTGATAATTCTGCTGGTAGAATCAGAGGAAGAGGAACTATTTCTTTTGATGGAAGGAACAAAACTAGTAATGTTCTATATGTTGGAGGATTGAAGCACAATCTTCTCAGTGTTGGACAGTTGGTGGACAAAGACTATGATCTTTGGTTCAAGAATGGAAAATGTAAGATCTTTGAAAGCTCAGGAACAAAGATTGCATCCGGTACCCAAACTAAAGGTAATATCTTCCACTTGGTTGGCATTGGTAAAAGTTGCTTATTTGTTCAAGTTGATGAGAGTTCGTTATGGCATAGGAGAATGTGTCATGTGAATTTTGATAATATCATCAAGATAAGCAATACTCTGGCTATAAGAGATCTTCCAAAATTGGTGAAACCTACTAATAGCTTGTGCAAAGAATGTCAGTTGGGTAAGCTGAGCAGAATCACATTCAAGAGTAAGGAACTATCTTCTACTAGATTATTGGACTTAGTTCATACTAACCTTTGTGGCCTGGCAAGAATTAGGAGTATGTAAGGTGATAGATACTTCATGTTACTAATTGATGACTATTCACGGATGATGTGGGTAACTTTTCTGAAAGAGAAATCAGAAGCCTTTGCGAAATTCAAAATATTCAAGGCTATGGTAGAAAATGAAACTGGATTGAAATTGAAATGTCTGAGGTCTGATAGAGGTGGGGAATTCACATCCAGTGAGTTCATAGAGTTCTGTGAGAAACATGGAATAAAGAGACAGTTGTCTGCTCCTAGGACTCCACAGCAGAATGGAGTAGTGGAAAGAAAGAACCGGACCATACAGGAAGCATCTAGAACCATGATGATGGAAGCAAATGTTCCTCACATCTATTGGAGAGAAGTTGCCAGCACTGCAGTCTATACTCTCAATCAAGTTCAAATCAGAAGCAATACTGTTAAGACTCCTTACGAGCTTTAGTTTGTCATCACTCCTACTATGAGGTATTTCAGAGTTTTTGGTAGCAAATGTTACATTAAAAGAGATGAACATCTAGGAAAGTTTGATGCTAGAAGTGATGAAGGAATATTCTTGGGTTACTCTACTCAAAGCAAAGCATACCGATGTTATAACAAAAGACTGAGAAAGATGATAGAAAGTACAAATGTGAAGGTTGATGAGGGAATTGAAAAACCCTCAAGGTTTTATGAATATGATGAAGATGATCAGAATGGTGTTCTGACTCAAGAAGCCCAAGCCTCATCTGTTAGTCAAATTCAAGCTAATTTGGTAAACTAGGAAGAAGAAATGAGTTTCAATGAGCCTGATTAAGTATCAGAAGTGCAAGAAATTCCTAAAGTTCCCAGGTATGTAAGACTAAACCACTCTAAAGATCAGATCATAGGTGATAAAAGAAAAGGAGTACTACCAAGAAGGAGAATTGCTCAAGATTCAAAAAAGTATTGTTTGATTTCAAAGATTGAACCTAAAATAGTGAATGAAGCTTGCAATGATGAAAACTAGACTAAAGCAATGGAGGAAGAGCTGATGCAAATAGAGAAAAATCACACTTGGAATCTTGTTCCTAGACCTAGAAACAAGAATGCGATTGGAACCAAATGGGTCTTCCGGAACAAACTAAATGAAGTTGGTGAAGTAATCAGAAATAAAGCCAGATTGGTCTACAAAGGCTACTCTCAAATAGAAGGAATTGATTTTGAAGAAACTTTTGCTCCAGTGGCAAGAATTGAAGCAGTCAGATTATTTCTTGCCTTTGCTACCTTCAAGGATTTCAAGGTATATCAGATGGATGTCAAGTCTTCCTTTCTAAATGGTGACTTCAAAGAAGAAGTGTATATAGAGCAACCAGATGGATTCCAATTGTCTGATCATGGTGATATGGTCTACAAGTTGAAGAAGGCACTATATGGATTGAAGCAAGCCCTAAGAGCTTCGTATGAAAGATTGGATAAGCATATTTTGAAGATTGGTTTCAACAAAGGTACTACTGACAGTAACTTATATTTCAAAATTGATCATGAAAACATCTTGATTGTTGAAGTATTTGTTGATGATATCATCTTTGGAGGAAGAGATAGTATGTGTAAAACTTTTGCAAATCAAATGAAAAGTGAGTTTGAGATGTCTATGCTTGGTGAAATGAATTTCTTCTTGGGTCTGCAAATTACTCAAACAAAGAAAGGAATCTTTATTTCTCAGACCAAATATGTGAAAGAATTGTTGAGGAAATTTGGGATGGAAGATTCAAAGCCAATGAATACTCCCATGGAAATTGGATGTAAGTTGAGCAAAGATGATGACTCTCCTAAGGCAGACTAGACAAAATATAGATCAATGATTGGAGGATTGTTGTATCCCACTCAAACTAGACCAGATATAATGTAGGCTGTTGGTCTTTTTGCTAGATGCCAGCCTGATCCCAGAGAATCTCATGTCATGGCAATCAAGAGGATTTTTAGATATCTAAAAGGAATAGTTGAGTATGGTTTGTGGTATCCTAGAGATCATGATTTCTCTCTTCAGGTATATACAGATGCAGATTGGGTAGGAGATGTGGATGACCAGAAGAGTACCAGTGGTGGAACATTCCTTTTGGGAAAGAGATTGGTTTCTTGGCTAAGCAAGAAATAAGAGGCAATATCCCTGTCTACAACTGAAGCAGAATACATTGTAGCAGTAGGTAGTTGCACTCAAGTTTTGTGGATGAAGCAGATGCTAAGAGATATTAAAGTAGAGTATGAGGAGCCTATCACAATCTTCTGTGATAATTCAAGTGCAATAAATATATCTATGAATCCAGTGTTACATTCTAAGACTAAGCATATATCTATCAAGTTTCACTTTTTGAGAGAGCAAGTGAACAAGAATGAAGTCAGATTGGAGTTTGTGCCCTCCAAGGATCAGATTGCAGATATCTTTACTAAACCTCTACCTAAGGACTCTTTTGAGTATCTCAGGAAGAAGTTAGGGGTTATTGCCCCTCCAGTGATGAACTAAGGTGCACTGAGGTGCATCAGTCCGGTGGATATCACAATCCTATCTTGTGATCCAGATTGATGGGAGCTGCTACTCAGGGGGAGCAGTAGGTATGATTCTAAAGTGTTGGAATTGCAAGTATGAGCCCTTTGCCATTGATGTCAAAGGGGGAGAGAAGACATGTGAAAAACAAGTGGTTTATGATCAAAGGGGGAGTAGTAAAGGAAGAGAAGACATGGAATGGTTGTTGCTAATAGGGGGAGTTCTGATAGTAAGGAGAAGTTCTTGTCTTGATGGTTTTTCACATCATATGTTGCCATCAATGACAAAGGGGGAGATTGTTGCAAGTATGGGTCTAATCGGTGTTGTCATTGATGTCAACATACTCATGTTGCATTGATGAGAAGGATTGGATGAGCAGAGAGGAGCAATGGAGACAGTGAAGTGGAGATCCCAATTAAGATGCAGATCAGAGGTTGCGGTTCAAAAGGGTTTGTAGATATGAGTCTTGAGATGGTGCAGTCAATTTTTCAGAGGTCCGCATGAAGATCTGAAGAAGTTATGGCCGCTCAAGTAGAACCGGCTCCAACAGGTGTTCAGAGGTGACAAAGTGACACAGATAGGTCCGGTGAGATCTAGAAATGCATTATCCCACTCTGCAGATTTGAGGGAGTGTTGAGGATGTCCTTTTGAAGTGTCAACTCTATTGGTTCGTGGTTTGAAGGTCCAGAGCACCTATTCCTTTATGATAATAATGATAGGCTGTGTTCTTAAAGCTCCGAATGAAGGAGAGAAAAATTCCAGCAAGCAGATGAAGTATGGATGCTCTTGGTGATTCTGGAAAGGTTGTGGTGATCTTTGGATCGTGTCCAGTTCATGTTGGTGGTCCGCATTGAAGTTAGAGTACACATTTGAAGAATAACCACTACATGATGGTGTTCTTCCTGAGACTGGCCGACCAGATGTATTACACGTCTTGCAGATGTTCTAATAGATGTTTGCTGACTTAGATGATTATTCCTAAGTCGATGCCTTGTATAAATAAGGGATTATGAAGTCTTTCCAAAGTGTGTCTTGTGGTGATGAGAGTGTAGAAGTGGTGAGGAAAGCAAAAGGTAGAGCAGAAGTATTGGGCTTAAATGGAACTGATTCAAGCATGGTGAAGATGCTATTCTCCAGTTCATGTATGTGATATTTATTTCTTTATAGACAGTGTGTCTCTTGTAGGCAATGAGCCTCTTGGGAGCAGTGTGCTTAGGCAGTGAGCCCTAATTGGCATGTGCCATTTGTTCTTTCTATTCTTCTAACAAAGAATACAATCTTGGGTTAATCACCCCATGGTTTTTCCCTTAACCGGGTTTTCCATGTCAAAATCTTGGTGTCTTATGTGTTGATGTGTTTCTGCTCTTGATTTGAATGCATTATGGTTCATTATTAATAAACTACCAATCACTAAGAAGATTTAAGTGTTTTATTGGAGAAATTTTTATACAACTGATTCACCCCCCCTCTCAGTTGTGTGCCCTAAGTCTAACACTTTCTAGCTAGAGTAGTGTATCTTGGTAAGCATTCACTTTAGTATCTTTAATCCAAATGGACTCACAAAATATAGGCTAATAAGTACCTTCATCTTCTTCATTTAGGCTTCTAAATGTGATCAAAGAGAAGAAAAAACAAGTTAAGGAATTTTGGTATACAAAACCATTCAAATCAATTTTTTAGAAGTGTTGGTATAGATCTACAATAACCCTAGATCTAAAATTGGCACTTATGTAAAATATAAAAGACTAGAGTTGCAAAATAGTTAAAACATTGTCTAAGGATATTTATCTTTATGTTGAATAAATGTGGCACATATCCAAAATGAAAAAAACTACTAGAATCTAAAGTATGAGAGATCTTGACAAATTTTTCAAACACCAAATCTAGCCTAAATTTGTCACAACTACCATGCAAAGAGCTTCTAATAATGTTTTTCTTCCCATCGACATGATTACAAACTACAAGTGTTTATCTAATTTTGACCCTTCCCTAGTTGCTACATACAATCAAACAATAGGCTATCAGACAAATAATAACAAGTCACAACATAAACTTGACAAAACCCAAACACCAAGGTTACAAAAACCTATAATTAAAATCATAAAACCATAACAAAAACTCAATAAAACTGAAACACTAAACCTAAGAAAACCTAACAAAACATTATCTTAAAGTTCTACAAAATACCACATAAAATATTGTCATACATCAAACATAAACCCTACAAAACCTTGGCCAATCAGATATGTAATCAAAGCATTAACTCTACAGAACTCAAACATATACTCTGCAAAACCCATTGTTACATCCCCAAATCATAGCTTAACAATTTGATGATTATGGAAAATGTCAGGATAAATCATTGATTATATGTACAATGATTAATGCTTAGATTAATACATGAGATTACATGTTGATTAAGATTATTTTAGCATGATTTTTAATGATTCATTGATGATACACTAATCATAGTTGTATGATTGTGAGTGTAACCAAGAAAAGAGATTTCTAATTCCAAGACAGGAAGGAGAGTATCACATGGGAGAAGGAAGTAGATGTTGTGGAAAAAGTCAGGTGGCCATTTGAGTTTCAAAGTTGTTCTTTATCTGAACTATTATAAGACAGATTATGTATCAATTATCGACCCTTGTTTATTCGATTTCAATTCGACTATTGTCATTTTACTAAGTAAGGTTTTTCGACATCAAACCCTATTTGATTGGGTCTTGTGGTATAATTTTTGGAGGTTATAGTTTAACCATTCTTCTCATTGGGAAGTTTTCAACCATGTTTCTTTGCTTTCCTTGTCGATTGGCGCTGACATTAGCAAGATGTTGCAAAGGAGGGAGAAGATCTTGACCCCATTGTTGCAACTTGCAAATGGTAATTTTCATTATTCTTAGAATGGTGTTGCTACCATTAAAATTGTCATCTTGTATTTATTTAATTATATATTCTAATACCATATATCTTATGTCTCCCTTTTGTGTTTTAAACACTTGCCATCTTGAGTCTAGCTATCGATGGTTTTGATAACCATAACCCTAAGTTGGTGCCACAAGGTGGCACATGTTCCCTACACTACCATGTAAGGTAGGAAGAGTGGGAGGAATCCTTGGTTGGTTGATAGCTGCATGTTCATTGTGTGGAGCTTTCAATGATAATGCTCTCCTTAGTCTATAGTATGGGCTCTTGGGCATGGGGTCAATTTGTTACTATTATTTTTTCCATTGTGAAGGGAGAGTGACTATCATTTTGTCATGGAATAGTAGAGTGAAGGGTGGTCTATGCTTTGAGATAGAAAGAAGGATTAAAGAAGATTGAGATGTGAGCCTACAGACCTAAAGAGGACTATGTTTAAACCTTGTCAAGTAATTTCTTAACATTGGCCGCAGCCATGGTGATGGATACTTAGTATTCTTATTTATTATATATATGTTTTTTTGTGTATGGGGATAGTTTAGTAAGCTAATACCATTCCTTTTCTTTCATAACAATTGTTCAATATTCAGCCTTGTATACTGTAAAACTTGATAGGCTACAGGCTTTATCATTAACTTATTTGTTTTGAAGAAGCTGGGAATAAATACTTAAAGGATAAGCTCTTACCAGTTAGTCTTAACTGCATGCCACGTATTGATGATAACTTATGTGCAATCATACCTTAATGCACTCGACTGTAATGAGAACACAATCAGCTCCTCTTAGCCAAGGAAGCCTTTTATTCATTAAATTAAACTAGTCTTTAAAGCAATCTCTCTCCAAGATGAGAATAGGGCACCATAGTGAGGCAATCTTAGATTATTAAATATCTAGTGAGGCTTAGTATAACCCTGGAAACTTAAACCTTTCTTTTGTATAGCTGAGCAAAGTCAAGGATAAATACTCGACCCCAAGTATGAGTAGGTGACTGGTATGATACCTACATTGTTTGGTGTTGACTAATGTTATTTTCATATGTTAACAATACTATGTTGGTAGAATCTTGGACCTCTATAGATTCGAAACATGCCATTTGATGTTATTCCTTTGGTGGTAAAATGGTAAGCTATTTGTTTGAAATCCTAGCTTTAAAGATATGTTTATGAAGTATGTCAAGAAACCTTTTTTGGTGAGGGACTCTTCATTATTCCTTTATGTATGTCATGGGATTAGAAAAGATGTTTTGCTAAGAATCTTGTATACATGCATACTAAACATGCAAATCTTTTCATAAGAATATGACTGTCTTGTATAAAGACATTAAATTGTCAAATTGGATTATAAGGGAATCCAAGAACTAAATTAATTGTCTTGGACAAACAAAGATTGTCCCGCGAAATTATTATATGTGTCTATACTAGACACCTAAAACCAGAAAACACTTAGATGTTCAACTTGTGAGTCATGAAATAGAGTGACGTGGAGTCATAGATTTCACATTGTTGTGGCAACAACTAAACTTCTCTAAAAGGTTGGAAGACCTCTATGAGAATCATTTGGTCTTGTACTTAAGAGTTTGGAGTAGAAAATGAAAGTTAGTGAGACTATGGGTAAGAATTACCCAGATATTTGTTAATGGATTTTGTAAACAAATCTTACTGTTGGGTGAGATAACTTCTAATTCGAGTTAGATGTGGGTGAACAATCGACTATGTTCATTGCAAAATGTCCATGTCTATGAACTCTTTGGCCAAAAGAAATGCATTTGTCTTTGCATGCATTAGTCGGTTCACTATGCACTAGATGGCATAATCTTCCAGTAGTGTCATACATAGTTAGAGTGGATCTATAGTTGTATGACCATGAAGAGTTATGAAGGACACAACACTAGACACTCAGATGGCAAACCTATTGGTTCCTTATATCTATTTCCTTCATGAAGGGTGGGGCCACTTCCAGGGAGAAAGTTGTGTGGGGGACCATCGGTCTATGGTTGGAGGAAAAGAACTAGGTGATGCCCTGCTTCCCAAGTAGATGACAAGCCGAGACTTATGAAGACATATATCAAAACTCTAGATGTATTATATTAAATTATATGACTTGACAATCAAACTCTATGTAAACTTGACATTATTTCCATGAGCAAATATCATGATTGTAAAGTGAAGGAATTCTCTAAGATTCTATCTTTGAACATGTTATACATTTTCAGTTTGAAAATATTGAAAAAAAAAGAGAATATGATTTTTATATAATCATTATGCGAATGATTAAGTGTTAGTTAAACATATGATTATGATAATTACTTGATGGCAAAAAGGGAATCTAAATTCTAGGTAATATGAGATGACAAGTTACACCCATCACAATTTCTTAAATAAAATAAAATAAAACCTAGTCATTTAACTCCCAAACATTAAAGCCCCAACATTAAACTCAACACACATCTAACATAATACCTCCATAGACTCGATCACAAAATTAGAAAAAAATAGACATTCAACCCTACAACAACATCAAAAGCCCCTTCAAACCAAAATTAATAAACCCTACAAATCCCAATCATAAACCATACACAATCAGCACTACAAAGCCCCAGAATAAACCATAAAATCCCTCAACACACATACCACAGAGAACTATCTTTAAATAATTTTAAAACTAAGGTAACAAAAGAAAACCTGAGATAAATATATAAATTTATCTTATCCAAGAGTACACCTAATGCAGAGCAGGTACTCACAGCAGAAACAGTTACAAAATAATCCCTTCTATCACTATCGGCAAGACTCCTAACTTCTTACACCAATGTGCCTTCTATCAGTGTGACCCAGTCATTCGCTGTGACTCTCAACTTCTTCTGCCGATGCACATCTCATACCAATGACTTTCCTATTGCCCAGACTTCCTACCATCAGTGTGACTTTCTCCTCCTTTTCTGATGGTAAGACTCCTCCCAATGAACTCTCTATTGGTGACACTTGTAGTTGTCACACCGATCAGTGAGAACTCTACTATCGGCTTAACACAAATTCATCCACTCGATCGCATAACTCATGCCGATACATACCCTTGACCTGTTGAACATTGGTATGACCTCCGCTATTGGCCACTGCACCTCGTGTCATCCCGATACCTTACCTCACACCGATGACTAGCTCCTCATCGCCAAGACATATACCTATCGGCAGAAACTTCATTCCCTCTGCCAATATCACTTGTCACTCTGAAACCCTTTACACCAACTCCCTTGTCGGCCAGACCTCAATCTTATTCTCCGATGATGATACTCTTGCCGACCACTCAACCTTCAGACTTCCTCCATCGGTGAGACTATATGCTATCGGCTCAACACAATTTCATCCACCTGATGACTCTTCTCATGCCAATGCCTCTTCCATTTGCCAATGCAGTATATTCACAACTGTCTAGGACATACATTAGGCATATACACACAAGGTGATACCAAGATACAACAACAATATACACAAAGGAAATACCTTCATACAGTTGCGAGATATACAGATACTGTCTGTGACATACCATTGACCTATACACAGGAAATATATTTCCTCAGACAATATACACAGGCGGCGGACCTCCACATGTAATAGGTGTATATACATCAAATGTACAGTTAGACATAGATTTCATAATTCCTATTCTACCATGCTTATTAGACAAGAGAAAACAAACAGAAACTAATATACATACTTCATTCCACAGATTTCACTGAAGTCCACCTGTGAAATGGATTTAATTGAGCATCTCGACCGTAGAAGAATTAAATCTAATACAACAACAGTTCTATACAGATAATATACAGAGTAATTTAATGTACAGGGAATTTGCACAGAATTCAGACTTTTCAAAACATAATTTGCAGAATTTCTATTCCCTCTTTCCCGTTCCTTACATTTTATCAGTTCTAGACAAAAAAAGTGAAAAAAAAAGACCCTTTTCTCAACCATCTCTCCCCATTTTTGTTAACCCCTTCCTCTATTTTCGAGATTTTGAATCTTTCAAGATTTACAGCAGAGACCCTAATTAATCACACCGCATCTATATTTCTTAAGACAACAAAACATCAGATAATACGACACATGTGATTTAATCTGGCACATAACCCAAATGCCTGTTGTTTTCCATGATGTCAAATACTGGCCTCGAGAATAGAGATGTTAAAACATAACATGTCAACATAAAATGTTACATTAGTTAATGACATACAAATGCTACAAGGTAACATTATGTGTCAAAATATATATTAAAACCTTATTCTTCTCCCTCTTGTGCATATTTGTCCTGTTGAAGGGGTGCTCCTGCACCATACTCCCCCGGAGAAGAGATCTCATGCCCACTTGAGATCAAGGTTTGAAGGTCTACACCATTTTTTGTGGTCTGATCTGCAGTCATCCAAACTGCCTCTGAAACAGGTTGCCTGTGCCAAGCTACCAAATACTCCCTGTACTCTTTGTCCCTTGTCTTCTTTGTCACTCTTGAGTCTAATATCTTCTTCAATTTTGGTGGATCATGCTTAGGAATATCATCATTTGCTGCATCCTGCAATGGTTCCTGTTCTACATTTGTATTCTATTTGTATGGAGTTAAATCACAGACATTGAAAATAGGTGATTATCCAAGATCAGGAGGAAGTTGGATCTCATAAGCATTTTGCCCACACTTCTTTAAAATCTAGCATGGTCCAATCTTCCTCTGCATGAGCTTGGTATACTTAACTTTGGGGAGTCTCTCCTTCTTCAGATTTACCCACACCAAATCTCCAACCGCAAACTGTAAATCTCTTTTCTTTTTGTCAGCATAGGTTTTGTACTACAATGTAGTGTCTTGAAGCTGGTTCTTCACTTGATCATGTATTTCTTTGATGGCTGAAGCAAAATCTTTTGCATCTACACTAATAGGCTCTCCTGTAGGTAGATCTCTTAGTTCTAGGATACCCCTTGGATGAATTCCATACACTATCTGAAAAGGTGACTTTCCTGTACTCCTATTGATGGTGTCATTATAGGAGAATTCTGCTTGGGGTAGGATATTATCCCACTTCTCTCCATGCTACCTTGTTAAACACCTTAACAGATTTCCCAATGAATGATTAACAACTTCAGTCTGCCCATCTGTTTGAGGATGGTAGGCTAATGAGAAGGACAAATTGGTTCCAAGCTTCTTCCAAAGAGTCCTCCAAAAATGGCCAATAAATTTTACATCTTTGTCTGAGACTATGCTCAATGGCAATCCATGGATTCTCACTATTTCCTTGAAAAATAGGTTTGCAACATACAAAGCATCACAAGTGGTTTTGCATGGCAAGAAATGTGCCATTTTACTAAATCTGTCTACTACCACAAAAACACTATTATATCCTTTCCTTTTCCTAGGCAAATCTAGTACAAAATCCATGCTTATGCTCTCCCATGGCCTAGAAGGAATGGGTAATAGCTGATACAAACCTGCATTTGTGGATCTTCCTTTGGCTTTCTGACATATTACACATGCTTGCACAAATCTTCTCACATCTGACTGTAGCTTAGGCCAATAGTAATGTCTCTTCACAAGATTAAGAGTTTTATCCAGACCAAAATGTCCTGCCATGGCCCCACAATGTTTCTCTTGAATAATATTCAGTCTCATAGAACATCTTGGAATACATAACTGTCCACCCTTGAAAGGTAATCCATCTTGGATCAGAAATTTAGAGAACTCAACATGATATTTGTCTCCAAAAGAAGTACATACCTTGTAGATCTTGCCAAAGTCTTCATCATCATCATACATTGTCTTCAAAGAATCAATCCCAACACTCTCCAATTGGATCTGATTGATGGTCAAAACTCTCCTGCTCAAAGCATCTGCCACTTTTTTCTTAACCCCTTTCTTGTGCTTGAGCGTGAAAGTGAAAGCTTGCAAAGTTTCCACCCACTTCATATGCCTATGGTTCAGCTTCTCTTGATTGTTTATGAAACTGAGGGCCTGATTATCTATGAACACTATAAATTCTTTTGGCATCAAGTAATGCCTCCATTTCTTAAGTGACTGGACTAGAGCATACATCTCCAAATCATAAGATGAGTATCTCTTCTTGGCATCATTTAATTTCTCACTAAATAATGCAATAGGCCTACCTTCTTGGCTAAGTACTGCTCCAATTGCAATATGACTTGCATCACATTCTACTTGAAAAATTTTGCTGTAGGAAATGCAAGAACTGGCTGCTCTGCCACCTTCTTCTTCAATGTTTCAAAGGAAGTATCTGCCTCCTTTGTCCATGTAAACTTGCACTTATGTCCTCCCTTTATAGTGTCAAGCATGGGTGCAGAAATATGACTAAATCCCTTTATAAACTTTCTATAAAAGGTTGCTAACCCATGGAAACTTCTAACATCATTCAAGGTTTTGGGAGTTGGCCAAGACAATATGGCACTTACCTTCTCTTGATCCATTTTCAGTTTGTTATGTGATTTAACAAATCCCAAGTAGATGATCTCTTCCTGCATAAACAAACACTTTGCTAAATTGATCATTAGCTACTCTTCATATAACCTTTTGAGAACCAAGTCTATATGGATGAGGTGCTCATCCCTCATATTACTGAAAATTAGGATGTCATCTAGATATACTATGACAAATTTTCCCATGAATTCCCTCAAGATCTCATTCATCAGCCTCATAAAGGTACTAGGGGCATTGGACAAACCAAAAGGCATGACCTTCCACTCATATAACCCCTCATTAGTCTTATATGCAGTTTTCCACTCATCACCTGGTCTAATCCTAATTTGATGATAACCACTCTTCAAATCTATTTTTGAGAAATATTTAGCACCTCCTAAACAATCAAGTAAATCTTCTATCCTAGGGATTAGAAACCTATACTTGATGGTTATCTTGTTTATTGCCCTTGAATCAGTGCAAAGCCTCCAAGTGCCTTCCTTCTTTGGTGCTAGTACAGCCGGTACTGCACATGGACTTAGACTTTTGCCAATTAGGCCTATCTCCAACAACTCTTGAATTTGCTTTGCTACCTCTGTATTTTGATCTAGAGTGAGCTTATATGCTACTTTGTTTGGAAGTGTAGATCTTGGGATCAGATCTATACAATGGCTAATGTCCCTAATAGGTGGTAGGGAACTTGGCATTCCATCAGAGATAATGCCTTTGTACTTGTCCAATAGCTCTTGGACAGCTGGGTCTATGAATTTTTGTCTTTTCTCTCCTTTGACTTGTTGCTGTTGTTCTTTGTTTACCTTTAGGCAAGGGATTAGAGCATATGTAACTGCTCCTTCTTCTCCTATCCCTTTCATGAATTGTTTGCCTTCTACCATCATCACTTTGACTTCTTTTCCTTTTGATTCCACCTCATTCTCCATTAATGGTAGCAACTCTATCACCTTACCATTCTTGGTGATTGAATAGGTGTTTCTGACTCCATCATGGTATGCTTTCAAATCATACTGTCATGGTCTTCCAAATAGGAGATGGTAAGCATCCATCTTGGCAATGTCAAACAATAACCTATCCTTGTATGGGCAAATCTGAAATTCTACCCAATCCTATTCTTCTACAACTGTTTGCTGACCTTGGTGGAGCCATGAGATCTTATATGGGCAAGGATGTGGTAGTCTTCTAAGCTTAAGCTTTTCTACCATTTCAAAAGGCACAAAATTTTAGTAGATCCAAAGTCAATCAGAACTTTACATACCTTTCCTCCTTCCTTGCAAGTAGTTCTGAAGAGAGACTTCCTTTGTGGGGGTTCTTTGCTAGGCACCTTCATGGTGGTCATTGCTCTTCTAATCATCAAAGATTCTCCTCTCTCAGGATATCCATAACTATCAGGAGCATTCACACTTTGATTAGTGCTTGAGCTTGCTACACTCTGACAATCAGATTGATCCTCTTTTCTCCCATTGAACTTGTTGTCTTTGTTGGACATCTGCTGGCTATATGGCCTTCTTGGTTGCAATTATAGCATTTGATCGGTCCTCTACCCTGAGATCTTCCCCTGAATGGTGGTCTTCTACCTCTAAAGTTTCCTCTTTGATTGTAGCTCCGCCCTTGATTTTGATTGCTATCTCCTTTGTTGTTCTCTTGGTTGGATTCACTTTGGTATCCAAATCCTCTGCCTCTAAAAGGACTTCTTCCTCCTCTCTGCTGTCTCCCTCTACCTCTATTGTTCTACTCATGCCTTCTTTTTAATTTGTCTTCCACTTTGAGTGCTAACTGATAGCACTTTTGAATTATCTCTGGGTTATGCATACTTATGTCTTCTTGGATATTAAACCTCAATCCATTGAGGTATCTTGCTACCTTTTCTTCCTCGCCTTCCTTTACCTTTGTTTTTACACACAGTTTTATGAACTCTTCTGTGTATGAGCTGACATCTAGCTCCTTCTACTTCAAATTTTGTTTCCTCTTATGTAATTGGATATTATAATCCAATGGAACATAGGCTTCCTTCACTAAAGCCATCATTCTCTTCCATGTTGTAACTCTATTCTTTCCCTCTTTCACCCTATCATCTTGGATGAAATTCCACCAAGTCAGTGCAACCCCTTTTATTTTGGACTGAGCCATCTTCACTCTTTGGTGGTCTGGTATTTCCTCGGTCTCAAAGAAATTATTCAAGGAGTCTATCCATTCCATCACTGAATTAGGTTCCATTTTTCCTGCAAACACTGGCAGGTCTATTTTCATATCCATGGTCCTTCTTTCCATGGACTCGAGGGCATTGAGTAAGGGTCTCTGGTCTGTAGGAACCTCTATCTCTTCTTGCTTTGGGGTCTCCTCTTCATCCCCATCTTCTCGTTCACCAGAGTTTTCTTCCCCTTTCTCCACTCTGTCCCTCAACTTCTCTAGTTCTTCTTTCAATGCCTGATTCTAAGCTCTATCAGCTCTGCTCTCTGCCATGTGCTTTCTTACTAAGGCCGTCAACTCAACATTGGTCATCTTTGTGGGGTACATTTCTGATCCTTCTCCTTCTGACATCTTGTCTTCTTCTTCCCAAAGAACACTCCTTAGCTCTGATACCACTTTGATACAGAGAAGGTACTCACAGCGGAAACAGTTAGAAAATAATCCCTTCTATCACTATCGGCAAGACTCCTAACTTCTTAACACTAATGTGCCTTCTATTGGTGTGACCCGGTCATTCGTTGTGACTCTCAACTTCTTCTACCGATGCACATCTCATACCGATGACTTTCCTATCGCCCAGACTTCCTACTGTTGGTGTGATTTTCTCCTCCTTTTCTGATGGTAAGACTCCTTCTGATGAACTCTCTATCGGTGACACATGTAGTTGTCACACCGATCGGTGAGAGCTCTACTATCGGCTTAACACAAATTCATCCACCTGATTGCATAACTCATGCCAATACATACCCTTGACCTGTTGACCATCAGTATGACCTCTGCTATCAGCCACCGCGCCTTGTGTCATCTTGATACCTTGACTCACACCGATGACTAGCTCCTCATCGCCAAGACATATACCTATCGGTGAAAACTTCATTCCCTCTGCCGATATGACTTGTCACTCTGAAACCCTTTACACCGACTCCCTCATCAGCCAGACTCGCTTCTTCGGCCAGACCTTAATCTTATTCTCTGATGATGATACTCTTGCTGACCACTCAACCTTCAGACTTCCTCCATCGGTGAGACTATATGCTATCGGCTCAACACAATTTCGTCCACCTGATGACTCTTCTCACACTGATGCCTCTTCCATTTGCCAATGCAGTATATTCACAACTGTCTAGGGCATACATTAGGCATATACACACAAGGTGATACCAAGATACAACATCAATATACACAAAGGAAATACCTTCATACAGTTGTGACATATACAGATACTGTCTGTGACATACCATTGACCTATCCACATGAAATATATTTCCTTAGACAATATACACAGGTGGTAGACCTCCACATGTAATAGGTGTATATACATCAAATGTACAGTTAGACATAGATTTCACAATTACTATTCTACCATGCTTATTGGACAAGAGAAAACAAGCAGAAACTAATATACATACTTCATTCCACATATTTCATTGAAGTCCACCTGTGAAATGGATTTAATTGAGCATCTTGACCACAGAAGAATTCAATATAATACAACAATGGTTCTATACAGATAATATATAGAGTAATTTAATGTACAAGGAATTTGCACAGAATTTAGACTTTTCAAAACACAATTTGTAGAATTTCTATTCCCTCTTTCCTGTTCCTTACATTTTATCAGTTCCAGACAGAAAAAGTGAAAAAAAGACCCTTTTCTCGATCATCTCTCCCCATTTTTGTTAACCCCTTCCTCTATTTTCAGGATTTTGAATCGTTCAAGATTTATATCAGAGACCCTAATTAATCACACGGTATCTGTATTTCTTAAGACAACAAAACATCAGATAATACGACACATGTGATGTAATCCTGCACATAACCCAAATGCCTGTTGTTGTCCATGATGTCAAATACTGGCCTCAGGAAGAGAGATGTTAAAACATAACATGTCAACATAAAATGTTACATTAGTTAATGACATACAAATGCTACAAAGTAACATTAAGTGTCAAAATATATA
The DNA here is from genome assembly GCA_027924645.1 of Cunninghamia lanceolata. Lineage (NCBI taxonomy): Eukaryota > Viridiplantae > Streptophyta > Pinopsida > Cupressales > Cupressaceae > Cunninghamia > Cunninghamia lanceolata. Next base: position 11,307,291 of record BSBN01000068.1, on the reverse strand, counting down.
TTAAAACCTTATTCTTCTCCCTCTTGTGCATATTTGTCCTGTTGAAGGGGTGCTCCTGCACCAACACCCCAAATATTTTCCAAGCTTCACTTTAACTCTTGTTTTCAATACCATAGTTAATGTTCTCTACCCAACAAATGATATCATTATGCATAGAAAACTAAACTAGATGAGCTGAAAATAAAATAAAATGGGTGACTTAGATGATGAATTCCCCAATAGTAAAAACATAATATAAACCCAAACATATTGCAAACCCAAAAAGCTCATTCTACATTCAAGAAAAAGGTAAATAGTACCCTAGACAATTCAAATTAAAATAGAACAAAATAAAAAAGGTAAATATTACCCTAGATAATTCCAATTAAAATAGAACAAAATAAAACATATTAAGCTACTAGAATCTCAATCCAACGTAAAAATAACTTAGAGAACTTTAGATTTTTTAGACTTAAAAACAATAAATAAAAACTAAAAAGCTATTAATTTCTCTCTTGCCAAGATCATATTTGGGATGGCACAATGAATACAATAACAAGTCCTAAAAGAAAATAAAAATAACATGGCTCAGACATAAACACAATACAATACAAACTACTCACTCATACATCAAAGATTGAACTACCCAATAAATTCATTAAATGGAATGAACTTCACAACAAATTAAAACAAAAAGAGAAAAAAAGCCTTTTCAATAATAGAAGAGGGTTTAGCTGAAAATCCATATAAACTATGAGAAGTTTGCTATGTTCTCCTTGTTTACAAAGTATGCTATGACTTTAAGCACAATGTGGAACTTAAATAATGAATCAAACCCACAATTAGAACAAAACAATGGTGGCTTTCAAAAATGACACACCCATGGGGTTATGAGTAGAAATGCACTAAGAAATGTTTATTTTTCAAACAAGACAAGGAGTCATCTTATTTAGAACAATGTTTAGAAATGTGGAGAAATATTACAAAAATCCATTTTCATTAAACTTTGATGAATGCCCATACCCTATTACAAAAGTCCTCTTTTGTGCAACTGTATATAGTTAATTTAAATTATTTATTAAGGATGAATAAGTGGGTTTACATTCATTCTTTCTACATGCCTTAATAACATCCCTAACCTAAAATGGGAAGAATAACTATATAAAATGATAGTAAATTTTCAAAGCATCATAATTCTACTACTAAGTATAAATTAAAACCATATTGTAGAAAACAACCAAGCATGCCTTGTACTATGACCAAGCATAAAGAAAAGCATTGCAACTTAAGGAAACCACTAGAAATAGAAAAAAATAAAGTTATCTCACATAGAAGTGGAAAACACAAACTCAAATTTAAATTAAACACAATCTTACTCCCTAATTTAGTTCATACATGTTGATACAATGATAAGAATTGAAGAAAATGTACTTCTTTCTAGGAATTATGAAAGGGATGTCCAATAGTGCCCTTCTATATAATTTTTATAGACTAGCATTCAATACTCTTTTAAATCTTGTGCATGCATCTACATTTTGCATTCATGTCTACCAAGGTAGTGCCAACTACAACACTTGACAAAATTCCTCTACCCCTTATGATTTGATGGATGCTCACACCTAGTTCCAAATCTCCTATTCTAGCATAGATTGGGAGTATGATATACCCGTAGATAGGATAGATTAGCACTTTTACGTACTAACATATTTTAATATGTATAGCTATAAACATTAGAAAATAATTTAATTTTTTTCTAGATACCATTTGAGTGGATGTGGTTTTTATTTCTACTTTTCTTAATGAAAATTATAAATTCAACCAACAAAATTCCAATGGCCCAATAAAAAATAAAATTTAAAGGGTCATTTTGTAAGGTTTTGTACAATTTTAAAAAATGACATTCAATACTCTTTTGTTCCTTTTGCATAGTTCTACATTTTGCATTCATGTTGACTAGTGGAGTGGCAACTAAAACATCCAACAAAATTCCTCTATCCTTTATGCTTTGATGGATGTCTATACCTTATTCAAAGGATTGCATTTTGGCACATGTTGGGAGTAAATGTGAACTGACTTGAGTGCACTCCCAAATATTAACTACTTGAGCTAGATAAGTGATATGTACAAGTAACATACCACTTGTGATTTCATTGGTTGTCATTTTTTCTATTTTTGTTAATGAAAATTTATAAATGTAACCACCAAAAGAAATGCAGTATGAAAAATTAGAATACAACTAATTTTGCAAAAAGAGGAAAATAATAACATTAGAATAAGATTAGGAAAATGAATTAATTTTTTCCTTTGCATAAATAAATTTATCATAAAAAAAAAGTAAAAACAATAAAGGTGAAGACTTTAGTTCTCTACCTAGACATAGACTAATAAGGATTTTATATATTATATTAAAATGTAATTTTATTTTATTTTAGTTTTTGGTATATAATTGAATATACTTTTTAATCCTCTAATATTTGAGATACACCAACATACAAAAATACTTTGGATACTTGGCTAATATACTTTAATACCCTTCTAATATTTTTAGTTTAAAAGGAAATATTGAAAATAATGTTGGCAAGATATAATATAAGGAAGACAAACAAGGTATTAGAAGAAATATATAATAAAAATATTAAGGAATTATTGTAAATAGGTTCAAAACTAAATAGGAATTAGCATGGGTATGGAAATTTCACCATTCTACTTTTATATTATGATAATTTAAAAAATAGTTTATAATTATATAACTACAAAGGACTTAATGCCTTCAAATTTTTATTGTTTAGGTCAATATAATTGTTGTAATATGGTAGAGCAGAAAAGTGCAATGACATAGAGATTATTAAAGAGTATAACAATTATTAAAGAGAAGTTATTTTATGAACATTTATATATAGGACACCTGTATGCTTGGTAATATCATCTTTAACTATCACATTTCAAGAATTGCTACCAAGGAATTTCTAAATACTACCTATTCTTGCACAGATTCAATATTAGAGATCGAAGGAAAGTAGGTCATATATATCCATAATTAGCCAAATTGATCCTGCAAGTTATAGGACAATTCTTCACATTATGCCAGTACTAGGCACTCAGGTTCTAAGAGATTTAGATTCCACCCACACAAAACTGGATGACTATTTAAAACTCAAGATAATGATTAGAGTAGAAAAAAAAAAAAATTCCCTACACAATTTAATTCCACACAATATCAACACTTATTCTACATCATAATTCTCAAAACTAAATACCTTAAATACCTCCTTCTTTAATTTATCAATATTTAATGCATATTTATCAATTTCAAACTCATAATTTATTTAAATTTAATTGTACTAACTTACAAACATTATTTAAATTAACCTTTAACGTTAATCCATATAAAATATTTGTTAAATAAACATTCCAATAAAATTGAATAACAAGTCACTCCTACTCAAAAGCATGTTGACTTGTATTTTAATAATCGACCAAGCTCCTCCAAGGAAATTACTATAATGCAATTACGCAAATAATAGACAACTACGTAGCATGGTACCGTGTTCAGCAAATATCAACCTAGGTTTTAAATTTAAAAAAGAAAAAAAGAAATCTAGAGTTTGTCGGTACGGTCTGTTGGAGTGGAAATAAATCTACATAAAAATTACTGTAGCTAATATGCCATTTATATTATTGTACTTGCAATTACATGAAATTTATATTAAGTAATACATAAAAGATAATTAAGATTTGAGTAAGAACTGATATTACTGTATGAAATAGAGCAATTTCTAATGAGCAAATAATAGGAAAGACTACCTATATGATTGCTAATTGATTTTATATTTACTCTATAAAATAGAGCCATTTCTTATGAGCAAATTATAGGAAAGATTATTTGAGCTGTTGCATCAAATCATCTTCAGTATTACAAATGGGGACAATTTCTTCCTTTCAAGTTAGCGGCAGTCAGTTTTGGTTGAGATTTGACCCTATGAATAAGTTCCTCTACATTTGTGGCAATTTGTTCCAACAGCTCTCCTTGATCTCTGTAACACACACAATAAATTTCTCCTTAATTTTTAATTTCATATAAATATCTACAGATAATTAAAAGTGATCAATGATACTAAAATAATTATATAAAAAGGGATGGTTTTTCTCTTGAAATTGTAGGTACACTTTTTATTTACTTATTTATTTATTATATTTTAAAGTTCCATGTACCAATTTTAACCTTTCTAACATTAATATTACTGTTTTATATGAAGACAATTAAAAAATAAAAAATAATTATTAAATGTCACTAAATAATTTTATATATTAAAGTAATTGTTAACTTAAATTTTGAGATTTTAATTAATATTCTACTTCTTTTTATAAACAAATATTTATTGATTAGAAGTTCGAAATATAATTAAACATCTAATAAAATAAGTAATATTTTATCATTAACATTAATTATTATTTTTATTATTGTATTTTTAAGTTTCACGAACCAATCTAAACTTTTTAACATTAATATTAATATTTTATATTAAGATAAGTAAAAAGTAAAAATAATTTTTAAATATCACTAAATAAATTTATATATTTAAAGTTATTGTTAACATAAATTTTGAGATCTTAATTTGTTTCTACTTTTTATAAATAGAATAGGGATTAAAAGTTCATGAAATAGTAAATTTAAAATCACACAAGTAAATTATTCTCTTCACATTTAAGATATAAAAAAATTAATAATTATGATTTAAATGTTTAGAGGCATTCTACAGTCACAACAAGGTGGAGATGAGAGCACTCTTTTTCTGTTGGAAAAAATAAAAAAGATGGAAGGAAAAAAGTTGGAGAAAATCACAAAAATCATGTAAAAGCAAAAAAAACACGAAAAATAAAAATAAAAACCAAAAAAAATTGAAAATGGTTGAAACTTGGAAGAAAAAAATTGAAGGAAAAAAATAGAAAAAATCAGAAATTTAAAAAAATTGGAAATGGTTGGAAGAAAAAAATTGCAGAAAATCACAAAAACTAGATAAAACACAAAAACATTAAGAAAGAGAAGAGAAGAACTATACAGAAGATATTAAAAAAACTAATAATTATGATTTAAATAATATTTTAACAGAGTAATAAATTATACAACAATTTAAAGTAAAAATGTTTTCACATAAGTAATGTTTTCTCAGTATATAAAAACTGAAAGCCGTGATACCAAAATATAGTTATTATTACATATCTAAAACAAACAAAACACACATGAAAAAAATATTTTACCCAGTAAAAATATAACCCTTTATATATGAAACCTCATAAAGCGCTGTCTTCCATTCTTCAAGTGTTTCAGGATCAAAATTTCCAGTGTGCTTATACTTTCGGAAGGCTTGAGCATACACACTGTTTTCATCTCTCATTCGAAGCTCTGAAGGTTGAACTCCACAGAATACTGGTATGATGGGAGCCCCAGTTTTGACGATCAGCTTGAGCTCTTTCAAACACCAAACCGACTGTGCATAATTAGCAGAAAAAATAACAAGATGCACAGATGCTGAGTGAATAGCCTCCTCTATAGATCGACGTACGTTGTCCCCAACTTGAATTGAATTCTTGTCAAGAAAGACTTTGAATCCCTTGTTCTCAAGATTATGAAAGATGAGACTGGCTACATTTTCCTTCACATCTGTCCCACGATGGTTAAGAAATACATCATATCTTGGAACCAATAAAGAATGCACATACTCTTTATTTTCCACCCCAGCACGGCAGAGAGAGGGAAGGAGAATGCATCTGGGATTGTTGTAAGCATACACAAAGGCCTCATTATTTTGAGTGGCAACAAGAGAGACAGAGAAAGGCAGAGCACATTGGAGATTATTGCAAGAGTAGATGGAGCAGAGAGTAAGGCACAGAGAGGGGCAATGCACATTTGAGATGATTGTAGCAATGCATAGAGGATTCATTATTATTTCCATGGCAGCAAAGTGAGAGAGAGGCATAGCACATTTGGGGAAGTCTGTACATGTATTATAGTTATATAGAATGTATATCATTATTTAAAAACTATCTTTGAGAGCGACATTGGAAAATGCCTAGATTTTGACAGTGGTATATAAGTATAGGGGCCGCCCATTAGAAGTTGCCATTCTTCTTCATAATTCGGGACGATGAACGTAAAGATTCGGAAAATAATTATTCAGCTACATTTCTAGGAAAAATTTGGAAATCAGGATATTTAATCATCGAAAATCCTTTAATTTTCAAGGTCCTGGTAACCGACAATAGACTTTGGATACTTGATTAATGTATTTTAATACCCTTGGACTACAATCTTCAAACAATAATTTTGCCCTCATTGTAATTGAAAAGGAAAACGAAGATTCCTTTTTGGTTAACTTGGGCTAATTAAATAGATGAAACCAAACTATCACAATTAATTTCCATTAGCTAAATGTACCTATATAATGTGTTTTGAAAATTGAATAATATGGAGAATGCTACTTAACTTGATAATTGAAGAATAATATTAAATGGATGAGATTCTAGAGTCCGAATGATGTTATAATTAGGAAATAGTGCCTCACTGTCAATGAGTTAGCTGAAATTTTGTTTTAAAATGCTATTTTATTAGAGGACAAGCTCATAAGTCTAGGACTAATTTGCAGTCATAGATCTATACTTCTACTATGGATTCATATTGGCATAAGTAATGTTTTTCTTTATAACTTTGCTTGATATGCCACCTTCTTCTCTGCTTTATTTGAATGTTTAGGGACTAAGGGTATTTAAATATACCTTAAAAGATCATCATTATGTCACAAGGAGCTTTTTCCTAGATCAATCCACATAAATTGAACAATATTAAAAACAACAGGAGAGCACCTAAGAATGTAATTTCTTTACTCCTTTTATTGCACCAAATTGAAGTGTGTTGCTAGCAATTTCTAATGCTTGAGTGGATTTACAGACGATTGTAATGAAATGCATTAGATGTCTCTAGATACTAGCACATAGCATCAAATTGTGCCAAACTTGTGTTTAATCAAGTCAAACTAGAAGGGTGAGGGGGGTTATTAGCTAAATGTTATATTGGAAAGGGAAATGTCTATGGCTATAAACTTGTCGTAAATGGGATAGTGGTCAACTCTAGTGGCACATGGCTAAATGGAGGTAGGTGCATAGATAAGTGTGATAAGTAAGTGCATAAGGCAAATGTATAATAGTGTGTATGCAAATGGATAGGATGGGCCTAGATGTATAGGGGTGTGTGTGTGTGTGTGTGTGTGTGTGTGTGTGTGTGTGTGTTTATAATGGATGAAAAGGCTAGGGAAATGAACCCAACTTCACACAAATTGGTGTCATTTGTTACTAGATACATGTATAAAGACATTACCTCAAAATAGACACAAAACTAGATGGGAAATGGCATAGGTATTCAAATTTCAGCATTAGAATATCATTATTTCCAATACTTCCTTTTGTCTTCTCTATATTCTATCTTTTTAATAGTTTCTTTATCCTTTTATATTGTATCTTTCTAATATTTCTTCTAATACTTCTTTTATCTTCCTTAAACTATATCCTCCCAATATTATTTCCAAATACTTCCTTCCTCTTTTTTGTGTCACATGTTTTCAATGCATTGTATCCTTCTAATATTATTTTTAATATTTTCCTTGCATTCTTGCATTGTATCCCTTTGATTCCCATCAACTAAATTTGGTGTTCAATGAACATTAATACACACACTAAAATTAAATTAAATACTTCATTAAAAAAACTAATTGCTAACTTAAGAGATTTTAATATAAAAATTAAAGTGAAATATTAGATGAGTTGAGATAAATCAAGCAAGGATTTATGTGTAAGTAGCATAAAGAAGGTGCTGAACACACCAGGATACTAAGAAGGGGGTGAATCAGTATCTAAACAAACTTCAAAACCTCCGAAGAAGATTAAAAATTAAGTATTACAACATCAACATAAACATGAAAGATCAACACAATGCACATCAACACATAACACTAGATATATGTGGAAAACCCAAGAAGGGAAAAAACACAGTGAGGATTAACTCACAATATATGAAGCTCAAAATTACAACTTTATTTTAGGGCTACAACCCAAGGAAGCTACTCCTCCCTAAAAACTTTATTTTAAGATTGCTCCCAAGGAAGCTACAACTCCCTACAGACTTTGTTTTAGGGTCATTCCCAAGGAAGAACCTACTCCCTGAACTGAGAAAAAACTCAGAAATGATTACAGTATGACAGTCCTTCTACTGCCTAAAAACTGACATTGAAGTTCACACCTTTGATGATTGCAATTTTGCTTCTTATGATGATTGGATCAATTAGGCATACTCTTCACTTCCCTCCTATCACAAAAATGTCTTCAAGATGAATCAGGACAGCCTCTAACACTTCTGCTCTTTCTTCTTCAGTCGCACATCACAATGCATATGATATTCATACTCTACTCTTCACACTTTCATATTTTCATTTCCACAATCATACCTCACCTAGATCAACTAGTTTTACAATATATACATGACATTACATTGATTTCATTACAAGTTAGCCAATACAGCAAGAATATTACATTTTACAAGTCAGCCAAATATCACAATATCAAACATGCATAGGGCAAGCCCTATCATGAACAACACACTGCTCCAGAAGGAAACACAGGCCTTGCAGATCCCAATACATGCTTAGTCCAGTCCTAAATAGACTTCATAGCATCATTCTTCAAGGAATAACATCTGCATGTACTTCACAACTTTGAATTAGGCCACGTTTAAGAAAGAACACATGAAGCATGTAGCACATCGGTCATTTCAACTTGGCGGTACTCATGAGAGATTGAACATTTCTTACGCTTCTTCCAAATGAATCGGTAGGACCTATACAACATCTCTAAACCATCCTTGAACTCTGTACAGTAACAGCATTGTGGCACATACCTTCAACATTCTTTAATCAGCTCAATAGAGGCATAGCCTGGTAATATCATCATTTCAGACCTTAGCCAGTTTTGGAAAGAGCAGGAAAACACCTTACAGAGCAACAAGAGACAACATAAGATCATCAAGACCATCTTACATTAGTCAATGTATCATTTCAAGCCATGCCAATGTTGCAAGTATGGGCCTAACCGGTGTTGTCATTGATGTCAACATACTCTTGTTGCATTGATGTCAAGGATTGGATGAGCTGTGTGCTAAGGCTATTGAGAAAACTAGCCCTATCAGAAACAGAGAAGGATTGTGAAGACAGAAAATTTCTACGAAGCAAAGATCCCAGTCAGTTGGAGATCAGAGTATACGCATCAAAGGGTTTGTAGATATGGGTCTGAACATGCTCCAGTCAAGATTTTAGAGATCTGCATGAAGATTTGGAGAAGTTATGGCCATGTGAGTAAAACTAGTTCTAGCAACTATTCAAAGGTGATAGAGTGGTACAAATAGGTCCGGTGAGATCCAGAAATGCAATATCTTGTTTTGTGGATCTGGTGGCATGTTTGGGAAGCTAATGTGAATTGACAACTCAATTGGCTCATGGTTTCGAGGTCCACAAGCAATCCTTCTAATGTGACAGTGATGACCGACTGTGTTCTTGAGGATCCAGATGAAGATGCGAATGATTACAGTAAGTAGAAGTGGTGCAGATGTTCTTGGTGATTTAAGCAAGCTTGTGGGGGTCTCTAGATTGTGTCCAGTTCATGTTGGTGGTCCGCATTAAATATTGATCTCGTAATTGAAGATTCATCTTTGGGCAATGGTGTTCTTCCTAATCTTGGCCGACTGGATGTTTTGCGCATGATCTTGAAGATGTTCTGTGAAGCATGGCATGTTCCTCAAAGAAGATTGAAGTCCCAGATATGTGTGGCTGATAGTGTATTGATACGCATGAGGTCTTTGCAACAAGTCAAGTTGTATTTTTGTAATTGCTCTGTAATAAAATAAAGTATGTTGTGCCAACTTTGATGATCATTCCAAAGTTGATGTCATGTATAAATAAGAATTGCGAAGTCATTCAAAAGTATCCATTGTGGTGATGAGAAAGTGGTAGCGAGGAGAGGAGCGAAAAGTAGAGCAGAAGTGTTGAGCTTAAATCAAATTGTCTCAAGCATAATGAAGATGCTAATCTATAGTTCAAGTATGTAATATTTATATTATTCTGTAGACAATGTGTCTCTTGTAGGTAGTGGGCCTCTTGTGAACAGTGTACTTGGGCAGTACGCCCTAATTAGCAAGTGCCATTTTGTTCTTCTTATTCTTTTAACAGAGAATACAATCTTCGGTTAGTCACCCCGTGGTTTTTCCCTTAACCAGGTTTTCCACGTTAAAATCTTGGTGTCATATGTGTTGAATGTGTTTTTTCTATTGAGTTATTGCATTATACTTCCATGATCATTATTATGCTATTGAAATATAAGAATGCTTTAAAAAATTAAGGAACAAAAGTTTTTGGTGATAACTGATTCACCCCCCTCTCAGTTGTTTGTCCTAAAACCAACAATTGGTATCAGAGCCAAGTTCCTCTAAAAAGAGCTTAACCGCTTGAGGAGATCTAGGATGTCTTCCTACAAGAAGCATAGTCTGAGGTTTGATGGAATGAACTACACTCTTTGAGAAAGCCACATGGAATGTCACTTGTAATGTTTGGGAGTTCAATATTGGAACATGACTACAAAAGAATATATTCCTCCAAAGAATTGTCCAACAACTCTAGATGAAATTAGAAATTTTCAAGATAATCTTCGAGCTAAAGAAGCCTTACTAAGTGCATTATCTGATACTGAGCTAATAAATGTTATGGAATTAAAAAATGCGTATGAAATTTGGTCAAAGCTGGAAATACTACATGAAGGAGACAAATATGTTAAATGTGCCAAGCTACAAAGTCTGAAAGGAAAATTCAAAAACCTGAAGATGAATGAAGATGAGAATATCACTACATTTATGCCAAAGGTAAATGAGCTTGTTTGTGGCATTAGATGTGCTAGTGGAACTTTGGTTGAAGATAAGATTGTTGCCAAAGTTCTCAGATCCTTACCTCATGCTTACAAACACAAGGCTGCTGCTATTGAGAAATTTAGGTCTTTAACAAATATTACAAGGGATCAATTGGTTGGGAAGACAACTGCATTTGAATTGGCTAAGTTTGGAGATGCACTCCCCAAGACTAAATTTGTATTCAAAGCTAGTGCCTCTACAAAAGGTAAACAAAGGTATGACCTAGGAGAGAGTTCCTCAAATAAATTAACATGGTATGATAAAGCAAGAAAAGATCTAGAATAAGATGAGGTAGAAGCTGCTCAAATTGAAGCCCTTATTGCAAAAAGACTACCAAGAGGATCCAATAAGTATGAAGGAAAATTGCCCTTCAAATGTTTCAACTGCAACAAGATTGGTCATTTTGCCTCAAGATGTCCGGAAAGATTTTCAAGGCCAAACCCTAATAGATCAAGATTCCAAAAGAAGTGTTACTCTGTTCAAGAAAATGATGATGAAGGAGTAACAGATGATGAATATGAGATAGGAAACAAATCCAGAAGTGACTGGGTGTTTATTGCCATCAAGGAAAAAGATCTAATGCCCATTGAATTTGTCAATCATAAAATGGTAAAAAGGGCTCTGGCTGCTGAAGTTGAAAAAAAGGATGAATGGGTCATTGACAGTGGATGCTCTCACCATATGACTGGTGACAAGAATAAGTTCATAAATCTAGAAAGATATGAAGGTGGAGTTGTAAAATTTGGAGATAATTCCACTAGCAGAATCAGAGGTAGAGGAACTATTTCTTTTAATGGAAAGAACAAAACTAGTGATGTTCTGTATGTTGAAGGTTTGAAGCATAATCTTCTCAGTGTTAGATAGTTGGTAGACAAAGGCTATGATCTCTGATTTAAAAATAGAAAATACAAGATCTTTGAAAGCTCTAAAACTGAGATTGCATCCGATACACAGACAAAAGGTAACATCTTCCACTTGGTTGGTACTGGAAAAAGTTATTTATTTGTTCAAAATGATTAGAGCTAGTTATGGCATAGGAGAATGTGTCATGTAAATTTTGATAATATCATCAAGATAAGCAACACTCAGGTTATAAGAGATCTTCCAAGACTGGTGAAACCTACTAACAGTTTGTGCAAAGAATGTCAGTTGGGTAAGCAGAACAAAGTCACATTTAAAAGTAAGGAACAATCTTCAACTGGATTGTTGGACTTGGTGCACATTGATCTATGTGGACCAGCAAGAATCAAGAGTCTATAAGGTGATAGATATTTCATGTTACTGATTGATGACCACTCCCAGATGATGTGGGTGACTTTCCTAAAAGAGAAACCTGAGGCACTTGAGAAGTTTAAAATATTCAAGGCTATGGTAGAAAATGAAACTGGCATAAACATAAAATGTCTCAGGTCTGATAGAGGTGGTGAATTCACCTCCGGAGAGTTCATAGAATTCTATGAGAAACACGGGATAAAGAGATAGTTATCTGCTCCAAGGACTCCACAACAGAATGGAGCAGTGGAAAGAAAGAACCGGACCATCCAGGAATCATCTAGAACCATGATGATGGAAGCAAATGTTCCTTGGATCTATTGGAGAGAAGTTGTAAGCACTGTTGTCTATACTCTCAATTAGGTATAGATTAGAGGCAATACTGGTAAGACCCCTTATGAACTTTGGTTTGGCATCACTCCTACTATGAAGTATTTCAGAGTCTTTGGTAGTAAATGTTATATCAAAAGAGATCAAGACCTTGGCAAATTTGATGCTAGAAGTGATGAAAGAATATTCTTGGGTTATTCTACTCAAAGCAAAGCTTACCGGTGTTATAACAAGAGATTAAGAAAGATTGTAGAAAGTACAAATGTGAAGGTTGATGAGGGTATGGAGAATCCCTCAAGATTCTATGAGTTTGAAGCAGGTGACCAAAATAATATCTCAGACCAAGAAGAACAAGTCCTAACTTCAGTTCAAATTCAAACTAATCTAGAGAATCTAGAAATACAAGAAGAAGAGACTGGCTTGAATGAACCTATCCAAGAACTAGAAGTGCAAGAGAATTCCAAAACTCCCAGGTATGTAAGACTGAATCATTCTAGAGATCAAATCATAGAAGATAAAAGCAAAGTTGTTCAAACAAGAAGAAATATTGCTCAAGACTCAGTAAAGTATTGTCTGATTTCAAAGATTGAACCAAAAACACTAAGTGAAGCATGCAATAATGAAAGTTGGATTAACACAATGAAGGAGGAATTGATACAAATTGAAAAGAATCACACTTGGGATCTTGTTCCAAGACCTAAGATAGAAATGTGATTGGGACTAAATGGGTCTTCTAGAATAAATTGAATGAAGATGGTGAAGTAATAATAAACAAAGATAGATTGGTTTGTAAGGGTTATTCTCAAGTAGAAGGAGTTGAATTTGAAGAAACTTTTTCTCCTGTAGAAAGGATTGAAGCAGTCAGATTATTTCTTGCCTTTGCTGCCTTCAAAGATTTCAAGGTGTATCAGATGGATGTCAAGTCTACTTTCCTAAATGGTGATCTAGAAGAAGAGGTATACATTGAGCAACTGGATGGATTTCAATTATCTGATCATGAAGATATGGTCTGCAAGCTGAAGAAGGCATTGTATGGACTCAAACAAGCCCCAAGAGCCTGGTATGAAAGATTGGACAAACATATTTTGAAGATTGGTTTCAACAAAGGTATTGCTGACACTAATCTATATTTCAAGATTGATCATGAAAATATCTTGATTGTTGAAGTATTTGTTGATGATATCATTTTTGGAGGAAAATATAGTATGTGCAAGACTTTTGCAAATCAAATGAAAAGTGAATTTGAGATGTCTATGTTTGGGGAAATGAATTTCTTCTTGGGTCTGCAAATCACTCAAATAAAGAAAGGAATCTTCATATCATAGACCAAATATGTGAAAGAATTGTTGAAGAAATTTGGGATGGAATATTCAAATCCAATGAATACTCCCATGGCAACTGGGTGTAAACTGAGAAAAAATGATGAATCTCCTAAGGCTAATCAGAAAAAGTACAGGTTAATGATTGGAGGACTACTCTACCTTACTCAAACTAGACCTGACATTATGAATGCTATTGGTCTTGTTGCCAAATTCCAAGCTAATCCTAGAGAGTCTCATGTCATGGCAATCAAGAGAATTCTTGGATATTTGAAGGGAACAGTTGAGCATGGTTTATGGTATCCCAAGGATCATGATTTCTCTCTCCATACATATACAGATGCTGATTGGGTAGGAGATGTGGATGACCAAAAGAGTACCAGTGTTGGTGCATTCTTTTTGGAGAAAAGATTGGTTTCTTGGCTAAGCAAGAAACAAGAGGCAATATCTCTATCCACTGCAGAACCAGAGTATATTGCAGTAGTAGGCAGTTGCACTCAAGTACTGTGGATGAAACAAATGTTAAGAGACATCAGAATAGAGTATGATGAACCTATCACAATCTTCTGTGATAACTCAAATGCAATAAACATATCAAAAAATTTGGTGTTGCATTCAAAGACAAAACATATATCCATCAAGTTTCACTTTTTAAGAGAACAAGTGAATAAGAATGAAGTCAGACTGCAGTTAGTACCCTCAAAGGATCAGATTGCAGTCATTTTTACTAAACCTCTACCTAAGGACTCTTTTGAGTATCTCAGGGAGAAGTTAGGGGATATCACCCCTCCGGTTCTGAATTAAAGTGCATAGATGTGCAACAGTTCGGTGGATCTCAGTCATATCTTGTGATCTAGATTGATGTTAGAAGGCTGCTACTCAAGGGGTGCAGTCAGTATAACTCTAAAGAAGTAAGAAGCAGTTGCAATTATGTGCCCTTTGCCATTGATGTCAAAGGGGGAGAGAAGACATGTGAAAAACAAAAGAGGTTGATGATGAAAGGGGGAGCAATGAAGAAAGAAAAGACATGTGAATGGTTGATGTTGGTAGGGGGAGCCAGTGAGGAGAAGTTCTTGTTTTGATGATTAAAATAGTTTTTCACATCATATGTTGCCATTAATGACAAAGGGGGAGATTGTTACAAGTATGGGCCTAACTGGTGTTGTCATTGATGTCAAGGATTGGATGAGCTGTGTGCTGAGGATATTGAGAAAATTAGCCCTATCAGAAACAGAGAAGGATTGTGAAGACAGTAAAGTTATACGAAGTAAAGATCCCAATCAGTTAGAGATTAGAGTATACGCATCAACGGGTTTGTAGATATGTGTCTGAAGGTGCTCCAGTCAAGATTTCAGAGATCCACATGAAGATTTGGAGAAGTTATGGCCATGTGAGTAAAACTGGTTCTGGCAAGTGTTCAAAAGTGACAGAGTGGAACAAATAGGTTCAGTGAGATCCGAAAATGCAATTTCTTGTTCTGTAAATTTGGTGGCATGTTTGGGAAGCTAATGTGAATTGAAAACTCAATTGGTTTGTGGTTTGGAGGTCCACAAGCAATCCTTCTAATGTGACAATGATGATTGACTGTGTTCTTGAGGTTTAGGATGACGATGTGAATGATTACAATAAGCAGAAGTGGTGTGGATGTTCTTGGTGATTCAAGCAAGCTTGTGGGGGTCTCTAGATTGTGTCTAGTTCATGTTGGTGGTCCGCATTAAAGATTGAGCTCGTAATTGAAGATTCATCTTTGGGTGATGGTGTTCTTCCTAATCTTGGCCGACTGGATGATTTGCACATGATCTTGAAGATGTTCTACGAAGCATGGCGTGTTCCTGAAAGAAGATTGAAGTCCCAGATATGTGTGGGCGATAGTGTAGTGATACGCATGAGTTATTTGTAACAAGTCAAGTTGTATATTTGTAATTGCACTGTAATAAAATAAAGTATGTTGTGCTGACTTTGATGATCATTCCAAACTTGATGTCATTATAAATAAGAATTACAAAATCATTCAAAAGTATCTATTGTGGTGATGAGAAAGTGGTAGAGAGGAGAGGAGTGAAAAGTAGAGTAGAAGTGTTGAGCTTAAATGGAACTATCTCAAGCATAATGAAGATGCTAATCTGTAGTTCAAGTATGTAATATTTATATTATCTTGTAGATAGTGTGTCTCCTGTAGGTAGTGGGCCTCTTGTGAGCAGTGTGCTTGGGCAGTGAGCCCTAATTGGCAAGTACCATTTTGTTCTTATTCTTTTAACAGAGAATACAATCTTGGGTTACTCACCCTGTGGTTTTTCCCTTAATTGGGTTTTCCACATTAAAATCTTGGTGTCATAAATGTTGAATGTGTTTTTGCTCTTGAGTTATTGCATTATGCTTCCATGATCATTATTATGCTGTTGAAATATAAGAAGGCTTTAAGAAATTAAGGAACAAAAGTTTTTGGTGGCAACTGATTCACCCCCCTCTCAGTTGTCTGTCCTAAAACCAATAGCCAAGTTGGTGCACATCATCAGCATATGTCCTGAGAACAACTAGGTATCCAAAACTATCTTTGTCATAATTGTCATTTAAAAACTAATCTTGCAGACCTCTAAAACACCTAAAACTCATATGGATCCACTCATACATTGTTGTGAACATATCCACAAAATTGCATAGCCATATCTATCACTTTGGAGGAATGCGGAGAATTCCAAATAGTCTCCATCATCACTTGATTCTACCAAAGCATATTCTGGAACTCTGTCTCTCATAACTTTCACTGCAGAGGAAAAAATGATCTGAAACTTTGGATTTATCACCCTTACATCATACTAAACTTAAATTTTGAACCGCATGACCATATCTTCAAATACGGAGGAATGAAGAGCATTTTACCAGATAGTCTTCCAGGCAATTCTCTACAGCAGAAACCTTCACCAACTTCTAGAGGCCAAAACCTTCATATAATAGTACATACATCCTTAGGAACAATAGGAAAGATCATATAACATGCCACAAGCCCTCAACAACATCTTCTCATCCTTAGCATGACTTAATGTATGATCATTCATCTTAGTGCTTCTAATTCCCATCTTAATATTTCATCATGAAATCATCTTTGTTGACCATAAGCATGCTCAAAACAACTTGAATTGATACTAATCAGGGCATGACATCCAACCATAAACATCACTATATCTCACTACTTTGCAAACCACAAGCATGCACAAAACAACTTGACTTGACACTGATCAAGACATGACCTCCAACCATGAACATCAACAACCCACTATGAACATCAGGAACAACATTGAATATCAGCAAACCTAAACATCAATATCACCACTATATCTCACTACATCTCTGTTAGTATACTGGTATATCATCATCACTAACTGAGTGCTAACCTAACTCTAAGTGTTGACATCAATGACAACACATACTGCCAACAATCTCCCCCTTTGTCATTGATGGCAACACATAATCCCCCTTAGATGTACATTTTTCTCTCCCCCTTTGATATCAAGGACAAAGGGAAATTACTTCTTTCCCTTAGGGCACAAACTTTTCCCCTTAAGATACACATTTTCTAAACTTTCTCCTCCTTTGAAGTTCATACATTCTTTCTTGAAACATCTCAAGGCTCCCCCTATTAGCAACAACCACTACCTGCTCCCCCTAGGAGGTAGCCACCATCAATCTAGGAAAAAAGATATAGCATGAACTCCCCCTAGATAGACACACTGCTATGCATCTAGGAAGAGGAAGGAGGAGCAATTACCCCTAAGCTTTATTGGAGATCTTCAAAAATGTCCTTTGCAAGAGCCTTTGTGAAAATATCTACAATCTGATCCTTTGTTGGAACATATTCCAACTTTACTTCCTTATTTACAGCCTTCTCTCTCAAAAAGTGATACTTGATTGCTATATGCTTGGTTCTAGAATGCATCACTAGATTTTTGGAAATATTGATAGCGCCTGTATTAAATCACACAAAATTAGAATAGGCTCATAATATAGTACCTTGATATCCTTTAGGGTTTTCTTCATCAACAACACTTGTGTACAACAATCTATCCTGTTGCAATATACTCTGCCTCTATAGTTGATAAGGACACTAAATCTTACTTCTTTCTCTGCCATGAAACCAATCTACTTCCTAAAAAGAAAGCACCACCACTTGTACTTCTTCTATCATCAACACAACTAGACCAATCAATATCAATGTAGGCACTTGAAAATCAAATTCATTACCCGTTGGATACCATAAGCCATAATCTAGAGTTCCCTTCAAGTATCTGAATATTCTTTTCACTACCTTCTCATGTGTTTTCTTGGGATTAGCTTGATATCTAGACATCACACATACTGCGTGCATAATATCAGATCTAGAAGTAGTCAAGTACAACAATCCTCCAATCATAGATCTATTAGAAGTGTAGACACTTAAAAATGTCCTGGGCCTGCCAGCGACATTTCCACACATATTATATTGGCAAGAGACACTGTGTGGCTTCATGAGTGTTGTCATTGATGGAAACAAAGTCTATCCCAGACATCCGCAGTACATAGTATCCCTATACCGGAAGTCAGATTGAAGATTGTTTTGGTCTGGTGAACAAGAATAGAGCATGCAACAAGGTCTGACAATCAGGTCCGGATCTCTCAGATGGTATAACTCAGCAAGTTATGGACTTGGACAAGTCAAGAGGAGTATCATGACTACTATATTCCAGAGATTGAACCTCCGGTGATAATTCATGGAAAAGATATGAGCATCTAAGTGTTGTGTTCTAGATAAGCAGAGCAGACAGAGGAAGAACTAACTAGCAAAGTATCAGACTTCAATCCGGATGAGTAATTGATGTTGATCAAGCTATTTGAGGGATCATACAATGTTGGCTGACATGATTGATGACTTCAATGCCTATGATTTTGATACGCATCACAAATCAAGCATAGATTCAGCTGACAGATCAATAATTTGTAAATATCTTGAGTATTCTGGTTGCCAACTAGAAAGTTGTTGAAATCCTTGGTGTGGATATATATACCAGATGGATTCCAGTATGAAGGTGTGTGTGTGTGTACAAATATGATAATATAAAGTGCAGAAAAAGGCAGAGATAAGTGTGGAAGCAGCAATACAAGTCTGGTATGTGACAAAGCAATAACACTAGAGCAGAGGAAGAATGAAGTGCATCAGATTAGTCTAGTGTGCCTAACCAAACCTAAACTCTAGCATTTGTAGATGTCTCTCATCAGTTCAAACACATGGGTACCTTCCGTAAGTTCTGTAGACAGTGAGTCTCTTGTAGGTAGTGTGCCTCTTGTGAGTAGTGTGCTCAGGCAGTGAGCCCTAATTGGCAAGTGCCATTTTGTACTTCTTATTCTTTTAACAAAGAATACAATCTTTGGTTAGTCACCTTGTTGTTTTTCCCTTAACAGGGTTTTCCACATAAAAATCCTTGTGTTATGTGTGTTGACTTTATTTCTGTTGTCATGATTATATATGCTTATATGTTTTGATGCTACACAAATTATAAAAGAAGAAAAGAAAGTTAAGATAATATAGATAACTAATTCACCCCCCCTCTTAGTTATCTGCCTTGTTTCCAAAAATTGGTAACAGAGCTAAGTTCCTCTAAACATAGCCTAACAGCTTGAGAAAGATCTGGGAATCTCAATGGATATTTATGGTATGAAGGAACAATTTTAGTCTGCCCTAGATGATCTTGAACAATCTCACTCTAGAGTCAATAACTTGAGAGAAAGACTCAAACAAGATGATGATTTCATAAATGAGCTAAAAGAAAAACTAAGTATCTCTGTTAAAAAGAGAAAGGAACTACTTCAAAAAATAGCAAGTTAGAGTGAAGTCAATGATACTAATGAAGATCTGAATGAGAAAAACAAGCTATGTGAGAAGTTATCAAAAGAAGTTATTATGGTAAGGCATGAGATGGAATCAAGAGTTATGAGATTCACCCAAGAAATTGAAGAGAAAAGGAAAATTGAAGATAATCTAAAATAATCCCTCAAGGAGAAGACAGAGGACTACCGCAAAATGGACAGAATAATCAGCCATCTTGAATCTGATCTTGAAGAAGCTAGAGATAATGAAGAACAACTTGAGAATCAAATAAACACTCTTAAACAAGATCTTCAAACAACAAATGAATACAAAAAGAAAATCAAGATAAGCTCAGCTCAACTTGAAGTTCTTCTTGAAAGCCAAAAGAGGGTAGATGACAAGTGTGGCTTGGGCTATGAAAAAGGTGAAAGCTCCAGATCCGGTCAGAAGAACTTTGGATCAGGAAATCAAAGAAACATGCCTAGAAGACCTCTAGTAAGGCAACCAAATGCTCAAAGATATCCATCCTTCAATGGATATTGCTTCAATTACAACAACTTCGGTCATAAAGCAACTCAGTGTAGAAGGAGAATGAATCAGACTAATCCATCCTTCTCTAGACAATGTTTCAACTGCAAAAAGTATGGTCACAAATCTCATGAATGCAGAAATATGCAAATAAACAATTCATTCAATGGTAGATGCTTTGCATGCAATAGAATGGGACATATTGCTAATCAATGCAGATCAAGAGGATATTAGTCAAATATGCAAATAAATGTTGTTTGTTACAATTGCAATAGATCCGACCATATTGCCAAATTCTACAGAAGTAAAAATCAAGGTAAAAAGGGTCTGGTGCATCATAATCAGAAACAAGATAAGGGAAAAGGCAAAGTGAGTGCAGATGAAGTTCAAAGGGAGATGAGCAAGATTTGGGTGAAGAAGAGTATAGAAAATGTTGGGGATGGATCCGCACCTGAATCTGGTGTTGATATTCCTTCTGAAAGCTAAATAGATGAGCTCTGGCTCAAGGGGAGTCACAAAGAAAAATAAATTCCCTCAGCCAATCAATTGGTGTCTAAATTTGGGACATGGAATGTTGCGGATTAAAGGGTTCTTAGAAAAATATCTAAATAACCCTCGGTAAAAATATAAAAGATCTGCATGGAGTTTTGAAAGAGTTTAATCATCCAAGATTGATCTGGTTTTATAGCCATCCAGTAAAAGCAGGATTTTCACAGACAGATCCGGTATGATTCAAAATTGAAATACTTTGATCTGTGGATCCATGGCATGATTGGAGAAAAGAAGATACATTGTCAATCCTCACTAAAAATTATTCTAAGTGCAACACAGTGATTCGGAAAAGATCTCTCTCAGAACAGGGCAACCAGATAACTTAAGTTGTGCATTTATTGCAAAAAGAAATTAGGGTTTGTGTAAGAATAAAAGGGTTCTTTCACTCATCATTTACACATTTGCATTTGAGAAGAAGAAAAGAAGAGCTTTGCATCAAGTTTCTACAACTCTCTCAAAGATCACCTGCAAAATCCAATTCATCCAGCGATTTGTTCTGGCTCTTATTTCGAACCCTAAAGCGTAAAAAGGTACTTCCATTCTGAAAATCTCTCTTTGAATCTTTTGCAAAATGGCTACTCCAATGGTTGTTAAGATCACTGATAGGCCACGCCTAAAATTCAAGAAACACCCCTACAAATCCCTAGAAGTTGATCCTTTAGGCACTTTTTCTAGCATTCCGCATGGGGTATTGCATGTAGAAGATGTTAGGGTCTACATCCACACCAACATTGAGGAATTTGGAGAATCTAAGTTGATGGACATCTATCATAAACAATTAATAGATGAACGTTTTGAACTCAAACCTCAATACCAAGCCCTCCGGGATAAGCACTTCGGACATTGCATCCACTTTCCCTATTTTGCAGAAGATGATCGGGTCTGGTATGTCCTTAGCAGAATGCATGATAATTTCATGTGGCTAATGAAAGCCTTCAAGATAACAAAAGATGTCATTAGGGTAATAACTAGACTGCACTCATCTGGTGGGTTACCTGCACTCAAATCTGTCAAGAACCAGACAGTAACTGAATCTACCAGATCCAAGTTTGACAAGAGAGCAATGACCATAGATGACATCACAGATCCAGATGTCAAATTTGCCTCAAAGATAATTGGGTATAAGATCTATCATTCTAGCAGGGAGAATTTTGTGTTTGGGACTGCAATATATGTAGCATATCAGGTGTTGAGGGAAAATGTAGATTATGACCTATGTGATCTTCTTTTAAACCAACTGTTAGAAAACTTGTAGAAGATCAAGAAGGACAAGAGGAACTCATTCAAGTATGGTTGTTTAATATTGTGTCTATTCTTCTACTACATGAATGAGCTGCCCGAATCAAGTGGTTGGGTTTGGTGAAATGACAAACCAGTTGCAATACAAATTAGAGACTATATGTATGGACTTGGTGATTCTAAAGCTCAAAGCACAACACTTTGGGGTTACTTTAAGAACTTCCAAAGTATGATGCAAGCCAGAGAGAGGATACCTCAATCCATAGTTGAGAAATACAAGGATACAATGTGTTTTATGGTAGATACTAATCAATGCCTGATGGAGGTAGTTGAGCCCAGAACAATTTGGATAATGCCAATGGAATATGAGGTCGATGAGAAAATCTTGGAGCTACATATTCAACACTTGTTAAGTCAGCCTAAGGACATTGAGGCAGAAAGGTTTGGAACCTTTCAAGAACTAAGTATAAAAATACATGTTGAGCTAGGACAACTGGAGATAAAGAGGAAAGTTAGAAGGGAAGTTGAGGAAATTGCCAAAAGATATGGCATATCAAAAGAGGCAGTAGATATAAACAGAGAGAAAGTTGAAAGATCTGAGAAAGAGAAAAAAGAAGCAGAAAACAAAAGTGTTCTGGTACAAGCCTCCTCCTAGACTAGATCCTCCAAGAGCTCTGCACCTACCACTCCTAAGAGCTCAAGAGCCACCAAATTGGAAGTCAAGACATCTGAAAAGGGAGAAAAGAGAACAAAAACAAAAGCCACAAGGTCTTACACAAGTCGAAAGGATGATGAAGAAATAGAGTCTGATGAGGAAATTAAGAAAATGAAGAAGAAGAAGAAAACATCCTGGGAATCCTCTGCCGGTAAAAACAAAGAAGAAAAGGCAGAAGAATTTGTTGAAAAGCCCACTCTTTCCATTGACGATATCATCAAGACAATCACTGTGGATGGGAATATGCAACCAGTAATAGAATTCTATGATGAATATAGTGATACTGAGAAAAGGATCTTGGAAGAAGCTACAGTCAAGTATCTGAATATTTATAATAAAGCATTCATTGAAATTATTTCATTAATTCCAAAAAATCTAGAGAAGGTACTCAAACTCAGAAAAGAGAATGCAAAGGCAAAAGACTTAGAGATCTGAGAAAAAACTGCAATTCATCTCTATCCTTCTATTACTCCAAAGCAAATGGACATGATCTTTAAGGACTGTAAGGATCAATTTTGGAGCAAAGCAAGAATGAACAAACTTATGCTTGGAGAAACTGATCAAGTAGCAAGAGAAACAAAATACATCCTCTAGAATGCCTTCAAAAGGTTCAATCTTCCTATTATAGAGGAAATAGATGAAGAACCTTCTACCATGGATGTTGAAGGATTAAATGCATCAAATGAAGAATCTTCTGACAAAAATGTAGAAGGGTCAAAAGAGATAGATGAAGAGAAGTCTAAGGACTTGGATTCCTCTGTTCCAAAAGAGGAAGTTCATGAAGTAGTTAACATCTCTCCACTAGATCCCACTGTAGACATTCCAGATTCAGGAGCTAAAGGAGAAGGAAGAAAAGAGGAGAAAGTGAGTCAAGAAGAGGAGGTAAAGGGAAAAGAAGAAGAACAAACAGAGAAGATCTCTGATGACAGTTCTGAGATCCCAAAAGAAAAGAAGACTTAGTCACCGGCAAGAGACACTGCAAAGGCAGTAAAGAACTTCTTGAACAAAGAAATGATGGAGATAGATGAACCTGAACTATTCCAAGGACCACTAAATTTTGACACTCTCTCTTTAGTCCAGACAATGAAAATAGCATCTTTTGCTCAAGACAAAGAAAAAGAAAAACTTCTGAGATCTCATATGGAAGATTATGAGTTGTTAGAGATTGCATCCGAGTTGCTGGAGAAGATCATGCCATCTTTTCAAAAGGATCCTTCAGCCTCTCCATCCGGTAACTTGAAATCTTTGGTAAATTCTGTTAGCACTCATTTTGATTCTTTAGAGAAATTGGCAGAAGCAAAGTCCAGATGGAGTTTTTAGGAAAAAGATTCACTGAAGTACAGGGACTCATTACTAATGATAGGAGGACCCTAGATATTGGAATAAAGAGCCTTGAAATTTTTCTTAAAGATGGTGGGCACATATACAAATTTTGTATATCTTGGCCCAAAGTGACAGAGGATATTGAAAAGAAGGTGAAAGAGCAAGAAGGTAAACTGTCAAGTTTATCTCAAAATTTTGATCCCCTCACTACATCCTTAATGAATCAAGAATGCTAGGCCATTGTCATTATAAATGAAATAAAGAGGTTGGACAAAGAAAAGAAGAATATAATAAACATGATGAGTGAACTTAGAGGGATAATTATCCCTAAGTTAGAGGCAATGCATGAGGCCTTAACAGATGATCAGACCATAGCCTGGACCAGTGATCTGGCAGATCTAAGAAGGGTACAAGCATATGCATTTTGTTGAGTAGTCACATCTCCATTTTGGACATGATGAAGCAGAACTAGGCCACAGAGTTTGTATAGTTGAAGGCCACTTTTGCGGATATACTCAAGTATATGTAAGTATCACATGTATATATACTTATGCGGCTATGTATAGGTTAACTTTTGCAAATTTTGGTGTATGGATTCTACCCTTTTCCATTGATGTCAAAGGAGGAGTGAGGAGTAGTGAAAAATGTGGAATCCAGCTAAGGGGGAGCTCTGGTAAAATAGTGCACAAGATAGAGCATCAGCCAATGGGGAGTTTGCTGCAACACTTAATCATTTTTCACTAAGTGTTGCCATCAATGACAAAGGGGGAGATTGTTGGCAAGAGACACTGTGTGGCTTCATGAGTGTTGTCACTGATGGCAACAAAGTCTATCCCACACATCCGCAGTACATAGTATGCCTATACCGGAAGTCAGATTGAAGATTGTTTTGGTCTGGTGAACAAGAACAGAGCATGCAACAAGGTCCAACAATCAGGTCCGAATCTCTCAGATGGTGTAACTCTGTAAGTTATAGACTTGGACAAGTCAAGAGGAGTATCATGACTACTATATTCCAGAGATTGAGCCTCTGGTGATAAATCATGGAAAAGATATGAGCATCTAAGTGTTGTGTTCTAGATAGGCAAAGCAGATAGAGGAAGAACTGACTGACAGAGTATTAGACTTCAATCTAGATGAGTAATTGATGTTTATCAAGATATTTGAAGGATCATACAATGTTGGCTGACATGATTGATGACTTCAATGCCTATGATTTTGATACGCATCACAAATCAAGCATGGATTTAGCTGACAGATCAGTAATTTGTAAATATCTTGAGTATTCTGGTTACCGACTAGAAAGTTGTTGAAATCCTTGGTGCGGATATATATACCAGATGGATTCTAGTATGAAGGTATGTGTGTGTGTATAGATATGATAATATAAAGTGTGAAAAAAGGTAGAGATAAGTGTGGAAGCAGCAATACAAGTCCGGTATGTGACAGAGCAGCAGCACTAGAGTAGAGGAAGAATGAAGTGCATTAGATCAGTATATTGTGCCTAACCAGAACTAAACTCTAGCATTTGCAAATGCCTCTCATCAGTTCAAACACCTGGTTACCTTATGTAAGTTCTGTAGACAGTGAGTGTCTTGTAGGCAGTGTGCTCAGGCAGTGAGCCCTAATTGGCAAGTGCCATTTTGTACTTCTTATTCTTTTAACAAAGAATACAATCTTGGGTTAGTCACCCCGTGGTTTTTCCCTTAACAGGGTTTTCCACATAAAAATCCTTGTGTTATGTGTGTTGACTTTATTTCTATTCTCATGATTATAAATGCTTATATGTTTTGATGTTGCACAAATTATAAAAGAAGAAAAGAAAGTTAAGATAATAGAGATAACTAATTCACCCCCCCTCTCAGTTATCTACCTTGTTTCCAACATATTCCACCTTAATTCCACATTCTGCTATTAACTAAATAATTTTTAAAAATTATTTAATTAATTCATTCCCTCTTGTACTTTATAGTTAAATAAATTTCATTTATTTAATTATTTAAGCCCCCTTTTCTAAATTCCTCTATAATTAAATATTTTAATTATTATTTAATTATTCGCTAATCAAATGTCCATATCCCCTTTAATTTAAATAAATATCCATTTATTTAAATTATTAACCTTGTCCTAGATTAAATAAGTTCCCACTTATTTAATTTAATTCCTACACACTATCCCTTTCCTCACAAAAATTAAATAAATCACTACAATTTGTTTAATTTTAAAACATTGCACATCTCACCATTTTCCTCTAATTTAAAATTCAAGTTTGTCTGCTTGTGAGAAGAAACCCTAAATCATTGTGAGCCCTTGATCTTTACCCTAAGTCAACTTTCAATCTCAGCCCTCCATTCACTTCTCTCCTTCTATAAAACCACTCTTACCTCCCCATTTTCAACCACCACTTGAGCATTTGACTTTTGCCATTGTCAACATTTGAGCTTCTATCCAAATTGCAGACCTACAAGTCTGAGTACACCATCATAGCTAGGTTAGATTATAGCAATGGAGGAAATGCATTAGAGATCTGAGGGTTTTATGCTTGCATTCTAGGGTGTTTTAGGGCTTATTTCTTAGGTAGGGTTTGAATCTGCTATTTTAGGATTGTAATAAAGTTTTTTACCTAGCCACATTGGTGAACCTGACGTGAATTAGTTGTACAAACCGTGAATTTAGGGTTTTTGAATTTTGTAGGTTTGTGTGACACATGCGTTGATTAGTGTTACACATACGCTTATTCATGTGACGCTTGGCCTGTACGGTGTGACGTCTGCGCTAATTCTGCACTGCCTAAGAGGAATTTTGTAACACATACACCGGTGTTTAGGGCTTGAATCTTTTGTTTTATTTTTTAATAACCCTAACCAAGTTTGTTTTGTAGGGTTTTAACTTGTTTTGGAGG
The DNA here is from genome assembly GCA_027924645.1 of Cunninghamia lanceolata. Classification (NCBI taxonomy): domain Eukaryota; kingdom Viridiplantae; phylum Streptophyta; class Pinopsida; order Cupressales; family Cupressaceae; genus Cunninghamia; species Cunninghamia lanceolata. Next base: position 11,280,294 of record BSBN01000068.1, on the reverse strand, counting down.
CTCTGTTTTCTTAGATTACTCTCTAGTTTTTATCAGTCATTAGGCTTTTTAAAGCATTAGGGGTTTGAATATTACAAAGCTTCTTTTATCTAGGGTTTATACTTGGTTGTTTTACAATTTAGGTAAATCCTGTAAATGCTTGAAAGTTCTCCATCTTTCTGGCATTTAGGAACTGACATTATAGCCCTAGGATTTGATAATAATCTGTACAATACGTTTTCACTTGTTGGTTAGGGTTTTCTATTAAAATCTAGTTGTAGGTATTGTCTGATGTCTATGTAGGTTTTTGAGATGCATAAGCTATTCAGTGCACTGCCTGTGCTTGATTGCACTGCATACGCATGACAGTGCACCACTCGCGCTAGTTTATGAAATGCATAAGCTTAACAGTGCACCACCTATAGTCTCTGTGAGATGCATACAACTGGTATACAAACAAAAAAAATTAAGTCTTATTCATTCAGGTTTTTCTATTTTGAACAGTAGGGTTAGGGTTTTCTATTACTAATTTTTGATTTGCAACCTATGATGTGGAGAAACATTTTCATTTGCAAACCATATTTTGTTACTTAGGGTTTTTCTTTTTTCCATGAATGTGTGTATGGTTTAACTTAGGAACACTTTGCAATTTGGGATTAAAAGAATACAATTTTGTGTGCAAACCTACACTCATTTTTGGATAAAATAAACCTCATTCATATTGGTTAAAAAGAACCACAACCCCTACATTATTCACATTTCATGGGATAAAAAGAACACAACTTTGCATTATCGCGCATTGGTTTAAAAATGAACCACAAATCTTGCATTTTTTCACTCATTGGGGCTTAAAATTAACTTGCATACTCACTCATTTTAAAAGATAAAAAGAATTGCATCATTGCTTGCCATGTTTAGTGGTTTGTGTTAGAGTTGTGGAAAGGTATATGCTCTTCCCTCGCACCAGTTGGTAATCTTGGGAATCAAAAAACCCTCCACTTCACTTACATAAAATCACACCACACTTAAGAAAAAGATAAAATCAAAAGAACACCCATGCGAGTGTGTCTGAGTATATGTGTATGCTCTCCCCTCGCATCTTAGTATGAGCTTGGGGATCAAAAAATCTACTTGCGTTGCTTTTATCACCCTTTAGAGTGGGCCTGCTCTTGAGACACATCCGCAAGGACAACTCATTTCCAAGTAGTACTTTCATCTGGCTACTATACAAATTAGGATAAGGCAAAAACCATGTCCAAATTGGTATGAGCGCTCACCATACAATGCTAGCTCGAAAGGAGGCATACCTTTGTGTATATTAAAACTCTTAGTAGGGTTAGTTAAAGACTTTAGTGGCTTGCTGGATGCTCGTGGGTTGTCAGTCCCCCAGATATTCACTACAAACCATTGTCTAGTGGCAAAAATCCCTCTACTCATTGGCACAGAAGGTTGAAACTTTGAATCCGTCCCACGCTCTCATAGTTTAGATTAGAGATAGAAAAGTACCTTAAGATCTTCGCATCTTAAGGACTTGGAACTTGGTGTGCCTGAGAAGTGAGTGAATTGTAAGTGAGAACCTGTGCCACCAAGTTTCTAAAGCTATCCCCTTTAAAAAGGTGCGGCTGGAGAAATCCAAGTGGGAACTCAGTGGGTATAGTTCTTGCCTAGCCCTAGGGTTGTGCTTATTTTCTAAGTGCTTTTAAAAGATTTTATCACCAAAAACATCAAAGAAACAAGAGACACAACCACAAAATTAATTGTTGAGTGTTTTTTATGACTAATGTGCTCTCTGATTTGCCACAAAAACATCATATAGACTTAGGAAAAACTAATTTTAGAGCTTGCTAAACTGCAAAATGCATATGCTAAATAGTGAAATGCATAAGAAACCTTCTGTAATGCATAAGACTAAGTAAAACGCATCTGCTACACAATACACCGCATCTGATAAACAATAAAACGCCTCTGCTAAATAGTGAAATGCATAAGCTCAATAGTGTATTGCATAGGTTATAGTAAAATGCACCCGCCTGATTCTGAAATACATAAGCAAAATAGTGTCACGCATCCACCTGAGAACAATTTTTGAGCCTTAGGGGAACCTTTGAAATATTTTTTCTCCCATTTAGATTCAATTGCAACCATACTAAATACATTTCAGACCTATGAGTTTTCATCCCTTAGGATTCACTTGCAAAATCATCCTTCATTTTCTTAGGTTTTAGGTCTCATATTTACCATATCATTTAGGAAACCTTAGAATATTAGAAGTTTAGACTTAGACACCAATAGAAATAGAGGATTCCAAAATATTAATCTTCCTAAGTCAAAACATAAGGAGAAACCGTCAAAGTGTGACTGCCTCATAAGTACAAAATTGGACTAGGAGACCTTGGCATTATTCCCATTCGATCCATCATAGTGTGGGCCTAATACTCATTTGACTAGTCTAAGTCCACTTTCCAAACTTGCTTCAATCAATCATTTCTCTCGCACCAAAAATCCAAGGTCTTGACAAACCCAATTTGTACTTTGAGAGTCATTAGTAGACAATAGTATCCTATTGGAGCTAGACTTTGTGAAGATTAAAATCATTAAACCTCCATCTTGGTCTTAGGCATATCACATTAGTTGCATATCCACCCCCATAAATATAACCTTAGAAAATACCAAAAATATATATATCCCCATTTCCATTTACATAAAGCATTTAGGTCATCTCCATTAGCATATCTTTGCATCTCCATTCTTAAGAACCTTTAGGTCCCCTTAGAATTGCATTCACAACTTACATTTTCATTTTATCCAAAAAATACCAAAAACTTAGAAATGTTGCATTGTCATTTTCCCACCTTGCACAAACTACCTAGGTCTTTTATGGTTGAAACACGGTTGCAAAAGAAAAGAAAGGGTTACAAGATTCATTTGACCTAGGTAGTTTGTGATTTGGAACAATGAGATTTGGCACCCCTTCCAACGAACAACCTAACCGAAACATGGGGAACCCCTTTGACAATCTCTTCTTACAAGATGATGAACCCAGGGTTACACCCAAAGTCCTTGAAGTTACAACACAAGACCCTAGAGTATTGAGGATCCTAGATGAAATGATTGCCGCAGACCCACAAAGTTATCTCATGCGCCTCTTGTAAAATGGAACTAAACTTCCCAAAGGCATTCACATAAACACCCTTGTAGTAAGAACCACTAATGTTATCATGACAAGACAAACCTATGCCTCATCCTCTAATCCAACCCAAGAACATGTCAACATACCTCTAGGGAAAACCTCACATGAATCCGTCATAGTAAACATACCTCCCCCTTTCAAGGATAACAACACAAGCGTCATGACTCACACATCAAATCCTTTTATTTTCTCAGAAAACCCTCAAGGTCACGCTAAAAGAACATGAAGGATACACATTGTGACTTCACAAACCCAAACCCAAGGGGTCAATGCCACGACAAATGCAAACACAAACTTTGGATCGAACTGCAATACCAACATGAACAATCTCAACACCAATCCCCTCAACCAACATAACACAACTAGCCAAGGTTTGGGTGTATCCTATGTCAACTTGAACCCCATAGATCCACTTGGAACCAACAACAATGTGACTAATGCCTCGTACATTGATCCCAACCAACAACAATTGAATCCTAATATTTCATTTCAAAACCTCAACACCACAAGTATGCCATACCATTATCGATACATCAACCCTAACGTATCCTTCATGACCAATAACTAAAACCAAAACATGATACCATTATACACTCATTACAACATGAACACCAACACCATCCCACTTGTTGGCAACATGGGAACCTATAACATGATGAATCCCTACTTAGACACAGTTGAAGCCCTCACTCAAGAGTTGGATAAACTAAAGAAACAATTCTCGAGCCTACAAGTTTTGGGGACAAATAAATCATACTCTATGGACTTATGCCCATATCCATTTGATAAAAGCATTTACATGCCTCCTTTTCCCCTGAATTTCACCACACCAAACTTTAACAAGTATAGGGGAAAGGGGAGTCCCATCGAACATGTACGCAAGTTCCATACCGCTTGTCTAGAGCTTGCCTATGATAACACCTACTTGATGAGACTCTTCCCAGGGAGTCTCGTAGGCCAAGCTCTCGAATGGTTTGCACATCTCCCCACAGGGATACAAACATGGACATAACTCACAGACAAGTTCATTTCACATTTTTTCTACAACATAGAGATAGATGTGAATGTAGCCACCTTGTGCAAAACAAGACAAGAAGAGGGAGAGGCCTTTATCTCTTTCTTTCAAAGGTGGAGGAGCTTGGCAAGCAAATTCCCTTGTTATATTCCTGAGAATCAACTAGTTCCAATCTTAATAGAAAACCTAAACAAAGAGCTTATGCATCAATTACAAATCCATTGTTGCACCTCCTTCAGTGAAGTGGTTGAGAAAGGGACAACAATCAAAAAGGCTCTTATTACTAAAGGCAGGATAATTTTTTTTAACAAGAATCAAAGTACACAAAGCATGCCTTATGACAAAAATAAGACTTGGGCATGAAACAAGAATGTTACCAACAACGGGGTAGTAAATGCTAAAGCATTTAGGGCTGGTCCTACCATTACACTTAAAGCACCCCCCATAATAAACAATCATCCACATGTCCAACAACAACAACAAAAACTGCAACCTCAACAATAATTAGAAAATGTGCTTCAAAATAACCAAAGGAGACCACCCTCTAGGAATAATACCCCTAGATGTAACTATACACCTTTGATAGAACTAATTGAAGTAGTCTTGCAAAAGTTATTATAAAATAACCTCATTCAACTACCAGAGATTTGACAATATGATCTGACCTTCAAACCTTCTTCATGGAATGACAACTTCTGCGACTATCATTGAATCAAAGGGCATAAGATGTCAAATTGCTTTAAAATGAAAAATATCATCCAAGACCTCATCGACAGGGGTAGAGTAGGCATAGACCAACTAGCTGGTTCCTCCAACACTAACCATACCATCTTTACTAACCTATTACAGAATCATGGATCGGGACAACCCTCTTCATCAGGAACTAGTTGCATAGTAGTGTCAACTATAATAGCGTCACCTACAATTACACTATTAATAGCATTCGTGTGTGTAATAACAAAATCTCCATAATCACCATAAAAGCCCATCCCAAATGCGCCATCACCACTCGAAAAGCTAAAATTACGTTGCAAGGCACACCCACCAATTCTTCCAACACACCCACTCTATAAGCCAAAGGTCAATATAACCTTTTAGATCATCTAACAAAGACCCTGGCACAAATATCCATCTTTGAGCTACTCCGTCTTTCGTCTGACACAAGGCTATTTTAGACAAAGTGCTTTTAGAATCTTCCATTCCCATTGATCTAAATTTTAACCAATTTTAGGCCATGGTGGGACACTTAGCCACTATCAACCAGGTCACCTTCATAGAACAAGACATACCCTCACACCACACTAATCATAACGATCCCCTACATCTTGAAGTCAGCATTAATAAGCATAAAATCTAATGAGTCCTAGTAGACGGTGGAGCAAGATTAAATATATGTCCTTTGAAGTTGGTGCTAATATTGGGATACTCTGAGGCTTGTTTTTATCCAACCAAGAAAATTATTATCAAGGATTATGATGATGTTGAATGCTCCTCCAAAGGAGTAATCATTCTACCTGTAAGAGTTGAACCGGCTATTCAAGATATCATATTCCATGTCTTGGACACCGAACTACCATATAACCTCATCCTTGACTGACCATGGATCCATGCCATGAAGGCCATCCCTTCCACCTACCATCAATGCATCAAGTTTCCCTATAATGGCACGAAAATCACCATCCCAGGTGATCCCGATGCCTTTCAATATTGCAGTCACCTTAGAGAAGCACCCCAACATCAGGTGCCTGTAAATAGGGTAATCTCACCATTCACTCCCTCCAATTACATTGACCCATCCACATTATCCAAATCCACCACCACTTGTGTTCCACCACTGAACCCTCAAATTCAAATCCAAGATAGAGGATGCAGCAAATACTAGATAGAAAGGTCCTACTACATTAGAAAACTACCTATATCACCCAAGTCTCAAGGAAAGCCTAGCCCTATTCTGCCAAAGCAAACTCTCTCAGTTGGTCCTACCATATTCACAAAGTGGGGTGAACTCAATAAAGAGGACGTCAGTGAAGATATATCCACGTGGCTCTTCAAGGACGAGGAAGAAGTGGAACATGTCAAATTGCCTGTAGAACAATATGGTAAAGGATATTAATTTTTCAAGAAATAAGGATATGACAGGCATAGTAGACATGGACCCAATGGAAATGGATGAACCGAGCCTCTTCAGTCAACAATGTGGCCACGTAATAAAGGGTTAGGATATACCTCACAAAGAGAAAGGGCTCCACATACTAAGTTACTTGTAAGAGGGGAGACGAGTACTTCAAAGGATGTCGAGACATCAAGGGACCCACCCGAACCTGAATCTAAACCATCCACATTCGACTCAACCGAATCATCCACACTTGACATCCTTGAAGGGGCCGGATGGATCAGTATCTTTTTTGATCCTGATAATACCTCCATTTACACATTAACTCCCACAACCATGAATTACCTGAACACCGATGATGACTTACCCCTAGTCCATCCCAAGTTAATCAACTAGGACCAACAAGATCCACCTAGCTTAGATTTATTCGAGAATGACAAAGCGATAGCCAAGTTCATGGGACTTCGTGAAGGTTTACCTCTTGGGGATCATAAAGTTGGGTACATCATGAATTTGGACAACTTTGCATACTTTGGACAATCCACTCCACCCTCTAGTCGTAAAAGTGAAAATAAAAAAGAAAAAAATAGGTCTCTGGGTGAAAACATAAAGGTGCCCTTAGATCATTCAAAAGTAAAAATAAAGGATGTATCCAAGAGTGAAAACCTCTATGAGGCGCTCAAGGATGGAGGGTTGAAAGTGTTTCCTATCACATAGGAAAAATTACCACTATTAGTAGAGATGATAGTTGAAACCAACCTCGGCACCGAAGAAGCACCCAAGATCATTCACTTTGCTGAGTCACAAAAAAGGAAAAGCTTGAATTCTTGGATTTCTTCTTGGAACGACAAGTCAACTTCACCTAGTCATATGCTGATATGTCTGGGCTAGACCCATAGTTTGTCTTACATCACCTGCCACTACTACTAATGTTAAATCTGTCAAGCAAAAGCTACAAAAAATGCATCCACAGATCTCATTACTAGTGAAAACAGAACTGAAAAAGCTCCTTGATGTCAGCTTCATTAGGCCAATTGATTATCTAGAGTGGGTATCTAATCTTGTACCAGTCATGAAACCTAATGGCCATATCAGAATATGTGAAGATTTTTGTGACCTGAACAAGGCATATCTAAAAGATGATTTTCCATTACCAAACATAGACATCATAGCCGACTTGACAACCAAGTTCAAAATGCTGTCATTAATGAATGGATTCTCTAGGTATAATCAGATATGGATAACACTGGAAGATTAGCATAAAATAGCCTTCACATGTCCTTGGGGCACATACTTCTGGATTGTCATGCCCTTTGGTCTCAAAAATGTAGCTGCTGCATACTAGAGGGCAATGACAACTATATTTCACAACTATATGCATACATGTATGGAAGATTATGTTGACGTCCTACTAGCCAAATCAATCACCAGAAACTATCATCTAGATGTGTTGGATAAAATATTCAAACACTTGGAAGAATACGAAGTTAGATTAAATCCTAAGAAATGTTTGTTTGGCGTTACATCAGGCAAATTGATGGACTACTTTGTTTCACACCGAGGGATAGAAGTCAACCCCGCAAAAGTGAAAGCAATAATGGAAATACCTCCACCCACTACCCTAAAATAGTTGCGCATCTTACAGGGGAAGTTACAATCCATTTGAAGGTTTATTGCACAATTGGCCGACAAATGTCAACCTTTTCAACACTTACTCTGCAAAGGGGTACACCATTTGTGTGGACAAAATCGTGCCAAGAAGCTTTCCAAAAGATCAAAGACTATTTGCTGCCACCCCCAGTTCTCAGGCCTTTGATACTATGTTGTTCTCAAAATCAGTGATGCTCATTTTTGTAGACAATCCCCCACGAAACTTGTCCATTTCGTGAATCTACACTCTAAGCTCGCAAATCGAGACAAGATTCCCTTGATCTCGTGTGAAGTCATTTGAAATTCTAGATGGGTTTATGACATTCCTTTGAAATCAGTTTTTCGATATGCGCAAAGACCGTAAGTTGTAAATCGGTGAAAAATGTCAATTCTTAGTCATTGTTTAGGTGTTAGCCAAATTTTTGTGTTATCATGTAAGAGCGGTGTTTTTAACTGCTATTACATGTTTAGAAGTTTGTTCACATGTAAGGGCGGCGTATTTAGCCGCTATTACATATGTTGAACTTTGTGTTTTGTGGAACGGCGGTGAAATCATCCGCCTTTACATGTCTTTTTCGGTGGAACTTGCCGGAGTGGCCAAAACTCCCGCCTGAGCAAGATCTCCGGATCTTGAATGCTGAGTGCCATTAATGGCCACTCGTGCCACTCATTAAAGCTGTTATTCAAGTTTTAAATATGTCTTTTGCTTGTTATTTTTGCTATTTCGTTTCTCCTAGCTCTGTTTTTGAACTCCCTCGCATCACTAGATCGCGCCATTGAAGGAGTTCGACGTAAGCTACCATTATCGAGTCTAGGGTTTCAAATCTCTAATGGGTAAGCTTTCTAACTACTAGCTTTTTCTTTACTGGGGTTTTGTTGGTTTTGGCAGTATTTCTTTTGTTTTATTTTTGTTATAATTTTCATTTAAAGTTTCATTTTCACCAGCTTCGTTTAAATCCCTGGTAGTCCACTTACCTATGTTCGTGCCCTAAAATTCTCATCGCATGTAATGGCGGATTTACTGCTTAGGCCCACAAAACCCTTGCCATAAACCATTGTGCGACATCAGCAAAGTTTCCCGACTCTACCAACCTTGTCTTCGAAATGTGCAAAGATGGTGAAGATTGCCGCTTGAAAACCTTAAACTTGAGTGAAATACAAGTGTAAGGGTGGCCAAATTCACCGCCCTTACATTTAAAACCTAAAAAAGTTTTATCCCATGTAGTGTCGATTATAATCTCTGATCGAACACTTCAAAAACCAAAACCTGGTGTCATCTACAATGGCGGTAATTTTCGCCGCCCCTACACCAAAACTTGTTTAGTCACTTCCCTGTCGGATCGGCCGATACACCTGCCTGAGCATTTGTTGGCAACAAAACCCATTATATGCATAAGCGGCCAATACCACCACCCAAACACTTGAGATTTTCACTCATTACATGCAATAGTGGTCTTATTAACCACTTGTGCATGTTAAACCAAAATTTCCAAAATACATGCAGTGGCGGCATTTTCATCCGCTCTTACACCTGATAACTCTCCCAACCTGCAATGGCGGCCAAATCACCCACTCAAGCACATTTTCCTAATTTTTCCCAACACTGGAAAATTCACTTTTCAAAACTAAAACTCCGCTTTCACCTTCGCCTTGATTTGCGCACTCAAGCCCTTTAAACGCATGCTTTCCTGTCCATGATCGTCAAAATGCAGTTGACCCAGTTTATCCAATTTTTTCCCTAACTACGAGATCATGGCCTTTTGTAGTTCTCAATCAATGTTTGTGGTGTTCAAATTCACAGTTCTTTCCAGAGCTCATGTCAGAATCATCTCCGTCAAAGTCCAGAGCCATGAAGTACAAGTACCAGGGTGTCTTTCCGGTAACGGTAGTGCAGTCAAACGTTGATGAAATTAGAGACATAGAAATTGGGCATGTGGACTTGGTCGAGTTCATAGATAGAACTAAACAAGCAAATCCCTCCAAGCTTATGCAGAAAATCATTGACAGCAGTATTCATTTGGTTGCGTCATTTCCAGTCAGTGCACACAATCCTAAATTTATTCTACAAGTGGCCAATCATTACAACAGGGATACTAGAGCTGTGACGGACTCACAGGGGAATGTAATCATTAGATTGGATGCAGAATTCATGGACAAAATCTTCATGTGTCCACCAATTGAAAACATTTGGTGGATTGATTTTGCTTAGGGTCAACAAGACTATGATAATGACGTGGAATCTGCTAGGAGATATATAAACAGCAAATGGTTAAAGATTCCTAGGGTAACTTTGACCAGATGGCCAAAAGACCTTCACAGGAGTGATTTTGTGGAGGAAGTGTGTGATTTGATTACTCTCTTGAGTCGCATCAGAGGACTCCCTTCCGCTTCCAAATTTCAGGACTGGATGTACACTTACATCAAAGTGATTCTACGGGGTAATCAGAAGATATTCTGGGGTGAACAGATCAGCAATGCTTTGCACGAGCAACTGGTAAGAGTCAATACTACCTTCAAATTTTACATGACCTCTTATCTTGTCTATGTTGCTGCAAGCATGAGGAACTTTCTAGGTTTAACCCAAGTAGGAGACAGGAGATCGGTCCCAGTGTATGAATACTACCCCCAAATCACTCTGAAGGGGTCAATTCATCATTTTAGAAGAGTCAATGATGCTTTCTTCTTAGTTTTCATGTGCTTGTGGGATGGTGAACTAGCTCAGAACAGAGTCTCAGATGAAGCCTGGCAGGTTGTAAATTCTTTTGGTTGCTTGTTCTTGCAATTTCCCACCTTCACATATCTTCGGGTAGGATACTATCTTGGTTACCCTTACATGCTGCCATGGTATCCCAGTGATCACATTGTTCTTATGGAGCTTTGCAGACAACTGATTGTGGTGCATAACAAACAGATGGAGCTTAAGAAGTCAGGGATAAAGTTTCCCATTGAAATTGGGAGGTACTCGGTTCAATCTACCAACAAAGCAAAGATAATTGACTCCGAGTTGCAGTTGGTCACCATGAAGACCTACAAGAAAAGAAATCATTTTGACTTCAGAAGGGTTCAAGATAAAATCAAGAGGAAGTCAACTTTTCATGGGCCAATGGTCAAAGACATATGGGCGGATCTCAGGACTCAAAATGAGATCAGAAAACTAGATTTCTGCAAACTTCATCTAAGACAAATTGAGGAACTAGGACTCGCTGATATTCCAGATGGAATGGAGGATGATGGAGATGTCCTAGATCACAAATATGAGTCAGAAAATGTTGAGGCTTCACCTCTCCCAGAGGTGAAATGGTTAGTCAAGGAGGAGACATCCATCAAGAAAAGATTCCAACCAATATTGGCAAACACCAACTTGTGGTTGGAAAGTAAGGGAATTAAGTTGAAAGAGTTCCTTACATGGTCTGAAGAAGAAACACATGAGCAAATAGGTAAGAAGGTAGAGAACCGAACTAAAAACAGGAGTGACACCCCTTCCTCCTCCAAGATACACAAACCAAAGATCAAATTTGTAACTAAGGGAGGAAAGAAGAAGGAAACCATAGAGGCTTCTAATGCCACTAAGTCAGATGTTGAAGACACTAATGATGATCAGATGGAAATTGAAGATGTTGAGATTGAAGAACAAAATGTTCAAAGGTCTAAGACAAAGGTATCTGTTGACGCTGAACAAGGTGAAGATGAAGATACAGAGGTAGAGTGACTTGATAGTTCCCCTTAGACTCCTGTGAAAGATCTTCCCTCCAAGACACAAGTTCTTACACCTCTTCCTCATGTTCTAGTTTCTGATAGTTTGCCAGTGATTTCAAGTATTCCTCTTTCTCCAATTTTTGTTGTTTCTTCTGACAATACTCCTCAATCCATGAGGGCTAGCTTTGGGATTGCTTTTGATTCTTCTGGTTCCATTCCAAGCTTATCTTCTCCTTTTTATATTGGGGAACAAACTATTTTAGAGAACCTTCTGGATGCTTCACAAAAGGTTGTTGATACAGGTGTTGTGTTTACCAACACAAGTCCAATTGTCACCATCACCGGCACAAACATGGAGCCAACCAAGCAAGTAGTGGATCCCCCTCTAGTTGTTGACACTTCTATACTTCCTCCATGGCTATCTGCCTATACTCCGAAGAGAAAGAAGCAAGCCATCTCACCTGATGAGATTGACATTGAAAAGCTATTGCTTGTGAAAGCAAAGAACCAGAAAAAGAAGCCTAAGACTGTTTCTAGGCTGGTCACTGAAAAGGGAATCAGATATGTTGAGATTGCCAAACCTCCTGAAGATGCCACGGTTGACACTTTTGACATGAGTAATTATGTCATCTCAAGGGTTGAGCTTGATAAAGTGACTCATGAGGGTGTCAAAGCAGATTTCCAGACCACTGCCAGTACCCTACTTGAAAAGTATGACGAAGTCAAGAAGGAGAAGGAGCAGTACAAAGCAAAAGCATAACAACTAGCTGCTATCCTTCAAAAAATAGTGAAGTCATCAGAAATAGTAGAACCAATGGTAGTGACAGTGGAAGATCCCCTGATACAGAAGGTTGAAAAAGCCCAAGCTAGAGGCAAGATAATGGGGGAAGTAGTGGAGCGGTTGTTGGCTCAAGGACGAGTTCTGCTAAAAACTGCTATGGAAAGGAAAGAGAAAATGGACAAAGCTAAAGTTGAGCTGGACAATCTGGTAGATCTACTTTCACAAGAGCTGCAAGATCAAGAAGAAAGCCTAGAAGAGTGGATAGACATGAAGAAGATCAAGATTAAGAATCTGATCACCATTGGGGTCATCATCAACAGGGAATCATATCTTACGACTAAGGAGACTCTAGCTCATTGTATTTTCATAATAAAGAGTCTACTTGAAGATCTGTGCCAAGCTCGAGAAGCCAGTGAAGATAGTGATGTCACACTCCTACACTGGCTAGAAGAACTTCCTTGCACCTTGACAAGGGAAGATCATAGTTTCCTCACAGCACAAGAAATGATAAGTTCTTTTGAAGAAATGGTACAAAAGAAATTTGAAGAGGAAGCTCCCTCAGTGCTCTCAATGGATAGCCTGTATGATCAACATTCAACTCTAGAAAACCTGAAGGATAATTTAGACAAGCATGAAAAGGCAGTAAAGGCGGTGAAAGATTCAATTCTCCGAGCTCGCACCATCTCTGAAAACACAACAAAACCAGATGCATGTGAGATGTTAGTCGTTCAAACTATGTACCACAACTTCCTGAAGAAAAAAGATGGAGGAAGCTAGTGCCTTAGCTTGTTTTTCTTAGATGTTATGTAAATTGAATTTTGTTTTGGACATCTACACATGTAATTTTCCAAAATGTAATTACATGTGAAACAGGAGAAGTCCTAAGTCAAATAGGACTCTCTTGTTGAATAAGTCAAAGTAGTTGTAGATTTCCTAAATTTTCTCAAGGCCTTTCCCTATAAATAAAGGGGGCCTCTTTTGTAAATATTATCTTTTGTCTATTGCAAGAAAACTCTGGCGAATTGAGGAGCAAATCAAGACTTTGTGTTTTTTGTGAAAATCAATATTCAAATACTTATCAATACAAGAAAACAAGTTCAATTCCAATCTTTGTCTTGGGATTATTTGTGTTGTGATAGTTTTGTTCTTACGTCTTGCTATCATAATCTTATTTGATAATAATTGAAGTGTGGAGTTTGTTTCAAGTGATTGAAGAGCACCCGTAATTTGATTCTGATAGACTTTGTGTTATCAAATCAGTTGTGGGTTATACGTTCATGTTTGTGAGAATACAATAGTTTGGAGACTTTGTGCTGCAAGTTGTCATATTCGATTTACTTTTATCATCTTGAAGAGGAGTGAAGACTTTGGGCTGCATTCTACTTCAAATAGTTTCGTTTACAAGTAGTAAGTGATGTAACATAAAACTTTGTGTTTCTGTGATTTTGTGATAATTTATAAGTTCTTTATCAAGAGTTTGAAGTATAAACATCTATTCTGAAAAAAGAGAATGAGATGAGATGGAACCACTACAAACATAGTTTTTAGTGTACATAAATTTCATAAGTTGTTTGGTTTGCAAAAGTCAAGTAATTAGAGGGAACCTCCCCTTGCTGAGAGGAGAGACTTTGTCTCATCATAGCTGTGGCTGATATACCCATTTTGCCGTTAGTGAGTTAACGACAAAATATTCACCCAACAATTTTTTGGTGACTCTACTAGGGAAAGGAATGCGCAACTTGAAGCCTCATGCTCTGAGTAGAAGCATTTTTAGTTCTTTTCCATTTTCTTGCAAAATTGTGTTTAGCATACTACATTCTGGTAGATTCTTGGTACACCAGAAGCAAGAGGGCTCAGGGTATTATTGATCCTGCATTTGAATTGATGCAGCAGAATAATTTTGGATTCTTAACTCCACAACCTCGTCTTTAGTGCACCAGGAGTTTTCCCCCTACAAACACCAGGTCTCCAATACCAGGTGAAGTTTCTAGTGCTAACAGAGTTTTGGCTGTTCATACACCACCAAGGTTTGTTATACCACCTTTCAATCAGTGCGTCATGGTAGCCCAAGGCCCTTGGGGTAATACCTTTGGTCCTCTAAATTTGACCCCACCATTGCATGAACTACCTCATAGTTCAAGAAAGAATTTCCCCAAATTCTATGGTGACAGGAAAGTTCATCCTGATGAGCACATTATGGCTTTCTATATAGCCTGTGGTGTGATAGGTGTCAAGCACAAAGATGTTGCTGTACAACTCTTTGTAGAAACACTACAAGGTGCTACTGCAGACTGGTTTTACCACCTTCAAGCTCAGACCATAACGAGCTGGGCTACTCTCAAAACCAAGTTTGAAGCCAGGTTTTAGCTTGCAGAAGATGCCCATGCATTGTTGGCACAGCTGACATAGATGAAAAAGGAACCTCATGAACCAATGCACGATTTCATCGCTAAGTTCAACAAATTGAGAAATAGGATTCCCACCATCGCTGAGCCAACAGCGGAGAACCTTAAATGTTTCTTTATCAATACACAACTTCCAGAGGTGAGTTTTCTATTGAGGCGAGCTACTCCTACCGATCTTGCTGCAGCTCAGATTCTGGCAACTGAAGTGGAAGATGATCTTATCCTTGCAGGTAAGATAAGAAGGGATTCTAATAGAAATAAAAGTTCCTCTTCTAATGAGAATGCTTCCACAAGCACCACTGACCCCATGGTGCAAAAGCTAGCAAATGAATTGCTAGCTCTGAAGAGACAAATGTCCCAAGGTATGTCTGCGCCTCCTTACCAAGATATACCAAGGAGGACATTTCCAAATAATTCATATCAAGGCAATGTTGCTAGGAATCAAGGACAACACAACCGTCTTCCGCCTACACAGGGGAAGCTTGCCATTGAAGCAGCGCCGATCAACTCAGCTGTTGGCTACTATGAAGCTGAAAATGAACTTCCTTTCCAACCTGAGTTGGATTATGAAAATGGTACTAATCTCTTCACAAAAGGAGAAGAAGAGCTAGCTAGCGACTCTACCATCAGCTTTCTGAACTATCAGGACGAAGCTGAAAAAGGAGAAGTGTGTGAAGGAGCATATGCTGTTTTCACTAGGTCTCAAAATCAGTCAACTCTCCAAGCTGATAAAGGGAAGGTGAGAGAAGAATCTCAACTGGTGATTTCAATCGCTAAACGGGGGACTCCGCTACCTTTCCAATCAAAAGACCCGGTGGTTAATAAACAAGTAAGTGCCTCTAACGAATTTGTACCTTCCACTTCTACTCCTCAAACTAGTGCTACCTCTACCAAAAATTAGAATGATGGTTTTTCTTCCTCCATGTCTAATTCTTTTCAGCAGTTTGATATAATAGATCATGCTAGGAGAACTAAGATACAAATGTCTGAAGTTGAGTATCTACAGGCTAATCCTGAACAATTTGATAGATTAGCCAAATATGTCAAAAATAAGGCCATCCCTGCAGGACAAGAGTTTCCCAAAGCTACTCATGACTCCCCCAAAAACAAGCCTATCCAAAATAATCTTGTCACTACTCCCCCTAAAGCCTCTGAAAAAATTGAACCTTTCTATGTTTCCCTATTAGTAAATGGTCATAAATTGAGCAATTGCGTAATAGATTCTAGAGCCTCTGACAATGTTATGCCTGCTAAGGTAGCAGACGCCCTTGGCCTCACCTTAACCAAAAATTTTGGGGGGTGTTTCTCTATGGAGAATAAGCAAGTTCCACTTTTGGGTCAAATCAAAGATGCCCAATTTGCATTTGTAGCTTTTTTGGATAAGAGAATCAAGATGACAGTCCTGGTAGCTGATGTTCCAGCTTCATACGGCATTCTTCTTGGGTGTAATTTCTGCAAGGATGTAGGTGGGGAGTTGAACATGGATTTGTCTGAAGCAAGGATACCTATTAAAGGTGTCATGCAGAAGCTGCTTCCTGAGAAGAAGGTGAAATACATTGTTACTCAAACATCAAATCCCAAAGCTCAAATTTTGTTTCAGTCCTCAGGAATAGGTAACTATTTCCTGTCTATAGAAGATGGTTCTGGTTCATCAGATGAGAATACATCAGGTGATAGTTCTGATATGTCAGATGGAGACTCAGAAGAGTTTTCAGATGAAAGTTCAAGTGAGGGTATAGCAATGCCAGATTCTTCCCTCACTGACGAAGAGGAGTCTTCTGACCAAAGAAAGTCCAAGAAATCAAATTCTGATGAAGTCTGGATTTTAGAGTTTGATGGCAGCTATTCTTCTACCGGTTCTAGAGCCGGAGTGGTCTTGATATCGCCACAAGGTGATATCTTACCTTTTTCATACAAGTTATAATTTGACAATACCAATAACACCGCCGAATACGAGTCCTTGTTGCTCGGATTGGAAGTTGCGCGTGCCAGAGGTGTTAAAATCCTTCATGCTCAAGGGGATGCCGAATTGGTGGTTTGTCAAGTAAGGAATTTGTACCAAACTAAAAATGAAAGACTGAGACACTATCGCAATCGCATATGGGATTGCATTGAAGGTTTTGATGCTTTCAACATTTCTGCAGTGCCAAGAAAATTCAATGATCGTGCAGATTCATTGGCTATTTTTGCCACTCTTATGGTGCCTCATAAGGATTTCAAAGGAAACAAGTACACTATTGAGCTGGTCTTCCAACCAAGTGTACCTGATAACACTGACCATTGGCAGGTGTTCAATGGTGATAACCAAATCATTGCTTTCCTAGAAAAGATGGATAGTTTTGATGAGCTTTACTTTGAAGGAAGTGAATCGCCACCGTGGGAATATGTTTCAGAGATAGACTCACAAACCAGCGAAGAATTTCTATAGTTGAAAGGAAATAAAATCCCCAAAGGTTTGGTTTCCCTTGAGAAACTCTTTGATAAACATGACAGGTATATCAAGCAGTAGCAACAATAATAGGATTCAAGTTCCTCTATGTAATTTGAGCAGGTCAATTTGGGTTCGAAAGCAGATCCTAAGATTGTCAACATTGGAAAATGTTGCACTACTGATGAAAGATTCAAATTTATTACCCTCCTCTGCCATTACATTGATGTTTTGGCTTACTCCTATGATGACCTAAAGTCTTTCAGGCCTAAGGAGGTTCAACATGAAATTCCCCTCAAAGCTAGATCGTTGCCTCACAAGCAGAAGCAGAGGCAATACAATCCAAAGATATCAGGTATGATTCTTTCTGAAATTCAGAAGATGTTGAATGCAAGGATAATTTTTCCAATCCATCATTCCACATGGATCGCAAACATAGTACCTATAAGGAAGAAGAACAGAGAAATCTGTATCTGTGTTGATTTTAGGAATCTCAACCAGTCTTGAAAGATAACTATCCTTTGCCCATCATGGACCAAGTGTTGCAAACAGTGACTGGTTCAGAAATGCTATCTATGTTAGATGGTTTTTCAGGGTATAACCAAGTGGAGGTCAATGAAGCTAATCAATTCAAAACTGCTTTCACCACACCATGGGGCACATTTACATATCGTAGAATGCCTTTTGGTCTGATCAATGCTGGCGCCACATTTCAGAGAGCGATGGATCTTGCTTTCAGAGATGAGATGGGTAAGTTCATCGTGGTATATCTCGATGATTTGACTATTTTCTCCAAAAACCATCATGATCATGTGCATCATTTACGACAAGTACTGGAGCACTGTCGGCAAAATGGTATTTCCCTCAATCCCAAGAAGTCAATTTTTGGGGTGACAGAAGGTAAGCTTCTTGGACACATTGTATCCCAGGAAGGTACTAAGATTGACTCGGAGAGAGTTAAATCTATTCAAAGTCTTACTCTACCTACAAGTAAGACTGTTGTTCACTCTTTCTTTGGAAAGGTGAATTTTCTACGAAGGTTCATTCTTGAGTTTGCAGAAAAAACACGTCACATTGTTAATATGATGAAGGGTAAGGCCACTTTCCATTGGACTGCGGAAGGTAAGGAAGCATTCAAGGATATCAAGAGAGCTATTGCTCATGCTCTAGTTCTTGTTTGTCCCGACTACACTAAGGATTTCATAGTCTATAGCTATGCTTCAGAACACACACTTTCAGCTATTCTGGTTCAACAGAATGAAGAAGGCGTTGAATCCCCCATATCATTTATGAGTTGTCCTCTCAAAGCTCATGAATTGAAGTATTCGAATATGGAGAAGCATGCCTATGCCATGGTCAAAGCGGTGAAGCATTTCAAGTTCTATATTCTAAACTCACACACTGTTGTCATGGTGCCTGATACAACAGTCAAATCTATCCTAACTCAATAGGAGTTCAGAACAAAGAGAGGTAATTGGATCGCTAAGATCCAAGAATTTGATCTAGATATCAAGCCAACCAAGCTTGTGCATGGTAAAGGTTTGTGTCAATTGATCGCAGATAACATTCCAAAAGAGACAGGGGACAAAGAAGAAGAAGTTGTGAACACGCCAACTGTCCTTTTTGTTACTACAACTGACGAGTGGTATTCCAATATCGCTCATTTCCTTACCTATGGTGAGTTTCCTTCTCACTTGTCTTATAAGGAAAAAAGAACTATCAAGTTAAAAGCTGCTAACTATGTCCTTTGGGACAATGGTTTGTACAAGAGAAGTCTTGATGGTGTATTTCTTTGTTGCATGGATAAAGCGCAACAAAGTAGACTTTTGGAGTCTTTCCACAATTTGGCTTGTGGAGGACATTTTTCAGCACCTATAATAGCTCACAAGATTCTACAAGCTTGTTACTATTGGCCCACGCTATTCCAAGATGCATACAATTGGGTACGCAGGTGTGAGTTATGCCAATAGTTTGTTGGGAAACCAAAATTGGCAGCCTTACCTCTAAAACTAGTGGTGATTGAGGAGCCTTTTCAGCAATGGGGTATTGACTTCATTGGCACAGTGAACCCATCATCAAGTGCAGGGCATAACTATGTTCTCATTGCAACAAACTATTTTACCAAATGGGTGGAAGCTATTCCAGTCAAACATGCTACTTCTGAAGTGGTATGCAGTTTTCTTAAGGAGAATATTATT
The DNA here is from genome assembly GCA_027924645.1 of Cunninghamia lanceolata. Classification (NCBI taxonomy): domain Eukaryota; kingdom Viridiplantae; phylum Streptophyta; class Pinopsida; order Cupressales; family Cupressaceae; genus Cunninghamia; species Cunninghamia lanceolata. The sequence goes on along the minus strand of BSBN01000068.1, from coordinate 11,260,839 downwards.
TCCAGGTTTGGAGTTCCAAACAAGATTGTAGCAGACAATGCTACTTGTTTTTCCTCTCATGAGATTACTAAATTTTTCTATGAGCATGGGATCATTCTTTCCCGGTCTTCAGACTATTATCTGCAAGGGAATGGTCAAGCAGAATCAAGCAATAAGAATCTGGTCACTATCATCAGGAAACTGGTAGATGAGAATCAGAGAACTTGGCATAAGGCATTGTTTGATGCTTTATGGGAAGATAGAATTACTCCCAAAAGGGCGATAGGCATGTCACCATTTTAGCTTCTATATGGTCTAAATGCGGAAATACCAATTACCTTGGAATTGCCAGCATTGAAGTTGGTAAAGGCATTGGAAGATAGAACTTTTGATAGTTCTATTAATAAAAGGATCATGTATTTGACTGAACTTGAGGAGCAGCGCACTATGGTGGTGGACCGTATTGCTAAGCACCAAAATCAAGTAAAGAAACTCTTCAACAAGAAGGCAAAGGCTCATGAGTTTTAGATTGGAGATCAAGTCTTGTTGTGGGACAAGAGGAGAGAACCAAAAGGAATGCACGGAAAATTTGATTTCTTATGGAGAGGTCCATTCACCATCCATCAATTATGTGGTGAAAATAGTTTCTTGCTGGAGTATCAGGATGGGACACCATTCTTGTTGCCTCACAGTGGACAACATCTGAAGCACTTTAATCCTTGAAGTATCAGATAAGTTTAATTGTCCATTTATATAGTTTTGTGTTGTTATTTTTGTGTTTTTGTTTAGTCTTTTGTGTCTTTTTCTTTTTAGCTTGACTCTATAGCCCAATGGCATGGAAGAAGGCACTTAGAGACTGGATTCTAATTCCTTCAATTGTTTCAAAGTTCGATCGAAGGAATTTCCCTAGTTATAGCCAGCTGTTGTTCTCAAAATCAGCGATGCTCATTTTCGTAGACAATCCCCCACGAAACTTGTCTGTTTTGTGAATCTACACTCTAAGCTCACAAATCGAGACAAGATTCCCTTGATCTCATGTGAAGTCATTTGACATTCTAGACAAGTTTATGACGTTCCTTTGAAATTGGTTTTTTGATATGCGCGAAGACCGTAAGTTGTAAATCGGTGAAAAATGTCAATTCTTAGTCATTTTTTAGGTGTTAGCCAAATTTTTGTTTTATCATGTAAGAGTGGTGTTTTTAACCACTATTACATGTTTAAAAGTTTGTTCACATGTAAGGGCGGCATATTTAGCCGCTATTACATATGTTGAACTTTGTGTTTTATGGAACGGCGGTGAAATCATCCGCCTTTACATGTCTTTTTTGGTGGAACTTGCTGGAGCGGCCAAAACTCCTACCTGAGCAAGATCTCTGGCTCTTGAATGCTGAGTGCCATTAATGGCCACTCGTGCCGCTCATTAAAGCTGTTATTCGAGTTTTAAATATGTCTTTTGCTTGTTATTTTTGCTATTTCGTTTCTCCTAGCTCTGTTTTTGAACTCCCTCGCATCACCAGATCGTGCCATTGAAGGAGTTTGACCTAAGCTACCATTATCAAGTCTAGGGTTTCAAATCTCAGATGGGTAAGCTTTCTCACTACTAGCTTTTTCTTTACTGTGGTTTTGTTAGTTTTGGAGGTTTTTCTTTTGTTTTATTTTTGTTATAGTTTTTGTTTAAAGTTTCATTTTCACCAGCTTCGTTTAAATCCCTGGTAGTCCACTTACCTATGTTCGTGCCCTAAAAGTCTCATCGCATGTAATGGCAGATTTACTGCTTAGGCCCACAAAACCCTTGCCATAAACCATTGTGCAACATTAGCAAAGTTTCTCGACTCTACTAACCTTGTCTTCGAAATGTGCAAAGACGGTGAAGATTGCCGCTTGAAAACCTTAAACTTGAGTGAAATGCAAGTGTAAGGGCGGCCAAATTCACCGCCCTTACATTTAAAACCTAAAAATGTTTTAGCCCATGCAGTGTCAGTTATAATCTTCGATCAAACACTTCAAAAACCAAAACCTGGTGTCATCTGCAATGGCGGTAATTTCTGTCGCCCCTACACCAAAACTTGTTTAGTCACTTCCCTGCCAGAGCGGCTGATACACCCGCCTGAGCATTTGTTGGCAACAAAACCCATTATATGCATAAGCGGCCAATACCACTGCCCAAACACTTGAGATTTTCACTCATTACATGCAATAGCGGTCTTATTAACCGCTTGTGCATGTTAAACCAAAATTTCCAAAATACATGTAGTAGCGGTGTTTTCATCTGCTCTTACACTTGATAACTCTCCCAACCTACAATGGTGGCCAAATCACCCGCTCAAGCACATTTTCCTGATTTTTCCCAACACTGGAAAATTCACTTTTCAAAACTAAAAGCCCGCTTTTGCCTTCACCTTGATTTGTGCACTCAAGCCCTTTAAACGCATGCTTTCCTATCCATGATCGTCAAAATGCAGTTGACCCAGTTTATCCAATTTTTCCCCTAACTACAAGATCATGGCCTTTTGCAGTTCTCAATCAACGTTCGTGGTGTTCAAATTCATAGTTCTCTCTAGAGCTCATGTCAGAATCATCTCCGTCAAAGTCCAAAGCCATGAAGTACAAGTACCAGGGTGTCTTTCTGGTAACGGCAGTGCAGTCAAACGTTGATGAAATCAGAGACATAGAAATTGGGCATGTGGACTTGGCTGAGTTCGTAGATAGAACTAAACAAGCAAATCCCTCCAAGCCTATGCAGAAAATCATTGACAGTAGTATTCATTTGGTTGTGTCATTTCCAGTCAGTGCACACAATTCTGAATTTATTCTACAAGTGGCCAATCATTACAACAGGGATACTAGAGCTATGTTGGACTCACAGGGGAATGTAATCATGAGATTGGATGTAGAATTCATGGACAAAATCTTCATGTGTCCACCAATTGAAAACGTTGGGCGGATTGACTTTGCTCAGGGTCAACAAGGCTATGATAATGACGTGGAATCTGCTAGGAGGTATATAAACAGCAAATGGTTAAAGATTCCTAGGGTAACTTTGACCAGAGGACTCCCTTTCACTTCCAAATTTCAGGACTGGATGTACACTTACATCAAAGTGATTCTACAGGGTAATCAGAAGATATTCTGGGGTGAACAGATCAGCAATGCTTTGCATGAGCAACTGGTAAGAGTCAATACTACCTTCAAATTTTACATGACCTTTTATCTTGTCTATGCTGCTGCAAGCATGAGAAAATTTCCAGGTTTAACCCAAGTAGGAGATAGGATATGGGTCCCAGTGTATGAATACTACCCCCAAATCACTCTGAAGGGGTCAATTCATCATTTTAGAAGAGTCAATGATGCTTTCTTCTCAGTTTTCATGTTCTTGTGGGATGGTGAACTGGTTCAGAACAGAGTCTCAGATGAAGCTTGGTAGGTTGTAAATTCTTTTGGTTGCTTGTTCTTGCAATTTCCCACCTTCACATATCTTCGGGTAGGATACTATCCTAGTTACCCTTACATGCTGCCACGGTATCCCAGTGATTGCATTGATCTTATGGAGCTTTGCAGACAACTGATTGTGGTGCATAACAAACAGATGGAGCTTAAGAAGTTAGGGATAAAGTTTCCCATTGAAATTGGGAGGTACTCGGTTCAATCTGCCAACAAAGCAAATATAATTGACTCCGAGTTGCAGTTGGTCACCATGAAGACCTACAAGAAAAGAAATCATTTTGACTTCAGAAGGGTTCAAGATAAAATCAAGAGGAAATCAACTTTTCATGGGCCAATGGTCGAAGACATATAGGCGGATCTCATGACTCAAAATGAGATCAAAAAACTAGATTTCTGCAGACTTCATCTAAGCCAAATTGAGGAACTAGGACTCGCTGATATTCCAGATTGAATGGAGGATGATGGAGATGTCCTAGATCACAAATATGAGTCAGAAAATGTTGAGGCTTCACCTCTCCCAGAGGTGAAATGGTCAGTCAAGGAGGAGACATCCATCAGGAAAAGATTCCAACCAATATTGGCAAACACCAACTTGTGGTTGGAAAGTAAGGGAATTAAGTTGAAAGAGTTCCTTACATGGTCTGAAGAAGAAACACATGAGCAAATAGGTAAGAAGGTAGAGAACCGAACTAAAAACAAGAGTGACACCCCTTCCTCCTCCAAGATACACAAACCAAAGATCAAATTTGTATCTAAGGGAGGAAAGAAGAAGGAAACCACAGAGGCTTCTGATGCCACTAAGTCAGATGTTGAAGACACTAATGATGATCATATGGAAATTGAAGATGTTGAGATTGAAGAACAAAATGTTCAAAGGTCTAAGACAAAGGTATCTGTTGATGCTGAACAAGGTGAAGATGAAGATACAGAGGTAGAGCAACTTGATAGTTCCCCTTAGACTCCTGTGAAAGATCTTCCCTCCAAGACACAAGTTCTTACACCTCTTCCTCATGTTCTAGTTTCTGATAGTTTGCCAGTGATTTCAAGTATTCCTCTTTCTCCAATTTTTGTTGTTTCTTCTGACAATACTCCTCAATCCATGAGGGCTAGCTTTGGGACTATTTTTTATTCTTCTAGTACCATTCTAAGCTTATCTTCCCCTTCTTTTGATATTGGGGAACAAACTATTTTAGAGAACATTCTGGATGCTTCACAAAAGGTTGTTGATACAGGTGTTGTGTTTACCAACACAAGTCCAATTGTCACCATCACCGGTATAAACATGCAGCCAACCAAGTAAGTAGTGGATCCCCCTCCAGTTGTTGACACTTCTATACTTCCTCCATGGCTATCTGCCTATACTCTGAAGAGAAAGAAGCAAGCCATCTCACCTGATGAGATTGACATTGAAAAGTTGTTGCCCGTGAAAGCAAAGAACCAGAAAAAGAAGCCTAAGATTGTTTCTAGGCTGGTCACTGAAAAGGGAATCAGATATGCTGAGATTGCCAAATCCTCATGAAGATGCCACGGTTGACACTTTTGACATGAGTAATTATGTCATCTCAAGGGTTGAGCTTGGTAAAGTGACTCATGAGGGTGTCAAAGCAGATTTCCAGACCACTGTCAGTACCCTACTTGAAAAGTATGACGAAGTCAGGAAGGAGAAGGAGCAGTACAAAGGAAAAGCAGAACAACTGGCTGCTGTCCTTCAAAAAATAGTGAAGTCATCAAAAATAGTAGAACCAATGGTAGTGATAGTGGAAGATCCCCTGATACAGAAGGTTAAAAAAGCCCAAGCTAGAGGCAAGATAGTGGGGGAAGTAGTGGAGTGGTTGTTGGCTCAAGGATGAGTTCTACTAAAAACCGCTGTGGAAAGGAAAGAAAAAAATGACAAAGCTAAAGCTAAGCTAGACAATCTAGTAGATCTACTTTCACAAGAGCTGCAAGATCAAGAAGAAAGCCTAGAAGAGTGGATAGACATGAAGAAGATCAAGATTAAGAATCTGATCACCATTGGGGTCATCACCAACAGGGAATCATATCTTAAGACTAAGGAGACTCTAGCTCATCGTATTTTCATAATAAAGAGTCTATTTGAAGATCTGTGCTAAGCTCGAGAAGCCAGCGAAGATAGTGATGTCACACTCCTACACCGGCTAGAAGAACTTCCTTGCACCTTGACAAGGGAAGATCATAGTTTCCTCACAGCACAAGAAATGATAAGTTCTTTTGAAGAAATGGTACAAAAGAAATTCGAAGAGGAAGCTCCCTCAGTGCTCTCAATGGATAGCCTGTATGATCAACATTCAACTCTGGAAAACCTGAAGGATAATTTAGACAAGCATGAAAAGGCAGTAAAGGCGGTGAAAGATTCAATTCTCCGAGCTCGCACCATCTTTGAAAACACAACAAAACCAGATGCATGCGAGATGTTAGTCATTCAAACTATGTACCAGAACTTCCTGAAGAAAAAAGATGGAGGAAGCTAGTGCCTTAGCTTGTTTTTCTTAGATGTTATGTAAATTGAATTTTGTTTTGGACATCTACACGTAATTTTCCAAAATGTAATTACATGTGAAACAGGAGAAGTCCTAAGTCAAATAGGAGTCTCTTGTTGAATAAGTCAAAGTAGTTGTAGATTTCCTAAATTTTCTCAAGGCCTTTCCCTATAAATAAAGGGGGCCTCTTTTGTAAATATTATCTTTTGTCTATTGCAAGAAAACTCTGGCGAATTGAGGAGCAAATCAAGACTTTGTGCTTTTTGTGAAAATCAATATTCAAATATTTATCAATACAAGAAAACAAGTTCAATTCCAATCTTTGTCTTGGGATTATTTGTGTTGTGATAGTTTTGTTCTTACGTCTTGCTATCATAATCTTATTTGATAATAATTGAAGTGTGGAGTTTGTTTCAAGTGATTGAAGAGCGCCCGTAATTTGATTCTGATAGACTTTGTGTTATCAAATCAGTTGTGGGTTATACGTTCATGTTTGTGAGAATACAATAGTTTGGAGACTTTGTGCTGCAAGTTGTCATATTCGATTTACTTTTATCATCTTGAAGAGGAGTGAAGACTTTGGGCTGCATTCTACTTCAAATAGTTTCGTTTACAAGTAGTAAGTGAGGTAACAGAAAACTTTGTGTTTCTGTGATTTTGTGATAATTTATAAGTTTTTTATCAAGAGTTTGAAGTATAAACATCTATTCTGAAAAAAGAGAATGAGATGAGATGGAACCACCACAAACATAGTTTTTAGTTTACATAAATTTCATAAGTTGTTTGGTTTGCAAAAGTCAAGTAATTAGAGGGAACCTCCCCTTGCTGAGAGGAGAGACTTTGTCTCATCATAGCTGTGGCTGATATACCCCTTTTGCCGTTAGTGAGTTAATGACAAAATATTCACCCAACATACTAGGAAAGCCCCTTTTCTTGTACATAACAACAACTAACTCAGTACTGGTGGCATTATGGGCACAAAATGATGAGGAAGGAAAAGAAATGGTAATCTATTACATCAGCCAAACCTTAGTGGGGTATGAGCTCAACTAGAGTCCTATTGAACTCGCCTACCTTACTGTAGTTTTTGCTACCCAAAAGATGTGACATTACATGTTGAATCATAAGACAAAGTTGGTTGCTAAGATTGACCCACTAAAATACTCACTCAATAAAGCAGCTCTGACAGGAAGACTGGCCAAATGGGTTATGGTATTGAGTGAATTTGATATAGAATGTGTCAACTGAAAAGCAATCAAAGGACAAGTGATCACAGACTAGTTCGCAGAAGCACCTACATGGTTAGATCATCCAATGGTCATCGATTTCCCTAATGAATCAATATTTATAGTCGATGTACCTAAAAATTGGACACTAGTCTTTGATGGATCATGTACAAATCATGGTTCAGGTGCGGGCATTCTGTATATTACTCCTTAAGGTGATGCCATTCCCAAGGCATTTCAAATTGCTTTTCTTTGCACAAATAACATAGAAGAATACAAAGCATTACTCATAGGACTCCAAACATCTGTCAACTAGAAAATCAAAACATTGCAAGTGTTTGGTGACTCCCAATTAGTCCTCAAACAAGTCAACAATGAGTATGACACCAAAGATGAAAAGCTCATACCTTAAAAAAGAATGGTGGATAGTTTCAGGCTATACTTTGACACATTGTTCTTTGACCAAATTCCCAAAGTTCGGAACTGGGTAATAGACGCAATGGCAACCATTGGATCTGTCCTAGATATCCTAAGTAATGTCACTCAGTTCAACTTCTTGGTGGAACAACTTTTGATCCCTACCTTTGATATCCCAGAATCTGAGTTAGTATGCGAAATTGTTGGTCCCACGTCACTGTGGTACCATGATATCTACACCTATTTATATGACCATACCCTACCCGCTGACCTATCATCCAAGCCACTAAATATGTCATCATCAGTGACACCCTTTACCACTGGAACTTTGATAATACCCTCCTGAGATGCCTCGACACTGAAGAAGCACAAATAACCCTATGAGAAGTACACAAGGGTAAATGCAGAGCTCACTTGAGTGGTCCTACCCTTGTGAAGAAGATAATACGAGCTGGTTATTCCTGGCCTACCATGGAAAAGGATGCCTACCATTTCACAAAGAAGTGTAGACAATGCTAGGTACACATGAATCTTGTACACGCACCAGCTCAAGACTTGCAACCACTTACATCTTTGTGGCCTTTCTCTCAATGGGGACTCGACCTCATAGGCAAAATCGACCCCGCCTCTACCAACAGCCATAAATTCATTCTTATAACAACTAAATATTTCACAAAATGGATTGAAGCCATTCCTATGACATACATTACTGGCAAGCGAATTGCCAAGTTTATCCTTAATTACATCATATGTCAGTATGGTGTCCCACAATCCATCATAATGGACAATGAGCGCCATTTAAGAATCAGGATGTCCATAAACTTTGTGAGAAATTCCACATCCAACACCACTTCACTACTTCGTATTACCCACAAGGGAATGGCCAAGCCAAGGCATCAAATAAAACCATCCTAAAGATCCTAAAAAAGATGGTCAATGATGCTAGCCGTGACTGGCATATTCAACTCAATCCTGCCCTATGGGCTTATTGTACCAGCATTCACACACCCACTAGAGAAACTCCTTATTCCCTTGTCTATGGTTCCAAATCTATCCTGCCCACCGAGGTCAAGTTTCCCTCCTTAAGAGTATCCCTACAGTAGTTGATCGAGGATGAAGACTATAGAACATCTCGGTTGCAAGAACTTGAGCTATTAGATGAAAGAAGAAAAAATGCACTAACACATCTATAGGCTTATCAAAATCATCTTAGATGCAGTTATAACAAGAGAGTTCAGGTTACGCACTTCAACATCAGAGACCTTGTTTTAAAGGAGAATCCCAAAAATTAGATAGAACGAGAGAAGCTGAGAAAATTTGTGCCAAATTGGCTAGGGCCCTATGTCATCACTTTAGCCTATGGGTCTGGAGCATATCAATTAGCCACTCTTGAAGGTGAGCTGTTACCAAAACCCATTAATAGCATGCACCTTTGGTGATATTATACTTAGAAAAAATCAAAAAACAAAGAAAAAAGAAAAAAGCAAAAAGCAAAAAAAATAGTAAAGAGAAATAACTCGTCCAAAAGTGAAAACCACTTCGGTGGTGCTTTGGATAAGTACCATGGTGAAAACCTAGAAAACAGGTGCCATGCATAATTGATCTTTGCTCCATTGTCTACCATCACTTGGTTCCACTCCATAACATATCACAATGCCCCTCCATAGCCTAGAAACAAGTTAACATTTAATTGTCTTCACATTTCTCCTACCTCACCTTCGCCATAACATGCCAGTACATTTGACTGGGGCCAGTCCTTGATCCTAAGGTCAATGTTGGAGGACATCGATATCAACAAAATGCAAAAAAATCAAAAATATCAACAAAATCCAAAAAAATCAAAATACCTACAAAATCCCACAAAAAAATCAAATATTGCTAAAAATCCAAAAACATCCAAATATTCCCAAAAAGCACAAAAACATCAAAACAGTCAACCCAAACTCCTAAAGTAGTTAAACAACGTCAAACCAATAAACTAAACTACGACACCTCTGAGCTTACATGTAGGCAAGGCCATCTCTAATGCACCCCCGATGCATTCCCCTTAGGTGCTAGGTCAATCCAAGTCTACCCTTGTCAAACTACGATGCTTCTAAGCTTTCACGTAGGCAAGGCCATCATTGATACGCCCCTGAGGCACTAGGTCAACCCCTTAGGGCCCGTCAGTTTAGACCATCAAAATAAGTTGTCCTTTAATGGAAAAGACACTTGAAGTAAACACAAAGCAACAAACAGCCAAAACACTCAAACAAGACAGTTCAACAACATAGACAAGACATTATCTCTCATCACCCACATGGTGATAATCAAATATCACTATGACCAACCAACACTCCCAACCACATGTCTGACAACAAGCATGCAATGCAGTCGAAACTAGGCTCCATGGTACCCTTATAAATTTTGGAAACTAATTGAAAATCATTTTTTTTAAAAATGTGTAGAATGGAGTCTAGTTTCTAAAAATGTAATTTTTAAAAAATTTCAATAATGGTTAATTTACAATAAAAAAAGACCAAACACTCCTTTTTGCGAAAAAACAGACACACAAACAAAAGAAACTAAAGATGAAAGGATTAACATTGTCCAAGTATGAAAAAAATTACATTGTTAAATAGCTAAGAGAAAGCCTAACATTACCCAAGTGTTTGATTTGTTAAACATGTGCAAATATGAGGGTTAGCACGAACAAAATTATGTGAAATACTGTATAATTTGCAAAAACACGTCTATGGACATTGGCAAGGCACTCCAAGCCTTTGGGTTGGAAATCCAAAGAAAATCCAAAGCCTAAGGCTTGGGATTCCCAAAGAAAGATATAACACAAGTGGGTTATAATGTGCTCACGTTATGTTTTGTTTTGCATTTTTTTCCTTTTTGCAAAAGTTTGCCTGATGATTGTCATGTTTGACATAACACAAGCGCGTTAGTATGTCTCCCTTGGAATGTTTTATGTTTAAGGTTATTAAGCATGTATGTATGTATGCTTGTATGTATGTATGTATGTATGTATGTATGTATGTATGTATGTATGTATGTATGTATGTATGTATGTATGTATGTATGTATGCCTATATGTATGTATGTATTGATGTATGTATGTATGCCTATATGTATGTATGTATGTATGTATGTATGTATATATGTATGCCTATATGTATGTATGTATGTCTAGTGTCGAGGGTAGAGGAGGGTAGAGATGGGGGTGCAGCAGATAGGGGAGGAGAGGGGTGGATAAGGGTTGAGGGTTTAAGGGTCAAGGGATTAGGGTTGAGGGATTAGGGTTTAGGGTTAAGGGATTGAGGTTTGAGGTTGAGGGTTGAGGGATTAGGGTTGAGGGTCGAGGGATTAGGATTAAGGTAGAGTGTTGAGGGTAGAGGGATTAGCGATAGGGTTTAGGGTTGAAGGTTTAGGGTTGATGGATTAGGGTTTAGGGTTGAGGGCTTAGGGATAATGGATTAGGGTTTAAGGTATAGTGTCAAGGGTTGAGAGTTTAGGAATAGGCATAGCTATTAGGGTTGATGGATGTAAGGGTTTAGGCTTTAGGGATATGGAATTAGGGTTGAGGGTTGAGGGATTAAGGCTTAAGGTTGAGGGTTTAGGGTTTACGGACAAGGTTTAGAGTTTAGGGACAAGGGATTATGGCTTAGGACCTTGAGGGATTAGGGTTTAGGGTTGAGGCTTTAGGAATAGCGTTTAGCGTTGAGGGATTACGGTTGATGGTTGATGGATTAGGGTTAAGGTAGAGTGTTGAGGGTAGAGGGATCAAGGGTAGGGTTTAGGGTTGAAGGTTTAGGATTTAGGGATAAGGGATTAGGGTTTAGGGATAGGGTTTAGGATTTAAGGTTTAAGGGTTGAGGGTTGAGGCTTTAGGATAAGAGAGAGACCTAGATGGCTAACGGTTGAGAGGTAGGGGAGAGATGGGATGAGGTAGATAGGGGAGGAACGGGGTGGATAAGGGTTGAGGCTTTAAAGATTTAGGGTTGAGGGATTAGAGTTTAAGGTATAGTGTTGAGGGTTTTAAGGTTTAAGTGTTGAGGTTTGAGGATTTATGGATAGGGTTTATGGTTTAGGGGAAAGGGATTAGGGGTTAGGGTTTATAGTTAGGGATTATGGATTAGGGTTTAGGGTTAAGGGATTAGTGTTTAGGGTTTAGGGATGTACAATTAGGGGATACCGTAAATAATTTGGAATTTAGGTAGGGTTGGGAAAATTTTTTGAATCATCATGTGCTGGAGATTAGAGATTTTGTTGTGTTCAAGTACATATCCAAGTCATATTTTAAGGTTAAGATATTTCAAAGAACAGGGTGTGAAAAATATCAATACTCTTTAGCTTATGAATACCAACATTAATATAGATAAAAGATGTCCTTCTAACATAGTATGCAGTTCAAGTTGACCAATGGGCAACAAGTTGCTAAATGAATTGGTTTAATGGGTGTGTCTCCTTCTTCAAAGTTATGCTTGGAGACTTTACACAAAAACTGGTAACTCTATATATTATTTTTCATTCTTTTATTTCCTATACACTATTAAGAACTTCTAAAATATAATTGTGTAATGTGTTTATGGTAGCGTATTCCTCCTGCATTTGTTTCACAGTTTATAGACAACACAAACAAACATATGGTGTTTCAAGGCCCAGGTGGACAGGAATGGGATGTACAATTAGGGGGTATGTGGTCATAAATAAACTAGAATTTAGGTAGGGTTGGGAAAATTTTTTGAATCATCATGGGCTAGAGATTAGAGATTTTGCTATGTTCAAGTACATATCCAAGTCATATTTTAAGGTTAAGATATTTCAAAGAACAGGGTGTGTGAAAAATATCAATGCTCTTCATCTTATGAATACCAACATTGATACAGTAAAAGATGCCCTTCTTCTAACAAAGTATGCAGTTCAAGTCAACCAATGGGTAGCAAGTTTCTAAATGAATTAGTTTCATGGGTGTGCCTCCTTCAAATTTATTCTTCGAGACTTTGCACAAAAATTGGTAACTCTATACATTATTTTTCATTCTTTTATTTCCTGTACACTATTAAGAACTTGTAAAATCTAATTGTGTAATGTGTTTATGGAAGCGCATTCCTCCTGCATTTGTTTCATAGTTTATAGACAACATAGATGAACATATGGTGTTGCAAGGCCCAGGTGGGTAGGAGTGGGATGTACAATTAGGGGGTACCATAAATAAACCAGAATTTAGGCAGGGTTGGGAAAATTTTGTGAATCATCATGGGCTGGAGATTGGAGATTTTTCTATGTTCAAGTATATATCCAAGTCATATTTTAAGGTTAATATATTTCAAAGAATAGGGTGTGTGAAAAATATCAATGCCCTTCAACTTATGAATACTAGAATTGATATAGATAAAAGATGCCCTTCTTCTAAAAGAGTATGTAGTTCAAGTCAACCAATGGGCAACAAGATACTAAATGAATTGGTTTTTGATGGGGAAAACAACAATGATGTTGAAGCAATGGAAGAAAATCAAATTTGTAAGTCTAATTTAATTTATTTCAACTTTCAAAGTAGGCATTTGAATTGTAGCTTTACCAGGAGGATTGGTCTAACAAAAGTTATTTCTATTGTAGGCCATTCTTGGAAGAACCTTGGATATTATGGACCCTCTCATCTAGAAAAGTACATGACAGTGAACACTGCCCCTTATTTCAAATTAGATAAACCTTTTTTTTCAATGAAAATGAAGTCACAAAATGTAAACCGACCAATAGTGTCGAGGGTTGAGCATTTAGGAATAGGGATAGCATTTAGGGTTTAGGAATGAGGGATTAGGGTTGAGGGTTGATGGATTAGGGTTGAGTGTTGAGGGTTGAAGGATTAGGGTTTAAGATATAGTGTCGAATGTTGAGGGTTTAGGGATAGGTTTTAGGGTTTAAGTTTTAAGGGTTAAGGGTTGAGGGATAGGGATTAGGGTTTAGGGATAAGGGATTAGGTTTTAATGTATAGTGTCGAGGGTTGAGGGTTTAGGAATAGGGATAGAATTTAGGGTTTAGGGATGAGGGATTAGGGTTGAGGGTTAAGGGATTAGGGTTTAAGGCATAGTGTCGAGGGTTGAGAGTTTAGGGATAGAGTTTAGGGTTTAGGGTTAAGGGATTGGGGTTTAGGGTTGAGGGATTAGGGTTTAGGGATAAGGTATTAGGGTTTAGGGATGAGGGATTAGGGTTGATGGTTGAGGGATTAGGGTTGAGGGATAGGGTTTAGGGTTTAGGATTAAGGGATTAGAGACGAGCGATTAGGGTTGAGGGTTTAGGAATAGGGATAGTGTTTAGGGTTTAGGGATGAGGGATTAGGGTTGAGGCTTGAGGGATTAGGGTTTAAGGTATAGTGTTGAGGGTTTAGGGATAGGGTTTAGGGTTAAGGGATTAGGGTTTAGGGTTGATGGATTAGGGTTTGATGTTGAGGATTAAGGGTTGAGGGTTGAGGGATTAGGGTTAAAGTAGAGTGTTGAGGGTATAGGGATTAGGGATAGGGTTTAGGGTTGAACGTTTAAGGATTGAGGGTTGAGGCTTTAGGGCTGAGGGTTAAAAGATTAGGGTTTAATGGGCGATTGAGAGACATAGAGAGGGGAGAGGTAGAGAGGTGAGAGGGATAGATAAGTCAGATATAGAGATATGAGAGATAGAACATGAGCTAATGGAATTAGAGGTGAGAGATATTACAAAGGTGATATCAAAGGTGAGATAGGCAGAAATATTTATGGATCAATCTATAGCACAACAAAATGTGAGCATGTTATAACATGCTCACATTTTGACTTACTATATACAAATGGTAAAAAGGCCTAGACCCCCATGATCCAGGCCCACATACTCTATTTTCATGTTGTTTATGCGCGTGTTCCAACAAAAAAAAGTGTTTTCATGCTGTTGGGAAGTTCACATGCACATTTTACACATTCTACCACCTTTGCATGAACTTTCCACCACCTTTTTCTGCTTTGCCAACTTAAGGAGGAAATAACATAGTTTTCACATTGAATTTGATATATATCAATTCAAGTTTCAATTTTTGTAGTGTTGCAATGTTAATTGTGATTGAATTGTAGGAATTTAACATTATAGATTGGTTAATAGTATTGTTGTTACTAATTCTATTTGAGTGTTATTCAATTTAATGTCGAAAAGGAAGAAAGTGGTCAAAAACTCAAATTGTTGAGGAGTTTGATGCAAGAAGAAAAAACACAACATAATTGGGTACTCTCTCCATTCGAATCTCTGTTTTCTAGGTATGTCAAGTCTTTACATGCATGTTCTTTACATTTTCCTTAATTCTATAAATGAATTACTTTATCATGCTTTATCATACATGTTTATATCACTTGTATCTAGTATGCATAATAAAAGACTATGTATACATATTTTGTGTTTATATAATAGACTATGTTTTAAATTAGTTCATGGTATGCATAATAAAATATATCTCAAAGTTCAACATTATTAAAATAGACACAATCACGATCAAGAAAGTAACCTACAATCTCACATGGTGCCATGTATATTTTCTACACTTGGGCTCTTTAATAATTATGTGCAATAATGAATTAAACATACCTTAACATACTGTGATGTCAAACTATACAAGAATAAATCCTTACAACATATAAATATAGAATCCCTTACTTGCATAATGAAATACTATTATCTTGTCATATTAACAAGTTAAAATACAAATGAATAGGTGCCAAGATCATACAAGTAAATCCCAATAGGATTAATCCAATCATGATCCATGCTATGCTACATTATTCTTCATGTTGGAGGATGTGAAGACCTCTTTAGTGTCTTGGGCTAGGACATTCCTTATGCACCTATTCATGATGATTTGTATGCACATGACACAACAATATTTCAAAATTTCCTAATTATCCTTTGTTATCACATGATCGTGGTTACCTTGATTGAATACATACCTTTCAATACCCTAAATTACATAGATTAGTCTAATGATTTTTATGATAGTCCTAGGTATGTCTCCAAATATTCATGTTTCCAAGATAGCTCTAGCTAATGTGACACTTGTTTCCAACTTCTTAGACATGCAAGAAATAATTCTGAGCATTATATTCATAATAAATAAGTCACTTTTAGTTAATAGAAGCCAAAATACATCCATTTGTAATCATGGATTAGTTAAGGACAGCTAGGTGGTAAATTTGTTGCCATTGGCAACTTCACAAATTTGGTGTCTTATCTTGTCTTCCTTGGTTTTCTCCATGGATCTCAATCATTGTCTTCATGATTTGTATAATTCATCATGTCATAGTGGCTTCATCATTCCATAATTATCTAATCACAATAACCCTAAATGGCTATCCCTAGGACTACTCTGTGAATTGCACACTATGTATTTCAACAATTTAGATTTCCTTCATGTGTGTTTCAATGGTTTGCAATGTTAGCATAATTGTATGTGAAACTTATTGAACATAATTAAACTCCATCACACCAGCTCAAATGAAATCAAACTCAATCCAAATTTCATGAATATGACTATCCTTTTGAATAAATTAGTTATGGCATTACAATCCTTTATGAGCACTTAGTCAATCTTCTTCAAGCTTTCACCTTTTGTCTGTATTGAAAAATCTCTAAAATAATCCTCTTAGAACCTTACGAATAAATTTAATATCATATGCATGAAGTGATCAACAATAATTGTTGTATCTAGAATTAGGTGTGATAGTCATAGATAGTTAGGACTGTTATGACTGCCTTCATAGCTGTGACAGTCTTATTTGCATCTGAATATGACAGTCATGTCTCCATGCGATGAACTTCTCTAGGATATCTTTCTGCAACACCCATCCTCACCTTCATTCTCATTGCAAAGATCAACAACACTCTTAAGCAAGGCATTTGTACCTATTCATGATTATCCTAAGTGTTGGTTATGATAGCAGATTGTCTCCTTCTTCATAGTGGCTTTTATGGAAATTTAGCTTATGCACATGATTATCTACTTGAGTTTGGCATTGCCATATTAATGAGCCTTGACATTAATAATCCTCTACACTAATCCAAAGCATGCCCTAGTGTGATGTCTCCCATGATCTCAATCATTTCTCATTTCATGACTAGATGGTTATCAACAAGTGCTAGCCCACGAGATGTCTTCAAGTGAAAATCAAGTGTATCATGTGTCCTAAATTCTATCCCATGGCTGCAAGGTCAATCTTCATGTGTGAGGAGATGATCTCTATCTGCAAGTAAGTGTATGTAGTTTGATGGCTACAATAATTCTTTGTATGGTTGTAATAATGTTTTGTATGCTTTGTACCTATTTTGGTTGACTGACATTTACTCTTCTACAGACAAATTCTCTGCCATGCCAAGGAAACAATCAAGAATTAAATCAACACAGGAAGAGATAGAAGCTAAGAATACAAAGAAAGTAGCAGCTATGAGGGAACTTCGTGAGAAGACGAAATTGGACATGATAAATGAAGACATGCCAATTGAAGAGGAACCGTAACCATCAAAAAGAGATACAATATTGGCAGCACAAAGGATGCAAAAACTTCGTGCTATGAGAGATTTGAATACCATAGTTGGAGACACGTCCTCTACCACAAGTCAACATGTAGGGACACCATCTACGGCATCTCAAGTTGATAGTACATAATCACTCACATGTGTTGAAGGAGGTACGCCATAGTTCCCACCTCAACCTCAAGGTATGTCATCTATTCCATCTTCGATCAAAGGTATGCCATCTAGCCCATCTCATTTAAATATTGATGAAATTCCTAATGTTGAGATGAATTTACCTATTTTAACACCACCAAAGAATTCCTATTTTAAGGCACCAAAGAATTGAGGACATTAATGCCAATGAATTATGGGTGTTCTACCATGAAAAGATAAACCAATTGTTGAAGAATTGAGATCACTAATTGAAGACTTTTGGAAGAATTACACAAGGATATCTCCAAATCAAAGGTATGTGGTAAGAAGGAGAATTGGTAGTTGAAATCATGAGCCACATCCAAAGCATTTTTTTGGATATGACTCAAACATAGGTTGTTGGTAAATTTCTAAAGATGTATCCTCAAATTATCAAAGATATTTTGAAATACTAAAAACTTTCTATGTCAAGATAAATCACACATGCACTACTTGTTGTTTAGATTACATATTGAATATTCTAACCATTTTTATGTTTATCAGTATATATGTTTAGATTTGCATACTAAATCTTTTGCAAGATTGTGGCATACATGCCCCACCAACATCTTCAAGAGACATCATATCAAGAATTTTATGTGAAAGAGATAAAGGTCAAATATTCTACAGGAAATTATGCTTGGATGGCACATGTCATACTTGTGGTGGCTTGCAATGTATTCCACTATGTGAACATATGGAAAGAACACATGCGGATGGAAATGAACTAGTAGAGTTTGACAAGTATCAAATAGTGGCATACAATACAAAAGTTGGTAAAGAAGCAAAGAGGTGTCAATTAGTTATTGAAAAGATTCCAGTGTATCAGTTTATGCCTATATTTCATAACAGTATAGTGTATGAGTATGCAAGACATGCCCGTAGAGCTTGATGGTTGGACTTGTAATTCATGTTATTCAAGGACACATTTCCAGTTGGGAGCATTGTTTCAATCGTCGACTTTGCAGAGAACTACAGTATATAGCCATAGCGTGAGGTGCAATCACAATACTACAACTTGACACAAGTTTTTATATTTTTACACATTACATTCATGCATGCGAATGATAGTATAGAGGATGACAAAAAGATCATAAGGGAGTATCATTTCTATATTAGTGATGATCTCATGCATTCTATGGAGTTCGTGCAAGGTTTCTTTCAGGTGTTCTACAATGATTTGGCTAGAAGGATTTAGTCAACATATCATATGGTTAGATAACTGTGCATCACAATTCAAGAACTCACAAAATTTATATTGACTGAGCAAGATGCATAATTTTATAGGTGTTCAACATATGTGGAACTTTTGTGAGGCCGGGCATGGAAAGGGGAGCACAATGGTGTAGAAGCATGTATCAAAAGAGCCATAGCATGAGAAGAGTTAAAGTATAAAGACAATGCAAAGTTGATAGATGCAAAATCAATCATCAAGTGGTGTAATGTTTCCATGGGTCCAGGTAATCAAGGTAAGTCTTCAGTTTGTAGATTTTTTTGGTTGATAGACGATACTAACATTGCACCATATGAGGACTGTTGTACACTAACAGGATCAAGTGAGATGCACTCTTTCAGAAGCTCAATAGTCGCTTCATGGAGTATCCATACGTGGAATATGGCATGCTTTTGTTCTTCATCTACAATTCAAGCCTGGGATGAGTGCGAGTCAAAGGAGTGGGTTGACGAATGGTAGTTAAGTTTTCTTAGCCCAGTTGACACGTATTGACCCCCGATGACACTGGAACTAATAGAGATAGAATCATTAGTTGACTTTGACCACATATCAGATCTAGTTCAACCAGGTAATATATCTATTTGCATAGTTTTTGAAATTCCTAATGTTATTTTACTTTGTAGTGTTTTTGTAATGTTGACTAATGTTATCTTACACATATCAATGTAGGGCATGTATATGTAGTTATTGCAAATGAAGATAATCAAGAGGGAACAGATTATTACTTGTGTCATTATGTTGAGGCCAAAAAGAAATTTGAGGCCCTAGTTTCAGATGGAGAAAACATTGAATACCCTACAGGCTTAGTGGTTGTTACTGGAACATGGCTTAGAAGGTACCCACATAAGAGGGTTAATGTTTGGCTATTTCAGGACTTTGACACACATCAGAAGATTCTTCATTACTTGAACCTTGTCATGGTATTCAATGTTCATTTGATACAATATCAGGGTAGACCTTTGAACAAGACCTTGTGGAAGGTACGTGAGTCTGACCATGAGGCAATACTTGACACAATAAAGAGTAGAGCAAACCTAGATGGTTCATTAGATTAATTTGTAAGTATTCACATTTATTTTGTAAAGTCATTGTTTGTCTTTTTTATTTGTTGCTGCATTTTTACACATATACACATTTTTACATCATGGGAGAAGCCTATCACTACACAACTATCATCAAGGAGGATTCAATACTAAAGGACATTATAAATACACAGCCACACATCTCCATAAGAGTACTCAACTATATACATGTAACACAAAATAATAAAATGGTTTGTTTACATTGGACAATATTCTTATTTGTGTAATGCTTATCTCCATATAGCTTTTGCACACTTACAACACATCTAGGCTCTTGCCTAGAGCATTTTCCCCTAGACCACGTGGCATCTAGATTAGTTTTGGAGTTGTTTAGACTAGTTGTAGTTGTTAAGAGATGGTGTTGATCATTTTTAATCCATGTATACACCTTAAAGGAAATGTATCACTTGTAAAAGGAACTAAGACCTAGTGGCATGAGGATCTTTACTCATACTTTTTGGAGTTTTCTCCTCATTTTAGGGTTTTTCTAGCTATAAGGTCTTGTGTTTCAATTGTTTTTGAGTCTTTTTGTATTCTATTTTCTTTCTTATGCTCTTATTTCTATGTTACAAGTCTATTGAACAAAAAATATCACATGTTTAGCCATTGTTATTGGTAGAAATAATGTTTGAAGGTTATTGCAAGGCTTACTCAAGTGATATTCATAGTTGATGAAAAATACATGAGGGATATCCTCTCTATTTATGGATCAATCATAGAGTAGCATGTGACTTCATTTTATTGGAAATAAACTTGACCTTCCTAGGATTATTATCATCCAAGTTTTTGGTGTCAAAGTACCTTTTAAGATCCTTCACCAAACCATGTAATGTATAAAATCTAGGTAATGTATAAAATATAGGCGTCTCTAGGTGTCTTAGGTATATACTATTGGTCAACTAGGTAGATAAAGACTATAAAAAGGTATTTAATCTAATCTAGGTGTCTTAAGTAGGTACTATATGTCAACTAGGTCTACCATAATAGGTGTCTTAGGTAGAACTATAATCTAGGTGTCTAGGTGACTTAGGTCTAGACTACGATAAGGTATAAAGACTAGGTGTCTTAGGTCTAGTATGTCTATAAAATCTAGATACATACTATAAAATAGGTGTCTTAGGTGTCCTACATCTATTAGAATACATGTGTCTTAGGTCTTAGGTGAGGCCACATGAGCTTCCACCTTCACGTGGTTGTCCTTGTCACTATAGAATATTTATATCTCTTGAAGCCAAGGGAAGCTCTTTTTCTTAATAGGAAAACTTTATTGACTTCAGTGTCCTCATGGTGCAGGGGCACATAGGTTGGCATGCCTCCAAGAGGGGTCAAAAAGTGAAATTTTGTTTTGATTGAGTCAATTGTATGTAATAAGATCTTCTAAGACCATTTCATATGTTTTTGAGTCGGTTTGAGTCATTTGGGGTCAGTTTGAGTCTTTGAGTCCTACTCCTAATGTGGCCAAACTGACTATTCCAACATGTCTAGATGGGTATGTTTAGGCTAGGCATGGTCCTATTTTGCACCTAAACATGGTGAAACAGTTCAAGCTACATTGTATCGGTGATATCCATAAAGAGTCCAAAGTGCAAAAAGGAAGCAATATTTAATGAGTTGTTACTCAAAAACTGTGTCACTTAGAAACATTCCATCAAAGGCAATATGATCATGTAGGGTCCCTCTACAATAGCCTCTCTCAGTTTTTATATCTTTGAGGCATTTGCCCGTGGTGAAAGGTTTTCTACTGCCCCAAAAATTGTTAGAAAGAGGTAGTGTAAAGTTGCAAAGGGGTGTAACTTTCATCCTGCTCCTAATGTGGCCAAACTGACTATTCCAACGCATTCGGATGGGTATGTTTAGGCTAGGCATGGTCTTGTTTTTTACCTAAACATGCCGAAACAGTCTGAGCTACATTGTATCAGTGATATCCCTAAAGAGTCCAAAGTGTAAAAAAGTAGCAATCTTTGACGAGTTGTTACTTGGAAACCGTGTCACTTAGAAACATTTTGTCTAATGTAACACAATCATGTAGGGTCCCTCTACAATAACCTCTCTCAATTTTTTATATCTCTGAGGTGTTTGCCCATGGTGAAAGGTTTTCTGCTGCCCCAAAAATTATCAGGAGGTAGTGTAAAGTTGCAAAGGGGTGTAACTTTCATCCTGCTCTTGATGCAACCAAACTAACTATTCCAACATGTCTAGATGGGTATTTTTAGGCTAGGCATGGTCCTTTTTTGCACCCAAAGATGCTGAAATAGTCTGAGCTACATTGTACTGGTGATATCCCTGAAGAGTCCAAAGTGCCAAAAGGCAGCAATCGTTGACGAGCTGTTACTCAGAAACTATGTCACTCAGAAACTTTCCATCTAATGCAATGCGATCATGTAGGGTCCCTCTACAATAAACTCTCTTATTTTTAATATCTTTGAGGCATTTTCCCATGGTGAAAGGTTTTCTGCTACCCCAAAAATTGTTAGGAGGTAGTGTAAAGTTGCAAAGGGGTGTAACTTTCATCCTACTCTTGATGCGGCCAAACTGACTATTCCAACATGTCTGGATGGGTACTTTTAGACTAGGCATGGTCCTTTTTTGCACACAAACATGCCAAAACAGTCTGAGCTACATTGTACTAGTGATATCCCTGAAGAGTCCAAAGTGCAAAAAGGTAGCAATCTTTGATGAGCTATTACTCAAAAACTGTGTCACTTAGAAACATTCTATCTAATACAATGCAATCATGTAGGGTCCCTCTACAATAACCTCTCTCAATTTTTTATATCTCTGAGGCATTTGCCCATGGTGAAAGGTTTTTTGCTACCCCAAAAATTGTCAGGAGGTAGTGTAAAGTTGCAAAGGGGTGTAACTTTCATCCTGCTCCTGATGTGGCCAAACTAACTATTCCAACGCATCCAGATGGGTATGTTTAGGCTAGGCATGATCATGTTTTGTACCCAAACATGCCGAAACAGTTTGAGCTACATTATACCGACGATATCCCTGAAGAGTCCAAAGTGCAAAATGGTAGCAATCTTTGACAAGATGTTACTCGGAAACCATATCACTCAGAAACATTTTGTCTGAGGTAACGTGATCACATAGGGTCCCTCTACAATAATGTCTCTTAGTTTTTTATATCTCTGAGGCGTTTGCCCATGGTGAAAGGTTTTCTACTACCCCAAAAATTGTCAGAAGGAGGTAGTGTAAAGTTGCAAAGGGGTGTAACTTTCATCCTACTCTTAATGCAGCCAAACTGATTATTCCAACACAGCTGTATGGGTACATTTATTCTAGGCATGGTCCTATTTCATACTGAAACATGCCGAAATAGTTTGAGCTACATTGTACCGACGATATCCCTGAAGAGTCCAAACTACAAAAAGCCAGCAATCTTTGATGAGTTTCTACTTGAAAACTATATCACTTAGAAACATTCCGTCTAAGGCTATGGTATCATGTAGGTTCCCTCTACAATAACCTCTCTCAGTTTTTTATATCTTTGAGTCGTTTGCCCATGGTGAAATTTTTTCCGCTACCCCAAAAATGGTCAGATGCATGTAGTGTAAAGTTGCAAAGGGGTGTAAATTTCATTCTGCTCCTCGTGCAGCCAAACTAACTATTCCAACACATTAGGATGGGTATGTTTAGGCTAGGCATGGTCCTGTTTCATACCCAAACATGTCGAAACAGTCTGAGCTACATTGTACCGGCGATATCCTCACACATTGCCTTTGCTATAACTATTATAGTCTTCACATGTCAACATACATCTTATGGTTGTTAACACACTTGTTCTAGCAGTCAACACAGTCATATATGAACTACTTGTTCTTTTATCTTGGTTCACCCTGACTTTGTTCTCTAGTACTATCTTTGTAGGGTTTGTTTTAGTCCTTCAATGCATTGTTCCATCATTGCAATCTTAGACCCCTATTAGGCTTGGAATAGACCTTTGTTAGGCTACTCTCCTAAACCTTAATATCATCTTCATGTTGTCATATCCATGTTGTTCAACCCTCATCTTCTTCCACCTTTAGGTCACTGTGTTATTAGGCTTGAAGATAACATCATTACATAGCAAAGATATACAAAGGGTCAAATACTAAAACTAGATCATCAATGATAATGAATGCAATAAGCCATGAACCACCCACCATAAATACAAGTGGCCATATTACAATGTACATCATGAACAATATTTGAATAACTCCAAGCTCAAATCTACAAATGAATCCTCTAAGATCCTATGGTCTTGGTGCTGATTGAGGAAGGGGTTGAACCTGATATTGCGAGGATCTCCCTTTCCTCCCCATCCATAAATCAAGGTGATCAAGCACCATCCATAATTCAAAAATGTGGTAGAATGGTGATTATCTTATTTAATTCATTTCCATAGTAACACATAAGCATACACATAAATTCATGGATCCAAAACATCTCAAATGAATAGAAAGAGATTTCTCAACTAACATCAACACATCCTTTCTAGCATCTAATACACAAATAAATACAAGTACATGATCAAGCCAAATATGACCATTGATAGTAACCACAAGTCATTTTAATCCTACAAGTTTGACTTAGAACTATACATCCAAGATCATATCCAAATCCACATGAATTGCTAATCACATCCCATATTATGAAAGATATCTTTGGGTGAGGATATAAGTCTTATTAAGAACACAAGCCCAAGGTAGAACTATATGCATCCCATACTACAAGAATCTTAACCTTAATACAACACAAGTATCCAAACATACATAAAATAATGATTCAAATACGCATTTGAACACACACACACAAAAAAGCAATACCATACAACAACATACAATTCAAACATTAAAAAAAAGCACATAGGACCAATCTTCCTTTCTCTATTTTGTTGAGCATGTCTAGTTTTGAGAGACTAAAACTTTCAACCCAAAACTTAAATTCTCTTATCATCAATTGGGATGGATTCTTTGACAATTAAACTTTGAAACCTAAAGGCATACAAAAATGATCTACACTGCACCTATCCATATTACATAATGATCAACAAAATTGATTTGTATTAACCAAATATCCATATAGGCATACATCAATATCTGTCGATATAAGTATAACATATATACAAAATAGCCATATAGGCTTACAAGAATGCCATATAGGCATACAATGTCAACTATATGCAATAAAAAATATATGTCCACAAATGTCATATAGGCATACAACAAAGGAACACAATAAAAAGTCATTGCCCTCTATCTGTTGAAGAGAATAGATCATAGGCATCCTTTGATCTTGGAGGGAATAGAGATGCATATGAGGGTGATCTACTACGTACCTGAGGGCTGCTCCTCTTATTTAGTTCTTCATGGATCTGTATCTGTTACAATAAAAAGTATAGACATTAATATATAGAAATTACATTATAAAAAATGAAACATTTAACAAAATAACCACTTACTGCTATTCAAAAATTTGTCTCCTCATTTACCTTAGTACCAGGATTAGTTTATGGTGATGTCATGTCCTATAGAAACCATCCAGATAGAAATTAAACTTCAAATCAATAATCATTTGACTTTTCAAACATAAACAACTAAAACAATGAATGTAATTTAAAATTTACTAATCTACCTCATACCCCCATCAAAGGCATGGAGCTATGAATTGCAGAGGACACACCATGCTCCATTGCCCTGTGAACATCAAGAGGTGTCTCCACAGCCAGCATCATCTAAAAAGAAAACAACATTATTCAATTACAAAAACTATAATAGTGATGCAAGTTTGGTTGATGCCCTAGGCTAAAAATCTCATGTTTTTGGGTATAGAATGTGCAAATGAGCTAGGGCTTGTAGAAATGATCTTAAGGAAAGGTTTTTAATGGTTGGACATGTCTGAGGCATTGGTGTAAAGATTTGAAGTCTGGGATTAGAAAACCCCGTGGTGACCCATCTAAACTATCCTAATTAGGCCTAAATCACAGTGTAACAGTCCTATTTTGACCCTTGTGTTACAAAACACTACCATATGCATTTGAAATATGTTGTGTAAGAGGATAAAGGGTATCCAAAATATTTTTTAGTTCATAGGTTTGAGTTGTTTCCTTTAAATTATGTCAAAAATACCTCTTTTGTTGTCCTATAAGGCATAATGGAAGATTGTGAAGAAAATCACTTTGTCTGAGGTGTTAAGACTTTAACCAAGGATTGATTGAGTGAGTTTGATCTTTGATACCCTGATTTGCATCAAGGGGTGTTAGAGGGGAGATAGAAGTCAATGAGGAAGGTGAAGTAGTAATAGGTGGATATATGGTGGGGAAGATAGGGGCATAGCTAGTGGAGTAGGTGAAGTAATAGAAAGAGGTTGTGGGGTTGGGGCAGCAATATGTTTAGAGGCATAAGATAGGTAAAGGTGAAAGAGGGAATTGGTAGCATAGACAAGGAAATGAGTTGTTTTGAAAAGATGCCTCAAAGAAATGTGGTCTCATGGTGATGTCCTTGTCTATGCATCTGCTTGTCATGACATTCCATGAGACCACATTTCTTTGAGGCATTTTTTCAAATAACTATATTGTAATTGAAATTTTGTCATCTATCAACATCTAGTTATTAGTTATGCAATGTATAGTAATGCTTTGAGTTTGAAAGATGTGCAATGAAATGTAACCAATGATATGAATATAAATACAAAAATCTAGTAAGTATAATTCATTCATTAAACTGTTTATTTTATTACCTCCATGAATCTTTGAAGTCCACCACCACTGGCAGGTGTTGTCATGAAATCTCCAATATTAACCTATTCAACAACCAAAATTAGATATTAGAATACCATTCATATAACGATGCTATTCACATGTAATAAATATAATTGTTTACTAGTTACATACCCCGACAGTAGATGATGTAGTGTAATATGCAGGTGGAGAACCACTGAAAACTACATCAATGCTATGACCCTGAAATTTCATTAAAATCATCAAACTAAATTAGTTAATCTTGCATTTCAAAAATAAAATTTAATAAATTAAATTCAATGAACTTGCTAAGATTTACCTAAGTATCAAGCCTAAAAGTCTCACTCAGGGAGGGCATCTGTCATCACCATCTACTCAGCTGCAGATGTAGCCTACGCACCTATGTCCTAACTACTCATGGGGTCATAACCACGTGCTGACCTGCAAGCCTAACAAGTATGGGGTGGAACCCTACTCGAACTCTCCCCCAGCCCACACTGTGCTGTAGGACTAGCATGCTGTATGATGTTCTGGGTCAAGGCACTAATAGACTGAAGTGTCTTAACCTCAACACTCTCCTTCACAATGGAAGGGATAGAAACGTGCTCATGGGCTAGTTTGGTGAGTGCTCATCTCCCTGGCCATTGTGGGGTCAACACGTGCCCCTGTTCTATCTTGTGCTGATCCCCCACCTCTACCTTGGAACTCGTGCATATCAAAATAATTTAGCACTTTATTTTGACAAACTCACAGTAGAGTTTTCCTCAAAAAATATTGCAAGAACTCATTATTGTTGCATGGAGGATGGTAAAAAACCATCCACCACCTATGTGCAAAATTGTCCCTTATCACTTGGTTGTTGCACCAATGGATAGCGAACATCTTGCATGTAAGGGTTAGAGGTTGATTTGTTCGTGGGTTTGTGAAAATAGAACACAAGTCCAATTTGGTAACTTGTTCATTTTTAACTTGTTCATAGGACAATTTATCTCCATAGAACTCTCTAAACTCTCTCCTCTTTTCTATTCAACTAGTGATTTGCTTGCTAATTGAATCTACATTTGATAACATAGATTCAAGAGATTGAGCAAGCGTGGATCTATGCAAGGTTGAAGTTGCAGGTTCTTTCAACCTTACAATTATGTCCTCAATTTGTTTTTTATTGTTTTAATTTGCCCATTATATTTTCTTCTATTCTAGGGGCATATTAAGGAATGAATAGAGGTGTTTGTTGTTGGGGTTCTTCTTCAATGAGTGTTTGATGTTCAGGTGATGGAGGATTTTCTGCATTTTTAGGAGGAAGAGGAGGTGCATTATCAATTCATGTAAATTAAAGAAATTTACATCAAAACTATTTTAACCTACCTATTTAGCAACAAATTCACACAAGAAAGTAAATAGAACTTACTTCTTCGACCTCCCTGATGTCGTGCTGGCATTTTGACGATGAATCACAGAGAAATAGCTGACAAAATGACTTTCTATAATGCGAGCATGCTTGTTTTCTCTCTAAGCCATGAGTTTTCTTGCCAAATGCTATGAAATAATGAAATGAAACACTATTTGTTTTAAATACAATAGAATATAATGTGCTCACGTTATAACACTAGTGCATTATAATGCGCTCGCATTATGTCTAAAACTTTTTTTTAAAAGTTGGCCACTTTTTGCACCCACCCATGACATGCTTCCTATCCTGAAACCAGGCATCATTCAACCTATCATAATCATTCAGGAAAGCACAACTATGGTTTGTCTAGGCAAAACAACTAGGGTAACTAAGTTCCTTATGTGTGATTGGGACACTACTGGGTGAATCAAACACATCCTATACATTGGAATGGCTAGATGCTTCCATTTATCAAGACTTCCATGCCGAGGATTGTTCTCATGACATAATCCAACAAGGTGCCTTAGTGACTTGGGATGAGCCTAGAAATCCTTGTTTGTTTTTTATGTGTTTATTTCCCAATGGACCGCACTTTGTGCCTTGGTCATAATATACCATGGCATTTGTCACCCTTTGATACAATAAGTACTATGATGATACACAGTAACTATACTAAAGAAGTTCAACATCTATCACAACAAAGTCTGATTCCAATCCCCTTAACCAGTTCTTCATCCCTCGTCCAATTCTCTATTCCTTCATTGCCTTTTCTTCAGCTCTTCTTTCATCCTACTGTGACACACCAAAAATACATTGGATCACATAACTTACATACACACACATGTTAGTCCATCAGACATCACCATTATAATCATCATAATAAATAATCATCATCATAATCAACTATCATTTTCATAATCATAAGTATCACATTAGGTCACAATAAAATCATCATTTGCACACAAAAAAAAACCATAAATCTAAGCATCTGTCATATTCCTATTTGCATCCATACATAAGTATCACAGAAAAATAAAAAACCATCGCATAACATCTATCACATATGCATCTAGGACTAACATCATACATCACATCATAAAAACCATATAACCATCACATAAGCATCACATCATAAGCATCATAACCATCCTAACATCTAGTACTACATCAATATGAATCATAATACATAACAACATATCATAACATCCATCCATCATGACCATAAAAAATGATAACAAGATCAATCATGAGAAGTCTATAATGATAACAAGATCAATCATCATGACATATGCAAAATCAGCTACCAACCCACCCATGGTCGCTGCTAAATCTATAGAGCACTACTCTGCCCTCTATGCCCTGATCACAACCATATCATGCTTGGTCGTCTACTGAAGTAGTTGCCCCTCAACCTCCTATACTCTCTATCGCATCGCATCTAGCTATGCATGTAAGTCAGCTATCTGCCCATCCACATCTCCACCGTAGGCTCGAGCATCCCTCTCCTCCCCCTCTACCTCATCATTGCCTATCTCCACAAGAGGTACATCTCGTAGAGCCTCATCCCTAATCCTCTCCTCCTCCTCATTGTCCTCCTCCTCCTCAGTCTCCTCCATATCCTCCCCCCCACCAACATCCTCCATAGGTACATCCTCCTCTAGATCTCCCACTTGCATCTCCCCCACAGCTACATCCACACGGCCCATTGCTCCCCCTCCCTCCCCCTGTATAGGGGCAAGTGCCCCACCCCTAACTTGTCCATCCTAGCCCTGACCTCCTTGGCCTTTGCCTCCACCACCCCCACCTGCTCCACCATCATCTTTGCCTCTATCATCCCCACCTTCTCTACGCCTACCTCATCCTCTGAATCAGCCTCTTAGCCCCCATCCCAACTACTCCACTAGCATTGGTTCATCAAGATGCAAATACGGAACTGGCCTATGAGTGACCCACCATGCATCATAAGTGGGAGTCATCTGTAGATCTACAACATCCCCATAATTCCACTAAAGTGGCTGCAATCCTGCAATCTCATCAAGAGTTGTCTACACTGGAATCATAGGTCCCCACACTAGAATCTCCCGTGTAACCTAGACAAACTCTTCAATACTAGCTGGCTCACCTTGTCGCTCCCCAAACTGCCTGAGCACTCAAGATGGCAAATGCTACTCTATAACATGTTGTGCCTATATAGTCTAACCAATAAGATATCATGTATGCCTATAGTAAGGTAGTTTCTCATCATCCTCTGTCCATTTAGGGTAATCTCTATATGGCATCCAAGTAAATAAATCCATGTGGTCAATAGTATGTCGATAGTACCCCACATCACCCATCCCAACTTGTGGCACTGCTCCAGTATATCAAAACACATATGGTACCTCCTCTAGAATATCCTAATCCACTGGTGCCCTACACACTGCAATGTGCTCCCATGACCATAGCATGAGTAAAGTCACCCTGCAACTAATCAATTGCTCCCCTCAATATACAACATCATGTAGCTAGTGATACAACTAAGCTAAGAGGCAGGGTCCCCATACATATGAAGTCACATCCACCATCATCCCTTCCAACATCTCTCCCCAGCCAACAAAAAATCCATGGCCACATCGATACGGGCATACCAGACCAGTAATGCAAGTGCATACAACCACAATCAATTGATTATAATGATCTATTAGAGTGTCCCATGGTATCTCATGCTCGTTGAAACCCAATGCAGCATCATCTACAATCTCAAATAATCGATGCAATACTGGCAATCCAGTCTCCAAACTATAGACAACTCACTCCCCATGAATGTGAAGCTGAAGAGTCTTCCACACATCAAGCAGGGTCATAGTAGCCTCTCATGTCAGAAAATGAAATGAGCTAGTCTCTGAGTGTACCTCTCCATGACTACTATCAGTAGCCCTCAGTTAGCCCAGATCTCAAGCATAAACACAACACCATACAATCCTAGGGTACCCAGAATGTCCTGCTCCTCCATTGATAAAGAGTCCCGCAATTGATATATGGTGGAATGACACTCCCATGTGTAAATAGGTGGCAGCCTCACCTATATTCATGCAGCCAAGACAACACATTACTATAACAAACCCTAATTGTAGCATTGACGGTCAAACATAGGCAAGAATTAGGGCAACATTCATAATTTTTGGTTGAAAATTGCTCATGCATCACACTGCTAAACCCATGCATGGAAGCTAAGCTAATGCATTGCACTGCTCAATGCATGTGACTCACTCAAGCACATGTATCATACTACTCAATGCATGCGACATACCTAGGCTCATGCATCACACTGTCTAACCTATGTGTTACTTCCAACAGATGCACACTGCTTAAGCAGAGGTGTCACAACCACTAGCGCATGCAGCTCTAGAAACTACATGCATTTCACCTTTGCGTAGGTGTTGCACTGTCACGTGCAAGCGGTGCATGCGTACCCTATTTTTGGGCCCTAAAATCTACACAAAAACATAAAAATTGACAAAGAAGGATCAGATACATACTAGGGCACCTGACTCAGGGAGCTGACCATAGGTCTGAACTCATGATCTATGGTGCTGGTGAACTGGTACAGGTGACATCTCAATAGCAACTTCGTACAAACTCTCCACAGGCTCACTCTTTTCTCTCTAGGATTGCTAAAGCTCAAGTGCACAAATGAGGAGTATGGGCCCTCTAATAGCTATTTATAGAGCCTTTTTGACCTAAAATGGCCCCACTTTTCAATACTTTGACCAATGAGATACCTTTTTCATATCCCAAGCACCTTTTATGACCATTTTCTTCACACCCAGCTCAATCTGCCCATCCCACACAATCTTTCAGAAAATTTTCCAAATTTTTTGAAACTTTTAGGAAAATTTGAAAACTTTCCATAGGGGGCATAAGACCATCACACATCACCTAAAAAAACTGGGGCACATTCATAGCACATCTCTCAAATTTTTCTTTGATATAACACTAGATTCAACATTATATCAAAGAGGGGCAAAATGTAGACACTTAAAAATGTCCTGGGCTCGCAAGCAACATTTTCACACATATTCCACCTTAATTCCACATTCTAAAAAATTATTTAATTAATTCATTCCGTCTTGTGCTTTTTAATTAAATAATTTTCATTTATTTAATTATTTAAGCCCCCTTCTTCTAGATTTCTCTATAATTAAATAATTTAATTATTCACTAATCAAATGTCCACAACCCCTTTAATTTAAATAAATATCCATTTATTTAAATTATTAACCTTGTCCTGGATTAAATAAGTTCCCACTTATTTAATTTAATTCTACACGCTATCCCTTTCCTCACAAACATTAAATAAATCACTACAATTTATTTAATTTTAAAACATTGCACACCTCACCATTTTCCTCTAATTTAAAATTCAAGTTTGTCTTTTTGTGAGAAGAAAATGTAAATCATTTTGAGCCCTTGATCTTTACCCTAAGTCAACTTTCAATCTCAGCCCTCCATTCACTTCTCACCTTCTATAAAACCACTCTTACCTCCCCATTTTCAACCACCACTTGAGCATTTGACTTCTGCCATTGTCAACATTTGAGCTTCTATCTAAATTGTAGACCTGCAAGTCTGAGTACACCATCATAGCTAAGTTAGATTATAGCAATCAAGGAAGTGCATTAGAGATCCTAGGGTTTTATGCTTCCATTCTAGGGTGTTTAAGGGCTTTATTGCTTAGGTAGGGTTTCAATCTGTTGTTTTAGGTTTGTAACAGAGTTTTTTACCTGGCCACAAGAAGTATGATCAACCTCTGAAGACTCATCATATTTGCTCAAGTGACAACCAGTAACCATAGGAGTACTTACTAGTTTAGAGTCCTCCATTCCAAATTTCTTCAACATCTCTTTGATATACTTATCTTGAGAAATAATGATACCATCATCTAGCTGAGAAATTTGAAGTCCAAGGAAGAAAGATATCTCACCAATCATAGAAATCTCAAACTCTTTCTGCATCTCTTCTACAAACCTCTTACACATATCATCATGTCCACTAAAGATGATGTCATCAACATATACTGCAACTATCAATATCATATCTCCTTCTTCCTTGATGTAAAGATTGCTATCTGTATTACCTTTCTTGAAGCCTTGTTGAAGTAAGTACTTATCCAACCTAGCATACCAAGCTCTAGGTGCTTGCCTGAGATCATACAAATCTTTCTTGAGTCTGCACACCATATCCAGATCTTCTGATAGCTGGAAACCATTTGGTTTCTCAATGTAAACTTCTTCCTCCAAATCACCATTTAAAAATGCTGACTTTACATCCATTTGATAGACCTTTAAGTTCTTGTGAGCAGCAAGAGCAGGAAACATCCTGATTGCCTCCATCCTAGCTACCAGAGCAAAAGTCTCCCCAAAATCATTGCCTTCAACTTGAGAATAGCCCTTACACACTAATCTTGCTTTGTTCCTCACAACTTCACCATCTTCATTCAACTTGTTCTGGAACACCCTTTTTTTCCTATAACGTTCTTATTAGCTGGTCTAGGAACCAATTCCCATGTCTGATTCTTCTCTATCTAATCCAATTCTTCTTCCATTGATTTTATCCATCCATCATCTTTTCTAGTATCAGTAAAGGCTTTGGGCTCTATTTTTGATAATAAACACAAATTTATTTGCTCATGTGCCTTAGAAATCCTTCTCCTAGTCTCCACACGTTCATTCTTATCTCCAATGATCTAATATGCTCAATGGTTCTTTTGAACATACTTTGCTAGAGTCTTAGGTATCTACTCTAGTTCTTGTTCCTTTTCTTCTTTCTTTTCTTCTTCATCTTAAATGCATGGAAAGATATCAAATTTGGAGTCCTCTAATTCTTGTGAGATGTAATAAAAATATTCATCTACTTTGACATTTTTGCTTCTAATCATCTTTCCCAATCTCTTTTTGTAGCATCTATAGACCTTGCTTTTGGTTGAGAAACCAAGAAAGATCCCTTCATCACTTCTTGAATCAAACTTTCCTAGGTCTTCTTCATCTCTTCTGATATAGCATTTGCTGCCAAAGATCCTGAAGTATCTGATAGTGGGAGGTCTTCCATACCATAGCTTAGAAAGGGGTCTTAGTGTTATTGACCCTTAGTTGCACTTTGTTAATTAGATATACAACAGTGTGAACTACTTCCTTCTAGTACATGTCAGGTAGGTTTGCATCTTTCAACATTTCCCTTGCCATTTCTTTCACAATCCTATTTTTCCTTTCCACTATCCCATTTTGCTGAGGGGCCCTAGGAGCTGACAAATGTCTCATAATACCATGATCTTCAGAAAACTTTTCAAATTCATTTGAAGTAAACTCACCTCCTCTATCAGATCTTAAACATTTGATCTTAGTATCCATTTCATTATCAACCATAGATTTGAAAACCTTAAACTTATCAAGGGCGTCTTATTTTTCTCTTAAGAAAGTAACCCAAGTCATTCTAGAATAATCATCAATGAGCAACATAAAATACCTTTCACCTTGTTGACTCTTTACTCTTGTAGGGCCATATAGGTCATTGTGAATCAGCTCCAATGGCATTGAAGAATAATACTCTTTTCTCTTGAAATTTATCTTTGTCTACTTTCCCATTTGGCATTCCTTGCATGATGTGTTTGCAAGCTTGGTTATCTTAGGTATATCTCTCACCACATGAATAGAGCTAATTTTTAAACCATATTGTCAAAGTTGGTGTGTCCCATTCTCTTGTGCCATAGCCAACACTCACTGGATTGAGCCAATAAGCATGTTCTTCCATTTACCTCCTTTAGATGATAGATATCACCATATGAATTGATACCTTCTGCAACTAATTTTTAAGACCTTGCCTTCTTGATTTCACAACCTTTAGCATGAAAGGTAAGATTGTATCCTTTACTACACATCTAACTGACATTGAGAAGATTGTGCTTTAGCCCTTTGACATAGAGGGCATCCTCAGTCCCGTTCTTCCCATCAATAGTTATATCACTCTTTCCACAGATTTGTGCTGACTCATCACCACCAATCTTGATAGCTCCACCATTCTACTTATCAAGGCTGATAAACTTCTCCTTGTCACTAGTCATATAATTAGAGTAGCCACTGTCAATTACCCAAGCCTTGGATTCTTCTCTTGCATGAAAGGTAGTCCCTACAACCATTGATCTATCATTGTTTTGGTCAGCTTGCAAGGCATCAGTCTTTTCACATTTTCCAACATCATCCTTTTTGTCACCAACATTCAAGGCCATGAAAAGTGTTTCATCATTTGAATCATCATGATCCTCATCTTCTAAAGAACAACTGCTCTCTATGGAATACATGCTTCTTTTGAACTTGTCTTTCTTGTTACCACCCCTTGATTCTTTAAAAGGACATTTAGAAGAAAAATAACTAATCTTTCCACAATTGAAACATTTGAAGGGTTACCTCTGTATTTGCATGTACCTTTCTTCAAGGTTCTTACAAAGTTTGTTTCTACTTCATCAGGTCATCATCTTGATCAACTGCTTCATCTTCTGTCTTCTTACTTGCTTTGAATGTTGCTTCCTTCTTTGGAGCACCTTTGTCAAATTCTCTCATTTCAAAGGCTATGAGTGAGCCAAACAATTGATCTACTATATATTTACCCAAATCTTGTGTTTCCTCAATAGCAGAAACCTTATGAATGTAAGATTTAGGAAGAGGTTTCAAAACCTTCTTCACAATCTCATCTTCTTTTACTTCTCCACCAAGACCTCTAATGCCATTAACTATTTCATCCACCTGGAGCATGTAACTAGCAATGTCTTCTTCTTTTGACATCCTTAATCTCTCAAATTTCCTCTTGAAGATTTGCATCGTGGCTTGTTTCACCTTACTATCTCCTTCATAAACGCTTTCAAGTTTTACGCAGACATCATTAGCTAATTTACAACCCATTATCCTCACAAGTTCTAAATCAAATAGCCCACTCATGATGACACTTTTTTCCATGGCATTGTTCGCATACAACTTAATCTCATCTACATCTATAGGATCACTACCAAGAGCAGTGTAATCCTTCTTGACTGATTGCCAAAATCCATACCCTAGAGAAGATAGATAGTTTTCCATTCTTAGCTTCTAAAAGGAATAATTTGTTCCATCAAACATGGGTACCTTTAGAGAACCATTACGAGCCATCCTAGATCTTCCTCAAGTAGTTAAGATTCTTCTAAGTAACTTGGCTCTGATACCAATTGTTGAACACACTAGGATACTAAGAGGGGGGTGAATCAGTATCTAAACAAACATCAAAACCTCAGAGCAGATTAAAACTTAAGTATTACCACATCAACATAGACATTAAAGATCAACATAATGCACATCAAGACATAACACCAGATATATGTCGAAAACCCAAGAAGAGAAAAACCATGATGAGGATTAACTCACAATATATGAAGCTCAAAATTATAACTTTGTTTTAGGGCTACAACCCAAGGAAGCTACTACTCCCTAAAAAAATTATTTTAGGGTCACTCCCAAGGAAGATACAACTTCTTGAAGAATTTGTTTTAAGCTCACTCCCAAGGAAGCAACTCCTCCCTAAACTAAGAACAAACTCAGAAATGATTACAGTATGATAGTCCTTCTACTGCCTAAAAACTCACATTGAAGCTCACACCTTTGATGATTATAATTCTACTTCTTCTGATGATTGGATCAATTAGGAACACTCTTCACTTCCCTCATGTCACAAAAATGTCTTCCAGATAAATCAGGATAGCCTCTAACACTTCTACTCTTTCTCCTTTTGTCACACATCACAATGCATATGATATTCATACTCTGCTCTTCACACTTTCATATTTTCATTTTCGCAATCAAACCTCACCTAGATCAACTAGGTTTACAATATATACATAACATTACATTGATTTCATTACAAGTTGGCAAATACAGAAAGAGTATTACATTTTACAAGTCAGCCAGAGATCACAATATCAAACATGCATAGGGAAAGCCCTATCATGAATACCACACTACTCCAGAAGGAAACCCACACCTTGTGGATCCCAATACATACTTAATCAGGTCCTAAATATTCTTCACAACATCATTCTTCAAGGAATAACATCCGCATGCTTTACAATATTGAATTAGGCCACCTTTAAGCAAGAACACATGAAGCATGTAGCACATCGGTCATTTCAACTTGGCTGTACTCATGAGAGATTGAACATTGCTTGCACTTCTTCCAGATGAGTTAGCGGGACCTATACAACATCTTCAAACCTTCCTTGAACTCTGCATAGTAACAACATTATGGCACATACCTTCAACATTCTTTGGTTAGCTAGATAGAGGCATAGCCTAGCAATATCATCATTCTGGACCTTAGCTAGTTCTGGAAAGAGCAGAAAAACACCTTGCAAAGAAACAAGAGACAACATAAGATCATCAAGACCATCTTACATTGTCAATGTATCATTTCAAGCCACGCCAAGTTGGCACACATCATCAACATATGTCCTGAGAAACACTAGGCATCCAAAACTATCTTTATCATAATTGTCATTTGAAAACTAAGCTTGTTGACCTCCAAAACACCTAAAACTCATATGGATGCACTCATACATTTCTATGAACATATCCTCAAAACTGCATAGCCATATCTATCACCATGGAGGAATGTGGAGCATTCCAAAAAGTCTCCATCATCACTTGATTATGCCATAGCACAATCTAGAACTCTGTCTCTCATAACTTTCACTGTGAAGGGGAAAAATGATCTAGAACTTTCGATTTAGCACCCTTATATCATACTGAACTTAACTTATGAATCTCATGACCATATCTTCAAATGCAGAGGAATACGAAGCATTTTACCAAATAGTCTTCTAGGCAATTCTTTGCAGTAGAAAAGTTCACCAACTTCTAGAGGCCAAAACCTTCATATAACAGTACATACATCCTTAGGAACAAAAGGAAGGATCATACAACATGCCACAAGCCCTTAGCAACATCTTCTCATCCTCAGCATATCTTAATGTATCATCATTCATCTTAGTGCTTCTAATTCCCATCTTAATATTTCATCATTCATCTCAGTGCTTCTAACTCCCATCTTAATATTTATATAGAACCAAACTCTACATTTTGTTTTTGCTTGGTTACGGCTCAGTGTTTCCACAGTTTTTATTGTTATTTCTATTGTTATATGTTTCCCCGCAAGGCTACCATGTGTAAAATCCAATACTAGGCAGAGGATGCCACTTGTTTCTTTTATGATTCATAATTCCCGTGGGTGGAAGGTGCCATGCATCCTTGGCCGTGTATCTTTTATTGACTTTCTTTCTTAATGTGGATTGTGCCAAGTGTCACCACCACGAGCCTTGGTGAAAAGTTTCCTTTGATACAACTTGCACGCGGGAGGTGCCAAGTGTCCTTTTGTTGTTACAGTAGATAGTGCCGCGTGTATTCTTTTTTTGATAGCTTTTGAGGCACCAAGAAAAATATGGTGGGCTTGAGATGTTACAACATGGTTTTTGGATGCAGTGAAGGATGCCATGTGCTACATGTGGAAGGTAGTACCAAAGAAGCTATTGATATTCCCAGTGGCTGCCACATTGTTTCTCTTATATGTTTCAATTGTACGTGGAGCGTGACAAGTGTCATCTCTACAGGGCTTCCAGAGACTCTTTTGATAAGCTTCAGAACAGCTGGAGGGCACCACATTCCTATTGTTGCTTTAGGCAGATGGCACCGTGTGTCACTTGTTTATGTTAAGCTATAAAGGTAAAGAAACATATGGTGGGTCCCGCAAGGTAAAGCTATAGTTTATAAGTGACATGGTGAGCGATAAGTGTCAGTGCTGTAGGTATTTAAGGCATAAAGTGAAATAGCTTTCAAGATGGGTGGAAAGCACCAAGTGTCCCAGTATTGTTTCCCAGGTGCTGCCATGTATCAAGTTTAAAGTGTGGCAGATGGTGACATGTGGCTATATTCTATGTGTCCCTTTTGAATGGAAAGGAATTTAAGCATTTAATAGAGGATGGCACATAACATATTTTGAAGCCATTTGAGAACTCGTGGGTGATGCCACATGTAGCAATAGAACAAGAGTTATAGTGCCACATATTTTATCGTTCAACCAATGAGCACACAGGAAAAGATGGATGCAAATTCAAGGAGATTCTCAATACTAGTTTGAGTCCCAGTAGGGTTGCGGTTTAGTTGATGCCATTGAGATCCTAATGGTTAGAGGCGATCTTGAGTCAAATTTTATGGCTATAAATAGGGGAAGATTTTGTAAAACAAATAGAGATTATTGATTAAGGATTCAGAGATTTTTGCGGTGATTAGATTATATCATTTTTCCTTAGTTTAGCCATTTCTAGGAAGGAAGTTGATATATCTGTGCATATTTCTATGCCTTTTGTATTTGCTAAATTGTTAATGAAAGAAGCGTTGTTCTGTTCCATTGGTGATATTTCTTGTGTCTTTGCATAAATCTTCTGAGTTTGGCCTTTGATTTCAAATTCATTTACAATTTGTCTATGTTAATCATGCAACATTTGCTATTTGATACAGTTGAATCTTAAGAATTTGATCACTATGATAAAGTTACTGAAATACATTTAAATCAGACGCATCGCCATAGAATTAGAAGTTTTGTTTATTGTATCTATAATCTTGTTTACTCTTCCCTTTAACCATACCCCAATTGAAATAGGAAGAGCCATCTTCTTTAAAATCTAGAGGTTGTTTCAAGTGTCAAGTCCCACATTCTTGAAACTTCCCATGTTGGTGTTGGAACTTGCACAATTTTATACATCAACAATTTCATCATTCATCTTAGTGCTTCTAATTCCCATCTTAATATTTCATAATGTAATCATCTTTGCTAACCATAAGCATGCTCAAAACAACTTGACTTGACACTGATCAAGGCATGACATCCAACCATGAACATCACTGTATCTCACTACTTTGCTGACCACAAGCATGCTCAAAACAACTTGACTTCACACTGATCAAGACATGACATCCAACCATGAACATCAGGAACATCACTGAATATCAGCAACCCTGAACATCCGCATCACCACTGTATCTCATTACATCTCTATTACCATACTGGTAAATCATCATCACTAACTGAGTGCTGACATCACTCTAAGTGTTGACATTAATGACAACACATATTTCCAACAGAAGGAAGGTTCTTCTTAGGAACCGTATTAAGGAAAGTACTCCTTATAATAGGAAATGATGGAAAGATATTGGTTTCCATTCCCTTCTCATCACTTTAGTTCCAACTAAAATCAAGGGTTCATTTGTTGCATAAAACATTTGGAATACATTTGAGTGTGTGGAGGCCTTTCTCATGTAGGTTGGTAATGGTTTCAATATTGATTTATTCTTCAATGTCCATAGTCTTTGGTGGTCCCCCATCATTAATTTTTCCCACCTAACTTTGGCTAAAATTTGAGGGATCAAAGATCTACATCTTTTACACACAAAAATTTGCATCATAGGGGATCTTGTCTCTTCTATAAGACTCCTTAGTTTGCATCATAATCTTTCTAATTTAGATTTGCCATCTATTTTGAGAATTTAGGAGCTAACCCCTAATCTCATGCTGCACAATTTGGCGCTTCAATCCCCATGTGCTTTGTGGTGAAATTTCATGATACAACCTTTGCGAACTATGCTCATGGGTTACTCTACAAATTGTTTAGTCCTTTTCATCTATCTCTTACCAAGCTCAACCTGTGATGGGTCTTCATTCTTCCCCTCACTCATGGATTTTAAAGATTCAAAGAATTTAGAAGGTCAAGATTGAACCTAATATTGATTTCATTTTATGGTGTTTTTACTATAAGGAATTACCTTTAGACTAGAGTTTGGTTCATCTACAGAGAATTAACCTAGATGGCTTTCTTGTCACATAATTGAGACTTTTAACAATTATTTCTAGACTTGTCCTCATGCTCAATAAACCCAGTGTTGGATTCATAGCATTTTGTTCCTTTTCATCCCAAATTTTTCTCTTCTAGAGGGATGGTATTTTGGGGAATATGGCCCTACACCTACTTACATTGCTAGACTTTGAAATTTCTTCAAAGATTTGCTAATCCTTTTTAAGTATGGAAGTCTAGAAATAAATCCATTTTTCTAATGAAGATATTGGTTGTAGTTTCAAACTTACCCAGAAGGTGAAAGTGGTTTATTTTGTTCATTTTTAAATCCAATCATAGGCTAAGAAAATAGCTTTTGATTTTCATCACTTATAGGATTTGTTGAACCATTGGGGAGTGTGTCATGCACCATGTTCTTGGTTAGGAATCTTGATGGATTTGTTCACACCACACCTCCTTTGATTACCCACAAGCATGGAATCTCCCACAACCAAGGCTATTTTTCACTACCACATATGTAGTGGGTATGGTCAACTTCATCTAATGGGAAGGCTTATAGCTCCCAATAGGTATTAAAATGAAAATTTTCACACTCCATTTAATTTTGAAAAAGGTTACTTAGCTTAATACCCTAAACTAGATGAAACCCTCTTCTATATGAACATTGGAACATGAATCAAGGAGACTCAAGACTTAGCTATAGTCCTCAAAGGAGAGTTGAGGGGTCTCTTGATTGGTCCCTTTATTTCCAAGGAGAGAGATCTTATGACTAATTATCACATCTAGGGTTTTAAGGGCTAAAAGAGAGAAAATAGGAGTTATAGACCTGAAACCATTGTAAACCTAGAAAGCAGTGGCAGGGAGGAGTTGAACAAAGAAGAGAGAACCTAATTATAGAAGGTTTTGGTCATCCGAACAAGGGGGATATGGGTACTAGGTGCCCTAGACCCAAATTAGAGTTCTGTAAGATCTTTGGATCTGGGTGCCTTTCCCTATATGTCTTCCTGCTTCCTATCACTTGTTATCTTTAGATTCCTTCAGATGTGACCTGCACACACACAAGAAGAGAAAGGGTTGGTGACATTTAGGATCTTGCCTAAGTCAAGCTCCATGAATGGTATTTCCACCTCCACAATAATAATCATGAGAGATCAAAGAGCATGCCCTAGGAGGGAATAGGCAAATCTGAAGTAGAATGGAATGTAATAATAAAGTATGAAGGAAAGAAGTCATCATGAGCAT
The DNA here is from genome assembly GCA_027924645.1 of Cunninghamia lanceolata. NCBI lineage: Eukaryota > Viridiplantae > Streptophyta > Pinopsida > Cupressales > Cupressaceae > Cunninghamia > Cunninghamia lanceolata. The sequence continues at coordinate 11,219,009 of BSBN01000068.1, read as the reverse complement.
GGAAACCCTATCTTGCTTGATGTGGCATCACAACTTGATTCAAGAAGTTAGTGTATCCCAAAGAAGTAGAGAGATCTTCACAAGACCTACAAGAAGTTAGTGCAACAACAATAATCCACCATAGAAAACTTCCAAGATCATGTAGAGAAGAATAGAGAGCATGAGAGAGAGAGATAGAATCCTTAGAGATTTTCAAATGAATAAACTAACTTTCTTATATATGCATTCCTGAAAGGAAGCAAGGTATGCGGAAATACTTCCTACACTGATCTACTAAGGAAAGATTTATGCAAATTTTAACTTTTACAGTTACAGGTTGTTAGATGTACATTAATAGATAGGTAATAATAACATCAAAATGCAAAACTCACAACACAAGATATACGTGGAGAAAACCCTTTCAGGTGAAAAACCCCACACTCCAAATCTGCCCAATATATTATTTAGGAATCAAGAAGATTACAATATACTTACAGAGCAAGATTTCATAGGAGTATAACCAACCGGAGATCTAGGAGGTAACTTAACATCTATAAGACTCATACACACAACCTCCATCTCAATCTCCTGATATATAGGAGATACAATATAGTAAACCATCAATGGTAATTACAAAATCATGACCTAAAACCATTGAAAGGCAAAAGACAACTAAGAAAGGGGGGGTGAATCAATTGTATCAAAACTTTAATTTCTTTAAACTACAATCAATTAATTAATCACTTAACATATTTCCTTATTCTATTATGAACATTAAACATGAATTGCAGAATCAAAACATGAACACATCAACACCATACACACATGAACACCAGATTTTTACGTGGAAAACCCTAAATAGGGAGAAACCACAGTGAGTGTTAGCTCACAATATAATGTAGTAACAATACCGAATATCAAATGGTGGCTTACTGCCCAGGGCTCACTCTCAGGGGTGGCTCATTGTCAGGGGTGGCTCACTACCAAGGGCTAAACTGATTTAGTAGCATCTACACCATGCCTAAGTTCAATTTCATTGAAGTGCAAATTATCTCCTCTGCTCTGCTCTGCTTTTACACTTCACACTTATCTTTTCATCTTTGCACAATCACACTTATTTCATGACTTGATTACATGTATTTATACAATTCATCAACCTTGGAATGTACATCAAGGTCGCCATTACAATCATCAACCATTGGAACAATCTCCAAGGTCGGCATACATACATACATCAAATTAGGACTAGACCTAAACAAACTTGTAGACTAAATGAATAAAGGAGAAACACTTCACACCTTAGCATGAACTCAATTGCATATTCACATGCTACCACACACTTCTACAATTCAAGAAATTCATCCCCAAAGAGTGTTAATCATCTAGGTCAGCCAGCCTAGTGTAATCATCAAGAACACTCAAACACACGCTTCCAAGATCTTCATTATAGCTTGCGGATCAAGAACATGCCTTCAATGTATTGAGGGGACATCCACAAACATCATAGAATCATTTGGAAACTAGCAAATCCAACCGCAATAGATCTCAACTTGTTTCACTTGAAAATGGATCATAGACTTCTTCTTATCAGACACTATCAAACTTAGCTAATTAGAAACTTACTTTCTAGAGCTTCAAATCACATATCCTTTGGAATGAAGATGACTAAGAACCTTATAAGCTTAATTCCAAAACCACAAAGCTAAACTTTTCCAGGCACAGTCTTCGCACTGGTGAATAGAACTTTTCTGCACAGTGATCCAGACCACCAAATTCTAGATTTAGTATCTTCAAACACTTCTCTAAATCATATCCAAAGATCATACTCTAGTCTTCACAATAGAGAAAATGCAAAGCAAAATACTTAGATAGTGGTCTTCAATCAATCAACAAACAACATTATCAAAAGATATAGTTGACACAAATAACAACACATATATGTTGACATCAATGACAACACCAATTAGCACATACTTGCAACAATCTCCCCCTTTTTGATTGATGGCAACATATGATGTGAAAAACATGTTCCACTATCAAGACACAATTCTACTTCAAGACTCCTCCTTTCTTTTTACACTTTTGGACTCTTACTCCCCCTGAGTTTTTCACATGATTTCTCTCTCCCTTTGACATCAATGGCAAAGGGCTTCACATCTCTTCTTCTGCACATACTTATACAATACTTCTCTGATTAGTCTGAAACCATTCTTTACTCTCCCTAAACCCAACAATCATCTCAAACCACCACCTGCTCCCCCTGAGAGGTAGCCTCCAAAATTAGTCCAAAAAGAGAAATGTACTTTGAAGCACATTGGACTGATGCACCTTCCTATGCATCTAGTGCAAGGAGGGAGGGGCAATAACCCCTAATTTCTCCTAGAGATACTCAAATGTGTCTTTTGGAAGAGCCTTAGTGAATATATTAGCAACTTGATCTTTTGTAGGCACATCCCCAAGCTTTACCTCATTCTCTACAACTTTCTCCCTCAAGAAGTGATACTTGATTGAAATGTGCTTTGTCTTTGAATGCATCACTCAATTCTTGGAAATATTTATGGCACTTGTGTTATCACAAAGAATAGGAATTGGTACATCAAATTCAACTTGGATATCCTTCAAGGTCTGCTTCATCTAGAGCACCTGAGTGTAGCAAGATTCTGTAGCAATATATTTTGCTTTTACAGTAGACAAGGAAACTAATTCTTGTTTCTTGCTATGCTAGGACACTGCCCTATCTCCAAGAAAGAATGCACCTCCACTTGTGCTTTTCCTATCATCAACACATCTAGCCCAATCTGCATCTATAAAGGTGCTCAAAGAAAAATCATTATTCTTAAGATACCACAATCCATGATCAAGAGTGCCCTTCAAGTACCTAAATATCCTCTCATCTACCATCACATGTGATTCTTTAGGATCTGATAGAAATCTAGCCACAAGACAAACTACATGCATGATATTGAGTTTGGTAGAAATTAAGTAAAGCAGTCCTCTAATCATTGATATGTACTTTCTTTGATCAGCCTTAGGAGATTCATCATTCTTACTTAGTTTACAACCAGTAACCATAGGAGTGCATACTTGTTAAGAGCCTCCATTCCAAATTTCTTCAATAATTCGCTGACATATTTTGATTGAGAAATGAAAATACCTTTGTCTGTCTGATTGATTTGTAGTCCAAGGAAGAAATTTATCTCACCACACATAAACATCTCAAATTCGTTTTGCATCTCATTTGCAAAATTCTTGTACATCTCTTCATTTCCACCAAATATGATATCATCTAAATAAACTTCAATAATTAGGATTTGATCTTTACACAAATTGCTATCTGTGAACCCTTTACTGAAATCCTGTTGTAGTAGATACTTATCTAGTCTTGCATACCAAGCTCTGGGAGCTTGCTTCAATCCATACAAGGCCTACTTCAATTTGTACACCATGTCTAGTTTGTCTGATAATTGGAACCCATCTGGTTTCTCTATGTAGACCTCTTCTTCTAGCTCACCATTCAGGAAGGTAGATTTCACATCCATCTGAAATACCTTGATGTTTTTATGTCCTGCAAATGCCAAAAATAGTCTGATAGCCTCCATTCTTGCCACTAGAGCATAGGTATCTTCATAAGCAATTCCTTCAACTTAGGAGTAGCCTTTGCACACAAATCTTGCCTTGTTTCTCACAACTTCTCCAACTTCATTCAATTTGTTCTGGAAAACCCACTTTGTTCCAGTCACATTCTTGTTTGTAGGTCTGGGAACAAGTTCCCAAGTCTTGTTCTTCTTAATATATTGTAGTTCTTTATTCATTTCTTTGACCCAATGCTCATCATTGCATGCTTCATTTATTATTTTAGGTTCCACCTTTGACAGCATATAGAGATTTACTTGTTCTTTTACAATCCTGCTTCTTGTCATCACACCTTTCCTTTTGTCACCAATAATCTGATCTTCATAGTGATCTCTCTACACATACCTTGGAGTTTTAGGATTTCTTACCAAAGCCTCAGCTTGAGTTTCTTCTTCTTCTAGAGCTTGTTCTTCAGTCTAAACTTCATTTTCTTTGCCTTTTCTAACCTTTTCTATATCAACAAGTTCATTTGACTCATATCCATTTGGTTGGAAGTCTTCATCTACCTTCACACTCACACTTTCAATGATCTTTCTTAGTATTTTGTTATAGAACCAGTAAGCCTTGCTCTTACTGGAGTACCCAAGGAATATGCCTTCATCACATATAGCATCAAACTTCCCTAATTCTTCATCTCTTTTGATGTAACACTTGCTTCCAAAAAAAATTGAAGTATTTGACAGTAGGAGCTCTACCATACCATAATTCATAAGGTGTCTTTGTTTCTTCTGCTTTTTCTTGCACTCTATTCTAAATGTAGACAGTAGTATGTATTTCTTCTTTCCAGTACACTTCCAGTAGGTCTGCTTCCTTGTGTTGGAAACAATATAGATAACTAAGAGGGGTAGTGAATTAGTTATCTTATAACTTTTCTATTTTCTTTCCTTTTCTTATCATTTAATGTTATGCCAAAACAAGACAATCATAAGAGATGAAAAATAAATTAACACATGACACAAGGATTTTTATGTGGAAAACCTATTAAGGGAAAAAACCACGAGGTGACTAACCCAAGATTGTATTCTCTGTTAAAAGAATAAAGAGTACAAATTTGGCACTTGCCAATTAGGGCTCACTACTTGAGCACACTGCTCATAAGAGGCCCACTGCCTATAGGAGACTTATAGTCTACAAATGCTTACAGATGATACCAAGGTGTCTAAACTAATGAACATAATCTATGCATGAATGATTTCAGTTCCGGTTAGGTACAGTATATTGATCTAGCACATTTCATTCTTCCTCTTCTCAATATAACTTTTCTATCACATTTTGGGCTCGAATTACTGCCTTCACACTTGTATCTACTTTGCTTCATACTTAACCATACATATCATCAATATCACATACTTACAGGATTGAATCTATCGAGTATATATATCCGTATCAAGGATTTCCAACAACTTCTTAGTCGGCAACAAGAACACCTATGATATTTGTATGTTATTAATCTGTCAGCTAAATCCATGCTTGATTACTGATGTGCATAAAAAACATAGGCATAGAAGTCATAAATCATGTCAGCTAACAATGTATAATATCATAAATTGCTTGATCAGGACCTTTTACACATCCGAATTGAAGTCTGATTCTCTGCCAGTTAATTCTTCCTCTGTCTTCTCTACCTGATTGGAACCCAACACTCAGATGCTCATAGCTTTTTCTTGCTTTATCACCAGAGGCTAAATCTTTGGAATACAGTAGTCATGATACCCCTCTTGACTTGTCCAAGTCTGTAACTTACTGAGTTACACCATCTGAGAGATTTGAACCTAATTGTAAGACCTTGTTACATACTCTATTCTTGTTCACCAGACCAAAATAATCTTCAATCTGACTTCCAGTATAGGCATACTATGTACTGTGGATGTGTGGGATAGACTTTGTTGCCATCAATGAAAACACTTATGAAGCCACACAGTGTCTCTTGCCATCACCTTGATCATTGCTCTGGCAGCATCTTGAATAGTTCTATTCTTCCCTTCAACCACTCCATTTTGTTGAGGAGTCTAGGGAGCAGACAAATGTCTCTTAATTCCATTTTCTTCACAAAAAGCATTGTACTCATTTGAAGTGAACTCACCACCTCTGTTAGACCTTAAGCATTTGATTCTCAAATCCAATTCATTTTCAACCATAGCTTTGAATGCATTGAACTTATCTAAAGCTTCTGCCTTTTCTTTAAGGAAAGTAACCCAAGTCATTCTTGAAAAATCATCAATAAGAAGTAGGGAATACCTTTCACTTTGCAAAATTCTTGTTCTTGTGGGACCACACAGGTCTATATGCACTAGCTCTAGAAAACCAGTTGAGGATTATTCTTTGCTTTTGAAGGTAGTCTTTGTCATTTTTCCAAACTAACATTCTTTGCATATAACATTGGCAAGCTTCACAATCTTAGGAAGATCTCTTACAAATTGAATAGTGCTTGTTCTCACCAGATTATTGACGTTAATGTGACACATTCTCCTATGCCATAACTAACTTTTATCTGACTTAGCCAACAAACAACAATTTTTAGTACCTTTCAAATGATAAACATTACCATGTGTCTTCTTACGAACAAGAATTAAGGTTTCACAACTATTCTGTATCTTACACCCATTGTCCTTAAACACAAGATTATATCCTTTGTCACACATTTGTCCAACACTTAGTAGATTATACTTTAGGCTCTTGACATAAAGAACATCATCTGTATTATGCTTGCCATCAAAAGTAATAGATCCTTTTCCACAAATCTTACCAGTTGCATCATCACCAAACCTAACAAGTCCTCCATCATACTTTTCAAACTTAAAAAAATTACTCTTGTCTCTTGTCATGTGGTTTGAGCATCTATTATCAATGATCCATTCATCTTCCTTTTCAACATGGAATGTACACAATTCTCCCGCACTTTCTTCCTTCACACAACTTGCAAGATTAGTAGAAACAGGTTCTTCTCTAAGTACAATAAACAAGCATTGACTACTATTCCCATCATTAGAATTAGATTCATCATAAGTTACACTTCATCATCTCTTACATAATAACTCTTTCTTATCATCTTTCATTTGCTTTCATTGATCTTCAATGCTCTATCAGGACATCTTGAAGTATAATGACCAATTTTACCACAACTGAAGCATTTGAAAGGTAACTTACCTTTCAATTTTCCTTTGCTGCCCCTCTTTATTCTGCTTGAAAATTTGGCTTCTAGCTCTGCAAAGTCTTCATCATCTGATTCCACAGCATATTTCTCTTATCTAGCAGTCCTAGTTGCTTCCTTGGCCTTGAAAGCAGTCTCAGTTTTCACAAGGCCATCAGTAGTACCAAACTCTCTTATTTCAAAGGCAGTTAGTTTACCGAGTAAAATATCTTTAGTAAGCTTTCCCAATTCCAACAACTCTTCAATGGAAGATACCTTGCGACTATAAGATTTGGGAAGAGTTCTGAGTATCTTATCTATGACATCCTCATCCTTTAATTCTCCACCAAGACCCTTGATACTGCTGACAACTTCATCAATCTTTTATAAGTAAATTGTTATGTTCTCATCTTCACCCATTCACATGGTTTCATATGTGGTCTTCAAATTCTACAACTTGGCCTTCTTGACAGATGCATCACTTTCATAGATTTTACTTAATTTGTCCCAAATCTCATAAGCAGTATCTAGATTCACAACTTTTTCCATTTCAGTGTTAGACAAGCCATTTAATAAAGCATTTTTAGCTTTGTGATTTTCATCAAACTCTTTAACCTTTTCTTCAGAATCTAGATCTTTAGGAACTGTGTATTTATCTTTAACTACTGCCCAAACATAATAACCAAGAGAAATAAGATAACTTTGCATTCGTACCTTCTAGTATGCATTGTCAGTTCCATCAAACTAGGGAATGTCTTTCTTGTGTGCCATCTGAATCTACCTTAAGCTATTAGGCTTTATTCAAAGGAACCTCACTCTAATACCAATTGTTGAAAGGCACAAGACAACTGAGAGGGGGGGTTAATCAGTTGTATCAAAACTTTAACTTCTTTAAACCACAATCAATTTCTCAATCACTTAACATATTTCCTTATTCTGTTATGAACATTAAACATGAATTGTAGAATCAAACCGTGAACGCATCAACACCACACATGAACACCAAATTTTTATGTGGAAAACCCTAAATAGGGAAAAACCACGGTGAGTGTTAGCTCACAATATAATGTAGTAACAATACCAAATATCAAATAGTGGCTCATTGCTAAAGGGCTCACTGCCCAAGGCTCACTACTGGGGATGACTCACTACCAGGGGTGGCTCACTACCGAGGGTTGTACTGATTTAGTAGCATCTACACCATGCCTGAGTTCAGTTCCGTTGAAGCGCAAATTATCTCCTATGCTCTGCTCTACTTTTACACTTCACACTTATCTTTTCACCTTTGCACAATCACACTTCTTTCATGACTTCTTTACATATATTTATACAATTCATCAACCTTGGAATGTACATCAAGGTCAGCATTACAATCATCAACCATTGGAACAATCTCCAAGGTCGGCATACATACATACAAAAAATTAGGACTAGACCTAAACAAACTTGTAGACAAAATGAATAAAGAAGGAACACTTCATGCCTTAGCATGAACTCAATTACATCTTCACATGCTACCACATGCTTCTACAATTCAGGAAATTCATTTGTAAAGAGTGGTAATAATCTAGGTCGGCCAGACTGGTGTAATCATCAAGAACACTTGAACACACACTACCAAGATCTTCATTACAGCTTGTAGATCAAGCACACACCTTCAATGTATTCAGGGGACACCCACAAATATCATAGAATTATTTGGAAACTAGCAAATCCAACTACAATAGATAACAACTTGTTTCACTTTAGAATGGATCATAGACTACTTCTTATCAAACATTGTCAAATGTTGCTAATTAGAAACTTGCTTTCCGAAGCTTCAAATCACATATACTTTGGAATGAAGATGACTAAGGACCTTATAAGCTTACTTCTAGAACCACAATGCTAAAATCCAATATGTAGATAAATGTGGAGCAAAACACTTTCTCCCTGTCACTTTGTAAACCTTGTCAGGCACAGTCTTCACACTGGTGAATAGAACTTTTTTTGTACAGTGATCTGGACCACCAAATTCTTGATTTAGTATATTAAAACACTTTTATAAATCATATCTAAAGATCATACTCTAGTCTTCACAACATAGAGAATGTGGAGAAAAATAATTAGACAGTGTTCTTCAATCAATCAACAAACAACAATATCAGAAGATATAGTTCACACAAATGATAACACAGATATGTTGACATCAATGACAACATCAATTAGCACATACTTGCAACACAAACCACCCAAAAGTGGTACCCAAATTATCTCCAATCAAGGATGCCTTGTGATGTGCCAAAACACACACCAACATGTATAACTCTCCCCTTTATAGCTCTTTTATGTGTCTAACATGTTTTTACATTTCCCAAAAATAGGAGATCCAACTTCCTGAGGCCATAACTTTTGATCTAAGTGACTGATTGATGAACCATTTGATGCATTAGAAATCTCATGAAGAGATATATCTCACTATAACCCACTTCGTCTATTACGACAATTTTTAGAGCATTTATGGACCTCTAAGTTCCTCAAAATTGAGTTCAAAACTTTTTTTGGTAGTTTCAAAAAATAGAAACTTTAATATCTCGCAATCCAGATATGATCTTTAGTCAAAGCTCACATGAGATGTTTACTTAGCTGTTCCACACATTCTGGGAAAATTTTAGGTCAATTTGAGGTCAAGTGTAAAGTTACTAAAAATAGTAAGTCTTGCCATTTTTATCCCTTTTGGAAACTTCAAAAGTTCTAGATCATTCTTCAAGATAAAGGGTATTTGAAATGACCAAAACTAGGAACAATAGTAACCTTTTGAAGTTGCAAGGTTGAGACACTTTTCTTAACATTCTCCCACTTGTCTAACACCTTATAAGAGAAAAGGGAGTATCAACACCATGATTTAATTGCTAGGGGCCAAGAGGCCCATAGACTCTGAACACCATTTGAACTTCTTTGCGCTCATAGGTTTTGTTAAGGAATCTGCAACATTGGTACAACAATGAGTGAAAGTAGCATTTTATAAAGTTATAAAAGTTACTATTACAACTACTATTAATGGTACAACCTACTGCAACTACCTGCATTAAAGACTACACTTTACTACACCTAACTACTAGCTAATTAATTACACTTTATTACATTAATATACTATATACTAATACCACCCTTTAATGACTAAACCTTAAACAACGCCAAGCTTGTCTTGAAATTTGACAAAGTAACTAGGACCAAGTGGTTTAGTCATTAAAGCAATAGTCTGCTCCTGAGAAGAACAAAAGTGGAGGGAGATGTCTTCACAGTCCACTAGTTGCCGAATGTAGTGATGATGAATCTCGATATGTTTGGTTCGAGCATGATACATTGGATTCTTTACCAATTTCAATACTCACCTGATTATTACAGAAAAGCAGTGTATGAGTATGCTAAGGAAGCTGAAGATCTGTCCAGATTCTACATAACTAAACTGCTTCACAATTGGTCAATATGCTTAGTCCTTGCATGGAAAGTAGGATTCTTCACCAAACATATGGTACTCTGACTGTTACAACAAATAGTAATCTTCCCTGCATCAGACCCAACATCAGAACACAATCTCTTAAGCTAAATGGCTTCTTTACAAGCATGATTTCTTGCCATGTACTCAGCTTTAGTAGTGGACAAAGCGACCATAGGTTGCTACTTACTCATCCAACTAATAGCACCACCAAACATAGTGAACACATAAGCACTAGTGGATCTCCTACTATCAATGTCACCTACCCAATCTAAATCCACAAATCCACGAATACAAAGTGAATGGTGAGGACTTGTAGGATAACCATGATAATATAAGGAATACTAGGAAGTACCCTATAAATATTTGAACACTCTCTTCACTACATCCCAGTGTACCCATCCAGGATTAGCCATAAACTGACTAAGGAATCCCATTGCTTGGGCAATGTCTAGTCTAGTATGGACCATCGCATACATCAAACTACCAACCATACTAGCATAAAGAACTCTACTCATAGCCTCCATCTTAGGAGACTCTGAATAATATGCAACAGATAACTTTGTCCCCATTGTAACAGTAATAGTCAAAGGTCTACAATCCACCATACTAAATCTCTCCAACACAGTGTTAACATACTTACTCTGGCCTAACCAAAGTTTTTTGTTTGCTCTATCTCTTCTGATCTCCATCCCTAGAAGGTACCGAGCTACCCCTAGATTTTTCATCTCAAATTGTCCTGACTACTAAAAATTCAAATCAGAAATCAAACTTTTACCATTCCCAATGAGTAACATATCATTGACATATAATGCAATAATGAGAATGTGATGATTGTCCAACTTCTAATAAACATAATGATCTGATTTCGATCTCAGAAATCCAATACTCAACACAAAGGAATCAAACTTCTGGTACCACATCCTAGGAGATTGTTTCAAACCATACAAAGACTTTTTCAACTTGCAAACTAGATTTTCTTTATCTTTCACCATGTAGTGCTCTGGCTGTGACATATAGATTTCCTCTGCCAAGTCACCATGAAGGAATGTTGTCTTCACATCCATTTATTCCACTTCTAGATCATACACTGCTACAAGACATAACAGGAATTGAATAGATGTCAGCTTTGTAATAGGAGAGAATATCTCACCATAGTCAATTCCCCCCACTTGAGAATACCCCTTCACAACCAGTCTAGCCTTATATTTCTCAACACTACCATCTACACCAAATTTCTTTTTGAACACCCATTTGCATCCAATAGGTTTTCATCCTTCAGGCAAAGGCACCAAGTCCCAAGTATTATTCTTTTCCAAAGAAGCCATCTCCTTTTCCATGGCCTCCTTCCAAGAACCTACATCTTTCATACCCATAGCCTCTTTCATAGTTCAAGGTTCATTAGTGTTAGAAATCAAATAAAAAGTATAACTAGAATCATGCAATGAATAACCAAACCTATTAGTTTTCTTCCTTATCTACATGGACCTCCTCAAAGATTGAGGTTGAGGCTCTTCATCTTCTTCTGAACTTTCAGAGCTACTAGAGCTCTCCTCTTATTAGGTCCAATAGATGTTTTTGGTTCAACTTTCTTAGGGGTGAAAGGAAGATGAACCACATCATCTTTCTTCTCTTCTTTCTCTAGCTGCAAGACAATAGAAGAAGGATTAAGCTCTTTGAACATCACACTTTTGCTATACATAACTCTCTTAGCCACTGGATCCCAAAGCTTGTACCCTTTCACACTGATACCATAATCGATGAAGATACACTTCACAACCTTGTTCACCAACTTAGACCTCTTCTCCTTAGGCACATGTGCATATGCCTCACAACTAAATACTTGAATGTGCCTTAATGAAGGCTTTTTACCAGACCATACCTCCATAGATGTCTTATCAATGAGCACTAATGTAGGAGACCTGTTAACCACGTAACAAGCGGTAGCAACAGCTTCAACCCAGAAATTTTTTTCAAAACTAGCTCCACTTAGCATACTTCTTGCCCTCTCCATCAACATTCTATTCATCCTCTATGCAACTCCATTCTACTGAGGGGTATATAGAGTTGTCTTGTGCCTCTCAATCCCCTTTTCTTTACAGAACTTGTCAAAATTTGCTAAACAAAACTCACCACCATTGTCAATCTTCAAACACTTAATCTTTCTATCCTTCTAATTCTCTACAAGAGATTTGAAGTCTTTGAATCTACTAAAGACTTTAGATTTGCTTCTAAGGAAATACAACCATGTCCTTCTTTTGTAATCATCAATGAATGAAGCAAAGTAAATAGATTTTTAAATCAAAGGAACATTAACAGGACCAAACACATCAGAATGAATCAAGTCCAACACCTTAGAAGATTTGTGAGAACTGGAAAAAAATAGAACATGATTTTGTTTTCCATAAATACAATGTTTGTAGAAATCAAACTCAAGATTACAATCATTCATACCCTGAACAAGATTTTTATTTTTTAGGGTCCTCAAACCATTTTCAATAATGTGACCAAGCCTTTGGTACCATAACATTGTCTTCTTAGCTGGAAGTTTAATTTCCATAGAATGAGCACCCTTAGGTACCCAGAAAGCATGACCATCAGAAGTAGATGCAATAGTCCTCTTCACTACTAGTTCCATAGAACTTTTGGCTCAGACTCCTTTATTTTCTTCTCAATATCCTTTAGAACTTTTGGCCAAGATAAACAAAATTTGTATACATCTCCTCCTTTAGTGAGGAAATTTTGAATACTCTTTACACTAGTATCCAACATAATTCTATCATAGCCAATTATTCCTTTTAGTTCACTAAAACTTTTATCATTAAATTTATTCCAAAATTTGACTTCAACTAACTTTTTAAAAGAATCAAAGTGAGTTCTTACAGAATTTATTAAGCTCTTTAGCTGACTGGAAGGAGCATCAGATGAATCCTTATGAAAAGTTGGCATAATCTTTTCCAAAATGCTGGAAGCAAAACCAAGCAATTCATTGTCCTCAATGTGAGATTTTAGGATCTCCTTTCTTACCTTTGCTTGTACAATTGATGCTAAGTTCATCATTTGAATAGGGGAAAGAGTATCCAAACTGATAGGCCCTTGAATTAGATCTGGTTCATTAAATTCAAGATTATCTTTTTCAAGAAATTTCTTCACTGCATCTGCAGTGTCTCTTGCCATGCATGGAGTTCCATCTTTCTTCTCCTAAGATTCATGTGATCCTTTTCAGTATCATCATTAGGATTATCTTGCTTTTGTTCTTCACCACTCTTAGCTATTTCTTCTTTTTGATCTTCCTTATCCTTAACTTCTTCTTTCTACTCTTTATTCTTCTTAGAATCACCTTCAGTAGGAGCATTTATTTCCATGTTCATTTTTGCATTTTCTTCACAAGATTGGTCCAGAGAAATTTGAGTATCCTCTGCACCATCAACATTATCTTCCTTCACCATCTCTTCATCTCCTTTATTTAATATTTCCTCTTTCAGAATAGAGAAATCATCTACCTTAGCTTGTTGCTCATTTTTCTTCAACTCTTAATCATTTGGAATGGATGTATCATCAGCATCAACAGATTCTTCAGTGACCACATAAAACTTATTCTTGTCCAGGGCTTTCTTCAGATTTGTTCTATTTCTTTGACCACTTCATCAATGTCTCCAAGCATTAGCTTTTTCATCCTAATTTTTCTTCTGAATTCATCTTTAACTTCTTTGAAAATTTTATTTTCTTCCTTCCTAGAGATTACCGGACATAGACTAGACAACACATGTTCTCTTAGCTCCAAATCCTTTTCTTTAGTAGCTTCTTTTCTCATCTCCAAAATGTCTCTTAGACTCTTAGGGATTTCTAACAAAATTTACACAAGTGTTCTGTTGAATGTATTCAAGTACTTAACAGTAGCATCCTTCAAATTTTTCTTGTTGGCATCATCAAGGTTGTCATAATATTCTATTATGGGCTTCAAATTTCCATGAACAGTTACTGCATTCACAATATTTTCAACTGACAATGTGGATTTTTCAACATGAGTCTCAATCTTTTGTCTTTTTCTCACCTTTACACTTCTAAAGGGCTTGTCTTTAGCAACCCTCGATGCCTTTGCTTTCTTTGACTTTATTTCTTTCACTGCTTCATCTGATTCTGTCTCCTCATCATCTTTTAGGCTCACGTACATTCTGGAGGCTTTTGTCTTCTTTCTCTTTCCTTCTTTGTTATATGGTTTATCTTCTAGTTTCTTCGTACTAGTAGACTTTGAGTGACTAAAGGTAGCTGTAGAACTTCTTGTTCTTCCTTGTTGGCTAAGGGAGGCTTCCGGAGTACAGGGTTGTTCATTGTTTGTCTTTTCTTCTTCAACTTTCTTAGCTCTCTTCCTAACTTCTTTCATAGCTTCTTTGGTTATTCCAATACTTTTTGCATACATTTCAACTTGCCTTTGGACCTTTTTCTTAATTTCAGGTCTCTAAAGTTCAACATGCAGTTTCAAATTAAGCTCATCATATGTACTGAATCTCTCAACTAAGGTATCTTTTGGTTTTCTCAGAAGGTGTTGAGCATACATTTCCAGTATTTGTTCATCAACTTCATACCCCATGGGCATGATCTATATAGTCCTTGGTTCAACTACTTCCATCAAGCATTGATCTATTTCCACCATGAAACAAATTGTATCCTTGTACTATTCCACCACAGACTTAGGGATTCTTTCCCTTGATTGCATCATATTCTAAAAATTCTTGAAATATCCCTAAAGAACAGTCCTTTGGGCATTGGAGTCACCAATATTGTGTAAGTATTCTCTTATTTGTATGGCAATAGGCTTGTCACTGGTCCAATATAGGCTTTTCATCCCGAGCAACTCATTCATGAAATAAAAGAACAATCACAAGACTAACATATCATACTTGAATGTAGTCTTCTTATCCTTCTTGATCTTGTTCAGATTCTCGAATAGTTGGTTTTGCAGTAGCTCACACAAGTCATAGTCAGCATTTTCTATAAACATCTGATAAAAAGCATAAATGGTTGTACCAAACACTAAGTTTTCCTTGTTGGAGTGGTTATCTTATACCCAATCACCATAGATACAAATTTGACATCCAGATCAGTTATATCATTTATTATCATTGCCCTCTTATCAAACTTTGAGCTGGTAGCTTCAGTTATAATCTGATTCTTTATTGATTTTAGCATCAACAATCCATTGGATGAGTTCAATCCTATTATGGCCTTGATGGCATCCATAGTGATCTTAAAGGGTTTCATCAACCGCATAAATTTAGCATGCATTCGACTCAGTACATACCGGACCCACTCATCCTCATCGAAGGATGGGAACCCTATAACCTGAATGAAATGTTTATCTTTCAGTGCCTTATACTTAGGTTTAAGATCATGAATCTCATCCCTCAAATGATTCTTAAACAAATCCAGTAACTTCGAATTCCCAAACTCATCTATGCTAGCATGAATGTAAGCCCTAATATTTTCTACATGCAACACACCATGCAGAACATCAGAAACGACACCTAACAAATTGACCTCTATAGATTTGTAGCCATATCCAGAGATTACAAATTCAAAAAGCTTTATAGAGCATACCTTATTTCACCAGTTAGGGTTTTCACTTGGAGATCTTCTTCACACTTCAGTCTCTTGGAAATCTTCGCATAGAGCTTGCCTTCCTTCTTTCTTCTTGGATGCAAAGTGATTCTGAAGTAACTTGAGTTTCTTTTTAACCTCTGCACACCTACTATTTGATGTAATAAATTCTTTTGCCCTAACTCTTCTAGATACCCTATTTCTTTATACAATTTCTCATAGATTGCTCCGCAAGTTGCCACATCAACCTCTTTTCTTCTAGAAATTCTTTCAGATGATCTATAATAGGCTACTCTATCTTCTCTCATCATGTTAGATTCAGGCACCCACTTACTCGCAGGGGGAATTAGATTTTAAATGCAGCTCCCCCTAAGCCAGAGCTCCTATTTCAATTCTTGGAGGAATTATCAGCACCAAATTCTGGTGCGAACCCATCACCATTATTCGTTACACCTTTCTTCACCCATGTTTTGTTCATTTCCATCTAGATCTCATTCACATCTAATTTGCCCTTGCCTTTATCTTGTCTCTGTACATTCTGGTTTTGTTTACTGGACCTTTTCTATCATCATTCCTGCTTCTGTAGAATCTTGCAATATGACTGGATCTATTGCAATTAAAGCACACAATGTTTCTTTTTTCATTTACTTGATTTCCTCTTGATCTGCACTGATTAGCCATGTGTCCAAATCTATTGCATGCAAAACATTTGCCATTGAAGGAATGGACATTTCCTCTGTTGTTAGAGTTATTCATCATCATACTTCTGCATTCATTGGATCTATGACCATACCTTTTACAATTGAAGCATTGACTAGAGAAGGATGGACCACTTTGATTCACTATACTTCTGCACTGAGTAGCTCTATGACCAAATTTATTGCAATTGAAACAATTTCCATTGAAGGATGGATACCTTTGAGAATTAGGTTGTCTGACTAGAGGTCTTCTAGGTCTATTTCTCTGATTCCTTGATTTAGAATTTATTTGACTAGATCCAGAGCTTTCACCTTTCTCATATCCCAGACCATGTTTATCATCTGCCTTCTTCTAACTATCAAGAAACACCTCAAGTTTAGCTGAGCTTATCTTGAACTTCTCTTTGTATTCATTTGCATCTTTTAAGTCATGTTTGAGAATGACAATTTACCTTTCAAGTTGTTCCTCATTATACCTTGTTTCTTGTAGATCAGACTCTAGATGGCCAATTATTATTTCTAATTTACAACACTCTTCTGTTCTTTCTTTTAGGGATTGATTCGAGTTGTCTTTAGTCTTCTTCCTTTCCTTGATTTGCTTGGTTAGCCTCATCACCCCAGATTCCATCTCATGTTTTAGGACAACAGCTTCTTTTGCTAGCTTCTCACATTCCTTTGTCTTCTCCTTCAAAGCCTCATCCATGCCATTATCTTCCTTGTGATTTGCTAATTGCTAAAGTAGCTCCTTCCTCTTTTCCATAGATTTGCTCAGTTGTCATTTTAAAGTCTTAATGAAATCCTCAACATCTTTAAGGTTTTCTTGCAGTTCTTTGACTTTTACTCTAGACTGATCAAGATCTTTTAAAGAAACTTGAATTTATTCATTGATGCCATCAATATACCTAAATGAAACCATTAAAACACTTTCCCAGATCTTCCCCAAGCTATTAAACTTCTTCCAAGGAACCTTGCTCTGATACCAATTGTTGGAATTAAGGAACACTGAGAGGGGGGGTGAATCAGTGTTCTGCAAAACTTATTATTATGTCCCTTTATTAGTTTACAAAATACATTCAAAAGAAAGAAGCATGAACTTGAGAAAAGCAACAACAAGATCATCACACATGAACACCAATATTTTTATGTGGAACCCTGGTTAAGGGAAAAACCACAGTGGGGGTTAACCCGTAAGATTTTATACTCTGTTAAAAGTATTACAAATGGGAAGGCACATGCCTTCGGGCACACTTCCTAGAGCTCACTACCTACAAGATCAATTACAAAGAGTTCACTAAAATACTTGAACTGAAGAATAGCATCTAGCAATGCAAGATTACAGTTTTGGTTAGGTTCAATATATTGATTTCACACACTTCATCTCTCACTACATTGTTTCACTATTCTGCCATGATCCAGAGCTTAGATCTCTTTGCTTTGCATTTGATACTACCACACTTTGGACCTATCAAATCATATTCACACAACTACACCTCAAAATGCTCAAACCCATCGATCATATATATCTGTAAAATGAAATTTCATCAACTGCAGTCGACCTCAAGAAAACTCAAAAACTTTTTCAAGATCATTGTTCTGTCGGTTGAATCCATGCACAAATATCAATGTAGACTGAAACTTATGTATTTAGGTCACCACACATGTCTTCCAATACCATTGGATCTCATAAATTACTCAACCAACCATTTCTCTTAATCCGCACAAGGATCAATCACAAAGTTAGCCTGTTCTTCACCAGACTGAACTGTCTAACCAAAACCTGATTCTTAGATGCATGTAACTTTCAATCCCTTCATTGCTAGAGGCTAAAACTTTGGATTTAGCTATCCATAACATCACTTAACATTCCCTTGGATTTGCAACACAATATGATTACCTGTGGAGAAATGTTGACCAAAATGCTAAACCCTCTCATATGCTCTGTTCATGTCTATCCGGACTTACACAAATCTACAATCTGACTTCTGGTATGATCAAATGATACAATGTGGATGTGTAAGATATATTTATTTGCCATAAATGACAACACCTAACATGCCTAGCAGTGTCTCTTGCCAACACTTGCAACAATCCCCCTAGCGCAAGTGAGGGGTTCGAACCCATGACTAGGCTTTAATGCCAATTGTTGGAAAGATGATTATTATTGTAGCAAAAGATTGACCTATTAATGCCCGATACAACAACCTGAGTTAATGAATCCATGGGAGGCAGTTAAGCCTTGTCATGAACCAAAGAGTTGCGATGCACAACACAAGGAGACCAAGGTGCAGACCTTGCAATAGAATTATGATTCCCTCTACTGTTGCAGTAGAAACTCCTATCATTCCTCCAGTATGAATTGTTATCTCTGTCTTCTTTCTTGTATGGACTAGTTTCCTTGTTCTTCTTTGCATAAGGTCTTTCTCCTCCAAAATGTGTTCTGACTCTTTGAAATTTACCTCCTCTACCTTTATGCCTTTGCTCATGCCTCCTATTCAACTTGTCTTCAACTTTCAATGCAAACTGATATGCTTCTTCTACTATTGTCATCCTCACCAAACTTAGTTCTTCTTGAATGTTCATTCTCAATCCATGTATGTATCTTGCCACTTTCTCCTTGCTTGCTTCACTATATCTAGTCCTTATGACCATCTTATGAAATTCTTTAGGATAATCCTTCACATATTTCTCCTTTTGTCTTAGGTTTTGCAATCTCTTCAACAATTCCAACTCATAGTTAGTAGGTATGAACTAATTCTTCAACTTTGTCACCATTCTATCCCATTTTATGATCTTCTATTTTCTTCTCCTATTCCTATCTAATTGAACTTCTTTCCACCAAATAGCAGCATGTCCTTTCAACTTAGTTTTTGCAAATCTTACTCTCTACAGATCTTCAATTTCCTCATATTCAAAGTATTCCTCTAAGTCATTTATCTAATCAATCAACTCCTTAGGATTCAAATTTTTGATATAGTTTGATACTTCCATTCTAGGTCTCTTACCCATCTTAGAAATATCCCTCAACACCTTTACCTGATCTAATTCTTCTTCTTCTAGGGCTTCTTCATTTCGGTCAGCAACTTGAAATTCATCATCATCACTTTCATCTTCATGTCTAGGGTTTAGTCCTCTTCTTCTATCTTCTTCTACAGCATCCAATCGAACCTTCATTGTTCTCATCATCTCTATCATTTCTTCCATTCTTCTAGCAACATTGGTCATAGAAGGCATCCTCCTTAGTGGCATCTCTTCCTAGGATCTAGTGCAACTACATCAATTTGGTGATCTGACTACAAGGTAGCAACTGCCTCATAATCGGTACTCTGTTGACAAACACAAGTATCTGCCTTAGGTTGGTGCTTTGTTCACCACAAGATCTTTCAGAATGCCTTCACTCCCAAAGGACTCAAAACTTCACTTTGATACCACTTGGTGTAGTCATGGATGGAGATTCCTAAGAAGGGACTGTCCAAACCATGCAGAAAGAGTAAACACAATAGAAACAACACAAATATAGAAGATGCAAGCTCTAATATGAAGATGTAGTAAAATGCAGTAGGAAATGTTGAACTGCAAATCATTGAACTATAATTGAAATGAAAGAAAAGAAAAGAATGCAAATTATTTTTTGTTGATGTAAGATTTCTCTACAACCTGGGATGCTCCTGCATCACTAACCCATTTCCATTGTATTTGAGTTTAGAAATAATTTTGAATCCACGCCCATAACGTGTCTCCAAGTTTGCAAGAAGAGGAGAGGTCATATGACTAGCTTTGTTAATTTTAGAAGTGTGATCATGTGTTGAAGAAGAAGTAGAAGGATCATTATTTTTATCATGGTGAGGAGGGTCAATCTTTGTTTCAACAAGCCCATGGGGGTTTAAATTTAAAGGGAGCTCGTCATTACCAAGACATGCATTAGAAGAAGAGATCCATTAGATTTGAGATTTTTAGATTGAGATGATATATCACAAATGGTTACCATTTTTGTAGAAGAAAGCAGATCATCATTAGTGGGTAAGTGCATGTAAATGGGGGATAAATTAGTAGCCAGCCTTGAGATTTTTAGCAAAACACATTCATGTTATCAAAAACATAGCACATATGTGGTTTAACATGTATGCATTTTTAATGCCTTGAATTCAAAAATTTTATTATCCTGCCCATTTAGGGCTTGGATTTCCAAGCCTAAGGGTTGGACATCTCTTGTGGCTCCTAAATTTGTGTTATTAACATAAAATAGCTTGAATTCAAACTTTGACATCATCAGGTTTACACATTTTGAAATAAAATTTTACAAAACCACCACCAAAATAAAGAGCTACTTCTTACCTTTCTAGCCATATAATTTTTTTAATATTTTGAATAAGTTAAGTTATTTATTTTGATTTTCTTTAAAGAGTGTCTTGGTATTCATTTAGTACATATGTATTGATTTTTTTAATAACTTTTGACCCACTTATCCAAATTTGAAAGAAAACATATAGGATTCTTGTACGCTTCATTCTATACACATTCAAGAAAAAAAATTACATTTTCAATTAGTTTTGTGCAAGTTATGTGATGCGCATGCTCAGTGATGCAACTTTTAGGATGTATCCACTTCAAAAAATAAAAAAATTTAATTATTCAATAAAAAATATACAACTTGCAGTACTCACTCTTCACTATATTTCCACCAACTAGTTTTTAAAAATGCCTAATGTAGCAAAAAAATAGGGGTTGCACACCAAATAAAAATAGGAATATCATTGTGTGTGCTTAGCATTTCACCTCCTTAACCTTAACCAAATTTTAAAATCTTTAGTAGTTTACAAACTAGATTTAGAGTAATACAATTCTTGTTCTTATCGTATCTTTAAATTTTGAGTGTACACATCTTAAATTACTTGTCTAAGTTCATCTTTAACTAATTTCAAAAAAAAAAAAAGTGGCCACTTTTGACCCCCTTTTTGTCCCCGATTTCCATGCACTTACCCTAGTGGTAAGATTAATAGATCAAAAGTTCCATCGTTATTAATTTTGAGTTTACGTTTTTTAGGAGCAGTAGATTATGTTGAAATTGCATTTATTTTTGAGATTTTGGGTGTGATGGTGAGATTTTATATTGACCTATATAGGTGGGTGTAAAATCTAACAAACCCCAATCATCACCTAATAACACGTTTGAAGGACTGACACTATCCTAACCATCATTGTTGTTAGTAGTGTAGGGTAGTGGTTCAACTTTTGTTAAAGTAGGGATCAAATTATTTAGAGGAATTTGATGTCTCACTTCCATTTGCAAGAAACTTTATGAAACTAGATTAGCTTCAATTGTATGGAGCTTGTTTTCAAAAATGAACATTATTGAACATTGAAGGGTAGATAGGAATGACCCCATGGTATGAATCTAGGGTATACCAAGAAGAAGATTGTATGAAAGAGAACTAGGCATGATATGGATAAGGGTCGATAAAGTCACGGGTCCATCCTTTATTAGTAAGGTGATAGTAGATAATGTTTTTCTACCAACATTATCAAAGCCACGAATGTTCAGTTTATCCGGTTTGATGAGATATGTATCTATGCCAATGTTATGCAAGAAGTTCATGCCACAAATATTAAGACCTGACCTACCATCAATCATAGTGCATCTTACCCTCATTTTATTAATAATGATGAATATCAAAAGAGGATCATATTGGTTTTGAACTTCTATGGGAGGTAATTCATGTTGTCAAAAAATGATGTCCATTGTTGTCGCATGTATACAACTAAACATAGATGCTACATCTTTCAGCTTAATAGCAGGTGGAACAATCACCTTTTGTAAAGATTCTTCGAGCATTCCATGGTATGTAGGAAATTTTTGTATCAAATCCCATAGAGAGATCTTAGCCAGAGTAGCGTGGAGCTTCTCAACAAGATCATATTCTCTACCAACATGTTGAGAAATATGAGGAGTTGAGGGAAGAAAAGGTTGAGAAGGTGGAAGAGAAGTGGGCACACTAAGTTCTTACTTACTTTTCATACTATTACGGGTTTTGTGTGTGTGAGAAACCGCATGATAATGAGGTTTTTGTGACACATTTTGAACACCTTGATTCCTTTGAGTAATTTTCTTTGCAAAGTTGAAGATGTAACCAGGAGGTCAAGATGGTTTCGGAACACCCTGAACTGTAATCATAGGTTTAGAGAAAGGAGGTAGATTAGGTGACTCATGCACAATGATTTTAGGAATATTTTGAATATTAATCCATCTATCCTTATTGGGTGGGATAGGTCTATTGATGATGATGGAATTTACATTGTTATCTTTTTGAGAAATACAAGATTTAGGAGAAAACATGGAAAAAATATGCTCAACATCTACCTGTGGGGGACTCCATGTGATGGAAGGATCTTTATCCACTAATGCTTCATCTTTTGAATGGAGAGAATTGGAATGAAGAGAGGGTACAGGAATGTTAAGAAATGTATCAATGATTTTCTCCTCTTGCGCCAAAATATCCTCACAAGTGGGAACAATTTTGGGAGAGGCATCCAAACCATAGGGTGGTGTAGGCAAAGCTAGGTCACCATCATAAGTATTAGAGGGAAGATAAATGGAAATAGACATTGAATTATCATGGCTTGTAGTAGAAGTAGAAGAACTATCACCATCATCTTTCTCATGACAATTCATGGAGATGAATTTAGTAAAGTCTTCTAATATCGAAGGATACACGCCCATGAGACTCATGAAGCTATCAAAATCAGATATATAACAAATGATATCATACATGGAACATATATAAATATCAATATCATACATGAATGGACTGTGATCTAAAACATATGGATGCACAATCATGAATTTAGAGAAAAAATTGAAATCCATAATATATGCATGCAAAGATTCCAAAGAGGAACGACAAGAAGAGGGCATAATGAAATGTCTTGTCTACTATATGCAAATATGATATGGAAAAACAATGTACAATAATATTTATTCATTAATCAAGTACAACCAATATCAAAATAAGATTCCAATCAATGACCTACAAGTGCAAGAGAAGCGGGGTTTTCCAAAAATGTGATATTCTTGGTAATCACTACAACTAAGTCTTGAAAATGTGAGATGTGTAGTATGTGAAAAAGAAGTGCTTAAATGATTTATTCACTTAAATGTAACAAATATTTAGACAACTTTGCTTTGATGAAGATGCACAAGTGGCTAATGAGATATGCAATAGAGAGTTTTGTTTATGCTTTTTGCTTTCAATATTTTGAAGAGAAAATAGATGTATTAACATTCTTGCTTTCTAAATTCAATAAGTATGATATGTTTCAAAAACCTAAAAATTAGATTTAACAATCCTTCAACATAGCAAAGATCTAAAAAATAAGATTTCATATATAACAACTAAATGCAAGGCTAGCTAGGGTTTATCATTAAACCCTAGATCTTAAATGCTTATTCCCTAAAAAAAAATGTAGTGATGCAAGAATGATTTTTCTTCTTAACCTAAACACAAATGATAATTATGATGTGCTATAGAAATGCTAAATCAGATTTGAACAACTAATCAACATCACCAAGATTTGAAATAAGATTCTACTCAATAAACCCTAGGTGCAAGGCTAGCTAGGTTTTCCAAAAATGCAATATTTTTGAAAACCCTAATAATGAAGAAGTGTAAATGCCAAATATGCAACTAGGAAATGATTAACTAATGAAATTCTAATCAGATCTGATGCAAAAATAAAAAAATTGCAAAGTGTATGAAAATGTCAGGTTCATCAAAATGTTATGTAGGAAAAAGGTGACTTAGCTTAAAACCTTAAACTCGGTCAAACCCTCTTCTACATGAACATTGGAACACAAATCAAGAAGACTCAATACTCAGGTACAATCCTCAAAGGAAAGATGATAGGTCTCTTCATTGGTCCCTTTATTTCCAAGGAGAGAGATCTTATGACTAATTATCAAATCTAGGGTCTTTAGGAATAAAATAGAGAAAACAAGAGTTACAAACCTGAAACTGTCGATAACCCAGGAAGAAGTTGCAGGGAGGAGCTAAACAAAGTTGAGAGAACTTGATTCCAAAAGGATTTGGTCATTCAAACAAGGGGACAGAGGTGCTAGGTGCCCTAGACCCATATTAGGGTTCTGCAAGATCTTTGGATCTAGGTACCTTTGCCTATCTATCTTCCTACTTCCTGTCACTTATTATCTTCAGATTCCTCCATATCTAACCTATACACACACAAGAAGAGAAAGGGTTGGTGCTATTTAGGATATTTCCTAAGTCAAGCTCCATAAATGGTGTTTCCACCTCCACAATAACAATGATGAGAGATCAAAGAGTGCATGCCCTAGGAGGGCAGAGGCAAATCTAAAGTAGAATGAAATGTTGTAATAAAGTATGAAGGAAATAAGTCACCATGAGCATGGAAACCCTATCTTGCTTAATGTGGCATCATAACTTGACTCAAGAAGTTGGTGTAGCCCAAAGAAGTACAAAGATCTTCACAAGACCTGCAAGAAGTTAGTGCAACAACAATAATCCACCATAGAAAGCTTCCAAGGTCATGTAGACAAGAATCGAGAGCATGAGAGAGAGAGAGAGAGTGAGAGGTAGAATCCTTAAAGATGTTCAAATGAATAAAATAACTTGCTTATATATGCATTCATGTTGATTCTCAGGGAATTAAACCAAATGAGGCTGACATGAATAAGCATTAGATATGTCATAAGCCATCATACCATTAATTTAGGTTCAAGTTCAAGGAGGGACTAGGGCATTGGGCGCCCTTGTCCTTTAACCCTAAAACTTCAGGGTAAGTCTCATTAAGTGTTTTTAGGCCATCCCTAAAGTTATCTTTTAGGTTTTGGGCATCGGGATCAGGAATTAATTGTTTTAGGTCAACCCAAGTGCTAAACTAGGTGTAAAATGGCAAGGGTAACATTTTACTCCATAACAATGTGGATATTGTTTAATTGTATTAATAGGTGGAGGTTCAAAAATTAATGAGAGGAGGTCCAATCAATGGATGAGAGCATGAGTCATCGACTGCTTCTCCACCTTCATGTCTAAGCAAGGGTCGTCGATTGTTAGATAGTATTCCATAGGAATTTTGATGTTGGGGCATGTTTTTGTATGCCTATATGGCTTTGTAAACATACATTTCTACTTTACCGATGTATATCATTGCACGTGCCTATATGGCTTTGTTTGTACATGCCTATATGATATTATATATACACTTTATGGTATTTTCATGACATTATGTATATGACATTTTACATTATTTATATGATGATCAATTATGGTTACAAGATAGATAATATATCATGATTAAATGTTTTGATATTACCTAGAGTAACACTTCAACATTTCCATGAACCTCTTGTTGATAACTGAGAGGGGGGGGTGAATCAGTTATCCTAATTGTTTCTTCTTTTGAACTTTCTTATTAAGCAAAGCAGCATTGAATTAAACAAACAAACATTATCATGAAATGAGAAACACATGACACAGTATTTTTGACGTGGAAACCTGGTTAAGGGAGAAAACCACGGGGTGATTAACCCAAAGATTATTCTCTGTTAGAAGAATAAGGAGTTACAAAAATGGCACTTGCCAATTAGGGCTCACTGCCCGAGCACACTGCTCACAAAGAGGCCCACTGCCTACAAGGAGACACACTGTCTACAAAGAATGTTATACAATACTTGAACTGATTGGAAGCACCTACATATGCTAGGGTTCAGTTCCGGTTAGGCTCAGTACATTGATCTGCTGCACTTCATCTTTCCTCTATTCTTTATTCTGCTATCTTTTCACATACCGGATCTTTCTTACTACTTCTGCTCTGATCTATACTTATTCGCATACACAATCACACAATCACACCTTTCACAACTAAATCCATCCTCTATATATATCCGCACAAGTAATTTCATCACCTTTCTAGTCGGCATCCGGAACAGTCTGGTTTCTTACAAGCTCTGTTCTGTCGGTTGAATCCTTGCTCACCAAGCAATGCGGATCAAGCATATACTTGTAGATATCATTAGTCATGTTGGCCAAACATGATTCATGCCTTCACAACCTTTACCATCAACAGTAACATATCCGTAAAAGATTCTGATGCTCTGTCAGTCAGTTCTTCCTTCTGTTCTCATTGTCTTTCAGGAATCCGATACTCAGCTATTCATATCTTTTTCTTTGTCCATCACCGGAGGCTAAATCCTTGGAATATACTACTCAAGGTAGTCCTCTTGACTTTCCCAAATCCGCACTGCACCAAGACACTTCCTCTGAGAGGTCCGGACCAATCTGTCGGACCTTGCCACATGCTCTGTTCTTGTTCACCGGACCATAACAGTTCTTCATCCTGACTTCCGATAGAGGCACACCATGACTTGCGGATATGTGGGATGACCTTTGTTGCCATCAATGACAACAACCATGAATCCATATAGTGTCTCTTGCCAACAATCTCCCCCTTTGTCATTGATGGCAATACTTAGTGAAAAAATGACTAAGTGTTTACACTATGCTCCCCCTTTGCTGATGCTCTATCTTTATATACAATTTTTGAAACTCCCCCTTAGTTGGATTCCTCATTTTTCACTGCTCCTCACTCCCCCTTTGACATCAATGGCAAAGGGTGAGGTCCGCACACCAAAATTTTCAAAAATTTTCTATACATAGCCGCATATTTACATACTCACATGAACTGAAGAATGTCTGCAAAAGATGTCTTCAGTTGGATCAGTTCTGTAGCCCAACTTTGCTTCATTCTATCCAAAATTG
The DNA here is from genome assembly GCA_027924645.1 of Cunninghamia lanceolata. NCBI lineage: Eukaryota > Viridiplantae > Streptophyta > Pinopsida > Cupressales > Cupressaceae > Cunninghamia > Cunninghamia lanceolata. The sequence continues at coordinate 11,191,706 of BSBN01000068.1, read as the reverse complement.
AAATGTGACCACTCAACAAAAATGCAAAATCTTCTGCCCTCTTGAGATCTGTCAGATCATTTGTTTGGGCGGTAGTTTGAGCATCACTGATGGCCTCATGCATAGTTTCTAACTTAGGGATTATAATCCTTCTAAGTTCTCCCATCTGGTTAGTGATATTCTTCCTTTCCTTCTCAAAGTTCTTTATTGCATTTGTGATTGCAATAGTTTGACATTCTTGATTTACTATGGAAGAGAGAGGATCAAAACTTTGAGACAAACTTTGTAGTTTGTCCTGTTCCGCTTTTATTTTCTTATCTATTTCTACTGTTGCCTTTGACCAGGAGATACAAAATTTGTAAATATCACCGCCATCCTTAAGAGCATTTTCTAAGCTCTTTATTCCAATACTCATATTTCTCCTATCGTTAGAGATTAATCCTAATACTTCTGAAAATCTTTTATCCAAAAATTCCTTTCGAACCTTTTCTTCAGCTAATTTTTCTAGAGAATCAAAATGTGTATCAACACTGCTGACTAAGGTTTTGAGATTACTGGAAGAGGAGGCTGTCGGATCTATCTGGATTGATGGCATGATCTTTTCAAGCACTCCGGAAGCAGCCTCTATCAACTCACAGTCTTCCATATGAGACTTTAGGAGTTTTTCATTTGCCTTAGCATTTGCAAATGAAGCTATCTTCATTGTCTGTACCGGAGAGAGAGAGTCAAAGTCGAATGGGCCTTTTAGAAGCTCTGGTTCATCAATCTCTAAAGTTTCTTGGCTTAGAAACTTTTGAACAGTTTGTGCAGTGTCTCTTGCCGGAGACAAATGTTTCTTTTCTTCTGCAGTTTTGTCCTTAGGAGTCTTATCTCCTTCCACATTCTTACCACTTACAGTTGTGGTTTTCTCTGTTGGATTCTTCTCTTTCTCTGTATCCTTGGTGCTGTCAACCTCTTTTTCTTTTTCTGCTGCTTCTTTCTCCTGTAATTTTTCTTCTTCTTGGGATCCGAAGACTGTAGGAGAAGCCAGAGAAGAGATGTTAGCCTGTTCTAGTGGCACTTCTTCCGGAGCAGATGATTCCAAGTTCGCAGCTATTTCCGCACCTGAGTCCTCTGTAATAGGAATATTAAACCTTTTGTATGTATTCCGGAGGATCTCTTCAGTGTCCTTGGCTACTTTGTCTGTCTCACCAAGCATAAGCTGATTCATCCTTGCTTTGCTTCTGAATTCATCCTTGCAGTCCTTGAATACCATGTTCATGGTTTTGTGATCAATTGAGGGATATAGCTGAATAGCTATCTGTTCCCTGATCTCAAGGTCTTTTGCCATGGCATTGTTCTTTCTTATTTCTAGTTCCATCTCTAGGCTCTTTGGGATTTCAGAGATAATCTCAATAAAAGCTTTATTGTAGATGTTCAAGTACCTTATTATAGCTTCCTGCAGGATCTTTTGATCTGCCTCATTGTAGTCATCATAGAATTCAGCCACCGGTTGAAGGTTCCCATCCATAGTGACTGATTTGACTACACTGTCTAGAGACAGGGTGGGCTTTTCAGAAAATTCTTCTGTCATTTCTTCCTTGTCTCGGCCAGAAGAGGGTTTACCGGATCCTTTCTTTTTCTGTTTCTTTATTTCTTTCACTCCCTCATCTGACTCAGTTTCTTCTTCATCCTTTTGGCTTTGATAAGCTCTTGAGGCTTTTGTCTTGGATCTCTTACCGGATCCCTGGACTTCCAGTTTTGAGCTTTTGGTTTTGATAGGTGTGGATCCTTTAGATGATCTGGTCTGGGTTGAGGATTCCACCGGAGCTCTTTTCTTGCTTTTCTTTTCTACCTCTTTCTTTTCTTCCTCAGATTTTCTTCTCTTTTCCCGGCTGGCATCAAGTGCCTCTTTTGAGATGCCTAGGCCTTAAGCAATATGCTCTACTTCTTTTCTCACCTTCCTCTTTATCTTAGGTTCCCTGAGTTCTACATGTATCTTTACACTCAGCTCCTCAAAGGTTCCAAACCTTTCTGCCTTTGGATCTTTGGGCTGACTTAGCATGTGTTGAACATGCAGCTCTACTATTTGTTCATCCACTTCATACCCCATGGGCATGATCCATACAGTTCTTGGTTCTACTGCCTCCATTAGACACTAATCTGTTTCTACCATGAAGCACACTATGTCTTTGTACTTTTCAACAAGGGCTTGGGGTATTCTTTCTCTTGCATGCATCATGCTTTGGAAGTTCTTGAAATATCCCCATAGAGCTGTATTTCTTGCTTTAACATCCCCAAGTCCATGCAAATAGTCTCTGATTTGGATGGCAACCGGTCTGTCATTCTGCCATATCCATCCACTGGATCCGGGAAGCTCATTCATGTAGTAAAAGAAGAGACAAAGGATTAGATTGCCATACTTGAAGGAGTTTTTCTTGTCCTTCTTAATCTTCTGCAGATTTTCAAAAAGTTGGTTTACAAGAAGCTCACACAAATCATAGTCTGCATTCTCCTTTAGCATTTGATAAGCTGTGTAGATTGCAGTTCCCGGTACTGAATTTTCCCTACTGGAGTGATAGATTTTGTAACCAATTATCATAGATGCAAATTTGACATCTGGTTCAGTGATGTCATCAACTGTCATAGCTCTCTTGTCAAACTTGGATCCGGTTGCATCACTAACTATCTGATTTTTGACAGACTTGAGAACAGGTAATCCACCGGATGAGTGCAGACTGGTTATAGCCCTAATTGCATCTTTGGTGATCTTGAAGGGCTTGTTCAACCATAGGAAGTTGTCATGTACTCTACTTAGTACATACTGGACCCATTCATCTTCTTCAAAATAGGGGAAATGAATGCACTGTGCAAAGTGTTTGTCCCGGATGGCTTTGTACTGAGGTTTGATCTCGAAGGAGTCATCTATCAATTGTTTGTGATAGATATCCATCGGTTTTGATTCTCCAAAGTCTTCAAAATTTGCATGGATGTAAACCCTAATGTCTTCCGTATGTAATACACCATGTGGAACACTAGAGAAGGCTCCTAGTGGATCTACTTCCAATGACTTGTATGGATGTTTCTTAAATTCAGGTCGGGGCATGTCTGAGATTTTTACTATATTTGGAGTAGCCATTTCTTCAAAAGATTTGTAGCAAGATATCGGAGGTGAAAAATACCTTTTGCGTCTTCGGTTACACGGAGTGGCTGGATTGATTTCTGTATGTAATGACTTCGGCAGGAGATCTTTGGTGAACTTGATGAATTTTGTTGCAGAGCTCCGCTTTTCGCTTCTTCTTGGATGTGGAATGATCAAGTGATGGTTGAGAAATCCCTTATATCGTTTCGCAAACCCTAATATCTGTTTGCAATAAATGCTCCACCTATATTATTCTGGTTTGCCTTATCCGGATAGCTTGGAGTATCCCGAATCAGTCCTAATCTATGAACATCATACGAATCTTTCAATCATGAATAAATCGAGGTGACATATTACAAGAACATCCCAAACATTCTGTCCAGTCCGCAGAGTAAAATAATGTACTTCCGGATCTCTCCGGACCCTTTTGTAGTCCTCTGTCATTTAGGAGCATCTCCCAGAATAGGTCTTACTTGATCGATCACAACTTCTTTACATCTTCATGCGGACCTCTGAAATCTTGTCTGGATCATCTCAGGACTTATATCTTCAAACCCTTTACTCCGCATCTTGTGTCATATCCAGCATCACTTGATTGGCTGGGGGAACAGGATTTTCTTTGAGTCTCCCCCTGAGCCAGAGCTCACTTTTTAATTTTCGAAAGGAATATCAGCACCAGAATCTGGTGCGGATCCAGTTTCTATATTCTCTAAACTTTTCTTTACCCAAATCTTGCTCATCTAATTCCTAACTTCATCCGCATTCATCTTTTGTTTACCCTTGTCTTGATTTTGATTATACACCGGACCTCTTTTGTCCTGATTCTTGCTTCTGCAGACTTTAGCATTATGACCGGACCTATTACAGATTTGGCAAATAACATTTCTTTGCATATTTGACTGATAACCTCTTGATCTGCATTGATTAGCCATATGACCTACTCTATTGCATGTAAAGCATCTACCTTTGAATGATTTGTTTACTTGCATATTTCTGCATTCATGAGACTTGTGTCCATACCTTTTGCAGTTAAAGCACTGTCCGGAGAAGGATGGATTAGTTTGATTCATTCTTTTTCTGCACTGATTAGCTTTGTGACCAAAGTGATTGCAGCTGTGGCAGTATCCATTGAAAGATGGATATCTTTGAGCATTGGGCTGTCTTATCGGAGGTCTTTCAGGCCTATTCCTTGGATTTTCTGATCCAAAATTCTTTTGACTGGATCCGGAGCTTTCTCCTTCTCATATCCCAAACCGTACTTGTCATCTGTCTTCTTTTGACTTGCAAGAAGTACTTCAAGTTGGGCAGAACTTATCTTGAATTTATCTTTATATTCATTTGCTGTTTGAAGATCTCTTTTGAGAGAGACAATTTGATTCTCAAGTTTTTCTTCATTATCTTTGGCATCTTCAAGATCAGATTCAAGATGTCTGATAATCCTGTCCATCTGGTGGCATTCTTCTGATTTCTCTTTAAGAGATTGTCTTAGATTGTCTTCAGCTTTTCTTTTTTCTTCAATCTCTTGAGTAAACTTTATAGTTCCTGATTCCATTTCATGTCTTAACATAATGACTTCTTTTGATAACTTTTCACATAACTTGGTTTTCTCAGTCAATTCTTCATTAGTATTGCTTTCTTCAGTTTGGCTTGCCAATTGTTGGAGCAGCTCCTTTCTCTTTTTCATAGAGAGACTTAATTTGTCTTTTAGTTCTCTCATGAATTCATCAGCCTGTTTGAGTCTTTCCTTTAATTCATTGACTTCAGAATTTGACTGTTCAAGATCCTCAAGGGCAGTCTTGAGTTGCTCCCTTAAACCATATGCATCCATTTGAATTCCCAGATCTTCCTCAAGCTGTTAGGCTCTATTAGGAGGAACTTGGCTCTGATACCAATTGTTGATAACTGAGAGGGGGGTGAATCAGTTATCCTAATTGTTTCTTCTTTTGAACTTTCTTATTAAGCAAAGCAGCATTGAATTAAACAAACAAACATTATCATGAAATGAGAAACACATGACACAGTATTTTTGACGTGGAAACCCGGTTAAGGGAGAAAACCACGGGGTGATTAACCCAAAGATTATTCTCTGTTAGAAGAATAAGGAGTTACAAAAATGGCACTTGCCAATTAGGGCTCACTGCCCGAGCACACTGCTCACAAAGAGGCCCACTGCCTACAAGGAGACACACTGTCTACAAAGAATGTTATACAATACTTGAACTGATTGGAAGCACCTACATATGCTAGGGTTCAGTTCCAGTTAGGCTCAGTACACTGATCTGCTGCACTTCATCTTTCTCTTGTTCTTTATTCTGCTATCTTTTCACATACCGGATCTTTCTTACTACTTCTGCTCTGATCTATACTTATTCGCATACACAATCACACAATCACACCTTTCACAACTAAATCCATCCTCTATATATATCTGCACAAGTAATTTCATCACCTTTCTAGTCGGCATTTGGAATAGTCTGGTTTCTTACAAGCTCTGTTCTGTCGGTTGAATCCTTGCTCACCAAGCAATGCGGATCAAGCATATACTTGTAGATATCATTAGTCATGTTGGCCAAACATGATTCATGCCTTCACAACCTTTACCATCAACAATAACATATCCGGAAAAGATTCTGATGCTCTATCAGTTAGTTCTTCCTTCTGTTCTCATTGTCTTTCAGGAATCCGGTACTCAGCTATTCATATCTTTTTCTTTGTCCATCACCGGAGGCTAAATCCTTGGAATATACTACTCAAGGTAGTCCTCTTGACTTCCCCAAATCTGCACTGCACCAAGGCACTTCCTCTGAGAGGTCTGGACCAATCTGTCGGACCTTGCCACATGCTCTGTTCTTGTTCACCAGACCATAACAGTTCTTCATCCTGACTTCCGGTAGAGGCACACCATGACTTGCGGATATGTGGGATGACCTTTGTTTCCATCAATGACAACAACCATGAATCCATATAGTGTCTCTTGCCAACACCTCTCTAGTGAAGAATGTCTCGGATGCATTAAGAAGAACATTATTGTGAAGCATTTACAATATATTGTAGTCCTATAAAACTAACTAATTCTTCAAGCATACATACCAATAAATGTGACATGACTAAAATTGTATCACAATATCCCTTCAGAAATTCCTATTAGTCATGGAAACATCTAATCATGTAGCTACCGAGCCTGACAATACCTTCCTATAGTTCATAAAAAGAAAACCCTTCCTTTATAGTACTACAACCTTTAATGATTGATTCCACAAATTACATTTAGGGTCTAGGTTGAAAAATTAGATATCAATCTTGACCTTAACTTTGAAAGATTTCTCTAATTTAGAAGACTCTCCTTGATCTACACCTACCTTTTTAGATTCATCCTCTTCTTGGTGATCCTTGAAATGTCTATTCTTGCTATCAAGGCATGGATCATGGTGTCTCGCCTATCAAGATTTCCTTCCATAATGTATATTTGGCTACATCTTCTTCAAACATTTAGAATCTAGCTTCTCCATTATCTTCTCTCACCATTGTCATTGTCCTTAGCTACTTCCTTGATTCAATTTTGGGCTCAAAATGCACTAGCTTCCTTTCCCACATAATCTAGTAGATAACATAAACTTGTAATCCTTATAACAAACAAATACCTAATGGTGTAACATGTGGTTTCATATTACCCATAAATCAACCATAATTATCCATCTTAATTAAGGTTAAGAATGCATCATGATTAACATAACCACAGTTAAGAAAAAATAAATCCTTATCATCATAAAATTAAACATGCTTTTCATTTAGGAATTTTTCAAAAGTCTAGATTACGTCAATCCAAAGATAACTCACTAGTGAATAACTTTCACTATACAAGTACAAATTATGCTCATGGCATCATCTATAAAAATTTACATAATAACTGATTGATAAGTCGTATAAAGAATGCACTGTATCTAGAACTTTGACATATGTCTTCATACTTGCCTCAGCTTGTCTTCTGCTTGGGAAGGAGAGCATCATCCAAGTGCTTTTCCTCCAACCACAGACTAGTGGTCCCTTGCACAACTTCCCACCTAGAAGTGGCCAGTCTCTTCATGGAAGGTATAGATATAAGGAACCATTAGGTTTACCATCTGAGTCTCTGGTGTTGTGTCCTTCATAATGTCTCATGGTCACACAACTATAGATCCACTCTAACTATGTATGACACTACTGAAAACATTATGCCATCTAGAGCAAGACTAACTGACAATGCATGCAGAGACAGATGCATTAATTTGGCCAAAGGTTTACATACATAAACATTTTGCAATGAATGTAGTCATATGTCCACCACCTCAACTCAACTTAAAAGTTGTCTCATCCTACAATAGTCATAATTCGACCTTTCAAGGTCTTGGAAAAGTATGTTCAATACATTCTTAGTCCATTCCTTGGACATTTGACTCATATCCTAGGAGCACATTCAATAATGTTTCATTGCTTGGGCAATAGGGAACCTGTGACTCCACATCACTCTATTCCTATCCTTTCATAATAACATTAGTTCAATCATGTTTTCAACTCCTGACCTTACCCAGTTGATGATTTCATTGTTTGTCTTATCCCAAGGTTTACTTTCAATTCATATCATCTAGATGGGTATTTTGATGGTCTAATAGGTCAATCTTATAAAAAAGACTCTAGTTCAAGGAATCTACATAAGTTCCTGATGTCATATACTTTGTTTATGAAGTATTGCCATTCGCAAAGAGATAGTATTTGTTTACATTTAAACAGAAGAGTTCATACTAGCATAGTATTCATTCTTATAAAAGAAATTGTCAAGGAGGAATAACTTCTCCAATAAGAACATGGCATGCATTTAATGCTGCCAAGATATCAATATAATTTTCCTCATACCTAAACCCTCCTACTTCAACAAGGATTTATTATACCCATTTACGTGCATAACATGCACCAAGGTTATCATAACATCTATTATAAATAGTCGAGGACTATTATTTGTATACCCTGAGTTATATCTATATCTATATATATATATATATATATATATATATATATATATATATATATATATATATATATATATATATATATATATATATATATATATATATATATATATATATATATATATATATATATATATATATATATATATATATATATATATATATATATATAAAGTGCACTAGGCACAAACAAGGGTTTACAACTATCAACAGAGTTATCATTATTCATATAAGGCCCTTAGCCATTTCCATTATCGATTTTATGGAATGATAAAATAGTTGTTATGTATTAATACCCTCTTGAGCTCTTACATAGTCACCTCAAATAATTAATAGGAGAGCTTTGAAGGCATACATTATAGTTTATATCCTTGCCAAAATGGCATTCAATAGTTCTTGCATGTACAACAAGCTTGGGGTATGGCCTCAAAGTTTTGGCTGAGTAACACATTTAACAATGGTTACAAGGTATAAAACATAGAAGGCATTTGTGGTCTCGAAGACCATTAATAAATAGTTTAAAACCATAACTACTAACAAAATAGTAAACACTATGAATGTTTATGGCCTCAAAGGCCTTAACAATAGCTTATGAATAGTTATAAGTTGACACAGTCAATGTAACTTCTGATAGCAGAGATATATCTAATTACAATATTGAGTTCAATTCGATATGTCAAAAGAATTCATACCTAAATGTGTAAACACAGTCGAGTATTGGCTTGCTGTAGATTAGCTTTTATGTATAACACAATGGCTGAACTCACTTACCCATCATGCTACTACTGTAGCAGTGTTTCTCCTTAAGCTCTCGAATGGAACTCATCTTCCTTCGTCACCAAAAACAACATACTCTCCAAAAGCCTATGCAAAGACTAGTATCTATCGATACAGTTGTATGCATTCTAATTTCTCTTTGCATGCAATTGAATCCGCCACCTTTACTGTAGGTGGTGGTGACCACAGTTAGAAACTTCCCACCACCTCGCGGGTTGTAAAGGATCCACTAAACCCATCATGAGGTGGTCCATGAAATGGGCTCAAGCTTGGCTTCCACTCAGCCTCCACTCTCTTCTCACTCCTCGTGCGTGGTGGTTGGCTAAATGCCATTAGATAATCATATAAATATATATAGATATCACTAAGGTGCTCAACCTCTAAGGAGGTTACCGATGACGGCATGGTTCAGTGGTTAAGTCGCTCGGTTGTAGTGGTGGCCACCAGAGTTCAAACCCCCACTGGGCCAACGAGCTCGCAAGGCTTTACGCCTTCGCTGGGCCAACGAGCTCGCGGGTTTGAAGTGTTCTTGCTAGGGGATGAGGTCCCCCATGTTGTGGCCTCACCGGTTCCTTGCTCTGGGAAAAAGCATTCATGTGGAGCCGGAGGGCGTGTCGCACCAGCATCGCTGGTCACGTTAAAAAGTTTACCAGGTGCATTATCTTTAAAAAAAAAAAACCTCTAAGGAGGTTAAAATAATTATAACACACATAATTTCTCTTACATTGATATTAAGGGCTATAAAATAAACTAAGATATTATCAAATGTTAACATCATTAAAAAGATGGCACATCATTAAAATGCAATCTTGGGGTCGAGTACCACTCCCCCTTCTTTGCCATGCTAACTATAAGTAAAATACTAAAAGAACTAATATTCAAAAAACCTTAATATGGAAAATAGATAAGGAATCAAGGGAGATCTCAGCAACTTTGACGAGATTAACAGTCAACTCAAAAGGATGTTCTATGAACTCCATTTAGTCAAATCAACATAGATGATGATGAGACAGATCCAATTATCATATCGACACAGAAAAGAAAAAGACTAGCAAGGGAAAGATGCTACTCACTCTACCTTGCAAGGATTCATAAGGACTAAATTCGATACTCAGATGGCAATTTGACCTTTTCCCAACATCTATCTCTTCCTCCTGGATGATACTCTCCTTCCATCTTTGAAGGAAGATTCTTTTCCTGGTCACACTCACAATCATATAACCATGATTAATGTATCATCATTTGTTTTGCAAATCATAATACTTAAATAATCATATCCACATTTAATCTCATGTTTAACTAACATTAGTCAGTATTTACATAATCAATGATTAAATCTGATATTTTCCATAAACATCAAATCATTAAACTATGATTAATCACCCTGATTATGACACAAAAGCAAGATTAAGATAAATCATAAGTTAGGGATGTAACATATCTCCCCCCATAAGATCATCGTCCCTGATGATTAAATGTCTTCAAAACTAAACCAGCATAACAAGAAAAGTATTGTGTGAGCATAGTAAAAAGTTTTTCAAAAGAGATGGGGAAATCTCACATAAATATCGTCATAGTTTTCCTAGGTGGCATTTTCCTCTGCATATTGGTCCCACTGGACCTTGCATTGAGTTATCTCTTTATTACGTAAGCATAGCTTACACATTTTGAGCACCTTGATGCACTCAATCACTACCACCCCTGGGTCCTGTTGGTTAACATATTTTTCACTTGAGTTTATACTCCCTTGCCCACACCAATGACAAATGAACCAAAACAGTTGAGTCACTTGCAATGGTATTCACAAGTGCACTCTACTTATTTTACAAGGTGCAGCTACCTTCGAGTAATGTGCAATGAATGAAAATAGGGTATGTTTTTAGCCAGAAAGTAGAAAAGGCAAACTGACATCTACCCATAACCATGAAAATAGATGTGATTAATAATTTTAGAATGAAGTGAATGCAGACAAATAACACAAAGTTCAATTATCCCACACCCACAAACAATACCCAGGAAGAGAAATGAACATCAGATCCCCTTTCAATGGATGAGTAAAAATAAAAATCCACCCAACCTAGTATAACAGAAAATACATTGGAAAGTAACTACAAAGACTCAAAGTTCATTTGTAATCAAAAGAAAATATTAACAAATTCACAGATTAGAAACATCTCCTTTATTTCTCTAATTCCACAATGTGAGTACAAAGCCTCCACGCCCCTGTACAAAAAAACTGTGTAGAAAGAAAAACTAGATGCTCCCCTATTCTTAGATAGCTGGAAAGATCCCTCTACAATGGGTGGAATGAAATTTATATTTTTTCTTCTCCCCCATAACTACTTCTTGGAAAATAAAGTCATAAGAATTCCATTTCTTTTTCCTGTAACTAATTCTTGGAATAATTATAAATGAAAGGGAAAAGGTCTTTCCATTTCCCATGATGTAACTTCCCCTTTGGAAACATATTTTCAGATTTCTTTATTAATTCACTTTTAAGAGTGACTATTTAACACTATTAAGTCTTTTTCAATACATATGATCATTACAATAGATCACTTTGTACCCTTTTTTTATTTTACCTTTCTTCTTTGCCACTTTTTTTAATTTTGTTGCCTTTGTGGCTTTAAAGTGCCCCAAAATTTAAGTTTAAAAATACCTGGCTAGTAATTCTCATCTAGAGATCCACATAACTCATATAGCTAAAGCCTAAAATTTTAAGATACATGATTGGCATCATTTTGAATTCCATCGTTCACATCTCATAATATATCTAGAGTTCTGCCAACACCAAATCATTCAACTTGAAAAAGAAGCACCCTCCATCTCAGCTATATTTGGCTTTTGTATTTTGCATTTTCCTCTCAATTGCTTACTTTCCATTCTATGGTTCTAAGTCCACCAAGATAGGATTACTGTACGACAACAAAACAAATCTGAGTCATTTGGAATCTAAATCTATTAACCTAGCAGATCTCTGAAAAGGTTGGGGTTCTCCCCTCATCATTAAATTGTCTGTTTCAGTATCCTTTGAGTTCGAATCATATGATGCATTCCCTGTTGATGGTCATGTGTTTGAGTGAAAAGTAACTAAGTTTCTTTTCCATGGCCCGATCCATCAATAGAGTCCTTTTTGGCATAAGATTTATTTTCTCTTCTAACATATGCATATTTCTTTGTGCCATGCACAATATCATCATTAGCAATTTCATCTGAAGGCCACTGATAAATGCCTAGCCTCATAATACTTTTCATTGGCAATTCATATTCATTATCAATCTTCCCCATAGAAGCAACTAAATCCAATCTACTAGGTTCACCTATATAAACAGGTGCAATACATAGATCTCAAATTGCTCCTATTCCATCTAATTCACTGCAGCAGTCCCTTCATGAACTTCCTAAATCTTGGAGTTTCTACTTGACTGATATCTTTGGCATGTCAAGTATATGACGAGGGGAAAAAGTTAATATTGTTATGTACCCTCACGCTTATCTTTTAAGCATTCTATCAAACAATTGTGGTGCTTTTTCTATGTTTTCACCTTTGATATACATGTCGACAAAATTTCTCTATCATTTATGCTTTGAGATATGTTTATACTCTGCTTGAAAGCTCCTTTCGGTGTGGGCCTACGAAGGATGCTGGTAGCTTTACCTTAAATTGTTCTTAACACCATGGGACTGGCACTTGAGGAAAACTACCAAATATTTGCATATCTGGAAGAAAGTGTCTATTCATTTTCATTTGTTCAATGTTCGTTCAATAATCATGCACCAAACACAACTCCTCTCCACCCTTTGCCGAATAATCATATACTTCAAGTAATGTTCTATACTTAATTGTTGATGATGTATCAATATTATTTGTAAACCATGTTACTTGTATTTGATCCTTTATTAACAAATGCAGTAATGCATGCAACTTTGCAATTTCTCAACACCTACCTGATAGACTCTCGATATGAAGAGGAGGATCATTGAACTATTTTGGTATCACTATGGCCAAACCAATTTATCCCCTGTATAGTCAGAAGTTACTTTCAATGTAGCATCCTTTGGGAGCATGATGACAGTATACTGTCAAATATTCTAACCTTTGCTTTTCACCTGCAAATGACATATTGCTTAAGAGTTTCTAAAGCTCTTCCAATGAATCCAATGGCTCACCATCAATTATAGTAGGCTTCATTTTATGCATGCCATGGATGACAATATATGAGAAGGGACTGAGAAGAATTTGCCATCAATAATCCCATAGTAAACCAGGAGCAATGTCATCATTAGTGGTTATGCAATGCCTAGCCAATGCTATCTCTAGTGAACCCCAAGAAGACACTTAAGCTTGTCGGGCTATTGGCATATTCTAGAAGTTTTGAACCTTGTAATAATGAGTTTGAAAGTTCCAAAAACTTTTGACTCTCTGAATTCTCTATAATTCTTGAACTATAAAGTTTATAAAGATCGGGCATTCGGCACTTTTCAGAACTATTGAACTTACATCGATAATATTAGGAGTTCAAGAACTCTTGAATCACCTAACTATAAAGAGTTGGGGCCTTTTGAGGTAAATTCTTTCACCTTTCATAAATATGAATTTAATAAATACATTCACAACTTTGCCCATGGAAGTGAATAAAAGGACCCCCCTTAGCAATACTCCATGATGTGAAATAGTATCCCAATAATGCTTTATTTATTTCTCCTGAAACAATGCTTTGGTTAAAAGACAAAAAAATTCATATCTTCCACATAGAAACTTAGTTTTTCATGAAATTTGGACAGAAGAATAATCAAACACCGCATAAAAGAACCCAGAAAAATTCTAATCTCCAGCAACAAGAAAATTGAATTTTGACATTGTTTGTAAATCGCCAATGGGAAAAAGTGAGGCTAAAAATATTGCAAATGGTAAAGCATTTTGACATGAAAACTAGCCAAATTGGGTGGAATGGGGTTAGGATCATGTCCATAAGAGGAAACTATTTCAACTCTTTTAGAGTTACAAAATTAATTCTTTTTGTGGTTTGGCGAGTTGGAGGCATATAAGAATGTACTAAAATTTTCTAAGTTCAAAATTTTAGGCAACAACAAGTTCTAATTGGGGACACGGACTGCAAAGGACGAAGCAAGGAATCCAAAATCTCAAGCATAGACTAGTGCTTAAATTCCATTGGGCAATAGAGTCAGAGAGCGTGGGGGACAAAGGAGCTAGAGCAAGCCAAAAATGGGACCAAATAAGAAAAGGACTAATTGCCAACACAACAAAAACTCATAATATGTACATGGTAGGAAGACCCTACCTCAGACAACTCTAGGATGGTCATGAGAATCCATTAACTGGCTAGGAGAAGTAGCTGCCTATACGAAATAATGCTTGATGAATGAAGAGCCCACAAGCAACCAGTTGCCAACTAGCAACCACCATGGTCAGAGTGATAAGAATGGCATCACATAAAAACCCTCTGGATATGATATGATGCTCAAGAAGCCACTCTTCATTATAAACCTCTACAATTGGATGACTCATGTCATCATTGCCCAGCATATGACTACCAGCATCTGCCTGTATAATCTTATGTGTAATATCAGAATGCATTTGATTTTGTAAGCAAGGAGAAACCAGCCCTCTAATTGGACATCCCACATAACAACTATGAGGCAAAGACCCTTCTTTGATGATGATGTATGTGGAAGTCACAGCCCCAACATATTCTTGCATATGATAAAACCCTACAGTAGACAAATTGATATCCCCTACCTAAGAGTAACCACTTGAATCATTGGAAGACCAATCATCAACCATATGTCTCTTATGCAAAATTAGAGGTGGATTAAGCTAAAAATTTGCATTGCAAACAATATCTTCATGTGACTGAAAATCACCCCCAACCGGAACAATCTCCTCTTTCTGTGTAGGATTTTACTCAACAATTTCATGTTGCACTTCATCATCTCTATTTATAACCCATAGATTAGACATGACATCCTCTTCTCCACACAAAAACTCATCCTCACTTGCATTGAGGCACCAATTTGGAATATACACAATGTGAGTTTCAACACGGTCATCTATTTGATCATTTTCATTAAAGCTATCATGACTACTTATGACACCATCTTACAATGTTTGTTTAAAATTTTTGGTATCCATATTTTCAAAATGAAAAGATTCGAAAGTAAAATCATTCCTAACCTCTTCTTGCAGCTGTACTTTGGTTTCATCTTGCTCATGAAACATGAAGGCTTCATATTCATCTTGCATGCACGTCGGGGAAAGGATGTCTAGTACCTCTTCTTTATGTTGTGTATCCTTAGATTGTTCCTCATCACTGTTAAAAGTGAATGATTTCATTTCTATAGTAGATAACGATGATAAAACAATACCATTTACATGACCCCCATTACAACTAGAATCATGGAAGGATTGTTCATTTTCTTCACCACTTGAGGGGCTTTCACATTCATCATTATCTTCTTCAAAATGGAAATAAAAATCTTCAATTCTTCTATCCATATGAGGTTTAACTTCTGCAACACTTACTTCATCTCTACCAAAGTGCTTTGGATAAAAAATAGAGAGATTAAGAAATTTAGTAGGAGGTTATGCATTTTGGAAACCTATAGGCTGAAAACTTTGTTTGTGCATGATAGACTTCTTCACAAGTTCAGTACCCAAATTATTTACAACCCAATTTGCTTTCCATAACCCACTTAATATCAAATCTTCTATTTTTACAGCCTCTTGTTGTGCAACTTTAATGTCATTCACTTTACTCTATTTCAAATCAAATTGAACATCAGGATGCAAAGAGGAAATAAAAGTACAAAGATGAAGTTGCTCACTTGGTTGAATAGAGGCAGAAATCTTTTTAAGCAGCTAGTTGAATCTATCCACAAAATCTCTGATGGGTTCACCTTCTTTCTTTCATATGTGGAAAAATTGGTACATTAAAGCAACTTCATCAACATGGCCCTTATATCTTCCTAAGAACTTATTCTTCAGTGAATCCCAATTAGTAATGCATTTATCCTCCAAATAATGAAACCAATCTGCTATTGGGCCAACAAGAGATTCAATAAATAACTGAACAAAAACATTTTCCTCACTTACCCCCAGAATCCCACATGCAACAGTGACTGTCAGAATGTGATTTTCTGCATCTTGATGGTTTTCTCCACTAAACTTTGGGAAGTGATTTCTTGATCCTTTAGGAAATGGTGAATATAGTGGCAAAGAAAGAGGTCCAAAGTGATTTCCCCATGGCTGGGAAGAAATCAATGCCATAATGCAATTATCAAAAAATAATCAGCAGGAATCTTTACTGGAATAAACTACTTCTGAGTACATTCCACTTCATAGAGCCGCCAGCCTCCATCCTCGGGGAGGCACCTTTAAATTTCTAGGGAAAACAAGAGCACTGTTCTTCAATTTCAAATCCCTAGCAGAGTCACCAAAAATCTGTTAGTTAACAGATTTGTCACTTTAGTTTATACTCCCTTGCCCACACCAATTACAAACTAACCAACAGTTGAGTCACTTGCAATGGTATTCACAAGTTCTCTCTACTTATTTTACAAGGTGCAGCTACCTTCGAATAATGTGCAATGAATGAAAATAGGGTATGCTTTTAACTAGAAAGCAGAAAAGGCAAACTGACATCTACCCATAACCATGAAAATAGATGTGATTAATAATTTTGGAATGAAGTGAATGTTGACAAATAACACAAAGTTCACTTATCCCACAACCACAAAAAATACCCAGGAAGAGAAATGAATAGCAAATCCCCTTTCAACGGATGAGTAAAAAAAAAATCCACACAATCTGGTATAACAGAAAATGCATTGGAAAGTAACTACAAAGACTCAAAGTTTATTTGTAATCAAAAGAAAACATTAAAAAATTCACAGATCGAAAACATCTCCTTTATTTCTCCAATGCCAAAATGTGAGTACAAAGCCTCCATGCCCCTGTATAACAAAACTGTGCAGAAAGAAAAACTAGCTGCTCCCCTGTTCCCAAATAGGTGGAAAGATCCTTCTACAATGGGTGGAATGAAATTTATATCTTTTCCTCCCCCCCATAACTGCTTCTTGGAAAAGAAAGTCATAAGAATTCCATTTCTTTTTCATGTAACTGATTCTTGGAATAATTATAAATGTAAGGCAAAAGTTTTTCCCATTTCCTGTGATGTAACTGCCCTTTTGGAAACATATTTTTAGATTCCTTTATTAACTCACTTTTAAGAGTGACTCTTTAACTTTATTAAGTCTTTTCCAATACATATGATCATTACAATAGATCACTTTGCACCCTTTTGTTAATTTTACCTTTCTTCTTTGCCACTTTTTTTAATTTTATTGCCTTTGTGGCTTTAAAGTGCCCCAAAAATTAAGTTTAAAAACACCTGGCTAGTAATTCTGATCTAGAGATCCACATACCTCATATAGCTAAAGCCTAGAATTTTAAGATACATGATTGGAATCATTTTGAATTCCACTATTCACATCTCATAAAATATCCAGAGTTCTACCAACACCAAATCATTCAACTGGGAAAAGAAGCACCCTCCATCTCAGCTAGATTTTGCTTTTGTATTTTGCATTTTCCTCTCAATTCCTTACTTTCCATTCTATGGCTCTAAGTCCACCAAGATAGGATTACTGCACCATAGCAAAGCAAATCTGAGTCATTTGGAATCTAAATCTATTAAATTAGCAGATCTCTGAAAAGGTTGGGGTTCTCCCCTCATCATTCAAATTGTCTATGTTATCATCCCTTGAGTTTGAATCATATGATGCATTCCATACTGATGGTCATGTGTTTGAGTGAAAAGTCACTAGGTTTCATTTCCAAGGCCCAATCCATCAACAGAGTTACTAAATTCAGAGTCCTTTTTGGCATAAGATTTATTTTCTCTTCTAACATATGCATATTTCTTTGTGTCATGCACAATATCATCATTGGCAATTTCATCTGAAAGCCACTAATAACTCCCTAGCCTCGTAATACTTTTCATTGGTAATTCATATTCATTATAAATCTTCCCCATAAAAGCAACTAAAGCCAATCTACCAGGTTCACCTGTATCAACAGGTACAATACACAGATCTCAAATTGCTCCTATTGAACCATCTAATTCACCGTAGTAGTCCCTTCATGAACTTCCCAAATCTTGTAATTTTTGCTTGACTCATATATTTGGCATGCCGGGTATATGACGAGGGGAAAAAGTCAATATTGTTATATACCCTCATGCTTATCTTTGAAGCATTCTATCAAACAATTGTGGCACTCTGTCTATGTTTTCACCTTTGATATACACGTTGGCAAAATTTCTCTATCCTTTATACTTTGAGAGATAGTTATACTCTACTTGAAATCTCCTTTCGGTGTGGGCCTATGGAGGATGCTGGTAGCTTTACCTTAAACTATTCTTAACACCATGGGACTGGCACTTGAGGCAAACTACAAAATATTTGCATATCTGGAAGAAAGTGGCTATTCATTTTCATTTGTTCAATGCTTGTTCAATAATGATGCATCAAACACAACTCCTCTCCACCCTTTGCTAGATAATCATATACTTCAAGTAATGTTATATACTCAATTGTTGATGATGTATTGGTATTATTTGTAAACCATGTTACTTGTATTTGATCCTTTTCTAAAAGATGCAGTGGCGCATGTAACTTTGCAATTTCTCAACACCTACCTGATAGACTCTCAATATGAAGAGGAGGATCACTTAACTATTTTGGTATCACTGTGGCCAAATGAATTTATCCCCTATATAGTTAGAAGTTCCTTTCGATGTAGCATCCTTTGGGCGTATGATGGCAGTATACTATCAAATATTCTAACCTTTGCTTTTCACCCAAAAAATTACATATTGCTTAAGAGTTTCTAAAGCTCTTCCAATGAATCCAATGGCTCACCATCAATTATAGAAGGCTTCATTTTATGCACACCATGGATTACAATAAATGAGAAGGGACTGAGAAGAATTTGCCATCAATAATCCCATAGTAAACCGGAAGCAATGTCATCATTAGTGGATATGCAGTGCCTAGCCAATGATATCACCAATGAACCCTAAGCAGACACTTAAGCTTGTCAGGCTATCGACATATTCTAGAACTTTTGAACCTTGTAATAATGAGTTTGGGAATTCCAAAAACTCCCAACCCTATGACTTATCTATAATTCTTGAACCATAAAGTTTATAAAAATTGGGCATTCGGCACTTTTCAGAACTATTGAACTTGCATTGGTAATACTAGGAGTTCAAGAACTCTTGAATCAATCGACTGTAAAGAGCTAGGGCCTTTTGAGGTAAAGTCTTTCACCTTTCATAAATATGACTTTAATAAAGTCATTCACAATGTTGGTGTTTACTTCTGAATTAGCAGAGGGTTTGCCAGTTCTAATGCACAGGTAGATTCAGCCAACTAATACAGGAGGTTGCGTGAGCTGCCTCCCCTTCACTTTTGGTTCTACCACAGCAAGGGGGTATCCCTATTAGCTAAAGATTTGACACTTTTGACTCACCCAATGACATAAAGATTTATCTTTACAATGACAGGAAGAATACTCTCATGTGTGGACCAAGATTTGTGTGATAAATCACAAGGTTGGCAACATTCTTGGACATATTTATCTGGTTAGGTATTAGAGCATGCAGGGGGCTCCTAATCCTAATCCTACAACTAACAGGTTGGAAATATGAATGGATTTGAATTTATGCTTTGGATGCAAGACAGGGGTTTTGGATCATAACTACTTCACAAGAATAGACTGGTGCCTATCCTAGGGCAAGGAGTCAACTAGATGTATACATAAGAATGGCTTGCAACTATCGTTCAAGTTTCAAGGGGTTAGGACTGGTGTTTGCCTTACACATACCACCCAAGGATAAGTATTCAATTGTCTCTACTTGCAAATATCCCAGTTGACATACAATCTTCTCCATACTTAACCTAAAATGATTTAATCCACTCCTTAAATGGAAGTTAGCTCGATTAGGCATGTGAAATAGAAATCTATACCCAAGAATCTAAGAAACCCTTAGCAACTAGATTCAAAAGAAGAAATTGCATGCAACAAATGGAGACAAACATATAAATACATGCAACAATGTATTTTTCATATACAATGACAAGAAACTAAACATATGTGCAAGATACACTCAGATGCAACTCATAAACTCCAAAATGAGATAAAATAGCAAGGAAATGCCCTGTTTTTCATTATTCACACAAAAATGCCGAGGTCTTCAACGACCTTGAAAATGAGTCACATAGCCTGCTATATACAAGAGGAAGGTACTCAGCATTAATCACTGGGCAATTCAAAATTCACCAGATATAGCGCATCAAGAGAAAATGGCACTCAAACATTGAATGCAGCAGGTAGAGGAGGAGACAGGGAGGCCTCAAGCCTTGTGCCGCTGCCTGGGGATTCACATCTTCAATCAGGTACCTGATCCGTCCATGCCTTTGCCCATACCCTGTTACATCTGCCATTAATGGCGTACCAACCCACGGCCTTGGGAATGCAGTGGACTGTGCGTTTTGCAACTTTTCTCGCCAAGAAATATGACCTTGATTATTCAAATTATCCCACATTCACCCTACAACGACCTCCTCATTACCTTATAAGCTAGGCCATGAGCACATATAATGTCAGTGATTTTTTTCCTGATGACGCCAGTATAGACCTCATCATCATCCTCCTGCATGATATCCAGATGTGAAATATCACCCTGATATTTCACATCGCCCTGATGACCGCACCACTCGATAAGAAACATCACCTGATATTCAAAATATCACCCCCCGAGAAATATCACCCTAACGACCTCATAAAAAAACCTAATGCATCGAAGGAAAATCCTCCTCATCATATTCATAACATACACCTCACCAATGGTCCCCCTGATCATATTCATGTCATCATCACATTCATATCCTCATCAGTGATCAAGGGATCCACATAATACCTGCTGATAATAACTATCATGCTAAAGACCACATGATGCACCCCATTGATCCTGATGACGTCACCATCATATTGGCACTGGGGTGATATTCGGTGGCAAGGTGGATATTTGTAAGATCACCTGATATTTGAAAAATCACACGATATTTGAAATATCACACCCCGCGGAATATCAGGTCAAACTGTAGCATTGTTGTAACATCAGGGTGATATTTGGAATATGACTGACATTCGGAATATCACCCCCTAGTGGAAAAATCAGGCTGATATTGAAAATATGATGACCCCCTCCTTCCGGAAAATCAGGTTATATTTGAAATATGCTGAGGAGGCCCAAAGACTTAGAATGTTTTGGATTTTTTGGGAGGGTGCCTGCAGATTTAAATGCTTCGAACCTGACTGTTCATGCAGGCACCAACACACAACTTTACCCACGGAAGTAAATAAAATCATCCCCCTTAGAAATAATCCATGATGTCAAATAATATCCCAATAATGATTTTATTTATTTCTCCTAAAACAATGCTTTGGCTAAAAGATGAAAACTTTCATATCTTCCACATAACAACTCAGTTTTTCATGAAATTTGGACAACAGAAAAATCAGACATCACAAAGCAGAACATAGAAAACTTTTAATCTCCAGTGACAAGAAAATTGAATTTTGGCCTTGTTTACAAATCACCAATGGGAAAAAGTGAGGCTAAAAATCTTGTAAACAGTAAAGCATTTTGACATGAAAACTAGCCAAATTGGGTGGAATGGGGTTAGGATCACGTCCATAAGAGTAAATTGTATCATCTATTTTAGATTTGCAAAATTAATTGTTTTTGTAGTTTGGCAGACTCAAGGTGTATGGGAATGTACTGAAATTTTGAAATTTTCTAAGTTCAAAATTTTGGGCAACAGGTCCTTCACCTATATAGAATTCCAATCAAGAATAGGGATATGATTCTCTCCTGCATTAATTTTTTTCAAATAGGAAACATGAAAAACATTATGCATCATGGCAGGGGCTAGCGATAGAGCAATTTTGTATATGACTGGGTTGACCTCTTCAAGAACTTTGAAGGGACCCACGTATCTAGGAGCTAGTTTGGATGTCTACCCAAACTTAATGGAGCTCTTTTGAGGTTTTACCCTTAGAAGGAATTTTTCTGCCACTGAGAAATGTCTTTCAATGCGTTTAGTATCTGTATAACTTTTCTTCCTATCATTGGCTTCACCTAGCCTTTTCTTTATCTTCTAGCTTGTCCCTACTTATAGGGGTTTGGCACTTTCTTCTATATAATGCTTCAAATGGAGCCATCTTAATCATAGAATGATAGGAATTATCATAGGCAAATTCCACTAGAGGAAGATAATCTTCCCATTTGTATTGCTGATACATGCAATACATTCTCAACAAATCTTCCAGAACTTGGTTTATTCTTTTGGTTTGGCCATCCGTCTTAGGATGATAAGCAAAGATTATATTCAATTGGGTTCCAAATGAAGAAAACAAGGTTTTCCAAAACCTCAATGTCATTCATGAATCCCTATCTAAGATAATCTTCTCAGGAATACCATGCAATCTAAAAATCTCTTGAACAAATTTTAGGGCTATGACAGGTGCCCCATCCGTCAAGTTACCAGGTATAAAATGTGCGGCTTTGGTGAGGCTATCCACCACAACCAAAATAGCATTGTGCATGTTCCTTGACATAGGAAGTCCTTGCACAAAGTCCATGCTTATGATTTGCCATTTCCACTCTGGAATTTCATGAGGTATAAAAGTCCTGCTAGGTGATGTTGTTCCACCTTCACCCTCTGGAATTCTATACACGTAACTACAAAACTTGCAACATCCCTCTTCATTCAAGTTTCTATAAATATAAGGGTTTCACATTGGCAAGTAACTTTGTTACTCCAGGATGTCCCGAATAAGGTGCAGAATGAAGCTCTTTCCACACAGTGTTTGTTAGCTCCTCAGATTTTGGAACATACATCCTTCCTTTAGACCTTAATAACCCATCTAATTCAAGGTAAAATCCATCATATTTTGTATTCTAGGGGTTTTCCCAAAGGGCTTGTTTTACCTGCTCATAAAATTATCTCCCTTAGACTTTTGCAAAACCTAATTCTTAAAATCATAATGAATGGAGATCATTGAGGAGATATATATTTTCCTACTTCAAGCATCTGCCACCTAGTTTTCCTCACCTTGAATATATTTAATCTCAAAATCATAATCTGAGATGAACTCCAACCATCTTCTCTTGTGAGCATTTAGGTGTGGTTGAGTGAACAGATATTTGAGCCCTTGATGGTCTATTTTAAGCTCAAAGGGTTTTTGAAGCAAGTAGTGTCTCCACATTTGTAGAGCATGAATGACTACTGCCAGCTCCAAATCATGAGGAGCATAGTTTTGTTCATAAGTTTTTAGTTCCTAGATTCATATGCAATGACTTGTCCATCTTGGACTAGTACACCACCTTAGCCTTCGCCTGAGGCATAGGTAATGACTACAAAATGACCTTCTAGGTTAGGTACTTTCAAGATTGGTACTGAAGTCAATTTTTCCTTCAGTTGGTCAAATGCCTCCTGGTACTTATCTAACCACTCAAATCTATTTCCTTTTCTCTAGAGAGAAGTTATAGGATACGTAATTTTTGAAAAGTTCTTTACAAATTTCCTATAGTATCTTGCAAGTCCCATGAAACTTCAGACCTCATGTACATTACTTGGTAC
The DNA here is from genome assembly GCA_027924645.1 of Cunninghamia lanceolata. Classification (NCBI taxonomy): domain Eukaryota; kingdom Viridiplantae; phylum Streptophyta; class Pinopsida; order Cupressales; family Cupressaceae; genus Cunninghamia; species Cunninghamia lanceolata. Next base: position 11,168,093 of record BSBN01000068.1, on the reverse strand, counting down.
CGGCCATTCCAATATAGATTTAATTTTACTGGGTCCACAACTATTCCATTAGCTGAGATTATGTAGCCCAAATGCTATACTTCCCTTTGAAAGAAAGTACACTTAGAGAGCTTGCCATATAGTTTAAGCCCTCTCAACCTCTAGAGAACAATCCTTAAATGTTGAAGGTGTTCTTCCTCATCCTTAGAGTAGATTAGGATGTCATCAAGGAAAACTAGGACAAACTTGTCCAAACAGTCTCTGAACACATTGTTCATTAAGTTCATAAACATTGTAGGTGCATTTGTTAATAAAAAAGGTAGGATGGTGAACTCATAATGCCCATACCTTGTTCTAAAGGCTATTTTGTGGATATCCTCATCCTTTATCCTTAATTGATGGTACCGAGATCGAAGATCGATCTTAGAAAACATAGTTGCTCCTCTCATTTGATCAAAAAGATCATCAATGCCAGGCAATGGGTATTTATTCTTAATTGTTTCCTTATTTAACAAGTGGTAACCTATGCATAACTACAAATATTACTGGTGCTCCGTAGGGTGACACACTAGGTCTTATCTGTCCTTTATTGAATAATTCCTACAATTGAGCCTTTAGCTCCATTAATTCTATAGTAGTCATTCTATATGGAGCTTTAGATATACATTCTGATCCTAGAATTATATCTATAGAGAAATCAAAAGCTCTTTTAGGAGGTAATCCCAGTAGCTCATCTAGAAATACGTCCTCAAAATCTCTAAGAAAAGGGTACTTGTCCATATCTGATCTCTCCTAATCTCTGGACTCCCTCTTCCCAACTCCATTGATTTTCTAAAATTCATAAAACATTAAATCATCTTGGAAATTGGTTTCCTCAAAACCATTTAGTTTTTCCATTTTGACAACAAAAAGCTGGCATCACTTTCTTTGAGCTCTTTTCATTTGTAGGGCAGAAATTTGTCTTAGTTTGACTTCTCTAGGGTTCCCTTATAGAAGGACTTTGTTCCTTAAGTTATCTAGACATTCTATTGTTTTGGCATAATAGTAAACTTTGGCTCAATGTCTCCATAACCAATTTATCCCAAGGATAACATTGTATGAGCCTAGTGGGGCTACATAAAGGTTCACTTTAGTGGAGAAACTTGGAAGTTCAACCCTAGCCTCAAACAAGCTTTGCTCCACCTAAGCCTTGGTCTCATTTGAATATTCAACTAACCAAGTATTTGCCATGTATCCAGCCTTTCTAGAAATTTTACTTAAATTTTGGGGAAACAAAACATTATGTTGTACCAGTATCTATCAAAACTAAAATTGGGAGACCACATAAAATACCTATAGTTTCAATGGGAGTAATTTGGTATTTAGCTTGCCTATTATCCAGGGCTGCATGTATATGTTGCTGGAATGTTACCTACTGGGAGGACAAAGGGTTTCCTTGAGGATGAGCTTCCTACATCTTGTTAGGACACTGGTTGGCGTAATGATCTCTGCCACATTTATATCACCCTCCCATGGGTCCTCACCTCTCCTGAGGTTTTCCAGAATTATTTCCATTTTTTCTTGGCATTATTATTGCCTTTCTTTCCCCCCTAGATTCATTTTTCTTATTCTTGGCCCCTTTATCAGTTTTCTCAGTAAAATCTTATTTTTTCCCCTTTTTCTTAGAAGATTGGGAGGATTGGGACCAATTATACCTCTTTCGGTTCCTTTCCTTGTAAGCATAGATACCTTTCAGTTTTTGTTCCTGTTTGATGGCCTTCTCATAGACCTGGTCCATTGAAGTGGGACCATGCACATCCATCTCACCCCCAATCTGTGTGTTCAACCCCATAATAAACTTTTAGATGTGAAATCTCTCATCCTGCTGATATTGCAACACATACTTGAGTAGGCGAGTGAACTTTTCCTAGTACTCATTCTCAATTAGATCTCCCTATCTCAAATTTTGGAAATCCATAAGCTTTTGATCATAAAACAGCTGAGGCAACCATCTTTTCCTAGAGATTTCCATGAACCTGTCCCAAGTTAGACTTGTAGACCTCAAGACTAACTCCATGTTCTTATTCATCCACCATGTGGATGCTTCACCTACCAACTGGTATACTCCCCATACCGCTTTGGTGATTTCAATATAATTTATTATTTTGAAGTATTTTTCCATCTCGGTAAGCCATGCCTCCTTGGAATCTCCACTTACAGACCCATCATATTTGGGTGGGATATCCTTTTTCATATCCCAGGATAATTCCAAAGCCAAGTGGCTTCTTCTATCCTCTTCTTGTCTAGCCTCAGAGTTATTCTCTCCATGTTCACTTTGGGTGGTGTCATCATTACATGCCTTGTCACCACCCCCATAATAGGCTTCCCACCTAGGTCCATCCTAACCCCTTACCTCCTGCTCAAGAGTCCCAATTCTCGCTCTTGTCTCTTGAATCATAGCAAGGATCTGGTCGAGTTTAGATTCAGAGTGGCCTAAAGGTTGCCCTTCATCCTAGCTATCTCCCATCCTAGTTTGTAGATTAATCATTCAATTAGATTGTCATACCAATGAATTCATTCATAATATAAATCTATTCTCATTCATGTAATCTTTAACAAGATCGGAAAGATTTGCTAGAATTTTTCAAATGCAATATAGTTTTCCATGGATTACATATAATCCATCCAAATATTACAAAATTTTGTTTACATCTTGCTACTATAAGTCATTATCAGATTGGGATACCTTCCCATGTTCATTTCTCATCCTTGAGATTTATCAAATTAGTTTAGGAGGTGAACATACTTGCAGGTACTCATCCACAACCTCCTTATTAACATTAGGATCCTTATGTTCATTTTCCAAGTTTGGTTCCTTAGGTGTAGAAGCTTCCGCTGATTCATTTTTAGAGATAGGATCAGTAGCCCTAATTACTTTCCTCATCTCCTTCTTGATGCGCTTAATAGAATCAGTGAAGATTGCATCATTAGCCAACCATGTGCCTACCAAGCAACCAGTTTGCTCAAGGCGTTTCATTCTTAAGGATTGCTCCCTCAAGGCCTTAAGGTAATGTCATTTTCCCATTACCTTCTTTCTGGGTATCATTCTTATTCTTACCATTTTGGCATAAGAACATCCAAACATTAGTGACCATTAATGTTGGATAAAGAAAATCATTATGCAGTGAGCTCATAGGGCCATGTATTAAACCTGGTAGCTCTGATACCATATGTAACATGTTGTTTCATATTACCAATAAATGAACCATAATTAGCCATCTTAATTAAGATTAAGAATGGATCATGATTAACATAATCAGAGTTAAGAAAAAATAATCCTTATCATCATAAAATTAAACATGTTTTTCATTTAGGAATTTTTCAAAAGTTTAGATTACATCAATCCAAAGATAACTCACTAGTGAATAACTTTCACTATACAAGTATAAATTATGCTCATGGTATCATCTATAAAAAATTACATAATAATTGACTGATAAGTCATATAAAGAATGCATTGTATCTGGAACTTTGACATTTTTCTTCATAACCCTCGTGTTATCTTCTGCTTGGGAAGGAGAGCATCATCCAAGTGCTTTTCCTCCAACCACAGACTGGCAGTCACCCACACAACTTCCCACCTGGAAGTGGCCCTACCCTTCACAAAAGGTATAGATATAAGGAACCCTTAGGATTCCCATCTCAATATCTAGTGTTGTGTCCTTCATAATGTCTTATGGCCACAAAACTATAGATACACTCTAATTATGTATGACACTACTAGAAACATTATGCCATCTAGAGCATAGTGGATTGAGAATGCATGCAGAGATAGATGCATTACTTTGGCCAAAGATTTATATATATAAACATTTCACAATGAACGTAGTCATATGTACACCACCTCGACTCGACTTAGAAGATGTTTCATCCTATAGTAGTCATAATTTGACCTTTCAAGGTCTTAAAAAAGTATGTTTAATACATTCTTAGTCCATTCCTTGGACATTCGACTCATATCCTAGGAGCACATTCAATAATGTTTCATCTCTTGGCCAACAGGAAACTTGTGACTCCACATCACTCTATTCCCATCCTTTCATAATAACATTAGTTCAATCATGTTTTCAACTCATGACCTTACCTGGTTGATGATTTCATTGTTTTCCTTATCCTAAGGTTTACTTTCAATTCATATCATCTAGATGGGTATTTCAATGGTCTAATAGGTCGATCTTATAAAAAAGACTCTAGTTCAAGGAATCTGCATAAGTTCCTGATGTCATATACTTTATTTATGAAGTATTTCCATTTGCAAATAGATGGCATTTATTTACATTTAAACACAAGAGTTCATACTGGAATAGTATTTGTTCTTATAAAAGAAATTTTTAAGGAGGAATAACTTCTCTAAAAATAACATGGCATGCATTTAATGCTGCTAAGATATTAATATAATTTTCCTCATACCCAAAGCCTCCTACTTCAATGAGGAGTTATTATAACCATTTACATGCATAACATGCACCAAGGTTATCATAACATCTATGTTAACCAGTCGACGACTGTTATTTGTAGACCTCGAGTTATATATATATATATATATACAGTGCACTAGGCACAAACAAGGGTTTACAACTATCAACAGAGTTATCCTTATTCATATAAGGCCCTTGACCATTTCCATTATAGATTTCATGGCATGGTATTTAAATAGTTATTATGTATTAACACCCTCTCAAGCTCTAACACAATCACCTAAAATCATTAACAAGAGACCTTCCAAGGCATACATTATAGTTTATATCCTTGCCAAAATGGCATTTGATAGTTCTTGCTTGCACAACAAGCTTGGGGTATGGCCTCAAAGTTTTGGTCAAGTAACACCTTTAACAATGGTTACAAGTTATAAAATAAAGAAGGCATTTGCGGCCTCAAAGACCATTAATAAATAGTTTAAAACAATAACTACTAACACAGTAGTAAACACTATGAATATTTACAGCTTCGAAGGCCTTAACAATAGCGTATAAATAGTTATAAGTCAACACAGTCGACGTAACTTCTAATAGAAGAGATATATCTAATTACAATATCGAGTTCAATTCGATATGTCACTAGAATTCATACGTAAATGTGTAAACACACTCGAGTATTAGCTTGCTGTAGAATAGCTTTTATGTATAACACAGTGGCTGACCTCACTTGCGCACCATGCTACTATTGTAGCAGTGTTTCTCCTTAAGCTCTCCAATGGAACTCCTCTTCCGTCGTCACCAAAAACAACATACTCTACAAAAGCCTATCCAAAGACTAGTATCTATCAATACAATTGCATGCATTCTAATGTCTTTTTGTATGTAGTTGATTCTACCACCTTTTCTGTAGGTGGTGGTGACCACTATTAGAAACTTCCCACCACCTTGTAGATTCCAAAGGATCTACTACACCCATCATGAGGTGGTCCATGAAATGAGCTCAAGCTTGGATTTCACTTGGCCTCCACTCTCTCCCCACTCCTCATGGGTGGTGGTTGGCCAAATGCCAATAGATAATCATATAAATATATATATAGATACCACTAAGGTACGCGACCTCTAAGGAGGTTAAAATAATTATAACACACATAATTTACCTTAGATTGATATTAAGGGTTATCAAATAAACCAAAATATTATCAAATGTTAACATCATTAAAAAGATGGCACATCATTAAAATGTGATCTTGGGGTCGAGTACCACTCCCCCTTCTTCGCCATGTTAACCGTACGTAAAATACAAAAAGAAATAATAATCACAAAACCTTAATACAAAAAATAGATAAGGAATCAAGTGAGATCTCAACAACTTTCATGAGATTAACAGTCAACTCAAAAGGACGTTCTATGAACTCCATTTAGTCAAATCGACGTAGATGATGTCGAGATAGATCCAATTGTCATACCAACACACAAAACAAAATGACTAGCAAGGGAAATACGCTACTCACTCTACCTTGCACAAGGATTCATAAGGACTAAATTTGATACTCAGATGGCAATCCAACCTTTTCCCAACATCTATCTCCTCATCCTAGATGATAGTCTCCTTCCATCTTCGAAGGAAGATTCTTTTTCTAATCACACTCACAATCATATAACCATGATTAGTGTGTCATCATTTGATTCACAAATTCTAATACTTAAATAATTATATCAAAATGTAATCTCATGTCTAACTAATATTAGTTAGTATTGACATAATCAAAGATTAAATATGATATTTTCCACAAATATCAAATCATTAAACTATGATTAATCATCCTGATTACCACACAAAAGCAAGATTAAGCTAAATCATAAGTTAGGGTTGTAAAATATCTCCCCCCATAAGAATGATCATCCCTGATGATTAAATGTCTTTAAAATCCAACCAACATAATGAGAAAAGTGCTGTGTGAGCATAGTAAAAAGTTTTTCAAAAGAAATGGGGAAATATCACATAAATATCCTTATAGTTTTCCCAGATGGCATTTTCCTTTGCATATTGGTTCCACTAGACCTTGCATTGAGATATCTCTTTGTTATGTAAGCATAGCTTACGCGTTTCAAGCACCTTGATGGGCTTGATCACTATCACCCCTGGGTCCTTTACCTGTATAGAATTCCAATCAAGAATAGGGATATGATTATCTCCTGCATTAAACTTTTTCAAATAGGAAACATGAAAAAATTTATGTATCATGGGAAGGGTTAGCAATAGAGCAATTCTATATGCAACTGGGTTGACCTCTTCGATAACTTCGAAGGGACCCACATATCTAAGGGCTAGTTTGGATGTCTTTCCAAACATAATGGAGGTCTTTTGAGCATTTACCCTTAGAAGAACTTTTTCTCCCACCATAAAATTCCTTTCAATATGTTTAGCATCTGCATAACTTTTCTACCTATCAATGGCTTCTGCTAGCCTTTCCTTAATCAGATGGACTTTCTCTTCATTTCTGATAGCATTTTAGGACCAAGGCTAACCCAATCTTCTAGCTTATCCCATCTTATAGGGGTTTGGTACTTTCTTCCATATAATGCTTCAAATGGAGCCATCTTAATCACAGAATGATAGGAATTATTATAGGTAAATTTCACCAGAGAAAGATAATCTTCCCATTTGTATTGTTGATCCATGCGATACATTCTCAACAAATCTTCTAGAACTTGGTTTACCCTTTCAGTTTGGCCATCCATCTTGGGATGATATGTAGAGCTTATATTGAATTGGATTCCAAGTGAAGAAAACAAGGTTTGCCAAAACCTCGATGTCATTCGAGCATTCGTATCTAAGATAATCTTCTCAGGAATACCATGCAATCTGAAAATCTCTTGAACAAATTTGTAGGCTACGACAGGTGTGCCATACATCAAGTTCCAAGGTATAAAATGTGTGTCTTTGGCGAGTCTATCCACCACAACCAAAATAGAATTGTGCCTATTCCTTGACATAAGAAGTCCTTGCACAAAGTCCATGCTTATGATTTGCCATTTCCACTCTGGAATTTCATAAGGGTATAAAAGTCCTGTTAGGTGATGGTGTTCTGCCTTCACCCTCTGACATTCTATACATGTAGCTACAAAACTTCTAGCATCCCTCTTCATTCCTTTCTATAAATATAAGGGTTTCACATCAGCAAGTAACTTTGTTACTCCAGGATGTCCCAAATAAGGCTCTTACCACACAGTGTTTCTTAGCTCCTCAGAGTTTAGAACATACATCCTTCCTTTATACCTTAATAACCCATCTAGTTCAAGGTAAAATCCATCATATTTTGGATTCTGGGGGTTTTCAAAAAGGGCTTGTTTTACCTGCTCGTAAAACTCATCTCCCTTAGAATTTTGTAAAACCTGATTCTTAAAATCAGAATGAATGGAGATCATTGAGGAGATATGTCTTCTCCTACTTCAGGCATCTGCAACCCAATTTTTCTTACCTTGAATATATTTAATCTCAAAATCATAATCCAAGATGAAATCCAACCATCTTCTTTCGCAAGCATTTAGGTGTGGTTGAGTGAACAGATATTTGAGCCCTTGATGGTCTATTTTTAGCTCAAAGGGTTTTCCAAGGAAGTAGTGTCTACATGTTTTTAGAGCATGAATGACTGCTTGCAGCTCCAAATCATGAGGAGCATAGTTTTGTTCATAATTTTTTTAGTTTCCTGGATTCATATGCAATGACTTGTCCATCCTTGACTAGTACACCACCTAACCCTTCCCCTAAGGCATCGGTAATGACTACAAAATGACCTTCCAGGTCAAGTACTTTCAAGATTGGTGTTGAAGTCAATTTTTCCTTCATGTTGGTCAAATGCATCCTGCCACTTATCTGACCTCTCAAATCTCTTTCCTTTTCTCTACAAAGAAGTTGTAGGATATACAATTTTTGAAAAGTTTATAAGATTCATAGGAAACTTCAAACCTTATGTACATTCATTGGTACCAGCCATTCCAATATGGCTTTAATTTTAGCTGGGTCCACAGCTATTCCCTTAGCTAAAATTATGTGGCCAAAATATTGTACTTCCCTTTGAAAGAAAGTACACTTAGAGAGCTTGCCATATAGTTTATTCTCTCTCAACCTCTGAAGAACAATCCTTAAATGTTGAAGGTGTTCTTCCTCATTCTTAGAGTAGATTAGGATGTCATTAAGAAAAACTAGGGCAAACTTGTCCAAACAGTCTCTAGACACACTGTTCATTAAGTTCATAAACGTTGTAGGAATGTTTGTTAATCCAAAAGGTAGGATAGTGAACTCATAATTACCATACCTTATTCTAAAGGCTATTTTGTGGATATCCTTATCCTTTAACCTAAATTGATGGTACTAAGATTGAAGATCGATCTTAGAAAACACAGTTGCTTGTCTCATTTGATCGAAAAGATCATCAATGTAGGGAAATGGGTATTTATTCTTAATTGTTACCTTACTTAACACACGGTAATCTATGCATAACCATAAAGAACCATCTTTCTTTTTCAAATATTACTGGTGCTCTCCAGGGTGACACACTGGGTCTTATTGGTCCTTTATCCAATAATTCCTACAATTGAGCCTTTACCTCCATTAATTCCGTAGTAGTCATTCTATATGGAGCTTTAGATATAGGTTCAGATGTTGGAATTATATCTATAGAGAAATCAAAATCTCTTTTAGGAGGTAATCTCGATAGCTCATCTAGAAATATGTCCTTAGAATCTCTTAGAGAAGGGTACCGGTCCATATCTAATTTCTCCTAATCTATGGACTCCCTCTTCCCAACTCCATTAAGTTTCTGAGATTGATAAAATTTAAATCATCTTGGAAATTATTTTCCTCAAAACTATTTAGTTTTTCCATCTTGATAGAAAACAGCTGGCATCCCTTTCTTTGAGCTCTTTTCATTTGTAGGGAAGAAATTTGGCTTAGTTTGACATCTCTAGGGTTCCCTTGGAGAAAGACTTTATTTCCTAAGTCATCTAGACATTCTATTGTTTTGGCATAACAATCCACTTTGGCTCAATGTCTCCATAACCAATTTATCCCTAGGATAACATTGTATGAGCCTAGTGGGGATACATAAAGGTTCACTTCAATGGAGAAACATGGAAGCTCAACCCTAGCCTCAAACAAGCTTTGGTCTACCTGAGCCTTGGTTTGATTTGTATATTCAACTAACCAAGTATTTGCTATGTATACATCCTTTCTAGAAATTTTATTTAAAAATTTTGGGGAAAGAAAACATTATGTTGCACCAGTATCTATCAAAACTTAAATTGGGAGACCACATAAAATACCTGTAGTTTCAATGGGAGTAAATCGATATTCATCTTGCCTATTATCCAGGGTTGCATGTATGTGTTGCTAGAATGTTGTCTCTTGGGCGGGCAGAGGGTTTCCTCGAGGCTGAGCTCCTTGCATCTTGTTAGGACATTGGTTGCGTAATGATCTCTACCACATGTATAGCACCCTCCCATTGGTCCTCGCCTCTCCTAAGGTTTCCCAGAATTATCTCCATTTTTCTTGACATTATTATTGCCTTTCTTTTCCCCTTGGATTCATTTTACTTATTCTTGGCCCCTTTATCATTTTACTAAGTAAAATCTTGCTTTTTCCCCTTTTTCTTAGAAGATTGGGAGGATTGGGACCAATTATACCTCTTTCGGTTCCTTTCCCTATAAGCAAACATACCTTTCAGTTTTTGTTCCTATTTGATGGCCTTCTCATAGACCTAGTCAATTGAAGTGGGACCATGCACATCATCCTCACCCCCAATCTGGGTGTTCAGCCCCATAATAAAGTTTCAGATGCAAAATATCTCATCCTACTGATATTGCCGCACATACTTGAGTAGGTGAGTGAACGCTTCCCAGTACTCATTCACAGTTTAATCTCCCTTTCTCAGATTCTAGAAATCTATAAGTTTTTGATCATTGAACAGCTAAGGCAACCATCTTTGCCTAAAGTGTTCCATGAACCTATCCCAAGTTAGACTTGTAGACCTCAATCCTAACTCCATTTTCTTATTCATCCACCATTTGGATGCTTCACCTGCCAATTGGTATGCTCCCCATACCACTTTGGAGATTTCAATGTAATTTCTTATTTCAAAGTATTTTTCCATCTTTGTAAGCCATGCCTCCATGGCATCTCCGCTTATAGACCCATCAAATTTGGGTGGCATAACCTTTTTCTTATCTCAGGATAATTCCAAAGCCAAGTGGATTCTTCTATCCTCTTCATGTTTGGCCTCAGAGTTAGTCTCTCTGTGTTCACTTTGGATGGTGTCATCATTACATGCATCATCACCACCCCCATAATAGGCTTCCCACCTAGGTCCATGCTGACCCTTGACCTCCTACTCGAGAGTCCCAATTCTCGCTCTTGTCTCTTGAAGCATAGCAAGGATCTAGTCGAGTTTAGATTTAGAATGGCATAAATGTTGCCCTTCATCCTAACTATCTCCCTTCCTAGTTCTTATCTGAACCTTGCTGTAATCTACTTCTCCTGAAGTTTACAAATTAATCATTTGATTATATTGTCATACCAATGAATTCATTCATAATATAAATCTATTCTCATTCATGTAATCTTTAACAATAAAGGAAAGATTTGGTAGAATTTTTCAAATGCATTATAGTTTTCCATGGATTACATATAATCCGTCCAAAAATTACAAAATTTTGTTTACATCTTGCTACTGCAATTCATTATCAGATTGGGATACCTTCCCATGTTCATTTCTCATCCTTGAGATTTATCAAATCATTTTAGGAGGTGGACGTACTTGCAGGTACTCATCCACAACCTCCTTATTAACATTAGGATCCTTATGTTCATTTTCCAAGTTTGGTTCCTTAGGTGCAGAGGGTTCCACTGATTCATTTTTAGAAATAGGAGCAGTTACCCTAACTACTTTCCTCATCTCCTACTTGATGCACTTAATAGAATCAACAAAGATTTCATCATGGGCCAACCATGCACCTACCAAGAAACCAGTTTGTTCAAGGCATTTCATTCTTTAGGCTCACTCCCTCAAGGCCTCAAGGTAATGTCCTTTTCTTGTTACCTTCTTTCTAGGTGTCATTCTTATTCTTACCATTCTAGCATAAGAACATCCAAACATTAGCAACTGTTAATGTTGTATAAAGAAAATCATTATGTAGTGAGCTCATAGGTTGATGTATTGAACCTAGTAGCTCTGATACCATATGTAACATGTGGTTTCATATTACCCATAAATCAACCATAATTAGCCATCTTAATTAATGTTAAGAATGCACCATGATTAACATAACCACAGTTAAACAAAAATGAATCCTTATCATCATAAAATTAAACATGTTTTTCATTTAGGATTTTTTTAAATGTTTAGATTACATTAATCCAAAGATAACTCACTAGTGAATAACTTTCACTATACAAGTACAAATTATGCTCATGGCATCATCTATAAAAATTTACATAATAATTGACTAATAAGGCATATAAAGAATACATTGTATCTAGAACTTTGACATTTGTCTTCATAAGCCTCATCTTGTCTTTTGCTTGGGAAGGAGAGCATCGTCCAAGTGCTTTTCTTCCAACCACAGACTGGTGGTCCCCCACACAACTTCCCACCTGGAAGTGGCCCTACCCTTCATGGAAGGTATAGATATAAGGAACTATTAGGTTTTCCATCTAAGTATTTGGTGTTGTGTCCTTCATAATGTCTCATAGTTACACAACTATAGATACACTCTAACTATGTATGACACTACTAGAAATATTATGTCATTTGGAGCATAGTAGACCAACAATGCATGCAGAGATGGATGCATTATTTTGGCCAAATATTTACATACATAAACATTTTGCAATGAATGTAGTCATATGTCCACCACCTCGACTCGACTTAGAAGTTGTCTTATCCTACAGTAGTCATGATTCGACCTTTCAAGGTCTTGGAAATGTATATTCAATACATTCTTAGTCCATTCCTTGGACATTCGACTCTTATCCTAGGAGCACATTCAATAATGTTTTGTTGCTTGGGCAACAGGGAAGCTATGACTCCATGTCACTCTATTCCCATTCTTTCATAATAAAATTAGTTCAATCATGTGTTTAACTCATGACCTTACCCGGTTGATGATTTCATTGTTTTCCTTATCCCAATGTTTACTTTAAATTCATATCATCGAGATGGGTATTTCAATGGTCTAATAGGTCAATCTTATCACAAAGACTCTAGTTCAAGGAATCTACATAAGTTCTTAATGTCATATACTTTGTTTATGAAGTATTGCTATTCACAAAGAGATGGCATTTGTTTACATTTAAACACAAGAGTTCATACTGGCATAGTATTTGTTCTTATAAAAGAAATTGTTAAGGAGGAATAACTTCTCTAAAAAGAACATGTCATGTATTTAATGCTGCCAAAATATTAATATAATTTTCCTCATACCCAAACCCTCCTACTTCAACATGGAGTTATTATACCAATTTACATGGATAACATGCACCAAAGTTATCATAACTTCTATTATAAACAGTCAAGGACTATTATTTGTAGACCTCAAGTTAGATATATATAAAGTGCACTAGGCACAAACAAGGGTTTACAACTATCAACAGAGTTATCATTATTCATATAAGGCCCTCGGCCATTTCCATTATCGATTTCATGGCATGATAAAATAGTTATTATGTATTAATACCCTGTTGGGCTCTAACACAGTTGCTTCAAATCATTAACAGCAGAGCTTCAAAGGCATACAATATAGTTTATATCCTTGCCAAAATGACACTCAATAGTTCTTGCATGTACAGCAAGCTTGGGGTACAGCCTCAAAGTTTTGGCCAAGTAACACATTTAACAATGGTTACAAGTTATATAACAAAGAAGGCATTTGCGGCCTCGAAGACTATTAATAAACAATTTAAAACCATAACTACTAACCCAGTAGTAAACACTATGAATATTTACATCCTCGAAGGCCTTAACAATAGCTTATAAATAGTTATAGGTTGACACAGTTGATGTAACTTATGATAGCAAAGATATATCTAATTACAATATCAAGTTCAATTCAATATGTCACAAGAATTTATACCTAAATGTGAAAACACAGTCGAGTATTTGCTTGCTATAGAATATCTTTTATGTATGACAGAGTGGTCAAGCTCACTTGTCCACCATGCTACTATTGTAGCAATGTTTCTCCTTAAGCTCTCAAATGGAACTCCTCTTGCTTTGTCACCAAAAACAACATACTCTCCCAAAACCTATGCAAAGACTGATATCTATCGATACACTTACATGTGTTCTAATTTCGTTTTGCATGCAGTTGATTCCACCACCTTTTTTGTAGGTGGTGGTGACCATAGTTAGAAACTTCCTGCCACCTCGAGGGTTCCAAAGGATCCACTAAACCCATCATGAGGTGGTCTGTGAAATGGGCTCAACCTTGGCTTCCAATCGGCCTCCACTCTCTCCCCACTCCTTGTGGGTGGTGGTTGGCCGAATGCCAACAAATAATCATATAAATATATATAGATATTCCTAATGTGCTCGACCTCTAATGTAAAGCCTCGCAAACCATGTAAAAGCATTTAAACCAACTCAAAAATAAATGAAGTAAATAATCCACTTAAATACAATCTCGCCATATCCAAAATAAAAAGATGTAAATAATCCGCTTAAATACAACATTCAAAGATTAAAAAAAAGGTGTAATTAATCTGCTTAATCTCAATGTCTTCCAATAAACATAATCTCATGATTATGAATCTCAATGTCAATAAATCTTACAAAATCATGTACTCAATCTAGGTAACAAGCAATATAAAATAATATACATAAATCCATTGGCAAGCCTTCCATAATACATCCAATCAAGTACAATAGTCATGTAAAACAATAATAAATAAATCAATACACTCTCCAGCTGCATGAACCAAGTGGTCCACCACCACCTGCAAACTGAGAGACAAGAACATGGCTATGAAGTATTTACACTTCCTCGGATCCCTTTCTGAAATGAAGGAAACCCAGCCCTACATGAAATGTCTAGCTACCTTGTAACAACTACAGGAGGGAACACCTGATGCAACCCTAACATCTGAATGTGCAATTCTAAATAATGAATAGCAAATTGTCTCACAATAGAATGTGGCAGAGATATCAATAAATAAGTTTGCTAGACAATAAACATCGATTTAAATATTATTCTAATTAAATCTAATCATTTAAGTAAATTGGTCAATTGTCGAAAAGAGGAAAAGCCATCTTTGATACTCCACATTCGGCATCACCATCCGAAAAGTAACCCAATAATATTCTTAGATAAAAACTACTTCTTTGCCAAGAAGCAAGAAATGAAATAAAATAAGAATCACAAATTCAAGATTTACAATAAGTCAAATCAATCCCTTTTCCCAAATCATCAAATAAGAAAAAATTACCTACACTTTCAAGCAAGAATCAATCTTTTGTACATACAATGACAATCATAATTTTATCAATTGATATAGTTTTCTATCTAGTATTTCAGTCATTAAGTCTCCAAGAATAATCATTCTAAAATATTAATCTACCTTGCTATCATTTATGTGATAGGAGGTTTCAAAACAATAAAAATAGACCTCCTGTCACTACTATGACAGGAGCTGTTGTAGAAATTAAAAAATGAACATAAATCATAGTTTAATCTGATTTTTGGTCATAAAAACACTATAAAAATCTCATTCTCAAATTGTTCCAACTCACTGTCATTCCGGTGACAGGAAACTAATCTGTTAAGCATGTTGTTTAAGCACAAACATCTCTCTACAACCTTCCTATCGCCACAATAGAATTTAATAAATAAATACTGAGTTATTCAGTAATCTACTATCATCCACTGACAATGTTTTCCACTATGTTTTAAATAGCAATTTCCTAAGAAAATGTATCTACAGGAACATATATTTTGCTAAAATTCAGAGGGTTGGTTCATCAATAGAGAGGACGTTTTGCTCATTTTAATTCAAATCGGCTAGCATAGGAATAAAATATGGTCATAAAGATGATGGCCAGAATTTAATCAATAATGATCTGGGGATTTTATTAAGAGTTTTTATTCGGTCAAAATTTCAAGATCAAGAAAAGGCGTTTCCCCCAGCACAAAGAGGAAAGTTCAAATTGCAGAAAAAGTTTAGATAGTTAGCTCAAGGAAGAAATACAATTTAACATGGAACAATCTATTCATGCAAGATCACATAAGAAGGCTGATTAGCCAAAGTAAAAGGGATGGCAATCCGAAAGTCAATGGCCAAGAGTTAATACAAGCAACCAGAAGGAGAGGGTCAGCTAGGCACAATGCAAAATGACCCCAAAATGGAGCGACGGCCAGAATTAAAAAGCTACGACCAGAAGAAAATGAACAACTAGCTAAGGAACGATGGCCAAAGAAGGAGATATCATAGAATATAATGGTAAATTCTAGTTTAAAGGTGGCGGCAAGCATAGGTTTGGATCACCAGTTAGAAGAATGACTCAGCAAACAAGGGCAATCCAAAAATGGAATCAAACGCCACCAAATAGCTAATAAAACTATCCTTTTTGACAATCAATTAAACGCGATTTCAATGCAGAAATTTTTAAGAGAAGAAAACTTGGAAATAAAGAAGAATCTGTAGCTGCTGTGGCTGCCTCCATAACTTTGCCTATTGCTGAAATTCTTTCTACTCATGTCGCCCAGGAAAAAGTTGCCTTTTTGCTGTTAAAACGTGGTGCCTTTTGTTGAGTGATTTGCTCTTTTTAATAAAATTATCTCCCTCTTATTTTTAGCGATCAGAATTTAGGTTTTGAATTGGAGTTGAATTCCCAGTTTGCATGAGTAATTAACCAATAGAATTAGAGAAATTAAAATGCTATTTAGAACAATAATATAATATATTTTGCAGCTTACTGTCGCATGGATGATAGGAATAAATATTTTAATTCTTTCATTCTTATTCTAAATGTAATATTACTATTTTTAATATTATTTAACTATTGTTATTAAAACAATTTACCTAATTAAATAATCAAAAGAGAAATGCAATATAATATTGCATATTTATCTATATATTTAATATATTTATTTATTTTTAAGGAACATATTGTCTTCCAAACATCTTATAAATAATATTTTATTATTTATTTAAAAAACACACATTACATCATTTAAATATATTTAAAAAAGATATTAAGTTAAAGTGATCACATCATGCATTTGAAAATGATTAAAAATTAGGCATTAATGCAATAAGAACCATTCAATAATGCATATGCAACTACATGATGTGTGTGATTGCATCAGGGCAATCCATCCATCAGTTCTTGCCAAGTGGCTAGAACATCTCTACCTCAGCCATGCTTTCATCTTCAATGAGTACCTGCACCCATTTGCACTCAACTCGACGTCAATAGGTTAGTGTCTCCAAGACATAGCCGAAGCAAAATCGTTGCATTTACATCCATATTCAATTTTTAAAATAATTTCCAATTTTCATCAATATAACTCATAATAATTACCTCCACGTATGCAAGATTACTTAAAGTAAAGTTAATCAAAATAATTGTTCACTAAACTAGAATGATCATATTGTTCATAAAAATGAGACGTGACATCCTTCACCAATTGGAAGAGACATCATCCCGATGTCTTAGTAAACATCAAAACAATAAAGAGTCCATCAATCACCAATAAAGTGTCAAGGTGTCATAAAACAATAACATCAACTCAAAGTATCAAAGCAATACTAAACTCAAAGTATTATAAAACACCTCCATTTCTATGGGATCTTCCCCAGATCTAAAGATGGTGGATGTAGTTCCTTTCAATAGTAGAGAAGCACCTTTTGACCCTTAATCACTCGACTCTATCAGACTGGTCAATCTCCTGTCATTGTTATTCTGTGCGGGGTTGCCCACGCTAGTCTATTTGGGTCTCTAAGGCCTCTAGATTTGAGCAGGTTCTTGCAAAAATGCATGCTATTGATAGTGCAGGTTGTCTTCTCTGACTAACAAACATCAAGAGATGAGAAAGCGTGGGGCCTGGGCCAACTGATCCTCTCCTTACTAGTCAAGTGGCTAAAGCTCCTCCACTGATTGATTGAACCAGCCCTACTATTATTATTCTTGATTTATTTATTTGGGGGGCAAAGAAAGGAGATGAATAAGAGAAGCTAAATAATCAATAATCAAAGTATCATAATCCATGCATAATAAGAAATCTAAGCTATATCCTCAAATGAGGAAAAGATCTATCAATCTCCTCTACATCCTCCCATATGGCACTGTCCTCAGAGTACTGATCCCATTGGACCTTACATTGCACCACATCTTTGCTACAAAACTTAATGTTGTGCTTCTCCAGAATTTGAGTGGGCTCCACGAGCACCACTCCTGGATCTTGAACCTGTAAAGCATGCCAATCAAGAATATGTGATGCGTCAGGATTATAAATCTTAAGTAAAGACACATGAAAAAAATTACGGATTCTGGCAAGTGCAAGCGCTAGAGCAAGTCTATAAGCTATAGGATTAATCACTTCCAGAACTTTGAACGGTCCTACAAAACAAGGAGCAAGTTTGGATGCTTTTCCAAATGATACTGAACTTTTATGAGGTCCAAACCTCAAAAAGACTTGGTCACCATCTAAAAACTGTCTAGGAGTTCTATTCTTATCTACATAACTCTTTTGACGATCTGAAGCTTGTTTCAACTTCTCCTTGATCAACTTCATCCGATCATCCATTTCTCTTAACATTTTAGGACCAATCACAATTCTATCCTCCACCCTATCCCAATTGATAGGTGTTTGACACCTACGCCCATAAAGAGCTTTAAACGGTGTCATTCCCAAAGATGCATGGTATGAATTGTTATACACAAACTCTACCAATGGAAGATATTCCTCCCATTTATATTGTTGATCCATACATACATTCTAAGAAGGTCTTCTACCACTTGATTAACTCTTTCTGTCTGACCATTTGTTTAAGGATGATAAGCTGAACTAAAATTCAACTTTGTACCCAAAGCTACATTAAGAGTTATCCAAAATCTAGATGTCATGCAAGTGTCTCGATCTAAAATGATTGTCTTAGGCACTCCATGTAATTGAAAAATCTCCTGAACAAAGTTCTTAGCTAAGACTATAGAACCATCTGAAAGATTCCCTGAAATAAAATATGCTACCTTTGTCAACTTGTCCACAACCACTAAGATGACATCATGCCTATTCTTAGATATAGGTAACCCTTGAATAAAATCCATGCTTATCACTTGCCACTTGTGCTTAGGGATACTGTGCGGATACAACAATCCTACTAGATGCACATGCTCGTCTTTGACTCACTGACATTCTAAACATTGAGCTACCAATTCTATCACATCCCTCTTATGTCTAGGCCAAAAGTATAAAGGTTTCAAACCTTCAACCATCTTTGTCACTCTAGTGTGACCTGAATAAGGTGCATTGTGAATCTCTTCAGGCACTAACTTCCTTAACTCTCCTGAGTTACGGATATACATCCTTCCTTGATATCTCAAAAGTCCATCTTATTCAATAACATAACCATCAAACCTATGATCTAAGGGGTCTACTTCCAAAGCTTGCTTTACTCTTTCATAATGCTCATCCCCTTGAATATTGTGAATCACTTTCTGTTTCAAATTAGATCTCATAGTAACAATGGCAGTCAGATGTCTTCTCCTGCTAAGAGAATTTGCTACTCTATTCTCCTTTCCTTTTATATACTCAATTCCAAAGTCATACTCACTAAGGAATTCTAACCATCTTCTCTGTCATGCATTAAGGTTAGGTTGAGTAAATATATACTTGAGCCCTAGATGATCTGTCTTTAACTTAAAGGGCATACCTAGAAGATAATGCCTCCACATATGAAGTTCATGAACTATGGCAGCTAACTCAAGATCATGCAGTGCATAGTTGAACTCATGTTGCTTTAACTTTCTTGACTCGTAAGAAACCACTTGCTCATTCTACATCAACACTCCTAATCCTTCCCCCAAAGCATCTGTTATAATTGTAAAGTACCCATTAGGATCTGGTATGGTCAGGATAAGAGTAGTTGTGTGCTTTTCCTTCAACACTTGGAAAGCTTGCTCACACTTTTTGGTCCATTCAAATTTCTTACCATTCTTTTGTAGTGCGGTAATCAGTGTTTCTATGGTTGAGAAACCTTCCACAAACTTTCAATAATAACCTGCGAGTCCCATAAAACTTCTGATTTATGTCACACTCTGTGGCACAGGCCATTCCACTATTACTTTTATCTTCTCAGGATCAACTGCAATCCCTTCAGCTGAGATCACATGACCAAGATAGCACACTTTATCTTGAAAGAATGTACACTTAGATAATTTACCATAAAGCTTTCTCTCTCTCAAATACTACAAAACAATCCTCAAATGCCTTTCATGCTCTTCCACTGATTTAGAGTATATCAATATGTCATCAAGGAAGATCAACATGAAATCATCTAAACAATCTCTAATAATGCTATTCATCAAATTCATGAAAGCTGCTAGAGCATTAGTCAACCCAAATGGTACTACTTTGAACGCGTAGTGACCATATCGAGTGCTAAAAGTTGTTTTAGAGATGTCCTCATCATTAATCTGCAATTGGTGATAACCGGATCTAAGGTCTATCTTTGAGAACACTGTTGCTCCTTTCATTTGATCAAAGAGCTCATCTATTCTTAGAAGTGGATACTTGTTCTTGATAATAGCTTTGTCCTATAGTCAATGCATAATCTCAAAGTACCATCCTTCTTCTTTACCAAGATGATCGGTGCACCCAATGGTGACACACTAGGTCTAATGAACCCTTAATTTAGCAACTCCTACAATTGTGCCTTAAGCTCATACAACTCTATAGTAGTCATTATGTAGGGTGCCTTATATTGTGGCTCAGTCCCTGGTAGTAAGTCAATTGAGAAGTCAAATTCTCTCTTTAGTAGCAATTCTGTCAACTCTATAGGGAATACATCTCTAGAATCTCTAAGGATTGGATAGTCATTGAACACTAGTTCTTCTTTATCAAGGTCCTTTACTTGGACAACATAAATGGCATATCCCTTCCTCTTGGATTTATTCAATTGTATAGCTAATATTTGTCTAATCTCTAAAGGTCTTTTAGTTCCATTATTTTCCACTTGATTCCCTGGGTCATCCCAACATCTAACAACATTGTCTTCAAAGTTTACTAGAGACTTATGTTTAGTTAACCAGTTGAAACCTAGAATTACATCATAAGGGCCTAAAGGTGCTACATACATATTCAGTTGCATCTAAAAACTAGGAAGCTCTAACTCACTGCATGCTAGAAATGAGTCTACCCTCTTTTCTACACTATTGCCATATTGTACCATCCAAGAGTTTTTCATATGTCTAGGTCTAATAGATAACTTAGATACTACTCTATGATCTACAAAAGATTCGGTGGCTCCAGTATCAATTAAAATAGAAACAGGGAGTCCATAGAGCTTACCTTGGAACTGAATAGGTGTTTCTTGAAACTCTACTTGCCGATTATCCACTGTGGCATGAATCTGATGCTGAGGTGCTCCTTGCTGATTCTTGTTTTCTCTTTTACATGGACATGCATTTGCATAATGCTCTCCTCCATAGTTGTAACATCCACCTTTAGGTGCTCTTGGTCCTTCAACTCTTTCACTCTGATTATTGTTTTTGTTATTATGGCCACCTCTTTTGTTTCCACCATTTCCATCCTGAGAATTATTACCTCTCTTTAGATTCCTAATCTGTCTATTATTGCTTTTATTCTATTGATAGTTCTATTGGTTATTCTATGGTTTCTTATTTGAAAACTTAGCATCTCTTTTCTTATGGTAATTGGATGTCTGTTGCAACCTCTGCTCTTGTTTTATTGCTTTCTCAAAAGCGACATTCATAGTAAGTGGGTTATGAATGTCTACCACAGCTCCAATTTGTGGCTTCAATCCTAGAATAAACTTTCTGATCTGAAATCTCTCATCTGTCTGATACTGTCAAACATACTTAAGTAGATGAGAAAACCTTTCCCAATAACTGGTTACAGACATACCTCCTTGAGTCAAATTTTGAAATTTCGTCATCTTCTTATCAAAGAATAACTGTGGTAACCATCTTTTTCTAAACAGTTGCAAGAAAATCTCCCAAGTTATCTCACCATGTAACAACTTCTTATCTACCTTCTCATTATCCCACCATGTTGTTGCTTTACCAGTCAACTGGTAAGATCCCCACATAGCCTTCATGTGATCTGAAAGGTTTCAGAGTCCAAAGTATTTCTCCATTTCAATTATCCAGGACTTAGCTCCATCTCCAATTGTCTTTCCATCAAACTTTAGTGATGATACTTTCTTGAGGTCTTTCCCCAATTCTTCTGCTATCTTTGCTTGATTATCAGCACTAGCTCCAACTTCAGGAACTTGCACTTCTATCCTTGGATTCTCATTTCATGTTTCAACCCTTGGATTTTCATTAGCATTCTGACCTCTAGGAATTCTACTGATCTCCTACTCGAGAGTATTCATCCTCGTGTCCTGTTAGGTCAAGAGATCAAGAATACGGTCAAATCTTCCATCTTGGTCATTACTGACATCTCCATGATCCCTAGCAATTCGACCACCATGTGCACCTCCACATGCACCTCCACGTGATCCTCTACCTCAACTACTTCCTGATCCATCACCACGATCAGTGTTTCTAGTATTCATGATGGGTAATCTGTATCAAGTTTGCAACTTTAGCACAATAGTCCCAAAAGCAAAGGCCCTAGTGTTAAACCTAGAGCTCTAATACAAAATGTAAAGCCTCACAAACCATGTAAAAGCATTTAAACCAACTCAGAAATAAATGGAGTAAATAATCCACTTAAATACAACCTCGCCATATCCAAAATAAAAAGATGTAAAGAATCTGCTTAAATACAACATTCAAAGATTTAAAAAAAGGTGTAATTAATCCGCTTAATCACAATGTCTTCGAATAAACATAATCTCATAATTATGAATCTCAATGTCAATAAATATTACAAAATCATGTGCTCAATCCAGGTAACAACCACTATAAAATTTTATACATAAATCCATTGGCAAGCATGCCATAATACATCCAATCAAGTACAATAGTCATGTACAATAATAATAAATAAATCAATACACTCTCCAGCTGCACAAACCAAGTGGTACACCATCTGCAAACTGAGAGACGAGAACATGGCTTAGGTGCTTTTCCACCCAACCATGAAGTATTTACACTTCCTCGAATCCCTTCCTGAAATGAAGGAAACCTAGCCCTGCATGAAATGTCTAGCTACCTAGTAACAACTATAGGAGGGAACACCCGATGCAACCCTGACATCTGAATGTGCAATTCCAAATAATGAAAAACAAATTGTCTCATAATAGGATGTGGTAGAGATATCAATAAATAAGTTTACTAGAGAGTAAACATCTATTTCAATGTTATACCGATTAGATCTAATCATTTAAGTAAATTGGTCAATTCTCGAAAAGAGGAAAAGCCATCTCTGATACTCCACATTCGACATCACCATCCCAAAAGTAACCCAATAACGTTCCTAGATAAAAACTACTTCTTTCCCAAAAAGCAAGAAATAAAATAAAATAAGAAAAACAAATTCAAGATTTACAATAATTCAAATCAACCCCTTTTCCCAAATCATCAAATAAGGAAAAATTACCTACACTTTCAAGCAAGAATCAATCTTTTGTACATACAATGGTAATCATAATTTTATCAACTGATATAGTTGTCTATCTAGTATTTCAGTCATTAAGTCTTCAAGAATAATCATTCTAAAATATCAATCTACCTTGCTATCATTTCTATGACAGGAGGTTTCAAAACAATAAAAACAATAAAAACAGACCTCTTGTCAAGTGGTGACAGGAGCTATTGCAGAAATACAAAAATGAATATAAATCATAGTTTAATCTAATTTTTGGTCATAAAAACAGTATAAAAATCTCATTCTCAAATTGTTCCAACTCAATGTCATTCCGATGATAGGAAACTAATATGTTAAGCATGTTGTTTAAGCACAAACATCTCTCTACAACCTTCTTGTCGCTGTGGCGATAGGAGCTATGGCAGAATTTAATAAACAAATAACCAAGTTTATTAGTAATCTACTATCATCCACTGACAATGTTTTCCACTATGTTTTAAACAACAATTTCCTAGGAAAATGTATCTACAAGAACATATGATTTTGCCAAAATTGAGAGGGTTGGTTCATCAATAGAGAGGATGTTTTGCTCATTTTAATTCAAATCGGCCAGCATAGGAATAAAGTACAGTCATAAAGATGATGGCCATAAATTAATCAATAATGATTTGAGGACTTTATTAAGAGTTTTTGTTTGGTCAAAATTTCAAGTTCAAGAAAAGGCATTTCCCCCAGCACAAAGAGAAAATTTTAGATTGCAGAAAAAGTTTAGACGGTCAGCTCAAGGAAGAAATATAGTTTAACAGGGAACAATCTATTCATGCAAGATCACCTAAGAAGGCCAATCAGCCAAACTAAAAGGGACGGTGATCTGAAAGTTAATGGCTAGGAGTTAATACAAGCAACCAGAAGGAGAGGGTCAGCCAGGCACAATGCAAAATGACCCCAAAATAGAGTGACGGCCAGAATTAAAAAGCTACGGCCAGAAAAAAATGAACAACTAGATAAGGAATGGCAGCCAGAGAAGGAGATATCATAGAATGCAATGGTAAATGCTAGTTTAAAGGTGGTAGCAAGCATAGGTTTTGATCACCAGTTAGAAGAATGACTCAACAAATAAGGTCGATCCAAAAATGGAATCAAACACCACCAAACAACTAATAAAACTATCCTTTTTGATAGTCAATTAAATGTGATTTCAATGTAGAAATTTTTAAGAGAAGAAAACCTAGAAATAAAGAAGAATTTGTAGATGTTGTCGCTGCCTCCTTAACTTTCCCTATCCATGAATATCCTTCTACTCTTGTCACCTAGGAAAAATTTGCCTTTTTGCTGCTAAAACATGGTGCCTTTTGCTGAACGATCAGAATTTAGGTTTTGTACTAGAGTTGAATTCCCAGTTTGCATGAATAATCAACCAATAGAATAGAGAAATTTAAACACTATTTAGAACAATAATATAATATATTTTGTAGTTTATTGTCGCATGGATGACAGGAATAAATATTTTAGTTCTTTCATTCTTGTTCTAAATATAATATTACTATTTTTAATATTATTTAACTATTGTTATTAAATCAAAGCTAATTAAATAATCAAAAGAGAAATATAATATAATATTGCATATTTATCTATATATTTAATATATTTATTTATTTTTAAGGAACATATTGTCTTCCAAACATCTTATAAACAATATTTTATTATTTATTTAAATAACACACAATACGTCATTTGAATATATTTCGAAAAGATATTAAGTTGAAGTAATCACATCATGCATTTGAAAATGATTAAAAATCATGCATTAATGCAATAAGAACCATTCAATAATGCATATGCAACTACATGATGTGTATGATTGCATCAGGGTAATCCATCCATCAATTCTTTCCAAGTGGCTAGAACATCTCTACCTCAGCCATGCTCTTGTCTTCGATGAGTACCTGCACCCATTTGCACTGAACTCGACGTTAATAGGTTAGTGTCTCCACAACATAGCTGAAACAAAATCATTGCATTTACATCACTATTCAATTTTTAAAATAATTTCCAATTTTCATCAATATAACTCATAATAATTACCTCCATATATGCAAGATTACTTAAAGTAAAGTCAATCAAAATAATTTTTCACTAAACTAGAATGATCATATTGTTCATAAAAATGAGATGTGACATCTAAGGAAGTTAAAATAATTATAACACACATAATTTCCCTTACATTGATATTAAGGGTAATCAAATAAACTAAGATATTATCAAATGTTAACATCATTGAAAATATGGCACATCATTAAAATGCGATCTTGGGGTCAACTACCACTCCCCCTTCTTCGCCATGTTAACTGTAAGTAAAATACAAAAAGAAATAATAATCACAAAACCTTAATATGGAAAATAGATTAGGAATTAAGGGAGATCTCGACAACTTTGACAAGATTAATAGTTGACTCAAAAGGATGTTCTATGAACTCCATTTAGTCAAATTGACGTAGATGATGTCGAGATAGATCCAATTGTCATATCAACATAGAAAAGAAAATGACTAGCAAGGGAAAGACACTACTCACTCTACCTTGCAAGGATTCATAAGGACTAAATTCGATACTCAGATGGCAATCTGACCTTTTCCCAACATCTATCTCTTCCTCCTGGATGATACTCTCCTTCCATCTTCAAATGAAGATTCTTTTCTTGATCACACTCATAATCATATGACCATGATTAGTGTATCATCATTTGATTCACAAATCATAATAATTAAATAATCATATCAACATGTAATCTCACATCTAACTAACATTTTTCAGTATTCACATAATCAAAGATTAAATCTGATATTTTCAACAAACGTCAAATCATTAAATTATGATTAATCATCCTGATTACCACACAAAAGCAAGATTAAGCTAAATCATATGTTGGGGATGTAACAAAAGGATACAATTATTTTGATACCTCTTGATCCATAAACTAGGGGATTAAATCTCTCTTTGATATTAGCAAACATATGCTTTATGCAAAGAACTCCAATAAACCCTTAAGGTACACTATTAACTACTTAAACATGGATGCTATATAGGTCCATAGACATAAAGACATGAAAATCAGTAAACATAGAGATCTTCACACACACACACACACACACACACACACACACACACACACACACGCACGCACGCACGCACGCACGCACGCACGCACACACATGTAGAAAATAATAATCAAAACATACAACAAGTTCATCACATACAATTTACCTTAGAGAAAACCAAACTTAGAGTGAAAAATTCATATCTAGAGAGCAAATATACTTTGTTCTGTTATGAACAAGTTGTTTACAATTGTTTAGAGTGTTAGTAGGGTAAAACTTCAAACATGTGTCACACTTTCAACCAACTAAATAGTTTCTCTAGAAACAATTTTTCCTTAAATTGTTTCGAGAGAAAAGTTTTCACCCAAAGCCATGTAGCACTTATGTGGCATTGCGTGGCATAAAGAGTTTTAGACGAAACCTTTTCACCCAAAATTTTCAAAGCTATACAATATTATTTTGACTTTGAAAAAGTATTTATTTGCATAGAAGGTTTTAGGTGGTAGAGTTTTGCCTAGAACCTTTTCGGGCAATATCATCTCACCTGAAACTGTCTATGTGGCATCCAAACCCCTTATTTTCAAAGAATTGAACAAAATTTCAAGTTGTTATATATGAAAAAGATGAATGATGAGACTAGCATGCACACTAGATCAAACCCTCTTCCACAATAACATTCAAGGACAAGACCAAGCCAAATCACTACCAAATGGAGGTGGACTTAGCTACAGATCTTGTACTCAGGAGTGCTAGTGCTATGGAAAGATCTGATTTAATCAAGCCTCTTTATCAAACCCTAGGTCAATGTTGCAAAAAACCCTAGTTCTATGATGATCTAACTATAATAGAAGATGTAGAGGAAATCTCCAAAAACTAAATGTACAAGAAGGATCAAGAAGATGATAGAACCTGTGTTTTGAAAGCAAAGATGTCAGAGGACTATTTCGGGAGCGCCCAAGTCCTAAAAGGTTGAATCTTCAGAAATTGTAAACTAGAGAAATATTGTAGAGACTGCCTTGATACTAGATCTGGAACCAACTAAGGCAGAAAGACTAGGGCGCCAACACCTAAGTCCTTCATAGAGGAATATTCCCAAATTATTGTTAGATCCTGAAACCCTGATCCTTACTCATTATTCTTGTACCTTCATATTTCCCAGATCTCGCACCTGTAACCTACACACACGAAGAAGAAAATGGGTTTGGGGGTTATGGTGTTTAGGGACTTGCCTCAGTCAAATCTTGTGATAGCATTCAAGCTTCCCAACACTGTTGATAGATAAAGAGAGTGTTCCCTTGTAGGGTAGAGGCTAAACACAAAATCAATATGATGACTCAAACGATGATAAACCATAATGATATCACCTATGTGATGAAACCCTTAGGAGGATGAATGCTCTTCAACTCATAAGGAGAGATGGATGATAACTTCAACCTACAACAACACACATAATGACAATACAAATCTGCTCTAGAATCACAATGAATGATTTGAATGCTCTTTACTCCAACGCTTCAAGTTGGCTATCTCTATCTAGGTTCATAATGAATTCAAAAACACACTTATATATGCTTTCCCGCTAACATTCATCAAATTAAACCAAAAGAACCAACAAGAAGAAACCTTTTTAAAGGTCTTATGCCGACATACAATTACATTTTCCCTGATCAATCAGGGAAAACTTGGGTGTTGGCACTCAAGTCTTGATGCTCCTTTTTGGTCCATGGTAAGTTAAGATATGGGCCCCTTGTTCCAAATTTATATTGGTTTTGGGGAATTTTGCATCAGGATGAATGTTTAGAATGTATAATGTATTCACATGCACCTAGGACCTAAAAAAGGAGGTAAAAAGACATGTGTCCACTTTTTACTCCATAACACAAGTTCAACTCCAAATTTCTCTAGCCAAGAGGTACTTTCATGAAAATCTAAAAATACCCTTTGGTAGATCTCAGAGTCTAGAACTTAGATATATAATTTTTTTAATATTTTGATTAGTTATATTAGCACTATTTTTAAGTTTATTACAAGAGGGTTATTATAATCAAATATGCAGCTGATTAGAAATTAAAAATAAATAGGTAAAATATTCTTTAAATTTTTTGAAAAATATACGGTGCATTAGAGTAGAGAATCTTCTCCAAGAGGGTATTTAAAATAAAAATAAAAATTGTACAAAAGTTGACATCCCATGAAAACTATATCATTTTGATTAAATTTGACTTTAAAAATTATTAAAAATTAATTATTCATCAAAAATTAATTTTTTTCCATGCATTAGATATTTTAATTTTCTAATTAGGAAAAAAAATTGAAGTAAAAAATTTAATTTTACTATATTTTCTTGACGTCCCGTCAATGTCACCTTTTTAAAAAAAAATCAACAATTAAAATTCATCTATTAAACTCATAAAAGAAAATATCCAACTAATTTTGAAAAAATAAAAAATTATAACCATAAATTGGATTAAAATTTTTACATTTCATTAGTTTATGTCATTTTAAAATTCAAAAATTACATATGACTTTTTCATCATTTAAGTTGGAAAAAATATTTGTGTTCGCCGATTCTTTTATAAAGTGTGACATGGTTCTGAACTTTTACCCAGTGTGCATAAACAAGCTTGCACATTGATTTGAGAGCTTCTATTACCAATAATACACTCCCACTTCAATTCAAATTTACACACTTGCATAGTCATGAATATGGACTACAAACACCATACATGAGAGATAACTACTTCCCCAACATAGAAAGTAACTTGACCTTCCTACAACCTCCTAACCATGATAAGATGAAAAACCAAATGCCAAAAAGGAAGATCAAACAATCAAATGCTTTGAATTTCACTTGTTTGCATCAAGAAAAGTTCACCAATTGTGCTAAGATGTGTTTAACCATTGCTAACAATTCACCTTGGTGAACGACATGTTCAACTCCTATTGCAAGCAATGAATTCACCAAAGTAGGTTTTTTGGGTCATTATGGTGTCTAAAACTTCTAATTATATAATTATACAGTTTGATTCCATCACCTAATCAACTTGAGAAATGCGTCTAATTAGATGAAAATAAATCAATCAAGATGCATTTGATATGAAGAAAAAATACTCTTTATTATACCACTTTTCTACATATTAGGGTAATCCCACAATAATGAGTCCCACTTTTTGGCCAAGATGGACATTGATATCAACATTTTTAACTAAATCTTCACTTTTTGAGACCTATAGAAGCTAAACCATTAAGAATTTGAAGACGATGCGAACTAGTGATTTGTGGCGATTTGTGTGTAGATTCTAAATATATTTTTTAATTTTTTTTGAAATAAATCGTGAATCTTTCAACATCTCTTTTAATAAATAGTTTTTAATAATAAACAACATTTTCAAAAAGTAATGTTTATGTCATCAAGCATAACTTTTTTTCTATAAAAGATAAAATTCTAATTTTTAAAATATAGGTTTTTAACATCCATATTTAGGACATGGATATTTTTTCATAATTTTTGTTACATATTTTTTTTAATTAATTGTTGAAGTTAGGGTAACTATAATTTGGACATAGGTGTATGTTGTCAAGCATAACTTGTTTTGTATATATCGAAATTCAAAAAAAAAATGGTGAAACAAGGACATCAATACCTAGTACAAAGCTATTTTTTGGAATTTTTTTCAATGATTCATTATTTTTCCACTACCCTAGAAACCCTAAATCCTTAACACCAAATATTATTGAGCTAAATATATGATTAGATGTTCTAGCTAAATTTTCTTCCACTAAATTAACTAATCAAATTCTTTTCTACTATATTTTGTACCTTACTTGCCAAGTGAATCTATGATAAACACTAGGTCCTATCTAGGACCCTACCCCAATGGAGACATGTGTAATTTGACTATCCTTGAAACATCCCTAGTCCTAACTTGCTTAAGTCTTAAACCCTAAACCCTAACCCCTAAGTTCTTTAAATATTTATAATTACAAATAAATTATAGTTACAAATTAAAGACTTGTGAGAGTTTCTTATATACCCTAGAATCCTAAACCGTAAACCTTATTGGTACCTTAAATATTATTGAGTTTTAAATCTACATATATATAATAATATTAAACTAATATTATATATATATAACTAATATTTTATATGCATGTGCATATATATAATATATTGAACTAATATTTTATATACATGCATATGATTATTGTAGCCCTCTAGGAATTTTGCACCACATTCACCATGGTTCTAAGATTTATTATTTATTCATAGGACATGTAGTTAACATTATTCATGCAACATGTAATATTATCTCCTCCTCTACTACTATATTATATATTGATCTATAATTTTGTAGGTACACACTTAAATCTTTATTATATTTATCTCTTTTTAGGTTAAATGATCTAGTAATTAAATATGTACCTATAAGTTTACTTGACCTACATATAAATTATAATTTGACAAATTAGCAAGTAGTTGTTAATGAGCTAATTTAAGATTTTGATTCTAGATGATACTCCTAGAATTTTTTGATTGTAACATAAATAAGACATGAAAAGTTAACTTTAGATGGAACTTGTGTACATGACCATCCATATGGACATATCATTCTAGATATTATTTCTATTTACAAGTTCATTTTCTCTTCCTGTACAAATACTTTGACATGTGCATGCACTTGATCGGTAGTTTAATTGTAATTCAAAGTTGGAGAAAATTGTAACATGATGAATACTACATCCCTAACACTTTCTCATTCTAAACTCATGATCACCTTCATGCTTTATCCATAGTTTAATAATCTAACTTTTATATATTCTAAAATCTTAGATCTTCTATATGATATGTGTAGGGGCTCAACATACAAAAACTGGAGTAGAGGTCTAGCCTAATTTAGTTACTAGAGCATAGGAGACTGAAGCACACATAGATGATATCAGAGAGGAGACCCAAGCACAAACAAGTAATGTTAGATAGGAGGCCCATACACACTTTGATGTTGGACAGGGGTCAGGATTGCTTCCTTCTATCGATATTCATACTATGAATCTAATTAAAGAGGTGAAGAGAAAAATTTCTTACAAAACTATATATCATTTTCTTGAAATGGATATAGAGAAATTAAAATTTTATGTTGAACAACCTAGTCAAACTACGAAGAGGGCATTGACAAGAACTTCAGAGGAAATAATTGGAGCTTATTTCAAAAATCATGATACACTTGGTCTAGCCCAATTATTATTGGCATTGCTTCTTCTTGATGACCTAAAAGAGCCATTACAATTGATGGGTTTAGATTTCACAAAAAAGGGGAAAAGATGCCTAGAAAAAGATATTGTTGAAACTGTTAAAAAAGGTTTTGCTTCCATTGGGAAACAATCTTGATCAGTGGATAAGAGCATTTTAATAAGAGTGATCTTGAAATTTATTGTAAGTTCACAAATGTCAAGAAAACATCAACTCTCTTCACTTTCCATTGAAATTGGCTTAAGTAGAAAGACACTAACAAAATATGTGAAAAGGAGAAAGATTTTGGATGATACTAGTGCAGAAGGAAATTGGGCATTGATGTGCAGGACTCCTCAATCTGACAAGATTGAAGATGCTATTAGGAACTTGATCTCAATTTTTTCATATGAACATACTCATCCCTCATCAAATAAAACAGATGTTCTAAAACATAGGATCAGGTCTAGAGACAATTGTGAACTGCATACAAAACATTGGTTAAACATAACACAACATGAGATGTATGTGATGTTTGGTGATGCAAATCCTCATGTAAAGATTGGACAAACAATGTTTCAAATGTTAAGGCCACATTATGTGAAGGTAAGCAATGTTTTTGAAACTTGTTATCATTATCAAATTGAATTTTATATTTACTATCAGGTGTTTCCAAAGATCGGAGAAGAAAGTGATGATTCTCAAAATGCACCTCCTAAACGGGTAAGTAAATTCATAGCATCCATCTTATGTGATAAATCTAATGATGATGAGGATGGTATAATGAAATGCATAAAAGGACTTTGTGAAACATGTGGAAATCTGGCTAAAATTCCTTTGATAAATGAAGATAGTGACATGACGAAGATGATAAATTGTAGGAGTTACAAGTACATAAAGTTTGAAACAAAAATTGAGAAAGAATCCAAAAGGTTAGATTATGTAGAAGAGGAGGTACCTATTGGAACATTTATGGAAAATTTTCATAAATTGATACAACCATACATACATCATGCATTTTATGCTAGGTGGCAAGCAAAATAATTTCAGTTGTTAAGAGATACTTTCCCACTTGGAATAGTTATATTAGTAGTTGACTTTGTATAAAATTACTCTTTTACCCTAAAAAGGAGATTCAAACACAATATTACTACTCAGAGAAGATCACTATTATGGTGCATGTGTGTAATCAACATGCACAATTAGATTTGGATGGTGTTGATAGTACATATGAAAAATGAGTCATTAAGAAGGAATATCACTTTTATATTAGTGATGATAAAGAGCATGACACACTTTTTGTCCAAAATTTCTTTAAGAAGTCTTTTGAAGATTTGGAAAGAAGAGGTGTGAAGATTGAAAAACATTTTGTATGGTCTAATGGGTGTGCATCACAATTCAAATCATCAAGGCCATTTTATACACTACGTAGATATCATTGACAAGATAATATACCACATGTTTGGAGTTTCTTTCAGAGTGGGCATGGAAAGGGTGAACATGATGGTCCAGGAGCTTGCATCAAATGCACTCTAAGAAAACATCTAATGAATTATCAAGTCCAAGATCACATAAATGATGCGAATGATATTAAATGGTGTAAGAAACACTTTGCATGTGATGTCGACACATCTTTAGGGAGGAACTTATGTCCTAATAGAGTGTTTTTGGAGATATTGGGTATGTAATTTACTGTTTGAAAAAAGTTTCACTTATTTTTAAAAATTTAAGTTTAAGAACTCTATATTTATTTTATTTTGAATTATATAAAATTTGTAGGTGTGGATAGAAGAACAATGCATGGATGCAAGAGGGTAGAGAAAACATGATCTTTACATTGTGTCATGAGTACAAAGAGTGATGGCAGTCTCCTCACAGGAACAACCCTGATCACTATTTTAAGGTAGGATAGTCAACCATTTCCTCAATGTCTTATTGGTTGCCAATATATGATACAATGATTCAATAGTGTGCATTCATCAGGCCATTGATATTAAACCATTCGTAGAGTTCTTAAAAGCCAAAATAGTATATATGTTTGATGAACTGTACTATTAAAACATCACAAAGTCTATACTATACTCTTCTAAATTCAGCTACAGTCCAATGACTCTCCTTATGTATGTAAATTCTCGGTTCTATTGCCTATTACAAGGAAAACACAAATCTATAGGCTCTTAACAGAGCTACCATGATTTCATTTACCAAAATGGCCCTTAACAAAGAAGCCACAAGTTTATTACCTTCAACAGATCATGCAATTACATTGTCTTTGATGGTCCTCGTTAAAGGTTTCTCATGCAATCTCAAAGAGATATATGTTTTCTTATAACTCCCTGCACCCTTCACAATCTTTGAAAATGATGCTTGGCATTCCCCTCTACCATTTCTTCTTACTGGTCCACACTATCATCTCCTCTATCTTGTTGTAGATTGTCCTTCTTCTTCTCATGCGCCCCCTAGTTTCTAATCTTCCTGCATTCTTTGTAGTGCCCCTCTAGTTTCACCTTGTATGTGCAGGTGGTCAGACTATGAAGCATGAAGATGAAAGTAAAATACTCGGAATACTTAGGGTATGTTAGACAGGTTGAAGGTAGGTTTATTGTTTTGATGTAGTTGATGACACTCATTGATGTTATTATGATGGCACTATTGATATTTATGATTAATACATTATGCTTATGATGTGATCATTTATGGGTTAATTGATTATGTAGATTAGTTTAGTATGTGATTTATGCAACTATTTGATGATGTTTTATCAAGTTGTTTATGAACTTGGTTAATGTGGATATTTTTGACATGTTTTGTGAAGGGATGGTATAGTATTACTCATGTTGAGTACCCTACTATGCTGTGATTCCTTGTCACAGTGTGCCTATTGGATGATTATATATATATTGTATTCAACACTTTTGTTTGCTATAGGATTACAGGTACCAGGCATCAACTCCGCCTGAACTGGCAAGTCTAAGTGTGCCTTTACACCAATGGATAATGTGGATGGGATATAACATAGGGTTCCCTATGTCAGTCAATGTCTTCAATTTTTGGCATCCATGTATTTCCAGTCATGGGTGTAGTTGTCGCTCAGTTGGTACTTGTCCTTAGGTGTTGGTCATCCTTTGGTATGTGGTTGTTATTGTTTGTTTATTGTAGTTTAACGTTCATTTTATTGAACTTAGTGACCAAGGTATTAAGTTGTTGATTATAGTCATTTGGCTCATTTTATAGAATAAGTGATGTATGTGTATAGATGTGTTGATGTTTGATCATTTTGGTTATATAGTCAATGCATATTTGTTGGAGATTTATTAATTTTTATAATAATAATAATAATAATAATAATAATAATAATAACAATAAGTCTATATGTAAACATCAATATCAGTTATTTAATTAATGTAGAAAATTAAGAATATTAATTAGTTGATTTCTATATTAAATTAAATTAGTAGCTTTGAAAGATAGCAATAATAATAATATTGTTAATATTTAGTACTTTATTGAGTTTATCTGACATGTGAGATTTTATTTTATGTTGCCATTAATTTTATTGTTGGAGTGGGTTGTCAAAAATTTGAAAAAAAAATTATTCGTGTTAGTGGTGATATGAATGCATTTAAATTTTGAGGTAGTGGATTCCTGTAACAAAAGTGTGGAAGTGGCGAATTAATTGGTTTATCTATTTTTATGATAGTGGGGATATTTGAAGGGGGTTCTATGGAAAATTTTAGGGAGAGTTTTGCAGATGAAGTATTTGGGAAGGAAGGCAATAGAAATCAGGAGGAAGAAAGAGGATTCATTTGGAGGAGGCTCAAGGATAAAATTTCTGGGTATGTCCATTTGAATAATGTCTGTGTCTCTATATATGGATCTCTATTTAAACTATTAATTTTGCTTGTCTCAAAATTCTTATGTGTATGCTTGTTGATCTAAGCATTTCTTCAATTTGCCATCATCATGACCTAATAAATGTAAATACTCTTTTGTTACCTTCTGTTTTGAGAGAAAGTTTCTTGTAATCCTAGCCTAGGTCTTTTTATGAACACATTTCAATCTTCCATAATTGATCATCCCTGCAATCACCTTTACACCATGCTACCCGCAGCTTTGTCTCAAATATTTTCATAGCTTCTTTTCTACAATGATCCAAATTGTGCATATCTTGAATTTTTTTTTATGAGGAGACTATTGGGATTTTATGCACTTTGGTTTTTCTTCCTAAATTTATTGCTTCTCAGCTTGATAGACCCATCTTGTGCCCTATGCATTCTTCTTCCTCTTGCATGACTAGGAATTGTTGCTTCTGTAATAATTATTCAACTATTGTATGAGCTATCATGATCTCCTTGGCCTTGAATACAAAAAAAAAAAATTAAGCATATTGCCATGCATTCATTGTAAATCTCACATATAATGTTTTTATATTATCTTTGTAGATCACTTTGTAGTAAGGCTCAAGAATGCTTTACCTCATTGTATTTATTAAAAATTATTCTCCATTTAATCATCCTTGAGCCATAGCCAGACTTTGCTGCTGTGTAATCCTTAATAAGTCTCCTTGTTTCTGAAAATCCATTTGTTTTTCCTTCACCTGGTTCTCTTTTTTTGGACTTTTTTTTTTAAATCTTGATTGCAAGCATAAATTCTGGGAATGGTTCTTCTCTTTAAAACATTAATAATCATTGATTTTATTATTTTTAAACATTCTAATTAGAAGTGAAAACTTAGGGATGCCCTTACAATCTCTTTAATTAGAAACTAAAGTTTTCTTTCCTTATAACCATAACTTTCTTCTTAAGCAAGTTATTTAGTAAGAGTGTTATCTTATTCTTTTGAATTTGATTTAATTAATTATTGCATATAATAACTTATTTTTATTTTAATTTAAGAATTTAGATAATTAAATCTTATTAGCTAAATATTAAGTTTTGTTGCATAATGTTAATTATAAAGTTTAATTATATTTAAATTTGTCCTTTAATAAATTAGTGTTTTCATTTGAGTTTTATTTATTATTTGAAGGTGTGATGTCTACTCCCTATTTAATAGGGAAGAATAGTTTTATGGATGTGTTTTATTTTTTTTAGTATTTTTTTTATATAGAAAAATCAAATTCCTATTATTAGGATGTCTTATATTTAAGTATTTTTATATTTCAAATCAAATCCCTATTATTAGTGATGTGTCATATTTAAGTATTTTGACGGATGTTTCATGTGTTTTGGGGGTTAACAATGAATTTTCTTTCTTTGAAATTTCTTATGGTAGGAATGGTCACCAAAACTCTTTTCTTTGTACTTGATTTATTGTTGGAAATCCCCACTTGGGTTTGCATCTACTTTTAAAATTTCTATGGTGGCTATTCTGAATGTTTGTTTCTATTGGCCCGTTTTGTGTTAAGTGTTATTTCTATCATGTTCATTTTGAACCTCTGATAGTATGTCAAGGGAGGACTCCACGGAGAATTGCACTTTGTATGATTTGTAATTAGTGGAAATAAGATATGAGATGAATCTTTCCTAGATTATATGTGAATGCAATTCTCTAAATTGTATGAATTTCTAAAATATGTGTGATTAGATACAAGTAGATCAAATGATATGCTTTAAAGGTAAAGAATTGATGTTCTTCTTGTCTTTGTTGAACGATTATGCCTATCTTATGAATAATTGTTTGATATGCATGCGTATGTTGGTAATAGGAAATTGCAATACTAATATGCTATGTTTCCACCCTAGTCTATGACTTCTAGGGGGAAGTCAAGTTTTTAGTGGGGGGAGGATGTTGTGCCCCTCTAGTTTCACCTTGTATGTGCAGGTGGTCAGACTATGAAGCATGAAGATGAAGGTAAAATACTTAGAATACTCAGGGTATGTTAGACAGGTTGAAGGTAGGTTTATTGTTTTGATGTAGTTGATGACACTCATTGATGGTTATTATGATGGCACTATTGATGTTTATGATTAATACATTATGCTTATGATGTGATCATTTATGGGTTAATTGATTATGTAGATTAGTTTAATATGTGATTTATACGATTATTTGATGATGTGTTATCAGGTTGTTTATGAACTTGGTTAATGTGGATATTTTTGATGTGTTTTGTGAAGGGATAGTTTAGTATTACTCATGTTGAGTACCCTACTATGCTGCAATTCTCTGTC
Organism: Cunninghamia lanceolata; assembly: GCA_027924645.1. Taxonomy (NCBI): domain Eukaryota; kingdom Viridiplantae; phylum Streptophyta; class Pinopsida; order Cupressales; family Cupressaceae; genus Cunninghamia; species Cunninghamia lanceolata. The sequence continues at coordinate 11,130,389 of BSBN01000068.1, read as the reverse complement.
ACAGTGTGCGTGTTGTATGATTATATATATCTTGTATTCGACACTTTTGTTTGCTGTAGGATTGTAGGTACCAGGCTTCAACTCCACCTGAATTGGCAGGTCTAAGCATGCCTTTACACAAATGGATAATGTGGGTGGAAGATAACATGGGGTTCCCTTTGTCAACCAATGTCTTCAGTTTATCATCATCCATGTATTTCCAGTCATGGGTGTAGTTGTCGCTCAGTTGGTACTTGTCCTCGGGTGTTATTCATCCTTTGGTATGTGGTTGTTATTGTTTGTTTATTGTAGTTTAAGGTTCATTTTATTGAACTTCGTGAGCAAGGTATTAAGTTGTTGATTATAGTCATTTGGCTCATTTTATAGAATAAGTGATCTATGTGTATAGATGTGTTGATGTTTGATCATTTTGGTTATATAGTCAATGTGTATTTGTTGGAGATTTATTACTTGTTATAATAATAATAATAATAATAATAATAATAAGTTTATATATATACATCAATATTAGTTATTTAATTAATGTAGAAAATTGAGAATATTAATTAGTTGATTTTTATATTAAATTAAATTAGTAGCTTTGAAAGGTAGCAATAATAATAATATTGTTAATATTTAGTATTTTATTGAGTTTATCTGACATGTGAGATTTTATTTTACTTTGCCATTAATTTTATTGTTGGAGTGGGTTGTCGAAAATTTGAAAAAAAAACTATTCCTGTTAGTGGTGTTGTGAATGCATTTAAATTTTGAGGTAGTGGATTCCTATAACGGAAGTGTGGAAGTGGCGAATTAATTGGTTTATCTATTTTTATGATAGTGGGGATATTTGAAGGGGGTTCTGCAAAAAAATTGAGGGAGAGTTTTGCAAATGAAGTATTTGGGAAGGAAGGCAACAGAAATCAGGAGGAAGAAAAAGGATTCATCTGGAGGAGGCTTAAGGATAAAATTTCTAGGTATGTCCATTTGAATAATGTCTGTGTCTCTATATATGGATCTCTATTTAAAGTATTAATTTTTCTTTTCTAAAAATTCTTATGTGTATGCTTGTTGATCTGAGTATTTCTTCAATTTGCCATCATCATGAACTAATAAATGTAAATACTCTTCTATTACCTTTTGTTTTGAGAGAAAGTTTCTTGTAATCCTAGCCTGGCTCTTTTAATGAACACATTTCAATCTTCCATAATTGATCATCCCTGCAATCACCTTTACACCATGCTACCCACAGCTTTGTCTCAAAAATTTCCATAGCTTCTTTTCTTCGATAATCCAAATTGTGCATATCTTGAAATTTTTTTTCATGAGGAGACTATTGGGATTTTATGCACTTTGTTTTTTGTTCCTACAATTATTGCTTCTTAGCTAGATAGACCCATCTTCTGCCCTGTGCATTCTTCTTCCTCTTGCATGATTAAGAATTGTGGCTTATGTGACAATTATTCAATTATTGTATCAGCTATCATGATCTCCTTGACCTTGAATACAAAAAAAAAAAATATTAAGCATACTGCTATGCATTCATTGTCAATCTCACGTATAATGTTTTTATATTACCTCTGTAGATCACTTTGTAGTAAGGCTCAAGAATAATTTACCTCACTATCTTTATTACAAATTATTCTCCATTTAATCATCCTTGAGCCATAGCTAGACTTTGTTGTTGTGTAATCCTTAATAAATCTCTTTGTTTCTAAAAATCCATTTTCTTTTCCTTCACCTGATTCTTTTTTTTGGACCTTTTTTTAAAAACTTGATTGCAAGCATAAATTATGGGAATGGTTCTTCTCTTTCAAACATTAATAATCATTGATTTTATTCTTTTTAAACATTCTAATTAGAAGTGAAAACTTAGGGATTCTCTTGCAATCTCTTTAATTAGAAACTAAAGTTTTCCTTCCTTATAACCATAACTTTCTTCTTAAGTAATTTATTTAGTAAGAATGTTATCTTATTCTTTTGAATTTGATTTAATTAATTAATTATTGCATATAATAACTTATTTTAATTTTAATTTAAGAATTTAAATAATTAAATCTTATTAGCTAAATATTAAGTTTTGTTGCAGAATGTTAATTATAAAGTTTAATTATCTTTAAAATTGTCCTTTAATAAATTAGTGTTTTAATTTGAGTTTTATTTACTATTAACTCCCTATTTAATAGGGAAGAATAGTTTTATGGATGTGTTTTATTTTTTTTAGTATTTTTTTATATAGAAAAATCAAATTCCTATTATTAGGATGTGTTATATTTAAGTATTTTTATATTTCAAATCAAATCCCTATTATTAGTGATGTGTCATATTTAAGTATTATTACATTTCATTTATGAAAAACCAAATCCCTATTATTTTGGGATGTGTTATATTTAAGTGTTATTTTATTTATGAGAAATCAAATCCCTATTATTTCGGGATGTGTTATATTTAAGTAATATTTTATTTATGAGAAATCAAATACCTATTATTAAGGGATGTGTTATATTTAAGTATTATTTTATTTCATCCCTGTTATTTAGGGATATGTTATATTTAAACATTACTTTATAAATAAAAAAATCAGATCCTTTTAAAATAATTTATTGATTTATTATTTTATGCCTCATTTAAAAGATTTGAATGTAGATGTGATTTAAATTTTGGGTATGGATATTGATATTTTTGTTGCATATTTTAAATATAAGAATATTAAAATGTATTATTCAATTAGTAATTAATTAGAATATTTATTTCCAAGTTTTATTTAATTAATGACTATTATATAGTATATAAAGTGGAGTTAGATGGTTAGGTAAAATTTATCATAATATATATATTGAATTGTTCTTTTAGATCTTGTCATAAGGTGTGTATGATGACCTTAGTTCAATAATTTTAGTATGAATTGAATATTTTAATTAGTGTACATAGAGTTGGTCTATGAATTTAAGTTATGATTGTTATATGTCTAGATATCTTTGATATATTTTGGTGGAAGACAACATTTAGTTTAGATTTAATAAGGCTTGTCAAGTGTGTGTATATATATATATATATATATATATTGCTTCCTCTTCAGCTTAAGGAACATTGTGGTCATATAATGCAGTCTAATATTATTTATGACTTAAATTAAAGATTGTGCTTAGTTATGAAATTGGGTGAGTAAGTGGAGGTTAGGTTTGATATAGTATAAAATGTTTAGCATTCAACTCATATACTTTCTAAAGGTTTAAATGGATGATTGGTTTTAATCTACTTTATGATCCTTTATGTTTTTCTTATACAATTATTTTGAATAGAAATCACAAAGTTGTCAAGAATTTTAATAAGATCCACATTAGTGTAGAAAGAGGTTTAGCCCAATAATGGGTAGTATCTTGTTTGACTGAATTTTTTGTTATAGAATAATTGGTAACCCTTTCAAGTTATTATTGTTCTGGATTGTTGGGATAGAGTTATCTTATGTTGTTAGATGATTTATCATGCTTGGAATAATGTTACATTCTTTAAGACCATTATTAGTGCATTAGATCATATGTTACATTTGCAGTTTGGTTATTGAAGTATTGATGAGGGATCTTGGTTTATGATGTGTTTTGGAAGTGATCATGATGTGTGACCATTACGTTTTAATGGTGTTATGCGTTGTGTAATTGGAGAAAGTGGTTTTCAGAGGCCTAGGAGGGTGTGACTAGGTGGGGGTTGGCTTTATGTGCATCTTGTGAGTTGAATGAAATGTATTCTTGAAATATGGTTTCTTATTCATGTTGGTGTGATACATGTACAAGATGGGTAATGCCTTGCTTAGAGTACCTATTCTTGTGGTTTTGTCTTGAACTATTGTTGATGTCATGTTCATGATGTGGTTGTAGAGTCCTTCTTGAATGATGGGGTTCATTATTGTATTGAGCATGGAATAAAATACTGTGTTGGTTTATGTAATTAATTGTAATTTGGGAGCAATATGACCCATGCCTTGCTCTGGTTTCATGTTGTTTATGGTTGTCGTGACTGTTTCAATTTTATGTTTTGGGACAATGATTCAAGAGTTGGTCCTTGAGATATGATTTGTATGCAAGAGGATAGATGCCTTGCAGTGTCATTATCATGCATGTCATTTTGGTGATTTCTATTTTTTTTTTATCTCAATAGGGGTACTAGTTGTATGTAGGAGAGTGGCTTTCATGGTGGGGCCGATGCATAATGTGGCTGCCTAGGTAACCCCATGAAAGTTGTAATCAAGTGATAACATAATAATTAACCTAGATGGGTTGGGTAGTTAAACACATAATATGATAATTATGATGCCTCACCCATGCTTATAGTGCTTTCTTAGGGTAAGGATGGGATGAGAAGGCCTAGTTAGCAAGATTGACCTCCTTGTCTTCATTAGAGGATGTGTCAGTTCTGCATGTGTCGCCCTATGGGGCCAGTGCCTAGAGAGAGGCTACCAGGATAACCATAGATGGGGGCCAGTTTCTAGAGAGAGATAGTCAGAATAACCCATGCTAGGACCATGCGATGACACTCTTCCTACTACAACTTAGTTACTTCCTTTTTGTTATCTTCTGATGTTGCCTATGGAGTAGTGTTAGCCATTGTTGATCTGTGTTTCTATGTCAATTTTGTATCTGCTTATTTGTACCTTATGATCTTTGACTTAGTGGAACCTCATTGTTATCTCCTAGCATGGCGAGTGGACCTTAGGTTTCCACATGGTCAGGTGGTTGTGCTTTATTTGATTGGTTTTCTAGCATCATGGTTCATGTGTAAAGAAGATGTATCTCTCTTGATTCCAGTTTTGCACCTGTATCGAAGACGGACATTTGTACTATTTGTATTTAGATCTTTTGTATTAAAAGAAATCCTAAGGTAATCGATGTATCTAGAAAGAGAGCTTTTGTATCAATAAAACTATGTAATTCCTCTTGTAAGATATACTATTTTGTACTTGTAATCTTAATGCAAACTTCTTGATGTCGTAGTGAAAGATGCTAGTTGGTGTATTTGATTAAACTATGTATGTTATTGTTTGTTGTTATACTTCAATAATGCAGCTATGTAATCCCTAGAGATGTTAGTTTAACTTGTTGCTAATAGACCATGTTATGTTTTGTTATTACCACTTCTATAGAAAAAAAAATATTTCGCATTTTTTATTGCTTAGTTAAACTTATCTTTAGGGTTGCATGGCGGGGCATTACACTTTGTATGAGAGCCTAGGTTTTAACATTGAGACCTCTGGATTGTTGTTGTTGCTCTAGGTTAAGTGATTTTCTCTTTGTGGTGAGTTGGTAATGGTACCTTTCACCTGTGTGCATTAGTATGACATTAGAAGATTGATAAGTTTATAGACTTGTTCTTTGATTATGTCGTGTTTACTTTTGTGTTCTCTCTTCCTCTTCTTTGATAAGGTGATGATATATTTGACAATATGTCTTCCCTGAATGTTGGTACTTTTTGAGGCTCTGAGTTTCTCTTGTGGTCACTAGTGCAATATAAGAAAGAAGCATGGTTACTGTTAGTGCATGTAACTAAGTATTGGAATGACTTAATTATTTGGTGAGTCATGTGGTTATGTGATGTTGTCATGTGCGGGGTATCTTAATGTGGTTGTTGATAACCTGACATTTATCACCTAGCTAGTCATGACCTCATATGGAAGAATTGTTGTGATTTATGGAAGTTATCATTTTGTATGTCTGTGTGAGAACCGTGTGCAAGAGATCAATTTGGAGCTTGCATTGGACCCATAAGATCATGAATGTGATATTGTAAGTCAATTATAGTTATCAACTATTCTTGTGTTTGACATCATACATGTTCTATGTAAATATCATCTGGCATAAGGAAGTAAATGAATATTTCCATAGTTTAGTAAAAAGAAATTGTATTGCATTAAAGATAGAAGTTGTTCAAGTAAATAAGTAGTGATTGCATTTCCTTAAAGCTTTGTATAAATGATGCTTAGATATGAAAATGTAGCTAACTTAATTATCTGTGTCTGGTGTACATTCTCTAACACATTCTGGACCTTGTGTCCTTGAGTGTTGTATAGCGGATACTCCCTTTTTGTGGCTAAAATTAGTCACATCGTGATGTGAACTTGTTTTGTAACTTGGTTGTTTTGGAAATTTTGATGGATGTTTCATGTGTTGTTGGGGGTTAACAGTGAATTTTCTTTCTTTGAACTTTCTTATGATAGGAATGGTCACCAAAACTCTTTTCTTTGTACTTGATTTATTGTTGGAAATCCCCACTTGGGTTTGCATCTACTTTTAAAATTTCTATGGTGGCTATTCTGAATGTTTGTTTCTATTGGCCCGTTTTGTGTTAAGTGTTATTTATATCATGTTCATTTTGAAACTCTGATAGTATGTCAAGGGAGGACTCCATGGAGAATTGCATTTTGCATGATTTGTAATTAGTGGAAATAAGATATGAGATGAATCTTTCCTAGATTATATGTGAATGCAATTCTCTAAATTGTATGAATTTCTAAAATGTGTGTGATTAGATACAAGTAGATCAAATGATACGCCTTAAAGGTAAAGAATTGATGTTCTTCTTGTCTTTTTTGAATGATTGTGCCTGTCTTATGAATAATTGTTTGATATGGATGCGTATGTTGGCAATAGGAAATTGCAATACTAATATGCTATGTTTCCACCCTAGTCTATGACTTCCAAGAGGAAGTCAAGTTTTAGGGGGGGAGGATGTAGTGCCCCTCTAGTTTCACCTTGTATGTGTAGGTGGTCAGACTATGAAGCATGAAGATGAAGGTAAAATACTTAGAATACTCAGGGTATGTTAGACAGGTTGAAGGTAGGTTTATTGTTTTGATGTAGTTGTTGACACTCATTGATGGTTATTATGATGGCACTATTGATGTTTATGATTAATACATTATGCTTATGATGTGATCATTTATGGGTTAATTGATTATGTAGATTAGTTTAGTATGTGATTTATACAACTATTTGATGATGTGTTATTAGGTTGTTTATGAACTTGGTTAATGTGGATTTTTTGATGTGTTTTGTGAAGGGATAGTTTAGTATTACTCATGTTGAGTACCCTACTATGCTACGATTCTCTGTCATAGTGTGCCTATTGTATGATTATATATATCTTGTATTCGACACTTTTGTTTGCTGCAGGATTGTAGGTACCAGGCTTCAACTCCACCTGAATTGGTAGGTCTGAGCATGCCTTTACACCAATGGATAATGTGGATGGAAGATAACATGGGGTTCCCTCTCTCAAGCAATGTCTTCAGTTTATCATCATCCATGTATTTCCAGTCATGGGTGTAGTTGTCGCTTAATTGGTACTTGTCCTTAGGTGTTGGTCATCCTTTGGTATGTGGTTGTTATTGTTTGTTTATTGTAGTTAAAGGTTCATTTTATTGAACTTCGTGACCAAGGTATTAAGTTGTTGATTATAATCATTTGGCTCATTTTATAGAATAAGTGATCTATGTGTATAGATGTGTTGATGTTTGATCATTTGGTTATATAGTCAATGTGTATTTGTTGGAGATTTATTAATTGTTATAATGATAATAATAATAATAAGTTTATATATATACATCAATATTAGTTATTTAATTAATGTAGAAAATTGAGAATATTAATTAGTTGATTTTTATATTAAATTAAATTAGTAGTTTTGAAAGGTAGCAATAATAATAATATTGTTAATATTTAGTATTTTATTGAGTTTATCTGACATGTGAGATTTTATTTTATTTTGCCATTAATTTTATTGTTGGAGTGGGTTGTCGAAAATTTGAAAAAAAAACTATTCCTATTAGTGGTGTTGTGAATGCATTTAAATTTTGAGGTAGTGGATTCCTATAACGGAAGTGTGGAAGTGGCGAATTAATTGGTTTATCTATTTTTATGATAGTGGGGATATTTGAAGGGGGTTCTACAGAAAATTTTATGGAGAGTTTTGCAAATGAAGTATTTGCGAAGGAAGGCAACAAAAATCAGGAGGAAGAAAAAGGATTCATCTGGAGGAGGCTTAAGGATAAAATTTCTTGGTATGTCCATTTGAATAATATCTGTGTCTCTATATATGGATCTCTATTTAAAGTATTAATTTTGCTTTTCTAAAAATTCTTATGTGTATGCTTGTTGATCTGAGTATTTCTTCAATTTGCCATCATCATGAACTAATAAATGTAAATACTCTTCTATAACCTTTTGTTTTGAGAGAAAGTTTCTTGTAATCCTAGCCTGGCTCTTTTAATGAACACATTTCAATCTTCCATAATTGATCATCCCTGCAATCACCTTTACACCATGCTACCCACAGCTTTGTCTCAAAAATTTCCATAGCTTCTTTTCTTCGATAATCCAAATTGTGCATATTTTGAAAAAAAATTTATGAGGAGACTATTGGGATTTTATGCACTTTGTTTTTTGTTCCTACAATTATTGCTTCTCAGCTAGATAGACCCATCTTGTGCCCTGTGCATTCTTCTTCCTCTTGCATGATGAAGAATTGTGGCTTCTGTGACAATTATTCAATTACTGTATCAGCTATCATGATCTCCTTGACCTTGAATATAGAAAAAAAATATTAAGCATACTGCCATGCATTCATTGTCAATCTCACATATAATGTTTTTATATTACCTCTGTAGATCACTTTGTAGTAAGGCTCAAGAATAATTTACCTCACTGTCTTTATTACAAATTATTCTCCATTTAATCATCCTTGAGCCATAGCTAGACTTTGTTGTTTTATAATCCTTAATAAGTCTCCTTGTTTTTGAAAATCCATTTTCTTTTCCTTCACCTGGTTCTTTTTTTTTGGACCTTTTTTTTAAAACTTGATTGCAAGCATAAATTATGGGAATGGTTCTTCTCTTTCAAACATTAATAATCATTGATTTTATTCTTTTTAAACATTCTAATTAGAAGTGAAAACTTAGGGATTCCCTTGCAATCTCTTTAATTAGAAAGCAAAGTTTTCCTTCCTTATAACCATAACTTTCTTCTTAAGTAATTTATTTAGTAAGAATGGTATCTTATTCTTTTGAATTTGATTTAATTAATTAATTATTGCATATAATAACTTATTTTAATTTTAATTTAAGAATTTAGATAATTAAATCTTATTAGCTAAATACTAAGTTTTGTTGCATAATGTTAATTATAAAGTTTAATTATCTTTAAAATTGTCTTTTAATAAATTAGTGTTTTAATTTGAGTTTTATTTATTATTTGAAGGTGTGATGTCAACTCCCTATTTAATAGGGAAGAATAGTTTTATGGATGTGTTTTATTTTTTTTAGTATTTTTTTATATAGAAAAATCAAATTCCTATTATTAGGATATGTTATATTTAAGTATTTTTATATTTCAAATCAAATCCCTATTATTAGTGATGTGTCATATTTAAGTATTATTACATTTCATTTATGAAAAATCAAATCCCTATTATTTTGGGATGTGTTATATTTAAGTGTTATTTTATTTATGAGAAATCAAATCCCTATTATTTCGGGATGTGTTATATTTAAGTGATATTTTATTTATGAGAAATCAAATACCTATTATTAAGGGATGTGTTATATTTAAGTATTATTTTATTTCATCCCTGTTATTTAGGGATATGTTATATTTAAGCATTACTTTATAAATAAAAAAAATCATATCCTTTTAAAATAATTTATTGATTTATTATTTTATGCCTCATTTAAAAGTTTTGAATGTAGATGTGATTTAAATTTTAGGTGTGGATATTGATATTTTTGTTGCATATTTTAAATATAAGAGTATTAAAAAGTATTATTCAATTAGTAATTAATTAGAATATTTATTTCCAAGTTTTATTTATTTAATGAGTATTATATAGTATATAAAGTGGAGTTAGATGCTTAGGTAAAATTTATCATATTATAGATATTGAATTATTATTTTAGATCTAATCATAAGGTGTGTATGATGACCTTAGTTCTTTAATTTTCATATGAATTGAATAATTAAGTAGTGTACATAGAGTTGGTCTATGAATTTAAGTTATGATTGTTATATGTCTAGATATCTTTGATATATTTTGGTGGAAGACAACATTTAGTTTAGAATTAATAAGGCTTGTCAAGTATATATATATATATGTGTGTGTGTGTTTGTGTGTGTGTGTGTGTGTGTATACACATATATATATGTGTGTGTGTATATGTATGTATATATATATGTGTATATATATATACATACATATACACATATATATATTATATATTTTATATATATATGTATATATACATGTATATATATATATATATATAGTTCTTTAATTTTCGTATGAATTGAATATTTAAGTAGTGTACATAGAGTTGGTCTATGAATTTAAGTTATGATTGTTATATGTCTAGATATCTTTGATATATTTTGGTGGAAGACAACATTTAGTTTAGATTTAATAAGGCTTGTCAAGTATATATATTGTTTCGTCTTCACCTTAAGGAACTTCATGGTCATATAATGGAGTCTAATATTATTTATGACTTAAATTAAAGATTGTACTTAGTTATGAAATTGGGTGAGTAAGTGGAGGTTAGGTTTGATATAGTATAAAATGTTTAGCATTTAGCTCATATACTTTCTAAAGATTTAAATGGATGATCAGTTTTAATCTACTTTATGATCCTTTATGTTTTTCTTATACAATTATTTTGAATAGAAATCACAAAATTATCAAGAATTTTAATAAGATCCACATTAGTTTAGAAAGAGGTTTAGTCCAATAATGGGTAGTATTTTGTTTGACTGAATTTTCTGTTATAGAATAATTGGTAACCCTTTCAAGTTATTATTGTTCTGCATTGTTGGGATAGAGCTATCTTATGTTGTTAGATGATTTATCATGCTTTGAATAATGTTACATTCTTTAAGACCATTATTAGTGCATCAGATCATATGTTACATTTGTGGTTTGGTTATTGAAGTATTGATGAGGGATCTTGGTTTATGATGTGTTTTGGAAGTGATCGTGATGTGTGACCATTACGTTGTGTAATTGGATAAAGTGGTTTCCAGAGGCCTACGACTGTGTGATAATGTGGGGGTTGGCTTTGTGTGCATCTTGTGAGTTGAATGAAATGTATTCTTGAAATATAGTTTCTTATTCATGTTGGTATGATACATGTGCAAGATGGGTAATGCCTTGCTCAGAGTACCTATTCTTGTGGTTTTGTCTTGAACTCATGTTGATGTCATGTTCGTGATGTGGTTGTGGAGTCCTTCTTGAATGATGGGGTTCATTATTGTATTGAGTATGGAATCAAATATTGTGTTGGTTTATGTAATTAGTTGTAATTTGGGAGCAAGATGACCCATGCCTTGCTTTGGTTTCATGTTGTTTATGGTTGTCGTGACTATCTCAACTTTAAGTTTTGGGACAATGATTCAAGAGTTGGTCCTTGAGATATGATTTGTATACAAAAGGATAGATGCCTTGCAGTGTCATTATCATGCATGTCATTTTGGTGATTTCTATTTTTTTTAAATCTTGATAGGGGTACTAGTTGTATGTAGGAGAGTTACTTTCATGGTGGGGCCAGTGCCCAAAGTGGCTTCCTAGATAACCCCATGAAAGTTGTAATCAAGTGATAACATAATAATTAACATAGATGGGTTGGGTAGTTAAACACATAATAAGATAATTATGATGTCTCACCCATGCCTATAGCACTTTCTTAGGCTAAGGATGGAATGAGAAGGAGTAGTTGGCAAGATCAACCTCCTTGTCTTCATGAGAGGATGTGTCATCTCCGCATGTGTCACCCTATGGGGCCGGTGCCTAGAGAGAGGCTTCCAGGATAACCATAGATGGGGGCCGGTTTCTAGAGAGAGATAGCTAGGATAACCCATGATAGGACCATACAATGACACTCTTCCTACTGTAGCTTAGTTACTTCCTTTTTGTTATCTTTTGATGTTGCCTTTGGAGTAGTGTTAGCCATTGTTGATGTTTTTCTATGTCAATTTTGTATCTACTTATTTGTACCTTGTGATCTTTGACTTAGTGGAACCTAATTTTATCTCTTGGCATGGGGGGTGGACCTCAGGGTTCCACATGGTTGGTTGGTTGTGCTTTATTCCATTGGTTTTCTAGCATCGTGACTCGTATGTAAAGAATATGTATCTCTCTTGATTCCAATTTTGCACCTGTATCGAAGACAGACATTTGTAATATTTGTATTTAGATCTTTTGTATCAAAAGAAATCCTTATGTAATTGATGTATCCAGAAAGAGATCTTTTGTATCAATGAAACTATGTAATTCCTCTTGTAAGATATACTATTTTGTACTTGTAACCTTAATGCAAACTTCTTGATGTATTTGGATGTTGTAATGAAAGATGTCAGTTGGTGTATTTGATTAAACTATGTATGTTGTTGGTTGTTGTTATATTTCAATAATATAGCTATGTAATCTCTAGAGATGTTAGTTTAACTTGTTGCTATTAGACCATGTTATGTTTTGTTATTACCACTTCTATAGAAAAAAAAATATTTTGCCTTTTTTATTGCTTAGTTAAACTTATCTTTAGGGTTGCATGGCAGGGCATTATATTCTTCCGCTCCCTTCTCGAGGGTCATTCCTTGCTAACTACTCCTCTCCCTATCCGTTCTTTGGTATTTTCTCTTTAGTTTCTCTTCTGGTAGTTCGGTGACAGGAACTAACCCAAAATACTAACAAACAAAACTAAAAACATCAACTAATCGAATCAAAGCTTGATGGGGAAATAATGCCCCTACATTAGGCTCCCTAGGAGACAAAAAAAAGCATGTGTTTCTACACATGATGTCAACATTAGAATTATTCCTCATTGTTCTTTTTTTCCTCCATTTCTTCCAACATCACTTTGGAACAACTGCCATGTTTCTCCAACATTGTTGTGCACTCTTCTTCTCTTTAGTTTTCGTCTTCTTTCGCTAAGGTTTCCTTGGCCACACATTCACATGCAAATCGATATGAACAATTATACAGATATTAATGATCTCCTCATTTGCTTCTTCAAACTCTTTCGCCCTTGACACCTTTCTTTCAACTTCATCAAAATCATCGACATTCTTATATAAATCTGCACTTATTATCCTATACTCTTATGCACATTCTAGAACTTTTAACATCTCAAATGGAAATAAAACATCTTCACAATTTGCCAACAAATTTACTTTTTGATCCTGTGCTATAATGTTCAACTTCTCACCTTCATCAGTCATTGTTTTCATCCATTCTTCTGTGATAGCCAACATCAACATCAAATCATCCTTGGTTTTACCATTTACATTACAACCCACAACATCTACACTAAAATCTACATATACTCCTCCATACTTTTTTGTAGGCTTCTCAACATTCAACATAACAAATGAAAAAAGAAAAATATCCTTATTTAAGACCAATAAATTTACCTCTTCCTTTTTCACTGTAATAGCTTCTTTATCATCAGCTACCAACTTCATCTTTGTATCATTCGTTGTCCCATTTGTCTTCATACCTTCACTAGCAAGCTTCTCCCTCCACTCATATTCTATCACTGAACATTGTGCCCACAAATATTTTGCACTTGCTACACCTTCTTCAAATTCCATCTCAGTAACTTCTTCACCATGCATTCCTTTGCCTACCACTACTGCTCTAACATCTTCTTCTTCATTTTTAGTTGCACCTTCTTTTTGCTCTTCATTCTTCAATCCTTCATCATACATTGCTTTCAAATCTTTCTTTCCATTGCTCTTGGCCAACTCCTTCTTTGGATCCACTCCATACTTATATTTGTTCATTGTAAGTTTTTTAATCTGCTTTCGTTTGTTTTCCTTTTTTTTTTTGTATTTTCTCCTTCTTATGTCTTTTTCATCTACAAGCCTCCAAAACTCCATCTCACATTCATATATATCATTGCCACTATAAATTTTCTCATCCCTTTCATCTTCAACAATTTCATTTGAAAATTCAAAAGCATTTAAATCATAAACTTGCTTACCTTCCACCTTGTATGTGGTCTCCTCAAGTTTTTCGCAAGCTGTTCCAGAAAGTGTGTCACTCTTCTTCTTTGATTTTTCCTCATCTTCATCATTTGTTTTCTTCTTCACAGATTCTCCTGCATATTCCTAACCAGCATGTTCCTTTCCATATTCTATCTTCTTTTTCATTTTCTCTGCTTCAGGTTCTACTGTCATATTAGCTTCTTCTCATTTCTTGTATTCCTCTTTATCATGTCTTATAACACCACTTTTGTTTTCTTTTGTCCTACCCTTAACCTACCATACTTTATTTCCCATAGCTATAGGATGATATTTATTTATTGCTGCACTTGTTCTCCATAAGCCAAGGTTTGATTTCTGCCTTAAAACATTTTCTTTATGCTTCTGCTCAAGACAATTTACCCTATGTTCTTGGTTCTTGAACTCTTTCATGACTTCCATCTTTTGTACCAGTTTGTTGTCATAAACGTCTTCACATGCACCCTCTTGCTTTCACTTTGTATGGTGCCCCTCAACAACTAGTTTCTTTTGCCAACTTGGCACCTTATATCCACGATCCTTGACAATATTTGAAATCTCCAGATTTCTCTTTTCCCTATTAACTTGCATTTCTACATTTGTATTTCCACATGCATGGTTAAAACTAACATTTATACCTCCATATACTCGTGCAATACTCTATTGTTTGGATTTTCCCTCATCCTTGACTTCTTTTCTTGCTAATTCTTCCCCTTTGTGGGTTTCCTTTCCTTCTTCTGCAATACTTCTTAATGCATCATGAAATTTTAAAGCATCCTCTGCATCTTTACTTTCATTTAGTAAAATCTCAACACCATTCTTATTTTCATGTTTAAGTACTTTCCAATGTACCTTTTCTTGATGGACTATTGCAAATTGTCTTTGTATACCTTCTTTATAAACTATTGCAACTTGTTTTCACTTTCTTTCACCTTCATCTCCATCTACGAGTGTTTTTCTTTCCCTTTCTCTCATTAATTACAATGTCTCATCCATGACCCCTCCTATGAAGTTTCTCATACCTGCATACACATATTCAAATGCAACATTAGCAAATAAAACAAGAGACCAAAATGTCTCCACAAATGCTTGCTTTGTGGACATTCTCCTCTTTTCTTTACTTTTCCCTTCAAGTGCTACTTTTTGCACTACTTCTCTTCTCCATTCTTTCTTACATTTCCTTATGTTCTCCTCAATGAGAACTTTCTTGCATTTACATCTTTTTATCTTTCTTCTTGGCTTCTAGATACCTCACCTAGGGCTTCTCTCCTTTTCCTCTGCCCAATCTTTTGGTATCTAGGTTCTTCTTATTAACATGTCAAACTTCCACCCACATAGTTATGCAAAATCTTTTAGACTCTCCCAGATCTTTTTAGCTTTGA
This sequence comes from Cunninghamia lanceolata, assembly GCA_027924645.1. Taxonomy (NCBI): domain Eukaryota; kingdom Viridiplantae; phylum Streptophyta; class Pinopsida; order Cupressales; family Cupressaceae; genus Cunninghamia; species Cunninghamia lanceolata. The sequence goes on along the minus strand of BSBN01000068.1, from coordinate 11,114,995 downwards.
CACCAAAATGATGGCAGTCTCCTCACAGGAACAACCCCGATCACTATATTTTAAGACAGGACAGTCAACCATTCCCTCAATGTCTTATTGGTTGGCAATATATGATACAATGATTCAATAGTGTGCATTCATTAGGCCATTGATATTAAACCATTCATAGAGTTATTGAAAGCCAAAATAGTATATATGTTTGATGAACTCTATTATTAAAACATCACAAAGTATGTCTTATACTCTTCTAAATGTAGCTACAGTCCAACAACTCTCCTTATGTATGTTAACTCTCAGTTCTATTGCATGTTATGAAGAAAACACAAATCTATAGGCTCTTAACAGAGCTACCATGAATTCATTTACCAAAATGGCCCTTAACAGTGTAGCCACAAGTTTATTACCTTCAATAGATGGTGCAATTACATTGTCTTTCATACCCTCATTAAGGGTTTCTCATGTAATCTCAAAGAGAGATATGTTTTCTTCCAAATCCCTGCACCCTTCACAATCTTTGAAAGTGATGCTTGGCATTCCCCTCTACCATTTCTTCATATTGGTCCTCACTATCATCTCCTCTATCTCATTGTGGACTGTCCTTCTTCTTGTCACATGCCCCCTAGTTTCTAATCTTCATGCATTCTTTTCCTCCCTACTCGAGGGTCATTCCTTGCTAACTTCTCCTCTCCCCATCCATTCTTTGGTAGTTTCTCTTCAATTTCTCTTCTGGTAGTTCGATGACAGGAACTAATCCAAAATACTAACAAACAACTTGTTTAGGGTAAAATTTGGATTGTTTAGTGTTTAGTGTCTTAGATGTTTGGATCCTTCTTTCACCCTATACATTCAAGGATCTAGGGTCGAGTGGCAATTCACTATCATGTTGGAATCATTTGCCATTGTGCCAAAAGCTTGAGATCTCAACACTTGCTACAAATGCCAGACTTAACCCAAATCCATGGGAGGCTCACTACCATGTCACAAATCCTGAGGTCAACATTGAATGCCTCATTAACAAGGGGGTAGCTCACTACCAACAATCCCCCCTCAACACAACCTGAGGGATTCAAACCTGTGACCCATGGATCTGATACCAATTGTTGGAATCACTTGTCATTGTACCAAAAGCTTGAGCTCTCAACACTCACTACAAATGTAAAACTTAACCCAGATCCACAGGAGGATCACTACCATGTCACAAATCCTGAGGTCAGCGTTGAACGTCTCACTGACAAGGGGGTAGCTCACTACCAACATATCATACCCTAGATCACTGTGGGATGTAGAAAAACTTGGATTAGGGAATTTAATTATCAATTTTCCTTCTCTTATGCTCAATTAACCATTAAAATGCTAATTTCACAAATACAACTGTAAATAGAAAAATGACAGAAAAAGCTCTTGCAAAGGGAAGTAAAATATCAAATCATAAAGTATCTATTTTCAGAGATTCAAGGTAGAATAGTCAGGGACATTGGAGTGGGTGCCCAAGTCCAAGGTGCCAGTTTCTTTGCAAGATCCTAACCTCCTTCTAACACTAATCAACATTGTAACTCCTATTTCTAGAAATTCAGCTACGAAGGACACTAGAGCAAGCACCCAAGTCCTAGAAATGCTCCAGTATCTTGCTTCTCGTCGGACCCTGAATCTTTGATGTTTGTTGATCCTTCTTGCAACTTCACGTTTCCCAAATGCGACACTTGTAACCTATAATCAAAAGACTTTGGGAGGGGGTTTTGGTGTTTAAAGGCTTGCCTTAGTCAAGCCCCAGAGGACACTTAAGTCTTTGAACATCGTTGTTAGAAAGAGAGTGTGTGCCCTTGTGAGGTAGAGGCAAAAACCAAAGGAAATGATGATGAAAACACAATATAATGTCACCTTGTAGTGAATATATCATGGGAGGAAGATGTTCTTCATTCCATGATGAAACGGATGCTCAAATATGCAAACACAAGCACATAAACCACATAAATCTATTCTTGCAACACAATGAAAGCCTTGAATCACCTTAGGATGCCAAAATCACATGAACCTAATCTAGTTTACAAATGAATGCCTAAACATACTTTTATATGCAACTACAAACACTCCCGCCAAGATTTTTGTAATTCAAACTTACCGTGTCAGCAGAGGACCTAAATAACAGTCATAAACTGACACCCAAAAATTAGGGCTGCCCTAAAATAGGGCAGGACTAGGGTGTGGGCACCCAAGTCCTCCCCCCTATTTTGGGTAGGATATAGCTCGAGGGGTCCTCCTAGGTCCCATTTGTCATGTTACCTAGGGCTTATTCCATAGGGATATCAAATTATGAAGTAAGATGTCCTAAATGCATGCAAAAGACCTGGGAGATAAACCTTATGAGGGAAAATCCCCCAAGGGGATATTTTCTGATGTTACATTTAGCCCCCACTTTAATGTATGTATAAATGTGAGGCCAATACATGCATTAAAGTAAGGTCACAAACACAGCAAATACACCAAGCACGGAGAAGACATGCCAATCACATAGAAAATAGTAACAGGCACGCAAAACATGGAGAAGATAATTACAATCAGTCACACAGAACACGGAGAAGATAGTCAATGCATAGAAGACACATTAATGCATAGAAGACAGGCATGATTTCTTTTCTTTTCTTTTTCTCATATATATGAAATGTAGATGCAAGTACTGGAAAGTAAACAAACCTCCCATAATACATGATGCACTCATCACGTAGGTCTTTGTATATATGGGGAAACACACATGCAAGACACTCAAAACCTCCCCAAATGCAAGAAGAACAACCTTAAGGCATTCGTCTTTATATTGCATATGGGCCAACAAACACGCCAAACAAAGTAAACACACCAAAACACACACACTTGAAGACACAAAGAAAACATGGCAAACAAGCGATAGAGTGTACCTATTTCTAGGTCCAACACCATCTCAAGAACATTAAAGGCATACACTGATGATTGCGCTTCACCACAAAAATTGCCAAAGACATGCTTAAGGATTGAGTTAGTCACAGAACCACTCCCCGCCTCTGCATAGGACTTTTGAAAATGACAGGATGATGCAATCTTCTTTGAGAAATACACCATCCCCGCCTCCGCAGAGGGCTTAAGAAAAAGGATATGCTCGATAGCCTGCCTCCGCAGAGGGCTTACATGATTGATTGATTGATTGCGAACAAACTTAGAATGCATGATGCACTCATCGTGTAGGTCTTTGCATATGAGGAAAAACACATTGCTAACATCTATAATAAATAGCTTACCTTATATATGCCCCCACCTTAAGGTGGTTGATATCAGTTATTGATATCAAGAACGTTAAGGTAGGAATAAAACACACAAGGGAACATCGACTTTCACAAAGCCCATGCCTCCCAGAGGTGACATGTACTTCACGATCACCAAATGTTCCCACAAACACATCCCTGCAAGAAACATGTTAATGTCTACAACATCATGATAAACATCAACATTAATGCATATGATTAACCACACAAAGAGCCAAGGTTATACAATGAATTTGGAGTTTGAGGTTAACTATGGGGCTATATCACAAAGCTCTCTAAATTGAGTACTGCCAAGGCTAGATTCAAAGACAAACAAAGGTGCATAGAGCAACAGTATTGTTAAGGTTTGTAAATGTGATAGAAACATCATTAAATTCACTACTTGGCAAGCATGAGTGCTTCCACTAGCCAAGTGTCAGATAAAATATATGACCCCATCGTCATATTAGGAACTAAGTCCATTTTTTTATTGCTCTCGAAAGGGACACTAGATCCACATCAGTGTAAATGTTTGTCGTCATCTGCCTGCTAGATGGAAACACTAGAGGAAGGGAAACAATAAATAAGAGAGGAGAAACAAGTGTCTTAGGGATAGTCACATAAGAGGGTGCCCCCAAGTCACCAACCGCAACGCTATGTCCATAAGACACAACACATAAGAATGAAATCAAAGAGAGAGGTAATATAGAAGAATGATGATACAAATAGAAGAAGGTCACAACAGAGGTGGTCTCCCAGTATCCTGGACCTTATAGGAGAATTAGGAGTCATCCTAGGAGGCCTAAACAACAAATAATACATCACAGGGGAAGAACATCATGAGAGAGATAAAGGGTTAGAGATACTTACTTGTAGGGCCCCTATGGGGCTAGAGGTTGTCTATAAGCAAATCATCGTCATCATCTTCCCACTCCCTAATGTTGGAGGAAAGTGGGACATAAGGTATCATAGCTAAATTCATGTCTTGTTCATCATGTTGTTCATCATTAGGATCATTATTGTTTGGTTGAATGTTGGGATCAATGTTTTCTTCTTGAGAGGCAAGGTTTATAGCATAAGCTTGTCTTCTTTTTCTTCTTTCTCTTGCTTTTATATTTCATTTTCTTTTACCACTTATCTTTTGTAAGATAGGGCCTTGCTCTTTCATATGTTTTTGCAAATTAGAAGATGAAGTATAGGGATCAAACCTCATTTGTTGTGGTGGAATGTTTTGTTGTTGACAATGACCTCCCAATCCTTGTAAGGATTTCAGGGGAGGAACCTCAACATAGGGACCTTGTCCTTTCGGTCTAAAGTTCTCTTCACATGCGGGTTGTTTCTCTTTTGTCATTTCTTGCATAGAAGGACTAGGTGTTTCAATTTTATCCCAAAAATAATTCAGTCCGTAATTTTTATTCTCAACCAAAGGTTTATATTTGTTGCGGGGGACAATAATCATGCGTCCATCAAAAGGGAATTTTAGAAAATGGTGTATTATTGAAGGGATAGCTTTCATTTCTTTTAGCCAAGGATGTCCCAATTTAATGCGAAAGAGGTTAGAAATAGGGACAACATCAAACCATTATTCGACATGTTTTCCAGATAATGTTACCAACAATGATATCTTACCTAAAGGCTTGACAAAGGTTCCCTTATGTGTCTTAATCATCATGTTCAAGGGGTCATAAGAACCTTGCATTAGTTGGTGTGAAAAGAGGAACTCTTTAGTGGTAACACTAGTCATACAATTAGGATCAATAAGAGTTCCATCAATGGGGTTTCCCATTATTTTCACAGTGATGTAAAGAGGTCCATCGGAGTCTCCAATTGTTCTATCATGAGGTGTAAAGACAATTTCAGGTTCAAGTGCTTTTCTTTTCATGTAAGGTCTAGGAGGGAACCTATTATTTTTGTTGTTATTAGAGGCCATATTTTTATGCTCAAATCAGATTTGAAAGTTTTTCCAAAAGTATGTCAAACATAAGTGTAAGGCGATATGCCAAAAGTGACCTAGATGCTTGATTTTTTACACTTTTTCCAATGCAAATGAATGAAACAAAAGATGTTGTAAGGAATTTGATCAAGGGAAGAAATTATATGCCTGATATCAATCCAAAACAGCAATATTATCACTCTCAACACACTCTTGATGCAAATCTAGGATAATGCCAAGTCAAACTATAGTGAAAATATGTCGAAATAGGCACTTTTTCACAAAAATTCAAATGCAATAGAGCATAAAAAATGGTGTTGTAAGGACAATGGTGATGGAAAGAAAATAATATCAGTAATAAAATCCACTTGGTTTTAAAACACCCAACACAACATGCTTTTAGTTCCACTTAAGGTAAAACCCTAGTGAAAATATAGCAAAATATGCAATTTTTCACAGTTTTTCAATTCCAAGACCTAGCAAAGAGGGTGTTGTAATAAATTTTAGAATGTGTGGCAATTAATACTAATGATATCAGTCAACTCAATTGATAAAATTGATCATAACACACTTGGAGTGCAAACTAGGTCAAACCCTAGGGCAAAAATAGCTAAAATATGTAGTTTTTCACCGAATTTTCAATACAAGAGCCTGTTAAAAGGGTGTTGTGAAGATTTTTAGGAGGCGTAGAAAATTATTACCCTAATAATAGCTAATTAATACAAAAATACTTTTCACAACATGCCTATGGTGCAAGTTTATAGCATCGATAAGGCCAATTTTAGTGAAAATCATTGTTTTTGAAGCCATAGGTTTGAGATCTTGGGAAAAAATGCTATGTGAATGTTTTGAAGTCTGATTTATGATGAAAATTAAATACTCTCAGATTGAAAGTGAATTTCAATCTTTAATAAGAAAAATATCAATGCAAATCTAATGAAAATTGCTAGTTTTTGTTGAAATTTTCTATGCGAAAATGTAAATATTTTAAATCTAAATGCAAATTTACACTAAAATGCAAGACTATAGACAAATGTTAATTTTAATGCACCTCTAAAATCAGTAGAAAAATCTGAAATAATATTTTGCCTACTAACCCTAGATTTGGGAATTACTAGGTTATATCAAAATTGTTAAAATTTTCACCAAAACCTAGCAAATTAATGATGAAAATGCAATGCAAATTATTGAATTTTTGTGTTTTTCTATATTTTATATCATGTTTGATACAAAAATCATGAATTAGGAAAATTTAGAAAGAATTGATGCAATTTAGTGATCTATATGAAAATGCAAGCTAGGGTTTTCAAATTTTTGCAAATTTTTCAATTTTTTTGTAATTTTCTCAATGCAATAAGATGAATGACTATGTGAATGAATGAAATCAATCCAAATCTGAAGACACACACTCAACAAGTTGTAATTTAAGTCCAAAAACATGGGTTCACCAAAATTTTTAGTATAAAATTTGGATTGTTTAGTGTTTAGTGTCTTAGATGTTTGAATCCTCCTTTCACCCTACACATTCAAGGGTCTAGGGTCGAGTGGCAATGACTATCATACCCTAGATTGCTGTGAGATGTAGGAAAACATGGATTAGGGAATTTAATTATCAATTTTCCTTCTATAATGCTCAATTAACCATTAAAACCCTAATTTTGCAAATACGACTGTAAATGGAAAAATGATGGAAAAGCTCTTGCAGACAGAAGTAAAATATCAAATCACAGAGTACCTATTTTTAGGGTTTCAAGGAAGAACACTCAAAGACACTAGAGCGGGTGCCCAAGTCTAAGGTGCCAATTTCTTTGCGGGATCCCAACCTCCTTCTAACACTGATCAGCACTGTAACTCCTGTTTCCACAAATTTAGCTGCGGAGGACACTAGAGTGAGCACCCAAGTCCTAGAAATGCTCCGGTGTCCGGCCTCTCTTCAAATCCTGAATCTTTGATGTCTGCTGATCCTTCCTGTAACTTCACTTTTCCCAAATGTGACACCTATAACCTGCAATCACAAGACTTTGGGAGGGGGTTGTGGTGTTTAGAGGCTTGCCTTGGTCAAGCCCCAGAGGACACTTAAGTCTCTGAACACCATTGTTAGATAGAGAGTACATGCCCTTGTGAGGCAAAGGCAAAAACCAAAGGAAATGATGATGAAAACATAATATAATGTCACTTTGTAGTGAAGATATCATGGGAGGAAGATGCTCTTCATTCCATGATGAAATTGATGCTCAAATTTGCAAACACCAACACATAAACCACACAAATCTACTCTTGCAACATAATGAAAGCCTTGAATCACCTTAGGATACCAAAATCACATGAACCTAATCTAGTTTACAAATGAATGCCTAAGCATGCTTTTATATACAACTACAAACACTCCCACCAAGATTTTCGTAATTCAAACTTACCGTGTCGGCAAAGGACCCAAATAACGGTCATAAAATGACACCCAAAAATTGGGGCTGCCCCAAAATAGGGTAGGACTAGGGTACAGGTGCCTAAGTCCTCCCCCATATTTTGGTTAGGGTACAACTTGAGGGGTCCTCCTAGGTCCCATTTGTCATGTTACCTAGGGCTCATTCCATCAGGATACCAAATTATGAAGTAAGATGTCTTAAATGAATGCAAAAGAATCAGGAGCTAAACCTTATGAGGGAAAAGCCCCCAAGGGGACATTTTCTAACTTTACACAACTTTAGAAATAAAACTAAAAACATCAACTAATCAAATCAAAATTTGATGGGAAAATGTTTCCCTTGCATTAAATAGGCACCCATGGATATTGTGGACTAGGGATTACTCTTGTTTTTGTTATGACTACATTTTGGGAAATTATGTGAATTGCAACAACCAAGAACATGGATATGTTAGTGAATGGAATTTGGTGCCACTAGTTGTTACTGACACATACAATGAAGATGAAGAGGAAAGATTTGAAGACATTTCTTTGATTTCAATTGATTATGACAACATTTCAAGATTGATTAAAAAAGGTACGTGTGCATATATATAAATTCTTGCAAAGCTTGTAACTTTAGATTGATAAATTATAATATTTGTTAATCTTTAGACAAAATTTAATTGTAATTTGTTTAATATTTTTTTTTCTACAATTAAAGATTGGTTCTATTTTTTTTAAATTGAACATTGTTTTTGCAATTACAGCAGAGGTTGGAAACATAGAAGGTGTTAGTTATTATTTATTATGTTGCACAAAGGAGAGGATGAAGTTAAAAAAACTAGAAACAAGTGATGGAATATTGTTTCCCATAGGTTCAATTGTAGTACAAGGGACATATCTCAAACAAGTCAAAATTGTTTAAAATGGGATTCATTTTATTGATTGCCATCTTGAAAATAAGGTGTATCAGCATAGCCACCTAGTAATTGCTACTGGCCTATCTCTTCATCAAGTTCCACATGCACATGGATGTCATAAGTGGAGACTAGATAGAGATGATCATCAAAGAATAAGTTAGAAGTTATTGAAGAGTGAACTAAACCAATGGATGTGGTACATGAATGAGCGAGGTGTCTAGGAATGAATTTATTTTTCTTGATGTTCTAGCAGTTCTAAAACATTTGGGTACATGATATGTGACTTTTCTTGTTTCATTGAAATGTACACATGGATGATCTATATATTTACCTAAGCTGCTAGATACATGTACAAATGAAATTGTGTAAAATTAAATTATGTGTATTGCTCATTACATGATCATAATATGATCCTTAGTGTTCATAATTTAGTTAAAACACATGTCTGATGATTGTGATGGTTTTATGGATGCCTCTTTAAACATGTGTAAAATCATATTCTTTTTCTATTTAAATTATATATTATCTATGATGTATATGTTATAAATTGATTAGTGATTTTATATTAGAATGATCAAGTGGTAGAGCAAGTTACAATTTTGTTGGATGCATACAAATGACAAGTGTTATGTTATTGATTCTAGTTCAATTTTATATTAGACATGTGGTAGATCTTTACAACATGATTGGATGCATCTCAAGTAAAATATTTATATTTGAATTTAATGAGTTTAGTTTATGTTGTTATGTCTCTCATATTCCTACCTCTCTCACTTGGGCACCATAATTCACAACAAGGAACTTATAAGATCTTGTGGGGCATACATACATTAAATATTAGCAAGAGGCCAAGACATTACATTACCATCATTTACTCAATTAATTTACCTTTCATTCCTTAAAATTAATATCTAAACAACTTAAGGATTTTCATATCATTCATCTTTATTATCTAATTCTAGAAGGGTCCCCTTAATCCAACATAATTAAATATATACATCAAGTAGTGTAAAAAAATACCTCATATTTGTCCGAAGATGCTAAGAAGTGATTCTCCAATGTGCTAATATTCTAGGGCCTTGCCTAGATGAACACCCCAATATTTATACTTTGATTTTGTTATATTTTAATTCAAATCCACATGTATTTTAAACTAATTTGACACACACAATTAAACTTCAAATTTTAAAAGTGAAATAGTACAGGGATGGATGGTTATAGTAGATTTGTCTCATCTCATTGTACCTATGTCTAAAGTGGGTGGTTTATATATACATCATTTGGGAAGTTACACTAAGTGAGGATCATATTCTACTTAGTTATGCCTCCAAACAAATCAACTCAATGATCTAATGAACCAAGATCAATGATGGTGTAGGAAAGGATGCAATATGCTTGTGATGATCAATACATATTCTCTTATAATACATTAATTATATATATATATATATATATATATATGTATGTATGTATGTATATATGTATGTATATATGTATGTATATATATATGTATGTATGTATAGATATATATATGTATGTATAGATATATATATGTATCTACATACATATATATGTATCTATATGTATATACATATATATGTCATATATATGTATATATATGTATATACATACATATATATATGTATATGTATATGTATATACATACATATATATGTATATGTATATACATACATATATGTATGTATATATACATATATATATATGTACACACACACACACACACACACACACATATATATATATATATATGTATGTATATATATATATAGTTAAATCGATCGTTACATTTTGTTTAAACTTTCATAAACATAAACATGTATAAACATAAATTATGTCTCTGAAGGATACAAAATATCTAAAATTTACATATATAGAAACATACATATATACATCTTTGAAACATAAGAAGTCATAAACACAAATTTCATCTATGATATATATATCTCAAACATGTATAAATTGTTGGCAAGAGACACTACTATGAAGAAGGCTGGAATGTTGTCATTGATGGAAACAAGGCAAAGAGGATACATAAACATGACAAGAAGACATCATTATGGAAGACCAACTTGGATTGGCATCAAGGCACAAAAGTATTCAAGATCGGAAGGCCAGAATGACTAAGTATGGAGAGTGTTCAGAGTAAGGAACAGAAAGTGAATCAGTATGCCTCCGCAGATGAAGACTTGTAAATGCAGTTCAAGTATGATGACTCATAGCTAATTGATGATGATATACTCCAGTGTTCAAGTCATGACTTTCTCTGGAAGTCATTTGGAGAAAATGTCTAAGTCTAGATGAACAAAGGTAAGACAGGGAATGTGTACAGTGTAAAGTAAAAGGGTCTGCATTCCTCCGCAAGTGCATATTTAGTTCTAAATTTTTGAGGCAACCAAGAGACATGTCATGACTACCTAAATCCATGATTACAGCCATTGAAGTTCAACAGTTCACATTATACAAGCTTTCCAATATCGGCTTCCAGTTTGACAGTATTTCTTTGTGACAGTGCAACACTTCCAAGATCCGCATTTTGACATACAAGTTTATCTAGTTCTGCGGATCTAAAGACTTGTCAAGAGGTCAGTAATGATTGTTGGATATGATTTATTAAGTCTCTTGTGGTCTGCAATATGAGCTATGATATGAAAGATGAATTGATCAAGTATGTTCTTAAGGAACAAGCTGACAGGCATGGTAGATCCTTATGCAGAGAAGTTTTAGCATCTGGATAATTAATCTAAGTGGTTATATGATTAGGGCTGACCTATGTGAAGACCTGTACACATTTTTTTGAGTCTACAAAGTAGATTGAATACAAGATTAAGCTGACAGAGTACAACTCTTTGTTTACACATTTCAAGTTTAGCTTGCTGACCTAATTAAGAGATAAATCTTGTTGTGAATATATATATCTGATGAATTTCATTTTGTGGCATGGATATTGTGCGAAGAGGTATTCTATGTGTGAAGCATGCAAAGATTAGTCAATAATTAGCAGAAGAAGAGAGATCTTATCCCTGAATAAGAGTAGAGCAGTGAAACAGGGCAGATAGAGATGAAGAGTGTTGAATCAATTTTTCTGTGCTTCATTGGAGTTGTAACCATGCATGAGTAGATGCAATCTGAGTAGCTAAACTTGGCAATGAGCCATTCTTCTTTCTTCTTTCTTTCTCTAGGTAGTGAGCCTATTTTGGCAGTGAGCCTTTTTTGCAGTGAGCATTTCTCAGGGCAGTGAGCCTTATTGTAATCTGGTATTGTGCTATCTTAACATATTGTGAGCTAACACTCACCGTGGTTTTTCCCTTTTTGGGTTTTCCATGTAAAAATCCTAGTGTTCATGTGTTATGTCTTTGTAGTTGTTATTTCTATGTTTATTCTACTTTCATATTATTAACTTTTGAAATTGGATAAATAAATTTGTGAAGAAGTGGTTTTGTGGAATACTAATTCACCCCTCACCCATCTTAGTATTTCTTATCCTCAACAATTGGTATCAGAGAAAGGTTCCTTGGAAGAAGTCTAATAGCTTGAGGAAGATCTGGGGTAGTGTAATCATGGTAGCAAGAAGATTTGGAAATTATGAAAGCAACAAAGAACTAGAAGCAGCCCTTATTGATCTTGAAAAATCTGAGGTAGAAATCAAGTATCTAAAAGGTAATATTCAAGAAGCTAATGAATGCATCCTAAAGATAAGAGAGCAAGTCCAAAAATTTAAAGAGAAAAGCAAGGAGCTAAATGATCAATTAGATGAAGCACAAGAGTTCCTAAATGGGTTGACATTGGAATTTGAAAAGAAGGAAGAAATTGAAAGGCATCTGAATCAAGTTGTTAATGATAAATTAGAGGAATGTGAAAAATTAGGCAAAGAAGTGCTACTTCTAAAATTTGATCTAGAAGCAACCAAGAGCTATGAAGAAAAGTTCAATCTAAGTTCTGCAAAGCTTGACAAAATGATTGCTAGTCAAAGGAGTGGTGATGATAAGCAAGGCTTAGGATTTGAGAAAGGAGAAAGTTCAAAATCTGGTCAAGCAAACTCTAAGTTAAAGAAAAATAGAGGGAACTAGTTAAAAAATCAAAGAAGAAGACCTAGAAGACCTCTGGTCAGATAGCCAAATGCTCAAAGGTATCCATCCTTCAATGGCCATTGTTTTAATTGCAATAAATATGGTCATAAAGCAACACAGTGCAAGAGTAGAATAAACCAGAATCAAAATGTTCCATCCTTTTCTAGTAAATGTTTCAATTGCAAGAAATTTGGTCACAAATCAAATGAATACAAAAATCTGGTAAGAAATGGTTCCTACAATGCAAGGAATAGTCAATCATTCAATGGAAAGTGTTTTGCATGCAACAGATTTGGACATATGGCTAATCAATGTAGATTAAATCCAATCAATACAAGGAATCAAGGTCAAAGGAATGTTGTCTGCTACAATTGCAACAAGTATGGACATATTGCTAGAGTCTGCAGAAGCAAAAATGTGAAAAGAAACTACCATATACTGAAAATAGGAAAATAGAGCAAAGGAATGACAAAGGGAAAGAAAAGGTTGATCTGGTTGAAACCAATAAATAAATGGGCAAGATTTGGATCAAGAAAGATGTGATTGAATTCAAGGATGAATCCACACCATCATCTGGTGTAGATACTTCCTCTGAAGTAAATTGGGAGCTCTAGCTTAGGGGGAGCAGTGTTGAAAATCCAAAACCACCAGCCAGATAGTTTGTGCTAGAATCCAGCACAAAGATATGATGAAAACAATCATATGACAGATCTTTTGAAGGAAGTCCTAGAAGAAAAGGATCAGTTATGAAGATTTGCAGAGTAATCTAAATTATCTATACTTATCAGGAAAGTGCTTGACAACTTTTTAAAAGATGACATTAATGACACTTAGGTTTCAACATGCGAGGGTTAAAAGGAGTTGTATCTGAAAGAAAAATCATTTTTCTAAGCTCTCAAGTATCTAAGGAAAACTAAAAGCAAAATTTAGAGCAACTACAATGTTCTCCAAGCAAATCAAGACAAGATCAAGGAAACCCTAATCCAGGGAAAAAGGTACATACAACCTGGAAACCCTACTGTGAAAATTAAATTATTCTATGAAAATGTTTACTCCTCATGTAATCAAGATAGGGAAAATGCCTAGCCCAAAGTTTAAGAAACAATTCTTCAAATCACTAGAAAATGATCTATTAGGGGCATTTTTAACTATACCACATGGGGTTATGTATATGGAAGATGTCAGAGCATACATTCGTATCAACCTAGAAGAATATGATCACATGAAGTTGGGAAAACTGTATTTGGATGAACTGACCACTATGGATATTGTGTTGAAAGATGAATATAAAGCTTTAGGAGAAAATAAATTTGACTCATGGTTGGATTTTCCCGCAATTCTAAATGATGAGTGGGTCAAGATCATTCTAAGTAGAATTCATGATGAATCTCTATGGCTTGACAAACCCTATATGATAACCAAAGAAGCTATCAAGGCTGTAACTGGTATGAGCTCCTCTGGAAGGGTTCCAGGCCTAAAGAAAATGAAGAACAATGTGGTAATGCAGCTGACAGGAGCCAAACTTGATAAAAATGCTCTTACAGTAAATGATATTAAGGATCCTGCTGTCAGATTTGTGTCAATGATCATTGGCTACAAGATATACTTTTCCAACAAGGAAAATTATGTGTCTGTATCAACCATATACACAGCATATGACATGATCAAGAACAATGTGAATTATGATCTCTATGAATTGCTCTAGAGTGAACTTATGAAGAACTTGAAAAGATCAAAAGAAACTAATCATCCTTTCAAATATTGAACATTGATTACATGTTTACTCTTTTACTTCCTGGGAGAGCTACCTAGTTTAGAAAATATTGTTTGGCTTGATCATATACCTATAGCCGCTCAAATAAGAAATCACTTACAGAGTTTGGGCAATGCAGATAAGTAAAACGAAATCTTAAGGAATTATTTCAAAGACTTTCAGAAGAAAATGTCAAGTAGGTTCTGGATACCTGAAAATGTAGTGATAAAGTATGAAAAGGATATTGTATTCATGGTGGATAAAGACAAATGCTTCATGGAAGTTGTGGAACCAAGAACTGTATGGGTCTTTGCACTAGATTATGAAGTTACAGAAGATGTCTTGACTGAATTAGTTGATGCACTACTAAGTAAACCTATTGATCCCAAAGAGGATAGATTTGGGACATTCTCAAAATTATCTTCCAGAATGTTGACGGAACCTGAGCAGTTAGAGAAAATATCAGATGAACAATTAAGGCAACAACTAGATCAAAAGGCTCAAAGTCCATAAGTGCTCTGGTAGAATGGACATCAAGCACTCAAGAAAGGAAAGATAAGAGATCTAAAGAAGAGAGACCAACATCTAGTCCCAGAAAAAGAATAAGAACCTCATCTATAACAGATGCCACAACTGAAGAAAAGAAGAAAAATAAAGTTTCATTGTGTGAAGAAAAAGTGGTAAGAGACACTGTTGCAAAACCCTTTGAAAATCTACAAAGTGCACAAATCCCAGATCTACCGAAGTTCATTCAAGAACCAATAAATCCAAATTCCATGTCTCCAAAACAAAAATTTGAATTAGTATCATTTGCACAAGCACAGGCATAGGAAGAATTGTTGAAAACTCACATGCAAGACAATAAGCTCATTACAACAATATCTGATGTACTGGGAAAGTTGATGCCTGAATACTAGAAAGATACATTGATATCATCTACTGATCAACTAAAAGGTATGATAAGATCAATCAACAATCATTTTGAATCCTTTAAAAAAATCTCCAGAAACAAAGGTCGGAAAAGAATTTGATGAGAAAAGATTAGCCGAGTTAAAAACCATGTTTCAATCAATGATAAAATCTCTTTAGACCAAGGAATAAGAGGTATACAAAGTGTCATAAAAGAAGCCTGTGACTTGTACAAATTTTGTTTATCCTAGCTTGAGGTTACAAAGGAATTAGAAAATAATATCAAGGACATGGAGCTCAAACTACTCAATATTTCTAAGACATAATCCGGCAGTTGAGTCAATAAGTGCCAAAGAGACATAGGTTGTTAATATTCACAATGATTTGAGCATTTTCATGAATAAAAGGGAAGAAATCAAAGACATGTTGTGCTAAATAAGGGGATCGATAAGTCTAAAAATTGATTCCATGACCAATCTAGCAGATGAAGCCTTGAATCACAAGCATTAATTGATACACCATCAGATGTGCATAAGGCAGAAAAACTAGTCTTTTTGATAAATAGCCACATTTATATTCTGGAGACTGCAAGGAATAGTTGGAATGGAGAGATAGCTCTGATAAAGACTATCTATAATGATATTCTACCTTCAACTATTAATTAAGATACAAATGTGTGCTTGTATATATATGTGGCAAACTATGACAGTTTTCAAGAATTTTTGACACAATTTTGCTTGTTCACCCATCTTTGCCATTGATGTCAAAGGGGGAGAAGAAGATCAGTAAAAAATGGGCAAACATCTCAAGGGGAGAAGAAATATAGAGTGTATATAGAAAGGGGGAGCAGTTAAGGCAATCAAACTTTTTTCACTAAGTGTTGCCATCAATGCCAAAGGGGGAGATTGTTGGCAAGAGACATTGCTATGAAGAAGACTGGAATGCTATCATTGATGGCAACAAGAGAATGAGGGTACATCAGCATGACAAGAAGACATCATTCTGGAAGACCAACTTGGATTGGCATCAAGGCACAAAAGTATTCAAGTCCGAAAGGCCAAAATGACTATGGAGAGTGTTCAGAGTAAGGAACCAAAAGTGAATCAATATGCCTCCGCAGATGAAGACCTGTAAATGTAGTTCAAGTATGACGACTTATAGCTAATTGATGATGATATACTCCAGTGTTCAAGACATTACTTCCTTCGGAAGTCATTCGGAGAAAATATCTAAGTCTGGATGAACAGAGGTAAGACAGGGAATGTGTATAGTGCAAAGTAAAAGGGTCCACAATCCTCCGCAAGTGTATATTTTGTTCTGCATTTCTAAGGAAACCAAGAGACATGTAATGACTACCTAAATCCTAGATTATAGCCCTTAAAGTTCAACATTTCACATTCTACAAGATTTCCAATATCGGCTTCTAGTTTGAAAGTATTTCTCTATGACAGTGCAACAGTTCCAAGATCTGCATTTTGACATACAAGTTTATCTAGTTTCGTGGATCTAAAGGCTTGTTAAGAGGTCAATAATGATTGTTGGATATGATTTATTAAGTCTCCTGTGGTTTGCAATATGAGCTATGATATGACAGATGAATTGATCAAGTATGTTCTTAAGGAACAAGCTGACAGGCATGGTAGATCCTTATGCGGAGAAGTTTTAGCATCTAGATAATTAATCTAAGTGGTTATATGATTTGGGCTGACCTATGTGAAGACCTATACACATTTGTTTGAGTCTGCAATGTAGATTGAATACAAGATTAAGCCCACAAAGTAGAACTCTTTGTTTACAAGTTTTAGGTTTAGCTTGCCGACCTGATTAAGAGATAAATCTTGTTGCGAATATATATCCAATGAATTTCATTTTGGTGGCATGGATATTGTGCAAAGAGGTATTATGTGTGTGAAGCATGTGAAGATAAGGCAATAATCAACAGAGGAAGAGAGATCTTATCCCCGAATAACAGCAGAGCAGTGAAATAGGGCAGACAGAGATGAAGAGTGTTGAATCAGTTTTTATGTGCTTCATTGGAGTTGTAACCATGAATGAGTAGATGTAATCTAAGAAGCTAAACTTGGCAATGAGTCATTCTTCTTTCTTCTTTCTTTCTCTAGGTAGTGAGCCTATTTTGGTAGTGAGCCTTTCTTGCAGTGAGCATTTCTCAGGGCAGTGAGCCTTATTGTAATTCAATATTTAGCTATATTACTATATTATGAGCTAACATTCATCATGGTTTTTCCCTTTTTGGGTTTTCCATGTAAAAATCTTGGTGTTCATGTGTTATGTCTTTGTGTTTGTTGTTTCTATGTTTATTCTACTTTCATATTATTAACTTTGGAAATTGGATAAATAAATTTGTGAAGAAGTGGTTTTGTGGAATATTGATTCACCCCCCTCACAGTATCCTTTATCCTCAACATAAATGTTTACACGTGCACATACATCAATAGATCTAAAACATAAACATAAACTCAAATGTCTAGAATCAATATATAATCATGTCTAGAGTAGATCTATGAAATATAAGTGAATAGAAACATAAAATGTCCATGTAATAAACACGTGTGTATAAGCTAGTGCAGGTCATCTTGTCTCCGGGCCATCATGTCGTCTCCTAATCAAGTGACCATTTGAGCATGAATCCTGAGCATCCAATAAATGCACTGAGCCCTACATATATAAGTTTGTGTAATTAATTAAAAATTATATATATATATATATATATATATAATTTTTAATTAATTACACAAACTTATATATGTAGGGCTCAGTGCATTTATTGGATGCTCAGGATTCATGCTCAAATGGTCACTTGATTAGGAGACGACATGATGACCCGGAGACTAGATGACCTACACTAGTTTATACACACATGTGTTTATTACAATATATATACACACACACACACACATGTGAACAAGTGAACATGTACATATATGTACATTTTAACTTAGATGAAAATTAAAGTTCACCTGTCCACTACATGGTCAGGAAAATCTGAACGTGTGTGTACACACTCTCCCCTCAAACTAGGAGTCACATGTGCTACCTCCACCTACACACATATGCATGAATACATAAAAAAAAAGTAAAATTAATTTTAGGTTATATTCAATTTATAAATCTGTGTTGTACATGGTTTCAATGAAGTTACATACTACATGCATTTATTTAAAACTTAAAAAACTTAGAAATTATATGTACATATATACCTAAGTCACTAGACCTACATCCTTAATACTGCCTTCTGCAATCATATAATCCACCAGCTCCTCTATAGTCCTACCCTGGACTAGCTCTACCAATGATGTGTGTAGC
The DNA here is from genome assembly GCA_027924645.1 of Cunninghamia lanceolata. Classification (NCBI taxonomy): domain Eukaryota; kingdom Viridiplantae; phylum Streptophyta; class Pinopsida; order Cupressales; family Cupressaceae; genus Cunninghamia; species Cunninghamia lanceolata. The sequence continues at coordinate 11,096,398 of BSBN01000068.1, read as the reverse complement.
GAGCTATGCAAGTGAGATGGCATCGACCCTGAAGAGAGCATCTCCATAAAACCTAGACCTCTCACAGCCTACTTGAGTGTATCAGTAGATGTTTGAGCACCTGGAGCAGCTACAGATGTCTGAGCACCTAGAGCATCTACAAATGACTGGGCACCTAGAGTAGCTATAGATGACTGGGCCCCTGGAGCAACATAATCATCAGCTTGTGGATGCACCTATGATGAATCGGTAGAATGGCGGAGGGTAGGTGAATCATGTGCCCCTCTAGATAATATAACTATAGGATCCATATCAAAATGCTGAGACTGAGCCAAAAATGAAGCAACATCTGCTAATGGGATCCCCAATTGTGATGAGATCATACATTATGCTCCCTTCAAGTCATCAGACAATCTATAACTTGTATCCCTCAGAATCTGAGCATCGCGTGTAATGTGGTCTGTCATCTAGAGATGGGATATCTGCCACAGCATATGCATCTAAATCAATAGCTAACCTATGTGGATGTCTCATCAGATATTGACCCACATGATTTGTAGATATGTGCTAAGCCTCTATTGCAATATCAACAAAACTGTCAATTGCTTCCTGTTGGGAAGCAATGACAACCTCATCAGCAATAGGGGTAATAGTTGGAGAGACTACCCAATCAAGACCCTATAATCTATGGGTTGTCTATCTGCACAACGATAAGCATCTCTATCACACACCCTACCATGCCCTTGCCCCAAATGACCTGGTAAATCCAAATAGTTAACATTGAGGCCTAAATGGACCTCAGCGTATAAATGTTGTACAAAATATAATGGAATCTGGTCGTTATTTGGATAACAATCATGTGTGGCAAGAAATCATGGATATATCAGAGGGGCCATCCTGTTGGTCCCCAAATCAGTAGACAATAAACCCTAAAGGTTTGACAATTCTTATGATTAGGTTTACTGTAGGACTTGGCTAACAAAGATGGGAGATTGTTTGCACTTGTCTCCCCTACACTTTAGGTTCTGCCACACCTAGGGGGATCCCTCATTCATAACAAAAAGATTTATCCTTAACTAACTCAGGTAGAATGCTCTCATTTATGGACCAAGATTTGCAAGATAAACCCTAGACTGGCAACATTCTTGGACTATCCCACTGGTTAAATCTGAGAACATGCAACTAAAACCCTACTCCTAAATTCCTAAAGTTTACTAATGATAAAATAGTTTTTTCTTTTAATATTTTGGTTGCAAGACTAGGGTTTGAACCATGAAATCCCTCTAACCCAGACCGATGCCTATCTCAGGGTACAAAGTTAAATCCTGACATGGAGAGTATTTTCAAACAAATGCATAAACATACAATTTTAGAGGGTTTACTTGTTTCTGCCTTATAGAAAACACCCAAGAATAAGTGTTCATGTTAACTCTACTTGTAAATATCCCTGTTATAAAACATTTTTCTCTATATTTGATCTAAAACATTTATTCTATTCCTTGAACAAAAGTAAGAGATCAAATATGCAATACAACAAGTGTGCATTCAAGAACTCAGACAACCCTTGGCTACCCAATTCAAAAGAAAGATGCAAATAATAATGGAGACAGTTAATAGAAACACATGCATACAACATTACTCATATATTGCAAATTGAAACTGATAGACAACTTATGAAAATGACATTCAACACATGAGATTCAAACTCACAACAAAGATAGGGCAACCATCAGAGCCAAAAATTCATTCCACTACTCAAAATATCCAATCTTCCAGCCCCATACAAAGTGGAACAGCATGTTCTTATAGACACAAGAACACGTTGCCCTAAAATTAACTACAATATGGAGGTAGGTAAGATATTTCATTACATTTTACCTCCAAAAATACATTGGGAAATATAATATTCTACATTAAAAGAGGAGAAGACTAAATAAATAAAATATGTTTAATTTTCCCCTTTTAATTTTTACATTTTCACTTATTTCCAATTTTGCACAATAGCTAAAGACTCCTCATTCCTCTGTACTGATGCAATATGTGACCTAGGACCTCCTTCTTTAGCTCTATGATAGTATTCAACCTCAGAGGAACATTACAGTAGCATTTCAAATTCAATTTCTTGCCCAATCAATTTTTCTAGGTCATTTTTTGATAGAGGAGGGGTGTTTTTGTCTTTTTGGCAGCCAAAAATTAATGCAAATGATCCTAAAACCTCTGCCAATGCCTTAGGAATGATCATAGGATGAATTTGATGCATAAAATAACAATTTTTAGCTCAAAAATACACTCAAAAACTAGTCTGAAACCAAAAAACGTGAATAACATTTTAAATCTGCAAAAAAATCCATCTGAGGCTGAAGAAAACCCGTTGAAAATGCCAGAGCAGTGAAGGAGATGCATCATTTTTACCTGCAGATGAGGAGGGGCTAAAATGCCCTGCGATAGGCACTTTGCACCATCACAAGGGTCCCTATATGCACATCAGAGAGGGCTGTGATGGTGCAAAATGCACCATTGTGCCTTTCTTTTCCTTTCATAAACTTTATACAAAGTTTAATAAACCTTTTTGATAATTTTTTCCCTAAAATCACTTTCATTCAAACTTTATTAAAATGCCTTTTAATATTTCATTTTAAACCTTAGACTTAGGTAAATTTTTAATTCCTCCTCCCAGGCAATTGACATTTTTCACCGCGGCTAAACTGGGCATCCGATGACAGCAAAAATTTGCATAAGGGCATCATTAATTATTTCAAGCAAACCCATTTCCTTAGAATCTGCATCACTGACCAAATTCAGGGACCTCCTTTGTAAATTGGCCCACCAGATGGCTTCACTGCAACTAAGATGTATTAAAATAATGCATCATATGGTCTCCAATTTTGATTAAATTGGAACTAGAGAGGTTTGAGACCAAATCAAGAAATGGGTCACCCTCAGATTTGCAAATTCCAGAACACCAAATCTAGTCTGTCATAGTCAGAAAAACATTAAATACCCCCTCAAACTTCATCCTAGAAGCACGAAACTAAGCAGGCATGTTACTATATGTTCCAAAAAACATTCCATCAACTGGATTTGCAATATGACCCCTAAGTTGAAAATTTTTAATCAGCGAAGGTGGCCTCCAGGGTAGATTGAGCAGCACATTGACCTAGCCTTTATGGACACCTAGAAAGAGTATAGACACTTCAAATTCACAAAATTTGAAGGTGTCAACACATCCTAGGGCATATCCACCTAGTCACCTAATATGCCCTGACCTGAGATTTGGTGGAGTACTAGCCAAAATGTTGAGTTTTGATGGTTTCCTTTGGTACTCTGCTTTGGACTATGCTCAAAGGAACATCACCTAATACCCAGTCCCTCATATGGACAAGGATAGTGCTAACTTCTCCCCAAAATATGCATGGAGACCTCCTAATGACTGTCTAATGGTGACTAAACTCTGTAAAATCATAATACAATTACTTCTATACACCCCAGTGGTAGAAGGGTCATCTAGAATCTATCTCAATCTCTAAATCTCTAAATCAGTACGTGTCCAAAGCATATCCATATTGGTGTGCACTATGCACAAAAATCAATTAAGTTCTTTAATATTAATTCAAGCACATGTACATAGGTCTAAAATAATACTGCATGCTTTCCTAAATCTAAAAATAATTTGATGATGCAAAATTTTAGAACTTGCATAAATCTTCAAGATTAACCTAAAACAATTGAAGATAAATTTAAACCCTAAAGTGAAACTAGAGGTATGATGTTAAATCAAATAAATTTTCATAATTTTAAAACACATGTCTTGAAAAATAAACTTTACCTAATGTTAATTTAGGATAATTAAAAAATACATATGTATAAATTGAAACATAAATCAACATTTAAACTAGTTCAAATGAACTAGCTCTAGAACATGATGATTTAACATAAATGAACATGATAATTTTTAGGATTTCAAATAATCATGAACAAATTAAGTGTGCACTTAACTAGATTGATCCAAAGAGCTCAAGTATGAATGTTAATACATTACATTGAATCAAACACATATAACCAAGGACTTTCAAGTGCAACTCATTTTCCCATGTGAGAAAGGATTGAGTTTTATATCTAACCATTAAATGGTTTCATTTTCTACATTGAAAGAAGCAGTAAAGAGATTTTGATCATGGAGAACTTTATATTTACTATGTATTTGAAATATTGGTCTACCTTAAATATATCTAATTGGTAGGATCAATACCATCAAAATTGGGAAATTCTAGTTTGGGGGTATGGGAAATTACCTTAATTTTGGGACATGAATCCATCTATGTATTGATAGAGGACTAATTCTTGTTTGAAACTTATGTGCATGTCCCAAAAATCTCCCAACTGTACTCTAGCATTTCTTTGAATTGAGCTTTGGTAAACAATTACTTAGTTGGTCAACTTTATCATGGATAGATCTTTAAAAACAAGCTCAAGAGGAAGAAAAAAGGTTATTTTCCACTTATATGAGAAAATGATTAGGATATGTCTAGATGATCAAAAACATGTTTGTGTGTAGGTAGATGAGGGAAATATGAGCTTAGGCCAAAAAAGGGTTATTTGAGGGATACTACCATCTCCTCCTTGAGGAAATAGATCCTCCCCCAAATCTGAGGATTTGATTTGGTGTGCCAACAAAATTAGATATGCTTTCTTTCTCATCCAACCAATGATGTGACAATAACTTGCCACCAGTGTTGTGTATCTCACTTGCTTAAATTAATAAAAATAATCTAAGGCTCTCTATTATGTCATTTTAAATTTATCATTCCTACTCTCAAGTAGAGATCATGGATTCACACTATGGTTGTAGTCCCATCTAACTTCCATTAGTCTATTAGGTTTTTTCCTAACAATAAAAAGTTTACAATCAAATTTTATCCACATCCTCTCTAATATTTTTAATAGATCTGGATCTTTCTCATTAGGATATTCCTTCTACATTTTCTACTAATTGTAGCCTCATACCCACTTTTTAAGCTAAATAATTTGCACTTTTCTTGTCATGTGGTCCACTAAGATCCATTTTTAATGTTGATGTCAAATTTTGAATGTTAGATTTAACCATGTACACAATATCCTCATTTTTTTGTTGAAGAATAGACATGCATGTATGGTGTTCCCTAGTTCTTTATTGATCATCCTAAGGCTTGCATTGAATAGTCATGCACTCTCTCAAAGCATATGTGTTTAAGGTAGACCCCAAAAAAACCTTCTGCCAATTTTTAGCTATGTCATTAGGCATAAGGTGGCAATATGCTACCATCAAGTACTATTATTTTATGTTTAAATTATTTACCATTTCCTTCTCAACTAAATTTATGGCATTTATCTAACTTTATGTTGTTATGATGTGTTATACTTATTTTTTAAATATCTTTGTAAACCTTTTTGTAACTTGTATGTTTTTATTATACACATGATATTACAATTGCATATGAGTGGATTGTCATAATAAACAAGAATTAAACATTATATTATGATTATGATGAACCTATTAATATGATCATCCAAGGAACTACTAGAATAGCAAAATCCTAGCTAATTAATTGTATCAGACATGTAATGGATACTAGAAGTCAATCAATGGAAGAAGCCCTTGATTTCTCCTTGCACCAATTGGAGTTGCAAATTTCAACATACATGCCATGTGACAATTCATGATTGAAGATTCCTATTAAGAATATGTGGCCTTTGAGTGGTCAAAGGTTAGCTACACTCCAAGAGGAGTTGAAGCATCATTGATATGTATTCGTAGATGAAATGAGTTTTAAAGGCCCCAAGTTGTTTGTTGATATTAACAAATATTTAAAATAGGTGTTTCTATCACATGACACAAGATTTTGATTGAAGGTCTATTATTAGATTATTGGTGATCTCTCTTAGTTATGGTTTGTACACATGTGACATACCATTTCATGTAGACCTATCCACCATTTTGTTGTGCATTGCATTTTGTTGATGTAGGTGTAGATCATTGAGTACTGTGTGATTTGACCATATAAATTTTTTATATGTAATTTTATACTTTGTTTATGTAGCAACACTTATGATAAACCATTGTGGGCTACATTTGAGTTAGTTGTGACCTTAGAGACATTTTTTTGTCGACAAGGACATGATCTAGGACATGATGTAATTTTGGTGTGCAATTTGTATGTAGATGTCGGCTTGGTTAATAGGGCAATTAGCACTATAAAAAATATACTATATTGTCAAGGGACTTCACCAATAAACTTGCCATTATGTGTGAACATGGAATTTGATAATTATGTAGGTGTGTCATGTGATATTAATAACCCAAGGTTTATCCTTTTTCTAAGAAGAAATCATACACAAATCACAGGGGCTAACATTGGAAAATCCCATAATAGATGGTGATGTAGAGAGGGTAGGTTTGACATTCGTGTTACAATCTCTTGAGTTAAATCTCTCAATTCATTGAGAATATTACCACCATTATCATTTGAGTGATACTTTACTTGATACAAAATGCAAGTTATGTTGACAACAAAAAAAATGAAGAGAATGAATTGTATTCCTTGTCTCTAAGTTGGCTAGGTTGAGATAAAAACATCTAATACATTATGTTTCATGTGTGATGAGTTGCATGATGAATATAAAATATTGTGTTATTGAAGTAATTTAATGGTAGATTGGTACTTAAATTGAAATTGCTCTTTCATTTGTACTTATTTTTTAATGCCTTTGTCAACCTTTTTGTAACATTAATTTGTATTATACATGTAAGATATTGTAATTGAATATGAGTTTGACATAAAAAATAATGTACCCATTAGTTTTAAATAACTATATATATCTTACATATTATATACCCATTAGTATTATACATGTTTGATATTGTAATTGATATTATATATATATATGTGTGTGTGTGTGTGTGTGTGTGTGTGTGTGTGTATAGATATATATATGTATACCTATATATATGTACCTATATATATATATATATATATATATATATATATATATATATATATATATATATATATATATATATATATATATATATATATATATATATATATATATATATATATATATATATATATGTAATATATATATATATATATATGTAATATATATATAGGAATATATATATAGATATATATATACCTATATATATATATATGTAATATATATATAGGTATATATATAGATAGGTATATATATATATATATAGGTATATATATATACATATATATATATACATACATATATATCTATACATATTGTCAAAATTTATATACCTGAACTTATGATCTGATATATATATTAGATCATAATTGGGTACAAAGAAAATTAGGGTAGATCAATTTACATGATATATATTCCTATGTACACAGCAAATTAGAGTATATCAATGCATGCCATATATATTCATATAGTGCAGCAAATTAGAGTTTATTGAAATGCATGACATAGCAAGTCAGGGCCCAGAATTAGGGTTTCAAACCAAGTTTAAATAGGGTTTAAGTTCACAGAACTTACAGTCCACTACCATTTTATGGTGGCGGACTCTATGCTTACCTCAAAATGTAGAAACCTTGGTTCGAATATTGCTTTCCTCAAACGCCGTCTACAAGTCCGCCCTGGGTGACATTCGCAGGTGTAGGTCTGGCTCATCTCCACAATAGTCTCACCTTCACTTTCACTAAAATGAGCAAACAAATTTGTTTTGTCGACTCACATAGTAATTAAAAAATATTAAAATAATACCTTCCAAAGATTTTCTTTGTTCGAAGGTATTATTTTAATAATTTTTAATAATCAAGAATCTTCGTTCAAAGATATTTCAAATGACGATTATTGTGCAATGATCTTTGTTCGCAGGTACCTTCATTTGAAGAAAAACCTTTGAATGAAAGTACTTGATAAATTTTGTGCCCCTCCCTCCCAATTTGTTTGTCCCAAGTTTGGGACCCATTATTGTGGGATTACCCCATAATAAATTTCACCATGAGCCCACCATATATGCTCTAAAAATATCATTTCATGTTAAAACAAATAGCCTCCGTGAACTACATGATTTCATGCTCTATAATTTACATGAATTAATCCTTTCTTAATATAAGCACTACACTAATCAAGTATATGTGTATTGAGTTATATGTGTGTGTGGGGGGGGAGGGGTAAATGAACATGTTTACTAAATACCATACAATTTAGGATATAAAATAAATATCACACTTAGGATATTTTAAATTTATCCTACAAAATGAAACACCATAAACAAAATAGGTAACACAATTTGATTATTTGTCTCAGCTCATTCAATGGATTCATAGTTTGTCTCAACTCATTCAATGGAAGTAGGTTGTCTCAGCAATTTCAATTGAAACATAAATATCTTTATACAGTATGCAACAATGGTAGTCCATGCTCATAAATGGAAATAGGTCAACCTAAGGAGAGTAGAGCCATACATGTGAGCCCATAAAATATGCATCACACTAGCAATTTAGGGCTTCAGATAGCACAGAAATGACAAACATACCTATAGCAGTGAAAAAAAGATTGTATGATCCAAAATTAGCATTTGTGTACACCTAAACCAAGGAAATGGCTCCCAAACGAACATAAATGTGAGCCCAAAACATCTCCTCAAAAAGCATTGACCAACCACATGTATATACAACAACCAAGGGATAAAATAATCCTAGAAATCGAAAATGTATTTGACTTGTAGCAATAAATGACCTTCATATAGCATATATCATCCCTAATGGTAAGAAAGCATCATGTACACATCACCAAAGGAATCAAGATTTTACCTATATGTGTATGGTTTTCCTATCACTATAAGAGAAAGACCTAAAAATGGAGATTACAACATAGCTTTCATTTTAGTTTCATCTATTGGAAAGGTGTCAAGAGTGAATTTTTTACATTCTACACCTCCTAGGATCAAATCAAAAGTGCCAACACATCAGGGTGTGTGGGAGAATGCTAGGTGAGGTGTCTTTTCAGTGACCAAGCCTCCAAGTAATTCTTGGCTATATTAGATAGAGAAAGTCTCTTAAAAGCCCTAAGATAAAAAAGATCCCAGACTTTGGACTGATTATTCTCTCAAATTGTGGCACCTAGGAATGTCTTATTTGCATGAATAGGCAAATTTTAGGTCCACCTACAAATTCCTACCTTAGTTTTCGGTAAATTAATTTCATTTTATTGTGGTGGGAAGGAACACAATGTACCAAAATGATTCAATTTCATCGAGTGGAAAGGTGCTAGGAGTGAAATTTTGTATTCCCCACCTCTTGGTACTGAACCAACAGTGTCAACATGTTGGAGTGGGTGGGTGAATACTAGGGTGGTGACTCCATAGCATTTTAGAGTAGAGCAAGGGTGGTGACTCTAAGGGTGGTGAGGGAGCAGGTCAGATGAAGCAGGAGGAAGCAATAGTGTGGAAGTTTGGATTGATGAGAATCAGGCTTTAGGAAATCTCTTCAACAAATTAGATTTGAAGGAAAATCAAGTGGTTAATAAGGAGAATTACACCAAGATCATGGTGGGAAATGTTAATATTCCAATTTCAGAGAAAATTCAATGTATTGAAATCTCAGAGCAATTCCTCAATTCCAAGGTAGAGAAATTGAAAAAGAGTGTGGTGAAAGCTAAATTCATAGGAATCTGGCCTTCGATGGATAGAATCAAAAATTGGATTGATCATAAATGGATGGGGATTAAGTCGAAGATAAGTTTCATGTCTTTAGGGTTCCTGCAAATCATCTTTCAATTTGATTTTGAAAGAGATAACATTCCGAGAGGAGGTATGTGGTTCATGGGTAACGTGGGGTTATATATCAGGGCTTGGACACTAGGTTTCAATTCTCACAGAGAACTTAGCAAAGAGGCACCTTTGGATAAGCTTGTACAAACTACCGCAAGAAATTTGGATGGAGGACATTTTTAAACTAATTAGGAATATGTTGGGAGAATACATTGTGCAAATGCTACAAACAACAGGAAGTTGGAGACCTATTCTAGGATCTATGTTAAGATGGATTTGAGAAAACCATTTATGCATACATTGAGGTTGTCCTCTATTCTGGGTGATTGGCCAGAGGAGCTAGATTGTGAATGTTTGCCAATAAGATGTTTCAAATGTTGGAAAGTTGGACATTTAGCTAGGGCATGTGATAAGAAGGGTAAAACTAAAGTTGAAGGGAATATGGAAGCAAATCATTTTTCAAATAAGGCCAGCAATGAGGAAACAACAACCAAGATGGAGGATGATACCAAGGCCACAAGGGAGGCACTTAAGAGGAATGAGGGAGAAGACTCACTAGGAGAAATAGGGGTTAATAATGTTGAAGAAGGAGAATGTATGGGTGGGAGTAAGTGTGGTTCAAGTCCTGAAAATGGAAGGGAGGAAGAAGGATGTCATGAAATCTGAAAAGAAGGTAATGATCTCAATCGTGGAGTCAATGAGGTGAGAAGGGAGACAGAAAATGATCTCCCAAACACACAAGTGACAAGAGATATTCTTAAAAACATAGAGAATGTAATACAAATGACAAACGATAATAAGGAGGTGGGAGTAGGACAACAAATTTTGAGGATGCTAGAAACCAACAAGGATGGGGAAAGTGACGTTGACACTGGGATGGAAGGAGAAACTGATAGAGAAAATGGTTGGAACATTGAAACAAGGAGGACAAAGAAATTTGGAAGAATTACATTAGATGTGGGAGGAACAAATAGTAAAGGGAGGAAGTCAGAAGCTTTGAAAGCCAAATAAAAGGCTTTAGAAGAAGTGGAAAATGGCTCACAAGTTTTGATGAGGAAGTTCATGAAAACTAGAGGTGAGCACCTCCATACACAAAAGAATCAATGAAGATAATGAGCTAGAATATCTTGGGCTTAAATGGCCCAGAAAAATGTTGCTTGCTAAAATGGTTGATTGAGGTAGAAGGACTAGCTGTAGTGCTAATTTAGGAGAGCAAGGTGGATGCGGTAAAATTCAAAGAGATGCTACCCAGAATTTGGAAAAGTGGGGAAGGAGAGGCTCTGGATGCAATAGGTTTGGCTGGGGGTTTGGCATCATGTGGAATAATAACATCATATCAGGTATGCTAATTGAAGCCAAGCATTTTTGTCTTTTTGTAAAGTGTAACAATGCTAAGGATGGAAATCAAATGTTTATCTCCAATATTCATAAGCCTAATAGTGAGAGAGAAAGAATTGAGGTATGGGAGTACCTTAGGAGTTTTAGGAGGGATCATGAAAATGGAAATTGGATAGTAGGGGATGATTTTAATGTAACCATGGCTCTAGATGAAAAATAGGGAGGTAGGATCCAAAGTAATTTGGGATCTATGTATTTTAGGAGGGTATGTGATGATCTTTCACTAGCTGATATAAAACCTAGATCTGGTTGGTATATATGGAGCAATAGGAGACTCGAGATAGAAAATATTATTTGGAGACTGGATAGATTCTTATGAATTCAGAATGGCTAATGGATCTAGGAGGTTTCTTTTTGGAGGTGTTGTAGTTTGGTGGATCTGACCATTTGTCCATCTCTTTAAGATTGAATGGTATAAACAAACCAAGGGGTATTCCTTTCAAGATGGAGGTATTCTAGTTTTAACACCTAGATTTTACTTGAGTTCTAGGTGAATGGTGGAATCTAGAGATCAGGGGATATAGGAGATTTGTAGTTTACAAAAAGTTGATCAAGGTCAAAAGGTTGGCAATGAAATGGAATAAGGAGACAACGGGAAACCTATTCAAAAATAAAGAGAGAGTTGAGGCAGAATTGAAAGAGTTGGAGGGAAAGAAAGAAGATACTGGACTAACCCATGAAAAACTGATGAAGGAGGTTGGGCTCATAGATGAACATAACAGAATACTGAGGATGGAAGAAATCTTCTGGCATCAAAAATTGAGAGTAAAATGGTTGAGGAAGGGGGACAAAAATACCAATTTCTTCCATTTGACAACTAAAATCAAGAGACAAAATAACAATATTATGAAAACTCAAACACCAAAATATGTGGTTCTAGAGGATATGGAAGCTATCATAAGTGAGGGGAAAAGATAATTTCAAAATCTTCTAGGAATTACTACAAAGGAGGATCAAATGGATAAAGAAGAAATGTTGAGTAATATTCCTAGTATCATTAATAACAAACAAAATAAGGATCTACTGTCTCCTTTTTCTAAGGAAATAAGGAGGGTTTTCTTTTCTATGGGAGCAAGGAAGGTGCTAAGTCCTGATGGTTCTAAACAAAATTTTTCCAAAGATATTGGGATTTAGTGGGTGATGATGTATGGAGGGCGATGAAAGAATGCAGGGAACGTAGAGCAATTTTGAAATGTTGGAATGCAACATACATAGTCTTGATCCCTATAGTGTTGTGTAATTCAATATATAAGGTGGTTTTGAAGGATATGGATTCTAGTTTGAGATTATGTTTGAGCAGAGAAGAACAAAGAAGATTCTTGAAGGATAGGTAGATCTTGGATGGCATCATTATAGCACATGAGGCTATACATTCAGTTCAAAATAGGAAAAGGGAAGGGATGGCCATTTAATTGGCTATGAATAAGGCATATGATAGGGTATCTTGGGAATTTTTTATTAAGGTTATGAGGAAATTTGGATTCAGTGAATCTTGGTGTCATTGGGTTTACAATTGCATCTCTACCCCTACATATGCAGCCCTTGTGAATGGGGTTGCAATAGATTTCTTCAATGCAAAGAGGGGCTTATGTCAGAGGGATCCACTGTCCCCATTTTTATTTCTCATTATTGTTGAAGTTTTGAGTAGAAGTTTAAAGGAGGTAAGAGAAGGTAACCTTATAGTGTTGCAAGTCTCAGGAGGAGAGAACAACATTACACATTTGCAATTTGTTAATGATACATTATTGTTCAAAGAAGTAAAGGCGAGGGAGGCTGTAATGGTCAAGAAGATTCTAAATCGGTATGAGGCCATAGTAGGACAAAAGCTAAATAATTCTAAATCCAGAATCTTTTTCTTAAAAAATGAGTGTTTGGATAGATTGGAGATTCAAAGGATTTTGGACTTTGAAATGGACCAGCTTCCCAGTAAGTACTTAGGTATGCCCTCGCTAAAAAAGAGATCATCTAAGAGAGATTGGAGTAATGTTGTGATTACGATTCAGAATTTGCTGGCCTTATGGAAAGGCATATGGCTAACTATGGCCGGTAGGATAACCCTCATTAAGGCCTCTTTGGCAGCTGTGTCTACTTGTACTATGTCTATGTTTCAAATTTTGATTAAAGTAGATAAAATTATAGAAGATTTGAAAAGGTCTTTTTTTATGGAGGGGCAATGAGGATCAATTCAAATACAACTTGGTAAGGTGGGAAGAAGTATGCAAGCCCATCAAACAAGGAGGATAAGGCTTTACGAATTGCAAAGAGATGAATAAAGATATTGGGGCAAAATTGTTGTGGAGAATATATAATGAAAAAGATAAGCTTTGGAGTAAGATTATTCAATCCAAATACCTGCAAAATAATTTGGATTATTTATTTACACAATCTAGCAATTTGCCAAGGGGCTCTAGCATCTGGAATTTTCTAAGATCTGTTGCAGTTTTTGAGCCTGGATATGCATTGGAAATTGGGAGGAGATAGAATAAGGTTTTGGAGGGATTGTTGGTTGGAGGAGAGAGCTTTAAAGGAAAATCATCAGTATATACCATTGGTGACACATTTTGAAGAAGTGGAGGGGGTTTGGTTTAAGGACTGCATGGAAGCTAATCCCCCAATAGAAGGTGGAAGAAGATCATAGCCTATGTTGAGGAATTAAAGGAAGTCTGTAAAGAACTGTAGGAGAAGATAATTAAATGGCCACTATATGGGGGTAAGAGATGATTGTATGGTATGGAGTGGACATGGTAGTGGGAAGGTAATGGTTAGTGGTGCTTTCCACATGTATTTCTCCAAGGTTGATGATGCAAGTAGTTTTGATTGGAAGATTTGGAATAAGCAAAGCATATGAAAAAGGAATTCTTTTTATGGATTGCATGGAAGAAGAGAGCTTTGACATGGGATAGATTACAATTGATGGGCAAGGTTGGACCATCCAAATGTGTCATGTACAAGAAGCAGGTGGAAATTAATGACCATTTATTTATCCACTGCGATGTGGCAAGTCAGATTTGGAGACAGTTCTTGAAAAGATGGGATCTCAATTGGGTGTTCCCAAAGAATATAACTGGGTTGTTGGCATCTTGGGCTATGAAAATTGAAATCCTGGGTCTTCAATTTATTTGGAATGTGGCACTAGCTATTATTGTGTGGAATATATGGATCGAAATGAATAGTAGGGTTTTCAAAGAAGAAGATCAATCTGCAGAGAAGATCTGGGATTTGGCAGAAAGCTCAATTAGGGAGTTGGGGGAAATTCACAAGAAGGAATACTGGGTGATTGAGGGAAGGAAAAAGGATTGGGAAAATGCCTAGCCAAGATATAGATCGATTGAGTAGTCTACATCACAATCTTGAAAGGAAGTTACAACTAGTATAAGTGGGTGAAACCAGAGAAGGGATGGGTAAAATTAAATTTCAATGGAGTGGTGAAGGGTAATCTTGACAAAGATGGTGGGAGAGTTTTTAGAGATGATAGGGGACAACCATTGGGATTATATGCTCTTGATTATGGACATGAAAAAAATAATTTGGTAGAAGCCAAGGCCATGTTGTGGGGGATGATGATAGAAAAGGAAAAGGAATGGAGGAAATTATGGATAGAAGGTTACTCAAAATTAGTTATAAGAGCTATGAAGGGAAAAGATATACAAAATTAGAAAATAGAAATAAGTATTGAAATTACCAAATGTTTAAATAAGGATTTTGAGGAAATAATAATCTCACATATTGGGAGGGCAGGAAATAAGATAGAAAACTAGACAACTAATGAAGGAGTATACTTGAAGTGGGATAAGGGACTGATGACTAAGAGTTGGATGGAGGAATACCCATATGGGGCCATTAAGCTAATGCAAGAGGACATAAAGGAGCATCCGCTTGATAAGAGGCTTGATTGATTAAAGCTTGCATATTTGATTAAGCAAAGTGTGGGAAAGTGATGACTGATGGATAGGTTATTCATGTAAGGCAGCAGAAGGTAATCATTTTTTTGGATGGATGAGCTAGGTGTAGGTAGTAATGAATAAGCTTGGGGAATGAGACATTTGGTTGCTTCTTCCTTTTATCTTCAGCCAACTATTTTCTTGTGTGATCAATAACACAGCATCTGGAAGTGGTGGTGGAGATTTGTAAGGAGAGATGGAGAGAAAAAAAGATGGTAAGGGGAAGAGAGTGGCCTTGGGGCTACCCAGGAGAGAGTTGCAAAGGAAGGGTGGGAATTGGATGGTGGGAGGGAGAAAGGTAATGGGAGAGAAGACAACAAGGAAAATGGGAGCTAGGAAAAGGTAGATGAAGATTTCAAGAGAGGCAGCCATGGCAAATTTCATCAATGAACTGGAGAAGGAGATAAAAAAACTCAAATTTGATAGAATTACTAGGTAGGCTACTTAAATTGGCTAAAGATATGGATAGTTCAGAGGGAGTCAATATCTGCTTGACTTTGGCTCAATTATTGCTCGACCTTGGAAGCACAAGGGGTTGTTGGAATGTGTTTAGCACTGCACAATCTTTGATGGTGGCCACCACACTCTCTATTGTTGTTTCATCTGTGTTAAATCACGAAGATATGATCAAGGTAACGGAACAAGTGGAGGAAAATATGGGGGTGGTGATGGGTCACATTCACAATTTGCACAAGTGGCAAATTGACACCAGGAAGTTGCTAGAATGTGTTGCAAGTAAATTGGAGGTTCCACTGCCAAAGCACCCAAGATCCTCTTTTTCTTGTGGGTGTGAGTAAGATAATGATGTCATGGATCTAGAAGGTGATGGAGCAAATTAGGATAGGTTTCGATGTGTTTTTTGTATCCTTTTGGTATAGAATGAGGGCTTGTGTAATTTGCCCTATTCATGCTTAAGACTTATGTTTAGTAGGTATTAACCGGACTATGGTGACAATGTAGGCATAATGGCTAAAATTAATATAGTTTTTCTTCTGTTATGGCTCATTAATAGGGTAAATTCTATATGTTTATCTTGATACTGTGGGTGAAAGCCCAAGATTTTGATAAGCTTCCGGGTCCTTCAAAAACTAGGTTATACTATCAAAAAATACTATAGTTCTTGTGCTATTAACAGATAACTATAAGAGTAGAGAAAGCAAAGATATCTAGAATTTTTTGAACCTAAACTTGTCTATTATGCTATGTATTACACAAAGGTAGATCGATACATGCATGTATTAGAATGGAAACATAGAAAATTGAGAATGGGGTCAGCTAGTAAACAATTCGAGTTTGTTTATCACTTGCAAACTTAACTAAACTCTTAGAGATATTATGAATTTAGTTGGTTTCGTAGTTATCTAATGTTTGATTTTATATGAATGTTTGATATTATTTGTGACCAGTCTTATAAATGGAAAAGATCAGTAGAGAAAATTACTATGCTCCCTCTGGTGAAAATAAGAGGTGACTTCTTTTATGTTTTAAAGATTTGAGTCTGAAGTTCCTGTTTGGGTTGTCTTGTTGACTTAAGGCTAAGAATGAATGTTAATACACAATAGTATCATTAACACTTAGCTATTTTTAGTTATTCATCTATCATCTACTTGACTAGGTAAGTTGTAGTTGCCATAAACTCTTTAAATCTACTAGCCAAGCCAGTGATAGAGGTCTATATTCCTAATACAGAATTGCTTATGTCTGGGATATTATATTCTATGAATGCATCTAAATGATTTAAATGATTCTTGTTGACAAGTTTGAGATAGAAGTGTGTGAGCATACAACACACATCTCCATCCTGGAATGTGTATTTGATTTATCAACACTTTGGCAAAAGTAATGCAAAATGAATGCTTGCATTACATCGGTTCACAGTGTCTATATGATTGCATAATAGTTAGGTTTTTTCATACTTAGCTAGCAGGAATCTAGAGTCATATGGCAGATTGCTTGTGATTGGACACAACACTAGTTCTCAGATAGTATGATGTTCTTGCAGATTTCCTTTATCTGCTACCCTCATGAAGGGTAGGGTTAGTTCCTATTGGAAGGTGTACAGGGGACCATTGGTCTATTGTTGGAGGTAAATCCCTTAGGTGATTCTCTCCCTCGTACAGCTGAAAAACATCAAAGACTTGGTTACAAAGAGACATTATTTGTATTCCACATGATAAATGTATTATTGAAAGTTTGTAAATTTTTAAATATGGCATCATGATGTGGATGCTACTATGTAATTTATTATGAATGATGGTATATTCATTTATTTATTTGTGATATTATATTATTCTTTATGAATATCTTAGATGTAATTATGAGTTATTAATTATGTTTTATTTTTTAAAAAAATAGTGTTTTCTTAGTAAAATTTTAGTATGTTTTTAAGGAACGAATAAGCGTTCGTTACAATATCAACATAACTTTTTGAAAAGGCTATGCATTCTTACCCTTTCTCAAATTTGTTAGACTCAACCTCTTATAATTTATATTTTATTATATTGTGTTTTTGTTTGATCATTCATTGTAGGATTCAATAGAGTTATATTTTTGCAACAACAAATTTTTATTTTTATTTTTTTTAACCCAGGGTGTCCCCGCTGTTGATAACTGAGAGGGGGGGTGAATCAGTTATCCTAATTATTTCTGTTTTCTAAACTTTCTTAATAATCAATGCAACATTAATTCAAATAAGCAAACATAACCATGAAATGGAGATACACATGACACAATATTTTTGACGTGGAAACCCTGTTAAGGGAAAAACCACGAGGTGATTAACCCAAGATTGTATTCTCTGTTAGAAGAATGGAAATACAAAATGGCACTTGCCAATTAGGGCTCACTGCCCGAGCACACTGCTCACAAGAGGCACACTGCCTACAAGAGACACACTGTCTACAATTTATAAAGAGTGTAATACAATACTTGAACTGATAAGGAGCATCAACATATGCTGGAGTTCAGTTCTGGTTAGGCTCTGTATACTGATCTGTTGCACTTCATCTTTCCTCTTCTTTTGTGTTGCTCTCTTTTCACATACTGGACCTTCCTTTCTACTTTTGTTCGGCTCTACTGCTTTTATTCGCACATCACCAACAACCACAACACCACTCACAACTAAATACATCTTATATATATATATATATATATATATATATATATATATATATACGCATAAGTGATTTCATCACCTTTCTAGTCGGCACCCAGAATAGTCAATAGTTTCCACAAACTCTAATCTGTCGGCTAAATCCTTGCATACCAAGTAATACGGATCAAGGATATACTTGTAGAAGTCATCAATCATGTCTGCCAATCATAACTTATGCCTTAATAACATTTACCATCATTAGTAACACATCCAGAATAATGTCTAATGTTCTGCCAGTCAGTTCTTCCTCTATCCATACTGCCAATCAGGAACCCGATACTCAAGTATTCATATCTTTTTCCTCATCTATCACCAGAGGCTAAATCCTTGGAATCTATCACTCAAGGTAGTCTTCTTGACTTCCCCAAATCCGCACTTCACCAAGATACTTCCTCTGAGAGATCTAGACCTGACTGTCGGACCTCGCCACATGCTCTGTTCTTGTTTACTAGACCACAACATTCTTCACTCTGACTTCCGGTATAGGCATACCATGTCCTGTGGATGTGTGGGATGAACTTTGTTTCCATCAATGACAACAATCATGAATCCATATAGTGTCTCTTGCCAACAATCTCCCCCTTTGGCATTGATGGCAACACTTAGTGAAAAATGACTAAGTGTTTACACTATGCTCCCCCTTGACTGATGCTCTATTTTTATATACATTTTCTGGAGCTCCCCCTTAGTTGGATTCCTCATTTTTCACTGCTCCTCACTCCCCCTTTGACATCAATGGCAAAGGGTAGGGTCTGCATACCAAAATTTTCAAAATCTTGCCCGCATAAGTATATACACATGGAATACTTACATATACTGAAGTATGTCTGCAAAAGTTGTTTTCAATTGAATGAATTTTGTAGCCCAACTTTGCTTCATTCTGTCGAAAATTGATATATGATCGCTCAACAGGAATGCAAATGCATCTACCCTTTTTAGATCTGTTGGATCATTGGTTTGGGCTGTGATTTGAGCTTCTTTTATGGCCTCATGCATGGCCTCTTAGGGACAATTATCCCTCTGAGTGCACCCAACCTGCTTATTCTATTTTTCTTTTCCTTCTCTAGTTTCTTGATTTCATTCAAGACTGCAATAGTCTAACATTCTTGATTTATTATGGAGGATGAGAGAGGATCAAAATTCTTTGATAGATTTGTCAGTTTGTCCTCCTGTTCTTTTACTTTCTTCTCAATGTCCAATGTTTCTTTGGACCATGATAAACAAAATTTGTATATTTCTCTGCCATCTTTAAGAGCATTTTCTAAGCTCTTTATCCCAATATTCATATTTCTCCTATCATTAATTATCAACCCTTGTACCTCTGATAATCGTTTTGCAAGAAATCCCTTCCGAACCTTATCTTCTACTGACTTCTCTAGGGAATCAAAATGTGTGCTAACACTATTGACTAGAGTTTTGAGATTATCGGATGTGGAGGCTATGGGATCCTTTTGAAACAATGGCATAATCTTTTCAAGCACTCTGGAAGCAGCTTCTATCAACTCACAGTCTTCCATGTGAGACTTTGAGAGTTTTTATTTAACCTTTGCATTAGCAAATGAAGCTATCTTCATTGTCTATACCGGAGAAAGAGAATCAAAATTAAATGGTCCTTGTAGAAGCTCCGGTTCATCAATCTCCATTGTTTCTTTGTTCAAGAATTCTTGGACAATTTTTGCAGTGTCTCTTGCCAGAGACAGATGTTTCTTCTCTTCTGCATTCTTAGAGCTGTCTCTTGGATCTTTCTCTCCTTGTACATTCTTACCACTAGCAGTTGTGGTCTTCTCTATGGAAGTCTTCTCTCCTTCTGCAACCTTGGTACCGTCATCTTCTTTTTCCTTCAACTCTGCTTCTTTCTCCTGTATTCTTTCTTCTCCTTTAGATCCAGAGACTGTAGGGGAAACCGGAGGAGAGATATTTGTTTGTTCATGAGCCACCTCTTCCAGAGTAGAAGATTCCAAGACCTTATCCTTTTCTGCACCAGTGTCCATGACTTGCTCAGTGGATTCTTTTTCAACACTTGTGGTTGAGGGGTCAGTACCCAAGTCCTCTATAATTGGAATGTTGAATTTCTTAAAAGCATTTCAGAGGATCTCTTCGGTCTCTCTTGCCACTTTGTCAGTTTCACCAAGCAAGAGCTAATTCATCTTGGCTTTGCTTCGGAACTCATCCTTGCAATCTTTGAAGATCATGTTCATTTGTTGCAGAGTGATTGAAGGGTATAGCTGAATTGCCATCTGTTCCCGAATTTCTAGATCTTTTGTTCGAGCATTGTTCTTCCTCATTTCAAGCCTTTTCTCTAAGCTTTTGGGAATTAGAGAGATAATTTCAATAAAAGCTTTATTGTAAGTGTTCAAAAACTTAACTGTGGCTTCCTCCAAAATCTTTTTATCTGCTTCATTATATGCATCATAGAATTCTGTTAAGGGTTGCAGGTTCCCATCCACAGTGATTGCTTTCACTACAAGATCTAAGGATAGAGTGGGTTTTTCAACAAATTCCTCTTCCTTCTCTTCTTCTCCTTGACCGGTAGAGTGTTCACCAGATGATTTCTTCTGTTTCTTCACTTTCCTGATTTCTTCATCAGATTCAGTCTCCTCTTCATCCTTTTGACTAGCATAAGCCCTTGTGGCTTTTGTCTTTGTTCTTTTCTCTCCTTTGCCAGATAATTTTGCTTCCGATTTTGATGGCCTTGAGCTTTTGGTAGTGGTAGGTGCAAATCTCTTTGATGATCTGGTCCAGGTGGAGGATTTTACCGAAACACTTTCCTCACTTTTCTTTTCTGCCTTTTTCTTCTCTTCCTCAGCCCTTTCCACCTTTTCCCTATTGGCATCAAGTGCCTCCTTTGATATGCCAAAGCCTTTTGCAACATCTTCAACTTCATTTCTTACTTTCCTATTAATCTCTGGTTGCCTGAGTTCCACATGAATCTTTACACTTAGCTCCTCAAAGGTTCCAAACCTTTCTGCCTTTGGATCCTTTGGCTGACTTAGCATGTGTTGAACATGCAGCTCCACAATTTTTTCATCAACTTCATACCCCATGGGCATGATCCATATAGTTCTTAGTTCTACTACCTCCATTAGGCACTAATCAGTCTCTACCATAAAACATACTGTGTCTTTGTATTTCTCAACAAGAGACTGGGGAATCCTCTCTCTTGCTTGCATCATGTTTTGAAAGTTCTTGAAATATCCCCACAGGGCTGTATTTCTTGCTTTAGCATCCCCAAGCCCATGTAAATAGTCTCTGATTTGGATGGCAACCAGTCTGTCATTCTGCCATACCCAGCCATTGGATCCAGGAAGCTCATTCATGTAATAAAAGAATAGGCAGAGTATCAAGCCACCATGCTTGAAGGAGTTCTTCTTATCCTTCTTAATCTTTTGCACATTTTCCAAAAGTTGGCTTAGAAGAAGTTCACACAGATCATAGTTAGCATTTTCTTTTAGCATTTGATAGGCTGTGTAAACTACAATTCCTGGTACTGAATTTTCCCTGCTGGAGTGATAAATCTTGTAACCAATTATCATGGATGTAAATTTGACATCCAGTTCAGTGATGTCTTTAATTGTCATAGCTCTCTTGTCAAATTTTGATCCGGTTGCATCACTTACTGTTTGATTCTTGACAGATTTGAGAATAGGTATTCCACCAGATGAGTGCAGACTGATTACTGCCCTAATAGAATCTTTGGTGATCTTAAATGGTTTATTCAACCATAAGAAATTGTCATGCACTCTACTCAACACATACCAAACCCATTCATATTCTTCAAAACAGGGGAAATGAATGCACTATACAAAATGCTTATCCTGGATGGCTTTGTACTGAGGTTTAATCTCAAAAGAATCATCTATTAACTATTTGTGATAGATATCCACTAACTTTGTTTCCCCAAATTCTTCAATATTCACTTGTATGTAAACCCTAATGTCTTCTGTATGCAACACACCATGCGGAACACTGGAAAAATCTCCTAGGGGATCTACTTCCAAAGATTTGTATGGATGTTTCTTGAATTTGGGGCGAGGTCTATCAGAGATCTTCACAATATTTGGAGTACCCATCATTCAAGGATTTACAGAGAGATATTTGATAAAGGAGAATACCTTTTGCGCCTTTTGGTTTCACGGAGTTAGCCAGATCGATTTCTAGGTGAAATGACTTCTGTAAATGATCTTGGATGACTTTGAGGGATTTTGTTGCAGAGCCTCTCTTTTCGTTTCTTCTTGAATGTAGAATGAGCAAATGCTTAGTGAGAAAACTCTTATATTGCTCTGCAAACCCTAATGTTAAGTTGCAATAAATGCTCAACCTAAGTCATTCTAGTTTGCCTTATTCAGATGACTTGAAGAACTAGATCAATCATGATCTTAAACATCTTGTGGATCTTCCAAATCTTACCCATAGTTTATTTAGATGTTTCTCTTAAGAACCCTTTGATCCGCAACTCGTCTTGTGCCAATTCCAGCACCAATTGACTAGCTGGGGGAACAAGGTTTTCTTTGTGTCTCCCCCTGAGCCAGAGCTCACTTTTTAATTTCTGGAAGGGATATTAGCACCAGAGTCTGGTGTGGATCCATCCTCTACATTCTCTATACTTTTCTTCACCCAAATCTTGTTCATCTCACTTTGAACTTCATCCACATTCACTTTTTATTTTCCCTTATCTTGATTCTGATTATGATATACCGGACCTCTTTTATCCTGATTCTTATTTCTATAGAATTTTGCAATATGACCAGATCTATTGCAAATTTGGCAAACAACATTTCTTTGCATATTTGATTGATATCCTCTTGATTTGCATTGATTAGCCATATGACCTATTCTATTGCATGCAAAGCATCTACCATTGAATGATTTGTTCATTTGCATATTTCTACATTCATGAGATTTGTGACCATACCTTTTGCAGTTAAAACACTATTCGGAGAAGGATGAATTAGTCTGATTCATTCTCTTTCTGCACTGATTAGCTTTATGACCAAAGTTATTGCAGTTGTGGCAATCTCCATTGAAGGACGGATATCTTTGAGCATTAGGCCGCCTTACCGGAGGTCTTCTAGGCATGTTCCTTGGATTTTCTAATCCAAAATTCTTCTGACCGGATCCGGAGCTTTCTCCTTTTTCATAACCCAAACCATACTTGTCATCTACCCTCTTTTGACTTCCAAGAAGAACTTCAAGTTGAGCAGAACTTATCTTGAATTTCTCTTTATATTCATTTGTTGTTTGAAGATCCCTTTTGAGAGAGACAATTTGATCCTCAAGTTTTTCTTCATTATCTTTAGCATCTTCAAGATCAGATTCAAGATGTCTAATAATTATATCCATCTTGTGGCAATCTTCTGATTTCTCCTTGAGAGATTGTCTTAGATTATCTTCAGTTTTTCTTTTCTCTTCAACTTCTTGGGTAAACTTCATAACTCTTGATTCCATTTCATGTCTTACCATAATGATTTCTTTTGATAACTTTTCACATAACTTCATTTTCTCCTTTAGATCTTCATTTGCATCATTTGCTTCACCTTGACTTGCCAATTGCTGAAGTAGCTCCTTTCTCTTTTTCATAGAGAGACTTAATTTATCTTTTAGTTCTCTCATGAAATCATCATCTTGTTTGAGTCTTTCCTTCAATTCATTGACTTTAGAGTTTGACTGCTCAAGATCATCAAGGGTAGTCTTGAGTTGCTCCCTTAAACCATATGCATCCATTTGGATTCCCAGATCTTCCTCAAGCTATCAGACTCTGTTAGGAGGAACTTGGCTCTAATACCAATTGTTGATAACTGAGAGGGGGGGTGAATCAGTTATCCTAATTATTTCTACTTTCTGAACTTTCTTAATAATCAATGCAACATTAATTCAAATAAGCAAACATAACCATGAAATGGAGATACACATGACACAATATTTTTGACGTGGAAACCCTATTAAGGGAAAAACCACGGGGTGATTAACCCAAGATTGTATTCTCTATTAGAAGAATGGAAATACAAAATGGCACTTGCCAATTAAGGCTCACTGCCCGAGCACACTACTCACAAGAGGCACACTGCCTACAAGAGACACACTATCTACAATTTATAAAGAGTGTAATACAATACTTGAACTGATAAGGAGCATCAACATATGCTGGAGTTCAGTTTCGGTTAGGCTCTGTATACTGATCTGTTGTACTTCATCTTTCCTCTTCTTTTGTGCTGCTCTCTTTTCACATACTGGACCTTCCTTTCTACTTTTGTTCAGCTCTACTACTTTTATTCGCACATCACCAACAACCACAACACCACTCACAACTGAATCCATCTTATATATATATGCATAAGTGATTTCATCACCTTTCTAGTCGGCACCCAGAATAGTCAATATTTTCCATAAACTCTGATCTGTCGGCTGAATCCTTGCATACCAAGTAATGCGGATCAAGGATATACTTGTAGAAGTCATCAATCATGTCGACCAATCATAACTTATGCCTTAATAACCTTTACCATCATTACTAACACATCCAGAATAATGTCTGATGTTCTGCTAGTCAGTTCTTCCTCTGTCCATACTGCCAATCAGGAACCCGATACTCAAGTATTCATATCTTTTTCCTCATCTATCACCTGAGGCTAGATCCTTGGAATCTATCACTCAAGGTAGTCCTCTTGACTTCCCCAAATCTACACTTCACCAAGATACTTCCTCTGAGAGATCCGGACCTGACTGTTGGACCTCGCCACATGCTCTGTTCTTGTTTACCAGACCATAACATTCTTCACTCTAACTTCTGGTATAGACATACCATGTCTTGTGGATGTGTGGGATGAACTTTGTTGCCATCAATGACAACAATCATGAATCCATGCAGTGTCTCTTGCCATCACCCACGACCCACCTCCCAACATCACTTAGAGGTGAGCGGGGGGGCGAGACTAGTCCCTGGAGGTGGACCCATCAGCCCGCAAGCTGGATCCACCAATTTAAACCTGGGAGGGAGTCGAACCCATGAGCTTGAGGAGCTATCCCAAGTCACAAGCCAACTCCGCTACCCGTGCGGGCTACAACTACAAAATATTTTTATTACAATACTAGGGGAGTTATTTTTTATTATTAGTTATAGATACTAATAAATTTGAAGATTATAATAACTTTTTTGAATATCAATCACTATATATTTTTTGTCATTTTTATGTCATTCATTTAAATTTTATTTTCTCAATTCTTTTTTTCTACTAATTTTTTATCTAATGTTTTATCCTCTTGTATTTAGTGAACTGTAGGTGTAATATTTTCAAGTCACCTTAGATATGTTTATATCCTAAGTGTGATATTGCACCTATTGAATACATTTGCTTAGGATATTAGGAATAATTAATTTTCCTCATCTAAGTAGCATATAATAACATGTGTACACCTTCACTTGAGGTGCACAAGTGCCACCACTACCTCATCAACTATTAATTGATGGTAGTTATGTGTCACCTTTGTTTAGCCAATGTCGCCTTTGTATTAGTTAGATTGAGTGAACTGACCCAGTAATTAACAGTTCAACTCTTGATCTCTTATTTAGACTAAGTTAACTAATCTACTGATTGGTAGTTAAACTCATGATATTTGGACATAATCTCTTTGATCCATTCATTTTAGAGGCCTATATATTTGTATGTAATGTTTTGTAATAAATTAATCAAATTCATTTTAATCTCTCCATACTTTTAATATTAGATTATAGTTGATATTTGTATTCTACATAATTTGTTGTTTGCATCTAGTTCTTTGTAACTTTATCCATTCACCTAGATCTAGGCTTGTGCTTGGATTCCCAATGAATCCTATAGAACTAAATTAGTCTACAATCTACCCTTTATTTTTTGCATCCTAATGATGGATCATGAAATGTGATATGAAATGTTGATGTAAAAAACTCTTAGATAGTTACATCTAAAAGTGTTATTGATTTCTTCTAAGGAAATTTTTTAATTTCCATAAGCTAAGTCTATTAAAATCTTAAATTATTAGCTATCTTGATATTTGTAATAGTGAAATTTAAACACTTATGTCATTTCCCATTTAGTTTTATGCCCATTTTGAGAGAATGGCTTAATAAATTGATAAATGCCACAATCTTGTCAAAAGTTAGGCTCATTGCCCCATGCTCTTACTCATCTATTTACATGCATTTCCATATATTTATGCCCCATATCATTCATAAACACACACATTATGCATAATTTGTTGTTTACATCTAGTTTTTTGTAATGTTCTTTCGCATTTATATAGGCTTGTTTTTTAATTCTCATCACTACTAATGTTTTGAAATTTGTATTTTCTGATTTCATGTCTTATTTATCTAGATGTTATCTTCATTTATGATCTTTGTGCTTCATTAATACATCATCATTTTAGAGTTTGGTGCTTATTTACATATCCTATCTTTCATCCACCCTAGCCATTCTTATGTTTTCCTTAGGGTTTACATTTTACAGCTGTTTTCAAATTTGATATATCATGAAATATTGTTGAGTTGTTATGTCTAGAAATGATTTACATTCTATCATCATTGAATTTACAAATGTCAATTTAAAATGATTCTAAATATTAAATATGGATAAGTTATATTTAGAGAAATGTGTGTAGAAATACTAACTTATTATCAAAATAAAAAACTCAAAAGATTTAAAGAAAACTAAATAATATTTATCCTAAATAAATGACAACAATATTTTTAACAATAATAGATATGTCATTTTAGGAATAGATCCTAATAGAATCTAACTGCTTCATATTTTATGTTTTAAGTAAGCTTAAAAATCTATTTCTTAAATAGTATTTTGAATTTGTAAAAATAAAATATTTATTTTTAGTTACATTCTTTTACTAACTAAAATTTATTAATTACAAATTCTTAATAAATATGCAAACATATTTACTTACACCAATTTTGTTTAGGAATAATGTATGTGAGGGGTAATGACCCTCTCCCTTTTTATTGATATTTAGAGTCATGCCCTGAGTATGGGCAAAGGCATTGATGCAGGAGCATCCAGTGGTGTAAGGGCAATCTTGCATCACCCAAAAAAAATATGTGTTTCAAAATTGTTGATGTTCATTCCATTTCTTTTCAAAGTTTATGGTTCTGGTTCCATAATCGCTTGAATAATGATGTAGAACTTTCAGTTTTTCCAAATTGCTAAAAATAGTAACTTGCTATTTTTAGAAAGTTTACATTTGGGCACGGATTGACGTGAAAATTTATAGGAAGTTACATAACAGAAATATAAGACCTTTGGCGAAGGAATCATGCAAAGATCAATTGCGATCTGAAAGATATTAAAGTTTCTATTTCCTTAAAAAATGCCTAAAAATTATTCAAACTTAGGTTTGAGGCACTAAACGGCCCTGTATGGGCCTGAAAATGACCTGAACTGGTAGAGCGGGTTCTTAGCACGTAGAGCACTCTGCGAGATTTCTGATGCATAAAATGGTTCATCAATTAGACACCCAGATCAAAAGTTATGGCTCCTAGAAGTTGACCTATTTTTGGAGGGAGATGCAAATTCGAAATTAGGTTGTTGGCCACCAAAAAGGCTATTAATAACCATTTTTGGGAACCCTAGGCAATAGTAGTAGAGTTAAGGGGGCAAGTGTGGATTCAATAATAGGTGGGAAAATAGAAACCCTAACTGATTTGGGGTTACAGAGGGCAGATGATTCTAGAGTCTTGTGACAGGAAGCTATAATGTGTTGCAGCTTGTGGAGGGTTGATTCCTCTTATTGTATTTGAGCTTCTGTAATGTAACAAGTTGTCTAAATCAATAAATAAAGTTATCTTTTCTATGTGCAATTTCTGTTGTTATGTGATTTACCCCCTTCATCAAGTGTTATCAGAGCAAGGATTCCTGAGTGTGTAGATAGATCACTGATCGTGAGACAGTTTGCACCAGGACCTAAGGTTGTGGGTTTGCTGTGGAGATCAAGAAGCCTCCATGAAGAAATTGTATTGGGAGGAATGCTTTAATGGAAGATTTTAGATCCCTGCAAAGGCAAACTGATGCATTGCAAGAAGAGTTGTGAAGAGGGTTTGATTTGAGAACAACAGAAGAAAGCGAGGATGAATCTGAAGAAGAGCTATCCGAGGAAGAACAAGAAGCTGCAGGAGATCCTACAGAAGTTAGGTTGTTGAGAGCCATTTCAAATATTGGAAAGAGGCCCAGGATCAAAGTTTCTACATATTCTGGAGATTTGAATCTGGAACATCTTAATGATTGGATCAATGACATGGAGGAGTATTTCAAATATGAAGATGTGGAGGACCCAGATTAGTTCAAGTTTGCAAAAACAAAGTTGAAGGGCCATACCAGTATTTGGTGGAAGGAGGTCCAATTAGAGAGGAACATAAGAGGAAAATGAAAGATCACCAGATGGGATCAGATGGTGGAGAAACTGAAGAAGCAGTTCATTCCTATGGACTATGAGATGGAGTTGTTGAAGAAGATGCAAGGACTAAAGCCAGGTAACAAGTCTGTTATAGAAGAGTTTTATAAAATTACTATCAGGACAGGTCATGTAGAGCCCAACAAGGAGAAGGTAGCTTGTTACATTAATGGGTTGAGGCCAAGTATTCAAGAGGAGCTGAGCCTGGTCAGAATGACCACCATAGAAGATGCATACCAGTTTTCCCTAAAGGTGGAAGAGAAGATGAATAAAATATTTGACAGCAAGCAAAGGGGAAGAGGTCAAGGCGAAAGGACTGGTGGAAGACCCTATGGGGGCCAAAATGAAGATTTAAAGAAAAGTGAAGAAGCTGACACTAGTCAAAATCAGAGAGGAGATAATACCTACCACCCTCGTGACCAGAACAATGGTGAGCAAAGAGGAAGAGGAAGAGGCAAACCTGGGCAAGGACCTAGAAGAGGAGGTTTCAGAGGAACCTATTTCTAATGTGGAGAAGAAGGGCATCGAGCATACGAGTGCCCACAACATCAAGGAAGGACAAATCGAAGACCTAAAGGTAATGCACAAGTTGCACATGTAGATGAAGATGCATAATCTAAGCATTCTAAAGATGCTGAAAGGAGAGAAACCCTAGTTGTCAAAAGAATTTTGCTGAATGAGGAGAAAGAACCCAATTAGAGGAAGAGTTTATTCCGTACAAGGTGTAAATGTGAAGGTAAGTGTTGTGACATTATTATTGACAGTGGAAATACTGACAATCTTATTTTAGAGGAGATGGTTGATAAGTTGAAGTTGACAAGAAGAAAGCATCCACATCCATAGCGAATTGCATGGTTGTAGAAGGACCATAGAGCTTTGGTCAATGAGCAGTGTTTAGTGAAGTTCAAGATTGGGGACTACCATGATGAGGTGTTGTGTTACATCATACCGATGGATGCATGTCATATGCTATTGGGGAGGCTGTGGCAGTATGATAGGAGCACTATCCATGATGGTCGTGCAAACACATATTCCCTAATAAAGGATGGAGTTCATCATAAGTTGAAGCCCTTGAAGGAGGTGGAAGAAAAGGTATGTAGTATTGCCAGAATTTTCTAGGTAGATGGTAGGAAATTTTTGAAGGGTATGAAGCATGAGCTTCATTGCTTTGCATTGATTCCTAAGATTAGTCAAGAGAAATGTGAAGATGTACCAGCAAAAGTCTCAGATATGTTGGAAGAATTTTAGGATATTATCTCTGATAATGTACCAAAAGGTTTACCACCGATGAGGAGGATAATTCACCAAATGGATTTGATACCAGGAGCTAGTTTGCCGAATAAGGCGGCCCATAGAATGACTCTTGCAGAGAGTGAAGAGCTAAACAGACAAGTTCAAGAGCTGTTAAGGAAGGGACTAATAAGGGAGAGCCTAAGTCCATGTGTGGTACCTGCAGTACTAGAACCAAAGAAAGATGGATAATGGAGGATGTGTACAGACTCTCGAGCCATCAATAAGATCACGATCAAGTATAGGTTTCTATTACCAAGAATGGATGACATAATGGACTGTTTGAGTGGAGCTAAGTACTTCACAAAGATTGACCTAAAGAGTGGGTATCACCAGATCCAAACCAGAGAAGGAGATGAATGGAAGACAACCTTCAAGACAAAGGAGGGTTTGTATGAGTGGTTAGTCATGCCATTTGGGCTAACCAATGCACCAAGCACATTCATGTGGCTCATGAATGAGGTACTGAAAGAATTTTTGGGAAGTTTTTTATTGTTTATTTGGATGATATTTTAGTTTTCAATAAGACTTGGAATGAGCATCTAATGCATATCAAAAGAGTTCTAGAGAAGCTGAGGGAGGAGAAGTTGTTGATTAATCGAAAGAAATGTAGTTTTACAAAGGAGTTGGTATACCTAGGATTTGTTGTCTCAGAGGAAGGTCTTAAGATGGACCCAGAAAAAGTAAGGGCCATCATTGAATGGCCTATGGCAAGGAGTGTAATAGAGGTACGCTCTGTTCATGGTTTGGCAAGTTTTTACAGAAAGTTTATTAGGAGTTTTAGTAGCATTTGTGCACCCCTAACTGAGACAATGAGAGGGGATGGAAAAGAGTTTAAATGGACTAAAGGAGCATACAAAAGCTTTGATACATTAAAGCAGAAAGTCACAAGAACAATCTGTTTTGGCACTTCCAGATTTCAATAAGGTGTTTCAGGTAGATTGTGATGCTAGTGGTAGTGCTATAGGAGCTGTTTTGAGTCAAGAAGGTAAGCCCATTGCCTATTTTAGTGAGAAGCTTAATGATGCCAAGAAAAAGTATTATGTTTATGATCGAGAATTTTATGCAATAGTTTAGGCTTTGAAGAAATGGAGACATTATTTGTTGCCAAAAGAGTTTTTTTTATATACTGATCATCAGGCTTTGTAGTATCTTAATAGTCAAGGGAAGTTGAACCAAAGGCACTTAAAATGGGTTGAGTGTTTCTAGAGCTATACTTTTGTTTTGAAGCATAGGAGTAGGAAGTCCAATAGAGTTGTAGATGCCTTGAGCAGAAGGCAAAATTTGTTGACAGAAATGAAGATAGAGGTTGTTGGGTTCAATGAGATCAAAATTTTGTATCCTAAAGATCCATATTTTGCAGAGGCTTGGAAAGCTTGTTTGGAACATGTTACTTCAGATAGGACAAAATGGTTAGATTTCATAATCCAAGATGGCATGTTGTTTAAAGGAAGCCAGTTCTGCATTCCAAGGAGTTCCATGAGAGAGAAGATTAAGGAGAAGCATAGTGGAGGATTGGCCAGACACTTTGGTTGAGATAAGACCATTGCTATTGTTGGTGAAAATTATTATTGGCCATAGTTGTAGTAGGATGTGAGGAAGCTTATGCAGAGTTCTAGAGTATGTTAGATGGTGAAAGGAGCAAGTTAGAATATAGGTCTATATCAGCCACTACCTGTACCAGAGAAGCCATGGGATGATATTAGTATGGATTTTGTTCTTGGTTTACCAAGGACACAGAGAGGACATGATTCCATTTTTATGGTGGTGGATAGATTCTCAAAGATGGCACATTTTATTCCTTGCAAGAAGACTAATGATACTATTCATATTGCAGAGTTATTTTTCAAGGAGGTGGTGAGATTACATGGTCTACCAAAGAGCATAGTTTCAAATTGAGATACCAAGTTTGTTGGTTATTTCTGGAGGACATTGTGGAAGAAGTTGAAAATAGATTTGAAGTTCAGTTGTGCACACCATCCACAGATTGATGGACAGACAGAAGTGGTGAATAGGAGTTTGGGTAACTTGCTACGATGCTTAGTAGGAGATAAGCCCAAGGGATGGGATTTGATTTTACCATAGGAAGAATTTGCTTACAATAATTCTGTCAATAGGAGTACTAGTAAATCACCATTCCAGATTGTATATGGCAATAGCCCAAGAAATACTTCTAAGTTAAGGAAGTTGGACAAAGGAGAAAAGACAAGTGCTGAAGCTGAAGACTTTGCAGAACATCTGAGGAATTTTCATGAAGAGGTGAGAAAGCACATTAATAAGATGAATATTCAGTACAAGGCTAAGGCAGATCAGAAGAGGAGGTATAAGGAGTTCCAGGTAGGAGATGAAGTCATGGTTTACTTGAGAAAAGAAAGGTTCCCAATTGGAACATACAATAAGTTGAAAATGAAGAAATTTGGACCGTGCAGAATCCTGAAGATGTATGGGCAAAGGAATTTAACCATCATAAGACCTTCACATATGAAATAGAAGAATATATATTACCATAGTCATTACTAACAAAATAGACCTAGTGTATAAATTATTGACTAGGACACAAGATGGTAGAGTGTTCATGTCATAGTCATTGCTAACAAAATAGATTCTATGTGGATATTATTAACTAGGGTACATAAAGGCCTAATGGAAGTCAATGATCCTAATTACACTACATGAAAATTTTATAACAAAATATGATAGGGATAGATAATAACATGATTGAGCTTGCCTGATTGACTATGAATAGAAGCAGTTCAAACATTTATAAAATTAAAACATAGGTCTTGTCTTTCTTTTTTACTAGGCCCAACCTTTTCTATAGAATTTTAAATTCATCCATTCCTTTGAGATAACCTTAAATGAAAACCACTTCTTTGATCATTGCTACTAACCTTAACTTAATACCATGTTGTTTACATCTTCTCAACATATTATGAATCAATATTTTCATTCTAAATTTAACAAAGTTAGTTTGAAAACTTCCCTGCTAGAAAAGAAAGTTGATGGTGAGGTTCTTATACTAGTAGAAATGCAGAGGCTCATTTCTAACCATTAGAATATCCTTGAGGAATACAATAAAGTTTGAAAGCTGATATCACCATGCAAGATGATATGATCTTCATCCTCAAAGGATATTCAAGAAACCAAGGAGAATTTAAAAAGGTGGTTGATGTGAGTAGAACCACTATTTAGAATAGTATAGAGTATTAAAATGCTACCAAAAAATATTAGACCTCACCTAAATTAGGGGAACCTCAGTCCCTGCTCTAGAACTAGATGCTAGAAGAAGGGAGAGAGTCAAACTATGGAGTATGAGAATGTTCCAATTTGTTGAAAAAACCTTGAATTCCTCTGAAAGGAAAGGGAAGTGGTGGTGGCACTTAATCAACTCTAATCTTTGGTGGTTTCCTATGTTGGTTATGTTTGTAGGGAATTTTGGTGGTGTATTTTGTTAGTCTCTTGGCCACTTGAGGGCTTGTCTTTTCATTGTTTGGGTTTTGTTGTCTTGTTACTATTGGCTGGTTGTTGTTAGTCTATTATTCTATTGTTGCTGATGGATGGTTTGTAATAGGTTGGAAGTGTAACGCCCGCCTTGAACACCTTAAAGAAATACACACTTATGCTATATGAAACAGGAAAATTTTTTTTTTTAAGATGATTAAGTAACGTTAACATAACTTAACATATATCAGTAACTGATCCAAATCCATGCTCAATTAAATAACTTATTCATATTCATTGCATATTATCAAATAACAGAATCTGCATGATTAAATACATAACCGAAATGCTTTCATATAAGTACATCATGACATCATTACATTGCCATTTGTAGACTACATCAAAATTACATAGATAATTAATGTTCTGTTACACAAATCTGGTACAAGATTATACACATGCATCTTCACCAACTGGGACAAGTACAATTGTCTTAAAACTAGAATAAATCTTTTCTGCATATGAACTTGACAAGGAATAACCAATGGATAATAAAGCTCTTCCACCTGACCATGTGGAACCCTAAGGTCCACCCCCCGAGCTAGGAGTTAACATGAGGTCCCAAACAATGACAGTCAGGTAGACGAAGGACAAACAAGAACAAGGAAAGACCAAACGCCAATACAACACATGGCAATAACAATACAACACAACTTAACTTCCAGAGGCGACACAAAACAAATGAGGAGAGACTGAACAAGGGATGCTAGGTTGTAGTAGGGAGAGTGTCATCGCACGGTCCTAGCATGGGTTATCTTGACAGCCTCTCACTAGGCACCGGCCCCCATCTATGGTTATCCTGACAGCCTCTCACTAGGTGCCGGCCCCATAGGGTGACACATGCGGAATCGACCTTCCTTTCATGAGGACAAGGAAGTCAATCATGCCGACCAGGCCTTCTCTACCCATCCTAAGTCTAAACAAGCACTACAGGTCATGGGAGAGGAATCTAATAATCTTATTAATGTGAAATCTACCCTTAACCCTCTAGTTTATTTTAGGTTATCACTTGATTAAACTACTTCCAACGGGTTATCCTGACTGCCACTTTGGGCGCCGGCCCCACGTTGAAAGCCACTCTCCTTCCTAACACCTAGTAAACCTTAAACATCATACAAGACTTTATAACAATACACGTACATGTTCACTACAAGGCATAAACCCTCTTGCATCACAATAGAACCATAACACCAATTGTTATCCAATGCTTTTAACATTACAATACTTTACTCTTTTACAAATTCTAGGTCTCTCCATACGACAAAACGGAACAATAAAATCACAAGTGGTTTAATATCCCCACCAGAAAATATTACTTTCAATACACATAAACAACTTGACATTATCTCAACATACTTCATACTATGTTTGATCCCTATGATCGTTATTACATTGTAATTACAAAAACAACTATACACAAGTTGCAAATACTCAACTATGACAACTTAGCCTCTAGAATTCAAGTTTGAACACCCTCAATTCGACTCATTACAACAACTCAATCAATTCAATTCAGATACAGGAGATTAAACACTACAATTCCTTCTCGGTTTAATGTAAACAACTCCCGTAATAAAAAGAACATTAAATTACAACAATTAAATTAATACCTTGCAACTAAATATCTAACTAGTCTTTATTTTGCTTCAAAAGATAAATTAATTGATTAACTAAATAATTACAATAATTGATAAAAGAACCACTTAATACAATTATGTCATTCAATTCCTGTTTACCATTACGACACTTCCATAACGATACGATCTTTATAATCTTTCCTTCAAATTTGTCCAATTAACTTTACTCTTTCGAGAAATGAAATGAACAAGAATACCATATAACTACACGACAGTTATACCGAGGAAAAGTCATCAAAGACGAGCATTATTGTTTTATTCTACCTTCATATAGTCATTCGATTAACCTCAACTAGATAAGATGGTTTAATATACTTGCATGTCTTCGTCGTAATGGTGACTCAGAAATGTTTTAATCAAAATGATTTAAATCTATCTAATCAGAAGATCGGAATGGCCATACATATGCCGTTACGTTTGATAGATGCATAAACTATGTTTATCTCCATGGCGTTCCGATTGCTATATCTGTTACCGCTGATATAATCTATCGTCTTGCAATCATAATTCGCAGAGGTGTTAAATTGTTATTGACTGTTTTACCATTGAAATGGATGATAATGCTTCAATTGATAGCATCGGACTTTAAACAGTTTATTTCTGACAGACATTGACATCACAATCACTCTGTAGGATTCAACAGTTGATTTCTGTATGTGCTCAGTTGAATTCCCTTGCTGCACTGGCCTTTGGAGGAGCGCCAATTCTATCAATGAGATATCTGTTAAGTCTGTGTCAGCTAGATGGACTGTTTTGCATTTTGTTAAGCTAATGCGAAGGTGTGATCTGGAGGAAGGAACCTCTCAGACGTTTCAGCAATGTGAAAACAAAATACGGTGATTTTCCAGTTATATACCAAGATTGCTGTTAAAAGAGGTTGAACTTATGATATACGATGCATCTAGTTGACAGAAACAGCGATCTATGTGCATTGACCTGATTGCAGAAGGTATACGTAATAGATTAGCTTCTATGGGCAGCATTCTACAGAGTTGAATTCCTTCAGTAGTGCGCCCAGCCAAGACAAGGGCGATCTACATCATAAATCAACTAACTTTTAGATTTTAATGTTTCAAACTATTAATAATTGTAGTGTCATTTAGATGTTTGATAGAACCGTTTATTAGCTAAAGGGATAAGACAAATGCAGAGGCTGCATTATTCATCTCATCGAGATAACTGGTAAATCTGCGTTAAATGCATACCCTAAACTTTAATATTGAGACCACAGTTAAATCTGTGGTGATTGAAAGGTTGTGATTGCAGTGGCCACAAATATACCCAAGGTGGTGATTGGCTAGTAACAACGATCTAGCAAATACAGGAACATAATGTGTTTCAGGCATTATTCCTCCAGATTCGCTGTGAGTGCTAATAATGATCAATGCAAGACAAGAATCCCAAGTGACTTAAATGATAATCTGTTTAGCCACTACAAAGTCCATTGTCTGCTAAGGATAATAGTATTCGCTCAGATGGATGCTAATCAATTGTTTGTAGGCCAGCAAGATCTCGATCACCCTAGCTATGGAGTGGACTGGTCAAAGGAACATCGTCTCATTACTTCGAATGATTGATGGAGACCACAAAATGGACATGTTGAAAAGACTTCAGAAACTTCAATCAAGAGCGAATGGTGAGACAAGACGGCAGCGAACTACCTAATTCATCACCTCCCATCACGCCCTAGTATTACAACTTATAGCGATACATAATATTATCAATCCACTAGTAAATAATACTAAAGGAAACAAAAAAGATAAATTAAAATCTCAGGCAAAAATCATTAACTAGATCTTTTTGGAACAAATAGAACTTCAAATTGCAGACATTTGAGCAAACAATCTATGTGTGGCTCTTGGCATAACCCTAACCTTATCATTACGATACCCATTAAATCTGTGTTGACACTATGGAAGCATTTTTTGTATTGCTGATGCTTTAGTTTAAAGAATGTACTCAACGCTTCATGAGGGATACCACGGACGCTGGGATAGTAGACACAATGATTTACCATTTAAGAATGAGACAATATTTCATGGAATGGGTCGATTGCATGATACTGGCTTTTAACTGCGATTACACAAGTACAGATTGCAACACTCGATCCTTGCATTGCCGCCATTTCCAAATCAATTGCTGATGATGGCAGTGCCGAATGGATGTTGACAGAACAGTTAATTGTCTGAGAGGACACGGGATTTGCAGAAAACAATACATAATTGAATATGTGCAGGAAGTTTACAAAGAGAGGTCTGAGAGATCTTAAAGAAATATCATTTTACATCTTCAAACCCTACCAATTTTACGCCGGTCTGAGAGTACATACAGATGGAATTGCCAAAATACATCCACCATGATATGAAGAAGACTATCAAAAATGAATTATTGCAGGGATGATTGAATGATTTGGCAAAACAGTGGAAGGAAGACAATCGAATAATGGAATCCTTGAGCAAAAAGGAAGAATTTAAAACCCTAAGAGAAGATACTGTTTAAACATAGAGAGGACAGTCTAAAGACATGAGCTTTGATGGCACAACACAGAATACAAACTGATTTCAGATCGTAATATATCTTAAAGTGGATGTCCAATCAACAAACTATTTGGAATCAAATAAACAACAACAACATTTGCAAATTCGAAATAAAGTTCAGAGATAAGGCATTCGACGGAACCTGGGTACGATATCAAATCGATGAGTCTGCTTCAATTGCTGCAGTTCCAAGCTGCTTATTCCAGCCTTTTTCTCTTTTCTTTCACCTGTAATGTTGTCCTCTTTGCCTCTACAAGCTTTTCTTTTATAACACAGCCCCTTCCTTCTTCCAAGGGACTCGGCACGTGATCCCGTGCATCTCCCCCCTCTACTTATATTTTTTATTTACTTTAATGATCCCAAAATGTTATTTATTTATTTTATTTTATTTTATTTTATTTTATTTTTAAATGTAAACACATAATTCCTGACAAAATTTAATTTCTTTATAGCCGACCAACTATATAAAATTGTAATATTACGTCAATCTATAATTTTGTAACTATATTTTAATTTATTTTATCAATTAAGTTGTAAATCACAATTTACAACATGATTACAACTATTTTATTTATTTAAATATTTATTATAAATAATATTATATTGAACAATACAAAATTTCTTACAACTTTATTTAACAACTACACTTCTAATAAAATAATAATCTATTTATAACGATAATTAGCAACTAACGACATTATGCTCAATTATCAACATTTATATTCTTTCGTATAATGATTCTAATTAAAGCACAACACTACCATACACACTTAGACACATTCAGACCTAATTAGACTCCAAGGTACAGTATTACCTGACAACAAGACATGATTGAATGACAACCAATAACCACAAGGGTAAACTGACGACCAGACAACACTGACTAAGGACCTCATGTTAACTCCAATCAACTAATCCATTGGCGAAGGCACGCTCAGACCTGGTAATCAGGTGGAGTCGATGCACTAGTACCTACATCCTGCAGCAACGCACGGTTAACCATAACAAGATATATATACATCACATGCAGTCCTATAGTGAATGGAAATCGCAGTGGGGTAGGGTCCTCGAGAGCGAGTAATACAACACTGTTCCATTCACGTTTATGAATAACAATTAACTATATTGAACAAGGTATCTGATTACTAGTCAACAACATAAAATGATCAACTATCTTCCTATCCCATATAGTGAATAACATCAAAGCATCTATAACATCCAGTTCATTTATCAAATTGTAAAGCATAAAATAACATAATCCAACATCAACATCTATTATCATAACAATTAGGTTCATACTGAAATAGAAAAATAACTAGAAATCCATCACCAAACGATCTAAAATACTATCATAATGTCCAGTACTACTAAGCAAACATCAGTCTGATAGACGACCAATTGAGGGGCATTACATCCTCCCCCCTAGGATCACGCTTACTCCTAGAAGCCTGCGAACAAATATGGATATAGCTCTCGCATTCGGGATGTATCTTCCCAGGTCGCTGAAGTCTCATCACTAGGATCCCATTGGAGCCTTACCTGCTCTATGACTCTGCCCCTGAGAGCGAGTCACCTGTGCTCCAAAATGCCTACGGGTCCAAAGCTAGCTGCCCGTCCTCTACCTACAAGGCATTCCAATCAAGAACATGTGAAATATCTGGATGATAAGGTCTAAGAACAGAAACATGAAACACATCATGGACGCGTGACAAGCTGGGCGGTAAAGCAAGACGATATGCAACAGGACCGATTCTCTCCAAAACCTCGAATGGCCCTACAAAGCGCGGTGCAAGCTTAGAGCCTTTTCCATAACGGATCAGACTCTTTCATGGACGCACCAGCAAGAACAACTGATCACCAACTGAAAACTGACGATCAAGTCTATGAGCATCTGCATATTTCTTCTGTCTATCCTGAGCTGCCACCAGATGCTCTCTGATGCGATCAACCTGCTGCTCCATCTCTTGGAGCATCTGTGGACCTAGGAGAACTCTATCCTCAAGACAATCCCAACTCAAAGGGGTACAACAAGGACGACCATAAAGGGCCTGAAAGGAGACATGCCAATGGAACTATGGTACCCATTATTGTACGCAAACTCCACCAAATACCAATAATCTTCCCAACGGTTTTGCTGATACATAACATACATTTGGAGCATATCCTCGAGGACCTGATTGACCCTCTCAGTTTGTCCATCAGTCTCTAGATGATAAGCTAAACTGAAGTTCAATTGAGTCCCCAACGCATGCTGAAGGGATGTCCAAAGAGCTGAAGTAAAAACTAGATCATGATCAGAGATAATCTTGCGAGGAATCCCATGCAATCTGACGATATCCTCCATGAAAATTTTGGCCATAGATGAAGCATTGTATGAAGATTGGACAGGAGAAAAGTGTGCTACTTTCGTAAGCCTATCTACAGTGACCATTATTGCATCATGGCGACGAGAGGACATGGGTAAACCAACTATAAAATCTATTGAAATGATGTCCCATTTCCATTCCGGAATAAGATGTGGCTGGAGAAGACCTGCGGCATGCTGATGTTCTGCCTTAACCCTCTGACATTCTAAGCATCTCGAAACAAAATCAGCAATATCCCTCTTCATTCCAGCCCAAAAATATATCTGACAAAGATCTGCATACATCTTCTTGACACCTGGATGAGCAGAATAAGGTGCCCGATGTGCCTCGGTCATGATTAGGGTGCGGAGACCCTCTGTAGAAGGCACATAAATGCGACCTAAATGTCGCAAGAGACCATCCGACTCGATAGAATATCTGACATATCTACCCTCCAAGGTTCTACCAGACTCAACTTCAACTTTCACTTCCTGATACCATCTATCTGCAGGGAGTGCTGCAAGAATCTATACTCTCAAATCCACTCCAAGAGTGATTGATGAAAGTTCATGTCTTCGCCGACTAAGAGCATCTGCCACCACATTCTCCTTACCTTGGATATATTTTACCTCAAAATCATACTCACATAGAAACTCCATCCGCTGCCTCTGTCTCGCATTCAGGTTTGGATGTGTAAAAATATACTGTAAACTTCGGTGATCACTATGCAGCTCAAACCGATGCCCCAGTAAGAAGTGTCTCCATCTTACCAATGCATGCACAACTGCAGCTAACTCTAGGTCATGTGTAGGATAGTTCAACTCATGATCTTTGAGTTTACGAGACTCATAGGCTATCACACAACCCTCCTGCATTAAAACTGCTCCTAAACCTTCCAAAGATGCATCAGTACAAACCACAAAATCTCTGGCAGGATCAGGCACTGCTAGAATAGGTGCACTAGTTAACCACTCCTTAAGACTCTGAAAGGCTGCTTGACACTGTCTAACCAAATGAACTTCTTTCTTTTTCTCTGAAGAGAAGTTATAGGGTGAGCTATCTTTGAAAATCCTTCCACAAATTGTCGATAATAGCCTGCTAAGCCCATGAAACTACGAACCTCTGAAACATTGGTAGGAGCAGGCCAGTCCATGATAGCTTGAATCTTTGAAGGATCCACTGCAATACCCTTGTCAGAAATAACATGTCCCAAATACTTCACTTCAGTTTGAAAGAAATCACATTTAGCCAGATTTGCATATAACTGATTTTCTCTTAAACACTGCAGAACCTGTCGCAAATGTTCTTCATGCTCCTCCATAGACCTTGAATAAATCAATATATCATCTAAGAAGACAAGAACAAATCTATCAAGATAGGTACGGAACACACCATTCATCAGGCTCATAAATACTGATGGTGCATTTGTCAACCCAAAAGGTACAACAGTGAACTCATAATGCCCATAACGAGTGCGAAATGTTGTCTTGTGGATGTCAGCCTCAAAGATGCGCAACTGATGATATCCAGATTTTAGGTCTATCTTCAAAAACACCTTAGCTCCCTTGATCTGATCAAAGAGGTCATCAATTCGTGGCAATGGGTATCGGTTCTTCACAGTCACCTTATTAAGCTATCGATAGTCGATACACAAACGCAGAGATCCATCCTTTTTCTTCACAAAAATAACTGGTGCTCCCCATGGTGAGACACTTGGATGAATGAATCCCTTCGCTAATAACTCTTCTAGCTGCAAATGAAGCTCCTTAAGCTCCTGAGTAGTCATCCGATATGGAGCTCGTGAAATAGGTTCTGCTCCGGGAACAAGGTCTATCTTAAAATCAATATCACGCTTCGGTGACATACCCAGGATCTCGCTAGGAAAGACATCTTCATACTCCTTGAGAATAGGATGATCATCAAGGGATGTCTCCCTATTCTCCCCAAAATCTAAGTCATTAACTATTACAGCAAACAACTTGCATCCCTGACACAAACATCTCTTCAATTGCATAGCAGAAATCATGTGCAAGGAAATGGGTCTCTGAATCCCAACCACTTCTACTTCTTTGCCCGATTCATCAACACACCTCACTAATTTTTGGCGTCAGTCTATCACTGCTCGATGAGCATCCAACCAATCCATTCCCAACACTATGTCATAGGATCCTAATGGTATAATGTGAAGATCTGCTATGGTAGATAAAGGACCTATCCTCAACTCGCAACCATACACAAGAGAGTCTATTGATACCCTAGATCCAGAGGCCAATTCCACCTGCCACTTAACATCTTGCTTTGTTGCCACTAATTTGCAACGCTCCACAATAGAAGGTGAAATGAAAGAATCTGAAGCACCAGAGTCAAAAAGAATAGAAATAGTAATACCTCGCAAGACACCTGTAGTCTCCACAATGGTACCTTGGTGCTCTACTTGGCGATTATCTACCACCGCAAACACTCTATGTGACCTGCCTGCATCTCCAACAGTGGGCTCTGAAACTGCAGGCCTCTGTCCAAATCCTGAAGTATTCTTACGTGGACACTGTCTGGCAATATGGCCCTACTGGCCACAAGAGAAATATTCTGTTCCCCTACCAAAACCTCCACCGCCTACAGGAACATTTGACTGCTGAAAACTTCCTCTACTTGCTGCAGATTGTGTGCTCTGTGCTAGTTGACTGGCACGATCACGTTTAACTCTCTACCAACTTCGATCCTTTCTGGAATGAAATCTACTACCTTGCTGATATTGAGAGTTTCTTGATTTCATCTGGGAAAACTGTTGTTGTTGCTGTCCACTCTTAGGAGGTACATGTTGACTCCTCGAGTTACCTGCTGCATGAGACTGACCAACTCAGAAATCTGAACCGGCTCGAGATGAGCTACCAATCTGTACACCTGTATGACTCCCTAGGGCCATGGTCAAGTTCTCTTCC
Source organism: Cunninghamia lanceolata (assembly GCA_027924645.1). Classification (NCBI taxonomy): domain Eukaryota; kingdom Viridiplantae; phylum Streptophyta; class Pinopsida; order Cupressales; family Cupressaceae; genus Cunninghamia; species Cunninghamia lanceolata. The sequence continues at coordinate 11,053,456 of BSBN01000068.1, read as the reverse complement.
ACCATTCGAGCCTTCTCAACTGCTACTTCCATGGTCTTCGGCTCGAAAACACGAACTCCTCCACTGATGCGTGCATTCAAACCTCTAATAAAATGCTGAACTAACATGCCCTCGTCGTTTCCAATGCCTGCATACTGCTTGAGTTCATAAAACATGCGCTCATACTGTTCCACTGTCATGGCCATCTGTCTCAACCCATGGGACTCGTCCACTCGACGTTGCCTCCAATGGTCAGATAAAAATTGAGCTCTGAACCTTTCCAGAAATAGTTCCCATGAAATTGTCGCAATATCTAAATGCAACTTTTGTTCCTCAAGACGCCACCATGTAGAGGCGAATCCTCTTAGATGCATGATGGCACATCTTGCCTTAGTGTTGCTACCATATGGATGCATAGCAAAGCATCTCTCCAAATCAATTAGCCATGTCTCTGCTTCCAAACCGCTACCAGAGCCATCGAATGTAGGAGGACGGGCTCTCATCAGGTCTCTCATGTGGCCCGCAAGAATAGCTTCTTGTTCAGTTGTGATTTCTCTCCTTCTAGGAGATCGTTCCCTTTCTCTCTCTTCTGGTTGTTCCATCTCCTGCCTAGGACCAAGACAAGCAAGAACCTCCTCAAGGAGCTGGCGTATTTGAGCACCCTCGGGCTGATCCTGATTCTCTTGATTCTCACTTCCACATTCTTGTGTACTCCCATGAGGGGAACTAGGAGGAGGGCTATTATCAACACCTCTCCCACGACCCCTACCTCGTCCATGTCCTCAGCCTCGTACCCTAGGCATCTTCCTGGACAACACATCCAAAAACAACTTCAGGTTGCTTGGCGAGGACTATGAATGAATATGTTCTTCAGAGTTTCAGCAACTAGCATAGCTTAATGGGCTAATTATAAAACCAAAGTACCTAGTGTTAGAAACTTGGCTCTGATACCAAATGTAACACCCGCCTTGAACACCTTAAAGAAATACACACTTATGCTATATGAAATGGGAAATTTTTTTTTAAGATGATTAAGTACGTTAACATAACTTAACATACATCAGTAACTGATCCAAATCCATGCTCAATTAAATAACTTATTCATATTCATTGCATATTATCAAATAACGGAATCTGCATGATTAAATACATAACTAAAATACTTTCATATAAGTACATCATGACATCATTACATTGCCATTTGTAGACTACATCAAAATTACATAGATAATGAATGTTCTGTTACACAAATCTGGTACAAGATTATACACATGCATCTTCACCAACTGGGACAAGTACAATTGTCTGAAAACTAGAATAAATCTTTTCTGCATATGAACTTGACAAGGAATAACCAATGGATAATAAAGCTCTTCCACCCAACCATGTGGAACCCTAAGGTCCACCCCCCAAGCTAGGAGTTAACATGAGGTCCCAAACAATGACAGTCAGGTAGACGAAGGACAAACAAGAACAAGGAACGACCAAACACCAATACAACACAACTTAACTTCCAGAGGCGACACAAAACAAATGAGGAGAGACTGAACAAGGGATGCTAGGTTGTAGTAGGGAGAGTGTCATTGCACGGTCCTAGCATGGGTTATCTTGACAGCCTCTCACTAGGCGCCGGCCCCCATCTATGGTTATCCTGACAGCCTCTCACTAGGTGCCGGCCCCATAGGGTGACACATGCGGAATCGACCTTCCTTTCATGAGGACAAGGAAGTCAATCATGCCGACCAGGCCTTCTCTACCCATCCTAAGTCTAAACAAGCACTACAGGTCATGGTAGAGGAATCCAATAATCTTATTAATGTGAAATCTACCCTTAACCCTCTAGTTTATTTTAGGTTATCACTTGATTAAACTACTTCCAACGGGTTATCCTGACTGCCACTTTGGGCACCGGCCCCACGTTGAAAGCCACTCTCCTTCCTAACACCTAGTAAACCTTAAACATCATACAAGACTTTATAACAATACACGTACATGTTCACTACAAGGCATAAACCCTCTTGCATCACAATAGAACCATAACACCAATTGTTATCCAACGCTTTTAACATTACAATACTTTACTCTTTTACAAATTCTAGGTCTCTCCATACGACAAAACGGAACAATAAAATCACAAGTGGTTTAATATCCCCACCAGAAAATATTACTTTCAATACACATAAACAACTTGACATTATCTAAACATACTTCATACTATGTTTGATCCCTATGATCGTTATTACATTGTAATTACAAAAACAACTATACACAAGTTGCAAATACTCAACTATGACAACTTAGCCTCTGGAATTCAAGTTTGAACACCCTCAATTCGACTCATTACAACAACTCAATCAATTCAATTCAGATACAGGAGATTAAACACTACAATTCCTTCTCGGTTTAATGTAAACAACTCCCGTAATAAAAAGAACATTAAATTACAACAATTAAATTAATACCTTGCAACTAAATATCTAACTAGTCTTTATTTTGCTTCAAAAGATAAATTAATTGATTAACTAAATAATTACAATAATTGATAAAAGAACCACTTAATACAATTATGTCATTCAATTCCTGTTTACCATTACGACACTTCCATAACAATACGATCTTTATAATCTTTCCTTCAAATTTGTCCAATTAACTTTACTCTTTCGAGAAATGAAATGAACAAGAATACCATATAACTACACGACAGTTATACCGAGGAAAAGTCATCAAAGACGAGCATTATTGTTTTATTCTACCTTCATATAGTCATTCGATTAACCTCAACTAGATAAGATGGTTTAATATACTTGCATGTCTTCGTCGTAATGGTGACTCAGAAATGTTTTAATCAAAATGATTTAAATCTATCTAATCAGAAGATCGGAATGGCCATACATATGCCGTTACGCTTGATAGATGCATAAACTATGTTTATCTCCATGGCGTTCCGATTGCTATATCTGTTACCGCTGATATAATCTATCATCTTGCAATCATAATTCGCAGAGGTGTTAAATTGTTATTGACTGTTTTACCATTGAAATGGATGATAATGCTTCAATTGATAGCATCGGACTTTAAACAGTTTATTTCTGGCAGACATTAACATCACAATCACTCTGTAGGATTCAACAGTTGATTTTTGTATGTGCTCAGTTGAATTCCCTTGCTGCACTGGCCTTTGGAGGAGCGCCAATTCTATCAATGAGATATCTGTTAAGTCTGTGTCAGCTAGGTGGACTGTTTTGCATTTTGTTAAGCTAATGCTAAGGTGTGATCTGGAGGAAGGAACCTCTCAGACGTTTCAGCAATGTGAAAACAAAATACGGTGATTTTCTAGTTATATACCAAGATTGCTGTTAAAAGAGGTTGAACTTATGATATACGATGCATCTAGTTGACAGAAACAACGATCTATGTGCATTGACCTGATTGCAGAAGGTATACGTAATAGATTAGCTTCTATGGGCAGCATTCTACAGAGTTGAATTCCTTCAGAAGTGCGCCCAGCCAAGACAAGGGCGATCTACATCATAAATCAACTAACTTTTAGATTTTAATGTTTCAAACTATTAATAATTGTAGTGTCATTTGGATGTTTGATAGAACCGTTTATTAGCTAAAGGGATAAGACAAATGCAGACGCTGCATTATTCATCTCATCGAGATAACTGGTAAATCTGCGTTAAATGCATACCCTAAACTTTAATATTGAGACCACAGTTAAATCTGTGGTGATTGAAAGGTTGTGATTGCAGTGGCCACAAATATACCCAAGGTGGTGATTGGCTAGTAACAGCGATCTAGCAAATACAGGAACATAATGTGTTTCAGGCATTATTCCTCCAGATTCGCTGTGAGTGCTAATAATGATCAATGCAAGACAAGAATCCCAAGTGACTTAAATGATAATTTGTTTAACCACTACAAAGTCCATTGTCTGCTAAGGATAATAGTATTCGCTCAGATGGATGCTAATCAATTGTTTGTAGGATAGCAAGATCTCGATCACCCTAGCTATGGAGTGGACTGGTCAAAGGAACATCGTCTCATTACTTCGAATGATTGATGGAGACCACAAAATGGACATGTTGAAAAGACTTCAGAAACTTCAATCAAGAGTGAATGGTGAGACAAGACGGCAGCAAACTACCTAATTCATCACCTCCCATCACGCCCTAGTATTACAACTTATAGCGATACATAATATTATCAATCCACTAGTAAATAATACTAAAGGAAACAAAAAAGATAAATTAAAATCTCAGGCAAAAATCATTAACCAGATCTTTTTGGAACAAATAGAACTTCAAATTACAGACATTTGAGCAAACAATCTATGCGTGGCTCTTGGCATAACCCTAACCTTATCATTACAATACCCGTTAAATCTGTGTTGACACTATGGAAGCATTTTTTGTATTGCTGATGCTTTAGTTTAAAGAATGTACTCAACGCTTCATGAGGGATACCACGGACGCTGGGATAGTAGACGCAATGATTTACCATTTAAGAATGAGACAATATTTCATGGAATGGGCCGATTGCATGATACTGGCTTTTAACTGCGATTACACAAGTACAGATTGCAACACTCGATCCTTGCATTGCCGCCATTTCCAAATCAATTGCTGATGATGGCAGTGCCGAATGGATGTTCACAGAACAGTTAATTGTCTGAGAGGACACGGGATTTGCAGAAAATAATACATAATTGAATATGTGCAGGAAGTTTACAAAGAGAGGTCTGAGAGATCTTAAAGAAATATCATTTTACATCTTCAAACCCTACCAATTTTTCGCCGGTCTGAGAGTGCATACAGATGGAATTGCAAAAATACATCCACCATAATATGAAGAAGACTATCAAAAATGAATTATTGCAGGGATGATTGAATGATTTGGCAAAACAGTGGAAGGAAGACAATCGAATAATGGAATCCTTGAGCAAAAAGGAAGAATTTAAAACCCTAAGAGAAGATACTGTTTAAACATAGAGAGAACAGTCTAAAGACATGAGCTTTGATGGCACAACACAGAATACAAACTGATTTCAGATCGTAATATATCTTAAAGTGGATGTCCAATCAACAAACTATTTGGAATCAAATAAACAACAACAACATTAATTCGAAATAAAGTTCAGAGATAAGGCATTCGACGGAACTTGGGTACGATATCAAATCGATGAGTCTGCTTCAATTGCTGCAGTTCCAAGCTGCTTATTCCAGCCTTTTTCTCTTTTCTTTCACCTGTAATGCTGTCCTCTTTGCCTCTACAAGCTTTTCTTTTATAACACAGCCCCTTCCTTCTTCCAAGGGACTCGGCACGTGATCCCGTGCATCTCCCCCCTCTACTTATATTTTTTATTTACTTTAATGATCCCAAAATGTTATTTATTTATTTTATTTTATTTTATTTTTAAATGTAAACACATAATTCCTGACAAAATTTAATTTCTTTATAGCCGACCAACTATATAAAATTGTAATATTACGTCAATCTATAATTTTGTAACTATATTTTAATTTATTTTATCAATTAAGTTGTAAATCACAATTTACAACATGATTACAACTATTTTATTTATTTAAATATTTATTATAAATAATATTATATTGAACAATACAAAATTTCTGACAACTTTATTTAACAACTACACTTCTAATAAAATAATAATCTATTTATAACGATAATTAGCAACTAACGACATTATGCTCAATTATCAACATTTATATTCTTTCGTATAATGATTCTAATTAAAGCACAACACTACCATACACACTTAGACACATTCGGACCTAATTAGACTCCAAGGTACAGTATTACCTGACAGCAAGACATGATTGAATGAAAACCAATAACCACAAGGGTAAACTGACGACCAGACAAGACTGACTAAGGACCTCACGTTAACTCCAATCAACTAATCCATTGGCGAAGGCACGCTCAGACCTGGTAATCAGGTGGAGTCGGTGCACTAGTACCTACATCCTGCAGCAACGCACGGTTAACCATAACAAGATATATATACATCACATGTAGTCCTATAGTGAATGGAAATCACAGTGGGGTAGGGTCCTCGAGAGCGAGTAATACGACACTGTTCCATTCACGTTTATGAATAACAATTAACTATATTGAACAAGGTATCTGATTACTAGTCAACAACATAAAATGATCAACTATCTTCCTATCCCATATAGTGAATAACATCAAAGCATCTATAACATCCAGTTCATTTATCAAATTGTAAAGCATAAAATAACATAATCCAACATCAACATCTGTTATCATAACAATTAGGTTCATACTGAAATAGCAAAATAACTAGAAATCCATCACCAAACGATCTAAAATACTGTCATAATGTCCAGTACTACTAAGCAAACATCAGTCCGATAGACGACCAATTGAGGGGCATTACATCCTCCCCCCTAGGATCACGCTTACTCCTAGAAGCCTGCGAACAAATATGGATATAGCTCTCGCATTCGGGATGTATCTTCCCAGGTCGCTGAAGTCTCATCACTAGGATCCCATTGGAGCCTTACCTGCTCTATGACTATACCCCTGAGAGCGAGTCGCCTGTGCTCCAAAATGCCTACGGGTCCAAAGCTAGCTGCCCGTCCTCTACCTACAAGGCATTCCAATCAAGAACATGTGAAATATCTGGATGATAAGGTCTAAGAACAGAAACATGAAATACATCATGGACGCGTGACAAGCTGGGCGGCAAAGCAAGATGATATGCAACAGGACCGATTCTCTCCAAAACCTCGAATGGCCCTACAAAGCGCGGTGCGAGCTTAGAGCCTTTTCCATAACGGATCGGACTCTTTCGTGGACGCACCCGCAAGAACAACTGATCACCAACTGAAAACTGATGATCAAGTCTATGAGCATCTGCATATTTCTTCTGTCTATCCTAAGCTGCCACCAGATGCTCTCTGATGTGATCAACCTGCTGCTCCATCTCTTGGAGCATCTGTGGACCTAGGAGAACTCTATCCTCAAGACGATCCCAACTCAAAGGGGTACAACAAGGACAACCATAAAGGGCCTGAAAGGAGACATGCCAATGGAACTATGGTACCCATTATTGTACGCAAACTCCACCAAATACCAATAATCTTCCCAACGGTTTTGCTGATACATAACATACATTTGGAGCATATCCTCGAGGACCTGATTGACCCTCTCAGTTTGTCCATCAGTCTCTAGATGATAAGCTAAACTGAAGTTCAATTGAGTCCCCAACGCATGCTGAAGGGATGTCCAAAGAGCTGAAGTAAAAACTAGATCATGATCAGAGATAATCTTGCGAGGAATCCCATGCAATCTGACGATATCCTCCATGAAAATTTTGGCCATAGATGAAGCATTGTATGAAGATTAGACAGGAGAAAAGTGTGCTACTTTCGTAAGCCTATCTACAGTGACCATTATTGCATCATGGCGATGAGAGGACATGGGTAAACCAACTATAAAATCTATTGAAATGATGTCCCATTTCCATTCCGGAATAAGATGTGGCTGGAGAAGACCTGCGGCATGCTGATGTTCCGCCTTAACCCTCTGACATTCTAAGCATCTCGAAACAAAATCAGCAATATCCCTCTTCATTCCAGCCCAAAAATATATCTGACGAAGATCTGTATACATCTTCTTGACACCTGGATGAGCAGAATAAGGTGCCCGATGTGCCTCGGTCATGATTAGGGTGTGGAGACCCTCTGTAGAAGGCACATAAATGCGACCTAAATGTCGCAAGAGACCATCCGACTCGATAGAATATCTGACATATCTACCCTCCAAGGTTCTACCAGACTCAACTTCAACTTTCACTTCCTGATACCATCTATCTGCAGGGAGTACTGCAAGAATCTATCCTCTCAAATCCACTCCAAGAGTGATTGATGAAAGTTCATGTCTTCGCCGACTAAGAGCATCTGCCACCACATTCTCCTTACCTTGGATATATTTTACCTCAAAATCATACTCACATAGAAACTCCATCCACCGCCTCTGTCTCACATTCAGGTTTGGATGTGTAAAAATATACTGTAAACTTCGGTGATCACTATGCAGCTCAAACCGATGCCCCAGTAAGAAGTGTCTCCATCTTACCAATGCATGCACAACTGCAGCTAACTCTAGGTCATGTGTAGGATAGTTCAACTCATGATCTTTGAGTTTACGAGACTCATAGGCTATCACACAACCCTCCTGCATTAAAACTGCTCCTAAACCTTCCAAAGATGCATCAGTACAAACCACAAAATCTCTGGCAGGATCAGGCACTGCTAGAATAGGTGCACTAGTTAACCGCTCCTTAAGACTCTGAAAGGCTGCTTGACACTGTCTAACCAAATGAACTTCTTTCCTTTTCTCTGAAGAGAAGTTATAGGGTGAGCTATCTTTGAAAATCCTTCCACAAATTGTCGATAATAGCCTCCTAAGCCCATGAAACTACGAACCTCTGAAACATTGGTAGGAGCAGGCCAGTCCATGATAGCTTGAATCTTTGAAGGATCCACTACAATACCCTTGTTAGAAATAACATGTCCCAAATACTTCACTTCAGTTTGAAAGAAATCACATTTAGCCAGATTTGCATATAACTGATTTTCTCTTAAACACTGCAGAACCTGTCGCAAATGTTCTTCATGCTCCTCCATAGACCTTGAATAAATCAATATATCATCTAAGAAGACAAGAACAAATCTATCAAGATAGGTACGGAACACACCATTCATCAGGCTCATAAATACTGATGGTGCATTTGTCAACCCAAAAGGTACAACAGTGAACTCATAATGCCCATAACGAGTGCGAAATGTTGTCTTGTGGATGTCAGCCTCAAAGATGCGCAACTGATGATATCCAGATTTTAGGTCTATCTTCAAAAACACCTTAGCTCCCTTGATCTGATCAAAGAGGTCATCAATTCGTGGTAATGGGTATCAGTTCTTCACAGTCACCTTATTAAGCTATCGATAGTCGATACACAAACGCAGAGATCCATCCTTTTTCTTCACAAAAATAACTCGTGCTCCCCATGGCGAGACACTTGGACGAATGAATCCCTTCGCTAATAACTCTTCTAGCTACAAATGAAGCTCCTTAAGCTCCTGAGTAGTCATCCGATATGGAGCTCGTGAAATAGGTTCTGCTCCGGGAACAAGGTCTATCTTAAAATCAATATCACGCTTCGGTGACATACTCAGGATCTCGCTAGGAAAGACATCTTCATACTCCTTGAGAATAGGATGATCGTCAAGGGATGTCTCCCTATTCTCCCCAAAATCTAAGTCATTAACTGTTACAGCAAACAACTTGCATCCCTGACACAAACATCTCTTCAATTGCATAGCAGAAATCATGTGCAAGGAAATGGGTCTCTGAATCCCAACCACTTCTACTTCTTTGCCCGATTCATCAACACACCTCACTAATTTGTGGCGTCAGTCTATCACTGCTCGATGAGCATCCAACCAATCCATTCCCAACACTATGTCATAGGATCCTAATGGTATAATGTGAAGATCTGCTGTGGTAGATAAAGGACCTATCCTCAACTCGCAACCATACACAAGAGAGTCTATTGATACCCTAGATCCAGAGGCCAATTCCACCTGCCACTTAACATCTTGCTTTGTTTCCACTAATTTGCAACGCTCCACAATAGAAGGGGAAATGAAAGAATCTGAAGCACCAGAGTCAAAAAGAATAGAAATAGTAATACCTCGCAAGACACCTGTAGTCTCCACAATGGTACCTTGGTGCTCTACTTAGCGATTATCTACCACCGCAAACACCCTATGTGACCTACCTGCATCTCCAACAGTGGGCTCTGAAACTGCGGGCCTCTGTCCAAATCCTGAAGTATTCTTACGTGGACACTGTCTGGCAATATGGCCCTACTGGCCGCAAGAGAAACATTCTGTTCCCCTACAAAAACCTCCACCACCTACAGGAACATTTGACTGCTGAAAACTTCCTCTACTTGCTGCAGATTGTGTGCTCTGTGCTAGTTGACTGGCACGATCACGTTTAACTCTCTACCAACTTCGATCCTTTCTGGAATGAAATCTACTACCTTGCTGATATTGAGAGTTTCTTGATTTCATCTGGGAAAACTGTTGTTGTTGCTGTCCACTCTTAGGAGGTACATGTTGACTCCTCGAGTTACCTGCTGCATGAGACTGACCACCTCAGAAATCTGAACCGGCTCGAGATGAGCTACCAATCTGTACACCTGTATGACTCCCTAGGGCCATGGTCAAGTTCTCTTCCACCATTCGAGCCTTCTCAACTGCTACTTCCATGGTCTTCAGCTCGAAAACATGAACTCCTCCACTGATGCGTGCATTCAAACCTCTAATAAAATGCTGAACTAACATGGCCTCATCGTTTACAATGCCTGCATACTGCTTGAGTTCATAAAACATGCGCTCATACTGTTCCACTGTCATGGCCATCTATCTCAACCCATGGGACTCATCCACTCGACGTTGCCTCCAATGGTCAGATAAAAATTGAGCTCTGAACCTTTCCAGAAATAGTTCCCATGAAATTGTCGCAATATCTAAATGCAACTTTTTTTCCTCAAGACACCACCATGTAGAGGCGAATCCTCTTAGATGCATGATGGCACATCTTGCCTTAGTGTTGCTACCATATGGATGCATAGCAAAGCATCTCTCCAAATCAATTAGCCATGTCTCTGCTTCCAAACCGCTACCAGAGCCATCGAATGTAGGAGGACGGGCTCTCATCAGGTCTCTCATGTGGCCCGCAAGAATAGCTTCTTGTTCAGTTGTGATTTCTCTCCTTCTAGGAGATCGTTCCCTTTCTCTCTCTTCTGGTTGTTCCATCTCCTGCCTAGGACCAAGACAAGCAAGAACCTCCTCAAGGAGCTGGTGTATTTGAGCACCCTCGGGCTGATCCTGATTCTCTTGATTCTCACTTCCACATTCTTGTGTACTCCCATGAGGGGAACTAGGAGGAGGGCTATTATCAACACCTCTCCCACGACCCCTACCTCATCCATATCCTCGGCCTCGTACCCTAGGCATCTTCCTGGACAACACATCCAAAAACAACTTCAGGTTGCTTGGCGAGGACTATGAATGAATATGTTCTTCAGAGTTTAAGCAACTAGCATAGCTTAATGGGCTAATTATAAAACCAAAGTACCTAGTGTTAGAAACTTGGCTCTGATACCAAATGTAACGCCCGCCTTGAACACCTTAAAGAAATACACACTTATGCTATATGAAATAGGAATTTTTTTTTTTTAAGATGATTAAGTACGTTAACATAACTTAACATACATCAGTAACTGATCCAAATCCATTCTCAATTAAATAACTTATTCATATTCATTGCATATTATCAAATAACAGAATCTGCATGATTAAATACATAACTAAAATACTTTCATATAAGTACATCATGACATCATTACATTGCCATTTGTAGACTACATCAAAATTACATAGATAATGAATGTTCTGTTACACAAATCTGGTACAAGATTATACACATGCATCTTCACCAACTGGGACAAGTACAATTGTCTGAAAACTGGAATAAATCTTTTCTGCATATGAACTTGACAAGGAATAACCAATGGATAATAAAGCTCTTCCACCCGACCATGTGGAACCCTAAGGTCCACCCCCCGAGCTAGGAGTTAACATGAGGTCCCAAACAATGACAGTCAGGTAGACGAAGGACAAACAAGAACAAGGAACGACCAAACGCCAATACAACACATGGCAATAACAATACAACACAACTTAACTTCCAGAGGCGACACAAAACAAATGAGGAGAGACTGAACAAGGGATGCTAGGTTGTAGTAGGGAGAGTGTCATCACACGGTCCTAGCATGGGTTATCTTGACAGCCTCTCACTAGGCGCCGGCCCCCATCTATGGTTATCCTGACAGCCTCTCACTAGGTGCCAGCCCCATAGGGTGACACATGCGGAATCGACCTTCCTTTCATGAGGACAAGGAAGTCAATCATGCCGACCAGGCCTTCTCTACCCATCCTAAGTCTAAACAAGCACTACAGGTCATGGGAGAGGAATCCAATAATCTTATTAATGTGAAATCTACCCTCTACCCTCTAGTTTATTTTAGGTTATAACTTGATTAAACTACTTCCAACGGGTTATCCTGACTGCCACTTTGGGCGCCGGCCCCACGTTGAAAGCCACTCTCCTTCCTAACACCTAGTAAACCTTAAACATCATACAAGACTTTATAACAATACACGTACATGTTCACTACAAGGCATAAACCCTCTTGCATCACAATAGAACCATAACACCAATTGTTATCCAACGCTTTTAACATTACAATACTTTACTCTTTTACAAATTCTAGGTCTCTCCATACGACAAAACGGAACAATAAAATCACAAGTGGTTTAATATCCCCACCAGAAAATATTACTTTCAATACACATAAACAACTTGACATTATCTCAACATACTTCATACTATGTTTGATCCCTATGATCGTTATTACATTGTAATTACAAAAACAACTATACACAAGTTGCAAATACTCAACTATGACAACTTAGCCTCTAGAATTCAAGTTTGAACACCCTCAATTCGACTCATTACAACAACTCAGTCAATTCAATTCAGATACAGGAGATTAAACACTACAATTCCTTCTCGGTTTAATGTAAACAACTCCCGTAATAAAAAGAACATTAAATTACAACAATTAAATTAATACCTTGCAACTAAATATCTAACTAGTCTTTATTTTGCTTCAAAAGATAAATTAATTGATTAACTAAATAATTACAATAATTGATAAAAGAACCACTTAATACAATTATGTCATTCAATTCCTGTTTACCATTACGACACTTCCATAACGATACGATCTTTATAATCTTTCCTTCAAATTTGTCCAATTAACTTTACTCTTTCGAGAAATGAAATGAACAAGAATACCATATAACTACACGACAGTTATACCGAGGAAAAGTCATCAAAGATGAGCATTATTGTTTTATTCCACCTTCATATAGTCATTCGATTAACCTCAACTAGATAAGATGGTTTAATATACTTGCATGTCTTCGTCGTAATGGTGACTCAGAAATGTTTTAATCAAAATGATTTAAATCTATCTAATCAGAAGATCGGAATGGCCATACATATTCCGTTACGCTTGATAGATGCATAAACTATGTTTATCTCCATGGCGTTCCGATTGCTATATCTGTTACCGCTGATATAATCTATCGTCTTGCAATCATAATTCGCAGAGGTGTTAAATTGTTATTGACTGTTTTACCATTGAAATGGATGATAATGCTTCAATTGATAGCATCGGACTTTAAACAGTTTATTTCTGACAGACATTGACATCACAATCACTCTGTAGGATTCAACAGTTGATTTCTGTATGTGCTCAGTTGAATTCCCTTGCTGCACTGGCCTTTGGAGGAGCGCCAATTCTATCAATGAGATATCTGTTAAGTCTGTGTCAGCTAGGTGGACTGTTTTGCATTTTGTTAAGCTAATGCGAAGGTGTGATCTGGAGGAAGGAACCTCTCAGATGTTTCAGCAATGTGAAAACAAAATACGGTGATTTTCCAGTTATATACCAAGATTGCTATTAAAAGAGGTTGAACTTATGATATACGATGCATCTAGTTGACAGAAACAGCGATCTATGTGCATTGGCCTGATTGCAGAAGGTATACGTAATAGATTAGCTTCTATGGGCAGCATTCTACAGAGTTGAATTCCTTCAGAAGTGCGCCCAGCCAAGACAAGGGCGATCTACATCATAAATCAACTAACTTTTAGATTTTAATGTTTCAAACTATTAATAATTGTAGTGTCATTTGGATGTTTGATAGAACCGTTTATTAGCTGAAGGGATAAGACAAATGCAGAGGCTGCATTATTCATCTCATCGAGATAACTGGTAAATCTGCGTTAAATGCATACCCTAAACTTTAATATTGAGACCACAGTTAAATCTGTGGTGATTGAAAGGTTGTGATTGCTGTGGCCACAAATATACCCAAGGTGGTGATTGGCTAGTAACAGCGATCTAACAAATACAGGAACATAATGTGTTTTAGGCATTATTCCTCCAGATTCGCTGTGAGTGCTAATAATGATCAATGCAAGACAAGAATCCCAAGCGACTTAAATGATAATCTGTTTAGCCACTACAAAGTCCATTGTCTGCTAAGGATAACAGTATTCGCTCAGATGGATGCTAATCAATTGTTTGTAGGCCAGCAAGATCTCGATCACCCTAGCTATGGAGTGGACCGGTCAAAGGAACATCGTCTCATTACTTCAAATGATTGACGGAGACCACAAAATGGACATGTTGAAAAGACTTTAGAAACTTCAATCAAGAGCGAATGGTGAGACAAGACGGCAGTGAACTACCTAACTCATCACCTCCCATCACGCCCTAGTATTACAACTTATAGCGATACATAATATTATCAATCCACTAGTAAATAATACTAAAGGAAACAAAAAAGATAAATTAAAATCTCAGGCAAAAATCATTAACCAGATCTTTTTGGAACAAATAGAACTTTAAATTGTAGACGTTTGAGCAAACAATCTATGCGTGGCTCTTGGCATAACCCTAACCTTATCATTACGATACCCGTTAAATCTGTGTTGACACTATGGAAGCGTTTTTTGTATTGCTGATGCTTTAGTTTAAAGAATGTACTCAACGCTTCATGAGGGATACCATGGACGCTGGGATAGTAGACGCAATGATTTACCATTTAAGAATGAGACAATATTTCATGGAATGGGTCGATTGCATGATACTGGCTTTTAACTGCGATTACACAAGTACAGATTGCAACACTCGATCCTTGCATTGCCACCATTTCCAAATCAATTGCTGATGATGGCAGTGCCGAATGGATGTTGATAGAACAGTTAATTGTCTGAGAGGACACGGGATTTGTAGAAAACAATACATAATTGAATATGTGCAAGAAGTTTACAAAGAAAGGTCTGAGAGATCTTAAAGAAATATCATTTTACATCTTCAAACCCTACCAATTTTACACTGGTCTGAGAGTGCATACAGATGGAATTGCCGAAATACTTCCACCATGATATGAAGAAGACTATCAAAAATGAATTATTGCAGGGATGATTGAATGATTTGGCAAAACAGTGAAAGGAAGACAATTGAATAACGGAATCCTTGAGCAGAAAGGAAGAATTTAAAACCCTAAGAGAAGATATTGTTTAAACATAGAGAGAACAGTCTAAAGACATGAGCTTTGATGGCACAACACAGAATACAAACTGATTTCAAATCGTAATATATCTTAAAGTGGATGTCCAATCAACAAACTATTTGGAATTAAATAAACAACAACATTTACAGATTGGGAATAAAGTTCAGAGATAAGGCATTCGACGGAACCTGGCTACGATATCAAATCGACGAGTCTGCTTCAATTGCTGCAGTTCGAAGCTACTTATTCTAGCCTTCTTCTCTTTTCTTTCACCTGTAATGCTGTCCTCTTTGCCTCTACAAGCTTTTCTTTTATAACACAGCCCCTTCCTTCTTCCAAGGGACTCAGCACGTGATCCCGTGCATCTCCCCCCTCTACTTATATTTTTTATTTAATTTAATGATCCCAAAATGTTATTTATTTATTTTATTTTATTTTATTTTATTTTATTTTTAAATGTAAACACATAATTCCCGACAAAATTTAATTTCTTTATAGCCGACCAACTATATAAAATTGTAATATTACGTCAATCTATAATTTTGTAACTATATTTTAATTTATTTTATCAATTAAGTTGTAAATCACAATTTACAACATGATTACAACTATTTTATTTATTTAAATATTTATTATAAATAATATTATATTGAACAATACAAAATTTCTTATAACTTTATTTAACAACTACACTTCTAATAAAATAATAATTTATTTATAATGATAATTAGCAACTAACGACATTATGCTCAATTATCAACATTTATTTTCTTTCGTATAATGATTCTAATTAAAGCACAACACTACCATACACACTTAGACACCTTCAGACCTAATTAGACTCTAAGGTACAGTATTACCTGACAGCAAGACATGATTGAATGACAACCAATAACCACAAGGGTAAACTAACGACCAGACAACACTGACTAAGGACCTCACGTTAACTCCAATCAACTAATCCATTGGCGAAGGCACGCTCAGACCTGGTAATCAGGTGGAGTTGGTGCACTAGTACCTGCATCCTGCAGCAACACACGGTTAACCATAACAAGATATATATACATCACATGCAGTCCTATAGTGAATGGAAATCGTAGTGGGGTAGGGTACTCGAGAGCGAGTAATACGACACTGTTCCATTCACGTTTATGAATAACAATTAACTATATTGAACAAGGTATCTGATTACTAGTCAACAACATAAAATGATCAACTATCTTCCTATCCCATATAGTGAATAACATCAAAGCATCTATAACATCCAGTTCATTTATCAAATTGTAAAGCATAAAATAACATAATCCAACATCAACATCTGTTATCATAACAATTAGGTTCATACTGAAATAGCAAAATAACTAGAAATCCATCATGAAACGATTTAAAATACTGTCATAATGTCCAGTACTACTAAGCAAACATCAGTCTGATAGACGACCAATTGAGGGGCATTACAGGAAGCCCTTTCAAAATCCTCCTTATTTGCCTTTAATAAAAAACTAAGAAGACTAGAAATATGAAATGCATATTACAAATCATGAATTAAACATGTGTAGGATGAAAAATAGAATACATGTATTCCAACTTACAAGTTTTAATACAAATCAAATCATGTAATTTCTATAAAACCCTACAAAACTTAAATTTAGGCATCCATTTTAAATGGGGCTACACCTGTATAATGACATTAAAATCTCATATTCATATCTAGCATACTATGTAAGCTATAGATTATATCAAAATGTTAGTATCTCATTTAAAGTTTAAACTACCTTATAAATAAGTGATGATATACAATACAAATAGAGATGAAAGATAGGAATAATGACTATACAATAAAATAACACAACCCAAGCACATAAAATCAATAGAAATGAAACCTATAAGAATTTTGATTTCAAAATAAAATGAGACCTCTAGACATCCACAATTTTCCAAGTGATCCAATTGATGAGTTATATAGACCCAATTGGTTTTACTTGTAAGGGTATCTAGAAGAGTAGATTTTCAAGATCCAAAGGACCCCATGAGAGACTTTGAAGAAGTCCCCATAAACTAAACATGTGCGGTTTAAAAATTACAATGTGTATTACAACTTACAATTTTCTATATAAATTAAATCATTACACAACAAATCAAAAATAATAATTTCTATAAAACCCTAAAAAACTTAAATTTATGTAGCAAATTTAACCAAATCTACCTGGCATAAAGGGTATTAAAATCTCATAGTCCTATCTAACATATTGTGTAAGCTATATATTTTATCAAATTGTTATCTATCTCATTTAAAGTTTAAACTAATTACTTTATAACTTTATAATGGTGCATGGTACAAATAGAGATGAAATATAAGAATGGTAGTTGTATGATGAAATAACGAAACCCAAGCACATAAATAATCAATAGAAATAAGACTTGCAAGAATTTTGATTTGAAAATAAAATAAGACCTATAGACATCCACAATTTTCCAAGCAAGTTATCAACTTGATGGGTTATACATACTCAATTGCAATTTTACGTATAAGTACATCTAGAAGAGTGGATTTTCAAGACCTAGAGGGCCCCATGAAAGCCTTTGAGAAAATCCTCATGAATTAAACATGTGCAAGTTGAAAATCACATTGTCTATTTAAACCCACAGTTTTCTCTACAAATCAAATCATAATGTAGCAAATCAAATGTAATATTTTCTATACAACCCTAGAAAACTTAAATTTAGGCACCCACTTTAATTGGGGCTACACTAGAGTAAAGGACATTAAAATCTCATATTCCTATCTAACATACTATGTAAGCTATAATGCTATCAAACTATTACCTATTTCATTCAAAGTTTAAACTACTTACTTTATAACAGAAAAGCTTAAACAGTCGATGCGTTGTAAACGCACCGATAGTCAAAAACTATAACGACAAGTCTAAACAGATCAACTATATCCAAACACAAGCAATTTAAAACAGTCAATTATCATCAACTAAACAGGTCGAACTGATTTGCACCGATAGTCGAAAACTATAACGACAGGTCTAAACAGATCAGCTATATCCAAACACAAACAATTTAAAACAGTCGATTATCATCAACTAAACAGGTTGAACTGATTTGTAAGATTCAATCGGAGTCAAAAATTTTTAAAACTACCAACACGACAACGTGCCGGCTGTTTACGATGAACGCTTTATAACTTGATAATGATGATAAAAATAGAGATGGAAGACATGAATATGATAAGATAACACAGCCCAAGCACATAAATAATCAATTGAAATAAAACTTGCTAAGAATTTTCATTCAAAAATAAAATGAGACTTTTACAATTTTGACAAGATGCATTCACCACACAAGAAAACGTCTATTCGTTCACCACATCGGCAAACGATATCCCAATGCCGAAAGCTGACTTGACATACTTGTACCAATGCCCAAAGCTGACTTCTCATACTTGTCCCAATGGATGCTGTCTGCCCAGCATACCGGCTGAATATTTAACAGCCAAAATCGATTAGCATTTGAAGGGAAAGTCATATAATCGTTTGTTTATACATTTAGGCAGACACATTTTAGTGTACGAACTTAAAATATGGAGAAGTCGGCTTTGGGCATTGGTACAAGTATGTCAAGTCAGCTTTCGGCATTGGGATATCGTTTGCTGGTGAATGCATCTTGTCCAAATTGTATATCCATATCTTGACCCATTAAAAGATGAATCTGCTTTTTGCCTTTTTTATTTTATACGCTTGCTATTCACAGCTATCACAGAAAGCGAAGGCTTCGCCAATTATTTTGGTACAAGTAACAAATATCAAGTGAACAAACCTTCACCCAGTATGCTGGACAGACAATACGGCGCCAATTCTTATGAAGATTTGCTTGTTACTTTACCTGCCATGATTACCCATCTCTATATATTAAGTTCGTACACTAAAAAGTGTCTGCAAGAGGTAGACTTTTCCAGTTAATTTAAGATGTTCGAATGCTTTGCAACTGAGTTCAGGATTTATTTGATATATCAATTCTTTAAGATTTTGATGGTATAGATTGATTGTAGTTAACAAATTAACAAACCATGGCGAAGCATCAATGTTGAGGAGACGATGGTGTGCATTGAAGACGACGTATGCAAACAGGATGAGACAAATTGACAAACCTAAACTAGACAAGTCATCAATGTTGGGAGAATATTGTTTTCAATAGAGATTTTAATCTTTTCAATTTTCGAGCTTCATGGAAGTGAAGAAGCTAAATGCTTTACTGAGTTACGAAATCAAATTCACTAAGCTACTTCCAAACTGTAAATGATATGAAATCCCTTTTACATAAATTAACCTTTGAGTTCCGTGCATGTCAGGGGGCAATCAGTTGTGTTTTGCTTTGCAATTTTGTCTGGTGTGTGGTTTTTTATTCTGCTCTTTCTAAATATATGGGGATTAGGCAGTATTTAAAAATATCTTAAGGGTTATTAAAACAAGTGTTTTGAAATCTTTTAAAAATTAAATAAGATTAAAAATAGAAAGCAAGTATTTAAGTATGCGGATTTGCTACTCTTTTTATTGCACAAATCAAAATGTGTTGATTTTAGTTGCCCTCCAAAATAAATGTTTAGTTGTTTTTTTGATGCATTAAAATGAATGTATTGAATGTCTTTAAATACCAGTACATAGCATAAACTTCTGCTAAATGTGTGCTTGGTTGGCTCAAGGTAAGATGATAAATGGGGCCAATCGACCAAATATAAATTCTAAATTTTAAAATAGGAGACAAGTTCACAACTATGGGCTTATCCTAGTGTGGGTAAACAATCAAATCTAGGTGGAAAATATAAGGTAGATGCATAGATAATTGTTATAAATGGGTAGATATGTCTAATGTGTAGGATTGTGTATTAAATAGATAAGGTAGAGCTAAGTGTATAGGGATTTGTGTGTATGAATGGATAAAGTCTAAAAGAATTGTTAGGAAAGGTGTCTCAATCTTTCTTCTAATGTTAATAATAAAAATATTACAATTTTTATGTTAGGAATTCTTAGTGCATGACATAGAATAATGTAATAAATAATAAATTAACATGTTAATGTTAATTTATTAGATGTTAGTTGTTAGTTAGTTATTAGTTATGGGTTAGTTAGTAGTTAGTGGTTTGGGTAGTTAGTAAGTTGAATGACTTTATAAAGCCATAAAATGTAATAATTTATGTGTTGAAAATGAATGACTAAATACTGTGTGTTGGAGCCTCTAGGTCTTTGTGTCTTTTTTTCAATATGGTATCGAAGCAGGTGTCTCAGATCTCTCTGGTCGCCCTCCATTCGCTTGTCTTTTCTTCTCCAAAGTAGTGCTCAATGATAATGTAGTGAGGACCACGTGCAAAATTCATTGTTATCTGTCCACTATTCTTGCATTTTGTCAATAGAGGAGCAGTGCAAACTGCGTGCAAATCTGATGGCATTCATCATCCATCTACATTTGGTTTATCATCTTTCTCCATATTGTTCCTTCATTTGATTTCTCTCTTCTCTCTCTCTCTCAATCGTGTTCACTCTTTTCATAGTTTTCACTCCATTTTATTCATTCATATCAAAAATCAGAAAAATTTAAAAATTTATATATTCAAAGTTGTAGAAATCTTTGGTGTTGCAAAAAGATTTTTATATCAATCTCACTAAAATTGCGATATCTTTCACATTTTATAACAAAATTTAGAAATTTAACTTTTTTTGGAAAGATGATAAGGAGGAGAACAAAACCCAGAAATCGTTTGAGAATGCAGTCAATAGTTATTGAGAATTTTGATACAGAAGATAGAGGTGAAATTGTCTTATTTTTTCAACATTGTGTAAATGGAGAAATAAGGATTTTGGAGCCAAAAGGGTGTAATAGTTTTTGTATTTGTAACATTATAATTGGATGACATCCAAAGAAATTATTTATTGAAGGGGGGAAAATATGAGATAGGCCAATTGTCAATACTACAACACTAGAATAAAGTCCCTATGCTAGCACTAAAGAGGAGTGTTAGGAATTATTAGTGTATGACATATAATAATGTAATAAATAATAAATTAACATGTTAACGTTAATTTATTAGATGTTAGTTTTTTGTTAGTGATTAGTTATGGGTTAGTTGGTAATTAGTGGTTTGGGTAGCTAGTAAATTGAATGGCTCTATAAATCCATAGAATGTAATCATTTGTGTATTGAAGATGAATGACTAAATATTGTGTGTTGGAGCCTCTGGCTCTTTGTGTCTTTTTTTCAATATTTTACACTATAGAACAAAAAACTTAATTTCTAGGCTATAGAGGTCAATATAGGCCTTGAAAATAAGCCTAAGTTGTTCGGCATGGATTTTACTAATGTCAAGATGTAGATCCCTTTGAGCTCTACAATTTAAAGAAAAGGGAAAACTTGGCCTCCAAAAGTTGAGCCTTCCACATTAGAATTGTAAAAAACTATGAAACATAAGAGAATTGTAAGAGGGAGTTACACTTGTTGACCAACTAATGAGGAGTGTTATGACACATCATAAGGCATCTTTGAATGGAGACAATGATGCCAAAATGAAGTAACCAAGTTGATGAGTGGATTATAATAAGTTTATAACATGTGGATAGAATGTGTTATTTAGCTTGTGGACTCATCTTAAGATTTGTGTGTTGGACTTCTAACTAGGGATTTGGGCACCACATTTCAACTGGTTTTAGCTCATGGTTTCATAATTACCATATGATAGTTTCATGTACATATCTTCTCCTATTTATTGGGTTCTTGAGATGGAGGTTTTGATAGTAATTTTTATAGGTATTGTTATCCTACTAGAATTACTTCAAATATCTAGTTGGCAATACCCCTGTAAAGGCTTAGACTCTACAAATGTATTGTAACATTTGATTACCAAATAATACATTTAGTTTCTTTGAAGTGTAAAGTTTTTCTCTTGAAGATGTTGTCCCCACATAAGTCACTATGCTATGGTATATTGATTTTATGTTTATTTTCTTGTAATTGTATGATTGGTGTAAGTTTTGCACATACCTCCTCTCATAGATTAGTGCAGGAAGCATATTCTACACCTTTGTATCCTGAATGAACCCACCTTCCCACAAAATTGTGTCATCTACCACTATGTAAATATATCAAGACATTTCTTCAAAATGGACACAAAAATAAATTAAAAATGACATGGGTATGCAAATTTTCACCATTACATTCTTCCCCCACTGTGAATTAAATATGAATCTTAAAATGGTCATATATCTCCAAGTATGTAGCACTCACAAACATACATGTATATAGTAAATCTTCAGACACTCAAAGGATGATGCCATGGGATCCATATAAAGTAATTGATCCTACAAGGATATGATCATGTGCATTCATGTTTTGTGTATGTATTCTTAATAAAATGAGTCTCTATAAGCACTTGTAACTATTTGCATATCTCTAGATGAAAATGTTCCTAATAGGATATGCCCCTTGATGATTGATTGTGCCTATAAGACACAAGGTATTATCAAAATAGGGGAAAATATTGTATGAAAAGTAAATGTCTTCTAAGCATGTAAGCATGGAGTCATGTAATCCCATAAGCATGTATAGTAATTAGTATAAATAATATATCATGTAATCACATGAGGTGGAGATGCTATTGATGAATGATAATGGTGCTCCCAATATGGGAGAAGGATGGTAGTACATCCCTAAATGGCTAAAAACGCCCATGTAAGCACATAAGTCACTATAGTTGCATATACCCCTAATGTGGCATCCAAGTGTTGAACACACCAGAATACTGAGAGGGGGAGTGAATCAGTATCTAAACAAACTTCAAATCCTCTGGAGCAGATTAAGACTTAAACATTACAACATCAACACAATGCACATAAACACATAACACCAAATATACGTGGGAAACCCAAGAAGGGAAAACCACGGTGAGGATTAACTCACAATATATGAAGCTCAAAATTACAACTTTGTTAAAGGGCTACAACCTAAGGAAGCTACTACTCCCTACTGACTTTGTTTTAGGGCTACAACCCAAGGAAGCTACTACTCCCTGAAAACTTTGTTTTAGGGTCACTTCCAAGGGTATGTGCAGGATCATGATAGGCCAAACTATACCTCTAAGTGGCAATGAAAATACAAAAAATTAGACTTTATCAAGTTCATGTGAAAATTTGAATGGATTATCTACACAATTTGAAAAAGATGTAAGAACGAAATTTGTAGAGAATTAAATCTAGTTTATAAGCTACTATTTTTTTAAAAAAAACTAAATTTACTTAGTGAAAATTGAATATTTCAATGAACAGCTATTAAATTTTTCAGAAAAAAATAAAAAGTGGGTGTTTTTCCAACCAACCTAACTATGAGTAAATTTTTTTTTTTTTTTTAAACTTTCAAAATAAGTAGAGGACTCATGTCTGGATGTGATGCATATTTATTTGAAATATTTTTCCAATAAAATAATTAGTTATGATTTTTTTACTGTGACTTTTTTGAAAAACTAAAAAGTAATTTTACAACCAACTTAACTCGATAAAAAAAAATCAAAATTCAATTTTTTTTTTAAACCTATAGCCAGAAAAGCATAGAGTGTGACGCAAGTTTTGGATCTCAAAAAGGTGAAATGGTTTGAAAGTTATGGATTCTTTTCAATCAGTGTGTCCATCAGGATTTCAGAGAGACGGTATATAGAAAATTATTAATAATTATTTAATAAAATGATAACAAAATAAATCTTATATTTTTAGAAAGCTAACAATTTTTTCTATAAACCCTTTTCATTTTATCAATTTTGCATTAAAAAAATTGTCAACACGAAGGGTGAAGTTCGAAGAAGAGACTGAAACATGAAAACATGTTAGAATGCATGAAAAGTCAACAACCAAAACAGATATCCGTTTTGCTTTGTACCAAAGAAAAACGGATATCTATTTTTCTTCAGTAAAAGCAAAACAGATATCTATTTTAGCAGCTCAAAATGAATATCTGTTTCTAATGGAAATATTTAGTTAAAAATTGGTGGCTCCTTGTGAAAAATATGGGCTCTT
Source organism: Cunninghamia lanceolata (assembly GCA_027924645.1). Classification (NCBI taxonomy): domain Eukaryota; kingdom Viridiplantae; phylum Streptophyta; class Pinopsida; order Cupressales; family Cupressaceae; genus Cunninghamia; species Cunninghamia lanceolata. The sequence continues at coordinate 11,029,143 of BSBN01000068.1, read as the reverse complement.
ATCAAGCACACATAACCAAGAAGGTTGATATCCATTTTTCTTACATGTTTGTTGATCACATCTTATGAAATGGATGTTGCTTGGTGATAGTTCCAGGTTTAGTGAATAATATTCTCAAGCTTATTGCAATTTTTACACTTGTGACCAAATTTGGTACCAAACCCTTTCACCTTTTCAATTAATCCTGATAGTGTCATCTCACTCCATGCAAATCAAACCAACATTAGGACCATGTGAATGAGATTAAGGATAGCCTTGAAATATGAATCTTTGTACTGTTGACTATCCATTTAGCATGACAATCCTTTAGGATCATTGTACCCAGATGCAACAATCCTTCAATATTCTTTTATTTATATTTCTTTCCTCTTCATACACAATATTCTCGTGCCTTGTAGTCATGACAATCCACAAATCACCTAATTGTCCTTAGTGAGACTATATCTTATTTTGACAATGATAGTCATCTTCCATTCACAACTCTCCTCTTTAACATAGTTACCCTTTGCACATGTTTGGACTTCATGATTTTCCTTTTGTATGTTGTATTATGGTATGAAAATACTATGGCCCCTTCTTCATCCTCTTGTATAATGAAATTGAAGGTCGACACTTACAGTTACTCTTCTTTATTACTTGGTGACAACGAATCCCTAAACTCATTTTTTATTGTCTTGAAGCCAAATTTACCACTGTTGAGACAGTCAGAGTTGATTCTTGATCATGAATATTACGAATTACTTCAAGTATCCATGGCCAATTTCAATTGTGTTTCTTAAGACAACCATGCCTTGACTATCCCTTGATGTTGGTCACGATTGTGCTTGGATGGCACAATAGTTCATAGTTAGATTTTTGCCACTAAAGTTTTCCTTTGACAAAGTCATATTTATAGTCCACCTTTTGATGATGTTCAAACAATATAAATACTTATTCTTAACATAAGCAATACATTTCTCACAAATACCAATACATTCTACTCATAAGGTTCATGGCACCATGCCTAAAGGTATGATAGTCAGCAATGTACTATTATGGCAGCCTATGGTTGGTTTGACAATCTATAATAGCGATAGCATTCATGCCTAACAATCCTTATTGTTATTGTCATAATATATTTTACATTTGAGGCCTTGTCTACAACATACAAAGTTTACCTTTTTCACCCATACCTTCAGTATATAAAGGACATTGATAGGGAATTTTTAATTTCCACTCAGTCAGTGCAATCTAGGAGAGGATAGATTGTCTAAAGTTGTAATCTATTTCCATTTACACTTGCCATAACTACAAATGCTTAGTGTTTATTCTCAACCCCGGTATATGAATAAAATGTGACCTATTGTTCTAATAGGCCTATAGGGACAAAGAGGTGATAAAGCCTTTAATTTTAAACATGACATGGTTTTGATAACTTCCCATATTGGTAAGGTCCTGGATGACAAACCTTTGATGCACCTAATTGTAATAGGTGTTATGATAGTCCTTGGTATCTTTTCATTTCTTTCTTGAATGTCCTACAAATAAGACATAAGACCTATTAGATCCTTCATAAATAAGAATTCTCATACATTACATTTAAACTTAAACTCCCTAAACATCCATCAATCCATCCATTAATATCAAAATGCCATGAATATCCTATGATCAACCATTCTAATTCCTAGGATAGTCATATTGCAATTTTGCTTCTCTATACTAAAATAGCCCAAGGAATATCTACCCTTGAATTTGTATTTTAACAATCTAATGTCTTTACGAATAACATTGACTCTTCTTTCAGGACAACATTTTTGCCTTTAGAAGCTCCTCATTTCATGATAGCCTAAAATAGAATAAGTGGATAGTCATAGCATTTTAGCATAATGGGAAAACCATAAAGTGTGATAATGTCTATACATTATCTATTCCCATCCATGTCACAAAGCAACTATTCAAATGCTAGGCCAACATGATTTAAACAATCATAAGAGCCAACAATCCACTCCAAATGCATGGGAAAAGGACAACTCTTAGATCCCATATTAATCATGTTCACATGGCTGCTAGCATCTTCAAGTGAGTCAATACAAAAATTAAAAGCCTCAAACTCATACACTTCAGAAAAATATACCTAATTATAAATTTGATATGCATGAATAAGGAAGTCCTCATGCAATACAAACTAAAATGTGTCACATTTAGACATGTCATCAAGTTGAACTACATCATGTTGAGACTCGTGTTTACTTAAGCATTACAAGTCACTTGAATCTTTGAATGCTTCAAAGTTCCAAATAAAGGACTCAACTTTAGGTGTAGCAGAGTCCTCATCAATGACTGATTTACATGGCCTTAAAGAAACTAAAATTATATATCATCTTTACAATTGTATGTCCAAGCTCTTTAGGAGTCTTCACAAATGTGTCCAAAGTAAGATTACTCAAATCAAATAATGGCTTATATCTAGAGCTTTATTAAGTTGATACCTAGGTGGATTAGTGTGTAAACATTCAAATTAGATGGTAATTCACAAGTTTATAGAATAATAAAATAAATCCCTAGTCTAGAATCCAAATGCACATATTCAAAGGCATTAAAGACTTTGAACAAATTACTTTATTGAATTGGAGAAGGCATGTACAAATGTGCAATGTTTAGCTTATTCTTCCTTGTCTATACTTTTATACAAATTTGTATGTACATGCGTGTGGTGCATAGATCAAGTGGTCAAGGTGACGATAGATGTCAAACCCATATGACTTGTTGTTCCTATCTTCTATGATTACCATATATTTTATCCTATGTTATTTGTTTAGCTTGTATTCTTTCATATATTCAATCCTTACCTCCCATGCTTTCTTCTATGCCTTGTTTGGTTCCTAAACATCTCTAAAAGTCCTATAATAGTCATAATTAATCTTCATACTAATCTTGATAGTAATCTTGCCATCATTGTATTCCATGAGATGACAGTCCTATAACAGTCCTATACATGTCTACTAGGAGAGTTTTAACTACAACAGTCCTAAAATAGTCCTAGAACAGTCCTATAATAAGCATAGCATTTAATGTACATATTTATGATATTCATGTTTTCTTAAATTTGCTTGGTCATGCTTCTCATAGGACGTCACCTCCCCTACCCATCCAACTCTATAGAAGAAGAGAGACAACAAATGATCAAGAGGGATCACCAATTGGCGGTAAGTGATTGATTACTTATGTCATGTTATATATTTTGAATATTAAATTCTATAGTAATGTGCACGTTGATTGATTGTATTAATAGGTGGAAATTCAAAAATCTCTATCGAGGAGGTCTAGTCGATGAGCGATAGAGGATGAATCAATGACTGGTTCACCATCTTCATGGCCTAGCAAGAGCCATAGATTATTTGATAGAAATCCATAGGAGATTTGATTTTGGGACATTTTGTTACATATGCCTATTTGGCTTTGTAAACATACTTTTGTATGTTGTCGATGTATATCGTTGTATATACCCATATGGTTTTATTTGTACATGCCTATATGGCTTGATATATACACTATACATTATTTTCATGACATTATGCATATATGTATATATAAGATCCTAATTTGGCACAAGTACGGAGAATACTTGCAAAGGTTATGGAATTTGGTTTTACACGTTCCAATTGTATTTGCTTCAAAGTTTCTAAAGCCTTTTCAAAAAATCCATTTTGTGCATATCTTGCAATCATTGCATTCCATGAGATAGCATCTCTTTGAGGTGTCATGCCAAACTATTCACATGCCTTGTCTATGCTTCCACACTTTGCATACATGTCCACAAGGGCAACTGTAAATACATCCTATTTCGAAGATCCCATTTTTGCATAGGCAAGGAGAATGGTGGATAAGGTTGTAGAATTTGGATTTACACCTGCCAATTGCATTTTTTTAACATTTCCTTTTGTTGGGTGAATATTTTGTCGTTAACTCACTAATGACAAAATGGGTATATCAGCCACAGCTATGATGAGATAAATCTCTCCTCTCATCAAGGGGAGGTTCCCTATCACTTATCACAAAATACTTTAAACTAAATACTAATTCAAGGGTGAGACCATATCATCCATTTCTCTTTTTTCAGAAATGATGTTTATAAAATAAAAGAGCACTTTCTTAATACAAACTGAATAACTGAGAAACCCATGAGAGCACAAAGTCTATTGTTGCTTCTTTTGCTGATTTATAACTAAATGATTTCAGAATAGAGTGCAGCCCAAAGTCTTCACTATATGCTGATGTAAGATAACACGATCACAAACAATAACTTGCAGCTCAAAGTCTTCAAGTTACTTCTCATTCATAAACACAACACAATTCTCACAAATGATTTTATAGCTCAAAGTCTATTAAAATTAGATTTAGAATACTCCTTAATCACTTGAAATAAACTCACACTTCAATTACTTATCAAAGATAATATGATAGCAAAGACATAAGAACAATTCTATCATAAAACAAATCACTCCAAGACAAAGATTGGAATTTAACTTGCTCTCTTGTTTTGATAAATATTTGAAAATTGATTTACACAAATAAGCACAAAGTCTCAACTTGCTTCTCAATTCGATGGAGTTTTTCTACAATAGATAAAAGATAATAATTACAAAAGAGGCCCTCTTTATTTATAGGGAGGAGCCTGGAGCAAAAATAGGAAATTTACAACTACTTTGACTTATTCAACAAAAGTGTCATATTTGACTTGGGACTTCTCTTGTCTCACATGTAATTACATTTTAGAAAATTACATGTGAAAATGTCCAAAACAAAATTCAAATTACATGTCATATACAGGAAAAATAAACTAAGGCACTAGCTTCCTCCGTCATTCTTCTTTAGAAAATTCTAGTACATATCTTGGATGGCTGCCATCTCGCATGCATATGGTTTTGCTGTGTTCTCTAAGATGGTGTGGGCCCAGAGAATTAAGTCTTTTACTGCCTTTATTGCCTTTTCATGCTTGTCCAGATTATCTTTTAGGTTCTCTAGAGTCGAGTGTTGGTCATATAGATTATCCATTGAAAGCACTGAGGGTGCCTCCTCTTCAAATTTTCTTTGGACCAACTCTTCAAAGGAACTTACCATCTCTGCTAAGACAAACTTGTGATCTTCCCCTATTAGGGTGCATGGAAGTTCTTCTAGCCAGTGTAGAAGTTTGACATCACTATCTTCACTGGCTTCTCAGGCTTGACACAGATCTTCAAGTAGACCTTTTATTATGTGGATTCGATGTACCAGAGTCTCCTTGGTCTTGAGATATGATTCTCTATTTGTAATGACCCCAATGGTGATCAAATTCTTTATCTTAATCTTTTTCATATCTATCCACTCTTCCAGACTCTCTTCTTGATCTTGCAGCTCTTGTGAAAGTAGATCTACCAGGTTGTCCAGCTCATCTTTAGATTTGTCCATCTTCTCTTTTCTTTCCACAGTGGTTTTTAGTAGGATTCACCCTTGAGCTAATAGGCGTTCCACTATATCTCCTACCACCCTTCCCCTGGCTTGTGCTTTTTCAACCTTCTGAATCAGGGGATCTTCTACCATCACTACCATGGGCTCTACCATTTCTGATGACTTTACTATCTTTTGAAGGATAGTAGTAAGTTGTTCTGCTTTAGCTTTATACTGCTCCTTCTCCTTCTTGAATTCATCATACTTTTCAAGTAGAGTGCTGGCAGTAGTTTGAAAATCTGCCTTTATGCCCTCATGAGTTAGCTTGCCCAACTCAACCCTTGAAATGACATAATCATTCATGTCAAAAGTGTCAATGGTGGCATCTTCTGGTGGTTTGGCAATTTCCTCGTATCTGATTCCTTTCTCATTGACAAGCCTAGAAACAGCCTTAGGCTTCTTCTTCTGATTCTTTTCTATTATAGGCAACAGCTTTTCAATTCGATCTCGTCAAGTGAAATAGCTTGCTTCTTCCTCTTTGGAGTATATGCAGATAACCATGGGGGAAGCACAGAAGTGACAACAACCGGAGATAAATCTACTACCTGTTTGGCTGGCTCCATGTTCATACTTGTGATAGTCACAATAGGACTGGTGTTGGTAAAAAAAACACCTTTATCAGCAAAATTTTCTGAAGCATGCAAAAGATTCTCTAGAATAGATTGTTCACCAATGTCAATAGATGGAGAAGATAGACTTGGAATGGAATCGAAAGAATAAAAAATGGTTCCAAAACTAGTTTTCATAGAAACTAGGGTATTATTAGAAGAAACAACAAAGATAGGTGAAATAGGAACATTTGAAATCACTGGGACACTACCAGAAACTAGAACATGAGGAGGAGGTGTAGAAACTTGTGTTCCTATGGGAAGATCTTTCTCAAGAGGTTGAGGTGTATCACCAAGTTGTTCCTTTTCTACATCCTCATCTTTGCCTTGTTCAGTTTCATCTTCTTCATTAGATTTATCCGATACTATTGCCTATTGAGCATCCCTAGACTCTTGAATATTTTGTTCTTCAGCCTCAACATCTTCAATCTCCATTTGACTCACTGGCATTGGAATTTTCTACAACTTCCTTCTTCTTCCCTCCTTTGGATACAAACTTAATCTTTAGTTTGCATATCTTAGAAGAAGAAGGGGTGTCACTCTTGTTTTTGGTTCTGTTCTCAGCCTTCTTGCCTGTCTGCTCCTATGTCTCAGCCTCTAACCCTATGAGGAACTCTTTCAATTTAATCCCTTTACTTTCCAACCACACATTGGTGTTAGCCAGTATTGGTTGAAACCTTTTCCTGATGGATGTTTCTTCTTTGATTAACCATTTCACCTCTAGAAGAGGTGAAGCCTCAACATTTTCTGTGTTGCATTTGGGATCTAGAACATCCCTGTCATCCTCCATTCCATCTGGAATATCAGCAAGGCCTAGTTCTTCAATCTGACTCAAGTGAAGTTTGCAGAAGTCTAGCTTTCTGATCTAATTCTGTATCCTGCGATCAACCCATATGTCTTCAACCATTGGTACATGGAAGTTTGACTTCCTTTTGATCTTATCCTGAACTCTTCTGAAGTCAAAATGGTCTCTTTTCTTGTAAGTCTTAATAGTAACTAGTTGTAATTCAAAATCAATTATTTTGGCTTTATTGGTTAATTGAACTGAATACCTTCCAATTTCAAAGGGAATTTCATCCCCCACTTCTTCAGCTCCATTTGTTTGTTGTGCACTAAAATCAACTATCTACATAGTTCCATAAGAACAATATAGTCACTAGGATACCGTGGAAGCATATAAGGGTAAACAAGATAATACCCTACCCGAAGATATGTGAAAGTGGGAAATTGTAGGAACAGGTAACCAAAAGAATTCACAACATGCCAAGCTTCATCAAAGACCCTTTTCTGAACCAGTTCACTATCCCATAAGCACATGAATACTGAAAAGAATGCATCATTGACCCTTTGGAAATGATCAATTGATCCCTTCAGAGTGATTTGAGGGTAATATTCATATACTAGAATCAATCTCCTGTCTCCTACCTGAGTTAAACCTGGAAAGTTTCTCATGCTTGCAGTAGCATAGACAAGATAAGAGGTCATATATAATTTGAATGTGGTATTGACCTTTACCAGTTGCTCATGCAATGCATTGCTGATCTGTTCTCGCCAAAATATTCTTTGAGTACCTCACAGAATCACCTTGATGTAAGTGTACATCCAATCTCAGAATTTGGAAGCAGAAGGGAGTCCTCCGATTCGACTCAAGAGAGTAATCAAATCACAAACTTCTTCTACAAAGTCACTCCTATGAAGATCTTTTGGCCATCAGGTCAAATTACTTCTAGGGATTTTCAACCATTTGTTGTTGATGTACCTTCTTGCAGCTTCCACATCTTTATCATAATCCTGTTGCCCTTGAGCAAAGTCAATCTGTCCAATATTTTCAATAGGTGGACACATGAAGATTTTGTTGAGGAATTCTGCATCCAATCTCATGATTACATTCCCATGAGAATCTGTCACAACTCTAGTGTCTCTATTGTAATGGCTTGCTACCTGAAGAACAAACTCGGGATTGTGTGCAGAAACTGGAAATGATGCAACCAAATGAATATTACTATCAATGATTTTCTGCATAGGCTTAGAAGGATTTGTCTGTTTTGTCCTATCTACAAATTCTGCCATGTCCAGATGCCCAATTTCTATGTCTCTAATTTCATCAATATTTGACTGCACTGCTATCATCGGAAAGACACCTTGGTACTTGTACTTCAAGATTTTGGCCTTTGACGAAGATGGTTCTGACATGAGCTCTTGAAGAGAACTTTGAGATTGATATCTGCCACGAACGCTGGTTGAGAACTGCAAAAGGCCATGACCTTGTAGTTAGGGAAAAAATGGATAAATTGGGATAAGCACAATTCGATGATCATGGACAAGGAAGCATGCATTAAAGGGCTTGAGTGCACACAAATCGAGGCAAAGGAGAAAGCATGCTAATAGGTCTTGAAAGGTGAATTTACCTAGTGTTGGGAAAAATTTAGGAAAATATGCATGAGCGGTTAAAATGACCGCTCCTGCATGAGGAAGTACTTGCATGTGTAAAACTGAGTATTTTAGCTACTTGTCCATGTGTTTGGGAAGAACTGCTTTATCATGTAAAGTCGTTGAAAAACACTGCTACTACATGTGATCACTTGGAAAAGTGTAGGGGCTCATGCATAGTCGGCAATTTCAACCGCCTCTACATGTTCCAAGAAAACTGAGTTATATGTTGGAGCGGCACATTTTGCCGACACTGCAGGTATTAGGAAATTGCAAGTTTGATGTGCATCGGTGGAAGAAAACACTAACAATGCATATGGGTATGAATTTCATTTGATGTTCAAGCGGCAAATAACGCCGCTTCTGTAGGTAATGGGAATTACAAGATTTTCATGTAAGGGCGGCAGGAATAACCGACCTTACACTATGTTTGGAAAACTCTTTAAAGGTTTAAGCGGCAAAAAATACTAACTCCACATCTTGTCAAGTTCACAACTGGAACATGTGAGAGCGGCTAATATAGTCGTCATCACAATGTTCTTGTAAGATTGGTATTCAACATGTGAAGTATAAAGCTTTGTCGGGTTAAACCACCGACGACACATATTAACATTAAACCCTAGGGCATGAACAAAAAGACCGCAGACACACAAGGGTAAAACAAAAAATGACATGGACCTAGTGAATGTGTAATCACTAAAGGAAATACGCATAAAGCATGGTAGATAGATTTAACAATCACTTGTCATTTGTTTTAAAACTTAAAGGAAGGAAATAAAATGAAAATTGTATAAACAAAACCCTAAATAGAAAAACAAAAACAAGGAAAAAAGACATACCTTGTCGTAAGGTCGATGCAAAACTTTAACCTATGCACAATCCATGGAATGCAAACAAATCTATCAATTGTATACTCTCAACTAATCTTAAAGAAAATTGACAGCGGAATGACTAGTTTGAATCAAGAGATAAACAAACAAAAATGGATTTAAAATGGTTTTAAAAGGCTTAAACCAGATGCATTAATGCCAACACAAGTGGCATTAATGCCACTAATTCAGAAAGATTATGCTCGGGCGCAGGAATAACCGATGATGCATGTATCAAACAAAATGCAAAGACAGAGGAAAAGACCGCTCGAGCATGTTAAAGGAAAGGTCAAACATGTACAAGCAGTGAAAAAGACCGATCTTACATGTCAAACAAGAAACCTAGTAAAGTATGCAAAAGCGGCAGAAATAGCCGACTATACACATAACAAAACAAAAAGACATGCAAGAGTGGCAAATTTGGCTAACTTTGCATGTAAAGACTCAAAATTTCACTAACACCCCAAAAATGACCAAAATTGATATTTCGATCAGTTTACAACCTAATCAATTTTTGCAAATATCGAGGAATCGATTCAAGGGAATGTTGTAAACTAGTTTAGGATGTCAAACAACTTCACATGGGACCAAGAGAATCTTTTCTCGATTTGCGAACTTAGAGTGTAGATCATGAAATGGACAAGTTTCGTGGGGGTTGTCTACAAAAATGAGCATAGCTGATTTTGAGAACAACAATTGGCTCTAACTGGGGAACTTCCTTTGATTGAACTTTGAAATGATCGAAGGGAGGAGAATCCAGTCTCTAAGTGCCTTCATCCATGCCATTGGGCTATAGAGTCAAGCCAAAAAGAAAAAGACACAAAAGAATAAACAAAACACAAAAATAAAAACACAAAACTATACAAATATACAAATGAACTTATCTGATACTTCAAGGATTAAAGTGCTTCAGATATTGTCCACTGTGAGGTAGCAAGAATGGTGTTCCATCCTGATACTCTAGCAAGAAGCTATTTTCACCATAGAACTGATGAATGGTGAATGGACCTCTCCACAAGGAATCAAATTTTCCATGCATTCCCTTTGGGTCTCTCCTCTTGTCCCACAACAAGACTTGATCTCTAATCTGAAATTCACAAATCCTTGCCTTCTTGTCAAAGAGTTTCTTTACCTAACTTTGGTGCTTAGCGATACAATCCACTACCATAGTTCACTCATCTTCAAGTTCAGTTAGGTACATAATCTGTTTATCAATAGAACTATCAAAATTTCTATCTTCTAATGCCTTTACCAACTTCAGTGCTGGCAACTCCAAGGTAATTGCTATCTCTGCATTCAGACCATACAGGAGCTGAAATGGCGACATGCCTATTGCCCTTTTGGGGGTAATCTTATCTGCCCATAAAGCATCAAACAACGCTTTATGCCAAATTTTCTGATTCTCATCTACCAGTTTCCTGATAATAGTAACCAGATTCTTATTACTTGATTATGCCTAACCATTTCCTTGCAGATAATAATCTGAAGAATGGGAAAGAATGATCCCATGCTCGTAGAAAAAGTTAGTAATCTCATGGGAAGAAAAACAAGAAGCATTATCTGCTACTATCTTGTTTGGAACTCCAAACCTGGAAATAATGTTCTCCTTAAGGAAATTGCATACCACTTTAGAAGTAGCATGCTTAACTAGGATGGCTTCCACCCACTTGGTAAAATAATCTGTCGTGGTGAGAACATAGTTGTGTCCCGCACTCGATGGTTGGTTCACAATGCCAATGAAGTCAATGCCCCATTGTTGAAAAGGTTCTTCAATCACCACCAGCTTAAGAGATAGTGCGGCCAACTTAGGTTTCCCAACAAACTGCTGACACAACTCACACCTACGTACCCAATTGTATGCATCTTGAAATAGTGTGGGCCAATAGTATCTATGTCACATAATCTTGTGAGCTGTCACAGGTGCAGAAAAATGTCCTCCACAAGCCAGATTGTGGAAAGACTCCAAAAGTCTACTTTGTTGCGCTTTATCCATGCAATGGAGAAATACCCCATCAAGGCTTCTTTTGTACAAACCATTGTCCCAAAGGACATAGTTAGCTGCCTCAACTTAATAGTTCTTTTCTCCTTATAAGACAGATGGGTAGGACACTCACCATAGGTAAGAAAATGAGCGATATTTGAATACCACTCATCAGTAGTAGTGACAAAAAGAACAGTTGGTGTATCTTCAACTTCTTCTTCTCCATCCCCTGTCTCCTTTGGTATATTATCAGCAATCAATTGACACAAACCTTTTCCATGCACAAGCTTGGTAGGCTTGATAGCTAGATCAAACTCTTGGATCTTAGCAATCCAATTACCTCTCTTAGTTCTGAACTCTTGTTGAGTTAGGATAGACTTCACTGTTGTATCAGGCACCAAAACAATAGTGTGTGAATTCAAAATATAGAACCTGAAATGCTTCACCGCTTTGACCACAGCATAAGCATGCTTCTCCATATTAGAATATTTCAATTCATGAGCTTTGAGAGGACAACTCATAAATGATATGGGGGATTCCACACCTTCTTCATTTTACTGAACCAGAATAGTTGAAAGTGTATGTTTTGAAGCGTAGCTATAAACTATGAAATATTTGGTATAGTAAGGACAAACAAGGACTAGAGCATGAGCAATAGCCCTCTTGATATCCTCAAATGCCACTTTGCCTTCCACAATCCAACAGAAAGTAGCCTTACCCTTCATCATGTTGATGATGTGACAGGTTTTCTCTGCAAATTCAGGAATGAACCTTCGCAAAAAATTCACCTTTATGAAGAAAGAATGAACTGCAGTCTTACTAGCAGGTAGAGTAAGATTTTGAATAGATTTGACTCTTTCTGAGTCAATTTTAGTGCCTTCCCAAGATACAATGTGTCTAAGAAGTTTACCTTCTGTAACCCCAAAAACTAACTTCTTAGGGTTGAGAGAGACACCATTTTACCGACATCATTCTAGCACTTGTCATAAATGGTGCACATGATCATGACGGTGTTTGGAGAAAATAGTCAAGTCATCAAGATACACCATGATGAACTTTCCCATCTCATCTCTGAAGGCGAGGTCCATTTCTCTCTGGAATGTTGCACCAGCATTGATCAAGCCAAAAGGCATTCTGCGATATGTAAATGTGCCCCATGGTGTAGTGAAAGCAGTTTTGAACTAGGCTACTTTATTGACCTCCACGTGATTATACCCTGAAAAACCATCTAGCATAGATAGCATTTCTAAACCAATTACTGTTTGTAATACTTGATCCATGATGGGCAAGGGGTAATTATCTTTTAGGGAAGACTAGTTGAGATTCTTGAAATCAACACAGATACGGATTTCCCTGTTCTTCTTCCTTACGGGAACTATGTTTGCAATCCAGGTGGAATGATGAATTGGAAAAATTATTCATGCATTCGGGTAAGTGCAAAAAGATGGGGGGCCAAAAAGTGGCCAAAAAATTTTCAAAAAAATTTTAGGCATAACGCGAGCGCGTTATAACGCGCTCGCGTTATAAAGTCCTTTATATATAAAAAAAAATGCTGTCATTTCATTTTATTTTATTTCATTGTGAGTTTTTCCTCCGCCCGCGGCTTAAAACCCTTCAAAAACGCGCTCGCGTTCTACAAAACACCGTTCAACACAAAAGATTTGTCGATTCATCGCCGAAATGCCGCTGCGACGTCGAGCACGCCAAAGGGGTGAGTTATCTTTGTTTTTTTGTTTGAATTTCTTCCTAAATAGGTAGGTTTTGTGTTGATTTTTGATGTATATTTTATTAATTGTAGGAAATGTTAATGCACCTCCTCCTCCTCTCAAAATCCACAAAATCTTGAGGAAGAAATACCTGCAGAACAACAACCTCCTCCATTCATTCCTCGACATGCCCCTGGAACACAAGATAATATAATGGGGGAAATTGAAAACAACAAAAAACAAATTGAAGATATAATTGCAAGGTTGAAAGATCCTTCCACTTCAACCTTGCATAGGTCCACGCTTGCCGAATCTCTTGAGTCTATGTTATCAAATGTAAATTCAATTAGCAAGCAAATAACTAGTTGGACCGATAAAAAGAGAGAGTTTAGAGATTACTATGTAGATAAATTGTCATACCAAGATGTCAAAAAATTATAAATTACAAAAGTAGACTTGTGTTCAATTTTCACAAACCCACAAACAAATCAACCTCCACCCATTACATGCAAGAGGTTCCCTATCCATTGGTGCAACAACCAAGCGATAAGGGACAATTTCGGGCAGAGGTGGTGGATGGTTTTTGACCATCCTCCATGCAATAACAATGAGGTCCCACAATACTTTTTGAGGAAACTCTACTTCGAGTTTGTCCTCAATAAAGTGCCAAACTATTTTGATATGCGGGACTTCCAGGGTAGAGGTGGGGGCTCAGCACAGGATAGACCAGGGGCACGTCTTGACCCACAGCGGGTAGTGAGACGAGTAATCAGCAGACGAGCCCATGAGCATGTTTCTATTCCTTCCATTGTGAAGGAGAGTGTTGAGGTCGATACACTGAGGTCGATTAGTGCCTTGACCCAGAGCATCATAGAGCATGCCGATCCTGCAACACAGAGTGGGTTGGGAGATAGTGCGAGGAGTAGGGTCCCACCACATACTTGCCAGGCTTGCGGGTCAGCCTGTGGTTATGACCCCATGGACAGTCAGGACGCAGGTGCACAGGCTACATCTGCAGCTGAGCAGATGGCGATGACAGATACCCTCCTGAGTGAGACTTTCGGCCTTGATACTCAGGTAAATATTAGCAAGTTTATTGAATTTAATTTATTAAATTTTATTTTTGAAATACAAGATTAACTAATTTAAATTGATGATTTTAATGAAATTTCAGGGTCATAGCGTCGATGCAGTTTTCAGTGGTTCTCCACCTACATTTTTCACTAGATCATCTACTGTCGAGGTATGTAACTAGTAAACAATTATAAATATTACATGTGAATAGCATCGTTATATGAATGGTATTCTAATTTCTAATTTTGGATGTTGAATAGGTTAACACTGTAGATTTCATGGCAACACCTGCCAGCGGTGGTGGACTTCAAAGCTTTACGGAGGTAATAAAATAAATAGTTTAATGAATGAATTGTACTTACTAAATTTTTGTTTGTGATTTGTGTGTTTTATTGTGTGTACTTCCATGTTTAGATGAGCGTGTGTGTATGTTAGGAGCCATGATTTGCATCACTATTATAGTTTTCGTAATTGAATAATGTTGTTTTATTTCCAGATGATGCAGGCTGCGGATACACCTCCCCATGTTCATAGGGCAATGGAGCAGGGTGTGGCCTCTGCGATTCATAGCTCTATGGCATTGACAGGGGTATGAGGCAGATTAGTAAATTTCAATTTACATTCATTGTTATAGTTGTCTATTTTTGAAAAATCAAAAGATTATTGATTTGAAGTTTAATTTCTATCTGGATGGTTTCTATAGGACATGACATCACTAGGGCCTTTTCCTGCTACTGAGGCAAGCGAGCAGACAGATTATATGTTAGCGGTAAGTGATTATTTTGTTAAATGTTTCATTTTTTTATAACATGTAATTTCTATATATTAATATCTATACTTTTTTTTGTAACAGGTAAAGGTGCAGGAAGAACTAAATAGGAGGAGTAGCCCTCGGGTTCGTAGTAGACCACCCACATGCATGTCTCCATCCCCTAGAAGATCAAAGGCTGCTCGTGATTTATTCTCTTCACCAGCTAGAGGGGAATGACTTTTTATTGTGTTCCTCTGTTGTATGCCTATATGGCATTTGTGGACATATATTTTGTATTGTACATAGTTGACATTGTATGCCTATATGGCATTCTTGTAAGCCTATATGGCTATTTTGTATATATGTTATACTTATATCGACAGATATTGATGTATGCGTATATGGATATTTGGTTAATACAAATCTTTTTTATTGATGGCGTCCATACTTGCATTATAAATCCACTTTTGAATGGATATTTGTAGATGGCTACTTCAAATATTTAAAGTCTGATTGTATTACATAGGATGTTTGCATTTTCTTTGATAGGCTTGATAGGCCATGGATTACATGATGGTGTTTGATGGAAAAGTATGGTACTAGAAGACTCTAGTTCATTCTTAATAGGCTTGTGATTGATAATATCTTTGCATGATTGCACTTGATCTTGGATCATGGGCATGTTGTTAGGATTTTGATTGCATTGTGATGTTTGATGGATAGGCATGGTGTAAGTGTAAGATACCCAACTAGTTCTACGAAAAATTTTCCTTACTTAAACACTTTTACTTGCTAACAATTCATCAACTACTTCAATAACATAAAGATATACATCAAGATAACTATTTGAATGAAACAACATTAGAGTTGGGTACTTGTCTTGTTACTTGATTCAATCAACTTGCAATGTCTTATTACATGGAAAATGCTTTCAATAGCATGAAGTACAACTCATTCAATGGAAATACAAGGACAGGCCTTGAAGCCTTGATGTTACAATGTCTTCCTTATTTGAGCAACATTTGAAGATTTGGAATGTTCAACTCATCACCTCACAAGGTAGGCGCATATTTGAAGGATTTACAGGTTTTTCTGACTTGGGTGCCAAGTTGAGGTGACCTCCTCCTGAAGTTGCGCCTTGTCAACATTAGGTGCCAATTAGAGTTTATGGATGCTCTGGATTGTTTCCAAGAGTAGGCGCCAAAACATCATTATTATGAAAGTGTTTTAAATGCTAGGCGCCCAAATCAGCCCTCTGGAGTCTAGGCGCTCCTTTCATGCATTCTGTGTTCTAGGTGCCAATTGAAAGGAGTGGAGAACAGGGCAAGCGCCTTCCAAACTAGGTGTTTCCTTGAGGTGACAAGGACTTAGAAAGTGCGCCTAAGGTGAGTGCCTTGAGTGAAAAGGTCTAACAAACATCTTTGAACCCCCTTTCAAGGTTAGGCACATTCTGGAGGTGGAAACAAGTAGAAGGTGCGCCTTAGCTTCCTTTGTCAATTCTTGCAAGTCTTTGTTGATTAGGAAGGTGGAATGCTTCATTGTAGAATGAGCGCCTATCTTCTAATGTCCAAACTACTTCTTCTGGCTCACTTTGTGGCTAGGCGCCAGAGCTAAACTGTTCACACAAGGGAGTGCGCCTAGACTCACTTGATGTTTTCTTACTACTTCAACCCCTGGAAGATGTTCCAAGGTGTTCCCTTTTACAAGCACCTGACCTCCCAAGTTCCTTCATGTGCTATTCCTTGAAGGTGCCAAAACTGAGCTCCAGTGCCATGGGATTGTGCCTAACATCTTTGAAGAGTTTCTAAGCCTTTTGCAAGTTGATATCCCAAACTCATCTTCTAGGTGCAACAGGAGCTTTCCAAAGGAGTTTCCAAGTTTTAGACGCCAAGTGAGGTCATGGGTGAATGGAACTGCGCCTTAGGAGATGACTAGATCCTAAGCGTCAGTCTGGAGTTACAGTGGAATTGATATGCGCCTCAACTAGCTCAGGCGCCCATTTGAAGTGATTCCTTTAACACTTCTCTGTCAATCTCAACTGCAAGGATGATCTCCTAATCCAATTTTGATCCTCTGGAGATGCAAATAGCTTTACATTTCACTAGGTTCCATCAATGATGATCATCAACCAAAGCGCATTTCAAAGGTGAGATAGGCAAGTGAGGCGCCAAACTAGTCCTTAAGACTTATCTCCTTCTATCAAGTCAATTTCAACTATGTGAGAGAGTTCTATTCTAGGCGCAAAATGGAAATGTTTCATCAATTGGTGCATCTTACAAAGCTCCCAATTCTAGGCGCCAGAGCCAAAGAGTTTTTCCCAACACATGCACCTGGGCTAGGAATTCACGTAAGAGACATCATTTAGCTTTAAAACTTTCAATCTATAGCCATCTGGGCTAGGCGCTCCAATGGAGGATCCTTGAACTCATGCATTGGCGCCTTCTAGTTCTAGGCACCCATTTTGGATGATTCATCCTGATACTAGCGCCCAAAATGACTAGACTCTCTTCATTATCCAATTCACTTAGAAGACTCAAGTTGGAGACTTAGTTGTCTATCCATGTTCTCCGGAAGATTCATTGTACCTCTATGCACTATCCCCTTCAAGGCGCTCCTTAAAATCATTGGAAGTGCTTAGGACTTACCTTAGTCCAAAGCGCCACAATCCATTCCTTAAAGCACAAAGAATTCTCAAAGGCGCCCCTATTTACCTCTAAGCACTCAAATATCATTTAGATTCAAGGCGCACATTTAGCTCCAAAACGCAAATTTCCATCATCAACCCATCAAGGTGCATCATCTTCCCTTTGTATCCCCTTCAAGGCGTAGACATTCACTTCTTCACACTCAAACTCACTCTCTGGCGCCAGAATAGGTGTATAACTTCAAATAAGGCGCTAATCTTAGGTTTCTAAGTACTTAGTTTGATCTTAAGGCTATCCTTCCTCTAAGCACTCTCTTCAACTCCCTCACTGAAGGCCCTCTATAAGTTTGGGCGCATTTCATCCCAAGGTGCTTCAACATCATCCAAGGCGCAAATTCACTCTCCAAGACAAGGTGCAAAAAACCCTATCCTAAGGCACTCAAATCTTGCTTCTAGACCTAGGCGTACAAACATGAGATTAAGGATCATTCTGGCCACCATCACTTCCCTAAAGGCGCAAAATTGGTGTAGATACATTCCATTTATTAAGGATCATTCTGGCGCCCAAATCTTGTCAAAGCAAAGGATCAATAGGTTCTCTCTAAGGCGCACTCCAGGGTTTGATCTTGCAAGACTTCTCACGTCAAAATTTTGACCTAGACACTCAAGGCACTAGTCTTTATCATCTAACCCTACAGTGCACTTACTCATTATGATATACTCCTCAACTTTGTATTCAACCTTGCCCAAGGCGCATATTCACTATAAGGCATTCTCACATTGTCAAGGCTCAAAGGGCTTCAACTTGCTAAAGGGTAGAGGTCTAGGCGCATATCTGACTTGAAGCTCAAGGCGCTTCAACCCTCTTGCTATGGAATTCCTTCTAGGCACTAAGTGACTTCTCCAATTCCTTGAAAACATTTGAAGTGTTTTACCTTCTCAAGGTGCTCCTTCGAACTTGACTCCAAGGTGTTATAATCTCAAAGGTGCTGACATCATCTCAACCAAAGGCGCTCAATGATTCATCCCATATCTAGGCACTAAAACACTTAATCAACCAAGTCATTCAAGGCGCCATTCAGTAAACTCATCTTCCATGATATTCCTATCAAGGCGCATATCACTTCTCTCATGGGCTTTAGGCGCTCAGTTGAGTGTTTCAATACTATTTAGGTGCCAAATTCATTTTAATGCACCAAACACAAAGAGCTTTCAAACACTGGGCGCTCACAAAGAGTCTTCCAACCTTGGGCGCTAAATTAGGTCTTTGCAACTATCCAAGGCGCATATCTTCGTTTGAACAACTTATGGTGCCAAGACAACTTCTCATTAGGGCGCTCAAAACACTTGTGTTTACATTTGAAGTGCTTTACCTTCTTAAGGTGCTCCAGACTGACCTGACTCCAAGGCGCTCCATCATCATCCTTAAGGAGCTAAAAACATCATCTCCACTCTAGGCAAAAACATCATCCAACTCCTTAAGGCACTTCACTGTCAAAGTCTGAAGGCGCTCTACCTAGACCTTTCCCTTAGGCGCCAGAACTCCTAAGCACTCACCAGATAACTCTCTTCTTCAAGGCGCAAATCTTCCTATACTATGATTGCCTCTGAAATGCCGATTAACGTGATGTGAGGGTGCAAAGGCTACTCCAATCCTCAGTGAGCACCTAGTTTAAACAAGGAGAAATAAAGCATTCAAAACTATCCAAACGATCATCCCCTTCCTAATGTCTTCACTGCTCCAGAAAACCTTGGCCAAAATGACACATAACAACTCCTATGAGCGCCCTTATGCCCTAGGATCATCTAGTTTGTGCGTCTTGTAATGAGTTCATGTAAGTTTGGAATGAGCGCCTTGAATAAGTGTAAACTAGCCTAGAGAAGGGTATGTGCGCCTTGAGCATTCCAGAGATAACTGTGCACCTAGAACAATATGAGTGCTCATGATGATGATTAACGCCCTGATGAGACTATGAGCGCCTTGTTCAGGAGATACCTTGTTTGATCATAAAATGCACCTTGAGTCTTGAAGGTTTTGAGCACCTAGGTGATTTGGATGTTGGGATGTTGGTATGCGCCCAAGATTGAGGTAAGTGAGCGCTTGTAATGGAGGAGAGCAATGAGATGAGGTTTAGCGCCTCCAAGTAAGGTCAGAGGTGAGGTTAGAGGTGAAATGCGCATTTGGACCATTCTGGCACCTTGGATGAAGAACCTATATCTTGAGCCCAAGAGGTAAAATTTGCGCCTTAGTGGATTTGGAGAGTTACAGAGATTAGAGAAAAGTGCCTTGAAGACAGAGTTGTTCAAGGCGCATGTGTGATTTGGTCAAAAACAGGCGCCTAGAGTGAATAGGCTTTCATCCTGACTTAATACACTGCCTCCTTCTGACGATTTTTGGGGCAGCAGAAAACCTTTCACCACGGGCAAATGCCTCAGAGCTATAAAAAACCGAGAGAGGTTATTGTAGAGACACTCTACGTGATCCTGTTGCCTCAGACAGAATGTTTCTAAGTGACACAGTTTTCGAGTAACATCTCGTCAAAGATTGCTACCTTTTTGCACTTTGGACTCTTCAGGGATATCGTCGGTACAATGTAGCTCTGACTGTTTCGACATGTTTGGGTGAGAAATAGGACCATGCCTAGCATAAATGTACCCATTCAGACGCGTTGGAACAGTCAGTTTGGTCGCATCAGGAGCAGGACGAAAGTTACACCCCTTTGCAACTTTACACTGCCTCCTTCTGACGATTTTTGGGGCAACAGAAAACCTTTCACCACGGGCAAATGCCTAAGAGCTATAAAAAACCGAGAGAGGTTATTGTAGAGGCACTCTATGTGATCTCGTTGCCTCAGACGGAATGTTTTTAAGTGACACGGTTTTTGAGTAACATCTCGTCAAAGATTGCTGCCTTTTTACACTTTAGACTCTTCAAGGATATCGTCGGTACAATGTAGCTCCGACTGTTTCAACATGTTTGGGTGAGAAATAGGACCATGCCTAGCATAAATGTACCCATTCAGACGCGTTGGAACAGTCAGTTTGGTCGCATCAGGAGCAGGACGAAAGTTACACCCCTTTGCAACTTTACACTGCCTCCTTCTGACGATTTTTGGGGCAACAGAAAACCTTTCACCACGGGAAAATACCTAAGAGCTATAAAAAACTGAGAGAGGTTATTGTAGAGGCACTCTACGTGATCTCGCTGCCTCAGACAGAATGTTTCTAAGTGACATGGTTTTCGAGTAACATCTCGTCAAAGATTGCTGCCTTTTTGCACTTTGGACTCTTCAGGGATATCGTCGGTACAATGTAGCTCTGACTGTTTCGACATGTTTGGGTGAGAAATAGGACCATGCCTAGCATAAATGTACCCATTCGGACACGTTGGAACAGTCAGTTTGGTCGCATCAGGAGCAGGACGAAAGTTACACCCCTTTGCAACTTTACACTGCCTCCTTCTGACGATTTTTGGGGCAACAGAAAACTTTTCACCACGGGCAAATGCCTCAGAGCTATAAAAAACTGAGAGAGGTTATTGTAGAGGTACTCTACGTGATCCCGTTGCCTTACACGGAATGTTTCTAAGTGACACAGTTTTCGAGTAACATCTCGTCAAAGATTGCTGCCTTTTTGCACTTTGGACTCTTCAGGGATATCGTCGGTACAATGTAGCTCCGACTGTTTCGACATGTTTGGGTGAGAAATAGGACCATGCTTAGCATAAATGTACCCATTCGGACGCGTTGGAACAGTCAGTTTGGTCGCATCAGGAGCAAGACAAAAGTTACACCCCTTTGCAACTTTACACTGCCTCCTTCTGACGATTTTTGGGGCAACAGAAAACCTTTCACCACGGGCAAATGCCTCAGAGCTATAAAAAACCGAGAGAGGTTATTGTAGAGGCACTCTACATGATCCCGTTACCTCAGACGGAATGTTTCTAAGTGACACGGTTTTCAAGTAACATCTCGTCAAAGATTGCTGCCTTTTTGCACTTTGGACTCTTCAGGGATATCGTCGGTACAATGTAGCTCCGACTATTTTGACATGTTTGGGTGAGAAATAGGACCATGCCTAGCATAAATGTACCCATTCGGACGCGTTGGAACAGTCAGTTTGGTCGCATCAGGAGCAGGACGAAAGTTACACCCCTTTGCAACTTTACACTGCCTCCTTCTGACGATTTTTGGGGCAACAGAAAACCTTTCACCACGGGCAAATGCCTCAGAGCTATAAAAAATTGAGAGAGGTTATTGTAGAGGCACTCTACGTCATCCCGTTGCCTCAGACGGAATGTTTCTAAGTGACACATTTTTCAAGTAACATCTCGTCAAAGATTGCTGCCTTTTTGCACTTTGGACTCTTCAGGGATATCATCGGTACAATGTAGCTCCGACTGTTTCGACATGTTTGGGTGAGAAATAGGACCATTCCTAGCATAAATGTACCCATTCAGACGCGTTGGAATAGTCAGTTTGG
The DNA here is from genome assembly GCA_027924645.1 of Cunninghamia lanceolata. NCBI lineage: Eukaryota > Viridiplantae > Streptophyta > Pinopsida > Cupressales > Cupressaceae > Cunninghamia > Cunninghamia lanceolata. Next base: position 11,007,132 of record BSBN01000068.1, on the reverse strand, counting down.
TCGCATCAAGAGCAGGACGAAAGTTACACCCCTTTGCAACTTTACACTGCCTCCTTCTGACGATTTTTGGGGCAACAGAAAACCTTTCACCACGGGCAAATGCCTAAGAGCTATAAAAAATTGAGAGAGGTTATTGTAGAGGCACTCTACGTGATCCCATTGCCTCATATGGAATGTTTCTAAGTGACATGGTTTTCGAGTAACATCTCGTCAAAGATTGCTGCCTTTTTGCACTTTGGACTCTTCAGGGATATCGTCGGTACAATGTAGCTCCGACTGTTTCGACATGTTTGGGTGAGAAATAGGACCATGCCTAGGATAAATGTACCCATTCGGACGCGTTGGAACAGTCAGTTTGGTCGCATCAGGAGCAGGATGAAAGTTACACCCCTTTGCAACTTTACACTGCCTCCTTCTGACGATTTTTGGGGCAACAGAAAACCTTTCACCACGGGCAAATGCCTCAGAGCTATAAAAAAGTGAGAGAGGTTATTGTAGAGGCACTCTACGTGATCCCGTTGCCTCAGACGGAATGTTTCTAAGTGACACGGTTTTCGAGTAACATCTCGTCAAAGATTGCTGCCTTTTTGCACTTTGGACTCTTCAGGGATATCGTCGGTACAATGTAGCTCCGACTGTTTCGACATGTTTGGGTGAGAAATAGGACCATGCCTAGCATAAATGTACCCATTCAGACGTGTTGGAACAGTCAGTTTGGTCACATCAGGAGCAGGACGAAAGTTACACCCCTTTGCAACTTTACACTGCCTCCTTCTGACGATTTTTGGGGCAACAGAAAACCTTTCACCACGGGCAAATGCCTCAGAGCTATAAAAAACCGAGAGAGGTTATTGTAGAGGCACTCCGCGTGATCCCGTTGCCTCAAACGGAATGTTTCTAAGTGACACGGTTTTCGAGTAACATCTCGTCAAAGATTGCTGCCTTTTTGCACTTTGGACTCTTCAGGGATATCGTCGGTACAATGTAGCTCCGACTGTTTCGACATGTTTGGGTGAGAAATAGGACCATGCCTAGCATAAATGTACCCATTTGGACGCGTTGGAATAGTCAGTTTGGTCGCATCAGGAGCAGGACGAAAGTTACACCCCTTTGCAACTTTACACTGCCTCCTTCTGACCATTTTAGGGGCAACAGAAAACCTTTCACCACGGGCAAATGCCTCAGAGCTATAAAAAACTAAGAGAGGTTATTGTAGAGGCACTCTACGTGATCCCGTTGCCTCAGACAGAATGTTTCTAAGTGACACGGTTTTTGAGTAACATCTCGTCAAAGATTGCTGCCTTTTTGCACTTTGGACTCTTCAGGGATATCGTCGGTACAATGTAGCTCCGACTGTTTCGACATGTTTGGGTGAGAAATAGGACCATGCCTAGCATAAATGTGCCCATTCGGACGCGTTGGAACAGTCAGTTTGGTCGCATCAGGAGCAGGACGAAAGTTACACCCCTTTGCAACTTTACACTGCCTCCTTCTGACGATTTTTGGGGCAACAGAAAACCTTTCATCACAGGCAAATGCCTCAGAGCTATAAAAAACTGAGAGAGGTTATTGTAGAGGCACTCTACGTGATCCCGTTGCCTCAGACAGAATGTTTCTAAGTGACACAATTTTTGAGTAACATCTCGTCAAAGATTGCTGCCTTTTTGCACTTTGGACTCTTCAGGGATATCGTCGGTACAATGTAGCTCCGACTGTTTCGACATGTTTGGGTGAGAAATAGGACCATGCCTAGCATAAATGTACCCATTCGGACGCGTTGGAATAGTCAGTTTGGTCGCATCAAGAGCAGGACGAAAGTTACACCCCTTTGCAACTTTACACTGCCTCCTTCTGAACTTGTGTCTCAAGTTGGCAAAGCAGAAAAGGTGGTGGAAAGATCATGCAAAGGTGGTACAATGTGTCAAATGTGCATGTGAACTTCCCAATAGCATGAAAGCACTTCTTTTTTGTCGAAGCACGTGCAGAATCAGTAAGAAAATAGAGCATGTGGGCCTGGATCACGGGGGTAACCACTTTTTTACCGTTTCAGTAGAAATACAAAACGCAAGCGCATTATAACGCGCTCACGCTATAACGCGCTCGCGTTTTGTCCTGCTATAGATCTCTAAACCCTAAACCTCAACTCTGATCCCTTGACCCTCAACCCTCAATGTCAAATCCTAATCCCTCAACCCTATCCCTAAACCCTCAACCCTCAATGTCAAATCCTAATCCCTCAACCTCAACCTTGTCCCTAAACCCTAATCCCTTCAACCTCAACCCTATCCCTAAACCCTTGACCCTCGAACCTCAGCCCTCGATGTCAAACCGTAATCCCTTGATGTAGAGCGAAACAAGTTAAACATTAACACAGGTAAAAAAATCCTTGAAAGTCCTCAACCCTCAACCCTCAACATCAAACCCTAATCCCTCAACCCTTAACTCTAATCCCTCGACCTTCAACCCTGATCCTAAACCCTAAACCCTTGACCCTCGAACCTCAGCCCTCGACGTCAAACCCTAATCCCTCAACCCTTAACTCTGATCCCTCATCTCTCAACCCTAACCCTAAACCCTCAACCCTCAACATCAAACCCTAATCCCTCAACCCTCAACCCTAATCTGTCATCTGTCATCCCTCCACACTCTACTTTAACCCTAATTCCTCGACCCTCGACCCTCGAACCTCAACCCTCAACCCTCAACATCAAACCCTAATCCCTCAACCCTTAACTCTAATCCCTCGACCTTCAACCCTGATCCTAAACCCTAAACCCTCAATGCCAAATTCTAATCCCTCAACCCTTCACTCTAATCCCTCAACCCTAAACCCTATCCCTAAACCCTCAACACTATACCTTAAACCCTAATCCCTCAACCCTAACCCTAAACCTTGTCCCTAAACCCTAATCCCTTCAACCTCAACCCTATCCCTAAACCCTTGACCCTCGAACCTCAGCCCTCGACGTCAAACCCTAATCCCTCAACCCTTAACTCTGATCCCTCATCTCTCAACCCTAACCCTAAACCCTTAACCCTCAACATCAAACCCTAATCCCTCAACCCTCAACCCTAATCTATCATCCGTCATCCCTCCACACTCTACTTTAACCCTAATTCCTCGACCCTCAACCCTATCCCTAAACCCTTGACCCTCGAACCTCAACCCTCAACCCTCAACATCAAACCCTAATCCCTCAACCCTTAACTCTAATCCCTCGACCTTCAACCCTAAACCCTCAACGCCAAATTCTAATCCCTCAACCCTTCACTCTAATCCCTCAACCCTAAACCCTATCCCTAAACCCTCAACACTATACCTTAAACCCTAATCCCTCAACCCTAACCCTAAACCTTGTCCCTAAACCCTAATCCCTTCAACCTCAACCCTATCCCTAAACCCTTGACCCTCGAACCTCAGCCCTCAACGTCAAACCCTAATCCCTCAACCCTTAACTCTGATCCCTCATCTCTCAACCCTAACCCTAAACCCTCAACCCTCAACATCAAACCCTAATCCCTCAACCTTCAACCCTAATCTGTCATCTGTCATCCCTCCACACTCTACTTTAACCCTAATTCCTCGACCCTCGACCCTCGAATCTCAACCCTCAACCCTCAACATCAAACCCTAATCCCTCAACCCTTAACTCTATTCCCTCGACCTTCAACCCTGATCCTAAACCCTAAACCCTCAACGCCAAATTCTAATCCCTCAACCCTTCACTCTAATCCCTCAACCCTAAACCCTATCCCTAAACCCTCAACACTATACCTTAAACCCTAATCCCTCAACCCTATCCCTAAACCTTGTCCCTAAACCCTAATCCCTTCAACCTCAACCCTATCCCTAAACCCTTGACCCTCGAACCTCAGCCCTCGACGTCAAACCCTAATCCCTCAACCCTTAACTCTGATCCCTCATCTCTCAACCCTAACCCTAAACCCTCAACCCTCAACATCAAACCCTAATCCCTCAACCCTCAACCCTAATCTATCATCCGTCATCCCTCCACACTCTACTTTAACCCTAATTCCTCGACCCTCAACCCTATCCCTAAACCCTTGACCCTCAAACCTCAACCCTCAACCCTCAACATCAAACCCTAATCCCTCAACCCTTAACTCTAATCCCTCGACCTTCAACCCTGATCCTAAACCCTAAACCCTCAACGCCAAATTCTAATCCCTCAACACTTCACTCTAATCCCTCAACCCTAAACCCTATCCCTAAACCCTCAACACTATACCTTAAACCCTAATCCCTCAACCCTAACCCTAAACCTTGTCCCTAAACCCTAATCCCTTCAACCTCAACCCTATCCCTAAACCCTTGACCCTCGAACCTCAGCCCTCGACGTCAAACCCTAATCCCTCAACCCTTAACTCTGATCCCTCATCTCTCAACCCTAACCCTAAACCCTCAACCCTCAACATCAAACCCTAATCCCTCAACCCTCAACCCTAATCTGTCATCTGTCATCCCTCCACACTCTACTTTAACCCTAATTCCTTGACCCTCGACCCTCGAACCTCAACCCTCAACCCTCAACATCAAACCCTAATCCCTCAACCCTTAACTCTAATCCCTCGACCTTCAACCCTGATCCTAAACCTTAAACCCTCAACGCCAAATTCTAATCCCTCAACCCTTCACTCTAATCCCTCAACCCTAAACCATATCCCTAAACCCTCAACACTATACCTTAAACCCTAATCCCTCAACCCTAACCCTAAACCTTGTCCCTAAACCCTAATCCCTTCAACCTCAACCCTGTCCCTAAACCCTTGACCCTCGAACCTCAGCCCTCGACATCAAACCCTAATCCCTCAACCCTTAACTCTGATCCCTCATCTCTCAACCCTAACCCTAAACCCTCAACCCTCAACATCAAACCCTAATCCCTCAACCCTCAACCCTAATCTATCATCCGTCATCCCTCCACACTCTACTTTAACCCTAATTCCTCGACCCTCAACCCTATCCCTAAACCCTTGACCCTCGAACCTCAACCCTCAACCCTCAACATCAAACCCTAATCCCTCAACCCTTAACTCTAATCCCTCGACCTTCAACCCTGATCCTAAACCCTAAACCCTCAACGCCAAATTCTAATCCCTCAACCCTTCACTCTAATCCCTCAACCCTAAACCCTATCCCTAAACCCTCAACACTATACCTTAAACCCTAATCCCTCAACCCTAATCCTAAACCTTGTCCCTAAACCCTAATCCCTTCAACCTCAACCCTATCCCTAAACCCTTGACCCTCGAACCTCAGCCCTCGACGTCAAACCCTAATCCCTCAACCCTTAACTCTGATCCCTCATCTCTCAACCCTAACCCTCAATCCTCAACCCTCAACATCAAACCCTAATCCCTCAACCCTCAACCCTAATCTGTCATCTGTCATCCCTCCACACTCTACTTTAACCCTAATTCCTCGACCCTCGACCCTCGAACCTCAACCCTCAACCCTCAACATCAAACCCTAATCCCTCAACCCTTAACTCTAATCCCTCGACCTTCAACCCTGATCCTAAACCCTAAACCCTCAACGCCAAATTCTAATCCCTCAACCCTTCACTCTAATCCCTCAACCCTAAACCCTATCCCTAAACCCTCAACACTATACCTTAAACCCTAATCCCTCAACCCTAACCCTAAACCTTGTCCCTAAACCCTAATCCCTTCAACCTCAACCCTATCCCTAAACCCTTGACCCTCGAACCTCAGCCCTCGACGTCAAACCCTAATCCCTCAACCCTTAACTCTGATCCCTCATCTCTCAACCCTAACCCTAAACCCTCAACCCTCAACATCAAACCCTAATCCCTCAACCCTCAACCCTAATCTATCATCCGTCATCCCTCCACACTCTACTTTAACCCTAATTCCTCGACCCTCAACCCTATCCCTAAACCCTTGACCCTCAAACCTCAACCCTCAACCCTCAACATCAAACCCTAATCCCTCAACCCTTAACTCTAATCCCTCAACCTTCAACCCTGATCCTAAACCCTAAACCCTCAACGCCAAATTCTAATCCCTCAACCCTTCACTCTAATCCCTCAACCCTAAACCCTATTCCTAAACCCTCAACACTATACCTTAAACCCTAATCCCTCAACCCTAACCCTAAACCTTGTCCCTAAACCCTAATCCCTTCAACCTCAACCCTATCCCTAAACCCTTGACCCTCGAACCTCAGCCCTCGACGTCAAACCCTAATCCCTCAACCCTTAACTCTGATCCCTCATCTCTCAACCCTAACCCTAAACCCTCAACCCTCAACATCAAACCCTAATCCCTCAACCCTCAACCCTAATCTGTCATTTGTCATCCCTCCACACTCTACTTTAACCCTAATTCCTCGACCCTCGACCCTCGAACCTCAACCCTCAACCCTCAACATCAAACCCTAATCCCTCAACCCTTAACTCTAATCCCTCAACCTTCAACCCTGATCCTAAACCCTAAACCCTCAACGCCAAATTCTAATCCCTCAACCCTTCACTCTAATCCCTTAACCCTAAACCCTCAACACTATACCTTAAACCCTAATCCCTCAACCCTAACCCTAAACCTTGTCCCTAAACCCTAATCCCTTCAACCTCAACCCTATCCCTAAACCCTTGACCCTCGAACCTAAACCCTAATCCCTCAACCCTTAACTCTGATCCCTCATCTCTCAACCCTAACCCTAAACCCTCAACCCTCAACATCAAACCCTAATCCCTCAACCCTCAACCCTAATCTATCATCCGTCATCCCTCCACACTCTACTTTAACCCTAATTCCTTGACCCTCAACCCTATCCCTAAACCCTTGACCCTCGAACCTCAACCCTCAACCCTCAACATCAAACCCTAATCCCTCAACCCTTAACTCTAATCCCTCGACCTTCAACCCTGATCCTAAACCCTCAACGCCAAATTCTAATCCCTCAACCCTTCACTCTAATCCCTCAACCCTAAACCCTATTCCTAAACCCTCAACACTATACCTTAAACCCTAATCCCTCAACCCTAACGCTAAACCTTGTCCCTAAACCCTAATCCCTTCAACCTCAACCCTATCCCTAAACCCTTGACCCTCGAACCTCAGCCCTCGACGTCAAACCCTAATCCCTCAACCCTTAACTCTGATCCCTCATCTCTCAACCCTAACCCTAAACCCTCAACCCTCAACATCAAACCCTAATCCCTCAACCCTCAACCCTAATCTGTCATCTGTCATCCCTCCACACTCTACTTTAACCCTAATTCCTCGACCCTCGACCCTCGAACCTCAACCCTCAACCCTCAACATCAAACCCTAATCCCTCAACCCTTAACTCTAATCCCTCGACCTTCAACCCTGATCCTAAACCCTAAACCCTCAACGCCAAATTCTAATCCCTCAACCCTTCACTCTAATCCCTCAACCCTAAACCCTATCCCTAAACCCTCAACACTATACCTTAAACCCTAATCCCTCAACCCTAACCCTAAACCTTGTCCCTAAACCCTAATCCCTTCAACCTCAACCCTATCACTAAACCCTTGACCCTCAAACCTCAGCCCTCGACGTCAAACCCTAATCCCTCAACCCTTAACTCTGATCCCTCATCTCTCAACCCTAACCCTAAACCCTCAACCCTCAACATCAAACCCTAATCCCTCAACCCTAATCTATCATCCGTCATCCCTCCACACTCTACTTTAACCCTAATTCCTCGACCCTCAACCCTATCCCTAAACCCTTGACCCTCGAACCTCAACCCTCAACCCTCAACGTCAAATCCTAATCCCTCAACCCTAAACCCTATCCCTAAACCCTCAACACTATACCTTAAACCCTAATCCCTCATCCCTCAACCCTAAACCTTATCCCTAAACCCTAATCCCTCAACCCTCAACCCTAATCTGTCATCCCCCAACTCTAATCCTTCATCCCTAAACCCTAAATGCTATCCCTATTCCTACACCCTCAACAGAATCGATACTATACCTTAAACCCTAATCCCTTATCCCTAAACCCTCCAACCCTATCCCTAATCCTTATACCCTCCACACTCTACTTTAACCCTAATTCCTCGACCCTCAACCCTATCCCTAAACCCTTGACCCTCGAACCTCAACCCTCAACCCTCAACGTCAAACCCTAATCCCTCAACCCTTAACTCTGATCCCTCGACCCTCAACACTATACCTTAAACCCTAATCCATATCCCTCAACCCTTAACCCTTAAAACTTAAACGCTATCCCTACACCCTCAACACTTGACACTAAAGCCTTAACCCTTAACCCTCATCCCTAAAGCCTCAACCCTCAATCCTTAAACCTTAAACCCTAAACCCTATCCCTAATCCCTCTACCCTCAACACTCTAACCCTAACCTCGACATTAAATGCTAATCCGTCAACCCTAAACCCTAATCCTAAACCCTCAACCCTAAACCTTATCCCTAAACCCTAATCCCTCAACCCTCAACCCTAATCCATCATCCCTCAACTATAATCCCTCATCCCTAATCCCTAAATGCTATCCCTATTCCTAAACTCTCAACAGACTTGATACTATACCTTAAACCCTAATCCCTTATCCCTAAACCCTCCAACCCTATCCCTAATCCTTACACCCTCCACACTCTACTTTAACCCTAATCCCTCGACCCTAAACCCTATCCCTAAACCCTTGACCCTTGAACCTCAACCCTCAACCCTTAATGTCAAACCCTAATCCCTCAACCCTTAACTTTGATCCCTCAACCATCAACCGTAATCTATCATCCCTCATCCCTAAACCTTAAACGCTATCCCTATTCCTAGACCCTCAACGGGCCCGATACTATACCTTAAACGCTAATCCCTTATCCGTAAACCTTTCAACTCTATCCTTTATGCCTTAACCCTCATGATGAATAGCCTTGAATGTAAAAAAATTTGAGTGGGACATAACGCGAGCGCGTTATAACGCGCTCGCGTTATGTCAAACATGGCAAAAGACAAACTTGCGGGAAAAAATGTAAGGCAAGAAATAACGCGAGCGCGTTATAACGCGAGAGCGTTATAACGCGCTCGCGTTATTTCTTGCTTTGGGAATCCCAAGCCTTGGGCTTGGGATTTGCTTTGGATTTCCAAACCAAAGGCTTGGAGTGCCTTATGAATAGTCACAGACGTGTTTTTCTGTATTCTTCAAAATTTCACATAATTTCGTTCGTGCTAACCCTCAGATTTGCACGTGTTTCAAGGTTGAACAAATCGAACACATGGGTAATGTTAAGCTTTCTCTTAGCTATTTGACAATGTGATTTTTTTCACATTTTAACAATGTTAAGCCTTTCATCTTTAATTTCTTTTGTTTGTGTGTCCGTTTTTATGCAAAAACCACTGTTTGGTCTTTTTTTCATTGTAAAATAACTATTCATTCAAATTTCAAAAAAATTACATATTTAGAAACTAGACTCCATTCTACAAATATTAAAAAAATAAAAAAATGATTTTCAATTAGTTTTCAAAATTTATAGGGGTAGCACGGCCAAAATTCTGTTTTTTAGGATGTGTCCACTTTAAAAATTAGTAAAAAATCAAATATTCATCAAAAAATTATCAGAAAAATCGGGCATAAACTACATGCTATTAGCTAATTTCTCACCAAGCGATTTTAAAAATACCAAAAAAAAGTTGACCTTTTGAGGGAGCCACAAAACATGCTATGTTATGTTTTTTTGACAGAAACAACACCAATTTATGTGGCTCTCTCTTTTGAACCCCTTAATCTATGCCATTTTCAAAACAAAATAGTAGTTTAGAAAGTAGACTCGGAGCACTACGAACATTGTTTTGGTTGCATCTCTAAATTTTGAGTGTAACTATGCTCAATTTCTCATCCAAGGCCAGTATTTCCTGATTTCAGAAAAAAAAGTGGCCACTTAAGACCCCTTTTTGGCCCCCCATCTTCTTGCACTTACCCATTCAGCATCTTCTGAATCTCAGAAAGGATCGTACCTGATATTTTGGGGTTGTATTGCCTCTGCTTCTGCTTGTGAGGCAATGACCCAGCTTTGAGGGGAATTTCATGCTGAATTTCCTTTGGCCTAAAGGACTTCAGGTCGTCATAGGAATATGCCAAGACATCAATGTAATGGTGAATAAGTGTGATGAATTTGAACTTTTCATCGGCAGTGCAACATTTCCCAATATTGACCATTTTGGGATCTGCCTCCAAACTCAAATTTACCTGCTCAAATTCCATAGAGGAACTTGAATCTTGTTATTGCTGCTGCTTGATATACCTGTCATGCTTATCAAATAACTTCTCAAGGGAAACCAAACATTTTGGAATCTTATTCCCTTTCAATTGAAGAAACTCTTTGCTGGTTTGTGAATCTATTTCAGAAACGTATTCACGTGGTGGAGATTCACTGCCTTCAAAATAGAGTTCGTCAAAGCTATCCAACTTTTCCAAGAAAGCAATGATTTGGTTATCACCATTGAACACCTACCAATGGTCAGCATTATCAGGTACACTTGGTCGAAAGACCAGCTCAATAGTGTACTTGTTTCCTTTAAAATCCTTATGGGGAACCATAAGGGTTGTGGAGACAGCTAATGAATCTGTACGATCATTAAAATCTCTTGGCACCGCAAAAATGTTGAAAGCATCAAAACCTTCAATGCAATCCCACACAAGATTGCGATAGTGTCTCAATCTTTCATTTTTGGTTTGGTACAAATTTCTCACTTGACAAACCACTAATTCGGCATCTCCTTGAGCATGAAGAATTTTAACACCCCTAGCGTGAGCAGCCTCGAATTTGAGCAACAATGACTTGTATTTGGCGGTATTGTTGGTATTGTCAAATTGTAACTTGTATGAAAAAGGTAAGATATCACCTTGAGGAGATATCAAGACCACTCTGGCTCCAAAATTGGTAGATGAACAACTGCCATCAAATTATAAAACCCAGACTTCATTAGAATTTGATTTTTTGGAATTTCTTTGATAAAAAGATTCTTCGTCATCAGTGAGGGAAGAATCTGGCATTACTTTACCTTCACTTGAACTTTCATCTAAAAACTCTTTTGATTCTCCATCTAAAATGTCTGAGCTATCACCTGATGTACTCTCATCTAATGAACTAGAAACATCTTCGGTAGACAGGAAATAATTACCCATTCCCGAGGACTCAAACAAAATTTGAGCTTTGGGATTTGATGTTTGGGTAACAATGTATTTTGCTTCTTTCTTAGGAAGCAACTTCTGCATGACACCTTTAACAGGTATCCTTGCTTCAGATAGATCCATGTTCAATTCCCCACCTACATCCTTGCAAAAATTACACCCGAGTAAGATGCCATAAGAAGCTGGAACATTAGCTACTAGGACGGTCATTTTAATCCTCTTGTCTAGAAAGGCTGCAAATGCAAATTGGGCATCTTTGATTTGACCCAAAAGTGGTACTTGCTTGTTTTCCATAGAGAAACATCTCCCAAAAGTCTTAGTTAAGGTGAGGCCAAGGGAGTCTGCTACCTTGGCGGGCATAACATTATCAGAGTATCCAGAATCTATTATGCAATTACTCAACTTATGACCATTTACCAATAAAGAAACATAGAAAGGTTCTATTTTTCTAGAAGCAACAAGGGGAGTAGTGACAAGATTATTTTGGGTAGGTTTTCTTTTTGAGGAATCATGGGCAACTTTTGGAAAATCTTGTCCTATAGGGATGGTCTTGTTTTTGACGTATTTAGGTAACCTATCAAACTGTTCAGGATTAGCTTGTAAATACTCAACTTCAGACATCTGAATTTTAGTCTTCCTAGCATGATCTATTATATCAAATAACTGGAATGAGCTAGAAACAGAGGAAGGAAAGCCATCATTCTAATTTTTATTTGAGGTAGTACTGGTCTGAGGGACAGAAGCAGAAGAAACAGGATTGTTAGATGTACTTACTTGCTTATTGCCCACCGGGTCCTTTGATTGGAAAGGTAGCGAAGTTCCTCGTTTAGCAATTGAGATCACTGGTTGAGGTTCTTCTTGTTGATAACTGAGAGGGGGGGTGAATCAGTTATCCTAATTATTTCTTCTTTTGAACTTTCTTATTAATCAAAGCAGCATTGAATCAAACATTACCATGAAATAAGAAACACATGACACAGTATTTTTGACGTGGAAACCCGGTTAAGGGAGAAAACCACGGGGTGATTAACCCAAAGATTATTCTCTGTTAAAAGAATAAGGAATTACAAAATGGCACTTGCCAATTAGGGCTCACTGCCCGAGCACACTGCTCACAAAGAGGCACACTGCCTACAAGGAGACACACTGTCTACAAAAGAATGTTATACAATACTTGAACTGATTGGAAGCATCTACATATGTTGGAGTTCAGTTCTGGTTAGGCTCAGTATACTGATCTGCTGCACTTCATCTTTCCTCTGTTCTTTATTCTGCTATCTTTTCACATACCAGATCTTTCTTACTACTTCTGCTCTGCTCTGTATTTATTCGCATACATCTTCACATCATGACATTTTTCACAACTAAATCCATCCTCTATATATATCCGCACTAGTGATTTCATTATCTTTCTAGTCGGCACCCGGAATAATCTATCTTCTCACAAACTCTGTTCTGTCGGCTGAATCCTTACATATCAAGTAATGCAGATCAAGCATATACTTGTAGATATCATTAATCATGTCGGCCAAACATGATTCATGCCTTCACAACCTTTACCATCAATAGTAACACATCCAGAAAATAGTCTGATACTCTGTCAGTCAGTTCTTCCTCTGTTCTCACTGTCTCTCAGGAATCCGGTACTCAACTATTCATATCTTTTTCTTTGTTCATCACCGGAGGCTAAATCCTTGGAATATACTACTCAAGGTAGTCCTCTTGACTTCCCCAAATCCGCACTGCACCAAGACACTTCCTCTAAGAGATCCGAACCAATCTGTCAGACCTTGCCACATGCTCTGTTCTTGTTCACCGGACCACAACAATCTTCATTCTGACTTCCGGTAGAGACACACCATGACTTGCGGATATGTGGGATGACCTTTGTTGCCATCAATGACAACAACCATGAATCCATATAGTGTCTCTTGCCAACAATCTCCCCCTTTGGCATTGATGGCAACACTTAGTGAAAAATGACTAAGTGTTTACACTATGGTCCCCCTTGGCTGATGCTCTATCTTTATATACAATTTCTGGAACTCCCCCTTAGTTGGATTCCTCATTTTTCACTGCTCCTCACTCCCCCTTTGACATCAATGGCAAAGGGTAGGGTCCGCACACCAAAATTTTCAAAAATTTTCTATACATAGCCGCATATTTACATACTCACATATACTAAAGAATGTCTGCAAAAGATGTCTTCAGTTGGATCAGTTCTGTAGCCCAACTTTGCTTCATTCTATCCAAAATTGAAATGTGACCACTCAACAAAAATGCAAATGCATCTGCCCTTTTTAGATCTTTCGGATCACTTGTCTGGGCTGTGATTTGAGCTTCTGCTATGGCCTCATGCATGGCCTCTAGCTTAGGGACAATTAACCCCCTGAGCTCACTCAACCTGCTTATTCTATTTTTCCTTTCCTTCTCCAATTTCTTGATTTCACTCAAGACTGCAATAGTCTGACATTCTTGATTTGTTATAGAGGAAGAAAGAGGATCAAAACTTTGAGACAAGCTGAGTAGTGTGTCCTCTTGCTCTTTTATTTTCTTCTCAATGTCCACTGTTACCTTGGACCAGGAGATACAAAATTTGTATATTTCACCGCCATCCTTAAGAGCATTTTCTAAGCTCTTTATCCCAATGTTCATGTTTCTCCTATCATTAATGATCAAACCCTGAACCTCGGAGAACCTTTTATCCAAAAACTCCTTCCGGACCTTTTCTTCAGCTGATTTTTCTAGAGATTCAAAATGTGTACTAACACTGCTGACTAAGGTTTTGAGATTACCGGAAGAGGAGGCTGTGGGATCCTTCTGAAAAGATGGCATGATCTTTTCCAGCACTCCAGATGCTACCTCCATAAGCTCATAGTCTTCCATGTGAGATTTCAGTAGTTTCTCTTTGACTTTCTCATTTGCAAATGAGGCTATTTTCATTGTTTGTACCGGTGACAAAGAGTCAAAATCTAATGGTCCTTTTAGCAGGTCCGGTTCATCAATTTCTATAGTGGCTTTTGTCAAGAATTCTTGAACAGTTTGTGCAGTGTCTCTTGCTGGAGACAGATGTTTCTTCTCTTCTGCAGTTTTGTCCTTTGGAATCTTTTCTCCTTCCTTACTCTTACCACTTTCAGTTGTGGTTTTCTCTGTTGGGGTCTTCTCTTTCTCTGCATCCTTGGTGCTGTCAACCTCTTTTTCTTTAACTGCTGCTTCTTTCTCCTGTAGTTTCTCTTCTCCTTGGGATCCGGAGACTGTAGGGGAAACCGGAGGAGAGATGTTAGTCTGTTCAAGGGCCACTTCTTCCGGAGCAGATGATTCCAAGTCCACAGCTGTTTCTGCACCTAAGTCCTCTACAACAGGAAGATTAAACCTTTTGAAGGTTTTCCAGAGAATCTCTTCAGTGTCCTTGGCTACCTTGTCGGTCTCACCAAGCATAAGCTGATTCATCCTTGCTTTGCTCCTGAATTCATCCTTGCAGTCTTTGAATACCATGTTCATTGTTTTGTGATCAATTGAAGGATATAGCTGAATAGCTATCTGTTCCCTGATCTCAAGGTCTTTTGCCATGGCATTGTTCTTTCTTATCTCTAATTCCATCTCTAGGCTCTTTGGGATTTCAGAGATAATCTCAATAAAAGATTTATTGTAGATGTTCAAGTACCTTATTATAGCTTCTTGCAGGATCTTTTGATCTGCGTCATTGTAGTCATCATAGAATTCAGCCACCGGTTGAAGGTTCCCATCCACAGTGACTGATTTGACTACACTGTCTAGAGACAGGGTGGGCTTTTCAGAAAATTCTTCTGTCATTTCTTCCTTGTCTCGACCAGTAGAGGGTTTACCGGATCCTTTCCTTTTCTATTTCTTTATTTCTTTCACTCCCTCATCTGACTCAGTTTCTTCTTCATCTTTTTGGCTTTGATAAGCCCTTGTGGCTTTTGTCTTAGATCTTTTACCGGATGCCTGGACTTCCAGTTTTGAACTTTTGGTTGTGGCAGGTGTAGACCTTTTTGATGAGCTGGTCCGGGTGGAAGTTTCAACCGGAGCACTTTTCTTACTTTTCTTTTCTGCCTCTTTCTTTTCTTCCTCAGCCTTTCTCCTCTTTTCTCGGTTGGCATCAAGTGCCTCCTTTGGAATGCCTAGGCCTTGAGCAATATGCTCTACTTCTTTTCTCACCTTCCTCTTTATCTCAGGTTCTCTGAGTTCCACATGAATTTTCACACTCAGTTCCTCAAATGTTCTGAACCTTTCTGCCTTTGGATCTTTAGGCTGACTTAGCATGTGTTGAACATGCAGCTCCACTATCTGTTCATCTACTTCATACCCCATGGGCATGATCCACACAGTTCTTGGTTCTACTGCCTCCATTAGACACTGATCTGTTTCTACCAT
Source organism: Cunninghamia lanceolata (assembly GCA_027924645.1). Taxonomy (NCBI): domain Eukaryota; kingdom Viridiplantae; phylum Streptophyta; class Pinopsida; order Cupressales; family Cupressaceae; genus Cunninghamia; species Cunninghamia lanceolata. The sequence continues at coordinate 10,991,568 of BSBN01000068.1, read as the reverse complement.
GAAGCATACTGTGTCTTTGTACTTTTCAACAAGGGATTGGGGTATTCTTTCTCTTGCATGCATCATGCTTTGGAAGTTCTTGAAATATCCCCATAGAGCTATATTTCTTGCTTTAGCATCCCCAAGTCCATGCAAATAGTCTCTGATTTGGATGGCAACCGGTCTGTCATTCTGCCATATCCATCCACTAGATCCGGGAAGCTCATTCATGTAGTAAAAGAAGAGACAAAGGATCATATTGCCATACTTGAAGGAGTTTTTCTTGTCCTTCTTAATCTTCTGCAGATTTTCAAAAAGTTGGTTTACAAGAAGCTCACACAAGTCATAGTCTGCATTCTCCTTTAACATTTGATAAGCTATGTAGATTGCAGTTCCCGGTACTGAATTTTCCCTACTGGAGTGATAGATTTTGTAACCAATTATCATAGATGCAAATTTGACATCCGGTTCAGTGATGTCATCAACTGTCATAGCTCTCTTGTCAAACTTGGATCCGGTTGCATCACTAACTGTCTGATTTTTGACAGACTTGAGAACAGGTAATCCACCAGATGAGTGCAGACCGGTTACAGCCCTAATTGCATCTTTGGTAATCTTGAAGGGCTTGTTCAACCATAGGAAGTTGTCATGTACTCTACTTAGTACATACCGGACCCATTCATCTTCTTCAAAACAGGGGAAATGAATGCATTGTGCAAAGTGTTTGTCCCGGATGGCTTTGTACTGAGGTTTGACCTCGAAGGAGTCATCTATCAATTGTTTGTGATAGATATCCATCAGTTTTGATTCTCCAAAGTCTTCAAAATTCGCATGGATGTAAACCCTAATGTCTTCCGTATGCAATACACCATGTGGAACACTAGAGAAGGCTCCTAGTGGATCTACCTCCAAGGATTTGTAAGGATGTTTCTTGAATGTGGGACGAGGTCTATCAGAGATCTTAACTATATTCGGAGTAGCCATTTTTCAAAGATTTGCAGGGAGCTATTGAAAACAAAAAATACCTTATGCGCCTTCAGTTATTTGGATTGATTTCTGTATGTAGTAACTTCTGTAAGTGATCTTCAGTGAACTTGATGAATTTTGTCGCAGAGCTCTGCTTTTCGCTTCTTCTTGGGTGTGGAATGATCAAATGATTCTTGAGAAATCCCTTATATCATTTCGCAAACGCTAATATCTGTTTGCAATAAATGCTCCACCTATATTGTTCCGGTTTGCCTTATCCGGATAGCTTGGAGTATCCCGGATCAGTTCTGATCTATGAACATCATGCGGATCTTTCAATCATGAATAAATCAAGATGACACATTACAAGAACATCCCAAACATTCTGTCCAGTCCGCAGAGCAAAATAATGTACTTCTGGATCTCTCCAGACCCTTTTGTAGTCCTCTGTCATTCCGGAGCATCTCCCGGAATAGGTCTTACTTGATCGATCACAACTTCTTTGCATCTTCATGCGGACCTCTGAAATCTTGTCTAGATCATCTCAGGACTTATATCTTCAAACCCTGTACTCCGCATCTTGTATCACATCCAGCACCACTTGATTGGCTGGGGGAACAGGATTTTCTTTGAGTCTCCCCCTGAGCCAGAGCTCACTTTTAATTTTCGGAAGAAATATCAGCACCAGAGTCTGGTGCGGATCCAACCTCTACATTCTCTAAACTTTTCTTCACCCAAATCTTGTTCATCTGATTCCTAACTTCATCCGCATTCATCTTTTGTTTACCCTTGTCTTGATTCTGATTATATACCAGACCTCTTTTGTCCTGATTCTTGCTTCTGTAGACTTTTGCATTATGACCGGACCTATTACAGATTTGGCAAATAACATTTCTTTGCATATTTGACTGATAACCTCTTGATATGCATTAATTAGCCATATGACCTACTCTATTGCATGCAAAGCATCTACCATTGAATGATTTGTTTATTTGCATATTTCTGCATTCATGAGACTTGTGTCCATACCTTTTGCAGTTAAAGCACTGTCCGGAGAAGGATGAATTAGTCTGATTCATTCTCTTTCTGCACTGATTAGCTTTGTGACCAAAGTGATTGCAGCTGTGGCAGTATCCATTGAAGGATGGATATCTTTGAGCATTGGGCTGTCTTACCGGAGGTCTTCTAGGCCTATTCCTTGGATTTTCTGATCCAAAATTCTTTTGACCGGATCCGGAGCTTTCTCCTTTCTCATATCCCAAACCATACTTGTCATCTGTCCTCTTTTGACTTCCAAGAAGTACTTCAAGTTGGGCAGAACTTATCTTGAATTTTTCTTTATATTCATTTGCTGTTTGAAGATCTCTTTTGAGAGAGACAATTTGATCCTCAAGTTTTTCTTCATTATCTTTGGCATCTTCAAGATCAGGTTCAAGATGTCTGATAATCCTGTCCATCTGGTGGCATTCTTCTGATTTCTCTTTAAGAGATTGTCTTAGATTGTCTTCAGCTTTTCTTTTTTCTTCAATCTCTTGAGTAAACTTTATAGTTCCTGATTCCATTTCATGTCTTAACATAATGACTTCTTTTGATAACTTTTCACATAACTTGGTTTTCTCAGTCAATTCTTCATTTGTATTGCTTTCTTCACTTTGTCTTGCCAACTGTTGGAGCAGCTCCTTTCTCTTTTTCATAGAGAGACTTAATTTGTCCTTTAATTCTCTCATGAATTCATCAGCCTGTTTGAGTCTTTCCTTTAATTCATTGACTTCAGAATTTGACTGTTCAAGATCCTCAAGGGCAGTCTTGAGTTGCTCCCTTAAACCATATGCATCCATTTGAACTCCCAGATCTTCCTCAAGCTGTTAGGCTCTATTAGGAGGAACCTTGCTCTGATACCAATTGTTGATAACTGAGAGGGGGGGTGAATCAGTTATCCTAATTATTTCTTCTTTTGAACTTTCTTATTAATCAAAGCAGCATTGAATCAAACATTACCATGAAATAAGAAACACATGACATAGTATTTTTGACGTGGAAACCCGGTTAAGGGAGAAAACCACGGGGTGATTAACCCAAAGATTATTCTCTGTTAAAAGAATAAGGAATTACAAAATGGCACTTGCCAATTAGGGCTCACTGCCCGAACACACTGCTCACAAAGAGGCACACTGCCTACAAGGAGACACACTGTCTACAAAAGAATGTTATACAATACTTGAACTGATTGGAAGCATCTACATATGCTGGAGTTCAGTTCCGATTAGGCTCAGTATACTGATCTGCTGCACTTCATCTTTCCTCTGTTCTTTATTCTGCTATCTTTTCACATACCGGATCTTTCTTACTGCTTCTGCTCTGCTCTGTATTTATTCGCATACATCTTCACATCATCACACTTTTCACAATTAAATCCATCCTCTATATATATCCGCACTAGTGATTTCATTATCTTTCTAGTCGGCACCTGGAATAATCTATCTTCTCACAAACTCTGTTCTGTCGGCTGAATCCTTGCATATCAAGTAATGCGGATCAAGCATATACTTGTAGATATCATTAATCATGTCGGCCAAACATGATTCATGCCTTCACAACCTTTACCATCAACAGTAACACATCCAGAAAATAGTCTGATACTCTGTCAGTCAGTTCTTCCTCTGTTCTCACTATCTCTCAGGAATCCGGTACTCAACTATTCATATCTTTTTCTTTGTTCATCACCGGAGGCTAAATCCTTGGAATATACTACTCAAGGTAGTCCTCTTGACTTCTCCAAATCTGCACTGCACCAAGACACTTCCTCTGAGAGATCCAGACCAATCTGTCGGACCTTGCCACATGCTCTGTTCTTGTTCACCGGACCACAACAATCTTCATTCTGACTTCCGGTAGAGACACACCATGACTTGCGGATATGTGGGATGACCTTTGTTGCCATCAATGACAACAACCATGAATCCATATAGTGTCTCTTTCCAACACTTCTCTCACTTTTCCTTTATCAACTTGCTAAGTTGACTGATTCTGGGACCTAGTGAAAACAACATATGCTCCATCATACGCTTCTCCTTCTTTTTTGGCTTCATCTTGGTAATTCAGAAAGCCAATGGTAGAATCACTAGCTAATTCATCGTCTCCTTCTGCAAAGAGATTAGCATCATTCTCTTGGTCGAACTCAGGTTGGAAAGAATGATCATGTTTGGCTTCATAATAGCCAACTGCTGAGTTGACTGGTGCTGCTTCAATGGCAAGCTTCCCCTGTGTAGGTGGAAGACAATTTTTGTTGTCCTTGATTTTTAGCAGCATTGCCTTGATATGAATTGTTTGGAAATGTCCTCCTTGGTATATCCCGATAAGAAGGAGGGGTAGACATACCTTGGGACATTTGCCTTTTTAGAGCTAGCAATTCATTTGCTAACTTTTGCACCATAGGGTCCGTGGTGCTTGTGGAAGAATTCTCAGTAGAAGAGGAACTTTTATTTCTATTAGAATCTCTTCTTATCTTATCTCTAAGGATAAGATCATGTTCAACTTCAGTAGCCAATATCTGAGCTGCAGGAAGATCTGCAGGACTAGCCCGCCTTAACAGAAAACTCACTTCAGGAAGTTGAGTATTGATAAAGAAACACTTAAGATTCTCCGTTGTTGGCTGAGCGTTTGCAGGAATCCTATTTCTCAACTTATTGAACTTAGCGATGAAGTCCCGCATAGGTTCATGAGGCTCTTTCTTCATTTGTGTAAGCTGAGCCAATAAGGCATGTGCATCTTCTACAGGTTTGAATCTAGCCTCAAACTTGGTTTTGAGAGTGTTCCAGTTAGTTATGGTCTGAGCTTGAAGATGATAAAACCAATCTGCAGCAGTACCTTGTAGTGTTTCCACAAAAATTCTTACTGCTACATCTTCATGCTCAACACCTATCACACCACAAGCTATGTAGAAAGCTGCAATGTGTTCATCAAGGTGAACTTTCCCGTCACCATAGAATTTGGGAAAATTCTTTCTCGAACTATGAGGTAGTTCATGCAATGGTGGGGTTAAATTTAGAGGACCAAAAGTGTTACCCCAAGGGCCTTGGGCTACCATGATGCGCTGATTAAAAGGTGGGATAACAAACCTTGGTAGAGTATGAATAGTCAAAACTCTGCTAGCACTAGAACTAGAAGCTTCACCTGGTATTGGAGACCTGGCATTGGTAGGAGAAAAACTCCTAGTTCGCTGAAGACGAGGTCGTAGAGGCAAAAGACCAAAATTATTTTGCTGCATCAATTCAAATACAGGATAAATAATACCTTGAGCTCTCTTGCTTCTTGTATACCATGAATCTGCCAGAATGTAGTATACTCAACAAAATATTGCAACAAATGGAAAAGAACAGAAAATACTTCAACTCGGAGCATGAGGCTTCAAGTTGTGTGTTCCTTCCCCAGTAGAGTCGCCAAAAAATTGTTGGGTTAATATTTTGTCGTTAACTCACTAACAGCAAAATGGGTATATCAGCCATAGCTATGATGAGATAAATCTCTCCTCTCATCAAGGGGAGGTTCCCTATCACTTATCACAAAATACTTTAAACTAAATACTAATTCAAGGGTGAGACCATATCATCCATTTCTCTTTTTTCAGAAATGATGTTTATAAAATAAAAGAGCACTTTCTTAATACAAACTAAATAACTGAGAAACCCACGAGAGCACAAAGTCTATCATTGCTTCTATTGCTGATTTATAACTAAACAATTTTGAAATAGAGTGCAGCCCAAAGTCTTCACTATATGCTGATGTAAGATAACACGATCACAAACAATAACTTGCAGCTCAAAGTCTTCAAGTTACTTCTCATTCATAAACACAACACAATTCTCACAAATAATTTTATAGCTCAAAGTCTATTAAAATTAGATTTAGAATACTCCTTAATCACTTGAAATAAACTCTCACACTTCAATTACTTATCGAAGATAATATGATAGCAAAGACATAAGAACAATTCTATCATAAAACAAATCACTCCAAGACAAAGATTGGAATTTAACTTGCTCTCTTGTATTGATAAATATTTGAAAATTGATTTACACAAATAAGCACAAAGTCTCAACTTGCTTCTCAATTTGGACGAGTTTTGCTATAATAGATAAAAGATAATATTTACAAAAGAGGCCCTCTTTATTTATAAGGAGGAGCCTGGAGCAAAAATAGGAAATTTACAACTACTTTGACTTATTCAACAAAAGAATCCTATTTGACTTGGGACTTCTCTTGTCTCACATGTAATTACATTTTAGAAAATTACATGTGAAAATGTCCAAAACAAAATTCAAATTACATGTCATATACAGGAAAAAATAAACTAAGGCACTAGCTCGCTCCATCATTCTTCTTCAGAAAGTTCTGGTACATAGCTTGGATCGCTGCCATCTCACATGCATCTAGTTTTGCTATGTTCTCTGAGATGGTGTGGGCCTGGAGAATTGAGTCTTTTATAGCCTTTATTGCCTTTTCATGCTTGTCCAGATTATCTTTCAGGTTCTCTAGAGTCGAGTGTTGCTCATATAGATTATCCATTGAAAGCACTGAGGGCACCTCCTCTTTGAATTTTCTTTAGACCATCTCTTCAAAGGAACTTACCATCTCCTCTACTAAGAGAAACTTGTGATCTTCCCCTATTAGGGTGCATGGAAGTTCTTCTAGCTGGTGTAGAAGTGTAACATCACTATCTTCACTGGCTTCTCAGGCTTGACACAGATCTTCAAGTAGACCTTTTATTATGTGGATTCGATGTACCAGAGTCTCCTTGGTCTTGAGATATGATTCTCTGTTTGTAATGACCCCAATGGTGATCAGATTCTTTATCTTAATCTTTTTCATATCTATCCACTCTTCCAAACTCTCTTCTTGATCTTGCAGCTCTTGTGAAAGTAGATCTACCAGGTTGTCCAGTTCAGCTTTAGCTTTGTACAATTCTCTTTCCTTTCCATAGTGGTTTTCAATAGGATTTGCCCTTGAGATAATAAGCGTTCCACTATATCTCCTACCACCCTTCCCCTAGCTTGTGCTTTTTCAACCTTCTGAATCAAGGGATCTTCTACCGTCACTGCCATGAGTTCTACCATTTCTGATGACTTTACTTGCTTTTGTAGGATAGCAACAAGTTATTCTGTTTTAGCTTTATATTGTTCCTTCTCCTTCTTGACTTCATCATACTTTTCAAGTAGAGTGCTGGCAGTAGTTTGAAAATCTGCCTTTATGCCCTCATGAGTTAGCTTGCCCAACTCAACCCTTGAAATGACATAATCATTCATGTCAAAAGTGTCAATGGTGGCATCTTCTGCTGGTTTGGCAATTTCCGTGTATCTGATTCCTTTCTCATTGACAAGCCTAGAAACAGTCTTAGGCTTCTTCTTTTGATTCTTTGCTTTTATAGGCAATAGCTTTTCAATATCGATCTCATCAGGTGAAATAGCTTGCTTCTTCCTCTTTGGAGTATATGCAGATAACCATGGGGGAAGCACAGAAGTGCGAACAACCAGAGATGAATCTACTACCTATTTGGCTGGCTCCATGTTCATACCTGTGATAGTCACAATAGGACTAGTGTTGGTAAAAACCACACCTATATCAGCAACCTTTTCTGAAGCCTCCAGAAGATTCTCTATAATAGATTGTTCACCAATGTCAAAAGATGGAGAAGATAGACTTGGAATGGAATCAGAAGAATCAAAAATAGTTCCAAAACTAGTTTTCATAGAAACATGGTTATTATCAAAAGAAACAACAAAGATAGGTGAAATAGGAACACTTGAAATCACTGGGACACTACTAGAAACTGGAACATGAGGAGGAGGTGTAGAAACTTGTGTTCCTATGGGAAGATATTTCTCAGGAGGTTGAGGTGTATCACCAATTTTTTCCTTTTCTACATCCTCATCTTCACCTTGTTTAGTTTCATTTTCTTCATCAGATTTATCTGATACTATTGCCTGTTGAGCATCCCTAGACTCTTGAATATTTTGTTCTTCAGACTCAACATCTTCAATCTCGATTTGATCAACATTTGACTCAGTGGTGTTGGAAGTTTCTACAACTTCCTTCTTCTTCCCTCCTTTGGATACAAACTTAATCTTTGGTTTGCGTATCTTAGAAGAAGAAGGGGCGTCACTCTTGTTTTTGGTTCTATTCTCAGCCTTCTTGCCTGTCTACTCCTGTGTCTCAGCCTTTGACCTTGTGAGGAAATCTTTCAATTTAATCCCTTTACTTTCCAACCACACATTGGTGTTAGCCAGTATTCATTGAAACCTTTTCCTGATGGATGTTTCTTCTTTGATTGACCATTTCACCTCTGGAAGAGGTGAAGTCCCAACATTTTCTGTGTTGTATTTGGGATCTAGAACATCCCTGTCATCCTCCATTCCATCTAGAATATTAGCGAGGGCTAGTTCTTCAATCTGACTCAGGTGAAGTCTGCAGAAGTCTAGCTTTCTGATCTCGTTCTGTATCCTGAGATCAGCCCATATGTCTTCAACCATTGGTACATGGAATTTTGACTTCCTTTTGATCTTATCCTAAACTCTTCTGAAGTCAAAATGGTCTCTTTTCTTGTATGTCTTCATAGTAACCAGTTGTAATTCAAAATCAATTATTTTTGCTTTATTAGCTGATTAAACTGAATACCTTCCAATTTCAACAGGGAATTTTATCCCTGACTTCTTCAGCTCCATCTATTTGTTGTGCACTATAATCAACCGTCTACATAGTTCCATAAGAATAATACGATCACTAGGATACCGTGGAAGCATATAAGGGTAACCAGGATAATACCCTACTCGAAGATATGCGAAAGTGGGAAATTGCAGGAATAAGCAACCAAAAGAATTCACAACATGCCAAACTTCATCAAAGACCCTTTTCTAAACTAGTTCACTATCCCATAAGCACATGAACACTGAAAAGAATGCATCATTGACCCTTTGGAAATGATCAATTGATCCCTTCAGAGTGATTTGAGGCTAATATTCATATACTGGGATCAATCTCCTGTCTCCTACCTGAGTTAAACCTAGAAAGTTTCTCATGCTTGCAGCAGCATAGATAAGATAAGAGGTCATATAGAATTTGAATGTGGTATTGACCTTTACCAGTTGCTCGTGCAATGCATTGCTGATTTGTTCTCCCTAGAATATTCTTTGAGTACCTCGCTAAATCACCTTGATGTAAGTGTACATCTAGTCTTGGAATTTGGAAGTAGATGGGAGTCCTCTGATGCGACTCAAGAGAGTAATCAAATCACAAACTTCTTCTACAAATTACTTCTAGGGATTTTCAACCATTTGTTGTTGATGTACCTTCTGGCAGCTTCCACATCTTTATCATAATCCTGTTGCCCTTGAGCAAAGTCAATCTATCCAATATTTTCAATGGGTGGACACATGAAGATTTTGTTGAGGAATTCTGCATCCAATCTCATGATTACATTCCTGTGAGAATCTTTCACAACTCTAGTGTCTCTGTTGTAATGGCTGGCTACTTGAAGAACAAACTCGGGATTGTGTACAGAAACTGGAAATGATGCAACCAAATGAATATAACTGTGAATGATTTTTTGCATAGGCTTAGAAGGATTTGTATATTTTGTCCTATCTACAAATTCTTCCATGTCCACATGCCCAATTTCTGTGTCTCTAGTTTCATCAATATTTGATTGCACTGCTGTCACTAGAAAGACACCTTGGTACTTGTACTTCATGATTTTGGCCTTTGATGGAGATGGTTCTGACATGAGCTCTTGAAGAGAACTTTGAGATTGATATCTGCCACGAATGCTGGTTGAGAACTGCAAAATGCCATGATCTCGCAATTAGGGAAAAAATGGATAAATTGGGATAACCGTGATTCGATGATCATGGACAGGGAAGCATGCGTTGAAGGGCTTGAGAGCACACAAATCAAGGAAAAGGCAAAAGTGGGCTAATAGGTCTTGAAAGGTGAATTTTCCCAGTGTTAGGAAAAATTTAGGAAAATATGCATGAGCGGTCAAAACGACCGCTCCTGCATGAGGAAGTACTTGCACGTGTAAAAGCGGGTATTTTAGTCACTTGTGCATGTGTTTGGGAAGAACGCTTTATCACGTAAAGTCGATGAAAAACACCGCTACTACATGTGATCACTTGGAAAAGTGTAGGGGCTCATGCATAGTCGGCAATTTCAACCGCCTCTACATGTTCCAGAAAAACTAAGTTATATGTTGGAGTGGCACATTTTGCCGACGCTGCAGGTAATTAGGAAATCGTAAGTTTGATGTACATCGGCAGAAGAAAACACCGACAATGCATATGGGTATGAATTTCATTTGATGTTTAAGTGGCAAATAATGTCACTTCTGCAGGTAATGGGAATTGCAAGATTTTCGTGTAAGGGCGGCGGGAATAACTGACCTGACACTAAGTTTGGAAAACTCTTTAAAGGTTTAAGCAGAAAAAATGCCGACTCCACATCTTGTCAAGTTCACAACCGGAACATGTGAGAGCGGCTAATATAGCCATTATCACAATGTTCTTGTAAGATTGGTATTCAACATGTGAAGTATAAAGCTTTGTCAGGTTAAACCACCGACGACACATATTAACATCAAACCCTAGGGCATGAACAAAAAGACCACAGACGCACAAGTGTAAAAAAAAAATGACATGGACCTAGTGAATGTGTAATCACTGAAGGAAATATGTATAAAGCATGGTAGATAGATTTAACAATCACTTGTCATTTGTTTTAAAACTTAAAGCAAGGAAATAAAACAAAAAACTTATAAACAAAACTCTAAATAGAAAAACAAAAACAAGGAAAAAAGACATACCTTGTCCTAAGGTCGATGCAAAACTTTAACCTATGCACAATCCGCAGAACGCAAACAAATCTATCAATTGTATACTCTTAATTGATCTTAAAGAGGATTGACAGCTGAATGACTAGTTTGAATCAAGAGATAAACAAACAAAAATAGATTTAAAATGGTTTAAAAAGGCTTAAACTAGATGCATTAATGCCAACACAAGTGGCATTAATGCCACTGATTCGGAAAGATTATGCTCGTGCGGCGGGAATAACCAACGATGCATGTATCAAACAAAATGCAAAGACAGAGGAAAAGACTGCTCGAGCATGTTAAAGGAAAGGTCGAACATGTACAAGCGGTGAAAAAGACCAATCTTACATGTCAAATAAGAAACCTAGTAAAATATGCAAAAGCAGCAGAAATAGCTGACTATACACATAACAGAACAAAAAGACATGCAAGAGCGGTGAATTTGGCCGACTTTGCATGTAAAGACACAAAATTTCACTAACACCCCAAAAATGACTAAAATTGACATTTCGATCAGTTTACAGCCTAATCAATTTTTGCAAATATCAAGGAATCGATTCAAGGGAATGTTGTAAACTAGTTTAGGATGTCAAACGACTTCGCACATGACCAAGAGAATCTTGTGTCGATTTGGGAACTTAGAGTGTAGATCATGAAATGGACAAGTTTCGTGGGGGTTGTCTACAAAAATGAGCATAGCTGATTTTGAGAACAACACCTTTCAATCCTTATCAAAAATTATGATTTGTGCACATATTGCAATCATTTCATTCCTTCATTTACAACACATGATTAAATAAGACAATGCATATTTACAACACTTAAGAATATGTAGTAGTGTTGCTCATGTCACCAATACTATGTTTACATCTTCACATACATGGCTTACAACATGTGACAATATGTTGTAAACTAGTTTAGGATGTCAAATGACTTCGCATGGGACTAAGAGAATCTTGTGTCGATTTGGGAACTTAGAGTGTAGATCATGAAATGGACAAGATTCGTGGGGGTTGTCTACAAAAATGAGCGTAGCTGATTTTGAGAACAACACCTTTCAATCCTTATCAAAAATTATGATTTGTGCACATATTGCAATCATTGCATTCCTTCATTTACAACACATGATTAAATAAGAAGATGCATATTTACAACACTTAAGAATATGTAGTAGTGTTGCTCATGTCACCAATACTATGTTTACATCTTCACATACATGGCTTACAACATGTGACACTATGAATGATAGAGAATGTTTGCATCAACATGATGGCACAACATGAACAAATTGCATTTTTGCATCAATTTCATTGGGTCAATGATTGAGAATGTGTCAACTTGAACAATATTTTTTGTTCTTCTCGTTAAGACCTTCATGAAATGATACATTGGTTTCTTGATATTCAATCATGCATTGGAGATCTTCAAAGTGTTAAAGATGTTTGAAGTGATGAAGAAACTTGTTATTTTGATGTCTTTCAACTTGAAACTTGTGTCTAGAAGTGAAGGTGCTAATCCTTGATCAAACTAATCTAAAAGTGCGCCTTGGTACTTAGGGCACTAGATTATGATTGATCAACCTAAAATGTGCACCTAAGGCTAGATAGTGAATTGGAAGGATAAAATGTATCATCAAAGGAGTTTATAGTTATTGAAGGCATCAAATGATGACTTGGGCGCACATCTACCTCTCTACAGCATCAAATGTGCACCTAGATTAGTGAGGTGCCACTTCATATCTCTATGACTTTGGATATGTGCCTTGATAATGAATTGATCTTGCAAATTGAGGTTGTCTCCACAAGTTGAAAGAATGTCCAAAGAATACAAGGCACCAATTATTGAACAAACAACCTAGAATGAGTGCCTTACTATTTGAGGTGCTAGTTCATGCTTCTAGAACACCAAAAGTGTGCCTAGATGTTGAGACACTAGCTCTTGCTCAAGCAACCTTGAAAGTGTGCTTTGACAAGGAGGTTAAAATGTATTATCAAAGGATTAAGTTGAATCAAGGAATCATCATTGAAGACAAGTAAAACATGATTGTGAATGACGCACACTTTTCGTCATCTCCAATCTCACAATTACACCTTCCCTTGGAAGCTCATATTGTGCCTAAAGGAATGGTACTGAGATATAGTCCATGTCAATGATTGAGAATGTGTCAGCTGGAACAATATTTTTTGTTCTGCTCATCGTGGGGCTGAACGGACTGTGCCAACACATTGGGGTGGGTGAGTAAATGCCAAGGGAGGTCTCATTTTGTGCGCCAAGCATCCTACTCATTCCAGGCAAGAGGCTACCAGCAAAGTCCCTTAAGATCCCTAAGACCAAAAAACTACCAAACTTTGACGGAGCAGTTCTCAGAATTCATGACAACTAAGAATATTTTGTTTGGACCTATAGGTGTACGTGGGGTCCATCCACAATAACCTCTCTCATTTTTGGTCAACTCCATTCTGTTTGACCGTGTCAAAATCAAACGCATTGTTGCAAAATGCTTCAATTTGATGCAGTGGAAAGGTGCTAGGTGTGACATTTTTCATTCCATAACTCGTGAGGTCGAACAAACTATGCCAACATGTTGGGGTGGGTGGGTAAATGCTAGTGGAGGTCTCATTTTGTGCACCAAGTGTCCCAATCATTCTGGGCAAGAGGCTACCAACAAAGTCCCTTAAGATCCCTGAGACCAAAAAATTGCCAAACTTTGACGGAGTAGTTCTCAAAATTTGTGATAGCTGGAAATGTTCTGTTTGGACCTATAGGTGTACGTGGGGTCCATCCACAATAACCTATCTCATTTTTGGTTAACTCCATTTTGTTTGACTATGCCAAAATCAAATGCATTGTTGTAAAATGCTTCAATTTGATGCAGTGGAAAGGTGCTAGGTGTGACATTTTTCATTCCATAGCTCTTGGGGTCGAATGGACTACGCCAACGTGTCAGGGTGGATGGGTAAATACCATTGGAGGTCTCTTTTTGCGTGCCAAGCGTCCCAGTTACTCTGGGCAAGAGGCTACCGACAAAGTCCCTTAAGATCCCTGAGACCAAAAAACTGCCAAACTTTGACGGAGCAGTTCTCAAAATTTGTGACAGCTGGGAATGTTCTGTTTGGACCTACAGGTGCACATGGGGTTCATCCACAATAAAATCTCTTAGTTTTGGTCAACTCCATTCTTTTTGACCGTGCCAAAATCAAACGCATTGTTGCAAAATGCTTCAAATTAATGCAGTGGGAAGGTTCTAGGTGTGACATTTTATATTCCATAGCTCGTGGGGCTGAATGGACTACGCTAACGCATCGAAGTGGGTAGGTAAATGCCAGGGGAGGTCTCGTTTCATGCGCCAAGCGTTCCAATATAAGAAATTTCATTTATTAACATACATCTAAATCACTACAATCAACTATAAAACCGCTAGATAAACTATCAATTATTTAGAAAAATTCAATTCAATTACCTCGACTCTATGTTGTTGTTCAGACAATCGTTCTGTAAATGATTTTCTCTTAAGACGATCAGGTGTCCTAGTGAAGCATGATGGCAAAGGTGGCACATCACTCACATTCTCAAGAGACTACATAAAAGCAAAGTAACATTGAAATAAATTAATATATAATTATTAAACAAAATAGGAAATGCATACATTTAAAATGGTTAGATGTGTTACACACAAACAATCTAGAGTGCACTACACAAAAACTTATCTACTAGAAAACAAGCACATACCACCATCGAGGCCTCCTGCATCAATTGAGAAGGACTCTGAATTATCAAAATGACAAGAATGTAAGACTCTAAATGACTATAATCAAATATTTAAGTTTTCTAAATTATCAATTAAAATACAATTCAATCAAATTACCTCCACCCTTTGTTGGCGTTGAGAAAGTCGTTCTGCAAATGAGAATCCCTTGGGTCGATCAGAAGTTCGAGAAAAGACTATTGGCAAAGATGCCACATCATTCACATTTTTGATTGACTATAAAATAAAATTAACATCAAGATATAAATTAATATATAATTACTCACAAAGAAATAAATGCAAAAAAAAAAGTTGATGTGTTGAACAAATTATACCGACAAGTCCAAGCTAAATTGGATGGCAGACAAAGTTCCATGATGAACTTCTGCCAACTCCTCTGTCATCAACTGTTATCCCACTTAGATACATTAGTACTAATAAATTTGTTTATATATTCAAATGGAATAGACCATAAAATTTAACTTTAAATTTTACTTGCATAAAAAATTGCTCGTGCATTTCTCCTTCTCTATGGTTCACTGATCCGGTAGCTTCTACTCTTGTCCCTGACCCCTTAGCTTGAGTTCTAGACCCCATTGCCTCATCTCGTGAATGGAGATCATACACTGATGTGTTCAATGGTGGCTCACTACTCTCCATAATAGGACCTAAGCATAAATGATTGCAAGAAATGCAATGATGGGGCACACATACATGTGTGGATGATGACGGTCTAGTAGAACCAAGTGATCCAATATCATCACCTTCATCATGTGCTTATGCAAACTGAGATGTCTATATAATCAAATGCTCGGTCAAAGAGTGTATGGCACTAAGGCCCCGTTGTGTTGCATTTGTAACAATGTCTGGGTGCTGCATTGGGGGTGAAGAAGGGATGGCAGGAGGGGGAATAGAGGGACCTTGTACTTGTCTCATTGCCCTAGGTCTATTTTGAGGCATTCCCTTACCCACTCCTTGAAACTCTCTAAAATCAAAATAATTAACATGTTGACCCATGACGAACTTTGCATAGAGTTTACGAAGGAAATACAAAGGTACATCTAAATTGTTGTTGGGTGGTTTATCAAAAACCATCCACCAACGATCCCAAAAGTTCTGACTAATGCCCTCATGAATACACCATTTGATTGAAAACTTGGGCTTACGGACATCAACATGCAATCTAGTTTTAGGATTGACAAAGTATTGGGCTAACATAGCTTTTGTAATCTCTAGTTCTTTGACTTCAACATATGACAAACCGTTAGCATATTCGGCCTTCTTGGCTTCTCGCCATTGCCTAAATGATTCATGTTGGGTTGACAAGGTTTGAACATGATTAATGATTCCCTCTAAATTTGATGTCATTGTAGACAATCGAGGGTGGTGGCGATACATTTCTATGATCCTACTTATTTGATCAATATTTCTTTGAATATTCTCTTCTATTGTTGGAGGGGGAGGGTTTGTGGTGGAGGGTTTGGGTTTTCATTTTGTGCATCCATTTTACCTAATTAAATATAAAACATACCCACTTAGCATAAGAAACCAAAAAAATTGCTTGAATATACAAAACAAACAAAAAAATGTGAAAGATCTTACCTTTTTGGATCGGATATCCGTTCTTCACCTCTGATATCCATTCTTCAGAGATGACACTGCATTTTGCAAGCTGCGGGTTTGCAAAAACGTGACCCTTTTTTTCTTCTTATGTTTTTCAAAATGGATATCCGTTATCAAAATGGATATCCATTTTCTTTTTCTCAATTGTTTTCATTGTTTTTTATTTTAGTATTTTAGCATTTTAGCATTTTAGTATTTAGGCATTTTAGCTATAAAATACAATCTAAATTTTGGAAAGACTGTATCATATGAAAGGAGAGCTTTTGGACAAACTATCAGAATTTATATAGGATTATGATGATATATATTTGATTTTTATATGATTTACTTATACTAAGGTATCTCATAGTATTTCAAAGGCACTTTTGAATAGATAATTGTCATAAAAAAATTGTAAAAGCAAGTAGTTTTGGTGTAAATTCTAACAAATCATTTCATGTTTAACTTACATATTAGATGATATTTGTGTCAACAATTGAGATCAAACTTGTGACACTTGGGATTGACCTCTCATTTTTCTATACCTATTCAAATTCCAAGACAATCATTGGATTGATGTCATTTATTTTCTAAAGGTAGCAAATTAATTTAGCACATCCTCAACATCATTGGATTGATGTCGATAGAGAAACAAATATAGAGAGAGGGAGTTATCTATAGAGAGGTAGATACAGGAGAGAGGTAGATATAGGAGAGAGGTAGATACAGGAGAGAGGTAGATACAGGTTAGGGGTTAGGGATTAGGGCCATTATTTAGGGTTTACAAGTTTAGAGAGAGAGAGTACTTTTGACATGCAACCGTAAACCCTAAATAATGCCCCTAAACCCTAAACCCAAGTAACCCTAAATAATTCCCCCAAACCCTAAACCCTAACCCCTAAACCATAAACCCTAAATAATTCCCCTAAGCCCTAAACCCTAAACCTGAGAAAGGAAGTCCTAGTTTTCTTGTTTCCATTTCCTCTGTCAATAAGGGAGAGGGAATGATAGAGGGGAGAGATAGGATATATAGGAATGATAGGGGGAGAGAGGCAAGAGATAGAGAGATTGGGAGAGATGGCTAGGTATAGAGAGATAGAGAGAAGACAAATAGGAAGAGATAGAGGAGATGAAGGGGAGAGATAGGGAGATTGAGAGTTACAGAGATGTCCAGAGAGATAGTGAGATAGAGGAATGATAGGGGAGAGAGAGGTAAGAGATAGGGAGAGATAAATATAGGTAGAGAGAGAGAGGAGACAAAGGGAGAGATAGGGAGATAGAGAGTGAGTGAGATGTCTAGAGAGATAGGGATAGAGATTGAGAGGGGGAGGGATGATAGAGAGAGGGAGATAAGGGAAAGATAGGGAGATAGAGGTGGAGGGATATTAATTTTAATGACCTCCAAATTTTCCATAAATTCTTCTCCACTAAACCCTAGACCATCACCCAAATCCTTACTTTCCTAATAAAAGCCCTTCCCCAAACATCATTTGATCATGTGACTCCTTCCATCACTAGACAGGTGCCCAGGTACTTTCCAAATCCCAATGTCATAGCTCACATTCCCACACCTACATTCATAGACTCCATTCCCCCTATTGACACTATCATTGATAATCATGTTATATAAGGAGACTCCCTTGAATAATACTTAAACCATGGATTATCCCATATCCCCATCTTACACTTTCCTCACCTTTGAACCCTTAGAAGATGACATTTAGCTATCCCCACCATTACCAATCACACTTTCTAGCAATGCCACATAAGACACCTTACCCATCACTTCACCTAGGTCATCACCAATTAAATCACCTCATTACTCCATTCAACCATACCCATACCACCCCTTTCTCACTCCACAACCTGTATTAATGCATGATTAAAACTAACCCCTAAACCCTAACCCCTAACCCCTATTTCCTAACCCCTAAACCCTAAACTTGAGAAACCATAAACCCCTAAATCCTAAACCCTAAACCTCTATCTCTGTATCTCCCTATCTCACTATCTCCCCATCACTATCATTCCTCTACCTCTCAATCTCTCTCCCTATGCTTTGGCCATGTCCCTCACTCTATATCTCCCTATTGGTCCTCTCTCTCTAAACACTAAACCCTAAACCTCTAAACCTTAACCCCCAAAACCATAAACCCTAAACCCTAAATAATGCCCCTAAACCTTAACCCCTAAACCCTAAACCCTAAATGCGAGCAACCCTAAACCCTATCTCCTATCTCTCCCTTATCTCCCTATCTCTATCATCCCTCTACCTCTCAATCCTTCTCCCTATTTCTCTAGACATCTTGCTCACTCTCTATCTCCCTATCTCTCCCCTTTGTCACCTCTATCTCTCCCTATCTATCTCCTCTCTCTCTCTCTCTAGCTATCTCCAAAACTGAGAAACCCTAAACCTAGGTACACCCTAAATCCAATCAACTCTGAACCTATCTCTCCCTATCTCTCCCCTATCTCCCTATCTCTATCATCCCTCTACCTCTCTTGATCTCTCTCCCTATGTCCCTAGCCATGTGCCTCACTTTTTATCTCCTTATCTCTCTCCTCAGTCTCCTCTCTATCTCCCTATCATTCCTCTCTCTCTATAAACCCTAAACCTCTAAACCTAACCCCTAACCCCTAAACAATTTAAATCCTAAACCCTAAATAATGCCCCTAAACCCTAACCCCTAACCCCTAAACCTAAGAAACCCTAAACCCCTAAACTGTAAACCCCAAACCCCTAAACCCTAAACCCAAGTAACCCTAAACCACTATCTCCCTATCTCTCCCTACCTCCCTATCTCTCCCCTATCTCCCTATCACCTTTGTCCCTCTACCTCTCAATCTCTCTCCCTATGTCTCTGGCCATGTCCCTCGCTCTTTATCTCCCTATCTCTCCCCTCAAACTCCTCTATATCTCCCTATCATTCCTCTCTCTCTATAAACCCTAAATCCAAAACCCTATACCTCTAAACCTAACCCCTAATACCTAAACAATAAATCCTAAACCCTAAATTATAATGCCCCTAAACCCTAAACCCTAACCCCTAAACTTGAGAAACCCTAAACCCCAAACCCCTAAACCCTAAACCCAAGTAACCATAAACCACTATCTCCCTATCTCTCCCCTATCACCCTATAACCTTTGCCCCTCTACCTCTCAATCTCTCTCCCTATGTCTCTTTCCATTTCCCTCACTCTTTATCTCCCTATCTCTCCCCTCGGACTCCTCTATATCTCCCTATTTGTCCTTTATCTCTCTCTAAACCCTAAACCCTAAACCTCTAAACCTTAACCCCTAACCCCAAAACCATAAACCCTAAACCCTAAATAATGCCCCTAAACCCAAGAAACCCTAAACCTACCTCTCTCTCTCTCTGGACATGTCTCTCACTCTCTATCTCCCTATCTCTCCCCTCTATCTCCTCTATCTCTCCCAAACTCTATCAGTCCCCTCTCTCTATCTCTCTTTAAACTATAAACCCTAAACCCCTAAACCCGAGAAACCCTAAACCTCTAAACCCTAAATAATTTCCCTAACCAACCTCTAAACCACTTCTCTATATAGGTGCAACTAATAATACTTTTTCATTATTATCCACATTTAATTATATTCTTTTCCATTTTCCAAGTCCTACATGTGTCCAAGTTGTATTGTTTGTCAAGTTTTTAGTCTAATTGTTAGTCCCAGCTCTCATGGTTATTAAAATGTTAGTATAGTTAGATTTATCCTTAACTAACATTAATTTACACATTGTTGCACAAACAACCACATTGAAACATAACCTTACCTAATTAAGGTTAACCTTTTAGGTTCTTTCATAAATGGCGAGCTTAACAGATCCAACTAGTTCAATGTTCTTATAGTCCATGCTTACCCTTCCAAGAGAATTCATGCCATGTTAACTTTGCATTATGTCCTAACATATCACATGAAGGATCATCATCATCACAAGGAATAACAATGTCATGAAGTATTAACGAAGGTGTAGCTTCACCACATAAAGTATCATTCATAATTTTATCACTAGAGGGTAAGGGTATATCATGTGTATCCTTCTCAAACCATGTATCATGAATCAAATCATATGATGGATTGGGTAAAGAAATTTAGGGCATGAAATCCAAAATGGATATCTGTTTCTAGAAATACAAAATGGATATCCATTTTGAAACGAACATCCGTTTTGAAACGGATATCCATTTTGAAACACATGAAAGTCAAACTTTGCCAAGTCACGAATTTGGCTAAGTAAAAACATGATTTTTTTCCTATTGCCACTATTTGGCCTGCGATGATCCTGCACATACCCCCAAGGAAGATACAACTCCCTACAGACTTTGTTTTAGGGTCACTGCCAAGGAAGCAACTACTCCCTGAACTAAGAACAAACTCAGAAAAATTTACAATATGACAGTCCTTCTACTGCCTAAAAATTGACATTGAAGCTCACACCTTTGATGATTGCAATTCAGCTTCTTCTGATGTTTGGATCAATTAGGCACACTCTTCACTTCCCTCTTGTAACAAATATGTCTTCAAAATGAATCAGGACATCTTCTAACACTTTTGCTCTTTCTCCTTCAGTCTCACATCACAATGCATATGATATTCATACTCTTCTCTTCACACTTTTATATTTTCATTTTTGCAATCATACATCACCTAGACCAACTAGGTTTACAATATATACATGACATTACATTGATTTCATTACAAGTCGGCTAATACAAAAAGAATATTACATTTTACAAGTCGGCTAGAGATCACACAAAATGAAACATGCATAAGGCAAGCCCTATCATGAACAACATGCTACTTTAGAAGGAAACACACACCTTTCAGATCCCAATACAAGCTTAGTCCAGTCCTAAACATCCTTCACAGCATCATTCTTCAAGGAATAACATCTGCACACTTCATAATTTGAATTAGGTCGCCCTTAAGCAAGAACACATGAAGCATGTAGCACAATAGTCATTTCAACTTGGCAACATTCATGAATGATTAAACATTACTTGTGCTTCTTCTCGATGAGTTAGAAAGACCTACACAACATCTCCAAGCATTCCTTTAACTTCGCACAGCAAAAACATTGTGGCGCATACCTTCAACATTCTTTAATCAGCCAGACAGAGGCATAGCCTGGCAATATCATCATTCCAAACCTCAGCCAATTTCAGAGAGAGAAAAAAAACATCTTGCAGAGCAACTGGAGACAACACAAGATCATCAGGACTATCTTCCATCAGTTAATGCACTATTTCATGCCACAACAAGTTGGCACACATCATCAGCATATGTCCTGAGAACAACTAGGCATCTGGAACTATCTTTATCACAATTTTCATTTGAAAACTAAGCTTGTGGACCTCCAAAACACTTGAAACTCATATGGATACACTCATACACTATTGTGAACATATCCTTAAAACTGCACGGTCATTTCTATCACTATGGAGGAATGCGGAGAATTCTAAATAGTCTTCATCATCACTTGATTCTGCCAGAGCACAGACTGGAACTCTATCTTTCATAACTTTCACTACGGAGGGACAAATGATCTAAAATTTTGGATTTAGCACCTTTACATCATGCTAAACTTAAATTATGAACCACATGACCATATCTTCAATTACAGAGGAATGTAGAGCATTTTACCAGGTAGTCTTTTAGGTAATTCTCTGTAGCAGAAACCTTCACCAACTTCTAGAGGCCAAAACCTTCATATAACATGACATACATCCTTAGGAACAACAGGAAGGATCATGCAACATGCCACAGGTCATCAGTAACATCTTCTCATCCTCAACATAGCTTCTAATACTCATCTTAATGTTTCATCATTCATCTTAGTGCTTCTAATTCCCATATTAATATTTCATCATTCATCTTAGTGCTTCTAATTCCCATCTTAATATTTCATCATTCATATTAGTTCTAGTTTTCATCTTAATATTTCATCATGAAATCATCTTTGCTGACCACAAGCATGCTCAAAACAACTTGACTTGACACTGATCAGGGCATGATATGCAACCATGAACATCAAGAACATCACATGCCATCTAGCCATGAACATCAGGAACATCACATGACATCCAACACATTAGGAACATCACTATATCTCACTACATCTCTATTACTACACTGGTATATCATCATCATAGGCTAAGTGCTAACCTCACTCTAAGTGTTGACATCAATGACAACACATATTGCCAATAATCTCCCCCTTTGTCATTGATGGAAACACATACTCCCCCTTAGATGTACATTTCTCTCTCTCCCCCTTTGACATCAAGGACAAAGGGAAACTACTCATTTCCCGGGCACAAACGTTTCCCCTTAAGATGCACATTTTCTTAATTTTCTCCTCCTTTGAAGTTCATACATTCTTTCTTGAAACAACTTAGGGCTCCCCCTGTCAGCAACAACCACTACCTACTCCCCCTGAGAGGTAGCCACCATCAGTCTAAGATAACAATATATCATGCACTCCCCTAGACACATGTGTTGATAACTGAGAGGGGGGGTGAATCAGTTATCCTAATTATTTCTGCTTTCTAAACTTACTTAATAATCAATGCAACATTAATTCAAATAAGCAAACATAACCATGAAATGGAAATACACATGACACAATATTTTTGACGTGGAAACCCTGTTAAGGGAAAAAACCACGGGGTGATTAACCCAAGATTGTATTCTTTGTTAGAAGAATGGAAATACAAAATGGCACTTGCCAATTAGGGCTCACTGCCCGAGCACACTACTCACAAGAGGCACACTGCCTACAAGAGACACACTGTCTGCAGTTTATGAAGAGTGTAATACAATACTTGAACTGATAAGGAGCATCAACATATGCTAGAGTTTAGTTCCGATTAGGCTCAGTAAACTGATCTACTGCACTTCATCTTTCCTCTTCTTTTGTGTTGCTCTCCTTTCACATACTGGATCTTCCTTTCTGCTTTTATTCAGATCTACTACTTTTCTTCACACATTCCCTTACACCACAACACCTCTCACAACTAAATCCATTTTGTATATATATGCGCACAAGTGATTTCATCACCTTTCTAGTTGGCACCCAGAATAGTCAATATTTTCCACAAACTCTGATCAGGAATAATGTCAGCCAATCATAACTTATGCCTTAATAACCTTTACCATCATCAGTAACACATCCGGAATAATGTCTGATGTTCTGCTAGTCAGTTCTTCCTCTGTCCACACTGCCAATCAGGAACTCGATACTCAAGTATACATATCTTTTACTTCATCTATCACCGGAGGCTAAATCCTTGGAATCTATCACTCAAGGTAGTCCTCTTGACTTTCCCAAATCTGCACTTCACCAAGATACTTCCTCTAAGAGATCCAGACCCGACTATCAAACCTCGCCACATACTCTGTTCTTGTTTACCGAACCACAACATTCTTCACTCTGACTTCCGGTAGAGACACACCATGTCCTGCGGATGTGTGGGATGAACTTTGTTGCCATCAATGACAACATTCATGAATCCATATAGTGTCTCTTGCCAACAATCTCCCCCTTTGGCATTGATGGCAACACTTAGTGAAAAATGACTAAGTGTTTACACTATGCTCCCCCTTGGCTGATGCTATGTTTTTATATACATTTTTTAGAGCTCCCCCTTAGTTGGATTCCTCATTTTTTACTACTCTTCACTCCCCCTTTGACATCAATGGCAAAGGGTGGGAACCGCGCAACAAAATTTTCAAAAATTTAACTATACTTAGCCACATATAACATACTCACATAAACTGAAGAACGTCTGCAAAAGTTGTTTTCAATTGAATGAATTCTGTAGCCCAACTTTGCTTCACTCTGTCCAAAATTGATATATGACTGCTCAACATGAATGCAAACACATCTGCCCTTTGTAGATTTGTTGGATCATTGGTCCGAGTTGTGATTTGAGCTTCTTTTATGGCCTCATGCATGGCCTCTAACTTAGGAACAATTATCCCTCTGAGCTCACTCAACCTACTGATTCTGTTTTTCTTCTCTTTTTCAAGATTCTTAACTTCATTCAAAACTGCAATCATTTGACATTCTTGATTTATTATTGATGTAGTAAGTGGATCAAAATTTTGAGAAAATTTTATCAGTTTATCCTCCTGTTCTTTCATTTTCTTCTCAATCTCCATTGTTGTTTTGGACCACGATAAACAAAATTTGTACATTTCTCTGCCATCTTTAAGAGCATTTTCTAAGCTCTTTATCCCAATATTCATATTTCTCCTATCATTAGTTATCAACCCTTGTACCTCTGATAATCTTTTTGCAAGAAATTCCTTCCGAACCTTATCTTCCGCTGACTTCTCTAGGGAATCAAAATGTGTGCTAACACTATTGACTAGAGTTTTGAGATTACCGGATGAGGAGGCTGTGGGATCCTTCTGAAATGATGGCATAATCTCTTCTAGCACTCCAGAAGTAGCTTCTATCAACTCACAGTCTTCCATGTGAGACTTTAGGAGTTTTTCTTTAGCCTTTGCATTAGCAAATGAAGCTATCTTCATTTTCTGTACCAGAGAAAGAGAATCAAAATTAAATGGTCCTTGTAGAAGCTCTGGTTCATCAATCTCCATTGTTTCTTTGTTCAAGAATTCTTGGACAGTTTTTGCAGTGTCTCTTGCCGGAGACACTTTTTTCTTTTCTTCTGCATTCTTAGAGCTATCTCTTGGAGCTTTCTCTCCTTCTACATTCTTACCACTAGCAGTTGTGGTCTTCTCTATTGAGGTCTTCTCTCCTTCTGCAACCTTGGTACTGTCACCTTCTTTTTCCTTCACCTCTGGTTCTTTCTCTTGTATTCTTTCTTCTCCTTTAGATCCGGAGACTGTAGGGAAAACCGAAGGAGCGATATTTGTTTGTTCATGAGCCACCTCTTCCGGAGTAGAGGATTCTGAGCCCTTGTCTTTACCTTCACCGGAGTCCTCTATGATGGGAATGTTGAACTTTTTAAAAGCATTTCGGAGGATCTCTTCAGTCTCTCTTGCCACTTTGTCAATTTCACCAAGCATGAGTTGATTCATCCTGGCTTTGCTCTAGAACTCATCCTTGCAATCTTTGAAGATCATATGCATTTGCTGTGGAGTGATTTAAGGAAAGAGCTGAATGGCGACCTATTCTTGGATCTCGAGATCTTTTGCTCAAGCATTGTTCTTCCTCATTTCAAGCCTTTTCTCTAAGCTTTTGGGAATTAGAGAGATAATTTCAATAAAAGCTTTATTGTAAGTGTTCAAAAACTTAACTGTGGCATCCTCCAGAATCTTTTTATCTGCTTCATTATATGCATCATAGAATTCTGTTAAGGGTTGCAGGTTCCCATCCACAGTGACTGCTTTCACTACAATATCTAAAGATAGAGTGGGTTTTTCAACAAATTCCTCTTCCTTCTCTTCTTCTCCTTGACGAGTAGAGTATTCACCGGATGATTTCTTCTTCTTCTTGAGTTTCTTTATCTCCTCATCTGATTCAGTTTCTTCATCATCCTTTAGGCTAACATAGGACCTGTTACCTTTTTCTTTGTTCTCTTTTCTCCTTTTTCGGATGCTTGGACTTTCGGTTTTGATGTTCTTGAGCTTTTGGCTGTGATAGGTGCTGATCTCTTTGATGATCTTGTCTGGGTGGAAGATTCTACCGGAGCACTTTCCTTCCCTTTTCTTCCTTTCTGTCCTCTTTCTCTACCCTTTCCACCTTTTCTCTGTTGGCATCAAGAGCCTCCTTTGAGATGCCTAAGCCTTTGGCAATTTCTTCAACTTCTTTTCTCACTTTCCTCTTTATTTCTAGTTGTCTGAGTTCCACATGAACTTTTACACTTATCTCTTCAAAGGTTCCAAACCTTTCTGCCTTTGGATCCTTTGGCTGACTTAGCATGTGTTGAACATGCAGCTCCACAATTTGTTCATCAACTTCATATCCCATAGGCATGATCCATACAGTTCTTGGTTCTACTGCCTCCATTAGGCACTGATCAGTCTCTACCATGAAGCATACTGTGTCTTTGTATATTTCAACAAGAGACTAGGGAATTCTCTCTCTTGATTTCATCATGTTCTGAAAATACTTGAAATATCCCCACAGGGCTGTATTTCTTGCTTTAGCATCCCCAAGCCCATGCAAATAGTCTCTGATTTGGATGGCAACCAGTCTGTCATTCTACCATACCTAGCCATTAGATCCAGGAAGCTCATTCATGTAATAAAAGAATAGGCAGAGTATCAAGCCACCATACTTGAAAGAGTTCTTCTTATCCTTCTTAATCTTTTGTAGATTTTCCAAAAGTTGGCTTAGAAGAAGTTCACATAGATCATAGTCAGCATTTTCTTTTAGCATTTGATAGGCTGTGTAAACTGCAGTTGCCGGTACTGAATTTTCCCTACTAGAGTGATAAATCTTGTAACCAATTATCATGGATACAAATTTGACATCTGGTTCAGTGATGTCTTCAATTGTCATAGCTCTCTTGTCAAATTTTGATCCGGTTGCATCACTTACTGTCTGATTCTTGACAGACTTGAGAATAGGTATTCTACTGGATGAGTGCAGACTGGTTACTGCCCTAATTGCATCTTTGGTGATCTTAAATGGTTTATTCAACCATAAGAAATTGTCATGCACTCTACTCAACACATACCGAACCCATTCATCTTCTTCAAAACAGGGGAAATGAATGCACTATGCAAAATGCTTATCCCGGACGGCTTTATACTAAGGTTTAATCTCAAAAGAATCATCTATTAACTGTTTGTGATAGATATCCACTAACTTTGATTCCCCAAATTCTTCAATATTTGCGTGTATGTAAACCCTAATGTCTTCTATATGCAACACACCATGCGAAACACTGGAAAATGCTCCTAGGGGATCTACTTCCAAAGATTTGTATGGATGTTTCTTGAATTTGGGGTGAGGCCTATCAGAGATTTTTACAATATTTGGAGTACCCATCATTCAAGGATTTATAGAGAGATATTTGATAATGCAGAATACCTTTTGCACCTTTCAGTTTCACGGAGTTAGCTGAATCAATTTTTGGATGAATTGACTTCTATAAATGATCTTTGATGAGCTTGAGGAATTTTGTTGCAAAGATTCACTTTTCATTTCTTCTTGAATGCAGAATGAACAAATGCTTAATGAGAAAACTCTTATATTTCTCCGCAAACCCTAACGTCAGGTTGCAATAAATGCTCGACCTAAGTTATTCTAGTTTGCCTTATTCAGATGACTTGAAGAACCGGATCAATCCTGATCTGTAAACATCTTGCGGATCTTCCAAATCTTAACCATAGTTTATTTGGATGTTTCCCTTATGAACCCTTTAATCCGCAACTCTTCTTGTGCCAGTTCCGGCACCAATTGACTGGCTGGGGGAACAAGGTTTTCTTTGTGTCTCCCCCTGAGCCAGAGCTCACTTTTTAATTTTTGAAAGGAATATCAGCACCAGAGTCTGGTGTAGATCCATCCCCTACATTCTCTGTACTTTTCTTCACCCAAATCTTGTTCATCTCACTTTGAACTTCATCCTCATTCACTTTTTGTTTTCCCTTATCTTGATTCTGATTATAATATACTGGACCTCTTTTGTCTTGATTCTTGCTTCTACAGAATTTTTCTATATGACCGGATCTATTGCAAATTTGGCAAACAACATTTCTTTGCATATTTGATTGATATCCTCTTGATCTGCATTAATTAGCCTTATGACCCATTCTACTGCATGCAAAGCATCTACCATTGAATGCATTGTTCATTTGCATATTTCTGCATTCATGAGATTTGTGACCATACCTTTTGCAGTTGAAGCACTGTCCAGAGAAGGATGTATTAGTCTGATTCATTCTCTTTCTACACTGATTAGCTTTATGACCAAAGTTATTGTAGTTGTGGCAGTATCCATTGAAGGATGGATATCTTTGAGCATTAGGCTGTCTTACCAGAGGTCTTCTAGACCTATTCCTTACATTTTCTGATCCAAATTTCTTCTGACCAGATCTGGAGCTTTCTCCTTTCTCATATCCCAAACCACACTTGTCATCTACCCTCTTTTGACTTTCAAGAAGAACTTCAAGTTGAGCAAAACTTATCTTGAATTTCTCTTTATATTCATTTGTTGTTTGAAGATCCCTTTTGAGAGAGACAATTTGATTCTCAAGTTTTTCTTCATTATCTTTAGCATCTTCAAGATCAGATTCAAGATGTCTGATAATTCTATCCATCTTGTGGCAATCTTCTGATTTCTCCTTGAGAGATTGCCTTAGACTATCTTTAGTTTTTCTTTTCTCTTCAACCTCTTGGGTAAACTTCATAACTCCTGATTCCATTTCATGTCTTACCATAATGATTTCTTTTGATAACTTTTCACATAACTTGGTTTTCTCCTTCAAATCTTCATTTGTGTCATTGGCTTCACCTTGACTTGCTAATTACTAAAGTAGCTCCTTTCTCTTTTTCATAGAGAGACTTAATTTGTCTTTTAGTTCTCTCATGAAATCATCAGCCTGTTTGAGTCTTTCCTTTAATTCATTGACTTCAGAGTTTGACTGCTCAAGATCATCAAGGGCAGTCTTGAGTTGCTCCCTTAGACCATATACATCCATTTGAATTCCCAGATCTTCCTCAAGCTGTTAGACTCTGTTAGGAGGAAATTAGCTCTGATACCAATTTTTGATAACTGAGAGGGGGGGTGAATCAGTTATCCTAATTATTTATGCTTTCTAAACTTACTTAATAATCAATGCAACATTAATTCAAATAAACAAACATAACCATGAAATGGAAATACACATGACACAATATTTTTGGTGTGGAAACCCTCTTAAGGGAAAAAACCATAGGGTGATTAACCTAAGATTGTATTCTCTGTTAGAAAAATGGAAATACAAAATGGCACTTGCCAATTAGGGCTCACTGCCTGAGCATACTGCTCACAAGAGGCACACTGCCTACAAGAGACACAGTATCTAAAGTTTATGAAGAGTGTAATACAATACTTGAACTAATAAGGAGCATCAACATATGCTGGAGTTCAGTTCTAGTTTGGCTCAGTAAACTGATCTGCTGCACTTCATCTTTTCTCTTCTTTTGTGTTGCTCTCCTTTCACATACTGGATCTTCCTTTATGCTTTTATTCGGCTCTACTACTTTTCTTCACACATTCCCTTACACCACAACACCTCTCACAAGTAAATCCATTTTGTATATATATGTGCACAAGTGATTTCATCACCTTTCTAGTCGACACCTGGAATAGTCAATATTTTCCACAAACTCTGATTTGTCGGTTGAATCCTTGCATACCAAGCAATGCGGATCAAGGATATACTTGTAGAAGTCATCAATCATGTCGACCAATCATAACTTATGCCTTAATAACCTTTACCATCATCACTAACACATCCGGAATAATGTCTGATGTTCTGCCAGTCAGTTCTTCCTCTATCCACACTGCCAATCAAGAACCTGATACTCAAGTATACATATCTTTTACTTCATCTATCATCAGAGGCTAAATCCTTGGAATCTATCACTCAAGGTAGTCCTCTTGACTTGCCCAAATCTGTACTTCACCAAGATACTTCCTCTGAGAGATCCAGACCTGACTGTTGGACCTCGCCACATGCTCTGTTCTTGTTTACCAGACCACAACATTCTTCACTCTGACTTCCGGTAGAGACACACCATGTCCTGCGGATGTGTGGGATGAACTTTGTTGCCATCAATGACAACATTCATGAATCCATATAGTTTCTCTTGCCAACAACATGCACCACTATGCATCTAGCAAGGAGGGGCAATTACCCCTAACCTCTGTCAAAGATCTTCAAAAGTATCCTTTACAAGAGCCTTTGTGAAAATATCTACAATTTAATCCTTTGTTGGAACATATTCCAACTTTACTTCCTTATCTGCAACCTTTTCTCTCAAAAAGTGTACCTGATTGCTATATGCTTGGTTATGTTGGTGCCTGCTGCTGGTTCATATTTCAAACATTCATCTACAGGCCCTTTCATAAAAACCCAATAAAAATTTCTAAGTCTGTCGGCCTTCACCTTTTCATGCATGTATCTTCGTTTATGCATCGTTGTTTATATGTACATTTGAACATGCAAGCATGAATGTACATTGGTGGGCCCGAAAGATAAGTCAAATTAGCTTCAAAAAGTGCAAAAATTGGTTGTATGCATCTTTGTATGCATATCGGGATTGTATGTGAAATTCCAGGCATGAAAAGTGGATGTACATTAAAGATTCCATCGCAGATTCCTAGAATATTCCATGCTTGTATGTAAGGTATTTCATGTGTATTGTGTTGTATATTCGATATACAACAGGTAGATACAATGGCAATATGCAAAGGAAACATACATCGCTAAGATACAAAGGAAACATACAAATACAAGATGCAAAGGAGGAGATATAAAGCCTCGGGCCCACCAGTTGTATCATATGAGATTGTATCTTTGCACATACAATCACATATGCAAGGGGCATATGCATTTCTTAGATACAAGGCTGGGACCCGAAGTGAATATGCATTCTGGTTGATACATCCAGAGATGATTGTATGTTTTCCTTGTATGTATGTTTGCATTGTATGGTGGTACATACAAGGTAGATATACAAAGCGATATACAACGCGGACCTGACTGGCAAATCAAATTTGGAAAATTCAGTGTTAAGTCCGCAGTTTGTATGGTGAAGTACTTGTATATGCCGATATACAAAAGGAAAAGATATAAGCTAGATTTCAAAAGATATTCCAATCCGATTGATAGATGCAATGGAGTTCATGGTTGTATGTATATTGCATGTTGTACATGCGATATACAAAGCGATGTACAAGGAAGGAGATGCAAGGCCGAACCCGACTACGATTTCAAATTGATTCATAAAGATTTGGGGTCCGCCTTTGTATGTAGGTGATTGTATGAATATACAATCTCATATACAACCACATATGCAAAGGGAGATACAATGGCTTGCCAATGAAGAGGCCAATGCACAGCAATAGTGATCCAATGGCAGGCTGCCACGTGTCCAAGGCAGATGCTTTGTATATGCTTTTGCATATACAAAAATTTGAATATGCAATGGGTGAAAAGGGAAAAGCATATCTTCACGCTGCAAAAAGTCAGAAAAAAGCAAAAACCATCTGCGTGGCATATTTTCATTGGTTGTGGACTTTTCAAAGCGATTTGGAGCTGCAGATCTCAGTGGGAAGAAGGAAATCGATGGCCTGCTTCAAATTTTCATGAAAGGAGGAATTTTTGTGTGTTTGCGGCTACATTCCAGATAGAAGAAACTTTAGAAGCACACGAACCACCCCTGCACTTCCAAAAAATGTGTAGGTTGGCTTTAATGGTAAAGTTACAGAGGGATGGATCTTGATTGACGGGCCAACTACCATCTTAAAGGAAAAAATCTTTAGTCGGCGGCTCACATCCCAAACCCACCTGCCCTTTCCTTTTCTTCTCAAGGATACATTGAATGTTTTGGGTGCCATTCTCATGGTGTATTATATTTGGTGGCATTTTGAGATGACCCTGTAATTAATTACTAAGTACACATTCTTGCTATATAGCGAACTGTGTTACTCATTTTTCTGGTTGTTGAAGACTTGGGCAAATTTTTGGGAGGAAATAATGAAAAATAGAGCATTTCCTTAGTTGTTCTATCTCTTTTGTGAGTTTATGAGTTGCATTTGAGTGCACCTTGCACATATGTTCAGTTTCATGTTATTTTTATATGAAAAATGCTTCTTTGCATATGTTTAGTTGTTTGTCTCCATGGTTATATGCATCCCTTCTTTTGAATCTGGTTGCTAAGGGTTACTAAGATTCTAGGATACAGATTTGTTGTATTGCATGCTTGATCTCTAACTTCCATTCAAGGAGTGGATTAAATTGTTTAAGTATGAAGAAGAATGTATGTCAGCTGAGATATGTGTAAGTAGAGATAGCTAAATACTCATTCTTGGGTGGTGTTTGTAAGGCAAATACTAGTCCTATCCCCTTGAAACTTGAATGCCAGTGCAAATCATTCATATGTATACATCTAGTTGACTCCTTGCCCTGAGATAGGCACTGGTCTGCCCTTGTGTAGTAGTTGTGATCCAAAACCCCCTTTCTTGCATCCATAACATAAATACAAATCATTTCAAAACTTCAAACCTGTTAGTTTGTAGGAGTAGAAATAGGATCCCCTGCATACTTTCATCTACAACCAGTTAGATATGTCCAAGAACACTGCCAACCTTGTGGTTTATCATGTAAATCTTGGTCCATACATGAGAGTATTATGCCTGTTGTTGTAAAGCTAAACCTTTCTATCATTGGGTGAGTCAAGGTTAAATCTTTAGCTATAGGGATACCCCCTTGGTGTGGCAGAACTAGAAGTGAAGGGGAGGCAGCTCACACAACCTCCTGTATTTGTTGGCCGAATCTGCTTGTGCATTGGAATTGGCAAACCCTTTTCCGATTCAGAGAGAAAGAACCAACAAGTTCTAGAATACATCACTGGATTTTTTGAAATATGGATAGCACTTGTATTATCACACAAAATATGAATAGGCACATCATACAGTACCTTGATATCCTTCAGGGTTTGCTTCATCCACAACACTTGTGTACAACAGGATGTTGTTGCAATAGACTCTACTTCTGCAATTGATAAAGACATTGAATCTTGCTTCTTGCTCTACCATGAAACTAATCTACTTCCTAAAAAGAAGGCACCACCACTTCTACTTCTCCTATTATCAACACAACCAGCCCAATCAACATCAGTGTAGGCACTCAGATCAAAGTCATTACCTCTTGGATACCATATGTCATAATCTGGAGTTCCCTTCAAGTATCTCAATATTATTTTCACTGCCTTCTCATGTGTTTGCTTTGGATTAGCTTGATATCTAGCAACCACACATACTGCATGCATAATATCAGGTCTAGAGGTAGTCAAGTACAACAATCCACCAATCATAGATCTATAGGAAGTCTGATCAATCTCCAGAGACTCATCATTCTTGCTTAAGTGACATCCAATGACCATAGGACTACTCATTGGTTTGGACTCCT
Organism: Cunninghamia lanceolata; assembly: GCA_027924645.1. Taxonomy (NCBI): domain Eukaryota; kingdom Viridiplantae; phylum Streptophyta; class Pinopsida; order Cupressales; family Cupressaceae; genus Cunninghamia; species Cunninghamia lanceolata. The sequence continues at coordinate 10,958,298 of BSBN01000068.1, read as the reverse complement.
CCATACCAAACTTTTTCAACATCTCTCTAACATACTTAGCTTTAGAAATAAAGATACCAACATCTAGCTGAGCAATTTGAATTCCAAGGAAGAAAGACATCTCAGCAATCATAGACATCTCAAACTCTTTTTGCATCTTCTTTGCAAACCTCTTACACATATCATCATCTCCACCAAAGATGATGTCATCAACATATACTGCAACTATCAAAATCATGTCTCCTTCTTCTTTGATGTAAAGATTTCTATCTGTGGTACCTTTATTGAATCCTTGTTGAAGTAAGTACTTATCCAACCTAGCACACCAAGCTCTAGATGCTTGTTTGAGACCATACAAGGATTTCTTGAGTATGCACACCATGTTCAGATCTTCTAATATCTAAAAACCATTTGGTTTCTCAATGTAGACTTCTTCCTCTAGATCTGCATTCAGAAATGTTAACTTGACATCCATCTGATAAACCTTGAAGTTCTTATGAGCAACAAGGGCAAGATACATTCTAATTGCCTCCATTCTAGCTATCGAAGAAAAAGTCTCCTCAAAATCAATGCTTTCAACTTGAGAATATCCCTTACACACCAATCTTTCTTTTTTCCTCACAACTTCACCATCTTCATTTAGCTTGTTCTGAAACACCCACTTTGTTCCTATAACATTCTTATTGGCTGGTCTAGGAACCAATTCCCAAGTCTAATTTTTCTCTATCTGATTCAATTAGATTCTTCCATTTCTTTTATTCATCCATCATCTTTGCTAGCATCAGCAAAGGTTTTGGGCTTCACTTTTGATAATAAACACAAGTTTACTTGCTCATGAGCCTTTGCAAACCTTCTCCCGGTCTACACACCTTCATTCTTATCCCCAATGATCTGATCTATTGAATGGTTCTTCTAAACATACTTTGTTGGAGTCTTAGGTATCTACTCTAGTTTTTGTTCCTTTTCTTCTTTCTCTTCTTCTTCTTCATCTTCAATTCATGGAAAGATATCAGATCCAGAGTCCTCTTATTCTTGTGAGATCTGATACAAATCTTCATCTACTTTGACATTTGTTCTTTCAATCCTTTTTCCCAATCTCCTGTTGTAGCATCTATAGGCCTTGCTTCTAGTTGAGTAACCAAGAAAGATCCCTTCATCACTTCTTGAATCAAACTTTCCCATGTCTTCTTCATCCCTTTTGATATAGCATTTGTTTCCAAAGATCTTGAAGTATCTGATAGTCGATGGTCTTCCATACCATAGCTCATACAGGGTCTTAGTGTTATTGACCCTTAGTTGCACTCTGTTAATTAGATAGACAATAATGTGAACTGCTTCCATCCAATACATGTCAAGAAGATCTATATCTTTCAACATTGCCCTAGCCATCTCTTGCATAGTCCTATTCTTCCTTTCCACTACCCCATTTTTCTGAGGGGTCCTAGGAGCTGACAGATGTCTCCTAATACCATGATCTTCACAAAACTTTTCAAATTCATTTGAAGTAAACTCACCTCCTCTATCAGACCTTAAACATTTGATCTTAGCATTCATTTCATTCTCAACCATATCTTTGAAAACCTTAAACTTATCAAAGGCATCTGATTTTTCTCTTAAGAAAGTAACCCAAGTCAGTCTAGAATAATCATCAATAAGCAACATGAAATACCTTTCACCTTGTTGCCTCTTTACTCTTGTAGGACCACATAGGTCAGTGTGAATCAACTCCAATGGCATTGAAGAAGAATAATCCTTGCTCTTGAAATTTATCTTTGTATGCTTTCCCATTTGGCATTCCTTGCATAAAGTGTTTACAGGCTTGGTTATCTTATGCATATCTTTCACTGCAAGAATAGAGTTGATCTTTACCATATTGTCAAAGTTGGTGTGTCCAATTTGCTTGTGCCATAGCCAACACTCACTGGATTGAGCCAATAAGCATGTTCTTCCATTTACCTCCTTCAGATGATAGATATCACCATATGACTTGATACCTTCTGCAATTAATTTTCCTCGCCCTGCCTTCCTGATTTCACAACCTTTGGCATGAAATCTAAGATTGTATCCTTTACTACACATTTCACTGACACTGAGAAGATTGTGCTTTAACCCTTTGACATAGAGGACATCCTTAGTCCTATTCTTCCCATCAGTAGTTAGAGCACCCTTTCCACATATTTGTGCTGACTCATCATCACCAAACTTAACAACTCCACCATTCCACTTCTTAAGGTTGTTAAACTTCTCCTTGTCTCCAATCATATGATTAGAGCAACCACTATCAGTTACCCAAGTCTTGGCTTCTTCTCTTGCATGAAAGGCAGTCCATACAAACATTGATCTATCATTTTGCAAGGTATCAGTCTTTTCACATTTTCCAATATCATCCTTTTGTTGAAGGCACAGGACAACTGAGAGGGGGGGTGAATCAATTGTATCAAAAACTTCAAATCCTCATAAACATAAACACATTCACATCAGTTCACTTAAACCCTTAAGCTGTTATAAAGATTAAACATGAAAAGCATATAACAGAAACTTAAACACAACACCATGCACAAGAGAACACCAAATTTTTACATGGAAAACTCAAAAGGGAAAAACCACGGTGAGGATTAGTTCACAATATAATGTAGTAGTAATACCAAATTACAATAGGCTCACTGCCCTAAAGAAAGAAAGGTTCACTGCCGGTGGACTCACTGTCCAAGTGGACTCAATGGCCAATGAGAAAGAAAGAAGAGAAGGCTCATTTCCAAGACTTGATATAGTTGCATCTACCACATGCATGGGTTTAGTTCCAATGAAACACAACAAACATCACCTTCGCAGCCATCCTAAAAATAGTTAGGTTTCCTAACACATGAAAGTCCTTACTACCCTAATTCAAACTCACACCACATTCCCCTCATGTGCACATGATTCACAAATCCTTGAGCCTTATTTATACCATCATTCACCTTGAAACAATCTTTGAGGTTGACAACACAATCATCAATCCTTGAAACAATCTCCAAGGTCGGCAAACACACTATATTTGAATTAGGTCTGGACCTAAACATTCCATGGCACAAAGGAATGAAGGAAAACTACTTTACACCTTAGCTCAAACCTAAATCCATCTAGGCATGCTGCACAACACTCACATAATCATCAAATTAACTCCACAAACATTCAAGGTTGGCCAAACAGTGTTCACATAAAGAATTCTTGATCACATGCTTTCACGATCACAACCATAACTTGTGGACCTTACACAAGGATTAAACACAATCTAGAAACATCCAAAAACATCTTGGAGTCACCTAAAAACCAACAAATTTAGCCACAACAAATTTCACTTGAACACAACAACTTTCACTTGAACACAACAACTTTCACCTAAACACAACAACATTATCTAACTCTGTCACACAATAGATTACTTTTTGGAACACCAAATCAAAAATCCTTTGGATAGAAGATAGATAGTGACCTTATAAACACATATCCAGAATCACAACACCTAAAACCTCTCTATGGAGAAATGCAGAGCAAAATAATTTCTCCTAGACACACTGCAACCACTGTGAGGCACTATCTTCAAACTGGTGAACATAAATTTTACTACATAGCATTCTGGAGCACCAAATTCTAGATTTAACACATTCAAATACTTCTCTACACCATATCCAAACCATAGACTCAAATCTCCAACACTGAGAAATGTGGAGCAAAAATCCAAACAGCACTCTGTAAGCCAAAAGACTTCACCAACACACTGTTTCCAGTATCAATCAAATTTTCTCAAAAGCACTTGGAAACCCACCATCAGGAACACATCACCAACATCACTTGCACCTCTATAAGACAATCAAGTTAATTAAACATAGCAACTCATTCAAATAACAATAGCACCATTAGAAGACATAGTTGACACCAATGACAACACAAACATGTTGACATCAATAACAACACCGATTAGCACACACTTGCAACAATCTCCCCCTTTGTCAATGATGGCAACATATGATGTGAAAACCCATCAAGACATGGCTCTACACCAATCACTTTACAATCTCACTCTCCCCCTTTATTTTCCACATCTTGCTCTTTTTCTCTGATCACAGATTTCCCTCTTTCTATGTTTTTCATATGAACTCTCTCCCCCTTTGACATTAATGGAAAAGAGTAACACAACTCTTTATGATTCTGCATATACTTGCATTGCTCACTACTACTTTGTTCCAATTTTTCTTTCACTGCTTAGAATACTTCCCCTATCTGCAACAGTTCTAATCACAACCTTCTCCCCCTGAGAGGTAGCCTCCAATACCAGTCTAGAAAAGAATGAATATTTAAGCACACTGGACTGATGCATCTCCTTATGCACCTAGTTCAAATAAGGAGGGGCAATAACCCCCAACTTCTCTCGAAGATACTCAAATGTATCCTTAGGAAGAGCCTTAATAAAAATGTTAGCAATCTAATCCTTTGTAGGCACATACTCAAGCTTCACTTCATTTTGTGCAACCTTCTCTATCAGAAAGTGATGCCTAATTGAAATATATTTTGTCCTTGAATGCAACATTGAATTCTTTGAAATATTAATAGCACTTGTATTATCACAAAGAATAGAGATTGGCTCATCATACACAACTTTGATAGCCTTCAAGGTTTTCTTCATCCACAACACTTGTGTGCAACATGATGCTACAATAATATACTCTGCCTCTGTAGTAGATAAAGATACTGAATCCTATTTTTTAGCCAAGACACCAATCTGTCTCCAATAAAAAATGCACCACCACTTGTACTTTTCCTGTCATTTACACATCCGTCCCAATCTGCATCTGTGTAGGCACTTAGGGTAAAATCATTATTCTTAGGATACCACAAACCATAATCTGGGGTGCCTTTCAAATATTTGAATATCCTCTTTACTGCCATGACATGTGACTCTTTAGGATCTTCTTGAAATCTTGTCGCAAGACAGATTGCATGCATGATATCCAGTCTAGTAACAGTTAGATATAGCAGTCCTCCAATCATTGATCTATATCTACTCTGATCAGCCTTAGGGGATTCATCATTCTTGTTCAGCTTACAACTCGTTGTCATGGGAGTACAAATTGGTTTAGAATCTTCCATTCCAAACTTCTTCAATAATTCCTTGACATACTTTGATTGTGAAATGAAAATTCCCTTATCTGTCTGATTGATTTGCAACCCAAGGAAGAAGTTCATCTCTCCACACATTGACATCTCAAATTATTTTTGCATCTCATCTACAAAGTCCTTACACATACCTTCATTTCCACTTAAGATTATGTCATCCACATAGACTTCAACAATCAAGATTTCATCTTTACTTACCGTGATGTACAAATCACTATCTGTAGACCCTTTATTGAATCCCTGCTACAACAAATACCTATCTAACCTTGCATACTGAGCTCTGGGAGCTTGCTTCAGTCCATACAATGCCTTCTTCAATCTGCATACCATATTAGGTTTGTCTGATAACTAAAATCCATCTGGTTGCTCAATGTAAACCTTCTCTTCCAACTCACCATTCAAAAAAGCAAACTTTACATCCATCTAATATACTTTGAAATTATTGTGTTGCAAAAGCTAGAAATAGTCTAATAGCCTCCATTCTTGCCACCAGAGAAAAAGTATCCTCATAGTCTATCCCTTCCACTTGTGATTAACCCTTACACACAAGCTTTGCCTTGTTTCTTACCACTTCTCCATCTTCATTCAGTTTGTTCTAGAAGACCCACTTAGTTCCAATCACATGCTTGTTCTTTGGTCTTGGGAAAAGTTCCCAAGTCTAATTCTTCTCAATTTGCATCAATTCTTCTTCCATAGCCTTGATCCAATATTCATCCTTCCATGCCTCAACCACTATTTTAGGTTCAACTTTAGAAATTAGACATAGATTTGCGTATTCTTCAGCATCTCTTCTTCTTGTCAAAACACCTTTACTCTTGTCACCAATGATCTAATCTTCAGAGTGATGTCTCTATACATACCTGGGAGTTTTAGGGAATCTTTTCAGAGCTTCATGTTCTTCATCTTGTACTTCTCTTTCCGGAGCTTCTTGTTCTTCAATATGTACTACTTTTTCAGTGGCTTCAATTTGTACTTCATTTTCTTTGGTTTTCCCTTTTTCTCTGCAAGAAGACTCATTTGATTCATATCCACTTATCTCTGAAATTCTCTATATATCTTCATCAACTTTGACATTAGCACTTTCAACAATTTTTCTTAGCCTCATGTTATAGCATCGGTAAGCTTTTCTTTTGTTAGAGTATCCAAGGAAAATACCTTCATCACACCTTGCATAAAACTTTCCTAGTTCTTCATCTCTTTTGATATAGCATTTGCTTCCAAAAACTTTGAATTATTTAATCGTGGGAATCCTTCCATACCATAGTTCATATGGAATCTTTGTATCCTTTGCTTTTACTTGTACTATGTTTTGTATGTAGAAAATAGTATGGATTGCTTCTCTCCATTATGCTTCTAGTAAGTTTGCTTCTTTCAGCATTGTCCTTGTAGCTTCTTGAACAATCTTGTTCTTCCTTTCAACCACTTCATTTTGCTGAGGAGTTCTAGGAGTAGATAAATGCTCTTTTATCCTATGATTCTCACAAAACATATTAAACTCATTAGAAGTAAATTCACCACCTCTGTCAAACCTCAAGCATTTGATTTTCATATCCAATTCATTCTCAACCATTGTTTTAAAAGCTTTAAACTTATCTAGGGCTTCTGACTTTTCCTTGAGAAAAGTGACCCAAGTCATTCTAGTGCAATCATTAATAAACAACATGAAATACATGTAACCTTAAAAACTTCTTACTCTGGTAGGACCACACATATCTGTATACACCAATTCCAACAATCTAGTAGATGACTTATCCTTTCTTTTGAAGTTACTTCTTGTTTTCTTTCCAAACTAACATTCCCTATAGACAACACTGAATGGTTTTGTGATCTTTGGCAAATCTCTCACAGCTTGAACTGAACTTATCCTTACCAGGCTATCAAAATTGATGTGACACAATCTCCTATGCCATAACCAACTCTCATTGATCTGAGTCATAAAGCAATGTTCAACTACACCTTTGAGATGATAAACATTTCCACCAGTCTTCTTTCCAGTGGCAATCAATTTTTTGGAGCTTTATCTAATCTCACACCCTTCATCCTAAAACAAAATATTGTAACCCTTGCTACACATCTGTCCAACACTTAGAAGATTATGCTTTAAACCTTTAACATAAAGAACATCATCAGTTTTATGTTTTCCATCAAAACTGATTGAACCTTTTCCACAGATCTTAGCACCATTTTCATCTCCAAACCTAACAACTCCACCATCATACTTTTCAAGTTTAACAAACTTACTCTTGTCACTTGTCATATGATTTGAGCATCCACTTTCAATTACCCAGACATCCTTTTCACTCCTAGCATGAAATGCAAATATTATAGTGCCTTTAGGGTTAGAGCCTACTTCTAGATCCTTTTCCTTCAAATAGCTTCTAGAGTTAGTAGAAACAATATCATCTCTTATGGCTATGAATAAACATTCATTAGCATTATCATCTTCAAAGTCAGTTTCATCATCCGATATGCTTGCATCATCTTTGACATAGTAACTTTTCGTAACCATCTTACCTCTGTTTTCCCTATTCTTGATTCTCTATGCTCTATCTAGACATCTTGAAGCATAATGACCTATCTTTCCACAACTGAAACATTTTAAAGGCAACTTACCACTAAACTTTCCATTGCCCTTTTTCATCCTTCTCACAAAGTCAACTTCTATTTCATCAAAGTCATCTGGATCTGATTCCATAGTCATTTCTTTTTCTGATTTGCTAGCCTTAAAAGCAATCTCAATCTTTGTAGTCACACTAGTACTTCCAAACACTCTAATTTCAAAAGCAGTTAAAGTGCCAAGTAACTGATCATTGGTAAACTAATTCAAGTTTTGTAATTCTTCAATAGCAGAAACCTTATGACTATAAACCTTAGGAAGAGATTTGAGTACCTTTAATATTACTTTATTATGATCCAACATTCCACCAAGTCCTTTTATGCCATTGACAACTTCATCTACCTTCTGCAAATAGCTTGTAATGTTTTCATCCTCAGACATCTTCATGGTTTCAAACGTGAGCTTCAAGTTCTACATTTTATCTTGCTTGACCTTATCATCTCCTTCATAAACACATTTCAACTTTTTCCAAACAGCATTAGCAATTTTCAAATCCACAACTTTCACTAATTCAAAATTAGTAAGACCACTTAAAATAGCATGTCTTGCCTTACCATCAATCTCACAAGCCTTGAACTCATCAACAGTAGTTGGATCACCTAATATGGTGTAATTTGACTCAACAAATTTCTAGATCTCATAACCAAGAGAAATTAGAAAAGCTTCCATCCTTATCTTCCAAAGTGCATAGTTTGATCCATCAAATAGTAGAACATCTTTATTGGGCACCATCCCAGATCTACCTCAAGTTGTTAAGCTTTCTTCCAAGGAACCTTTCTCTAATACCAATTATTGAAGGCACAAGACAACTGAGAGGGGAGCTGAATTAGTTGTATCAAAAAATTTAGATGCTCATAAACATAAACACATTCGCATCAGTTAACTTAACCCCTTAAGCTGTTATGAAGATTAAACATGAAAAGCAGATAACAAAAACTTAAACACATCAACACCATGCACAAGAGAACACCAGATTTTTACATGGAAAACTCAAAAAGGGAAAAAACATGGTGAGGATTAGCTCACAATATAATGTAGTAGCAATACTAAATTACAAGAGGCTCACTACCAAGGGGCTCACTACCCTAAAGAAAAAAAGGCTCACTATTGGTGGACTCATTATCCAAGTGGACTCACATCCCATTGAGAAAGAAAGAAGAAAGAAGAGAAGGATCACTACCAAGAACTGATATAGTTGCATCTACCACATGCATGGGTTTAGTTTCATTGAAGCAAAACAAAACATCACCTTTGCAGCCATCCTAAAAATAGTAGACACGTTCTACTCACTGCATTAGGTTGCCTAACACATGAAAGTCCTTACTACCTTGATTCAAACTCAAATCACATACACCAGATTCCCCTCATGTACACATGATTCATGAATCCTTGAGCCTTATTTATACCATCATTAACCTTGAAACAATCTTCAAGGTCGGCAACATAATCATCAATCCTTGAAATAATCTCCAAGGTCGGCAAACACACTATATTTGAATTAGGTCTAGACCTAAACATTCCACAACACAAAGGAATGAAGGAAAACCACTTTATACCTTAGCTCAGACCTAAATCCATCCAAGCATGCTACACAACACTCACATAATCATCAAATTAACTCTGCAAACATTCAAGGTAACCCAAACAGTGTTCACATAAAGAATTCTTGATCACATGCTTTCACAATCACAACCATAACTTGCAGACCTTACACGAGGCTTAAATACAATCTAGAAACATCCATGAACATCTTGGAGTCACCTGAAAACCAAGAAATTGTTGGGAATTAAGGTGTCTCAACCTTTGCAAATTCCTAATGTTGTATTTATTTATCCCATGTTGAGTTGACATAGTCAACACCTTGTGTATATGCAGCAGGGTAAATTTTGGTGACTTTGGCAGCCATGGTTTCCCCCTTGAATAATTAGTTAGTGTATGATGGATTCTATGATAGCTGTAAGGTGCATAAGAGCATCTGTCGTAACCTATCTTGGGACCAAGCACCTACTTTGGGATGGGATTTTGGACAAGTTTCCTTAGGCATGGGTTTTGGGGCATGAGTCCAAGATGGATGCCCAACTCTAGAAGGTTCCATATTTGCCTTGTAAACTCTATATAAATAGGTGCTTGGATGGGAGATAGATAACTTTTGTACAAGTACTGTTATGCTGCCAGAATATCTCCAGATTTGACATTCGAAGACTCCTGAAAGAGCATTGGCTCTGAAATTGTATTGTAATATGTTATTGTTTACTGTAATACATTTGAGCTGTGTTTTGGAGTGTGGGGTTTTTTACCTGTAAGGATTTTCCACATGTATATCTTATCTCTCTCTTTTCTACCTTCTTTCTGGTTCTTGTGTTTTGCTGCAATATCTCATGTTAATGGTTTAACATTGTTGTAATAGTTAGGATAAAGTTGAATTTGCATAGCCCTCTCCTCATTAGATTAGTGTTTTTTGCACACCTAGCTTCCTTTCAGTTGGTATCAGAGCTTGATCACCTTTGGTCCTAGTTGTAGGGTAGGGGTTTTTTGAGCTAATCTTAGGTTGAGTGGGAGTCTGTGCAGAGCATTCTGTATCTTATTGTGGCAAGGAGATGGCAAGGATATTAGAAAGGTTTGAAGTAGAGAAGTTCAACGGCAGTAATTTCGAGCTATGGAAGTTCAAGATGGAAGACATGTGAGTTGACCAAGACCTTTGGGAAAGTGTGAATGGAACTAAACCAACTGCAATGTCACAAGCTAACTGGGATCTCAAGGATTGGAAAGCTAAGGGTCTCATAAGACTTAGTCTTGCCAATTCTATGTTGTTAAATGTCCATGAGGAGGCTACTGCAACACTCCTTTGGAAGAAGTTGGGGGATGTGTATCAAGCCAAATCACTTGTCAACAAAATTTTCCTGAGAAAGAAGTTGTACTCTCTTTGAATGGAGGATGGAGGATCCATGGCTGAACATATGAAAGCCTTTAACATGCTGGTTGCACAATTGACATCTATTGGTGTAAAGATGGAGGAGGAGGATCGGTGTATGACCCTGCTTTGTTCTCTACCGGACTCATGGGATCATCTTGTCATGGCAATCAGAAGAACCACATCCACATTTAAAATGGAAGGGATGGTCTCTTCACTGTTATCTAAAGAGATGTGGAGAAAGTCTTCTGAGGCAGCCAAAGAAGCCCTTGCAGTTCGTGGAAGACCCAAGGAGAAAGGGAAGAAGAAGGACAAGAAAGCTAAGAAGGGTAGATCCAAATCCCGTGGGAGATCCAAATCTCCTGGAAAGTCCAAGGCTCTTTGTTGGAACTATGGCAAGACCGGGCATTTCTGAAAGGAATGCAAAGAGGAGAAGAAGAAAAAGAAGAAATCTCTTGATTTAGAATCTGACAAACCACAAGATGATGGTGATGCCTTCATCGCAGCCCTGGCAACCCATGTGTCTGATGATGTGTGGCTAATTGACTCTGGTGCATCATTCCACATGACCTCACATCGAGACTGGTTCACTAAGTATGAGGAGTTTGATGGTGGAAAGGTGTATCTGGGTGACGACTCTCATCTAAAGATCGTTGGTCGTGGAAGAGTCTCTATCTGATTCCCTGATGGTCAAGTGAAGGGGATCACTAGGGTTATGCACATCCCAGGCTTAGCATGGAACCTACTTTTTGTAAGTATGTTGAATGATGCAGGTGTGCAGGTTGTCTTTTCGAAAGACAGATGCAAGATGACTAGAGGATCTATGGTGCATGCTAAGGGTACTCAGAGAGGTGCTCTATTTCAGCTAGAAGCATGCATTGCACAATGCAATAGTTCTTCTGACTCAAGGAAGAGGGCAGCAGTCACTTCATCCCCACCATCTGAACGAGCAGTGAAGAAATCTATAGTTTCTAGTCTTGATGGTTGTAATCGTGCATTGGAAGTTAAACTTCCTGCAGAAAAGACAATGTTATGGCATAAGAGATTTGGCCACATTGGTGAGAAGGGTTTGGGTACCCTAAAAAATAAGAACCTCATTGAGGGGTTAGATGATTGTAATCTTGAGTTTGACTTTTGCGAACATTACATTTATGGAAAACAAAACTGTGTTCAGTTTTACTCAAGTTCTCATAAGTCTTCTGGTGTGCTGGACCTCATTCATTCTGATGTGTTTGGTCCTGTTAATGCTCCTTCGTTATCAAAGTCTATATATTTTGTATCTTTTATAGATGATTACAGTAGAAGGACATGGATTTATTTTCTCAGAAGCAAATCTAAAGTCTATAGCAAGTTTAAGGAGTTTAAAGCTTTTGCTGAAAATCAGACTGGTAAAAAGATTAAATGTTTGAGAACTGACAACGGTGGTGAGTTCTGTTCTACAGAATTTGATAAGTATTGCAAGGAACTTGGGATTGAAAGACATAAGACAACTCCATACACACCATAACAAAATAGAGTTATAGAGAGGATGAATAGGACACTGATGGAGAAGGCTAGGAGTATGCTTAGTGGAGCTGGTCTAGAAAAAAAGTTTTGGACTGAAGCTATTGCCACTGCCTGCTGTCTGGTAAATAGATCTCCTACATCAGCTCTTGTTGGAAAGACACCCATGGAGGTGTGGTCTGGTAGAAAGCCTTCAGTAAGGCATCTTCGTGTTTTTGGTTGTGAGGCATATGCACATGTGCCTAAGGAGAAGTAGTCAAAGTTGGAGAACAAAGCTGTTAAGCGTATCTTCATCGGCTATTCTATTGGTGTGAAAAGATACAAGCTTTGGGATCCCGTGGCTGAAAAAGTGTTGTATAGCAGAAGTGTCATCTTCAGAGAGCTTACACCTTCTTCCACTATTTTGCAGCTAGAAGAAAAAAAAAAGAAAGAGGATGTTGTTTAGTTTCCTCTCACCCCTGAAAAGCCTGAATAGAAAGACAATGTTGGACCTGATGATGAGGAGAGCTCTAGCAGCTCTGAAAGCTCAAAAGAAGAAGTTGAACCTCAACCTCAGCTCTTGAGGAGGTCTACACAGATAAGGAAGCAACCTGAAAGGTTTGGTTTTACATTGCTTGATTCTAGTTGTGCTTATGCTTTGCTCACTAACAGTGATGAACCTAGAACTGTATCAGAAGATTTGGATATGAAGGATGCAGGTTCCTGGAAGGAGGCCATGGAGGAAGAAATGGCTTCTTTGGAAAAGAATCAAACTTGGGACTTGGTGTCTTTGCCTCCTGGACAGAAACCCATTGGATGTAAATGGGTGTTCAAGAAGAAGCTTGGTGCAGATGGCAGTATTGAAAAGTATAAGGCCAGATTGATTGCAAAGGGGTATTCACAAGTGGAGGGTATAGATTATGGTGAGATCTTCTCTCCTGTTGCAAAGCTGACATCCATTCGATTCCTGTTGTCTCTCACAGCAACTTATGACTTGGATGTAGAACAGATGGATGTGAAGACAGCTTTCCTTCACGGTGACTTGGAGGAGGAAATCTACATGTCACAGCCAGAGCATTACATGGTAAAAGGTAAAGAAAATTTGGTTTGCAAACTTAAGAAGTCTTTGTATGGTTTGAAGCAATCCCCTAGGAGATGGTACTTGAAGTTTGATGCCTTTGTGTTGTCAATTGGATTTGTGAGATCAAAATCGGATCACTGTGTTTATTATAAGTTTGATGGTGATCGTATTCTCATTGTTGCACTGTATGTTGATGATATGTTGCTCATTGGGAAGGATAAGAATATGATTTCTGATTTTAAATCTTAGTTGTCAGCTCAGTTTGAAATGAAAGATTTAGGGGCAGCTAGGTACATTCTAGGAATGGAAATTAGAAGAGACAGAACCAACAGAAAACTTTGGCTAAGCCAGAGTAAGTATGTGAAGTCTGTGTTGGACAGATTCAACATGGGAGATTGTAGACCATTGTGTGTTCCCATTTCCTTGGGGAAAAAGTTGTCTGTTGAGGATTGTCCAAAATCTCCTAGTGAGGTGGAGGACATGAGCACAGTACCTTATGCTAGTGTTGTTGGCAGTTTGATGTATGCTATAGTTTACACAAGACCAGACATTGCCCAAGCAGTGGGAATCCTTAGTCGATTTATGGCTAATCCTGGATGGGTTCATTGGGATGCAGTTAAGAGAGTGTTTAGATATCTAAGGGGTACTTCCCAGTATTCTATTTGTTATCATGGTAATGTTTCAGGACCTCTGCATTCTATTGATATTCATGGATTTGTGGATTCAGATTGGGCAGGTGACTTTGATAGCAGGAGATCCACCAGTGCTTATGTTTTTACACTATTTGGTGGTGCTATTAGTTGGATGAGTAAGCAACAACCAGTTGTTGCTTTGTCCATGACAGAAGCTGAGTATATGGAAGAAACTCATGCTTGTAAGGAAGCCATTTGACTTAAGAGATTGTGTTCAGATATTGGTGTTGATGAAAGTTAAATCACAATCAGTTGTGAAAGTCAGAGTGCAATTTGCCTTGCGAAGAATCCAACTTTCCATGCTAGAACAAAGCACATTGATGTTCAGTTTCACTTCGTGCGAGACATGGATGAGGATGGAAAGGTAAATTTGGAGAACATAGATACTTTGAAGAATGTTACAGATGCATTGACGAAACCAGTGGGCACAGATAAGTTCAGATGGTGTTCAGAGTCTATGGGCCTCTTGGCCCCTAGCAGTTAAATCTTGTCATTGCTTTTGACCCTTGCAAGGTGTTCGACAAGTGGGAGAATGTTGGGAATTAAGGTGTCTCAACCTTTGCATATTCCTAATGTTGTATTTATTTATCCCATGTTGAGTTGGCATAGTCAGCACCTTGTGTATATGCAGCAGGGTAAATTTTAGTGACTTTGGTAGCCATGGTTTCCCCCTTGAATAATTAGTCAGTGTATGATGGATTCTATGACAGCTGTAAGGTGCGTAAGAGCATCTATTGTAACTTATCTTGGGACCAAGCACCTACTTTGGGATGGGATTTTGGACAAGTGTCCTTAGGCGTGGGTTTTGGGGCATGAGTCTAAGATGGATGCCCAACTCTAGAAGGTTCCATATTTGCCTTGTAAACTCTATATAAACAGGTGCTTGGATGGGAGATAGATAACTTTTGTACAAGTACTATTGTGCTACCGGAATATCTCCAGATTTGACATTCGAGGACTCCTGAAAGAGCATTGGCTCTAAAATTATATTGTAATATGTTATTGTTTACTGTAATACATTTGAGTTGTGTTTTGGAGTGTGGGGTTTTTTTACCCATAAGGGTTTTCCCCACGTATATCTTGTCTCTCTCTTTTCTATCTTCTTTCTAGTTCTTGTGTTTTGCTGCAATATCTCATGTTAATGGTTTAACATTGTTGTAATAGTTAGGATAAAGTTGAATTTGCATAGCCCTCTCCTCATTAGATTAGTGTAGGAAGTGTTTTCCACACACCTAGCTTCCTTTCAGAAATTCAGCCACAACAACTTTCACTTGAACACAACTTTCACCTAAAGACAACAACACTATCTAACTCTGTCACACAATAGATTGCTTTTCGGAGCACCAAATCACAAATACTTTGGATAGAGGATAGATACTGACATTATAAACACACATCTAGAACTACAGCACCTAAAACCTCTTTGCAGAGAATTGCGGAGAAAAATACTTTCTCCCAGACACACTGCAACCACTGTCAGGCACTGTCCTCAAACTGGTGAACATAACTTTTATTGTACAATGTTTCATAGCACCAAATTTTGGATTTAACACATTCAAATACTTCTCTACACCATATCCAAACCATAGACTTAGATCTCCAACACAAAGGAAATGCGGAGCAAAAATCTGAATAGTACTCTGTAAGCCAAAAGACTTCTCCAACACACTATTTCGAGTATCAGTCAAATTTTCTCAAAAGCACTTGGAAACCCACCATCAGGAACACATCACCAACATGACCAGCACCTCTACAAGATAATCAAGTCACCTAAACACATCAACTCATTCAAATAACAATAGCACCATTAGAAGACACGGTTGACATCAATGACAACACAAACATGTTGACATCAATGAAAACACCGATTAGCACATACTTGCAACACCTTTTTGTCACCAACATTCAAGGCCATGTGTAGACACCTAAATTTGACCATATCTTATGACATTAAATTTCAACATATTTTCTTCTAAGTCCCCTTCATGACCCCTTTCCATCACTCCCATTAGTTAAATAAACTATATTTATTTAACTAATTCCTCTTGTCCATTTATCCTCTTCTTGCATCAAATTAAATAAATCTTATTTATTTAATTTCATTTGTCCTCCATTTGCATCAAATTAAATAAATCTTATTTATTTAATCTCATTTATTTAATCTCATTTTCCTCCATCATCCAATTTAAATAAATTAAATATTTATTTAAATGCCACTTGTCTCTCATGATTTCAATAATTTTATTTTTTAAATTACTTATTCCCACTAAGATCCCTATTTCTATCCTCATTTATTGTGCGTGACAATCACTTCCTCTCTAAAATAAATTAAAAAACCTATTTATTCCCACTATTCTCCTAATTTTGGCCTCCTATCATACCCCTTTATGGTGCATCATAAGCACTAGGTTTGACTCTCAATCATGTTTGTCCACCTCATCCCCTCTCCCTTCTAATCCTAGCCATTCATTTGATTACCTTTCCCTCTATAAATCAAACTTCATTTTCCATTCCAAACCCTCTCTCACACAAGTCATTTTCATACAACGCTTGAGCTTTGTTATGCTACAACAATGAGCAATAAAAAATCTTTCAACATCATGCATTCTTATGCGAGATCGAGAAGAGCCATGGAGATAAATCAAGACTAGCTTGAAGATCAGTTTGCTTTACATTTGTATTGTCATTTTCATGCTAGTTTGTGCTTTATGGTGCTTGTTAGGGTTTAGTTTAGTTTGTTGTTTTTGACACTAAATTTGATTTTCTGTAGCTACAAAATGGTGAGCATGCTAGTACTAGCCACTCCTCACACCAAGATCACACATCCAACCCATACATAACCTATATCTTTTCCATGATCAAGATATCTATGATGAAGAACCTATGCATGAGCAACTTGATCCTATTCATGAGAAAGACACCCAAGACCTACATACTCCATATGATGAAAGTCTTGTTGACCTCGTTAAGCATTCACCCCATTTCATGGCCTTCCTTCAAAGCAAGGAAACTTCTCCTCCATCTAGCCCTAATGAGCAAACATCCACTTGTCATGATAAGACATATGCCTCCAAAGAAAACATAGAAGATCAAACCAATACCTTAGATCATAGTGAACACAATGATAATCAAGATCCTAATGATCTGACATCCTCATACACCATCAACCATGTTTCAAATCCACCATCATAACCACTTGGTCTATCCACCTTCATTCATGAATGTTCCTTCCTAGGAACACAACAATCTTTATCCACCACTTCACCTTCTTCATCTAATAATGAACTCAAGTCTAGTATTCCAACTACACCTAGTCCCATAGTCCACCGTATACTCCAAAACATGAACTACCAAGGTAAAGGCTTAGGCCTTCATGAACAAGGTATTTTGGAGCCAATCCATGTCAAAGTCCATCCATGATCATATGGCCTTGGATATACACCCCAAGGTAAACAATCTAAAGATGTTGGTACTTCCTCCATGCATCCTAAGTGATGAGACCATAAAGTGTCTCATCTTTAGTCAAATAAAAGCATGTATTTTATTTTCATTAAATTAGTTTTGGAAGTGGACTTGAGTATGGGTTTGAAGATTTTTAGCTAAATATCAAATAAACTTGTCTAAATGCAACAATCAATGCCATGCATGAGTTTATCTTGATATTATATGTTCACCTCAAGATCAGCAATTATTTTATCAATAAAGTGAAGAGAAAGTCTATTTTTTGTCAAGTTCTAGAGTTTTAGAGTTGCAAAGTGCCGGAGATGCATAGAGCGCCCGAGATGCACAGAGCACTACAGATGCAGAACTCAAAAATGTAGTTTCAGTAAAACTACAATATCTCACTCATTTCTTAATGAAAATCAAAATTTCAAAATGATCTAGAAAATTGAAAGTTAGGGGAACAAAACCCAGAAAGCATTTGAGGAGATCTAGTAAAAAATGAGTAGTTTATGACAAAAGTTGACTGTTACAGAGCACCGGAGATGCACAAAGCGCTGAAGATGTAGAAGTGAAAAATGTAGTTTCAGTAAAACTACAATATCTCACTCATTTCTTAATGAAAATTATATTTGTAAAATGATCTGGAAAGATGAATGTTAGGAGAACAAAACCCAAAAATAGTTTGAGGAGATTTGGTAAAACAAATGAGTAGTTTATGACAAAAGTTAACTATTACAGAGCACCGGAGATGCAGAAGTCAAAAATGCAGTTTCAGTAAAACTACAATATCTCACTCATTTCTTAATCAAAATCAAAATTTCAAAATGATCCAGAAAGCTTAAAGAGAGAGGAACAAATCCTTGAAGGCATTTTGAAGAGATTCATTAAAATGAATAAATGATTAATGACAAAAGTTGACTGTTACAGAGCACCAGAGATGCAGAATAAAAAAAGTCAAGAAAAATAGTTTCAGTAAAACTACAATATCTCTCTCATTTCTTAATGAAATTTAGAAATTTAAAATGATATGGAAAGATGAAAGTTAGATGAACAAAACTCAAAAATAATTTGAGGAGATTTGGTAAAAAAAATGAGCAATTTATGATAGAAGTTGACTATTCCACAAGCTCCGGAAATGTTCCAAAAATACTTTATGAAGTTGTTGCAGATTCTTCCAATCTACCAACACACACTCTTAGATTTTATGAAAGATAGATTGACTATAATTACTCCTAAATTAATGGATCTAACTAAAGACTAATTATTCCATGCAAAGAATACATATTTAGTGTTGCATGTCTTTCTAAAAGATATTGTATGTCTTCCTTGTAATCAGCAATTATATAATCAGTTAACTAAATGAATAAGTTTAGTTAACTAGATAAATAAGTTTAGTTAGCTGCATGAATAAGTTCTCTACTCTAAAGAGACTCTTAATTAGAATTTAATAACCATAGTTATATAGAGAGAACTATGGCATAGAATAGAGGAAGGAAAGTTGTAAAAGAATTAATTGAAGGAAAGAAGAAATCTGTTATTTTACAGCAGCATGTACTCTTGATTTTAAAGGTTTTGAATAAAGAAAGTTGTTCTATCAATTTGCTAATTACTGGAATTGATTAGTGTCTCTCCAAAGGAAGGAGCAAGGGCCCACTCCAACCAAAGTGCAGAGACTATTTCTTAATTTCATTAGTTTCTTTGTTGTTATGTAGAATTCCTTTAGATGTTCCAGTTTTGCTTTCCATAGAATAATTTATTTTTCTATTGTACAATTCCTTTCTTCCAAAATTAGATCAGCTACTCAAGTTATTGTTTTCCTTAGATTAGGTTGTCTTTTTCAGCAGAGTTTAAACCCTAGTTTGTTTCATGTAATTGTTGTCAATTCCCTTTTGTAGAAAAGACTGCAATGCAAGTTATTCCTCTTCCCTTTTGTATACAGCCATGGACACTGCCTTGGATTAATATTTATTAAAATTAAATGATGAGGACTACAATGACCCTCATCACTAAGTCCACCACTTTCTATCATAAATCCTATCATGGACCTAAAACATATGTTGGCATTCCACCTTCATTATCCTACAAATCCCAAAAGCATGTGACCATACACCTTCCACCATCCAATTTACCTCCACTACTTCCAACTCCTACTATCCCTCCATCCACTTTACCACCACTGTTTCCAATGCCTAATATCCCTATCATTCATAAATTCCCTCACATTCCTAATCATGACCAATCAATGCACACATTGTTTAAACGAGAAGCTTCCACCAATTCCAAGAGATTCAAAAATACAAGAATGGATGCCTCTACCTATAAAGCCAAAAATCTTGAAGGTCCTCATGCCTTAGGACATCAATGCAAAAAGTCAAAGACAAATACATCCAAAAGGCTACCCAAGCCCATACCTTCACAAGCAAAGTCTAAAATTAAAATGGTATGGGTACCTAAGAAAAAAGAAAGCAAGTCAAATGAGGCATCCACATCTCAAAAATCCCAACCATCCTCTTCCATCCAAAAATTTCATTCCACTCAAAAGTTTCAAATTCCTTCATCCCACAAGCAAAACAAAAATCATAAAAATACTAAGTCTATGTGGGTCCCTAAAGCACTTCATCAAGGTTCCATCTCCTAAGAAAACATATCCATTGCTTCCTACACATCCTCCAAATCAAAAGCTTCAATGTTTATCGGAGTGTGTGCAACTGTTGGTCATGATTCATTTTCATACCTCCATCACCCCATCATTCACCTATTATCCTACATATCTTCACCATCATCTTCCTATGGTCCATGCTTTTGGATAAGTCTTTCATCCATCCCTTAGCATAAGCCCTGCATAATCCACTATCTTCCCTACATAATCCACATCATAATCCACTATCTACCTAATCCCTCTTCCTCTCATGCAATCCCTTATCAACATCTATGAGCATAATGACATTTGACATGGTCCATGTGCGACATTTATCTCTAATGGGACACTATCACTTTTCATGGAGCTAGATACTTGAGTCCTTTCTATCCATATTCCCTCTTCTCCTATCCCAAAAAATAAAAAAAATAAAAAAAAATTTTAAAAAATCAAAAATCAAAAAAGTAAAGAGAAATACCTTCATCCAATAGTGAGAACCACCCTTGGTGGCGCCTTGGATAAGTACCATGATGAAAACCTGGCAAACAGGTGTCATGTGTAGGTTGATCATCTATGGCAATTACACTTGGGGGCACGATGTCTCATCCAACATATTATTTTCCATTATATCATATCCTATCATACTTAGCCATTATACCCACATTCCTATCTATCCATCCTCCCTTCCTCCTTTTGATCTTGATAAAGATATGGGGGAAAAATGTTGACAAATGTTTTGGATATCTCTTGGCATACCTCATTTTTTCCAAACTAAATCCTATCCTTACCCTCTTGTCATTACACATTTTTCCATCATTTCCAAACCAATCCATCTTATCATTCCTATTGTCATAAGCTTTGTCATGTCAAGTCCTAACTAGAATGGAGCATGTTGTTCCTATGCGACATAGTCTTTGGAGATCACATCCTATCTCCCTTATGATACCTACATCCCTTCCACTATCGCCTATCCTTTTATCTATCCATTCATCATGAGCTTTCCATGGCCTATTCTTTTATCCATTCACCTATCATGGGCCTTCCATTTCATTTAATATCACTCATTCATTCATCCAATCCTACCTCCATCCTTGCACCTAGACTTGGTTTTCCCTTGTCATTGGTATCTAGCATAAAGGCTACCCAAATTGTCATCCAATGTCATCCCCATAACATTTTCAAAATCCAAAAAAAAGTCAAAACATTTCAAAACCCAAAAAAATCAAATATTCCCAAAAATCCAAAAAAATCAAAACATATCAAAACCCAAAAAAATAAATATTCCCAAAAATCCAAAAAAATCAAAACATATCAAAATCCAAAAAAATCAAAACATTTCAAAAATCCAAGCAATAAAATCAACCCAATCATTAATCATTTCTTCAAATCAATTATTCCAATCATTCAAATCAATCAATTCTTCAAATCCAAATCAAATCAATTCATCAAGTCAAATCAATTCTCTAAATCATTCTTCAAATTCAATTAAAATCATTCAAATCAAATTAATTCTCCAAATCAATCATCATTCAAATCACTCAATCAAATCAAAATTCTAAGCAATGACTCAAATTCAAGTCAATCATCAATTCATATCAATCAAGTTAATCAATCTTGTCAAATTATCCAATTGCATCAACAATCTTGATCCTAATCTTGTCATAAACCAAATCAATCAATCAATCAATCATCATCATCATCATCATCATCATTATCATCATCATCATCAATGGGATATATCGTTCCTACATCCTTGCATTGATCTAGGGATATATCATTCCCCACAATGACAACACTAGTGTTAATCAATCAATCAATTGTCTTATACAGGATATTGCATCATTGAAACCAGACCAGGCATCTTATACGGCATGTTTCATTCCTAAAACTAGACACTATCAATCAAATCAATCATCAATCACTTAATCATTGGTTTACATCTTGACAGGGGCAATACCTTGTTTGTTTTTGAATCATTTGTGCATGCATGCTTGCTTGCTTGTGTGTGTTATCATTTTTATATTGCATTTGTATCAAATCTGAATCATTCCTAGCTAATATTCATATATTGTATCTAGAAAAGGTTGCATTATGCTGGGGCATGAGACACATCGTCACCTCGGTCCTTGTACCTTGGTGCATAATGTCTCTTGCTATATCATACATCATGGTTGCTCACCTTCATTGCAGCATAACGCATCCTTCCCTTTCTTTTATTCATTCCTTTATCTTTCTCTTTGACCAATCCATTTCATTTCGAGAGCCTACTCGTGTTTATCCAACCTGCCTATCCTCTTGAGGGGGCATCATCATCATCTATTTTCCTCTATCCATACCTTAGCTTCTTTGAAATGATGTTACTCGACATAAATCTCATCATCTCGAACATCATCTCAAAAAGGAGTAAAATGTAGACACCTAAATTTGACCATAGCTTATGACATTACATTTCGACATATTTTCTTCTAAGTCCCCTTCATGACCCCTTCCATCACTCCCATTAGTTAAATAAATTATATTTATTTAACTAATTCCTATTATCTATTTATCCTCTTCTTGCATCAAATTAAATAAATCTTATTTATTTAATTCCATTTGTCCTCCATTTGCATCAAATTAAATAAATCTTATTCATTTAATCTCATTTTCCTCCATCATCTAATTTAAATAAATTAAATATTTATTTAAATGCCACTTGTCTGTCATGATTTAAATAATTTTATTATTTAAATTACTTATTCCCACTCACATCCCTATTTCTATCTTCATTCATTGTGCATCATAAGTACTTCCTCTCCAAAATAAATTAAAAATCCTATTTATTCCCACTATTCTCTGAATTTTGGCCTCCTGTCATACCCCTTTATGGTGCATCATAAGCACTAGGTTTGACTCTCAATCATGTCCATCCTCCTCATCCCCTTTCCCTTCTAATCCTAGCCATTCATTTGATTCCCTTTCCCTCTATAAATCAAACTTCATTTTCCATTCCAAACCCTCTCTCACACAAGTAATTTTCATACAATGCTTGAGCTCTGTTATACTACAATAGTGAGTAATCAACAATCCTTCAACATCTTGAATTCTTATGCGAGATCGAGAAGAGCCATGGAGATAAATCAAGCCTAGCTTGAAGATCAGTTTTCTTTACATCTTTGTTTTCATTTTCATGCTAGTTTGTGCTTTATGGTGCTTGTTAGGGTTTAGTTTAGTTTGTTTTTTTTTACACTAAATCTAATTTTCCCTAGCTACACCATGAAAAGTGTTTCATCATTTGAATCACCATGATCCTCTTCTTCTGAAGAACAACTACTCTCTATGGAATACAAGCTTCTTTTGAACTTTTCTCTATTGTTACCACCCCTTGATTCTTTAAAAGAACATTTAGAAGGAAAATGACCAATCTTTCCACAATTGAAACATTTGAAAGGTAACTTACCTTTGTATTTGCATGTGCCTTTCTTCAAAGTTCTTACAAAGTTTGCTTCTACCTCATCAAAGTCACCATCTTGATTAGTTGCTTTATCTTCTGTCTTCTTGCTTGCTTTGAATGCCGCTTCCTTCTTTGGAGCACCTTTTTCAAATTCTCTCATCATGATCCTCTTCTTCTGAAGAACAACTACTCTCTAAGGAATACAAGCTTCTTTTGAACTTATTTCTATTGTCACCACCCCTTGATTCTTTAAAAGAACATTTAGAAGAAAAATGACCAATCTTTCCACAATTGAAACATTTGAAAGGTAGCTTACCTCTGTATTTGCATGTGCCTTTCTTCAAAGTTCTTACAAAGTTTTCTTCTACCTCATCAAAGTCATCATCTTGATCAGTTGCTTTATCTTTTGTCTTCTTGCTTGCTTTGAATGTTGCTTCCTTCTTTGGAGCACCTTTTTCAAATTCTCTCATTTCAAAGGCTGTGAGAGAGCCAAACAATTGATCTATTGTATATTTATTTAAATCCTGAGATTACTTAATGGAAGACACCTTATGACTGTAAGATTTAGGAAGAGATCTCAAAACCTTCTTCACAATCTCATCTTCTTTCACTTCCCCACCAAGACCTCTGATGTCATTGACTATTTCATCCACCTAGAGCATGTAACCAACAATCTCTTCATCTTTTGTCATCGTTAGGGTCTCAAATTTGCTCTTGAAAATTTGCATCTTGGCTTGCTTTACTTTACTATCTCCTTCATAAATACTTTCAAGTTTATTCCAGACATCCTGAGTAGATGTACAACCCATTACCTTCATAAGTTCTGAATCAACTAGTCCACGCATGATAACATTCTTTGCCTTGGCATTGTTATCATACAACTTAATCTCATCTGCATCTATAGGATCACTAGTAGGAACAGTATAACCCTTCTTGACAGATTGTCAAATGTCATACCGATAGTTTTCCATCCTTAGCCTCTAAAAGGAATAATTTGTTTCATCAAACATAGGTACCTTGAGAGATCCATTATTAGTCATCCTAGACCTTCCTCAAGTGGTAAAGCTTCTTATGAGTAACTTGGATCTGATACCAATTGTTGAACACACTAGGATACTCAGAGGGGGGTGAATCAATATCTCAACAAACTTCAAATCCTCCAAAGCAGATTAAGACTTAAGCATTACAACATCAACATAAACATGAAAGATCAACACAATGCACATCAACACATAACACCATGTTGTTCTCAAAATCAGCTACGCTCGTTTTGTAGACAACCCCCATGAAACTTGTCTGTTTCATGAATTTACACTCTAAGCTCGCAGACCGAGACAAGATTCTCTTGATTTTGCACGAAGTCATTTGACATTCTAGACTAGTTTATGACATCCCTTTGAATAGGTTTCTCGATATGCGCGAGGATCGTTCAAGTTGTAAGTTGGTTAAAATGTCAATATTGGTCATTTTTAAGAGTTTGTAAAAATTGAAGTCTTGATATGCAAGAGCGGCAAAAATTGCCGCTCCTGCATACCTCTTTATGGCTTGTTTTTCTTATATATGCAATAGCGGTGTTTTTTGCCACTTTTGCACATACTTTTCATTTTGCATGTAAAGGTGGCAAATTTTGCCGCCACTACATGCGTTTTTTGGTCTAACGTGTGAAGTCGGCGATTTTTGCCGCCTTTACGTGTTTTTCTTCCTTTGTGTTTGGTCGGCAAATTACGCCGCCGGTGCTTCTTTTCGTTTTGTGCACTTGTCGCTGAAATCTCCGCTCAAACGAGATCTTTGGTATCTTGGTCACGCAATGCCATTAATGACCACTCATGCCACTCGCTGAGCATTTGGGTTAGTGTTATTTAATGTTTTTCGATGGTTTATTTTACCATTTCTTTCTTTCTCTCGAGCTACCCTCCAGACCTCTCCAAACACTGCTTGATCGCGTCATCAAAGAGATCGATCAACATCCATCGCCGTCAAACATAGGGTTTCAAGTTTTAGAATGAGTAAGTTTTCTCTTTCGTTTCTGTTCTCCTTCTTCACTATTTATGATGTGCTTCGTTTGATTTTCGTCTTAGATTTTCATTACGTTTTGTTTTTGTTTTGTTTTGTTGTTTTCATGTCTTTTTTTTTTCTGTCGAGTCTTTCCCTAAAACCCTGACTAGTGGTGCCCTAGGTTTTGCCCTAAAACCCTTAGGTTTCTACCACCTAGATCCTCAACCCTCGCTACATACCATTGTGTAACATCGGTGGAGTTCGCCGATCCTACCTGAGAACTACGTGACCATTGCCGAGTGTTTAGTCGGCGAAACTCCTGGCTTTCGCACTTAAATCTGCAAATTTACTTCAAACGTAACGTCGGCAAAATTTGCCACTAGAACCTCATTCCTATAAATATGTAGTGTCGACTAATTCTGCCGCTCAGACATGTATCGATACCCCGCATGAGATGTCAGCAAATTTCGCTGACTATACATCAAAAAACGATAAAATCAATATGCAGCGTCGGCAAATTTTGCCAGTCCAACATGAACCCTTATCTTCCTTATTTCCTGCATCGTCGGCAAAATCTGCCACTTTTACCAACTTAGTCTTCATCAACATGCAGTGGCGGCAAAATTATGCAAATAATGCAAAACCCTCATATGCAAGGGCGGCAAATTTTGCCGCCCATGCAAAAATGTCTCAAATTTTTCCAACTCTGGAAAATTTCCAATTTTGATTTCCCGAGCCCGCTTCTCCTCTGATTTTTGGCCAACTCGCACTATAGCCCTTTTTTAAGCGCATTCCCATAGTCGTGATCGTCAACATGCAATTTTCCCAGATTGCCCATATTTTCCCTAATTGCATGATCATGACTTTTGTTGCAGTTTCTCTTGCGGAGCTTCGTTCAACATCAGACTTCTCGGTGAAAGTTCATCCAAATGACTGACTTGTCCCCGAAGAAGGCAAAAGCAATGAAGTACAAATATCAAGGTGTTTTCCCAATCACCTCAGTCCATTCTAATGTTGACAACATTAGAGATACAGAGATTGGCCATGTTGATATGGCTGAGTTTGTAGAGAGAACCAAGTCAAGCAACCCTAGTGCTATGATGAAGAAGATAGTAGAGAGTAATATTCATCTGGTATCATCCTTCCCAGTGGCGGCTCACAATACAGAATTTGTTCTTCAGTGTGCCCATTTCTATAACAAAGATATTAGAGCTGTGGTGGACGCCAGTGGTAATGTAATAATCAGGTTGGATCCTAAGTTCATTGACAAGGTGTTCATGTGTCCTCCTGCGACAGAGGTATTGAAGCTTGACTTTGTTGAAGCTCAGAAGGAATATGACAAGAATCCAGAAAAAGTGAAGAAAGTGATCAACAACAAATGGTTGAAGACTGCGAGGTCAAGTTTGTCAAGGTGGCCACGTAGTTTTCCTCGAAGTGATTTTATGGAAGAAGTTGGTGACTTGATTACCCTCCTCAGCAGGATAAGAGGTTTGTCCTCCTCTTCACAGTTTCATGAATGGATGTATCCTTTCATTAAGGTCATACTCCAGGGCAGGCAAGTTATTTTCTGGGGAGAACAAATCAGTAACGCTTTGCATGACCAGCTGATGAAGGTATCCACTACCTCCAAGTTCTTCATGACCTCCTATCTGGTATACATTGCAGCCTCCATGAGGATTTTTCTGGGATTATCATCAGAAGGGGATAGGAGAGTAGTCCCAGTATACCAGTATTATTCTCAACTGACATTGAAAGGTTCAATTCACCATTTCAGGAGGGTGAATGATGCATTCTTTGTTATATTCTTGTGTCTTTTTGATCCCCAACTGGAGCAGAGAAGAATTTTAGATGAGGCATGGACAGTGGTTAATGACTTTGGTTGTATGTTTTTGCAATTTCCATCTTTCTCATACTTGAGGGTTGGCTTTTTCCAAGGCTACCCTTATATGCTTCCTAGGTTTCCTTCAAATAGACTGGTCTTGATGGAGTTGTGTAGACAAATGATTGTCGTGCATAACAAACAAATGGAACTCAAGAAGCCTGGTTTCAGATTTCGAGTGGAAATTGGCAGATATTCAGTGTTGACTGCCGCAAAGGCAAGGGCCATGGAGACAGAAATGCAGTTGGTCACCATGAAGCAATTCAAGAGGAGACCAAAATTTGACTACCAGGGTGTAAAAGATAAAATTAGGAGGAAAACTCAGTTTCATGAACCCATGGTGGAAGATGTCTGGATAGACTTGAGAACAAAGGAAGATATCAGGAAACTGGACTATAGTAGGCTGTCTCTAGAACAAATTGAATATCTGGGACTTGCTGATATTCCGGAAGATCTTGTGGATGATGGGGAATTGGTTGATGCCAAGTATGATGTAGAACAGATAGCTAGTACTCCTCTCCCTCCAATCCAATGGTCCCAAAAGGAGTCGACTTCACTAAGGAAGAGATTTGAGCCTATATTGGCTAACACCAATAACTGGCTCGCAGATAAAGGAATTACGCTGAAAGAATTCCTCACTGGTTTAGAAACTAAAATTCAAGAGCAGACTAGTAAAAAGGTGGAAAACAGAACGAAGAACAAGAGTGATGTTCCATCATCCTCTAAAACACACAAGCCTAAAATCAGATTTGTAACGAAGAAAGCAAAAGCTGTTGAGGAAGAACCTGAAGCAAAAGAAATGGAAGTTGAGGAACCAGCGACTGAGGAGCCAGCTACAGAAGAGATGGATGTTGAAGATAGGAATTCAGATCAACAAGATGAAGAGGCTTTGTCTCCACAGGACAATACACCTGTCGTAGCCCCTGTGTCTGTTTCCCCTATTAACATTCCTTCCTCTGAATCCCCCTCTCCTCCTAAAATAATTTTTGATAATCCCCAAGGCACTTTTGAAAATGTTCTCCATTCTTCTAATTCAATTCCTAGTTTGTCTTCTTTGTCTTTTGATATTGGAGATACGTCCATGTTTGATCATTTTGTGATGAATACTGAGCAAGTTTCAAGTGCAAATGTAACAGGTGCGGTTTTTACTAACACCCCGCCTATTGTTTCTACCACCAGTACAAGCACAGTTTCAGGAACACCAGCAGTAGGAATGGATCCCAATGTGAATACTTCTCTGCTTCCACCTTGGTTATCAGCTTACATGCCAAAGAGGAAAAAGCAAGTCATCTCTCTAGATGATTTTGATTTCACTAAGTTGGTACCTACAAAGCCTAAGGCCCCGAAGAAACCAAAGATCCTTTCCAGGGTACTTGAAGATAAGGGACATAAATTTCTGGAGATAGCAAAACCTCCACAAGATGCAACTGTTGAAAATTTTGATATGAATGACTATTCTATTTCTAGGGTTGAATTGGGCAAAATCACCCATGAAAGCACTAAAAATGATATGCAGTCAGCCATGGAAATCCTGATCCAGAAGTTCGACAGGGAAAAAGAAATGAAAGATTATTACAAGGCAAAGGTAGAGCAGCTGACTGCAGTGGTAAGAAAGATCACTTTGAACTTGAAAGTAGTTACTCCAGAGGCCATTTCTATAGAAGACCCCATCATTCTAAAAGCAGAAAAGACTCACCTCAGAGGAAAAGTACTTGAAGAGTACTTAGACAGGATGCGAGCACAAGGAATCTCTTTGCTCATGGAGGTATTTGAGAAGATGGATAAAATGAGGAAAGTAAGGGCAGAACTTAATGATCTCATTGATGCTATCTCTCAAGATATTGAGCGCACGAAGGATACTCATGATAAATGGGTGGAAATGAGGAAGCTCAAAATAAGTACCCTAATATCCATTGGTGCTATTTCTAACATGGATTCATATATAGAAACAAAGGAAGCTCTGATGTACAGAAGCAATATGCTAAGAAATTTGATCAAGGATCTTGAAGTTGCAAAGGAAATCAGTGAAGAAAATGATGTTAATCTTTTGCATAAGTTGGAGGAGTTACCTTGTAAGTTGGTGTCACAGGATAACCAATTTCTTTCTGCAGAAGAAATGGTTCAAGAATTTGAAGACATGTTCTAGAAAGAATTTGAAGATAAAGCATTTTCAATAACTTCTATGGACAACCTTTTAGACAACTAGTTAACCTTGGACAATCTGAAAACCAGGTTAACTAATCATGCCAAATCAATCACTACAGTGAGGGATGTCATAGTGAGGGCCAAGATGATCTTCAAGAACGCATTCAACCCAGATAGCATTGAAATGCAAGCGGCCTTCACTATGTATGATCACCACATGAGAAAAAATGGAGATACAAATTGAAGCAGTTGTTCTTTCCCTTAGTTTATTTTCTGATTTTCACATGTACTTTCAAAACAATTTTGGATAGTTTTACATGTACATTTTTAATATGCAATTACATGTAAAAAATAGGAAGTCCAAAGTCAATAAGGACTCCTATTTTTGAATAAGTCAAAGTAGTTAGTTTTTTCCTAAATTTTCTCAAGGCCTTTCCCTATAAATAAAGGGGGCCTCTTTTGTAAATATCTATCTTTTGTCCAAGAAAACTCTGGCGAATTGAGAAGCAAATCAAGACTTTGTGCTTTTTGTGAAAATCAATATTCAAATATTTATCAATACAAGAAAGCAAGTTCAATTCCAATCTTTGTCTTGGGATTATTTGTGTTGTGATAGTTTTGTTCTTACGTCTTGCTATCATAATCTTATTTGATAATAATTAAAGTGTAGAGTTTGTTACAAGTGATTGAAGAGCGCTCTTAATTTGATTCTGATAAACTTTGTGTTATCAAATCAGTTGTGGGTTATATGTTCATGTTTGTGAGAATACAATAGTTTAAAGACTTTGTGCTGCAAGTTGTTATATTCAATTTACTTTTATCATCTTGAAGAGGAGTGAAGACTTTGGGCTGCATTCTACTTCAAATAGTTTTGTTTACGAGTAGTAAGTGAGGTAACAGAAAACTTTGAGTTTCTGTGATTTTGTGATAATTTACAAGTCTTATATCAAGAGTTTGAAATATAAACATCTATTCTGAAAAAAGAGAATGAGATGAGATGGAACCACCACAAACATAGTTTTTAGTGTACATAAATTTGATAAGTTGTTTGATTTGCAAAAGTTAAGTAATTAGAGGGAACCTCCCCTTGCTGAGAGGAGAGACTTTGTCTCATCATAGCTATGGCTGATATACCCATTTTGCCGTTAGTGAGTTAACGACAAAATATTCACCCAACAGTTTTTTGGCGACTCTGCTGGGGAAGGAACACGCAACTTGAAGCCTCACGCTCCGAGTTGAAGAACTTTTAGTTCTTTTCCATTTTCTTGCAAAATTGTGTTGAGCATAATACAGTCTGGCAGATTCCCGGTACACCAGAAGTAAGAGGGCTCAGGGTATTATTGATCCTGCATTTGAATTGATGCAGCAGAATAATTTTTGATTCTTAACTCCACGACCTCGTCTTCAGTGCACTAGGAGTTTTCCCCCTACAAACACCAGGTCTCCAATACCAGGTGAAGTTTCTATTGCCAGTGCTAACAGAGTTTTGGCCGTTCATATGCCACCAAGGTTTGTTATACCACATTTCAATCAGTGCGTCATGGCAGCCCAAGGTCCTTGGGGTAATACCTTTGGTCCTCTAAATTTGACCCCACCATTGCATGAACTACCTCGTAGTTCAAGAAAGAATTTCCCCAAATTCTATGGTGACAGAAAAGTTCATCCTGATGAGCACATTGCGGCTTTCTGTATAGCCTGTGGTGTGATAGGTGTCGAGCACGAAGATGTGGCTGTGCGACTCTTTGTAGAAACACTACAAGGCGCTGCCGTAGACTAGTTTTACCACCTCCAAGCTTAGAACATAACAAACTAGGCTACTCTCAAAACCAAGTTCGAAGCCAGGTTTAAACCTACGGAAGATGCTCATGCATTATTGGCACAGCTAACACAGATGAAAAAGGAACCTCATGAACCAATGCGAGATTTCATCACTAAGTTCAACAAATTGAGAAACAGGATTCCCGCCACCGCTGAGCCCACAGCGGAGAACCTCAAATGTTTCTTTATCAATACACAGCTTCCGGAGGTGAGTTTCCTATTGAGGCGAGCTGCTCCTACTGATCTTGTTGCGGCTCAGATTCTAGCAACTGAAGTAGAAGATGATCTTATCCTTGCGGGTAAGATAAGAAGGGACACTAATAGAAATAAAAGTTCCTCTTCTACTGAGAACGCTTCCACAAGCACCACAAATCCCATGGTGCAAAAGCTAGCAAATGAATTGCTAGCTCTCAAGAGACAAATGTCCCAAGGTATATCTGCGCCTCCTTCTTACCGAGATATACCAAGGAGGACATTTCCAAATAATTCATATCAAGGCAATGCTACTAGGAATCAAGGACAGCAAAACTGTCTTCCGCCTACATAGGGGAAGCTTGCTATTGAAGCACCGGTCAACTCTGTTGTTGGCTACTATGAAGCTGAAAATGAACTTTCTTTCCAACCTGAGTTGGAATATGAAAATGGTGCTAATCTCTTCACAGAAGGAGAAGAAGAGTTAGCTGGCGACTCTACCATCAGCTTTCTAAACTACCAGGATGAAGCTGAAAAAGGAGAAGTGAGTGAAGGAGCATATGCTATTTTCACTAGGTCTCAAAATCAGTCAGCTCTTCAAGCTGATAAAGGGAAGGCGAGAGAAGAATCTCAACCGGTGATTTCAATCGCTAAACGGGGGACTCCGCTACATTTCCAATCAAAAGACCCGGTGGTCAATAAACAAGTAAGTGCCTCTAATGAATTTGTACCTTCCACCTCTACTCCTCAGACTAGTGCTGTCTCTACCAAAAATCAAAATGATGGTTTTTCTTCTTCCATATCTAATTCTTTTCAGCAGTTTGATATAATAGACCATGCTAGGAGAACTAAGATACAAATGTCTGAAGTTGAATATTTATAGGCTAATCCTGAACAATTTGATAGATTAGCCAAATATGTCAAAAATAAAGCCATCCCTGCAGGACAAGAGTTTCCCAAAGCTACTCATGACTCCTCCAAAAGTAAACCTACCCAAAACAATCTTGTTACTACTCCCCCTGAAGCCTCTGGGAAAATTGAACCTTTCTATGTTTCCCTATTAGTAAATGGTCATAAATTGAGCAAGTGCGTAATAGATTTTGGAGCCTCAGACAACGTTATGCCTGCTAAGGTAGCAGATGCCCTTGGCCTCACCTTAACCAAAACTTTTGGGAGGTGTTTTTCTATGGAGAATAAGAAAGTTCCACTTTTGGGTCAAATCAAAGACGCCCAATTTGCATTTGCAGCCTTTCCGGATAAGAGAATCAAGATGACAGTCTTGGTCGCTGATGTTCCAACTTCATACGGCATTCTTCTTGGACGTAACTTCTGCAAGGATGTGGGTGGAGAGTTGAACATGGATTTGTCTGAAGCTAGGATACCTGTTAAAGGTGTCATGCAGAAGCTGCTTCCTGAGAAGGAGGTGAAATACATTGTTACTCAAACATCAAACCCCAAAGCTCAAATTTTGTTTGAGTCCTTAGGAATGGGTAACTATTTTCTATCTACTGAAGATTGTTCTGATTCATCAGATGAGGCTACATCGGGTGATAGCTCCGATATGTCAGATGGAGACTCAGAAGAGTTTTCAGATGAAAGTTCAGGTAAGGGTATAGCAATTCCAGATTCTTCCCTCACCGATGAAGAGGAATCTTCTGACCAGAGAAAGTCCAAGAAATCAAATTCTGATGGAGTCTGGATTTTAGAATTTGATGGTAGCTGTTCTTCTACTGATTCTAGAGCCGGAGTGGTCTTGATATCGCCACAAGGTGATATTTTACCTTTTTCATATAAGTTACAGTTTGACAATACCAATAACACCGCCGAATATGAGTCCTTGTTGCTCGGATTGGAAGCGGCGCGTGCCAGAGGTGTTAAGATCCTTCATGCTCAAGGGGATGCCGAATTGGTGGTTTGTCAAGTAAGAAATTTGTACCAAACAAAAAATGAAAGACTGAGACACTATCGCAATCGCGTATGGGATTGCATTGAAGATTTCGATGCTTTCAATATTTCAGCGGTGCCAAGAGAGTTCAATGACCGTGCAGATTCATTGGTTGTTTCCACCACTCTCATGGTGCCTCACAAAGATTTCAAAGGAAACAAGTACACTATTAAGCTGGTCTTCCGACCAAGTGTACCTGATAATGCTGACCATTGGCAGGTGTTCAATGGCGATAATCAAATCATTGCTTTCCTAGAAAAGATGGATAGTTTTGATGAGCTTTACTTTGAAGGAAGTGAATCACCACCTCGTGAATATGTTTCTGAGGTAGATTCGCAAACTGGCGAAGAATTTCTACAATTAAAAGGAAATAAAATCCCAAAAGGTTTGGTTTCCCTTGAGAAACTCTTTGATAAACATGACAGGTATATCAAGCAGCGGCAACAACAACAGGATTTGAGTTCCTCCATGGAATTTGAGCAGGTCAATTTGGGTACGGAAGCAGATCCTAAGATGGTCAACATCAGAAAATATTGCACTGCTGATGAAAGATTCAAATTCATTACCCTCCTCCGCCATTACATTGATGTTTTGGCTTACTCCTATGATGACCTGAAGTCTTTCAAGCCTAAGGAGGTTCAACACGAAATTCCCCTCAAGGCTGGATCGTTGCCTCACAAACAGAAGCAGAGGCAATACAATCCAAAGATATCAGGTACGATTCTTTCTGAAATTTAGAAGATGCTAAATGCAAGGATAATTTTTCCAATTCATCATTCCACATGGATTTCAAACATAGTACCTGTAAGGAAGAAGAACAGAGAAATCCGTATCTATGTTGATTTCAGAAATCTCAACCAGTCTTCCTTGAAAGATAACTACCCTTTGCCCATCATGGACCAAGTATTGCAAACAGTGACAGGTTCAGAAATGCTATCTATGTTAGATGGTTTTTCAGGGTATAACCAAGTGGAGGTAAATGAAGCTGATTAGTTCAAAACTGCCTTCACCACACCATGGGGCACATTTGCATATTGCAGAATGCCTTTTGGTCTGATCAATGCTGGCGCAACATTTCAGAGAGCGATGGATCTTGCTTTCAGAGATGAAATGGGTAAGTTTATCATGGTGTATCTCGATGACTTGACTGTTTTCTCCAAAAACCGTCATGATCATGCACATCATTTGTGACAAGTGTTGGAATGCTGTCGGCAAAATGGTATTTCCCTCAATCCCAAGAAGTTAGTTTTTGGGGTGACGGAAGGCAAGCTTCTCGGGCACATTGTATCCTGGGAAGGTACTAAGATTGACCCAGAGAGAGTTAAATCTATTCAAAGTCTCACTCTGCCAGCAAGTAAGACTGCTATTCACTCTTTCTTTGGAAAAGTGAATTTCCTGCGAAGGTTCATTCCTGAGTTTGCAGAAAAAACTCGTCACATTGTTAATATGATGAAGGGTAAGACTACTATCCGTTGGACTGCGGAAGGTAAGGAAGTGTTTGAGGATATCAAGAGAGCTATTGCTCATGCTCCAGTTCTTGTTTGTCCCGACTACACTAAGGATTTTGTAGTCTATAGCTACGCTTCCGAACACACACTTTCAACTATTCTGGTTCAGCAAAATGAAGAAGGTGTTGAATCCCCCATATCATTTATGAGTTGTCCTCTCAAAGCTCATGAATTGAAGTATTCAAATATGGAGAAGCATGCCTATGCCGTAGTCAAAGCGGTTAAGCATTTTAGGTTCTATATTCTAAACTCACACAGTGTTGTCATGGTGCCTAATACAACAGTCAAATCCATCCTAACTCAACAGGAGTTCAGAACAAAGAGAGGTAATTGGATCGCTAAGATCCAAGAATTCGATCTGGATATCAAGCCTACCAAGCTTGTGCATGGTAAAGCTTTGTGTCAATTGATTGCAGATAATGTTCCAAAAGAGACAGGGGATGAAGAAGAAGAAGTTGTGGACACACCAACTGTTCTTTTTGTTACTACAACTGACGAGTGGTATTCCAATATCACTCATTTCCTTACCTATGGTGAGTGCCCTTCTCACTTGTCTTATAAGGAAAAGAGAACTGTCAAGTTAAAAGCTGCTAACTACGTCCTTTGGGACAATGGTTTGTACAAGAGAAGCCTTGGCGATGTATTTCTCCGTTGCGTGGATAAAGCGCAACAAGGTAGACTTTTGGAGTCTTTCCACAATTTGGCTTGTGGAGGACATTTTTCAGCACCTGTAACAGCTCACAAGATTCTGCGAGCTCAATACTATTGGCCCACACTATTCCAAGATGCATATAATTGGGTACGCAGGTGTGAGCTATGCCAACAGTTTGTTGGAAAACCAAAATTGGTAGCCTTACCTCTAAAACCAGTGGTGATTAAGGAGCCTTTTCAGCAGTGGGGTATTGACTTCATTGGCGCAGTGAATCCATCATCAAGTGCCAGACATAACTATGTCCTCACTGCTATAGACTATTTTACCAAATGGGTGGAAGCTATTCCAGTCAAGCACGCCACTTCAGAGGTGGTATGCAGTTTTCTTAAAGAGAACATTATTTCCAGGTTTGGAGTTCCAAACAAGATTGTAGCGGACAATGCTACTTGTTTTTCCTCTCATGAGATTACTGAGTTTTGCTACGAGCATGGGATCACTCTTTCCCATTCTTCAGACTATTATCTGCAAGGGAATGGTCAAGCAGAATCAAGCAATAAGAATCTGGTCACTATCATCAGGAAACTGGTAGATGAGAATCAGAGAACTTGGCATAATGCATTGTTTGATGCTTTATGGGCAGATAGAATTACACCCAAAAGGGCGATAGGCATGTCGCCATTTCAGCTTCTATATGGTCTGAATGCAGAGATACCAATTACCTTGGAATTGCTAGCATTGAAGTTGGTAAAGGCATTGGAAGATAGAACTTTTGATAGCTCTATTGATAAAAGGATCATGTATTTGACTGAACTTGAGGAGCAGCGCACTATAGTGGTGGACCGTATTGCTGAGCACCAAAATCAAGTAAAGAAACTCTTCGACAAGAAGACAAAGGCTCGTGAGTTTTAGGTTGGAGATCAAGTCTTGTTATGGGACAAGAGGAGAGAACCAAAAGAGATGCATGGGAAATTTGATTCCTTGTGGAGAGGTCCATTCACCATTCATCAGTTCTGCGGTGAAAATAGTTTCTTGCTGGAGTATTAGGATGGGACACCATTCTTGTTGCCTCACAGTGGACAACATCTGAAGCACTTCAACCCTTGAAGTTTCAGATAAGTTAAAAATTGTACATTTGTATAGTTTTGTGTTTTTATTCGCGTTTTCGTTTAGTCTTTTGTGTCTTTTTCCTTTTAGCTTGACTCTATAGCCCAATGGCATGGATGAAGGCACTTAGACACTGGATTCTACTCCCCTCAATCATTTCAAAGTTTGATTGAAGGAAGTTCCCCAATTAGAGCCAGCTATTGTTCTCAAAATCAACTACGCTGTTTTGTAGACAACCCCCACGAAACTTGTCTGTTTTGTGAATCTACACTCTAAGCTTGCGGATCGAGACAAGATTCTCTTGATTTCGCATGAAGTCATTTGACATTCTAGACTAGTTTATAACATCCCTTTAAATAGGTTTCTCAATATGCGCGAGGATCGTTCAAGTTGTAAGTTGGTTAAAATGTCAATATTGGTCATTTTTAAGAGTTTGTAAAAATTGAAGTCTTGATATGCAAGAGCAGCAAAAATTTCCGCTCCTGCATACCTCTTTATGGCTTGTTTTTCTTATATATGCAATAGCGGTGTTTTTTGCCGCTTTTGCATATACTTTTCATTTTGCATGTAAAGGCGGCAAATTTTGCCGCCACTACATGCATTTTTTGGTCTAACATGTGAAGTCGACAATTTTTGCCACCTTTACGTGTTTTTCTTCCTTTGTGTTTGGTCGGCAAATTACGCCGCCGATGCTTATTTTCATTTTGTGCACTTGTCACCAAAATCTCCACTCGAATGAGATCTTTGGGATCTTGGTCACGCAGTGCCATTAATGGCCACTCGTGCCACTCGCTGAGCATTTGGGTTAGTGTTATTTAATGTTTTTTGATGGTTTATTTTACCATTTCTTTCTTTCTCCCGAGCTACCCTCCAGACCTCTCCAAACACTGCTTGATCGCGCCGTCAAAGAGATCAATCAACATCCATCACCGTCAAACATAGGGTTTCAAGTTTTAGAACGGGTAAGTTTTCTCTTTCGTTTCCATTCTCCTTCTTCACTATTTATGATGTGCTTCATTTGATTTTCGTCTTAGATTTTTGTTACGTCTTGTTTTTGTTTTGTTTTGTTGTTTTCATGTCTTTTTTTTTCTGTCGAGTCTTTCCCCAAAACCCCGACTAGTGGTGCCCTAGGTTTTGCCTTGAAACCCTTA
Organism: Cunninghamia lanceolata; assembly: GCA_027924645.1. NCBI lineage: Eukaryota > Viridiplantae > Streptophyta > Pinopsida > Cupressales > Cupressaceae > Cunninghamia > Cunninghamia lanceolata. The sequence goes on along the minus strand of BSBN01000068.1, from coordinate 10,920,475 downwards.
GGTTTCTACTACCTAGATCCTCAACCCTTGCTACATACCATTGTGTAACATCGGTGGAGTTTGCCGATCCTACCTAAGAACTACGTGACCATTGCTGAGAATTTAGTCGGCGAAACTCCCGGCTTTCGCACTTAAATCTGCAAATTTCCTTCAAACACAATGTCGGCAAAATTTGCCGCTAGAACCTCATTCCTATCAATATGCACTGTCGGCTAATTCTGCCGCTTAGACATGTATCGATTCCCCGCATGAGATGTCGGCAAATTTTGCCGACTAAACATCAAAAAGTGATAAAATCAATACGCAGCGTCGGTGAATTTTGCCACTCCAACATGAACCCTTGTCTTCCTTATTTCCTGCATCATCGGCAAAATCTGCCGCTTTTACCAACTTAGTCTTCATCAACATGCAGTGGCAGCAAAATTCACCGCCAATGCAAATAATCCAAAACCCTCATATGCAAGGGCGGCAAATTTTGCCGCCCATGCAAAAATGTCCCAAATTTTTCCAACTCTGGAAAATTTCCAATTTTGATTTCCCAAGACCGCTTCTCCTCTGATTTTTGGCCAGCTCGCACTATAGCCCTTTTTTAAGCGCATTCCCATAGTCGTGATCGTCAACATGCAATTTTCCTAGATTGCCCATATTTTCCCTAATTGCATGATCATGACTTTTGTTGCAGTTTCTCTTGCGGAGCTTCGTTCAACATCAGACTTCTTCTCGGTGAAAGTTCATCCAAATGACTGACTTGTCCCCGAAGAAGGCAAAAGCAATGAAGTACAAATATCAAGGTGTTTTCCCAATCACCTCAGTCCATTCTAATGTTGACGACATTAGAGATACAGAGATTGGCCATGTTGATATGGCTGAGTTTGTAGAGAGAACCAAGTCAAGCAACCCTAGTGCTATGATAAAGAAGATAGTAGAGAGTAATATTCATCTGGTATCATCCTTCGCAGTGGCGCCTCACAATACAGAATTTATTCTTCAGTGTGCCCATTTCTATAACAAAGATATTAGAGCCGTGGTGGATGCCAGTGGTAATGAAATAATCAGGTTGGATCCTAAGTTCATTGACAAGGTGTTCATGTGTCCTCCTGCGATAGAGGTATTGAAGCTTGACTTTGTTGAAGCTCAGAAGGAATATGACAAGAATCCAGAAAAAGCGAAGAAAGTGATCAACAACAAATGGTTGAAGACTGCGAGGTCAAGTTTGTCAAGGTGGCCACGTAGTTTTCCTCAAAGTGATTTTGTGGAAGAAGTTGGTGACTTGATTACCCTCCTCAGCAGGATAAGAGGTTTGTCCTCCTCTTCACAGTTTCATGAATGGATGTATCATTTCATTAAGGTCATACTCCAGGGCAGGCAAGTTATTTTCTGGGGAGAACAAATCAGTAACGCTTTGCATGACCAGCTGACGAAGGTATCCACTACCTCCAAGTTCTTCATGACCTCTTATCTGGTATACATTGCAGCCTCCATGAGGATTTTTCTGGGATTATCATCAGAAGGGGATAGGAGAGTAGTCCCAGTATACCAGTATTATTCTCAACTGACATTGAAAGATTCAATTCACCATTTCAAGAGGGTGAATGATACGTTCTTTGCTGTATTCTTGTGTCTTTTTTATCCCCAATTGGAGCACAGAAGAATTTCAGACGAGGCATGGACAGTGGTTAATGACTTTGGTTGTATGTTTTTGCAATTTCCATCTTTCTCATACTTGAGGGTTGGCTTTTTCCAAGGCTACCCTTATATGCTTCCTAGGTTTCCTTCAGATAGACTGGTCTTGATGGAGTTGTGTAGACAAATGATTGTCGTGCATAACAAACAAATGGAACTCAAGAAGCCTAGTTTCAGATTTCCAGTGGAAATCAGCAGATATTCAGTGTTGACTGCCGCAAAGGCAAGGGCCATGGAGACAGAAATGCAGTTGGTCACCATGAAGCAATTCAAGAGGAGACCAAAATTTGACTACTGGGGCATAAAACATAAAATCAGGAGGAAAACTCAGTTTCATGAACCCATGGTGGAAGATGTCTGGATAGACTTGAGAACAGAGGAAGATATCAGGAAACTGGACTATAGCAGGCTGTCTCTAGAACAAATTGAATATCTGGGACTTGCTGATATTCTTGAAGATCTTGTGGATGATGGGGAATTGGTTGATGCCAAGTATGATGCAGAACAGATAGCTAGTACTCCTCTCCCTCCAATCCAATGGTCCCAAAAGGAGTCGACTTCACTAAGGAAGAGATTTGAGCCTATATTGGCTAACACCAATAACTGGCTGGCAGATAAAGGAATTACGCTGAAAGAATTCCTCACTGGTTCAGAAACTGAAATTCAAGAGCAGACTGGTAAAAAGGTAGAAAACAGAACGAAGAACAAGAGTGATGTTCCATCATCCTCTAAAACACACAAGCCTAAAATCAGATTTGTAACGAAGAAAGCAAAAGCTGTTGAGGAAGAACCTGAAGCGAAAGAAATGGAAGTTGAGGAACCAGCGACTGAGGAGCCAACTACAGAAGAGATGGATGTTGAAGACAGGAATTCAGATCAACAAGATGAAGAGGCTTTGTCTCCATAGGACAATACACCTGTCGCAGCCCCTGTGTCTGTTTCCCCTATTAACATTCCTTCCTCTGAATCCCCCTCTCCTCCTAAAATAATTTTTGATAATCCCCAAGGCACTTTTGAAAATGTTCTCCGTTCTTCTGATTCAATTCCTAGTTTGTCTTCTTCATCTTTTGATATTGGAGATACGTCCATGTTTGATCATTTTGTGATGAATACTGAGCAAGTTTCAAGTGCAAATGTAACAGGTGCAGTTTTTACTAACACCACGCCTATTGTTTCTACCACCAGTACAAGCACAGTTCCAGGAACACCAGTGGTAGGAATGGATCCCAATGTGAATACTTATCTGCTTCCACCTTGGTTATCAGCTTACACGCCAAAGAGGAAAAAGCAAGTCATCTCTCCAGATGATTTTGATTTGACTAAGTTGGTACCTTCAAAGCCTAAGGCCCCGAAGAAACCAAAGATCCTTTCCAAGGTACTTGAAGATAAGGGACATAAATTTCTGGAGATAGCAAAACCTCCACAAGATGCAACTGTTGAAAATTTTGATATGAATGACTATTCTATTTCTAGGGTTGAATTGGGCAAAATCACCCATGAAAGCGCTAAAAATGATATGCAGTCAGCCATGGACATCCTGATCCAGAAGTTTGATAGGGAAAAAGAAATGAAAGATTATTACAAGGCAAAGGTAGAACAGCTGACTGCAGTGGTAAGAAAGATCACTTTGAACTCAGAAGAAGTTACTCCAGAGGCCATTTCTGTAGAAGACCCCATCATTCTGAAAGCAGAAAAGACTCACCTCAAAGGAAAAGTACTTGAAGAGTACTTAGACAGGATGCGAGCGCAAGGAATCTCTTTGCTCACGGAGGTATTTGAGAAGACGGATAAAATGAGGAAAGTAAGCGCAGAACTTAATGATCTCATTGGTGCTATCTCTCAAGATATTGAGCGCACAGAGGATACTCATGATAAATGGGTGGAAATGAGGAAGCTCAAACTAAGTACCCTAATATCCATTGGTGCTATTTCCAACAGGGATTCATATACAGAAACAAAGGAAACTCTGATGTACAGAAGCAATATGCTAAGAAATTTGATCAAGGATCTTGAAGCTGCAAAGGAAATCAGTGAAGAAAATGATGTTAATCTTTTGCATAAGTTGGAGGAGTTACCTTGTAAGTTGGTGTCACAGGATAACCAATTTCTTTCTGCAGAAGAAATGGTTCAAGAATTTGAAGACATGTTCCAGAAAGAATTTGAAGATAAAGCATTTTTAATAACTTTTGTGGACAACCTTTTAGACAACCAGTTAACCTTGGACAATCTGAAAACCAGGTTAACTAATCATGCCAAATCAATCACTACAGTGAGGGATGCCATAGTGAGGGCCAGGATGATCTTCAAGAACACATTCAACCCAGATAGCATTGAAATGCAAGTGGCCTTCACTATGTATGATCACCACATGAGAAAAAGTGGAGATACAAATTGAAGCAGTTGTTCTTTCCCTTAGTTTATTTTCTGATTTTCACATGTACTTTCAAAACAATTTTGGACAGTTTTATATGTACATTTTTAATATGCAATTACATGTAAAAAATAGGAAGTCCCAAGTCAATAAAGACTCCTATTTTTGAATAAGTCAAAGTAGTTAGTTTTTTCCTAAATTTTCTCAAGGCCTTTCCCTATAAATAAAGGGGGCCTCTTTTGTAAATATCTATCTTTTGTCTATTGCAAGAAAACTCTGGCGAATTGAGAAGCAAATCAAGACTTTGTGCTTTTTGTGAAAATCAATATTCAAATATTTATCAATACAAGAAAGCAAGTTCAATTCCAATCTTTGTCTTGGGATTATTTGTGTTGTGATAGTTTTGTTCTTACGTCTTGCTATCATAATCTTATTTGATAATAATTGAAGTGTAGAGTTTGTTACAAGTGATTGAAGAGTGCTCTTAATTTGATTCTGATAAACTTTGTGTTATCAAATCGGTTGTGGGTTATATGTTCATGTTTGTGAGAATACAATAGTTTGGAGACTTTGTGCTGCAAGTTGTTATATTCGATTTACTTTTATCATCTTGAAGAGGAGTGAAGACTTTGGGCTGCATTCTACTTCAAATAGTTCCATTTACGAGTAGTAAGTGAGGTAACAGAAAACTTTGAGTTTCTGTGATTTTGTGATAATTTACAAGTCTTATATCAAGAGTTTGAAATATAAACATCTATTCTGAAAAAAGAGAATGAGATGAGATGGAACCACCACAAACATAGTTTTTAGTGTACATAAATTTGATAAGTTGTTTGATTTGCAAAAGTTAAGTAATTAGAGGGAACCTCCCCTTGCTGAGAGGAGAGACTTTGTCTCGTCATAGCTGTGGCTGATATACCCATTTTTCCGTTAGTGAGTTAACGACAAAATATTCACCCAACACACCAGATATATGTGGAAAACCCAAGAAGGGAAAAACCATGGTGAGGATTAACTCACAATATATGAAGCTCAAAATTAAAAAAATTTTTAGGGCTACAACCCAAGGAAGCTACTACTCCCTGTTCACTTTATTTTAGGGCAACAACCCAAGGAAGCTACTACTCCCTGCTAACTTTGTTCTAGGGATACAACCCAAGGAAGCTACTATTCCCTGAAGACTTTATTTTAGGGTCACTCCCAAGGAAGCTACATCTCTCTGCAGACTTTGTTTTAGGGTCACTTCCAAGGAAGAACCTACTCCCTGAAATGATAACAAACTTGGAAAAGATTACAGTATGATAGTCCTTCTACTACCTAAAAATAGACATTGAAGCTCACACCTTTGATGATTGCAATTCTGCTTCTGATTATTGGGTCAATTAGGCACACTCTTTACTTCCCTCCTGTCACAAAAATGTCTTCAAGATGAATCAAGATAGCTTCTAGCACTTATGCTCTTCCTCCTTCAGTCGCACATCACAATGCTTATGATATTCATACTCTGCTCTTCACACTTTTATATTTTCATTTTCACAATCATACATCACCTAGACCAACTAGGTTTACAATATATACATGACATTACATTGATTTCATTACAAGTCAGCCAATACAACAAGAATATTACATTTTACTGTTGTTATATGGAGCCTAATCAGACTCAGAGGTTACATTTTCCCCACTTTTATCGTCGCAGTTTCCCCCCAAATTCCTACTGGGTCAAGGGGTAGTGCCCCTTACAGGGGTTTGGGGGCAGCGCCCCCAAGATGGGGTCAAGGGGCAGTGCTCCTTGCAGGGTCCAAGGGCAGCGCCCCTGGCACGTTCCCTGTCGCAATACAAGGCGAGGTCGAGGGGCAGCGCCCCCGTGGGGGCTCAGGGGCAACGCCCCCGAAACCTCACACAGTTTTTTATTATTTTATAAAGCACCAGGAGTTATTTTTTTCATTGACCAACATAAGAAAACCCTATTTTTGTAACTGACAAAAAGCTTGATAAAAGCGGCTAAGGGTTAGGGTTTTGATATATTGTATTGTAGCATTTTGCAGCAGTATTGAGTTGCAAGGATTGCTGATTGTAATCAGTTTGATTTACTGGATAATAATATTAGACTCTCTATTTGGTGGATGTAGCCCGAGTTTGGGTGAACCACGTTAAAACATGTCTCTCGCTATTATTATTTCTGTGTATTTCCATTCCTCTGTTTAATCTTTATTTGCATTTAATTGATATCTTCTGCTGGCTAACCCTAACATTTACATGTCGGCCAAAGATCACACAATATGAAACATACATAGGGCAAGCCCTATCATGAACAACACACTACTTCAAAAGGAAACACATGCCTTATGGATCCCAATACAAGATTAGTCTAGTCCTAAACATCCTTCATAGCATCATTCTTCAAGGAATAACATCTTAATGCTTCACAATTTGAATTAGGTCGCCCTTAAGCAAGAACACATGAAGCATGTAGCACAATGGTCACTTCAACTTGGTGGTACTCATGAATGATTAAACATTGCTTGCGCTTCTTCTAGATGATTTGGTAAGACCTACACAACATCTCCAAACATTCCTTGAACTTCAGACAACAATAATATTGTGGCGCATACCTTCAACATTCTTTAGTCGGCTAGACAGAGGCATAGCCTAGTAATATCATCATTCTGGACCTCAGCCAGTTTTGGAGAGAGCAGAAAAACATCTTGTGGAGCAACTGGAGACAACACAAGATCATTAGGACTATCTTACATTAGTCAATGTACTATTTCATGCCACAATAAGTTGGCACACATCAAAGCATATGTCCAGAGAACACTAGGCATCTGGAACTATCTTTATTATAATTGTCATTTTAAAACTAAGCTTGTGAACCTCTAAAACACCTAAAACTCATATGGATGTGATGGGATGTCATAAGGTCCTAACACTTTAGTTAAAAATATGTCAATTATATCGACCGGGTAGTGTCCAAAGGTTGTATGCAATAGGGGATAATTTTGGCCATCTCTCTTAAGAATTTGAAAATAGAAATTAAACTAGAAAGCATTCAAATCCCTATTCTAGAAAGCATGTAAACTATCTAAGAATCAACACTTGCAGTTTAACTATGGAATTAAAATGAAGGCAACTAACTATTAACAACTAACTAGTAACTGAAAGCACACCTAACATCTTTTAATCAATAGCTAACAACAGTTTTATGAATAGAGTGGATTCTCTAGAAATTTCAAGTAAATAAAATTCAGAGACTAGTAACTTAAAAACACAACCTGTAGGGACAAACAAAAGAACTAAACATAGAATAACATTTATCTAAACATAACATTCACATAACAGAAATAACAACATTAATGATAAAAATATTTATCTACTCTACAATCCCTCGAGTGGCCAGCTCTTGGACATTCCTACTATCAGTTCAAATCACATGTGGTACTTTAGCAGCTTCAAAGTAAATCCCATTCACAATACTTCCATTACTTAGAATCAGATTACTCCAAACAAATTACTCAGAACAATACTAGCAATATTCATTCATTCATATCATAAAAGTGTAACAGTACAGAGAACATAACTAAACAGTATTCAAAATATATCATAATAGCCCATCCTTATTTTGAGCAACTACATATATAAACTGCACTACTACAAAATCCTAATTTGGAGATGGTAGGTAAATACCATTGAAAAAGTATTAAATAGAATTACAACTAATTGGTTTTCCTGACACACAACATAATAAAGGCTCTAAGTAGAGTCGTAAAGTCTCAAATAGTCTTAATAGAAAATAACAGAATCCTTTAAAGAAGTCTTCCACTATGCACGCCTCAATTTCTGGCACCCCAGCTTCTGGCGCTTTGACTTCAACCACTTGAAGTCCACTCCTTTCATAGGCCATGCATAAGTCCTGCACAATTACTCAAAGTCTATACCATTATATCAACATTAGTAGCTATTTCTAATCGATTTGATAAATAAAGATTCATACATCATTTTATCAAAAGTAGACAATTATTGCTTCTAAAAATAAACAAATTGGCATGGCTGAGGTGGTTGGCAAGAACAAAAAGGGGTATTTAGCTCATCATAAGAATGAGGTTGTTTATACCTGATTATCCTCCCCTTCCTAAGCCTGAGCAGGTCCTCCTGCTCTTTGATGAGTCCTCTGCCTCTCTACATCCCTTTTCCTATTTAGTTAATCATATTTGGAGTTGAGATCATACATGTCTTCTACATCTTCATCCAAATGATTAGGGGGTTTAAGAAAACCTTTGTTGAATTTAACCCTCATCTGCCATGTATATAATTCTCCAAGATTTTGCTCTATAGTGACCGAAACTGCAGGTGTGGTTGAAGGAGCAATGGAGGTCTGTATCACATCTCTATCCACTTGGTCTTGAGCTGCTGTAATATTTCTATTAATTCCTCAGCCCTTTTGTAGGACCACCTTAAGTTGGTGGGGGAGATCATCTCCCTCCATTTGAGATATATAGGTAGGGGAGTGTACCACTCCTCATAGGCACTACATGCCCTTTCTATTAACTGTGGCCCATGAACTTTGAAATTTTCAAAGTAAATCTAGATATTGTCATTATATTTGTTCTTCATAGCTTCACAGCCTTTAATTCTTCACAATTGAGCCTTGAAGGCAAAGGGCTTTCGGTTAGGATATCTCATTTAGAGTCCTATAGTTCTCTCTACTTGCAAATACTCCCTGGTTCTATCCTACTAATGGATTTGATTTTGCATATTAGACATGAAGGCTCTAAGTTGTACCTCTCCAACAAAAAGGTTGATGAAGAAATCACTGTATTTTTCCAAAAATAGATTATGTATGAAAAATTCACATAGCAGATTTTGCTGAATAGGGGTTGCCTCTTTGAATGCTTCTGGGAACTGTTTATCATCTGGGTCATGGGGTAAATTGCAGGAGATTCTCAAAAGTTTCTATCTTAATAACTATTCATTGAGAAACATGGAATATAATTGGGATGGCTTTCTACAGGCTAGTAACAATTCTCCAATTTGGCATGCATCAATTTTAGCCTGGTAGAGTTTATCATAGGATTCTTTCAATAACACTATTTCTTGCTTAAGTTTAGCATTTTCTGCCCCTACTCAAGAAATAACATCTCTCCATCCATTTGGGCAACATTGGAGGAATGTGAATTTGAAACCATTCCATTTTAGTCGGCTCAGTCTACACTTCTTTTGATTCCATCATTGATTTCACATTGATTTCCTGTAAATCTTGCTCTAGCTTAAAAGTTCTGCTCAAAGCCACACTGAGTTCAAGTTTTTGTTTTTCATGTTGTTCTACAAAGGCTTTGAGAGATTGCACTAGATTATCAGTTAAACTCTTAGTTTGTTTATCTTTTTCAAATAAACTAACCAAATACTATTTATCCTTCCCATCAATTTGTTGCACTTGAGATAGCAACTCTCTAATGGTTTTATCCTTATGCTCCAATTGGGCCCCTAAAGTTGTGATTTCTTTATCCTTTTGCTTCAAAAGTTTAGTTTATGTGGTTATTTTTTGTTGTTACTTATTTACTTGCTCCTCATTTTTTTGTAGTTCTCTTTTAACTGAACAATTTATGCCTTCAATTCTTCTAATTTTGTTTTTATGTGATCATATCTTTCAATTTCTGTATTAGTAGAAAGGGGAAAAATAGAAATCTCTGCATCATTTCCAGTCACATGTCCTTCATTATTTACTTCCAGTGGACTCTATTATGTGTCATCGACAACCAAGGGAGACAATTGTTCACTTAGGGGAACTATGTTAATTTCCTATGTTTCCAATGGCTGCTATAAAGGGGAAAGTGGTTCTACAGACTCATCCTCAACAAGTATATAGTTTAGAAATTGTTCTCCTATTTCTCCTTGTCCTGTCTCAGATGGGACAATCTTCTTTTCAGACTCAGGGGGCTTATTGCTATCCAGAGTTTGCTTTTCACCTATCTGGGTTGTATTTTCACATGGCTGGGTTGCCGTTTCACAAGGTTGCACTACATTTGCACTTGACTAGGGTATATTTTCACACGGCTGGGCCACATTCTCATATGATCGGGCTACAGTTTCATGAGATTGCCTATCTTGTATTTTCTTTTTAGGAACATGCAGCTGATCAAAAGCCGCAGCAAAACTAAATTCAGTAGCCAATCATTTGCTTCTCCTTAAAGGAGGAGGTCTTTGCAATTTCATCTTAGGCCTCTTTTCCTTTTTGTGGGGACAAGTATTCTCATCTTTAGAATTCACTAAATCCACATTTTCTTGCTTCTCTGGGGTCTCTGGCACATTCTGTGGTTTAGGTCTTTCCTCAGGGTCTAAAAGGTTTGATGGATTTTCTCGTGCTTCGTCATCATGAGCTTTTCTGGCATCTTGGGGCACATGAGCATCTTGAGGCATAGGGGAAGGTTCTTTCAAGTTTTGTGTCACCAATCTGAATGACTCGCCTTCCTCAAAATGTCTTAATGGTTCAGGGTTTTCAAATTTCTAAAGAAATCGCTGCCATTTTTCTTTTGTTTTTCTTTTCTTCAAGAAATGATGTTTGCAAATTAAATAAATAATACCATGATGTTTTAACGGCCCTGAACCAATTTTTAATCTTTCTATCATATTAACAATGGAATCACTGAGAAAAGCAGGAAGGTTTACCCTTAATTCAGGGTTTTTAGTGCCATGGCACAGGTGAGTGAGTAACTGAAAGGGGGGGCTGACTATGGTGGCACATTGCCCCACATGTAAAGTATTTGATGATCCAGGCAACTGTCATTCTCCACGGCTCTGCACTAGACATTCTTTGAAACCCCTTATTTTGCCCATGGGTATCCACAACTGACAGAGGATGAGGTTCTCCCTCCCTTATGATGAGTTCTATAAGTCTTTGATAAGAAATATTTGTAGTTTTTGTTAAATTCACACCTTCATCTTTAATGCTAGACAAGCTAGAAATGATTCGAGGGCTTACCTTAAACTTCTTGCCACACACTATTGTCTACCCATCCGAGAAGTTTTCTACAAATTCCTTGACTAGATGCATGTTATGCCCCTCAAATTTCTTCATGAACTCAAGCCAACCTATCTGCTGAAACAACTTAGAAATACTACTCAGTGCCAATAATTTATCTAGGGAAGTTGGTTCTAATTTATGCTTAGCTCCTCCTATTCTATCTTTTGCTGGCAATTCTACTAAATGTCTATTGAATGTCATGGCACTCTAATGGTGAAAAGCTATTTCAACAAGACTATTATGCATACTAAAGGAAATGCAATCTTATGATCATGGGTATGTTGTTGGGATTGTCAGAGCATTTGAAAAGAAAGGGAAATCACAAAATTCTAGAGCATCACTGAAAGATGTGGCTAGGACAAAAGAATAAAATTTCAAAGCATCGCTGAAAGATGCAGCCAGAATGTAGGAACAAAGTTCTGGAGCATCGCTGAAAGATGCAGCCAGAATGCAGGAACAAAGTTCTAGAGCATCACTAAAAGATGCAATTAGAATGTAGGAACAAAGTTCCAGAGCATCACTGAAAGATGCAGCCAGAATGTAGGAACAAAGTTCCTGAGCATCACTAAAAGATGTAGCTAGAATGTAGGAACAAAGTTTTGAAGCATCACTAAAAGTTGCAACTGGAATGCAGTAACAAAGTTCTGAAGCATCACTGAAAGATGTAGCCGAAATGCAGGGGGAATGGAACAAGATGATACACTTTAGACTTAACATGTTCCAGAGCATCGTTGAAAGATGCACTGGAATACAGAAATAAACAAGGGAATGGAACCAATTGAATGAACAAGTTCTGGAGCATCATTGCAAGATGTGCTAAAATTTGTATTGTATTAAAAATGAAGTCCTGAAAAATAGAGATAAAATTTAGACAAGTCCAAAAGAACAAAAATACAATAAAAATGCTCTGAAGTGATTATAAGTACATACACATGCAAGATTTTTTTTAACTCCTCTAGCTAAAAATTAAACTAGCTCTGTTGTAGCAGAGTCAATGCATTGGGTTTCTCCTTGCATTTCTACCATTCTTATAAATTCTTCTTTGTTAACAAGTTTGTGGTAGATTCGTAATCGATGATCGTTGACTAAGAGAGTTTGAGTGTCACCATCTATGGGTTTAAGCTACACTGCTCCATTTGGAAATACTTCAGAAATTTCATATGGACCCAGCCAATGAGTACTTAGCTTCCCTTTCTGATCTTTATATTGGGAATCGAATAACAGTGCCCAATCTCCATTGTGGAACTCTCTTTCTTTTATGTGTTTATCATGTCAAGCCTTTTGTTGTTGTTGCACTAGCTCAGTTTGGTGGATAGCTTCTAAGCGGAGTTCATCTAATTCACAAAGCTGCAAGACTCTTTCTACCTGAGCTTGGTCAAGGTCTAAGCCTAACTCCATTGTCATTCTAAGAGTTGAAGTTCAAATTCAATGGGTAGAAGAGGTTTCTTCCCAAAGATTAACTCGTAAGGAGTAAGACCAGTGGTTGATTTCCAAGTTGTATTATAGGCCCAAACAGCTTCAGGGAATTTTTTGACCTAGTCTCTTCTTCCTAATGAAACTATTTTTGTCAAGATGTTTTCAATTTCCTTGTTAGTGACTTCTACTTGACCATTTGCTTGTGGGTGATAAGGTGACGAATTTTTATGGCTTACCTGGAAATGATCAGTAAAGGCTAGCAAAACTTTTGACATAAATTGGGGTCCTTGATCTATGACAATTGATTTAGGGGCTCCAAATCTGAGAAAATCATGTTATACAGGAAGTTGGCAACTTGTTCTTCCCTAGCAACTCTAAGGGCTTGGACTTCCACCCACTTAGTTAGATAGTCAATACAAACCAAAATGTATTCTTTACCTTGTGAAGGAGGGTTTATGGGACTAATAAAATCTAATCCCCATTTTTCAAATGGTTCAAAAACCACTTGTGGTTGCAAAGGCATTTCATTGGATGTTGTGGGTCTTCCTACTCGTTAGCATTCATCACAATGGTGAACACAATTTTTCACGTCTTTATGCATCAAGGGCCAATAATATCATGTACCTAAGATTTCATGGGATGTTCTCTTGGCAGAATAGTAACCTCCAGAGGGGTCATCATGGCAGACTCTAAGGATGTTGTATGTTTCATCTGATCTGACACAATGTCATAAAACTAGATCAGGGCCACATCGAAATAGCATCCCATTAATCCATTTGAACTGAGTACTTTCCTGAATGAGGTGTTTCTTTTGTTTTGACATAAAGTTTGGTGGTAGCTCAAAAGTAGCAAGATAGTTGGCGATGTTTGCAAACCAAGGGGTTTTAATGGAGATGGAAAATAGGTTTTCATCTAGGAATTCATCCTATATAGGAGCGCAATCTCCATTGTTTTGTTTGATCCAAGATAAGAAATCTACGACTACATTGAACTTCCCGGGTTTGTCGATGATGACTACATTTAATTCTTGGAGAAGCAATAACCACCGAATTATTCTTCCATTTACTCTAGGTTTGTTCATTAGGTACTTGATAGTTGAATGGTCTGTGAACACAGTTACTTTGTACCCTATGATGTAATGTCAAAATTTATTGATTGCATGCACCACAGCTAAGAATTCTTTCTTCGTAGTGGTATAGTTTCATTCAATGGGAGTCAAATTCTTACTAATAAAATAGATGACATATTTTCCTCCATTCTCATCTTCTTGACCTAAAACTACTCCAATGGCATCATTGGAAGAAGCTACATAAATATGGAATGGAAGGTTCTAGTTAGGTCCACGTAGGACAGGAGCAGAGATGAGTTTCTCCTTAATGATCTCAAATGATGTTTGACATTCTGTTGTCCAAACAAAATCTACGTCCTTTTGGAGAAGGGAGAACATGGGGGCTGTAATCTTGCTAAAGTTTTCTATGAATCTTCGGTAGTATCCAGCATGTCCTAAGAAACTTCTAACATCAATTTGGTTCTTTGGAGTCTCTAGTTGTATCACCTCAATTTTCTTAGGATCCACTTTTATCCCTTCAGCTGAGATGTGGTGTCCTAATACTATCCCTTGTTCTACCACTATTAGACATTTTTCGTGACTCAGGGATAGTTGATGGTCCTCACATCGCTTAAATACCTTGTCCAAATTTTTAAGACCTTCATCAAAAGTGGAACCATACATTGTGAAGTCATCCATGTAGACTTCCACACAGTCATTTAGTATCTCAACAAATATGGCCAGGATAGCTCTCTGAAATGTTGCAGGAGCGTTGCATAACCTGAAGGGAAGAACTTGATATGTGAATCTTTCCCAGGTACAGGTAATTTTTTTTTATCCTAGTCTTCTACTACTACTTGTATTTGATTATTGTTGTCAATGAGGATTGCACCCTTATGCAAAGTTGTGAAACTCTGCAATCCTTTGAAACATGGGGACAAACTCAGGATGTGGGTGACGTATAGGGAGTTTGAATCTCTAGATTATGGGCTAGTTCCCTTAAAATATTCTATTTGAAACTATGATTTCTATTTTGGAAAAGGGTAAGAAAGAAACTATACGGTAAAAAAGCTGTAAAATTTGGTGATGCACCTAATAAGGATGGAAAAATGCAAATCTGGTTCACAATAGATTTCAGAAATCTGACCCACACAATCCAATCTTGGCATAAATATCACAAAAATATTTCTAAGGAAGGCTGAAGATAAACTCTTTATGAAGGAAAAAGATTTTTTCACAACATGAAAGAACTATTTTCAGTAACACACCCTAAGACCTGTGATATCATTATGCTTAACACTTGCAAGTAAGAATGAGACAATATTTTAAAGGTGTTGATAATTAAACACATTAAAATTTCATCAAATCATCCATACAAGTAGCATCAATGGAAAGGAAAACACTTGATTCCAATGAAAAATAAGGAAAATATTGCATGAAGAACAAAGAAATTGAACCTGTAACCTGTTGTAATCTCTATTAAATATGTAATCAATGAGTTACAAAACCTCCTTCTCTCTCAAAGTGTAAAGAGCAAAAAGCAAGAACTCGAAAAAATGAGTTAGAAAACCTTTTGTCTTTCAATGTGTAAAAGAGAAAAGAATGTAAGAACTAGCAAAAACCAAGTTTTGGTTTACAATATATAGTTTGCTCTCTCCAAGAGGCATGAAAAATAGAACTGTAGCTAATTGCCTCTCTAAAAATAATCTCTCATAAGTGATCCATGAGCAACCCAAGAAATCCCTAAAAATAAGATTCCAAACTACCACAAATTGAACAAAAATAGCTCCAAGTTGATCCTCTCCTTATGTTTGACCAAGAAGTTGACCAAAACTCCTCAAATTTCTTCCCAAATCATGCAAAAAGTCTCCAAATAGCCTTAGTTAACTCAACTCATCAATTTGCATGATTTTGATTTTACAAAATTGATGTGAGTGGATAATGAAGTAATTAGGATAATTACTTTACTATTAGTTACAATTTGCATAATTTTTTATTTTACAACTTGTGAAAAATAATAAAGTAATTTGTAGAATATTACTTTATTATTTACTTATATTGATTTATTTGTAAAATCATACATGATGAAAGAGAAAAATAATTTCCTTATCTCTCCAATTACACTTGCCTAATTTGCATGATTTGAGCAAAAGTAGGACTTAGAAGAAAATAAAAACCCCTTATATCTCCATGTGAGAAAAACCTCTTAGTTACATGATATATGTATTAAGGCAAAAGTTTACCCTTATCACTCCCTTTACAATGTAAAAATGTATTAAAACACTTAGGCATAACCAATATTCCTTATCACTCCACATGGACAAAGGAGAAAATAATAACACCCTCTGCCTTATTACTCCATGTGAGAAAAAGTGCCACCTCACTTACCCATACAATCTCCATCATGCAAAAAATAAACTCTAAACAAGCTCCAAGTTACCTTGCAATATGCCTTATACCTTCATGCAAATATACCTTCCTCTCCCAAGAATCTTCATCATGCAAAGAAAGAAACCTAATGATAAGCCTCCACCACCTCACTGATTACTATACATTATTAGGAGGAAAATTTGATTGCAAGAGACAAAGGTATATTCGATCATATGTTGTTTAAGGATCTTTGACTATATGCATAGTCGAATACAAGGAATAAAGGTTGTTTGAAAATGTTTAAGGCACAAAACTCACCCTCTAATGATATCAACCTCCATTTGACTATGGAAATAATACATAACAATCACTTGTCGGCCTGTCCATACCATGATCACTAGGAATCTACTTTCCTAAAGTCTTGACCACAGTGGATTTTTGATAATACAATGATTTCTTTTTGCAAAGTCAAGAAAAATCAAGAAACTTCGAGCAAAAATAAATGAGTAACCCTAAACTCCAAGTCATTTTCATTTTGCATTCTCTTTGATTGGGCTCTACAACTACTCCATGGCTGACAAGGGTTTGATGGTTCTCAGGCTTTTCTCTGCATTTTCCCCATCTCTGTGGTCAAAATGTTTTTGCATTTCTTCTATGAAAACAATGGTAGAGGCTTTGGTGAGTATGGTTTGAAGTTTTGACTGCTATTTGTAACACTTTCTGTAGCATCCTCTTCTTAAATGGCTGTGGCCATATCTCTTCTTTACTTTTTGTGCAACTTTTTGACATATGTTCTTTGATCTCTCTATGTTGAAACTTTGCAAATGTGACAAAAATTGAAAGCAAACCCTCAAAAGAGGGGGTCGCGGCCATGTTATCCTTCCTCCTCTGCAACTTAAAAGGTAAACTCTTATTTCTCCTTGCTATATATTCTTTACATTACTATAAAAGATAGAGTTTCTTTGCAAGAAGAGACATGGGTATTTATTTTAAAAAAAAAAAGCTTCTTCCTCTGCAATGGTCGTGGCCTATAAGTGATCTTGTGACATTTTCTTTGTCTTTTGATGCAAAACTCTTGAGGATTTTTAACAATATGAAAAGAGGGTTTCATCTTTTATGTGTATAGGAACCTCTTCTCCTCCATGGCTATGCATGTAGATACTTTATATCACTTTTGTTTGATTGTAACTACAAAAGAAAGAGGGTTTTAACATATTGATATTTTCGGATAAGGGTTTGACATTTTAAGCATTCTCCTCGATTCCTTGGCACGGCCTTGGTTGTAACTGTATTGTATTGTCTTCTTATTTCTATAAACACAAAAAAGTGTTAGGGTTTGTGACTTTTAGATGGGTATCTCAACTTTGACTCCTCTCTAATGCGGCCATGGCAGAAAATACACTGTATTTCTTTCTTTTCTCTTACTTGTCTGGTAACTTGTCACTCTAATTCTGTGGCTCCTCATGATGCTATATCTTGATATTTCTAAGCATAATAACTGTCATTTTCTTTTAAGTATTAAGAACCTTTTGTAGCATATTATGCATCCTTTTCTTCATTCAAAAAGGTTCTGTAGTTGTATACTCTTTTCTTTCCTGAACATTGAACTTGGTTTGACATTTATTCTCCTTTGGCATAAACCCAGTCACCTGTCAGATGCTCTTTATCATGCTAATCTTTTACATTCACTTGTCTTCAACTGTGTATGATGGAAATATGACTATAACTACAAAATACTCTTAAAAGATAGAAACTGTGTCTTCATTTCACTTTCTGTGCATTTAGAACTTCCTGTAGCATATACCGCATATCATGTATCTTTTCCTTTTCTCTCCATCATAACATATGCCTGACATTATGAATCCTTTCTTTGTACCAGTTAAGAGATAACATGAATATCTAAACTTGATTTTGATCCTTATTCTTTTCTCCCTCCACTATAGCTTCAAATGATAAAAGATTTTAACATTTTAAAAATATGATTGTTCATCTGTAGCTGATGTTTATCTAAACCTGTAGCATTCATTTGGATCTTCTATGTCTGACACCTGTTAGATACTCTTATCATCTGTCATGGATAATTTCTCACTTGTACTTGATGTAATCTGATGTAGCATACATTTGTCTCCTTCATTTGGTGTATTATCTTTCATGTATGACTTTCATAGTCTATGATCTGTCTTGTAACTGTTCAAATGATACAAAGCACTGCATCTTGTAGACATGATTCTATTTCTCTGAACTTCACCTGGTTGAGTAATTTGAACACCTGTAACATGTCTTTGTACTGTGACTACACTTGTCAGTTGTACTTGATTATCTGATTTTATCATTTCAATCCCTGAACATTTAATACATGACTATTCACACTAATCTGCAAATGTTTATTATGTATATAATTCTCAACCCTGAATGGCCTATGTATCAACACTAAATTTGAGAGTTATGTTTCATTATGAACATCTACAAATAGGGATTAGCTTGATAATGTCTTTACAAATTGATACTCTATTTGATCACAAGTCTGTCCTTCATCCTATTTGCATGCTTCTGTCATATCTTAAGTCTAATTTTATGAACTGTGACGTGAAACATGATAGAAATAAGGCATTTAATGATGATCTAAACAAGAAAAGTACATTTCAAAGCTGCATTTCTATTTTTTTCAATCTATCAAGTTGACTCAAGCACTTTGAACATATCTGATCTGTTTTAATCAACTGCAATCAATGTGAACATAGTTTATAGAAGCAACTGCTCCCTTTCATGATCATGATGACACACTTTCTCTGCAAGTTGATTCTATGATGCATGATATATCTTTGAATAATGCATCCTATCTTTATTCTAGTATCCTTTCCAAATGAATAGAAAAGGGAACATGCTGGGCTCAACCCTTGTGGGAGCCACATTTTCTCCACATGTTTTAATGTCTTCAAATCACCAACATTACTTTTCCTATACCTGCACAGTGAACAAACAAGTTAGCATAAAAACATACCTGATGGAGTTGATTGATCCTTTTCATGATATTCTAATTTATGGCACATGTCTGATTTGATCTTTCATATGAAATGCATGATGTGACAAGTTGATATGTCTACTTGATAAAAGCATATGAAAATCTTAAATATCTCGAGCTCTTACAGGTTTTTTCCCATTTTTTTGCAGGTTGACTTAATACAACTAGAGCTAAAGATGAGAGCTGAAGATAAAGATCAACAAGTATAACAATTACATCATACAACAGAAGACATCAACCTTGCTTAGGAAATGATGGATATTTAATTTTATCATGTGTTCTTCCTCATTTCTTTTATCATCAGATCTATAGCTTGTATATGTCTACATTGCTTAGTTTAGTCACTCCCACAGGTTGTGTGGGACACATTTAAACACTTATGCTAAACATGATCAGTTAATTTATTTTATGCACTTGATCTTTATGAATGTTTCTTTTCAATCAATGCATAGGGTAGAATAACTGAAATTGAAATGTATGTTCCAAATATGACATGAAATGATAGTTCAAATGAATATCTTTCTTTCTTCTTTTCAATTATGATCATCTAAATAATCAAATTGTCTTATAACTCTTAAAAAATAGTTTAGATCAACTCTCTTCCTTGACTGTTTGATTTCTTGACATTAAAAATCACTTGTCATGATGATTTGATAGTCCTGATTAGAGTGTTGGATTATCATGACAACTCATCATTATTTCTTCTTGTCAAGGTATCAAATATTCACTAAATGCAATAACTTAAAAGTTTTCTTTTACTCCTTCTGAAACAACTGCAAATAGGTCTAACTAAATTTAGTGTGAACAAAATTTAGTAACAACTATATCCACTGAATCTATCTAGGAATGAGAAATACTTCCTTCTAGCTAAATTATCCAAGACCTAGTCTATGAAAGGTAAAGGGAAGTAATCTCTATAGGTAGCTTTGTTGAGCTCTCTATAATCAACACACACTCTCCACTTCCCATTTTTATTTGGAACAACTAACAAAGGCAAAACCCATTTGTTGTTAGAGATGGGATAGATGAATCCTACTTGTAGGTGTTTCTCAATCTCTATTTTAACAATATCTTTGATAGCAAGGTTGAGTCTTCATCGAGGTTGATGAACAGGTCTAAAATCTTTAGTATAGATGTGATGGGTACAAACACTCGGGTGTATTCCTCTCATGTCTGTATAATCCCAAGCAAAAGCTTTGGATCTATTTATCAAAACATCAAACAATTTGAGCTCATCTGACTCTATCAACCAGCTGTTGATATTTAAAGTTCCTCCTGGTAGTAACATGATAGTTTTGGTTCTAGGGTAGTTAGAGGTGATGCTATGAACTTTTCTCATTAAGGTGTTGAGAGGACAACTATGCGGTATGGTTCTATGATGTCTGGAAATATCTTCGAAGAAGTGATCTATTTTTAGAATGATATTAGCCAAGGGACAAGGTAATGTTGTGAAGTTGGTGTAATCATGTTCGTTGTCATCTGTGTGGATTAGATGTCCTAAAATCTCTTCCACTTCTAAAATTTCTTCATCACCTGAGTCTACAGTAAGATCTTGCATGTTGTTTTCCAGTTCATCTTCCAACTCTTCACCATTTTCTTTAATGACTACCATAGCAAGTGAGGCTAGATTCTCTTGTTTGTCAGAACCATCTGGTTCATCAACCCAAACTTGGTTATGTTCAATAGGTTGAGCGGTGGGATACAGGAATAAGTGTTTTCTATTGGGACCATGTGAAATGGTCATTCCTCCTACTCTACCGTCAATCTTAGCTACAATTGTAGCTAACCACAGTCTACCCAATATTATCAAGTAACTATCCTTGGGTGTGAGGGACTAGATTATTTGGAAATCTACTAGATATTCCCAATCATCAACCTTGACAGGAACATTTTCTTGGACACCCTTGGGAATAGCTATGGATTGATTTGCCATTTGTAATATGGTAGTTATGGGATGCAAATCAGTGAGTCCTAGTTTTTCCATAACATCCACCATCATGACGTTAATGGTTGCTCCCAAGTCCACTAGTGCATTAGGTATTGCTACCTCATTGATTGTCACCATTATGAGTGGGCTACCTAGGTCACTGTATTTTGGGGTTGAGATTTTTCCTACCAAAAGGTCGACTAGGTATCCATTGATGTGCACAGTATTAATCTATTTTAGTTTCCTTCCTGGTGTTTTTATGCACAACTGTTTAACTAGCTGGTTGAGTTCAAGAATTTCTTTAATCACCTATAACAAGGGAATCTCAATATGGAGTCGTTTAGTTTCTTAGATTAACACAGTTTCAGTAGGTAAGGTCATTTTCAAAGGTTCATTCAAAGGAGTTGCCTTGAGGCACTCAAGAAAAGGTGCTGGAGATCTCTTTTTCACGGTGGGATCCTCCTTTAAAAGATCTGTTGAACACTGGCCAACTTCTTCTTGAGGTAACTCAGAACTTCTAGGTGAGGATTGTGGAAGAGGCTTGTCTTGGTTACTCAATGGGTTTTTATCTAAAGGTATGGAATGTGTCTCTATCCCTTCAGCACATTTTACATTTGGTTCATTAAGGATCTCAACTATGGTAGGCTGTTGGAGTGTTTTTCCTGACCTCAACTACAGGTTTCTACAATAGATGGCATTAACTCTAGCCGTGTTTTCTTGTTCCGTAGAATACACTGGTGTGGTTTGATGGTTATTCTTTGGATTAGGGACAAGTTGTGTTAGGAATTGTGGTTGGTTGACCTTCTCATTTTGTTGGGGTTTTTGGAGAGCTGGCAAAAGGTTCTGTTGTGGATTAGGCATCCTCCTTGGTCCATGATAGAACTGATTTGGAGCCTGATTCCATTAAGGCATCAGATTTTGAGGATATCATTGTTGTTGAGTCTAGTTTGGCCATTAAGGGTTTCCCTAGGACTGGTTCACCCACTCAGGTGGTCCCTAAGGGTAAGGTCCCCAATTAGGTGGTGCTTGAGGCCAAGGTATCGTCCATTGACTATTATTCCAATTATTTGGAGGATGCCAAGAGGGATTTAAATTTTGTCCATAAGAGAAATTCCCTCCAAGTCTTTGATTCACAAAATTGATCTCCTCCTCAGTGTGAGATGTCATTTTCTTGGAATTTTTTATTGCATTCAGGATCTCACATTGATCAGTGGCATGACTCTTTTCACAAATTTGGCAATTGTCAGATTTATCCAAAGGGCACTCTCTTAACAGATGTGTGTTTCGACACCTAGGGTAGTAGATGGATAAGGTTTCAGGATTACATGTTTTAGCCTGTATTCCATCTAGAGTGGTGTTTAGCTGAACAAGAATGCCAGTTTTCATATTTGCTATTTCCTCTTGCAGTTTACCTATTTCATTTGATCCTCTCAAAAGACTAGATTTATGGATACCTCCTTGAGTACGGGAGAAATTCTGACAGAACTTAGCGATATCACCATGGTCAAGTTGGGACACAACTCCATTTCCCATTAAATCTAGACTTCTCCTAGCATCCTCATCAAGTCCTTTGAGAAATATGGTCTTCAGAATTTATGGGCTTATGGCTTCTTCACCACATCATTTGGTTAGGAAGATGAACCTATCAAGGTAATCTTCCAATCTCTCATCTTCTTTTTGCCTTAGTTTGAACAATTCCTCTTTCCTATCACTAACTCTATAGTAACTCTGGTATTTGTCTAAAAAGATGGTTTCCATGTCATCCCACGTGGTTATTGACCCTAAAACTAATCCCATAAACTAGCGCATTGCAGTGTCTCTCAGAGTGGAGGGGAAGAGTTTAATTTTTTGGTTATCATTTTTGTAGTCGTAAGTTTGACACGGGACTTTAAACTCAAAGAGGAACTGGTCAGGATTTTTAGAGGATAATCCTCTGAAAGTCGGTAAAATGGAGGGTGAAATGTTTTTCATGGGTGCATCGTCATCTTCATTAAGAGCAATAGGATAGGTAAATCTCCATGCCACTCTTCTTGGGTTACCACCATCTCCTTAATTTTCTCTCCCATCTCCTTGGTTTACTCTCCATCCATTGAAAGGGTAATTATTGTTATTATCAGCCATGTTGTTAAAAGGAATGTTCTCCTCCTCAAAGATTGGGTTTTTTGGCTGAATGATTTCCTCTTCAAAGGTCAGGTCTGATGGTTGAACTTCTGAGATATTTTGGGAAGTCTCAAGTTGATCTTGCTTGATCAATTCATAACTAAGTCTTTAGCTGAGACTTCTACCTCCCTATTTATGGTTGGAACTACTATTGACAGGTTCTTGGTATGAATCTTCCATGCAGACCTCATTTCCTGACCATGCAGAAAAAGAAGTCTAACAACTATATTTTTTTTCTAAAAGAGGTATCCAAGCAGTCTCCTATTAACACTTAGAAAAGAATCATTCCCTGGCAATGGTGCCAAAAAGTGACAAGTTGATGTAAGGTCCTAACACTCTAGTTAAAAATATGTCAATTGTGTTGACCGGGTAGTGTCCAAAGGTTGTATGCAATAGGGGATGATTTTGGCCATCTCTCTTAGTAGGATTTTCTAAATTTTTGAAGAGTTTGAAAATAGAAATTAAACTAGAAAGCATGAAATTGTTTAAGCTAGAAAGCATTCAAATCCCTATTCTAGAAAGCATGTAAATTATCTAAGAATCAACACTTGCCGTTTAACTGTGGAATTAAAAAAAAGGCAACTAACTACTTACTTAAAACACACCTAACATCTTTTAATCAATAGCTAACAACAGTTTTATGAACAGAGTGGATGCTCTAGAAATTTTAAGTAAATAAAATTCAAAGATTAGTAACTTAAAAACACAACCTATAGGGATAAACAATAGAACTAAACACACAATAACATTTATCTAAACATAACATGCACAGAACAGAAATAACAACATTAAAGATAAAAATACTTATCTACTCTATGATCCCTCGAGTGGCCAGCTCTTAGGCATTCCTACTATCAGTTCAAATCACATGTGGTACTTTAGTATCTTCAAAGTAAATCCCATTCACAATACTTCCATTACTCAGAATTAGATTAATCCAAACAAATTACTTAAAGCAATACTGATGATATTCATTCATTCATATCATAAAAGTGTAATAGTATAGAGAACATAACTGAACAGTATTCAGAATATATCATAATAGCCCATCCTTGTTTTGAGCAACTACATATATATACTGCACTACTACAAAATCCTAATTTGGAGATGGCGAGTAAATGCCATTGAAAAAGTCTTAAATAGAATTACAACTAACTGGTGTTCATGACATAAAACATAATAAAGGCTCTAAGTGGAGTCGTAAAGTCTCAAATAGTCTTAATAGAAAATAACAAAATGCTTTAAAAGAAGTCTTCCACTATGTACGCCTAAATTTTTGGTGCCCCAACATCGGGTGCTCTGACTTCAACCACTTGAAGTCCACTCCTTTCATAGGCCATGCATAAGTCCTACACAATTACTCAAAGTCTATACCATTTATCAACATTAGTAGCTAATTCTAATCAATTTGAGAAATAAAGATTCATACATCATTTTATCAAAAGTAGACAATTATTGCTTCTAAAAATAAACAAATTGGCATGGATGAGGTGGTTGGCAAGAACAAAAAGGGGTATTTAGCTCATCATAAGAATGAGGTTGTTTATACCTCATCAGGATGCACTTAAACACTATTGTGAACATATCTATCATTGTAGAGGAATGCGGAGCATTCCAAAAAATCTTCATCATCACTTGATTCTACCAGAGCATAGACTGAAAATATGTCTTTTGTAACTTTCACTGCAGAGGGACAAATGATCTGAAATTTTGGATTTAGCACCTTTACATCATGCTAAACTTAACTTCTAAACCACATGACCATATCTTCAAATGTGGAGGAATGTGGAGCATTATACCAGGCAGTCTTTCAGGCAATTCTCTGCAGCAGAAACCTTCACCAACTTCCAGAGGCCAAAACCTTCACATAACAGCACATTAGGAACAACAAGAAGGATCATACAACATGCCACAGGTCATCATAAACATCTTCTCATCCTCAACATAGCTTCTAATTCTCATCTTAATTTTTCATCATTCATCTTAGTGCTTCTAATTCCCATCTTAATATTTCATCATTCATCTTAGTGCTTCTAATTCCCATCTTAATATTCCATCATTAATCTTAGTGCTTCTAATTCCTATCTTAATATTTCATCATGAAATCATCTTTGTTGACCAGAAGCATGCTCAAAACAACTTGACTTGACACTAATCAGGGCGTGACATCCATCCATGAACATCAAGAACATCACATGCCATCCAACCATGAACATTAGGAACATCACATGACATTTAACACATCAGGAACATCACTACATCTCACTACATCTATGTTACTACACTGGTATATCATCATCATAGGCTAAGTGTTAATCTCACTCTAAGTGTTGACATCAATGATAACACATATTTCCAACACCAAGAGCACAAGCACACAAAGGTGTTGGTAAGGCAATAAATCCCTAACTATGATAGAAATGTCAATTATGACATGGAGCTAAAACTATGAGAGCAAGATCCCAAGAAATAGGTATGGAGAAAACATAATGGGGCAAGGACCCAAGATAAAGTAGTAGTAGATGTAATTTATAAACAAGGGAAGCATGATGCCACTAATGTAAACACAAAAGTTTTAATGATATGGCAATAGGAACTTGTAAGCTATGAAAGGGAAGCAAAATCCCCCCAAAGTATAAAGACATGGAAATGAAAGCATGATATGTAAGGGGAAGGTGTATTTCCCCCTAATGTAAAAATATAGAAAAGTAAAGTCAATTTATGTAATGAGGGGAATATATGATGCTTCCCCAAAATAAAAGTGAATCTAAGAGTAGAATATGGCAGTGTAGGACCAAGATGTAAAGATCTAAGAATATTATACATCAAAGTAAATGCAACAAGTAACATTAGAGAGTAAGATGTGTTCATACGTGCTCATTGTGGGAGGCTCTACAAATAAATATTGTATCATTGTATGATCAAAGAATGGACTCTAATAAGCATGATATGTCAATGTAAGATCAATGTATAACATTGTTATGTAGGAAAAAGGTGACTTTGCTTAAAGCCTTAAACTAGAGATCAAACCCTCTTCTACATGAACATTGGAATACAAATAAAGGAGACACAATGCTCAACTACAGTCCTCAAAGGAGAGCTGAGAGGTCTCTTCATTGGTCCCTTTATTGCAAAAGAGAAAGGTCTTGTGACTAATTATCAAATCTAGGGTTTTAGGGCTAAAATACAGAAAACATGAGTTACAGACCTGAAACCATCAAAAACCCATAAAGATAGGGTAGGGAGGGGCTAAATAGAGCTATGAGAACTAGATTCCAGAAGGTTTTGGTCATCCAAAAAAGTGGGACAGAGCGCTAGGTGTCCAAGACCTAGATCAGGGTTCTGAAAGATCTTCAGATCTAGATGTCTTCACCTGTCAATCTTCCTACTTCCTATCACCTATTTTCATCTAATTATGTTGAATGTGACCTATACACACATAAGAAGAGGAAGGGTTGGTTCTATTCAGGAGCTTGCATAAGTCAAGCATCGTGAATGGTGTTCCCACCTCCATAATAGCAATGATAAGAGATCAAAGAGTTCATGCCCTAGGAGGGCAAAGAGAAATCCAAAGTAGAATGGAATAATGTAATAAAGCATGAAGGAAAGGAGTTGCCATGAGCATGGAAACCCTAGCTTGCTTGATGTGGCATCACAACTTGATTGAAGAAATTAGTGTAGCCCTAAGAAGTAGAAAGATCTTCACAAAAGAAGTTAGTGCAAGAACAATAATCCACCATAGAAAGCTTTAGAGAAGAATGGAGAGCATGAGAGAGAGTGCTAGAGTTCCTAGACTCATTAGTTTCTCAAATGAATAGAGAAACTTCCTTTTATAAGCATTCTCATCGATTGTCAGGGAATTAAACCAAATGAGGCTGACATGAATAAACATTAGAGATGTCCTAAGCTGACAAACCTTAATTTAGCCCTGAGCTAAAGGAGGGACCAGGGAGCTAGGCACCCTTGTCCTTTAGCCCCCATAAACTCCAAGATGAGCTCAAGTAAGTGTGTGGTGTTGGTTCCACATATTCCTTAATTCCTTGTTCTTTACATCCTAACCCATTTCCATTGTATCCTTGTTTAGAAAGAATTTTGAATCCATGTCCATAATGCATCTCCAAATCCGAAGGAAGAGGAGAGACTACATTATTAGTTTTGTTAAAATGAGAAGTGTTATAATGTGTTGAAGAAGAAGTAGAAGGATCATTCTTTATATCATGGTGAGGAGGGTTAATCTTTGTTTCAACAAGCCCATGGGGTTTGAAATCTAAATAGTCCCATTCACCATCAAGACATGTATTAGAAGAAGATGGTTCATCATCTTGAATAGAAGTAGAAGAATTAGATTTTAGTTTTTTGGATAGAGGTAAATTTTTACAACCTTTATCACAAATGGCCACCATTTCTGAGGTAGAAGGTGGATCATCATTAGTGGTAAAGTCAATATCAAAAGTTCCATCATTGTTACTTTTGAGTTTAAGTTTTTTAGGAGAAACAAGAGATTGGAAAAAATTGCATTTACCTTTGAGGTTTTTAGGTGTGATGGTGAGATTTTATATTCACCTATAAAGGTGGGTGTAAAATCTAACGAACCCCAATCATCACCTAAGAACACATTCGAAGGATGAACACTATCATGACCATCACTATTGTTAGCAGTGTAGGGTAGTGGTTCAGCTTTTGTTAGAGAAGGGATCAAATTATTTAGAGGAATTTGATGTCTCACTTCCATTTGCAAGAAACTTTCTAGAAATGGATCAACTTCAATCGTGTAGAACTTGTTTTCAAAAATAAATTTTACTAAATGATAAAGGGTAGACAGGACTCCCCCCATGGCATTAATCCATGGTCTACGAAGAAGAATATTGTATGAAAGAGAACCAGGCATGACATGGATAAGGGTAGGCAATGTCATAGGTCCAACCTTAACATTTAAGGTGATTGTACCTAGGGATTGTCTACCAACATTATCAAAGCCACGAATCTTGAGTTTATCTAGTTTGATGAGAGGCATATCTATGCCAATCTTAGGCAACAAGTCCATGCCACAAATATTAAGACCTGATCCGCCATCAATCATGATGCATCTTATCCTTATTTTATTAATAATGATGAATATCATAAGAGGATCATATTGGTTTTGAACTTCTATGGGAGGTAATTCATGTTGTTGAAAAATCATGTCCATTTTTGTTGCATGCATACAATCTAATAGGGCTGCTACATCATTGAACTTAATAGCAGGTGGAACAATCGCCTTTTGTAGAGATTCTTGGAGCATTCTGTAGTATGTAGTTGATGTTTGTATCAATTCCCATAGAGAGATATTAGCTAGAGTAGCACAGAACTACTCGACAAGATCATATTCTCCACCAACATGTTGAGAAAGATGAGGAGGTGGAGGAATAAAAGGTTGAGAAAGTGGAAGAGAAGTGGGTACACTTGGTGCTTACTTAATTTGCTTGTTATTATGGGTGTTTTGTGCATGAGAAACCACATGATAATGAGGTTGTTGTGACACATTTTTAAAACCTTGATTCTTTTGATTAATTTTCTTTGTGAAATTGAAGATGTAACTAGGAGGTCGAGATGGTTTTGGAACACCTCGAACTGTAATCATAGGTTTAGAGAAAGGGGGTGGCTTAGATGCCTCATGCACAATGATTTTAGGAATGTGTTTGAACATTAATGCACCTATCCAACATCCCCTTGGTGGGTGGAATAAGTCTATTAATGATGATGGAATTGGCATTGTTATCTTTATGCAAAATACAAGATTTAGGAGGATGAGATGAATGCCCATTATCTACCCATGGGGGTCCATTATGAGAGAAGGATCTTCATGAAATAATGCTTCATCTTTTGAAGGGAGAGCATTAGAATTAAGAGAGGGTAGAGTTATGTTAAGAAATATATCAATGATTTTCTCCTCTTGCGCCAAAATATCCTCACAAGTTGGAACGATTTTGGGAGAGGGATCCAAAACATAGGGTGACTTAGGCAAAGTTAGGTCACCATCATATGCATTAGAGGGGAGATGCATGGAAATATACATGGAATTATCATGGCTCATAGTAGAAGTAGAAGAAGAACTAACACCATTATATTTCTCATGACAATTCATGGAGATGAATTTATTAATGGCTTCTAATATCGAAGGATACAGACCCTGGAGAGTCATGAAGCTAGAAAAATCAGATATATGACAAAGTATATCGTATATGGAACATATAGAAATATCAATATCATACATGAATGCTATATGGTCTAAGATATACAGATGAATATTAATGAAGTTTGAAAAAAAAATTGAAATCCATAATATATGCATGCAAAGATTCCAAAGAGGAACAACTAGAAGAGGCCATGATGAAATGCCTTGTCTACTATATTCCAATATGATATGGAACAACAATGTACATTCATATTTATTCTTTAATCAAGTACCACCAATATCAAAATAAGATTGCAATCAATGACCTATAAGTGCAAGAGAAGTGGGGTTTTTTAAAAATGTGATATTCTCGGTAACCACAAAAACTAAGTCTTGCAAATGTAAGATGTGTAGTATGTGTGAAAGGAGCACCTAAATGATTTATCCTCTTAAATGCAACAAAAATTTAGAGGACTTTGCTTTGATGAATATGCACACGTGTCTAATGAGGTATGCAATTAGAGAGTTTTGTTTATGCTTTTTGCTTTCAATAATTTGAAGAGAAAATAGATGTATGAACTTTCTTGCTTTCTAAATTCACTCAATATGACAAGTGTGATATGTTATAGCAACATAAAATCAGATTTAACAATCAGTCAACATAGCAAATATATGAAAATAAGATTTCAAATATAACCACTAAATGCAAGACTAGCTAGGGTTTATCATCAAACCCTAGATCTTATTCCCTAATCCAAAATGTAGTGATGCAAGAATGCTTTTTCTTCTTAATTTAAACACAAATGATAATTATGATGTGCTATAGAAATACTAAATCAGATTTGAACAACTAATCAACATCACTAAGATTTGACATAAGATTCTACTCAATAAACCCTAGGTGCAGGACTAGCTAGGTTTTCTTAAAATGCCATATTTTTGAAAACCCTAATAATGAAGAAGTGCAAATGCAAAATATGAAACTAGGAAATGATTAATTAATGCAATACTAATCATATTTGATGCATAAATCAAAAATTTGTCAAATGCAAGATGAGTCAGGTTCACCAAAATGTTATGTAGGAAAAAGGTGACTTAGCTTAAAGCCTTAAACTAGGTCAAACCCTCTTCTACATGAACATTGGAACACAAATCAAGGAGACATAATGCTCAACTATAGTCCTCAAAGGAGAGCTAAGAGGTCTCTTTATTGGTCCCTTTATTTCCAAGGAGAGAGATCTTGTGACTAATTATCAAATCTAGGGTTTCTAGGGCTAAAATAGAGAAAACAAGAGCTACAGACCTGAAACCGTTGAAAACCTACAAAGCTATGGTAGGGAGGGGCTGAATAGAGATGTGAAAACCTGATTCCAAAATTTTTTGGTCATCTAAACCAATGGGACAAGGGCACTAGGTTCCCTAGACCCATATTAGGGTTTCGCAAGATCTTCAGGTCTAGATGTCTTCACCTATCAATCTTCCTACTTCCTATCACCTGTTTGTTGGCAACTTGGCAAACATCATTAAGAGAGAGACACTGCTACTATGATGATGAATGATTGTGCATGATGTTTGAAGGTGTTTTCATTGATTTCAACAAGAAAATGAACAAGATTGGGACAAATATTTTGCTCTAGTGAAGAAGACTTAGTCATTTTGACTAAGTGTTAACAGTATATAGAGACAATGACAGAGAGACAGTGTTTAGATTAACATTGGTCTAGAATTGTAAACCTAGTCCTATAGTTCTAGTATTATATTCCCAACTCTTATATGATCTTATATCCAAATTTTTAGACTTTGATCGGTTCTGAAAGTACATCTTCAAAAGAGCTTAAGTCCAACAGAGTAGAATATAGTGCTAACCAGAACAGAGCACTCACTTGTTTTGGTCCGCATTCCTCTGGGGTTAGATATTTTGTTATGTGGTTTTGAAATGTTGTAAACACTTGTATTAAGTGTCTAAATCCAGAATTGTAGAGTCTAGAGTCCACCAGAAAGATATTTGTGAATGTCTAAGTATCGCTACATGGCTTGATAGAGTTTGACTATGACAGGGTCTGAGTTCTGATGGTCTACATTTTTTTGCAAGATGATATCATGCCTTGCAGTTCTAAAAATAAGCTTGGGGATGTGTGAAGAGTCTTTGATATGTTTTTGAAAGTATCTTGTGGTCCGCAGTGAAAGTTGCAGTCTAACAGATGAACTGAACCAATGGCTATCTATGTTGGAGGTCGACATGATAAGTTTAATTTGTATGCGGTAAGTTCTATTGTTTATAACTTAATCCTAAGTGGTGGAATAGTTGAGGCTGACATATGTGAATGTAATTCAAGTGTTGTTTGGGTCTACTATGAATCTTGGTGAATGAGTTTGGCCAACAAGTTACATAAGGCATGACTACACACTACACCTTATTAGGCCGACGTAATATGAAGTTTTTATGTATTGTGGATATATATGGGATCAAATTCAATGTTTGAGTGATGAGATGAGAATGTGAATACATGTATGGATGACATGTGAAGTAAGGTGATTTTGTGGAGGTGAAGAGTAGAAGAAGAGAGATCTTGTTCCCATGTAAAAGTAGAACAGTGAAACAGAGCAGTCAAAGATGAAGAGTTTTGAGATAGTATTTCTATACTTCATTGGAACTATAACAATGCATGTGTAGATGCAATCTGAGTAGTTCAACCTAGTAGTGAGCCATCCTTCTTTCTTCTTTCATTCTCTAGGCAATGATCCTATTTTGGCAGTGATCCTTTCTTGCAATGAGAATTTCTTTGAGCAGTGAGCCCTAGGTGGTGAGCCCTAGGCAGTGATCCCTAGGTAATGAGCCCTAAGGCAGTGAACCTTCTTGTAATTTGGTATTGTTATTACATAATTATTGTGAGCTAACACTCACCGTGGTTTTTTCCTATTTAGGGTTTTCCACATAAAAATCCTAGTGTTTATGTGTGATACTTTGTGGTTGCTTCTTCTATGTTTAATTTGCTTTGTTATTATCAATTGTGGAAAATGGATTAATGTTTAATAAGTAAGTGGTTTAATAGAATATTGATTCACCCCTCTCCCTTCTCAGTTTTTTAGGTGTTCAACAATTGGTATCAGAGCTTGGTTCCTTGGAAGAAGTCTAACAAGCTTGAGGAAGATCTTGGAGATTGAACTCATGGCAGGTAAAAAGTATTCTACTCCTAAAGAAATTGATTCAACTGAAAATATAGAAGAATACTGCTTACTTGTTAGTGAAGAAGAACTCAAGGTTTCCCTTGAAGATCTTGAAAAGTTTGAATTAGAAAACAAGGATCTAAAAGATAATGTCAAGGAAGCAGATGAGTGCATCAAAAAATTGAGGGAGCAAGTCAAGAAGTTGAAAGAAAAATATAAGGAGGTTAGTGAACAGTTGATATCTTCAAATGAAACCTTGAATGATTTGAAAGTGGAAGTTGTTAAAAGAGAAAAAGCAGAAGAAGACCTAAATCAGTTGGTGAAAAGGAAATCTAAAGACTACAAAAAGCTTGAACAAGAAGTTGTGGATCTGAAAGTTTATCTAAAACATGCATGGATTCAGGAAGATAAATAAAGAGTGAGTGTTGCCCAACTTGATAGAATACTTGCAAGTTAGAAGAGTCCTGATGACAAATAAGGCTTGGGATTTTAGAAAGGTGAAAGTTCTAAAGCTGATAAAGAAAAGAGTGATGAGATCAAGAAGGACAAAGGAAAACAAATCCAAAACCAAAGGAATAGACCTAGAAGACCATCGGTCAAGCAACCAAATGCTCAAAGGTACCCCTCTTTCAATGGTTATTGTAATGCATGCAATAAGTTTGGTCATAAGGCTACTCAATTTAGAAGTAGAGTGAATAAAAATATTCCATCATTCTCTGGTCAGTGCTTCACTTGCAATAAATTAGGTCACAAAGCTAATGAATGTAGAAGTTAGATAAGGAATGGTTACAACAATGGAAGGAATGTTTAAACTTTCAAAGGTAACTGCTTTATATGGAAGAGGTTTGGTCATAGGGCTAGTGAATGCAGAAGTCAGATAAGGAACAATTATAATAATGGAAGGAATGCTCAATCTTTCAATGGGAATTCCTTTTCTTGCAATAGATTTGGACACAAGGCTAAACAATGCAGATCATGGATGAATGAAAGAAACAATGGTCAAAGAAATGTTGTATGCTTCAATTACAACAGGCCTAGACATATTGCAAGATTCCATAGAAGTAAGAATATGAAGAAGAATAATCAGGTAGAGATGAAGAAACTGATACAAAAGGCAGATCTAGCAAAGATCAAAAAGGAGATGAACCAAATTTGGGTTAAGAAGGAAGTGCATGAAGTCAAGGATGAGTCTGCACCAGACTCTAGTGTAGGTACTTCCTCTGGGAAGTAAATTGGGAACTCTGGCTCAGGGGAAGCTTAAATGAAAAATCATATTCCCCAACCAGAAAAGTGGTGCTAACATTCAACATGAAGGTATAAGCTAGAAAACAAGACAACAGATCTTTTGAAGAAGATTCTGGCAGAAAAGAATCTAATGTGGTGGATTATGGAGCAATTTAGATCAACTGTGGATGGAAGAGTAAGAGTTTGATAGCTTTTTGAATTAACATTTATGACGATTAGGTTTTGATGTAAACGGGTTAAAAAGGGATTCATTTGAAAGGAAATCACATTGTATTAAAAACTTCAAGTGTCTAAGGAGATCTAAGAAGTAAGAGCTAAGTCTGAGGCATCCAAGGCTATAAGTGCTCCAGAAGGGCAAACAACAAAGGCTCTAGAGAAAGAAAAATAGAAATCTGATCTAGAAAAGCCTACTTCCACCTTAAGAAGAAGAACAAGAGCCTCCTCCTCTATTGCAAATACATCTAAGATCTCTAGTCCACTCCCTATAGCTAAGGTTGAGAAAGAAAAGATAGATCCTATAGAGAAAAGAAAGAAATTAAAGACCACTAAAAGAGTGTATGTGAGTCTTGGTGAAGAAGAAGAACAAGAGACTAAGACTGATGAAGAAATCAAGGCTAAGAAAGCAAAATCAGATGAGACCACAACAAGAAAAAAGGAGGTCTCTGAAAAAGTTAAGGACAAGAAGAAGAAGAAAGGAGAGAAGACTGAGAGCAAAGAAGATGAAGCAATGATAACTTTGGAAGCCATAGTCAATGCATTTGCTCAACATGGAACCCTAAAACCCATTGCTAATTTGTATGATGAAAGATCTAATGTAGATAAGGTAATAATTGAGATAGCAATTGTAAGATATTTAGATATGTTTAGTAAAACATTAATTGAAGTTAAAGATCAGTTACCAAATAGTTTAGCCAACATCATGACAGCAAGAAAAGAAGGGTCCATGGCCAAAGATGCTAAGATAAAAGAATATGTCCTATTGAAACTTTTCCCAAACATCACAAGAGAAGAAAAGGTTAAAGTCACTAAGAAGCTTAGTGATGAATATAGAACCAAGAAGAGAGTTAATGCTCTGATGTCTGGTGACACTGAGAATTTGGTCAAGGAAATCAAGGAGATAACACTAAAAGTGTTACACAAGCTGCAAATCCCAACCATTGCTGACACTAATGAAGAGGAACAAAATGATGATGTTGATAATATAGTTCCAAAGATAAATATGGAACAGAATATAGTTACTCCTTTGGTGGGCACAGGCAATGAAGAAGAAGTAAATATAGAATAGAATATGGATCAAGGTGGAACACCTCCTCCGATAAGTTCTGGACAAGATGAAGAAATAAAAGAACCTAAGGGAGAAAATAAATCTAAAGAACCGAAGGCATCTCCAAAAGAGAACATACCTGAGAGACAATAAGAGCATAGAGAAGAGATAAATGAACAAATGATAGACAATCCTGCTCTAAAACTAGAAAGAAATGAACAAGAACACAGTTAAGAACCTCCTCCAGAGAGACAAGATGCTGAGATATCTCATGAAGTATCTCATGATGAAGACAAAAGAGACATTGTTGACTCTTTGAGAGAGTTTTGGGAGAAGTAGAAGGAAGCTTAGATTTTGGCTGCACCTAAGCTATTGCAAGTACCTACTAACCTTTCTATAATGTCCCCATTGCAGAAGCTAAAACTTGGGACAATTTACAAGCTACTGCACAAGAAGAGATATTGAAATATCATATGGAGGATAGCGAGCTCATAGAAGATGCATCAGCAATTTTTGAAAAATTAATGCCTAGAATAAGGAGAGATACATCCTTGGCCCGTGCTACACAAATGAAAAAGTTAATGGAATCAATCAATTCTCACTTTGAGTCCCTGGAACAAGCTATAGAAAAGAAGGTAAGGGCAAAGATTGATGATAAAAGATTAGTTAAGCTTACTGATAAATTTGCTCAAGATAAAATTTTGTTAGATAAAAGTATAGAGTATGCACAGATGGCCATTAAAGAATCTAGTGAACTATATCAATTTTCTCTTACATGGCCTGATAAGACTAAGGAAATAAAAGAGAAAATAAATGGATGGGAAGCTCAAATAATGAAGATCTCTAGAACTTATGACTCGGTAAAAGATGTTATTGGCAATCAGAGGGTACAAGTTGAGACCATTCATTCTAATATGCATAAGTTGCAAACCCAAAGGGAGGTTATAAAGCATAGAATGAGCCAGCTCTGGGAGATAGTAAGTTTCAAGATTGCATCTCTGACTAGGCTAGTAGTGGCAATAGAAAAGATAAGGCAAATCAATGAGGCCCCTACTACTGTGAAGAAAGCAGAACAATTGGTGTCCCAGATTAATGGACACATACTAGTTTTGAGTGATGATAAGGTTAGTTGGGATGAAAAATTGGTGTAACTAAAGAAGATCTATAAAGACATTCTCCCTGAACAATAGTAAGCAATTTGATTTCACTTGTATATATGCAGAGAGTAGAAAAATAGTTTTGAAGTTTTGGCAACTTGTACATATTTTTGCATCATATACCTTTGCCATTGATATCAAAGGGGGAGAATAAAGCATGTGAAAAACACTTGAAAAAGTAAGAAGAGAATCATGAAGTTAGGGGGAGCAGTGTGTAAAGAGAAAGGGGGAGTTGTAACAGCTTTTCACATTAAGTGTTGCCATCAATGCCAAAGGGGGAGATTGTTGGCAACTTGGAAAACATCATTAAGAGAGAGACACTGTTGGTATGATGATGAATGGTTGTGCATGATGTTTAAAGGTGTTGTCATTGATGGCAACAAGAAAAGGAACAAGATTGGGACAAAGATTTTGGTCCAGTGAAGAAGATATGGTCATTTTGACTAAGTCTTGATAGTATACAGACAGTGACAAAGAGACAATGTTTTGATTAACATTGGTTCGCAATTACAAACCTGGTCCTACAGTTCTGGTATGATATTCCCAACTCTTAGATGATCTTACATCCAGAGTTTTAGACTTTGATTAGTTCTAGAAGTACATCTTCAAAAGAGCTTAAGTCAGGCAGAGCAGAATACAGCACTAACCAGAGCAGAGCACTCACTTGTTTTGGTCCGCATTCCTCCGGTGATAGATATTTTGTTATGCAGTTTTGAGGTGTTGTAAATACTTGTATTAAGTGTCTAAATCTAGAATTGCAGAGTGTGAAGTCCACCAAAAAGATAGTTGTGAATGTTTGAGTATTGCTACATGGCTTGACAGAGTTTGACTGTGATAGGGTCTGAGTTCTGATGGTCCGCATTTTTCCGCAAGATGATATCATGCCTTGTGGTTCTAAAAATAAGCTTGGGGATGTGTGTGTATGAGGAAAATTGACTATGATAAACTAACAAAATCAAAAACCTAATAACATAAAGAGAACCGATCTAAATAAAAGCCATTAATAATAAATCAATGAAATATGAAAACTTTTACCAAGATTTGTATTGTTCCCTTTGGATGAATGTGGATTGCTCAATAGTATTGCAAAACCATGGTTGCAACAAGCAAGTAGTGTGCTCAAAGATCAATGTCAAGAGATCGTGAAGTTACTCAATCGATGTGATGTATGCTCAAAGATCTGTTAAGTATGCCTGAGAATAAGTGATCGAAGAGAGATTGTGAAGGAGATGAGGGGGGTTTATATAGGTTTCAAGGAAGATCGATCAATAGTCCAGATAATTCAAAAGAATCAACGAAGGAGAATAGTTGAGGAACGTGCAACGAATAAGAAAAAGACAAGTGTCACACAAAAGTTGTTTTATTTGAGTTAAACACTTTCTTTTCTAAAGATAAGACATGCTTTTCATAAATTAGAAAGTTTTTTTCTAATTTAAGAGAAATTGATAAAAACAAGGTTGAGTGAATAGATAACTCAACTTAAGATTTGCTTTTGCATGATTTGAGAGAAATTAAATAATAAATTATTTAATTTTGTGTGCATGGAGAATAAGACTTATTTTTAGAAGATTTGAAAGATATTTGTAGATAAGAAAGCAAATTAAATAAATAAATTTATTTAATTGTTGTGCATGATTTGGAAGAATAAATAAAATATTTGATTTATTTTATTTTTGGAGATTGAGAGAATTTAAATAAATTTGATTTGATTTATTTAAATTTGGAAGAATGAATTTGATTTAATTAAATAATTGGGAATTATTTAATTGTTTGGATAAGAGGGAATTTGTGATGAATTAATTAAATAATGGGATTCATTTAATTAATGTGGCGACTTGGAATATAGAAAGAAGATAATGATCTAATTAAATAATTAAAATTATTTAATTGTGGAAGAATAATAGAGGAATTTGATTTAATTAAATAAATAAAGAGAATTTATTTAATTAATGTCGAAAGTATGTGATTTAGGAGAATTTGGTGAAATTAATTAAATAATTAGATTATTTAATTAACATTGTAATGCAGGCGATTAGACAGATTAGATGAAATGCAAGTGATGTGATGACTTGGTCATTTTAGGGTGTCTACAGTGTGAAGAGTCTTTGATATGATTTTAAAAGTATCTTGTGGTCTGCAGTGAAATTTGCAGTCTGCCAGATGAACTGAACCAGTGGCAGTCTGTGTTAGAGGCTAACATGATAAGTTTAATTTGTATGCAGTAAGTTCTATTGTTTAGAACTTAATCCTAAGTGGTGGAATAGTTGAGGCCAACATATGTGAATGTAATTTAAGTGTTGTTTGGGTCCACTGTGAATCTTGGTGAATGAGTTTGGCTGACAAGTTACATAAGACATTACTACATGCTACACCTTATTGGGCTGACCTAATATGAAGTTTTTATGTGTTGCGTATAGATATATATGGGATCAAATGTGGTGTTTGAGTGATGAGATGCGAATGTGAATACATGTATGTGAGACATGCTAAGTAAGGTGATTTTGTGGAGGTGATAAGAGCAAAAGAAGAGAGATCTTGTTCCCATGAAAAGCAGAACAATGAAACTGAGCAGTCAGAGATGAAGAGTTTTGAGATGGTATTTCTGTACTTCATTAGAACTGTAACCATGCATGTGCAGATGCAATCTGAGTAGTTCAACCTGGCAGTGAGCCATCCTTCTTTCTTCTTTCATTCTCTAGGTAGTGAGCCTGTTTTGGTAGTGAGCCTTTCCTGCAGTGTGCATTTCTTTAGGCAGTGAGCCTTCTTGTAATTTGGTATTTTTATTACATAATTATTGTGAGCTAACACTCAGCATGGTTTTTACTTTTTTAGGGTTTTCCACGTAAAAATCTTGGTGTTTATGTGTGATGCTTTATGGTTGCTTCTTTTGTGTTTAATTTGCTTTGTTTTTATCAAATGTGGCAAATGGATTAATGGTTTAATAAGTAAGTGGTTTAATAGAATATTGATTCACCCCCGCCCTCTTAGTATTCTGGGTGTTCAACACTGTTGTCATATGATTCCTCCGAATGTGACCTATACACATACAAGAGGAGGAAGGGTTGGTGCTATTAGGAACTTTCCTAAGTCAAGCCCCGTGAATGGTGTTCCCACCTCCACAATAGCAATGATAACAGATCAAAGAGTGTGTTCCCTAGGAGAGCAGAGGTAAATCTGAAGTAGAATGGAATAATGTTAAACAACATGAAGGAAAGGAGTCACCATGAGCATGGAAACCATATCTTTCTTGATATGGTGTCACAACTTGACTCAAGAATTTGGTGTAGCCCTAATAAGTAGAAAGATCTTCACAAGACCTCAAGAAGTTAGTGCAATAGAAATAATCCACGATAGAGAGCTTTAGAGAAGAATGGAGAGCATGAGAGAGAATGATAGAGTGCCTAGATTCATTAGCTATTCAAATAAATAGAGAAACTTCCTTTTATAAGCATTCTCATTGATTGTCAGGGAATTAAACCAAATGAGGTCGACATGAATAAACACTAGAGATGTCCTAAGCTGACATAACCTTAATTTAGCCCTGAGCTAAAGGAGGGACCAGGGCATTGGGAGCCCTTATCCTTTAGCCCCCATTAAGTGTGTTGAGTCCCCTTCTAAAGTCATCTTTTAGTTTTTATGCATCAGGATCAAGAATTAATTGTTTTAGGTCCACCTAGGTGCTAAACTAGGTGTAAAATGGCAAGGGTAAACATTTTACTCCATAACAAATGTGGTGTATCAAAGTGTAGCGTGGGAAAATTACTTCTCAATCTACTAGCTTTGATTGAGTGAACCCTCCACTACAACTACAATTGGGTTCTACTATTCGACGTGTTAAATGTTGAGTAAATCTATCCTATATCACTACAGAGCCACTTTGTGTCCCAGTCAAAGCAATACAACCCGAATAGGTGATTGACAATGAAGGGAAATGAACAAAAATATAGAAAAACAACTATTTTAAATAGAATCTGGAATAGACAGTTGCAAAGATGAAATTAGGGAGGAGAGAGGAACTTGTGACAGCTAGGACAAGGCCTCAGCCTCAGATGGCAGTGCACCACGAGGACATCTACATTGGGTGTTGAAGTCCAAAATCTATGCAAAATAAAAATCTTTAACTTTGTACAGCCTCAAACTACCTACACAACACAAATTCCAACATACACTATACCTAGTGATATCCAATTGAAACAGAAATGAAAAGAAAATCAAATAAACTAAGAAGGATGAAGACGTACAAACACAAAAGGAAGTAATATAAAACTTTCATGCGGTTCTATGATCTTCACTTCAAAGAACCTAAAAAAAGAGGGGGAAAAGTGGTGGGGCTTCTTGGGGACTTTCCTTAGTTAAGTCCTAATGTTGGTATTTCTACCTTCACAAGTAGCAATAGAAGATATAACATAGAAATTGAAAGGAAATGTGTGTGTTATTATCCTAAGTGTATTTAGGAAGGTAAGTACAACAAATAAGCAATCAAAACAACAAGAGTTTCTTTCCTAACCTCTATGGGGAAAGAAACCTACAAAGTGCAGCTTGTACAACTAACAAGAAGATGGTGATCTACACCAAGCAAAGCAAGTGAAGTGGTGGTCTACACCATACAATAGCTTATGTAAAGAAAATAGATTTAAATAAACAAGTATTGAGCAACCCCAATGGAAAGATCTTACCAATTTGGAAATACAAGAGGAGGGTGTGAGTTCCCAAAAGCTTGAAGACAATGTGCAACCTCAAAACCTAGCATAAAAGAACTTCACAACAAGTGCCACAAACTTCCCAAGAGCTAAGAGAAGGAATCTCATAATGTCAACAATACCAAAATCTGCAATAGTTGTTGTAGGAGTCCAGTTTGCACAAGAAGAATTGTAGAGAGCATCGAAGCTAAAGTGTTCAAAGTTGAGAGAGTGAGTGAGTGAATGTGTGAATCTTTTTTCTAAAATCCTTCCAATACTCTTCCAAGAAGGAAGAATCTCAAAAATGTATGCAAGGAGTCATTTTATGACTTCCAAGAGCATTACTAAGAATCATCATGATCACTGAAATCATGTTGTACTGGCCAGAAATGGATACCTATCAACAAATAGATGCGGGATGCTAGCGTGATGCACTGACGTCCGTGCGAAGCACTTGGGTCTAGGTAAAACTAGCTCTCGGTCGTACAAGGCACCTTAGGACCATGTCAACATTAAAGCACTATAATTATTTTTTGATAAAAGAAGAAAAAATAGACCAAAATCATACAAACCTACCCTATCATGTAGAGAGGAAGTATGAAATGCTAAAATGGTTACTAAATGTAGCATGAAATTGCAAGGGTATGCAATTTTCTATGTTACATTTAGCCCCCATTTTAGCAAACATATGACACTACATGCATATGCAAGCTAAAGTGAAAAGCAAATAGCATAGCATGTTATACCTCCAATAGGTATGTCATAGAGGATGTAGGCGATTCTTCGAGTAGAGGTATGAAGCTCCCAAGCTAAGAACCTACAAAACCACAATATTAGACAATAAACCTACACAAGAGGCAATGCCAATATCATAAAACATTCTAAAAGGATTAGATTAAATATGATTTGCCCAAACATCATTGTTTTGCAAATCATATAATCTAATGTAAAATCTACTACTATCTACAAGAAACACACACACAAGAAAGTAATAAATGCAAAGTGACAAAGAGGCATTTCTAGCACACTATGAGAGTTAGAAGGGATGCCAAGTATAGTTTTAGGGCTAGCACACTGTGAGATATAAGAACCATACCAACTCTTGTGGGTCACTAGGACTAACAAACTACATTGTTAGGTGACTCACAAAGAGTACAAAACAAGTAGCTGAAAGTGTGGACAGGCCAAGCAAGTGCATCTGCTTGGGACCACTAGCTACAAACACTACAGGGAGTGAACACTTAAGGAGCATATCAAAAACTAATGCC
The DNA here is from genome assembly GCA_027924645.1 of Cunninghamia lanceolata. Lineage (NCBI taxonomy): Eukaryota > Viridiplantae > Streptophyta > Pinopsida > Cupressales > Cupressaceae > Cunninghamia > Cunninghamia lanceolata. The sequence continues at coordinate 10,878,522 of BSBN01000068.1, read as the reverse complement.
TTAGGGAGCATTTTGACAAAGTGGTTTGTGTAAGAAGGTGTAAAGTGGAAGAGATATGCCCCCACCTTAAAATATTTGCATAAATCATACGTATGCAATTGATTTTAAGGGATAAATGGGGAAGAGAACTTTAAGAGACATATATCAATAGATATGTTCTCAAAGCTTTGTATTACAAAAGAAAAGGGATGCACCCAAAGAGGGACAACTGAGGTGATGTTGTAAGCATGATACACAAAGAGGTTGTGTAATTATGGTATGACACTGAGCAACTCTAACACATGCCACATGAAACAAGCAACAACACTAAACACACTAAGTGATGTACGTGCTTTGGAGTCAGCATAATGTATATATCTTAGTGTAATAACCATAGAATCTCATTTTCTATATTATCATCATTCCCCAAGTATGTAGAACTACAAGTACAAAGGAAGAAGGTCACAAAGAGACAAATATAAAAAATAAAAATGAAATATTTGAAAATTTTGGATCAACATGGAAGGAAGCTAAATCTTTCAATACTTTGCATCATCCCCAAAATGTCAGAACAACAAAAAAAAGGACATCATAGATAAGGAAGTATGAAAAAATAGAAGAATATCATAATAGATGTGTTCCACCTATATCCACATGTCTATAAGGGCATCACGGGTCCTCTAGGTAGAACTAACATAAAAGCACATCCCGGGGGAAACATTACTAACAAGCATGCAAAAAAAACATATATAAAACTCTAACGAGTCATCTACAAGTAGGTCATCCTAGTCCCAATCTTGATACTCATAACGGGATGGAGGGATTGATGATAACGGAACCATGGCTAGAGAATTGTAAGGACTCTCCCAGAACCAAGTGCAGAGGATCAACAGGTGAGGATGGATCTTCCTGAGCACTAGGTTCAACAATTGTCAATGATTTTAAAAAGATCGTGGACAATGCCAGGATGTTTGGAATAGACTCTACAATTCTCATAAGGGCGAAATCATGAAAGTCACTATCTAAAATGCAAACCACAGGTGGATGCTGAGTGCTATCAGTTGTAGGTTGAGAACTAGGAGACACTAGTGGAGTAACATTCTCCACAAAGAGAAAAGAAGAAGAAGAAGGGTGAGCAGGTGGCAAAGGCAAATGTATAATGTGCTTAGGTTGAAGCTATGACAGTGTAGGAGAGCTCTCAATCTTACGTTTAGGCAACACAGGCTAGGTGGGTACAATAGTAGGGGAGGTGGCACTAGGAGCAGCACTAATGATCGAAGTGGGGGTCAGGGATAGGAAAGAAAAAGGAAGGGAAATAGGAAGTGGGGATCTAGAGGAAGAATGAAATTGACATACTACTGCGAGGAAGAGGGATCTTCAGAAGGAGGTGTGCATTAGCAGCACACGCTTGGGTCGTAGCACGACAGTGTTGCTTGCAATCTCTCACAAGCTAGTTGTGTCTTGTTTGGGCCAAGGCTTACACTGACAAAGTCAAGGGGTCTTCTATCATGGGCTCCATTTCATTCACATTCATAGGGATATGTGGACCAATGGTGGAGAGGTCATAGGAGTAGGAGTAGGGGAAGGTGCATGCAATATGGGTTGCTTTCATCTTGCCACTAGAGGGATACGGGAAAAAGAAGCAACCACAGATCATGGGGGAACCATTGTGGGGGAGGGGGAGGAGTACTCAACAAAGGTGGGTTTCCTAGTGCCCTCGAGGAGGCAAGAGGAAAAAAACTTTCCAACGAGAGTTGAGGTACTATAGGGAAATGTGGTGCATGTGGCTATACTATAGGTTTATCCTGAGCTCTTGTGTAAGAGATGGGAGGAGGCACTGTAGAGTACAAACTAGGTGCACGAGAATGGGGAGGTAGACTCTGTATGGGATATTTTCCTTTATCTATTGGGGGAGTAGAAGAAGGAATAGGAGTAGCCTTCGAAGACAGATTCACCACAAGGGAAGTAACCAAAGAAGAGGAAACCAAGGGGCCAATGAACAACTAAGAGATCCTACTCACTTTGAACTTCTGGTAAGATATAAACAGAAAGTCATTATGAGGTTAGAGTGGCTCAGTGGGGGCTGGCTAGAAGTACTCCAACAAGAAGTTGCCTCGCATGGTGAGTGGTATGAATCCGCTGTGACGAATCATGTGCACTATTCCATTGTGAAGAAACTTAAGGTAGCAATAAACCACTGAAGGGATTGTGCCCATGGAAGTGAGCTAGGGTAGGTACAACTTCACATGAAAATAATCAAAAGCAAGAATGATAGACATCAGAATGTCCAGGGATTTGGGTCCAACCTAGATGGAAAGGGTGATTGTACCTAGGGTGGGGTGAGACATGCCATCATGATACCTTATAAAGATAGCTGAATCATATGCATATTTATAAAGTTTATGTACATACAATAATTCCTTTGTAACCACATTGACCATGCAAATAGCATCAATGAGGAAACCCTTGATGGGTTTCCCATTGATATCCACAGGAATGTAGAGAGGGTCTTCCGATATGTTAGGCATAATCTCAAAAGGGGAAAAGGAGATAAGAGGTTTAGGAATAGAATGTTCTTGAGAAGGGTGAGAATGAACATCCACCATATCTATCATCTTGGAATAGGAGTGAGAAGAAGAAGCATTAGGGGTTGACTCTAGCGCCATGGAGGGAGAAGTGAGGTCAACAAAGTTGGAGTTGTGGCAAGGCATCATATCTGTATAGATCTATAGATGTTTATTAGGAGTGACTAAATTATTACTAATAGACATTAGATTTCCATAGTTCATGATGTAATATCTTGAGTGTTTAAGGATTTGACTATGTCAAAGTTTTTTCCTTCAACATTTCAAATCACACTCTGCGATCCATCATCAAGAAGAAAAAGATAAAGAAGAGAAAATTATTACTTTTGTTATTCCCTCCTGAGACCTAGATAACACCCTAGTCAATGAGGTCTTGCACTGTGTGCTTAAGATGCAAACATTGCTCAATATCGTGACCTAGGACTCAATGGAATTGACAAAAGGCTTTTGCATGATAAGAAGGCAGCAAAGGCTTGCTAGTATGGAGGGGACAAATGGGAGGTAGTTTTACCAAAGCACTATTTAGGAGTTGTGCCATGATGTTATTGATAGACTCCTTTAAAGGAGTGAAATTTCTGTCATTATTTTTTTTGGAGCAAACAGGGCTAGAGCAGCTAGTGAAGCTACTTCAACCGCTAGATTTTTGACTACTACTAATGAATTATTTTTGTAAAAAGAAGTATTTTTCTTATAGTTATATGATGTGGAAGCACCAGATTGGTCAGCAGGAACCGGTGAGGTAGAACTCTCAAATTGGCTTAGCGACTGTTGATTGTCACGCAATATCGTTCAAAGATGTACAAAAGAAGAATAACACATCAACACAATCCAATCCTAGATCTATGTCTGTAGGTTTCCTATGAAAACTGACTACATATCAGAATCAGGAAAGGTGTATAGAATTTGTGAGAACAAAGATTGGTACCAATAAATAAAATTAGTTACTTTTTCATTATTTCCCTACCTACAGTGGACCAGGTCTATGAAAGTAACTTGAGGTCCAATGTTAGCCTAGAAATGTTGTAAAAACTAATTTACTAATTGACCAAAAGATAGAATAGAATGGTCAGCAAGTGAGCAAAACCAATCCAACGTCATATCCTTGAGGGAATGGGGGAATAGTTTGGCTAATAGAGCATCCTAAAATAGAAAGTCACTGTAAAGAGTCATGAAAGCAAAAATATGAGTGTTCGAATCTATTATGTATGAAAAGAAGATAGTTTGAAATGTGGTTAAGGTAGATTCAATCAAACCCTCCTTTCACAATAACATTTAAAGGACAACAATTGAGCCAAGTCACTACAAATGGAGAGGACTCAGCTACAGGTTGAGGTTACTTAGGAATGATATGGAAAGATCGATTAAATTGATAGATATGTCAAACCCTAATTCAATTAATCCTTAAACCCTGATTATATGAAATCATATATAGACGAATGAAATACAATAGATGATCGCACAAGAAGGCACTAAATACATATTAGAAACATACCAGGATTTAGATTTTCAAAGGCAGAAACTTCAAGGACAACGGGGTGGGCGTCCAAGTCAAACAAAGCAATTTTTCTATAGATCTGGAACAATGGAATGTGTAAGACTGCAACCTGCTTCAGAGTTTGTAGAAATGTCAATCGGGAGGACTACAGGGTGGGTGCCCTAGTCCAGTAGGTTTGATTTTCTACACTTTCTTCTTAGATCCTGAATCTCTATCCTCTGCTCTGCTTCTCTGTAACTCCACTTCGCCAAATCCCACACTTGTGAATTACAATCACAAAGAGAGGGGTTTGGGGGTTGTGGTGTTTAGGAGATTGCCTCGGTCAAGCCCTGGAATGACATTCAAGTCTTCCAACACCGTTGTTAGATAGAGTGTGTGTCCTTGGTGGATAGAGGCCAAAGCAATGATGAAATAAAATGATTGAAACACAAATAGATGTCACCTTGGAGGTGAAGCCCTCATGGAGATGAAGATATTACACACCATGAGGAGATGGATTGATGAAGCCAAATCTGAAATAATAAACACAGTATCAACAAAATTATGCTCTACAACACAATGAATGCTTTGAAATCCCTTAGCTCAATATCACAAGTTTGCCTTATCCATCTAGGTGTAAAATGAAGACATAAACATGTTTATATATGCATTCCCACTGAACTTTCATAATTCAAATTGAAAAGGCTGACATAGGGAAACCTTTCTAAGGTCCTATGCTGACAAACCTAAATTTGGATCCCAACAAATCAGCCTGGACTAGGGCGCAGATGCCCAAGTCCCAAGGCATGATTTAGGTCTTTGTTAAGCATTAAAGTGGACCCCTAAACCCCATTTGACATGGGTTTTGGGGGAAATTGCTCTGAGATAAGAGTCAAGCTTGCATGATGAAATTAAGGGGACCTAGGAGCTAAACTAGGAGGTAAAAAGTCTTAGGAAAACTTTTTACGACATAACATTTAGCCCCCACTTTAATGTATGTATGATCTTATGATCCATGCATGCATTAAAGTATAGTCAAAAACACATCAAATGCGGCAGACATAAGCTAAGGCATACACAAAGTTTGGAGGACTATTTGTAGCCCCCAATCTCAGGTAAGCACTAGAAAACACACGAAAGACACGCAAGACACAATGAAGATAGTAAGAAGCATGCAAAACACAGATAATACAGTGGAATCACATAATACATGATGAATACATGAGAGCAGTCATGCAATACATGAAGAATACATTGATATAACATTTTATATATGAAATAAAATCTTAACTAAGGGGTGGAGGGGGCTTATTGCCATGTGCCTTTAGACTACCAAAAACAAGCAAAACAAAGACTTGAATGTGGAGGGGGCTCATTGCCATGTGCCTTTAGACCACACTCAGGGAAAGACACTCCAAACAAAGACCTGAATGTGGAGGGGACTCATTGCCATGTGCCTTTAGACCACACACGGGGGAAGACACAACAAACACACAACTTGGAAGACATATGGAATACACCAGTGCCATATAGTAGCCATAGACACACTATACGTCTTATACACAGCAAACATGAGTGATGGAAGGAGCCTATTGCTAAGTCCCACCATCTAAAACATGCCAAACACACCTGACAGTTGAGTTGTGCTACCACAACTGCCAAAGACGTGCTTAAGGGAGGATAACTCAAGATCCCACCCTACCTCTATAGAGGACTCTGTATAAAAGGATGTGCACTAGCTCAAGAGATACACCATGCCGCCTTCTATAGAAAAGATTTCAAAATGCAACCCCACCCGCATCACATAGACACCTTATAGTGAAAAGGAAGCATGTGCTCCAAGTATACAACACCACCCACATCACAGAGATGCCTTACAGTGAAAAGGAGGTATACGCAATAGACCAATGTAGGAAAACATGCTTTTTCAATGTAAAAATAATCAAGCAAATACCATTATATATGCCCCCACCTTAAGGTGGTTGATACTACTTGCCGGTATCAAACATATTAAGGTAGAGTGAAAACACACAAGGGAACAAGAGCTTTCACAAAGCCCATGCCCCCAAAGGTGACATGTACCATGATCGTTGAATGTTCCCACAAACAAATTGATAAGATATGCTAAGATAATCAACAAGAGACAAAGTTAGAACATCTTACTCTAAGATAATAACCAAATCAAATCATGAAAGCTATGCATGTACTAGATCACATCAAGAAACCAAGGCTATACTTATGGGTTCAGATCCGAGTATAGCCATTGGGCTTATACTATAGGTATCTCAGAAATGAGTGTAACAACAAGGTGAGATGCAAAACAATCCCAAAGTGTACGAAGCAGCTGTATTGCAAAGCTTTGTTAGAAAAGATAAGACAACATGATACATCACAGGGAGTGATTCTACTAGTCAAGTGTCGGATATATATATATATATCAACCCCATCTTCGTATATGGACTAGGTCCATTTTTGCTTACTTGTTGAAGGGATGCATAGTCTATATCAATATTTGTTTGTTTTCATCATCCGCCAACTAGGTAGAACCATTGAAGAAGGTAAACAATAAAAATGAGAGAGGAGAACAAGTGTCTTAGGAACACCATGTAGGAGGATGCCCCCAAGACATCAAATACAATGCTATGCCCCTAAGGCACAACACACAACAATAAAATAGAGAATAGAAGGATAAAAGAATGATGAAACAAATAGAAGAATGGTCACAACAGGGGCGGTCTCCTAGTATCCTTGACCTTACATGAGTATCAAGGGTCATCCTAGGAGACCTAAACAACACATAACACATTTCAAGGGAACACAACACATAGAAGAAGGCCACGTAAGCAAGCAAAGGTATGCTACGACAGAGGTGGCCAACAAGGTTAGAAATACTTACCTATTATCTCGGATCTTGATCTTTACATTTATTGTCAAGGCTTTGTCCCTTGTTCTTCTTTCTTGCTGAATTATGTTATCTTCATTTCCCTAAATTTGTGAGGGGGAAATCATAGGAGTTGACAAAGAAGGAGCTTAATAGACTCCCATTTTAGGTGAGTGAGGTAATGAAGGAGTTGAGAAAATGCCCATTTCAACCAGTTTAGGAGGTGTTGGAATACCTTGGTCATTAGGAATAGTATGTTTATTTATGTTCTCTAAATTGTTAGTAGTTTCCAAGGTATGTAAGTATTCAGGTAAGAGTGGGTAATTTGTTTCTTTGTTTAAGATGTAGTTAAGAAGTGTTTGAAGATCAATTGATGAATTGTCAGTATCAATAGGTTGAAGGAGTTGCTCACAAAGAGAGTCTGCATCATCCAATGCTTCATCCTGGCCAGGGAGAGCATGAAGTGATGGCAGAGTAGTGTTAAGGAATGTCTCAATGATTTCTTCTTCTTGCGCCAAAATACCCTCACAAGGTGAGGCTATGTTGGGATAAGGCTTCAAATTATTAGATGAGTCACCCAGGGCTATGTCATCCTCATATGTCTTATAAATTATGTCCATTATATCTTCATGAAATGTAGGAAGAGCAGGAGGAATGTCCTCATCATTACCTTCTTCATGATCTTTCATGGAGATGAAATTAGTGAGATTTTCCAAGATCAAAGGGTAGATACCCATGAGAGTGGTGAAGCTTTCAAAATCAAATATGTAGCATATAATTTCATATGTGGAACTCATGGAAATGTCAATATCATAAATGTATGCTATTTTTTGTAATACTTGATGATATATGTTAGTGAATTTATGGAAATTATCAACATCTATGATGTATGCAAATAAAGCTTCCAAAGATGAATAACAAGAGGCATCCATGATGAAAGTATAACTTCTTGGTGTGCAATAGTTTGAGGAAATCAAGTTTTTAAAAAGAAAAACACACAAATTTGACAACAAACCAATTGAGTAAGATGGAAATAGTGCTACACAACAAGGCAGGATGAGTTCGCTAAAAGAAATTTGAAGAAAGTGCATACAACCTTTAGTGTTGAAATACACAATGTGTAATTAAAATTATGTAAATTTTCAAGCAAGAGTGCAACATTTTTAAATGAGAAATGAAAATATGCTTAAGATGAGTGCAAGATCTGAATTGAAAATATATTTATGACATATGTAAGGAAATAATGCAAAACTATGCTTGTTTATGAACCTAAAATGCTCAATTTTTTTCTCTTTTTTCAATGTAAATGTGCTAATGATACAAATGTAAATGCAAAAGCTTACAATGCAAAAACACTATAGTTCAAAATCAGATATGAAAGAGTGTTTAAATGAGTAGTAAAATCTGAAATAGGATTTTAGCTACAAACCCTAGCCTTTGGAATGACTATGTTATATGAAAAAAATGCAAATTTCAAGTAAAACCCTAGGAAATGAAATATGAAAATGCAAGGTAAAAGACCATGAAATGATGAAATACTATAATTTATCTCAGATCTGATATAAATATTAGAAAATTAAATGTTTTTATGATATGCAACACAAAATATGCAAAACTATGCCTTAATGCAAGCCTGGAATGCTTGTTTTTTCCAAAATTTTCAAATGTATGCAAGATTTTTCAATGTGTGATGATAAATATGATATGAATGAATGCAAAGACTGATTACAACACTCAAAAAGATGCAAGTTCAGTAAAACATAGGTTTACCAAAATGTTATGTATGAAAAGAAGATCGGTTGAAATGTGGTTAAGGTAGATTCAATCAAACCCTCTTTTCACAATAACATTGAAAGGACAACAATCAAGCCAAGTCACTACAAATGGAGAGGACTCAACTATAGGTTGAGGCCACTTAAGAATGATATGGAAAGATAGATTAAATCGATAGATATGTCAAACCCTAGTTCAATTAAGCCTTAAACCCTAATTCTATGAAATTGTATACAGACAAACGAAATACGACAAATGAACGCATAGGAAGGCACTAAATACATATTAGAAACATGCCAAAATTCAAATTTGTAGAGGCAGAAACTTCAGGGACAACGGGGTGGGTACCCAAGTCCAACAGGGTAGTTTTTCTATAGATATGGAACAATGGAATGTGTAAGACTGCAACCTGCTTCAAAGTTTCTAGAAATGCTAGTTGGGAGGACTACGAGGCGGGTGCCCTAGTCCAGTAGGTTTGATTTTTTACTCTTTCTTCTCATATCCTAAATCTTTATCCTCTGCTCTACTTCTTTGTAACTCCACTTCACCAAATCTTGCACCTATGATCTGCAATCACAAAGAGAGGGGTTTGGGGGTTGTGGTGTTTAGGAGATTGCCTCGATCAAGCCCCAAAATGACATTCAAGAATTCCAACACCATTGTTATATAGAGTGTGTGTCCTAGGTGGATAGAGGCCAAAGAAATGATGAAATAAAATGATTGAAACACAAATAGATGTCACCTTGGAGGTGAATCTCTCATGGAGATGAAGATCTTTCACACCGTGAGGAGATGGATTGATGAAGCTAAATTTGCAACAAACAAACACAATAACAACACAAATCTACTCTGCAACACAATGAATGCTTTGAAATCCCTTAGATCAATATCACAAGTTTACCTTATCCATCTAGGTGTAAAATAAAGACATAAACATGTTTATATATTTATTCCCACTAAACTTTCATAATTCAAATTGAAAAGGTTGACATAGGGAAACCTTTCTAAAGGTCATATGCCGACAAACTTAAATTTGGGTCCCGACAAATCAGCCTAGACTAGGGTGCAGGTGCCCAAGTCCCAAGGAATGAGTAGGGTCTTGGTTAAGCATTAAAGTGGACCCCTAAGCCCCATTTGACATGGGTTTCAAGGAAAATTGCTCTGGGATAAGAGTCAAGCTTGCATGATGAAATTAAGGGGACCTAGGAGCTAAACTAGGAGGTAAAAAGTCCTAGGGAAACTGTTTATGACATAATAGGATCACCCTTTCTTGTATACTTTTCAAATCTAGGTGATTCAAAGCCCCGTGGAAATGGTGTGGCAAGGATAGAAAGAGAAAGAGTATTGTGTTGGCGATGAAGTAGAAAAAGAAGCAAGTTGTTGTTGTAAAGAACCAACATTTTGAAGTAGTTGGTTTATTACAGGATCTATTATATGTGAGAGTGGAGGAAGTGAAGTAGAAGTAGGAGGTTGCAAATTTTTTTGATAAATTCTAGGGAAACCAGGAGGAAGACTAAAGTTTAAAGGCCTCGAGGGTAGAGGGAATCCATATTGATTACTAGGATTATGTCCACCAGAAGAAGAGGTAAATCCAACACTACCAGTATTAGCATAATTTGTGGTCATTTGTACATAAGTGTAAGTGTCAATTCTTTTGGTAGCTAAAGCCATGGAGAGTTGATCACCAAGCATGTGAGATTGGGAGACTTGAGCACCTAGAATACAACTAACTAATGGCAGGGTTTTGTTATGCACAATGTGAGCAAGGCCCTGAAGGAAGTGAATACCCTTAGGATGATTGTTCAACATGACATGGAGGGCATCAACCAAAGGAATAGTAGATCCATATATGTCCTCATGAGACAAGAAATTAAAAAAATTGCCAAACTCATGATCTAAGGCATTAATTCATTCTGGCAGGACAAACTCGAGTGCTGCCTCGTGGTCAAAAAATTGCTCCACATCATGGAATGAAGTCATCGACACAGAGCGAGAAGAAGATGGAGATGAATGAGAGACATTAAGTTGTTTAAAATATATATTAGTAAAGTCAAGAACCGAGCAGATAGGCGTGCAAGGATTAGCAGAAAATACCATTGAGGTCAATTTCTTTAAATTCATTTCACTCCTACGCACTACGTGCTATGAATTTGAAGACCAAGTTGTAAAGCTTGTTAACTACATTTAGGCCTTACAACACATAGTACTAGGTGATGAAAGGAGAATGTTGTTTTTTTTTGTTTAAAACATCAGGTTCACCAAAAATGTAGCATGGGAAAACTACTTCTCAATCTACTAGCTTTGATTGAGTGAACTCTCCACTATGACTACACTTAGGTTCTACTATTTGAGGTGTCGAATGTTGAGTAAATCTATCCTAGTTCACTACAAAACCACTATGCATCCCAGTCAAAGAAATACAACCCAAACAGGGGATTGACAATCAAGGGAAACAAATAAAAATGCAAAAAAATAACTATTCTAAACAAAATATGGAATAGATAGTTGCATAAATGAAATCAAGGAGGAGAGAGGAACCTATGACAGCTCAAACCATAATGCACTGCGAGGACATATGCACTAGGCACTGGAGTCCAAAATGTATGCAAAATAAAAATATTTAACTCTGTATGGCCTCAAACTACTTGCATAGCATAAATTTCAACATACACTATACCTAGTGATATCTGGTTGAAACAAAAATGAAAAGAAAATCAAATAAACTAATAAGGATGAAGAGGGACAAACATAGAAGGAAGTAATACAAAACTTTCATGCGGATGTATGATCTTCACTTCAAAGAACCTACAAAAAGAGGGGGAAAAGTGGTGGCCCTGCTTGGGGACTTGCCTTAGTCAAGTCACGGTGTTGATATTTCTACCTTCACGAGCAATAATAGAAGATATAACATAGAATCAAAAGGAAATGTGTGCATTCTTATCCTACGTGTATCTAGGAAGGTAAGAACAACAAATAAGAAATCAAAACAACAAGAGTTTCTTCCCTAGTCTATGGGGAAAGAAACCTACAAAGTGTAGCTTGTGCAATTAAAAGGAAGATGGTGGTCTACACCAAGCAAAGCAAGTGAAATGGTGTTCTACTGTAATGCCCCAAGCTTTCACCAAGGACATTAGCTGAACAAACACTGAACCAACAAATTTTTCATATTTGCAAGTGTGGCATTCACATGTTGCCTTGCACTCATGTGCACACAAGGTGTCACAACAAGGACAACAACACCAAAAGCAACATCACCATTGCACTATGCAAGGTGGAACAAGCGGAATACTTCACCCATTGTGTGACAACTCACCACAATAACCAAGTGAGAGGTGGAGCTCACGCTATAATGGGGATCAGATACACGTGCATGACCTTGTTCCCTCACAATCACATGGAGTAGGATGAGGGTAACAGTCACCTCAATCCACTCCATGACCACACAAGACATCCCAAACACAAATATATCCATAAACACCAAATACAACATTAAATAAATAAGTCTAAGCATGCTAACATAGCTAGATTCTAACATGTAAAATATATCAAAACATGCCAGTGTCCTCACAAACCGAGGCGTGAAAAAAATACAAGACAATATCCAATAATTACAATATTCGAAGGGCTTCATCCTAAACATAGATGAATCATATCCAACATCATAAATCAACTCAAATTTATTCCTCAAGCATATTATGATGCAATAAACATTTTTGCTAAGGTAGAAATAGCAATTTCCAAATTAAAATCATTAATTTAATCTAAAAACACAAAAAACATGTTTTTTGAGATAATTTAAAATAAAGTGCAAGAATGCTAAAGAAACACACATAAATGATTCTAAGCACACATTACGGGTTTCCACAACACAAGGATAAGGGTAAGATGACTTAGCATCCCATATCAAACTTCTCCACATTTCCCACATTAGTTAACACCTGTAATTACCTGCACACTCAAGTCAACCATCAGGCCTACCTTCTCCACATATAATAGCCAAAGCAACATAATCCACTCCAACATGGTATAATCATACATGATATATAGTAATCATATTCACTATAATCATCTATGACTAGCATGATTCAAGAACATGATGCATAAAGGATAACATTTCACAATGCAAGAATAATATGACAATCATGACTATAACAAGTATAGTGAAAATAGTGAAGCTAAAGCACTACAATAATCTATTAACATGCATAATTAGATGAACACTAGGGTGGGCATTACATCCTCCTCTAGGTCTAGGCTTACTCCTGGAAGCCTACAAACACACCAATCAGCAAGATACTCACATCACGTGATCCATAGTAACACAACCATTTCAAAACTTCCTCAACATTTCACACAATATTCATGTGCATTTAACAACAAATCAAGGATTTCAATCTAACATAATGCTAGTACACACACACACCAAGAACTAGTACATTCTCTGAATTCTACTCCCTTATACAATCCATCAGAGGCCCATCATAGACATGATAAAGAACATAACATTATACATGACCAAAAATTAAAACATTCAAGCATAGCCACCATTAAGAAAATAAATCAAAACCGAAGTGGAAGAAAAGTCAATTCCAACAATAAGGCATAAAATGTGCACAATTTCAACAATAAATCCAACATGACCATAAAGGTCACAAGAGAAATAAGTATCAAAATTTTGATGGCTATACTCATTCATAACAAGAATAAAATTCAATGCTATCCATTTCAACATTTAGTGAATTCACCAAAGTCAAATAAATGAATTATCAATTTTTAAAAGTTCCACATTACATTAACTACGTGACTAATTCTAGCCACAAGAGAGGAAGTACAATGCTACACTACACCTGGATTCCAAATCCCAAGGTGAGTAAGAGAACACACTCAATCACACCAAACAAACAAGTCTCCTAAGACTCTGTGTTGCAAGGTGTGCACCCTTGGTCTCCTTGTGCTATGCAACATAGTGCTTGGGTTTGTGATAAGGTTTTACCACCTCTCATGGATTCATTAACTCTAGTGGTTGTATCGGGCATTAACAGGTCAATCTTTTGGTGAAACGGCAACCGTTTTTGCAACAATTGGTATCAGATCCTGCATCACAGGTTCAAACCCCTCACTTGCACTAGGGGGATTGTTGCAAGGTGTGCACCCTTGGTCTCCTTGTGTTGTGCAGTGCATTGCTTGGGTTCGTGACAAGGCTTAATCGCCTCTAATGGATTCATTAACAGTAGCGGTTGTATCGGGCATTAACAGGTTGATCTTTTGGTGCAACATCAACCTTCTTTGCAACACGCTGATCACGTTAGAAGCATGAGATCATTTCTACTTAACCAAACAAACATCACTCAAGATGCCAACAAAAAAAATTGTATCCCATTCAAGGGAATCACAATCACCATGCAAAGAAGACATATCGAAAGAAAACACATGCTACTCACAACACAGAAACACACAAGGACCCCACACATGCTTGAACAAGCTGAGAAGAACACACACCCCAGAGCTCCCAATGCTGCAACATGAGTTCTGATACCAAGTGTAATGCCCCAAGATTTCACCCAGGACATTAGCCGAACAAACACCAAACCAACAAATTTTTCACATTTACAAGTGCAACATTCACATGTCACATTGCACTCATGCACACACAAGGTGTCACAACAAGGACAACAACACCAAAAGTGACATCACCATTAGACTATGTAAGGTGGAACAAGTGGAAGACTTCACCCATCGTGTGACAACTCACCATGATGACCAAGCAAGATGTGGAGCTCACTCCATAATGAGGATCAGATACACATCCATGACCTCGCTCCCTCAAAAACACATGAAGTAGGATGAGGGTAACAGTCACCTCAATCCATTCCATGACTACACAAGACATCACAAACACAAACATATCCATAAACACCAAATAAAACATCAAATAACTAAGTCTAAACATGCTAACATAGCTAGATTCTAACATGTAAAATATATCAAAACATGCCAATGTCCTCACAAATCAAGGCATGAAAAATACAAGACGATATCCAATAACTACAATATTTGAAGGGCTTCATCCTAAACATAGATGAATCATAGCCAACATCATAAATCAACTCATTTATTCCTCAAGCATATCATTATGCAATAAACATTTTCCCTAAGGTAGAAATAACAATTTCCAAATTAAAATCATTAATTTATCCGAAAACACAAAAAACACATTTTTTGAGATAATTTAAAATAAAGTTTAAGAATGCTAAGGAAACACACGTAAATGATTCCAAGAACACATTACAGGTTTCCACAACACAAGGATAAGGGTGAGATGGCTTAGCATCCCATATCAAACTTCTCCACATTTCCCACATTAGTTAACACCTGTAATTACTTGCACACTCAAGTCAACCATCAGGCATACCTACTCCACATATAATAACTAAAGCAACATAATCCACTCCAATGTGGTATAATCATACATGATATGCAACAATCATATTCACTATAATCATCTATGACTAGCATGATTCAGGAACATGATGCATAAAGGATAACATTTCACAATGCATGAATAATATGACAATCACAACTATAACAAGTATAGTGAAAACAATGAAGCTAAAACACTGCAATAATCTAACATGCACAATTAGATGAACACTAGGGTGGGAAATACATCCTTCCCCTAGGTCTAGGCTTACTCTTGGAAGCCTATAATTACACCAATCAGCAAGATACTCACATCAAGTGATCCATAGTAAAACAACCATTTCAGAACTCCCTCAACAGTTCACACAATATTCACTTGCATTTAACAACAAATCAAGGAATTCAATCTAACATAGTTCTAGTACACACACACCAATAACTAGTACATTCTCTGCATTCTAATCCCTTATACAATCCATCAGAGGCCAATCATAGACATGATAGAGAACATAACATGATACATGACCAAAAATTTAAAACATTCAAGCATAGCCACCATTAAGAAAATAAATCAAAATTGAAGTTGAAGAAAAGTCTATTCCAATAATAAGACATAAACCGTGCACAATTTCAACAATAAATCCAACATGACAATAAAGGTCACAAGAGAAATAAGTATCAAAATTTTGATGGCTATACTTAATCATAACAAGAATAAAAATTCAATGCTAGCCCTTTCAACATTTAGTGAATTCACCAAACTCAAATAAATGAAGTATCAAATTTTAAAAGTTCCACATTACATTAACTACGTGACTAATTCTAGACACAAGAGAGGGAGTACAATGCTACACTACACCTAGATTCTCAAACCCAAGGCAAGTAAGAGAACACACTTAATCACACCAAACAAATGAGTCTCCTAAGACTTCGATCACATCAAAAGCATGGGATCATTTCTACTTAACCAAACAAACATCACTCAAGATGCCAACAAAAAAAGTTGTATCCCGTTCAATGGAATCACAATCACCATGCAAGGAACACATATCGAAAGAAAACACATGCTACTCATAGCACAAAAACACACAAGGACCCCACACATGCTTGAACAAGCCAAGCAAAACACACACCCCAGAGCTCCCAATGTTGCAACATGAGATCTGATACCAAGTGTAATGCCCCAATCTTTCACCCAGGACATTAGATGAACAAACACCAAACCAACAAATTTTTCATGTTTGCAAGTGCGGCATTCACATGTTGCATTGCAATCACGTGCACACAAGGTGTTGCAACAAGGACAACAACACCAAAAGTGACATCACCATTGCAATATGCAAGGTGGAACAAGTGGAAGACTTCACCCATCATGTGACAACTCACCATGATGACCAAGTGAGAGGTGGAGCTCATTCCATAATGAGGATCAGATACATGTCCACGACCTCGCTCCCACAAAAACACACGGATTAGGATGAGGGTAATAGTCATCTCAATCCATTCCATGACTACACAAGACATCCCAAACACAAACATGTCCATAAACACCAAATACAACATCAAATAACTAAGTCTAAACATGCTAACATAGCTAGATTCTAACATGTAAAATCTATCAAAACAGGCCAACGTCCTCACCTATCAAGGTGTGAAAAAAATACAAGACGATATCCAATAATTACAATATTCGAAGGGATTCATCCTAAACATATATGAATCATATCCAACATCATAAATCAACTCAAATTTATTCCTCAAGCATATCATGACGCAATAAACATTTTCGCTACTTGGCAGAAATAACAATTTCCAAATTAAAATCATTAAGTTAATTTGAAAACACAAAAAAAAAACACGTTTTTGAGATAATTTAAAATAAAGTGCAAGAATTCTAAGGAAACACACATAAATTATTCCAAGCACACATTACGGGTTTCCACAACACAAGGATAAGGGTGAGATGGCTTAGCATCCCATAGCAAACTTCTCCACATTTCCCAAATTAGTTAACACATGTAATTACCTGTACACTCAAGTCAACCATCAGGCATACCTGCTCCACATATAATAGCCGAAGCAACATAATCCACTCCAACATGGTATAATCATACATGATATATAGTAATCATATTCACTATAACCATCTACGACTAGCATGATTCAGGAACATGATGTATAAAGGATAACATTTCATCATGACTAATAACAAGTATAGTGAAAACAATGGAGTTGAAGCACTGCAATAATCTAACATGCACAATCAGATGAACACTAGGGTGGGCATTACATCTACATCATACAATAACTTATGTAAAGGAAACTGATTTAAACAAAAAAGTATTGAGCAACCCCAATGGAAAGATCTTACCAGTTTGGAAATACAAGAGGAGGCTGTAAGTTCCCAAAAGCTTGAAGACAATGTGCAACCTCAAAACCTAGCAAAAGAGAACTTCACAACAAGTGCAACAAAACCCCAAGAGTCAAGAGAAGGAATCTCATAATGTCAACAATATCAAAATCTTCAATAGTTGTTGTAGTCCAGTTGCACAAGAAGAATAGCAAAGAGCATCAAAGCCAACGTGTTCAAAGTGTAGAGAGAGAGAATGAGTGAATGTGTGAATCCTTTTTCCAAAATCCTTCCAATACTCTTCTAAGAGGGAAGAATCTTGAAAAGGCATGCAAGGACTCGTTCTACAAATTCTAAGAGTGTTACCAAGAATCATCATGATCATTGAAAGCGTGTTGTAACACCTAGAAATGGATACCTATTAGCAAATAGATGCGGGATGCTAGCGTGGCATGCCGACATCCATGCAGAGCACTTGGGTCTAGGTAAAACCAACTCCTGGTCGTACAAGCCACCCTAGGACCATGTCTTGATATTAAAGCACTATAATTAATTTTTGATAAAAGAAGAAGAAATAGACCAAAATCACACAAACCTACCCTATCATGCAGAGAGGAAGTGCGAAAAGCTAAAATGGTTACTAAATGTAGCATGAAATTGCAAGGGTATGCAATTTTATATGTTGCACAAAGTAGAATTGATATACATGCTCTAGGAAAATAATGATATACCATAATGAGATCAATTAAAAAGTATCTACAAAGAAAGATATAATAATGAAGGAGCATGATATAATAATGTAAGACCAATAAAGAAGCTCTAGAATGCATGGTATTCAATGTAAGACCTATAGATCATGAGTATAATTGTAACATGTACAACAAGACAGAGGAAGTAATATCATAGGGGATTCATTTAATAAATCAATGGCATAAAACATGCATTCATATGATACTAATAAACATCCCTAGTTTTATTTGTACCGCTCAAATTTATGTTTTTGATACCCTATCTACATACACTAGCATAATTAAAATACCTCCCTATTTTTACTAGGTATTTGATGTACCTATTTTTTGGGTTGCATTTTTATATCTCCTTATTATTTCTACCCTATTAACCAAGGGTACTTCCCATACCTACATCTAACTCAAATCTAGTTTTGATTTTCTTCCCACATATTAAAGCCTTGGCATAAAAAACCTAGACAAGTTTTGACAAATATGACACTCTATAAAAAGTTTTGATTTATTAAAAGCACTTATACATCTCAATTTCCAAACCCTTGCTACACCAACTTTAATAACGAAACCCCTTAATAATAGATATCTCAATTATAATATGCATAAATAATATAAATTATAATGGAAGGGTTTTAGATATACCTAGTGATTCTTCTAGGTAGGGTCATGGCATTACCGAAAATTTTCCAATAATTAGTTTTAAGAAACATGGGTAGGATTGTATTGAATATGCATGACTTTGTGTGACTACTGTTTCCTTTATTAACTACATTAGAGTTGGGATTAAGTAGGTGTCCCTATGATTATGAAGTCTAACACAATAAAAGATTATGTGATGTAGAAAAAAGAGAACTTCACAACCTTGACAAGACATACATAGTGAATGATATTTCTTCTAATTGACCTTTATAAACTTGTGATTTGTAGAGATTTTAGAGTGCCTCTTATAAACACTTAACCCCCTTATAAACATGCTTCCTAACTATTGCATCTTGATAATATTAGTTGTCATTGATGTCAAAAGTATGTGCTCCGGAGATAGTTAATATGCAGTATCAGTTGATGCAAGTCAGTAGTATGAGGAAGAATGGTAATCAGCCTGATGTCTAAGTGTGATGCAGATGTGAGTACACTTGTTCTAATATGTTTCCCATATGTCTACATTGATATCTTACTAGTTTGGTGTACCGCACTTAGAGATAAGTTGTAGAAGTTTTTGCTAAGGCATTCACAATGTATACTCTAAGACAAAGTCACAGTATTTTGGTCCGCATTCCTCCACAAAGCAAAGTTTAGTCTTTCGGTTTAGAAGATAAGTTGAATGGGATATGAATGTGTTATATCCAAGAGCTTAAGTCTTTATACCTTCAGCAGTGAAAGTTTTAGGTGACAGAGTCCCAGTTAGTGCTCTAACAGAGTAAAGAAATGATGAAGACTTGTTGGAATGTTCCAAATTCCTTTGGAAGTGAACATTTGTTCATGTGGTTTTGAGGACATGCTTAGAGATGTTTAATGCACGCTTCTTTGCAATATCAAGTGATTTAGTGGTCCGCAAGTTCAGTTTTCAAATGACAGAAGTGCTACAGATGACTCTGGATGCCTAGTTGTTCTCAGAATATATGTTTGTATACTTGTTTCAGTTGGAGAGTGTATAGATCAGAAATATGGGTTTATGTGGAGATTCTACATGTCTCAATACATCTCAAGTTTGAAGCACATGCAATTCCTTCTTGTTTCCAGTACCACATAAAGTGTTCAAGTCACTTTGAGTTATATATGAATGATGATTATAGTGCAACTGAGTTAAATGTCTCTAAATTCCTCCAAAAGTGATATATGTGGTTGTGTGGTTTTGGAGACATGTTCAGAATGATGCATGAGTTCATTCATAAGAGTTTTAGATGTTTTGGTGGTCCATAATGCAATATCCTAAGTTGTGATATCTCACAGTTAGTTTGGGATGCTTTGGTCTCATCAATTCAAGATGTTTCTCTTCTTGCAGCAACACATAATGATCAGATGCTTTAGGAGAAAGGTGTAAGGATTGTGTTGACAAAGTTCATTGTTCACATATTGGTCCGCATGATGTTTTTGGTCTCTCCCTGGTGGTGTAAAGATGAACAGTTGGCAATTTTGATGATGGTTGAACTAATAGTCTGGGTTCCTTTATTTGCAGTTGATCCTGATTGATTAATTTGGATTTGAAGGATGTGTTATGATGTATTTGATCCTGTTATGCAGTGTGTGATTATTTGCAACTCATTTTCTCTTCTTAATGCATGTGTCTTAGCCGACCTATACAGTATCACATGTTTCATCTAAATATCATCTTGGTGTTGACCTAATTAATGTTTTGAGTTATTGCAGAGGGTATATATAGAAGAACACAATCATTTCATAAGTGTAGAGGATAGATTGATGAGTGTGTTAAGCATGAAGTGTGCGAAGTTAGAGTGATGGAGTAATTGTACGAAGTAATGGACTGCAACATCAGCATGTGACAAATGCCTTATTTACAGCAATTCATGTTTATGTTTTCATTGTAATTTCCATGTATCCTGCTATCAGACAGTGAGTGACCTCAGCAGGTCTTTGAATCTTGTCCTCAGGTTGTAGCCTTACTTGGCAAGTCAGCATGGAGTAGTAGCTTCCTTGGGTTGTATCCCTAAAACAAAGTTGTAATCTTTTATATCAGTCACCTTATTATATTGTGAGTTAATCCTCACCGTGGTTTTTCCCTCATTGGGTTTTCCATGTAAAAATCTGGGTGTCTTTGTGTGGTGCATGTTTTACTTTCTATTCTTCTTCCTTTCCAGTTAAAATGATTTAATGGCTAAGATGTAAATGGAATTGATTTAAAGTTTAAGAATAGACTCATTCATCCCCCTCTTAGTCTCTAAGTGTGTTCAACAATTGGTATCAGATCCAAGTACCTTTGAGAAGCCTAATAGCTGAGGTAGATCCTACATTTGAACACATGGAATCTGAAGCTGTGTCTAATGATGTGTTTTCTCCAAAACTAGATCTAGAAGCAATGGAACCTGAAGGTTGGGACCTCAATCTAGATGAGGTAGACCTTAAAGGATAACTCCGGTCAACCCTTGAGGATTTGGATGAAGCAAGATAACTAAACCTAGAATATGAGGTCATGCTTGAAAAATCAAAGGAGACAATTGTGAAATTGAAGACACAAACTAAAGAATCAAAAGAAGAAATTGGTAAACTAAAAGCTCAAATAGAAGGAGATAAAGGATGTGATATTAAACTCAAGGAGGCAGAAGATATGATCTCTAGTTTGAAAGTCATGGCTGAAGAAGGCAAGAGGATTGAAGATTGCTTAAATATGAAGATCAATGAGAAAGCAGTTGAATGTTCAAAACTTGAGGAAGAAGTTGTCACTCTGAGAAAAGAATTGGAAAAAGAAAAAGAACAAATTAACAAGGGGTTAAAACTAAAATGAGGTTCTGCAATTCTTGATGAGTTGATTAACTCTCAAAAGCCATCATAAGAAAAATCTGGCCTTGGTTTTGAAAAGGGTAAAAGTCCTATCATCAGTGCATCTACAAACTTATATGATAACTTCAAAGCAGAAGGAAAGTCTGAAATAAAGGAGGAAAAAGCTTGCACTAAAGATCCTAAGAAGAATGCCTCTAGAGATATAAAAGAATATGGATTCATTCCTATCCAAAGATAAAGAAAGAATAACTTCACACAAGTCTGAAACAAGAAGAAGAACTTCAGAAAGCCTGGTCCTACCAGGTATCCTCAAGCCTTCAATGGTGATTGCTATGCTTGTAATAAGATTGGTCACAAGGCTGTTGAATGTAGAAGCAAGATGAATCATAATTCATTTAGGCCTCCAAGGTACAATGATGTGAACTCTCATTCATTTCATGGTCAATGTTATGCTTGCAATAATTTAGTTGGTCATAAGGCTAATGAATATAGAAGTAAAGTGATGAGGAATGGTTTCATGAATAAGAATAATATGACTTCTCAACCCTTCTATGGTTACTGCTACACATGCAACAAATTTGGTCATAAGTCTGCTAATTGTAGATCTAATGTGAGAAGAGGTGATTATGCTCAGCAATCTAGGATCATCTACTACAATTACAATAAATCAGGACACATTGCAAGGTTTTGCAAGGGGAAGAATGTAAGATCTTCTGCTCCTTAGAAGAATATTGACACTAATCAACAAAAGAGGGAAATGAACAATATGTGGAAGAAAAAGGAAGAAAGTGAAGTAAAGGAAGGATCTGTACCTCAACCTGGTGTAGATGGATCTTCCGGTAACTAAAAGGGAAGTATTGGCTCAGGGGGAGTTGCAATTGCAAATCCTTTTCAACCCCTGAATGCATAAGATGCTCAAATCTTCATCATAATGGCTAGTAATTTTATGACATTTGATAAAAAATCTAGAGCAAATACACTCTTTGTGGAAGATTGTTGAATGATCATGGATCCCTGTATAGTAAAAAGCTGATTAGGTCAAGAACAAAGAGATGCATTTAATGCGGAACCACCAGGGTAGGTATGAAGCATATTCAATCAATACTTGATCAAAATTGATCTCATTTGATCGATATCAAGTGTGTGCAAGAGATAAGAAGAGAAGAAGGTTTCAGCGAATCTTGTGTGCACACCCTAATGACAACATTCTTAGGTATTTCTCAAAATTGCTAGTAAAACCCTAGTTTTCTAAAAGAGTTATCATGGAAACACCTATGGTTATTGATATTGTGGAGAGGCCGAGGCCAAAATTTAAGAAACATCCATACAAATCTACCAAGACTGACAAAGATGGTGCGTTTTCCTGCATTCCCATCAATGTATTACATACAAAGGATGTCTGCATATACATTCACTCACAACTAAATGAATACAACCATTTGAAGTTGGCAAAATTTAGAAGCAAACATCTCTTGGTTGATGACTTTTAGCTCAAGCTGGAGTATGCAAATGTAGAAGCAAAATGCTTAGATGCATGGAAGATTTTCCCCTATTTTTTCTATGAGGAAGATTGGGTTAGAATTTTTTTAAGCCGGATTCATGAAGAATTATTTTGTCTTGATCAACCCTGCATGATTACAAAAGAAGCCATCAGAAATGTGACTGGATTGTGCTCCTCTAGACCTATGCCAGTCCTAAAGGCCATAAAGAATGAGGTGGTAATGAAGCTTACTAGTGCAAAATTTGACAAAAAAACCCTAATAATGGATGATATCACTGACCTAGGGGTTCATTATGCCAAAATGGGCATTGCATACAAAGTATATTACACAAACAGAGAAAGATCTACTACCACAATTTCCATCTACACTACTCATCAGATGGTTAAGGAAAGGACTATAACTTGTGTGAGTTGTTGTGATAGCAATTGTTAGACAATCTGAAGAGAACAAAGGAGACACATTATAACTTTTGGTATGGTTCTTTGATCATTTGTCTCATGTTTTATTTCCTGAGAGAATTACCTGGTATGAAGAATATGGTTTGGAGTAGAGATGTTCCTATTGCACAGTAGATCAGGGATCACATGTGGATTTTTGCAAACACCAAACAATGCAACACTATGTATTGGGAATTCTTTAAAAATTTCCCAGATGAAATGCGAATGAGGGAGAGGATACCATAAAAAATTGTATAAAAATACAAGAATGATATAACTTCATGGTGGATAAGGACAATTGTTATATGGAGGCAACTAAACCAAGGACTGTCTAGATAACCACTTTTCCTTATGAGGTCTCTGGACCTGATTTGATTGGATATGCTGATATCTTTCTTAGCAAGCCTAAGGATCCCACCATTGAGATATTTGGGACCTATGATGAAATAACCAATAAGATTGTCAACAAAAATGTAGAAGAAAAGGTAGAGAAGATGAAATCAAAGTTGGAAGAAATGCTTGATACTCTTGAGGATCCTACAGAAGAACCTCAAACCGCATCTGCCTCACAAACTCCTAGAAGGACAAGTAGGTTTTCCCCTACTACTACTACTTCTTCCAAATCCTCTGGACCTACTCATACACCTCCTAGCAGGAGAAGAACTGTTGCTGAAGTCCCGGTACAAACCAAGACTACAGAGAAAAAGAAACATAGACCAAAACAACAAGCAAAAAGAGAAAAGATTAATCTAGTGAATAGAGATGATGATGAAGAGGATGATGAAGAAGAAGAGAATGAAGAAGAAGACAAGGAATCTTGTAAATTAAGGAGAAAAGAAAAGAGAACAAGATAAGGAGAAGAAGAAGAAGAAGAAACTTCCAAAGGAAAAGAAAACAAAAAAAAAAGAACTCCTCAAGAACAATCTGAATATTAACCTCTACAGCTTGAGGCCACTATCAATGCAATAGCACAACATGGTGCTCTAAAGGAAGTTGCAGATCTTTTTGATGAGATGCGTTCTAATGAAAAGTCTACTATTGAGGAAGCCATAGTCAAGTATATGATGGCCTTTAATGTGGCCTTAAATGAAATAATTGATCAACTTCCAGTAAGTCATGTAGACATACTCACAAATAAAAAGAAATGAAGCCATGGCAAATGAGGCTAGAATGAGGCAACAAGCAGTTGAGAAGACTGGTCCATCTATCTCTGATGAAGAAAAGGTTAAATTATCTCAGAGACAAGCACAATAATTTAGAACCAAACATAGAATGAACATTCTAATGGGAAAAGACAAAGAAGAGATAAAAAGATTAGAAAGGGAAACAAAAGTGAAAACAACCAAGATTCTATAGGAAATAAAGATTGCTGAAGTAACTATTGAGGAACAAGTTCCTTTGGATATGCCTAATGTGTCCTTTCAAGACATAGATTTGTTAGCCTTTGAAGGTAAAGTGACAGGTGATAATGTGAATGAGAAGGATGATAAGAAGAATGAGGAGACTGCTCCTCTAGAGAATACTAAAGCACAAGATGTAGAGGATCAAGATGAAGTGGGTGTACCCCCTCCGAAGAATACTAATTCTGGTGTAGAACATAACAATCCTCCTCCAGAGAATCCAAGGGAAGATGAGCAGAAGAAAAAGGATAATCTTGAGAAAACTAAGGATGCAATAGAGAAGACTAAGGAGAAACAAGATGAGAAAGTTCAAGATGCTTCTATAGATGTAGGTCAAAGCTCTTCATCATCGGATTCTTTCAAAGACCTATTGGGGCTACAGATGCAATTTCAACCAGTGGTGATACCTCAACTCCTGCAAATTCCTACTCATGAGGGACAAGTTGACTTGTCCACTATCTCTCCTATTCCCAAATTATAGCTTGGTGATATTTTGCATGCCTCTGCAAGAAAGGAGTTTCTATAGGATCAATTGAAGAAAACTGAATTGGTTGATGATGTAGTAAAGACTATTTAGGAGAGTCTACCAAAGGTAAATATTGATCCTTCCTTGCCTCTGAAACAAAAGTTGAAGCTCTTAATGGATTCTTTCAAATATCATTCATCTTACATTAAGAACAAGGCAAAACAAGATGCATTAAGAAAAATAAATGAAGAATGACTAATGCATCAAACTGGTGTGCCAATGCACACAATAAATTACAAGAAAATTTGAAGAAGTTTAAGGAATCTATTGATGAAGCCACTGCATTATACTTATTCTGCTTGAACTAGCCAACTTCCACCAAGAACATCAAAACTTAGATTGACTCCATTGAGTCACATATCACTAAATTGGCCAAAATATATGACTTGTCAAAGGACAAGGATGGATCAACTAGGGCACATATAGAAAATCTTCATTCATAGATGTCATAGTTTCAAGACCAAAGAGAACACATAAACAAACAATTTGATCATCTGAGGGAAGCAGTCAATTTGAGTCTTTCTTCATTATCCAGAGTGCTAGCTGAAGGAGAAATAGTTGATCTGAAAATAAAGACTTCAAGCAGTGTGGAGGAGGCTAAGGACCTATGCATACAATTTGAATGTCAGTCACATTCTATCCTCAGAAAAAGAAAACTGGGTATCCACTCTTGCTCAACTCAAGGTAATCTATAAAAGCATTCTACCTTCTGAGTGAGTTGTAAGAGTATTGTAGATAAGATAATTTTGGCTTTGTAAAGACTTGTAGAGGCTTGTAGTGTCATTCTTGATGGAAAACTATGTATATAGCATCATTTTTTGGGCATCTTCATCTCAGGGGGAGTGTTGCAGTAAGGGGGAGTGCATATAGTTTTTGGGTTGCTATAAGTAGAAAATATTACGCCCTTTTATCCTTGATGTCAAAGGGGGAGAGAGAGGAATGTACATCTAAGGGGGAGTTTTTGTGCCCATCATTTTGGTTTTGCCATCAATGACAAAGAGGGAGATTGTTGCATCTTGATAAGATTAGTTGTCATTGATGTCAAAAGTGTGTACTCCGGAGATAGTTAATATGTAGTATCAGTTGATGCAAGTCAATAGTATGAGGAAGAATGGCAATCAGTCTAATGTCTAAGTGTGATGCGGAGGTGAGTACACTTGTTCTAATATGTTTCCCATATGTCTACATTGATATCTTAACCAGTTTGGTGTACCGTACTTAGAGATAAGTTGCATAAGTTTTTGCTAAGGCATTCACAATGTATACTCTAAGACAGAGTCATGGTATTTTGGTTTGCATTCCTCTACAGTACAAAGTTTAGTCTTGTGGTTTAGAAGATAAGTTGATTGGCATATGAATTGTTATATCCAAGAGCTTAAGTCTTTATACCTTCAGCAGTGAAAGTTTTAGGTGACAGAGTCTCGGTTAGTGCTCTAATAGAGCAAAGCAATGATGAAGACTTGTTAGAATGTTCCGCATTCCTTCAAAAGTGAATATTTCTTCATGCGGTTTTGAGGACATGCTTAGAGATGTTTAATGCATGCTTCTTTGTAGTATCAAGTGATTTAGCGGTCCGCAAGTTTAATTTTCAATTGATAGAAGTGCTACAGATGACTTTGGATACCTAACTATTCTCAAAATATATGTTTGGATACTTGCATCAGTTGGAGAGTGTATAGATCAACAATATGGGTTTATGTGGAGATTCTACACATCTCAATACATATCAATTTTGAAGCACATGCAATTCCTTCTTGTTTCCAGTACCGCATAAAGTGTTCAAGTCACTTTAAGTTATATATACGAATGTTGATTACAGTGCAATTGAGTTAAATGTCTCTGAATTCCTCTGGAAGTGATAGATGTGGTTGTGAAGTTTTGGAGACATGTTCAAAATGTTGCATGAGTTCATTCATAAGAGTTTCAAGTGTTTTGGTGGTCTGTAATGCAATATCCTAAGTTCTGATATGTCATAGTCAGTCTGGGATGCTCTGTTCTCATCAGTTCAAGATGTTTCTCTTCTTGTGGCAGCACATAATGATTAGATACTTCAGAAGAAAGGTGTAAGGATTGTGTTGACAAAGTTCATTGTTCACATCTTGGTCTGCATGATTTTTTGGTCTCTCCCCGGTGGTGTAAAGATGAACAATTGGCAGTTTTGATGATGGTTGAACTAATAGTCTGGGTTCCTTTATTTGTGATTGATCCTGATTGATTAATTTGGCTTTGAAGGATGTGTTATGATGTATTTGATCCTATTATGCAGTGTGTAGTGATCTGTAACTCATTTTCTCTTCATAATGCATTTGTCTTAGCCAACCTATACAGTATCACACATTTCATCTAAAGATCATCTTGGTGCCAACCTAATTGATGTTTTGAGTTGTTGCGGAGGGTATATATAGAAGAAAAAAATGATTTTGTAAGTGCAACAGACATATTGATGAGTGCATTAAGCATGAAGTGTGTGAAGTCAGAGTGATGGAGTAATTGTGCAAAGTAAGGGACTACAACATCATCATATGATAGATGCCTTCTTTACAACAGTTCATGTTTATGTTTTCATTGTAATTTTCATGTATTCTGCTATCAGACAGTGAGTCTCCTTAGCAGGTCTTTGAATCTTGTCCTAAGGTTGTAGCCTTAGTTTGCAAGTCAGCAGGGAGTAGTAGCTTCCTTGGGTTGTAGCCCTAAAACAAAGTTGTAATATTTTATAGTAGTGATCTTATTATATTGTGAGTTAATCCTCACTGTGGTTTTTCCTTCATTGGGTTTTCCATGTAAAAATCCTGGTGTCTTTGTGTGGTGCATGTTTTACTTTCTATTCTTCTTCTTTTGGTTAAAATGATTTGATGGTTAAGTTGTAAATGGAATTGATTTAAAGTTTAAGAATAGATTGATTCACCCCCCCTCTCAGTCTCCGAGTCTGTTCAACACTAACACCCAATACCTTCCCCATCAAATTAATTAAATTATCCCCTTTCTCCTAATTTTGAAGAAATATATTGGGTCACATTTTAGTTATTTAAGAAACCCCAATGTGCATGCACATGATAAAATATTGCTTTCAATTTGAATCATCTAGGAGTAATGGGAAAAAGAAACATAGACAAAGGATAAATGATAGGTAAACACAAGTAGGCAACCCAAGTGGGGAATGAAACAAAAATAAATAATGAAAGGTAATGTGAAAACCAACAATGACCCCTAGGTGAGGGAGGATAAATGTGAAGAAAATATCAAAGGTGTAAAAAGGGACATTATAGGCTAATTAATGAAGATATAAATAGAAAATCAAAACAATTAAGCATGAAATAAAAAAGGGAAATATTGTCACTTAGATATTGTATACATCTAGTGCTTAAGTCACATGCACCCTATACTAGTGCCATGCAGAGAGAAAAACAATGAGAAATTATGTCAATGTGGGACTTGACTCACAAATTAAACTTTGGGATTTAAAGGTCAACTCATTATATGATTTTTAATGAGATTCCAATAATCTTTTGTAGAGTAAAATGGAAAAGAGAGAAGAACATGAAAATGAGATCCTAATCTAACTAGGGTGATGCACTAAGATTAATATGTTCTCTATCTATCAATGGAAAAAATAAGACACGTGAATCAATACTCAACCAACAATAGAATATGGATGTATTAAACTAATGATGTAGAAGGTAAATATGCATTCTGAATAAGAACAAAGGTAGAATAGAGAAAAAAATTGTCACAACTTCATGTATTAATTTCTGAATCCAATAAACATCTACAACTTAGAAAAGGCTTGAAGTCTTGGACACATGAAACAAGGTCTAGGTTGCAGCCTTAACATCTATATAGAGAAGATGTGAAATAAGTTTTACAAAAAAGGATTGCAATTAAGCATGGGTTTAAAAAATTGTCATGGGCCTCCCTCACTAAACCTCTATCTAAACTTCTTAAGTTAACAAGAAATTAATTATATGTTATTTTCTAACTGAATTGGTAAATTCTATATGTGTGTAGGGATTTGTATCCTAGCTTAGCAATAGGTTTGATTTTTTAGTTTTTCTTTTAATTATTCAATCATGTTTAGAGATGTGATAGTTTGATATGAGATTTGATGACTAGTTTGATTCTCCATTATAGGTAAACTAAGACAATGTTCATCAAAGAAAGGGCATCTAATGGTGGTAGCCTCTTACTCATGTCGTCTTGTCACCTTCTATTGTGTCTGTTATTTTCTTTAGGTCTACATGCTTGATTACATTATGGATATGTGTGTGTGAGCATGTGTGCATATAAGTATATACTTGCATATAGAAATATTCTACTTTAAAAGTTTATATTTTCACAATTGAAAAGTTTAAATTAGAATAGTATTATATAATAATAATAATATGTATTAATATACATATATGAAAATAAATTAGAAATTAAATGGTTATATATACTCTTATTTGAGTTACCATGCCAAGTTTATTAATTGATATTACAATAAATGCAATTAAGTAGCATGCTGTAAATTCATAATATGTAGACCATTATCCATAGGTTGTGGGCTATGTCAAGTTTAAATTTATTAAAAACAAGTTGGAAAGCTTTGGATTCTTTCTCCAACTCTAAGATTTAATAGTGTTTATGGACTCATTCTATCCTACAATGAAGGCTTGGGAATTAGTTATCTTATGAGAATTTATGATGGCTAATAGTTAGTTGACATATCTAGAGGTCTATTACCTAATTCTTTTGGTTTTTAGTACATTCATTAATTAATTATGCAATTATTTGGAGTCTTCTAAACTCTCTAAGGGTCATTTTTTGTTATTCATTTGACAATTTTATAAATTGCATTTTCTTTTATGGACTGTTTTGTTCATCTCCTCCATGAAATTTAGTTGATTTACCATGTAAATTCTACAATTGTTGTTGGGAGGCTCTTTAAAATGAGTAGTTGGGAAAGTGAAAAGATGGGGGCAAAAGAGGTTCAAAAGTGGCTTTTTTTTCAAATAATTTGACATACCCATGCTTAAAATTTGACATTGTGATAAGAACAAAAATATTACTACTTGAAATCTAGTTTCTAAACTAATAATTAATTTTTTAAATGGTGGATATTAAAAGGTTCAAATTTTGGAAGCAAACAAGTGGTCATGTTTTTTACCCAAAACTATAAGATAGTGTCATGTCTACTCCCCCCAATTTATTGAGTTCTAATAATTATTTTGATAATCCATTTAATGGAAAGTTAACTAAGATCATGTATTTTGTTCTTTTTTTATATAAATACTCAAAGTGGACACATCATGAAAAAAAAAAAATTGAGTTTGCTCCCCCTAATTTTGAGAAAAATAGTCAAAAATCTTTTTTTTAATGTGTGTAGAATGAAATGTAGAATGGGAAAATGTGGATCAAAAATTAAGTATGAAAAACAATACATGTGTTTTTAGAAAAATAATGAAGATACTTGTAAAAGTAATTAAAGGTCAACACCTTAATATACTTGTATTTTAGAAAAAAGAAATAGATAGTTAGAAAATTAAGATGGGGTTTGATGTTGTAGTGGTGTTTTTTTGAATAATGTTTTAAACAAGGAATTTTTTAGTGGCTATATATCACCATTTCTATCCCCCAAATTTCACTATTTTTAAGTCCTTTAGAAGTGTCCAATTAACCCATATTGGCGATTGAAAGTTCTCTTGGAGTTTAAAAGGAGGGCACGTTGGTTTGTAAAGCGGATAGCTGCTCTTAAGATACGACCAATATTTTGTGAAACTTATTGCTTTGCTATTTTTTTGAAATTTGAGAATTGTATTGGAGTGTTTGGTTCAAGAAAAAAAAATCCTTCTTGTTTCTTTTCAATTTATAATTATTGATTTTTTTAAACTTCAATTTACACAATAGAAATGAATTTATATGCCTTTTTTAAATAACATGCATTCTTTCAATATAAAAAAACTCACTCAACATTTTTTGGACTACTTATAGTTTTCTTAAAATATCAATTGAAAGGTAGTTAAATGACCAAACCATCATAAAAAAATTATATGAAGGGGTGACCGTCAAATTCTAGGCCTAGTTAGGACTGAGGCTCTCAAAACTTGAATAAAAAGAATGTGTCCAAGTAGTTAATGAGGAAATAACTTACAGTCCTCACATGGCATTGGTCAGGCTAGACCTTCTAGGGGTCAATATGGTCCTTGCGTGTCTGGACATGCATTTCCCGCTTTATAGAATGTGCATACCGGACAGAGGAAGACAGATTTAGCAAAGCCATTTATGATCGTTTGGAAGTGGAGCCCTTGTCTGAAGGTTGGAAGTTGTACAAGAAAAACTTCACCAAAGATACGGAATTTAATCCCAAATGTATCTGAGTTGCATTCCGAGATTGTAAACCTCTTGTCAATGGGAAAGAAGAGGGAAAACAAAATGGGGAAGAAAATCTAGATATAAAAAATGAATCTGCCTCCGTATGCATTGACAACATTCTCCAAGCGCAGGATTTCAGACAGATGTTAGATATGGAATTCAGGCGTAGAAATAATGTTAGGTTGCTTGTGACATCTCCCAATAAGACTGTAAAGTCACCACTTGAGGAGTGTGGGTTTATATGTGAAGAGCATGAAATGGAATGTGCTCAAGACACTCAGATTATATCTCTGGTGTAGCTCTGATCCATTGCTTCAGGAGTGGTCAGACCATACCTTAATAGATGCAAATAGGCAAATGAAGAAGCCAGAAAGAAGGTATCTGATGGGTGCTTGATAACAATCTTGTCCAGAAATGTTTTAATTTTGCCTTTGAAAATGCATTTCTGAATCTTCCAGCCACAGCTCAAGATACATTTTTAGATATTTGTGGTTTCTTCGTGGGATGGGCTTGGGGTGAAATTACCTTCATTGTTGGAGAGACAGAGCTTGAAACACTACAAGAAAAGACATGGGTGAAAAGAAGTCATAGCAATCAGATAGCAGTTCCAGACATCCTCCTTAACTTGGGTCTCTCACGATAAGACAAACCAACAGAGTTGAGCTAAAGAATGCCTTGGATAGTGACCAGGTATAAATTGTCCTGTTAATCTTTCGGATGATGAATGATCCTTTTTTCTTTGCAAGCCTTTAGTTTTGCGGATGATCAGCCAAATCGAAGGAATTTTGTAACCCAATGATAACAATGAGGAATTTCAGATATCGGTTCAAAACCTAGAACTTATGAAGGAGACTCTCAGAGTTCATTCATTCGGAAGCGCCATATCTGTTGCGTACAAGTGTAATAAGTCGTTTCAGAAACTGAGATTTTTACAAGTGGGTAGATCCTCAAAGAATCTTCCCTTCCAGTTAAACCAGGGTAAGAACTTAAGTTATTTCAGCTCTGATCAAGATGTGGATTTTGATCCCTCTCGGGTAAGTCCTCTGCATTTCTAAGCTTTTATTACCCCCACTTCCTATAAAAATAGGAGTGATTTCATCTTACCTAATGGGTCCATGGTGTAGGGATTAAACAAATTTCTAAGCTGTACTACACAGAAATTTTTGGAGTACACTGCAGAAAATGGTCCTATGAAATAATATATTTGTATGGTTGCTTGAAAATTTTAATCTATTGCAACATATAAGAACTATATATTCGTATTTTTCTCAAATTTTGTAAATATTTTATATCATATAAAAACATTGTTTAAAAATATTAAAAAAACTTCTGCTAGTAGCTGGGGGCTACACATTGGCAGTGGCTGTAGAAATATTTAGGAAGGCTAACATGGAATCACGCCCTTAGTACATCATATTTTATTGAAAATCCATGAACCAACTAGAGCTATAGGAACCAAAGAGCATGTTGAAGTATTACTGAATTTGTTAATCACGATTTCCAAAGGATTTTGATCTATGTATGGATCTCAAGAATAGTAGATTTTGATAAAGGTTTTAATATTAGATTTGGACTCTCTTTGTCTACATATTGTTACTGTAGGTATGGTGGCTATTTACACTTTTTATGTTTTTAACAATTAAGTATTTTAAACATTTTTAAAATAAGTACATTTTAGAAGGTTTACAATAAAAAGTGGCGGGTTGGCATTCACTGCCTAAAAATATACAAGTTCACAAACCGACATAATCATAGAAAGCTAAGCACAAGCAGCAGCCCCAAGGGATGGAGGTGGTGGATCATCGCACCTCAGGACCACCCACTACACGTGCTCAACAAGCATCTCAGAGGCCTATCACCCATCCTGTTGCTCCTACACAACCAGTGGACAAGGACACTCCATCCTGGCAACAAAGTCATAACTATTGTCTTAGTAACACTATGTAAGCAGAGAGAAATGACCATGCTGTTACACAAAAGGCAAAGAGAAATGACCATGTTGTTAGCAGAAGGCAGAGAGAAACAACCTCAACTACAAGAGCGCCTTTGCCTAAGCAGAGCAGGAGGAGTCTGATTCACACCATTGCGAGGAACCCAGATCATTCTAAAAGGGGCACTCGCCCAATGATTAAGCAAATCCTGAAGATGCTGAAATTTCAAGGCACCCATTTCAGCATGGGCCTGTATCTGTAACTACACAAAGGAAACTACATTCACTTTCTTATTCAGAGAGAAATTACAATCTTATCATTAGAAAAAATATCTTTGTTTTTGAACTTCCATAATTGAAAAAGAATTATAGCTCTAAAAAAATTCCAAAATATTCTCAAGTCTAGCAATATAAGCAAGTCAGGGGTCCATATCCCCCAAAACAATAGTTCTCCATGGGAAAAAAAGATGAAATAGAGAAAAAAGGTTGTGAATTCATTTCCAGTCACCCACAAGCAATCCCTGATAATAAAGGCACCAAAGAAAATGAGCAATCTTGGAATCCACTCTTGCTTGTCTAAATAGCCAAGTGTGGGGAGAATAATAGAGACCCCAACACTGATTTAGCTTATTGAGAGTTGGGGAGAAAGGATTGAGAACTCTATACAAATACATGGCATATAATTCTTGAAAGTTGTATCACAATTCCATCAATCTTTTCACCAAACTCTAGGAGGCTGGATCCCCAACTTTTGAAGCATAAAATCAGGGATAAGCTCATGTATGCGAAAAATGGAGGGCAAATCTTATGCAGAAAAATGAATCTTCTATTGTAATGCAGGCAATGAGGTCCAATCTCTGGAAGAGACAAGATCCCTGATGGTGCAGGCGCCTTTTTGAAACAGTCTAAGAGCTTTAAACCTAGGAGTTTTCGCGAAAGGCAAATTCGAGGTGTTGATGATAGGGGACCACCATAAGTTGTGGTCATTGAAAGAGACCCCATTTCTAAACCCATCACCAACCCACCTGAGGAAGGGTTTCACGGTCTCAATTGCTTTATAGATGCTTTGAGCAACAAAGGAACCCTGAATCTTAACTAGCATGTTGGTGATTAGAAGAGAATGGAAGCCAGTTCCCTTCCAATATTGCTTTCCATAAGGTGCTCCAGTGTCAATACAATGCTTGAGAAGGATCTTCCAGGCCTCTTAGCCTTTAATGGAATTGATAATCGACTTATCACATAGCATAATACTCTACCTATAAACATAAAAAATGCCTATACCACCTTTGTCTTGGGCATGGCAGCAAATATCCTAGACAACTATGAAAACCTTGGGATTAACTATTATTATCCCGAAGGAAATCTCTTAGGAGTTTAGCTAGCCTATCATAGGCGGCTTTGGAAGAAGCTCAGCAGGACAAATAACAAACATGTGTAGCGACAAGAATGTTGGTGCAAATCTAAAACTTTCCTTCAAGGGAAAGCAGCTTGGAAATCCAAAAGGAATTTTTTTTTTCTACCCGCTGAAGGACATACTGCCAAATAGTGGCAAGCATACTCTCAAAAGCAAAAGGAATTCCCAGAAATTTGAACATCTGCCCTTGATCTATCCACTTCCATTGCTTGTTCTTGAGCCAGCTTAGCATGGGGAATGGACTCTGCCTGTAACACTGGGTTTTGTTCCACTATAAGTTGGAACTAGAGGCCAGACAAAAATGTCCAAGCATTACATAGCTTTTGAGAAAGATTCATGATGTTCAACCAAAGTAAGAAAGGAATCATCCACAAAGTGACCATTAATAAGTTGTTGTATGGAAGAATGAAGGGAAATACCCTTAACCAGGCCAAGTGAAGCCTTATATGCAAGGAGCTAACCAAAGGCCTCTGTAGCAAGTATATATAATGAAGGGACAAGAGGGTAACCCTGGTGGATGGACCAGAAAAGTCCATTACTAAAAAAGAGTTTACACAACACGCCAAAAGAAATTGCCAAATCCCAATGCTTTGAGCATAGCTAAAATGATAGGCCACTCAATATGATTGTAGGCCTTCTTGAAGTCCGGCTTGAAAAATAGGATGCACTGCCTAGATGCTAGGGACGATTCCATTTCTTCCCACACAACACTAATATTATCAAGGATGTAATGGCTTTTGATGAAACCCATTTGTGTAGGAAACATTCAACAGGGTGATGGGCCACCAACTGGTGATGAGCTTCAAGTCCTCAACTTTAGGGATAAAATTGATGTTTCCACAATTGATCACAAAACCTAGGGGGTAGCTGTGAAGATCTTCCTCGTAAACTTGGGGAAGGTCAGGGGCCTTATCATTAGCCATGTGCATAAGAGCATCATGGAGCTCATTAAGGGCTAAGTTACCAAGTATGCCCTAGTAGGCCACTACACCTATACCATATGGGTCCGAATATGTCTTGAGTCCATTCTAGGTATCTCCCAAACAGCCTAGGTACATCCCAGGTATGTTGAAGGCATAACTGGTTTGCCTAGATGGTACCCTAGGTGAACTCTCAGGTCTGCACAACAAAAAGGATGCAATTTCTGTTTTTTCAAGAAAACAGCTTTTTAAATTAAAAAAGCCCTGAAACAAAAATTAAAATACCTAAAAAGTAGCTAGTGAGAGTGGTACTATGGTTGCTAGTGGTTTAGATGAACCAATTGATGACTTTGATGCTCTTGATGAATAGCAAGATGAAGATTTTTTTTTGTATTTTGTATCAATTTGACATTTGATAGTGAATTATAAATTATCTTTATCACCATAAATTGTGTTTTCAATTCTATATGTTTTTTTGCAAATTACAAATATTTTTATATATTTTTAATATATATTTATGGCCATACCCAGCCTTAAACTTGACCCTTGAACCCATACTCGACCCTGTTTCCATATATATATGGTTGTACTGGTAAACTCGAACTCTAAACCCATTCCCAACCCCATACCTGAATCGACAACTTAGATCAAGGGTGAGTTGTGAATCACAAGCAATTTGAGCCGCATGGCTAAGCTTGCAGGAACAACATCGAAGCATTGGTGAAGCACATGGCACCACTTAAGCATATCCTCTTGAACCTGGAAGACCAACTTGTAATGCTCCAGAAAAGCTTCAGAGATCTCAAGGGGAGGAGAAATCCTTCCATAGGCAGATTTGATAGCCTTGATTTAAGAACAAGCCTACTTGATAGGCATAAACTCAAAAAAATCTTTAGAGGCTTTAGCTTTGACTCTAAGCCAAAACAGGAAAGCACAGATTTGAGCATCCTTGGCTCTGTAAGGATCAGCAATCTTGAGATTATGCTTGAGCTGGGCAGCCTAGGTTTGAAGCTCAGGATTGGAAGGATCACTCTCAAGCTCTTTGGTAACACAGGAGAATTCAGTAGCGGCACATTATTCATAAAATTTGACTGCCCTATCTTTGTTAACTTCAGTTTTAAAATATAACTGTCAATCTTTTATAGATTTACGTATAATTTTAACATATTATATATAGAAACATAAATAAGAGAACTGTTCAAATGAGTTGAGGCTGCCTTCAATTTCTATCACTATATTAGAAATCATACAACTGAGAGTACCATGAAGAGCAATTCTGAAAAACAACCTGACTAAAAAATTGTTAGATGGTCATAGGTGACATCAAATTTAATGCCTAGTGACCATTATTTCAATAATGGTTAGTCACCTACAAACTTTTAGGTCTGTAAATATTGGCTTTTCTTACATCCCCACTTAATGTTAGGGCCAGGATAGTCATTCTTAGACCACTCTCACACAGGTCCCCCAACTAGGCCTGATGAGGCTAGTAACCTGCAAAGGCATTTGAACCATCAAAAATCTTACCATCAAAAGGGTGAAAGGACTGTTAATGCTGCTAGAAGCTACACTGTTGAGGAGGGAAGTAAACTGTGTTCTGGCAGTAAATCTTATTGATCACCGTATATAATTTTTTGATATTTATTGGATTTATTTTTTCCCACCGTCTTATATTTTTGCTCTCTTATAGTTTACACTCAGGCCCACCCTTCTTCCTTTCTTTTTAGTATCTTTTCTTCTCATTGTTATTAGTATGGGCTTGTCCTTTTTCCTCTATGTGTGTGCTTTTGTGTTTATCCTTGCCTTCAATTTTCCCTCTTCTCTTTATTTCGTGCCTAGGTTGTCTTTTAGATGTCACTGGTTTATCTTCTATACCCGACTTTTGCCTCTCCACTTATATTATGTTTTTGTTCTTCTATATCTATACCCTATATTGTCTCTCATTTTATCATCTAATATTTTAACTATTTTCTCTTTATCTCCCCTTTATTATTTACATATCATTTATATTTTCTTAACTCTTGCCATCCGCTTTCCACTTAATTCCATCCCTTCCTTGATCTTTATATATATTTATATATACTTGCCCCCCTATTTCTTCTTTTTACAGCTTTTAGATTTATTCATACCTCCCTCCCTCCTCATGTTATTTAATTAACTTTTTGTACCTTATTGATCACCGTGCCCATACTTCCCTCTCTCTATCTTTAAGTAACCATATCTGCAAACACTTCTCACTAGTTCTCTCTTTTCTTCCTGATGATGGATCACGGAGTGTGATCTGAAACGTCGATTCAAAAAAGCACACACAGTCAAACCAGAAGCATCAAATCTAAATATCATGGACTGTGGAAATATCTTATAGCTGTTTTATTGTTCACGCAGTTACCTCCAAAACTGAAAGTTGTAAAACTGTGTGGGGATGCACTTTTCAGATACCATAAGGGAAAGGAATCGATTCCATGGGAAATAAAGAACCTGAGAGTGCTAAAACTGAAGAATTTTCAAAAATTAGGTGTAACTGACCCCAATATATTAGGCCTTTTGAAGGACTAAAAGAGTTGTGCATCAGTACATGGAATCTGGTAGAACTCCCTAAAAGTTTGACTCAGTTGTATGTTCTCCAAAAGCTGGATCTCCATGACTGTAAATACCTCCGAAAATTGTGCAAGTCATTTGGTACCCTTCTACAAGCTGAATTTAGGTTATTGTTCAACATTGAGATGCCTGCCAGAATCATTTGGGCAGCTGCAATCTTTAGAAGAACTGGTTTTGAGTTATTGTTCAGTATTAAAACAACTCCCTGCAAGTTTTTTGTGTTTGGGTACACTGAAGAAGGCCACATTCTCACATTGTCACAATATGCAGAAGCTTCCTGACAAGTTTGAACTGTTGAGTTCTCTTGAAGAGGTTGACTTCTCATATTGCAAGAATTTGAAACTGCTTGCAGCAAATTTTGAGCTACTTTCTTCGTTGCAGCTTCTTAACTTAAGGGCCATAGCAAGCTACAGAAACTTCCAGATAACTTTCCTCAAATCCTGTTGAAGTCAAAATTGGTTGCCGTTAAGTTGTCAGGATGCTCAAGCTTGACAGAACTGTCAGATGAATTTTGCCAGAGTAACAATGATTGAAGGTCTATCATTAGCTTATTGCACCAATCTGCATAGGTTTCTCACTCAAATTGATCAATTGAACTGGCTCCAAAATTTGAATTTGTCTGGTTGTGAAAAATTGTCCAAACTTCCAGAGAGCCTCAGTGAGCTTACATGACTTGAAGTATTAAATCTAAGATCCTGCCATAAATTGCGAAATTTGTGTAACCACTTCAATTGCCTGACAGTGTTAAATATCTGAACTTCTCCATGATGCAGACAAAGCTTTGTTTTTGCAGATTACCACTCAGATCTAGATGCTCTGATCCTGCAACTCATATACAAATTGGAAACAAGAACAAACAAAACAGAATACGAAGTAGAAAAACACTCTAAACATAAATAGCAAATAATAACCATTTAAAACCAAACAGAAAACACAGAAAATCTCCTTTATTTTCAGAAATAAGAAATACATATATCGAACTCTAACTTATCCTCTAACAGAACCACTCTCCTCCTTTTATTCCTGTATCCCCCAAACTTCCTACTTCAAGGTTCCCATCACAGCCCAAACAATCAGTGCAGACTTCTAATACAACTCTACATGTACACTAATTTCCTTTCCTCATAAAACAGGGCAGTTTCTAACTACTACTATTATTAGGAAATCATCCCTTACAGTTTATTGATCAAAATAACACTACAGTCCAGTTCCTGATTTCTGATTTCCAATCCAACTAAAACTCCAATTTTAGTTTTTGATTTGGTGGTGCATCACTCACTGTCCAGCTCTGGAGGGCAACTGGATGAAGACGTTAGAAAAAATTAAGAGCTTGAGATTATGGAGATTCATGGAAGTCAACAGCTGAAAGATCAACGGGAAAAAGGCACTGCTATTTTACAGTGGTAACAAAAGAGAAGTATAATTGCAGTCATTAATCACTTTATAAAAAAATTATACCTCATTTTTTCTTTTAAATAACAATTTTTTTGGGAGGGGAAGAGCTTATCTTTCAAGTAAGTTTGTAATTATTTGGAAAATAACATTACCATTTGGGCATCCTGATCAAAAGTGTCTTCTGTGATGAGTTCTGACTTGTTGACCCCACTGCCCACAGCTAATTTTTTTTTTTTTAATAATTTCAAACTTACTTGAAATATAAGCTGCTGTATTTTTAGTTAGTCTCGAAGTGTTTACAAAGGAGCTTTTGTTATAATTTAAAGAGTTCTTTTTATTTTTAGTATAGTTGTTAATATGCTCAGTGTTTTGGGGGATGCCTGACAACTCCATAGAGAAGATTTTGAACACAGCAAGAATTTTTTTCAAAGAAAAAGCAATTCTGGTTAACAAGAATAGGAAGTCATTCTCCTCAAAAGAAATCTCAATAGGCACTACCCTTGCACAATTTTTTGATCATAACATTTCATGATGGGATTGAGAAATGCTAGAAAACAATGTTGATGAGCTCCTAATGAATTTGACTGGCATGAAAGTCATTTCTGTTGGGAAATCTTTTTGTGCAATCCCAACAAAACTGTTAGGATTAAGGTGCCATCAACCTTGTAAATCCTGTGTAATTAAAATCCTGTGTAATTAATTACTCCTAATAATGTTTGTATATCACCCATAAGGGATGAAAGGTTTCACCAGCAGCGATTTTGTTTCAGGTGCATGTTTATATCTAGTTTTCGACGCTAATTCATCTACGAAGGGGCTGCGAGGGGTCTGGGGGCCGCGTGCCCTGGCAGGGGTTCGGGGGCAGTGCCCCCGAAACCACATTTTATTTATATTTTATCATTGTAAATCTGGACCGTTTATCATTAGGTCATAGATCTGACGGTCAATATTATGTCGGTTTCTTGCCCTAAAAGGCAACCCCTTTTTATAAGAATATTTGTACTACGTTTTTATCAAAGTTGAGAGTAACAGACGTCACTGGATTGAAGATTGAAGAAACAGAGGAAGTGCATGTATTGTAATTTCATATTTGAAGATAATACAACTTGGAGCCTCTTTCCTTGGTGGAGTTTTTTACCTGAAAGGGTTTTCTCTACATTACATACTGTGTTATGTTTTCAGCTCTTAATGCATGTTGTTTGTGTGTAAGTGGGTTTTATTTCTGTTGCAATCTCCATTGATTCTACATTGTTTAGACAACATAAATAAAGTTTGAATCAGATTTTTTGTTGTGGTTTGCACCTTCATTTCTAACAAAAATTGACATATCAAGTTATTGCCTATACACCTGACCATTCTGAAGGCCTCTTATTATTTGATAAAACATTATAAATAAGTGCAGGCCCTGACTTTTGGGGCTTCAGAACTTATAAAATTAAGATAGTGGTTACAGAGCACTCAGCAAGCTATAAGCTTTTCCAAGGATGGGAGAGTATTTCAGGTACATTGGTGGGGAAGAGTTTCAAAATTCAAGATTCCCAGAGACTTGTAGAAATGATTGCACTACACACTCCACAAAACAGTAGTAAAAAATTGTTGCAGCTGTTGGTCGCGAGAAAAGAGAAAGAGTTCATGTCCAAAAAGAATAAATAGGTACGTAATTTCCCTGGTCAAACTTATTCTAAAGTAGAATCATATGCAAAAAAAAGTGTGGTATTTTTTGTAATGTATTTTAAAATGATGTGTTGCAGCCACAGGTGACAATCGATGATCTATGGGAATATGGTCTTCCTACTCATTTCAACACTAGAGATATCTCAAACCCAAATCTTATTCTTTAATGAAATGTACAAAGAGATGCAAAGTACAGTTACAAACCATGGCTTGAAAGTTGAATGGGTTTGGGTTCCAGTCACAATTGCTGATGCGGATATGTCGAAACAAAATTATAACAATTTAAAACAAACTATGCCATGGGGAGCGATTTCATAGCCATGGTTGATGGATCAATCAACTATCTCAATTTTTTCCAAGGAAAGAATGGACTTTAGTGAAATGCCTATACTTGTGTGCTTGGCTCCTTGGGGTCTTATTTCTGCCACAGATGTGACGCCCATGGTGACAACATTGGGGTTAGAAGCATTGTTATTTTTCAATAATGACCATTCCTCACCCAACGATTCAAATGAACTAAATATAATGCAGAGTCTCCCACCTGTGCTTTCTCTTTAGAGATTTCATGGTAAGTCGGATCAAGTTATATTTATTGACCATCATGTTAAGATTATAATGAGATTCTCTGAGAAATAATTAAACTTTTGTAGTGCATAGGTGGTGTTTGCTGTGCAAATTTGTGAGATCAATTTCTGGATCCAACTGGGTAATAATTATACCTTTATTTTACAGGAGGCCATTGACAAACATTTGAGCAGGTATCACATGATCTAGTTATATGGCAGAGATCCAGAGAAGATTTCAGATCTTAACAAGAAGTTAAGCCATGTAATAAAACAGGTGGGCACAAACTGCATAATCTAGATAGTCTACGTGGGCTGGTGGAGCTTTCGGCATGATATTAACAGTAAAGAAGAAGAAGCATCATTGCATAAACAGAAGTTACAAAACACTAGTTGCATTGCATGGTCAAGCTTGACCATTGGGAATGTTAAAAGATTCTAGCACCCCATATATTATTTGGTATATCTGATAGCATCTCACAATGAAGAGAAGAATAAAAAAATAGTCTTCAAGGACTAGTGCTAGCTCTTCTGTCTCTTGATTGTCTATACAAAATAAATGGTATGGTTTCGATAAAGGTAGTTGATGGAACTTAGAATGAGATTTTCATAGGTAAACGAGATCTAGTGGACCTTTATCAGTAATATTGACAACTCTATAAATTTAAGTATAAAACTAAGAAGTGGGGTAGGGGAAGTGTATTCAAGTAAAACTGAAGGGGAACCACTGATACAGATGATCCAGAGTTGGGATGAAGTGGAAGATAAGCAAAACAAGTGAACATTTGAAGGTGCACTCTGGTTCATGGCACATCCATCATCACACCTTGTAGAACAAATCTCATCCAACATGTATTGCTCCATGTGCTATGTAGGAGACCTTGCCTATCATTGTGATAAATGTGAATGTTTCAGTATGTGCCAAAAATGCTAACTATTGGAATTAATAGGAAGGAGCAAAGAGGAGAGGGGAGAACAAATAAATAATGAGGAATCAAGTTCATGGACAAGGGAACGAAGCAAGAAGAGAAGTTGCAAGTGTGAGGCCAAGAGTCTGAAAGGAAGCATGATGTGATAGTGCGGCAAGTAGGGATGTATTGAGTATCATCTGAAAGTTGTAATTTCATGATCAGTGATCATTTGAATAGTATATTTTCATGGTTAGTAATCAAACGGTTACGGCCTAACATGTATGGAGCCCATTGCAACAGATTGTAAACATTGTTGACTATGAAGTCGATAAAAATGTGGTGTTGTTGTGGTTATCTACTCTGGTTATTTGTGTGTTAGTCTATGTACGACTGTATGGTTGGTTTGTGGCCATTGGTAACCACTCAAAAGTGTGAAATCAATAAAGTTACGTTGCAGTTTAAATGAATTTCCACTTTGTAACATTGCTTTTGTCTATTTGTGGCTACACGGTTGAGTAGTCCATCATTCGACTCATATTCCATATTAGTTTTCTGTAACACCCATGAGCTCCTTCACTTCCAAATTGTTTCATTTGCATACTCCTCCCCTTCTACCTTTCCACTTGTTCCCCAAAATCATAACTTGGATGAACCACTAGTCTTTTCCACACATTTTTTCATAAAGTTAGAGAAAGTTCAAACCTTTTAGCTCTTAAATGCAGTTTCATCTACTCTATTTCAAATTGTGTGCAAGAAAAAGAAGAAAGTTAAAAAAAAAATCTAGTTTTGGGATTTGTTGGTGTAGCATAGGTTTTTATCATTTGGTAAAGTTTGAAGGTCAGAGAATTTGTTCCTTGGTCATTCAAATAATGCTCAGACTACCTACCCTACGTCTTCTTCCATTATGTTAGGAAGTTAAATAGACTTTACAATTGTAGTAGTTTTCCATGTTTATAGTAGCTTTTATAGTTTAGGATGGTTTCTTCTTAAAATCATGTGAACATCTACTATGGATTGGATAGGGGTTGCTCTATTTGTATTTATCTATATTTATTTATTTTATTGCAAACATTTGTAAGAGTTTATATATTAATTGTTAAAAAAAATTAAAGTATAAATTAGAAGGTTTATAATAATAAAAAAAGTAGGACAATGTTTAAATTTGATGGTAAACCTTGCCTATCAAGTTAATCTTTTGTGATAGTTATCTATTTAGAGTTGCTTTTTAAATGTCAAAATATATTTTATTTTAAAAATGTATATTAAATCAGATATATATTTTACTATGATCTTATATATTTTTTGACATTTGTTCAAACTTTTTCTTCCCAAAATTTTAATTATATTTTACAACAAAAATTGCCAAATACAACCATACAGCCATCACATATAGGCCTTGGACTACTAGGTATGTTAAAATAAGTAGTGGCTATTCTCCATACAAAATAGCATGCTTAGACATCACATCATGATTCT
Organism: Cunninghamia lanceolata; assembly: GCA_027924645.1. Lineage (NCBI taxonomy): Eukaryota > Viridiplantae > Streptophyta > Pinopsida > Cupressales > Cupressaceae > Cunninghamia > Cunninghamia lanceolata. The sequence goes on along the minus strand of BSBN01000068.1, from coordinate 10,833,767 downwards.
AACATACAATACTATTCCATGACCATATTCTCCATGCAAAATAGCATTGATGATGGGACCCACAATAATCGTTAACTTTCACCTTTTGACCTTGCCATTTTCCATCAACGTGATAGATGCTGTCACCATCAAGTTCAATTTCTTTTGATTTGATAGTGCTACCCAATCAATTAAAAGCACCAATTTTTTTTTGAATTGTTTTTTGTTGTGATTGTAGTTGTTGGGAATGTGGAGAGTGGGAGAGCAATTGGGAACATCTTATGTTAGGGCCTATGCTAGCATAATGCCTAGTAGAGAGTAGCATTGACAAATAGGTCTAGAGTTTTAATGACATAGAGGAATGTTACAAAATGGAGTTGGCAATTTTTGGACGATTTTAATCCAAATTTGAGGTAAGTTTGGGATTACATATTTTGATTCAAATTGTACATTCATTTGTTGATCTATATCAATGCTCTATTAAAATATGTGGATTCTTTTCCTTCTATTTGTTATTATCCTTTTGCTGGCCATTTTGTTGTCCTTTATCCTCTAAGTTTCTGTTTTGGTGATGGATTTTTCTATCCTATGCATTGTTGGCATGATTCATTATCTTTGGTATAGTTGATGGGACTGTTCAACATAGAAGATTTTATGCACTTATAGGCAACTTGCTTGTTTGTAGTTGTTTTAGTGGCAACATTCAGATTCGTAATGTCATTTTAGTATGATGACACAATGCTAGGGAAAGTTTTAGTGGTGATTTGTTGCTAATTGGCGATTTTTTTAATGAATGTCTTATGTTACTTTTTATTAACTAAAAAAATAATAGTACAATATTCACAAAAAAAGGACGAGTGGTAAAAAGGTACACCCTCAAAGTCTGTGGGACAACATCCAAACAAAGATGAAAGTTCAACAAGGGCCAAACCCAAACATAAAAAAACTAATACTAAGCTAATGCAACATTGATGGGAGGGGGGTCTTTATCATTAGGTTTACCTCGAACATCTTTGGGGATAAAATTATCATCAATGGGCTTCCGGCCAGTAAGAGCACCCTCTTCCTCAAAGTGTTGTTTGAAGGTTGTTGAACATGAACATGAGAAATGGTCAACTCCAAGTGAGGAAACTTGTTAGAGTTAGGACAATTAGGAGCACCACACCCATGAGTGTCATTTGAAGGTTGTTTCTCAGAGGTTGAGAGCTACACGACTGAGACCCTCTTGACAACAAAATGACACGAAGAAGCAAAAAGAAGCTTTGATGAAGCTTGTATGAGCTCAATGAGAGCTTGGATTGAGCACAATGGCATAGAATGAAGCAACGTGACGCTACTTGGTTGAACAAATAAAGAAAAAGGCACCTTCATCCTGTAAGAGCATTTGAATGCTAAGTTGGAGAGCAAAACTGGCAAGAGCTGTGTGCACAATGAATTTGCCTCCCTTTGTGCTTGAGGGAGGGGTGTATTTATAGGTTTGAAGAAGGGATGAGAGGTGGAATTGATTGAAGAGTTAACTCATTTGATTGATGAGTTAACAAAGATGATTGGGGAATTAACAAGGTTGATTACCTAGTGAACTTAGCTGATTGGAGAGTGATGAAGCAAATATAGCTTATTACTAAAGAGAAAATGGAGGTGAGGGAATGCATGAGATTGATTGAAGAGTTAATTTGAGATCAAATAGAGCTAATTATGCATGTGTGGGTGCATGAAATAGTTAACTTTATATCAGGGATTAAAAACCATGCAAACTAGAAGAAAAACAGGTGAAAACAGAGCAAAAATGAGTGAGAAACTTGAGTTTCTCCGTGGCCGCAAAAACAATAGGGTCGCCCCTTTTGCATGGGGCTTGGTGGTGTTCACCTAGGGTTAGGGTTCTGAATTTGAGTCTACAGGTTCCTGTGTTTATTCCTTCAAACGCTTAATGCCTTAATTTGAATTGTTCCTCGACCTACATGCGGTGTTTTACTGCTTTTTCCTGTCGCACTTGAGAGGAATGCTAAATTCTGTATATGCAAAGGTGAATTGTATGTTGGCAGGCTTGCAAAATCTCTATCGGCCTCCAAAAAATGATAAAGAATTGAGTTTTATGCATTTTTAGATGCATATCGGGCTTTGGATAGTGCATATACAAAGGGGGATCTTTCGTAGATTCCCGAGAATATTCCCTATTTGTATATCGAGTTGCATGTATATTTGGTTTGTATATTCAGACATACAACTATGTACAAGAGAAAAGATACATTGCAGATATACAAAGGGGGCACATATACATTCGCTACAATTCAAATGTATAGGGGGTCTTGTATATTCGGAAACATGCAAAGAAAAGGTACAATTGGTGGGGCCCGTGGATATGCAAAGTAGAATGTACATCGGGTTATACAATTCAGCATGCAAAAGCACAAATGCAAAGGATATACAAGCCGGATTTCAAGGGGTTTTTCCAATCCAATTCATAAGAACCTGGAATCCGCGCCTTGTATGTATATCCGCGTTGTATGTTCAGACATACAAGCCGATATACAAAGAGAAAGCATACAATTCAGACCCGAGGGAGAAATCAATTGCAGTGTATAAAATTTGAAGTCCGTTGTTTGTATATTTGGCTTGTATGTTCGCATTGTATATGCGACATACAAGCAAATATACAGAGGAGAAATGTACAAGCCGGATCCGATGCGAAGATCAAATTCAGCGAATTTAGGGTTGGCATCCATGGCTTGTATGTTCGAGTGCTTGTATATATGTCGATATACAAGAGGAGCTAGGTACAAGCCGGATTTCAAAGCACTTCAAAATGCTTCATAAAAATTTGAAATCCGCGCCTTGTATGTATAAGGTGAATGTATATGCAGATATACATTGGGATATGCAAGGAAGGAGGATGCAAAGCGGACCTGATGGTGATTGTGATTTGCTCTATAACAGTTTGGGGTCCGCCTTGCATGTTAATTGTTGTATGTATATGCATCCTGCATATACAAAGTTTTAAAAAGGGAATTTGTATATGCATATACAAGGCCGAAAATGACAAAGTGAAGATGGCGAAAAGTCAGCGATAGGAACATGGAGTGCCTGCGTGGCACGCAATCATTGACTCCTGACTTTTCGGCAGTTTTTGGCGCCGATGATCTCAGCGATGGAATCAAAATCAACGGCCAGGTTTTAAAGTTGCAGAGTGGGTCTTCCTTGCTTCCTTAGACTTGTTTTGAGCGGGAAAACTTCAGATGTGTTCGTTGCTGCATCCCGCAGGTAGCTGAATCATTAATGGCAGACTTGCAGAGGATGATCGATGGAGTTGACAGGTCAACAACCTGATTGATGAAGAAAATCCCTGGGTGGCGGTGCAAATCCCGAGTTCACCTGCTCACTCCTCTTTGTCTCTTTGCTGCATGCTAGGGTTTGGGAGCGCCATTTCTCATGCATTGTATCTGGCGGCATTTTTGACTTGTGATGTAATTAATTTGCTAGATGTACAGTTTGGCTATATGAGGGGCAAACTGTGTCATTCATTGTTGTTGAAAACTGGACAAATTTTGGTGCTGTGACAATACTTCATTGGTGGCCCTGTTCTTGATGTCTTGTAAGTTTATGAGTCTCATGTTGTATGTTTCATGCATGAATTCACTGGTTTCATACTGTTTTATATGAGAAATGCTCTGTGCATGTGTTTAATCATTTGTCTCCAAGATGTGGGCATATTTTCTTTTGAATCAAGATAACTAAGGGTTGTTAAGGTTCAGGAATATAGCTTTTCTATATTGAATGTTTAATCTCCTACTTTCGTTCAAGGAACAAATTAAATGTTTCAGGTTAATCATTGAGAAAATGTGTTGCAGCAGGGATACCATTAAGTATGAATGACTAAGCACCTAATTTTTGGGAAGTATCTGTAAGGTAGATGTTAAAAATCCCCTTGATATCCAGTCTTTGGTATATGTTCATGCTGGCCATTCACATGTGTATGTCTATTGACTCCGAGCCCTGGATAGGCATTGATCCAATCTTGTATTGAGGTTGCAACCCAAAGTCTCAGTTTTGCATCCAAACATAAAATCAAACTTAAACTTCAAATCAAACCATTAGGACTTTAGAAGTAGTTTTAGGACCAAAATCCTCTGTCTCACAATTGAATATAGGCCCAAAGCTAGCCCCTTTGCACTTATTCCACAGTTTTGGCCTGCATAAAAGAGGATTTATCTGCTTTGTATCAACATCCAAGTAAGTTCATGTGCATATGTCAAAGATGTTGAGTAGGGAATACCCCCCTTGGTTCTGCAGAGCCTAAAGAAGAAGAGATATTTATAGTCTTTCTCCTATACTGTTGGCCCCTGGCCCGAGAATCCTGTTGATCAATGATGGCTACTTTGTAGGGATAACTAGGAACAAGCATCCAGTTTGGAAAAATTACCAACAGGGTTGTCGGGTTAGATTTTGGCACGTACACAGACCCTTTCCCTCCTTGCCACAGGGCAATCTGCCACGTCACTCTCGCTCACATGGAATTAGCTAGTCGAGAGGAGGCGAGACACGGTGAGGGTCTAACTCATTGGAGAGCTGGACTTCGCAGAGAGGGGTCGACAAGTACTGTGGCCTTTGTTGTTGTGTGCTTAGTTGTATGTTTCGTTCGATTGTTGTTGTAGTAAAGATAACCCTATGACCCGAAGGGTCACTAGTTTCTCTTCTTTTGTTTGGATTTCTAAGATTCCACCTCTGTGTGGGTAAGCGATTGTTCTCGTTGATGTCCTCTTGTCTTTGTAAGTGTTGAACGAGTTCTTGTTGTATCTGGCATTGTCTGGTTTCTTCTAATAGTAAGAGGACGAATGGGTCTCCTTGTGGTAGAACAAATGTTTCTTGTTGTGGTCTTGGATAGATCTCTTAGATCTCATCACAGATAGCCCTCACCCACTCTCCTCTCACTCCTAAGCACATTCGTGAATTAGGATAGAGGTAGTTGTGTGATTGCTAACCTTAACTAAATCTAAGGTTTTGACCTAGGGTTTAGTTGACCTATGGTTTGACTTTATGTTTTGACTTTGTTTCTACCTCGTGATGGGATCGAGGGTTTGATTGGATTGTTTAAATGTGGTTACCTTGTGATGGTATTGAGGGTTTGCTATTTTGTCTATTCTAGGTTTTCTATATGCATGCAAGCTAAATGATATGCAAGACATCTTTTTGGTATTTTTTAGTATTTTGGAAATAGAAAGTGCTTTTAATCTATGAAAAGGAAATATGTATGCAATTCTATATGACTTTTCTAATGCAAAGTTAACCTATGTTTTTTGTGTTTTTGATGATTTGAATGTAGTCTAATCTAATGAAAAGGGAAAATGCTTCTTCTAACAATCTAGATCTAGAGATACGAAAGCAACTAATCTAACATGCAAGATCTAATTATCAAGGAAAAAATAATGTTTTACTGTTCCCAAGAGAAAATTTGGTTTTCTAATTACTATTATTTGAACAAAAATAATGAAGGAACCTGAGAGAAATAAAGATTTGTTGACTCCACTATCCTCAGCAATCCTTGTTATTAGCAATCTCGAATCCTTTTGTGGCAGTAGGTGATCCTCTTGACAACAAAACGACATGAAGAAGAAAAAAGAAGCTGTAATGAAGCTTGTATGAGCACAATGAGAGCTTGGATTGAGCACAATGACATAGAATGAAGCAGTGTGATACTACTTGGTTGAACAAATAAAACAAAAGGCACCTTCGTCCTGTAAGACTGACTGTAACCTCATCAGTGCCCTCAAGGAGGGGAAGAGGAGGGAGGTGGGACTCTAGCAATAGTGCATAGAGTATTACCTCAGTCATCCAAAAGCTCCTATAAATGCACCACTTTAAGTGCAACTTTACTAGCTGCCTCGAACAACTGAGACACTTGGCGAACGAAAAGAGACCTCCCCTATGATTTACCTGCCCACCCCAATACGTTGGCACAGTCGGTTCAGCCCCACGAACTATGGAATGTAAAATGTCACTCCTAGCACCTTTCCACTACATGAAACTGAAGCATTTTGCAAGAATGCATTTGATTCCGGCACGGTCAAATGGACCAGAGTTGACCAAAACCGAGAGAGGTTATTGTGGACAGACCCCACGTGCACCTGTAGGTCCAAACGAAATGTTCCCAACTGCCATGAATTTTGAGAACTGCTCCATCATAGTTTGGTAGTTTCTTGGTCTCAGGGATTTTAAGGGACTTTGCTGGTAGCTTGTTGCCCCGAACGACTGGGACACTTGGCGCATGAAATGAGACATCCCCTAGCATTTACCCGCCCACCCCAACGCGTTGACATAGTCATTTTAGCCCCACGATGAGAAGAACAAAAAAATGGCACCTTGCAAGGTTGTGCTACATGAAATTGAAGCATTTTGCAAGAATGCATTTGATTTCGACACGGTCAAATAGATTTGAGTTGACCAAAAATGAGAGGTTATTGTGGATAGACCCCACATGCACTTGTAGGTCTAAACAAAATGTTCCCAGCTGCCATGAATTTTGAGAACTGCTTTGTCAAAGTTTGGCAGTTTTTGCTCTTAGGATTTTAAGTGACTTTGTCGGTAGCTGTTGCCTCGAACGACTAGGACCCTTGGCACATGAAATGAGACCGCCCCTGGCATTTACTCGCCCACCCTAACGTGTTGGTGTAGTTGTTTCGACCCCACGATGAGCAGAACAAAAAATATGGCACTTGGCAAGGTTGTGCTGCATGAAACTGAAGCATTTTCCAAGAATGCATTTGATTTCAACATGGTCAAACAGATTTGAGTTGACCAAAACTGAGAGAGGTTATTGTGGACAGACCCCATGTGCACTTGTAGGTCAAACAGAACATTCCCATCTTCCACGAATTCTGATAACTGCTCCATCAAAGTTTGGCAGTCTTTGCTCTTATGGTATTAAGTGACTTTATCGGTAGCCTACTGCCTCGAATGACTAGGACCCTTGGCACACAAAATGAGACCTCCCCTGGCATTTACCTACCCACCCTGATGTGTTGGCACAGTCGGTTCAACCCCACGACGAATAAAACAAAAAATATGGCACCCGACAAGGTTGTGTTGCATGAAACTAAAGCATTTTGCAAGAATGCATTTGATTTTGGCATAGTCAAACATATTTGAGTTGACCAAAATTGAGAGAGCTTATTGTGGACGAACCCCATGGTGCAGGAGCACCAAGGGTTTGAAGCCCATGTATATACCTTCACATTTTTGGTGTGATGTTTTCAATTCAAATTGGAAAGAGCGGGATCATGCATTCAGTTCAATAGAGTGGTGACCAACAGTGGCGGTGAGAGGAACCGGCGGTAAGGAGTCAACCAATGCATATGAAAAGATAATGCATATCAGTGTGAGGTGCATATTGGGAGATGGAGAGAATGTTAGGCCGATGTAAGAAGTCTTACCGATGGCTTGTTAATGATAGGCACATCGGTGTGAGATATGACATCGGTGGAGAGGTGAAAGGTTTCGCCGATGATGTTAAGCTGAAATGGAAAGTAAGCTAGGTGCAATGATAATAAAGACTGAAGAATTCAGTCGAAAAGTAAAGAGTTCTGAAGGTAAGGAAGAAGGTGTGTCTATAGAAGATGAAGAGTCCACACCTGATCCTAAGATGGAAGAAGAACCTTTCTTGAAGGCCTTGAAAGCCATGAGTGGCAAGTCATTGGAAGGAGTTCCTCTTTTTAGTGGAAAGATGGAACCTGATTTGGTTATGGAATGGATAGAAGGTATAGAAAATCACTTTGAATGTGATGGAGTGACTGAAGCACAAAAGGTGAAGGTGGCTAAATCAAGACTCAGAGGAGCTGCCTTGACATGGTGGAAATTTGTTCAAACAAAAAGAGAAAAAGAAGGCAAGAGACCTATAGCTTCTTGGAAAGGTATGGTGGCTAAAATCAAAGAAGTATACATGCCTAGAGATTATGAAGTCCAGTTGTACAAGAAACAACAAAATTTGAGACAAAGGGAATTAGATGTTAATGCATACACTAAGGAGTTTCAAAAACTATGCCTGAGGTCTAAGGTGATGGAAGATGAAAATGTAAAAGTGGCCAGATATCTCAATGGTTTGAGGTGGAGTATTCAAGAGGAAATCAGCTTGTTCAGCCCTACAATAGTACAACAAAGCTATCAGCTAGCACTCAAGGTAGAGGAGAAGAGCAAGAAGAAACAAGAGTCAAGTAGCAGATCAAGAGGAAGAGGTAGAGACAACAGAGGAAGAGGAAATTATGGTGGTAGGAATACTGATCAAAGACCCCAAGGAGAATCCAAACTCACAAAACAGAGTGGGGAGACTAGTAGTAGAGGAAACTACAGAGGAAGGGGATCTAACAAAGGAAGATCAGGCAGAGGATCATACTTTACCACTATGAAATGCTACAATTGTGGACAATTAGACCATCTAGCATATAGGTGTCCTGATAAGGGCACATCTTCTTCTCAAGGAGTTGATAAAAGAAATCATTATGTGCAAGATGATGTATCAAGCAACAAATCACCTGAAGTTAGTCTAGCCTCAGAAGTGGGAGAGAACATCATGGTAAGGAGAACCTTGATCAAAGAACTAGTGAAAGCTGAACCAAGCTAGAGGAGAGCACTATTCAGAATCAGATGCAAGATTATGAATAAGGTATGTCAAGTAATTATAGACTCAGGGTCTACTGATAACATAGTGTCAGATGAAGCAGTTAGGAAATTAAATTTGCAAAGAATACCTCATTCAAATCCATATAGAGTTACATGGTTAAATAAAGGTCAGCATGTGATAGTCAATGAGCAAACTTGGGTAGAGTTTGGTATAGGTGGATACAAAGACAAGGTACTCTGTGATATCCTACCTATGGATGCATGTCATCTACTATTGGGTAAACCATGGTAGTTTGACCAGAAGGCCACACATGATGGTGAGAAGAATGCATATTCTTTTCAAAAAGATGGTGTCACCTATAAAATTCAGTCATTGGAAGATGAAGAAGCAAATAAGACAAAAAGTCCTAGTGTCTTAATTGTGAGTAGTAAAGAGTTTTTGAATACTCTTAAGGAGGATGGTATTAGCTATGCTATCATAGTAAAGCCTAAGGAATAGCAGACAGACAAAAAGGTAGTGGTCCCAAAAGAGGTACAGACTATACTGGAACAGTATAAGGACATCATTAGTGATGGAACACCAGCAACACTACCTCCACAAAGAACTATTAGTCATCAGATAGATCTGATTCCAGGAGCATCTTTACCTAACAAAGCCCCTTACAAGATGACTCTAGAACAACATAAGGAGATAGCTAGACAAGTGTAAGAGTTGCTTGACCAAGGATTGGTTAGAAAAAGCATAAGTCCTTGTGCAGTGCCTACAGTGTTGGCACCAAAGAAAGGAGGAACATGGAGATTGTGCATAGACTCCAGAGCTATCAATAAGATTACTATAAGGTATAGATTTCCAATTCCTAGAATTGAAGATCTTATGGACTGTTTAGGAGGAGCTAAATACTTCACCAAGATAGATCTGAAAAGTGGTTATCACCAGATCAGAATCAAGGAAGGTGATGAGTGGAAAACAGCCTTCAAGACTACAGAAGGACTGTATGAATGGCTTGTTATGCCATTTGGTTTATCAAATGCTCCCAGCACATTCATGAGGCTCATGAATGAAGTCCTCAAGGACTATACGGGTAAATTTGTAGTTGTTTATCTAGATGAAATCTTGATTTTTAGTCAAACTAAAGAAGAGCATCTTGAACATGTAAATACTGTTTTGAAAAAGTTACATGATGAACAACTAACCATAAATTTGGAGAAGTGCGAATTTATGAAGCAGGAATTGGTATACCTTGGTTTTGTGTTGTCCAAAGGAGAATTGAAAATGGACAAGTCAAAGGTAGAAGCCATATTGAATTGGCCCACTCCCAGAGCAACAATTGAGGTGAGAAGTTTTCATGGCTTAGCTCAGTTTTATAGAAAGTTCATAAGGAATTTTAGTTCTATTTGTGCACCCATGCTTGATACAATCAAAGGTGGGATAAAAACAAAGTTTCAATGGACACAAGTAGCTGATAAGAGTTTTGAATTGTTGAAGAAAGAAGTAACCACATAGCCAGTGTTAGTGCTGCCTAGTTTTGATAAGTTATTCACTTTAGAATCTGATGCTAGTAATATTGCAATAGGTGCAGTACTCAACCAAGAGAATAGGCCAGTAGCCTTTTTCAGTGAGAGGCTGAATGAAGCAAAGAGCAGATACTCTTCATATGACTTAGAGCTCTATGTGTAGACACCTAAAATTGGCTTGCTTCGCAAAACAATTTCCCATATCTCTACACCCTCATTATTCCTCCTATTAATTAAATAAATTTATTTTATTTAATTAATTTATCCCTCATTGTCTATCTTGACCATTTACCCATTCCTTGTGATAAATTAATTCATTTAATTTATCACTTTTACCTTACAACATTATCCTCATTTGATTAAATAGATATTCACAATATTTATTTAGTTAAATTGTCATTTTTCCTAATCATCATTAATTAGATAAATCATGGTTATCTAATTGATCTAGCCTACTAATTGACCTACCCTAACCTACCCTAGCCTACCTATCCCCTAGACCTAGGTTAATTAAGCTAAACACTCAATTAACCTTGCTTATCCCCTTCTTCCATGCACCTTTTGAATAAAAATTAATCTTTTATTCAAAGGGTCAAATCCCCCTTAACCCTCATTTATCATTCTCTTACACATGTAAGAGTACCATCTTCACATCTCCACATAAAGGTGAATAAAAAATTTACTTGTCATGTCCCCTCTTCCCAAAATGAATCTTTTATTCATTTTAATCCTCCACACCTTTCCCCATGTGAATTTAAAATTCACTTTTAATGAGAGAGCCCTCCAATCCCATTGACCAAGTTTCAACCCTTGATCTCCCTCATCCACTCTCCTTGTGACACTTGTCACAAGGCTATGGCTTCAATCCTAACCCTAACTCTCATTGATTCTTAGCCCTTGATCTCACCTTCTAATCCTGACCCTCCATCCTCATTCCCAAAACTCTATAAATGAAACCCTCTCCAAGCTATTTTGGAGAGACTCAATCATGCACCAAACCTCTGCTAAAATCTCTCCACAATCTCCTTATCATGCCACCATAATGTCAAAATCTTGCCTCAATCCCATCTAATCTATCCATCCACCTTGTCTCTCATCTACATTTGTGTTGAAAAGCTTTGAGCAATCCACATTAGTCACACTGATCATGGGAACAATCTTGAGGAGCTCTTGGGTGCATCTCCTTCCCGCATGGATTCATGAGGTCTCAAATGAAGGTATAATCGTGTGTTGTTTGCATTAGATTAGTTTATTATCTTCATTTTAATCTCACAGATCACATTTGGCATGCCCGGTGGGACCCACAAAGTCCGAATCTAACTTGATGTGTGAGTTTTTGTGTGCATAGACGTGTTTTTACAGGTGCGACGCCATCCACCCCTCGCAATAGCGCTATCACTACCACATATTAGCGCTATCCTCTGTTTTAGTGCTATTTCTGCAAAGAATTGTTTTCCTAACTTCCACTCACATGTCTCTTTTAAAGCATTTTTCTGCTATTTTTGTGTCAAAATGCTCTCGATTTTTGCAGGAATGTTGATTAAACAAGGGGAGGTTATGCCAAAATTTCTCTAGAAGAAAAAAAAACATTTTTTGTAGGCCGGACGCATTTTAGCCCCGTATCGAGGCTATCTGCCCAGAACGACGCTATCTTCAAACTGGGATCAGACCACTTTACAGTGCACAGTGGCACCTTCCATGACCTATTTTAGCGCTATTGTCTGTATTAGCGCTTTCTTTCTGTTGTATTAGCGCTATTGTCTGTATTAGCGCTATTTTATGTATTAGCGCTATCCTCTGTATTAGCGCTATGTTTCTTCTTTATTAGCGCTATGTTTCTTCTTTATTAGCGCTATCATCTGTATTAGCGCTATATTACCTCTGTATTAGCGCTATTTTCTGAAACTATTTTTTGGGTTCTGTGCAGGGACTAACAGTTTGCTTGCAGGTCACCAATATCATCTTGAGGATACTAACAAGTCTTTTTGCAAGGCTCTTTCATCTTTTGTTTAAAACATTTCATTTGCAACTTAAAATGAACCCTTGCATGTTATCTACAAATCAAACATTTCATTTTGGTGCACCTAAAAAGAATCTTTGAGTGCCTTAGTGTAAAGAACATTTGATTTTGGTGCAACTAAAATTAATCATTGCTTGCAACAAACAACTTTAGGCACATTTTCAATTTGGGCTTAAAACGAACATTAGCTCTTGTTTGCCGTGTCTTGTGCACTTGCACGTTGGTGTTATCCCATAGGGTAGAATCAAAGTATCCTCTCCCCTTGCCTTCAAAAGGATCTTGGGTGAAGAGAAATGGTTCTATTCTATTTTTCTTTTTTAGGACGTGGGCCTGTCCTTGAGAAACATCCATTCGGAGAACTCATTGCCGACCCTAAGCGGTACTTTCATCCGGTCCGCTATATGTAAATTGAGGATAAGGCGAAAGCCAAGTCTAATCGGTATGAGCGCTTACCATTCGGTGCTAGCTTGAAAGGAAGTAGTACCCTTGAGGTATATTAAACTCCTAGTAGAGCTAGTCAAAACCTTAAGTGGTTTATCAGATGCTCGTAAGGTGCCGATCCACCGAATGTTCCCCCACTACGAACCTTTGTTTTAGTGGCCCAAATCCTTAAGGTTGTACATGCTTGATTGTCACATTTTTCATAAATCAAACCTTTAACCATTGTGTCTTCGTGCTTGATCGTTTGTCTACTTGCCAAGAAAAATCAAATTCATCCATCAATCCAACCATTCACATCCTTTAGTTCCATTTCCTCTCTATTTCAGCGCCATTTTCTACCTGTTTTAGCGCCTTCTTCATCCATGTCAAAAAATCAAATTTTCCCATCAAAAACATCAATTTTATGTCGAGCCGAGTTTTCATCCCAACACTGCTAAACCATCCCCCCATTTATCAAACCCCACAAGTTGAGCTTATCCAATCCCTTTATTTGAGCTTGATCAAATTCTAATCCACTTCTTCTCTAGTCATAATCTATCTTCATCATCCTAATCATTCTTATCCACTTCATCTTAATCCAATCACCCATCTATCCTAATCATCCTAACCACCTATCTTATCCACATCATCATCCAAATCATTCAATCCAATCTTATCCTAATCACTCTCATCACCCTTAATCTAATTCATCAACATCATTCTAATCCCATCTCATCCAAATCAAATCCAATCCAAAATCAACATCAATCCCAATCATTATCCAAATCCCCCACATCATTATCAAACTCCAAATCCAAATCAACCCAATCAAAAATCAAGACCTTAATCGATCACCTAATCAAACCAACCCAATCAACCCTCTTGCTTAAGATCATTAGTCTATCTTAAGCATAGAGAACCATTCATCAAATCAAATCAAATCAAAACAAATCATCTTAAGGTCTTGAAATTTTTATCCCACCATCACAATCATCCATCATCCCCCATCATCTCATACTCTCTCCAACAAAATGGATCTTTATGAAACAATACAACAATTACAAAGACATAGACAAGCCTATGAGAACATGGATCCTAATGCTAAGGAACAATTCAAAAATGCAATTAAAGATATGCCCTTAGCACACCTCATCATTGGAGAATCCTGATCCCCTATCCAACCTTCATCATATCAACAAACATCTTACACATCATCTCCATCCACATCATATCAATCGTCATTCTTTCAACCTTCATACCAACCTACATCTTATATATCCACACCATCAACCTCCCATCAACCTTCATCATATCAACTTCCATCATATCAACCTCCATCATCCTCATATCAAACTTCAACCTCATACCAACTTCCATCATATCAACCTTTACCCTCATATCAATCACCACCCCCTTACCCATCCATGCCATCATACTTATCCAACCAATCAATACCTCCACCTTATCCATCCCCCAACCTTTGTCATGCTAACTTTGATCAAGGGAACACCAATCTCGCACACCTTATATCCGAAATCCAAACCTCATATCAACAACTAAATCCCCCATCTCCTAATCCCCATCCTCCAACCCTCCCATCACAATATCCCTCCAACCTTATCAACCTTAATCCATCACCTTATGTATCTCCCAATCCACCAATCCCTATCACTCATCCACCATCTAATCCACCATCTAATCCACCATCAAATCCAACACCTATCCTTGAACCTACCCATGAACCATCACTACCTAATCCTATCACCACCTATCCAATCCCAATCCCATTTCTACACCATCCACCATCATTATCCATCCATTATATTGTTCTTCCACCCATACACTCATGAAGGATGTCATCCATTGGCTATTAGCAAGGAATCAAACACCCTCATGCAATCCAACATCCACTAAATCTCTTGAACAACCTCCTATCATAACTCAAGAACCATCATGCAGCCATGTTCAAAAACACATAAGTCAAACACCTATTCCATCCATCCAAGCACCTATCACATACATCCAAGTCACTCCCACTTCTATCCAAACACATGAGCCATGTCAAGAATCAAATCCAAAGCATGTTGAAACATCAACCCCTTCTCTTGATCAAGATCTCACCATCCCATCTAATAAGATCCCCAATCCCCTACCATCCATTGATCAACTTATTGATCTCACACCATCTTTTACCACCCCTTCACCATCCCCCATGAATCCTTCACATCCATCTACCAATCCCATCCAAAATCCATCCCCTTATCCACTTGGCACAAGCACTTTCATCTATGGTGACTTCCTTGTAGGAGGCGAACAACTTCCTCCCACCACCTATCTATCTCCAACAAATAATGGATTCGCGTCTTGTTTCCAAAGCAACAAACATCCCATTGCACGTCACATACTCCAACACATGAACTATCAAGGCAAAGGCTTAGGCCTTCATGAACAAGGCATCTTGGAGCCCATCCACACCACATTCCATCCATCTTCGCATGGTCTTGGCTATACATCCCAAGACAAACAACATGAACATGTTGGTACAATCCACCCGCCTTCCAAAATCCATTCATCCAATCCCAAACATGGTGCATCTCATCGCACCCCCAAAATATATGTTGCCATCCCTCCTCCATCATCCTATCATTTGCAAAAGCATGTGACCATCCATCTCCCTCCATCAAATTTACCTCCACTTCTTCCAACTCTAAATATTCCTATCAAATCCACTTTACCTCCTATCTTACCAACTCCTAATATCCCCATCCTCAAATCTCCTCATCCATTTATCCATAAATCCACTTTTTACTCCTCCACCCATAAATCCTCTAAAATCCCCAATCAAGAGCAACAAAAGCACACACCTTTCAAACATGAAGCTTCCCCCAAATCCATGGGATTCAAAAATTTGAATGCCTCAACTCATAAAGCACAAAAGCCTAAAGATGTTACCCCTTCCAAGCAAAATCTAAAATCCAAAAGGCTATCAAAGCCCACACCATCACAAGAAAAAGCAAAAACAAAAATGGTGTGGGTCCCTAAAAAAAGATTAATCAAAACAAATGAGGCATCCACATCCCAATCTACCCCAAAATCCCAAACATCCCCCTCCCTAGCTAAAAATCCCATAAATCCTAAATCTATTTGGGTCCCTAAAACCCCAAATCGACCATCCAAAAATCCTCCATCCTGATCCCCATTACTCCCAACTCCACATCCAACATACAAGCTTCCAAATACATCACGGTGTGTGCAGCCATTGGTCTTGGTTCCCCTCCACCACTTAACGTTCCCACATACCCCCATATCTCCATCTTTCGTTCACTATCCTACATATCTTCCCCATCACATTCCTATGGTCCATGCTTTTGCATAATTCACATCATAATCCATTATCCACCATCCATTCCATCTTCTCCTATCTACCAACAATCCATGCAATCATCATCCATAATGCTATCCAACATGGTACCATCTTCTCCTTGCTATGGAAACAGACGCTAGAGTCCCCATCCCATCAAAAAAATAAAAAAAACAAAAAAATAATAAAATCAAGAAAATAGTAAAGAGAAAAATCCATCCAATGGTGAAAACCACTCCTTGTGGCGCCTTGGGCAAGTACCTTGATGAAAACCCCTTGTGGGCGTCATGCGTAATCCCTTCTCCATCCATTTTGTATCCCTACACTTGGGGGCAAAACCATCTAATCATCCAAATCCAACATCCTTTTGCATATCCTATCCACTATCCCCTATTTATCTTATCATGTTCCTATCTACCATCCCCTATTCACCCTATAATTCCCCATCCATTCTATCCACTATATCCCCCTCCTTAGATCTTGATGAAGACAAGGGGCAAAATATCAACAACATGCTTTGGACACCTCTTGGCATACTCCCTTTGTAAGTATATCCTCTATCCATCTACTACAAAGTCCATCCACTCAAACATGAACCCATCATGCAAAATTCTAAGCATTGGGGCATATGATTCCTTGCAACCTAGCCCTTGGAGAAAATCCTCATCCCTATCTTCCATCTATCTAACATGCATCCCTATCACTTGTCCATTCATCTACCACAAATCAGTTATCCATCATCCTTTCATCGCCAACCCCCCTATCCAACCCCATCACCCTCACCTCTAGACTTGGTGTTCCCTTGTCATTGCTATCTAGCATAAAGGTCATCCACACGAAAGCCAATGCAACCATCTCATAATAAACCATTCCTTTTCCAAAATCAAAAAATCCAAAAACATCATAAAATCAGAAAATCCAAAAAATATCAAAAAATCAGAAAATCCAAAAAAATAAAAAAATCCTTAAAATCCAAAAAATATCCATCATGAAATCAACATTGCTCCATCAACATCTCATCATCCAACACATCATTCAATCATTCATCACATCATCACATCTATCATCATCTCACATCATCATCACAAATCAGAACTACATATCATCATCACCCGCATCTTAATGTGCCTTGATCCTGTGGATACAGGGTATGTAGGCAGTCTGGAATACGAAGGAAGTTTCCAGTACTCAGGTACCTAAGATGCACCCATCTATCCTCAATGAGCTTACACTAGATCCAAGCATCGCATCACTTATCAAAGCATCATCCCTTATCAAAAATCATCAACTATCAAATCAACATCAATCACAACTTGTCACCATCATATCTTGAGCCAATCTTACATCAACTAATCATGATCCAATCATCAATCGATTCCTACCTTAGGATATGTCTTTCCTACAATAGGCAGAATCTATCCATTCATCATCCATCTTGGCAAGAGATACAATGGTTACTTTGTTTTGGTTCGTTGGTCTTTTTGTTTTTGATTTTTATCTTTTGTCCTATTCGAAGATCACATCAAAGCTACCTTGATCTCACTATATCATGGTATGTGGTGAAAACATCTAGAATGGGGCATAGTCTTGCTTTTGTATGCTATGCTTGTGGGTTGGTTTCATTACTCCAAGCTAGTATTCATATCTTGTTGATCATAGGGTCGGTTCTAGCATATTGATCCCCTTATGCATCTAATGTTCATCATACCTTTTGTGTACTAAGGACTTATGCTATGAGTCCCCTTCCCTCGTCAGGACAAGGTTGTACTATCTTGGGCATGCATGGGATCATCTCTTTGCTTGCATGTCTAGTCCATGCAAATGTTGGATAAACATCATCACTTTGGTCTTCTATACCTTGGTGAACATATCCACTTTGCTATATCAAACCTAGGATTGCTCTAAATCATTTTTCAGCACAATGATCATCCACCAATCAATCTCCCACCACCATCATCCTTTCATCTCACCACTTATTCTCCAAACCACTTCAACCAATCTCTTCCATCCATTTCGAGAGCACAACCGTGTTCTTGCAACCCGCCTATTCTCTCGAGGGGGCATCACCCTTACCAATTATCCCCAAACCTTACCCTATTCTGCTAAGCCAAAATCTTTTTTCTATCCAATCCAACTCTATGTTTTAACTTCTTTGACATGATGTTACTTAGCTGCAACACCATCTCAAAGAGGGGCAAATGTAGACACCTAAAATTGGCTTGCTTCGCAAAATAATTTCCCATATCTCTACACCCTCATTATTCCTCCTATTAATTAAATAAATTTATTTTATTTAATTAATTTATCCCTCATTGTCTACCTTGACCATTTACCCATTCTTTGTGATAAATTAATTCATTTAATTTATCACTTTTACCTTACAACATTATCCTCATTTGATTAAATAGATATTCACAATATTTATTTAGTTGAATTGTCCTTTTTCCTAATCCTCATTAATTAGATAAATCATGGTTATCTAATTGATCTAGCCTACTAATTGACCTACCCTAACCTACCCTAGCCTACCTATCCCCTAGACCTAAGTTAATTAAGCTAAACACTCAATTAACCTTGCTTATCCCCTTCTTCCATGCACCTTTTGAATAAAAATTAATCTTTTATTCAAAGGGTCAAATCCCCCTTAACCCTCATTTATCATTCTTTTACACATGTAAGAGTACCATCTTCACATCTCCACATAAAAGTGAATAAAAAATTCACTTGTCATGTCCCCTCTTCCCAAAATGAATCTTTTATTCATTTTAATCCTCCACACCTTTCCCCATGTGAATTTAAAATTCACTTTTAATGAGAGCCCTCCAATCCCATTGACCAAGTTTTAACCCTTGATCTCCCTCATCCACTCTCCTTGTGACACTTGTCACAAGGCTATGGCTTCAATCCTAACCCTAACTCTCATTGATTCTTAGCCCTTGATCTCACCTTCTAATCTTGACCCTCCATTCTCATTCCCAAAACTCTATAAATGAAACCCTCTCCAAGCTATTTTGGAGAGACTCAATCATGCACCAAACCTCTGCCAAAATCTCTCCACAATCTCCTTATCATGCCACCATAATGTCAAAATCTTGCCTCAATCCCATCTAATCTATCCATCCACCTTGTCTCTCATCTACATTTGTGTTGAAAAGTTTTGAGCAATCCACATTAGTCACACTGATCATGGGAACAATCTTGAGGAGCTCTTGGGTGTATCTCCTTCCCGCATGGATTCGTGAGGTCTTAAATGAAGGTATAATCATGTGTTGTTTGTATTAGATTAGTTTATTATCTTCATTTTAATCTCACAGATCACACTATGCTCTAGTCTAAGCACTTAGAAAATGGAGGCATTATCTCCCACCGAAGGAATTTGTTGTGTATACAGACAATCAAGCTTTGAATTTTCTGAACTCACAAGATAAGTTGAGCCATAGGCATATCAAGTGGATGGAGTACTTACAGTCCTACACATTCACAATTAAGCATAAGAAGGGACAGCTCAACAAAGTAGCAGATGCTTTAAGCAGGAGGCTGCTCACAGTGCAAGAAGTGCAATTAAGAAGTATAGGGATGGAAGAGTTCACAGCCCTCTACAAAGAGGATGAAGATTTTGCTGAAGCATACAAGGTCTGTCAAGACTTTGAAAATCACTTTCATAGTGAATTTGTAGATTACACATTGCAGCAGGGATTGCTATTCAAAGGTGGATAGTTGTGTGTACCAAAAGGATCCATGAGGGAAAATCTCATACAGGAGAAGCATAATGGCAGTTTGAGTGGACATTTTGGTCTGAATAAAACATTGGAGTTAGTCCAGAGGTTCTACTATTGTCCGAAGATGCACAAAGACATCAGAAAGTATGTGGAGTAGCGTATCATCTATTAGAAGGCTAAGGGAACTTCTTCAAATGATGGACTGTATCAACCATTACCCATACCTTCCAGACCATGGGATTGTGTAAGTATGGATTTTGTAGTTGGTCTACCAAAGACTAAGACTAGTTTTGATAGCATTTTTGTAGTTGTTGATAGATTCAACAAGATGAGTCATTTCATTCCCTGTAAGGTGACTCATGACGCTAGTCATATAGCTCATTTGTTTTTCAAAGAGGTCATAAGGATTCATGGACTACCAGCAAGCATCGTGTCTGATAGAGATGCTAAGTTCATGGGACATTTCTGGAAAACTTTATGGCAAAGGTTAGGAACAAATCTGTCTTTTGGATCAACATATCATCCACAGACAGATGGCCAAACAGAAGTGGTGAATAGAACGTTGGGCAACTTGTTAAGGTGTTTGACAAAAGAATATGGATAGAGTTGGGATCAAGTTATTTATCAGGCAGAATTTGCCTATAATGATAGTGTGAATAGGACTACTGGAAAAAGTCCATTTGAGATAGTGTATGGAATGTACCCTCTAGGTGTATGTGAACTTCAACATCTTGGAGACATAGATTATAGAAGTGGTCATGCAGAGGATTTTGCACAGTCTATGAAGGAGATTCATGACCAAGTGAAGCAGCAATTGATGGAAAATACCCTGAAAATCAAAGATAGGGTAGATGCACACAGGAAGGATATTCAATTTGTAGTTGGTGATTTAGTCATGGTTCATCTGAACAAAGCCAGATTACAGAAAGGAATGCCAACCAAATTGCAGATGAGACGGATTGGTCCTTGCAGAATTTTGAACAAGTATGGCAATAATGCTTATAGGATTGATTTACCAGCAGACTTCACAATTTCACCAGTGTTCAATGTTCAGGACCTAGTATCTTATAAAGGTCCTCATCCAGTAGTAGGGGGATCTAGTTCAGAAGCTACACAGACCGTGAGTGATGTGACCTTGCCTCCAAAAACCAAACCATAGGCTGAGAGAATTCTAGATTCTTGATTACAGAAACGGACCAGACATGGCGTGTACATGGAGCATCTGGTCAAGTGGCAACAGTTGCTTGAAGTAGAGGCTACCTGGGTTGCAGAGTCAGAGTTCAAGAAGCGAGGCATTGATTTTGCCTTGTTGTCACCGGAGGTGACTTGAATTTTTTCGCACAGGGGGAGTATGGTGCAGGAACACCAAGGGTTTGGAGCCCATGTATATACCTTCACATTTTTGGTGTGATGTTTTCAATTCAAATTGGAAAGAGTGGGAACATGCATTCAGTTCAATAGAGTGGTGACCGACAGTGGCAGTGAGAGGAACCGACAGTAAGGAGTCAACCAATGCATATGAAAAGATAATGCATATCAGCGTGAGGTGCATATCGGGAGATGGAGAGAATGTTAGGCTGATGCAGGAGCATCCAGTGGTGTAAGGGCAATCTTGCATCACCCAAAAAAAAAAAGTGTTTCAAAATTGTTGATGTTCTACCCATTTCTTCTGAAAATCTGTGGTTCTGGTCCCATAATCGCCTGAATAATAATGTAGAACTTTCAGTTTTCCCAAACTACTAAAAATAGTAAACTGCTATTTTTAGAAAGTTTACATTTGGGCACAGAATGAAGTCAAAATTTATAGGAAGTTACATAACGGAAATATAAGACCTTTGGCAAAGGAATCACACGAAGATCATTTGCGAGCTGAAAGATATTAAAGTTTCTGTTTCCTGAAAAATGCCTGAAAATTATTCAAACTCAAGTTTGAGGCACTAAACGGCCCCGCACGGGCCCGAAAAAGGCCAAAACCAGTAGAGTTGGTTTTTAGCACGTCGAGCACTCCGTGAGCTTTCTGACGCATAAAATGGTTTGTCAATCGGAGTCCCAGATCAAAAGTTATGGCTCCCGAAAGTTGACCTATTTTTGGAGGGAGATGCAAAATTCGAAATTAGGTTGTTGGCCGCCAAAAAGGCTATTAATAACCATTTTTGGGAACCCTGGGGAGGAGGAGAGTTAAGGGGGCAAGTGTAAAGTCAAGAATAGGTGGGAAAATAGAAACCCTAGCTGATTTGGGGGTTATAGAAGGCGAAAGATTCCAGAGCCTGGTGATGGTAGCTGTAGTGTGTTGCAGCCTGTAGAGGACTGATTCCTCTGATTGTAATTAAGCTTCTGTAATGTAATGAGTTGCCCAGATCAATAAAAGAAAGTTCTATTCTCTGTGTTCAATTTCTATTATTGTGTGTTTTATGATTTACCCCCTTCATCAAGTGGTATCAGAGCAAGGGTTCTTGAGTGTGTAGATAGATCGCCGACCGTGAGGCAGTTGCACTAGGACCTGAGGTTGTGGGTTTGCTGCGGAGACCAAGATGCCTCCCCGAAGAAATCATGTTGGGAGGAATGCTTTGACAAAAGAGGGTTTTAGAGCCCTACAAAGGCAAATTGATGCATTGCAAGAGGAGCTACGAAGAGGGTTTGAGCCGAGGATGAGAGAAGAAAGTGAAGGTGAAGATGAAGAAGAGATATCTGAAGAAGAACAAGAAGCTGTCGGAGATCCTATATAAGTTAGGTTGTTGAGGGCCATTTCAAAGATCGGAAAGAGGCCTAGGATCAAAGTTTCTACATATTCTGGAGATTTGAATCCAGAACAGCTTATTGATTGGATCAATGACATGGAGGAGTATTTTAAGTATGAAGATGTGGAGGACCCAAATCGGGTTAAGTTTGCAAAAACAAAGTTGAAGGGCCACGCCAATATTTGGTGGAAGGAGGTCCAATTAGAGAGGAACAGAAGAGGAAAAGGAAAGATCTCCAGATGGGATCGAATGGTGGAGAAACTAAAGAAGCAGTTCATTCCTGTGGACTATGAGATGGAGTTGCTGAAGAAGCTGCAAGGACTGAAGCAAGGTAACAAGTCTGTTAAGGAGTATATAGAAGAGTTTTATAAAATTACTATCAGGACAGGCCATGCAAAGCCCAACAAGGAGAAGGTAGCCCGTTACATTAATGGGTTGAGGCCGACTATTCAAAAGTGGTTGAGCCTGGTCAGAATGACCACCATAGAAGATGCGTACCAGTTTTCCCTGAAGGTGGAAGAGAAGCTGAATAAAAGATTTGACAGCAAGCAAAGGGGAAGAGGTCAAGGCAGAAGGACTGGTGGAAGACCCTACGGGGGCTGAAATGAAGATGCAAAGAAAAGTGAAGAAGCTGGCACCAGTCAAAATCAGAGAGGTGACAATACCTACCGCCCTCATGACCAGAACAATGGTGAGCAAAGAGGAAGAGGAAGAGGCAAACCTGGGCAAGGACCTGGAAGAGGAGGTTTCAGAGGAACCTGTTTCCAATGTGGAGAAGAAGGGCATCAAGCATATGAATGTCCGCAATATCAAGGAAGGACGAATAGAAGACCTGAAAGTAATGCATGAGTTGCACATGTAGATGAAGATGCACATTCTGAGCATTCTGAAGATGCTGAAAGGGGAGAAACCCTAGTTGTTAGAAGAACCTTTCTGAATGAAGAGAAAGAACTCAATCAGAGGAAGAGTTTATTCCGCACAAGGTACAAATGTGAAGGTAAGTGTTGTGATATTATTATTGACAGTGGAAGTATTGATAATCTTGTTTCAGAGGAGATGGTTGACAAGTTGAAGTTGACAAGAAGAAAGCATCCGCATCCATATCGGATTGTATGGTTGCAGAAGGACCATAGAGCTTTAGTCAATGAGCAGTGTTTAGTAAAGTTCAAAATTGGTGATTACCATGATGAGGTGTTGTGTGATATCATACTGATGGATGCATGTCATATGCTATTGGGGAGGCCGTGGCAGTATGATAGGAGCACTATCCATGATGGCCGTGCAAACACATATTCCCTAACAAAGGATGGAGTTCTTCATAAGTTGAAGCCCTTGAAAGAGGTGGAAGAAAAGGTATGTAGTACTGCCAGAATTTGCTTGGTAGATGGTAGAAAACTTTTGGAGGGTATGAAGCATGAGCGTCATTGCTCTGCATTGATTCCTAAGATTAGTCAAGAGAACTGTGAAGATGTACCAGCAGAAGTTTCAAATATGTTGGAAGAGTTCCAGGACATTATCTCTGATAATGTACCAGAAGGTTTACCACCAGTAAGGAAGATAAGTCATCAAATGGATTTGATACTAGGAGCAAGTTTGCCAAACAAGGCAGCCTATAGAATGACCCCTGCAGAGAATGAAGAGATGAACAGACAAGTTCATGGGTTGTTGAGAAAGGGACTGATAAGGGAGAGCCTAAGTCCATGTGTGGTACTTATAGTACTAGCACCAAAGAAGGATCAAGAATGGAGAATGTGTACAGATTCTCGAGCCATCAATAAGATAACGATCAAGTATAGATTTCCATTGCCAAGAATGGATGACATCATGGATTGTTTGAGTGGAGCCAAGTACTTCACGAAGATTGACCTGAAGAGTGGGTATCACCAGATCCGTATCAGAGAAGGAGATGAATGGAAGATAGCCTTCAAAATAAAGGAAGGTTTGTATGAGTGGTTAGTCATGCCATTTGGGCTAACCAATGCACCGAGCACATTCATGTGGCTCATGAATGAGGTACTGCAAGAATTTTTGGGAAGTTTTGTTATTGTTTATTTGGATGATATTTTGATTTTTAGTAAGACTTGGGACGAGCATCTGATGCATATCAGAAGAGTTCTAGAGAAACTAAGGGAGGAGAAGTTGCTAATTAATCTGAAGAAATGTAGTTTTGCAAAAAAAGAGTTGGTATACTTGGGATTTGTTGTCTCAGAGGAAGGTCTTAAGATGGACCCAGAAAAGGTAAGGGCTATCATTGAATGGCCTACACCAAGGAGTGCAACGGAGGTAAGATGTTTTCATGGTTTGAAAAGTTTTTACAGGAAGTTTATCAGGAATTTTAGTAGCATTTGTGCACCCCTCACTGAGACAATGAGAGGGGATAGAAAAGAGTTTAGATGGACTAAAGGGGCAGACAAGAGCTTTGATACATTGAAGCAGAAAGTCGTAGAACAACCTATTTTGGCACTTCCAGATTTTAATAAGGTATTTTAGGTAGATTGTGATGCCAGTGGTAGTGGTATAGGAGCTATTTTGAGCCAAGAAGGTAAGCCCATTGCCTATTTTAGTGAGAAGCTTAATGATGCCAAGAAAAAGTATTCTGTTTATGATCAGGAATTTTATGCAATAGTTCAGGCTTTGAAGAAATGGAGACATTATTTGTTGCCAAAAGAGTTTGTTTTATATACTGATCATCAAGCTTTGCAGTATCTTAATAGTCAAGGAAAGTTGAATCAAAGGCACTTAAAATGGGTTGAGTTTTTGCAGAGTTATACCTTTGTTTTGAAGCATAGGAGTGGGAAGTCCAACAGAGTTACAGATGTCTTGAGTAGAAGGCAAAATTTGTTGACAGAAATGAAGATAGAGGTTGTTAGGTTCGATGAGCTCAAAAGTTTGTATCCTAAAGATCTAGATTTTGCAGAGGCTTGGAAAGCTTGTCTAGAGCCTATTACTTTAAACAGGACAAGATGGTTGGATTTCATAATCTAAGATGGCATGTTGTTTAGAGGAAGCTAGTTGTGCATTCCAAGGAGTTCCATGAGAAAGAACCTGATTAAGGAGAAGCATAGTGGAGGATTGGCTGGACACTTTGGTCGAGATAAGACCATTTCAATTGTTGGTGAAAATTATTATTGGCCATAGTTGCAGTAGGATGTGAGAAAGTTTGTGCAAAGTTGCAGAGTATGTCAGATGGCAAAAGGAACAAGTCAGAATACAGGGTTGTATCAACCATTACCTATACCAGAGAAGCCTTGGGATGATATCAGTATGGATTTTGTTCTTGGTTTACCAAGGACACAGAGATGACATGATTCCATTTTTGTAGTGGTGGATAGATTCTCAAAGATGGCACATTTTATTCCTTGCAGGAAGACTAATGATGCTATTCATATTGCTGAATTATTTTTCAAAGAGGTGGTGAGATTACATGGTCTACCAAGGAGCATAGTTTCAGATCGAGATACCAAGTTTGTTGGTTATTTCTGGAGGACATTATGGAAGAAGTTGAAGACAGATTTGAAGTTTATTTCTGCACACCATCCACAGACTGATGGACAGATAGAAGTGGTGAACAGGAGTTTGGGTAACCTACTACGATGCTTAGTACAGGATAAGCCCAAGGGATGGGATTTGATTTTACCACAAGCAGAATTTGCTTACAACAATTCTGTTAATAGGAGTACTAGTAAATCACCATTCCAGATTGTATATGAAAATAGTCCAAGAAATGCTTCAGACTTAAGGAATCTGGATAAGGGAGAAAAGACAAGTGCCGAGGCTGAAGACTTTGCAGAACATATGAAGAATTTGCATGAAGAGCTGAGAAAGCACATTAATAAGATGACTACTTAGTACAAGGCTAAGGCAGATCAGAAGAGGAGGTATAAGGAGTTCCAGGTGGGAGATGAAGTCATGGTTCACTTGAGAAAAGAAAGGTTCCCAGTTGGAACATACAATAAATTAAAAATGAATAAATTTGGACCATGCAGAATCCTGAAGAAGCATGATTCCAGAAATGCATATGAGGTAGAGCTGCCGAGTGGGATCAACATTTTCCCTGTTTTCAACATTGCTGATTTAACAGAATATCATGAAGGTGGAACAGAGGATGGACCAGCAGAAGTGCAGTGGAGTATTTCGGCATCTACTTCAATAGAGGAGATAAAAGAGATCTTGGATAGCCGTGTGGGAAGGAGCACTCGCAACAGGCAATATGAAGAATATCTAGTGAAATGGAAAGGAAAGCCTATTCAAGATTCTTCTTGGTTGTCTAAGGCAAAGGTTGATCGTTTAGGTTTTCCTCACACAAACACCTGAGACGTGATAGGGTCACTTCTTAAATTACCCTGGGTGTCTGATGCAGGAGCATCCAGTGGTGTAAGGGCAATCTTGCATCACCAAAAAAAAAAATGTGTTTCAAAATTGTTGATGTTCTACCCATTTCTTCTCAAAATCTATGGTTTTGGTCCCATAATCGCCTGAATAATAATGTAGAACTTTCAGTTTTCCCAAACTACTAAAAATAGTAAACTGCTATTTTTAGAAAGTTTACATTTGGGCATGGAATGAAGTCAAAATTTACAAGAAGTTACATAACAGAAATATAAGACCTTTGGCAAAGGAATCACACGAAGATCATTTGCGAGCTAAAAGTTATTAAAGTTTTCGTTTCCCAAAAATGCCTGAAAATTATTCAAACTAAGGTTTGAGGCATTAAATGGCCCCGTACGGGGCCCAAAAATGGCCGGAACCGGCAGAGCTAGTTTTGAGCACGTAGAGCACTCCGCGAGCTTTCTGACGCATAAAACGGTTCGTCAATTAGAATCCTGGATCAAAAGTTATGGCTCCCAGAAGTTGACCTATTTTTGGAGGGAGATGCAAAATTTGAAATTAGGTTGTTGGCCACCAAAAAGGCTATTAATAACCATTTTTGGGAACCCTGGGGAGGAGGAGAGTTAAGGGGGCAAGTGTAGAGTCAAGAATAGGTGGGAAAATAGAAACCCTAGCTAATTTGGGGGTTACAGAAGGTGGAAGATTCCAGAGCCTGGTGATGGTAGCTGTAGTGTGTTGCAGCCTATAGAGGACTGATTCCTCTGATTGTAATTAAACTTCTGTAATGTAATGAGTTGCCTAGAACAATAAAAGAAAGTTCTATTCTCTATGTTCAATTTCTATTATTGTGTGTTTTATGATTTACCCCCTTCATCATAGGCCGATGTAAGAAGTCTTATCGACGGCTTGTTAATGATAGGCACATCGGTGTGAGATATGACATCGGTGGACAGGTGAAAGGTTTCACCGATGAAGGAGATCTGAAGGCTCATTGGGGTGACTAAGGATATCGGTGGGAGAAGTTGAAAGTTGGCCGATGTTGAAGGTCACACCGACAAGTGTGAAGGGAAGGCTCATTGGGGTGACAACTGCAAGTGTTCACCGATGGCGAGTTTATTGGAGAGACAATAGTCATCGGGAAAGACTTTAAGAGTCACAGCAAACGACTAGGTCATGTCGATAGAAAGCTTATTAGTGTGAGAGGCATGATTGGAGGAGAAGGTTGGAGTTTGGCCGAAGAGTAAATTCACGCCAACAGTTCAATGCTCATTGGAGTAAGTTATATTATCGGTGAACAGAGGAAAAGTTACCCTGATGATACAAAGTCTGAGTGATGGATTCTATCCATCAGAGAGAGATGGCATGTCGGTGAAAGAAACTAAGAAGTGGCCGATAAGGTAGGTCAAGCCAATAAGAAAGGAGAGGATCATTTCGGTAAGAAAACAAAGATATCTCACCGATGATAACCAAATGGAAGAAACCCTAACTGTCCGATAACAAAAAAAGGACGAAGAGTATAAGAACTAGTTTTTGGCTTTGTAGGTCGGTTAGAGAAGGTGGAAAAATGTGGAAGATTGAAGAACATACATTGAATGTAATAGAGAAACTTCTGATAATAGAAACATTGACAGTTTGAATCCATTTGTATATTGTCTGTAGACTACTTGTATAATCTAGTTTGCAATAGAGTAGATAGTTTAATTTCTATTCTTTTGTTTCTGTTTGTACAAGATGTCTCTGTCTTGATGCCCCTACATTTTCCTTGTACAATCATGGAGGGCCATCAAGAGAGACCTTGTTTCTTTTGTTTTTGTTTGTGTTAGTGATTGGATTGTCAATGGGAGACAATGAGAACTTGTCCTAGGCGAGCTCTGCTATAGCCCGCCTAGGTATGCAAGTTGCAGTCTAAGTAGACAGGGGTGAAAAATAGAGAAGGGAGAATTGAGCACTAAGCAATCAAAACCCTGGACCTAAAGAGGAGGGTTGATAACGGGCTCAAGAAGGCTATAAGCCTTGGATATTGAGAATCTTGGTACACAGTGAGGACAAAGAAGAATACCTCACACCAAGAAAGCATTGTTTGTACTGAAAATAATAGGCAAATAGGTCTTTCACCTCTGTAATAGATTGTGTAGGTTGGATTAGGCATTTTGGGTAGAAAATGTCTTTAAGCACTTGAATTGGTGGGGAGACTTGGGTATGATATAGGTCTTGAAGTGTTGGTTCAAGATAGGTTTTCTAAGCCCATAGGCCTCCCCATCACCCCACATGCACTTGTAGGTCCAAATGAAATGTTCCCAACTACCACGAATTCTGGGAACTGCTTCATCATAGTTTATTAGTTTTTTTGTCTTAGAGATCTTAAGGGACTTTGCCAGTAGCTTGCTGCCTTGAATGATTGGGATACTTATCACACGAAACAAGACCTCCCTTGGCATTTACTTGCCCACCTCGATGCGTTGGCGCAGTCAGTTCGGCCCTACAATGTATGGAATGCAAAATCTCACTCCTAGCACCTTTCCACTGCATGAAACTAAAGCTTTTTGAAAGAATGCATTTGATTTCGGCATGGTCAAATAGATTTGAGTTGACCAAAACTAAGAGAGGTTATTGTGGACAGACCCCACGTGCACCTATAGTTCCAAACAAAACGTTCCCAGCTACCACAAATTCTGAGAACTGCTTTGTCATAGTTTGGTAATTTTTTGGTCTTAGGGATCTTAAGGGACTCTGTCGGTAGCTTGCTGTCCTGAAACGATTAGGATGCTTGGCACATGAAATGAGAGCTCCCCTGGCATTTACCCACCTACCTCGATGCATTGACATAGTTAGTTTAGCCCCGCAAGCTATGGAATGCAAAATGTCACTCCTAGCACCTTTCCACTGCAAGAAACTGAAGCATTTTGCAAGAATGCATTTGCTTTCGGCATGGTCAAACGGACTAGATTTGACCAAAACTGAGAGAGGTTATTGTGGATAGACCCCATGTACACCTATAGGTCCAAATGGAACATTCCTAGCTACCATGAATTCCAAGAACTGCTCCGTCATAGCTTGGTAATTTTTTGGTCTTAGGGATCCTAAGGGACTTTGCCAATAGCCTATTGCCCTGAATAACTGGGACGCTTGGTACATGAAATGAGACCTCCCCTAGCATTTACCCACCCACCCCAATGCGTTGGCATAGTCGGTTCGGCCCCACAAGTTATGGAATGCAAAATGTCACTCATAGCACCTTTCCACTACATGAAACTGAAGCATTTTGGAACATGTATTCCTTGCCACCATAGGCAAACACAATTGATTTTAAAAAAATTGAGGTAGGTGTTTGTAGGTGGACTTGAAATCCACCTATACATGCAAAGAAGATTTTCCTAGATGTCACAGTTTGACAGAACATTCGGTCCAAAGTTTGTCACCTTTTTTTTCTTAGGGCTCTTGAGAGATTGTCTACGTTTGATATAGCCAAGAATGACCATGAGGCTTTGCCATTGAAAAGACATCTCCCCTAGTATTTACCTGTCCACCCAGATGTGTTGGTACCATCCGTTTGGCCCTAGGAGATGTTAAATGTAAAAAATCAGTCATAATACCTTTCTGGTAGATGAAAATTTAGTACTATAAAGGTGTTCTCACTTGATCCAATATCTTGTAGGGCATCAATTGAGGCTACCCTTACTGCTACTATCAATTGTTTGTCATTAAAACTCATTAAGACTCATTATAAAATAGTAACATCATTAAAACAAATTAAAACTCATAGTAACATCATTAAAACTCATAGTAACATCATTAAAACTCATTATGAAACAGAAAGTAAAGGACATATCATCATGAAATAATCATGAAAACCTACCTTACTTTCCTTCCAAAGGCAACTTCACAAGGATTATGCCTATGTCCATCATACTAAAATCCTACATGCGAATGCAATTGCAGTATTTAGCTAAAATGAGTAGCTAAAATATACAAGGTGAAATAAGGATAGCAAAGAAAAATAACACACCTTTCTGTCATTCAACTAATTCAATCCAATGAACCATCCAAGTCTGCTCTACTCTTTATTGTGTCGAGTATTGCCTCGTGATCAAACTCACGAACCTTCCACAAGGTCATGTTCAATGGTCTACCCACATATTTGATCAAATGAATGTTTGATGCCACAACAAGGTTATAATAATGAAGAATCTTCCTATGTGTGTCAAAGTCCTCGAACAACCACACATCAAACTTCTTCACTGGGTACCTTCTAAGCCATGTTCTAGTAACAACCACTAATCCTATAGGGTACTCAATGTTTTCTCCATCTATAATAGGGGAATCTATTTTTTTTTTCCTCAACACAACACAAATAATAATCCATTCCTTCTTCATTGTCTTTAGCTACAATAACTGCATAAACATGCCCTGCATTGATACATGCATTGACTTTGATGAATATAGTCAACAATACAAGAAAAACTACAAAATAAGATGGTATATTGAATTTTATTAAATTTGAATGCTGATAATACCTAGTTGAACTAGATCTGAAACATGGTCAAAATCAACCAATGATTCAATCTCTGTGATTTGTAGTGTTTTTGATGGTCGATACATGTCAATCAAGCTTAGGCCTCTTGTATACCAATCATCGACCCACTCCTTTGACTCACAATCATACCAAGCTTCATATGTACATGAAGAACAAAAGCATGCCATCTGTCATGTATGAATACTCTATGAACTTGCATTAGAGCTTCTAAAAGAGTGTAGCTCACTTGATCTTATCAATGTACAATAGTCCTCATATTTTACAATGTTAGTATCATCAACCAGCCAAAAATATCTACGAACTGTAGACTTACCTTCATTACCTAGACCTATTGTAGCATTACACCATTTGACAATAGATCTTGCATCTGCCAACTTTGCATTGTCTTTGTACCTCAACTCTTCTCGTGTCAATGCTCTTTTGATACATGTTCCTGCACCATCATGCTCCCCCTTTCCATGCCCGACCTCACAAAAATTCCACATATGTTGAACACCATTCATCGTATGCATCCTACTCAACTAATAGAGAATCCGCAAGTTCTTGAATTGTGATGCACAATTATCTAACCATATGATATGCTGACGAAACTATATGCTCCTCCTAGCTAAATCACAGTAGAACATCTGAATGCAACCTTGCATGAACTCTGTAGAATGTGTGCGATCATCACTAATATAAAGATGATATTCCCTCAAGATCTTCCTATCATCCTCTGTACTATCTTTTGCATGAATGAATGCTATTTGCACAAATATAGCAACCTATGTAGAGTTGTAATATTGTGATTGCAACTCATTCTGTGGCTGTAGTGTGTAGTTCTCTGTAAAGTCAACAACTAAAATGATGGTACCAAGTGGAAACATGTCTTTGCATAACTTGAATTGCAAGTCCAACCATCAAGCTCTATGAGTATGCTTTGCATACTCATAAACTATATTACCTCAGAAAATAAAGATAAACTGATGCATTGGAATCTTTTCAATGACCAATTCACACCTTTTTGCTTCTTTGCCATCTTTCAGACTATATGCCACTATCTTGTATTTACCAAAACTTACTAGCTCATTTCCAATTGCATGTGTGTTGTCCATATGTTGACAAATTGGCAAATGTTGTAACCCACCACAATGATCACACGTGCCATCCAAGCATAAGCTATTGTGGAATAATTAGCCATCCACTCTTTACCATAAGATGCTTGATATGAAATCTCTTGAAGATCTAGGTGGACACTTTATATTACACTCCTGCAAAACACCGTTAGTATGCAAATCTACACATATATATCTATAAACATCATAATGATTAGAAAATTCAATATGTACTCTAAAACAAGTTGTGCGTGTGTGATTTATTTTGACATAATTTAAGGCTTTACCATTTCAAAATACCTATGACTAATTTTCACTTGAGGATATCTCTTGAAATTTCTTGAAAATTTGTGTTTGAGTCACATCCAAAAAATGCTTTGGATGTGGCTCACAGTTTCGACAACCAATTCTCCTTACAACATCTCTTGCATTAGGAGATACCCTTGTGTTATTTTTCCAAAATTCTTCAATGAGAGATCTCAAGGCTTCAACAATAGCTTTCTCTTTCTATGAGAGTCTTCTAGAGAATGCCCATAATTCATTGGTATTTGGATCCTCAACTCTTTCACACCTTCCAACGGCTCTCATTAGAGTTTTTCTACTTATTTCCAATGCTTCATTTGTCTTTCTAATGAGGCGAGCTTTCTTTATTTGTTGGCTTACTATTATTGATGCAATGATAGCTCGTGTGACATTACTATCCCTGGTGCGTGAGGTGGAACCCCCACTCTCATATGCACTCATTAGATTCTTTACAATTGATTTTTCACTTGAGGCATCCAATGTTCTTAGGCCAAGAATCTTCATAATGGGCCTAAATTTTAGATTTCTCATCAATTCAATAAATAGTTGACATCTTCCAGTTTCTATTAAGTTCTCAAAGAATGATTTCCATATCTAATTCGCATATTTTTGGCAAGTGTGCTTGGGAATCTTATCCTGCATGGGCTTCAAACCATTCTCATCGATATCAATTAGAAACTTAGGCTTCCCATGCAAAATTCTAGGAGGTGTTTTCATTGGTAAAGTTGACTCAACATTAGGAATTTCTTCAATATTTACTTGAGATGGTATAGATTATGTACCTTCAATTGGAGATGAAAAAGATAAAAAGGCTTGAAGTTGAGATGGAGAAGATGGTGTACCTTCAAATTGATGTGTGAATGATGGCATGCCACCAACTTGAGAAGAGAATGAAGATGTACCTTCAACTTCACCTGTGAAAGATGGAGTGCCTCCAATTTGAGAAGATAATGATGGTGTTCCTTCAACTTGACATGTGGACGATGGAGTGCCTCCAACTTGGAGATTTAGTTTCCTCATTGAATGAAGGTTTTGCATTCATTCCCTTTGTGCCGCCAATTCTATCTCTCTCTTAGCTTCATTCGATGTGTCATGTTCCTCTTCATTGGCAATGGTGGAATGTCTTCTTGTATGGTTTACAATTTCCTACTTTTGTGAATTCACCTCATTCTTTCTCCTTTCCTCTCATTCTCAGCTTCATGCTCTTTTGGTGTTAGAGTCTTTGCTTGTTTCCTTGGCATGATGATGATTTCTATATGCATCATGGATAAGACAATGATGATGTTAGAAGCATAATGAATAATCAGCATATAGAAATCAACATATGATGACTAATGAATAATCAGCATATGAATAATCAACATATATTCATGACTCTAAACTTGTTGATTTTGACATGATTAGATTCTAGAAGTGAAATGTGTAATGACAGTCTAGGCCTAGATGTTCTTGATGACATAGATGAGCACATGTTGATTGTTGATGTTAATTTACAAATGGTGGTAGGCACAATCTCTAGGTTAGTTTCACATTTTCTTAACATATCTTCTCAAACACACTTTCTTAACCTCCCATGGATACACCTACTCAAGACAAGATAGAAGAAGTCACTAGCACTAAAGAGAGTTATGACAAGCACATTATGATGGACCAACCATTCCAAATGGAGACTCACAAGGTAAAACTAGACCTACCAGCATGTTAAAGGACAGCCCAAATTCTTATATTGTAGGTGGTGAATTAGTTAGAGTAGCTCATGAAGACAAGTATGAAGTCATGTATATATGCTTAGATGTGATCATTGTTATCTCAAGTAAGTAGATGGGACTACATAGAACTTTGAGGGGGCTTTTGCAACAAAAGCCAAAATTAGAGAAGGAAGCAACTGTTAGAATTAGGGCTGACAACTGAGAGGGGGGGTGAATCAGTTGTCCCACAAAATTAACCTTTTCTCCTTTTAAACTTATTTCACAACTTACAAACAAATTAATGATGTAAACATTTAAAGCATGATACAATAACACATGAGCAGAAACATAAACAACACACGTGACACCAAGATTTTGACGTGGAAACCTGATTAAGGGAAAAACCATGGTGGGGATTAACCCACAAATATTATACTCTATTAAAAGTATTACAAGGGGGAAGGCACATGCCTTCGGGCTCAATGCTTAAGAGAGGCTTACTGCCTACAAGAATGATTACAAAAGGATTATAGATTGTTTAAACTGATAAGTAGCATCTGTTAATGCAAGAATTTAGTTCTGGTTAAGCACATAATACTGATTTTACACACTTCATCTTTATTCTGCCCCATTTACTACTCTGCCATAATCTGGACCTTAGATCTCTTCTCTTTCGCACTCACTCCATATTCACATCACCACACTTATAATACTTGAATCCATTGGTTATATATATCCGCATCAACAAACTCAATCATTTATCTGTCGGCCTTATGAAGAATTTAACAAATAATACAAGTACTCTGTTCTGTCGGCTGAATCCATACATCAATATTGATGCGTACCAGAAATAACACTTGCAGGTCACCATTCATGTCAGTCACTAACATTATATCCCATACACAACTCACCAAAACACTTCTACTGGATCTGCACAAGGATCTAACACAAGTTGGCTTGTTCTTCACTGAACTGTCCTGTCATATTAGGACCCAGTATTCAGATGCTCATAACTTTTAATCACTTTGTCACTAGAGGCTGAAATCTTGGATTTAGATTGTCCTGACATTCCTCTACACTACCTCAGATTTGCATCACACAATGATTAACTGGAGAGGTCCGCTGACCAGAATACTGGACTCTATCATACACCCTATTCCTGTCTATCCGGACCTGACAAGTCTTGGAATTGAATTTCGATAAGATCTGATACTGCACTATGGATGTGTGGAATGGACTTAGTTGCCATTAATGACAACACAAGACATGCCTTGCAGTGTCTCTTGCCAACAATCTCCCCCTTTGGCATTGATGGCAACACTTAGTGAAAAATGACTAAGTGTCGGAGCTACTCCCCCTTACTCTGTATACTTGTGCTCTCCATTGTTTCCAAAGCTCCTCCTTTGCTGGATTTCTCATTCACTGCTCTTCACTCATCCTTTGACATCAATGGAAAAGGATGGAATCTGCAATCCAAAATTCACCCAAAAATTCTGTATACAATGTCGCATATGTACAACCAATCCTTAAGTTATATTTACATATACTTAAGTGCATCTCCAAAAATATTCCTTAGTAGGGCCAACTCTATATCCCAACTCTTCTTCATACTATTCAAAGTTGTAATGTGGCCATTGAACAAAAATGCTTGTGCTTCAGCTTTCCAGAGGTCAATGGGATCACCTGTTTGAGTAGTAGTTTGGGCTTCTGTTACAACATTGAACATAACTTCTATCTTAGGGGAAATCAATCCTTGGAGCTCACCCATTCTTGCTTCAATGTTCTCCTTTTCTCTTGTCAATTTCTTTATTTCTTCTATCAAACTGATTGCTTGACACTCCTTACTTGCCGCTGATACTATCAATGGATCAAAAGCTTGGGATATACTTGATAATTTCTATTTGGAGTCCTTTATTTTATCTTCTATATTCTCTATGACTTTAGGAGTAGATAAACAAAACTTATATATACTGCCTCCTTCTGAAAGAGCATTTTGAATATTCTTTATACTGTTATCTAGCACTAATTTGTCTATCCCAATCATGCCTTTAAGTGCATCAAATCTTTTGCTATTAAATTCATTCTGAACTTTAACTTCTGTAGATTTTTCAAAGGACTCAAAGTGAGTACTTACAAAATTTACCAGGCTCTTCAGATTTTTGGAGGGAGAATCAGATGGATTCTTCCCGAACGTTGGCATTAACTTCTCTAATATACCAGATGCAAAGCCTAGCAGCTCATTGTCCTCTATGTGAGATTTCAATACCTTTTCTCTTGCCTTGGCTTGTGTGAAAGATGCTATCTTCATCAATTGGACTGGAGAGAAAGTATCCAGGTTGAGTGGTCCTTGAATCAGTTCAGGTTTGTCAAACTCTAGCATCTCTTTACTCAAAAAACTCTTCACTGCATTTGCAGTGTCTCTTGCCACAATTTTTTGACCACCTTCCTTTCCTTAGGTTTTCTCAGCGACAGGACTATTTAGTTTGGGTGCATCAACATTTGCACCATCTTCTTCTGCTTTATCTTCCTTACTTTTGACTTCTTCTTTCTCTACTTCACCTTTCTCTGTGTCATCTACAGGGGGATTTTTTCTTTTGTCCTCACTATTTGCAATTTGTTCCAGAGGATCTTGTGTAGTAGCAGTATTCTCAATATTGTTTTCTTTTCCAGATTGATCAGGAGGAGTTAGAGTATCTCTTGCATCATCAGTTTTATCCACCATCTCTGTATCTTCCTGGTTTATTTTCTCCACTTCCAGAATAGAGGAGTCATCAACCTTGATATGATGTTCATCAGTTTTCATTTCTTCAATATCTGGGATTGATGAATCAATCCTATCATTAGTCTCCTCCTTAACAAATGGTAGATTGTGTTTCTTTAATGCACTTAGAAGTTTTTCCTGTGTTTCTTCAACTTTTTTGTCTAATTTTCCAAGCATCAGTTTGTTCATTCTCTTCTTGCTCCTGAATTCATCCTTCACTTCTTTGAATATCATATTCATTTGAACTTGAGTGATATGAGGGCATAGTTTTATCAATACATGTTCTCTAAGCTCTAAATCCTTGCTTTTTGCATTTTCTTTCCTCAACTCCAAAATGTCTGCAAGACTTTGAGGGATCTCAGAAATTATTTCAATCAGGGCCTTATTATAGATATTCAGATATCTAATAGTTGCTTCCTCTAATACCCTTTTATCTATATCACTGTATTCATCATAAAATTCAGTCATGGGTTTCAAATTTCCATCCATAGTGACTGATTTTATTACATCTTCCACAAAAGTGTGGGCTTCTCAACATATGTAACTGTCTTTTGCCTTTTTCTTGCCTTTATGCTTCTGTAGGGCTTCTCCTTAGTCATCTTGGCAGCTTTTGTTCCAGAGGCTCTCAACACCTTTACCTCAGCATCTAAATCAGTTTCTTCTTTATCAACTTTTGTGCTTTCATAGGTTCTTGTGGTCTTTTCTTTCTTTCTCTTTCCTTCTTCACCAGATGGTTTGGCTTCCAATGTCTCAGTGGGAATGGATTTGGATTGCTCAGAGATAGTTGAAGAACTTCTTGTTTTTCTTAATGAGCTAGGTGTGACTTTCAGAGCGATTGTTGGTTCACTTTCTTCCCTCTCTTCTAAAGCTTGCTTAGGTCTTCTCTACATCTTTTCAATTCTTTCCCTGTTCTTTCTTATAGCTTCCTTGGTTAGGCCAATGCTTTCAGCATACATTTCAACCTGCCTCTAAACTTTTCTCTTGGTCTCTGGTTTCCTGACCTCAACATGTAGTTTTAGACTTAGCTCCTTATATGTTCCAAACCTTCCAACAAAGGTGTCTTTTGATTCTCTCAGGAGATGTTGAGCATACATGTCTAAGATCTTCTCATCAACCTCATAGCCCATAGGCATAATCCATATAGTTCTAGGTTCCACAGCTTCCATTAGGCACTGATCACTGTCTACCATAAAGCAGATTTCATCTTTGTATTTCTCAACTTTTGAATTGGGGATTCTTTCCCTAGAATGCATCATATTCTAAAAATTCTTAAAGTAATCCCAGATTGCAATCTTCTGTGCACTTGAGTCTCCAATGCTGAGTATGTGATCTCTTATTTGCCAAGCAACTGGTTTGTCATTTGTCCAATGCACACCTTGTACTCCAAGTACTTCATTCATAAAATAGAAGAACAAACATATAACTAGGGAACCATATTTGAAGGTGTTTTTCTTATCCTTTTTGATTTTGCTCAAATTTTCAATCAATTGGTTCTATAACAGCTCACATAGGTCATAATCTGTATTCTCCTTCAACATTTGATATGCTGCATATATGGTAGTTCTAGAGACATAATTCTCCCATCTGGAGTGGTAAATCTTGTAGCCAATCACCATAGAGGCAAATTTAACATCCAGTTCTACAATATCATTGATGGTCATTGCCCTTTTGTCAAACTTGGCACCAATAGCATCGATCACTATCTAGTTTTTCATGGCTTTCAGCATGGGTAATCCATCAATTGAATTTAACCCAGTTACAATCTTGATAACATCCTTTGTAATCTTGAATGGTTTCAATAGCCATATGAACTCATCATGCATTCAGCTCAAGATATATTGAACCCATTCATTCTCATCAAATGTCAAAAATTTAATGACTTGCATAAAATGTTTGCTCTCTAGGGCTTTGTATTCTAGTTTCAATTTATAGCTATCATCCCTTAGGTAGTTGTTAAACAAATCCAAGAGTTTCAGGTTTCCAAATTCTTCTATGCTACAGTGGATGTAAGCCCTAATATCCTCAACATGTAGAACTCCGTATGGGACACCAGAAAATGCTCCTAAAGGTTTGATTTCAACTAATTTGTATGGATGCTTCTTAAATTTTGGCTGGGGCCTTTTAGTAATATCAACAACAAGAGGAGTGCCCATTGTAAAAGATTACAAATTCAAGGCTTCGTAGATAAATACCTTTTTCTTCCACGGAGTTAGGGTTGATGGATAACACTATTCTTCTTGCTTTCTTCGAGTGCAAAGTGATTCAAATGAAGAATGAACAACCTTTTTATGCTCCACAAAACCTAATTTGCCTTTGTAATAAATGCTTTTCCCTAACTTCATCTGGTTACTCTATTTCTTGATGTAGTTACTTATGAATCACTCTGCAAATCGTTAAATCCACTTCTTTTCTCCCAGAAATTCTTTTAAATGATCTATAGTTACCCAAATTATCTTTTCTCATCGTACCAAATTCAGGCACCCACTTACTGGCTAAGGGAATTTGATTTTCAATGCAGCTCCCCCTGAGCCAGAACTCCTGACTCATTTCCCGAAGGAATTATCAGCACCAGATTTCGGTGTGGACCCATTACTATTATTCACAACACTTTTCTTGACCCATGTCTTGCTCATTTGATTTTGGATCTCATTCACATCAATTTTTCCCTTGCCTTTGTCTTGTCTCTACTCCTCCAGTTTTCTGTTTACCAGACCTCTTCTTTCATTATTCCTACTGCAGAATCTTGCAATATGACCAGATCTATTGCAATTAAAGAACACAACATTTCTTTGCTTATATACTTGATTTCCTCTTGATTTGCACTGATTAGCCATGTGTCCAAATCCATTGCAAGTAAAGCAGTAACCATTGAAAGAGTTGCCATTTCCTCTATTGTTAGAGTTATTCATTAACATACTTATGCATTCATTTGATCTATGACCATACATCTTACACTTGAAGCATTAACCAGAGGAGGATGGACCATTTTGATTTACTCTGCTTCTGCACTGAGTAGCTCTATGACCAAATTTATTGCAATTAAAATAATTTCCATTAAATGATGGATATCTTTGAGCATTGGGATGCCTTACCAGAGGTCTTCTAGGTCTGTTTCTCCCATTCCTTGGTTGAAAATTTCTTTGTCTGGATCTAGAGCTTTCACCTTTCTCATATCTAAGACCATGCTTGTCATCAGCCTTTTTCTGACTTTCAAGCAATGCTTCAAATTTAGCTGAGCTTATCTTGAACTTCTCCTTGTATTCATTTGCAACTTCTAGGTCATGTTTGAGAATGACAATTTGCCTCTCAAGTTCTCTCTCATTGTCTCTGCTTTCTTGTAGATCAGGCTTTAGATGGCTAGCTGTTCTATCTAATCTACAGCATTCTTCAGTTCTTTCTTTTAGAGTTTGATTTAGGTCTTCTTCAGTCTTCTTCCTTTGCTCAATTTCTTTGGTTAGCCTCATTACCCCAAATTCCATCTCATGTTTTAGAAAAGAAACTTCTTTTGTCAACTTCTCACATTCCTTTGTCTTTTCTTCTAAAGCCTCATCCATGCCATTTTCTTTAGTAAGATTAGCTAGCCGATGAAGTAGTTCCTTCCTTTTTTCCATTGATTTCTTTAGTTTATCTTCTAGCAAGTCAATGCAATCATTAGCATCCTTAATGTTTTCTTTTAGATCATCTCTTTCTTCTTTGGACCGATCAAGATCTTCTAAAGCCAATTTAAGTTGTTCTCTAAGTGAGCCCATTGAAACTCCTTCCCAGATCCTCCTCAAGCTGTTAGGCTTCTTTCAAGGAACATTGCTCTGATACCAATTGTTAGAATTAGGGCTGACAACTGAGAGGGGGGGTGAATCAGTTGTCCCACAAAATTAATCTTTTCTCCTTTCAAACTTCTTTCACAAATTACAAATAGATTAATGATGTAAATATTTAAAGCATGATACAATAACACATGAGCAGAAACATAAACAACACACGTGACACCAAGATTTTGACATGGAAACCCGGTTAAGGGAAAAACCATGGTGGGGATTAACCCACAAAGATTATACTTTGTTAAAAGTATTACAAGGTGGAAGGCACATGCCTTCAGGCTCACTGCCCAGAGCTCATTGCCTAGAGATCACTACTCAAGAGAGGCTCACTGTCTACAAGAATGATTACAAAAGGATTATAGATTGTTTGAACTAATAAGTAGAATCTGTCAATGCAAGAATTCATTTCTGGTTAAGCACAAAATACTGATTTTACATACTTCATCTTTATTCTGCCCTGTTTACTACTCTACTATAATCCAGACCTCAGATCTGTTCTCTTTCACACTTCTATCTTCCTTTTTTGCACTTACTCCATATTCGCATCACCACACTCATAATACTCAAATCCATCAGTTATATATATCCGTATCAACAAACTCAATCACTTATTTGTCGGCCTTATGAAGAACTTAACAAATAATACAAGTACTTTGTTCTGTCGGCTGAATCCATACATCAATATTGATGCGTACCAGAAATAACACTTGCAGGTCACCATTCATGTCAGTCACTAACATTATATCCCATACACAACTCACCAAAACACTTCTACTGGATCCGCACAAGGATCTAACACAAGTCAGCCTATTCTTCACTGAACTGTCTTGTCATATTAGGATCCGATATTTAGATGCTCATAACTTTTAATCCCTTTGTCACCGGAGGCTGAAATATTAGATTTAGATTGTCCTGACATTCCTCTACACTGCCTCAGATTCACATCACGCAATGATTAAATGGAGAGGTCCGCTGACCAGAATACTGGACTTTGCCATACACCATGTTCCTGTCTATCCGGACTTGACAAGTCTTAGAACTAACTTTCGGTAAGATCTAATACTACACTACAGATGTGTGGAATGGACTTAGTTGCCATCAATGACAACACATGACATGCCTTGTAGTGTCTCTTGCCAACAGCAACAACTCTTAACAATTCCCAATAATGAAAATGGTAGACAATTCTTTTTTAATAGAGGAGGAAGAGACTATAGTAGTAGAGGTTGTAGATGTTCTACAAATAAAAAATATATTTAATTCCATCATTGTAAAAAGAAATTGGGCATTTTGAAAAGGAGTGTAGGCTCAAACAAAGGCACATGTGAAATAAGAAAGCAATTCTCACTTGAAATGAAGGAGAGAATCTCAATTCCAATATTTTTTTCTTTTGTCATGCAGAAGAGAAATCTTAAGATAATTTTTCATTTCTTGATTTTGGTTGTTCGAATCATATGATAGTCAATGAAGACTTATTTATGCCAGTTGGTAAAGTTGTAAAGAGTTGATTAAAATTTGGAGACAATAGAGTAGTGTAAGTTGTTGGAAAAGACACCTTGGTTGTTCACACCAACCAAGGTGAGGTAAAAAATATCAAGATACTTTATTAGTTGATGGCCTTAAGCATAATTTATTGAATGTAGGTTATCTTATTGAAAATAATTATAGAGTTTTGTTTCATGATGGCACTTGTAAATGTTTTGATAAAAATCATGGTGGAAAAAGTTGTAGCAGAAGTTCTCATGACAACAGATAGAATGTTTCCATTGTAAATGTGTTTATTAAAAATAGATGCTCTAAAAACAACTCTTGAGGATACT
Organism: Cunninghamia lanceolata; assembly: GCA_027924645.1. Lineage (NCBI taxonomy): Eukaryota > Viridiplantae > Streptophyta > Pinopsida > Cupressales > Cupressaceae > Cunninghamia > Cunninghamia lanceolata. The sequence continues at coordinate 10,791,061 of BSBN01000068.1, read as the reverse complement.
AATTGGTTATGTCATGGTTAGTATGGTCAGTTGACCTTTAAGGAGTTGAACTTGTTACATACTAAGATTTGTGGATTGTTCAAGATCTTGTTGAAGAGTTTGATCATAAATTGATAAGATAGTGATAGAAGCCTATGTGGTAACCATGCATTGAGAGTTGGACATTGTGCTATGACACGGAGATTTATTACAACCAAGTGTTGCTATGGTAGCAATTGCAAGACACTTGGTGAAGAACTCGCTATTGCATCATGAGCCAAGTGAGTTTCTAGAGCATGTATGTTAGTGCAAGTGCACATGTGGCAGTGTTGGAGTGCATGTAGTGACAATTGAGAACATGTATATGTTCTAGAGAATGTTCTGAGGTATCACAAGTGATAAGAAGCAATTGAGAGTTTCTCTTTGTTATCGTAAGCCATAGTTTGATTTTGGTTGTAGTGTAGGAAGACATGTACACGGTTCATGTGTTTTGGTCAACAACTTTTGACTAAGTATGAAGACGAGTATGACAAACAAGCTAAGTATGGTGTACCCTTGTAAGCACTGAAAGTGTTGAATTATCACAATCAATCAATACAAATTAGTCAATTGGTAGTAAAGAAGACATTGAGTATGATGGCACACCTAGTCCCAATGATGAGGATTAGTTGAATGGTTTATATGTCACTATTGAGAGTGGAAATGAAGAGGGCTTTTATGATTATGTTTGTCTAATAAATGACTCCAAACTTGTTGATTTTGACATGATTATATTAGAAGTGAAATGTGTAATGACAATCTAGGCCTAGATGTTCTTGATGACATAAATGAGCACATGTTGATTGTTGATCTCATATTCTACCATGATAAAAATATTAAAGTTTTGGCTTTTTTGTAATCCTAACTATGGTGCAATCTTCAAAAGTTATGAGAATGTCCTTGGTTTGACTAGAAATGATATGACAATTGGTCTAAGTGGTAAGACACTAATCAAGACTCCTTGCCTTCAATAGATATGTTTGAAATGTTATGAGATAAAATACTAACTAATTTTAGAAACTAGCTTTATGATGCAAGACTTGAAGAAAATCATGGTGAACATAAAGTGAAGTAAACGAATACATCAAGAATAGACCTTAGAATTTGATATTCGAGTTGACCAATCCTCCAAAATTTGGCTTCAAAATCCTCAAATTGATATTTTTGGCAAGTTTCTTCATATTCAATATTGAATTCTATATAATTCTAGAATAGGATTAGTGAAATTTATTTTAAAAAAAACATATATCATCAAATTCAATCTAAATACATGAAAATTAGCTTTCAAACAATATGAAACATGAAACTTTCAGTTTAAATAATCAAATTTTGTCCAAAAATATACAAAACTAGTTCTTCTACATTGAAAAACAAAAAAAGATGGTGGATCAAGATCAAACAATGATTCTTAAAATGTCAAACACCATGATAAAGCATTTTCTTGTCTGATAGCACGCATGAAAAGAAGGGAATAACAGACATGTGGGGTCTAAATCATGGATCCCACATGTTTTTTTTCCCCTTTTTCATGCTTCCCAAAATGCACTCGTGTTATAATGTGCTCACGTTATAACGCGAGCACATTTTGGGAAGCATGAAACCTTTACATGCTTTCATGCATGCAAACAACTATTTCTCTCTATGTATAAGTATATATTTGAAACAAACCTTTACATATAAGTATATATCTATCTCTCTAACTCCCTCTCTCTCTCTAAACCCCTAAACACTAAATAATGCCCCTAAACCCTAAACCTTTATCTCCCTATCTCTCCCTCTCTAAACTCCTAACCCCTAAACCCGATCAACCCTAAACCCCTATCTCCCTATCTCTATCATCCCTCTACCTCTCAATCTCTCTACCTATGTCTCTAGCCATGTCCCTCACCCTCTATCTCCCTATCTCTCCCCTCGGTCTCCTCTATATCTCCCTATCGGTCCTCTCTCTCTCTAAACCCTAACTTAAACCTCTAAACCTTAACCCTTAACCCTTAAACCCTAAACCCTAAACCCTAAATAATGCTCCTAAACCTTAACCCCTAACCCCTAAACCGTAAAACTGAGCAACCCTAAAACTAAGCAACCACAAACCCCTAAACCATAAACCCTAGAAGCAACCCTAAACCTCTATCTCCCTATCTCTCCCAATCTCTATCAATCCCTTCTCTCTATCTCTCTCTAAACCCTAAACCCTAAAACCAAGCAACCCTATACCCCTAACCCCAAAACCCTAACTCCTAAACCCTAAACCCCTAAACCCTAAATAATTCCCCTAAACCCTAAACTTGAGCAACCTTAAACTCATAAACATCAAATAATGCCCCTGACCCCTAAACCCTAAACTCGAGCAACCAGGCTAAACCACTAAACCATAAATAATTCCCCTCTAACCCTGACCCCTAAACCCTAAACTTGAGCAACCCTAAACTCATAAACCCTAAATAATTCCCCTAAAGATATGAGCAACTCTAAACTCATAAACCCTAAATAATGCTCCTAATCTCTCTCTCTCTCTCTCAAAACCCCTAAACCCTAAATAATGCCCCTAAACCCTAACCCCTAAACCCTAAATAATTCCCCAAAACCCTAAACTCATAAACTTGACCAACCCTCTCTCCCTCTCTCTCCCAAAACCCCAAAACCCTAAACCTGAGAAACCCTAAACCTCTATCTCCTTATATCTCTATTATCCCTCTACCTCTCAATCTCTTTCCCTATCTCTCTGGACATCTCGCCCACCCTCTATCTCCCTATCTCTCCCTCACCAGGTTATTGATGAAGGAAATGAAAACAAGAAAACTCTCTCTCTCTCTCTCTCTCTCTCTCTCTCTCCCCCCATCACCCTATCTCCCCCTCCCCTCCATCTCCACCCTCTCTCCCTCTTCCTCCCTCTCCCTCTCCCTTATCGACAAAGAACATAGAAACAAGAAAACTAGGACATGCAAAGAGGGATAAGGATATAAATTGGGAGTATGAAATGGAAACAAAATAATTTATGAAAGTTCATTGGATAAGGAGAATGATGAGGAGAGGTAGAGAGGGGAGGGAAGTACAGAGTGAGAGAGAGGGTAGGAGGTAGAGAGGGAGGGAAGTAGAGAGTGAGAGAGGGTAGGAGGTAGAGAGGGGAGGGAAGAAGAGAGTGAGAGAGAGGGTAGGAGGTAGAGAGGGGAGGGAAGTAGAGAGTGAGAGAGGGTAGGAGGTAGAGAGGGGAGGGAAGTAGAGAGTGAGAGAGAGTGTAGGAGGTAGAGAGGGGAGGGAAGAAGAGAGTGAGAGCGAAGGTAGGAGGTAGAGAGGGGAGGGAAGAAGAGAGTGAGAGAGAGGGTAGGAGGTAGAGAGGGGAGGGAAGTAGAGAGTGGGAGAGAGGGTAGGAGGTAGAGAGGGTAGGGAAGTAGAGAGTGAGAGAGGGTAGGAGGTAGAGAGGGGAGGGAAGAAGAGAGTGAGAGAGGGTAGGAGGTAGAGAGGGGAGGGAAGTAGAGAGTGAGAGAGGGTAGGAGGTAGAGAGGGGAGAGAAGTAGAGAGTGAGAGAGATGGTAGGAGGTAGAGAGAGGAGGGAAGAAGAGAGAGAGTGAAAGTAGGAGGTAGAGAGGGGAGGGAAGAAGAGCGCGAGAGAGAGGGTAGGAGGTAGAGAGGGGAGGGAAGTAGAGAGTGGGAGAGAGGGGAGGGAAGTAGAGAGTGAGAGAGGGCTAGGAGGTAGAGAGGGGAGGGAAGAAGAGAGTGAGAGAGAGGGTAGGAGGTAGAGAGAAGAGGGAAGTAGAGAGTGAGAGAAAGGTAGAGGGGAGAGAAGTAGAGAGTGAGAGAGAGGGTAGGAGGTAGAGAGAGGAGGGAAGAAGAGAGAGAGAAGGTAGGAGGTAGAGAGGGGTGGGAAGTAGAGACTCATAGAGAGAGAGAGAGAGAGTGTTTCAATTCAACATAACATGAGCGCATTATAATGCACTCGCGTTATGTGAATGCACATAATGTGAGCACATTATATTGTGCTCGCGTTATGTTTTGCCTTGGAAATTTCCAAGGCTTAGGCTTGGATTTGCCTTGGGCTTCCAACCTAAAGGATTGGATTGTGTTTAGGTCATCCAAGGACATGTTTTTCCAAATTCTAACAAAATTCACATAATTTGGAGCGTGCTCCCCATCAGGATTGCACTTTTTTGAATGAAAAGTTGAAAAAAATACCACCATAATCTTAAGCTCTTTGTTAGCTATCTAACCATTAATTTTTTTCATGTTTTGAGTACGTTAAGAGTTTCATCTTTAATTTCTTTTGTTAGTGTATCCATTTTTTTGTCAAAAACCAGTGTCTAGTATTTTTGACTTTTTTTTAACTATTCATCGAAATTTCAAATAAGTTATGTTTTTAGAAACTAGACTCCATTCTACACGTATTCAATTTTTTTTTTTTGATTTTTGATTAGTTTTCAAAAATTTTAGGGGGTAGCACGCTCAATTTTCTATTTTTCAAGATGTGTCCACTTTGAAAATTAGTAAAAAATTAATTATTCATGAAAAAATTATCAGAAGAATTAGGGATAAACTACATGGTGTTAGCTAATTTCTCATTGAAGCAATTTTTGAAATACTAAAAAAAAGTTAACATTTTAAAGGGGAGCACACCAGATGCTATGTTATGCTTTTTTGAGAAAAACAGGACCAAATTGTGTGCTCCCCCTTTTTGAACCCCTTAATCTCAACCATTTTTGAAAAAAATAGTAGTTTAGAAACTAGATTCAGAGCACTACAACTCTTGTTTTTTTTGTATGTTTAAATTTTGAATGTAACTATCTTCAATTTATCATCCAACATCAGCCTTTCCTGATTTCAGAAAAAAAGTGGCATCTTAAGACTGCCTTTTGGTCCCTCATCTTTGTGCACTTACTCCTAGGTTTGTCTTTATAAATAACTAGAGGACAATCCTTGATTTTGGGTATGATGCATTTTGCCAATTTGAATATCAACCAACTCTTTCAAATCTTTGAAAAGATCAAGCTCAATGCAAATGTATTTTTGTGGGAGAGTAGAGAAAAACTTGTTGGGTTTGACACAAATGAATGGTCTAAAGAGGCCACAATATGGTCCAAAAAAGGAAAATAAGGCAAGGGAAGGCTAGGAAACTCGACCCAAAAAAGGATCCACAAGGATCTATCCCAAGAGATGATGAAATATCAAGTCCATGGTGTAAGAACTAACAATGAGCTACACATATACTAAGGGTCATGATTGAGGATGACTTCTACATGACTATGTTCCACAAATATAAAAAAGAAGAACCCCTTTGTGACGTTTTAAATAGCATCAAGGTGAACCCCATGAGGGACCCAAGCTTTGTTAAACCTTTCTTTGAGTATCCTTTAGAAGGAATCCTTCTAACAAATAATTGACTAAAGTAAAATTTCAATTCATTTATAGGTGCTATCAAATTTGGAATAGGAAAGATTACATTAGTTGGGGTTTTAAAAGACATGCCTCATGAAAGACTTTTAAAATGAACTTCCAAGAATGATTTAAGGGAGCCATTATCATATACTTTTAAATCGACAACACTAGAAACAACTACTACGATAATGGAGTTTGAAGCTCCATTTAAAGTCTAAGCTTGCCTAAAGGTGAGAAAAACAAAAAACCCTGTACAATAAATGCAAAAGGATATAATAATTCCTAAAGAGAAGAGAAGTATGAAAAATGATGGAAAGAAATTCATCCAAACAAAGCACAAAGCCCTAATAGAGCCTAGATCTTGCTTGCACAAAATTATCATCAATATTTTTCATCCCTAATTTTTAAGGTATGACATTATTAAAAATACTTTAGATACTTGGTTAATATATTTTAATTCCCTTCTAATATATTTAGTTTAAATGAAGTATTGAAATAATATTGTGAGGATATAATATAAGAAAGACAAAGGAAGTATTCCAAGAAATATTAGAAAAATATATAAAAATATAAGGGAAGTATTGAAATGGGTCCAAAACTAAATGGGAATTGGCATGGGTATGAAAATTTTATATCTACTTTATAATTTAAAAATAGATTATAATTACATGAATATAAGGGTTGTAATGGGTTTAATTTTTTGCTTTTGAGTTGAATATAGTTGTTATAATATTATAGAGGAGAAAAGTGCAGTTAATTTATAGGAGGAAATCAAGAGTATTGGATTAAGAAGTAGTCATTTTAGGAACATTTTGATTTGGATCATTAAAGGGAACTCATTGTATTAGTGACATGTATATAAGACACCTACGTACTATTGACAGTCTTTTTATGCTCAGGGCTTCACCCCACAGGTACACTACTCAAGACTATCAACAATGGAAAGAAGAGTTAGCCAAGGCACAAACCAATCAAATAGATCAATCTTCAAATTAGGTCTGACTCCCTTCCTATAAAGCTCATGGAAGTTTTATGAGAAAAGGGGGAGAAATATTACGTGAAAGCAAATTGCTGAAACTAAAAGGCCATAAACTAAAGAAACAATAGTTATGTAGTTAGATAAGAATTAAATGACACACTATAACATAGTTAATAAGGACTAGTTGATACTATCAGGGCAAATGCAATATTTCATGCACAACAGCGATGAGTCAGAATCTCTATAATAATAGCCTCATAAATTAAAGATTACGATATTACTTCTTGAGATAAAAGGGTAGAAAATAGTTTGTCCAAAGACACAGTCACAGTGCCCTTCTAGCTCTAAATACACAAAGAGAGAAGCTAATACATCAAGCCAAAAAATGGCTCAGTTGCAAAGAATAGTCTACTTCTATTTACAATAATTTACAATATATAGAGGAAGAAGGATGTCTCATCACCCGCCCAAAAATATCTCCCCATAGGACCTTGAAAGGAATTAATGATGATGCACACAATCTCTAAAAAGATTGTGTCCTCATTTATTTGTGTGTTGTGAATGATCACCCTATATATTTGGGGTGACATAGGAATGCTTCACAACATTTAGTAATAATGGTGACACTCTTTAGTCGGTAGGATGGTCAACCTAGTGGGTTAAATATCTAAACAACAATAGATTTTGTTATTGTTATTAATATTCCTAGTAGGTAGTACTATGGAATGCAATCTCGCAGCATTGGCAAGTCCCATCCATCACTTATCTCCTTTTGTTAGTAGTGGGATCCATTAAATTATCCTTTATAGGGCCCTGCAAGTCGTTGGATGAGATCTTTGAGTTGGTGAATTGAACGACTTGTGGGGAAGCTTGAAATTGATCCCTAAGGTTGCTTTAAGAATGCTCGTGGTGGTGGCACATAGTTTTCCTTAATATTTTCTATTTGTGTCTAGACTTACATTGGCCCCACTTGAAGATCCATACATCTTTAGTTCTTTCACCAATTTTCCCATTAATGAGTTGGACCAATGGTGTGAGCTTGATACCTTTCTTTTGACTTTATCTGTTGCAAGTCTTGCAAGCCGTTAAATGAAATCTTTGAACTAGATAATAAGATGGCACATGAGGTAGCATGGAGCCGAAGCTAAAATAACTTAGATGTCGCCCACAAAATGGAACACTACTTTAATTGGAGAAAAGAACAACATAATTACAAAATAAAAGGCCCATGAAAGCAAAGCATAATTAAGCCATTAGCCGCTTGTATCAAAGCTTAAACAAAGTAAGGATGAATAAAATATTAGCTTCCTCTAGTGGAAAATCCACTACAATTTTGGTGACTCACAATTTTCATGAGCACCGATCCCAATTCTTTAAATTGTATCCATTCGACATTAGATTCAACATTCAATTTTTTTTACAAAATGAAAACTGACAAAATTATAACAAAATTATTAACATGTCTTTTTAAAAATTGTTAATAATTTTTGAAAAGAAGAAAATAAATTTGCAAGATCCTCCACTACTAGAGTACCAGTTCACCTTATAAGCTTGAGACACTTTTCTAGGTCTAGGTTGGCTAGTATAAAATCCTTTGCAACTGATCTGCATTGAGTTTCACCATTCCTTCTATATCTACCTAATTTTTAACTATCTCTCGCCCATCCTCTAAAGATATTATTGTAGGGACCTCAGAACCATCTTATACTTTTTGTTGAAACTTCTCCTTGTAGTAATCGAGGTTAATGAGTTATTGACTTTCATTCCAAGGGGGAATATATTCCCTTATGGATTAGTGCATCTATCTTTTGCTTCATTTCTTGGGTTCTTTTGATCACGACATCAAGAATTGTTCTCTATAGAGTTTGACAATGCACTTTGTGTCCACCTCATTAAACATTTGGGTTGCTTCCCTTCTTTCCTAGATTCTAGTTGCTACCAACTTGGAGTTGGGTGCCTCACATAACATATTGAGATATACCAAAGCCCTTTCTTCAACTAAAGTAACAACTATTTATTTGGCTTCCATTTTCTTGTACACCTTGCTCCTCAATGCAACGATTGCTTCAATGTACTAGAAGGTTGGAAATAGTGATATCATACTTAGCTGTATAGATTGGCAAAATGTCTCCCTCAAGGCTTTAATTATCTCTTGGCCTTGTGGTGACCCTTCTAGCTCACTGATGTAGGCGTTCAAAGCCTGAATCTCAAGTTTTGCTACCTATAACATAACTTCTAGGTCTGTGTCATTATCAATTAACCCTTTAATCCTTTGGTCACATGTTTCCAACTGGGTTTGATATCTCTCTAGGTCATATTCTTGTATTTCCAGTCCTTGCTTCATACTATCCATTTCTATTATGCACACACCACTTTGCTATCTCTTGGTATCTCTGTCTCTTTTCTCTCTAATTGTTTAGACAATTCCTCCTTTTTTGTTAGCTCCTAGATTAACTAACTTATCAAGTAGGTAGTTCTTCTTTTTTGGCCTCTTCTAGGGCACTTTCTTGCTATGCAATTTTCTCTTTGGTGTTATATATTTCTATTTTCTTAGCTTCGCTAATTTGCTTCGTGATAGAGATTATTTTGTTCTCTAGAGCCTTAATTTTCACCTCAGCCTCTTTTAATTTTTGTTTCACTAGCTTTAGCTTGCAGTTTTCTTTTTCAACTTTATTTCAGTGGCAATCAATGAATTGTTGATTTCCTTAGTGCCTTCTTGTATAAATTCTACCTAGGAATCTTTAATGCTAATTCATGTTGCCTCTATCTGGTAGTCAGCAACCATCATTTGCCCTTGTGGCTTGTTTACCAAAGGAGTGAAATGAACAAAGTGAATGGAATCCTCAATCTAGTTATACTTCATTTTAATCCTTCTAGAGGTGGGTGTTGCATCTTCTTGTAGTTTTCTTTTTTGTTGCATTGCTAGCTTTATTTGAAACATTGCATTTGCTACTCATGGACCATAGGGTCAATTATTATAACAATTTACTACTAGGGTTTAGATCATTGTGGGGAGAATATGGGGTTGGTTGAGGTAGACAATCGTCCAATAGCAGGTGAAGTAGTGGCTTTGGTTAGTGAGGTTGAAGCCTCCTCAATAGTAGGTTGTGCAAGAATATGAGGAGGGTGGTCAGGTTTCTGGATGGGATGTTGTATGGGTGTCATACAACTTTAGTTCTTTTGCCGATTTTCCCACAGATGAGTTGGACTAGTGGTGTAATCCTGATACCTTTCTTTTGCCTTTATTTGTTGCAAGTCCCACGAGCCATTAGATGAGATCTTTGAATTGGTTGATTAGATGGTGCGGGAGGTAGCATGGAGCTAGAGCTAAAGTAACTTAGGCACCGCTCACAAAATGGAACACTACTTTAATAAGAGAAAAGAACATTACAATTACAAAATAAAAAGGCACATGAAGACAAAGCATAATTAAACCATTAGCCATATGTAGCATACCTTATACAAAATAAGGCCGAAATAAATATCAACCACCTGTAGTGGAAAATCTACTACACATGCTTGACAATATTGTCTTTGAACATTCTTCCAAGATTGTAAAGTTGGTCCAACAGGAGGGTTAGCTGAGAAGAACTTGACCATCATAATTTAATAGCTCCCCCTAAAGTATTTCCAAATACTATACGTCCTTGCATAAATTTAGATATTAGAAATCTAGGCCAAACAAGTTATAGAAGTCCATAATTAGCCAAATGGATCCTATGAATTTTAGGGAAGTCCCATGCATTAAGCCATGCTCCAGACACTTGTTCAACTCTCAAAGATGTAATTTTGACCCACATAAAATTTGACAAATATTCAAAAACAAAATAATAATTAAATTGTGAAAAATAATTTTCTATTCCTAAATAACCAAATTTTACATGATATCATAATTCTCAAAAATAAATACCTTTTCTTTTAATTTTTAAATATTTATTACACATTTATTAATTCTAAACTCATACAATTTACTTAAATTAATTGCACTTGACATTATTTAATTAACCTTTAAGTTAATCCATATAAGATATTTATTCCCTTACAATAATTAAAGTGAAATAATAAACATAATAACAGGTCACTGAAACTCAACGGCATGTTGACTTGTATTTTAATAATAATATACAGTTTTTTTTTTAAGCAAACCTAAATCAACCAAGTTCCTCCAAGGAAATTACTATCATATAGTTACAGCGAGTAATAGACAGAGCTACTGCAGGAAATATGCTCACTGTACCTGTAACTACATTAAATTTATATCAAGTGATATAGGAAAAACAATTAAAATTTAAGCATGAACTGATATTGCTGTATGAAATAGAGCAATTTTTTAAAAATTATATTGCTGTATGAAATAGAGAATTTTTTTATGAGCAAATTATAAGAAAGATTATATATTTGATAATTGGGTTTTTTAATACTTACTATAAATAAGTTGAATATTTGAGCTATTGCAAAAAAACATCTTTAACATCACAAATGGAGATAATTTCCTCCTTTCAAGTTGGCAGCAGTTGGTTTTGATTGGGATTTGGTTTTATCAATAAGCTCTGCTACATTCATGGCAATTTGTTCCAACATCTCTCCTTGATCTCTGTAATATATACATATTATAGTAAATTCCCTCTTAAAAAATTATCCATAAATTTAATTTTATATAAATATAAATAGATGATTAAAAATGCACAATGATAATAAAATTTGTTATATTTTACAAAAATACAAAAAGAGAAGAATTTTTTTTTTTTTTTCTTTTTAAATTTGTTAGAATTATATTTACAATTTTTATTTCTTTTTATTTTTCATTATATATTTCAATCCTAATAACCAAGTTTAACCTTTCATAACATTAATAATATTAATTTATTTTAAAACAGCTAAAAAGAATAGAATAATTATTTAATTAAATTTTAAGATCTTAATTAATACTTTACTTTTTTAATGCACATTTGGGATGATTGTAGCAATGCACAGAGGATTGATTATTATTTCCATGGCAGCAAAGCGAGAGAGAGGCAGAGCACAATTGGGGAATTAAGTGTGCACATATATTATAGTTATACAGAACGTATATCATCATTTAAAAATCTCTTTGAGAGCGACACTGAAAAATGCCTGGATTTAGGTTTTGACAGGTAATATATAAGTATAGATAATAGAGGCCGGACATTAGAAGCTGCCACTCTTCTTCATAATTCGGGTAATTCTGAAAGTAATTCAGGACGCTGAACGGAAAGATTCGGAAATAAAGGTTGAGAAAGATTTGTAAGAAAATTTGGAAATCAAGATACTTAATCATCAAAAATCTTCCTTAATAGCGATAGTTACAAAAAGTCAATATTGTAAGATGTTTCAAATCCTTTAATTTTCAAGGTCCCCGTAACCGACAAAAGACTTTACATACTGATTACTATATTTTAATGCCCTTGCAATACAATCTTCGAATAATTATTTTGTCCTCCTTTTACTATATTTTAATGCCCTTGGACTACAATCTTCAAGTAATTATTTTGCCCTCCTTTTACAATATTTTAATGCCCTTGGACTACAATCTTTGAATAATTATTTTGTCCTCATTTGGAAAGAAAACAAAGATTTCTATGTATATATCGATTAACTAAATGAATGTATATATCGATTAACTATATCGATTAACTAAATGAATGTATATATCGATTAACTATATGCAAGTATATATAGTTTGAAATAGGAAATTAGATAATGTATTTTGAAAGTTGAATAAGATGGATAGTGATTTGAACTTCATAATTTAAGAATGACAATAAATCGATGAGATTTTAGAATCTGTATGATGTTAGACTTAGGAAATGGTGCCTCACTATTAATGAGTTAGTTGGAAATTTATTTTGGATCCTTATTATCAGAGAACAAGTTCATAGGTCTAGGGCTAATGTGTAGTTGTGGATCTATACTTCTATTATGGATTCATATTGGTAATCAATAATGTTTTGCTCTATAACTTTGCTATGTGACATTCTGCTCTACTTTATTTGATTGTTTAGGGACTGGCAATATTTAAATATACCTTAAAGCCACAAGGATATTTTGCCTAGATCAACCCATAAAAATTGAACAATATTGAAAACATCAAGCAATCACCTACGAATATAGATTTTTTACTCCTTTTATTGCACCAAGTCAAAGTGTGTTGCTATTAATTACTCCAGTGCTCTAGAAATGATGCATTTGTAAATGCTTGAGTGGATTTAGAGATGATTATAATGAAACACATTGAATGTCTCTAGATACTAGAACATGGCATCAATTTATGCCAAACTTGTGTTTAATCATCTCAAGGTAGAAGAGTCAAGGGGGGCTATTAGATAAAGTTAAATTGGAAAAGGAAACATTCATGGTTATGAACTTGTATTGGAATGGGATAATGGTCAACTCTAGTGGCAAATTTCTAAATGGAGGTATGTGCATAGATAAGTGTGATGAGTAAGTGTATAAGGCAAATGTATAAGAGTGTGCAAATGGATAGGGTGGGGCTAGATCTGTGTGTGTGTGTGTGTGTGTGTGGATGAAAAGGTTAGGGGAATAGGCCCAACTTCACACAAATTGGTGTCATTTGTCGCTATGTACATGTATAAAGATTGCCTCAAAAAAAGCACAAAACCAAATGGGAAATGGAATAGGTATGCAAATTTTAACATTACAATAATATTGTTTCCAATACTTCCTTGTGTCTTCTTTATATTGTATAATTTCAATGCTTCCTTTATCCTTTTATATTGTATCTTTTTAATATTTCTTCTAATACTTCTTTTATCTTCCTTATACTATATACTCCCAATATTATTTCCAAATACTTCTTTTATCTTTTTATATGTTGTATCTTTTCAATGCTTTTTTTATTTTTATCTTGTATCTCTCTAATATTATTTTTAATGCTTGTTATGTCGTAAAATGTATACACTAGCATTTTACACTTAATTTAGCACCTAGGTGGAACTAAAATATTTACACTTGTTAATTAGAACCTATTTTAACTCCTTTTTGAGTGTTAAGCATGTAATTCTTGATCCTGATGAACAAAACCCAAAAAATTAATTATAAGGCGGGGCTAAGCACACTTTAAGTGCCTTATCCTGGGAGTTTAGGGCTAAGGGACTAGGGCAACCAAGTGCCCTTGTCCCCTTTTTAGCCCTAGCCTAATTAAGGGCTTGTCGGCTCGGGACCTCTTAAATGATTCCCAGTGTTGGCCTCATGTGGTTTAATTCTCTAAAAATCAACGGGAATGCATATAAAAGTAAGTTAATTTATTCATTTGAACATCTCTAAGCTATCTCTAACTTCTTGATGGATTCTTATTCTCTCTCATGCTCTCTACTCTTCTCTAAAGCTCTTTATTGTGGATGATTGTTGTGGCACCAACATATTGCAAGTCTTGTGAAGATCCTTCTACTTCTTTAGGCTACACAACTTCTTGAGTCAAGTTGTGATGCCGCATCAAGCATGCTAGGGTTTTCATACTCATTGTGATTTCTTTCCTTCATGTTTTTTTCTAGCATTCCATTCTACTTCAGATTTGCCTCTTCCCTCCTAGGGAACACGCTCTTTATCTATCATCTTTGCTATTGTGGAGGTGGAAAACCATTCACAGGGCTTGACTAAGGCAATCTCCTAAATATCACCCAAATATTTTCCTTCTTGTGTGTGTGTGTGTGTGTGTGTTGGTCAGATTTGGAGAAATTGGCTGAAGACAAGTTGTAGAGAATAAAAGCACATGAGGGTGAAGACATCTGAGTTATCAGTTTATGCTAACACTAGTCAGGGTCTAGGGCACCCAAGCGCCCTTGTCCTGGGTAGTTCTACCTCTGGATCTAGGTTCTAACTTTCAATCCTTGGTCTTTGTTGTTCATTTGGCTTCTGGGTTTCCGTTTTCGATAGTATGTTTTACTCTAGTCTTTGTCAATTAGGGTTTTATGTCTTGACCCTAGCTTGATTGGTTGGATTTGGTTAATTTCTTCTCTATACAACAAAATGGCAGAACCCCTATAGTTTGGCTCTCCTTGGGTAGAATCCAAGTTCGGCTTGTGTCCTAATGTTTTGTAGAAGAGGGTTGGATAGTTTGATCTATTTAACTAGTCTCTCTTTTCTACATAACAATACTCTTCTTGCATTCTTTATATTATATCTCTTTCAATCCCATCAACTAGTTTTGGTGCATAGTGAACATTAATACACATTAAAACTAAATAAAATACTTTCTACTAAAAATAAATGCTAACTTAGGAGATTTTAATATAAAACTAAATTGAAATATTATATGAGTGGAGAAAACTCAAGCAAAGATTTATGTGTAAGTAGCATAAAGAAGGAAGGTTCTTCTTAGGCATTGTATTGAGGAAAGTACTCCTCATAACAAGAAGTAATGGAAAGATATTGGTTTCCATTCCTTTCTCACCACGTTAGCTCTAATTAAAATCAAGGTTTCATTTGTTTCACAAAGCATTTAGAAAGCCTTTGAGTGTGTGAAGCGCTTTCTCAAGTGGGTTGGTGATGGTTTCAAGACTGGTTTATCCTTCCATGGACATAGTCTTTGGTGGTCTCCCATCACTAATTCTTCCCATCTGCCTTTGGTTGAAACTTGAGGGATCAAAGCTCTACAACTTTTACACATAAAATTGGGTTGAACACACAAAAACACAACACAAAGCTGACACAAGGAGGAGGTAAAGGGTCAAGGTGGGCTAAAATGATCCTATAACATACAATAAGAGTGGGAATTAAGACAAGGACAATTTGTAGTGTCAAAATTACAAGGTATACAATTTTTGACCTTACATTTTCCCCCACTTTAGTGGGATGATGTCATTAAGTGATATAACTATGCTAAATTACAAAACGGAAATGCAAAAACTAATATCTTGAGGTTACAAAAAAAGATACACAATAGTCTTCAATAGAGAAATCCATGCCCCTAGACTAAAATATGCAAAACAAACACATTGTTATGCACACAAAAACATGCAACACAAATACGTCAGAAAAACATAACCTATGATATAAAGATGTTTGAAAAATATAAACCTACAAGATAAACTAAGTAATTAGAACATCACAAACATGTATATGGAAAAGAAAAATAGATAAAATCTTATACGATGAGAAGAATCTAATGAGTAGAATGTTTGTTTCAGAACAAATAAACTAATGTACATGGAGAGAAAGAAAATGGTTGATACAAAAGAACATGTATGATTCAAGGTCTAGTTTATTCTATCACTAGGAATAATGCTAATTAACAAATCACTTGTACTAGTATGCTCTATTATTAGGTGATTCAAATGTTTGACAAATTTTAGGATCACTTGGACTAATGTGCTTTGTTACTAGGTGATATAAGATATATAGTGGAAAATCAAACAATCCTTGATGATCAATCACCATGCCCATGATTTAATTTGGAAAGCATTTGATAGTGTACATTTGCACATGTGATTATAATATATTTCCCCTTACAATAATCACATAAAGAAGTGTACATGCGATTGATTTTAAGGTAGTTTGAAAAGGAGACAAAGAGGAAAGGGATCCTTAGGAAGGATGTATGCCCCTTGAATTAGTAAATATAGGTTTTCCTTCTCCTCCAAAATGTTTGTGAGGACAACAAAGATGATTATATTATTATCAAAGAAGATGGACTATGGTTGCACTTGGAATTGTACCCCCACAATATGACAACACATGTGAGTGTGACATAGTGGGTAACAACACAATGGATGAAGAGAGGCCTAAAGTCCACATGATAAAGCATAAGAAAATAAATTAGAGAAAAATAGAGGTAGTCTCAATATCATGCATTGGTAATTGAAATAATTGAGCTATTCTCGATGTGATGACAGAAGAAAGCTTAACTTTGTATTAGAGATGGTCTCAATATTATAATAGAATTGATCTTAGTGTCACAATTGAGGGGGTATAGAAAGGGAGAATAATATTTATAGTGTAGAATGGACTGGATAGAAGTGATTCTCAACATCTTGTATCATGTGAACAAGAGAAGGGTGCATCATTAGAAGAAAGAGGGATGATAATATATCAATAAGGTCCCAGATTTTATCTTGCAATAATTGACATTGTTTGATGGAATTTTCTAGCACTCAATGATATGCATAAAAGGGAAGTGTTGATTGATTATGTTTAGAAAATTTCTTTCAAGTGAAAGGAGGAAAAGTGCTCAAGTGGGGTTTTAAGAGCATAGGTAGAATATGTTTAAGATGATGAGAAAGCTATGTGTAGGAGTTGTTTTCTTGTTTGGATGGAATAGAATAAGGTTGAATATTTTGAATGGGTTCAAAAGAAGTAGATGAAGCATAGACCAAAGAAGCCATAGTGACATCAAATGTATAGAAAGGGAAGATTTAGGTGAAGGACGAGCTCAAAAACCTAAATTTGTAGTAGAAAGGTATGGTGTAGGTTCCAAAGTGACCTTAATTCCTTTCCCCATGCACCCAAGGTCATTTCTATTATAGCTATGTTTAGAAAGGATTTTGAATCTAGGCACATAAAGATTCTCCAATTCAAAAAGAGGAGGATCTGGGCATTGCTAAACTTGTTAAAATGAGTTGTATATTTACATGTGGTGTTAGAACCTTGAAAAAGATTAATAACCCAGAATCATTAGTGACAAGATTCTAACACCACATGTGAATCTGCCAACTCTCAACTCTCACATCTCATAGATAATGAGGCCTATCTTTATTACCTTTTTGTTCTATTTTATATCCTCCTTTTTTAGGGGTGTTCACATTTCTAAACTTAGAATTTTGTCACCAATCAAACATGTCTTCATTAGAAATGTCAAGTTATTTCAACGATGGAAGTTCAACCATTAGTCTATTTTTTTTTTGTAAATTCATATTAACTATATATGTACCTAAGTTTACTTTAAATAAAATATACTAGAGAGTCACAATGAATGATAGAGCCTTTTCTTTTTTAAAGATGGAAAAGTGGTTGTATGATTTTACAAGTGTTGTTTAGGGATGTGTTGTGATTCCATGATGTGTGAATGATCTATGATGACATCTTTAAATATATAATCTAAGATATATGAGTTTTAAAATTTTAGCATCTATATCAATGGATAATAGTTAGATCTTAGGAATGTCAGTTTTAGAATATAGAAATTTAAAATCTAATATTAAAGGACGTGATGGTTAGCATGTTGATGGATAATGGTTAGATCTTAGGATTGCCAACCTTAGAATGTAGAAATTTGAAATCAAATAATAGCCTTGCTTGAAGGGGTATTGACCTCTAATGAAACTATACTCTAACCCTATTATAAATTAATTTGAGATCCATTTCTGAAAAAAAAATGAATTTGTTCCTCAAATCAATTGTTTAAATAGGGGGTTCATCGAAGGGATAATGTCTAGTGTAATCTTGACCCAAATAGAACATTGAAATGTCTAAATTAATTTCAACAAATTAAATGGCACATCCAACTTCCAAATTTCTTACTCAGCATTAGTGCTACTGCCAAGAATCAGGCAAAAGACTTGAAAATCAAAAGAGAAAGCTGTGCGATGTAAAGTGTTTATGCGGTAATTCCAAATCTATTTTGAAGCAAAATATAACATAATGTGTGTGTTATAATGTGCTTGTGATATGACTCAGGATGGCTCATAAATCTTGAGCCATAGTATGAGAATATTATAATATGAGCACATTATAATGCATTATAACATGCCCATATTATATTTTCCTTGGAAACACACAAAGTACTCTCTTTTTTAAATTATAATGCATGCATGTTATAATGTGTGTGTGTGTTATAACACACACACACATGTTTCATTTAAAGTTGCATTGAAAGCCCACTCTTAGGCTTGGATTTGGCTTGGATATTCAAGCCAAAGGTTGGGCTTTAAATTCAACTTTAAATGAAACATGTGTGTGTTATATCCAAAGGGTTGGGCTTGTATGTAAGGTGCCCAAAGATGTGTTTTGCATAAAACATGAAAAACAAGTAAATGACGAGTTTTCTCTACATCAGGTTTGCACATTTTAAGAAATTATTCTAAAAAAAATGGCACAATAATGTCAAGCTCACTCTTATCTTTCTAGCCATGTATTTTTCTACATTTTAAATACATTAAGGTTCCGATCTTCAATTTCTTTTGATAATGTCTTTATTTTTCTTCAAAAACCTATGTATAGCTTTTTAGGTGTCATTTTTATTTACTCATCTAAATTTGAAACAAATTACATTTTTATATTCTAGACTTTATTATATACAAATTAAAAAATATTTATTTTCGATTAGTTTTCTCAAAATTAAGGGGGCAACATGCTCAATTTTCTATTTTTCAAGATGTGTCCACTTTGAGAATTAGCAAAAATTCATATATTCATTAAAAAATTGGTAGAAAAATTTGACATAAACTACATGATGTTATCTAACATTCCACTAAAGGGATTTGTTAAATACTTTTAAAAAAGTCAACATTTTAGGGGGAGTACACCTAACACTATGTTATATTTTTCTAATAGAAATAGTTCTACTTTATGTTCTCCCCATATTTGACCCTCTTAATCTCCACCATTGTTTTTGAAAAATAGTGACTTTTAGAAACTAGATTCTGAGCACTACTAATCTTGTTCTTGTCACATATTGAATATTTGAGCATGGGTATCTTAGATTTATTGAAGGCTCAAGACAATTGAGAGGGGGGTGAATCAATTGTATCAAAAGCCTTATATTCTTTTAAACAAAATCACATTCACATTCTCTTTCTTTAACCCCTTAATTTGTTATGAAGATTAAACATGAAGTGCAGAATCAAAACTTAAACACAACACTATACACACATGAACACCAAATTTTTACGTGGAAACCCCTAAAAGGGAAAAACCATGGTGAATGTTAGCTCACAATATAATGTAGTAACAATACCAAATAACAAAAGAGGCTCACTGCCAAAGGGCTCACCACCCAAATGAATGCTCACTACAAAAAGGGTCACTACTAAGGGGTGACTCACTTCTAGGGTGGGTGGCTCACTGCCATGAACTAATATAATAGAATCTACAACATGCCTGAGTTCAGTTCCATTGAAGTGCAACACATATCACCTTTGCTTCCTTTACAACACACACACTTTATCTTCTCATCTTTGCACCCTCTCACATTAGTCATGGATCCATTACATTTATTTATACCAATCATCAACCTTGGAACATTCATCAAGGTCAGTAATATAATCTACAACCATTGGAATAGTCTCCAAGGTCGGCAAACATACATAATTCAAATTAGGTCTGGACCTAAACAAACTTGCGAAGCAAATGAAGGAAGGAAGACCCCTTCATGACTTAGCTTAGACCCAAATACATCTTCACATGCTTCTATAATCCACGAAACACATTTGCAAAGAGTGTTAGCACCCAAGTCAGCCAAACTTGTGCAAACATCAAGAATACTTAGACACACACTTCCAAGAGCTTCATTATAGCTTGCAGATCAAGCACATGCCTTAAATACATTATGGAGATATCCAAGAACAACAGAAAATCACCTAGGAGTTGACAAATCCAACCGCAATAGATTTCACTTGAAGACAACAAATATCACTTGAAGATAGATCACAAGACTACTCACAACAAACACTGTCAAACTCTGCTAATCAATAACTTGCTTTCCGGAGCACCAAATCACAAGTCCTTTGGAATGAAGATAGCTAAGGACCTTATAATATTATGTCCAAAACCATAAGACCAAAAACCAAACTGCGGAGAAATGCAGAGCAAAATACTTTCTCCATGTCAGACTGCAAACACTGCTAGACACAATCTTCAAACTGGTGAATAGAGATTTTACTGTACAGTGATCTGGACCACCAAATCATGGATTTAGCATCTTCAGACACTTCTCTAAAACATATCCAAATCTCATACTCTAGTCTTCAACACAGAGGAAATGTAGAGCAAAAAACTCAGACGGTGTCCTTAACATGACAACTCAATCAATCAACAAACAACAATATCAGAAGACACAGTTGGCACCAATGACAACGCAAACATGTTGACATCAATGACAACACCGGTTAGCACATACTTGCAAAATCTGCCCCTTTGTCATTGATGGTAACATATGATGTGAAAAACTGAACAACATGTTCCACCATCAAGACACAACTCTGTATTAGAACTCCCCCTTTCTCTTTACACATATGAACTCTCTTTGATTATTGAATACTTTATTTTTCTCTAAGTTTTTCACATGAAATCTCCCCCCTTTGACATCAATGGCAAAGGGCAACACATCTCTTTCCACTGCACATACTTGCACTTGTTCTTAACTGCCCTAAATGCTTCTTTTAGATTGTAACATTCTCCATACTCACTACTTGCTCCCCCTAAGAGGTAGCCTTGATCATTAGTCTAGAAAAGAATGACTCCTAAACCACATTGGACTGATACACTTCCACATGCATCTAGATCAATACCAAAGGGGCAATAACCCCTAACTTTTTCTAGAGATACTCAAATGTGTCCTTAGGAAGAGCTTTGGTTAATATGTCAGCAACCTAGTCTTTTGTAGGCACATGTACTCAAGCTTTACTTCTTTCTCTACAACCTTCTCTCTCAGAAAATGATATCTGATAGAAATATGCTTTGTCCTTGAATGCATCACTGGGTTCTTTGAAATGTTAATGACACTAGTGTTATCACAGAAAATAGGAATTGGATCTTCATACTCAACTTGAATGTCCTTTATGGTTTGTCTCATCCACAACACTTGTGTGCAACATGATGTTGTTGCAATGTACTCTGCATCTACAATAGATAGGGATACTGAATCCTACTTCTTGCTTTGTCATGACATAGCTTTGTATCCAAGAAAGAACACACCACCACTTGTACTTTTCTTGTCATCTACACATCTAACCCAATCTGCATTTGTGTATGTACTTAGGTTGAAATCGTTGTTCTTGGGATACCACAAACCATAATCAAAAGTGCCTTTCAAGTACTTGAATATCCTCTTTACTGCCATAACATGTGACTTTTTAGATTCTGCTTGAAATCTGGCCACAAGACAAACTGCATGCATGATATCAGGTCTAGTAGTAGTTAGGTATAGTAGTCCTCCAATCATAGACCTATACTTTCTCTGATCAACCTTAGGGGATTCATCATCTTTGCTCAGCTTACAACTAGTTGCCATGGGGGTATAGATTGGTTTAGACTCTTCCATTCCAAACTTCTTTAACAACTCCTTGACATACTTTGATTGTGAAATGAAAATGCCCTTATCTGTCTGATTAATTTGCAGCCCAAGGAAAAAGTTCATCTCACCACACATTGACATCTCAAATTCTTTTTGCATTTCATCAACAAAGTTCTTACACATACCTTCATTTCCACCAAAGATTATGTCATCCACATAGACCTCAATAATCAGAATCTCATCTTTGCTTACCTTGATATACAAATTACTATCTGTAGACCCTTTATTGAATCCCTGCTGCAACAAATACTTGTCTAATCTTGCATACTGCTTTAGGAGCTTGCTTCAGTCTGTACAATGCCTTCTTCAATCTGTATACCATGTTTAGTTTGTCTAATAACTAAAATCCATCTAATTGCTCTATATATACTTCCTCTTCCAATTCACCATTCAGAAAAGCAAACTTCACATCCATCTAATATACTTTGAAATCTTTATGTGCTGCATAAGCCAGAAACAATCTAATAGCTTCCAATCTTGCCACAGGAGAAAAAATTTCTTCATAATCTATTCCTTCCACTTGTGAGTAGCCTTTGCATACAAGTCTAGCTTTGTTTCTGTAGTTAGGGAAAATTAGGTTTAGTGTCAAAAACAAAAAACTAACTAAACCCTAACTATGCACCATGAAGGACAAACTAGAATGAAAATGAAAACAGAAATGCAAAGCAAACCGAATCCATGCTAGGTTTGATTGATCTTCATGGCTCTTCTCAATCTTGCATGAGAATGTAGGATGTTGAAGGAGTGTTGGCTGCTCACAGCTACAACATAACAGAGCTCAGGATTGTATGATTGTATGAAAATGATTTTTTAGAGTGCGTCAGTAGAGAGCTTGGATTGGCAAATGAAATTTGATTTATAGAGGGAAAGGGGATCCAATGAATGGCTAAGATTAAAAGCCAATTTTGTGATGTGGATGACTAGGATTAAAACCCAAACTTAGTGCTTATGAGTCACATTAAAGGGTTATGACAGGTAGCCAAAAGTAGGAGAATAGTGGGAATAAATGGGATTTTTTATTTATTTTGGAGGAAAAGATGCTTATGACGCACAAATAAGTGGGGCTAAAAATAGGATGTGAGGGGAATCTCATAATTTAAATAATAAAATTATTTAAATTATGTGCGCATGAGAAGAGTTGTAGTCATGTGACACATGTTGCAATGTGACAATAAGTGAGGGATTAATTCAAATATTTAATTTGAATTATTTTGAGACATGTGAATGGGAATTAATTAAATAAATAAGATTTATTTAATTATTGGAAAGGTGATCAAGTGGGATAATGTAAGTGGGATAAATGGGATAATGTAATGACCTAGGGTAAAATATTACAAGATGCCTTACAAGGTCAGGTATGATTAGGTGATGTTATGACATGGACAATTTTTGGTGTCTACATTTTGAAAGGAAGCTAGGTGTGCGGAAATCGCTTCCTACACTAATCTAATGAGTAGAGATGTATGAAAATTCAAATTAATCTTTCTAGTTATAGTGTTATTAACCCAACAATAGAGATATTGTAGCAATACACATACACATAGAAAGTAGATAGAAGAGAGAGAGACAAGATATATGTGGGGAAAACCCTTTCAGGTGAAAAACCCCACACTCCAAAACATAGCTCAAATGTATTACAGTCAACAATAATAGATTACAATACAGTTTTAGAGCCAATGCTCTTTCAGGAGTCTTCGAATGTCTAATCTGGAGATATTTCATCAGCATAATAGTACCTGTAAAAACACTATGCATCTCCCATCTAAGCACCTGTTTTTATAGAGTTTAGAAGGCAAATATGGAACCTTCTAGAGATGGGTGTCCATCTTGGACTCATGCCCCAAAACCCATGCCTAGGGACACCTATCCAACATCCCATCCCAAAGTGGGTGCCTTGTCCCAAGATAGGCTATGACAGATGCTCTTACGCACCTTAAGCTATCATAGAATCTATCATAACTGACAGCACTTACAGCTGTAAGAGAATCTGTCATACACTGACTAAAAATAGCATATTCCTCTTACAACATGTCATAACCTCCCTTGACCTCCCAAAGATGCCTTTCTCTCATGCAAAGATACTCACTGACACTTGTCATTAAATAAAAGTCATTTGAGGTTTTGGGGGCGTTGCCCTCGAGCCCCCATGGGGACGCTGCCCCTCGACCCCACTCTGTATTGTGACAAGGAGCACTCCAAGGGCGCTTCCTCTGGACCCTACAAGGGGCTCTACCCCTTGACCCTGTCTTGGGGGTGTTGCCCCCAAACCCCTGTTAATTATTCAAGGGGGAAACTGCGGCTGCCAAAGTCACCAAAATTTATCTTGCTGCATGTGCACAAGGTGCTGACAAGGCCAACTCAATCATGGGATCTATACAACATTAGGAACTTGCAAAGGTTGAGACACCTTAATTCCCAACACATTTTGCCCCTCTTTGAGATGATGTTCGAGATGATGAGATTTATGTTGAGTAACATCATTTCAAAGAAGAAAAGGTATGGATAGAAGATGAAAGGATAGGATGATGATGCCCCCTCGAGAGGATAGGAAGGTTGGACAAACATGGGTGGACTCTTGAAATGAAAGGGGTTGGTCAAGGAAGAAAAATAAGGGAATGGATAGAAGAAAGGAATGGATAGAAGAAAGAAAAGGATGCATTATGTTGCAATGAAAGTGAGCAACCATAATGTTTGATATAGCACCAGACATTATGCACTAGGGTATAAAGACCAAGGTGATGATGTGTCTCGTGCCCCAGCGTAATACAACCTTGTCTAGATACAAGATATGAATATTACCTGGGAATGATTTGGATTTGATACAAATGCAAGATAAAATGATAACACACATAAGCAAGCAAGCAAGCATGCACAAATGATTCAAAAACAAACAAGGTATTGCCCATGTCAAGTTGTAAACCAATGATTGATTGATTGATAATGTTGTTGACGTGGGAATGATTTATCCCAAGAACAACATGAGGATTGTGTTGTTGATATGGGAATGATGTATCCTAAGAACAACACTAGGATTGGGGATGATAAATCCCATTGATGATGATGATGATTGATCGATTGATTTGGTTGACAACAAGATTGGAACATAACCAAGGATGCAATTGGATAATTTGACCAGATTGATTAACTTGATTGGTATGAACTGATGATTAACTTGCATTTAGATCATGGCTTGGATTGGTTTGATTTATTTTGATTAGATTGAATAATGATGATTAATTGAATTGATTAGAATAAGTGATTTGATAAAGATTGTTTTGATTGATTGAATTGATTGGAAGAATTGATTTGAAGAAATGATTTGATTTGATTGATGTGATTTGAGAAATTGAATTGAAGAGTTGGATTGATGAATTAGTTGACTTGGATTGGATTGATTTCTTGGAAGAATTGATTGGAAGAATTGAGTGATGATTAGATTTTATTGCTTGGATTTTTAGAATGTTGTAATTTTTTTGGAGCTTTGGAATATTTGATTTTTTGGATTTTGAAAAGTTTTGATTTTTTTTAATTTTTGGAAATATTTGATTTTTTTGGTTTTGATATATTTGATTTTTTTGGATTTTTGAAATGTTTTGATTTTTTTGTAGTTTTGAAATATTTTTATTTTTTTGTGTTTTTGAAATGTTTTATTTTTTTGTGTTTTTGAAATGTTTGATTTTTTTGTGTTTTTGAAATGTTTTGATTTTTTTGTGTTTTTGAAATGTTTTGGGATGTCAATGGATGATAATTTGGGTAGCCTTTGTGCTAGATACCAATGACAAGGGAAAACCAAGTCAAGGATGAAAGAAGGATTGGATAGATGGATAGATAAATGGATAGGCAATAGTTTATGGGATAGAAGGCTCATGATAGGTGAATGGATAAAAGAATAGGCCATGAAAAGCTCATGATGAATGGATAAATAAAAGGATAGGCAATAGTGGAAGTGATGGATGTATGCATAAAAGAGTAAGGATGTGATCTCCAAAGACTATGTCACATAGGAACAACATGACCCGTTCTAGGTACAATACTTAGGATATTTCATGACAATGCTTATGACAATAGGATAATGGAAAAAGAGGATAATGATAGGATTGGTTTGGAAGGTATGAGGCATATCAAGGGATATCGAAAACATGTTTCAACATTTTGCCCCCAATCTTTATCAAGATCAAAAGGAGAAGGGTAGATAAGTGGACTCAATATGATAGGTATGTGTATGGATGAGGATGGTAAGGTAGGATATGGTGGAAAATGATAGAAGTGATATGATAGGATAGATAGTGTGGATGAGACAAGGTGCCCCCAAGTGTAAGTGACATAAAAGATCAACCTACACATGACGTCTATTTGCCAGGTTTTCATCATGGTACTTATCTAAGGCACCTGTTTACCAGGTTTTCATTATGGTACTTATCCAAGGCACTTGTTTACCAGGTTTTCATTATGGTGCTTATCCAAGGCGCCTGTTTACCAGGTTTTCACCGTTGGACGAAGGGATTTCTCTTTACTTTTTTTTTAAATTTTTTTTTAAATTTTTGGATAGGAGAAGGATAGGAGGGACTCAAGTGTCTAGTTCCACAAAAGGTGATAGTCCTGTTAGAGATGGATGTCGTTGCATGGACCATGTCAAGCCATTATGCTCATAGATGTTGGTAAGGGATTGCATGAAAGTGAGATGGATAAGGTAGATAGTGGATTATGAAGGAACGATAGTGGGTTATGATGTGGATTATAATGGACTTATGCAAAGATGGATGAAATACTTGTGCAAAAATATGGGCCATAGGAAGGTGATGGGGAAGATATGTAGGATAATAGGTGAATGATGGGGAGATGGAGGTATGCCAGAGTTGTGGAATGGAAGGGAACCATGACCAACGGTTGCACACACCGTGTTAAACATTTAAGTTTTTGATTGGAAGGTGGCGTAGGAAGCAATGGAGATGTTTGCTTAGGAGATGGATGATGAAGTGCTTTAGGTACCCACATAGACTTAGTATTTTTATGATTTTTATTTTGTTTGTGGGATTTTGGAATTTGAAACTTTTGAATGGAGTGGGACTTTTGGATGGAAGAGGATGGTTGGGATTTTTGTGATCTGGATGCCTCATTTGACTTTCTTTCTTTTTTCTTAGGTACCCATACCATTTTAGTTTTAGACTTTGCTTGGGAAGGTATGGGCTTGGGTGGCCTTTTAGATGGTTTTTTGAATGTACTTTGCTTTGAATTTTTGAATTGATGTCCTAAGGCATTAGGACCTATAGGATTTTTGGCTTTATGTGTGGAGGCATCCATTTTTTAATTTTTGAATCCCATGGGATGGGTGGAATGAGTGGAAGCTTCATGTTTAGACAATATGTGCATTTGCTGGTCATGATTAGGAATTTGAGGGAATATGCAAATGGATGGATTTGGCGTTTGGAGAAGTGGTGGTAAAGTAGATGGAGGGATATTAGGAGTTGGGAGAAGTGGTCGTAAATTGTATGGAGGAAGGTGTATTGTCACATGCTTTTGACATTTGTAAGATGATGGAGGTGGAATGGCAACATATGTTTTGGCACTATGATAAGATTTGTGATGGAAAGTGGTGGACTTAGGAGGAATGGAGGAATTACCAACATGTTTAGATTGTTTACCATGGGGTGTATATCCAAGGCCATATGAGCGTGAAGGGACTTTGACATGGATTGGCTCCAAAATACCTTGTCCATGAAGGCCTAAACCTTTACCTTGGTAGTTCATGTTTTGGAGTATGCGGTGGACTATGGGACTAGGTGTAGTTTGAACATTAGACATGAGTTCATTATTAGGTGAAGAAGGTGAAGTGGCAGATAAAGGTTGTTGTGTTTCCAAGGAAGAACATTCATGAATGAAGGTGGATAGACCAAGTGGATATGATGGTGGATTGGAAATGGGGTTGATAGTGGAGGTGGAAGGATCAATAGGATCTTGATTATGTGCATGTAGATCCAAGCTATTGGTTTGATCTTTAATGTGTACTTGATAGGCATGTGTCTCATCAAGGGAAATGAATGTTGTGGAATTATAGATAGGGGTAGCTGGAGTGATAATCTCTTGATCATGAAATGCATAAAGTTTGGCTAAGAGGATCATCATGGTTTTCATGATCATAAATAGAACCTTGATAACAAATGAGAGTAGAAATAGGATTAAGTGTGCTATAAATGGGATTAATTTGCTCACGAATAGGGTCATGATCATAAATAATATCTTGATCATAGAAAATATATGGGTCATGCTTTGATCTTGATTTGGATGAGGGCTTGATATTTCCACATGCTTAGGATTGTGATCTTGACATACCTCTTGGTTTGCTTGAATGGAAGTGGATGACTCTTGGATAGGTTCTTGGTCAACAACATGAGAGGGTAATGGAAAATCTTTAATAGGCTCATGGGGTTGTGGACCACATGATGGGGTTGAAGAAGTGGAATTGGCATTTAAAGGTTCTTTGGTAGGCTCATCAATGGGTGCTTGACATGGGGATGGTTTATTCCTTGCTAGTAGTCCTTGGATCACATCCTTTGTAGGTGGATGGGTTGTGAAAGTTGAAGGCTCATGATTATGTAGATTAGGACTATCAGTAGATAGGTACCATGGTGGAAGGACAAGAGGGGTATTGAATGAATTAGACTTAGGGCTTGGACTTTGGTTGGATGGAAGGTCAAATGGATTTAATGGATTGGTGGATTTGGATAAATCCATAGCTTTTCTTTTGATTTTAGATTTTGCAAAGAATCTTTCAAGAAAATCATTTTAGGATTTGTTGGTTGATGTATTAGACCTTGGGAAGTTTGATGGTGATGTTGGTGTAGGACTAGTAGGCTTTGGTATGTGCATTATCTTAGATGATGATAGAGGACTAGTAGATGGATTCGTATATGATTCCAAATTTAAGTTAGTATTTCCCTTGTCAAGAGTATCATTAATATGGCTAAAGGATTCTTGATCTTGGTGTGAGGAGTGACCAGTACTAGCATGCTCATGTTGTGGAAGATTTTGAGACAGATATTGAATGAGTTGTTCAACTTTGACTAGGAGTTGTTGTATTTGTGGTGATTGGTTTTGTTGAAATTTTTGAATGAGGGCTTTGAATCTTTGTATGGTTTGTTGGTCTAGGGGTTGGGGTACCTCATGAAGTGTTTGAATGAGGTCATGGAGTTCTTGTGCTATGATCTTTTTCTCGTGAAGTTTTACATTTCAATTTGTTCTTCCAAGTATGCCTCAAAATCTACAAGATCCTCATCATCACTCGGATCTATAAAGTTCTCATCATCACTAGAAATAAATTTTGGGTCACCTTAGAGTATATATGGTTTTGGATTGTCATCATGATTAGGAGGAAGGGCTCCTCGAAATGTGACCTTGGGCTATGGATTAGGATTAGGCTTGCTTAGGATTATGACCATTTTGACAAGTGTTGACTTGGATTAAGATGATGATGTGGATTGATTAGGATGTGGCTGCTTGTGTTAAGGGAAAATTGGATTCAAATGAATAATCAATAATATCAAATATCAAGATAACCAAAACTCAATGAAATGGTGAACAAAGAAGATTTAAAAACAATGAACAATAACAAAGCAAACCTCCTTAATTCGAAACTTCCATTGATCACCTATCACAATCAATCTTGCATGTATGAAATAGGGCCCTCAGAGAGTGCACTTCCTTGCTATGCTTCAAGAATGTCAATTGGGAATGGCTATGATAATACCGCCATGAAGATGAGTAAGGAGTGTGATCACAAGCAATGAAGGAATTGGTGCCAAAGGCACTGTAATTCTTGCAGAGTAACGATACTTAAAGCTTGGATGAATGAAATAGAAGAATGTGGTTCAATTTATAGACTTGAGAGAAAGATGATCAACGGTATAGAGAGATTGAGAAGATCAACGATTGAGAACAGTTGAGGAATGTGCAAAGAATAAGAAAAAGACATGTGTCTTGCTTTCTTTTGCATGAGAGGATTTGCTAAGAATAGAAGAATGAGTTAAAGCAATTAAAAGAATATAATAATCAATTAAGTGATTTAAAACAAGAAGAAGGGATTTGTTTGAGAATAAGAAGATATTTTGCTTTATTAAATATTAGGAATATTTAATTGCATGTGCACAAAGATTGAATTATATTTAGAGATAACTCAATTTAGAAGAAAAAGACAACTTAAATAAATATTTGATTTATTTAAATTTAGAGAAGATATTATTGGAAGAAACAATTAAATAATTGGAATTATTTAATTTAGAAGATAAGAAAGCAAATTAAATAAATAAATTTATTTATTTGTTGTGCATGATTTTGGAAGAATAAATAAAATATTTGATTGTATTTTATTTTTGGAGATTGAGAGGATTTAAATAAATTTGATTTGATTTATTCAAATTTGGAAGAATGATTTGATTTAGTTAAATAATTGAGAATTATTTAATTGTTTAGAAGAATTTAATTAAATAAAGGATTTTATTTAATTATTGGAAGAATACGAATCAAATAAATGTATTTATTTATTTATTTATTGATAGAGGAATTAGAAGGGAATAAATATTAATAATATTTATCTAGACTGAATCGTGTCATTTTTAGGCGTATACATTTTGCCCTTCTTTGATGGAATGTAGTTTACAACATTACTTCAAAGAATAGAATTTCTGATAATGATACATGCTCCAGTTTTCCCCTGGTACAGGTTATGACGATAGGATACCCCCTTGGGAGATTGGATGAGAAGAAGGCAGAAGGATGAGAGATGGACAATCTCATGAAGATGAAGGGAAAACTTGGTTAGGTTTAAAGGAAATAGGATGCGTTTAAGAGAAACGGGAAGAAAACTGGAAGAAACGGGTGCTAGAAGTAGTCGTAGTCACCACCTAGCCAGATTAGGGTTTGCATGCTATATATAGGAGCTAGGTCCACAAGACAATTCATTTGCACACTTGTCTTAGTTTGATTTTCTTTGGAGAGCTTAGAGCAATGTAGAGCATAGAGCAGTTAGCATGAGGATGGACATTCCATACGAGGAGCATCAATTCGAGCGTGTCCATCGATTCGATCGGCCAATAGAGGCAGGACCCCCAGTATGTATCTCAAAAAATTTCCCCTAGGGTTGCATTTGATAGAAATAAATGCTAGGAGAAAATTAGGATAGACAAAAGCGCTGAAACACAGTGTGGCGCATATGCCACACGAAATTGTGCATGGATAGTTCTGCAGCGCATGTATGATATAAAGCAGTGCATATGTGAAAGCTACGCATGTATAGGTTTAGGCGGTGCATGCATGATTCTGCAGCGCCTTTACGATATGGAGCAGTGCATGTGTCGGGGCAGCGCATTTACAACATAGGACGATGCATACATGGATTCTTGCAGCACTTTTGCTAGAAGTGGTGCATCTATCAAGAAATGATGCATTTGTTAAGAAATAGCACATTTACCACCCGTTATGGTGCATATGATATAGATAAGCAGATTACTTAGCAAAATTGATTCGATTGGCATCCTGTTTGACATGTCAATTGATAAACTATCTCGGAGATTGCAGGAATCTATTCAAGAGATGTAGTGTGCTATTTTGATCAATTTGAAATGCTAAGTTAGTTGATATGTTTCTATAGATATGTTGAGTATGGTACTTGTAGCTTTAGGTTGATGCCTTGCTTTGCGTGCTTGCAGGAGGATATATGAGATACGCTTTAGTCTAGGGAGCAGTTCCCTATGCCTATGTTACAGAGATACATGCTGACTGAGATGGATAGAGAGGCACTCGGCGCTATGGGACTGGACTATGTTTGCTTCATGCTCGAGGTTCAGGCGAACTGTGGGTTGCTGACTGTTGCAGTGGAGAGGTTCCACAGTGAGGACGGGACCTTCCACTTCCCTACTGGTGAGATGACTGTTACTTTGGAGGACATGTACAGGATGCTCCATTTGCCTATTCAGGGTGAGCTTGTGGAGTATGATCCACAGAGAGACATAGGACTTGCTAAGTGCAAGCGAGTGTTCGATGACCCCAAGCTGGTCAGGCAGGTCATCCCTTGGTAGGATATCTATGACTATTACGACTACTTCCCAGGGATTGTAGCAGGACTGATCGGAGGCATTGTTTGCCCCAATAGGAGATCACATGTGTTCCCCATTGGATGGGGTCAGATCATGGAGAGGATGGTGACAGAGGGCACCCGGTATGCTTAGGGTGTCTATGTACTAGCACACCTATACCACGACATGCATCAGGTGGTATATCACAGGAGTACAAGCCTATCTGCAGGTGTGTCGTTGCTACAGTTTTGGCTATGGGAGCACATAGTGTTCACTAGGCTGATATGTGTTTTTGACAAGCAGAGAGGAGAGCCATATATCTATGGCTATGCAAGAGTGATCTCCCAGCATAGGTTGGGGAAGCTGGAGTACTAGTGGCATGCTTTGGATGGAGTAGATGTGGTCGAGTGGCAGGCATATCTAGACTATGAGCCATGGGAGGATGAGGCAGATGAGCTACCTTACTACTATCAGACGCGATGGCTAATAGGGTGGACAAGGTTTATACTAGAAAGACAGATTATTGGTCGAGTATAGAGACAGTTTGGGAGGAGGCAGGGCATGCCACAGGGGCAGGCTTGATTTGCTAGGACTCATGTCGAGAGGTTCAGATGGGGACTGATGGCATCCTATGAGGAGGCACTAGTAGAGTTGCGACATACACCATATGTCGCTTGGGATATGAGGAGGGAGATAGTAGATGCTGGGATGGTGCAGTATTACGAGGATTGGTTCACTGCCCACCTGTTTCTGAGATACTCAGGGCTTGGGGTGCTGGTGCCTTGGATAGATGAGGTGGACTCAAAGGATGAGGGCCAGGTTGGTTGGAGGAGGGGGAGAGGAGGATGGGGGGTGGCAGAGATGGGGGAGATGATGGAGACAATGGAGGCTAACCCAGACAGAGGAGGAGAGGTGGGGAGGGACCTTCCCACACCCAGTAGGTAGTGCCATCACAGGTCACACAATAGGTACCACAGCAGGTACCATAGGTATAGATGCAGCCACCTCGGCAGGTGGCACAACAACAGGGACCCTAGCCATAGGGGCAGGGATAGGCACAGACAACCTAGGGTCCAACATAGTCAGACGTTCAGGAGAGGACTATAGATACCTTGAGAGGATAGGTTAGGTAGCTGTGGGCACAGCTTAGGAGGGCAGATGCCCAGTGAGAGACAGACGCAGAGGTAATTGCGGGGCTTACCAAAGAGAGAGATATGGCAGATGCACAGAAATAAGTTATCTGAGTAGAGCAGGATACTACAATGGCATCCCTGGGGATAGACGCGGTGAGTAGTTTCTTGGTTGGGTAGGTGCATCAGGCACATGCACAGTTAGCGCAGGTACAGACACAGCTAGCGCAGGTGCAGGGTGAGCTTGCTAGAGCACAGGCTCATGCATAGTATTATCGGGGTCTATACCATGGTGTCGTGCTAGCGAGTCAGAGGGCTTCGAGCTACATGAGCCAATCTGTGGCCTCCTAGAGAGCAGGTCCATCAAGGTCAAGGGCCTCTGTGATGGGTCCACAGTGGTCTGAGGCCAACAGAGGAGGGGACACGGGAGATATAGTAGCGGTTCACAGCAGTAGGGATAGCAGAGACTTGCTGACTTGCCGATTTTGGGTCCTATGTACCTTTTGCATTTTGAGACATGTATCACCATCCTTGGGATGTACCTTATTGTATATGACATTGACTCAGAGATGGACCACTTTGATATTTTACATTTGGACATGTTTTTGATATATATATATGATGATGCAACTATTTTGATGCTCTCTATATGTATGAGTTGTGATGCATTTCTATTGTATGATGTGATGCATGTGCTTATGTAATGCAAACTTAGATGTTTATCTGATGCTATATGATGTAATCTAATGCTGATTTAGATGTTGTTTACTTGATATGTCTCTAATGTGTGTGAGTGCAAATGGTATCTATATGATTATGCAATTTATGTGATGCACTTATCTATGTTTTTGATTTTTCCTATTGACACTATATGATGATTGTGTATGGGTGACCTAATGCACTCGATTATGTATGCAACTAGTTTAATCATGTAAATGACTATCTCATGTGATATGGTATGCACCTATATGCTATGTTTTTGTGATGTCCAAATGTACTCTATTGACACAGAGATGACATAGAATAGTAGATAGAAGATTGATTGAAAGAAAGGCTCGATAGAAAGATTCACAAGCTTTGACTTTGTATTGTTACTCTGCATTGTTTGGATCTTTTATTGCATGGGATATGGATGTATGGATGGATGTATGATGGATGCTTTGATTTTCACATCTTGACGGTGCAAGTATTTTGAAGTGCTTATTTCATCATTGGGCAATTTTTTTTGGTACTTTTTCTGAAATGTTGTAATTTAATACAAGCATCTATGTATAATTGAACCGAAATGACCTGAGCATTACTTACATGGATTTTTATTTAGCAAGTTAATACAAGAATCGAGGTATAATTGAACCGAGATGACCTGAGTACTTCTTGCGTATCAACAATCAAGGATTACCCCCGTTCATGTTAGACCTTTGATGTCCTCGACGATCTTTTGCCAATCATGTCTTTAGACAAGGCGTCACATTACTAAAGTTTAATCCACAAACAAAAAACAAAGAAAATAATGATGCCCCCATCATAACATCTCTAGCTTTTGGCATCCTCGAGTAGCATAGAAAGGCATGATAGCAAAAATCAAGACTCTATACTTTAACCATGTTTCCAATCCACAAATCATTTTTGCATTTAGATGTGTTTGTTTCATTTAGAAGGCCTTAGGAGTTTGTTTTCTTTGCTTTGGATAGGTTAATGTCTTGCATCAAGATTTCTGCTTGAAAGTGGGCTTTGTTTGCACTTGCTTGCCTGGTGAGAAGATTCAACAATCTTTATTGGTGAGACGGACCCTAAGGGACTGACCTAGTGCCTTGGGGGCTCATTGCTAAATAGCCTTGCCTACATGATGATGCAGAGGCAACGTAGTTTAGGGTAAACCCTAATGGACCATGGATGGACTAGAAGAAAGACGACAAGAAATGGGACGGATGGGACCATGAGAGCCTCGGGGGTGCATTTGAGAAATGGCCTTGCCTACATGACGACACAGAGGCAACGTAGTTCATGGACTTGGACCATGGATATTGACGAGAGACACTATGTTAGGCTGACACTATGGATAGGATATGGGACTAAACCTTGGTTGACAAGGCAACAAAGAGATAGAGTATCAAGCCATGATAGGTTATCATTAGGTTCTTATTATGGAATGGATATGGATTGAATAGGACACGAGGAAGAATGGACACAAAGTGATTGGTTTCCCAAAGATGGAGGAAGCGGTTTATCACAAGTAACGCATGTTTACCAGGTTTTCACCACTTGATTTTATTTGCACGAAAGATAGAAAGTAAACATGACACCTGTTTGCCAGGTTTTCATCATGATACCTATCCAAGGCACCTGTTTGTCAGGTTTTCACCAAAGGATGATTTTTTTTGTCTTTTTTTGATTTTTTAATTTTTTTGTATTTTTTAATTTTTTTGATTTTTTTGTATTTTATGCCCCCCTTACATTGGGGTTCTAGGTATAGAATCAGTGAAGATGCATGCTGTTGATTAGGTCATCTAACAGCTCACCCTCTGATGTTGCTAACTAATATGTCCCTAATCCATACATAGCTACAATCACATAAGGCCCAAGCTAGTTAGGCTTGAACTTGCCTTTCTTCTCCCTATCCTGTTGATTACGGGGATTCTCCTTAAGTACTAGATCTCCAACTTTAAAGATTCTTGAACGAACTCTGTGGTTATAGCTTCGTGACATTATCTGTTGATATGCTTTGAGATGGTCAAAGGGTTTTTGTCTCCTTTCCTCTAGCAACTCTAGTTCTTGCAATCTGGAGACTCTATATTCTTCATCTGATATGAGACCTTTTAACGACACCTTGGGAGATGGTAATTCGACCTCAATGGGAAGGATAGCTTCTGAGCCATAGACAAGGGCGTAAGGGGTAGCACCTATGGGAGTGCATATACTGGTTCTGTAGGCCCACAGAGCAGGATTGAGTTGGATGTGCCAATCAAGGCCAACATCGTTGACT
The DNA here is from genome assembly GCA_027924645.1 of Cunninghamia lanceolata. Classification (NCBI taxonomy): domain Eukaryota; kingdom Viridiplantae; phylum Streptophyta; class Pinopsida; order Cupressales; family Cupressaceae; genus Cunninghamia; species Cunninghamia lanceolata. The sequence continues at coordinate 10,755,249 of BSBN01000068.1, read as the reverse complement.
GTCTTCTTAAGGAGTTTTAAGATGGTCTTGTTGGATGCTTCAGCTTGACCGTTGCCTTGGGGGTAATAGGGTGTGGAGAAATGGTGTTGGATTTTGAATCGGTCATAGAGTTCTTGGACATCCTAGTTTTTGAAGGGTCTTCCGTTATTCATGAAAATGGATGGGGGAATTCTGTATCTGTAGATGAGGTAATTCAGGGTGAATGAGGAGATTTGTTTACCTGTGACGGTGGTGAGGGGGATGACTTCAATCCACTTGGTAATGTACTCAGTGGTGGTTATGATGAATTTGTGGCCGTTGGATGAGGGTGGATGGATCTTTCCCAGAAGGTCAAGTCCCCATTGGCAAAAGGGCCAAGGTGTCGTTAAAGGTATCAACTCTTGAGCTGGTGCATGTATCAGGTTCCCATGTATTTGGCACTGCTTGCACTTCTTCACAAACTGATATGAATCTATTTCCATGTTTGGCCAGTAATAACCCAAACACATGAGTTTCTTAGCTAAGGAAGGACTGCTAGAGTGTGTTCTGTAAATACCTTTGTGTACACCTTGTAAGGTGGTTAGGGATTCTTCTTGTTCTAAACAACGGAGTAAAGTACCATCTAGACCATGTCAGTATAGGGTGTTGGCAATAATGGTATAGCGAGAGGTTTGGCGTATAAAGGTTCGTCATTGGTTTGAAGATAAGTCAGGTGGGAGGGTGTTGTTTTTGAGGTAAGTGTAGACCTTACCGTACCAAGGTGAATCACATCCAACTAATAGGCATATGGAATGGGTCTCAGGAAGATCATAAGTTGGCTGTTGAATAGTTTCCACTAAGAACTCGTACCATGACTCATTCTCTGGTATCTTGAGAAGAGAGGCAATGGTTGCCATGGCATCTACTGCTTTGTTCTCAATGGGAGGTATTTGCTCAAAAGATATAATCACAAAGTATTCCTTAAAGTCATCCACCATCCTTTTGTATGGGATAAGCTTCTCATCTTTGGTTTGGTAATCATCATTGACCTGATTTAGCACTAGTTGAGAATCACTATAGACATGTAGCTCTTTGATTTTCCAATCTATTGCCATCTTGAGGCCAATGACTAAGGCTTCATATTCTGCTATGTTATTGGTGCATGGGAATAACAAATGGTAAGACTTTGGTATGGTGTCACCATGAGGAGTTACAAACAAGATTCCTGCCCTTGATCCATGGTTTGTGTAGGACCCATCAAAGTAAAGTTTCCAGAAATGTGTTGAGATATTGAATAAGAATTCATCCAGAAACTCAAATTGCATTGGTGTGGTGTCCTGTAGTGGTGCATCCGCTAGCTGGTCAGCAATGACTTGTCCCTTGATAGCTTTTCTGTCTACATACTCAATGTCATATTCACTTAGGAGCATTACCCATTTGGCTAGGTGACCTGTTAGGGTTGCTTTGCTTAGTAGGTACTTCAGTGGATTTATTTTTGCAATACGTTTGACTAGATGTGCAAGCATATAATGTCAGAGTTTTTGGGAAGTAAAAACCACTGCAAGACATGATCTTTCAATATGAGAGTATTTCAACTCATAGCCTACCAATGTGTGACTGATATAGTAGACGACTCTTTCCTTAATCTCATAATCTTGTTGTGCTAGAAGAGCCCCAAGAGCTGTAGGTGTAGTAGATATGTAAAGTATCAATGGTTTCCCTTGGATAGGAGGCATGAGAATAGGTGGATTCATAAGATACTCTTTCAATTTGTTGAATGCCTCTTCACATTTCTCATCCCATCTGAATGGAATGTTCTTGTGCAGGAGATGACTGAATGGTTGACACTTGTCTGCCAGTTGTGATATGAATCTACGGATTGCTTGTAGCTTTCCTTGTAGAGATCTTAGTTGAGTAAGATTCTTGGGTGGTGGCATGTCCATGATAGCCTTGACTTTAGCAGGGTCCACCTCTATTCCATTTGCTGATACAATAAAACCTAGGAGTTTGCCTGAGGTGACTCCAAACACGCACTTCTTTGGGTTCAACTTGACTTTGAATTGCTCTAATCTCTGAAAGACTTTCTCTAACACATCCAGGTGTGATTCTCTTGTAAGTGACTTTGCTAGGATATCATCTACATAATCTTCCATGGTGATGTGCATCATATCATGAAATATAGTGGTCATAGCATGTTGATATGTGGCTCCTACGTTCTTTAGCCCAAATGGCATGACATTCCAACAGAAAGTGTCCCAAGGACAAGTAAAAGCTATCTTATGCTAGTTTTTCGGTGCTATCCTGATCTAATTATATCCTGAGAAGCCATCCATGAGAGATAACATGGTATGCCCTGCTGTTAAGTCGACTATGATATCTATATTTGGCAACAGAAAATCATCCTTGCAGCAAGCTTTGTTTAGATCTCTAAAATCATTGTATAGTCTGACTTGGCCATCTAGTTTCGACACTGGTACTATGTTGGAGACCCGTTCTGGATAGTCTATTGCTCTGATGAACCCTACATCCAGTAATTTCTTGAGTTCTTTTACAAGCAGTGTTATGTGTGGATGCATCTTTCTAAGCTTCTGTTTCACTAGTTTCACTCCTGGATATAATGGAAGATGATGTAAAATCAAATCTAGATCTAACCCCGGCATATCTGTGTATGACCAAGCAAAATTGAATTGCTTTCTCTTGAAGAATGGTACAAACTTAGTCTTCTCTGGTGGGGTTAGAGACTTAGCAAAGTGAATGATCATAGGCTGTTCCTCTGTTCCAATGTTAACAAGCTCTGTGGGTTCCATAACAATCTGAGACTTCTCTTGGTGCATGTCATCAGGGAGAGTGTCAAGCCTTCCATTGTCAGGTGCCACAATTGGGTTTTTACCTTTGGATGCGTCCTTTCTTTTTACTATTTTCAGATTTGACACTGCCGCAGAGTAGTTTTCACCGTCAGATCCAGTTTTTATTTTGATATTTTTACGACTGGAAGGCTTGGCACCCTCTCTGAAATAAGCCACGGTATTAAGTTCAATAGCAAAACTAGCTTTATGATCCCCTTTGGGTAGGTGGTCCCTAAGTTCCATGTAGTCAATATAGGCATCATCATTTTGGAACATATCTAGTTGCGGGGTTCCTCGTAGATCCCAGTCAATAAGCTCAGGATGCACAAGGGGGAGGGAGTCAGAGCATAAATTTGATTCGTTGATAGTTTGAATGGATATGCTAGGAGTATTGGGAGGGAGAGTGTTTGGGATGGTACTGTAGACACCCTAAAATGACCAAGTCATCGCACTACTTGCATTTCATCGAATTTGTCTAATCACTTGCATTCAACGTTAATTAAATAATCTAATTATTTAATTAATTTCATCAAATTCTTCCAAAAATCCTAAAATTCAACATTAATTGAATAAATTCTCTTTATTTAATTAATTAAATTAAATTCCTCTATTATTCTTCTTTCCAAATCTCAAGTCTCCATTAATTAAATAAAATCCATTATTTAATTAATTCATCACAAATTCCCTCTTATCCAAACAATTAAATAATTCTCAATTATTTAATTAAATCAAATTCATTCTTCCAAATTTGAATAAATCAAATCAAATTTATTTAAATCCTCTCAATCTCCAAAAATAAAATAAATCAAATATTTTATTTATTCTTCCAAAATCATGCACAACAATTAAAGAAATTTATTTATATAATTTGCTTTCAAATCTTCTAAATTAAATAATTCTAATTATTTAATTGTTTCTTCCAATAATATCTTCTCTAAATTTAAATAAATCAGATATTTATTTAAATTGCTTTTTCTTCTAAAATGAGTTATCTCTAAATATAATTCAAGCTTTGTGCACATGCAATTAAATATTCCTAATATTTAATAAAGCAAAAATATCTTCTTATTCTCATGTGAATCCCTTCTTCTTGTTTTAAATCACTTAACTGATTGTTATCTTCTTTTAATTGCTTTAACTCATTCTTCTATTCTTAGCTAATCTGCTCATGCAAAAGAAAGCAAGACACATGTCTTCTTATTCGTTTCACGTTCCTCAACTGTTCTCCTCCATTGATTCTTCTGAATTATCTAGACCATTGATCGATCTTTGTTGAAATCTATATAGACACCCCTCATCTCCTTCATTAAGTCTCTTCGATCACTTATTCTCAGGCATATTTAACAGTGCTTTGAGCATACATCGCGTCGATTGAGCAACTTCACGATCTTTTGACATTGATCTTTGAGCACTCTACTTGCTTGTTGCAACCATGGTTTTGCAATACTATTGAGCAATCCACATTCATCCAAAGGGAACAATACAAATCTCGGTAAAAGCTTTCATGTTTTATTGATTTATTATTAATGGCTTTTATTTAGATTGGTTTCTCTTTATGTTATTAGTTTTTGATTTTGTTAGTTATCATAGTCAATTTTCCTCATACACATTCTGGCACGCCTGGTGGGACCCACTAATTCCTCTTTTTCTTTGAGAAATTGATTTTTTTGAAGTACAGTATGGAATAGTGCATCTTGACACAGAAAAGTGCCTTTGGTAGAGTAGTACAACACTTTTTGGGCCATCCCGCAGCACCTTTGGTAGCACAGAACTGTACTTTTGGTATTACAGTAAAGCGCACTTGAGAAAATTAGCAAAGCGCTATTAGTATAACAAGTAAAGCGCTATTGGTAATAGTAAAGCACTATTGGTATAACAGTAAAGCTCTTTTGGTAATATTAAAGTGCTATTGGTATAACAGTCAAGCACTTTTGGTTAGGATAACATGCTTGCAAACTTCAAAACCCCATAACTTTCTCAAGACTTATCAAAATTCGATGCTTTTTTTTTTAAAATTGCATAGAAAATCATAACGAATCCATTGGTGATATTTAATCTCTTGTATCTCATCATATTTGTTACCAATTTTATGGATTTCACTTTGGTTTTCTAGGGTTTCTAACTTATTGTTAGGGTTTTAAGTTGATTTCTGACATCTTGTTGTTTTCCTTGGAACTAATATCACTTGGTGCAGTGTCTTATCCTTTATCAACATCTTGGATCATCACTCAATCATTCAAATGGCCTTTGATCTAGCTTTTTTGATAATATTATTTTTTGTAGGCCTGTTATTACAATGTGCATTTGGTAGTATAGTAGCTCGCTTTTGGTAGCAAAGTAGCTCACTTTTGGTAGCAAAGTAGCTCTCTTTTGGTGAAAGTAGCTCACTTTTGGTAGCAAAGTAGCTCACTTTTGGTAGCACAGTACCACACTTCTGATAGAACAATGCATCGCTTCTGGTCTGCAACACATCACTTTTGGAAACACAGTGCAACACTTTCAGTAAGACAGTACAACGCTTTTGGTTAAAATATTTGTTTTTTGCTAACATGTGAGTTTTTTGTGAAACTAATTAACTTGTTGCAGCTTCTTATGACTCACACAGAGAAAATAGGTTTCTAACACATTTATGCAGGATGAGCATTGAAGAACTCTTGATTTATCTCACTAAGTCTTAGAAACACATTGCCTTCTTAAGGGATAATTGAACAAATCATTTTTTTTTTGGCAATCTAAGTCATAGGAACATACTACTTTTCTTAAGGGACAATGGACATGTATGCAAAAACACCTCAATTTTCTAAAGGACAATGGACATGAATGCCAAACACTTCTATTTCATAAGGGACAATTGACAACTACAAACGTGTGTGCGCCTAATTTAGTTGCACCTTATTTTTCTTATAACGGGACAATTGAACCTTTGTTTGACGTGCTTGCTCTTACATTTTAGTATTTCCTTTAAAGGGCCTGCTTTTAGATTGCATTTCATCCAAAAGGGATGACCCTAAGCAGAGTTTTCCTTTGAACCGCTATATAAGAGGGATAAGGCGAAAGCCAAATCCTAACCAACGTCAGCCTTACCTTGTGGTGCCAAACTGAAAAGAGCTATACTAGCTCTTTGTGGAAATGATTTTCACATTGAGCGAAGTGTTTGGTACTCTTAGTAGGATTGGTTAAATATTTTAGTAGCTTGTCACATTGCTCGTAAGGCGTTGGCCCCTCAAAGTTACTAAGAACCATTCTAGATATAGACTACTCGATCTACCTTCGAACGTTGTGGTAATCATCAATGCAAGGGGAATCAGTTTAAGCCTTTAAGATACTCACCATTGGCTCCCTTAAGAAGAGATAGTATTCCTTTGGCCATAAAAGATCTTGTGACCTACTTGAGCTTTCCAAGGGGAGGGTGAGATATCCCTACCTATCATCTCTCACAAAGATACAAAATATCCAACACCTTTATGGAATAATATTTTTATCGATGGAGTACTAAGCTGTGAGCTGATCTACTGCAATGAAACCTTGTCTCTAGGGATAAAAAGTGCTTGTTATTGATTGCAATTGTCTTATACCTGTGGAAACATTGGGCTTTTTTGTAAGCCTCAAACATACACTATCTGTTGTGTTAGTCCTTTTTTGACCACTTGTTTGCTGTGTTTTCTCTTGCCAAAAACAAATCCAATCAGAACCATAACCAAATCTGTCAAAATTACCTTTAAAAAAACATCAGACACTACTTCAGCACCTCTGGTATTACAATAGCTCACCCTTGGTGGTATAGTAGCTCACTTTTGGTCACCGTAGCTCGCCTTTGGTAGCTCAGTCCATCGCCTTTGGTATTACAGTAGCACGCTTTTGGTTGCACAGTCCTGCGCCTCTGGTCAAACAGTATAGTGCCTTTGGTCTAGTTACTTGTGCATCAAAATTTGTCTTTGTCAAAGCACAAGCAGAATCTCAGCATTGCCTTTTGTCCTAGTGTATTCCATGGTAACCACTAGGCTCCAGCAAACTATGAAGTCCAAGCAAGTTGTCCCTAAGAAGCGCAAGTCGCCTCCTCACACACCACAATCAGGCCGTCTCAACATTACTCCCAAGGTTACTCCTAGAACACCTGTGGAAAGATCTACCAATTCTCCCAACATACCACACCTTGACCACCCTAGCACTCCTCATGAGGGTAAGGTCCCTTTGGTAAGTACACCTCACTATACCATTGGCATGCCTCCAGATTTTGTGCCACAAGGATATACTATTGATCAAGTCACTCCTCAAGAAGGTAGGGTCCCTTTGGTAAGTACACCTCACTACACCACCGACTTGCCTCTCGATTTTGTCCCACAAGGTTATACTGCAGATCTAGCCCCATCTCAAGAAGAGTGACACTTTGAAATGGGTCAACCCTCTCAAGAAGATGGGCAAGATCTTGATGAATTCATACAAGATCCTAGAGCTATAGCCACCTTTGACAAAATCCTTAGTGAGAACCAAGATCATTTCTTTTGCTTGCTTGCAAAGCAAGGAGCCAAGTTACCTCAAGATTTTGATTATCCACTCTCAAGGAGACAAACAACACCCTAAGTGCCATACAGGTGGTCTAAACCATGTCAACAGTGACCATGCCTTTACCTGAACAAAGCTTACAAGGAAGAATGATTAAGAATCCCCTTTATCAAAACCCAATAGGAAAGAGGGCCGTATCACAGCTTCTGACTCCTATGGAGATCTATGAAAATCAACAAGAAACTCTCCAATGTCAAGCAGAGCTAGCTAGGCAAGCCACCTTAGCTTGAGCAAATATACAACAAACTCCTAAAGTGACCACACCAATCACAAGTGAATTTTGGTTACTCCTTCATGAATAGGTTTTCCACCCAATTACAATCCAGGGAACAACTATGTAGCCATGCAACAAGCGTCTCAACACATACCACCTCCCATATCATCAAACCTCCATGTCTCTCAACCAATTAGAGTCATGCAGCCCCCCCCACAAAATTCTTCTACACTCATCCCCAATCAACCATCGTAAATCACTTCTACTTATGTCCCTCCTCCACTACGTTTATCCTCGCTAAATTTCTTTCACACATTGCCTAGCCATCCTCAACTTCCCCAACATCAAGTTTCCCAAAGCTATGTGCTGCCATTGCAACCTAATCCAATGCACTTTAGCTTTTCTCCACCCAATTCTTTTCTTGAACCATCACAAAGCCAACATTCTTACCTAGCGCCACCTCCACCTCTTCCAAATCAAAACATCCAATATCAAACCAATCCAAATCCAACATATAACGCATATGACCCCAACCAATCTTACGACCCTTATAATACCAATGCTCATGGCTTACACTACAATCTTCCATATGGGCAGCAACAACCACTTCTAGGACAACAGGAGATGTTTCCAACCCCTCCCACGACGATGGAGCTAAAAATCATGGAAGTTCAACAATAGCTATCTGATCTTACGTTTGGCCACACCAAGAAGACCTTCTCGTTAGAGGAAGTGTGTCCTTATCCTTTTGATCGGTCATTACCTATGATCCCTTTTCCTCAAAATTTCACTATTCCTAAGTTTGATAAATACAAAGGAAAAGGTGACCCAAAAGACCATCTTAGGGAATTCTATCTTGCTTGCTTCAAGGTCTCACATAACGACACGTATCTTATGCGTCTCTTTCCTTGCAGTCTTGGAGGTCAAGCAATAGAATGGTTCTCACACTTGCCTATGGGTATCAAGTCTTTTAACGAGCTAGTAGAGAAATTTGCCACCCATTTCTCCTACAACGCAGAGCATGAGATTTCCATGACTGATCTATGCAACAATAAACAAAAAAATGGTGAAACGTTCATTTCTTTCCTTCAACGATGGAGGCAAATGGCTAGAAAATTCCCTTTCAAGATTTCAGAGAGACAGCTTGTTAGCATATTTGTGCAGAACCTCAACCAAGAGTTAGGTTTCCATTTACAAATTCTTAGTGCTACAACCTTTGATGAAATCACATACAAGGGAATCAACATTGAAAAGGCCCTCATTGCTAAGGGTGTGGTCAAAATCTTCAAAGAAACGAAAGACAATGCTCCTCATCAACAATCGAGTGATAAACCCAAATATTGGAACAAAAACAAAAACGTGGTCAATGATGGTGTGGTCGATTCTAAACATGTCCAAACGTTGCAAACACTACTGCAACTTTCCAAACCAAGTCAAGCTCCACCTCAACATCAACAACAACAAAGACAACCTTATCAAAACCAATAGCAACGACAACAAGAGCGGCCTCAACAAGATTACCCTCCACGGCGTCAATTCACTCCCTTGGGAGAGCCCATAGAGATAGTCTTACAAAAGATTTTACAGAAAGGACTCATCACCCTACCTGATGCTCCCCCATATGGCGAACCTCTTTAAAAAACTGCACGGTATAGAGAAAATGAATACTGTGAATTCCATAGGAGCAAGGGGCATAGAACCACATCGTGCATGAAACTCAAGCACCTAATCCAAAATCTCATTGAAAGCAATCAAATATCTTTACAAGAAGATCCACCAGCTCAGCACATGAACAAAGATCTTGATATGTACAAGGAACCATTCCCTCATCATGGTCCACCTCCTCCTCAGGATAGAGGTAAAGGTATCAATCATGCCTCCACTTCCTTTGATTCCATTGTAGGTCATTTTGAAGAGAGTCGAGTGTCTACCCTCACAATCAAAGGTAAATCTACAGATTGCGCTGTTACAACTCGTCGTGGTTGTGTCACCATTCATGGTCCTACACCCAGTCTTTTGGCTCAATCTGATTATAATCTTGTCAAACATCTAGGGAAAATGCCAGCATAGATCTCTATCTTGGACCTTCTATGGTCATCACCTACATATAGAGTAGTGCTAGAAAAAGCCCTCCAAGAGTCTTCGGTTCCTAACAACATAGCAGTCGCAGATTTCCAAGCTATAGTAGGTAACATTGCTGCGCCCTATAATGTGGTCTTCTCTGAAAAGGACCTCCCATCCCATGATTTGTGTCACAATGATGCCCTTCATATTGAGGTTCTAATCCATAAGCGCAAAATTAAACATATACTCATAAGTGGTGGTGCTAGTCTCAACATCTGTTCTTTAAAGTTACTTAAGCAATTGGGATACTTTGAGGATCATGTCAACACTGATCAAAGTATTACAATCAAGGGATATGATGATGTTGAATGCCGTTCAGAAGGTATTATCCACTTACCTATATAGTTGGGCCCTGTCATGCTTGAAACCAGATGTCAAGTCCTTGATATTGAGCTACCTTACAACATTATCCTAGGCCACCCATGGATCCATGCAATGAAAGTTGTTCCCTCCACGTACCATCAGTCTCTAAAGTTCCCATACAATGGTATGGAGATCACTATCCTAGGAGACCCCAATCCTTTCGAATTCTGCCGTGTCTTGCAAGGCAGTTATAAGAATTGCAACCAAGTGCCTAACAATGCAAAAGCCCTTGAATCCCCACTATATGTTGATCCTAAAACTCTGACACAAGCCTCTACAAGTGAACCTAATCCTATTCCTAAAATCAAACTGCACATCCATGATATAGGCTTTGGAACTTATGATATCTCAAAATCTTGTTGTGTAGGGCGGATGCCTTTATCTCCAAAATCTTATGGCCAACCACCCATTGCCAAAGTAACTAAAAAAGTAGCTATTCCTCCCCCAACATTCCTAACCCAATTCCAACAAGGACAGTTATTGGAGGAGGAAACTATTGAGGACATTTCTTGTTGGCTCTATAAAGAGAAAGAACCAGTCACAATACCAGTCAAGAAATATGGTAATGGCTTAAGGATAGTAAAAAGCATGGGCTATAAAGGCAAAGGTGGCCTTGGGAAATAGAATCAAGGAACCATGGAATCCATTATTGTGACAAAGAAACTAGACAAGAAAGGTTTAGGATTTGGTAAGAAAGTACCATGCACCTTGGACATCGAGTATATCTTCGACGAGGTGGCTGAAACTTTTCCTGCTGATTCGACGTCTACTGAGGATATCATTGATGACTCTTCCCTCCATATGACCAACCTATTTGCAGAATCCTCCATTTTTATGCTATCCTCTGTATCCTTAACCTCCACCACTAACATCCAGAATATAACACTTGTCTATCCTGAACTTATCGATTGGGACCAACAAGGGTCCCCTGTTATAGATGTATTTCAGAATGACGAAGCTTTAGCTGAGCTCATGGGACTTCAGGAAGGTATCCCTCTTGGCGATCATAAAGCAGGTTTTGTAATGGAACTAGAGCCAACAACTTATTTTGGTGAGAATGCCAAATCCTCCTAATCATAAAATAGTAAAAACAAAGGACGTATCTAAAGGTGAAAGCCCAACTGTGGCACCTGAGGATGGAGGATTTAACCTTCCTCTACCATCTAAGTATCAAGAGAAGTTAGCTCTCCTAGTGGAAGATTCGACAGAGATAAACCTTGGCACATAACAAAATCCAAAGACCACATTCCTAGCAGCATCATTAGCAGAAACAGAGCACAGGAATCTTAACACATTCTTCTTACAGAGAACCATCAATTTTGCGTGGACCTATGCTAATATGTCAGGGTTAGACCCTAAGCTAGTTGTTCACTATCTCACAGTTGATCCAAAAGTGAAACCAGTCAAGCAAAAGCTAAGAAAGATGCACCCATAGATAGCTCTCTTAGTAAAAGTGGAAATACAGAAGTTGTTAGATGCAAAGTTCATATGACCTATTGATTATTCAGACTGGGTATCAAACACTGTACCCATGTCTAAACCCCATGGGCACATCTACATGTGTAATGATTTTAGAGATCTAAATAAAGCATGTCCCAAAGATGATTTTCCATTACCAAACATTGATATTATAGTAGACTTGACAGCAGGTCATGAAATACTTTCTCTCATGGATGGATTCTCAGGCTACAATCAGATAAGGATAGCAGAAGAAGATCAACCTAAAACAACTTTTACTTGTCCTTGGGGTAATTATTGTTGGTGTGTCATGCCGTTTGGTCTAAAGAATGCAGGAGCAACCTATCAAAGAGCAATGAAAGTGATATTCCATGATCTATTTCATCATATCATGGAGGACTATGTTGATGACATACTAGCTAAATCTTCTAGGGCAGATCACATACAAGTTCTAGGATAGATCTTTGAAAGGCTTGAGAAATACCAAGTAAGACTTGTTGGCACTCATTCTGATCTTTTTGGCCAGGAGGTTGATTTTTGTTGTTGGAGGGTTTCTTCTTTTAAACCCTAGGTTTTTCTTTTCATCGGTGTGATGTGGTCTATCGGCTAAAGCTTTTTGTGGTTCACCGACAGGAGTGGTCATGCCGATGAGGGCGATTCATGTGTTCATCGCCAAGACTTTGGCTATCAGGAGCAACATTTTGTGGTTCGCCGATGAGGGGGGTCAGCCCGATGGGGAATGCTATCAGAGTGAAATTAAGTATCGGGTCGACTTTGGGATGTTTGGGCGATGGTTGTGGTCTTGCCGATCGGGAGGCATCATTGTGACATGGTGTATTGGAGATGTATGCAAGTGCTAGCCTGATGGTGTATGTCACATTGACGGAGGGGTGAAGCCGTGGTCCATTGGCGTGAGTTGTATTGTCAGCGAGTGTCATTTTTGCTTGGCCGATGGTCCATGTCTTGGCGACAAGTGTGTTTTGTATGGTCTTCGGTGTGACTCGGCATATCACCGGGGAAGCTTTCAGGTTGGCCGATGGTGTTGGTCACACTGATAGGGGAGTATATGATATGGCGATAGGTGAGACTCTTACTATCGGTGGAAGCCTGGAGGGCTGGCCCGATGGTTGTGGTCTGGCCAATGGTGGAGTTGATGGTAGGTGTTAGCTTGATCGATGAGATCAGCGAAGGAGATTTGTGTAGGCCGATGGTATTTCTCTGGCTGATGGGTAATGTGGTGTAGGTGTCAGTGAGACAACTGAGGTCGGCAGGAGTTTTTTGGGGTAGGCCGATGGTGGTAGTCTTGGCGATGGGCTTTGGGCTGAGAGGCATGTGTCAAGCGTGGCAAAAGTGCTCGACACCTATTATGCATGTAGCCATGTTTATAAAGTGATAAGGGGGTCTTTGCACTATGCATGTGGGATTATTTTCCTGCATATTTTGAACCGTGAACGTAATGTATTTTGGTGGGAAACTTCCATTCGAAAGTTGCGACAGTTTTCTTGGTGGTTGCAGGTGGTTGAGCCATCAATGGTGATAGTGCAAGGGTATGGGCAACGGGACAAGTGATCAAGTTGCCCCATTATGGATGAAGACTCCTGGATGGCAGTGTAGGTCTCGAGGCCACCTTTGTCTACTCTCCTGTCTATTGCAGCAATAACTTCTGAGCGCCATTCCTTCTAAGGACTGTATCTGGTAGATCTTTGTCAAAACCATGTAATTAATTGCTAAAGGTACACTTTCTGGCTGATATAGGTAGACTGTGTTACCATTTTTTGTTGTTGTTGAGTGTTGAACAATTGGGCTCTGTAATGCAATACAACTGACTTGGTTTCTCTGTGTAGCAACACTTGTGAGTTTATGTATCTCTTGTAGCATGTTTTTTGCATGAATCCACTGATTTCATGGTTAATCTTATATGAATAATGCTATGTTTTCATGTGTTGTGCTAATTCTATCTCCAGTGTTGCATGTATCTTTCTTCTGAGTCTAGATATTTAAGGAATGTCTGAGACTCTAGAACATAGAATTCCTGTGTTGAATGTTTGATCTCTTAACTTCTGCTCAAGGGGTAGATTAAATTGTTCTCAGATTGAACATTGGGAAGGGTATACTGCAATAGGGATGCCATAAGTATAGATAGCTTAACACTCTGTATTGGGAGATATCTGTAAGGCAGATATCACATGTATCCCCCTGAAATCTAGTTTTAGTTGTTCATTCTGATCACTCACAGGTGTATGTCTACTAACTCCAAGCCCTGGATAGGCACCAATCTAGCTTTGTGTTTGTGTTACATACCATGTTCAGCTCTGCATCCAAACACATAAATCAAAATCAAACTCTAAAGCAACCATTAGGACAGTAGAATTAGTTTTAGGATCCAAGTCCTCTGTCTACAACTGCAAATAGGCCCAGAGCTAGCCCCTTTTTTCTTATCTTACAGTTTTGGTCTACTTACAGGAGGACTTATCTGCTTTCTGTCAGCATCCCAGCCTCTAGCATGCATATTCTCATGGATGTTGAGTAGGGAATACCCCCTAGGTTTTGCAGAGCTTGAAGAAGAAGAGGAGATAAAATATAGAGTCTATCTCCTACACTGTTGGCCCCTGGCCCAGAGATCCTGTTGATCATTGATGGCTACCTTGTAGGGAAGTCTGGGAGTAAGCATCTAGTCTGGGAAAACACCAACAGAAATTGGTGACTCTACTAGGGAATAACTGATTGAAAGTATTATCTAGTCATCCTTGGTGATATATTTGTGTGCCCATCTGAGTCACCAATAGAAATTGGTGACTCCGCTGGGGAATTTGTGATAGAACCTAGATTTACAAAAGAAAACAGTTCCTAGTAATAAGTGGTGACTCTGAAGTAATCTCCCAACCAGTCAAAGTAAAATTTATATGCAGGGGAGAAGATGCCAACAGAATCTTCTATTTGAAGAGTTACCAGTAACAAGAAGAATGATGTACAGAAGAAAGGGAGCTCTCTCAGTCAGTCATGAGGGTTCCCCCATAAAAAATGATGATATGCAAGATAACCCTAGGCCATCAGGACAACATGTGCCTTACTTTTCAAATGTAGAAGCTGATATTCAAGGTGCATATGAGAGGCAACAAGGTGGTAGCATGAGAATGAGGTCAGAGGTGTTCCAAGAACGCCCTTTTCTAGACCCTAGTGAAATGTTTGAAGAGGTAGAGTCTTTGAGAGATGATGAAGATGATGACTAGGATGGTATGAGACCATCTACCTCTATGCTTAAAGAAGAACAGTTAGCTGAAGAAATCAGAAATCTGAGAGCAGAATTAGAATATCTACAAGCCATGAAAGTTAGAGATGACATGAGGCAGAAAGTGCAAGCTTTAAGGACTACCCAAAATGATTCAATTCCTACCCTTGAGAATGTAAATATGCAAAGACATCAGCAAAGAAATGAAGTGCAACATCAGCATAATGATCAAAGACAAAATATAAATGTTGCTAGGATACCACTGAACAATGTAAGAAATTAGAATGCAAACAGAAATATCAATGTTAATCAGTTTGATAGACAACCCATGCAACTAGATAGATTCAGACAGTTGGTGTTTGATGGTATTCCTAGGTATCCTAACCCCATTGACAAGCATCTAAGGCTGCAAGTGCCTAAATTTTTAGGTAACAACACTGTGTCAGGAGAAGATCATCTAAAGGCTTTTCAAAATGTCAATGATAACTTTGAGGTTGAACATGAAGATGTTTTCATGAAGTCATTCATGCAATCTTTAGTAGATGAGGCTAGAGAATGGTACAAGAATCTACTTGACCGGAGTATTTCATCATGGGATGATTTTAAAAGGATATTCAAGGAGCAATATGGTGACAAAATTGACCCTAGCTTTTTTGTAAATGAGTTTACCTGTATCACTAAAGGGTCAAATGAGCAGGTTGCAGATTTTAATGCAAGATTTACTAAAGTGTTGAACAAATTGCCACATCACATGAGGCCAAATGGACCAATGTGTATAATATTGTATATCAATGCCTTTGATGCAAAAAATGCATATGGATTAAGAGATAAAGGTCTTGCTACTCTCAGGGATGCTTTGAGAATTGCAGTGAATATTGAGAACAATAGGAAAGCATCAGGCAAGACAAACAGAAGGGATGATATGAAAATTTTGCAGAATCCAAACAGGCCTCAGAACACTCAAGGTAATACATCTGCCCCTGAAGATAAGATAGACAAATTGGCAAATGTTGTTAAGGACCTAAGATATAGACTGGCTAGAAGTGAAAAAGGGATAGGTCCTGATAGGCAAGTTTACCAGAGGTAGGAAAAAAGGCCATCATTGCATGATATGCCATATAATACCAATTGATATAATGGTAAGCCTATATTTCCACATAACAACACAAATCAGAGAACTCAACATGTCAAAGAAACTCCTGATCCTTTAAAGAAAGCTATAAATATTGTTGATGATGCTCCATGGTGTATAATTTGTCAGATGCCACATTCACAGTCACAATGCATGATTGCTCAATCCTTGTATGATAATGCTACATCTTGTAATGAATGCAATGAGCCACATTATGTGCAAGATGATGATGTTAATATGATGTCCATAAGCAGTGGATACCCTCTTTATGATGCTGACGAGAGTACAAATGATGGAATTCAGGCCTGTCAACAAGATTCTTATGATGAAGATAATGGAGATAGCTTTGCATATGCTCAGAGCTCACACAATTTTCTGAATAATTTACAACGACCTTTTGATGAGGAAATCAAGGCCCTCACAGTTGTAGTAGTGGCCCAAGTCAAGAGTAACTACAACTCAGAGGTAAGGCTCAAATAAGCAATCCACATCAGCCAAAAGGCATTTCTGTAGGTTAGCCAGTGCATGGTCATAAGGGGATTGAACCACAAAAAAGGCAGTGGGGTAATAATAAGCAAAATTTTGGACAAAGAACAGGTCATGAATCTCAAAGACCGGAAAGTAGAACCCCCCAAGCTGAAGATCAAAGTAAAGGTTCCCAAGACAAGAATGATGATCAGGGAACTATGAAGTTAAAAGCTAAATCAGTTCAAGACAAAAATAAGATTGTGGAGCAAGCTGCAACTGTCATACAAAATTTTGCTCCATTTAATATAGCTCAAATCCTCTCTCAAATAAAAGTCTCTGTTCCACTTATGGAGCTGATGAAAGTGGAAGAGATCAAGAATAGGACAATATCCCTAATTTTAGGGGTACCTTTTCAAGCTAAGCCAAATGTTCAGATCCAGGGTGAGAAACATGTCTTGTGTAATGAAGAAGATGAGGCCCCTGAAGTTTATTTAGGAGTGACTATGACAAAGTGTCCTTCACAAGTGGAACCATTTTATGTATCCCTGGTTATAAATGGAAAAATAATCAGAAATTGTATGCTTGACTCTGGAGCATCTACAAATATCATGCCTTTAGCTATCATGCAACAAGCTAGATTGAAAATTGACAAGACATGTGGGAAATGTTATGCTATGGATGCCATAGAGGTACCAGTTATTGGAATCATGAAGGATGTGGATTTCAAACTGGCAGTATTTCTGGAAAAGAGATATAAAATGAATATAATAGTGGTTGACATCAAGCCACAATATGGTATGCTGTTGTCAAGAAGATGGGCAACACTAATTGGTGGAAGTATGCAGTTGGACCTGTCATATGCCATGATTCCAATGAATGGTAGGGATGTTAAGCTAATCAGAGAAGAAAGATCATCAGAGATAGTGGAAGACCAAGAAGCAGAGGAACATATATTCTTTGTAAACACTGACTGTGATAACTTCAAGGTTGTCTCAAATGATAAGGAGAATAAAGAGAAAAATGTCTGCATTGAAGAGCTGGACTAGCAAGGTCTATGGACCATGTATTTTGATGGAGCTTGTACAAAAGAAGGCTCTAGAGCTGGAGTTGTTTTCCTGTCTCCAACTGGTAAGCTCCTTAAATTCTCCTTCTTACTGAGGTTTGCTTGTACAAACAACATTGTAGAGTATGAAGCTTTACTCTTAGGCCTAAATATAGCTCTCAAACATGGAATTAAGATGCTAAGGGTATTTGGGGATTCTGAGCTGATTGTATCCCAAACTAGAGATAAGTATGCTTCAAAGAACAAAAGATTAAAACAATACAAGCATGCTATTTGGGATACCATTGAACTATTTGATGCATTTTCAATAGGATGGATAGAGAGATCAAAGAATGTTATGGCTGATTTCTTAGCTAATGTTGCAATAAGGCCAGATGACATTACTCTGTTAGATGTTACAAATGTAGAAGTAAAAATCAGGCCTACAGTACCAGAAAATATATGTAGTTGGCAAGTGTTTAATAATGATAAGGACTTGTTAAGATTTTTGCACTGCATAGATGAATTTGAGAACCAAGAAATTGATTTTCAAGCTTTTGTAGAAACTATAGATGGGAAAGAAACTCTTATGGGGAAAGAAATAATTCAGTTGAAGACTAATAGAATCACTAGAGGGTTAGTAGCTTTGGAAAGAGCTTTTGATAGTAGAGACCAATTGGTCACAAAGACATCTCCCACAAACAAGGAAGATTTAGAAGAGATAAATTTGGGGACATCTCAGGCCCCTAAGAAGGTATACATTGGTAAACAACTCAAACCACACATTAGGAGTATGCTGATTGCATTACTGAAAAGGTATAAACATGTTTTTGCTTGGTCATATGAGGACCTAAAAGCCTATAGGGAAGACCTATTCCAGCATGAGATCCCATTGAAGCCTGGAGCTAAACCATTTAGATAGAGGCAAAGACCTATTAATCCTACCTCAGCTCCAAAGATGCAAGAGGAACTAAAAAAGCTTAGGGAAGCTGGAATAATTGTGCCAATCAGAAATTCAACTTGGGTGTCTAACCTTGTCCCAGTCAGAAAAAATAATGGTGATATTAGGCTTTGTGTTGACTTTAGGAACTTGAATGTATCCTCTTTAAAGCATAATTATCCACTGCCTAATATGGAAGCTATGTTGCAGAAAGTGACTGGTTGTGAACTCTTGTCTATGATGGATGGATTTTTAGGTTATAATCAGGTGAAGGTAAATGAATCAGAACAGTATAAGACTGCCTTCACCAATCCATGGGGAACATATGTATATGTTAGGATGCCATTCGGACTGACAAATGCAGGTGCTACATTTCAAACAGCAATAGATGTTGCTTTTACAGGGCTGATTGATTCAATCCTGGCTATATATCAAGATGATCTGACTGCCTATTCAAAGAAAGAAGAGCAACATTGTTTGCATCTAGAGCAGATTTTCATAAGAGCACTGGAGTATGGCATTTCTTTAAATCCAAAGAAGTGTGCTTTTGGGGTAGTTGAAGGAAAGCTCCTAGGGCACATTGTTTCCAAAGATGGAGTAAGGATAGATCCCGAGAGAGTGGCTGCTATTGACAGAATTCAAATGCCAAAGACAGTGAAAGGAGTTTAGTCTTTCTTTGGACAAATAAATTTTGTTAGGAGATTTGTTCCCAACTTTGCAGAAACCACAGGGAACATTTCTAAGATGCTGAGGAAAGATGAAATTGTTAGCTAGGAAAGTGAAGCAATTGAATCATTTCAGAGTATCAAAGAAGTAATCAAGATGGCCCCTGTTCTTAAATCTCCTGATTTCTCTAGGCCATTTCAATTGTTTTCATTTGCTTCCTTTCACACTATTGCTGCATGTTTGCTACAGAAAAATGAGGATGGTTTTGAACAACCCATAGCTTTCTTCAGTATGTCCTTGTAGGCTTCTGAGTTGAAGTATGATATCATGGAAAAGCAGGCATATGTACTAGTCAGAGCCATCAAAAGTTTCAGACCATACCTGGTAGGATCCCATATAATTGCATATGTACCTCATGCATCAGTCAAAGACATATTCACTCAGCAGGAGGTGACTGGGAGAAGGTGCAGATGGATAAACAAACTGCAAGAGTTCAACATAGAGATACAAATTACCAAGTGGGTAAGAGGACAAGGATTAGCCATGATGATGGCACAGTCAAACTTGGAAGCTTGCCAAGTTGATACAGTCCAGAATGAGAGTGTGAATGTATCAAGATCTGAATGGTATAAGGATATCATATATTATTTGCAAAATCTAATTTGTCCTTCCCATTTCAGTGACAGTCAAAAGAGGACTTTAAAGTTACATGCAATCAGGTATATTATTGTTCAAGGTGAGCTATACTGGAAAAACCCTGATGGTGTGCTGCTAAGATGTGTGGATGAAGATGTAGCTAACAATATTTTGAATGACATGCATACAGGATTGTGTGGTGGACATTATACTACCCAAACAACAGCTCATAAGATTCTCAGAGCAGGATATTGGTGGCCCACTCTCTTTTCAGATGCACAAAGGTTAGTAAGGAAGTGTGACCCTTGCCAAAGATTCTCAGGAAAGTTGAGATATGATGGTGCTCTACCCCTCAGAATTGTAATTGTGGATGCTCCATTTCAGCAGTGGGGAATTGACTTCATAGGGGAAATTGCAGATAAGTTAAGTGGAGGACACAGTTGGATCTTGGTGGCAACTGATTACTTTACCAAATGGATTGAGGCCATTCCAACTAAGAGAGCCACAAGTAGGGTATTGATGGATTTCATAATGGAAAATGTTATCATCAGGTTTGGAGTACCATCCAAGATAGTTACTGATAATGCTATGTGCTTCAGATTAGGTGAATTTGTTGATTTTTGCAACAGGTATGGGATAAATCATCATATGCATCACCATACCACCCACAAGGAAATGGTCAAGCAGAATTAAGCAATAAAAGCATCATGAAAATTATCAAGAGGATACTGGATAAGAATAAAAGAGCTTGGGATTCAAAACTAAAGTTAGCAATATGGGCTGACAGGGTGATAGTAAAAAATGCTATTGGGATGTCACCCTTTGAACTAGTATATGGCACATCAGCCAGATTGCCCATAAACAATCTCCTACTAGTTTATAGATTCATCCAGGAGAATGATGAGGAGATTGAAGACTCCATGACAGAAAGAGTGAACCAGTTGGTTGCACTAGATGGGAATAGAAAGAAAGCCCACTAGATCAATCTCAAGAGACAACAAGATGTGAAATATCTGTTTGACAAGAGAGCTACTAAAAGGAAGTTTCAAATCAATGATTTGGTGCTCATATGGAATGCAAAAGATCAATTCAAGGGTAAACATGGTAAGTTTGAACCCTTATGGATGGGCCCATATCAGATTTGCAGTACCCATGGGGAGGACTCTTATTTCCTCCAGGCCCTAGATGGTGAAGTTCTGGAATTGCCTATGCATGGCCAATTCCTCAAGTTCTATTTTGCATAGATGACGTATCTTTGTGCACATGTGTAAAAAGTTATGTATATGTTGTAAATTGTCTTGTACATGTTCGTGCCTTTTTGGTTTTTGCCTGGTCTACCCAGAGATCTGGTTCTCGCTATAGTTTTACACCTGCACGTCCCCATTCGGAGCCAGTGTTGGCACTCATTCTGATCTTTTTGGCCAGGAGGTTGATTTTTGCTGTTGGAGGGTTTCTTCTTTTAAACCCTAGGTTTTTCTTTTCATCGGTGTGATGTGGTCTATCGGCTGAAGCTTTTTGTGGTTCACCAACGGGAGTGGTCATGCCGATGAGGGCGATTCATGTGTTCATCATCAAGACTTTGGCTATCGGGAGCAATGTTTTGTGGTTCGCCAATGAGGGGGGTCACCCTGATGGGGAATGCTATCGGAGTGAAATTGAGTATCGAGTCGACTTTGGGATGTTTGGGCGATGGTTGTGGTCTTGCCGATCGGGAGGCATCGCTGTGACATGGTGTATTGGAGATGTATGCAAGTGTTAGCCCGATGGTGTATGTCACACCGACAGAGGGGTGAAGCCGTGGTCCATCGGCGTGACTTGTATTATCGGCGAGCGTCATTTTTGCTTGGCCGATGGTCCATGTCTTGGCGACGAGTGTGTTTTGTATGGTCTTCGGTGTGACTTAGCATATCGGCAGGGAAGCTTTCGGGTTGGCTGATGGTGTTGGTCACACCGACAGGGGAGTATGTGATATGGCGATCGATGAGACTCTTACTATCAGTGGAAGCCTGGAGGGCTGGCCCAATGGTTGTGGTCTGGTCGATGGTGGAGTTGATGGTAGGTGTCGGCGTGACTGATGAGATCAGTGAAGGAGATTTGTGTAGGCCGATGGGTAATGTGGTGTAGGCGTCGGTGAGACAATTAAGGTCGACAGGAGTTTTTTGGGGTAGGCCGATGGTGGTAGTCTTGGCAATGGGCTTTGGGCTGAGAGGCGTGTGTCAAGCGTGGCAAAAGCACTTGACACCTATTATTCATGTAGCCATGTTTATAAAGTGATAAGGGGGTCTTTGCACCGTGCATGTGGGATTATTTTCCTACATATTTTGAACTATGAACGTAATGTATTTTGGCAGGAAACTTCCATTCGAACGTTGTGATAGTTTTCTTGGTGGTTACAGATGGTTGAGCCATTAATGGTGATAGTGTAGGGGTATGGGCAATGGGACAAGCGATCAAGTTGCCCCATTGTGGATGAAGACTCCCAGATGGCAGCACAGGGCTCAAGGCCACCCTTGTCTACTCTCCTATCTGTTGCAACAATAACTTCTGAGCGCCATTCCTTCTAAGGACTATATCTGGTGGATTTTTGTCAAAACCATGTAATTAATTGCTAAAGGTACACTTTCTGGCCGATATAGGCAGACTGTGTTACCATTTTTTGTTGTTGTTGAATGTTGAACAATTGGGGTCTGTAATGTAGTACAACTGATTTGGTTGCTTTGTATAGCAAAACTTGTGAGTTTATGTATCTCTTGTAGCACGTTTTTTGCATGAATCCACTGATTTCATGGTTACTCTTATATGAATAATGCTATGTTTGCATGTGTTGTGCTAATTCTATCTCCAGTGTTGCATGTATCTTTCTTCTGAGTCTAGACATTTAAGGAATGTCCGAGACTCTAGAACGTAGAATTCCTGTGTTGAATGTCTGATCTCTTAACTTCTACTCAAGGGGTAGATTAAATTGTTCTCAGATTGAACATTGGGAAGGGTATACTGCAATAAGGATGCCATAAGTATAGATAGCTTAACACTCTGTATTGGGAGATATCTGTAAGGCAGATATCACATGTATCCCCCTGAAATCTAGTTTTAGTTGTTCATTCTGATCACTCACAGGTGTATGTCTACTGACTCCAAGCCCTGGATAGGCACCAATCTAGCTTTGTGTTTGTGTTACATACCATGTTCAGCTCTGCATCCAAACACATAAATCAAAATCAAACTCTAAAGCAACCATTAGGATAGTAGAATTAGTTTTAGGATCCAAGTCCTCTGTCTACAACTGCAAATAGGCCCAGAGCTAGCCCCTTTGTTCTTATCTTACAGTTTTGGTCTACTTACAGGAGGACTTATCTACTTTCTGTCAGCATCCCAGCCTCTAGCATGCATATTCTCATGGATGTTGAGTAGGGAATACCCCCCTAGGTTTTGCAGAGCCTGAAGAAGAAGAGGAGAGAAAATATAGAGTCTATCTCCTACACTGTTGGCCCCTAGCCCAAAGATCCTATTGATCATTGATGGCTACCTTGTAGGGAAATCTGGGAGTAAGCATCCAGTCTAGGAAAACACCAACAAGACTCAATCGAAAAAAGTGTGTCTTTGGTGTAACATCAGGGAAGCTGTTAGGATACATTATATCTTGTAGAGGCATCGAAGTAGACCCAGCAAAAGTCAAGGCTATAGTGGAGATGCCTCCACCAAAGAACCTCAAAGCATTAAGGAGCCTTCAGGGAAGGTTGCAATCCATTAGGCATTTCATCTCATAGCTAACAGATAAATGCCAACCATTTCAACACTTACTCTGAAAGGATGTCTCATTTCAATGGGACGATAAGTGTCAAGCTGCATTTGATCAGCTCAAAGAGTATCTAGCTACACCTCCTGTATTAGTTCCACCAGTTGCGGATAAACCTTTGATATTATACATCTCAACTACAACTTCGGCCCTAGGGGCCTTGTTAGCACAACATGATGAAATAGGAAAAGAGCATGCAATTTATTATATTAGTAGAACCTTGGTGGGATACGAACTCAATTATTCACCAATGGAAAGGGCTTGTTTAGCAGTAGTGTTTGCTTCCCAAAAGCTATGGCATTACATGTTGAACCAACACACAAATCTTATAGCCAAAATTGATCCCTTGAAGTATCTACTTGCAAAAGTAGCTCTTACAGGTAGACTAGCTAAATGGGTCATGATCCTTAGTGAGTTTGACATTGAGTATATGGATCGTAAAGCAATCAAAGGACAAGCTCTAGCAGATCAACTAGCAGAAGCACCCATGATAGATACACACCCTATGGTAGCAGAATTTCCAGATGAGAATCTATTCACTCTTTCTAACTCAATAATGTGGAAGTTGTACTTTGATGGTTCCTACACACAGCATGGGTCAGGGGCCGACATCTTATTCATCACACCTCAAAATGACTATATTCCTAAGTCATATCGGCTTGCATTTCCTTGCACCAACAACATAGCCGAGTATGAAGCACTTCTCATAGGTCTCAATACAATAGCTCAATGGGACATCACAGAATTATAAGTATATGGAGACTCACAGTTAGTCATTCGACAAGTCACAGATGAGTACCAAACAAAAGATGAAAAGTTGATCCCCTACAAGCAACTAGTGGATGCCTACAAACCACACTTTTCTAGCATTACATTTGAGCAAATTCCAAGAGAACATAACAAGGCTGCAGATTCTATGGCTTCTGTAGGGTCACTGATAGACATGCCTACTAATACACAAAAATGCGAATTCTTGATCGAGCAATTCTTGATACCAGTCGTCGATGTTCCCATTACTGAAATCATCTGTGAACTTGTTGGTCCTAATTCCCCATGGTATGAAGATATCTATGAATACCTTAGACACAATACCTTTCCTCCTGACCTATCATCCACCCAATGCAAAACCTTTATCCGTCAATCCTCTCGTTACACCATTCTGGGTGATACACTATATCACCAAAGTCTCGATGGTATCCTCTTACGATGTCTTAACGTGGAAGAAGCCGAAGCTACCTTACGAGACATACACGAAGGTGTCTGTGGTGCACATCCTATCGGTCCTAATCTCGCTAAAAAGATACTGAGAACATGTTATTACTGGCCTATAATAGAACAAGATGCTGCACAGTTTGCTAAGAAGTGTCTACAATGCCAGCAGCATAGAGATTTGATTCATGCACCAGCTCATGAATTACAATCTGTGACAACTCCTTAGCCTTTTTCTCAATGGGGTCTCGACCTCGTAGGACAAATCCTCCCATCCTCATCTAATGGCCACAATTTCATCATTACTGCCACTGAGTATTTCACGAAGTGGGTTGAAGCCATTCCCATGACCTATATCACCAGTAAGCAAATAGCCAAGTTTATTCTTAACTACCTCATATGTCGGTATGGTATTCCCCAAGCCATTGTCACTGATAATAGGAGACCATTCAAGAATCAAGACGTCTGTGCCTTGTGCACACAATACAATATCCAACATCACTTTTCAACTCCCTATTATTCGCAGAGTAACGGCCAAGTTGAGGCTTCTAATAAAACCATTCTCAAAATCCTCAAGAAAATAGTCAATGAAGCTAGTCGTGATTGGCACTTGCAACTCCATCCCGCCCTATGGGCCTACCACACTAGTATCAAAACACCAACTGGTGCCACACCCTATGCCTTGTTCTATGGCTCTGAAGCCATCCTACCTATAGAGGTCGAGATCCCATCCCTCAAAGTATTTACATAGGATTTGATCGGTGAAGAAGAGTATCGCACTTCTAGATTAGCTGAGCTCGAACTACTAGATGAGAGGCGCCTTGTAGCACTTAATCATCTCCATGTCTACTAAAACCACCTCTGGCATAATTACAACAAAAAGATCAAAGAAAGACGGTTTCAAGTTGGTGATCTTGTACTTAAAGAGAATCAAAGAAATCAAGTAGATCGAGAAAAGAAGGGTAAGTTTGAGCCTAATTGGTTAGGTCCCTTTATTGTCACAACAACATATGGATCAGGAGCTTATACTTTAGCTACACCTGACGGCATTCCTCTAGATGAGCCACTTAACAGTGTCCATCTCAAGAAGTTCTATGCCTGATCCTCAGAGTATTCCAAAAAAAAAATAAAAAAAATCCAAAAAATTCAAAAAAAATCCATCCTATGGTGAAAACCTGGTAAATAGGCACCTTGGATAAGTACCATAGTGAAAACCTAGCAAACAGGTGCTATGTGTAGAGTCAGACCCCATCATCTATCGAGTCTTGTTCCATGTCCATTTCGCAGCAAGCTTCATCCATCCATCCATAATAAAACCATTGACCTTGTTTGCATTTCCATCTCCCTATCTAGTATAGCTTAGAAATTTGTCAGTGTCCATCGTCGTCATCCCGCGTCTTGATCTGTGTCTATAGTTAACACTGTCTTGTCCTAGGTCAAAGCTTTCTATGTCTTCTCCATCGGTCACCCATGCAAATTCCTCTACCAGAATGGGGGCAACTCTTTCCTTAACTTAGGTCTAGGATTGGTTCCTTGTTTGTGGTTCACAATGTGCTCTTCAATCTTTTCTCCTCTCCATAGATAGCATCCTTTAACGGACACATCGCTCCTACAATAAGGCTGTTATCTTCTCAACACTTTTTCTGCATCATCACCACCACCAAAACTACATATCATGTCATTTAAATCTTAAGGTACCTTGATCCCATGGATATGGGTATGTAGGCAGTCTGGAATATGAAGGAAGTATCCAATACTCAGGTACATAAGATCTCCCCCTCACCACCTTGACCCATCTCATCACTCTATCCAGAACTACATATTTATCACTTTCATCTTTCCTCGTAATGTGCCTTGATCCTGTGGATATAGGGTATGTAGGCAGTTTGGAATACGAAGGATGTATCCAGTACTCAGGCACATACGACTCATCATTCTCCGCCCGTTCCAATCCATTAGCCTGTCACCTTTCTAGTCTTCCATTTTTCAAAATCCATTCACCTCAACTTGACTAACTCAAGCAGCAAGCTAGCACATCCTTTCAAAGCAAAAGTCCTTAACAAACCTGAAGCAAAGTGGCTTTCTTCCAGAGTCATCTACTGTCCTGCTATTCCAATTGCCAATATTAGCTAATTTCAGCTTAACTAGAGCACCAGATCAACAGGCTTGTCTTCTACGAAGTGTTCCATTGTCGAGACCAACACACGCGTCTCCTGTGACATGTGGCATTCCCTGCAGCGAGACATTATCTTTTTAGGTAGATAGCCCCCCTTTAACGGACACACCACTCCTACGATAAGGCTGTTATCTTTCCTATCCAATCTACCCTGAGCAACCTCTTTGGCAAGAGAATATGCTGGCTGTATGTTTACTTTGTAAGTTAGTCAATTTGTTTTATGGTTTATCTTTTGTTCCTTTTCCAATACCTACTCAAAGCTACCTTGATTTATCTATAATCTTGGTATGTTGCGATGTAGTACAGACTGGGGGCATAGTCATTACTTTTTGTGTGCCATGTTTGAGGAATGATCTTTTGCATCTTTCTTAGCATTCTATTTATCTTATGTGTGTTATGCCCTAGCATCTTACATATTAATAATTCTTCTTGCATTTACATGTATTGAAGTTTATTTTATGTTCAAGACTATGGCTCAGGCACATGTACCAACAAGGTCATATTATGTCTAAAAGATCTAAGTTCAAACTGCTTGCTTGCAGAGTCAACATCCATGCACTCGGATATTACAGCACCTTGGTCTTTTATACCTTGGTGGTGAACTATCCACGTGCTATATCAAAAATAAGGATTGCTCTTTATATACAATTGTGAAACTAATGCAACAAGCTCATCATTTACCCATCCATTTACCCATGGCCTTATATCATTTTCAAAGAAATGATCGATCAAGAGTCTTTCTCTCATGTTCTCTCCTATCCCCTTTCTTCTATCTATCATCAACCCAACCTCGTCTGTCTCCAACCAAATCTTCTAGTCAAGAATCAACACAGTTCTTCTGTCGCTTCCTTGTCTTTCCTCTCGAGGGGGCATACGCTGGGGCAATTACCTATACTGGGGCATCAAAAATTGTATCATATCTTCAACTATCTTTTTCTTTGATGCAACGCTGTAAATTGCATTGCATCAAAGAGGGGCAAAATGTAGACACCCTAAAATGACCAAGTCATCGCACTACTTGCATTTCATCGAATCTGTCTAATCACCTACATTCAACATTAATTAAATAATCTAATTATTTAATTAATTTCATCAAATTCTTCCAAAACTCCTAAAATTTGACATTAATTGAATAAATTCTCTTTATTTAATTAATTAAATTAAATTCCTCTATTATTCTTCTTTCCAAATCTCAAGTCTCCATTAATTAAATAAATCCCATTATTTAATTAATTCATCACAAATTCCCTCTTATCCAAACAATTAAATAATTCCCAATTATTTAATTAAATCAAATTCATTCTTCCAAATTTGAATAAATCAAATCAAATTTATTTAAATCCTCTCAATCTCTAAAAATAAAATAAATAAAATATTTTATTTATTCTTCCAAAATCATGCACAACAATTAAATAAATTTATTTATTTAATTTGCTTTCAAATCTTCTAAATTAAATAATTCTAATTATTTAATTGTTTCTTCTAGTAATATCTTCTCTAAATTTAAATAAATCAAATCTTTATTTAAATTGCTTTTTCTTCTAAATTGAGTTATCTCTAAATATAATTCAAGCTTTGTGCACATGCAATTAAATATTCCTAATATTTAATAAAGCAAAAATATCTTCTTATTCTCATGCAAATCCCTTCTTGTTTTAAATCACTTAACTGATTGTTATATTCTTTTAATTGCTTTAACTCATTCTTCTATTCTTAGTTAATCTGCTCATGCAAAAGAAAGCAAGACACATGTCTTCTTCTTATTCGTTGCACGTTCCTCAACTATTCTCCTCCATTGATTCTTTTGAATTATCTGGACTGTTGATTGATCTTTTTTGAAACCTATATAGACCCCCCTCATCTCCTTCATTAAGTCTCTTTGATCACTTATTCTCAAGCATACTTAACAACACTTTGAGCATACATCGCATCGATTGAGCAACTTCATGATCTTTTGACATTGATCTTTGAGCACTCTACTTGCTTGTTGCAACCATGGTTTTGCAATACTATTGAGCAATCCACATTCATCCAAAGGGAACAATACAAATCTTGGTAAAATCTTTCATATTTTATTGATTTATTATTAATGGCTTTTATTTAGATTGGTTCTCTGTATGTTATTGGTTTTTGATTTTGTTAGTTATCATAGTCAATTTTCCTCATACATAGGTACTTTCCTCCAAGTTGTTTATTGCGATAGAACTCGAACGTTCCTTGAAAGTCGTACTCTTAGAGATAGGCAAATCAGACTCTAATGGCCTGTTCGGTAGCATTTGTCCGTCACGGTAGGGGCTATAAGTTTAAATGGTATCGACCTCTTTGTCATCATAGGAATGCTCTGTCAGCTCATCCCACTCATATTCATTAGAATTTGTGTCACTGTCCACTTGAAGTGTATGGATCATTTGCACTAGACAAGCATTTTCTTTAGCTTTGCCCTTATCCTTATATCCTAGGCCTTTTGTATTTCTAGCTGATGAGGATGAAGAAGGTTGAGTGGGTTCTATGATTCCTTCTCTTCTTAGGCCGATGGAGCCTTGTCCTTCCTAACCCATTCTATGTAGGATAGATTCACCTTGCCCATATATTTCTGTTGGGAGCCTAGGTGGTTCTTCTTGTGCGCTCTCTTCTTCTTCAGTATAAAGCCATTACAGGACATCTCTTTCCTTTGTTTCATCTGATAAGGTCCCCCATTTTACAAAGGGAGTTGTGGGAGGTATAGGAGGAGTAGATGGCTTTGGAAAATGCTTGGGTCGACCAAAGGATCTAGGAGATAAGGGCATCTTGGCTAGATTGAGGCTATGCTCTATGGAGTATTCCCCTACTTTTTCTTTGATGGTAATTTTCTACTCTTTGGGCCTTGATGAGGAATCTTTAGAGGTAGAATCATGCTGCAAGATAGGGGATGTAGATGCTCTATTGTTTGGTATGATGCAATTAGGTTTTGAAAGGACAAAGTTGCAATGCTGGAAGGGGTCAGGGTTGCCTTAGATGGTGACTTGCTTGCCATTATGCGGGAATTTTATGCATTGGTGATAAGTAGAGGGAACAACTTTCATGGCATGAATCTATGGTCTACCTAGGAGAATATTATAGGTGAGCTCCCTATCTAGGGCTTGGCACACATCTTTGATTATTGGTCCCACTTGTATGGGTAACACTACTATTCCTTTGGTAGTTCTCTCCTCTTCATCATAGGCTTTGATAGTAATTTTCTTCCTTGGATCAATTGCATTTTCAGAGAACCCCAATGTAAGGACTAACTTTAATGTGCAAATATTTAAATCAGCTCCCCCATCAATGAGGACCCTTTTGAAGCGGTACTTGTGGATGAAGGCGATAATGTGAAAAGGGGTGTTATGGGGTTGAGACACTGAGAGGTCATCTTGCTCGGTAAATGATATGGTACTTGAGGAGGTTAGATTACCTACCATGGCCTGAAACTTCTCTTGGGCCAAGTTAGTGGGTATAGTCATTTCCACTAAGGCTTTATTGAGAATCTCATTGTGGGAAGGAGATAGACACAACAACTCTAAGATAGAAATATGGGTCGGAGTCTTCCGAAGTTGGTCTATGACACTATACTGATGGGGATTGGATTGAGAAGGTGATGACCTTGGAGGGACAGTATTCAACGTGGCTTTACCACTGTGGGTAATGATACTACAATTATTTCGGTTAGGCTCCGATTGTTGGTTGGGTGTGACCACATTGATTTGTGGTATGTGCTTTGTTATGCAATTGATGGTATAGCTGAATGGCACACTTGCATAGTTGGCATTACTATTCCTACTGTTCTAATTTTTCCTGTTGCGGTTGTTGTTGTTGTTACCATTATTGTTGTTGCCATTGTTTTTATTGCTGTTGTTGTTATTGCCGTTGTTGTTATTGTTGTTGTACGGCCTGCCATGATTGAGAAGTGGATCCCTATAAGCCACATGTGTCTCATTGGAGGTATGTTGTTAGTTTCCTCCTTGATTTTGATCAAGCACATCTTGAATAACATGTTTGAGATGGATACAATTGTTGGTTGTATGTCCTCTTCCTCTATGATACTCACAATAGTCGGTGTCTTTCCAATAGTGAGGTTTGATTTGTGGTTCATAATCACTTGTTGGTGGTAGAGAGATTGCATTGTTAGCCAATAGCTTCCTTAATATAGATTCTTAGGACTCACCCATCGGTGTGAACTTTCTCCTTGGATTTGAGTTGAACCATGGTCTTGGCTCCCGAGAGAATGTTTTGTTGGGTGTAACATTGCTTGCCTCTCCTTTGAGAGTGAATATAGGTTGTTGTTTGGGAGCCGCCACCTTGGTATCAACTACTCCATCGTTGATGACATTTTTGTTTTTAGTCCAAGACTTTGATTTGTCAATCGTATAATTGGAGGTAGGTGTGTCCTTGTATAACTTGATTTGCCCCTTGGCGATCATAGCTTTTTCAATGAACAATCCCATCTCAATGACCTTTGAAAATGAAGTAGGGCATTGGATTTGTATTTGATAGCTAAGATCGAAGTTGAGGTTATGGACAAACATCTCCATTAATTTCTTCTCTGGTACATCATATGAGCACTTGCTTGCTAGTTGTCTCCATCTTTGTGGGAAGGTGGCGAATGATTCACCATTCTTTTACTTGGTGTTGCATAGGTCTAGCATGGAGACTTCATGTTTAATATTGTAAGAGAAGTGCGTAATGAATTTGTTGACTAACTCATCAAAAGATTTGATGCCTGGTGGGAGTCGTGAGAAGCACTCCATGGCTTGACTACCTAGAGATCTAGGGAATAGTCTCATTAAGTAAGTCTCATTGTGAGCTACTTCCATGCATGCTGCATTGAATTCCCTAATGTGATCTCAAGGGTCCCCTTTCCCTTTGTACTTATCAAACTTAGGAACTTCGAATCAAAAGGAAAATGGTGTCATGTTTAAACTTTTATCAAAGGGGTATGGTGCAATATCTTCCAAGGAATAGGTTTTAGTGTTTCTACCCATCTTGAGATCTGACATTTGTTGCTTTAGACCCTCGAGTTGTTTCCTCATTTCTTCCATAGGAGCACTTGTGTCTATGGCTTTCTTTCTTTTTTCATTATTATCCTCTGCATTTGGGTCTATGGCTTTCTTTCCCCTTTCTTCATGATTATTCTCCACATTTTCTTGGATTGTGCTTATATCAAAATCCGCGGGGAGTTTAATTCCAAGATTTGTAAGATAATAAAAATACTTGTGAGGATCATCATGGAGCACTTTCTCTAACAAGTGTTGGAATTTCTGATCTTGGAGGATTCCTTGATAATCTTCGTTAGAGATTTCCTCATCACTATCATGAGGGGTGATGATATGGTTGGATGACTCAGCCGTTTCAAGTTGCTTTTGGTATTGAGATCTAGTAAGAACCATGCAAGGTGAAGAGGGATGAGGTGGAATGAAACTAGAGATTTTAGCAAGATGTCAATGGAGACTGCTGAGAATATGATACTCTTGACAAGATTTGGACAAGGGACTTTCTCTATCAATGATTCCAAGTAAGATGACCGATACAAGATGATAGCCACTAGTAAGGGTACTCGATACTTGTCTTATTGTGTAGGGACTAGTTGTGCACCAAGACCACTAGTGAAGTCATGTGGCCTACTAGGGTTACTTGAATCCAAATTGATACTTTGACTTTAGACTAGGAAGACTCGATAGAAGGTGAATGGGATGACTAAGGAAAGAGAGATTTTGACTCAAAATGGATGGAAAAAAGACTGCAAGGTAAGCCCTAATCTTAGAACCTGAAACTAGACTGAAATGGGTACCTAGAACTAACAAAATTTTTCTCTCAAGGATTGTGCAAGTGCTCACTGTCACGCATGCACTAGAACAGATGTGCTATAGAAATTGACAAATGCACTATAAGTTGAAACAAATGCATTGCAACAGATAGTAAAAGTGCTATAGGTCGAAATAGATGTGCCACAGGTCGGCACAAATGCGCAGCAACAAAGGACAGATGCGCCGCTCTGGCTTTTCTCAGTATTTTTACATTTTTTTTGAAATTTTTTGATGTTTTTGGTACTTTGGTTGCAAGGTCTTTTTGATCTAATTTTCTAAAATTATGGCAAGAAGACACAGCAAACACAAAGAATATTTTTATGGTTTTTTATTTTTTTGTGATTTTTTTTGACACTTTTTGGACTAAAAGAAAAAAACAAGTACAATCCTAGGCTTCAAATGGATTACAAGGGTTTTTGGCCACTAAAACAAAGGTATTTAATAAAGGCAACTGTTCAAGTGGTTATACATGTGGCAGCACTACTCTTCGTTATGGAATCTCTGAACCTGCAAGGGTTGCGCCTTGGAGGGTTTTGGGGGAGGTTGGCTGTCGGTATAACACAACTTCACTCATTGTTTGAAGCTTTCACTCCAAACACAATTTATTTATAGTGCCCTGGAAGGGCTTGGTGTTTAGCCTATTACCACTTAGGGTCATTCCTACTTGGATGAACGGTATCCAAGAGTAGGCCCCTCTAAAGGAAAAACACATGCAAAAATGATATGTTTGGCATTTTGGTCACCCAAGATAGGGGAGAGCATAGGCCTGGTATCATTCCCAAAACATAGAATACAGTGGTTCTTTTCCCCTAGTTAAAATGAGACAAACTAGATGAGCTATCTACTTGGGCAAGCACATAACTTTGAAGTGATAACAAGATAGCAATGGTCCAATTTTAACCAAGATAGCAATGATGAGTTCAATTTTATTCACGTAGAACAGATTGCTAACTTTGAAGTGATGGTCGATTGAGATGGCAATGGTTCGGTTTTACCCAGATAATAATGATGAGTTCAATTTTATCCACGTAGCACCAATTGTTAACTTTGAAGTGATGGTCGATCAAGATAGCAATGGTTTAGTTTTACCTATATAGCAATGATGAGTTCAATTTTATCCAGATAGCAATGAGTTGTTAACTTTGAAAAGAAAGCAATAGCAATGATTCAATGATATGCAAGATAGCAATGATTCAATTACCACTTTCCTAGTTAAACTATGTGAGATTTGCTTGAGCATCCATTTTACTTTCCCATTTAGAAATCAAAGTGTGAGCTAACAAGTGCAACTATATGAATCTAAACCAGTACCTAGCCTACAAAACAGATCAAGAGAGTTCTTGCAAAGACGTTAGCATTAGCAAAAATCTTCAAGAAAACCCTAAAATCACTGCCTAAAATAGATGTGCTGCTTCAGAGACTGAATGCGTAGAAACAGTGAACATAAGCGCCGTAATACGTATGCGCTAAGATAGAGGTCAAAAGCACTGCAAAATAGAGTATATGTGCTAATCTGATCTATGCATTGTAACAGATGGTAAATGCATTGGAACATTATTTGTATGCACTGTACAAACATATGCACCATGACAGGTAACAGATACACCAGAATAGAGACTATATGCGCTACGAAAATGCATGCACCATGATAGGTAACAAATGCGTGTTAGGATGTATCGGATGCACTATTTCCTCCTATGTACATTTTTCTAAAACACTAAAACTTAGTTTTTGGGTTAAATTTGGGGCTAGGCCCCACGGTGGGCACCAAAAATGTTAAGGAAAAATTGGATTCAAATGAATAATCAATAATATCAAATATTAAGATACCCAAAACTCAATGAAATGGTGAACAAAGAAGATTCAATAAATAATGAACAATAACAAAGCAAACCTCCTTAATTCAAAACTTCCATTGATCGCCTATCACAATCGATCTTGCATGTATGAAATAGGACCCTCAGAGAGTGTACTTCCTTGCTATGCTTCAAGAATGTCAATTGGGAATGGCTATGATAATACCACCATGAAGAGGAGCTTCACAATGATGATAGTAGTGCGTAGTAACGAGTGTGATCACAAGCAATGAAGGAATTGGTGCCAAAGGGGTGCTGTAATTCCTGCAGAGTAATGATACTTAAATCTTGGATGAATGAAACGGAAGAATGTGGTTCAATTTATAGACTTGAGAGAAAGACGATCAATGGTATAGAGAGAATGAGAAGATCAATGATTGAGAATAGTTGAGGAATGTGGAGCAAATAAGAAAAAGACATGTGTCTTGCTTTATTTTACATGAGAGGATTTGCTAAGAATAGAAGAATGAGTTAAAGCACTTAAAAGAATATAATAATCAGTTAAGTGATTTAAAACAAGAAGAAGGGATTTGCATAGGAATAAGAAGATATTTTGCTTTATTAAATATTAGGAATATTTAGAAGATGGATACATTTTGAGAGAGTTTATATCTATGGAAATGGCGTGACAATTTGCAGATCAGCACCTCGCAGTGGGACAATTCGCAGAAATTCGCAATCCAGAATGGCGACAGAGAGGGATGAAGGGAAGCTTCGTGGACCCAAGAGATGGGAGATGGCTCCCCCACCGAGAATATGACCAAGTCAATTTTCAGGATAATAGATTTGGCAGATCCTTCAATACCGGCTGAATCTTTCCACAACAGGAGGAAAATTTGTGAAAATGGCATGGTGCTTGGCTTTTTCAGGGTGAAGAGCGGCATGGACCACCTCATTGGCATCAAAGACAGCAGCAATCTTGATATTTCAGGGGAAGAAGAAACCCTAGAGGCGGTGGACGACGCAGGGATCTGCAAAGACACAATCTACAACCCAGAAATCCAAATCATGGACGGAGGGAATTTGACAGAGAGGAGGAAATATCGATTAATCTCAGTGCAAACCGAATTCAGCATCAAGTGATGAAACTGGAGAATACAACACTAATCATGAAATGGCATGGTAAGGATTTAAACTGGCAAAGTCTGGAGACTTGGTGGTTTGATAAATGGGGAGAAGATTTGGAATTCAAGAAATTGGCAAATGATTATTTTGTGGTCATTTGCCCTACGGAAGCCACCAGGGATCAAATTGAAGAAGGGATTTGGATTCTTGACGGTTGTGGCTTTTATATTAGCCGGTGGAAGGTCGGGTTTGATCCAACTTTGCACCATATGGATAAAATTCACGACTGGTATATTCTGCCCAACCTTCCCCTTGAATACTAGGACTCCAGGGTACTGGAAGAAATTGGGAACAGGATGGGATCCTTTTTGTGCACAGAGGAGAGGCTCAACCCAAAAGGGACAGGTACAGTGGTGAGGACAGGCATCGAAAGTAACCCAAATCGTTGAATCTTGAGCGAAATCAAGATTTCGTCAGGATTAGGTATATGGACACAGAAATTGATCCATAATCCCATCCCCACAGAGACTTTGGTCAAAGTCTTAGGGTGGAAGAGCGACCCTCATCCAAAGGAAAACTTGGAGCAATCGTCAAACAAGCAGTCCATACCTTTACAGGAGGAAGTTCAAGCCAAAGAAGGACTTCCTTTTCACTCTAAAGTGGCTCTCCCAAATGAATCAAAATCAGCTCAGAGATATGATGATGCTCAAAGTGCCTGATCCATTGATCAAAAACTGTCACAGGTAATCGAGATGATTGGCAACAAAGTGAGCAAGGAAGATCTAGATTCCCTCATCAATGTGGGAAATGAATTGGTAGACATTGCCAACGCAACCAAAAAAGGAGAGATTGATATAGACAACTTTGAAGGCGAAGATTGGTTTGCCGAACAAGATCTAGAGCTATTGGGAAATGAAGTTCTTCTAGCTGAAGAGGAAGCCACAAGCAAAGTTTTGAACAATCCCACAGAACAAAGAGAGTTTGGATTGAGAACCAAGGAACCAACCAAAATATTACCAGATTGTGGAGAACATAGAGGGAAAGGCAGGATCCCGAACAAGGAAAAACTCAAATGGGATGGGTAGGCTTCAGGACAACTAAAAATTCAAACTTTATTGAAAGTAGGGAAGGGGAACGCCCTTCCTGAACAACAATGAAAATCTTATCTTGGAATGTTAGGGGCTTAAATGCCCCTAACAAAAGATGCTTGTTGCGGCAGCATCTGAATTCGTAGCTACCAGATATTTGCCTGATTCAGGAGTCTAAGCTAGTTGAACAAGGAAGAACTAATCTTAGTTTGAAGTTGAAGAATTGGAAAATCTGTGGTGTCAATGCGGAAGGAGCCTCGGGAGGGCTGTTAACTCTTTGGAGGCTGCAAATAGTCATGTTTGAAGTAGTGGCCTCAAGCAAGTTTTGGCAAGCATGTAAGGTAAGGAGCCTAGCCTCCAATCTTAGTTTTCTTCTGATAAATGTTTATGGGCCTAACAATTACATTCATAAGAGAAATGTTTGGAGTGATTTGGACAAAGTATGTAATTCCCAAGGGTTCGAGTTTATTATTTTAGGAGGGGATTTCAATGCAATTCTAAAAGAAAGTGACAAGAAAGGGGAAGTAGGCAGGAAACTTCAGTCCTAGATTGATTTCAAACATTTTGTGGATAGAAATGAGCTTCTTGATATACAGATGGGGGGTGGGCAGTACACTTGGACAAACAGAAGGTTCAGCTTTTGTAACATAGTTGAGAAATTGGATAGATTCCTTCTCAAAGGAAACCTTAGTAGTTTTCCTTTTTCTCTTGACTGTCAACTGCTACCGTTACTAGGCTCAGACCATTACCCAATTCACCTGGAAATACTGGGAGAAAAGGGAGCAGTCAGGAGCCCCTTTAAGTTTGAAAATATGTGGTTCCAACATAAGGATTTTTTGGAACTAATCAAACAATGGTGGAATGAAACATAGCCCGTATGTTCCAAAATGTTTTGCCTTGCAGTCAAGCTAAGAGTAATCAAATAGAATCTGAAATCTTGGAATAAAAACAACTTCAAAAATATCTTTGAGGAGAAGAAGCAATATGAAGCAGAATTAAAAGTCCTCTCAGAGAAGATCATCAGAGATGGGATGGACAATTCCAGTTACTTGCAGGAAAAAATGTTGATGGAAAAAATGAATGATATTCTCTCCAGAGAAGAAGTGTTTTGGAGACAAAAATCCCGCAAAGTTTGGTTATCGACCGGGGATAGAAATACCAAATACTTTCATAATGCAACAAAGGTGAGAAGGGAGGTAAACAGAATATCCAGGGTTAGAGATAATAATGGAAGACTTGTGGAGGATGTGGATGAAGTCAAACAAGTCGTGGTGGCGCATTTTCAGAATCTTCTGAATGAGTTGGAAGGCTCTCCCCTCACAGCTCAAGAAGAGCCGGTTGGATTGATACCTAAGCTGGTAACTGATGAACAAAATGACATGCTTAATAGTAAATTCATGGAAGAGGAAGTAAAGCATGCACTCTTCCAGCTCCATCCAGACAAAGCACCTGGACCTGATGGCTTCCTAGCAGGTTTTTTCCAAAAATGTTGGGACATCATCAGCACTGATATTGTGGAGGCCCTCGAGGAGTCTAGAACATCCGGACAACTTTTAAAGGAGATCAATAATACTTTTTTAGTTCTAATTCCAAAGAAAGAGAAGCCTAAACTTTTGGATGACTTTAGGCCCATTTCCTTGTGTAATACCATCTACAAGATTTTGGCTAAAACAATGGCAAACAGGTTAAAAATTCTTCTTCCAGATTTGATTTTAGAAGAGCAGACGTGATTTGTCTCAAATAGATCCATCTTGGATGGGGTCATTATTGCCTAAGAAGCCATCCACTTAATCCAAACCACACGAAAGCAGGCAATGATCTTAAAACTTGACATAAAAAGGCTTATGATCGTGTCAATTGGCGCTTTTTGTTTAAAGTTCTGCAAGGGTTCGGCTTCAACAAGAATTGGCTTGACTGGATTTTTTCATGGATAGCATGTCCGAGATTTTTAGTCCTAGTGAACGGATCCCCAGAAGGCTTCTTCAATGTCTCCCGTGGGCTAAGACAGGGAGATCCAATTTCTCCTTTTTTGTTCATTTTAATGGCGGAAGCACTTGGTAGATCAATTACAAGAGCCTGGAACCTCAGGGAGATTGAGGGAGTTCAAGTTACAAGCAACGTTCCACACATTACTCATCAGCAATTTGCTGATGACACTATGTTGTTTGGGAAAGCCCATTGCAGGGAGGCTCAGAGTATAAAGACAATCCTTCAAAAGTACACAACCACCTCTGGACAAGAAGTCAGTCATGAAAAATTAGAAGTGTTTTTCTTTAACACATCAATGAGAATGGAAGCTCAGATCTTAAGGATACTTGGATTTTTGAAGGGATCTCTTCCTTGCACTTATTTGGGGATCCCGTTGGACAGAGGGCTTCAACCAGGCAATGTCTGGAACAGTTTATTGGAGAAAGT
The DNA here is from genome assembly GCA_027924645.1 of Cunninghamia lanceolata. Lineage (NCBI taxonomy): Eukaryota > Viridiplantae > Streptophyta > Pinopsida > Cupressales > Cupressaceae > Cunninghamia > Cunninghamia lanceolata. The sequence goes on along the minus strand of BSBN01000068.1, from coordinate 10,716,186 downwards.
TAGCAATAAGACAGCCTCTTGGAAAAATAGGTGGTTGTCTTGGGCAGGTAGGCTAACAAAACTTAAGGCAGTTATCTCCACTCTGCCTACCTATCTTATGTCGTGTCTACCTCTATCAAGTAAGGCCAAGAAAGAACTAAACAAGAAGATGAAAAATTTCTTTTGGCAAGGGTCGTCTGAACAGTTCAAATATCCTCTTGTAAAATGGAAGCAAATCTGTGAATCCAGACAAAGAAATGGATTGGGAATCAAAAATCTTCTTTTCCAAAACAAAGCTCTGGGTGCCAAATTAGTCTAGACAATTTTTTCCAACCCAGACCTTAAATGGGTTCGAATAGTGCGAGAGAAATATTTGGAGGAAGGGGTTGATAGTATTTTCACCTCAAGGGAGTTACCTTCAGGCTCTAGAATTTGGAATTTTATTCGCAGTTGCAGAAATCTTATTTCTGATCATCTTTCCTGGGAAATCAGGAGCGGGGATTCAACTAACTTTTGGGATGATTCTTGGCAAGGATTATCTAAATTGAATAATGAGGTGGGATTGGCTAATGTCAAGTCTATAACTACCCAGGCATGGGGGGATAAGGTAAGAGATTACATGATTCAGTCTTTCCATAATGGATTTCTAACAGTTACTTGGAAGAGTCTACTAAACCTTCAGTTAAGCCAGGCAGAAGTGGATTTATTTGATAAAACTTTGGCTAACAGACAAATTAACTTTAGGGAGGGCTCTGACACTCTCAGATGGATAGGAGCTCCAAATGGAGTCTACAGTGTCAAAGCAGGTTACAAAAAGTTAACGGACAGCCAAGAGGATGTCTCTGTTATTCCAAGGGAGTTGTGTTGGAATCCCAACTGCTTGCCAAAGGCAGGAGTTTTCTTATGGATAGCCTCACAAGGGAGAGCATTAACAGCAGATAGGTCAGCCAAACTTGGTTTCTAGGGTCCTTCAAGATGCTGTTTATGTAAAGATAATTCTGAGGATGGAGATCACCTCTTCCTCAGCTGCTCTTTCACGAACTCTTGCTGGAACTGGCTTATGTACAAACTTTTCTAGAAATCTGCCAAGCCAATGGGACTGCTCGATTGGCTGTCTAGTTGGCCTAGTTTGAACAAGAACGCGGTGTACCACAAGCTGTGGGCAATCAGCCCCTCATTGTTGATTTGGGAGCTCTGGAAAGAATGAAATAGAAGACTCTTCCAAGACAAAGAATTGCCTCTCCCCACGTTTCTAAATAAACTTGAGAGTAGCATAGTAGAGGTTTTTAATTCAACGTTGGGCAATTTGTCCCAAAAGAACTTCTCAGTTTGGGATGCCAAAATAAGACAAGGCTGGCAGGGTCTCAAACTGCCACCCCTCAGTTTGAAAGGTGGACAACAATCAGTGCTTAAAAGACAACTTTCCAAATGGTCTCCACCGGATCCTGAGTGGTTCAAATTAAATTTTGACGGAGCGTCACGAGGGAACCCTGGCAAATCAGGAGCGGGTTGCATCATTAGGGATTGGGATGGAAAAACAATTGGCAGCATTGCAGAGCCACTAGCAGATGGAACCGATAATGAAGCAGAGTTGGAGGCCTTAATATTAGGCTTAAAACTCTATCATGAGCTACATCTACGTAAAGTTGCTATTGAAGGAGATTCCCTCTTGGTGATCAATGGGCTATGCACAAGGAAACTACAAAATTGGAAATTGTTTGCGAAATTAGAAATAGCTCTGGATTTGATGGATCGGTGCAAGTTAACCACTGTAAATCATATTTATAGAGAGGCCAACATAGAAGTAGATGCTCTTTCTAATCAGGGGGCAGACAGATTAAGAGTCAAATTTATCTCCGTTTGAAGAAGTTTGATAGGGTGGCAGGGTGGGCACCCAATCCAAGCATAGTTGGATGGGTCGTTGCCATAAGGATCTATTATGGCCAGTTTTTGTTTTGCTATAATTCATTAGCATTGGATGGATCATTGGCACTCATTATACAGAGACTCTCCCCTCTCCGTGCTGAGCTCACAGACCTCCGATGTGAGCCGTCGCACGCGCTGCTCTCGCCAAGCTATTCATGATATAATTACAAGCATGGGGTTAAGTGAATGCATTTCCTCCATGCTACAGACAGAAAGTGTTCTTCGCAGTTGTCACCGTGTTTTCAGTCCTCGGCTATCTTCATTGGTGACAGTAGTGGACAGTATGGAGAAGGGCTCTAGTTTTATTGCAAAGATTTCGGTGCATGGGATGATCAACTTGGGAATTTCAACCCTGATTCAGTTGGAGAGTTCGGTTTGACAGATGGCATTTAAAGGTGCTGTTTTAGATTTAAGGCTTAAACGTATTCTGCGTAAGCACGAAGGCTTTCTCCTTCTGGCAGTTAAGATTGTCCTGGGGGTGGATTTTTTGGCTGCAGACGAATTCTACAGGGTGGATTCTCACATTTCCTCTTGTTTCTTAGCATCAATCCTAGACGTAGGGGTGTCTACGGAGGTGGCGAAATTCATCATGACAAGACTGTTTAAACTAGAAATCCTCTAGGGACTCAATGACATTCTTGAGGCGGCCATTCCGGGGGTAGGTATCCCCCGTCCAAAAGACATTGCCGCCCATACAGATCCTCTGGAGGTGACAAAGGTCCTGCCATTCATCCTCGACTTGAAAGGCATGGCGCTGGTAGAGCACCAAGATCGGGTCCTTCAGGTCTACGGGTTTCTTCAGAGCATCCTACAAGAGGACAAGGACTCTGGGGAAGGGGTTTGGGTGGATAGGCTGCGGGCTATGGCTGTGGAACTCGGCCTCTTTTGATCCTATGGTTGAATCTATACACCAGTAAGTCTGTTAATACTATAGACATATGCAGAATAGTAAGCCTAATATTACAGTTATAGAAAGCCGAATGGCTAATTTTGTAAAGCTCTAATAGGCCCTAGGAAAGGTTTTAGGGTTTTTGTCAGACTGGCTATTGCAGGTAAACGGAGTATAGGCACCTGCTTGTTCATACTTTCTTCTGATCAATACAAACTTATATTTACGAATCAAAAAAAAAAAATTAGGAATATTTAATTGCATGTGCACAAAGATTGAATTATATTTAGAGATAACTCAATTTAGAAGAAAAAGACAACTTAAATAAATATTTGATTTATTTAAATTTAGAGAAGATATTATTGGAAGAAACAATTAAATAATTGGAATTATTTAATTTAGAAGATAAGAAAGCAAATTAAATAAATAAATTTATTTAATTATTGTGCATGATTTTAGAAGAATAAATAAAATATTTGATTGTATTTTATTTTTGGAGATTGAGAGGATTTAAATAAATTTGATTTGATTTATTCAAATTTGGAAGAATGATTTGATTTAATTAAATAATTGAGAATTATTTAATTGTTTGGAAGAATTTAATTAAATAAAGGATTTTATTTAATTGTTGGAAGAGTATGAATCAAATAAATAAATTTGTTTATTTATTTATTGATAGAGGAATTAGAAGGGAATAAATATTAATAATAATTATCTAGACCGAATCATGTCATTTTTAGGCGTATACAGCTTGAATGACCAGGATGATTTAGTTTGGAAAGATTGGATGATGTGGCAATGTTTATTGGTAGTTTGACTTGGGCAATATTAAACACAAAATATCACATGTAAAATGCATGAACACACACACCAAATATGATGTTCAATTTTCCGTTCAAGATTAAATGTAATGATTAAGCAAATACTTGAAGACACATCAACAAGCCCTAATGATTAGTTAGGTGGGGTATGGCTAGTTAGGTCAAGCTAAGTTGCACAAGGTTGACTAGGGAAATGGATTGAAAGTGAAATCCTGCCACACAGCCGGGCGAAAGGGGTAACCCACCCTTCACCTTCACTTCCCTAAGGTATAAAGTTCTTTGGGGCTTAGCCAAGAATGACAAGATTTACAACTCCCAATGAGGGTGTCTTTCGATTCAACCTTGGTTGAGGTCATCCCTTGGAGTGGTGTGTCTCCAAGTAGGCCTCCTAGGTAGGGTAAACAAAAGAAAACCAAACTTGAAGTACACTTGATTCACACTTGTAGTTGTTAATTGACCCTTAGAAATGAGATGTGTGTAAGAAAACAATTCAAGCACATGTTCTTTTTAGATCCAAAGCCAAATGTGTAAGAAGACACTGGTTCATTTTAAGCCTAATTTTTGATGTGTGATTGAAAACAAGATTCAGTTTAAACCCAAATCCAAATGTGTTTGCAAACAATGATTAAGAGATTGAAAGATGGAATGTATGCACTTGATTGGTTTTTCTTTTCAATTTACTATTGTGACTGATCCAAATGCTGCTCCAGCTCCTTTGATTCACCTACAAGCCACAAAATCAAAAAATGACCAAGTAAACTTGCACATGAAAACAATATGTGGAAAATGAAGAATATGATAAAATAGATTAAGATGAGCAAATACAACAAAATAAATTTCTTAATTAGAAATTTTAGGAAATTTCATGTACTTTTAAAAAAAAATCATGAAAATAGGATAAATTTTGCTAAAGTTATGCTCATTTAAAGTTAAAATAAAAGTTTGACTTTGACCAATAAAAATAGTGAAAATGACACATTCACCTAATAATTTCTTCTTTGTTGCATAGTTCACCCAGTCAGCTTTCCAATGAGTCCTTGTTTGCATGATTTTGATATCATATGCTCCACTTATAGCGAAAAGAAAAAATCTGCCCCCTTATGGCATGTAGGAAGAGCAAAGCAAACCTGACGTCTAGCATTAGCCGTTTGTAGTTAAGAAAAGTCTAGTCACATGAAAGTGTTAAATCTGGCGGTTTACTATTTTATAGTTGACAGTTAGGGGATTAGCCCCTAACACTAACCCTAACACTTAAAACTAACACTAACACTAACCCTGATAGCTAATACTAACACTAACATTAAAGTTTAACTCTAACACCAACATTAACATCCTAATAGCTAACACTAACATTAACTCCTGACAGCTATCACTAACATTTTAGGTTAACCTAAAGACTAAACCTAACTGCTAAAAATTAACACTAATATTTTAAGCTAACCTAAAGACTAACACTGACACTATACCTACCACCCGGATTTAACACTGAAACCCTAACCTGAAACTGTGACCAAACTCCACTAATTACGATGGGATTTCAAGTTTAGGGTTTTTGAAAGGCTCGACAGATATATGGAGATGTCGATGGGACCACTGAGGTGGCAATCAGGGGTTAGCAGGTGGGAGCCAGGAGGTGAAACAGTAGCGACTTATGGTTCAACGAGATGGAGGACTATGCCAAGGCCTCCAAAGGAGGCAACACGGAGAGGATCAGGCAGAAGGCCAAATGGAGAGAACTTAGGGTCCGGTAGTGACCAACAATTTTAGGGAGGTGACTATTTTCCAGGGGTTGTCGACAAAGTTAGGTGATTTGAGTTACGTGAGCGGTGATGTTAGAAGTGGTGTTTAGTTGAATCCAAAGGTCGACAGGGAATTAAGATTTTAGACTGCAGAGGTCAAAAACGCAGTTGAAACCAAAAAAAAGACCTGTAACAAGAAAATTTGATCCTGCGAAAACACAAAACCCATTAACCATTACTACTGAAATCTGATATAGTTTGCAATGCAGATCCGTATGGTACGGATCTGTGCTGTATGGTTTGCTATATAAAAAAATTCAAAAATTTTCAAAAAATTTTTTGGGAGCGAAAAATGATAAATTTTATATGCCCCCTAGGGTTTTTGGGTCTTTTGGACTTAATGGCAGTGTCAGATTTGATCCAGGAGGCCTCCTGCAAAAGTCAGTCACCAAAACTCAAGCAAAAATGTTAGATTTTCGCATGTTCACGTCGAGTTCACCAAAATATAGTTAGGGAAAATCAGATTTAGTGTCAAAAATAGAAAATTAACTAAACCCTAACTATGCACCATGAAGGACAAGCTAGAATGAAAAGAAAAATAGAAATGCAAAGCAAACCGAATCCATGCTAGGTTTGATTGATCTCCATGGCTCTTCTCGATCTTGCATGAGAATGCAGGATTTTGAAGGAGTGTTGGTTGCTCACAGCGGCAACATAACAAAGCTCAGGATTGTATGATTGTATGAAAATGATTTTTGAGAGTGGGGTAAGTGCAAGAAGATGGGGGGCCAAAAAGGGGTCTTAAGTGGCTACTTTTTTTTTTTTTTTTTTTCTGAAATCAGGAAATGCTGGCCTTGGATGAGAAATTGAGCATAGTTACACTCAAAATTTGGAGATGCAACCAAAACAATGTTCTTAGTGCTCTGAGTCTACTTTCTAAACTACTATTTTTTTTTGAAAATGGCATAGATTAAGGGGTTCAAAAGAGGGAGCCACAGAAATTGGTGTTGTTTCTGTCAAAAAAACATAACATAGCATGTTTTGTGGCTCCCTCCAAAGGTCAACTTTTTTTTGGTATTTTTAAAATTGCTTCAGTGAGAAATTAGCTAATAGCATGTAGTTTATGCCCGATTTTTCTGATAATTTTTTGATGAATATTTTATTTTTTACTAATTTTCAAAGTGGACACATCCTAAAAAATAGAATTTTGGCCGTGCTACCCCTATAAATTTTGAAAACTAATTAAAAATCATTTTTTTCTTTTTTTAATATGTGTAGAATGGAGTCTAGTTTCTAAATATGTAATTTTTTTGAAATTTTAATGAATAGTTAATTTACAATGAAAAAAGACCAAACAGTGGTTTTTGCCCAAAAACAGACACACAAAAGAAATTAAAGGTGAAAGACTTAACATTGTTAAAATGTGAAAAAAATCACATTGTCAAATAGCTAAGAGAAAGCCTAACATTACCTAGGTGTTCGATTTGTTTGACCTTGAAACACATACAAATCTGAGGGTTAGCACGAATGAAATTATGTGAAATCTTGAAGAATATGGAAAAACACGTTTGTGGATGTTGAAAAGGAACTCCAAGCCTTTGGGTTGGAAATCCAAAGCAAATCCCAAGCCCAAGGCTTGGGATTCCCAAAGCAAAACATAATGCGAGCGCATTATAACGTGCTCGTGTTATGTTTTGCTTTGCATTTTTCCTTTTCCCCAAAAGTTTGTGCTATTTGTCATGTTTGAAATAACGTGAGCACGTTATAATGCACTCGCGTTATGTTCCCCTTGAATTTTTTTATGTTCAAGGCTATTAATCATGTATGTATGTATACCTATATGTATGTATGTATGTATGCCTATATGTATGTATGTATTTATGTATGCCTATATGTATGTTTGTACCTATGTATGCCTATATGTATGTATGTATAGTGTCAAGGGTAGAGGAGGGTAGAGATGGGAGTGAGCTAGATAGGGGAGGAGAGGGGTGGATAAGGATTGAGTGATTAAGGTTTAAGGTTGAGGGTTGAGCGTTTAGGGATAGGATTTAGAGTTTAGGGATAAGGGATTAGAGTTTAGGACCTTGAGGGATTAGGGTTTAGGGTTGAGGCTTTATGGATAGCGTTTAGGGTTAAGGGTCGAGGGATTAGGGTTAAGGTAGAGTGTTGAGGGTAGAGGGATTAGGGATAGGGTTTAGGGTTGAGGGATTAGGGTTTAAGGTATAGTTTAGTAGTTCTTGTGGATAGAGCCGGTAAACAATGGGAGATTGTTTGCCTGTTTCATAACAATATACCTCCCCTAAGTGCGGGGTGGACAACAAGAAACATAGATGTACGCCAATGCAAAACTTTTCTCATAATGATCATCCTTCTAATTTCAACTGTTAATTACTCACTGTCGATGTACCATATGGAAAGTTTTTCTCATAGTGTGTACACCTATTGGCATAATGAACCTCAGATGGGCCAGAAAAACATGCCATATAACATTACTAACATTAAAAAAGTTCATAGCCATTTTTCTAACATATTCTTGCAACTCAAATACCTTTAAGAGAAGAGTGTCAAAAATGATGGGTTTAACAACCTAACATAAGGCAAAGCAGTTTTGTTGGGTTTAGGGATAGGGTTTAGGGTTTAGGGTTGAGGGATTATGGTTTAAGGTATAGTGTTGAGGGTTGAGGGTTTAGGGATAGGGTTTAGGGTTGAGGGATTAGGGTTTAGGGTTGACAGATTAGGGTTTAGGGTTGATGGATTAGGGTTTAATGTTGAGAGTTGACGGTTGAGGGTTTAGGGATACAGTTGATGGTCAAGGGATTAGGGTTAAAGTAGAGTGTCGAGGGTAGAGGGATTAGGGATAGGGTTTAGGGTTGAAGGTTTAACGATTGAGGGTTGAGGCTTTAGGGCTGAGGGTTAAGGGATTGGGGTTTAAAATATAGTGTTGAGCGTCGAGGGTTTATGGATAGGTTTTAGGGTTTAATTTTTAAGGGTTAAGGGTTGAGGGATAGGGTTTAGAGTTTAGGGAGAAGGGATTAGAGTTTAAGGTATAGTGTCAAGGGTCGAGGGTTTAGGAATAGGGATGGCGTTTAGGGTTTAGGGATGAGGGATTAGGGTTGAGGATTGAGGGATTAGGGTTTAAGGTATAGTGTTGAGGGTTGATGGTTTATTGATAGTGTTTAGGGTTGAGGGTTTAGGGATTATGTTTTAGAGTTGATGGATTAGGGTTTAAGGTATAGTGTTGAGGGTTGAGGGTTTAGGGTTGACGGATTAGGGTTTAGGGTTGACAGATTAGGGTTTCATGTCGAGGTTAGGGTTAGAGTGTTGAGGGTAGAGGGATTAGGGATAGGGTTTAGGGTTGAAGGTTTAAGGATTGAGGGTTGAGGCTTTAGGGATGAGGGTTTAAGGCTTAAGATATAGTGTCAAGTGTTGAGGGTGTAGGGATAGGGTTTAAGTTTTAAGGGTTAAGGGTTGAGGGATAGGGATTAGGGTTTAAGGTATGGTGTTGAGGGTTGATGGTTTAGGGATAGGGTTTAGGTTTGAGGGATTAGGGTTTAATGTTGAGAGTTGAGGGTTGAGGGTTGAGGGATAGGGTTAATGGTCAAGGGATTAGGGTTAAATAAGAGTGTCAAGGGTAGAGGGATTAGGGATAGGGTTTAGGGTTGAAGGTTTAAGGATTTAGGGTTCAGGCTTTATGGATGAGGGTTAAGGGATTAGGGTTTAATATATAGTGTCGAGTGTCAAGCGTGTAGGGATAGGTTTTAGGGTTCAAGATTTTAGGGTTAAGGGTCGATGGATCAGAGTTAAGGGTTGAGGGATTAGGGTTTGACATTGAGGGTTGAGTAGATTGAGGTTCGAGGGTTAAGGGTTTCAGGATAGGGTTGAGGGTCGAGGGATTAGGATTAAAGTAGAGTGTCGAGGGTATAAGGATTATGGATAGGGTTAGAGGGTTTAGAGATAAGGGATTAGGATTTAAGGTAAAGTATCGAGCCCGTTGAGGGTCTAGGAATAGGGATAGCATTTAGGGTTTAGGGATGAGGGATTAGAGTTGAGGGATGACGGATTAGGTTTGAGGGATGAGGGATTAGGATTTAGGGATAAGGTTTAGGGTTGAGGGTTGAGGGATTAGGGTTTAAGGTATAGTGTTGAGGGTTTAGGGATAGGGTTTAGGGTTGAGGGATTAGAGTGAAGGGTTGAGGGACTAGGATTTAACGTTGAGGGTTGAGGCTTTAGAGTTTAGAGTTTAGGGATAGGGTTGAGGGTCGAGGGATTAGGGTTAAAGTAGAGTGTGGAGGGTATAAGGATTAGGGATAGGGTTGGAGGGTTTAGGGATAAGGGATTAGGGTTTAAGGTATAATATCAAGCCTATTGAGGGTTTAGGAATAGGGATAGCATTTAGGGTTTAGGGATGAGGTATTAGAGTTGAGGGATGACGGATTAGGGTTGAGGGTTGAGGGATTAGGGTTTAGGGATAAGGTTTAGGGTTGAGGGTTGAGGGATTAGGGTTTAAGGTATAGTGTTGATGGTTTATGGATAGGGTTTAGAGTTGAGGGATTAGAGTGAAGGGTTGAGGGATTAAGATTTGACATTGAGGGTTGAGGGTTGAGGCTTTAGGGTTTAGGGTTTAGGGATAGGTTGAGGGTTGAGGGATCAGAGTTAAGGGTCGAGGGATTAGGGTTTGACGTTGAGGGTTGAGGGTTGAGGTTTGAGGGTCGAGGGTTTAGGGATAGGGTTGAGGTCAAGGGATTAGGGGTAAAGTAGAGTGTCGAGGGTATAAGGATTAGGGATAGGGTTGGAGGGTTTAGGGATAAGGGATTAGGGTTTAAGGTATAGTATCAAGCTCGTTGAGGGTTTAGGAATAGGGATAGCATTTAGGGTTTAGGGATGAGGGATTAGAGTTGAGGGATGATGGATTAGGATTGAGGGTTGAAGGATTAGGGTTTAGGGATAAGGTTTAGGGTTGGGGGTTGAGGGATTAGGGTTTAAGGTATAGTGTTGAGGGTTTAGGGATAGGGTTTATGGTTGAGGGATTAGAGTGAAGTGTTGAGGGATTAGGATTTGATGTTGAGGGTTGAGGGTTAAGGCTTTAGGGTTTAGGGTTTAGGGATAGGGTTGAGGGTCGAGGGATCAGAGTTAAGGGTTGAGGGATTAGGGTTTGACGTTGAGGGTTGAGTACATTGAGGTTCGAGGGTTAAGGGTTAAAGTAGAGTGTCAAGGGTATAAGGATTAGGGATAGGATTGGAGGGTTTAGGGATAAGGGATTAGGGTTTAAGGTATAGTATCGATCCCATTGAGGGTTTAGGAATAGGGATAGCATTTAGGGTTTAGGGATGAGGGATTAGAGTTGAGGGATGATGGATTAGGCTTGAGGGTTGAGAGATTAGGGTTTAGGGATAAGGTTTAGGGTTGAGGGTTGAGGGATTAGGGTATAGGGATAAGGTTTAGGGTTGAGGATTGAGGGATTAGGGTTTAAGGTATAGTGTTGAGGGTTTAGTGATAGGGTTTAGGGTTGAGGGATTAGAGTGAAGGGTTGAGGGATTAGGATTTGATGTTGAGGGTTGAGGGTTGAGGCTTTAGGGTTTAGGGTTTAGGGATAGGGTTGAGGGTCGAGGGATCAGAGTTAATGGTTGAGGGATTAGGGTTTCACGTTGAGGGTTTGAGTACCTTAAGGTTTGAGGGCCAAGGGTTTCAGGATAGGGTTGAAGATCAAGGGATTAGGGTTAAAGTAGAGTGTTGAGGGTATAAGGATTAGGGATAGGGTTGGAGGGTTTAGGGATAAGGGATTAGGGTTTAAGGTATAGTATCAAGCCCATTGAGGGTTTAGGAATAGGGATAGCATTTAGGGTTTAGGGATGAGGGATTAGAGTTGAGGAATGATGGATTAGGGTTGAGTGTTGAGGGATTAGGGTTTAGGGATAAGGTTTAGGGTTGAGGGTTGAGGGATTAGGGTTTAGGGATAAGGTTTAGGGTTGAGGGTTGAGGGATTAGGGTTTAAGGTATAGTGTTGAGGGTTTAGGGATAGGGTTTAGGGTTGAGGGATTAGAGTGAAGGGTTGAGGGATTAGGATTTGACATTGAGGGTTGAGGGTTGAGGCTTTAGGGTTTAGGGTTTAGGGATATGGTTGAGGGTCGAGGGATCAGAGTTAAGGGTTGAGGGATTAGGGTTTGACATTGAGGGTTGAGTACATTGAGGTTTGAGGGTTAAGGGTTTCGGGATAGGGTTGAGGATTGAGGGATTAGGGTTAAAGTAGAGTGTCAAGCATATAAAGATTAGGGATAGGGTTGGAGGGTTTTAGGATAAGGGATTAGGGTTTAAGGTATAGTATCAAGCCCGTTGAGGGTTTAGGAATAGGGATAGCATTTATGGTTTAGGGATGAGGGATTAGAGTTGAGAGATGATGGATTAGGGTTAAGGGTTGAGGTATTAGGGTTTAGGGATAAGGTTTAGAGTTGAGGGTTGAGGGATTAGGGTTTAACATATAGTGTTGAGGGTTTAGGGATAGGGTTTAGGGTTGAGGGATTAGAGTGAAGGGTTGAGGGATTATGATTTGACGTTGAGGGTTGAGGGTTGAGGCTTTAGGGTTTAGGGTTTAGGGATAGGGTTGAGGGTTGAGGGATCAGAGTTAAGGGTTGAGGGATTAGGGTTTGACATTGAGGGTTGAGTACATTAAGGTTCGAGGGTTAAGGGTTTCAGGATAGGGTTGAGGGTCGAGGGATTAGGGTTAAAGTAGAGTGTCAAGCGTATAATGATTAGGGATAGGGTTGGAGGGTTTAAGGATAAGGGATTAGGGTTTAAGGTATAGTATCAGCTTGTTGAGGGTTTAGGAATAGGGATAGCGTTTAGGGTTTAATGATGAGGGATTAGAGTTGAGGGATGACAGATTAGGGTTGAGGGTTGAGGGATTAGGGTTTAGGGATAAGGTTTAGGGTTGAGGGTTGAGGGATTAGGGTTTAAGGTATAATGTTGAAGGTTTAGGGATAGGGCTTAGGGTTGAGGGATTAGAGTGAAGGGTTGAGGGATTAGGATTTGATGTTGATGATTGAGGGTTGAGGCTTTAAGGTTTAGCTTTTAGGGATAGGGTTGAGGGTCGATGGATCAGAGTTTAGGGTTGAGGGATTAGGTTTTGATGTTGAGGGTTGAGGTTCGAGGGTTGAGGGTTTAGGGATAGGGTTGAGGGTCGAGGGATTAGGGTTAAGGTAGATAAGGAGTGACTGAGAGACATAGAGAGGGGAAAGGTAGAGAGGTAGAGAGGTGAGGGGGAGAGATAAGTGAGATAAAGAACATGAGCTAATGGAACTAGAGGTGAGATATTGTAAAGGTGCTATCGAAGGTGAGATAGGTACAAATATTTATGGATCAATCTATAGCAGGACAAAACACGAGTGTGTTATAATGTGCTCATGTTTTGTCCTACTATAGAAATGGTAAAAAAGTGTTGACTGCTTCGATCCAGGCCCACATGCTCTATTTTCATATTGATTATGCATGTGCTCTAACAAAAAAGAGGTGCTTTCATGCTGTTGGGAAGTTCACATGCACATTTTACACATTCTACCATCTTTGCATGATCTTTCCACCAGCTTTTCTGCTTTACCAACTTGAGAAGGAGGAAATAACATAGTTTTCACATCAAGTTTGATATATATCTATTCAAGTTTCAATTTTTGTAGTGTTGCAATGTTAATTGTGATTCAATTTTAGGAATTTAACATTATAGATTGGTTAATAGTATTGTTGTTAGTAATTATATTTGAGTGTTATTCAATTTAACATTGAAAAGGAAGCAAGTGGTGAAAAACTCAAATTGTTAAGGAGTTTGATGCAAGAAAAAAAAAACACTACATAATTGGGTACTCTCTCCATTCGCATATTCATTTTTTAGGTATGTCAAGTCTTTACATGCATGTTCTTTACATTTTCCTTAATTCTGTTTGAATTCCTTTATCATGCTTTATCATACATGTTTAAAATAGACACATTCCCAATCAAGAAAGCAGCCTACAATCTCACATGATGCCATGTATATTTTCTACACTCAGGCTCTTTAATAATTATGTGTAATAAATAGACTTTAACATACCATGATGTCAAACTATACAAGAATAAATCCTTACAACATAATAAAAATACAATCCCACTATTATCTTGTTTTCATTTCTTAGGAACTAATATTGGTCTCTTTATCATGCTATAGACAAATTCTCTGTCATGCCGAGGAAATGATCAAGAATTAAACCAACACAGGAAGAGATAGAAGCTAATAATGCAAAGAAAGCAGTGGCTATGAGGGAACTTTGTGAGAAGAGGAAATTAGACATGATAAATGAAGACATGCCAATTGAAGAGGAACTACAACCATCACAAAGAGATATGGTATTGGTGGCACAAAGAGAACAAATGCAAAAACTTCGTGCTATGAGAGATTTGAATACCATAGTTGGAGACATGTCCTCTACTGCAAGTCAACATGTAGGGACACCATCTACCACATCTTAAGTTGAGAGTACATCATCACTCACATGTGATGAAGGAGGTATGCCATTGTTCCCACCTCAACCTCAAGGTATGTCATCTATTCCATCTTCGATCAAAGGTATGCCATCTAGCCCATCTCATTTAAATATTGATGAAATTCCTAATGTTGAGATGAATTTACTTAACTTAACACCACCTAGAATTTTGCATAGAAAGCTAAACTATTTGATTGATATTGATGAGAATATTTTGTAGCCAATGGAAGGTAAGATTCCAAAACGCACTTATAGAAGATATGCTCATAAGATTTGGAGATTGTTCTTTGAAAAGTTAAATGAGACTACAAGATGTCAACTATTCATTGAAATGATGTGAAGTATAAAGTATAGGTCCATCATGACGATTCTTGGGTTGAGAACATCAGAGGCTTCAAGTGAAAAATCTATTGTCAAAAATCTAATGAGTATGTATGAGAGTGTGGGTATGTTTATAGGTCTATATGTTTAGATATGCATACTAACAATGTTTTGTAGGGTTGTGCCATACGTGCCCCACCAACATCTTCAAGAGACTTCATATCAAGAATTTTATGTGAGAGAGGAAGGTCAAATATTCTACAAGAAATTATGCTTGGATGGCACATGTCATCGTTGTGGTGGCTTGCAACATTTGCCAATATGTGAACATATGGAAAGAACACATGCAGTTGGAAATGAAGTAGTAGAGTTTGGCAAGTATAAAATAGTGGCATACAATACAAAAGATGGTAAAGAAGCAAAGAGGTATGAATTGGTTATTGAAAAGATTCTAGTGTATCAGTTTATGCCTATATTTCATGACAACATAGTGTATGAGTATGAAAGACATGCCCATGGAGCTCAATGGTTGGACTTGCAATTCAAGTTATGCAAGGACACATTTCTAGTTGGTAGCATTGTTTTAGTCGTAGACTTTACAGAGAACTACAGCCTATAGCCACAACGTGAGGTGAAATCACAATATTACAACTCCACATAGGTTTCTATATTTGTGTACATCGCATTCATTCATGTGAATGATAGTACAGAGGATGATAGAAATATCATAAGGGAGTATAATTTCTATATTAGTGATGATCGTACGCATTCTACGGAGTTTGTCCAAGGTTGCTTTCAGGTGTTCTGCAATGATTTGGCTAGAAGGGGCATATCGTTTAGTGAGCATATCATATGGTTGGATAACTGTGTGTCACAATTCAAGAACTCATAGAATTTATATTAGCTAAGTAGGAGGCATAATTTTATAGGTATTCAACATATGTGGAACTTTTGTGAGGCCGGGCATGGAAAGGGGGAGAATGATGGTGCATGAGCATGTATCAAAAGAGCCATAACATGAGAAGAGTTAAAGTATAAAGACAATGCAAAGTTGACAGATGCAAAATTGATTGTCGAATGGTGTAATGCTTCCATGGGTCCAGGTAATGAAGGTAAGTCTTTAGTTCATAGATTTTTTTGGTTGATAGATGATACTAACATTGCACCATATGAGGATTGTTGTACACTGACAAGATCAACTGAGATGCACTCTTTCAGAATCTCAATTGCAAGTTCATGGAGTATCCATACATGAAAGATGTCATGCTTTTGTTCTTCCTGTACAATTCAAGCCTGGGATGAGTGCGAGTCAAAGGAGTGGGTTGACGAATGACAATTAAGTTATCTTATCCCACTTGACACGTATCAACCCCTGACAGCACTAGAACTAACACAAATAGAATCATGAGTTGACTTTGACCACATATCAGATCTAGTTCAACTAGGTAATATATCTATTTGCATAGTTTTTGAAATTCCTAATGTCATCTTACTTTGTAGTGTTTTTGTAATGTTGACTAATTTCATCTAATTTGCTACACATATCAATGTAGGGCACGCATATGTAGTTATTACAGATGAAGATAATGAAGAGGGAACAGATTATTACTTATGTTGTTGTGTTGAGGCCAAAAATAAATTGGAGGCCCCAGTTATAGATGGAGAAAACATTGAATACCCTACAGGCTCAGTGGTTATTACTAGAACATGGCTTAGAAGGTACCCACATAAGAGTGTTATTGTTTGGCTATTTTAGGACTTTGACACGCATCAGAAGATTCTTCATTACTCAAACCTTATCATGGCATCCAATGCTCATTTGATATAGTATCGAGGTAGACCTTTGAACAAAATCTCGTGGAAGGTGCGTGAGTCTGACCATGAAGCAATACTTTACAAAATAAAGAGTAGAGCAGACCCAGATGGTTCATTGGATTAATTTATAAGTATTCATATTGATTTTGTAAAGTCATGTTACATTGAGTTGTAAGTATGCACATTAATTTGTAAGGTTTGTCTTTTTTTATTTCTTGCTGCACTTTTACACATATACACATTTTTACATCATCATGCTATGCTTCATGGGGTTAGACCTAAGTGATGGATGAAGTTGACCTTAAGAATAATGTATAGAATCTAGATAATGTATAAAATATAGGTGTCTCTAGGTGTCTTGGTTTCTAACTAGATAATAGGTGTCTCTAATTGTGATGTAGAGGCAATGGGATAGTTGGAGGATGGCAAACTAGACAAGGTTTCCTTATGCTCTAAAGCCCAAATTTCATGATCATTATACAAAAGTGGGAACAATAGTTAGAGACTCTAAATTCTTCATGGAAAAGGTGATTTCAGATGCTATGGGACCCATTGCAATCATTGCCAAAGGCAGACCAAACTCAAGATTAACACTTCCTTCACAAACCCAAGAAATGGCTTGTAGCCCTAAAAAAAGAGAATAGTCGTAATAAATTTTGATATAGATCTTCAAACATAGAACTTGGAGAATCACTAGATACCCATTTAGACTCCCTATCACATATCCAAAACTAGGTATAGGTTGATTTGGATGATATACCCTAACCTATAACTCCTCTCAATAACCTAGAGCCCTAATTAGGCCTAAAATACAAAGAGACCCCCCTTAAATTCACACACAAAACTCAACTAATGACTTGAGCACTTAGTGTTCATGCCAAAACTATGAATTTTGTGGGTTTTGTCCTCCTACAATCTACTATTCCCAAAAATGCCTCTATGGTTCTTTCTCTGTCTCTAAACATCACCTAACACATGGTTTTGTTAGGTTTCCTCAAAGAAAATTTATTCTCCTTAGATTTCCTACCAAAAACTCATCATAGCATACTAGAATAGACCTACTACAACCCATTCCACTGATCAAAAGTGAATCATATTAGTGGAATGGCCAAAAACTGCATGATTCTTACCAAAACCCCATATAAGGGTTTCTTAAACTATTTTTAGGAAAATGAGTCTTACTCTACTCTAGAATTGTTTCAAGATGCCAAACTAGATGCAAATGAATGTCAAATCACTCTAGTTTCATGCCACCAACATAGTCCTTCAGTTGCACTAATGGTGCAGGGGCACTTGGGTTAACATGGCTCCAAGAGGGGTCAAAAAATAAAATTTTGTTTTGATTGAGTCAATTGTATGTAATAAGGTCTTCTAAGACCATTTCATTTCTTTTTAAGTCACTTTGACTCATTTGGGGTCAGTTTGAGTCTTTGAGTCCTGTTGCAAAAAAATGTCAATGTTGTCAAATTGCACAAAGCAACTTTTGCATTTTTGGTGTCCTGCTCCTGATGGTACCAAACTAATAGTTCCAACATGTCCGGATGGGTATGTTTAGGCTAGGCATGGTCCTTTTTTTCACCCAAACATGTCAAAATAGTCTGAGCTACATTGTACCGATGATATCCCTGAAGAGTCCAAAGTGTAAAAAGGCAGCAATCTTTGACAAGATGTTACTCAAAAATTGTGTCACTTAGAAACATTCCATTTAAGGAAACATGATCATGTAGAGTTCCTCTACAATAACCTCTCTTAGTTTTTTATATGTCTAAGGCATTTACCCGTGGTGAAAGGTTTTTTGCTGCCCCAAAACTCATCAGAAGGAGGCAGTGTAAAGTTGCAAAGGGGTGTAACTTTTGTCCTGCTCCTGATGCGACCAAACTAACTATTCCAACATGTCTAGATGGGTACATTTATACTAAGCATGGTCCTTTTTTCACCAAAACATGTCGAAACAGTCCAAGCTACATTGTACCGATGATATCCCTGAAGAGTCCAAAGTGCAAAAAAGATAGCAATCTTTGACAAGATGTTACTCAAAAACTATGTCATTTAGAAACATTCTATCTAAGGCAACGCAATCATGTAGAGTGCCTCTACAATAACATCTCTTAGTTTTTTATATCTCTGAGGTATTTTCCCGTGGTGAAAAGTTTTTTGCTACCCCAAAAATCATCAGAAGGAGGCAGTGTAAAGTTGCAAAGGGGTGTAACTTTCATCCTGCTCTTGATGTGACCAAACTAACTATTCCAACGTGTCCAGATGGGTACATTTATGCTAGGCATGGTCCTATTTTTCACCCAAACATGTTGAAACAGTCCGAGCTACATTGTACTGATGATATCCCTGAAGAGTCCAAAGTGCAAAAAGGCAACAATCTTTGATGAGATGTTACTCAAAAATTGTGTCACTTAGAAACATTCTGTCTAAGGCAACACGATCACATAGAGTGCCTCTACAATAACATCTCTCAGTTTTTTATATCTCTGAGGTATTTGCCCGTGGTGAAAGGTTTTTTGCTGCCCCAAAACTCGTCAGAAGGAGGCAGTGTAAAGTTGCAAAGGGGTGTAACATTCATCCTGCTCCTGATGCGACCAAACTAACTGTTCCAATGCGTCTAGATGGGTACATTTACGCTAGGCATGGTCATATTTTTCACCCAAACATGTCAAAACAGTTAGAGCTACATTGTACTGACGATATCCCTAAAGAGTCCAAAGTGTAAAAAGGCAACAATCTTTGATGAGATGTTACTCAAAAATTGTGTCACTTAGAAACATTCTGTCTGAGGCAACATGATCACGTAGAGTGCCTCTACAATAACCTCTCTCAGTTTTTTATATCTCTGAGGCATTTGCCCGTGGTGAAAGGTTTTTTGCTGCCCCAAAAATCATCAGGAGGCAATGTAAAGTTGTAAAGGGGTGTAACTTTTGTCCTACTCCATGATGCAATTTTTAAGTTGATTTCCTCCAAGGCACCAATGTGAGGTTGTTTTGATGGCAAAGGGTGCCTTGATTCATGATGTTGAATCTCCTTCCTCCTAGGTGCCAAAATGGATAGTTTAGACAAGAAAGGGCGCCTTAGTATACTTAGCTCATTTCTTGGCAATTTGATGGCTTCAATCACTTGTTCAGACCTATAGGAGACCATTTTACACTTAGGCACTAGATCTTAGGATTTAGAACATCTTCCTTCAAGGTGCCAAAATGAGGTTATTTAGACACAAAAGTGCACCTTCATACAAGATGCTTATTCTCCTTCCACTTAGGTGCTCATTCATGATGATCCAAGTGACAATAGGCGCCTAGACTTCCTTTGGTAAGATTTAGTCATTTTGAAGGTTCTAACACTAGGTGCTATAGTTGGAAGTGATTTGAAGTTCATTTTCCTCTAGGCGCCCAAAATGGATGGTGGAGACAAGAAAAGGTGCCTAGGCTTCTTTTGACAATTTTCAAAGTCTTCCTAGGTTATATTATGTTATATTGACCCTTAGGTGCAAATGGATGATCTAGGATGACTCTAGGAATATATCCAAGGTGATATCTTTCTAGGCGCAATCTTCACTAAGTTTAGACTTCACTTTACATCAAGGTACCAAAATGGATAGTTTAGAGAGAGACAAAAATGTGCCTAGAGGTATGATGCTCATTTTGATGTGTTTGATCAACTTTGATAATCAAGATGAATTGCCTCCCTTAAGGCACCCTCCTTTATACTTTGAAACATCCTTTCAATATCAAGTGCAATTTTGAGGTTGTTTGGATGATGAAAGGTGCCTTGAGTTCTAGGCAGAGTTTTAAGGTTGTGCAAGTAGAGAAATGCGCCTAAGGTCTTAAAACAAATTTGTACCTAAAACTAAAAATCCCTGAGGTATGACTTATGGAAGCCTATAGCCCCAATGTTATGTTGCATACTAAAATTAGGTAAGACTCAATATAATCTCATAACCTCACCTTATATGCAAGAGGAATTACATTTAATAACCACAATGGTCATCAGGTGCTCATAAGCATATGATTTTGACTATCTTATTCAAAACAACAAACATACTCTTTGCATCCCAATATGGTATAATAACAAGAAATTAAGAAATATTTTCAATTGACCAACTCATAAAGAATATTAATATTTTCTATTCAACATGATGATTCCTTTTTTTTTTAAATACAACTTTTATCTTATAGTTCCAAAATGAGGTTTAGGTGATACTTGAGTAACAATAGCTAGCTTATTGGATCAACAAACATCCTATGTAATACAATTGGACTTTAAATATTTGAAGTAGCCATCTACAAATATCCATTCAAACGTGGATTTATAATGCAAGTATGGATGCCATCAATAAAAAAGATTTGTATTAACCAAATATCCATATAGGCATACATCAATATCTGTCAATACAAGTATAACATATATACAAAATAGCCATATAGGCTTACAAGAATGCCATATAGGCATACAATGTCAACTATATGCAATACAAAATATATGTCCACAAATGCCATATAGACATACAATAAAGGAACACAATAAAAAATCATTCCCCTCTAGCTGGTGAAGAGAATAGATCACAGGCAACCTTTGATCTTCTAGGCGATGGAGACGCACATGTGGGTGGTCTACTACGAACCCGAGGGCTGCTCCTCCTATTTAGTTCTTCCTGCATCTTTAGCTATTACAAGAAAAAGTATAGACGTTAATATATAGAAATTACATGTTATAAAAAATGAAACATTTAACAAAATAATTACTTACCACTACCATATAATCTATCTCCTCACTTGCCTTAGTAGCAGGAATAGGCCGTGGTGATGTCATGTCCTATAGAAACCATCCAGATAAAAATTAAACTTCAAATCAATAATCTTTTGATTTTTTAAAAATAAACAACTATAACAATGAATGTAAATTAAAATTTACTAATCTACCTCATACCCCTGTCAATGCCGTGGAACTATGAATCACAGAGGTCACACCATGCTCCATTGCCCTATTAACATCAGGAGGTGTCTCTGTAGCCTGCATTATCTTGAAATAAAACAACATTATTCAATTACGAAAACTATAATAATGATGCAAATCATGGCTCCTAACATACACACACATTCATCTAAACATGGAAGTACACACAATAAAGCACACAAGTCACATACAAAAATCTAGTAAGTACAATTCATTCATTAAACTATTTATTTTATTACCTTCGTGAAGCTTTGAAGTCCACCACCGCTGGCAGGTGTTGCTATGAAATCTCCAATATTAACCTATTCAACATCCAAAATCAGATATTAGAATACCATTCATATAATGATGCTATTCACATGTAATATTTATAATTGTTTACTAGTTACATACCCCGATAGTAGATGATCTAGTGTAATATGCAGGTGGAGAACCATTGAAAACTGCATCAATGCAATAACCCTGAAATTTCATTAAAATCATCAAACTAAATTAGTTAATCTTGCATTTCAAAAATAAAATTTAATAAATTAAATTTAATAAACTTGCTAATATTTACCTGAGTATCAAGGCTGAAAGTCTTAGTCAGGAGGGTATCTATCATCACCATCTGCTCAGCTGCAGATGTAGCCTGTGCACCCGCGTCCTGACTATCCATGGGGTCATAACCACAGGCTGACCTGCAAGTTTGACAAGCATGGGGTGGGACCCTACTCCTTGCACTATCTCCCAACCCGCTCTGTGCTACAGGACTAGCATGCTCTATGATGCTCTGGGTCAAGGCACTAATGGACTAAAGTGTATCGACCTCAACACTCTCCTTCACAATGGAAGGGATAGAAACATGCTCATGGGCTGGTCTACTGATTACTCGTCTCACTGCTCGCTGCGGGTCAACACGTGCCCCTAGTCTATCTTGTGCTAACCCCCCACCTCTACACTGGAAGTCCCGCATATCAAAATAGTTTGGCACTTTATTGAGGACAAACTCGCAGTAGAGTTTCCTCAAAAAGTATTGTGGAACCTCATTATTATTGCATAGAGGATGGTAAAAAACCATCCACCACCTTTGCCCAAAATTGTCCCTTATTGCTTGGTTGTTGCACCAATGGATAGGAAACCTCTTGCATGTCATGGGTGGAGGTTGATTTGTTTGTGGGTTTGTGAAAATTGAACACAAGTCTAATTTTGTAATTTGTAATTTTTTCACATCTTGGTATGACAGCTTGTCTGCATAATAGTCTCTAAACTCTCTCCTCTTATCCGTCCAACTAGATATTTGCTTGCTAATTGAATCTACATTTGATAACATAGATTCAAAAGATTCAGCAAGCATGAACCTATGCAAGGTTGAAGTGGAAGGATCTTTCAACCTTGCAATTATATCTTCAATTTATTTTTTTGTTATTTTCAATTTGCCCCATTACATTTTCTTGTGTTCCAGGGGCATGTCAAAGAATGGATGGAGGAGGTTGTTGTTCCATAGGACTTTGTGGATTTTGAGGAGGAGGAGGAGGAGGTGCATTAACATTTCCTAAAAACTAATAAAATTTACATCAAAAGTCAACTCAAACCTACCTATTTAGAAATAAATTCAAAGAAAAAAATAAATAAAAATCACTCCTTTGGTGTGCTCGACGTTGTGGCGGCATTTTGGTGACAATTGCAAAGATTTTGGTGTTGAATTGACTTTTGTAAAATGCGAGTGTGCTTCCTAGGGTTTGCAGGCCACGGGTAGAGCAGAGAAAAAAGAAATGAAATGAGATAACAAGCTTTTTTTTATTTATAATAGGTCATAACGCACTGGCATTATGCATTAATTTTTTTTGAAAACAATTTGGCCACTTTTTGGCTCCCCATCTTTTTGCACTTAGTGTTTATGACACACATTAAAGGGTTTTGACAGGTAGCCAAAATTAGGAGAATAATGGGAATAAATGGGATTTTTTAATTTATTTTGGAGGAAAAGATTCTTATGACGCACAAATAAGTGGGGCTAAAAATAGGATGTGAGGGGAATCTCATAATTTAAATAATAAAATTATTTAAATTATGTGTGCATGAGAAGAGTTGTAGTCATTGTGATAATAAGTGAGGGGTTAATTCAAATATTTAATTTGAATTATTTTGATACATGTGAATGGGAATTAATTAAATAAATAAGATTTATTTAATTAATTGGAAAGGTGATCAAGTGGGATAATGTAATGACCTAGGGTAAAATATTACAAGATGCCTAACAAGGTTAGGTATGATTAGGTGATGTTATGGCATGGATAATTTTTGGTGTCTACAATTTCCTACCACTTCTCCAATCTCATTCAACTTATTTATGAAAAGCCACTTTGTTCCAATCACATTCTTATCTGCAGGCCTAGGGACAAGTTCCTAAGTTTTATTCTTTTCAATTTGTATCAATTCTTCTTCCATTTCCTTGACCCAATGTTCATCTTTACATGC
The DNA here is from genome assembly GCA_027924645.1 of Cunninghamia lanceolata. NCBI lineage: Eukaryota > Viridiplantae > Streptophyta > Pinopsida > Cupressales > Cupressaceae > Cunninghamia > Cunninghamia lanceolata. Next base: position 10,692,767 of record BSBN01000068.1, on the reverse strand, counting down.
TTCATAAATTGTCTTAGGTTCAACCTTTGAAATCAAGAAGGGATTTACCTATTCTTCTGCAGCTCCTTTTCTTGTCAATACTCCTTTCCTCTTGTCACCAATGATTTGATCTTCAGAGTGATTTCCTTGCACATACCTAGGGATTTTAGAAATTCTTTCTGGAGCTTCTTGTTCTTCAACTTGAACTTCTTCTTTTGGAACAACTTGCAATTCAGTCTGAACTTCCTGGTCCTTTTCTCCAACCTTTTCTTTATCATCAAATCCATCTGACTTATATCCATTCGACTCTGAGACTTTCTGAACATCTTCATCTACATTCACATTTACACTTTCAATAATCTTCCTCAATCTTTTGTTATAGCACTAGTAGCCTTTGCTTTTAGTAGAGTACCCAAGAAATATGCCTTCATCACATCTAGCATCAAATTTTCCCAATTCTTCATCTCTTTTGATATAGCATTTACTTCCAAACACTTTGAAATACTAGACAGTAGGAGTTCTTCCATACCACAGTTCATAAAGTGTCTTTGTTCCATTTTCTTTGACTTGCACTCTATTTTGAATATAGATAGTAGTATGAATAGCTTATTTCCAATAAACTTCTAGAAGATTAGCTTCTTTTATCATTGTTCTAGTAGCTTCCTAAACTATTCTATTCTTTCTTTTAACTACTCCATTTTGCTAAGGAGTTCTGGGGGTAGACAATTGTCTCTTTATCCCATGTTCTTCAAAAAAGTATTGAATTAATTTGAAGTAAACTCTCCTTCTCTTTCATACCTCAAACACTTGATTCTTGAATCCACCTCATTTTCAACCATTGCTTTAAATGCCTTGAACTTGTCTAGGGATTTTGATTTTTCTCTAAGAAAAGTAACCCAAGTCATTCTAGAACAATCATCAATAAGTAGCATGAAGTACTTGTCACCTTGTAGACTTCTTATTATTGTAGGACCACATAAGCCTGTATGTACCATCTCCAACAGACTGGTAGATGTATGTTGCTTGCTTTTGAAACTTGTCTTTGTTTGCTTCCCAAATTGATTTTCTTCGCAAAGGGCATTAGCAGGCTTCACAATCTTAGGTAAGTCTCTTATAGCTTGAATTGAGCTTATTCTCACCAGATTATCAAAGTTAATATGACACATTCTCCTATGCCATAACATTCATTTGTCTGAGCCAACAAGCAACAATTGTTAATACCTTTCAAATGATAAACATTACCATGAGTCTTGTTACCAGCAATAATTCTTGTTTCGGAGCTATTCCTTATCTCACATCCATTGTCTTTAAATATTAGATTATATCCTTTGTCACACATCTGTCCAACACTTAGAAGATTATGCTTTAGACCTTTGACATACAGAACATCATCTGTATTATGCTTTCCATCAAAAGTAATTGACCCTTTTCCACAAATCTTACCAGTTGCATCATCACCAAACCTAACTAGTCCTCCATCATATTTTTCAAACTTAACAAACTTACTCTTATCTTCTGTCATGTGATTTGAACATCCATTGTCAATGATCCATTCATCTTCCTTTTCAGGATGAAATGTAGACAACTCCCTTGGATTTTCTTTCTTCACACAACTTGCAAGATTAGCAGAAATAGGTTCTTCTCTTAGGGCAATAAACAAGCATTCACTATCATTACCATCTTCAGGATCAGGTTCATCATCGGTTACACCATCATTATCTCTAACATAGTAACTCTTTCTTACCATCTTACCTTTACTTTCATTATTTTTTACCTTCAAATCTCTGTCATGACATCTTGAAGCATAGTGACCAATTTTACCACAATTGAAACATTTGAAAGGTAACTTACCTTTGAACTTTCCTCTACTGCCTCTTTTCATTCTGCTTGCAAATTTTCCTCAAGCTCTTCAAAATCTTCTTCATATGATTCCACAACATATTTATCTGATCTAGTAGTCTTTTCTTCCTTGGTCTTAAAGGCAGTTTCAGTCTTCACAAGGCCATCAATAGTACCAAATTCTCTCATCTCAAAAGCAGTCAATTTACCAGGCAATTGATCTTTTGAAAGCTTTCCCATATCAAACAATTCTTCAATGGCAGATACTTTGTGACTATAAGATTTGGGAAGAGTTCTAAGTACCTTATGGTGAGAAGTTTTTCACACCATCCAAAAAATTTGGATGCATTTTTTAGTTTCTATTATTTGCTAGTAAGGATTTAGTTCTAAGACAGAGGCACAACCTAGCGGCTCATATTGAAGGAAAGTACCCAGCCATTCCAAAGTTATGGTTCGGTCTTAGAGTCTTAAAGAGGAACACCACCTAAAATGTGGCACTAAAAGAAAGAGTAGACCTCTGTAGACAATGTCAAAAGATATTCAATGCAAGGAGTAGCCACTAAAGGAAAATAGCCATACGAAATATGGAGTGCACGACTTCATAAATTGTAACTCAACAGTACCAATGTGGGGCTTAGATTTTAGCAGTACCATCTTCAATGATTCTTAGGCTAATTAAGATCAACATGGAAATACATTTATGAAAAAGAGGTCACTGATGACATGTTCATTCTGGAAGGTGTAGCTATTGTTAAACTTCACAGATGCTCAATCTTTGTGAAATAAAATCACTACATAAGAGAAAGATAGTTCAATCCATATAAGAAAGACCAAACCATATAAGCTTTGTCTAAAAGAATGGATGCAGGGAAAAATGAGAATACACCAGTATTACTTGTAGTTTCAAGGCACTCCCCAAGCATAGAATCTTAACCTGAAGATCATTGTGCTTAGCATTAAGTATGATGGCACGGTTCAAAAGCAATGAATAACACAACATCAATAGTGCCAAGGGTAGGATATTGAATCAAAGGTATGTGGAATGTCAAAAGGATGGTGTGGCTTGTTAGAGAGGCTCATCCTCCAAGCAATAGAAGGCGTAAACCTTTCAACAGAAAAGCCATTCATATAATGAATGCACTTCAATATAAAAGGAGTCACACACGCAACCTTTTTGATGAGAGTCTTAACTCAATAAAAGAATGTCACAAGCCTCTAAATAAATCACCAACCATTTCAATTGAAAGATAACATATGAGGATGGCACATCCTTTCAATCCAATGCAGCCATACGAAAGTTTAAACACAACCATTTCTAAGGGAAGAACAAATATTCAAATGGCACATAGCCACAACCAATACATATGCACCAACAATAATGAAAGTGGAGCAACCATAGTTTGCAAAAATCACTCAACACTCGGCCCTTCAAACCACATGTATAGCCAAGGGTAAAGTTCAGCCTCAACATAAAAGACAAGGCACTATCAAAGAAGAAAGGCTCAACAAAGAACAATGGTGCTGGGTTATGCACAGCGTAAGCCATTCCTTTAATAAATATGCTTACCTATGGTAAAGACACGAGCTCTATGAACTCCAGTGACACTTTTAGATAGAAGCATGTTGTCTGAAATAGTGAGGCACCATTCCAAGTGCAAATAGTTGATAGGAGTGATCACGTACTAATCAAGGTGCACTAACTCGAAATAGGGGTGCAACTTGAAGTAGGGAAGCACTGCCACAATGAAGAGACTTAGAATTAGTGGCACAATCATTAGCAAATATAAAGCAGAGGCCCCATTATATGTAGATATTCAACCAAACATCAAGCGCAACATAACAATTTCATAGCTTCTAAAGCGTAGGGTCAACCTGAGATGAAGGCATCAGCATTCATGTTCACCTTTCAACAAAAAGTGAGTATTAGAGAAACAAGGTAGCCGGTCATAGAGGATGATCGAAACAATAGATAAATTCAAGGTGAAGTGCAGATTTCTTCAAGATTAATGGTGGTCTCTAAGGAGTCTCAGCCATTTTGAGTGAATTGCCACTACATCCAAATAATGCATCACCTTTTAAAATAGATCACGTCCTCCTTTGTGGGATGGAGCATCAATCTTGAATCTCAGCTATTATAGCATGGCACTGTAGAATAAAGAACAACCATTAGTGGCACCACCATTCAATAGCTCATCCGCAGAAACAAATCACCAGAAACCCTAAGAGACTCACAATTCAAAGAATCTACAGTTGCCGTCAGATGCAGTTCCAATCCAATGGTTCTAGCAAGCTCAGATGCAAGACACCAGAGGGCTCCACTTGTCACTCCGGTGGGAGTTTGAGGTGGAGGAGAGGGAAGTTTTGTTTCAAATGAGTGCCATGCTGCCATGTGGAGTAGGCAGAGGGCAAGGAATCAATTGTATTTGTTTTATTTTATATAAAACTCATTAGATGCTTATGGTTCAAGTGAGCCTCAAATAAGTTGAGCATTATTTTAATAATGTTGAGTCTCATTTAATTATGGTGGGCCCTCTCCCTTCAGTAAGGTTAAATGGTCTAAAATAAAAGAGTCTTTTGTGATTTATAAATCTCACAAGAGGAGGTAATATAAAATAATATAAGTTGGGATAATAGATACATGTGGGTCCCTCCAAGGACAAGTTGAAGCTTTATTATATTTTATGACTCTCTATGCCTCACAGTGGATGAAATAAAAGATGCAGCTGTAATTTTTGTTATGCAACCACTTTTATTTTTCACGGCAAACAAAAGGGAAAGAGCAGGAGTAAGTTCTTCACACAGGCCAAATATGGAGGAAAAGATATTTTTCAGCCATGGAAGATTCAGTTCACAACCAGTTTAGTTGCCAGATGCAGTTATCAACTAGATTTTGGGGTAGATTTTATGGGTTTCAGTTGCAGATTTTATGGAGACAGTTACAAAGATTTTTAGAGGATTTTCTTTAGAGGGTTTTTTTTTTTTCTAGGTTATAAATACAAATCCAAGACAGAGAAAGATAGTTCCACAAAGATATAGAGTTCTACACATAGAGATTTTTAGCAACAGCAAAGATATTTCTTTTTGCCTTAGTGGCTACCTCTTCCATGAGGATTGTAACATTTATTTTTGCCTCTGTAATTTGTTTTCCATTCAAATGAAAAGAGATGGTGTTTTTGTGTAGCTATGAGTTTGTTTCTATTTCTCGCTTCTTTCTTTCCATTTCTTTGCCTCTAATAAATCTGAGTTATAAACTGGTTAATTAATCATGTAGCTGCTCTTTGGTTTTCTAGTAAATCATATAGGGTTTAGTCATTGTGCTGAGGGGTAGTTGTTTTAAATCTGGTGCATCACCTTAGGAAGGTAGTTTTATATTGTATCTATAATCTTATTTCTTCTTCCTCTTTCCCAAAACCCCAATTGAAAAAGGAAGGGCCAACTTCCATAAAATTTGGAGGTTGCTTCAAAGGTCAATCCCACATCTCTGAAGTTTCCCATGTTGGTGCTAAAATCCGCAGAATTTTATACATCAACAGTTTTTGGCACGCCCGGTGGGACTGCATTTAAAGACTTGGGTCTTTGTTTTCATTGAATCTTGGTTTGTATTTTGTGGTTTTGATGGAAAATCACAGAAATATTTGCTCATAGGAGCATGATTCTTCCATCTGGTGACTCTGTTGGAGGCTCTTTCTTGAATCTTTGCTTTTGCAGACCATGGTAGCCAACCCATTTATGTGCATCTAAATATTCCAACAAGAGATTTGCCTTTTGTGACTTGGGATTCAAGTCCTCTTATTCTTCAGCAATAGGGTCAAGTTCCTGATGCAGCATAGAAAGCATTGCCTAATTTTCTTGGGGATGGATTTGTTTGTCCTATAGATCACATCCAAGATGTGGCAAATTTATGCAACATCCACTGCATCACAACTGAGAATCATGCTCTTCTATTACTGGCTTCTTCCCTCAAAGGCAAAGCAAAAGAATGGTACAGAAGTTTACAGCTTGGTTCAATCACTGGATGTGATTAGCTAGGAGGACTCATCTACAATCAGTTCAAAGAGAGGACATACATCAGCTCTCTTACCCAGAATCTCATCACTATTAAGAGACATCCTACAGAGAGCATGTGTGCCTTTAATTCAAGATTTGATAAGGTATGGAAGAAATTCTCTGTTGATATCAGGCCTCCTCTAGTTTTTACATTTCTTTATTATTTAAAGGGCCTAGACCCTGAGATATCTATTATGATACAAGCCTTAGGAGGTGAAACTCTGGCCCAATCATATAATCTGGCTATTAGAGCTGAAAATAACCTCATTGAGGCTGGTAAATTGCCCCCTCTGCCCATAGCACCACTGATGCCTCATGCAAATAACCCATCTCAAGTTCTTTCTTGCAGTCAAATGTATACCTATTCTGGTCCACCCACCCTCCCTACTAATTTGCCAAATCATGAGGAGATGATGGAGGTAAAAGAACTTATAAAAACCCTCACCCATGAGCTGAATGAGTTAAAATGTCAAAGCATATATAATGCTGATCCAAATTTCATGGCTCCAAGTCTGTATGTATAACAATATGAATATAGTCAGAGAATGCCCAATCATCTTGAGAATTATGCTTTACAAGTGTCTGTAGCTGCCAATCAGCCCATAGGAGTCACAGATTAGGTTCTTTGTCATTTTGATATTAAAGAAAATTTGAGTCTCGAAGATCAAAATACAAGAAAGAAAGTGGCTCTTGTCTATTCAAGGTGTCCTTATGGTTATCAACATCATGCACCTGTGGCAACATGTAATTTAGAGATCTAGTCAAGTAATGAAGAAGACTCAGAAGTTGATTATGAATTACCACTTCTAGAAGTTGAAAAGTACTTCAAGAGAGGTTTTGAAGCTGAAAAGTACTAGGTCCAAAGTGGTGTTGCATCTGTACCTCATCTTGAGGAAGAAGATGCAAATGAAATTGCAAAGTCTACAAATACAGAGTGTCTTTATTTTTGCAATGAGTCTTCAGATCAGAAAGAAGATAGCACGAAGATGCATGAGGGGCAACAAAATGAAGATTTGTTCTCAATTTTTCAACAAGGCTATCAACTTTTGGATGCAGAAGACCCTAACATTGAGCAAGTGAATGACTATTTTACAAAGCCTATTGAAGGTGATCATGGAGAAAATTTGAAAACAGAGATAGATTTGTTTTCTATTCTTGAAGATGGTTATTCTCTTTTTCTTGATGAAGACCCACAGATGCAAGGAAAGATTCAAGATGATGAGGTCCAAAGAGACATTTGCAAAAGTGAAGAGTCACATACTGAGTCACATTATACACCCTTCTTCTTGTAAGAGGGAATTCCAATCAGATTCAAGTTTGTGATGATTAGCTCCGTCACCTACACACCTATTTTTAAGGCTATCTTGAGTCCTGATCCTGTTAAAGAGTCAATAAAAGAGGTCACTAAAGAAGTTCTATTAATAGAAGCTTCCAAATGTAAAAAAAGGAATGAGCTCCGATGCTTGATTTTCCCTTCCTACCCTCCGCTAAAGCAAAAACAACATACAAATAAGCCTGACTGGTATTTTTGTGCAAAAGATGAGCCTCTAGAAATAAGAGAGGCAAATAGGGACAAAATCTTGTTATATTTTTTTATGTATTTCATTTGGTCAATTCTCAGTTTGATGTGGATTCATTGGAGGAGCATCATCTGATCTAGCAGTTATTTTGTTGTCCCGATAAATGGGCATATTCTTGTGTGTTTCATTTGTCAGTGATTAGGTCTCAGAAGTTTAGAATAAGCTACAATAATAGCATTAGATTTCAATTTCAGTTGTTTTATTTTCAATAAATCTCAATTGCTGCAATAAAGAGATGAGATTCAGTTCTATGATTCAACTTTGTATTAGTTTCAAGGGTTTTAATGGTTGGCTTCAATGGTTATCAGTATTGGTTTCAGTTGAGGGAGACATTTTGTTCAGCAGTGCTTCAGTTTTAGTTTCAATGCATTTCTGGGTAGTTGTGTTTCAGTTTGGTTACATAGATATTAGGTGCCACTCTGTTTTCAGTTTTATGGATGTTTCAGTTTCAGCCTATTCTGACTCTATGCCCAATGGATAAGGCATTATTTTCTTCGGGTTCAAAGTGAGCAGGCCCACTTTCCCAGCCAATTGCCAAGAATGTTGGGATAAGGTGCCATTAACCTTATAAATCCCAATATTATATTTATTCCATTTATTATATGTAGTTTGTAATTATCTATGAGGATATGTACTAGTTTCACAGATAGGGGTAATTTCGAAGTAACCGAAGGTAATTATAGAGTGACTTTTACTATTGGCAAATGTAAAAACTCAAAGTAAATGAGGGTAGGCATGCTCCCTTGAGGAATCTACTATTTTTGGCATGTATGATAATTGTCATAATGTTTGGTAAGTGAATCTATGATAGCTACAACTTGTCATAAGATTATGAGATTCTATGACGCATATGACGGATATGTTAGTTGTATATTTGCTATATTTATCCCAAGGTTTCTATTTTGGAAATATACTCTTTTGTGAAATCTATGATGGTTATGACAGATCATAAGATGTTGTAAGAGGCTAGATTTAGTCTTGGGCACCCAACCTTTGCATGGTTGTTTCTGGACAAGTGTAAGATGCTTGTAAGATGGTAATTAATGTTTACAGGTTGGAGATTCTTAGGAGAGAGAAGATGAATTCCTAGAATGGAGTGGAAAACTTTTCTATAAGTATTTTCCATGTATTTGTTTCTGTAATATAGATTTTAGATACTCAGGTGCTGCTGAAATGCTGTCGGATTGAAGACTTGTGGAGAGAGTTGTGTAGTTGATGTATTGTACAATCTTGTTGAGATTAATACAAACTTGTGCCTCTTCCCTGGTGGAGTTTTTTACCCATAAGGGTTTTCTCCATATAAACATTGTGTTATTGTGTTGAGTTCTTCATGTTTGACATATTTTCTATAGCGGGTTTTATGTTTTGTTACAATCTCCATTGTTAATGCACACTTAAATATTGTTGAAATTTATCTTGAATCAGATTTCCATTGAAGTAGTGTTTCTTTCATTTCTAACATTTGGTATCAAAGCCTAGCTAGCTTTGACTCTAGGGTGGTAGTGTGGAAGCTATAGCTGTAGTGTGAGATTTGGCTACATTTGTTTTGCAGATCTTGTGTTGTTATTATGGCTGCATCCACTGTTGCATCAACCTCTCGATTGGACATTGAGAAGTTCAACGGAATAGGGTATGAGTTGTGGAAGTTGAAAATGGAAGATTTGTTGGAAAAAATAAACTAATGGTTCGCTGTTCAAAAAGAGAAGAAACCTAATGATGTCTCTTAAGATGAGTGGGATAGATTGGATAAGAAGGCACGGGGAACCATTCGTTTGTGTCTGTCAGATTTTGTCCTGTTGAATGTCACAAAGGAAGAGACCGCACACAAGTTGTGGAATTGGTTGGGTGAGATCTATCAAGCCAAGAGTATGGTAAATAAATTTTATTTAAAAAGAAAATTGTTTTCCATGAAAATGTGAGAAGGTGAATCAGTTGCAGAGCATTTAAATTCTTTTAATTTGTTATTGAGTTAGATTGATTCAGTAGATGTTGAGGTTACTGAGGAAGATAAATGTATCTTACTTCTTTGTTCTTTACCAAAGTCTTGGGAGAATGTTATCCTTGCTATCACTGCTAACCTTGCAGATCCGAAGTTGGATGCTCTTGTTTCAGTGCTACTGTCACAGGAATTGAGGAAGAAGAGTTCAGATAGTTCAGGGAATGCTCTCAGTGTCAGGGGAAGGTCTAAGGAAAGGGACCTACAGGAGATCAGAAAGGGGCTAATGACAAGTCCAAGGGCTGGTCTAAGATTCTTGGTAAAAAGAATAGAGTTAAGTGTTGGAACTGTGGTAAAAGGGGACATATAAAGGAGTACAAAAATCCCAAGAAATAGTGGGAGAGTGCTTTGGATAAGTCCTCAAATGCAAGTGAAGATGTTTTACTTTCTGCATGTAATGTTGTTTCTAATGATCACTGGTTGGTTGTCTCAGCATGCTCATTTCATATGACCCCGCATAAGGAATTGCTCTCCTCATATGAAGAATATGATGGAGGTAGTAATATCTACCTTGGTGACAACTCTTCATATCTGATTGTTGGGAAAGGAAAGGTATTATTGTGTTTTAGTGATGGGAGGATTAAAACCCTCCCTAGTGTTTTGCATGTTCATGGATTAGCTAGAAATCTGATTTCAGTTTCAAAGTTGAATGATTTGGGAATGCATGTGACATTTGACAAGCATGGTTGCAAATTGGTGAGAGGGAACTTGGTGGTAGAGAAAGGGAAGAGATTCAGGAACTTGTTTAAGCTTGAAGCCACTACAGTTTGTAATGCCTCCTATGTATCTAAGGCCACTACTAAAAATACATGTATGTTGTGGCACCATAGATTGGGCCACACAAGTAATAATGTATTAAAAACTATTAAGAATAAAGAGTTGTTGGACAGTTTCTCTTATTTTGATGAGCACTTTGATTTCTGTGAGCATTGTTTGTTTGGTAAACAAAATAGAAAATCATTTCCTTTAGGAAGCAATAGAACAAAAGAGAAATTAGAGATTATTCATACGGATGTATTTGAACCTATGGATAATGAATCTATTGGAAAATCTCGTTATTTTGACACCTTCATTGATGATGTATCCAAATATACGTGGATTTAGTTTATGAAACATAAATTTGAAGTTTTCATCAAGTTTAAGGAATTCAAATTCTTAGTAGAGAACTAATCAAGTTTAAAAATAAAAATATTAAGATCTGACAATGGAGGGGAATATTTCTCTAAGGAATTTGATGAGTTTTGCAAGCATGCAGGTATAATCAGACAAAAGAGAACTTCATATACACCACAATAGAATGGTGTTGCAGAAAGGATGAACCGAACAATCATGGAAAGAGCTAGAAGTATGCTTAGTGATACACAAATGGATAGATGTTTTTGGGTAGAGGCTATGTGTACTACTTGCTACTTGATAAATCGATCTCCTTGTAAGGCTCTTGATTCGACACCTTATGAAGTGTGGACAGGTAAGAAACCTTCTGTTTCACATTTAAAGGTTTTTGGCTCTAAGGCTTTTGTTCATGTGCCTAAGGAAAAGTGATCTAAGTTGGATCCAAAGGCTGAAAAGTGTAAATTAATTGGATATGGTGATAATGTCAAAGGTTATAAGCTTTGGAATCCACTAACCCGCAAGATTATCTTTTCTAGATATGTTATTTTCAGGGAACTTAGAGCTATTTCTAAACCTGAGCAACCAAAAGAAAAAGAAGAAAAGGTAAAGAAGGTGCACTTTGATTTAGAGCAACAAGATGCACCTCATCAAAAACAGAATGATGGATTGAGGGATGATGAAGAAGAAGAAGATTCGAGTAGTTCTGATGAAGATGAGTCCATTGTTATAGAAGAAGTTGGTGTAGATGATCATGTAGAAGAATGAGTACAGTCTCTTACTCCACCCTTGAGGAGATCCACAAGACAATAGAATCTAGTTGATAGGTATAGATTTTTATTGTGTATATGCTTTATTGAATACTAACAGTGAACCTAGATCCTACAGGGAAGCTATTTCTGCAAATGATAGTGAGTCTTGGTAGTTAGCCATGTAGGAGGAGATAATGGCTTAGACTCTTCTAACACCTGGGATCTTGTTCATTTACCCAAAGGAAGAAAGGCCATAGGCTGTAAGTGGGTCTTCAAAAAGAAGTTTGGAACATATGGGTCATTGGAGAAGTACAAGGCTAGACTGGTAGCCAAGGGCTACTCCCAGAGAGAGGGAGTTGATTTTGGTGAAATTTTCTCTCTTGTTGCTAAATTAACTTCTATTAGATTTCTCTTATCCGTTGCTACAGCTTATGATTGGGAGATTGAGCAAATGGATGTTAAGACTACATTCTTGCATGGAGATCTTGAAGAAGAAATATATATGCAACAACCTACAAGTTTTGAGGTAAAAGGAAAAGAACATTGGGTTTGCATGTTAAAGAGGTCTCTTTATGGTTTGAAACAGTCCCCTAGAATGTGGTATCAAAAGTTTAACTCATTTGTTTTGAAATTGGGTTTTGTTAGAAGTGAGGAGGATCACTGTGTCTACATTTATTGTGTTGATGATTCTATACTGGTTATTGCTTTATATGTTGATGACATGTTTTTTAGCAATACTAAGGGTATGATCAGTGAGTATAAAGCCCAACTTTTAGGTGCATTTGAGATGAAGGATCTTGGTGCTGCAAGGTATATTTTGGGAATGGAGATTAGGAGGGATAGAGTTAACAGAAAGCTTTAGTTGTCACAAAGTAAGTATGTGAATACTATTTTGCAAAGGTTTAGTTTGCAGGATTATAACCTAGTTAGAATTCCTTTACCCATTGGTACTAATCTTTTATTAGATATGTGTCCAAAGAATGAAGATGATTTTGAGGATATGTCTAATGTGCCATATGCCAGTGTTGTAGGGAGTTTGATGTATGCAATGGTTTGCACTAGACCAGATATTGCCCAAGCAATGAGAGTTTTGAGAAAATTTATGTCTAAGCCTAGTAGACAACATTGGAACTAAGCGAAGAAGGTGTTTAAATATCTTGCAGGTACTCCTGATCATTGTTTGGTTTATTCTGGTATTGATAGTGCTGATAAATCTTTGGACATACAAGATTTTGTTGATGCAGATTGGGCAAGTGACTTAGACAATCGAAGGTCCACTAGTGGCTATGTGTTTACTCTATTTGGAGGAGCAGTGAGTTGGATGAGTAAGAGGCAGCCCATAGTTGCTTTGTCCACCATAGAATTAGAGTATATGGCTTCTACTCATGTCTCTAAGGAGGTAGTTTGGTTGAGGAGATTGTCTACAGGTATTGGTTTTGATTGCAGGATCATTCAGATTGGTTGTGATAGTCAGAGTGCTATCTGTTTGGCCAATAATCCTATGTATCATGATTAGACTAAGCATGTTGATGTGTAGTATCACTTTGTTCAAGAGTTGGTTGCAAATGGAGAGATTGAGTTGAAGAATATAGACACCCAGGAGAATGTTGTTGATTCATTGACCAAGCTTGTGAGCACAGAGAAGTTCATATGGTGCAGAGAGGCCATGGGCCTTATTTCTAGTGCCTGATTATTTTTTATTTGATTTCCTATGGGTTGATTTACAATGTATAATGTCAAGTGGGAGAATGTTGGGATAAGGTGCCATTAACCTTGTAAATCCCAATATTGTATTTATTCCATTTATTATATGTAATTTGTAGTTATCCATGAGGAGATGTACTAGTTTCATTGACAGGGGTAATTCCGGAGTAACTGGAGGTAATTACAGAGTGACTTTTACTATTGGCAAATGTAAAAACTCAAAGTAAATGAGGGTAGGCATGCTCTCTTGACGAATCTACTATTTTTGGCATGTATGACAATTTTCATAATGTTTGGTAAGTGAATATATGACAGTTACAAGTTGTCATAAGATTGCTATATTTATCCCAAGGTTTCTATTTTGGAAAGATACTCTTTTGTGGAATCTATGATGGTTATGACGCATCATAAGATGTTGTAAGAGGCCAGATTTAGTCTTGGGCACCTAACCTTTGCATGGTTGTTTTTGGACAAGTGTAAGATGCTTGTAAGATGGTAATTAATGTTTACAGGCTGGAGAATCTTAGGAGAGAGAAGGTGAATGCCTAGAATGGAGTGGAAAACTTTTCTATAAGTATTTTCCATGTATTTGTTGCTCCAATATAGATTTTAGATATTCAGGTGCTGTCAGAATGCTGTCAGATTGAAGACTTGCGGAGAGAGTTGTGTAGTTGATGTATTGTACAATCTTGTTGAGATTAATACAAACTTGTGCCTCTTTCCTCGTGGAGTTTCTTTCCCGCAAGTGTTTTCTCCACATAAACACTGTGTCATTGTGTTGAGTTCTTCATGTTTGACATCTTTTCTATAGTGGGTTTTATGTTTCGTTACAATATCCATTGTTAATGCACACTTAAAGATTGCTGAAATTTATCTTGAATCAGATTTCCATTGAAGTAGTGTTGCTTTCATTTCTAACAAAGAAATGGTGAGAAGTTTTTCACACCATCCCAAAAATTTGGATGCATTTTCTGGTTTCTATTATTTGCCAGTAAGGATTCAGTTAGACAGAGGCACGACCTAGCAGATCATATTGAAGGAAAGTGTGCAGCCATTCCAAAGTTATGGTTCGGTCTTAGAGTCTTAAAGAGGAACAACACCTAAAATGTGGCACTAAAAGCAAGAGTCGACCTCTGTAGACACTGTGAAAAGATATTCAATGCAAGGAGCAACCACTAAAGGAATACAACCATACGAAATATGGAGTGCACGGATTAATAAATTTTAACTCAACAATACCAATGTGGGGCTCAGATTTTAGCAGTACCATCTTCAATGATTCTTAGGCTCGTTAAGATCAACATGGAACTACACTTAGGAAAAAGAGGTCACTAATGAGACATTCATTTTGGAAGGTGTAGCTATTATTAAACTTCATGGATGCTCAATCTTTGTGAAATACAATCTACATAAGAGAAAGATAGTGCAGTCCATATAAGAAAGACCAAACCATATAAGCATTGTCTAAAATAATGGATGTAGGGAAAAATGAGAAGACACTAGCATTACTTGTAGTTTCAATTCACTCCCCAAGCATAGAATCTTAACCGAAGATCATTGTACTCAGCATTAAGTATGATGGCATGGTTCAAAAGAAATGAAGAATGCAACATCAACAGTGCCAAGGGCAGGATATTGAATCAATGGTATGTGGAATGTCAAAAGGATGGTGTGGCCTGTTAGAGAGGCTCATCCTCCAAGAAATAGAAGGCCTAAACCTTTCAATAGAAAAGCCATTCATATAATGAATGCACTTCAATATAAAAGGAGTCACACATGCAACCTTTTTGATGAGAGTCTTACCTCATTAAAAGAATGTCGCAAGCCTCTAAATAAATCACCAACCATTTCAATTGAAAGACAACATATGAGGATGGCACATCCTTTCAATCTAATGTAGCTATATGAAAGTTTCAACACAACTATTTCTAAGGGAAGAATGAGTATTCAAATGGCACATAGCCACAACCAATACATATGCACCAGCAATAATGAAAGTGGCACAACCATAGTTTGCGAAAGTCACTCAACACTCAGCCCTTCAAACCACATGCACAACCAAGGGTAAAGTTCAGCCTCAACATAAAAGACAAGGCACTATCAAAGAAGAAAGGCTTAACAAAGAACAATGGCACTGGGTTATGCACAACACAAGACATTCCTTTAATAAAGATGCTTACCTATGGTAAAGACATGGTCTCTATGAACTCTAGTGACACTTTCAGAGAAAAATGAATAGGTGCAGTCATAGAAGCATGCTGTCTGAAATAGTGAGGCACCATTCCAAGTGTAGATAGCTGATAGGAGTGATCACGTACTAATCCAGGTGCACTAGCTCAAAATAGGGGTGCAGCTCAAAGTAGGGAAGCACTGCCATAGTGCAGACTTAGAATTAGTGGCACAACCATTAGTGAATATAAAGCAGAGGCCTCATCAAATGTAGATCTTCAACCAAACATCAAGCACAACATAATGATTTCATAGCTTCTGAAGCGTAGGGTCAGCCTGAGATGAAGGCATTAGCATTCATGTTTGCCTTTCAGCAAAAAGTGAGTATTAGAGAAATAAGGCAGCTGGTCATAGAGGATGATCGAAACAATAGAAAAATTTTAGGTGAAGTGCAGATTTCTTCAAGGTCAATGGAGGTCTCTAAGGAGTCTCAGCCATTTTGAGTGAATCACCACTACATCCAAATAAAGCATCACCTTTTAAAAATAGATCACATCCTCCTCTATGGGATGGAGCATCAATCTTGAAGCTCAACTATTATAGCATGGAACTACAGAATAAAGAACAACCATTAGTGGCACCACCATTTGAAAGTTCAGCCATAAAAAGAAACCACCAGAAACCCTAAGAGACTCACAATGCAAAGAATCTATAGCTACCATCAAATGCAGTTCCAATCCAATGGTTTTAGTGAGCTCAGATGCAAGACACCGGAGGGCACCACTTGTCACTCCTACGAGAGTTTGAGAAGGAGGAGAGGGAAGTTTTGTTTCAAATGAGTGCCATACTGCCATGTGGAGTAGGTGGAGGGCAAGGAATCAATTGTATTTGTTTTATTTTATATTAAACTCATTAGATTCTTATGGTTTACATGAGCCTCAAATAAGATGAGCATTATTTTAATAATGTTGAATCTCATTTGATTATGGTGGGCCCTCTCCCTTAAGTAAGGTGAAATGGTTTAAAATAAAAGAGTCTTATGTGATTTATAAAGCTCATGGGAGGAGGTAATATAAAATAATATATGTTGGGATAATAGATACATGTGGGTGCCTCCAAGGAGAAGTTGAAGCTTTATTATATTTTATGACTCTCTATGTCTCACGGTGGATGAAATAAAAGATGCAGCCCTAATTTTTCTTACGCGACCACTTTTATTTTCATGGCAAGCAAAAGGGAAAGAGTAGGAGTAATTTCTTCATGTAGGCCAAAGATGGAGGCAAAGATATATTTCAGCCATGGAAGATTCAGTTCACAACCAGTTAAGTTGCTAGATGCAGTTATCAGTAGGATTTTGGGGCAGATTTTATGGGTTTCATTTGCAGATTTTATGGAGACAGTTACAAAGATTTTTAGAGGATTTTCTTCAGAGGGTTTTATTTTTCTGGGTTATAAATACAAATTTGAGATAGAGAAAGACAGTTCCATAGAGATATCGAGTTCTACACATAGAGATTTTTAGCAACAACAGAGATATTTCTTTTTGCCTCAACAGTTGCCTCTTCCATGAGGATTGTAACATTTATTTTTTGCAAGTTATTTTTGCCTCTATAATTTGTTTTCTATTCAAATGAAAAGAGATGGTGTTTTTGTGCAACTATGAGTTTGTTTCTATTTCTCGCTTCTTTCTTTCTGTTTCTTTGCCGCTGATAAATTTGAGTTATAAATTGGTTAATTAATCATGTAGCTGCTCTTTGGTTTTCTAGTAAATCATATAGGGTTTAGTCATTGTGCTAATGGGTAGTTGTTTTAAATCTGGTGCATCGCCTTAGGAAGGTAGTTTTATATTGTATATGTAATCTTATTTCTTCTTCCCCTTTCCCAAAACCCCAATTGAAAAAGGAAGATCTAGCTTCCATAAAATATGGAGGTTGCTTCAAAAGTCAATCCCACATCTCTAAAGTTTTCCATGTTGGTGCTGAAACTCGTGCAATTTTATACATTAGCACCTTATCTACAACATCCCTATCATCTATCTTTCCACCAAGGTCCTTGATGCTGCTAACAACGTCATCAATCTTCTGAATGTAACTTGTTATGTTCTCATCTTTAGACATCCACGTAGTTTCATATTTGGTCTTCAAGCTCTATAACTTGGCCTTCTTGACAGATGCATCACCTTCATATATACTTTTCAACTTTACCCAAATCTCATGAATAATTTCCAGATCCACAACTTTCACCATTTCAATGTTAGATAAAACATTTAGTAAAGCATTTTTATCTTTTCCATTAATCTCATAGGCCCTAATCTCACTTGTAGTCCTTGGACCACCATTAGGTATTTTGTATTCATCTTCAACTATTCTCTAGACATTAAAACCAATGAAAAAAAGATAACTTTGCATTTGTACCTTCCAAAAGGCATAGTTAGATCCATCAAACTGAGGAATGTCTTTGTGCACCATCCCAGGGGCCAGATCTACCTTAAGTTGTTAGGCTTTCTTCCAAGGAATCAAGCTTTAATACCAAATGTTAAAGGCACAAGACAACTAAGAGGGGGGTGAAACAGTTGTATCAAAAACCTTATATTATTGTGAACAAAATCACATTCACATTCACTTACTTTAACCCCTTAATCTGTTATGAAGATTAAACATGAAGTGCAGAATCAAAACTTAAACACAACAACACTATACACACATGAACACCAAATTTTTATGTGGAAAACCCTAAAAGGGAAAAATCATGGTGAGTGTTAGCTCACAATATAATGTAGTAACAATATCGAATAACAAAAGAGGCTCACTGCCAAAGGGCTCACTGCCCAAATCAATGCTTACTGCAAAAAGGCTCATTGCCAAGGGATGGCTCACTACTAAGGGGTGGCTCACTTCCATGAACTGATATAATAGCATCTACAACATGCCTGAGTTCAGTTCCATTGAAGCACAACACATATCACCTTCGCTGCCTTTACAACACACACACTTTATCTTCACATATTTGCATCCTCCCACATCACTCATGGATTCATTACATTTATTTATACCAATCATCAACCTTGGAACATTCATCAAAGTCAGCAATATAATCTACAACCATTGGACCAAGGTCGGCAAACATACATAATTCAAATTAGGTTTGGACTAAACAAACTTGCAGAGCAAATCAATGAAGGAAGACCACTTCACGGCTTAGCTTGGACCCAAATACATCTTCACATGATTCATCATGCTTCTATAATACATGAAACACATCTAAAAAGAGTGTTAGCACCCAAGTCGGCCAAACTTGTGCAAACATCAAGAATACTTAGAAACATGCTTCCAAGAGCTTCATTATAGCTTCTGGATCAAGCACATGCCTTCAATACATTATGGATGTTGGAGTACAATCAACACTGAGAGGGGGATAAATCAGTGTTGTATCTAAAACAAGTTGTTTACTTCTTATCAAACTTGAAAAGAGAAAGTGAAGGAATCAAACTTGACAATATGCTTTATCAAAGGAAGGAATCAAATACTAAATAACCAATAAGACTGAATGTTCAAGCATGAAAGACAAATGAATCAAACAACAATTGAAACCATGACACAATAGATTTCATGAGTAGAAAACCTCATAGGGATGAAAAACCACTCTAAACTGCCTCACTGGTTTAATCATTAAAATCACCAATTATAGAGCCTCACTAGTTGATGAATGCCTCACTGGCAAAAACAAGTCTTAGTGACTTGTACAATCACCTTGGATACAAATCAAAACAACTTAGGGCGTTACCTTGATTCTCTTCTACACAAAACCTTATTAAAGGAATTACTCCTTTAATTTTTACTTGACAAAATTCTTTTCAATCACAACCTATTAAAATTAGCTTCTGAAACACATGACAATCTCTGCAATTAACAATGTATTCTTCTGATTAGGAATCAACACCTGCACTTTTTTCTCTTGCACTAAATATGATTTACATACACTAGTTGATCTTCAGGTTTCAAATACAATATACTCCATTATACTCTTCATATAATTGACAAACCTTATACTAGCATGTAGATATTCCCTTTTACATCATAGAACAATGAACAAAATTCATAAAACCATCATACAAATCTCATGCAGAAATTCACTGGCCCTCCGTGTCATAAAAAACCTTCAAATAACTAATCTCTGCCTTTTATAACAATCTGCATGTCAATTTTAAACAATAGAGGATGATCATTGAACATCAAAAAGCCAATTAAAAGGTGTCCATCAAATCTGCCTTTCATGCCATCATGCCTTTTAACCTAGGCTGTACGATCACCTTTGGCACTCAAGTCTTTATAATAAATTTTGAACACTGGTTCCCCTAGGATGTCGGGGCCGATCACTCGATAAGTTGAAACCCTTTAAACATAACTTAAGTTATATTGAGACTGGTCAAGCAAGTCCATGAAAAAATAGAAATAATGTTGTGATAGGTGCCTTAGGGTTAATATGATATGCATTAGGAACTTTAACTTAGGGTTTAAGATCTAAAATGAATGAGATATTTGTTTAGGATTTGAAGTTCCTAGATCTCAACATATTGTGAATTCTGTCAATGTCACCTCTATTGTAGAGTAAGGATATTTTCTACAACAATTCTTCTAACTTTTTGACTTAATGAACCATTCATTATATAAGATGCTCTTGCTATCATGCATGAAGCAATGCATATCTATTTCTGATGCAGGAGCATCCAGAAGAATTCAAGACAGTTGAGACAGTTGACAGTAAGTTGTAGAGGACAAAGAGATCGACTGTGGAGAGATCTAGTTTTTGCATATTAGAAGTTGCAAATATGATAATTGGAATATAGACATATTCATTAACATCATAGCAAGAAATTAGAGTATTTGGATCTATTTCTAGAAAGATATCACTATTTGAAGGTTACCTATTTTACAAAACGGAGCTGACAGAGTTCAGTGGAGTTTAATCATCTTGTGGATTGAATTCATGTCTTGTGGATCTAGCTGACATATTTGGGGATGTTGTTTGGGTTCATGTCTGACCTTCCCTGGGGTCTGCACGCAATTTTATGCATTGGAGGAAGTGTTCTACACAAATAGGTCTGACCTATCCGTGTACACACGTTATCTAACTAGTTGCAATTTGGCTGACTTGACAATCATTTGAACACTTGCAGATGATATAAATAAGAGATAAAGGATTGTTTCTAGGCAGTGATGGAGGGCATGAAGATAGGAAGTGAGATCTGAAGTTGTTTTGATCCAGAGAAGTAGAATAGAGTAGAAGGCACAACAGGAAGCAAGATGAGTTGCAGAGACAAGAATTGAGATGTAGAAGGAAGAAATCATGCAAGAGTGTTGTTATATGAATTGTTTGTGATCCCTGGGTTGTGGCCTAGCATTGTAAAGCCCTTCAGGCATGTGTAATTTGATTTGAAGTTATAATATAAGAAGAATGCGCTTTGAAGGCTGGGTTTTTCCCTGTTAGGGTTTTCCCAGGATATATCTTATGTTGTGTGTTCATGAATATCTTTTATCTTTATGTTGATTAACTCTAAGATTCTGTTGCATATCTGTATGATCATGGTGATAACTGTTTAAGGCTGCAAGGTTAGATAGTCCCTCACTAGACCCTCCTACCTTGACTGCATCAAGTGGTATCAGAGCTGGTTTCAAATCTGCTGGGCTAGTTGTGAATCTGTTAGAAGGTGGCAAATCTAATAAAGTGTTGTATGAAACCCTAGACTGAAGAAGAAGCATTGCAGAAAGATCCGGGTGAGCTTTTGTTTTTGGTTGTCTTTGTTTGATTTGTTGCAATGGGGAAAATTAGAAAGAGGATGAAGAAAGAAAATGAAACCCTAATGTGCGAAAGGGATATTTTGGATAAAGAATTGTGTGAAATCAAGAAATGTAATGTAAAATTGTTGGAGAAGATGAAAGATCCTAGAGGAGACAAGTTTGATGCCCTTGAAGAAGAAATGGAAGATGTAAAGAGAAGAAATGAGGACCTAGAAGCAGAGCTGAAATTGTTTGAGAATGTTGAAAATAAATTTGTAGAATTAGAGAAAGGATTTAAGTTGTTTGGTAAGCTTGAGCAAAGGAACAAATATCTAGAAGAAAGTTTGGAAAAATTGAAGAAGGAGAATAGTTTGCAGAAGAATGAAATAACAAAATTGAAAGAGCAGAAAGATAAATTGGAGTAGTCACTAGTAGAATACAAAAAAGAGAATGAAAGTCTGAGATCTAAGCCTAAATGTTGTGATGTTTCTTGTGATACTAATGATATGTGTGATGATGCAGAAGTTTATTTAGACAGTGGAAGTGAAGATGACAATGTAAATGGACCTGCTGTAGTTGGAGATGGTATTGGTTTCAAAATCATGCAGAGAATGGGATATGAACGAAAAGGATTGGGAAGGCAGTAGCAAGGAATTATAGAACCTATTGAACTGGTGATCAGATCAAGAAGTGAAGGCATTGGATATGACAGAGCTAAGGAGGTTATGCCAAACTTTAAATCAAATCAAAGGAGAAAAGGTATGTATTGTTTACATTGTAATAGGCATGGACATGAAAAGGAATTGTGTTGGGACCTACACCATTGTAAGTTATGTGGATTGAGGACCCATTCTAAAAAGTTGTGTTGGAATAAGTCAAAGAGAAGAGAGCCTATGACAAGTGGTATACAGAAGAACTATGGGTGGATTGATGGACAGAAATGGAGACATGTTACTAGTATGTTCAGAGGAAGATATAGACTGAAGTGTTCGTATGCTAGATTAGGATGTAGAGAAAGAAGACCTTATGTGGAGCCGAACAAGGAAAGGAATTCAAACTATAGAGGGAGAAGTGCCAGGAGTCATAATTCTTATCATAGTGTAGGATACCAGAAGAATGAAAGAGGATTTGCAAGAAGAAGAACCTATTTTCAAGTTTGGAGGAGAAAAGAATCAAGGAAAGTCATCAAGAACCTGTAACTAATGAAGCTGATAAAGAAAAAGCAATAAGTAATTTAGAGATAGTTTGTGCAAAGGTCAAAAATCCTGTTGATACAGAGATGATTTGTGCAAAAGAAGAAGAGCTAATTGGATTACTAAGTTTGATAGAGGAATTGGAAGAAGGTGATGCAGAGATAGTTTATGAAGAAGAGGAAGAAGAACGTTATGAACCATTGAGTATAATAGAGAAATCGAAAGAATGAGAAGCATTGGTCTTAAGAAGATTTGTGTTATAGAATTGAGAAAGCAAAGCAAAGAGAGAGTCTGTGTAAAATTATCTGAGAAAGCAGTGCAAGATAAAGTTGTGTGACAGAGAAAGAAGGAATGACATGATATTGTACTGGAGGAGAAAGTTTGTGTACAAGAGTAAAGCAATTGTGGATAAAGAAATAGAGAGAAGTATTGAAGTAGTATATGCAGAGTAGAAAATGTATGATTCTGAGGTGGGTGAATGAAATTGTATATGAGATCAGGATTGACAAGTGTGAAAGTAACTTGATTGTTCTAGAGTATGCATTTGATTAAAACAGACTTTGATCTGGAGGCAACTTGTAGAGAAGACTTTCTTAGACCACCAATCATTGAGGTAGTGCAAGACTTGCAGGTAGACCGCCTAACCTAGACCATGACAAGATGAGGAACTTGAGGCAGTTTTGCAAGATGGACTTGAATAGACCGCCGACCTTGAGGTAGTTGCAAGTACCTAAAATAGATCACCAAACCTTGAATCTAACTTAACCTAGATCCAAGTGATGAGACTCACTTCTTAAATAACCCTGAGAGTTTGATGCAGGAGCACCCGGAAGAATTCAAGATAGTTGAGACTGTTGACAATTAAGTTGTAGAGGACAGAGAGAGATTGACTGTGGAGAGATCTGGTTTTTGCATATTAGAAGTTACGAATCTGATAATTAGAATCTAGACATATTTATTAACATCATATCAAGAAATTAGAGCATTTGGATCTATTTCTAGAAAGATATCACTATCTGAAGGTTACCTATTTTACCTGTTTTACAGAGCGGAGCTGGCAAAGTTCAGTGGAGTTTAATCAG
Source organism: Cunninghamia lanceolata (assembly GCA_027924645.1). Classification (NCBI taxonomy): domain Eukaryota; kingdom Viridiplantae; phylum Streptophyta; class Pinopsida; order Cupressales; family Cupressaceae; genus Cunninghamia; species Cunninghamia lanceolata. The sequence continues at coordinate 10,669,539 of BSBN01000068.1, read as the reverse complement.
CTTGCGGATTGAATTCGTGTCTTGCAAGTCTAGCTGACATATCTGGGGATGTTGTTTGGGTTCGTGGCTAACATTCCCTAAGGTCCACATGTGATTCTATGCATTGGAGGAAGTGTTCTATGTAAATAGGTCTAACCTATCCATGTACACACGTTATCTAACTAGTTATTGCAATTTGGCCAACTTGACAATGATTTGAACACTTGCGGATGATATAAATAAGAGATAAAGGATTGTTTCTAGGCATTGATGGAGGGAACGAAGATAGGAAGCGAGATCTAAAGTTGTTTTGATATGGAGGAGATGTAGAACAGAGTAGAAGGCAGAGCAGGAAGCAAGATGAGTTGCAGAGCCAAGAATTGAAATGTAGAATGAAGAAATCATGCAAGATTATTGTTATATGAATTGTTTGTGATCCCTGGGTTGTGGCCTAGCATTGTAAAGCCCTTGAGGCATGTGTAATTTGATTTAAAGTTATAATATAAGAAGAGTGAGCTTTGAAGGCTGGGTTTTTCCCTGTTAGGGTTTTCCCAGGATATATCTTGTGTTGTGTGTTCATGAATATCTTTTATCTTTATGCAGATTAACTGTAAGATTCCGTTGTATATCTGTATGATCATGGTGATAATTATTTAAGGCTGCAATGTTGGACAGTCCCTCACCAGACCCTCCTACCTTGACTGCATCAATTTCAATACTATGTGAACTAGTCCTTCCATATTTGCTATCTTTTTTACAATTACAATCTTGATGTCCAGATACTTCATGAAATCCTTTATGCCATGATGCATTACCATGATGAAGTTCTCTACAAGGATCACTTGAAAACCACCATGATATAATATCTCATATATGACAAACTGTGAAGATATCAACTTGAAACAACACCAAACAAGTAACCTACATTTATGTCCAACCTTACCTTACACCATCCTCTGAGTTTTGACATCACAAATCAACATCACCAAAGAAAACATCAATGAATTCAACTCAACTCTTGAGTATATCAACACCAAGAAGCAACATGAGGTAAGAATTCTCTGCAACACCCATGAAGAAGTCTTCATTACATCTCAAGATCCACTATTTTGACATCAATGGCAAGACAACCAACATGCCAAACTTAACAAACTCCCCCTTTGGCTTTGACATTGATGTCAAAACACTAGCATTGTAAACCATTAACAATCCATCAACAATTAACCATATCATCTTTTCAATCTCCCCTTTTTGACAACAATGGAAAAGACTGCCCCTAAGTACAATCATGAATTGGGAGCAGAATTCAAAGAAAGAATATAGAGAAAAACATTCATTGTCAATCTGATTAGAGACCTCTGACTGTGTACTGCTGCACACTTAACACAACTTGCACCGAGGCTCCCCCTATCTCATGAGTTTGAGAACATGTCTTTAACTAACTACATGATGAGATGAATGAACACCAATCTTACTGCAACATAGGGTGTGCGCTAAACCTTTCAAAAACTTTGTCCTGTCACTAACTTGCAGTCTACCTATACCACATCTCTTTGAGACACTTTGTCAAAGGGTTCATGAGCCTTTTGTCTATTTGTTTGCAAGTTTGTTAGAGAACATTACAACTTCTGATTCCTACCTTAGTTAATCCCTTACCCTATTTCAAAACTATTTTAGATGGACTGAAAACTAATCATCACTATCTGAAAACTAGTGATATAGGAATCAACTATGACACTTACAATTACAACAATAGAAAATCTTTGAATTAGAATGGATGCCATATCAAATCATGGAGAAGGCTTGATAACTTTGTCCAAACCATGTCCAATACACTATCTCTTTTGCCATAAATAGGACTGTCACAAAAAAATACACAGTGATGCTGCCCTTGCTACTCCAAACATCAACATGCTGCCCTAAGTCTATTTTGTCTACCTTGATCAAGACTGCCTTGCAACTTATCAACATATACCCTTTGCAATACATATTATTAGCAACACTACACTGCACTACTAGCACAAATTACTGAATTTGTTCATAACTTTGTATACAAAAACAAAAATTTGATTGGATTTCAAGACTGTAGAAATTCATACAATTACTCCCCTAAATCCAATATCATGATGAAATCATTGAAGGGAAGAGAGTGACAAAACCCCAATACTTTGTCTCAGGGATTCAAACACTTCTTTAGGCAATGGTTTTGTAAAGATATCAATAATTTGATCAGAAGTATGAACATAATCTAGCACCACATCATTTGCAAGGATTTTTTCTCTTAGAAAATGATATCTAATAGCAATATGTTTGGTCCTAGAATGCATGACTGGATTCTTGGATATATTAATGGAACTAGTATTATCACAAAGAATATAGACATGGTTAGAAACTTCCACTTTGTTGTCTTGGAGTGACTGAACCATCCAAAGGACTTGAGTACAACATGAAGATGCTACAACATATTCAGCTTCAGTAGTAGATAAAGAGACACAATCTTGCTTCTTACTATGCCAAGACACTAGTCTACCACCAAGAAAGAAAGCTGCTCCACTTGTGCTCTTTCTGTCATTAGGACATCCTGCCCAATCAACATCTGTATATGCAAGAAGAGTGAAATCATTGTTTCTAGGATACCACAATCCAAAATCAAGAGTGCCTTTAAGGTATCTAAAAATCCTCTTAACTGCATTTAAGTGAGATTGTTTAGGACATGATTGAAACCTTGCCACAAAGCAAACTGCCTGCATGATATCAGGCCTAGAAGCAGTTAGATATAAGAGGTTGGCTATCATGGATCTATATAAGGACTATTCTACCTTATTTGAATCATCATTTTTGCTTAGTTTGTACGCTATTTCCATAGGAGTACCAACTGGTTTACATTCATCCATTTGAAACTTCTTAAGCATTTCTTTGGCATATTTGACTTGTGAGATAAAAATCACCTTTTCAAGCTGAAAAACCTATAAACCAAGGAAGAAAGACATTTCTCCAAGCATAGACATTTCAAATTTTGATTTCATAATGTCAGGAAAAGAATGCCACATGTTATCATTATTGCTTCCAAAAATGATGTCATCAACATAAACCACTACAACCAAGATATGCTCACCTTTGGAAATATAGTACAAGTTGATGTCCACTCTAGCTTTAGTAAAACCTTGCTCTTGCAAGTACTTATCCAACCTGTAGTACCATGCTCTTGGGGCTTTTTTCAAGCCATACACAGCCTTTTTCAACCTATATACATGATCTAATTTGTCTTTACATTCAAAACCCTCATGTTGTTCCATGCAAACCTCTTCCTCAAGATCACCATTTAGAAAGGCTGATTTGACATCCGTTTGGAACACCTTGAATTTTTTATAAAATGAAAAAGCTAAGAACATTCTTATTGCTTCTAGTCTAGCCACAAGTGCAAAATTTTCATCAAATCCAATCCCCTCAATTTGAGAGTAACCTTTACAAACCAATCTAGCTTTATTTCTAACAACTTTGCCCTTATCATCAAGTTTGTTTCTAAAAACCCATTTTGCACCAATAACATTTTTACCTTCAGGTCTAGGAACAAGCTCCCATGTTTTGTTCTTCTCTATTTGATTCAATTCCTCTTCCATAGCTTTAATCCAAGATTCATCCTTGTTGGCCTACACATAGGTTTTAGGCTATGGAAGATCTCTTTGTAATCAAGCACATGTATGTTTGATATTAGAAATGGAGCCAACAATATCAATCACACCAATATCTTTATCTCCAATGATCAGCTCTTGTGGATGATCTCTTTGTAATGTCTTTGAAGGAGTTTTAGCTTTAGTTTCAATAGGCTTTTCAGGAGTTTCTTCTTCCACTTGAATTTCCTCTTCTTTTTTGAATGATGATCTTCTTCTTCTTTGCCTTGAATCAACTGCACACATGGATGCAAACTCTCATCCATCTTTACACTAGTACTTTCTATTACCTTTTTGAGTTTCTTGTTGAAACATTTGTAGGCTTTACTATGTGTAGAATAGCCTAGAAATATGCCCTCATCACTTCTAGACTCAAAACTTCCCAAATTATCATCATCTCTCTTAATGAAGCATTTACTACAAAAAAATTTAAAATAGCCAACATTTGTTGACCTACCATACCATAATTCATAAGGAGTATGGTTAGATTTTACCCTCAATTGTACTCTATTTAGAGTGTATACTATTGTATGGACAACATCCTTCTAATAAGTATTGGGCAGATTTGCATCATGAAGTAATGTTCTTGCCATCTCCTTCATAATCCTATTCTTCCTTTCACTTACTCCATTCTGTTGTGGACTTCTAGGAGCTGAAAATTGTCTTTTGATCCCATGTTTCTCACAATATTCTTCAAACTCCTTGGATGTATATTCTCAACCCTTATCTGAACTTAGACATTTGAGCTTGAAATCTGATTCCTTTTCAACCATCTTCTTAAAGCTCCTAAATCTGTCAAAGGCTTCTAATTTGTGCTTCAAAAAGGTCACCCAGGTCATTCTAGAAAAGTCATCAATAAAGAGCATAAAATATCTTTCACCACCTAAAGCCTTAGTTCTTGTAGGACCACACAAATTTGAATGAACAAGTTGTAGAGGCTTAGAATAAGAAAACTCTTTGGATTTAAAACAGAACATAGTTTTCTTACCAAATTGGCATTTTTGCAAGTAGTACTGTTTGGCTTGGAGATGTGAGGCATATTTCTTACATTTTGATTTTTGCTGATCCTCTCAAGATTATCAAAATTTACATGACCAAGTATCCTATGCTATAGCCAACTTTCTACAACTTGACCCATGAAGCAAATATGTCCATTTGCACTTCTATTTTTAGTCTCATGAAGATTATAGATGTTTCCACTTGTTCTTAACCCTGCTGCAACAACTTTTCCTGATTTCTTTTTAATTTCACAATCATAAGCATTAAAAACAACATTGAATCCATTGTCACAAATTTGACTAACACTCAATAAATTATGTTTTAAGCCTTCAACATAATATACATCATGTAATGGAGTCTCATCATCTAAAAGAATAGTACCTTTTCCTTTGATCAAAATACAAACATTTTTACGAAACATGATCGAACGTTCTGTGTGGTCTTCAAGCTTGATGAACTTGCTTTTATCTCCTGTCATGTGGTTAGAACAACCACTATCTATAACTCACTATTTTTTCTTCTTGGCATAAAAGGCAGTTTGAACAATCATAGCTTCAATAGTCTTACTCATTATCTTAGGTTCCAAACAAGTATTTTCTTATCAGCACTTGAAGAGGACAATTTGGAAAGAGCATTTATCCTAGTTTGCTGCACTTTCAAGTTAGGCCTACAAAACTTGGCTATGTGCCCAAAGTTATTGAAATTGAAACACCTCAACCTTCTTATGAACACAAAAGGATTCCTTCTCCAAAAAATTGCTCTTCTTCTAGAATCAAATCTGCACTCATTTTCTTTGTGTCCATACTTGTTACAATAAAAACAATAACCAAGAAAATGTAGATTATACCTGAAAGAATCACTCCTTTTAAAGTTTGATGCTTTCACAATACTTTTATTGTTGATATCAGCATGTTGAAGACTCTTGGTGTATGAGCATTGTCCTTCTTCAAATCCTAGACCAGATTTGTCTTTGAAGCCCTTTTGTTTTTCTAAGAGATCTTCAAGTTTGTCACTAATGCTACACATATCAAGTCTTCTTCTTAAGGTTACAATTTCAGCCTCTAGAGCATGACACTCTTTATCTTGGGCATCTAACTCATATTTAGTAACTTCAACAACTCTTTTACTTTCCTCAAGACACAATTTTAGGTCTGCAATTTGTGTTTCTTGATCAGAGACTTTGTCATTGATCATAATTTCATTGTCTTTTTGAAATTGATTTCTTTGAGCAATTGCCTCCTTTTTGACCTTCTTAACCTCACCAAGAGCACACTTCAACTCACCTTCAAGATCAACCACTACTTCATCATTTTCAAATTGATCTTCACATTTATTATTCTAATTTTCATTTATGACTGCCATGAACAAGGTCTCTGCACCTTCCTCAAGTGACTCCTCTGAACCACTATCTGTAATATCAGCATCTTTTATGAACAAACTCTTCTTCTTTTTGAAATTATTTTTATTTTTGGGATTGAACTGTTTCTTCTTGAATTGTTTCTTATTTTCTTCTTCATCACTATCTAAATCTTTATAAGGACATTTAGCAGCATAGTGTCCTATTCTTCCACATCCAAAACATTTGAATGGAATTTTACCTTTATACTTTCTTGTTGACCTCTTTTTCAATCTGCTAACAAAAGAAGATTCTTGATCATCATCTAACTCTTCTAGATCAGACATTATTTCCTTTTCCTTTTTGACTGATTTAAATGCAGTTTCTTTACATGTAGGAGTTTCATTACAAACCCTCATCTCAAAAGTAGTAAAGGTACCATGAAGTTCATCAAAGGCCACTCTGCTCAAATCTCTCTCTTCTACTGCAGACACCTTGGATTCATATTTAGGAGTTAGAGTCCTTAAAACCTTGGTTGCAACTGCCTTTTCTTCTAAGGTATCACCCAAACCCATAATAGCATTAAAAACCTCTTGAACCCTAAGAATATAATCAACCACCTTCTCATCATCATTCATTTTGAGACTTTCAAATTTAGCTCTGTATGATTGTAACTTTGCTTCTTTAATTTTTTCATCTCCCTGATAGATATTGGACAACTTATCCCAAATAGCCTTAGCTAACTTACAATCCATAATTTTGACAAGTATCTCATTAGACAAACCATAGTAGATTGAATTTTTGGCCTTAGCATTATTGTCATAGGCCTTCTTCTCATTAGGAGTTGAGGGAGGACTTGTTGCTTTATACTCATTTTCTATAACAGCCTAGACATCATACCCCAAGGAAGACAAATATGACTCCATTCTAAATTTCTAGAAAGCATAATTAGACCCATCAAATAAAGGTGCTTTTTATGTAGAAAATCCTTCTTGACTGCCCATGACTAGTACTCCACTTATAGGACCTACCCAAGCTTGTTAGGCTCCTATAGGGAAGCTGGCTCTGATACCACTTATTGGAGTACAATCAACACTGAGAGGGGGGGGGGTTTGAATCAATGTTGTATCTAAAACAAGTTATTTACTTCTTATCAAACTTGAAAAGAGAAAGTGAAGGAATCAAAACAATATGTTTTATCAAAGGAAGGAATCAAATACTGAATAACAAATAAGATTGAATGTTCAAGCATGAAAGATAAATGAATCACACAACAATTGAAACCATGACACAATATATTTCATGAGTGGAAAACCCTCATAGGGATGAAAAACCACTCTAAAAGAACTCTCACTGACTTGTACAATCACCTTGGATACAAATCAAAACAACTCAGGGGGTTACCTTGATTCTCTTCTACAAAAAACCTTATTACTCCTTTAATTTTTCACTTGACAAAATTCTTTTCAATCACAACCTATTCAAATTATCTTCTGAAACACATGACAATCTCTGTAATTAACAATGTATTCCTCTTATCAGGAATCGACACCTGCATTTTTCTCTCTTGCACTGAATATGATTTACATACACTAGTTGATCTTCAGGTTTCAAATACAGTATACTCCATTATACTCTTCATATAATTGACAAACCTTATACTAGCATATAGATATTCCCTTTTCCATCACAGAACAATGAATAAAATTCTTAAAACCATCATACAAATCTCATGTAGAAATTCACTGGCTCTTCGTGTCATAGAAAAACCTTCAAATAAATAATCTTTGCCTTTTAAAACAATCTGTACATCAATTTTAAACAACAAAGGATGACCATTGAACTTCATAAAGGTAATTAAAAGGTGTCCATCGGATCTGCCTTTCACACTATCATGCCTTTTAACTTGGGCCACACGATCACCTTTGGCGCTCAAGTCTTTATAATAACTTTTAAACACTGGTGCCCCTAGGATGTCAGGGTCGGTCACCCGATTAGTTGAAACCCTTTAAACATAACTTAAGTTATGTTGAGACCAGTCAAGCAGGTCAATAAAAAAATAGAAATAATGTTGCGATGGGTGCCTTAGGGTTAATATGATATGCATTAGGAATTTAACTTAGGGTTTAAGATCTAAAACAAATGAGATATTTGTTTAGGATTTGAAGTTCCTAGATCTCAACATATTGTGAATTCTATCAATGTCACCTCTATTGCAGAGTAAGGATATTTTCTGCAACACTTCTTCTAACTTCTTGACTCAGTGAACCATTCATTATATAAGATGCTTTTGATGTCATGCATGAAGCAATGCATATCTATTTCAATACTATGTGAACTAGTCCTTCCATATTTGCTGACTCTGCCACAATTACAATCTTGATGTCTTGATACTTCATGAAATCCTTTATGCCATGATACAATACCATGATGAAGTTCTCTACAAGGATCACTTGAAAAGCACCATGATCTAATATCTCATATATGACAAACCTATGAAGATATCAACTTGAAACAACACCAAACAAGTAACCTGCATTTATGTCCAACCTTACCTTAACACCATCCTCTGAGTTTTAACATCACAGATCAACATCACCAAAGAAAACATCAATGAATTCAACTCACTCCTAAGTATATCAACACAATGAAGCAACATGAGGTAAGCATTCTCTGCAACACCCATGAAGAAGTCCTCAATACATCTCAAGATCCACTATTTTGACATTAATGGCAGGACAACCAACATGCCAAACTTAACAATGGACACATCCACAAACAACATAAAATCACCTGGGATCTGACAAATCCAACCACAACAGATTTCACTTGAAGACTACAAATATCACTTGAAGATAAATCATAGACTGCTCACAACAAACAATGTCAAACTCTGCTAATCAATAACTTGCTTTTTGGAGTACTAAATCACAAGTCCTTTGGAATGAAGATAGCTAAGGACCTTATAAGTATATGTCCCAAACCACAAGACCAAAAACCAAACTACGAAGAAATACGGAGCAAAATACTTCTCCCTATCACACCGCAAACACTGCTAGGCACAGTCTTCAAACTGGTGAATAGAACTTTTACTGCATAGCGATCTGAACCACTAAATTCTAGATTTAGCATCTTCAAACACTTCTCTAAAACATATCCAAATCTCATACTCTTATCTTTAACATAGAGGAAATGCGGAGTAAAAAACTCAGACAGTGTCCTTAACATGACAACTCAATCAATCAACAAACAACAATATCAGAAGATAGAGTTGACACCAATGAGAACACAAACATGTTGAGAACAATGACAACATTGGTTAGCACATACTTTCAACAAGATTCTCATCCAAGATCATTTTTTGTTAATTTCAAGAGTAAAGTGGCCACATTTGATCTCCTTTTGGTCCTCCATTTCTATGAACATACCCATAAATATAACCAAAGGCCTCCCTTTTTCTCCTTTAGGACTATGGAAAGGGTTTTGGAGCAACACCTTGAAAACAATCTGGAGGAAATATTTTTCATTTTTATTTTTAGAAGAAAATGGAACATACATAAAAGGGTTATGTATTAAAATCATAGGTTCTCCAAAATGTAAAATAAAATTTAAGCTATGTTAAAATTATATTACATTAATGAGCTACAAAATGAAAATGAGAAAACTAGAAGTACAAAAAAGAAATCTAGAAAACTAATTGTAGAATAGTGAATACAAAAATATGAATAACCTAGAAAAAATAGTATCTCACTAGCCAAGTTGCCCATGCACCATGTTGTAATTTAGAAACAACATAAAAATCAAGTATCTTCACTAGAATATGTTTGGTCTACACATAGGGAGGCAAGAACATGAAGAATATATCACTAGGTATACCCTAAAATACACAACAAGAAATCTAATCTAACAAGCTAATTCAAATAAAGTATCAAAAAGTACAGTAGAGAGACAAAAGAGAATGAAACCTCTGCGTAGGTGTAGTTTTTCGAATACTTCTAGCTAGAATAAGAAAAATGTTAAGAGACTACTTGGGAGCCTACTAAGAATGATCAAGCCACTATTGTGGTCTTTTGACCTCCACAGGTAGTTAATAGAATGAGGAAAATAGGAAGTAGTGTGTACTCTTAAACCCTATGTGCATCTAGAATTTAAGAACAAAAAATAATAATAATCTATGTGTTAATCTCTGGTCTATGGAGAACAACACCCTAGCGTGTATGGAAGGAAAAATGAGGCGATAAATTCATAATGCCAAAGAACAAAATGAAATGCAAAATGATGAAGAGAGTGATGAAGAGGAGAAGAAGATAAAATACAACAATACTGATCTCCAAAATGACAATGGAGAATGCTCACAAGACCAGGGAGGTGTAATGGCTACAACATGCTATATCAAAAGCCATAAGAGAGAATTGTAGTTTTCCTTGGAGAACTCAAGATTGGATGCAAGAATGAGAATCAATCTTGGAATAATAAGAGGGAAGTCTAATAGTCATTCAAAATATAAAGGTGACTAGTTGAATTCCAAAAAATTGGGCATACAACTATTACAGAAAAAAATTGGAAGCTAAAGGGTCATTGGTAGATTAGAAAACAAAAATTGTACAACTATACAATTGGAGACAATAGTGCACTACATAGAAGTTCATGTGCCATGCTAGCATCCAAGTACAATGTGCCTAAAGACTTTATAGGATGAGAATAAAACATAGCACAAACATAGGGGACACATGGAAACACACAAAATAGGGTGGCTGAAAACAAAAAAAACACAACACAATGCTAGTGGCAAGAGTGGGTAAATGGTCAAGGCTAGGCTAAAATGATCCTAGAACATACTAGAGAGTGGACACTAAAGCAATCACAATTTATATTGTGAAAATTGCAGGGTATGCAATTTTCAACCTTACACATTTTAGGAACTTCCTAGAGAAAATCTAGGCTCACAATTAAGTCTAGAGCATTCAAAGAAGTCAATCTATCCTTTCATTTCATCTTAGTTGGATACTAGAGGCTAGATTTACAAAGGGTTTCACTAGGGAGGTGCCTACTAGATCTAATGGGTACCTAAACTTCTAAGAGTATTTTGCATCAAATCCATCCCTACCATCACATCTAGAAGGCCCAAAACCCTATTTATATATACAATTTATCAATATTGATCAAAAGATGGATGGGGAGGCATATTTTCTTTGTCGAAGGAGTCGTATGATCCTCGTGAGTAGGTATTTTTTGTTAAATTTTTTTTGGGTCAAAATTAGGATTTTAGGGGCTTGTAACCCCCTTTAGATAAGGACCACAACCCATTCAGGCCACCTATGGCCTTGTTAAGGGGTTTTTAGACACTTAGGGGCTTAGCCTTATCTACAACTAATTGACAACTAAAAACCAACACATAAACCAATTATGAACTAAAAGCAAATATTTTGTTTGATGAAATATTGGATCTACACCCAAGGATGCTCCTGCATCAACAAATTTTCCCATTGTAAAAAAATAATTCAGCTTGTGGAAAGGTGGAGAAGAATCCAACATGGCCTTGTTTTGAGCATTAGTATTGATGACGATGTAAATCTTTGAAAAATATAAAATAGATTTACATGACTCTAGGAAAAATGATAATTACACAAATGAATAAATTCACTATCCAAGAAACATTCAAATATATAAGCATAGTGAAAATATACCTTAGGTTTTGGTGGTGACCTAACTAGAAATTGGGTTTGATTATTTTTCTTTAGAAACATGGAAAGGGGAATTTTGACATTTGTATCATGTTTAACATTTGATACACATTATTAATAAAACTACATCATATACAAAACCTTGTCACAATCATAAGGGAATCATAGCTATGAGTATAGGGTCATATGTCACCACCCTTTGCACATGACAACTACACTTCCTTCCTCTTGCAAGTGACATCTCTCCTCTTCTCCATGTTCTCATTATCGTAAGAATACATGGGAACATTGATAGCTTAGAGGGCCTCCTCACTCAAGTCTAAAATGACATGACCCCTTCTCAAACCATGTATTTCTAATCATGGTGGATTCTTCACATGAAGGTTTAGTTCTTGAGGAGGCATTTTACTAGCCACTACTCAATCTCCCTCTACAAGGTTTCCCTAGGTCTTAGCTTTATATTGCCACTTCAAACATGGCCAAGTTTCCTATGTGTGATGGGAGTGCTCCTATGGTAAATCTTTCAATGTTTGTTTAATTAGGACAAAGACCAAAATGGTTTCCTCCTCTTCAAGATGTGTTTCACATGTGAGAAGAAAATAATAAAATATAAGGCCTTTGTCTAGATGTTGAATAATTTTTCACTCACCAACCAACTGCATAAAAACATAAGATTAGTCTTAATCATCTTAGGATTTAGAAAAAAACCAAAAAATATTAATTGATATTTAATGGAAACACTACTTATGAGATTGGCATCTTCCATCTCAAGAATCACATGAGGCGTGTCAGTTTTCTTAGAGCTAATTGATGTGTCCTTTCCTTGCAAAGAAGACCAATCACACATGTAGGTGAATTGATCAAACCAAAAAATGCTAGTTGATATTCAATGAAAACATTACTTATGGGATTGACATCTTCCATCTTGAGAACAACATGAGATGTAGCAATCACCTGGAGATAACTGATACATTCTTAACCTACAAACAAAACCAATCACGCATGTCAACAAATTGATGCATCCACATTATGTCATATAGAAAGATGAGAATTAACTGAACAAAGCATAATTTAATCAAACAACATGAAAATGTGAGATTAGTCATAATCATCTTAGGTATTTAAAAATAAACAAAAAAAGTTAGTTGATATTAAACAGAAACACTGCTTATGGGATTAACATCTTTTATCTTGAGAACCACATGAAGCATTGAAGAGTAGGAGTCTCCCCAAAGTGAAATGATCTTTCCTTGTCTTTCAAACAAGACCAATCACACATGTAAGTAAATTGGTGCATCCAGATTACATTATGTAGTAAGGCAATAATTATTTGAATAACACATAGTTTAAGAAAACATTGCCCTAGTAAGATATACCTCTATTGGAACTTCATAATGTTGCAATGATAAGTTAGATTTGGGAATGAACCCTTCTCTAGTAACAAGCATTGCATTGCCTCAAGACTCTTGACCTTCTGATTAGCTACAAAATAGAGGAAAATACATGGTTAATTTTAGATATTAAAGTTAAAAATAATTTCAAATCTCAATGAGATATTTGTACCTTTTACATTGTGCAAAGCATCAATTATAATGAATAAATAAAACTTCAATGTAGAACATAATCTATGTACATACATTGAATGCACTACAGACTATTTAGGAGGATCATCATTAGTAGGTACCATTTTTCTCTTGCCCTCCACATTAGTTCAAAGGGAGGAGTGAGTACTATTAATCTCTATATACTATGAGAAAACACAAGGCATATTCAATTAATTGTCTATATTTGTAATAAGATATGTGACAGAATATAAGGTAAATTCAATTAATTATGTATATTTGTAATAACATATTAATTTACAAAACTCATGAGGCATCCTCCAAAATTTCATTGAGGAAGGAGAGATTTTTATTCTCTTCATCCATATTCATTAGTTTGTAAATAATATACCTAAAATGCAAAGACAAATGTACTAGAGTTAGAACCCTTAACACACCCAAAAACTAGTTAACTCATTTTCTTCCTGGAACATACCAAGCTCAACGACAATGATAATAGAAAAACAAAAGCTTAATTACACCACTATGCTGATAGTTCCCCTAATTTATAAATAAAAGGAGGGAAAATACAAGATTAATTACACTATTCAAACATATATAGTAAGAATATGAATAGCTAATAGAGTTAGAAAGGATTGTACAAAGGTTATGGTGTGATCATATGAACAATGCAACTCCTCAGTGACACACTGGGTAGTTTCAAGATCTACACAAGTTTAGTCCTAGACATACAAATAAGAGAATAATAGTAAATGAAAGATCTTGTCAACAAAAATTTAGTCTAATAGAGTTTTGGCATGTCATTCTCCCTTTAATGTGGTCAAATGAGACCATCTTCTTATAAGATATTGTTATAAGGAAATGGTCCATAGGCATATAAGAATTCCAAACGATAAGAAGAATGAAGTAGAACTTTGGTTATGTTGCAAGAAAACCTATCATTCATAACTAAACTAATGTACATAGACTAATGCTAATGCTCATTATGGAATTTACTTCAATCCTTGCCATGTAGTTAATATTTCCAAAAACTTAATTGGAAGAAAATCAATACAATGATTAGAATGGTTATAGGAGAGTGCAATACATATGGTTTCATGTCAAAAGGAACAAATTAATGGTATTAAAATTGTTTGTGATCAATATTAGCATTGTTTCCATTTTCAACCCCTATGAAAAAATTTGAACTATGAGTTGATTTGATTTCCTATTTACAAACTAACTCCCCATTTATTGCCACAATTACAAACATTTTAATAGCTGGAAACCACATTTGAATTTCTAGCTCATACAAAAGAAATATAAACAAGAAAGTGGATAAGAAAAAAGTTGTATTTTTTGGTTTTGTAACATTTATGAACCCTAACACTAATGTAGCAATTTATGAAACCTTTTTTGGTATGCATAACTATGTATGGTTGGTTTGGATAACATTTGGGATCATAGCGTGATCCATCATCAGAATGAACAAGTGCACAATATTGGATGAAAAGAAGGGTGAGGTTCAAATCTCACTAGTTTGTTTTGTATGACATTCAATTTGTGGATAGTTCGCCTCAGATTTGTAAGTTTTGTCAATGACTTTTGATGCTAGTTTTTTTATTGCTTAATCAAGGCATTGCATCATTATTCCCATCTAAATGTATTTGTAGGGTAGTGAACCACTGGAAGGATTAATTTTATCACAATATTGGATGAAAAGGTGGGGAAGGATCAAATCTTATTAATTTATTTATTTTTATATCACAAAGTTATATAGAAAGGGATTTAGTTGAGTGTCTAGTGACTAGTGGTAGTTTCATTTAAGAATCTTGAAATAAGACCAGCTAATGAACATTGGTTTAAAATTGGCATCTCACATTTCACTAATACTTAGGTTAATGGAATTTCATGCCAAATCCAATTTGAAATATGATTTTCAAACCATTTCCAAAACCCTAACCTTACAATTTCTAAATTTATTTTACCCTAACCCCTTTGGTTTTTCACATTAGTAAAGCTAAATATACAAATTTATGCAAAACAAAACATAAACAATAATGGCTAGTAAACAACAATTTATGAACCTTTTTTTAGTGAACAGGAGAAAACAAAACAATTAAAGAAAAGATTCGACATAAAGGATGAGTTTTATGCTTTTATGTTTGGGGCTGAAGAGACCTTTATGCATAGTTATGAGAACATAGACAAGTATCCAAAATTTCCGGTGATTCATTTACATATAAAATAACTGCCTTTTTATTCATTTACTCATATACCCTAATTTAATTAGTGTCGTTGTGTGGATACTAGTATATTTATATTTTAAAAAATATATCTAAAGTACACCGAGATATATCTTTTTTTTTTAGTTTTTATTTTTTAATTTTTCCAATTCATTTTTGGTTTTTATTTTTTATTTTCTCAAATTTATTCTTTTTTGGTTCATAGTTTTTTGTGATTTTCTCCAACTTTTTCTCCTTGAAAGATTTTCAGCTCAGGGTAACCAGTACCCCTACCTCTCCGGATAACTATGCCAAAACTACAGTTTTGTTTTAACTCTGACGGTTAGTTGCCACCCATAGGAGTAACGTTTTCGGGTATAACTCTTCCAAACGTTCTATGTACATGGCGATGTTAGTAGTAGACGGCTACAAACCAGAGATCGGATGTGATGGAGTATTTAACAAAAAGGTTTGTGGCCTCCATTTCTAAGTAGACAATCAAACAAAACCAATCAGATCTTGCGACCAAAAAGTGGGCACGATCTCTTGTCTCGCTCAGTCGGAATGGAACCAAAAATCAACTTCAAATTGGAAGATTTGGTATATCTGAAGCAGTAACTTTTCACGTGGCCGCCGTCCTTCAATCATCACTATTCTTGATTTTATGTCAACCTACAGTCGTTTCTGTTATTTTCCTGTTTCCTGCATCGTCTGCACAAACCAAATATTCTGCTTTGTTTGTTCAGTTGATAATTGTTGTTATCATTTGCTTGAACCAAAATATTTCGCCTTCGCTTTCTGTGATAGCTGTGAATATCACGCGTAGAAAATAAAAAGTCAGAAGAAGATTCATCTTTTTATGTAGTCAAGATATGGATATACAATTTTGACAATATGCATTCACCACACACCAAAACATTTAGTCACGCTCACATCACCATACTGGAAAGCATAATATGGATAGACAATACGGTACTAATTCTTACTGAAGCTTTGCTTTTTACTTCACATGCCACAATTAGCCGTCTCTAAATATTAAGTTCCTACACTAAAATGTGTCTGGCTAAATGTAGACAAAAATTGATTGGATGACTCACACCTCCTAAGCTGTTCGTGTGGTTCCTCCTAAATAGCGCAGTTAAACTTTTCTAGTTAATTATACCTAGATCCTTCTGTTGAAAAAATAAATAAACACAATTTTATGCAAGAAGTAAACTCTTGCAGTTAATTATGTTGAGTGAAAGACAGCAGATATAAAACTAAATGCAAATAAATCAAACACACAGACAGATGCAAGAAAGAAGAACAAATTTTTTTAATGTGGTTCACCAAATGGCTACATCCATTAGAGCAGGGGATCACTCTATTTTCTATTAAACTCAAAAAATTTTAACGTGGTTCACCAAATGGCTACATCCACTAGAGCAGGGGATCACTCTATTTTCTATTAAACTCAGAATTACATTGATACAGTATATCTGCAGCTATATCTCTCCTAATACAGCAGCTTACGCTCACTATTCAATGTGTCTCCAAAAGACTCGTAACTCTTTAACCTCAAACAAAGAGGGAATATGAGAGGATAGAGAAGAAGGGGATGTTACACCCATAAATATCAGAGACATTACACCAATAAGTGTCAGGAACTACAGATAGTAGATTGGGCTTCAAAGATGTTACGCCAACAATCTCCCACTTGAAGTCCAATCATGGCTGCAAGAGAGTTGCATAGAGTTATCCCCCACTTCAAGCTTATTGTCACAACTTGATGATGCCAAGAGAAGTCCTACAGAACTCGAAACTTCTCTCTTGGTGCTATCCTGGTCCATGTATCTTTCCCACCAAAATATAAAGCACAATCAAAGATACCTTTTAAATACCTCAATAACCACTTCATTGCTTCCCAATGAGTTTTATTCTGATTACTCATGAACCTGCTCACTACTCCCATTGCATGGGAAATATCTGGTCGATTAGAAATCATGGCATTGTTCTTCATCTTCCTCATGTCCACTATGATAATATCTTTATTTCCTATTGTTTTAACAAAGATATCAACAGTGCTCACCACATCGTTTAGAGTAAGAACAGGGATGCCTTCCATGAGTGCTTGGAGAGCACAAATTGGGTCAATCTCTGTTACGATAACTCTAGCTCCAGCAGCCTTTATAGATGCAGCACAATCCTTGCCAACATCTCCATATCCACACACAACAACAACCTTGCCAGCAAACATCACATCAGTGGCTCTCATCAGACCATCTGGAAGAGAGTGCCTGCATCCATCTTTGTAACAAAATCATTAACATTAATGGTAGGGAACAACAGAGAGCCACTGGCCTGAATCAGATATAATCTATGTACCCCTGTAGTAGTTTCCTCAGATACACCAACCAACCTATCCTTCATCTTGTCTGATGCTTCCAGCTTGGTTGAAATCTTGTCATCCTTGATAGTGTTTCTCATGTTGTATGCATAATTTTCTAATGAGTTCTTGGACTTGACCTTTTCCTTATGTTCCTCATCCTTCGATTTGTATTTCTTTGCATCCTGCACCATCATCTCAATTTCCTTCTTACTCAACCTGCGCTTATCATTGGTGATGGTGCTCTTGTTCTTCTGACCAGTGGTCTTGTCTTTAGCTGAGACATTCAGAACAGTAGACCTTTCACCCTCGTAGACCTGGATGAGCACACCAGGGTGATTGTCTGAGTAGGAATCATCGTGTTCCTTGGTATAAGCGTGGTCATCACATCACTAGTGGTTTCAAGCCCCAGACTGAGTGGAGTCATGTCAAGCAACAACAAATCTTGCACCTTTTCGTTGCCCTCCCCATTAACAATTGCCGCTTGGACAGTGGCGCCATACGCGATGGCTTCATCGAGATTTATACTCTTACAGAGTTCCTTCTCATTGAAAAAATCCTGCAATGACAGTTGCACTTTGGGGTTGCTAGTCGAACCTCTGGCCAACACAACCTCATGAACATTTCCCTTGTCCATTTTTGCATCCCTTAGGCATATCTCCATAGGCTCCATACACTTTCTGAACAAATCCATGTTCAATTCCTCAAACCTGGCACGAGTAATGGTTGAATAGAAGTCAATACCTTCATATAAAAAATCAATCTCAATGGTTGTTTGAGCAGTGGAAGAAAGAATTCTCTTCATCCTCTCACATGAAGTTGTCAATCTTATCAAAGCCCTCGCATTCCCAGAGATATCCTTCTTATACTTTCTCTTGAATTCTTGAACAAAGTGATTAACCATCCTATTGTCATAATCTTCTCCACCCAAATGGGTGTCTCTAACAATGCCCTTAACTTCAAAGATACCTTCTTCAATTGCCAAAAGAGAAACATGAAAAGTATCACCGCCTAAATAAAATAAAAAAAACATTATTCTAAACAACAAAGGTAGCCATCTTGTCAAGACCATAGGCAATGGCAGTAGCAGTTGGTTCATTGGTTATTCTCATTACATTGAACCCATCATCCTTAGTTGCCTGCCTCTGAGAGTCATTAAAATAAACAGGAACTATGATGACAATATTCTTGACTTCCCCTTCCCCTAGAATAGCACAATTATTGTAACCTTCGTCTTCATCGGAGGTAGGATGAATAGATTCATTGCACCTATGGGATGCTTCTACATCCTTGGAAAAAACATCTAGTACCAAATTCTAATCCTCCACATCATCAGATGGTTGAGGCTCCATCACAACAACTCCTCTATTCCTACCCTGGGACTCCAAAACCTCATTGCCACCTAATAACTCTAAAGCAACACCATAACTTGTCTTTGGTTCAGTATGAGACTATGCATACAATTCCTGCATATTAATGCTTGATAGCTGTGTATTAACTTTCAATGGCTGCGTAGAACATTCCACAGACAATGAATCTTGCAACTCTAGAGAATTTAAAATCTGTAAAGGAGTTTGCAAAGATTGTGTGTGATTATAGAATGGATGTGTGGGAGTTTGCATACCATGCGCTACGTTTAAGGGAAAAACCAATGATTGCATGTCATTTTCATTAATAGAGAAAGGCTGCAAGGAGTTTTCAATGAGCTGTCTTTCATTCCTAATAGACAGCGTATGAATTATATCCTAAGCATAGCCTCCCTTGACAATAATTGCACAATTTTGTAGTTCAGACTCCTTTATTTTCCTTCCAAAAGGGTCCTCTATACCAAAAGACTCCTTAGTCTTGCTGACAGATGAACAAAGAGGCTTTGAATCTGATGTATCTAGAAACTCACAATTTTCCAGGTTAGAGTATGAATCATCATCAACCCAACTTGTATAAACTTGCATTTGGTTTCCAACGGGTAGCGTGGGATAGGAGGGCAACATGGGATTTTGAGAAGCCTGTGTATGCATATAAGAGAGATGTGTGGAATACATAATAGGTAATGTTGAATTCAACGCAGGTTGTGATACATTCAAAGGAAGCTACACATTAAGGTTGGGTATAACACTTACATTTGGCTGGATTGAACATGAAACAGGTAGCAGAGAAGATGAATGTTGAGGCAGAGCATGTGAATGCAAATCACTGCCACTTTCAAAAACATCAACTTGTACATATTCATTTGATGATGTCCTCTATTTTTGTAGAGCTGGGAATACTTTCTCATTAAACACCACATCCCCACTATGAACAAGTTGCTTGGCAACTAGATCCCACAAATGAAAACCATATAGTTCTTCATCATATCCAACAAATATGCATCGCCTAGACTTAGAATCCAACTTTGTTTGCTTTTCCTTGGGGACATGAGTGAATGCTTCACAACAAAAAACTCATAGATGAGAATAAGAAATTCGTTTGCCCAACCTTTTCTCTTTGGGCATATCAAAATCCAATCTGGATGAGAGGCTTCCGTTAATTAAATATACTGCTGTGTTAGTCACCTCTGCCCAAAATTCCTTGCCTAGACTTGCATTAGACAACATACATCGGTCCCTCTAAAATGGTTCTATTCATCCTCTTCGTTGTACTATTTTCTTGAGGAGTGAAAGGAACTATTTTGATCCATATAATGTCATTATCTACACAAAAGCTATCAAATTCCAAAGAACAAAACTCTCCCCCATTATCGGTTTGTAAACATCTGATTTTATGCCCAGTTTGATTCTTGACCATAGCTTTGAAAATTTTAAATTTAGAGAAAACTTCTAATTTTCTATTCATCATGTAAACCCACACTTTACGAGTACAATCATCAATAAAAGAGACAAAATAATTATCTTTTCCAAAAGAGGTTACCTCTATAGGTCCAAATGCATCAGAGTGCACATGCTCTCAAGGTGTTGACCACTTGTCATGACCAGTCTTCAAGAAGTTGATTCGTCTTTGTTTTTCATGGAGACAATGCTCACATAACTCCAAATCAATGGACTTCAAACCAGGAAGTTGATCCCTCCTTAACATAATTTCAAGTCCTCTTTTGCTCATGTGTCCAAGCCTTTTATGCCAAAGTTTCAAACTGTTGTCCACAACCGCCATTGCAGCTCCCACTTCAGCCTTATTCTCTAGCATATATAGAATGCCTAATTTGTTACCTTTTGCAATCACCAAGGCTCCCTTGGTTACCTTCCAAGATTCTAATGAGAAATTGATACTATACCCTTGAGCATATAGCTAGCTTACGGATATCAAATTTATTTTCAGAGTTGGAACATGTCTTACATCGTTCAAAATCCATTTGTTTCCATTTTTCAATTGCAACACTACACCACCTTTACCTATTATTTCACATGCTTTATTATCATCAAGAAAAACTTTACCAAACTGACCTTGTTGATATTTTGTGAAAACCTCCCAGCATGGAGTAGCATGGAAAGAGGCGCCAAAATCCAACACCCATGAATCCCATAGTAGTGTCACTTCCTGATAAAACTAGAACACCTTCATTTTTGTCATATGTAGTGTTGGCTTCGCTATCATTTAATATTTTGATCTTCCATTTATCTGCTTCCTCCATCTTTTCATGAATTCATCACAAGATTTCCAAATAGCTCCGTCACCGAGCTCTGATACCAATTGTTGAGTGAAAGACAATAGATAAAAAACTAAATGCAAATAAATCACACACATAGATATATGCAAGAAAGAAAAAAAAAGATTTTTGACGTGGTTCACCAAATGGCTACATCCACATAAAGCAGGGGATCACTCTATTTTCTATTAAACTCAAAATTACACTAATACATTATATTTGCAGCTATATCTCTCCTCATACATCAGCTTACGCTCACTATTCAATGTGTCTCCAAAAGACTTATAACTCTTTAACCCCAAACAAAGAGGGAATATGAGAAGATAAAGAAGAAGGGGACATTACACCCAGAAATATTAGAGACGTTATACCAATAAGTGTCAGGAATGACAGATAGTAGATTGGGCTTCAGAGACATTACACCAACAAATTATAGATCAATTGATATGTTTTGTTCACAAATAAATACTAAGGGTTCTTGTTCATTTAGTTGTGAGGTGTCTATGAAATATACCTCATGTAAACAACCGTCATATTGTTGTGTGGATTGTTTTCAAAAATTTTGACCTCAATCAATTTTGACTTTTCTCACCGATCTGTTCAACTGATCTCGTTGGACTTTATTGACCTTGTTGTTTGTGGATAAAGTTGAGACAAACCAACCTGTTTGTAAAATCACTAAATCCATAATGCTTAAGATTTAACATAAACATGCATCATAATCAAGAGATTTAATTATCAATATGATTACCAAACTAGAGTTTAACTATATGATTATCCATTTCAAATTAAACAACAATGATTCACTATGATTGCATCAATTGAGCATGTTATTCTAAATAGAATATAACAAAGCTTACACTTACAATATCTAATTACATATCATCAGTGAAATACTCTCACTATGTATGTACAAAGTTATGCTCAAGCCATCAAATATCAAATTATACATTACAATTGACCAATAGGTCATAAAATGCAAAACACTATATCTATAACAAAATGACATATGTCTCCATATGACTTTTCTCACCGATCTGTTCAACTGATCTCATTGGACTTTATTGACCCTGTTGTTTGTGGATAAAGTTGAGACAAACCAACCTGTTTGTAAAATCACTAAATCCATAATGCTTAAGATTTAACATAAACATGCATCATAATCAAGAGATTTAATTATCAATATGATTACCAAGCTAGAGTTTAACTATATGATTATCCATTTCAAATTAAACAACAATGAGTCACTATGATTGCATCAATTGAGCATGTTATTCTAAATAGAATATAACAAAGCTTACACTTACAATATCTAATTACATATCATCAGTGAAATACTCTCACTATGTATGTACAAAGTTATGCTCAAGCCATCAAATATCAAATTATACATTACAATTGACCAATAGGTCATAAAATGCAAAACACTATATCTGTAACAAAATGACATATGTCTCCATAAGCCTTGGCTTGTCTCATGCTTGGGAAGGAGAGCATCATCCAGGTGCTTTTCCACCAACCATGGACCTATGGTCCCCCACTCAACTTCCTAACTGGAAGTGGCCCTACCCTTCATGGAAAGGTTAGATATTAGGAACCATTAGGTTAGCCATCTAAGTATCTGGTGTTTTGTCCTTCCTAATGTCTCATGGTCACAAAACTATAGATCCACTCTAACTATGTATGGCACTACTCGAGACACTAAGCCATCTAGAACACTGTGGACCGACAATACATGCAGAGATGGATGCATTACTTTGGTTAAAGATTTACATACATATATGTTACACAATGAACGTCGTTGTATGTCCACCACCCTAACTCAACTTATAAGCTATCATGTCCTATAGTGAGTTCAATTAGACCTTTCTCTCTAGGTCTAGTATAAGTGGGATCAATTTGATTCATCTTCCATACCTACACACTCAACTCCCATCATAAGTTGGTTACGACTAAATAGGTTACTTTTGTAACAGGGAACTTGTGACTCCTCATCACCTTGTTCCACCTTCAGATCATACAAAAAATTGACCATATTTACCACCTTGGGTCTTCTATGGTTTACCATATCGATTTAAATTATCTTATGGGTTAAAATCATATTCTTGATACTCTGGGCATATCTTTCCTTAACGAAATAGAGTGGTTTCATAATGGTTGATAGCTCTAATTACCATTATGATCTTTTGGTGATAAATACTATCCTCGTTAGTTTACTCATAAGTAAAATAAAGGGTTTAAAACTTGTAATCATAACCATATAGGTTTTAGTTATCAACAATAGAACAATTTCCATACTAATAATTTAGCAACATGCAAGCTGCTGTATGATAAAACTATGATCTTTGATGTTCACACCACCTCCTTAGTCGAGGGTAAACAAGTACAGTCACAGTTATTTAAATAACCCCTTTTAGCCACAGTTGGGTTCCATGAAAAACAAAACAAGATTTTGTTTGAGTGCTATAACCATGTTTAATGACTAAGGTCATATTGACCTTTACTACATTTCGTGGTGACTACAATGGCCATATACAAGCTAAATAATGAGTAGGTACTTAATGCAATGCTCTGCACTTTCATGCCATGAGCACATTTAGCTCATCTCATTTATGAGTCTTGGCTCTAATATTACTCAAGCCATGTCAATAGTTGGCATGTAATGATACAGAGGATATGTGCTCGTCCATAATGGACTCAAGCTATAGATACAACAATAAATATAATGAAATAAGACTTGGCCACAATGACTTGGTTCCATAGTCGCAATAAAGATTCATAGCTCGGCCTTAGTGGCCCTAAGCCACTAATACATTAAATATTATAAAGAATCATAACTTGGCCTTAGCGGCCTCGGGCCACTTATATAGTAAAGAATAAAATGAATTTAACACTCAGCCATAACGACCTTAAGCCGACTCATAAAGAATACTCTAATATTTAAACAGGCTTGGCCATTCGGCCTTGAGCCACTGTAATATCAATAAAAGCATGAAGATTAATACAGTAACCGTACTATGGAAGCTTGATACAATTGGTAATTACAATACCAATATGTAAACAAAGAAAATCAACATGCTTACAGAATCTCATTCTACCTAAAATGAAGTTTGTCCAATGTAATCCTTTCCAGTTTGATAGACCGTTCTCTATTCCTCCATGTCTCCTCCCGAGCGTAGAAAGAGAGCTCCACCACCCCCAAAACAAGATAATCCCATTTTCTCAAAAGATAACTAAAGACTTATTATCTGTTCTTTTTGCATGCCGATGTTGGTGGAAACCACTAGCCTTCGCCATGACGGGATGGGTGGTCTTTCCCCATTCGGCCAACTCCCCAATTCATAGGGGCTCATCATCCAACATGCTTATCTGCCAACTTTGGTGAGCACAAATCTCCCTTTGGTTTCAAAGCTATACAAAATATCACACCATTGTCGTGGGTGATATCGACTATAGAAAGATAATAAACATAATAATATAGCATGAAATTCAATATATATATATCACAATATTATTTTCCTACATCTTATAGATGTAGGCAAATACTAGTATTAACCAAGATGTCACTTTCCGACATCACCTCCTTCATGGAGATAGGGTCAACTTGCGATTTAGGGATCAAGCGCTGCTCTCCCTTGTTCACTAAGGACCCAAAACATAACAGACCAAAGAAAAATGGATTCATAATCCCAGTTCAAAAATATTTAGAGTGATAAGAAAATGCTTTGACAAAAAGCAAGACTAACTCTCAACTCATATTGACATTCCAAGAACGTCATTGGGTCGAGTTGATGCAACATTGTTGAAATGACTGAATTGATAGATGACACAAAAGGAAAATCAACTAACCAAGAAGAAGTGTAACTTATGCCAACTTACATGGTTTGAAAGGACAAAATGTTGAACACTCAAATGGCTATTGACCCTGCTTACCAACATCTATCTCTTCCTCTGGATGATACTCTCCTTCCATATTTGGAAGACGATCACTTTCCTGATCCAACTCACTATCAAAAAATCATGATTAGTGCATCATCATATGATCAATAAATCATAATAATTAAATAATCATTTCAATCTATAAATCTCATGTCTAACTAACATTAATTAGAAACAATGATTAATCTGACATTTTCCACAAACATCAAATCATCAAATTCTTAACTAATCCTCCTGATCACCATGTAAGAGTAAGATTAAGCTAATCTTAGGATGGGGATGTAACATATCTCCTCGCATAAGAATCATCGTCCCCGATGATTAATGTCTCAAAAGTTAATCATCATAAAAAGAAATATGTTTCAAGAACATAATAAATAAATGTTTCAAAAAAGATGAGGAAATCTAGCATGAAAGTCATCATATTTTCCCAAGTGATGTTTTCCTTAGCATATTGGTTCCACTGGACCTTGCACTATGTTATTTCTTTGTTACGTAAGTGTAGCTTACGCATTTCAAGCACCTTGATGGGCTCAATCACCACCACTCCTGGGTCCTTCACCTGTAGAGTATTCCAATCAAGCATAGGAATTTGGTTATCAACAAAAATAAACTTTTTAAAATATGAAACATGAAAAAATATTATGCATCATGGAAAGTACTGGTGGTAGAGCAATTCTGTATGCTACTGGGTTGACTTCTTCAAGAATTTTTAAAGGACCCATGTATCTTGGTGCCAGTTTGGACATCTTTCCGAATTTAATGGAACTCTTCTGAGGTTTTACCCTTAGGAGAACTTTCTCTACCACTGTGAAATGTCTTTCAATGTGCTTTGCATCTGCATAACTCTTTTGCCTATTATTAGCTTTTGCTAGCCTTCTTTTAATTAGATGGACTTGCTCTTCCATCTCTGATAGCATTTCTAGACCAAGGCTAACCCTATCTTCCAGCTTGTCCCATCTTATAGGGGTTCGACACTTCCATCCATATAATCCCTCAAATGGAGTCATCTTAATATTTGAGTGATATGAATTATTGTAGGTGAATTCCACCAGAGGAAGATAATCCTCCCACTTGTACTGCTGATCCATGCAGTACATCCTCAATAAGTCCTCTAGCACTTAGTTCACCCTCTCAGTTTGTCCATCCATTTCAAGATGATAAGAAGAGCTTATATTCAATTGGGTTCCAAGTGAAGAGAGCAAGGTTTGACAAAACCTCGATGTCATTCATGCATCCCTATCTGAGATAATCTTCGCAAGAATGCCATGTAGTCTAAAAATATCTTGAACAAATTTTCGAGCAATGATGGGTGCCCCATCTGTTAAGTTTCTAGGTATAAAATGAGTGGGTTTGGTGAATATATCCACCACAACCAAGATAGCATTGTGCTTGTTCCTTGACATACGAATCCCTTGCACAAAGTCCATGCTTATAATTTGCCATTTCCACTCAAGAATTTCATGAGGGTATAAAAGCCCTGCCGGGTGATGGTGTTCTGCCTTCACCCTTTGGCATTCAATACACATAGCTACAAAATTTGCAGCATCCCTCTTCATTCCTTTCCAGAAATATTGGGGTTTCACATCAGCAAGTAACTTTGTTACTCTATGATGCCTAGAATATGGTGCAAAATGAACCTCTTTCCATACCATATTCCTTAACTCTACCGAGTTAGGTACATACATCCTTCCTTTAAACCTTAATAACCTATTTGGTTCAAGGTTGAATCCTTCATATCTTAGATTTTGAGGGTTTTCTTCAAGGGCTTGTTTTACCTACTCATAAAACTCATCTCCCTTAGATTTTTGTAACACTTGATTCCTAAAATTAGAATGTGTGGAGATCATGGAGGAGATGTGTCTTCTCCTGCTCAAAGCATCTGCCACCTGATTTTCTTTTCTTTATATATATTTAATCTTGAAATCATAATCTGAGATGAATTCCAACCATCTTCTTTGTCGAACATTAAGATATGGTTGAGTGAATAGATATTTGAGTCCCTAATGATTTGTTTTTAGCTCAAAAGGTTTCCCAAGAAAATAGTGCCTCCACATTTGAAGGGCATGAATGACTATTGCAAGTTCTAAGTCATGTGAAACATAATTTTGTTCATTTTTTTTAGTTTGCACGATTCATACACAATGACCTGTCCATCCTAGACTAGTACACCACCTAAGCCTTCTCCTGAGGCATCGATAATGACTACAAATTGACCCTCTAGGTCAGTACTTTAAAATTGGAGCTGAAGTCAATTTTTCCTTCAGTAGGTGAAATGCCTCCTAGCACTTATTTGACCATTCAAATCTCTTGCCTTTTCTCTGCAAGGAAGTTATAGGATATGCAATTTTAGAGAAGTTTTTCACAAACTTCCTATCATAATCAGAAAGGCCCATGAAACTTTTCACCTCATGAACATTTCTTGGTATCGGCCATTCCAAAATAGCCTTAATCTTAGCTGGGTGCACAGCTATCCCATTAGCTAAAATTATGTGGCCCAAGTATTGTACCTCCTTTTGAAAGAAAGTATATTTGGAGAGCTTGCCATACAATTTCTGCTTTCTCAACCTCTGAAGAACAATTATCAAATGTTGTAATTTCTCTTCCTCATTCTTGGAATAGATTATAATGTCATCAAAGAATACTAGGACAAACTTTTCCAAACAATCCTTGAACACACTGTTCATAAGATTCATAAATGTTTCTGATGCATTCGTTAATCCAAAAGGTAGGACAATGAATTCATAATGTCCATACCTAGTTCTAAAGGCTGTCTTATGGATGTCCTCATGCTTCAACCTCAATTGGTGATATCCAGATCAAAGACTGATCTTGGAAAACACAGTTGCTCCCCTTATCTGATTGAAAAGATCATCGATGCGAGGTAATGGGTATTTGTTTTTAATGGTTGCTTTATTCAACATGCGGTAATCTATGCACAACCACAAAGTGCCATCTTTCTTTTTCACAAAAATAATCGGGGCTCCCCATGGTGACACACTGGGTCTAATCAACCCTTTGTCTAACAACTCATGTAATTGAGCTTTTATCTCCATTAGTTCTGTTACCTCCCGAATCGGCAGAGGGTTTGCCAGCTCCAATGCACATGCAGATTTGGTCAATAGATATAGGAGGTTGCGTGAGCTACCTCCCCTTCACTTTTGGTTCTTCCGCACCAAGGGAGGTGTCCCTATAGCTGAAGATGTAACCTTGACTCTCAATGACATAAAGATTTAACTTGACAATAATAGGCAGAATATTCTCATGCATGGACCAAGATCTAAATGATAGATCACAAGTTTGGCAACGTTCTTGGACATATGTGTCTGGTCAGGTATGAGAGTATGCAAGGGTTCCTCATCCTACTCCTACAACAAACAGGTTGAAATAATGGAATGGTTTGTTTTAACGATTTGGATGCAAGACAGGGGTTTTGGATCATAACTACTTCACAAGGGTAGACCGGTGCCTATCTTAGGGCAAGGAGTCAACTAGACGTATACACAAGAATAGATTGCATTTTGGATTCAAGTTTCAAGGGGTTAGATTGATGCTTGCCTTACAAACATCACCCAAGAATAGGTATTTAACTGCCTCTACTTACAGATTTCCCTACTGACATACAACCTTCTCCATGCTTAACCTAAAATAGTTTAATCCACTCCTTGAATGGAAGTTAGAGATGAAGCATGTGATACAGAAACCTATATCCTAGAATCTATGAAACCCTTAGCAACCAGATTCAAAAGAGGGAAAGCATGCAGCAAATGAGACAAATAGATAAACACATGCATAAGAGCATTTTTCATATAGATCAACAATGAAACTGAGTATATTTGCAATACACATTCATGATGCAACTCATAAACTCCAAAAATGAGATACAACAATAAGGAGATGTCCTATTTTTTATTATTTTCCCCCAAAATTGCCCAAGTCTTCAACCACCACAAATGAGTCACAGAGCCTACTATATACAGCAGGAAGGTACTCAGCATTAACCACTGGGCGATTCAAAATTTGCCAGGTACAGTTCATCCTGAAAAAATGGTGCTCAAACATTGAATGCAACAGGCAGAGGAGGAGACAGGGGAGATCTCAAGCCCTACGCCACCACCTGGGGATTCACATCTTCAATCGGGTGGTTGATCCATGCACACCTTTGCCCATACCCTGTAACATCTGCCACTAATGGCATACCAACCCGCGGCCTTAGGAATGCAGTGAACTGTGCGTTTTGCAACTTTTCCCGCCAAGAAATATGACCCTGATTTTCAAAATAATATGGGAACTAATTATCCCACATGCACCCCGCAGCGACCTCCTCAACACTTTATAAACTGGGCCACAAACATATATGATGTCGGCAATTTTGCTCCTGACGGCACCAACCCTAAACCTCATCATCATGACCCGCGCCAACCACGAGCCAACACTCCTTACCTGATATTGAACATCACCCTAATATTACTTGCCACCTTGATGATCCACATGTTCAATATCCTGTCAGCCAGACCCTTGATATCAGTGAGCCACCTGCATGTTAGCCTAATATGAAATATCACCCTGATGTGAAATTTCACCCCGCGGGAAATATCACCCTGCGGGAAAGTATCATCCTTACCACATCACCTGATAACCAATATCACCCCACCAATCCTGATGACGTCATAAAAAAATCCTCCCGCATGATATCCAGTCAGCTCCTGATGACATCACCATCATATTGGGGCATGGGTGATATTCATAAGATGACCTGATATTTAGAATATCACCCCCTCGAAAAATATCAGGTTGCACTGTAGTTTCACTGTTACATCAGGGTGATATTTAGAATATGATTGATATTAGAAATATCACCCACTCCTTTGGAATATGATGAAGTTGGACAAGCAGATATCACCCCCCACAGAAACATGACATCAGCAGCATCGGGTGATAAAAGAACGTCGGGGTGATCTTAACTAAGATCACCCTACATTTGAAACATGATGACCCCCCGCAAGAATGTTGGGCCGATACATGGAAATATGATGATGACCCCCTCCTCCGGAATATCAAGTTGTATTTGAAATATGATGAGGAGGCCCAAAGACTTAGACTTTTTTGGATTTTTTGGGAGGATGCCTACAAATTTATTTGCTTGAAACCTGACTGCTCATGTAGGCGGTAACAAGTTCTATAGTAGTCATTCTGTAGGGGGCTTTAGAAATAGGTTCTAATCCAGAAATTATATCAATGGCCAAATCAAAGGCTCTTTTAGGAGGTAATCCCAGTAGTTCATCCGAAAATACATCCTCAAAATCTCTAAGGAAGGGATGCCTGTTCATATCTGATCTTTCCTAACCTATGGACTCTTTCCCAACTTCATTAAGTTTCTAAGATTCATAAAACATTAAGTCATCTTGGAAATAAGTTTTCTCAGTCTCATTTAGTTTTTCCATTTTGATCGCGAAAAGTTGGCACCCTTTTCTTTGATCTCTTTTCATTTGTAGAGAAAAACTTTGTCTTAATTTGACTTCCCTAGGTTTCCCTTGCAGAAAGACTTTGTTTCCTAAATCATCTAGACATTCTACTATTTTGGCATAACAGTCCACTTTGGCTAGATGTATCCATAGCCAATTTATCCCTAGGATAACATTGTATGACCCTAGTGGGGTTACATAAAGATTTACTTCCATGGAAAAGATTGGAAGTTCAACCCTAGCCTCAAACGGGCATTGCTCTACCTAAGCCTTTGTGTGATTTGCATACTCTACAAACCGTGTGTTTTCCATGATTCCAACCTTTCTAGGAATTTTACCTGCAATTTTAGGGGAAACAAAGCATTCGGTAGTACTACTATCAATCAAAACTAAAATCAGAATTCCAAATAAAATAACTATCGTCTTAATGGGAATTATTTGGTATTCGACTTGCTTGTTGTCCAAGGCTACATGAATGCATTGCTGGAACACCGCTTGTTGAGAGGGTAGAGGGTTTCCTTTTGGTTGTGCTCCTTGTGTCTTGTTAGGACACTAGTTCATGTAATGACTTTGCCATAAGTGTAGCACCCTCCCATTGGTCCTCGCCTCTTCCAAGGTTTGCTAGAATTGTCTCCATTCTTCCTGGAGTGGTTATTCCCCCTTTTCTCTCCCTTGGACTCAATTTGCTTATGTTTGGTCCCCTTATCATTTTTATTAGAATAATAATGTTTCTTCCCCTTTTTCTTGGAGGATTGAGAGGATAGAGACCAATTATATCTCTTTCAGTTCTTTTTTCTATAAGCTGACATAGAGCTTTCAGTTTCTGTTCCTATTTGATGGCCTTTTCATAGACTTGGTCTATTGTAGTAGGACTGTGAACATCAACCTTTCCTGCAATCTAGGCATTTAACCCCATTATGAACTTCTGTATGTGGAATTTCTCATCCTGTTGGTACTACGATACATACCTTAGCAGTTGGGTGAATTTTTTCCAATATTCATCATAGTCATATCAACCTATTTTAGATTCTAAAAGTCTATAAGTTTATGATCATAGAGTAGTTGAGGCAACCATCTTTGCCTGAAAAGTTCTACGAACCTATCCCATGTAAGGCTTGTAGACCTCATGCCTAATTCCATCTTTTTGTTCATCCACCATGTGGATGCTTCACCTGCCAGCTAGAATGCTCCCCACACAGCTTTAGTGATCTCATTATAGTTTCTAATTTTATTTTTTTTTTCCATTTCCATAAGCCATGCCTCTGCAGCATCTCTACTTATGGATCCATCAAATTTAGGAGGCATGACCTTCTTCATGTCTTTAGATTGTTCCAAAATCTTATGGCTCCTCCTATCCTCTTCTTTCCTAGCCTCAGAGTTATACTCTCCATGCTCACTTTGGGCGGTGTCATTATGGCATTCCTCGCCATCACCCCCATCATAGGCATCCCACCTGGGTCCTTGTTTTCCCCTGACCTCCTGTTCGAGAGTTTCTACCCTCATTCTTATTTCTTTTAATAAAGGTAGGATCTAGTCCAACTTAGATTCAGAGTGCCCTGGAGGATATCCTTCTTCCTGGCTATCTCCCATCTTGGTTCTAATCTGAACCTTTGTTGCAATCTACTTCTTCCTATAGCTTGTAGATTAATCACGGATTAGTTTTTCCATGTCATTTAATTCATTCATTATACAAATCTATTCTTATTCATGTTTAATCTTTAACAAGAAAGGAAAGATTGTCAAAATTATCCATTACATTGCAGTTTTCATTGGATTACATATAATCCACCAAAATTACAAAATTGTTTTTACACCTTGCTACTGCAAGTCATTTATATCTTGGGATAACTTCCCATATTCATATTTTTATTTCAGTCTTAGGAGGTGAGGGTACACACTGGTACTCCTTCACAATCTCCTTAGATACATCATAATCCCTAGGATTATTTTCCTCAGCTAGTGCTTTAGGGGTAGAGGGTTCTGCTGATGCATCAATAGAGTTATGGGTAGCCATCCTTTCTACTTTCCTTAACTTCTACTTGATGCATTTCATGGCATCAACAAATGTTTCCTCATCAGTTAACCATGCTCCTACTAGGCAGCCAGTCTATTCAAGTTTCCTCACCCTTGAGGCTCTTATTTTTTCCTTCCAAAACTTAAGGTAACGCCCTTTATCCTCTGGCTTCTTTCAAGGTGTTGTTCTAGTTCTTACCATTCTGGCATAGAACATCCAAACATTAGTATATTTAATGTTGGATACAAATAATCATCAAGTAGTGAGCTCATAGGTCCATGTATTGAACTTGGTAGCTCTGATACCATATTTAAGATCACTTTCCATAATGCTCAAGATTTAACATAAACATGCATCATAATCAAGATATTTAATTATCAATATGATTACTAAACTTGAGTTTAACCATATGATTATCCATTTCAAATTAAACAACAACGATTCACTATCATTTCATCAATTAAGCATGTTATCCTAAATAGAATATAACAAATCTTACAATTACAATATCCAATTACATATCATCAGTGAAATACTCTCACTATGTATGTACAAAGTTATGCTCAAGGCATCAAATATTAAATTATACATTACAATTGATCAATAGGTCATAAAATGCAAAAAACTGTATCTAGAACAAAATGACATCTATCTCCATAAGCCTTGGCTTGTCTCATGCTTGGGAAGGAGATCATCATCCAGGTGCTTTTCCACCAGCCACGGACCTGTAGTCCCCCACTCAACTTCCTAACTAGAAGTGGCCCTACCCTTCACAAAAATGTTAGATATTAGGAACCATTAGGTTTTCCATTTGAGTATCTGGTGTTGTGTCCTTCGTGATGTCTCAGGGTCACACAACTATAGATCCACTCTAACTATGTACGACACTACTAGAGACACTAAGCCATCTAGAACACTATGGACTGATAATGCATGTAGAGATGGATGCATTACTTTGGCCAAAGATTTACATACATATATATTACACAATGAACATCATTGTATGTCCACCACCCTAACTAGATTTATAAGCTATCATGTCCTACAGTAAGGTTAATTACACCTTTCTCTCTAGGTCTAGTATAAGTGGCATCAATTCGATTCATCATCCATACCTGGACACTCAACTCCCATCATAAGTTGGTTACAACTAAATGGGTTACTTTTGTAACAGGAAATTTATGACTCCTCGTCACCTTGTTCCACCTTCAAATCATACCAAATATTGACCATATTTACCACCTTGGGTCTTCTATGGTTTACCATATCTATTTAAATTATCTTATGGGTTAAAATCATATTCTTGATACTCTAGGAATACCTTGCCTAAATGAAATAGAGTGGTTTCATAATGGTTGATATCTCTAATTATCCTTATGACCTTTTGGTGATAAACAATATCCCCATTAGTTTACTCATAAGTAAAATAAAGGGTTTAAAACTTGTAATCATAACCATATAGGTCTTAGTTATAAAAAATAGAGCAATTTCCATACCAATAATATAGCAACATGCAATATGTCATATGACCCCATTTAGCCACAGTCAGGTTCCATGAAAAACAAAACAAGATTTTGTTTGAGTGCTATAAGCACGTTTAATGACTAAGGTCATATTGACCTTTACTACATTTCGTGGTGAATGCAATGGCCATATACAAGCCAAACAATGATTAGGTACTTAATGCAATGCTCTGTACTTTCATGCCATGAGCACATTCGACTCATCTCATATACGAGTCTTGGCTCTAATATTACTCAAGCCATGTCAATAGTTGGCTTGTAATGATATAGAGGATATGTGCTCGTCCATAATGGACTCAAGCTATAGATACAGTAATAAATATAGTGAAATAAGACTCGGCCACAATGACCTGGAGCCACAGTCGCAATAAAGATAATAACGATTCATAGCTTGGCCTTAGTGGCCTCGAGCCACTGATACAATAAAGATTATAAAGAATCATAACTCAGCCTTAGTGGCCTCGGGCCACTTATACAGTAAAGAATAAAATGAATTTAGCACTCAGCCATAATGGCCTTAAGCTGACTCATAAAGAATACTTTAATATTTAAATAGGCTCAGCCATTCGGCCTCATGCCACTACAATATAAATAAAAGCATGAATCTTAATACAGTAACCATACTATGGAAGCTCGACATAGTTGGTAATTAGAATACTAGTATCTAAACAAAGAAAAGCAACATGCTTACAAACTCTTATTCTACCTGAAATGAAGTCTGTCCAATGCAATCCTTTCTAGTTCAATAGATTGTTCTCTCTTCCTTTGTGTCTCTTCCTGAGTGCAGAAAGAGAGCTCCACCACCCCCAAGATAGAATAATCCCCTTTTCTCAAAAGATAACTAAAGACAAGATTATCTGTTCTTTTTGCATGCCGAGGTTGGTGTTGGGACAAAAATTTAACCCAATTTTTTTTTGTAAAAAATCCATTTCCCTCCACAATATCATCACTTAAAATGCCATTTAAAAATTTCCCCTGCCCAAAATAACCTAGTTATCCGACCCATAAGTCATAACCCTAATAAATTCATGTTTTGTCGCCCTCACCCTAAATATAAAAATTATATCGGAGAGATACTTCTGTATCATAAAGACTCATCCCAATGTCCCTTCGAAAAGGCGATACAAACATTATCAGTGAGAAGGATCCATATCAGGGGAACTCATTTTGGAGTCCCTTCGATATTTGATCAGAGTTGTGTCGAAGACACTGCTATGTATTGAAGAAAAGTGTCTTGGAGTCTCTTCGATAATCCAGGGAATAAATAATTGAGGGACATAAATGTTTTGTAATATAACTCATCGGCATATCAGGCTAACAATGAGAGATCGAGGGGAGTGAAAAGAAAAACCTATACACTTAAAGGATTAAAGAGACTATGGAGTATTGGAGTGAATGACTTAAGGGTCTCTTCGATATCACTAAAGCACTAAAGCTCATTGAAGAGATAGAGGTACATCGGTGTGACAATTAAATGTGTCCTGCCAATAAAGAGATAACATTTATAAAGAAAGGAAAATAAAGAGATTAAAAGCATTTCGATATTAGTCCAAGATATCAGACTAAAGTGATTCCCAGTCCTGCCAAAGAGGTGAAAGGTATGCTTAATAAACAAACATTGAAGGGATGGATCCATATCGAGGAAGCCCAAACATTGGTCCCTTCGATAAAACAAGATTTATGAACCCACCAAAGACACAAGTAGATATCAAAGAGATTTTTCACAAAAAGGGTTTCAAAGAAATGTTGTGATATCAGTATGAGGTCATTTGAGGTCACTCTAAAATCCTGAAGGAACTAAAAGAATCACTAATAAAAAACATCAAGGATAGAAATAAATGTTGATGGGATCACAAAATTGGTCATCTTGATGGAATAGTGACAATACATGTTTCGCGGTGATCAAACAACCCTTATTCAAAAATTAAATGTCCCTTCGATGACATGAAAGCTACCACGAGACACCATTAATGCACCAGAGCCGAGTATATTGAAACAAATCATAAGAAGATTGAAACAATTAAGCAACCATGAAGAACGAAAGTAGGGCATGGCAAAAAATAGTAATTCTAGAACCAGAGAAGATATCCAAGTAAGTACTCTTAGCTCAGCTTAAAAAAATTTGTAGAATACATAAATTAGTTCGAATTACAATCACAGAAGTAGGGTTCTTTCTTATGCAAAATTTTACATCATGGAAAATGTGACTAAAAACCCTAAGGGTAAGAGGCAGAAACTAGAAGAAAGACACTTAAACCAAGATTTAATAGATCAATGTCCAGGTTTAGGACAAAGGTCTAGAAGAAATGCCCAATTAAACCCCCAAGTCAAGAAATTGGACATAAATAGACAAATAGGGGACACATGGACCCCAATGAAGGGGTATGATATGTTTCTATATCACTATAGGAAAATGCATAGACACGAACCTGTGTCCAACCCATGGAGACTGAACCTGGGAAAACTAGTAGTGCTAAATGTGTTCATCAATGTGGAGTTGTTAAAAGTTTTGGCCAAAAAATATAATCCACAGACTTGTATGATTGAGTTTAAAGATGGGTCTGGTTTCATCCCTGTCACCAAGGACTACATATCCATGCTATTTTAGTTGGACACTAACGTTGATATGAAATTTAGAATTAGAGACCTATTAGTAAGAGATGGAGGTTAGCCCTACATAGACCTCGAGCTAAAGGGAACATGCTTAGAGTATTCTCAGGGGTTGAGGATCCCCCCTATTTTGTAGATTTGTTTGAGGAGTATTTTAGATACAGCTACTATTATGTCTGCCAAGTGCTTGGCTTGAATGCTCCTTTGTTTAAGGAAGTTGCACCAATGGTCCTAACCACAGATGTGTAAAGATAAGATACATGACCTCTGGACTATGTTGAATACCTTGCTAATAATCTTCACAATGATTTGGTTGTTGTAATGAATTGAGGTGGTAAATTCATGCATTACTCTTTGTTCATGCATCTTATTTTTTATGAGGGACAGAATATGTGTATGCATGATGAATGTTTGAGAGTAAGAGACTTGGATAGGGATGGAAACATCAAACTTATATAGATGTGGACATCTATCTAGGATAGCAGATGTGAAAGATCCCATTATCTATATTTTGAAGAGTATTTTTGTGAAGCCTTTGTATAATTTGCTAGGCCATCCATGTGAATACAACTTGTCAATAGAAGTGCATAAATTTTTGAGGCCAAAAGAGAAGGATGAAAGTGGAAAAATCAATCACAACTGGGGTGATTGGAATGCTTATAGTGATTGCACAAAGATTAGAGTCCTTGGGTATGAAGGAGCACCATTCTTGCTACCAAAAAACTATCCTAATAGAATTGCCTATTTAGAAACTGTGAGGCAATTAGCTTACTCTAACTTTATGCATCTTAAAAGTTACAATAAATAGTCCTTGATGCCTAGTACTTTGTGTTTTGGAGATTTCACAGTTGTTTTGATGAAAGGATATAAATCAAGTAATAAAAATTTACAACATTACAGAATGCCAGGAGGAAATGCAAGAGAGAATTTTGATCCTGAGCATTTCATAAATAGTGTCAAAGTTAGTAAAAAGTTAAAAGGGTATAATCATGTGCTATATGTGGATGACAATTTGATTAGAAATGTTCATGAGAATTGTGCAGTTGAAAAAAGAAATATGTATCATAGAATAATGCTAGCAGAGGCTTGGAGGATAGCCAAAAATCCCACATATAAAGGATCTTTTCTTGAGATTGATGATCCTATTGAGATGATAAACACATTAGTTGCACATGCAACAAAATTGATCAAGGATGTTCCCCCTTGGGTTTTTGAAAGAAGAAACAGGAAAATCAGAGATACACAAGCTACATATGAAGCTAGTCTCATCCAGCTATCCCCTCAGCCTACACCAGACATCAGTTTCTCTATTGACTCTGAGTTAGAAGAAGTTGAAAGTGAGGATGAGGATGTACAGGTATCTTAGCCAATGATTGAGAAATATGAACCCCTTGTAGAAAGGGAAGCTATCATGATGGAATCTTCTAATGAACTCTCTGATGACATTAGGCATAGTGCAAGTAAGAATTTCATTTCTGATAATAATTTTATCAAAAGCATTCTTGTATGAATACAAAGGCAAACAAACTAGGGAAAGAATAAAGGATCTCACCCTGACCTAGAAGCAGAAGCCTTGAAAAAGTTGCAGGTAGAGATAGACAAGGAGATGGAGACTATAACTCCAGAAAAGGGGAGAGCACTACTTGAAGAAGCAAGAGTCATGCTAGTCTCCAGGTGAGGCATGACCTCAACCATTGTTATTGACAGCTTTAGAAGAAACTAGGACAAAAAAGTTCAATTAAGTGTTGAAGGAGTGGATAATATTAACACAGGGTTAGGATATGATCTTGATAAAGCAACATTACTGATGTGGGCCTTGTACCCACCTAATAAGAGACCTCTGATTATTAATGATCCAAATAAAGATTTTTGTCACCTCTTGATATAGCGAGTTGAGGACTCAGATCCTATGGAGACTGCTGATTTAAATGTTAATGTTGCTAGATTTACAAAGGCCCAAATTGAGAGATTGGTGAAGAATAATAAGATGTACGTGGTAGAGAATAAGAGACTAAGACATGAAGTTTCTAGCTATAAAGATAAGCTTCCATCCTCATCAAGCAATTATTCACCATGGTTAGAAGTAGATAAGAGGTTAGTAGAGGCCAAAGCTGACACTGCCTAATAGAAAGTAAAATTTGAAAAACTTCAGAAGAGGAATGATTAATTGGAGACATAAATAAAAACTATCAAATATAAGATGGTGTAAGAATTAATCAAGAATAGATTTGAGAAAATGATTACAAATACTTATAAGGTGTGGGTGACACATAATGGAACACATGTTGCCTATCAAGAACATAAAAGGTTGCATCTCAGGATGTTAGAAAAGAAGGTAGAGTTGATAGCCAAAGGGATTGTTGATACACATGTTTTCAAGAATTATGATGACCTAATCGACATGCATGAGAAATTCAACTCTATGCTAGCACAAGACCTTGGTGACTTTGATCAACCTTTGGATCTAGCTTTTCCTAGTTTCTTTGATGATTAGGGCAATCTGAGAAAACATGATGTTTGGAAGGATGAACTTGCTCAGTTATTACCAGTACCTCTCAACAAGGTCAATGATGAGCCCACAGTGATGAAGAACACACATGAGCAATTAGAAAGGATTTTTACTCTTGAATTTGTTATGAAGAAAATAATCTCAGCTACAGATACTTATGCAACTCAAGAGTATATTGATCATATTACCAAGATTAACCTGTTCATCTCTAGAGTAGCATAAAAGATCAGAAGGCATTGTACCAACCATGTCTACATCCTTAGATGATTAAAAAATGAAATACAATGGTTAAGAAAGAAGCTAAAGAAGCTAGAAAATCTAGAGAATTCTTTGACCCTCAATTTTGCTAATGCTAATTCAAGAATTTTGTATATTAAAGCACGAAGGAGAAATCAATACATATTGCATATGGAATAGTAGGCAAAGCATAGTTAACAAATACTGCGTCATTGAAGAGGAGAACCTTGCCAGGCCTATGGTCACGGGTTCTCCATGGTGATTAATAGATTCAGATCATGACTAATGTCGATGCCTAGTTTAATCTCTTTGTCTGTTTCTTAATTATGTTTCATAGCAAACATTAGTTATTTGAGAAGGTGTAAATTAGGAAAGTTCATCTTGTTTCAGCCTAAAGCTTGTCTGCTTCCCATACATATAAGAGAAACCAATGCCAAGTTTAGGATCATCATCGGATAACAATCATCATGCATACAATATTATTATTATATTTTCAGTCATACTTGCAAAACATAATACATAAACATCTATGAATTTTTGAAATAATCTAATGGGCAAGAAGGTTTAATTAGTGGATCTATCTTTGGTGTTCAACTACTTTGTTGATATTCATTCTTATGAGTTTTTGGCTATCTCCATATTGGTCTTTTATAGTTATTTAAATCATTTTGATTTATCAAGGCACATTTTCTGTCTCTGTGTGATATGATTGATTGGTTTCTATGAGAAGTTGATTTAAGCCCTTCTAAGTGATTATTGTTTATTGGTCTCTACCCAAAGTTAAAACCCTTTAAATAAGTCATCTTTGGTTTCCTTCAAGCTAGAATTAAAATCCTTTCAGACAATCACAATAACTTGGAAAGATATCAATGGGATCTATAAGAAGAGTCTGATAACCAATAATCTTCCACATTTATACAAAGCATAAACATGTAAAAGTGCCAAGTAGTTAGAGTTAATCCATGTAGATAAGTCCACATATCACACAAATCTTGACTTCATTAGATGAATAGGAATAGGAACTGATCAGATCCAATCTCAAGTCATAATCTTTTCAATTAGTTATTACTCTTCTATCTATTTCTCATTCATATGCCACTAGGAAATAGATTAATACAATCAAAGCTTAAATCTGCTTAACTGTTGAACGTATACCTACCTAGGTCTAGTAGAACCTAAAGTACAGGGGGTTCTCAACCACATTATTTAACCCCATTTCGTTAGCCAAACATGTTACCAAAGAGCTTGGCATCCTCTTAAGGTTTGTAACCTACAAGACCCAATAGAATTGGTGACTCTATTGTGGACAACTTCAAAATATTTGGTTCCAGTTTAACTAGTCAAAGAGTCAAGAAATTAAGGAATCATAACTCTGCTGGTGGACAAAATCTAGAAGATAACAGCATTCCTCTCTAAGAGAGGTACCGACTCTAAAACAAGATCTCAGTCTCTTGCAACATGGACAGTAGGAGATCTAAGACAAATGATAAAAAGTTGAATGATAAGAAATCATCCCCACCTTCAAAGGTCCCTACTAAGAAGAATGAAATATCAAATCAGTCAGAACACACTCAAACTAATAGCCAGAGTACTCAAGAAAATATATCAAAACAACCTCTACTAACACATAATAGTTTTACTCCTTTGCATGAATCAGAATTTCATGAAGGATTCCAATCAAAAAGTAATTCTACCTAGTCTAAACAAAATAGATTTGGTGACATTGTAGATCAATATAGACCCAACCCTCAAAAGCAGCTTGAATTTGAGGCAGAACTTGAACAAGAAAGAATACAAGCCCAAGCAGAGTATGATTATAAAATGACACTTCAATAGGATGGAAAAATTCAATATGGATCTATGGAACAAATGGCATCTACAAAGACTTACAGTCCACCAAAAGACACACGAAATGCTGATGAGGTTCAACAAGACCTACAAAAATTACAAGAAGAGGTCAAGTTAGCCAAACTAAGGGAAGAGGAAGAACGAATAAAACAAGAGTTACAACAGATAAAGTCTAGAAGTGCAACAAGTAGCTCAAAACATATACCCCCCCATAAGCAAAGTGGGCATGCTCCTACTAGAAATCCACAAGGGTCACATCGGAGTGTAAGTGGTTTAAATGCTTCAAAACCACTGCACAATCCTAGCAACATTAATTATGTGCAACAGAACATCCCACCACAAAACCCAAGATCACATAATGTTCATACAACTTCCCAACCCATGGCTAATACCTATCCACCTCCTAGTCTGAAACATGTCCCACCTTGCCTGTAATGCCCCTCCATTCTCATCTTGGTTGTGCAGATGGTCTAGCTAAGGAGCATGAAGATGGAGGTAAAATGATAAGAATACTTAGGGTATGTTAGATAGTTGATGTTGTACATTATATGATGTTGGTAGATGCTACATTCATGTTGATGACATTTCTGATTATGCTCATGTGTGGTTTCATATGATAGTTAGTATGTTTTATTGATAATCTTTGTTACGACACTGATAATTTATATGCTCTGACATTGTTTTACATTCAGGTGATTATGATGTTGATCTTACTATGATTGTCATATGTTAGAATTGATTTTTATGCGACTGATTCTGTATCATAGGATGTTATCTTGTGATGTTTTGTGTGGATCAATCTTATTATGTGTATCATGCAATTATCTGATGATGGTTCTTATTTAGTAGTTCAGTAACTAATTGCTATGTGTGTTGTGATTACGTATTTAATGTGATGGTGAAAGGGATAGTGTCACATTACTCATGTGTGAGTATCCTGCTACACTGTGATTCCCTTCCATGGTGTATTTGACTATATGTGTGTGTGTGTGTTCATCTATTTGGTTGTTGCATGATGTAGGTACCAGGCATCGACTCCACCTAAATTAACAGGTCTGAGCGTGCCTTAAACCTAATGGAAACTATTGAATGGAGATAACATGTGGTCCCCTAGTTAGCTATCATCCTTGAAAAGGATGAGTATCCAGTTTTACACCCAGTCAGTGTTGTCTATATGGGTGTAATGTTCAATCACTATCATTGTGGTCATGCTTTAGATCGTGCATTGTGTCAGGTATTATTTGGCATTTGGGTTATTTTGTTTGGAATTGTTTGATTAATGTTTTGGTTAATTGTTTTATTAAAATAAAATTGTTAAGTTAAGAAGACACTTTTAATAAATAAAAAAATATAGATGCTTTTATGTAAATTATAGTTGTGGGAAAATATGTATTATTATGTTTGAAAAAGATTCTCTTTCTTTATTATTATTGTCTTGAGTAATTATTTTCCATTTTGGCCACTTGGAAGAAGTGGCAATTACGCACCTCAAGAGGGAATATTAGAAATAATTGTTTCTTTTGAGTAAGAGACTAATTTTGGAAAAGTAGAAAGAAACTATTTTTGTAAATAAAATAAATAGAAAATTCTAAAATAAATAAAATTAGAGAGAAATTATTGTTTGGTTAAAAGTAGCAAATTGTAAGAAAGTAATAAAGGAGAATCTTTTGGATGAAATTATGGGGGTGGTTATGCATGTTCAACTTTATTTTGAAATCTCAAGACATAATTTGGGGAGGGAGCGTGTATTTTCAAATGCTGAATATGTTTTATGTTTTGGTGGATCTCTCTCTCTCAGGA
The DNA here is from genome assembly GCA_027924645.1 of Cunninghamia lanceolata. Lineage (NCBI taxonomy): Eukaryota > Viridiplantae > Streptophyta > Pinopsida > Cupressales > Cupressaceae > Cunninghamia > Cunninghamia lanceolata. The sequence goes on along the minus strand of BSBN01000068.1, from coordinate 10,626,154 downwards.
AGTTTTCATTTTTTTTGGCACCATAAACCATAGATTCTAGAAGAAAAGACTTGGGGAAAATGGATGCAAGCTGAGAAATTTTGTCAATATGTGATAGAAGCAATATTCCAGGTATGGACTGAGATATGAAACTAATTTATTGTTGCATTAGATTTAGTGAAATATTATGTGAATTCTCTTACATATTCTAAAGCCAATCTGTTGCGTCAGCCATAACTTTATTTTTATGAACTAGGTTCCTCTCAAATTTTTATATATGGTGCATGACCTAGTGTTCTAAATCATATACAAAACTCCACCATACCCAGTTTGTCATTATGGAAGTATGAATATTTTATGACTGTCAACCTCTCACCCATTTCGTCTCTATTAGAACAGTTAGTTGCGTCACCAATAACTCTATATTTTTGAACTGGGTTTCTCTGAATTTTTTCAACAAATTCATTTTGTGCATATCCGATGATCATTACTTTCCATCATATGATTCTCTTTGAGGCATTTTACCAATCAGTCTGTATGCCCTGTCTATGCTTTCACATTTTGCATTGTTGGTAGCTTCTAAAGCCTTCTCAACAAATTCATTTTGTGCTGATCCTGCAATCACTGATATCCATGAGATGCCGTCCCTTTGAGGCTATTGTCAAAAAAACATTACCTGAGTAGTTCCAACAATTATATCTTCTTATCTATGCTACAGTAGGTGAATATGATTTCAATTATAAATAACTATACTTATTTTGGTTGTTTGTTAGGTTATAAGAAGACTATTAAATCTATATAGAATAGAAGTAGAAGAATTCAATTTGAATAGAGTGATTGTATAAACTTAATTTAAATTGATATTGATCTTATTGACATTTATTAGTAGAAATATGATTTACGTATGTTTGAAATTTGCTTTGTAAACAATGTATTTAAGGTTTGATTTATAAGTTTGTTTTAGAAATTAGTTGATTACAAGTGGAACTGTATAAGGTAAATAGAAGTTGTGTAAGTTGTATCAGTGGTTGTAATAGGGTCATGTTGTCAAGGTTTAGTTTTCCTGAGGCATAGATTAGTATGTCTTGATTTCATGTGTATGCGATCTTGTAAGTGAATGTTGATGTGATAATAAAGTCATTTACAAATGTTGTGGCTCATTAGTTGTATAGAGTATGTTTATAACTTGTGCTAAAGAAATGTTACTTTTTTATTAACCTTGTTGTTGAGAAAATGTTTGTATCATATTTATGTCTTGATCTCAATCAACCCTTCCTATTCCTAGACTTGGCATGTTAGTAGGTTAGAATGCTTTGTATTGGTTTATTATGTTAATACTAGTGTTGGGTAAGGGATTTTATCAAGCTTGGTAATCATTATGAGATGTAGACACCTCTAGAAGAACTATGTTTTAGGTATGATCATTTTGGTATTCATAGGACCAATGTAGTAGTGGTTTATAGAAGATTGATCAAGTTGACACTTAAGCTTTCCCATAGTGCAACCTGAGCTTCTCTTCCTATTCATGGGTTGAACGAAATTTGGTAGCATTCACTCTTGAGTTGCTTTAGCCATATGATACTTCTAATTGGTTTGAACCATTCTTTAACTATGTAATTATCCTATCGCATGTGGTTAAAAGTGAGGTAGATTTGATGAAGATGTTAGATCTATGGGAATGTTTTGTTGCTCTGTGTTTTTTTCGTCTCAAGCTAACATTAGAACAATGTTCTTTTATTGTATCTTCAGGTTTTGTATTTTGTGATTCTAACTAGTGGAAGAGATTTATAGCATGGGCTTTTAGTCTTGCTTAAACAGTTATAACTTATAGTATTTACAAAATTTGTCTTGATTATTAATGAAATCTACATTAGTGTAAATAATTGTTGTGTTTAACTTGTATGCCTTATGGTTATTTGCATGTTGTTCGCAATCATTTTAATTAATGAAATTCAAATAAGTCTTGAGAATTATTAGTTAAAATATTGTTACTCATGGACTCTTATATCTTATGATCATATAAGTAACTACTTCTAGTGGTTGGGATATGATAGTTCTATATTGTTGAGGAAGATTCATTTTATAATTGTTAGATGATTGATCAAGCTTGGATTGATGTTACATTCCTTAAAAATATTGTCGAAGGGTATTAGTTTATGATGTGCTTTGAGAGTGAATGTGATGTGAAACCATTGTGTTTTTAATGGTGTCAAGTGTTGTGTCATTTGGGAAAGTTGTTTCCAGAGGCCTAGGATGGTGTGATTGTGTGGGGGTTGGCTATGTGTGCATCATGTGAGTTGAATGAAATTCATTCTTAAAATATTGTCTACTATTCATGTTAGTATGATACATGTGCAAGATGGATAATGCCTTGCTTAGTATACTTATTCATGTGATTATGATGATTATGCAAGATGGGAATGCCTTGCTCTATGTAATGTGAAATGATGTGTATTCTATGTTGTAAATGCATCATGGTGAGAATGTGGTAGTTCATGCTTGGTTTATGTTTTGGGACAAGAATTGGTCCTTGTGATTATGATTTGTATGCAAGAAGATCAATGCCTTGCATTATCTATGTTACTTGTCAAATTGTAATGGTAATTGTCTTGCTTGATGGATACGGTCTTCTAGATGCAGGTAGGGGAGTGGTTTTCAATGTGGGGCTGGTGCCCAAAGTGGCTGCCAGGATAACCCATTGGAAGTTTTTAATCCAATGATAACTTAATAATAAATGTAGAGGGTTGGATAGTTTCCACACTAAATAAGATAATCAGATGCCTCACCCATGCCTGTAGTGCTTGTTCAGGCTAAGGATGGGATGAGAAGGCCATGGTTGGCAAGATAAACTTCCTTGTCGTCATGAAAGGAATGTTGGTTTTGCATGTGTCACCATATGAGGCCGGCATCTAGTGAGAGACTGCTAGGATAACCATAGATGGGGGCCAACGTCTAGGCTGCCAGGATAACCCATGGATGGGGGCTGATGTTTGGTGAGAGACTACTAGGATAACCCATGTTAGGACCATGCGATGACACTCTTCCCTACTCCAACCTAGCACTCCCTAATGTGTGTTTTTCTCTTTCATTGTGTGAGTGCCTCTGGAAGTGATGTTGATTTACTTGTGATGTTCTTTTTGACTCATGTTGTATTGAAGTCTTGTGTAGTCCTTGCACTTGTTAGTCTACTGTCTTTCTTGATTGTTCTCTTAGTGGGACCTTATTGTTATCTCCTAGCACGGGGGGTGGACCTTAGGGTTCCACATGGTCGGGTGGTTGTGCTTTTATCTCCATTGGTTTCTCTTGCTATTGTTCATGTGTGAGAAGGATGTACCTTGTATGGCAGATTTCAAATCTTACTCTAGCTTGAGGAGACAGATACCTATGATCATGTTCTAGTCTTATAAATTAGTTGAATCATGTACTGTTATCTTGATGTATGTACTCCAATGTAATCTAGATAGCGATATTGTAAACAATGTAATGTTATACTCTCTTGTAAAGGAACTTGTTAATGTACTTGTATCCTTTTTGCAGGATCTTGATCCTTATTTATTTGATAATATAATATGAAATTGCATGTGTTTATTCATTTGATGCAATTAGACTTAGAATGAAATGTGGTTGTTAGTTAATTCATAGTGTTGGTTAGATCTTGTTTTAGTTCATTAGTAATGCAGCCATATAACCCTAAAGGATAAAGCTTAATTTAAATGTTATGAATCAATATATGATTGTTGTTATTTCTTTTATTTAAAAAAAAATATGTGTCCTTTTTGTAAGCATAATAGTGTTATCATCTGGGTTCTTTGGCAGGGCATTACATTTGGTATCAGAGCCTAGGTTTCAACACTGGGATCAGTGGATTGTTGTTGTTCCTCTAGGTTAAGCATTTTGTTACTTGTAGAGAGTTGGTAATAGTACCTCTCACCTATGTGCCTTAGTATGACATTAGAAGGTTGATAAATTTACAGACTTGTTCTTTGATTCTGGAAGAAATAAATTCTTAATGCCTTCTTTTACTTATGTGTCTACTATGTGTTCTCTCTCCTTCTTTCCTAAAAATGTGATGATATATCTTACAATATGTGTTTCCTGAATGTTAGTGCTTGTTGATTTGTTGAGGCCTTGAATTCCTCTTGTGGTCCCTAGTGTTTTAGAAGAAAGAAGCATGGTTACTATTAGTGCATGTAATTAGGGGTGTAGTATCCTCCCTCTAGTGATGTGATTGTCCTGTACCTATTCTATGTGGAGTGTTGTGAAAAGCCAATGGTGTTTTGTGTTCCCTAGTTTGATGAAGTAATCATACTTGGGGGTTATGTTTAACTTTGGGTGTAGAAGCACCATACCATCTTTATGTTAATTGCATTATATGTGTAAGTATTGGAATGATTTAATCATTTGGTAATATCATGTATTGCGAGTCATGTGGTTATGTGGTGTTGTCATATCTTAAGGTGGTTGCTTGATAACTTGTTATCTATCTCCTAGTTGGCCATGACCTCATGTGGAAGTTCTATTGTGGTTTATGGAAGTTCTCATTGTGTATGCCTGTGTAAGAACCATGTATAGAAGATCAAATTGGAGCTTGTGTTGGACCCAAGAGATCATGAATATGATACTGGAAGTCAATTAGAGTTTTGAATTATTCTTGTGTGTGACATCATACATTTCCTTTGTAAGTATGTTTTTGCATAAGGAAGTAATTATATATGTTCATAGTTTGGTAAAAAGGAATTGTATTGCATTAAAGATAGAATTTTTTTTTGTATATAAGTAGCGACTGTGTTGCCTTCAATTCTTGAATAAAATTTTCTTAGATATGAATATGTACAAAACTTAGTTGTTTGTGTGTTTGGTGTACATTCTCTAATGCATTCTAGACTTTGAGTTCTAGGGTGTTGTGTAGCAGATACTCCCTTTTGTGGCTAAAATTAGCTACGCCATGATGTGGATTTGTTTGTAATTTGGTTGTTTTGGAATTTTTGATAGTTGTTTCATGTGTTGTGGGTGGGCTAATAGTGAATTTATTTTCTTTGAACTTTCTTATGATAGGAGTGGCCACCAAAACTCTTTTCTTTATACTTGATTTATTGTTGAAAATTGCCAGCATTTTGTGACTTAAGATTGAATTTGATTATTTTCCCACCTGGGTTTGCATTTTTAAAATTTCTATGGTGGCTATTCTGAATGTTTGTTTCTATTAGCTCCATTTCATGTTAAGTGTTGTTTCTATCATGTTCATTTTGAGCCTTTGATAGTATGTACAAGGGAAGACTCCTCAGAGGATTGTACTTTGCATGTTCGGTAATTAGTGGGAACCATAGTGGAAATAAGAGATGAGATGTATTTTTCTTTGTTAATATGTGGATACAATTCCCTAAATCATTTGAAATTCTCAAAATATGTGTGATTGGTTATAAGTAGATCATTTGATATATCCTAAGGTGAGGAATTGATGTCCTTCTTGTCTTTATTAAACAATTGTGCCTATCTTATGAACAACTATTTAATATGGATGTGTATGTTGGCAATAGAAAATTGCAATACTAATATGTTATCTTTCCACCCTAGTCTGTGACTTCTAGGAGTAAGTCAAGTCGTAGGGGGGAGGATGTAATGCCCCTCAATTCTCATCTTGCATGTGCAGATGGTTTGGCTAAGGAGCATGAAGATGAAGGTAAAATAATAAGAATATTTAGGGTATGTTAGATAATTGATGTTGTACATTATATGATGTTGGTAGATGCTACATTCATGTTGATGACATTCATGATTATGCTCATGTGTGGTTTCATATGATAGTTAGTACGTTTTATCGATAATCTTTGTTGCATCACTGATAATTTATATGCTCTAACATTGTTTTATATTCAGGTGATTATGATGTTGATCTTACTATAATTGTCATATGTTAGAATTGATTTTTATGCGACTGATTTTGTATCATAGGATGTTATCTTGTGATGTTTTGTGTGGATCAATCTTATTATGTGTATTGTACGATTGTCTGATGATGGTTCTTATTTAGTCATTTAGTAACTGATTACTATGTGTGTTGTGATTACGTATTTAATGTGATGGTGAAAGGGATAGTGTCACATTACTCATGCATGAGTATCCTGCTACGTTGCGATTCCCTTCCATGGTGTATTTGACTATATGATTATATATATATATATCTATTTGTTCGACTGTTTGGTTGCTGCAAGATGTAGGTACCAGGCATCGAATCCACTTGAATTGATAGGTCTAAGCGTGCCTTAAACCCAATGGAAACTGTTGAATAGAGATAACATGTGGTCCCCTACTTAGCCATCATCCTTGAAAAGGATGAGTATCTAGTTTTGCACACAGTCAGTGTTGTCTATATGGGCGTAATGGTCAGCCATTGTCATTGTGGTCATGCTTTAGATCGTGCATTGTGTCATCTATTATTTAGCATTTGGTTTATTTTGTTTGGAACTGTTTGATTAATGTTTTGGTTACTTGTTTCATTAAAATAAAATTAAGTTAAGAAGGCACTTTTAATAAATAAATAAATATAGATACTTTTATGTAAATTATAGTTGTGGGGAAAGATGTATTATTATGTTTGAAAAAGATTCTCTTTCTTTATTATTATTGTCTTGAGTAATTATTTTCTATTTTGGCCACTTGGAAGAACTAGCAGTTACGCACTTCAAGAGGGAATCTTAGAAATAATTGTTTCTTTTGAGTAAGAGACTAATTTTAGAAAAGTAGAAATAAATTATTTTTGTAAATAAAATAAATAGAAAATTCTAAAATAAATAAAATTAGAGAGAAATTATTGTTTGGTTAAAAATAGCAAATTGTAAGAAAGTAATAAACAAGAATCTTCTGGAAGAAATTATGGGGGTGGTTATGCATGCTCAACTTTATTTTGAAATATCAAGACATAATTTGGGGAGGGAATGTGTATTTTCAAATGAAGACTATGTTTTATGTTTTGGGGGATCTCTTTATCTCAGGAAGTTTTCATTTTTTTTGGCACCGTAAACCATAGCTTCTAGAAGAAAAGACTTGGGGAAAATGGATGCGAGCTAAGAAATTTTGTGTAGATGTGATAGAAGAAATTTTCCAGGTATGGATTGGGATATGAAATTGATTTATTGTTGCATTAGACTTAGTGAAATATTCTATGAATTCTCTTCTACATATTCTGAACCCAATCTATTGCATCAGCCATAACTTTATTTTTACGAACTGGGTTCCTCTAGAATTTTTATATATGGTGCATGACCTAGTTTTATAAATTATATCCAAAAATGATCCATACCTAGTTTGTCATTATGGAGGTATGAATATTTTTTTCACAATCTACCTCTCACCCATTTCATCTCTATTAAAATAGTTAGTTGCATCACCAATAACTCTATATTTTTGAACTGGGTTTCTCTGAAATTTTTCAACAAATTCATTTTGTGCATATCCTATGATCATTGCTGTCCATCATATGAATCTCTTTGAGGCATTTTACCAATCAATTTGTGTGCCCTGTCTATGCTTTCACATTTTGAATTGTTGGTAGCTTCTAAAGCCTTCTCAACAAATTCATTTTGTGCTGATCCTGCAATTACTGATATCCATGAGATGTCATCCCTTTGAGGTGATTGTCAAAAAAACATTACTTGAGCAGTTCCAACAATTATACCTTCTTATCTATGCTACTGTAGCTGAATATGATTTCAATTAGAAATAACTTTACTTATTTTGGTTGTTTGTTAGGTTATAAGAAGGCTATTAAATCTATATAGAATAGAAGTAGAAGAATTCAATTTAGATAGAGTGATTGTATAAACTTAATTTAAATTGATATTGATCTTATTGTGATTTATTAGTAGAAATATGATTTAAGTATATTTGGAATTAGGTTTGTAAACAATGTATTTAAGGTTTGATTTATAAGTTTGTTTTAGAAATTAGTTGATTACGAGTGGAACTATATAAGGTCAATAGAACTTGTGTAAGTTGTATTAGTGGTCGTAATAGGGTCATGTTGTCAAGGTTTAGTTTTCCTGAAGCATAGATTAGTATGTCCTAATTTCATGTGTATACAATGTTGTAAGTCAATGTTGAAGTGATAATAAAGTCATTTACAAATGTTGTGGCTCATTAGTTGTATAGAGTATGTTTATAACTTGTGCTTAAGAAATGTTACATTCTTATTAACCTTGTTGTTGAGAAAATGTTTGTATCATATTTATGTCTTGAACTCAATCAACCCTTCCTATTCCTAGACTTGGCATGTTAGTAGGTTAGAATGCTTTGTATTGGTTTATTTTGTTAATACTAGTGTTGGGTAAGGGATTTTATCAAGCTTTCCCATAGTACAACCTAAGCTTCTCTTCCTATTTGTGTGTTGAATGAAATTTGGTAAAACCTAGAAAAGGATTGTTCTTTTACTTGTGCCCTCTTAGTGTTCACTCTTGAGTTTCTTTAGCCATGATACTTCTACTTGGTTTGAACCATCCTTTAACTATGTAATTATCCTATCTTATGCATGTGGTTAAAAGTGAGGTAGATTTGATGAAGATGTTAGATCTATGGGAATGTTTTTTTGTTATGTACTTTTTCTTCTCAAGATAATCTTAGAACAAGGTTCTTTTATTGGAGCTTTAGGTTTTGTATCTTGTGATTCTAGCCAGTGCAAGAGATTTTTAGCATGGGATTTTAGTCTTGCTTATATAGTTATATTTAATAGTATTTACAAAATTGTCTTGATTATTAATGAAATCTACATCAGTGTAAATAGTGTAAATAATTGTTGTGTTTAACTTGTATGCCTTAGGGTTATTTACATGTTGTTCGCAATCATTTTAATTAAATGAAATTTAAATAAGTCTTGAGAATTATTAGTTAAAATATTGTTACTCGTGGACTCTTATATCTTATGATCATATAAGTAACTACTTCTAGTGGTTGGAATATGATAGTTTTGTATTGTTGATGAAGATTCATTTTATAATTATTAGATGATTGATCATGCTTGGATTGATGTTACATTCCTTAAAAATATTGTTGAAGGGTATTAGTTTATGATGTGCTTTGAGAGTGAATGTGATGTGAAACCATTGTGTTTTTAATGGTGTTAAGTGTTGTGTCATTTGGGGAAGTTGTTTCCAGAGGCCTAGGAGGGTGTGATTGTGTGGGGGTTGGCTATGTGTGCATCATGTGAGTTGAATGAAATGCAATCTTGAAATATTGTCTCCTATTCATGTTAGTATAATACATGTGCAAGATAGATATGCCTTTGTCAGTATACTTATTCATGTGACTATGATGATTATGCAAGATGGGAATGCCTTGCTCTGTGTAATGTGAAATGATGTGTATTCTATGTTGTAAATGCATCATGATGAGAATGTGGTAGTTCATGCTTGGTTTATATTTTGGGACAAGAGTTGGTCCCTGTGATTATGATTTGTATACAAGAAGATCAATGCCTTGCATTGTATATGTTACTTTTCATTATGATGGTAATTGTCTTGCTTGATGGATAGGGTCTTCTAGATGTAGGTAGGGGAGTGGCTTCCAATGTGGGGCCGGTGCCCAAAGTGGCTACTAAGATAAGTCATTGGAAGTTTAATCTAGTGATAACTTAATAATAAATTTAGAGGGTTGGGTAGTTTCCACACTAAATAAGATAATTGGATGTCTCACCTATGCCTGTAGTGCTCGTTCAGGCTAAGGATGGGATGAGAAAGCTATGGTTGGAAAGATAAAATTCCTTGTCCTCATGAAAGGAATGTTGGTTACACATGTGTCACCCTATGGGGCTAACGTCTAGTGAGATACTGCTAGGATAACCATAGATGGGGGCCGGTGTCTGGACTGCCAGGATAACCCATGGATGGGGGCTAATGTTCGGTGAGAGATTGCCAAGATAACCCATGCTAGGACCATGCGATAACACTCTTCCCTATTGCAGTATAGCACTCCCTAATGTGTGTTTTTCCCTTTAATTGTGTGATTGCCTTTGGAAGTGATGTTGATTTACTTGTGATGTTCTTTTTGACCCGTGTTGTATTGAAGTCTTGTGTAGCCCTTGCACTTGTTAGTCTACTGTCTATCTTGATTGTTTTCTTAGTCAGACCTTATTGTTATCTCCTAGCATAGGGGGTGGACGTTAGGGTACCACATGGTCGGGTGGTTGTGCTTTTATCTCCATTAGTTTCTCTTGCTATTTTTCATGTACTAGAAGGATGTACCTTGTATGGCAGATTTCAGATCTTGCTCTAGCTTGAGGAGACATATACTTATGATCATCTTCCAATCTTATAAATTAGTTGAATCATGTACTGTTATCCCTATGTATGTACTCAAACGTAATCTGGATAGCGATATTGTAAACAATGTAATGTTGTACTCTCTTGTAAAGGAACTTGTTAATGTACTTGTATCCTCTTTGCAAGATCTTGATGCTTATTTATCTGATAATATAATAAGGAATTGTATGTGTTTATTCATCTGATGCAATTAGACTTAGAATGAACTATGGTTGTTAGTTAATTCATAGTGTTGGTTAGATCTTGTTCTAGTTCATTACTAATGCAGCTGTGGAACCCTAGAGGATAAAGCTTAGTTTAAATGTTATGAATAAATATATGATTGTTGTTATTTCTTTCATTTAAAAAAAAATGTTTGTCCTTTTTGTAAGCATAGTAGTGTTATCCTCTAGGTTCTTTGGCAGGGCATTACATCACCACCATAATGTGCATGGAAATATAAACCCACACCATATTGTACAGCAACATGTACCTCACCACCAACACCAACAATACCAGCCAAATCAAAATTTGCAAGGACCCCTGAATATACAGATATGGGAAGCTAGATTTATCTAGGTATCAGATATGTCTGTACCCCATTGACAATAATTTGAGAAATGTACTCCCAAAATTTTCTAGGAATAATGTTATTTTAGAAGAACATATCAGAAACTTTAAGACAGTTATGGATAGCTATGATGTGCAGTATGAAGATGTCCTCATGAAATTATTTATGCTATCCCTGATCGAAGATGCTAGGGATTGGTATAAGAATTTGCTTGATGCTTCAGTCATTTCTTTTGAAGACTTTAAAGATTAGTTTAGAGGACAATATGGAAACCAATGTGACCCAAATTTTGTTGTGCATGAACTGGCAGGCATACAAAAATATCATAATGAGTCAGTGGTGATTTCAACCAGAGATTCTAAAAAATATACCATAAAATTTCTTCTAAACTAAAACCCTTGGATGGTATGGCCCTGGCTTTATACTTAAAAGCCTTTGATCCCAAAATTGGGTATGAACTCAGAAATAGGGCTCCTATTACTCTTGCAGAAGTTCAGAAGGATGCTATGAATATTGACAATAACATAAGAGGTATTGGGAAACTTGGAAAAAGGGAAAATATCAGAGTTCCACAAAATCCTAACAATCATCACACTAGGAAATTGAATTATTATAGGAATGAGAGGCCTAGTTTACATGATATGCCCTACAACACTAATTGGAAGGATGGGAGACTTGTGGATAACAAACAAAAACATAATTATAGTAAGGACACCCCTGATCCCTTAAAGAAACATGGAACATATGTTGTACAAAATAATCAATGGTGTTTAGCATGCAACCTACCACATTCACCTGAATACTGTGTAGTGGCTCAGTCATTACAAGAGAATGATGATCATACTATAAACATGATAGGAATAATACCTCACCAAATTAATGAAGAATATTCATCCTCTAAAGAAGATGGGTTTGAATATGATGCGAGTAACTAGAGGTATAATGTTAACATGGGTCAACAAGAAATATTTAATAATCAAGAAGATAATAATGAAGGAACCACTTATATACCCAATACAATGCCACAATTCTATTTAAGAAAACCAACTAAGGAAGAAAAAAGGCCGGCTCTTACAATAGTTGTTGTGGTTCAGGCTAAAAGTAATTACAATTTGAGGAACAAAACCATAAATGCAAATCAGGGAACACCCAAAGGCTTGTTCATCAAAGAGCCAAATCATAAGAAGGGTGCCCTGGATAACTAGAAGAAAGGAGAAACTCAAAAAGATATACCCAAGGAAACAACAAAGGTTGAACAGAATAAGACAAAGGATAGTGGTAAGCAACAATTTGAGGAAAAGGGCTCCAATAAGATAGAAAAAACAAATCAATTAGTTAACACTGCCTCATTTGACATAACACAAGCATTGTGTCAAATAAAGATGTCAGTACCATTATTGGAGATGATGAAAATAGATGAATATAGGGACAATGCTCTCAAATTGATTTCCAATATACCAAACAAGCAGCAAAATTAGAACAAAAACAAACAAAGGTTAGAAACCAAAATAAACAATATTGGATAAGAGATCATGAAAACACCTGAAATGTATCTTGGTGGTACCATAACAAAGAATCCTTCCCAGGTGGACCCATTTTATATAACACTGTTGATTAATAACAAACTGGTAAGAAATTGCATGATCGACTCTGGAGCAGCAATAAACATCATGCCAATAGATGTTATGAAAGAATTAGGCTTGTGGGTGGACACAATATATGGCAAATGATATGCAATGGACAATAGGTTCATCCTAGTTGTTGGAGTCATGAAGGATGTAGAATTGAAATTGGCCTCTTGTCCTGAAGCCACTTACATAACTGATATAACTATAGTAGATACTCCACCATGCTATGGTATGTTGTTATCTAGACAGTGGACTACTATAGTAGGGGGAAATATCTAATTGGACTTGTCATATGCAACAATACTAGTAAATGGAAAGGAAGTTAGGTTGTGTAGAGAGCCAAGATATGAAAATATTATAGAACATCTTGATCCAAACTAGATGAATTGTTTTTGTGACGTGGATCTTGGAAGTTTCAGAATTGAGAAATCACAGCCTGAATTGCAAAATACAGAACTGATCAATAGGGAATCACAACTTGATGAACATGGTGTATGGAAAATGTATTTCGATGGTGCATGCAATAAAGGAGGGAATGGGGCAATAGTGGTATTCATCTCACCAATGGTAAAAACATTCAAGTATTCATTTTTGTTAACCTTTGAATGCACTAATAATATCACCAAATACAAGGTGTTGCTGTTGGGTTTGAACATTTCCATAAGGTACGGAATCAAATTGCTAGTAGTGTATGGAGATTCTAAACTAGTTGTCTCACAAGTTAGGGAAAAATATTCATCAAAGAACAAGAGATTAAAACAATATAGAAATGTTGTTTAGGACACCATTGAACTTTTTGATGCATTCACTATAGACTGGGTGGAAAGATTTAAAAACATAATGACAGATTTCCTAGCAAATGTAGCCCTAAAGAGAGATAATATCGCATTATTAGGAATAATAGAGGTGGAATTCAAGACCAAGCTTGTAGTCCCTAATAATATCTATAATTGGCAAGTGTTCAACAATGATGTTGACTTGATTAAGTTTCTTCATTGTGTAGACCAATATGAATCTCAAGAAATAGATTTCAATGCATTTGTGGAAGAAGTAGATGGTAAGGAAACTCTTTTTGGGCAAGAGGTAGTACAACTCAAAACAAATAAAATACCAAAAGGCCTTGTAGCCCTAGAAAGAGTATTTGATGGACATGACAGATTTAATCTCAAGCCTATACCAATCAATCTTAAGGATGTTGAGGAAATCAATCTTTGAACAGAGATGGCTCCTAAAAAGGTCTACATTGGAAAAAAGATTAGCCCTAAAGTCAGAGAAATGATTAGAGCCCTGCGTAGAAGATATAAACATGTGTTTGCTTGGTCCTATGACAATTTAAAATCATACAAAGAAGACTTATTCTAGCATGAAATACCATTAAAACCTGACACTAAACCATTTAGACAAAAATAAGGACCCATAAATCCCACATTAGCACCTAAGATACAAGAGGAGCTCATGAAACTCAGAGATGGTGGAATCATCAAGCCAATCAGACATTCTTCTTGGGTCTCAAATTTAGTACTAGTAAGAAAGAAAAATGGAGATATAAGGTTATGTGTGGATTTTAGAAATTTGAACATCTCATCACTCAAAAATAATTATCCACTTCCAAACATGGAAGTAATGCTACAAAGAGTGATAGGATGTGAATTATTGTCTATGATGGATGACTTCTCAAGGTATAACCAAGTGAATATTAAGGAGTCAGAACAGTATAAAATTGCTTTCACCACACCTTGGGGTACATATGTTTATGTGAGAATGCCTTTTGGCCTCACAAATGCTGGAGCAACATTTCAAAGGGCTATGGATGAAGCTTTCGCTGACCTGGGCAATACTATAATGGTGGTCTATCAAGATGATCTGACAACATATTCCATAAAGGCCGAAGACCTCTGTGCACACCTAGAAAAAATATTTATCAGGGCATTAGAATATGGCATTTCCTTAAACCCAAAGAAATGTCATTTTGCTATGACAGAGGGCAAATTATTAGGGCATATAGTCTCAAATGATGGAGGGAGGATTGATCCTGAACTAGTTGAAGCTACTGATAAAATTCCCATTCCAAAGACTATAAAATCCATCCAATCCTTCTTTGGACAAATTAACTTTGTAAGGAGATTCATATCAAATTTTGTAGAGATTGCCAAGCGAATCTCAAAGATGTTAAAGAAAGATTCAAAATTTGATTGGATAGAAGAAGCTATTGATACATTTGTATCAATTAAGAGAGCAATTAAGGAAGCACCTATACTAGAATCTCTAGAGTTTGACAAACCATTTTAGATATTTTCTTTTGCATCATTTCACACAGTGGCAGCTATAATGTTACAAAAGAATAATGAAGGATATGAACAACCCATCTCATTCTTTAGTAAATCACTTCAAGGGGTAGAACTAAAATATGATATCACTTTAAAGAAAGCTTATGCCTTGGTAAAAGAAGTCAAGGCATTCATGCCTTACTTGGTGGGGGTAAAAGTGATTGCTTATGTGCCCAAAGTTGCAGTTAAAGATGTGTTTGTTCAAACTAGGGTCACAGGATGAATAAGTAGGTGGATAAATCATATTCAAGAGTTTAATATTGACATTCAAATTACCAAACTAGTGAGGGGACAAGGGTTAGCCAAATTAGTGGCTGAGTCTATCCTAGAGGCTTCACAAATATGTAATGGAGAAGAGAAAGATAACATGATTGCAAGTATTGAACACACAACTTGGTACACCAATGTGATATATTATCTCAAACACATGAAGTGTCTTAAAGGGTTAAATGACAACTAAAGAAGAACTTTAAAACTGCATGCTTCAAAATTTGTGTTTATGGATGGAGATTTATATTGGAAAAATAGGGAGAGTGTTTTATTATTTTGCTTAGATGAAACCCAAGTAGAGCGGATGTTGCAAGAAATGCATAAAGGTGTGTGTGGGGGACACTTCTCATGAAAAACCACTGCCCATAAGATACTGAGAGTAGGTTATTATTGGCTTAAAGTTTTCAATGATGCCCATAGATATGTAAGAAAATGTGAAGCATGTCAGAAGTTTTTTGGCAAATTGAATTATCAAGGAGCCATACCCTTGAGATCAATGCAAGTTGAAGGACCTTTTCACCAATTTGGAATTGACTTTATAGGGGAAATTACAGATAGATCTAGTGGTGGACACAGATGGATCTTGCTGGCCACTAATTATTTTAGAAAATGGATAGAAGCAATTCTAACAAGGCAAGCCACTACTAGAGTAGTGATTAATTCCCTACTAGAGAACATTATTACTAGATTTGGGGTCCCTGTAAGGCTCATTACAGATAACAATATGTGCTTTAGATCATAAGAATTCAAGACATTCTATGATTCCTATGGCATAACAGTTTCATATGCTTCACCATACCATCCTCAAGCCAATGGGCAGGCATAATTGAGAAATAAAAGCATCATAAAATAATCAAGAGGATGATGGACAACAACAAGAAAGCATGGGATTCCAAACTAAAAATGGCTATATGGCTAGATAGGGTTACTATAAAGAAGGCCACTAGAAAGTCTCCATTTGAACTAGTGTATGGAGCCCAAGCTTAGCTCCCAATACATAACCTTTTACCAATCTATAAGTTTATCCTTCAAGAAGATATAGATGTCCCTAAGCCTATGGAAGAGAGGATAGAACAATTAGCTGAATTAGATGAAATTGGGACTCAAGCTCAGGAGCAAAATGAAAAAATTCAATTACAAATAAAGTATCTATTTGACAAAAGGGAAAAGGATAGAAAATTTAATGTGGATGACATGGTCCTCATGTGGAATGCTAGAGGCTAGGATAAAGGGAATCATGGGAAATTTGAAGCATTATGGTTAGACCCATTTATCATTACTGGTAAATGTGGTGAGGATTCATACTACTTACAAAATCTGATTGGTGAAGAACAAGAATTGCCAGTGCATGGACAATTCCTAACATCTTTTCTTGAAACTATAAGCTTCCAAGCACAATAGATTAGGATTTCTCTTTTCCTTTTTCCACCAACCCCACCATTGGTCTACATTCCATAGAATACTTTTGGATTCTTGCAATGACCTCATAGTCATTCATCCCCAATCAGAGCCACTATTGGGACAAAAATTTAACCCAATTTTTTTTTTGTAAAAAATCCATTTCCCTCCACAATATCATCACCTAAAATGCCATTTTAAAATTTCCCCCACCCAAAATAACCCATTTATTTGACCCATAAGTAATAACCCTAATAAATTCATGTTTTGCCACCCTCATCCTAAATACAAAAATTATATCAGAGAGATACTTCTGAATCGGTAAGACTCATCCCAACGTCCCTTTGAAAAGGTAATACAAACATTATTGGTGAGAAGGATCCATATCAGGGGAACTCATTTTGGAGTCCCTTCAATATCCAGTCAGAGTTGTGTCAAAGACACTACTATCTATCAAAGAGAAGTGTCTTGAAGTCTCTTTGATAATCTGGGGAATAAATAATCGAGGGACATAAATGTTTTGTAATACAACTCATCGGCATATCGGGCTAACAATGAGAGATCGAGGGGACTAAAAAGCTAAACCCATACACTTATAGGATTGAAGTGACCTTGGAGTATCAGAGTGAATGACTTAAGTGTTAGATTTAGGACAGATAACTAAGAGGGGGGGTGAATCAGTTGCCACCAAAATTTTGTTCCTTATTCACTTAAAATCTTCTTATATTTCAACAGCATATCAATGATTCAATCATGAAAGCATAATGCAATAATTCAAGAGCAAAAACAAATTCAACACATATAACATGAAGAATTTAATGTGGAAAACCCAGTTAAGGGAAAAACCACAAGGTGACTAACCCAAGATTGTATTCTCTGTTAAAATAATAAGTATAAAATGGCACTTGCCAATTAGGGCTCACTGCCCGAGCACACTGCTCATAAGAGGCCCACTGCCTACAGGAGACACACTATTTACAGAAGAATATGAGTATTACATACTTGAACTAGAGATTAGCATATTCACTATGCTTGAGTCAATTCCATTTAAGCTCAACACCTCTTCTCTTCTTTTCACTCCTCTTCACTACCACCTTCTCTTCATGACCACAAGGATACATTTGAATGACTTTGCAACTCTTATTTATACATGACATTGACTTTAGAATGATCATCAAATTCAGCACAATGTACACTTATTTTATTACAGAGAAATTACAAAAATACAACTTGACTTATTACAAAAACTTCATGTGCATCACTACACATTGGCCACACATAGCTAGGACTTCAATCTTCTTCGAGGAGCACACCATGCTTCATGAAACATCTTCAAGATCATCCACAACATGCACAAATCATTCGGTCAGCCAAGACTAGAAAGAACACCATCACCCAAAGGTAAATCTTCAATCACGAGCTCAATCTTCAATGTGGACCGCCAACATGAACTGGACAAATC
The DNA here is from genome assembly GCA_027924645.1 of Cunninghamia lanceolata. Lineage (NCBI taxonomy): Eukaryota > Viridiplantae > Streptophyta > Pinopsida > Cupressales > Cupressaceae > Cunninghamia > Cunninghamia lanceolata. The sequence goes on along the minus strand of BSBN01000068.1, from coordinate 10,608,230 downwards.
TAGAGACCCCCACAAGCTTGCTTGAATCACCAAGATCATCTGCACCACTTCTTCTTACCGTAATCATTCGCATCTTCATCTGGAACCTCAAGAACATAGTCGATCGTCACTGTCACATTAGAAGGATTACTTGTGGACCTCTAAACCATGAACCAATTGAGTTGTCAATTCACATTAGCCTCCCAAGCATGCCACCAGATCCAAAAAACATGATATTGTATTTCTAAATCTCACTGGACCTATTTGTGTCACTCTGTCACCTCTAAATAGTTGCCAGAACCAGTTTTACTCTCATGGCCATAACTCCTCCACATTTTCATGCGGACCTCTCAAATCTTAACTGGATCATCGGCAAACACATATCTACAAACCCTTTGATGTGCATACTCTGATCTTTATCTAGCTAGGATCTTCACTTCATAGAGCTTCACTGTCTTCACTGTTCTTCTCTATTTCTGATAGGACTAATTTTCTCAATATCTTTAGCACACAACTCATCCAATCCTTGACATCAATGCAACAGGAGTATGTTGACATCAATGACAACACCGGTTAGGCCCATACTTAAAACAATCTCCCCCTTTGTCATTGATGGCAATATATGATGTGAAAAACTATTTTAACTATCAAGACAAGAACTTCTCCTCACTGACTGACATAGCTCCCTCTATCAACAGCAACCATTCACATGTCTTCTCTTTCTTTATTGCCCCCCCTTTGATCAGTGTTGGTAAACAGATTTGTCACCGTGAAATAACGTTTGGAAATAACTCGTTGCCCTTTGAGCGGTGACTAAATTATCCCAACAGTTGGAGAAGCTGTTATAGAATTATCAGCTTTCCTCTACATTTGAGAGGGGCAGGTCCCTCGTATGATGGGGGTATTTGTGGTTTTTGTGTACTTTTATCCTGAAAGTATAAAAAGGAAGAAATGCAAAATAACAGGAGAAATAGGCATGTAGAAACCCTCGTGGTAGACGTACGAAGAACCAATAGGAGTTTCATAATCTTATTGAAAAGTACGAGGGGATTTCACCACAAAGATAGAAACCACTTTCCTAAACTCTATGATGAATTGCATGACATATGTGCAACAACGATGAAGAAGGATGGCAAATCTCAAGATACAAAGAGATAATTTATCTAAACACTTTCAAATCAGGATACCGAGACATGATTGTGTTTCATCACCCCAATTGCATGCTTCAATGGATAACCTTGATTTACACAAATACATAGAAAGATCACCAATTTGACATACAAGAAACTAGTAATCATAACTCAGAAATACATCAAGAACATATGAACTAAAATGCAATTCTTCATTATCTTTTCAAAATTATACAATTTCAAAGGTAAACTTACAATGTGTAAGACCAAAAATGTTCCAAGAAGTTTCACAAATTCCCCCTGCGAAAGTTCTCCCTAAAGAGACCTCCTCCCTATTACATTTGAAATAGCCTTGTATTTATAGGCTTCTCCCTAGTAACTACCTAGTAACCAACTTGTAACTACTTCCTAACCACTTCAAGTAACCACCTTTTTTGAAAGAAAACCTAATTTTGAACCTTTAATTACAATAAGTGAAACAAGTCACTTTTCCAAAATGGTAGTTTTGAAAAATATAGCTTTCGAGTTGTGAATTTGGCTAAGTCACTTTCTATCTTTGTTCTGCTCCATTATGGTGATCCAACCTTCTTCTTTTGAATCTGACTATAATCTCCTTGAGAATTTTAATTGCTTCTTCATCATATATTGATTTCTCCTCAACTATTCTCTTGAGTTGTCAAGCTTCCATCTTATTAGATGCTTTCTTGCTTTGAATAAGTGATATATCATGGCCAAATTTTCCTCCGCAGCAATATGAGCATCATTTCACTCTTGATCAAGTTCCAGACATAATGCCTTCTGAGTTCCCTTTTCTTCTCTGAGTTGTTTTCTCAAATCATTGATTCTATATAGTCCATCCACCTCAAGTAGAGCTGAGGTCTTTTCTAATTGATATTAATTATTTGGAATGTAAAACCTTGTTTAAAGTGTCTTTTGCAAATAAATCAGATACACCATGTAATTAAAATAGACCAGCATTGCTATCCTACCACGACCCCTAGTCAACTTTCCACTTTTGGCATGTAGGATCCTCGCTTAGTTCAAGTGCATGAGCACCAAAACCACTCTTGATTGCAGAGATCTCAGTTTGCATATCTTGAATTTTTGAATGAGCTTCAGGATTCATCATTTGGGGGTCTTGTGAGTTATAGTAGGAAGGACCACCATATAGCATATGTGGAGTAGTTAGTAATGTATCACATGACTGATCTTTAGGTTGTGCATTAGTATTGTGAGACAAAATCCTCACTTCACAGTTTTACACCCAGCAGATGCACAAAAATTTCTAAAGCCTTTTCATCGAATCCATTTTGTGTATGTTTTGCACTCGTAGCACCCCATGAGATCACATTTCTTTGAGACAAAATGTCAGATCCTTCATGCACTTTGTCAGTAGCTAGATGTTTTTGTATATTTGTCTATCAAGATAGTTACACCAAGTGCATTCGTTTGAAGTTTGTAGGTCTCTTTTATACTAAACCCTCCTTGTATATAACTTGTAACAATCCAACATTTTTACGCTATGGTAGCTCCTGAGATATCTTATCAAACAGTTTGCATCCTTTGTCTCCATATTTGAACATTTCACATGCATGTCTTAATAGAGTATTTCCAGCTATAATAATCTAGTAAGAACCTTTCTTCCATTTTTAGTGATTACCTAACTTCTTGATTTGGCGCATGCAGGGATGATGCAAGAAAATGGCCGCTAAGTTTGGCTTTATAACTGCCAATTGCATCTTCTTTGAAAGTTTGGAAAGTATTTTCAATAAATACATTTTCCATGTAGGCTTTAGTTATTTGAATAGTTAGAATAACTACTTTTTTTAGTTATCCTCTTATTATGCTACCTTCATTCACATTTTAAGGTGCTTTCAACACTTTCATAAAGAGTGATGAAAGTTATGCCACACCATTCTTATGATGACATGCTATTTTCATTATGGAATTTTGAAGGTTTAGAGGTGTTCATAGCTACGCCTTTGGAGAGAGCTATGAGTGATTCTTCTATTTGCTGTGTTGAACTTATAGTCTTGAACTATCTTGTGATAATGATGTGTTGAAACTCTATACTGCTATGTACCTTTTTCCTCCGATCTGCCATTTCTTATTTCCTCTACACCTAAATCTAGTAAACTCACTGATAAAAACTACGTTGAAGTCTCTTGTTCTGCAATTAATTTGGAAGTTGCATACTATGAGACAACATATTTGAGGCATTCTGTCAAACAGTTCATGCGATTTGTCTACCGGAGCAATTCAAACTATTATATCAGATAAAAATCATCTTTCATTATACTTTAATGGGTGTTCATAGCTTGTTGAAGGCTCCCATTGGGAAGATGCTTGGAAACGTGGTGATATCTAAATTCACACCCACCGATTCCATTTGCTTGAATTTTTCTAAATCCTTATCAACAAAACCATTTTATGCATGCCCTTGAACATATCCTGCAATCTCTTCATTCCAATAGACCACATTTCTTTGAGGCATTGTATCAAATAGTTCATGTGCCTATTCTATGCTCCCATTTTAGTGTGCGCTGTAGGTATTGCTGGAAAAGGTCGCAGAGCTTAGCCCTGCACCTGCCAAACGCATTCACTGAAAGGATTATATTGGGTGCTGTGCTATCCAGCTCATACTTGTAGTGTCTGGAGCCCATGTTCAAGTGATCTATGACTTTGGTCACAACAGCTGCAACTTTATCATCAACACCAACACCATACTTGACAAACTACCCATGATCATCTGCCTAGTCTCTTTCCATGGCGGCCACCATACACAAATTGAGAGCTAGAATATTGAAGGTCAATAGAAATATCGCCTTCTCCAATGCAAATCTCAGGCATCACCAACACCGACAGGAACTTCTAAACGTGAGCTTCCAAGGCTTTTATATCTATGGATTGAACTAATGTGAGTAAACTGGCAATATAAATGGATCTGCAAAAATTTGATCTTTAGTATTGATTGAAGACAAATTAAAATGATATCACCACCTTCTTATGATACCATCAGGGAGCATTATTAGCATCCACTATCTCTCATAATAATATTAACAAATCACACTTGCAAAAAAAATTGTGTTGATGGTGAATCAGGCCTGTAAATAAATATTTGACCTACCAATCTATGGCACGGTCTGACGTATGGCGCATCTCTTCTCTAATCTGCTTTATGAGCTCCTCCTTACCAAGGTCAGCACCATGATTTTCCTGAACTCTGAGCTCGCAGGCATCAATTTTACATCGTAGAAGCAAATGAACTTGGAATTATCACACAATTCCTAAGGCCATTCCAAAAAATTTGAATGTGCTCCTCGGCAAAGATCATCAAAACTTCCTTATTTCACGGTAGAGAAAATGATCGTGAAGACAATGAAGGCATTAATCATATTTCATGAGATTGCATCTAGTTGATACATCTTGTCAAATAGTTTACGAGCCTTTTGCTTGCTTCCACATTTTGCATGCATGTCTACTAGAGCATTTCAAACCATAGTATATGATAAAAATTCACTTTCCATTATGCTTTGCTGGGTGTCCATATCATGTTCCAAGGCGGGCTATGGGCTGGGAGGATGTCGGCAACTACCATGGAATCTAGTTTTAAATCCTCTAGTTGCAGTCTCTTGGAGGTTTTTGAAGCTTTTTCAACCCATCCATTTTGTTCATATCCTGTGATCATTGCATGCCATGAGACAACGTTTCTCTGAGGTGCACTATCAGACTGTTCTTATGCGTTGCCCATTTTGCAGAAATACATGTCTACCAGAGCATTTCGAACTATGATATCTGAGGAGATTGGCGAGGGTTTTAACTTCTAAGTAGTTATAATAACTACTTTTATTTGTAACCATATTTCTTTTCACAAGTTAGTCAAAACTGCAAGTTGCTTCCTTTTTTTACCTTTTGGACAACTTCGCCAAAACTAAAAGTGTGCGCAAACTTAGCCGAACTTGAAAGTTAATGCAAACTTTTCGAGAAGTGAAAGTTGACATGAGGTTTGCACATGAACTTTCACTTTCTCCTAAGTAGGCCAAAAATAACTTATTTTTGAAAGCAAACTCTCCACTTAACCAAATTCACATGTGATATCTTTTCGACTTAGGCGAATTTGTAACTTGAGAACTGTGTAGGAGCGAGAAATGGTGAAAAGTACATAACTTTCAACTGGAAGGTCAGATCGTCATGAAATTTTGTCCGTATTAACATTAGAAATCTCTGTGCCAAACAATTTTTCTCCAGCCCTTATAAAAACCACAATTTTATTGTTTCTGCCAACCGCCTACCGAAAAAAAAAATGAAAGTTTAAAATCTCTGAAACCATAAGACTTCTTTATCTGAAAACTTACCAGATTAGGTGAAATGGAGTCATGAACACTTCCATAAACATTATTTTGTACAATCTGTCATAGATTTCAATATTTAATTACTTACGTAAAATGCCAAAAACTAGATAAGTGTGCCTGAGAAACTCAGTGAAATGATGAGCATCTCTGCTCCAAAATGATGTTGTTATGCAAAGTTCAATGTAGGGAAACAGATTGTGACATTTCTAAAAAAAATTATCTCAATGACTCATGTAGGAAAAATGTGACACTGGTGTTTTGCAATTGAAAGGTGACTCTGGAGAAAGGGTTCAAACAATGGTTAGATTTGTCATTTCAACACAAAAAAGTTTAAATTTGGAAGTATTGAAAATGAGGCTAACAATTAGCAACCACTTTTTGTTTTTCACATGTCTTCTCTCCCCATTTGACATCAATGGCAAAGGGCACATACTTGTAGCCACTTCTCATACTTTAGAATCATACTAACTTCTCCCCCTGAGTAGCAACCTCCTAACATCAATCTAGATCACAAGATATGACTGTGGGATCCACCAGACTAATGCACATCAGTGCACCTTAATTTAGAACCGAAGGGATAATAACCCCTAACTTCTCCCTGAGATACTCAAAAGTGCCCTTAGGTAGAGGTTTGGTAAAAATGTCTACAATCTGATCCTTTGAGGGCACAAACTCCAATCTGACTTCATTCTTGTTCACCTGATCTCTCAAAAAGTGGAACTTGATGGATATATGTTTTGTCTTTGAATGCAACACCAGATTTTTTGATATGTTTATTGCACTTGAATTATCACAGAAGATTGTGATAGGTTCTTCATACTTCACTCTAATATCTCTTAGCATTTGCTTCATCCACAATACTTGAGTGCAATTGCCTGCTGCTAAAATATACTTTGCTTTTGCAGTGGACAGAGATATTGCCTCTTGTTTCTTGCTTAGCCAAGAAACCAATCTTTTTCCCAAAAAGAATGCACCACCACTGGTACTCTTCTAGTCATCCACATCTCCTACCCAATCAACATCTATATATGCGTGAAGAGAGAAATCATGATCCTTAGGATATGATAATCCATACTCAACTGTTCCCTTCAAATATCTGAGAATTCTCTTGATTGCCATGACATGAGACTCTCTAGGATCAGCTTGGAATTTAGCAACAAGACCAACATCATTCATAATATTAGGTCTAGTTTGAGTAAGGTAGAGCAGTCCTCCAATCATTGACCTGTACTTTTTCTAATCAGCCTTAGGAGATTCATCATCTTTACTTAGCTTACATCTGGTTGCCATGGGAGTATTCATTGCCTTTGAATCTTCCATCCCAAATTTCTTCAATGATTCTTTCACATATTTGGTATGTGATATGAAGATTCCTTTCTTTGTTTGAGTGATTTGTAGACCCAAGAAGAAATTCATTTCCCCAAACATAGACATCTCAAATTCACTTTGCATTTGATTTGCAAAAGCCTTGCACATACTATCTTTCCCTCCAAAAATGATATCATCAACAAATAATTCAACAATCAAGATATTTTCATGATCAACCTTAAAATATAGATTACTATCAGCAGTACCTTTGTTGAAGCCAATCTTCAAAAGATGTTTGTCCAATCTTTCATACCAAGCTCTTAGGGCTTTTTTGAGTCCATACAATCCCTTCTTCAAATTGTAGACCATATCTCCATGATCAGACAATTGAAATCCATCTGGTTGCTCAATGTATACCTCTTCTTCCAAATCACCATTTAGGAAAGTAGACTTGACATCAATCTGATATACCTTGAAATCTTTGAAGGCAGTAAAGGCAAGAAATAATCTAACTGCTTCAATTCTTGCCACCGGAGCAAAAGTTTCTTAAAGTCAACTCCTACTTGAGAACAACCCTTACAGACCAATCTGGCTTTGTTTCTTACTACTCCACCATCTTCATTCAATTTATTCTGGAAGACCCACTTAGTCCCAATCACATTTTTGTCCTTAGGTCTAGGAACAAGATCCTGACTGTGATTCTTTTCAATTTGCATCAATTCTTCCTTTAGTGCTTTAACCCAGTTTTCATCATTGCATGCTTCACTTACTGTTTTTAGTTCAATCTTTGAAATCAAACAATACTTCACTGAATCTTGAGAAAATTTTCTTCTTTTTTGAACACATTTGCTTCTATCTCCTATGATCTAATCTTCAGAATGATTCAGTCTTACATACCTGGGAGTTTTGGGATTCTCTTGCACTTCTAATTTTTGGACAGGTTCATCCAAACCTGTCTCTTCTTATATTTCTGGATTCTTTGGATCAGTCTAAATCTGAACTAGAGTTGGGACTTGTTCTCCTTGGTCTGAGATATCATTCTAATCATCTAAGTCATACTCATAATACCTTGAGGGACTTTCCATGCCTTCATCAACCTTCACATTTGTACTTTCTACAATCTTTCTCTATCTCTTGTTATAACACCGATATGCTTTGCTTTGAGTAGAATATCCTAAGAATATTCCTTCATCACTTCTAGCATCAAACTTGCCAAGGTCTTCATCTCTTTTGATATAGCATTTACTACCAAAGACTCTGAAATACTTCATAGTAGGAGTGATGCCAAACCAAAGTTCATAAGGAGTCTTACCAGTATTGCCTTTGATTTGTACCCAATTAAGAGTATAAACAGCAGTGCTTACAGCTTCTCTCCAATAGATCTGAGGAACATTTGCTTCCATCATCATGGTCTTAGATACTTCCTAGATGGTCCATTTCATTCTCTCCACTACTCCATTCTGTTGTGGAGTCCTTGGAGCAGATAACTATCTCTTTATCCAATATTTCTCACAAAATGTTATGAACTCTCCAGATGTGAATTCTCCACCTCTATCAGACCTAAGGCATTTTATGTTTATGCCAGTTTCATTCTCTACCATAGCCTTGAATATTTTGAACTTCTCAAGTGATTCATATTTCTCTTTCAATAAAGTCACCCACATCATCCGAGAGTGGTCATCAATTAGCAACATGAAATATCTATCTCCTTGCAGACTCCTGGTTCTTGCCAGACCACATAGATCAGTGTGCACCAAGTCTAACAATCTAGTTGAAGATTCTTCCTTACTTTTGAATGTGACTCTATTCTACTTATCCAACTAACATTCTTTGCACAAACTATTAGCAGGTTTCACCAGTCTTGGAAGATCTCTTACAGCCTGAGTGTTGCTTATCTTGATGATATTATCAAAATTCACATGACACATTCTCCTATGCCACAACCAACTTTGATCAATTTGAACAAATAAGCAACTTTTGCCAGTACCAACCAAGTGAAAGATGTTACCTTTTGTCTGTGTGCCAGATGTAATCTCAGTTCCAGAGCTTTCAAAGATCTTGCATTTTCCATTTTTTAATTAGAGATCATAGCCTTTGTCTACCACCTATCCAACACTGAGAAGATTATGCTTCAGACCTTCAACATTTAGAACATCACTAGTTTTGTTCTTTCCATCAAGAGAAATGGTTCCTCTACCTCTAATTTTGCCAGCAGAATTATCTCCAAACTTTACAACTCCACCTTCATATCTTTCCAAGATTATGAACATACTCTTGTCACCAGTCATATGGTGAGAGCATCCATTGCCAATAACCCATTCATCCTTTTCTTCAACCTAAGCAGCCAAAGCACTTTCTATCATCTTATGATTAGCAGATTCAATTGGCATTGGATCTTCTTCTTTGATGACAATAAACACCTAGTCACTTCTAGGTTTGTTTCCTATCTTAGATTCATCATCTGTTACTCCTTCATCATCATCTTCTTGAACATAGTAACACTTCTTCTGAAACCTTGATCTATTAGGGTTTGGCCTTGAAAACCTTTCTTGACATCTTGAGGAAAAATGACCAATCTTATTGTAGACAAAACATTTGAAAGGTAATTTTCCTTCATACTTACCGGATTCTCTTGGCAGTCTCCTTGCAATAAGGGCTTCAAGTTGTTCAGCTTCTGACTCATCTTCTTCCAGATCTTTCCTTGCTTTATCATACCATGTTGATTTCCTTGAGGAACTTTCTCTTGGATCATATCTCTATTTGCCTTTTGTAGAGGCACTAGCTTTGAATGCAGGCTTAGTCTTGGGAAGTACATCACCAAACTTATCCAACTCAAATACATATATCTTACCAACCAATTGATCCCTTGTAATAGGTGTTAAAGATCTAATTTCCTTAATAGCAGCAACTTTGTGTTTGTAAGTAGGACATAAAGATCTGAGAACTTTGGCAACAATCTCATCTTCATCCAATATTCCACCAGCACATCTAATGCCACATACAAGCTCATTTACTTTTGGCATAAATAAAGTGATATTCTCATCTTCACCCATCTTCAAGTTTTCATACTTTCCTTTCAAACTTTGCAGCTTGGCACACTTAACATATTTGTTTCCTTCATGTAGAGTTTCCATCTTTATCCAAATTTCATTAACAGTCTTCAATCCCATAACATTTGTCAGCTCTGAATCAGTCAAGGCACTCAGTAGGGCTTCTTTACCTCAAAGATTATTCTCTGCATCTCTGACTTCATCTAGAGTTGTTGGAGCATTCTTTGGAGGAACATATTTAATTGTAGATATGTTCCAATATTGATCTCCCATGCATTGTAAGTGACATTCCATGTGCCTCTTCCAAAAAGTGTAGTTTGTTCCATCAAACCTTGGACTGTCCTTCTTGTAGGTTGACATCCTGGATCTCCTCAAGCGGTTAAGCTTCTTCTACAGGAACTTAGCTCTGATACCAATTGTTGGATTTAGGAAAGATAATTGAGAGGGGGGGTGAATCAGTTGTAACCAAAATTATGTTCCTTATCCACTTAAAACCTTCTTATATTTCAATAGCATATCAATGATTCAATCATGAAAGCATAAACAAATTCAACACATATAACACCAATATTTTAATGTGGAAAACTTGGTTAAGGGAAAAACTACAGGGTGACTAACCCAAGATTGTATTTTCTATTAAAAGAATAAGAAGTATAAAATGGCACTTTCTAGTTAGGGCTCACTGCCTGAGCACACTGCTCACAAGAGGCCCACTGCCTACAGGAGACACACTATCTACAGAAGAATATGAGTATTACATACTTGAACTGGAGATTAGCATCTTCACTATGCTTGAGTCAGTTCCATTTAAGCTCAACACCTCTACTGTTCTTTTCTCTCCTCTTCACTATCACCTTCTCTTCATGACCACAAGGATACATTTGAATGACTTTGTAACTCTTATTTATACATGACATTGACTTTGGAATGATCATCAAAGTTAGCACAACATACACTTATTTTATTACAAAGCAATTACAAAAATACAACTTGACTTATTACAAAAAATTCATGCGCATCACTACACTATCAGCCACACATAGTTGGGACTTCAATCTTCTTCCAGGAACATTCCATTCTTGATAAAACATCTTCAAGATCATCCACAACATGCGCAAATCATCCAGTTGGCCAAGATTAGGAAGAACACCATTACTCGAAGGTAGATCTTCAATCACGAGCTCAATCTTCAATGCGGACCGCCAACATGAACTAGACACAATCTAGAGACCCCACAAGCTTGCTTGAATCACCAAGAACATCTGCACCACTTCTGCTTACTGTAATCATTCACATCTTCATCTGGAACCTCAAGAACATAGTCAACCATCACTGTAACATTAGAAGGATTGCTTGTGGACCTCCAAACCATGACCCAATTGAGTTGTCAATTCACATTAGGCTCCTAAACATGCCACCAGATCCACAGAACATGATATCGTATTTCTAGATCTCACTGGACCTATTTGTGTCACTTTGTCACCTCTGAACAATTGCCAGAACTGGTTTTACTCTCATGGACATAACTCCTCCACATTTTCATACAGACCTCTCAAATCTTGACTAGATCATCTTCAGACACATATCTACAAACCCTTTGATGTGCATACTCTGATCTTTATCTAGCTAGGATCTTCACTTCATAGAGCTTCAATGTCTTCATTGTTCTTCTTTGTTTCTAATAGGACTAATTTTCACAATATCCTCAGCACAGAACTCATCCAATCCTTGATATCAATGCAATAGGAGTATGTTGACATCAATGACAACACTAATTAGGCCCATACTTGCAACATTATGGGTCTCTTCAATATCACTAAAGAACTAAAGCTCATCGAAGAGATAGAGGTACATTGGCATGCCAATTAAATGTGTCCCACCGATAAAGTGATAACATTTATAAACAAAGGAAAACAAAGAGATTAAAAGCATTTTGATATGACTCCAGGATATCAGAGTGAAGTGATTCCCAAACTCACTAAAGAGGCGAAAGGTATGATTAATAAACAAACAACAAAGGGACGGATCCATATCGAGGAAACCCAAACATTGGCCCCTTCTATAAAACAAAATTTATGAACACATCAAAGAGACAAGAAGATATCGAAGAGATTTTTCACAAAAAGGGTTTCAAAGAAATGTGGTGATATCGGTATGAGGTTATATGAGGTCACTCTGAAATCTAAAAGGAACTAAAAGAATCACCAATATAAGACATTGGGGATAGAAAGAAACGTCGATGGGATCACAAAATTGGTCATCAGGATGGAATAGTGACAAGACATATTTGGCAGTGATCAAACGACCCTTATTCAAAAATTAAATGTCCCTTCGATGACATGAAAGTTGTCGTCAGACACCATTAATGCACTAGAGCTGAGTAAATTGAAACAAATCTTAAGAAGATTGAAACAATTAAGAAACCACAAAGAACAAAAGTAGGGCATGGTAAAAAATAGTAATTCCAGAACTAGAGAATATATCCAAGTAAGTACTATGAGCTCAGCTTAAACATTTTTACAGAATACATAAACTGGTTCGAATTACAATCACAAAAGTAGGGTTCTTTCTTATACAAAATTTTACATCTTGGAAAATGTGACCAAAAACCATAAGGGTAAGAGGTAGAAACTAGAAGAAAGACACTTAAATGAGGATTTAATAGATCAATGTCAAGGTTTAGGATAGAGGTCTATAAAAAATGCCCCATTAAACCACCAAGCCGAGAAATTAGGACATAAATAGACAAATAGGGGACACATGAACCCCAATAAGGGGGTATGATCTATTTTTTGGCAAGAGACACTGCTAGGATTCATAAGTGTTGTCATAGATGGCAACAAGTTTTTTCCCACACATCCGCAGTGCATAAATTACTCATACCGGAAGTCAGATTGAAGATAGGTTGGTCTAGTAGTCAAGAACAGAGCATATGATAGAGTCTGACAATTGGGTCCAGAACTCTCTGATGGTGAAACCCAACATGTTGTAGATTTGGATGAGTAATAAGGAGTATCTAAAATATTGTATTCCATAGATTTAGCCTTTGGTGACAAATCATGTGAAAGACATGAGCATCTGAGTATTGGACTCAAGTCAGATAGTGCAGACAGAGGAAGAATTGGCCAGCAAGGTATCAAACCTCAATTTGGATGTGCAGAAGGGGTTGATCAAGTAACTTGAGGTGTTATATGACTTTGTCCAACATAGGCAATGATTTCTATGCCTAAGTTTTTGGTACGCATCATTAATCGAGTATGGATTTAGCCAACAGAACAACTTGCAAATATCCTAAGTGTTCTAGTTGCTGACTAAAAAGTTATGTGAAATCCTTGATGCAGATATTTATACCTGATGAATTCAAGCTTGTGAGTGTGTGGATGAAATAAGATGATGAATTAAGTGTGAAGAAAAATAGAGAGAAGTGCAAAGGCAGTAATCAAAGCTAGGAATATGACAGAAGAGTGATATTGAGTAGAGGAAGAGGAAGGATGAAATGTGCTAGATCAGTATATTGTGCCTAACTGGAACTAAACTCTTGCATGTGCAGATGCTATTCATCAGTTCAAACACTTTGTTATCATCTATAAGCTTTTGTAGACAATGAGTCTCTTATAGGCAGTGGGCCTCTTGTGAGTAGTGTGCTCGGGCAGTGAGCCCTAATTGGCAAGTCCCATTTTGTACTTCTTATTATTTTAATAGAAAATACAATCCAGGGTTAATCACCCCGTGGTTTTTCCCTTAACAGGGATTCCATGTAAAAATCCTTGTGTAATGTGTGTTGATTTCATTTTAGTTCTTATGGTTGATTATGCTTTCATGTTTTGATTTATCACTGAATGTTAAGATAAGAAAAAAAAAGTAAAAGTAAGAAAGTTTTGAGATAATTGATTCACCCCCCCTCTCAGTTATCTCCCTTGTTCCCAACAATTGGTATTAGAGCCAAATTCCTTAGAAAGAGCCTCACAACTTGAGGAGGATCGAGGAATCTCAATGGATGCATATGGTATGAAAGAACAACTACAGTCTGCCTTAGATGATCTTGAACAATCCCAGTCTAAAGCCAATAATTTGAGAGAGCGACTTAAGGAGGCTGATGATTTCATCAATGAGCTGAAAGAAAAACTTAGTAATTCCATGAAAAAGAGAAAGGAACTACTTTAGAAGTTAGAAAATTAGAATAAAGCCAATAATATTGATGAAGACCTAAATGAGAAAAAAAAGCTATGTGAAAAGCTGTCAAAAGAAGTTGTTATGCTAAGACATGAAATGGAATTAGGGGTTATAAAATTTACCCAAGAAATTGAAGAGAAGAGTAAGACTAAAGAAAACTTAAATCAATCCCTCAAGGAGAAAATAGAAGATTACTACAAGATGGATAGAATAATTAGACATCTTGAGTCAGATCTTGGAGAAGCTAGATACAATGAAGAACAACTTGAGAGACAGATTGACAGTCTTAAACAAGATCTTGGAACTGCAAATGAATACAAAGAAAAATTCAAGATAAGCACATCCCAACTTGAAGTACTACTTGAAAGTCAAAAGAGGGTGGATGATAAGCATGGCTTGGGTTATGAGAAAGGTGAAAGCTCTAGATCTGGTCAAAAGAACTTTGGGTTAGCAAAACAAAGAAACAGGCCGCCTAGAAGACCTCTGGTAAGACAACCTAATGCTCAAAGATATCCATATTTCAATGGAAATTGCTTCAACTGCAACAAATTTGGTCATAAAGCAACTCAATGTAAGAGAAGAATGAATCAGAATAATCCATCCTTCTCCGGTCAATGTTTTCATTGCAAAAGGTATGGTCACAAATCTCGTGAATGTAGAAATATACAAATGAATAATTCTTTCAATGGTAGATGCTTTGCATGCAATAGAATGGGGCATATGGCTAATTAGTATAGATCAAGAGGGTATCAATCAAATAAGCAAGGAAATGTTATGTGTTACAATTGCAATAAATCTGGTCATATAGCTAGATTATGCAGGAGTAGAAATCTTGATGGAAAAGGTCCAATGAAACATGATCAGAAACAAGACAAAGGCAAAGGTAAAATGAATGTGGATGAAATTCAGAAGGAGATGAACATGAATTAGGTAAAGAAGAGTGTTATGAATATCGGTGATGGGTTCGCACTAGAATTTGGTGCTAATAATCCCTCTAAAAATTAAAAAGATGAGCTCTGGCTTAGGGGGAACTGCAAAGAAGATCAATTTCCCCCAACCAGTTAGTAAGTGCCTAAATTCGACACATTGAGTAAAAAATCAAAGGTTACAAATTAAAAAGCTTTTGGAGGTTCATTTAAAATCATTCAGTTAAAAGTTGAGAAATTTGCATATATAGATTTGAAGAAGTTATAAGTAGATCCGATTCTAGCAACTATCCGATAAAAATAAAATTACACAAATATATTTGGTATGATCTGAAAATGCAATTTAATGGTTTGCAGATCTAGAGGCATGTTTTGAAGGGCTAAAGTTATGTTGACAACTCACTTGGATGATGACTTGAAGATCCACACAATGATTCATGAGAAATTCACTCAAAATAGGGTAACTAGATGACTTAAAGCATGCATTTATTACAATAAGGAATTAGGTTTTTGTGTAAGGATAAAAGGCTTTTCATTCATCATTTAAAACACTTTGCACTCATGAAGAAGAAAGAAGAGCTCTAAGAATAGATCCTATAGATTATTCAAGTTCAAGCTGAAGATCGAAATCAAGCAGAAATTCACTCTAACAGTTGCTACAAACCCTAAGGCATAAAAAGGTATTTCTTTTCTACAAAATTTCTCCAAATTTCATTTATAGAATGGTTACTCCCATGGTTGTGAATGTCACTGAGAGGCCGAGACCAAAATTCAAGAAACATCCCTTCAAATCTCTAGAAGTTGATCCCTTGGGTGCATTTTTCCATATCCCGTACGATGTTCTACATGTAGGAGATGTTAGGGTTTACATTCATACAAAAATTAAGGATTTTGGAGACCTAGAATTGATGGAAATATATCACAAATAGTTAAGTAGTGAGAACCTTGACCTCAAACTAGAATTCAAGCCCTAAAAGACAAGCACTTTGCACGTTGCATACATTTCCCATCTTTTGGAGAAGACGAATGGGTCCGGTATGTCTTGAGTAGGATGCATGATAACTTTATGTGGTTAATGAGTCCATTTAAGATAATTGTTGACCTATTTTCCTTTGCCCAGAGCCAAATAGTTCACCTTGTATTTTCCTTGAAAATCTTTTAGAAAATGACCATACAAGGTGTAAATTCTTCAATTACTCATGATTTTCCTTGCCAAATTTCCCTAAATCATGCCTAAAGAATCTTTGCAAAAAACCCAGAAAAACCCAGAAATCTTTTAGTTTCAAGTATTTTCTATTACTGAGATTTTTTAGTTTCATGCTTGTATTTCAATATGCATTTTTGAATGTACATTCACATATACATTCGCCATTGTATGTTTGGAATATACATTCGCAATATGCAAAGGCCTAGATGCAATTAGCAAACATACAAGGATGAATGTACATTTTGCAATGTACATCGACATAACATACAAAGGACTTTCGCCAAAGATACAAGGAGATATGCATGTGTGATATAGTAAGGTAAGTGTAACAGTGGCTTGTATATTCCACTTTGTATGTTTGCATATACAAAGCCGATATACAAGGGGTTAAACATACAAGCAAAACATGCATCAGGCACATACAAAGAAATGCATACAAAAACCTTTGTATATTCGATATATAAGGTCAATATAGAAATCAGTTTGTATATGCAGGGAAAAGCATACAAGGGAGAATGAGCAGTTGTATGTACATCGGCAAGATGCTACAATGGCTTGTATGTGCAATTGTATGTTTGCACATACAAGGCCTGGACCCGATAGCAATTTCAACTTGCTTTATAAAGATTTGGAGTCTGTGGCTTGTACATTAATAGTGCATTGTATGTGCCGATATAAAAAGAACAAAAGATGCAAGCACCAGATCTGAATGGAGATCAAATACAACTAATAATCTTTTGAAGTCTGCCACGTGTATATGCGCATTGTATATGTGATATACAAAGCAAGATACAATGGTGACATACAACCCGGACCTGTTATAAAGTTTAAAAGTGGTCGATAATCTGCTGGAGTCCACATTGTATGTATGTAGGTGATTGCATGCCCCGATATACATTTGAATATACAAGGAGTCTTGTGCAAAGTCAACATGCAAGGGAAAGTGATTCAAAGCAAGGGCCCACCACTTGTACATTTGATTGTATGTTTGCACATACAATCAAATATGCATTCCTAATATACAAGCCGGATCTGAAATAAACATACATTCTAGTTGATAAAGGGAAGAATTCTGCAGTTTGTATGTATAATTTGCTTGTATGTTCGCATTGTATATGCGACATACATTGGTTATATACAAAGAGGAACATGCACGGCTCGGACCCAATGGTGATTACAATATGCTTTATAAAGATTTGAGGTCCACAGCTTGCATGCATATGGCATTGTATATCCCGATATACAAGAGATTGAAGATACAAGGCCCAGATTTCAAATTCCTCTAATCTGGTTGATAAAATGGTTCAGGTCTGTGGCTTGTATATTAACTGCATTGTATCTTGTGATATGCGAATGAAATGTACAAGAATTAAATATACATGGCGGACCCTACTGTAAAGTCAAATTTGCCAAATTCAATGCAGGGGTCCGCGCATTGTATATACATGTGTTTGTATATTTGCAATTGTATGTTTAAACATACAATCAGATATACAAAGCCGATATGCAAGAGGCCATATACAAAGCACTTTGCATATGTAAAGGTAGACTCAGAGGTAGTTTTAGAGGCCAATACAGGTGCAGATGCAAAGCAATATATACACACAGTTGACTGCAGCTTTGACCGCCTGTATCTCCTCCATGTTAGTGAATTTCCACATGCTGCAAAAGGAAAAGATGCATGTTTTTGTCCCCTTTCATTTGGTAGGGTTTTTAGGGGATTTGTCACTTTTTAATTTCGGATCTAGATTTGCATGTTTTGGGAGACTAGATGTTTCAGTGACCATTTTGGGTAGATGCAGATATTTGTTGCATGTATTGCTGTAGGGGGATGTTTAGCAGCTCGCATTGATGATAAAAGATATCTCTCAACCACCTTGTTTTAGATACTTTATATATTCGTGGCTGAATATAGACACGGAAGTTGCTCGCATTCAATGCTCAAATATCTTCCACCGTTTCAGGGGTGCAGATCAATGATGCAGCAACTTACATTAAAGACTCAGAATATCTCCCACCTGCCTAGTTCCAGATATTTCCACACCATAATTTCTGCAGGTGGACGTCCCTTCAGGGAGATATTTTCTTGGTGCAGCTCTTTGAGCAAATTTTGTAACCGAATTAGGGCATTTTTGTAATGATCTATATATGCATTCATGAGTTGTAAATAAGTTTGGAAATTTTTTAGCATTTAGGCTTTTTTTAATTTTCCAAATAGAGTTTTCTGCTACTATAACTTTGCCTCTCATCAAATATATGCAAGTTATTTTTGCCTCTTTGGACTGAGTTTTAATTTAGTGTGAATTCGTATATGATTGCCTGTGAACATACTGTTCCTTTCAATCATCTTGTTTCTCACCTCTTCTAGGATTAGTTGAATTTGTTATGTCATACTTGTTGTATTTGGTTATGCTGTGCATTTTCTCAGTGTTGTAGGAGTTCTTTTGTTTAACTTGGTGAATCACCCTTTACTTTCAAGTTTTTTTTCATTTCATCTTTCATTCAAAAGCATTCCTTCTCCCTTTTCCTCTTAAGATTTAGTAGTTTTAGGTGATAACTAGTTATGGAAGGCGGCCATCTCTAGAGGTCTGATCTCATTTAGCAAAGTCCCACACTTAGAGATCATTCCTATGTTACTCTAGATTGCTAAAGTTTTACAACTGCAGCAAGGGTGCAAATCTGAGTGATAACAACTTTGGCATGCCCGGTGGGACTCAAGAGTTAGAAAATAATTGAAATACTACCTTTTGTTACTGGTTTTGATGTGCAGCCAGTGATTTTCAAACCTGTAAGAGGTTAAAAACTGCATATCTGGCAACTCCTACTAAGGAAAGACAAGCAGATCAGTTCTGCTGTTACATTATATGAGAAAGATTCAAACTCAGAGTTCAAGTTCATTTGATTACTTGCAGCTGTCTCCACCTAGAAGACAGAGTAGGGCTGTAGCAAGGACTCCAGTTTCTAAAAGAATACAATCAACTCCACCAAATTCTAGGCCAGTTGCCCCTATAGTTCCTATAGAGGCTCAAGCAAATCTACCCTCAGCCGTTCCAATGGCAAGAAATCATCCATTTGTGGCTTTTGATGGGGGCAGCCCATTGAATTTAACAGTACATGACATTATACCTATGGTAGCTTTGAAGAGTCTACCTTATTTCATAGGGGAAAATCAAACTACCCCTATTGAGAACATTAGAGACGTAGCTTCTCTATGCGGTGTTCGTCATGTGACCCAAGAAAATGTAGCCATCAGGCTGCTGGCTGCCTCTTTCAAAGGAAAAACATTACAATGGTTTAGGAGTTTACCAGTGTAAACCATTACAACCTGGGATGATCTAGGTGATAAATTAAATAAGCAATTTCAAGATAAATCAGACAACTTGTCAGCGGTTGAATAGTTGACTATAATAAAGAGAGCTCCCCAGGAGCAAATGATGGATTTGAACTTTAGATTTCAGAAGACATGGGACAAAATTCCTACCATGGTAAGGCCTCCAGCTGAATATGCTTTCCTATATTTTTTGAAAGCCCTAAATAGTGATATTTCAGTGATGATACAATCATTAGGAGGTACTAGTTTACCTGATGCATATGAAATAGCTATTAGGGCAAAGAATAGCCTGATTCAGGCTAGAAAAATAATACCTAGACCACTAATGCCCATCTTCCCCGAGATTCAAGCTTCAATGCCCTTACCAATTCCATATTTTGCCCCTTTGCCTACTACTGCAGCATTACCAAGTACTACCAATTCTAAAAATGCTGCTTCTAGCTCATCACAAGAGCTGAAGGATATTAAAAATAGCCAACAAAAAATAGAGAACATCCTGTAAACTTTTGGGAATGAGCTGGTAAACATCAAAAAGAAATAGTCCCAGAGCAGGTAGCCTTATCAGCCACAACTTCAAGGGCAAAACCAACCATATCAGGCCAACATGCCTCCATATCAAAGCAATTACCAGGGTACTAGGCAGAACATGAACCAGAGGCCTTTCCAGCCTTATAACCCAATGCTCATTAATGCTATTAAGGACCTTGTCCCTATTCAAAATAACCTTGCAGCTGAATATGAATGGTGTTTTCCATGCAATTAGCCACACAGTCAAGCAACCTATTCAAATGGTGTTATAAATCAGGCTTTAATGGTACAGAGTGTTGTAGTCTCACAGCCAAGCACACCTAATGATGGGGCTGCACAACAACAGGAGCAACCTCAGAATGATTTTGCCTTCATAAATTGGCAAGAAGGTGAATTATGTGGTATAAACAACAATAATACTCCAGTTGCAGTGAATACAAGAGCCAAGAAGAGGGGTTATGAGGTAGATCAAGCAGCAAATAGAGGAAAAGGACCTGTTGATGCTTCTGCATCCCAGACTCCCCATATTTTACAAAGAAATATATCAGCAACAGCAAGGGAAATGCCTCATTTACAGGCTGATACTGTTGCTACAAAGTCACAACAAAAGGTAAGTATCACTCCATCTTTCAATATTATTGAAAATATGAAAAAGATGAATGTGACCATGTCCATGTGGGATTCCCTAGCCATCCCATGCCAAAAAGACATATTGCAATCTGCCTTGTCTGATTTGAAGATGCCCAATGATACAACTGTTGACCCAACTAGGGCAGTCCTCACCAATTCACCTTAGGACAACAACAAATGGCCAAACAAAAGTGCCAAACCACTTCCATTTTATGTGTCTTTAATAATTGGAGACAAGTTAGTACATAATTGCATGGTGGATAGTGTTGCAAGTAGTTTTGTGATGCCAAAGAAGATTGCAGATCAATTAGGGTTGAAATACTAGCTCCTTGAGAAGGGTGTACTTCAACTAGATGGCACATCTGTTAATACTGTGGGTGTCATCAAAGACCTAGGTCTCACTCTATACACTTGCCCAAATGATTCCATTTTCTAGGAGGTGTTCATCATAGATTTGCCTCCTTATTTTGCCATGTGCTTGTCAAGAGAATTCACAGCCAAGATAGGAGGATATTTATCCTTAGATTGGTCCCACATGTTTTTCAAGGCTAGATATGGCACCAAAGTAACCCTAAAATCTGAATTACTTGCTCAATACCACATAGAGCCTTACACACCAAGTGTTGTTAATGCAAATTGCATTATCTTTGATAACCCTGAACTTGTTGCTGCTTGAGAGCTACAAGCTGAAAGTATACCAGGGGTTGTTGTTAAAGGAGTGGGCCTCAAAAAATGTTGTAGATGATCCTGAGGGACACATCCAAGAAGCTGGTATGGGGGTTTACATACTGCATGAGCATGAAACAACAATTCCAAATCTGGTAAAGGATGCTGATCAACAGACAGAACAACAAAATGAGGTGTGGAAAATGTACTTTGATGGCTCAAGGAATAGGAATGGATCTGGTGGTGGTGCAATGCTTGTGTCTCCATAAGGTGAAAGATATTTTTCTGCTTTCTATTTTGCTTTTTCATGCACAAATAACACTGCTGAGTATGAGAGCTTGATCCAAGGTTTGCAGTGGGCAAGAAAGAGGAAAATTGGTTGTTTATAGGTATATGGTGACAATGAACTCATTGTGAATCAGGTGAGAGGGCTGCATGTTACAAAAAATGATGTTTTAAAATGCTACAAGCATAGGGTATGGGATATGATTGAAGAGTTTGAGGCTTTCAATTTGATCTCTATTCCAAGAAGTCAGAACTGTCATGCAGATAGGTTAGCTACAATTGGGGCTTAGTTTGACATCCCAAGTGATATTCAAAGAGAAAAGGTGCAACCTCATGTAAAAATAGTTGATAGGCCCTCTATACCTAACAATAATATTCATTGGCAGTTTTTTGAGAGTGATGAGAAGATTCTGCGTTTCCTGTTAGAGGAGGATGAGTTTTCCATGATGAATTAGGATAAACTCAAACAGTAATATGGTGATGGCTAAGTTATCCAGTTAAGGACAAACAAGCTTCCCAAAGGGTTGGTAACCTTAGAATCTATTTTTCGCACTGATGATCAGTTGAAGAAGAGCAAAACTGACATGCAGATAAAAGAGGAACATTATGAGGAGTTGGAAATTTTCAAAGGGAAGCTTCTCAAAATAGGTAAAATCTATTCACCTGAGGATAGGAGGGCTTTTATTGCTCTTTGTCAAGAGTTTGAAGATGTGTTTGCTTGGGATTATTCAGACCTAAAAGTATTTGACCCTCATATCACCCAACATACCATAGAATTAGAACTAGGTACAAAACCTGTGAGGCAGAAACAAAGACCTCTAAACCTAAAGCTGGAGCCCCTGATGATTACAGAATTGACTAAGTTGATCAAGGGAAAGATCATTTTCCTGATCAAGCATACTTCTTGGGTCTCCAACCTTGTCCCTATGAGAAAAAAGAATGGGGAGATTAGGTTGTGTGTCAACTTCAGAGACCTAAATAGAGCCTCCCTAAAAGACCACTTCTTGCTGCCCTCAATGGAGCAAATTCCACAGGTAGTGGTTGGTTCTAAAAGATTCTCCTTGCTTGATGGGTACTCTAGCTATAATCAAGTGTTAGTCAAGGAGGAAGATCAATTTAAAACTACTTTCACCACCAAATGGGGCACCATGGCCTACAAAAGGATGCCTTTCGGTCTGCCAAATGTTGGCTTAACGTTTCAGAGAGCTATGGACATGGGTTTTAGGGGTTGCTGTATAAATTGGTGCTGGTGTACCTTGACGACATCATGGTTTTTTCTAAGAATGCAGCTGAGCATTTATCCCACTTAAGGCAGGTATTTGAGAGATGCAAGGAGTTCAGGATATCTCTCAATCCCAAGAAATGTATTTTTGCTATGCATGAGGGCAAGCTACTAGGGCACGTTGTGTTGAAGGAGGGCATTACCATTGACCGTGAAAGAGTAAAGGCTATTTTGGAGTTGCCTTTACCCAGCCATAAGAAGGGACTACAAAGTTTTATTGGCAGAATTAATTTTTTGTGAAGATTTATTCCCAATATTGCAAATCTATTGAAGCCTCTGACGTCTATGTTGAAGAAGAGCACAATTTTTAGTTGGACGAAAGAGGCCAAACTCAACTTTGAGTCCATAAAAGAAGCATTGTCAGCTGCGCCAACTCTAGTAAATCCTAACTTCTCCAAAGATTTTATTTTATATGCTTATGGTGGTCTAGATACAATCTTTGCGATTCTGGTACAACAGCAGAGCAATGGCTTTGAACAGCCAATCGCTTTCTTTAGTCAGAGACTAGAGGAGTATGAGTAGAGGTATAGCTTCATGGAAAAGCATGTCCTTGTAGTGGTAAGGAGCCTCAAGAAGTTTTGGCATCTTGTTTCTAATAACAAGATACATTTGATGGTTTCTCACCCTAGCATAAAGGAGTTCCTGTTAAGTAAATATGTTAATGAGAAAAGGGCTGGTTGGATCACCAAAGTCATGGAATATGACGTGGATATCAAGATAACCAAGCTTGTCAGAGGTAGAGGACTCAGTGAACAACTTCCTATCAGTTCTAAAAAAGAAGTAGAAAAAGAAGAAGAGGTGCTTCTGACCATTGAATATGCTCCTCGAGATGATACAACAACAATGGGCACAAGTTGGGTTAATAACATGACTCAATTTTTGCAAATTGGTAAATGTCTAGTAGGTTTAGATAGAACCAAGAGGAGGTACTTTAGACTATAGTCCATTCCATATGTTTTAATAAATGGCATCCTTTTCAGAAAAAAAATTAATGGTGTATTGTTAAGATGCATTGATAATGATTAGAATGACAAGGTGCAGCATGAGTTTCATGATGGAACAGTAGGGGTTTATTTTGCCCCAAAGACTACTACTTGGAAGATAATGAGATCTAGATATTACCAGCCCAGCTTATTCAAGGATGCCCATGCATGGGCTAGAAAATGCGTAAAATGTGCCATTTTTGTAGGCAAAGAAAGGCTGCCAGCTTTACCCCTACAGCCAATTCAAGTAGAGCAGCCCTTCATGAGATAGGGTATTGATTTTGTAGGTCCCATTAACCCACGATCAAGTGTAGGCCACAGGTGGATACTTACAGCTACGGACTATTTCACAAGGTGGACTGAAGCAGTGGCTCTGAAGGAATCCAATGAAAATATTGTTTTGAATTTTTATCAAGATTTGATATCCAGATTTGGAGTGCCTAAGTCAATTATCTCAGGCAATGCTTTAGCCTTTGTTGGATTAAAGACAAATGATTGGGCTGTTAAGAATGGGATCTATTTGAATACTTCATCAAATTATTACCCACAGGGTAATGGTTTGACTGAATCTACAAATAAAAATCTCATAAGGGTTATTAAAAGATCAATGGAAGACAACCAGAGGACATGACATACTAATCTGAAGTATGCCTTATGGGCAGACAAAATAACTCCCAAGAGGTCTATTGGGAACTCCCCATATATGTTAGTTTATGGGAAAGAGGCAAGGTTGCCTATATCTACAGACCTGCGAGCACTTGATATCATGAATCAGCTGGAGATGTTTGAAGAAGAGGATCCCATGGCTGTCATATATGCTCAGCTTATGGAGCTTGAAGAAATCGGAGATAGGGCTATGAAAACTATGGAGTATCATTAGCTTCAAACCAAAAGAAATTTTGATTAGAAGGCCACTCCTAGAATCTTTAGGGACAGTGAGATAGTGCTCAAATGGGATGAGTTGAAAAGCAGACCAGGAAAGCACTCCAAGTTTCACAACATGTGGAGTGGCCCATTTCTCATTACTGAATGCAAGAAGCACAATGCATTTCAGTTATCAAATATGGATGGACAAAATTTGCCTATCCCAGTCAATGGGATACACCTAAAGAAGTGTTTTGAGGTATGAGTGCCTTGTGAATTAGTAGATTAGTTTTCTTGTTTTCAATAAGTGCTATTGCACAATAGTTTAGATCCCTTTTTTGTTTTCCCTAAGTGTTGTCCAACACAATTGGAGGGTTTTCCTTCAGCATTTTTGTCTTGGTTTGGTCTTCTAGATGTTCTTCATTGCTATATGCTGAGTTGCTAAGGTCAGGTTGGTTTGTCAAGTTATATTTTTAGTCTTTGTATGACTCCATGCCCAATGGATACTTAAGGCCACTGATCTAATTGTTTAGCAGGCAAACATCCCATAGAAGTCGCCAAATTGTTGACCTATTTTCCTCTGCCCAGAGCCAAATAGTTCATCTTGTATTTTCCTTGAAAATATTTTAGAAAATTACCATACAAGGCGTAAATTCTTCAATTACTCATGCTCTGCCTTGCCAAATTTCCCAAAGTCTCACCTGGAGAGTCTTTGCAAAAAACCCCAAAAAAACCTAGAAATCTTTTAGTTTCAAGTATTTTCTATTGCTAGGATTTCTTCATTTCATGCTTGTATTTCAATATGCATTTTTGAATGTACATTCGCATATACATTCGCCATTGTATGTTTGGAACATACATTTGCAATATGCAAAGGCCTAGATGCAATCAGAAAACATACAAGGATGAATGTACATTTTGCAATGTACATCGGCAGAACATACAAAGGACTTTCTGTTGCAAGGTGTGGCCCTTGGTCTCCTTGTTCAACACTACACTGCGGTGGTTTGTGACAAGGGCTTAACTACCTCTCGTGCTTGTTAATTCAAGTGGTTACTAACACTTTCGCTAAAGATACAAGGAGATATGCATGTGTGATATAGTAAGGTAAGTGTAACAGTGGCTTGTATATTTTATTTTGTATGTTTGCATATACAAAGCCAATATACAAGGGGTTAAACATACAAGCAAAACATGCATCGGGCACATACAAAGAAATGCATACAAAATCCTTTGTATATTCGATATACAAGGTCAATATACAAATCAGTTTGTATATGCAGGGAAAAGCATACAAGGGAGAATGAGTAGTTGTAAATACATCGGCAAGATGCTACAGTGGCTTGTATGTGCAATTGTATGTTTGCACATACAATTAGACATACAAGGGGTTACATACAAGGCTCGGACCTGATAGCAATTTCAACTTGCTTTATAAAGATTTGGAGTCCGCGGCTTGTACACGCATAGTGCATTGTATGTGTCGATATACAAAGAGCAAAAGATGCAAGCACCAGATCCGAATGGAGATCAAATATATCTCCCACCTGCCTGATTCCAGATATTTCCACACCATAATTTCTACAGGTGGACGTCCCTTTAGGGAGGTATTTTCCTGCTATAGCTCTTTGAGTGAATTTTGTAACTGAATTAGGGCATTTTTTGGAATGCTATATATATGCATTCATGAGTTGTAAATAAGGTTGGAAATTTTTTAGCATTTAGGCTTTTTTTGTTTCCAAATAGAGTTTTCTGCTACTGTAACTTTGCATTCTCATCAAATATATGCAAGTTATTTTTGCCTCTTTGGACTGAGTTTTAATTTAGTGTGAATCTGCATATGATTGCCTGTGAACATACTATTCCTTTCAATCATCTTGTTTCTCACCTCTACTAGGATCAGTTGAATCTGTGTATGTCATACTTGTTGTATTTGGTTATGCTGTGCATTTTCTCAATGTTGTAGGAGTTCTTTTATTTAACTTGGTGAATCACCCTTTACTTTCAAATTTTTTTTCATTTCATCTTTCATTCAAAAGCATTCCTTCTCCCTTTTCCTCTTAAGATTTAGTAGTTTTAGGTGATAACCAGTTAAGGAAGGCGGCCTTCTCTAGAGGTTTGATCTCATTTAGCAAAGTCCCACACTTAGAGATCATTCCCATGTTACTCCAGATTGCTAAAGTTTTATAACTGTAGCAAGGGTGCAAATCTGGGTGATAACAATAACCAAAGATGCCATCAGGGATGTAACTAGATGACACTCAACTGGTGGGTTGTCTGCACTCAAAGCTATGAATAATCAAATGATAACAGAAGGCACTGGATCAAAATATGACAAGAGTGCAATGACTATAGATGATATTACTGATCCAGATGTGAAGTTTGCATCAATTATAATTGGTTACAAGATTTACCACTCAAGTAGGGTGACTTCTCTATCTGGTGCAACAATCTATACTACATATCAGATGCTAAAAGAAAATGTAGACTATGATTTGTGTGAGCTTCTATTGAATCAACTAATGAAAAATCTTCAGAAGATTAAGAAAGATAAGAAAAACTCCTTCAAATATGGCAATCTAGTGTTATGCCTATTCTTCTATTTCATGAATGAGTTACCAGGATCAAATGGTCTGATCTGGGCAAATGATAGACTTGTTGCAATTCAAATCAGAGATTATTTGTATGGACTTGGTGATGCACAAGCCTGGAAGATAGCTCTATGGGGTTACTTACAGAATTTCCAGAGCAAGATGCATGCAAGAGAAATAATACCAAAATCAATAGTTGAAAAATACAAAGATAGTTTGCTTAATGTTTGATACAGATCAATGCCTAATGGAGGCAGTTGAGCCAAGAACTATATGGGTAATGCCCATGGGTTATGAAGTTGATGAAAACTTATTGGAGGTACATGTTCAACACTTGTTAAGCCAATCCAAGGACACTGAAGCATAGAGGTTTAGCACCTTTGATGAGATAAACATAAAAATACATGTTGAATTAAGGAAGCCTAAGACAAAAAGAAAAGTGAGAAGGGAGGTTGAAGAACTTGCTAAGAAGTTTGGCATAACAAAGGAGGCAGTTGATGCAAATAGAGAAAGAATAGAGAAAACTAAAAAGGAAAGGGAAGGAACAAAGAAAGAAAGCGTTCTGGTGAAAGCCTCTACCTGGACGAGATCTACTAGAAGTTTTGCCCCTGTCACTCTTGAAAGCTCAAAAATTGCCAAATCGAAAGCTAACCCATCTGTTAAAGGAGAAAAGAGAAAGGAGTCTAAGGCCACAAGAACATATGTGAGCCTTAAGGATGATGAAGAGACAGAATGAGATGTGGAAGTTAGAGAATTGAAGAAAGCCAAGAGCAAACCTACCAAGAATAAAAGGGATGATGAGGAGTAGAAGACAAAAGAGTTTGTTGAGGGACCCACTCTCTCCATTAAAGACATCATTAAAGAGGTCACTATGGATGGAAACCTGCAGCCAGTAACAAAATTCTATGATGAGTACAATGATGCAGACAAGAGAATTCTTGAGGAAGCAACAGTAAGGTACCTGAACATCTACAACAAATCTTTCATTGAGATAATTTCCTTGATTCCTAAAAGCTTAGAAGAAGTTTTGGAGTTAAGAAAGGAAAATGCAAAAGAAAAAGACTTGGAGATCTAGGAATAGATAGTGATACAGTTATGTCCAACTATCACTCCAAAATAGATTAACATGGTTTTCAAAGATGCCAAAGAAGAATTTTAGAGCAAGTCTAGAATGAATAAGCTCATGCTTGGAGAAACTGAACAAATAGTTGATGAGACAAAAGACATTCTCTGGAGTGCCTTGAAAAGTTTCAATCTTCCCATTGTAGAGGAAGCAAATGAAGAACCTTCTGGCATGGATGTTGAAGGATTAAAGAAAATTAATGAAGAGCAATTTGAAGCCTTAGACTCCTCTATTTTGGAAGAGGAAGTGCAGAAAGAAGAAACAAATATTGTTGATAGCAATAAGCATATCGGTTCGGATGCCCCCAAAGGAAAGGAAGATGAGACTACAAGAGACACTATAGAAGTAGTGCAAATTTTCTTAGACAAGGAAGTTGTGGAGTTAGATGAACCAAAATTGATTCAAGGGCCACTGAATCTGGACTCTCTCTATCTGGTTTAGATAATGAAGATAGCATCTTTTTCTCAGGCCAACGCAAAAGAAAAACTCTTGAAATCTCATATGGAGGACTGTGAGCTACTGAGTATTACATCTGGAGTGCTAGAAAAGATCATGCCCACATATTAGAAAGATCCATCTACCTCTCCATCCAGTAATTTGAAGAACTTAGTTAATTCTGTTAGTACACATTTTGAGTCTTTAGAAAAATCAACAGAAACTAAGGTCCATAAAGAGTTCTTGGGGAAAGGATTCAGTGAGGTACAAGGGCTAATTCATAATGATAGAAAAACCATAGACATTGGCATAAAGAGCATTGAAAATGCTCTTAAGGATGGTGGAGATATATAAAAATTTTCTTTATCTAGGCCTAAAGTTGCAGAGGACATTGAGAAGAAAATGAAAGAACAAGAAGGGAAATTGTCAAATCTATGTCAGAATTTTGATTCTCTCACTATCTCTCTGGTAAGTCAAGAATGCCAAGTAGTTATTATAACAAATGAAATATGCAACATTAAGAAAGTACCAGTAAGAAGTATGGAGAGATGGAACACAAGCAAAGGGGGAGTTATAATGACACTTAGTCATTTTTCACTAAGTGTTGCCATCAATGCCAAAGGGGGAGATTGTTGGCAAGAGACACTGCTAGGATTCATAAGTGTTGTCATTGATGGAAAAAAAGTTTTTCCCACACATCCACATTGCATAAATTACTCATACCGGAAGTCAAATTGAAGATAGGTTAGTCTGGTAGTCAAGAACAGAGCATATGATAGAGTCTGACAGTTGGGTCCAAAACTCTCTGATGGTGAAACCCAACATGTTGCAGATTTGGATGAGTAATAAGGAGTATATGAACTATTGTATTCTAGAGATTTAGCCTCCGGTGACAAAGCATGTGAAATACATGAGCATCTGAGTATTGGACTCAAGTTAGACAGTGCAGACAGAGGAAGAACTGAGCAATAGGGTGTCAGACCTCAATCTGGATGTGCAGAATGAGTTGATCAAGTAACTTTAGGTGTTATATGACTTTTGCCAACATAGGCAATGATTTCTATGCCAAGTTTTTGGTACGCATCATCAATCAAGTATGGATTTAGCCGACAAAACAACAACTTGCAAATATCCTAAGTGTTCTGGTTGCTGACTAAAAAGTTGTGTGAAATACTTGATACAGATATTTATACTTGATGAATTCAAGCTTGTGATTGTGTGGATGAAATAGGATGATGAATTAAGTGTGAAGAAAAGTAGAGAGAAGTGCAAAGGCAGTAATCAAAGCTAGGAATATGACAAAAGAGTGATACTAAGGAGAGGAAGGATGAAATGTGCTAGATCAGTATACTATGTCTAACTAAAACTAAACTCTTCCATGTACAGATACTATTCATGAGTTCAAACACTTTGTTATCATCTATAAGCTTTTGTAGATAGTGAGTCTCTTGTAGGTAGTGGTCCTCTTGTGAGCAATGTGCTCGGGCAGTGAGCCCTAATTGGAAAGTGCCATTTTGTACTTCTTATTATTTTAATAGAGAATACAATCTTGGGTTAATCACCTCATGGTTTTTCCCTTAGCAGTGTTTCTACATAAAAATCCTTGTGTAATGTGTGTTGATTTCATTTTAGTTCTTATCGTTGATTATGCTTTCATGTTTTGATTTATCATTGAATCTTAAGATAAGAAAAGGAAGTAAAAGTAAGTTTTGAGATAACCGATTCACTCCCCCCTCTTAGTTATCTACCTTATTCCCAACACTATTTCTGTATCACTATAGGAAAATGCATAGACACAAACCCATCTCCAACCCATGGAGACTGAACCTGGGAAAACTGGTAGTGCCAAATGTGTTCATCAATGTGGAGTTGTTAAAAGTTTTGGCTAGAAAATATAATCCACAGACCCATATGATTGAGTTAAAGGATGGGTCTGGTTCCATCCCTGTCACCAAGGACTATATATCCATGGTGTTTTAGTTGGAAACTAGCTTTGATATGAAATTTAGAATTAGAGACCCGTTAAATGAATATTACAATTTGGGCAATAGTTATAAGAGATGGAGGCTACCCCTACACAGGCCCTGAGATGAATGGAACATGCTCAGAGTATTCTCAAGGGTTGAGGATCCCCCTATTCTATAGATTTGTTTGAGGAGTATTTTAGATACACCTACTATTATGTCTACTAAGTTCTTGTCTTAAATGCCCCTCTGTTTATGGAAGTTACACCAATGGTCCTAACCATAGATGTGCAAAGACAAGATGCACAACCTCCGGACTATACTAAATACCTTTCTAATAATCTTCACAATGATTTGGTTGTTGTAAAGAATGGAGGTGGTAAATTCATGCATTACTCTTTGTTCATGAATCTTATTTTGTATGAGGGACATAATATGTGTCTGTGGAATGAATGCTTGAGAGTAAGAGACTTGGATAAGGATGGAAACATCAAACCTATACAGATGTGGACAGCTATCTGGGATAGCAGATGTGAAAGATCCCATTATCTACATTTTGAAGAGTATTTTTGTGAAGCCTTTGTATAATATGTTGGGCCATCCATGTGAATACAACTTGTCAATAGAAGTGCAAAAATTTCTTAGCCAAAAGACAAGGATGAAAGTGGAAAAATCAATCACAACTGGGGTGATTGGTATGCTTACAGTGACTGCACAAATATTATAGTCTTTGGGTATGAGGGAGCACCATTCTTACTACCAAAAACCTATCCTGATAGAATTGCCTATTTAGAAATTGTGAGGCAATTAGCTTACTCTGACTTTATGCATCTTAAAAGTTACAATAAACAATCCTTGATGCCTGGTACTTTGTGTTTTGGAGATTTCACAGTTGTTTTAGAGAAAGGATATGAATCAATTAATAAAAATTTAGAACATTACAGAATGCCAGGAGGAAATGCAAGAGAGAATTTTGATCTTGAGCATTTCATAAACAATGTCAAAGTTAGTAAAAAATTAAAAGGATCTAATCATGTGCTATATGTGGATGACAATTTGATCAGAAATATTGATGAGAATTGTGGAGTCAAAAAAAGAAATATGTATCATAGAATAATGCTAGCAGAGGCTTGGAGGATAGCCAAAAATCCCACATATAAAGGAGCTTTTCTTGAGATTGATGATCGTATTGAGAGGATAAACACATTAGTTGTACATGTAGTAGAATTGAACAAGGATGTTTGCCCTTGGGTTTTTGAAAGAAGAAACAAGAGCATTAGAGATACACAAGCTGAATATGAAGCTCCTCTCAGCCATATATCCCCTTAGCCTACACCAGACATCAGTTTCTCTGTTGATATTGAGTTAGAAGAAGTTGAAAGTGAGGATGAGGATGTACAGGTATCTCAACCAATGATTGAGAAATATGAACCCCCTGTAGAAAGGGAAGTTGTAATGATGGAAGCTTGTAATGAACTCTCTGATGACATTAGGCACAATGCAAGTAAGAATTTCATTTTTGATAATGATTTTGTCAAAACCCCTAAGTTTAAAGCATTCTTGTATGAATACAAAGGCAAGCAAACTAGGGAGAAAATAAAGGATCTCACCCATGACCTAGAAGTAAAAGCCTTGAAGGAGTTGGAGGTGGAGATCGACAAGGAGATGGAGAATATATAACTCCAAAAAAGAGGAGAGCACTACTGGAAGAAGCAGGAGTCATGCTAGTCTCTGGGTGGGGCATGACCTTAGCAATTGTTTTTGACAACTTTAGAAGAAACTAGGACAAAAAAATACAATTAAGTATTGAAGGAGTGGATAATATTAACACATGGTCATGATATGATCCTAATAAAGAAACATTACTGATGTGGGCCTTGTACCCACCTAATAAGAGACCTCTAATTATTAATGATCCAAATAAAGCATTTGGTCACCTCTTGATACAGTGAGTTGAGGACACAGATCCTATGGAGACTGTCAATGTTAATATTGCTAGATTTATAGAGGCCCAAATTGAGAGATTGGTGAAGAATAATAAGATACACATGGAAGAGAATGAGAGACTAAGATAGGAAGTTTCTATCTATAAAGACAAATTACCATCCTCATCAAGCAGTTATTCACCATGGTTAGAAGTAGATAAGAGGTTAGTAGAGGCCAGAGCTGACACTACCTACTTGGAAGTAAAAGTTGAAAAACTTCAAAAGAGGAATGAGTAGTTGGAGATAGAAATAAAAATTATCAAATATAAGATTGTCTCAGAATTAATCAAGAACAGATATGAGAAAATGATTGCAAATGCTAATAAGGTGTGGGCAGTACATAATGGAACACATTTTGCCTATCAAGAACATAAAAGGTTGCATCTTAGGATGTTAGAAAAGAAGGAAGAGTTGATGGCCAAAGGGGATGTTGATACAGATGTTTTCAAGAATTATGATGAGTTGATTGACATGCATGAGAAATTCAACGTTGTGCTAGCACAAGACCTTGATGACTTTGATCAACCTTTGGATCTAGCTTTTCCTAGTTCCTTTGATGATGAGGGCAATCTGAGAAAACAGGATGTTTGGAAGGATGAACTTGCTCAGTTATTACCAATAGCTCTGAACAAGGTTAGTGACGAGCCACGATGATAAAGAACACACATGAGTAGTATATTAAAATAATCTCAGCTACAAACACTTATGTAACTCAAGAGTATATTGATCATATTGCCAAGATTAACTTGGTCATCTCTAGAGCAGCATAAAGGGTCAAGAGGCATTGTACCAACCATGTCTACATCCTCAACTGATTAAAAAATAGAAGACAATGGTTAAGAAAGAAGCTAAAGAAGCTAGAAAATATGGAGAATTCTTTGACCCTCAATTTTTCCAATGCTAATTCAAGAATTTCGTATATTAAAACACGAAGGAGAAATCAACACATATTGCATCTAGAATAGTGGCCAAAGCATAGTAACAAATACTACATCATTGGAGAGGAGAACTTTGCTAGGCCTATGGTCATGGGTTCTCTATGGTGATTAACGGATTTAGATCATGACTAATGTGGATGCCCAGTTTAATCTCTTTGTCTATTTCTTAATTGTGTTTCATAACAAACATTAGTTATCTAAAAATGTTTAAATTAGGAAAAGTCATCTTGTTTCGACCTGAACCTTGTGTGCTTCCCGTACATATAAGGGAAACCAAGGTCAAGTTTAGGATTATCATCAAATAACAATCATCATACATACAATATTATTATTATATTTTTAGTCATACTTACAGAACAGAATACATAAACTTCTATGAATTTTTGAAATAATCTAATGGGAAAGAAGGTTTAATTAGTGGATCTATCTTTGTTGTTTAAATACTTTGTTGATATTCATTCTTGTAAGTTATTTGGTTGTCTTTGTGTTAGTCTTTTATAGTTATTTAAATCATTTTGATTTATCAAGGCACATTTATTGTCTTTGTGTGACATGCTTGATTGGTTTCTGTGAGAAGTTGATTTTAGTCCTTCTAAGTGATTACTATTTATTGGTCTCTACCCAGAGTTAAGACCCTTTAAATAAGTCATCTTAGTTGGTTTTCTTCAAGCTAGAATTAAAATCCTTTCAGACAATCACTGTAACTTGGAAAAATATCAATGGGATCTATAAGAAGAGTCTGATAACTAATAATCCTGCACATTTATACAAAGTATAAACATCTAAAAGTGCCAAGTAGTTAGAGTTAAGCCAAGTAGATAAGTCCTCATATCACACAAATCTTGACCCCATTAGCCCAATAGGAATAGGCATTGATCACAACCAATCTCAAGTCATAATCTTTTCAATCAGTTATTACTCTTCTATCTATTTCTCATTCATATAGATTAATACAATCAAAGCTTAAATCTACTTAACTATTGAAGATATACCCACCTAGGTCTAGCAGAACCTAAAGTGTAGGGGGTTCTCAACCACATTATTTAACCCTGCTTTGTTAGCGAAAAATGTTATCAAAGAGCTTGGCATCCTCTTAAGGTTTGTAACCTACATTTTTGAGACCTAACAGTTGGTGGAAACCACCACCCTTCGCCATGATGAGATGGGTGGTCTTTCCCCACCTGGCTAACTCCCCAATTCATAGGGGCTTGTCGTTCAACATGCTTATCAACCAACCTCTGGTGAGCATGAAGCTCCCTTCGGTTTCAAAGATATAAAAAATATCACACCATTGTCATGGGTGATATAGACTATAACAAGATAATAAACACAATAATATAGCCTGAAATTCAATATATATATATATATATATTCATAGCACAATATTATTTTCATGCATCTACTAGATGTAGGCAAATACTAGTATTAACCAAGATGTCACTTTCTGACATCACCTCCTTCATGGAGACAGGGTCAACTTGCAATTTAGGGATCGACCTGCTCACTACTCTCCCTTCTTCGCTAAGGACTCAAAACATAATAGACCAAAGAAAAATGGATTCCTAACCCCAGTTCAAAAAAATTTAGAGTGATAAGAAAATGCTCTGACAAAAATCAAGACTAACTCTCAACTTGTATTGACATTCCAAGAACGTCGTTGGGTCGAGTTGATGCAACATTGTCAAAATGGCTGAATCAATAGACGACACAAAAGGAAAATCAACTGGCCAAGAAGAAGCATAACTTATGCTAACTTACATGGTTTGAAAGGATAAAATGTCTAACACTCAGATGGCTATTGACCTCACTTCCCGACATCTATCTCTTCCTCCCGAATGATACTCTCCTTCCATCTTTGGAAGATGATCAATTTCCCAATCCAACTCACAATCAGAAAATCATGATTAGTGCATCATCATATGATCGATAAATCATAATAATTAAATAACCATTTCAACCTAAAAATTTCATGTCTAACTAACATTAATTAGAAACAATGATTAATCTGACATTTTCCACAAACATCAAATCATCAAATTCTTAACTAATCCTCCTGATTACCATGTAAGAGTAAGATTAAGCTAATCACAAGATGGGGATGTAACACTATTGATAAAATTTTGACTGGTTGTTTTACAACATGCCAAATATTTAAAACTTACTAGTGAAATCTTTACCAGATGCATAATGGTGATGATTGTTGTTAGAATACTCCAAATTCAATCAATGAAGAGATTTTGAGATTGGCTCTAGGAAAGACAAACAATTAAGAGATAGATAATGAGTTATTAGCAATTGAATGATTTTGCGATGGGTACTATTGGTGATTAATTTATCCCTAAAAACATCATTAACTATTTGTATTTTGTAATTAAAGGAAAAAGGGAAAAAGACAATTATAATTAGAAAAGTCTAGAAATACAGAATATTTGAGAAGTCAAGATAAGGTTAGAAAGTTCTAGAGAAAGTTTCCAGAAGGAAATGGATTGTTTCTAGAGAACATGGCTTAAATTTGACTATTTACCTTGCCTGTCAAGAATTTTTTTTCCTATAGTTTACTCTTCATTATTGCCTTTTATATGACAATTAATTTTTTTTAATACTTCCTCTGAGAGATCCAGACCTGACTATCAGACCTTGTTACATGCTCTGTTCTTGCTCATCAGATCAAAATACTCTTCAAACTGACTTCCAGTATAGACATACCATGTGCTACGGATGAGTGGGATGGACTTTGTTGCCATCAATGACACACTTATGAATCCACACAGTGTCTCTTGCCAACAATCTCCCCCTTTGGCATTGATGGCAACACTTAGTGAAAAATGACTAAGTGTCATAGCACACTCCCCCTTGGCTGATGCTCTGTCTTATGTACACTTTTACCAGAGCTCCCCCTTAGCTAGATTCCACATTTTTCACTACTCCTCACTCCCCCTTTGACATCAATGGCAAAGGGTGAAATCCGTACACCAAAATTTGCAAAGAAAAACAACCTATGTATTGCCGAATAAGTATATATAAATGTTGTACTTACATATACTTAAGGATATCTGCAAAGGTATTCTTTAACTATACAACTTCTGTCGCCCAACTCTACTTCATCCTATCCAAAATTGATATGTGGCCACTTAACAAAAATGCAAAAGCTTCTGCCCTGTCGGATCACTGGTCCGAGCTGTGGTCTGAGCATCAGTTAGGGCTTCATGCATTGCCTCTAACTTAGGGATAATTATCCCTCTTAGTTCACTCATTCTACTTATTTTGTTCTTCTTCTCTTTCTCAAGCCTCTTTATCTCATTTATAATGGCAATAGCCTGGCACTCTTGATTCATTATTGATGAGGTGAGAGGATCAAAACTTTGGGATAAGCTTGATAATTTACCCTCTTGTTCTTCCATCTTCTTGGCAATATCTGCTATCACTGTGGACCAGGATAGACAAAATTTGTATAAATCTCTACCATCTTTAAGAGCATTTTCTAAGCTCTTTATCCCAATATCCAAATTTTTCCTATCATTTGTTATAAGTCCCTGCACCTCAAAGAATCTTTTTCCCAAAAATTCTTCCTGGACCTTTTCTTCTACCGCCTTTTCTAAGGAATCAAACTGAGTATTGACAGAGTCTATCAGAGATTTAAGATTACCAGATGGAGAGGCCAAAGGATCCTTTTGAAAGGATGGCATGATCTTCTCCAACATTCTAGAAGCAATCTCTATTAGCTCACAATCTTCCATGTGAGACTTCAGAAGTTTTTCTTTTGCCTTTTCTTGGGCAAAGGATTCTATCTTCATTGTTTGAACTGGGGAGAGGGAATCAAAATTGAGTGGTACTTGGAATAGTTCCAGTTCATCTAATTCCATCATTTCCTTGGTTAGGAAGTCTGTAACTGCTTCTATAGTGTCTCTTTCCAGAGACAGAGTCTTCTTTTTTTTCCCACCTCAGAACTGTCATCCTGGATCTTATCTGTTTAATCTTCTTCTCTTCCCTTTTTCTCCTCTTTTCTTGTTTCTCCTTCAGTCCTGGAGTCTACTGGGGGATCCGGAAGAGAGATGTTTACTTCTTCATAGAATTCTTCTGGAATAGAGGAATCCAAGTCCTTAGTCTTCTCCTCACCTATCTCCTTTGACTCTTTTGTAATTTTCTCAGTAGAATCTTCCTTTGATGCACTTGATCCTTCGACATCCATGGCAGAAGGTTCATCACTTATGTCCTCTATAATAGGAAGATTGAATCTTTTATATGCATTTCAGAGGATGTCTTCAGTCTCTTTTGCCACCTGATCAGTCTCTTCGAGCATAAGCTTGTTCATTCTGGCTTTGCTCCGGAATTCATCCTTGCAATCCTTGAAGATCATGCTCATTTGTTTTGGAGTGATGGAAGGATAGAGCTGAATAGCTATCTGTTCCCAGATCTCTAGGTCCTTTGCCTTAGCATTGTTCTTTCTCATTTCAAGTTCCTTCTCTAGGATTTTGGGAATTAGAGATATGATTTGAATGAATGCTTTATTATAGATGTTTAGATACCTGGTTGTAGCATCTTGCAAGATCTTCTGGTCAGCTTCACTACATTCATCATAGAATTCTATCATTGGTTGCAAATTTCCATCCATAGTGACTGCCTTGATGACATCATCAATGGAGAGAGTAGGCCTTTCAACAAATTCTTCTGTATGTTTACCGACAAAGGATTTCCTGGATGTTTTCTTCTTCTGCCTCATTTTCTTAACTTCTTCATCAGATTCTATTTCTTCATCATCCTTTTGGCTTATGTATGACCTTGTGGCCTTAGTCTTTGTTCTCTTTTATTCTTTTCCGAATATCTTTGCTTCTAGTTTTGAGGCTTTTGGGCTCTTAGTAGTGGCAGGTGTAGAGCTCTTTGAGGATCTAGTCCGAGAGGGGGCTTCCACCGAAGCACTTTCTTTTTTTGCTTCTTGCCTTTCTTTCTCTACCCTTTCTACCTTCTCTTTGTTGGCATCAACTGCCTCCTTTGATATCCCATATCTCTTGGCAACTTCTTCTACTTCCCTTCTCACCTTTCTCTTGATCTCAAGCTGTCTTAGTTCAATATGAATTTTTACACTCAACTCTTGGAAGGTGCCGAACCTTTCTGCCTTAGGGTCCTTAGGCTAACTTAGTAGGTGTTGGACATGCAGTTCTAGAATTTTCTCATCCACCTCATAACCCATTGGCATAATCTAAACTATTCTAGGCTCTACTGCCTCCATTAGGCATTGATCAGTGTCCACCATAAAACACACTGTATCTTTATATTTTTCAACTAATGTCTGAGGAATTCTTTCTTTGGCTTGCATCATACCTTGGAAATTCTTGAAATATCCCTAGAGAACTGTGCTTTGAGCCTTGGCATCACCAAGCCCATACGTATAATCTCTAATTTGTATGGCAACTGGTTTGTCATTTTGCCATATCCAACCACAAGATCTAGGTAGCTCATTCATGTAGTAAAAGAATAGACATAGTATCAATCCACCCTACTTAAAGAATTCTTCTTATCTTTCTTTATTTTCTGTAAATTCTATAATAGTTGGTTCAAGAGAAACTCACAAAGATCATAATCAGCATTTTCCCTTAGCATATGATAAGCAGTGTATATTGTTGTTCTGGATACAGAATTCTCCCTACTGGAGTGATATTTTGTAGCCAATAATCATAGAGGCAAATTTGATGTTCGGATCTGTAATATCTTCTATTGTCATTGCCCTTTTGTCAAACTTTGATCCAGCAGCCTCACTTACTGTTTGATTCTTGACTGATTTAAGAGCAGGCAACCCACCGGATGAGTGCAAACTAGTTATTGCTCTAATTGTATCCTTTGTTATTTTGAAGGGCTTCAACAACCATATGAAGTTATCATGTATTCTACTAAGAACATACCAGACCCATTCATCTTCAGCAAAATAGGGGAAGTGGATGCAATGTCCAAAATGCTTATCCCAGATGACCTTGTATTGAGGTTTAAGTTCAAATGTTTCATCTATTAATTGCTTGTGATAGATATCCATCAGTTTGGCTTCCCTGAATTCCTCAATATTTGCGTGTATGTAAACCCTAACATCTTCTACATGCAGAACTCCATGTGGAATACTAGAGAAGGCACCTAAATGATCAACTTCTAGGGATTTGTAAGGATGTTTCTTGAACTTAGGGCATGGTCTATTAGTGATCTTAACAACATTTGGAGTAGCCATCTTTCAAAAGATTTAGAGAGAGCGGAAATACCTTTTTACGCTTCTAGGGTTCACGATAAGAGCTAAAAAGATCGTTGGTTGAATCAAATTCTACGATTGATCTTTGAGAGGATAGAAGCAATCTTGTTTTAGATCTTTTTCTTTCTTCTTCTTGAATGTGAATGTGCAAATGATGAACAAAAGAACCCTTATATTTATGTGCAAACCCTAAATTCATATTGCAATAAATGCACACCTTAAGTTATTCTGGTTCCCTTGTTCTAACCTTGTTCTAAGAGAGATCCTTCTGAATCACTGAGATTTACTCAAAATTAATCTTGGTGATAATTGACAATCTATCTCCCTTTGTCCAGTCATTCCATTTATCCATAGATCAAGATATTTTAGTTTTGAATCATACCAAATCTAACTGTGAGAGTCTTGCTTTTACCAGATGATTGTCAAACTGGATCAATCTTGGATGATTAACCTCTTCAAAACTCCTTGTAGATATTTCATATTTTTACCAAGGGTTATTTAGATATTCTATGAGAAGCCTTTAATCCACAACTTTCCATGTGCCAATTTCAGGCACCAATTGACTGGTTGGGGGAATTTATTTTCCTTTGTGACTCCCCCTGAGCCAAAGCACATCTATTCAATTTCTGGAAGGAATATCAGCACCAGATTCTGGTGTGGATCCATCCCTAGCATTTTCTGTACTTCTCTTCACCCAAATCTTGTTCATCTCCCTTTGAACTTCATCCGCATTTACTTTTCCTTTTTGTTTATCTTGATTTTGGTTATGATGCACCAAACCCCTTTTATCCTAATTCTTACTTCCGTAGAATTTGGCAATATGACCGGATCTATTGCAGTTGTAAATAACATTTCTTTGCATATTTGGCTGATATCCTCTTGATCTGCATTGATTAGCCATATGTCCCATTCTATTGCATGCAAAGCATCTACCATTGAATGAATTGTTTATTTGCTTATTTCTGCATTCATGAGATTTGTGACCATACCTTTTGCAGTTGAAACACTATCTGGAGAAGGATTAATTAGTCTAATTCATTCTTCTTATGCACTGAGTTGCTTTATGACCGAAGTTGTTGCAATTGTAGCAGTATCCATTGAAGGATGGATATCTTTGGGTATTTGGTTGCCTTACTGGAGGTCTTCTAGGCTTGTTCCTTGGATTTCCTGATCTAGAGTTCTTCTAACCATATCCGGAGCTTTCAGTTTTCTCATATCCCAAGCCATGCTTGACATCTACCCTCTTTTGGATTTCAAGAAGAACTTCAAGTTGAGCAGAGCTTATCTTGAATTTTTCTTTGTATTCATTTGCTGTTTGAAGATCCCTTTTAAGAGTGTCTATCTAATTTTCAAGTTGTTCTTCATTATCTCTAGCTTCTTCAAGATCAGATTCCAGATGTCTGATTATTCTATCCATTTTGTGGCAGTCTTCTGACTTCTCCTTGAGAGATTGTCTTAGATTATCTTCCATTTTTCTTTTCTCTTCAATTTATTGGGTGAATTTCATAACCCCTGATTCCATTTCATGTCTTATCATAATGACCTCTTTTGATAGCTTCTCACATAACTTGTTTTTTTCATTTAGATCTTCATTAGTATCATTGGCTTCACTTTGACTTGCGAATTGTTGAAGCAGTTGGTTTCTCTTTTTCACAGAGATACTCAGTTTTTCTTTTAGTTCATTTATGAAATCATCAACTTGTTTGAGTCTTTCCCTTAGGTTATTGACTTTAGAGTGAGATTGATCAAGATCATCTAGGGCAGACTGAAGTTGTTCCCTCATGCCATATTTATCCATTCAGATTCCCAAATCTTCCTCAAGCTGTTAGGCTCTGTTTGGAGGAACTTAGCTCTGATACCAATTGTTGGAACAAGGTGGATAACTAAGAGGGGGGTGAATCAGTTATCTTTAATAATTTAACTTTCTCTTCTTCTTTAACAATTAGTGTAGTATCAAAACATTTAAGCATACATGAACATGAGAGAAGAAAAGAAATCAACACACATAACACAAGGATTTTTACATGGAAAACTGTGTTAAGGGAAAAACTATGGGGTGACTAACCCTAGATTGTATTCTCTGTTAAAAGAATAGAAGTACAAAATGGCACTTGCCAATTAGGGCTCACTGCCCGAGCACACTACTCACAAGAGGCCCATTACCTATAAGAGACTCAATATCTACAAGGTATATAGAAAGTAACCAAGTGTTTGAACTGATCAGAGGCATCCACATATGTTGGGGTTCAGTTCCAGTTAGGCTCAATATACTGATCTACTGCACTTCATTCTTCCTCTGCTTAGTGTTGCTGTTCTGTCACATACCAGATTTGTATAGCTGCTTCCACCCTCCTCTCTGCTTTTCTTCACACACACTATTACCCAACACACACATTCACATTGAAATCCATCGGTATATATATCTGCACAAAGGATTTCAACATCTTTCTAGTTGGCATCTAGAATACTCAAGATTTTCCCAAACTTTAGTCTGTCAATTGAATCCATGATTACTAAGTGATGCGTATCAAAAAGATAGTTATAGGAGTCATCAATCATGTCTACCAACCACGAATGATCCCTCAAGAAACTTGATCACCATCAATTTCTTATCTGGATTAAGGTCTGATGCTTTGCTGGTCAGTTCTTCCTCAGTCTACTTTGCCAAATAGGAACCCAACACTTAAGTGCTCATATCTTTTCACTCTTTCATCACCGGAGGGTCAATCTCTAGAGTGTAATAGTCATGGTACTCCTCTTGACTTCCCCAAGTTCATACTTTGTTGAGATACTTCCTCTGAGAGATCTAGACCTGACTGTTGGACCTTGCTGCATGCTCTGTTCTTGCTCACCGGATCAAAATACTCTTCAATCTAACTTCTGGTATAGACATACCATGTGCTGCGGATGAGTGGGATGGACTTTGTTTCCATCAATGACAACACTCATGAATCCACATAGTGTCTCTTGCCAACAATATATATATATATATAACTTAAAGACAATTAGAAAAAGACAATTATAATTAGAAAAGTCTAGAAAGACAAAGAATCTTTGAGAAGTCAAGATAAGGTTAGAAAGTTCTAGGGGAAGTTTCTAGAAGGAAATGGATTGTTTCTAGAGAACAAGGCTTAAATTTGACTGTCTACCTTGCCTGTCAAGAAAAAAATTTCCTACAATTTACTCTTCATTATTGTCTTTAAGTTATATATATATATATATATATATATATATATATATATATATATATATATATAAAACTTAAAGATAATTAGAAAAGGACAATTATAATTAGAAAAGTCTAGAAAGACAGAATCTTTGAGAAGTCAAGATAAGGTTAGAAATTTCTAGAGGAAGTTTCCAGAAGGAAATGGACTATTTCTAGAGAACAGGGTTTAAATTTGACTGTCTACCTTTCCTATCAAGAAATTTTTTTCCTACAATTTACTCTTCATTATTGCCTTTCGTATGACAATTAATTTTAATTAATGCAAGTCAAATTTTATATAAGAAATATATTTTTTTTTACAAATGGTTGGTTTTAATGTATTCATACCAAGGTATTTCAAAAAATAGAAGTTTCTATTAAAGTATATATATATAACTTAAAGAGTATTGAGAACTTCTTAAAAAAATCTAAAAATATGAAATTTTTTTAAATATTAGAAGTTTCTATTAAAGAATTTAATATATATATATATATATATATATATATGTATAGTCATATTTTCATCTTAATTATTTTTTGTGTAGTTTTTAAAATAAATTATATGTATGTTAATACAGTCAAATATTTATTTTTATTGTATTTTACAATTAAAATCTTTAAATATAGTTAAATAATTGTCAAATTTAAGCTCTGCTAGAGAAGGATTGAAAGAGCCTAGAAAGGCAAAAGTCATATAGTAAGACTTATATAAAAGAGGCATGCTATAACAGTTATATGCATACTCATTGAAGTGTGTGTGGGTGTTTAATGAAGTCTTGAATGTTGTTACATTCTGGGCATTTGTAATATTTGTATCAAGTTATCAATGAAATTTGAAGTGTTGTAGCACTATAGTCATTTAAGTGAACTTGTTTGTGTATGTTGTGTGTTTCCATATTATTTTGTGTCTTGTGGATTTCACATCAACCACCAACAAGTGGTATCAGAGT
The DNA here is from genome assembly GCA_027924645.1 of Cunninghamia lanceolata. Lineage (NCBI taxonomy): Eukaryota > Viridiplantae > Streptophyta > Pinopsida > Cupressales > Cupressaceae > Cunninghamia > Cunninghamia lanceolata. The sequence goes on along the minus strand of BSBN01000068.1, from coordinate 10,564,113 downwards.
AGGTTAGATCATGGGATCAAATGTGATAGTGTCTGCATGGATCAAGTTATCTGAAGGCAAAAGTTTTGTAGGGTTTGAATGTAATTAAAAGGAAGATCATGGAAGAAAGTTGAAGCTGCTGGAGGTCGAAGAAAACAAAGGAAAGCCAGCCAGGTTGAAATGTTTGATATTACTTGTAGGAAGTCTATTCACCAAGGGTTTGTTGAAGAGAAAAGGTTCCTAGCTGCTGTTGTCAAAGAAGAAAAGTAAAGCCACTGAAAGGAAGTGATTTTATAAAGTTTACTGCCTCAAATCAAAAGGAATTCAAGTCATTTGAAGATTGTGGGCATGAAATTGGTTGAAGATAGAACATTTGGTGAATCACTGCCAAGGAAATCATAGGAAGAAGTTTTCAAAGGTTTTGAAAGATTGTTCAAGGTCATAGCCTAGGTGCTAGAAAGGAAAACAGAGTATCATCGCATAAAAAAGAGGGTATGAAATCACAGCTGAAGCTACCTGCAAATAAAAATAAGGGAAATTGAATGAAGTTAAATAAACGAATTTGATGGGGAATCCTAGAAATTGCTAAAGATTGTGAAGTTGTAGTAGATAAAATCATAGTTTTTGATGGATGAAGTTGTTTAAATTTGTAGATCCTAGGAAAATAAAGCTAGAGCCAAAAGCCTACAAGTAAGAGATACAATTTTCCCACCAAGGAAGAATCAAGCCAATATAAATCACCAAGGAAGGATTTCTAATCATAGAAAAGAGTATTCAGTAAACACTATTGAAAGGAGCCATAGGAGACAAAAACTTTAAGATTGCAAATCTTTTAAAATTGCCAGTAAGAATATATAGGTGTAGATCATCAGTAATTGTAGATCACCAAAAAGTTGAAGCCACAACATACAAGCAAAAAAGAAATGTCAATTTAATATGAATCACCAGGTTTGAAGAGGAAGGGATCAATCAACAGATAGCAATTGGAAAGAAATATTGAAGTCAAAGGAGCATATAGTATCTAGAAGGTAGCTGAGGGCTTGTTGAAGTCAAATACAATCAACGTTAAAGGAGATTTTTGAGCCACAACTCTAGTTTCCAAGAGTTTTATAGTTGTATGCCTTAGATTGCAGAAGACTAAAGTCACATATTATCATTGTAGCAAGGATCATCCAAGTTTGAAGAACTTGTAGAAGAAGATTAGAATGATTTGCAAATAAGTTCTTAAAGGAAAATCATATTGGGGTTTTGAAGACAAAGAGGTTGCAGAAGGTAGTTAGAAAGGATTTGAGAAGTCTCAAGACATCACAACCAAATAAGAAAGGCACACATTCATAGCAAAGGGCAGCAACTTGAGGTAAGAAATTTTTTCAATGGGAAAAGTTGGAAAAAGAGTAAAGAAATAAAGTGATAGTTTAGTGATTGAAAATGATTTATTGGAAGGAGAATTAATGAGACTTAAAGGAGAATTGATAAAATTTAATGAAGATATGATGAATGTTAAAAATATTAATAGAGAATATATTGAAAGTATAAAGGAGTTATGTAAGGAAAAATATGAAGATTTATGTGAAAATCATAATCTAGAAAAAGAATTGGCGAAAGTTCAAGATATAAATGCAGAACTAGAAGAAGAGATGAAGTTGTTTGATAAGGTTGAAAAGAGGACTGGAGAATTAGAAGAAAAGATGAAGAAATTGGAAGAGGAAAACAATTTACAAAAAGATGAAAGATCAAAATTGAAAGAAGAAAATAGTCAATTAGATCAATCACTTGCTGCATACATCAAGGAGAATAAATCGCTAAGGTATAAACCATTAATTTGTGATGTTTCATGTGGTACAAATGATTTGTGTGAAAAAATCAAAACTTATTTAGAGAAAGAGTGCAAGGTTGAAGATAATAACGAGATTAGATTAGCAAAATTTGCTAGTTGTGATGATATTGACATAGGAAATTCTCCAAAGAATGTTGGTTTTAAGATGATGAATAAGATGGGTTATGAAGGAAAAAGTTTGGGAAAGTTTGGACAAGGAATTAGAAAGCCTATTAAACCAAAAGTGAGGCCAAAATATGAAGGTCTTGGATATAGAGGAAAATAAAACACAAATTATGTTACATGTGATGCAGGTAAAAACAAGTTAGTTCAAAAAAAGAAGAATGTGCATTGTTCTTATTGTCATAGGCAAGGACATAACAAGGAAATGTGTTGGGATATGCATTCTTGTAGAATTTGTGGATTTAAAAATCATTGTGAAAAGATGTGTTGGAACAAAGAATGGAAAAAAGAATCTACGATAGATTGTATGCAAATGAATTATGGATGGATTGAAGGATCAAATTGGAAACATGCTACAAGTATGTTCAAAATGTCATATAGACATAAGTTTTCACACGTTGAGCAAAGAAAAGGAATTGGACTACTAAAGCAAAATATCCAAGTGCAGTAGCATGAGTTGATAGGAAGAGCACTTCCAAAAATAAAGAAATCTATTTGAAGATTGACAGATCTAAAGATCATTTGGCAAAGACATTAATGTGAAGACAAATTTTGAGAATTGAGAATGTTGAAGCATTTGATGTAGAAATTAAGGAGTATGTTGGTGTGATTCTTTATTTTGTAAAGGAGATGAGTCAGGATTCAATTTTGGTAATGTATATGCTGGTATGTGTCATAAGGCATCAAAAGAAACAATGGATAAAAATTGAACAAGGGCCTAGGTGCTGAAGAGTCTATGACAGTTTCTTTTCCTATCAAAGTTTCTATTGGAGTAAACATTGGAAAGCAGTTCCACGTGTTGCTGTGGTGCACCTCCTAAAGTTTTAATAATTTTAACCAAACTTATTTTGTGCCATTAGCTAGAACCTTCCACGTGTCCCAGTCATGCATCATTCTAGACTGACAAGTATTGTCTGTATTTCCTATTACACTATTCATTGGATCATTGAAAGTGGAATCCACGTGTTTATTTCTCGTGCCTTTGCAAAGTTGGCAGTTTTGACACTATTTCCTATTGCACCATTGGCTTAGGGTTTACATGTGACATCACCATGCATAAGATGAAGTTTTGAAAGGTAAAGCAATTACATTTGGTGGGTCCCATTAGAATCTACAACGTGTCAACATTTAGTATCATTTGTTGGGTCCCAATGAAGGAAGGAAAGAAGTAGACACGTGGCATCACCACTCATCTTTAAGGGGAAAATGTTTTGATAGATATTCCTTTTTTCTCTATTGGTTGAAGCCTCTTCTTCATGTAGAGCCTTTTTCTTCATGTAGATTCTTATGTTCCATGCAATGCGAGGGGAATCTCTAAGCTATAGTTTGAACTGATATCGGTGTTTTGTATGCTTTTTAAGTTTTAGTTAATTATATGTAATTGTTAATTTCTTTTGGAATCTCCAATTGAAGATTGGTTTAAATAGGTCCATGATTGTTGTTATTAGAGGGAAGAGAAAATCCAATAGAATAGTAAGAATCAAAAAAGCCTTAATGAGCATTTCTTAGGGAGGATTGAATATTGTATGTCTGCGCAAATTTTAGCCTTGTATACTTTATTCTCCAATCAAAAATGAAGAGAAATAACATTCTATATTGATTTGCTTAGATTCTTATTTATCATATGTAAGGTATTGTGGCCTATGTGATCTATTAAATAGTGACAACATTTAGAATCTACTATAAAATCATGCATGTATGTTCTTTTAAAGCTACAATTCATTTGTTATTATTAGTAACTAAATGCATTGAGTCTTTTTCATTTTCAAAGTTTGAAATCTTCTTCGGCGCATTGCCATAGTTTAGACTCTGTTTATGGTTGTTTATTATTTAGCATCTCTTTCTCTTTCCCACATATTAAAGATTCAAGGAAGAGCCAACTTCTACAAAACTCAGAGGTTATCTCATAAATCAAGTCCCACATTTTTGAGATTTCCCATTGTTGTTGGTTATATGAAAATTTAATTATCAACACAACTAACATCCTTCATTGATACATTCTTCCATTTTACTAGATATTCTTTGTATTCTCTACCTCTAATCTATCAAACCATACTAAAGTCTAAAATAGCCTCAATCTCCTCTCATTCCTTCTGCGGTAGCCATGTCATCCATATTTATTGCATTATTTCTTCTTCCTCTTGCTATTGCAATGTCTCCCTCTCATAATAGGTGTATAGATAAGAAACATTAAAGATTGGTGAGATGTCTAGACCTATTGACTAGAAAATCTATATCATATGCATTTGATAAAAATTTCTTCACAATTCTACAAGGTCCAATCTTCTTCAATTTGAGTTTGTTTTAGGTATGTATTGGAAATATCTCCTTCTATAGATGAGAAAGAACCATGTCTCTCACTTCAAAAAGTTCTTTCATCTCCTATTTGAATTGACTTGCTCTTTTTACCATTCCAACTCAACCTTTCCTGTACTTGCCAATGCAAATCTTGCATATGCTTGGCAAACTCCTCACCTTTAGCACTTCTTACATGACCCTTAATATTTGCATGTTCCCTTAATTCTGAAACACCTTTCAAGTTTTATTCATAAACAATTTAGAACAAAGTCTTACCTATACTTTTATTGACAGATTCATTGCATGCAAATTCAACTTGAGGTAGTACCAATTCCTATTGTTTAGGCTTGTCACCAACCAAGCACCTTAGTAGATTTCCCAAGCTTTGGTTAATAAATTTGGTCTATCCATCCATTTGAGGATGATAGAAAAACTAAATTTTAGTTTTGTACCTATCTTCTTCCAAAGAGTCTACCAAAAGTGTCCTATATTATGGTCTAAAACTACACTTTTCAGCAAACCAATATAGCCTAACAACCTCTATAAAGAATAAATTTATAACATGTGTGGCATCATTGGTCTTTTTGTAAGCTATAAAATGAACCATTTTCAAGAATCTATTAACAACCACAAAGATTGAGTCCTTACCTCTCTATGTTCTCAGCAACACAAGCATAAAGTCCATGCTAATATCATCCCATGGTCTTTCTAGTATAGGTAGTGGATGATATAGTCTCGTATTTTGTCTCCCTCCTTCAGCATATTGAGAAACTTGCATCCTTGCATAAATTTTCTAACTTCACTCTTCATCTTCAGCCAATAATGCCTCCCATTAAACTATGCTAAAGTCTTATTAGCCCTAAAATGTCTAGCCAATTTGCCACAATGCTTTTCCTTCATTAAGTTCTCCCTCATCAATCCTTGAGGTATACAAGGATACTATCCTTTGAATAATAATCCATCTTGTTTGAAGTAATCTTTTTGGAAGTAATCACCTTCCTGAAGCTTCTATTCACTCATTTCAACAATTAATAGGAGATTTTATTTTGGCTTTCAACATGAACAAACTTGTGAAAATGGGGATTCATGAATTCTTGACCATGAAACAAGAGTCAAATGAATTAGTGGCACACTTTGTCACAAGGTGGAGACATGTGCTCTACTCTTCCACTAGTGCCTCAAATATGGATCATCATGAATTATGAGATCTCTTTTTACATGACCTTAATAGGGATACACAAGTAGAGGTGCAAAAATTGCCATACAAATCATATGAAGAAGCTTTAGAAAGTGCTTTAAGGATCGATCGGGCTGCAATAGATAGTGGATGTAGAACTTATGGTGCGAATGGAAGACTAATTGGAGATAATGGTGGAAACAACATCTCCACCATAAAGATACTCAAAAATAATAGAAATGCAACAACAAATGGGGTACCAGACCAACCCCTGATCACAAACAAAGTCAGAGATAATAGGTATGAATGCCCCCTACAAGTATAATTAGTTTTGTTCCTTTCATAGGACTAGGGGCATAGTATTGAATCATGCAAGGAATATAATAGATTCATTTCTATGCTACCAGAGGACCAACAATGTTTGTTCATTGAAATGTTCCTAAATCCACAAGAGGTCACGCCAAACAATAACAAAGATTGAAGACAAACACAAGCTTTAATGGCTCCATAGAACACAGACATGAAGATCTTCTAAGATCCTTTTCTCTCTCATAGAAATGCTGAAACAAACAACCAATACTCAATGACTAGTTTTTCAAGAACAATTTAAATAAACATTCCCATCCAGCTAGGACCAAAAGGAGAAACTAGGATGTTAGGACTAGTTAAAGTTTTACATGACAAAGAAAGTGAACTCAACAATGAATAAAAAGAAGAAACTCATGAAGGAGTAGTGTCAGTTGTGGAACCAATCCCTACTCCAATGGAACCTTATGAATTGATTGAGGATCTAAAGAAGACATACGCTCATATATCATTCATTGATCTTCTAAAAAATTCTCCATCTCATCGTTCGACCCTTCTAAAGGCAATATGATTGAGGAACTTGGACCAAATTACTCCTCCACCTAGTGAACAAATAAATCAGATTGACTTCAATGTAGATCCACCCAACACTAAATTGAAAGATCTGGGATTCTTCTTCGATCTAAAGCAAATGCCTTTAAAGGTAGATCTAACTAAGAAGGGAGATCCCTCTATTTACAAGTGTGGATCTATGATACATGCATAAAAAAGGACCTTAATCAATGATGGGGTTGCTGTAAATATAGTTCCATTCTCTCTTCTAGAAAGAATGGTGTATGGACACACCAACATTATTGCATCCCTTGACACTTTGAGAGGATACGACAACCTAAAAGTTACCACCATATGAAAGATTACACTGCCAGTTTCATTAGGACCAAAGATGATTCCTACTACCTTCTATGTCATTGACAAGGATACCGAGTATAACTTACTACTTGGAAGATTTTGGATTCACTGATTGAAGGCCATGCCTTCCACATCATTAGATAGGAAGTAAGATTCTTACATTTCAAAAAAGTATGGCGCAAAAAGAGATCCATAACCCTTTAGCATTATTAAGACTGATTCAACCAAAGTGATAGGTATTCCAATAGATTATGAACTACCAATGAACAAGATTTTTGTCTCAGATCCCACACAACAATCAATATGAATTAAACAAATAGAAATACCTTCCAAAGTTGTCAACAATACAGAAATGAGAACCTTTGAAAAGGGAGTCATCGAAACAAAAGAAAGTGGTTGGAAAAAGGACCATTGCAATTCCCTCTAGAGATTCTCACTATTAATATGTCTCCAAAAGACATTTAATTTGTGGATAGTTCCCTTCCTAGAAGAGTGCCTCAAATTTGTAAGTTTTGTCAGTGAAATGACTTTTGATGCTAGTTTTTTCATTGCTTAATCAAGGCATTGCATCATTATTCCAATGTAAATGCATTTGCAAGGTAGTGAACTATGGGAAAGATTAATTTTATCATTCTTATATCACAATATTGGATGAAAAGGTGGGGAAGGCTCAAATCTCATTAATTAATTTATTTTTTATATCACAAAGTTGTATAGAAAGAGATTTAATTGGGTGTTTGGTGGCTAGCGGTAGCTTCATTTAGGAATCTTAAATAAGACCAGGTAATAAACATTGTTTTAGAATTGACATCTCACATTTCACTAACACTTGGATTGATAAACTTTCATGCCAAATCTAATTTGAAATGAGTTTTCAAACCATTTCCAAAACTGTGACCTTACAATTTCTAAAAAAAATTTATCCTAGCATCATAATAACACTTTGGTTTGTCAAATTAGTAAAACTAAATATACAAACTTATACAAAAGCAAAGCATAAACAACAATTTATGAATCCTTTTTTAGTAAACAATAGAAAATAGAACAATTAAAGAATTAGTTTCAAACAAATCACTCATTAAAAAATGGTCTTTTCAATGACCCATACCACTACTTAAATATCATCCACTTCAATGGTCAAACAACCAATAGCATTTTTCCATCTCATTCACAACAAAAAGTGGTAAATATTTGTCCTATTTTTATTGGCCAAAATTGACCTTTGACTATTGAAGTGGATGATATTTAAGAACAACCCTTTGTTTAGTTGATAATTGTTGTTACCATTTTCTTCAACCAAAATAATTTGCCTTCTTTTTCTCTAATAGCTGTGAATATCTCGCATAGAAAATAACAAGTCAAAAGTAGATTCATCTTTAATGTGGTCAAGATATGGATATACAATTTTGACTACATGCATTCACCACACACAAAAATGTTTAGTCACGCTCACATCACCATACTAGAAAACATAATGTGGATAGATAATATGGTACTAATTCTTACTGAAGCTTTGCTTTTTTATTTCACATGCCACAATTATCCATCTCTAAATATTAAGTGTCTACACTAAAATGTGTCTGCCTAAATCTAGAAGAAAATGATTGGATGACTCACACTTCATAATTGTTCATGTGGTACCTCCTAAATAACATAGAGGTAAACTTTCGGTTAATTACACCTAGATTGATTTATATCTTCTGTAGGAAAAGTAAATAAACTTTTCCACAATTTTATGCAAGAAGTAAACTCTTGCAGTTAATTATAGATTGATTTATAAGTTCTATTTGTTGGAAGCATCATGCTCTTATATCACTTGTTGAGAGGAAGAATAAACAAATAGATAGAGGGGACACAAAACAAAATTCACAAATACAGATTTCCATTAATGATAAAAACTAGTTTACATCAAACAAATACAACTATCAGAGTTACAACTCTATTTCTTCTTTCTCTGCAATACTACTCACTCTGGAGCTTGTTGGACATCAATGTTTTCCCTTTCTATTTGGAGTTGTTCACTGCTCATTCCTCTAACCAATCGCTGCGCATGTCTGGAGCTTCCTAGAGCTCTCTTTTTTGCACTCTCTCTACAATATTCTTCCTGTTGTTGTTGCAACAGATCATCTCTGTTGTGCTACTATTGCATGCAATATTTTTCTCTTCTTCTCTATTCACATTCTTTCCTTTTGTCTTTACCCAAAAATCTACCACTCAAACTAAAATTCAAATCTACCTAACAGCAATAAAGAAACTAACCAACAATAACTATTACCTGACGAGCCAATAGGATGCATTAACTATTTTGGTCAAGGGTGGAAGGAAGGAGATCTCCTGAGGATCTCTGACGGGGTAGGTGAATTAAATGCCTATTCTAGATTAGAAATTCCAACATTGTTCAAAAATAAATACTAAGGGTTCTTCTTCATGTAGTTGTGAGGGGGTGTGGTAAAATCTACCCCACGTAAACAGTGAGTATGTTGTGATGCCTACTGTTTAAAATAATTTTGTCCCGATCAATTTTGACTTTTCTCATGAAACTATTCAAGTGACCTCTCTTGATTTGTTGTTTGTCAATAAAGTTGAGATCATTAACCTATTCAAGTGACCTCTCCTAATTTGTTGTTTGTCAATAAAGTTTAGCTCATTAACCTATTCAAGTGACCTGTCTTGATTTGTTGCTTATCAATAAAGTTGAGACGAATTGACCTATTGTATTGTTTTACAACATGCCGACTATTTGGTGAAATCTTTACCAAATGCATAATGGTGGTACTTGCTATTAGAGTACTCCAAATTCAATCAATGAAGAGATTTTGAGATTGGTTGGGAAAGAGGAACAATTTACAATTGAATGATTTTCTGATGGTTACATCATACAATTAATTCTAAAGATGGAATTTTAACAATTAGACAGATAGAGTTTTGCCATCCACTTCTTTCAAAATTGATGTTTGAATGTTTTGCAATTGAGATCAAGATTTATTTGATATACTAGAAAATAGTAATTAACAAACCATAGTAAGGCATCAATGTTGAGGAGACAATGGTGTACATTAAAAGCAACATGTACAAATAGGATGAGACAAATTAACAAAATTAAATTGGACAAGTCATAAATGTTGGGGGAATGTTATTTTTAATTGAGATGTTTCAAAACTTTTGATCTTCATGGACGTGAAGAAGCTAAATACTTTATTGAATTACGAAATAAAACTCACAAAGCTAATTCCAAATTGTAAATGAAATAAAATCCATTTTACATAAATTAACCTTTGAGCTCTGTACATGTCAAGTGGCAACCAATGGTGTTTTGTTTCTTACAATTTTATCTGACTTTGTGGTTTTTGTTTAGCTCTTTCTAAATATTTAGGCATGTGGTAGACTGGTAGTATTTAAAATTATTTTAAGGGCTTTAATCATAGTTTGTAGGGTTTAATTTTGATGGTTGTATTTTAAGGGTTTTAATCATATTTAAACATTTTTGTCATAAAATACAAAAATTTGGGGAAGAATGTATGACATGAAAGGAAAGATTTTAAACAAGTCATAAAAAATTATATAAAATAATTCTAATATTTATATCTAGTTTATATATAATTTTATTTATAATAAAATATGTCAATACTTGAAAGGTAATTTTGAACAAATAATTGTCATAAAAAATTTACTTGACAAGGAGGGTTGGCCATCAAATTTAGGCCATGATTCATAGGAAGACAAGTTCTTCTAGGTTAACCCCTAAAAACTTAACAAGATTGAAAATAGAAAGCAAGCATTTAAGTATACAAATTTGTTACTCTTTTATAGCACAAGTCAAAATGTGTCACTATTAATTGCTCTCCAAAATAAATTATTGCTTGATTCTTTGGATCATTAGAATGAATGCATTGAATGTTTTTAAATACTAGCACATAGCATCAAATTATGCTAAATGTGTGTTTGGCCGGCTCAAGGAAAGATGATAAATGGGCCCAATCAACTAAATATAATTTTTTAATTTTAAAATGGAAGGGGACAAATTCACAACCCTAGACTTATCCTAGTGTTGATAAACAATCAAATCTAGGTGGTAAATATTTAAATAGATGCATATATAACTATGATAAGTGGGTGGATATGTCTAATGTATAGGAGTGAGTGTTTAAATAGTTAAGGTAGGGCTAAGTGTATAAGGATATGTGTGTTTATGAATAGATAAAGTCTAGGAAAATGAACCCAAATTTACACATAATCATGTCATCTGCCACTATGTATATATATCAAGATATTTCCTCAAAATGGACGCAAAAATAAATGGAAAATGGCATGGGTATTCAAATTTCACCATTATGTTTTTCTCCTACTTTCAAGTGCATATGAATCCTAAAATGATCATATATCTCAAAGTATGTAGAACTCACAAATTGATGGTGCTTCACACTTGTAGCACCAATAATCAATCCACCACACCTCTTTATAGTTCTTTAAAAGATGGGAATTATTTTGCTAAAAGCAACCCACACGACTCATGGAAAATCAAATGTCTCTGGTTGCAGGGAGTTATGCAATCACTCAACCCAACTGCAGTGGACACCCACTTGGCTTACCTATTGTTGTACATAAAATAAATCACACACACATACTAGCATATAATAGCCTTTACAATCAAGAACCCATGCACAAATAACCTATTTTGTAGGCAAATAAAACCCTAGAAAAAATACCCAAAACATATAAAGATTGACACTTTAAAAGGAATAGCTACAAAATGAACTACTCTTCATTTTATTAAATGATAAATTAATTTTCATAACATACATGGATTGGGATTGCAAAAAACAAGGGACAAATTTACTTCCCTTATTCTTCTCTCTGATTCACCCATGTTTTGCAACCCAAAACATAATGACAGATCTATTCTGATGGCAATGGTACACTCTCTTACCTTCTCCAAGTCTATGTTATCTTTCTTTTCTTCTTTACATGGCTTCCTTTCCTTTCCCCTTATACCAACTAGTAAAACATAGACCCTTTGAGATTAATGGCCTTCTTTAAATGCTTAGTTTTTCCATTCATTATCTTCTGCCTACTCTCTTCTTGTCTTGGAACCTTCCTCTACCTTCTAAATCTAAAAAATGGGTAAATTTTTCTTTTCAGATTCATTTGTTTTGGGTGCCAAAACCTTGTTATCAATGTTGGGGCCTTCTTAAGTTTTAATACTAAGCACCTAAATCTCTTGTCCTTCTCCTCTCTTCAATTTTGCTACTCATAAATATGGTTGGGAGTAGATGAAACAAATTCAAAATTAAATGGTGCAGGGATTTAAAATTTTCAAATGGTAGCAAAGTTTTTAATTCTAAAATATAATAAAAATTCATGGCCAAGAGAGTGTTGAGTGTTGTAGGGGATTAAGTGTGATGCTCCTACATCAAACAACCTAGGTAACAAAATTTGTGAGCCCTTGTTCACTACAAAAATTGCATGTTGTTGCAAGTTGATCTCGAACTACTCGATGTCTATTGGACTTAACTAACTAACATATCCTTCATTAATATATTCTTCCATTTTACTAGATATTCTTTGTATTCTCTACCTCTAATTTATCAAACCACACTAGAGTCTAAAATAACCTCAATGTCCTCTCGTTCCTTCTTGGGTAGCTACATCATCCATCTTTCTAGTATTATTTCTTCTTCCTCTTGCTGCTACAATGTCTCCCCCTTGTGATATAGGTGTATAGATCATAAACATTAAAGATTGGTGGGATGTCTAGACCTATTGGCTGACAACTCTATCTCATGTGCATTTGATAAAATTTCTTCACAATTCTATAGCATCCAATCTTCTTCCATTGAGTTAGTTTTTGATATGTCTTGGAAATATTTCCTTCTATAGATGAGCAAAAACCATGTCTCTCACTACAAAATTCTTTTCTCTCCTCTTTGAATCCACTTGTTCTTTGTACCATTAGCTACTCCAACTCATAATTTCCTTTACTCGTTGATGCAAATCTTGCATATTCTTGGCAAACTCCTCACCTTCAAAATTGTTGCAAGTATGGGCCTAACCGGTGTTGTCATTGATGTAAACATACTCCTATTGCATTGATGATAATGATTGGATGAGCTGTGTGCTGAGGATATTGAGAAAATTAGTCCTAATCAGGAACAAAGAAGAACAATGAAGACAGTGAGGTAAATATCCTAGCTAAGATGAAGATCAGAGGGTATGCTTCAAAGGGTTTGTATATATGTGTCTTATGATGATTTAGTAAAGATCTCAGAGGTCCGCATGAAGATCTAAAGAAGTTATGGCCACTTAAGCAAAATTGGTTCTGACAAATGTTCAAAGGTGACATAGTGATACAGATAGGTCCGGTGAGATCCAAAAATTAAATATCATGTTCTGCGGATTTGGTGGAGTGTTTAGGAAGTCAATTTGAAGTAACAACTCAATTGGTTTGTGGTCTAAAGGTCTGCAAGCATCTATTCCAATATGATAGTTATGACAGACTGTGTTCTTGAGGTTCCAGATGAAGGAGACAACGATTTTAGTAAGTAGAAGTAGTGTGGATGTTCTTGGTGATTCAAGCAAGCTTGTAGAGGTCTTTGGATTGTGTCCAATTCGTGTTGGTGGTCCGCATTGAAGATTGAGCTCGTAATTAAAGATTTACTTCCAGATGATGATGTTCTTCCTAAGTTTGGCCGAGCGGATGAGTTACACATCCTGCGGACGATCTTGAAGATATTCTGTGAAGAATGGAATATTCCTAAAGGAAGATTGAAGTCTCAGATCTATGTGGCCGACAATATGTTGATCCGTGTGAAGTCTTTTTGTAATAATTCATGTTGTATTTTTGTATTTGCTCTGTAATGTATGCCAACTTGGATGATTATCCCTAAGTCGATGTCTTGTATAAATAAGGAGTTGTAAAGTCATTTCAATTGTGTCTTGTGGAGATGAGAGTGTGGTAGAGAGGAGGAAAGAAAAAGGTAGAGCAAAAGTATTGAGATTAAATGGAACTGACTCAAGCATGGTGAAGATGTTATTCTCCAGTTCAATTATGTAATACTTATTATTCTATAGATAGTGTGTCTCCTGTAGGCAGTGGACCTCTTGTGAGCAGTGTGTTCGGGCAGTGAGCCCTAATTGGCATGTACCATTTTGTTCTTTCTATTCTTCTAAAAGAGAATACAATCTTGGGTTAGTCACCCCGTGGTTTTTTCCTTAACCAAGTTTTCCACATCAAAAATCTTGGTGTCATGTGTTAATGTGTTTCTCCTCTTGAATTGTTACATTACATTTCCATGATTTATTTATTATTATGCTGCTGAATTAAGAAAAGAATTTAAGTATTAATTGCAAGAAAGTTTTGGACAACTGATTCACCCCCCTCCCTCTTAGTTGTCTGTCCTTAATCTAACAATTGGTATCAGAGCTCAGTTCCTCTAAAAGAGCTTAACCGCTTGAGGAGATCCAGAATGTCATCCTACAAGACGGATGGTCTGAGGTTTGATGGAACCAATCTCACTCTTTGGAAAAGTTGCATGGAATGTCACTTGCAATGTATGGGAATGCAATATTGGATCATGGCTTCAAAGAAGTATACTCCTCCAAAGAATGGTCTAAGAACCGTAGATGAAATCAAAGATGCTAAAAACAATCTGCAGACTAAAGAAGCTCTTCTAAGTACCTTGTCTGATTTAGAGCTAACAAATGTTGTTGACCTACAAACTTCTTTCAAGATTTGGGAAAAACTAGAACTTCTGCATGAAGGAGACAAGTATGTTAAATGTACCAAGCTATAGAGTCTGAAAGGAAAATTTAAAAATTTGAAGATGAGAGAAGATGAAATTATCACTACATTTATGCCAAGAGTAAATGAGCTTGTTTGTGGCATTAGATGTGTTGGTGGAGTCTTGGATGAAAATGAGATTATTGGAAAATTTCTCAGATCCCTTCCTAATTCTTACAACTACAAGGTTACTACTATTGAAGAATTCAAATCTATTTCAGGTATCACAAGAGATCAATTGGTTGGTAAATTGGCTGCATTTGAATTGACTGAGTTTGGAGATGCCCACCCAAGACTAAATCTACATTCAAAGCTAGTGCCTCTATTAAAGGAAAACAAAAGTTTGATCTAGGAGAGAACTCTTCAAAGAAACTATCATGGTATGAGAAAGCAAGAAAAGACTTGGAAAAAGATGAAGCAAAAGCTGCTCAACTTGAAGCACTTATTGCAAAAAGACTGCTAAGAGGATCTGGTAAGTATGAAGGGAAATTACCTTTTAAATGTTTTAACTACAATAAGATTGGTCATTTTGCCTCAAGGTGTCTGAAAAGATTTTCAAGGCCAAATCCTAACTGATCAAGGTTCCAAAAGAAATGTTACTATGTTCATGAAGATGATGATGATGAAGGAGTAACAGATGATGAATCAGAAATAGGAAACAAATCTGGAAGTGACTGGGTGTTTATTGCCATCAAGGAAGAAGATCTAATGCCCTCTGAATTTGCTAATCATAAAATTGTAGAAAGAGCTCTGGCTGCCCAAGTTGAAGAAAAGGATGATTGGGTCATTGACAGTGGATGCTCTCACCATATGACAGGTGACAAAAATAAGTTCATGGATTTGGAAAGGTATGAAGGAGGAGTGGTAAAATTTGGTGATAATTCTGCTAGTAGAATCAGAGGTAGAGGAACTATTTCTTTTGATGGAAAGAACAAAACCAGTAATGTACTGTATGTTGAAGTTCTGAAGCACAAGCTTCTCAGTGTTGGACAGTTGGTGGACAAAGGTTATGATCTCTGATTCAAGAATGGAAAATGCAAGATCTTTGAAAGTTCCAGAACAGAGATTGCATCTAGTACTCAAACAAAAGGTAATATCTTCCACTTAGTTGGTACTTGTAAAAGTTGTCTATTTGTTCAAATTGATCAGAATTGGTTGTGGCATAGGAGAATGTGTCATGTGAATTTTGATAATATCATCAAGATAAGCAACACTCAGGCTATAAGAGGTCTTCCAAGATTGGTGAAACCTACAAATAGTTTGTGCAAAGAATGTCAGTTGGGTAAACAAAGCAGAATCTCATTCAAAAGCAAGTAACAATCCTCTACCAGATTATTGGACCTAGTTCATACTAATCTATGTGGTCTGGCAATAATTAGGAGTGTGCAAGGTGATAGATACTTCATGTTATTAATTGAATCCCATTCTCAGATGATGTGGGTGACTTTTCTGAAAGAGAAATCAGAAGCTCTTGAGAAATTTAAAATATTCAAGGCTATGGTAGAGAATGAAACTGGATTAAAATTAAAATGTCTGAGATCTGATAAAGGTGGAGAATTCACATCCAATGAGTTCATAGAATTCTGTGAGAAACATGGAATAGAAAGACAATTGTCTGATCCTAGGATTCCACAGCAAAATGGAGTAGTGGAGAGAGAGAACCAGACCATCCAGGAAGCATCTAGAACCATGATGATGGAAGCAAATGTTCCTCAGATCTGTTGGAGAGAAGCTGTAAGCATTGTAGTCTATACTCTCAATCGAGTACAAATTAGAAGTAATACCGGTAAGACTCCTTATGAACTTTGGTTTGGCATCACTCCCACTGTGAGGTATTTCAGAGTCTTTGGTAGCAAATGTTACATTAAAAGAGATGAAGATCTAGGAAAATTTGATGCTAGAAGTGATGAAGGAATATTCTTGGGTTATTCTACTCAAAGGAAAGCATACCAGTGTTATAACAAGAGATTAAGGAAGATTGTAGAAAGTACAAAAGTGAAGGTTGATGAAGGTATTGAAAAACCCTCAAGGTTTTATGAATATGATGAAGATGATCAAAATGATGTTTTTGTTCAAGAAGTCCAAGCTCCCTCTGAAAATCAAACTTAGACTGATTTGGTAAATTAGGAAGAAGAGATAATTTTGAATGAACCTGTTCAAGAATCAGAAGTGCAAGAAACTCCCAAAGTTCCCAGGTATGTAAGACTGAATCACTTTGAAGATCAGATCATAGGTGATAAAAGCAAAGGTGTACAAACAAGAAGAAGGATTGTTCAAGATTCAGAAGAGTATTGTCTAATTTCAAAGATTGAACCTAAGATAGTGAATGAAGCTTGCAATGATGTAAACTGGACTAAAGCAATGGAGGAAGAGTTGATGCAAATTGAGAAAAATCACACTTGGGATCTTGTTCCCAGACCTAAAAACAAGAATGTGATTGGAACCAAATGGGTTTTCTAGAATAGACTGAATGAAGATGGTGAAGTAGTTAGAAACAAATCCAGATTGGTCTTCAAGGGTTACTCCCAAGTAGAAGGAGTTGATTTTGAAGAAACTTTTGCTCCGGTGGCAAGAATTGAAGCAGTCAAATTATTTCTTTCTTTTTCTACCTTTAAGGATTTCAAAGTATATCAGATGGATGTCAAGTATGCCTTCTTGAATGGTGACTTGGAAGAAGAAGTTTACATTGAGCAATTGGATAGATTTTAATTGTCTGATCATGGTGATATGGTCTGTAAAATGAAGAAAGCATTGTATGGACTCAAGCAAGCCCCAAGAGCCTGGTATGAAAGATTAGATAAGCATCTTTTGAAGATTGGTTTCAACAAAGGTACTACTGACAGTAATTTGTATTTCAAAGTTGATCATGAAAATATCTTGATTGTTGAAGTGTTTGTTGATGATATCATTTTTGGAGGAAGAGATAGTATGTGCAAAACCTTTGTAAATCAAATGAAAAGTGAATTTGAGATGTCCATGTTTGGGGAAATGAATTTCTTCTTGGGCCTGCAAATCACTCAAACAAAGAAATGAATCTTGATTTCTTAGACCAAATATGTGAAAGAATTGTTGAAGAAATTTGGGATGGAAGACCCAAAACCAATGAATACTCCCATGGCAACTAGATGTAAATTGAACAAAGATGATGACTCTCCTAAGACTGATCAAAAAAAGTGCAAGTCAATGATTGGAGGACTATTGTATCTCACTCAAACTAAACCTGACATTATGAATGTTGTTGGTCTTGTTGCTAGATTCCAAGCTAATCCTAGAGAATCTCATGTCATGGCAATCAAGAGGATTTTTAGATATCTAAAATGGATAGTTAAGTATGGTTTGTGGTATCCTAGAGATCATGATTTCTCTCTTCATGCATATACAGATGTGGATTGGGAAGGAGATGTGGATAACCGGAAGAGTACCAGTGGTGGAGCATTCTTTTTAGGGAAGAGATTGGTTTCTTTGTTGAGCAAGAAACAAGAGGCAATATCTCTGTCCACTTCAGGAGTAGATATACTGTAGCAGCAGGTAGTTGCACTCAAGTATTGTGGATGAAGAAAATGCTAAGAGATATTAGAGTAAAGTATGAATAACCTATCACAATCTTCTGTGAAAATTCAAATGCAATAAATATATCAAAGAATCTGGTGTTGCATTCAAAGATTAAACATATATCCATCAAGTTTTACTTTTTGAGAGAGAAAGTGAACAAGAATGAAGTCAAATTAGATTTTTCACCTTCCAAGGATCAGATTGCAGACATTTTACTAAACATCTACCTAAGGACTCTTTTGAATATCTCAGGGAGAAGTTAGGGGTTATTAACCCTCTAGTTCTGAATTGAGGCACATTGATGTGCATCAGTCTGGTGGATCTCATAGTCATACCTTGTGGTCCGGATTGATGATGGGAAGCTGCTACTCAGGGGGAGTAGCTAGTATGATTCTAGATTGATGCAAGTATGTGCCCTTTGCCATTGTTGTCAAAGGGGGAGAGAAGACATGTGAAAAATAAGTGGTTTCTAATCAAAGGGGGAGTAGGAAAGGAAGAGAAGACATGTGAATGGTTTTTGTTGATAGGGGGAGTTGTGATAGTGTGGAGAAGTTCTTGTCTTGATGGGTAAAATAGATTTTCACATCATATGTTTCCATCAATGACAAAGGGGGAGATTGTTCCAAGTATGGGCCTAACCGGTGTTGTCATTGATGTCAACATACTCCTGTTGCATTGATGATAAGGATTTTGGATGAGCTGTGTGCTGAGGATATTGAGAAAATTAGTCCTAATCAGGAACAAAGAAGAACAATGAAGACAGTGAGGTAAAGATCCTAGCTAAGATGAAGATCAGAGGGTGTGCTTCAAAGGGTTTGTATGCATGTGTCTTAAGATGATTTAGTAAAGATCTCATAGGTCCATATGAATATCTAAACAAGTTATGGCCACTTAAGTAAAACTAGTTCTGGCAGATGTTCAGAGGTGACAGAGTGATACAAATAGGTCCAGTGAGATCTAGAAATGCAATATCCTATTTTACGGATAGGAAGTCAATTTGAAGTAACAACTCAATTGGTTCATGGTCTGGAGGTCCGCAAGCATCTATTCCAATATGACAGTGATGACAGACTGTGTTCTTGAGGTTCCAGATGAAGGAGAGAATGATTTAAGTAAGCAGAAGTAGTGTGGATGTTCTTGGTGATTCAGGCAAGATTGTGGGGGTCTCTAGATTGTGTCCAGTTCGTGTTGGTGGTCTGAATTGAAGATTGATCTTGTAATTGAAGATTTACTTCAGGATGATGATGCTCTTCCTAAGTCTAGCCGAGCGGATGAGTTACACATCCTGCGGATGATCTTGAAGATGTTATGTGAAGAATGGAGTATTCCTAAAGGAAGATTAAAGTCTCAAATCTATGTGGCCGACAGTATGTTGATCCATGTGAAGTCTTTTTGTAATAAGTCATGTTGTATGTATGTATTTGTTATGTAATGTATGCTGACTTGGATGATTATCCCTAAGTTGATGTCTTGTATAAATAAGGAGTTGTAAAGTCATTTCAATTGTGTCTTGTGGAGATGAGAGTGTGGTAGAGAGGAGAAAAGCAAAAGGCAAAGAAGAAGTATTGAGCTTAAATGGAACTGACTCAAGCATGGTGAAGATGTTATTCTTCAATTCAAGTATGTAATACTTATTATTCTATAGATAGTGTGTCTCCTATAGGCAGTGGGCCTCTTTTGAGTAGTGTGCTTGGATGGTGAGCCCTAATTAGCATGTGCCATTTTGTTCTTTCTATTCTTTTAATAGAGAATACAATCTTGGGTTAGTCACCCCGTGGTTTTTCCCTTAATCGGGTTTTCCATGTCAAAAATCTTGGTGTCATATGTGTTAATGTGTTTCTACTTTTGAATTGTTACATTACATTTCCATGATTGATTTATTATTATGCTACTGAATTAAGAAAATAATTTAAGTAATTAATTGCAAGAAAGTTTTGGACAACTGATTCACCCCGCCCTCTCAGTTGTCTGTCCTTAATCTAACAAAAACTTCTTACATGATTCTTAATAATTGTAGGTTCCCTTAATTATGAAATACATTTCAGTTTATATCCATAAACAATTTGGAACAAAGTCTTATTTGTACTTTTATTGACAAATTCATTGTATGCAAGTTCAACTTGAGGTAGTACCAAATCCCATTGTTTAGGCTTGTCACCAACCAAGTACCTTATTATATTTCCTAAGCTCTAGTTAACAACTTTGATCTATCCATCCATATGAGATGATAGGCAAAACTAAATTTTAAATCTATGCTTAATTTCTTCTAGAGAATCTACCAAAATGTTCTATATCATAGTCTAAAACTATACTTTTTGGAAAACCATGCAACCTAACAACCCTTATAATGAATAAATTTACAACATGTGTCTAGTATCATTGGTCTTTTTGCAAGATAGAAAATGAGCCATTTTTAAAAATCTATCAACAACCACAAAGATTAATTCCTTACATCTCTATGTTCTTAGAAACCCAACCATAAAGTCCATGCTAATATCGTCCCATGGTCTCTATAGTATAGGTAGTGGCTAATATAGTCTCATATTTTGTCTCCCTCCTTTGGCATATTGAGAAACTCGACATCCTTGCACAAATTTTCTAACTTCACTCTCATCTTTAGCCAATAATACCTCTCATTACATTGTGCTAAAGTCTTATCAACCCAAAAATGTCTAGTTAATCTACCACAATGCTTTTCCTTTATTATGTTCTCCCTCATCAATCCTTAAGGTATGCAAATCTACTACCCTTTGAATAATAGTCCATCTTGTTGTAAATAATCTATCCACAGTGTTATATCCATGCTAGTTGGTTTAGTTCATACTATCCATGCATCATTAAAGGCTAAATAATCCTTATACAACTTCTTCATGACATAAAAACCAACTACTTCAACTCTCATTTTTGTCGTTAATGTTGCCTCCAACTCAAGGTATATGCTACTTGTTTGAACTCCCACTTCAATGCTTGAGAACAAATTATAACCTTGTAGGAACTCCATCCACTTCATATGCCACTGATTGAGTACGGTTTGATTGTTAATAAATTACAAAGTATGGTGATCCATGTAGAGCACAAATTCCTTAGGAAGCAAATAATGTTAGCATTTCTTTAGAGCCTAGACTATATCATAAAATTCTTGGTTATAAAAAGAATACCTCTTCTTGGCATCATTAATCTTCTCACTAAAATAAGGGTCATCCCACAATATTGTGCCCCACTTTTTGGTCAAAGTGGGACATTGAAATCAACATTTTTAACCAAATCTTCAATTTCTGACACCTATAGCAACTAAACCATTAAGAATTCAAAGATGATGTGAACTAGTGATTTGTGATATTTTGTGTGTAGATTATAAATATATGTTTTTAAAAAAATTTAGAAATAAATTATGATTTTTTTACGTAATTTTTAATAACTTATTTTTTATAGTAAACATCATTTTAAAAAAGTGATGTTATGTCATAATGCATAGCTTTTTTTATAGAAAGGATAAATTTTAATTTTTAAAATATAGATTTGTAACACCAATATCTAGGTCATGGATATTTTTTCATAATTTTTTGTTGCATATTTTTTTTAATTAATTTTTGAAGTGAGATTAATTATAATTTGGACACAGGTTTATGTCCTAATGCATAACTTGTTTTGTATGTATCAAAATTCAATTTTCTTTTTTTTTTGTTTAAACAAGGACATCAATACCTAGGGCACATATATTTTTTAGAATTGTTTCTCTATTTTTTTATTTTTCCACTTGTGTGGAATAGAAACCTTGTTGTTCAGTGAAAAAATTATGTTCATTAGAAAGTAGAAAATAAATATAATAATCAAATTAAATTATTCAAACCCATACTTTTTAGAAAGTGTATACAAAGGGCTACATAATTAAAAAAAATATAATTTATAAATTTCATTTGACCCACCCCCAAAAGGTGAGACAAAGTTGGTTTTTATTAGCATTTTGATAGGTGTAGAGGAGACTCCATCGAGGGTTTAATTTAAGACTAAGAGGGTTCTATCCAAGGGGTTTTGATCTAAAAATCATTAATTTTTCTAAAAAATATGTGATTTCAGGAAAAAATCAAGATGTCCCATAAGTGGGACACAGTATTATGGGACAACACATAATCTATGGGTCTACCCTCTTGGATAAGAACAACTCCTATGGTACATCCCACTTGAAACACTTTTGTAAAATATGGTAAAGCTAGAACTAGCTCTTTGAAGACCTTCCTCTTTAGGAGATCAAAGCTCTTATCTAATGTTGTTATCCACTTGAACTCTTTTCTATCTCCTCTCTTAGTTTTGGTGATGGGTGCACATATCTCATTGAATTATGGAATAAACCCATGGTAGAAGCTAGATAGACCATAGAAACTTCAGATCTCATACACTCTCCTAGGTGTAGGCCACTCCACTATTGCTCTCACCTTTTCTGGATCCATTTGTGGCTCCTTAGGAGAGATAACAAACCCCAAATAGATGAACTTCTCCTTCATAAAACTACATTTGCTAAAATTAATCAATAATTTCTCCTCAAGATTTTACAAGACCTACCTAATATGCAAAAAATGTTCTTCCCTATTGTTGCTAAAAATTAGAACATTATTAAGATTATAAATAATTACAAATTTGCCCAAGAATGGTCTCAATACATCATTCATTAATCATATAAACATTCTAGGTGCATTTGTCAATCCAAATGGCATTGCTGACCACTCATACAACCCCTCCTTGGTCTTAAAATTATCCATTAATCACCCTTTCTTATCCTAATTTGATGGTATCCCCTTTTTAATCAGTTTTACTAAAATACTTAACCTTCTCCAACTATTCCATGAGATTATCTATTCTAGGTAAAGGAAATTGATACTTTATAGTTATCTTGTTAATCATCAATGAATTGATGCACATCATCCATTCACTATCCTTCTTTGGTACTAAAATGGTTGGAATAACACATGGGTTGAGGCTTTCTCTAATTAGTCCTTTTTCTAATAACTCTTGTACTTTTTGTTCACCTCTTCATTTTTTATAGGGGTCAATCTATAAAAATCCTTGTTAGGTAAACTCATTCCCAAATCAAGTTAATATGATGGATAATGCTCCTTCTAGGAAGCACTCCTTTCGATAAATTATTGCATATAATATCATCAAATTATTCCAACAACTCTTTTACTTCTAAAGGTACATCACTAGTGTTTGCATTTTTCCCTACTTGTAGCACATTGGGGACTACTAAAAAACATAATTTTTCATGCTTAAAGTCCTGTAAAGACTATTTTTCATTCACTAGTAGCATCCTTGGACCACTCTCCACCTCTTCTTCTTTTGATGTCAATGACATAAGAGTATGTTTACAACCATTCTTCTCCAAAGTGTAATTGTTTTCTCTTACCTTATGGATTTCCTTCCTATTGAATTTCCATGGTCTCCCTAAGAGTAGAAGATATACATCCATAGTCATGATGTCACACCACACCTCATCCTCATAAGTGTATATCCAAAATTTTACTAGGCATTGCTGGTCAACCAAGATTTAGTTCCCCTTTTGTAGCCACAACATATTATAGGGAGTTGGGTGAGCTATCCTTTTTACTCCAACTTATCCACCATTATGGTCGAGACTAAATTGTTACTACTTCCACTCTCTATTATAACCTTGCATTATTTTTCACCCATCTTGTACACCATTCTAAACAAATTTCTCTTTTAGACAAGTTCATTTTCTCTTTTTATAACTGGCTTCAACAAAGTCCTTTTCATCATGAGTTCTTCTCCCTTCTTCAGTTCATCTAGTTGACTAACAAACCCTATGGATTCCTCATCTCCTTTAGCTACATGTGCACTTGCAACTTCACTCCTCCTTGATCCTTCTGGCCTTTGTTGTGAAAATTTATAAAATATATGTCTTGGCTATTCACATGTAAAATAAGTCCCTTGAAAACCTTTACCTTAGCCTCTTCTAGGTCCACCTCTACTTGTCATAGGTCAATTTCTTCCTCTAGTATTATTATTATCCTTCTAGATTGATAAGATCCACACATATAATAATGGAAATAATATAATGCAAAATATACATCTCCTACAACACAAGAGATTTTTGTGTGCCAAGATGCCCTAATATCTAATATATTTAGAAATAGAATAAAACCTTGAGGTGTGTGGTAACACCGTACGATACTCCTTATGGAAAAATCCACTCCATCATATATATCCAAGAGATCCTAAATACAATATCATATTCAAAACACCTCCACTTGCAATGATATTCACTTCCTATATCTATGCCACCTCCTAATAACATAATGGAGGAGTAATCCCAAAGTTGACCTACTCATCACCAAATATAATTAATTACACAAGTTGTCCACATGACCAAATATAACTAACTTAAGTGATGTGTGCCACAAGTCAGTATTGATGAAAGTAGATTGTCATTGATGTCAAAAAGGTGTTGGTATTTACAGGATTTGCTCATATACTTTAGGTTGATATGTTGCTTCATGGCTAAGTCAGGAAATGCTAACTTGTTTGATCAGTTTGTGTACATTCTTGATATTCACAAGACTGCAGGATCAGAATCATCAATCAGGATAAGTATGATACAATGCATATGTTTTATGATACAAGGTTGCTAATAAAGTTCATCTTGTCATGCTTGATCAGAGTGAGGCATTAATGTTGACAAATGCATTAATGTTTACTAATGGCAGAATCAATGGATATCATTGTGAATTGATAATTTCACTTATTCTACTATGTTAGGATTTTGTTATCAAAATGCCTAAAATATTAAAATCCTAACTATAAGCTCTAAGTGTATATAAGGAGATCAAATGTCATAAAGTATGACTTTATTTTATAAATGGTTGTTGCCCTGCAAGTGCAGATTATTCCACTTGAAGTTACATATTGAATATGTTCAAAGGTCCTTATTTTATGATGGGGAGCATGAATGAGGCATAAAAAATAGCCTTACTTTAATTTAGAAACTTTGATTTTTTTATCTCCTTATAAATCAAATAAAGTGGACTTTATATGATTAAAAAGTGGGGAGCAAAAGCATTGAATATTTAAATATATAAAAAGCAAAGATTTTTGAGGAAACGTGAACAAGCCATTTCATGGCTTTATTAAATATATAAAGTTATTTTTTTATCCTATTTTGATTACCCCCTTTAAATGTCATATTTTATGACATAAATAAAAATCTGAAATTACATGATTTTTTTTAAGGAGATTTTCAAAGCTATTTTTAAGGAGATATTAAGGAGATTTTGTGGGAGATTTTTATGGATATTAAAGGCATTATTTTTAAGATCTTTATTCTATTTTAGATTCCACTTCATGGCAGAGAGAATATTAAGGAGGAAGTTTTTTTTTAGAGATATTCTATTGGCTTTCCAAATATTTTATTTGGTATGAGAAGTTTAAGAGTTTTGAGTGAAAAAAAATTTTAGAGAGGATTTGTATATGGAAGACATGAAATTTTTTATGATGCAAGGAAAAATAAATATGAAATTGCAAGAGGGCTCAAAATATGAATGGGGTTTGATATTGAAGGTTTTATTTTTTTGGAGATGTTTTTTTTGTAGAGATGAAGAAAAGTCTTCATGAAGATTTACTTTTGTGGGAAGAAATTGAAGAGATTGAAGAGTGATTTTTTTGAAAGAGAAAATTGCAAAGAGAAGGTGAAGAGTTTTTATTACAAGAGATTGATTTTATTTTGTACATGAAGATGAAAATGTTTTTGCAGATGAAGATCATGTTAAAAAGAGATTTTATTCTCTTTAAGGGCAGATTGAAGAGAAATTTTTTATTTTTGACAAGGACAAAAATTGATTGGAATTTATTGAAGATGAAAATCATTCAAGATGAAATAAAATGATAAAAGAATTTGAAGAATATTTATTGTTTTTGTTTGCAAACAAAGAATGTGTTTTTGCAAGGGAAGATGAAATTGAAAAGGGCAAAATTGATTAATGTATACAGAGAGAGTTGAAAAACTATTTGGAGAAAATATCAATGGAATATGAAAAAATTTTATTTTCTCTTACATGGATACAGAGAAGAAATATATATATGATTTATTTTTGTAGGAGGATAGAGAAAATCATTGAATAAGAGAAATTTACAAGGAAGATGAGAATTGAAGAAGATAACTTTGTTTTTAGAGAATGTGAAAGGGTTTTCAAATTGCATATAATGGTTTTATAGGTACATTGACATAGTGTGTGTGAATTGAAGATATCTTTGAGAAGATACAGATGATTTTTGTATGTATGAGATCATGTTTTATAGGGGTAAATATAGAGAATGACAAGGTCATCAAATGTTTATTGAAAGAGTGAAAATTGAGCTGAGAGAGTTGATGTGAGGACCATAATGCAGATATGATAATCTCCTTGTTGCAACATATATTCAGATTAAACCTTGAAGACAATGATGGTGTATCAAGTGAATTGTTAATTAGGTGAATTGTTATGCAGAGATAATCAGGTGAATGAATTAATGAATTGAATGGAAATAGAGTAACCCTCTAATTTTGTTTATCATTTCTAATCGTGATTGTGTTTGCCAGTGAGGCTAGTATGTCAATGAGGCTTGTAGGTCAGTGAGACCTTACATTTGTCTGTGTAGCCAGTGAGACAAATTCAGCCAGTGAGGCATTTTGTAGCTAGTGAGGCTTGTATGGTCAATGAGACCTATTTGTATGTATTAGGGGTTGGTGCTTCTAAACATTGTAACCAGTGAGTTTATTGATAAAGCCAGTGAAGGAGTTTTGAGTGGGTTTTCTACCTAGGAGAGTTTTCCACTCGGTAAAAAGCTTGTGTCATGCTTCTCATTGATTTCCTCTGTGTGTGTGCATATTAATCATTTGATCATGAGTTTTTGTTTACATCTTTTATTATAAGTCTTGTGCATATAAACTCAACAAATCATTAATGTTCTCTTCTCTATTTGTCTTGTAAGATAAAGTTATAATCAGTTGTACAAATTTATACAAAACTAATTCATCCCGCCTCTCAGTGTTGTCCTGGACTCCTACAATTGGTATCAGAGCTAAGTTCCCTTTTTGAAGTCTAATAGGCTTGGGTAGGTCCTGGTATTGGAGTAAAATGGGTAAGAAAAATAGAATTAAGGTCTCAAATAGAGAAAAGAAAGATGGTGATCAAAAGATGGTAAAACAAGCCTCGGTTAAGCCTAGCAATGATTTGTTGCATATGTCACCCCTGATAATTGATACAAAGAATGGTCCAGTAATTGAGAATTTTGATAAAAAAGGAAGAAATTATTTTGAATGATGAAGAAATAGGCCTCTTTGTGGATGAAGTTGATTGTGAAGTTGATTTTGAAGGAGAGCTTCTATGTGCCCTGGATACAATCAAGCAACTTAGTAAAGAAAATAAGAGACTAAAAGACCAGCTTAAACAAGAAAAGAATTCAAGGACAAAGTTGTTTTAGATCTTGAAGAGGCAAGAAATCTGGTTATGAACTTGAGAAGTCAAGTTGGTGAATCAGACAAATTAATTATCAATTTGAAGGTTGAGGTTAAAGGAAGTAATTAGAGGATCTCATTGATGTCAGTGTTTCATCTTCATCTACAAATTTGTGTTGTGATAAGAAGTGGTATAGTGCAGTCTATGGGCAGCTTATAATAGTGGTTTGATGCTTGGTTTGATATACCTTACATGATTGTTTGATGTCTTGTTGCTCTCAAGTTTTTATGTTGTTCAATATATGCAGATTAATATGGAAAGAGCTCAGAGCTCTTAGGATAAGTTTTGGACAGCAAATTGCAAAAATAATCAGTGCCTTAAGTGGTATTTCAATTCTTGGTTGGTATGAAGGATGATAAGGTCAGTAATAGTGCTTGTGATTCATGAAATGAGAATTGATTGATATCAGTATACTTTTCTAATCTCTTTCTAATGATCTATATGAGTTATTTTTCACAGGAGGAGATAATAGTCTTTGTCATCAGATGTCAAAAAGGTGGAGAAAGAAAAAGAGTATTAGGTAGTTTTGCCATCAATGACAAAGGGGGAGATTGATGAAAGTAGATTGTCATTGATGTCAAAAAGGTGTTTGTATTTACAGGAGTTGTTCATATACTTCAAGTTGATATGTTGCTTCATAGCTAAGTTAGGAAATGCTAACTTGTTTGATCAGTTTGTGTACATTCTTGATATTCACAAGACTACAGGATCAGAATCATCAATCAGGATAAGTATGATACAATGCATATGTTTTATGATACAAGGTTGTTGATAAAGTTCATCTTGTCATGCTTGATTAGAGTGGTAAGTTCATCTTGTCATGCTTGATTAGAGTGAGGTATTAATGTTGACAGAGGCATTAATGTTTACTAATGGTAGAATCAATGGTTATCATTGTGAATTGAGAATTTCACTTATTCTACTATGTTAGGATTTTGTTATCAAAATGTCTAAAATATTAAAATCCTAACTATAAGCTCTAAGTGTATATAAGGAGATCAAATGTCATAAAGTATGACTTTATTTTATAAATGGTTGTTGACCTGCAAGTGCAGGTTATTCCACTTGAAGTTACCTGTTGAATATATTCAAAGGTCCTTAGTTTATGGTGGGGAGCATGAATAAGGCATAAAAATACCCTTACTTTAATTTAGAAACTTTGAATTTTTTATCTCCTTATAAATCAAATAAAGTGGACTTTATATGCTTAAAAAGTGGGGAGAAAAAGCATTGAATATTTAAATATATAAAAAGCAAAGATTTTTGAGGAAATGTGAACAAGCCATTTCATGGCTTTATTAAATATATAAAGTTTTCTTTTTATCCTATTTTGTTGGCCCCCTTTAAATGTCATATTTTATGACATAAATAAAAATGTGAAGTTACATGATTTTTTTAAGGAGATTTTCAAAGCTATTTTTAAGGAGATTTTCAAAGTTATTTTTAAGGAGATTTTGTGGGAGATTTGTATGGATATTAAAGGCATTATTTTTAAGAAGATCTTTATTCTATTTTAGATTCCACTTCATCGAAGAGAGAATATTAAGGAGGAAGTTTTTTTTTAGAGATATTCTATTGGCTTTCCAAATATTTTATTTGGTATGAGAAGTTTAAGAGTTTTGTGTGAAAAAAATTTTTAGAGAGGATTTGTATATGGAAGACATGAAATTTTTTATGATGCAAGGAAAAATAAATATGAAATTGCAAGAGGGCTCAGAAGATGAATGGGGTTTGATATTGAAGGTTTTATTTTTTTGGAGATGTTTTTTTTTGCAGAGATGAAGAAAAGTCTTCATGAAGATTTACTTTTGTGGGAAGAAATTGAAGAGATTGAAGAGTAATTTTTTGGAAAGAGAAAATTGCAAAGAGAAGGTGAAGAGTTTTTATTGTAGGAGATTGATTTTATTTTTGCACATGAAGATGAAATTTTTTTTGCAGATGGAAATCATGTTAAAAGAGATTTTATTCTCTCTAAGGGCAGATTGAAGAGAATTTTTTTATTTTTGACAGGGACAAAAATTGATTGGAATTTATTGAAGATGAAAATCATTCAAGATGAAAGAAAATGATAAAAGAATTTGAAGAATATTTATTGATTTTGTTTGCAAACAAAGAATGCGTTTTTGCAAGGGAAGATGAAATTGAAAAGGGCAAAATTGATTAATGTATACAAAGAGAGTTGAAAAACTATTCAGAGAAAATATCAATGGAATATGAAAAGTTTTTATTTTCTCTTACATGGTTATAGAGAAGAAATATATATGATTTATTTTTGTAGGAGGATAAAGAAAATCATTGAATAAGAGAAATTTACATGGAAGATGAGAATTGAAGAAGATAACCTTTTTTCAAGAGAATGTGAAAGGGTTTTCAAATTGTATATAATGGTTTTATAGGTACATTGACATGGTGTGTGTGAATTGAAGACATCTTTGAGAAGATATAGATGATTTTTGTATGTATGAGATCATGTTTTGTAGTGGTAAATACAGAGAATGACAAGGTCATCAAATATTTATTGAAAGAGTGAAAATTGAGCTGAGAGAGTTGATGTGAGGACCATAATGCAGAAATGATAATCTCCTTGTTGCAACATATATTCATATTGAACCTTGAAGACAATGATGGTGTATTAGGTGAATTGTTAATCAGGTG
Source organism: Cunninghamia lanceolata (assembly GCA_027924645.1). NCBI lineage: Eukaryota > Viridiplantae > Streptophyta > Pinopsida > Cupressales > Cupressaceae > Cunninghamia > Cunninghamia lanceolata. Next base: position 10,533,955 of record BSBN01000068.1, on the reverse strand, counting down.
AATTGTTATGCAGAGATAATCAGGTGAATGAATTAATGAATTGAATGGAAACAGTGTAACCCTCTGATTTTGTTTATCTTTTCTAATGGTGATTGTGTTTGCCAGTGAGACTAGTATGCCAGTGAGGCTTGTAGGTCAGTGAGACCTTACATTTGTCAATGTAGCTAGTGAGACAAATTCAACCAGTGAGGCTTGTATGGTTAGTGAGACCTATTTATATGTATTAGGGGTTGGTGCTCCTTGAAGTTTGTGCTTTTAAACATTGTAACCAATGAGGTTTTTGATAAATCCAGTGAGTGAGGTTTGAGTGGTTTTTTTACCCAGGAGGGTTTTCCACTCAATAAAAAGCTTGTATCATGCTTCTCATTGATTTCCTCTATATGTGTGCATATTAATCATTTGATTATAAGTTTTTATTTACATATTTTATTATAAGTCTTATGCATATAAACTCAACGAATCATTAATGTCCTCTTCTCTATTTGTCTTGTAAGATAAAGTTATAATAAGTTGTAAAAATTTATACAACATTGATTCACCCCCCCTCTCAGTGTTGTCCTGGACTCGGTATATCCATGCACCTAAATATATTTGTTAAGGGAAAATTGGAATGATTATCAATTATATCAAATAAACCCAATAACTTCAATGAAAAGGGAAATAATCAAGATCAAACAAACAAAGACAAAACCTTTGCAAACCTCAATACTTCATAGCTTCCATTGGTTGCCTATCTCAATCGATCTTGCATGTATGAATATGGACCTTAGAGAGTGCACTTCCTTTGCTTATTCCAAGATTTTAAATGGAGAATGGCCATGATAGGTGCTTTGTAATGAAGTGAGATTCAAAATAATGGTAGTGATATGGTAACAAGTTGATCGCAAGCAATGAAGGAATTGGTGCCAAAGGCGCACTATAATTCCTGTAGAGTATGTTTTACTTAAAGCCTGAATGAATGAAATAGAGGAATATGGTTGTACTTATAGACTTGAGAGAGAGAAGATCAATGGTATAGGAAGAATGAGAAGATCAACAGTTGAGAGCATGTGCACGAATAGAAAGAAGACCAGTGTCACACAAAAAATTGTTTTGTTTGAGTTAACTGCTTTCTTTTATAAAGATAAGAATTGACTTCATAAATTAGAATGTTTTTTTCTAATTTAAGAGTTATTGATAAAAACAAGGTTGATTAAATCAATTAACTCAACGTGTGATTTGCTTTTGTATGATTTGAGGGAAATTAAATTATAAAATATTTAATTTTATGTGCATGATGAAGAAGATTTATTTTTAGAAGATTTGGAAGATAAAAAAGCAAATTGAACAAATAAATTTATTTAATTGTTTGTGCATGATTTGGAAGAATAAATAAAATATTTTATTATATTTTATTTTTAGAGGTTGAGAGGATTTAAATAAATTTGATTGATTAATTTAAATTTGGAGGAATGAATGATTTAATTAAATAATTAAGAATTATTTAATTGTTTGGAAGAATTTAATTTAAATAAAGGATTTTATTTAATTTTGACCTTAGAAGAGGTAATTAAATATTTTGATATTTAATTAATTTAGAGGAATATGAATCAAATAAATAAATTTGTTTATTTATTTATTGATAGAGGAATTAAAATGGAATAAATATTAAGAATATTTATTTAGACCGAGTCGTGTCATTTTTAGGCATATACATTTTGCCCCTCTTTGATGCAATGTGTTTTATCACGTTTCAAAGAATAGATTTTTCTGATAATGATACATGCCCCAATTTTCCCTTGGTATAGGTTTAACAATGATAGGATGCCCCCTCAGAAGATTGGATGGGAAGAAGGTAGAAGGATGTGAGATGGACAATCTCATGATGAAGAAGGTAAAAAAATAGGCTAGGATGAAGAAAGTGGTTGAAGAAATTGGATGAAGAAAGAGCTGAATGATATGCTATGCAAGATAGAATGATAACACACACAAGAAAGAAAGCAAGTATGCACAAATGATATAAGAACAATCAAGGTATTGCCCCTGTCAAGCGGTAAACCAATGATATATGACAGTGTTGTCATGGCGGGGAAAGATGTATCCCTAGACCAACATGGCAGGCATGTTGTCATGGCAGGGAATGATAGATCCCTAGAGTAACACAAAGGATAGTGTTTGGTTTCAGGAAATGAAACATGTCATGTAAGATACATGTATTGGTCTGATTTCAATAATGTTACATCCTATATAAGATAAATGATTGATTATAATTGATCAAGTTGGTTTACGACCAGACAAGGACCAAGACCACTGATTGTGATTGGATCATTTTGACAAGACTAACTTGACTTGATTGGTATGGATTAAGGATAGTCCTGCATTTGGATCATTGCTTAAACTGACAGCTAGAACTATTTGGGGAGAGATACAATGATAGATAGAAAGTTGATCTGACAGAAGAATGACTCGACTGAAGGAATCCCAAGCTTTTATTTGATACTCTATGGTTTGGATCTTTATTTGCATGGGATATGGTATGGATGCCTTGTGGATGCTTTTGGATGTGAATGGTTTTGCCATCTTGATATTGCAAGTATTTTGAAGTGCTTATTTCATCATTGGGCTTTTTGTTTTTTTGAAATGTTGTAAGAAAATACAAGCATCTAAGTATAATTGAACCGAGATGACCTAAGCATCACTTTCATGGATTTTGATTTAGCAAGTTAATACAAGCATCTAGGTATAATTAAATTGAGATGACCTGAGTATTTCTTGTGTATCAATAGACAAGGATTATACCTATTTCATGTTAGTCCTCTGATGTCCTCGATGATCATTTGAGTTGATCATGTCCTTAGACAAGGCTTCCCTTTACTAAATATAAACGCACAAGCAATAAAAAAAGAAAAGAATCGTGCCCCCATCATATCATCTCTAGATTTTGGCATCCTTGAGTAACATAGGAAACATGATAACAAAAGGTGAAGACTTTAAGACACAACTATAATTTGAAACAAAACACTCTTACATTAGATGTATCTTTCTTGCCATAATTTAGATAGAATCATTTGGATCATTTTTCTCTTGTTTTTGCTTTGGATAGGTTGATGTCATGCATCAAAATGTTTGCTTGGAAACAAGCCTTGCTTGTGTGCACTTGCGTCTAGTGAAAGGTTCCTCAATCCTTGTTGGGGAAACAAACTTTAAGGGACTGACCTAGTGCCTCGGGGGCACATTGACAATAGCCTTGCCTACGTGACAATGCAGAGGCAACATAGTTCGAGACTTGGACCACGGATGTAGATGGACTAGAGGAAAGACAACAAGGTATGGGATGGATGAGAAAAGCCTTAGGGGTGCATTGATATTGGCCTTGCCTACGTGACAATGCAGAAGCAACATAGTTCAGGGTAGACCCTATGATACTGACGACAGATGCTATGCTAGGCTGACACTGTAAATAGGATACTGGATAAGACCTTGGTTGACAAGGTGACAAAAGAGATAGAGTACCAAGACATGATAGGTTATCGTTATGCTTTTATTATGAACTAGATATGGATCAAATGAGACACAATGGTAGGAGGAAAGGACAATAGGTGATTGGTTTCCCAAAGATGGAGGAAGTGGTTTATCACAAGCAGCACTTGTTTACCAGGTTTTCACCACTTGATTTTATTTGTATGGAAACTAGAAAGTACACATGACACCTGTTTGCTAGGTTTTCATCATGGTACCTATCCAAGGTGCATGTTTGCCAGGTTTTCACCAAAGGATGATTTTTTTGTTGTTTTTCCATTTTTTTTGGCTTTTTTTGATATATTGCCCCCATTACATTGGGGTCCTCTTAGGTATAGAATTAGTGAAGATGCATGCTGTTGATTGGGTCATCAAACATCTCACCCTCTGATGTTGCTAACTGATATGCTCCTAACCCATAGGTGGCAATGATGACATAAGGACCAAGCCAGTTGGGTTCAAACTTACCTTTCTTTTCCTGATCCTGTTGATTGCGGGGATTTTCCTTGAGTACTAGATCACCAACATTGAAGGACCTTGGATGGACTATGTGATTGTAGCTTTGTGACATTCTCTATTGATAGGCTTTGAGATGGTTAAAGGCATGTTGTCTTCTCTCTTCCAACAATTCTAACTCTTGAAGTTTAGAAACTCTGTAGTCTTCATTTGTGATAAGACCTTTTAATGACACCCTTAGGGATGGTAACTTGACCTCGATGAGAAAAATAGCTTCAGATCCATAGACAAGGGCGTAAGGGGTAGCACCTGTGGGAGTGTGTATATTGGTTCGATAGGTCCACAGAGTGAGATTCAGTTGTATGTGCCAATCATGACCAACATTGTTGACTATTTTCTTGAGGATCTTCAGAATAGTTTTGTTGGATGCTTCTACTTGGCCATTGCCTTGTGGATAGTAGGGAGTAGAGAAATGGTGATGGATTTTGAATTTGTCATAAAGTTCTTATACATCCTAGTTCTTGAAAGGTCTTCTATTAATGAGGGAATTTTGTATCTACAGATGAGGTAATTGAGGATGAATGAGGAGATATGTTTACCCATGATGGTGGTGAGGGGAATGGCTTCAATCTACTTGGTAAAATATTCAGTGGTGGTTATAATGAACTTGTGGCCATTGGATGGAGGGTAAATTTTGCCCACAAGGTCAAGTCCCCATTGACAAAAGGGCCAAGGTGTCATTAAAGGTTGTAGCTCTTGAGCTGGTGCATGGATGAGGTTTCCATGTATCTAGCACTGCTTGTATTTCTTCACAAACTGATATGAATCTATCTCCACATTTGGCCAATAATAGCCCAAACGCATGAGTTTCTTAGCTAAAGAAGGATCGCTAGAGTGTGTTCCGCAAATCCCTTCATGCAAGTCATGTAAGGTGAATTGAGATTCTTCTCATTCTAAACATTGGATTAAAGTACCATCCAGGCCTCAGCAGTATAGGGTATCAGTAATAATGGTATATCAAGAGGTTTGGTGAATGAAGGTTTGACGTTGGTTTGAAGACAAGTCAGGTGGGAGGGTGTTATCCTTGAGGTAAGTGTAAATCTTACTATACAAGGGTGAATCAGATCTGACTAATAGGCATATGGAGTGTGTTTTAGGAAGAGCATAAGTTGGTTGCTGAATTGACTCCACCCAGAACTCATATTGTGACTCATTCTCTAGGATCTTGAGGAGCAAGGCAATCGTAGCCATGGCATCTGCTGCTTTGTTTTCAATGTGCGGTATCTTCTCCAAGGATATGATCACAAAGTACTCTTTAAAGTCATCGACCATCCACTTGTATGGGATAAGCTTCTCATCTTTGGTTTGATAGTCATCGTTGACTTGATTGATCACTAGTTGGGAATCACCATAGACATGTAGTTCTTTTATTTTCCATACTGCTGCCATTTTGAGACCAATGACCAAAGCTTCATACTCTGCTATATTTTTTGTCCATGGGAATAACAAATGGTAAGACTTAGGTATGGTGTCTCCATGAGGAGTGACCAACAAGATCCCTATCCCCAATCCATGGTTTGTGTAGGATCCATCAAAGTAGAGTTTCCATGAGTATGCTGCAACACTGAAAATGGACTCATCTAGGAACTTGAATGTCATTGGTGTGTTGTCCTGCAATGGAGCTTCTGCTAACTGAACGGCAATGATTTGACCTTTGATAGATTTTCTTTCTACATACTCGATGTCATACTCACTTGACAACATTACTCACTTGGCTAGGCAACTTGTAAGAGCTGCTTTACTTAATAGGTACTTGAGTGGATCTATCTTTCTAATAAGCTTGACTGAATGTGCTAGCATGTAATGTTGTAGTTTTTGGGAAGCAAAAATCATAGCAAGACACGATCTTTCTACTTGGGAGTATTGTAGTTCATAGCCCACCAATGTGCGACTAATATAGTAGATGGCCCTTTCTTTGCCTTCATAATCATGTTATGCTAGTAGGGCTTCGAGAGCTGTTGGCATAGTAGATATGTAGAGTAATAGTAGTTTGTCTTGTATAGGAGGCATCAAGATAGGTGGATTCATAAGATACTCCTTTAGTTTGCCAAATTCTTCTTCGCACTTCTCATCCCATCTAAATGGAATTTTTTTATGTAAGAGATGACTGAAAGGTTGGCACTTGTCTGCTAGTTGTGAGATGAACCACCTAATAGACTGTAGCTTGCCTTGTAGGGACTACAATTAAGTGATGTTCTTAGGTGGCAGCATTTCCATAATAGCCTTGACCTTGGAAGGATCTACCTCTATTCCATTTGCTAATACTATGAAGCCTAAGAGATTGCCTGAGGTGACTCCAAACACACATTTCTTTAGGTTCAACCTAACTTTGAAGTGTTCTAGCCTCTAAAAGACTTTCTCTAGCACATCCAGGTATGATTCTCTTGTGAGTGACTTAGCAAAGATATCATCTACATAGTCCATAGCCCACCAATGTGCGACTAATATAGTAGATGGCCCTTTCTTTGCCTTCATAATCATGTTATGCTAGTAGGGCTTCGAGAGCTGTTGGCGTAGCAGATATGTAGAGTAATAGTAGTTTGCCTTGTATAGGAGGCATCAAGATAGGTGGATTCATAAGATACTCCTTCAGTTTGCCAAATTCTTCTTCGCACTTCTCATCCCATCTAAATGGAATTTTTTTATGTAAGAGATGACTGAAAGGTTGGCACTTGTCTGCTAGTTGTGAGATGAACCACCTAATAGATTGTAGCTTGCCTTGCAGGGACTACAGTTGAGTGATGTTCTTAGGTGGTAGCATTTCCATAATAGCCTTGACCTTGGCAGGATCTACCTCTATTCCATTTGCTAATACTATGAAGCCTAAGAGCTTGCCTGAGGTGACTCCAAACACACATTTCTTTGGGTTCAACCTGACTTTGAAGTGTTCTAGCCTCTGAAAGACTTTCTCTAGCACATCCAGGTATGATTCTCTTGTGAGTACTTAGCAAGGATATCATCTACATAGTCCTCCATTGTGACATGCATCATATCATGGAAGATAATGGTCATAGCTCATTGATATGTTGCCCCGGCATTTTTTAGCCCAAATGGCATGACATTCTAACAAAAGGTGCCCCATGGACAAGTGAAAGTTGTCTCATGTTGGTCTTCTAGTGCTATCTTGATTTGATTATATTTAAAGAAGCCATCCATGATAGATAACATGGTGTGTCCTACTATTAAGTCGACTATGATATCTATATTGGGCAATGGAAAGTCATCCTTGTGGCAAGATTTGTTTAGATCTTAGAAATCATTGCATAATCTAACTCTGCCATTAGGTTTGGATACTGGCACTATGTTGGAAATCCACTCTGGATAGTCTATTGCTCTGATAAACCCTACATCCAATAGTTTCTTGAGTTCCTCCTTCACTAGTAATGCAATGTGTGGATGCATCTTCCTAAGCTTTTGCTTGACCGGTTTGACTCCTGGATCTAGTGGAAGATGATGTAAGATAATATTTGGATCTAACCCGGGCATATGTGTGTATGACCAAGCAAAGTTGCCTCTCTTTTTCATGAAGAATGGCACAAACTTGGTCTTTTCTGGTGGAGTTAGAGACTTTGCAAAGTGAATGATCTTAGGCTTTTCCTCTATTCCAATGTTGAGTGGTTCTATAGGTTCTACAACAATCTGAGACTTCTCCTAGTGCATGGCATTAGGGAGAGTGTCAAGCCTTCCATTTTTAGGTGCCACAGTTGGGTTTTCACCATCGGATGCGTCCTTTCTTTTTACTATTTTGGGATATGATACTGCCGCAGAGGAGTTTTCACCATCAGATCCAGTTTTGATTTTGATATTTCTGCGACTGGAAGGCTTCGAACCCTTTCCAAAACAAGCAATGGTATTTAGTTTAATGGCAAAGCCAACTTAATGATCTCCTTGGGGTAGGTGGTCCCTAAGTTCCATGTAGTCATTATAGGCATCATCGTTTTGGAACATGTCTAGTTGCGGGGTGCCTCGTAAATCCTGTCGATAAGTTCAGGATGCACAAGGGGGAGGGAGTCAGAAGATAGATCTGATTCATTGATATTTTGAATGGATATGTGAGGAGTATTGGTAGGGATAGGATCCAGGATGGTACTTTCCTCCAAATTGTTTATTATGATAGAACTCAAACCTTCCTCAAAAGTCATACTCTAAGGGATTGGTGAATCACACTCTAATGGTCTATGCTTTAACGTTTGTCCCTCATGGTAGGGGCTATAGGTTTGAATGGTATCAACTCCTTTGTCCTCATAGGAATGCTCTATGAGTTCCTCCCACTCATACTTGTTAGAGTCTGTATCACTGTCATCTTGGAGTGCATGAATCTGTTCCACAAAGCAAGCATTTGTTTTAGCCTTGCCTTTGTTTTGGTAGCCTAGCCCTCTTATATTTCTTGCTACTGAGGAAGAGGAGAGTTGAATGGGTTCTATTATGCCTTCTTTTCTTAGGCTGATAGGGCCTTATCTGTCATAACCCATCCTATGCAAGATAGACTCACCATGCCCATAGAGTTTAGTTGGGAGTTTAGGTGGTTCTTGTGGTATGTCATCTTCTTCTATGTAGAGCCATTGTAAGACATCGCTCTCCTCAATTTCATCTGATAGGGTTCCTCATTTTACAAAGGGAGATGTGGGAGGTGTAGGAGGAGCAGATGGCTTTGAAAAATGTTTAGGTCATCCAAAGGATCTTGGACATAAAGGCATTTTAGCTAGGTTGAGGCTATGCAGGATGGAGTATTCCCTACCCCTGTTTCTTTGATGGTAAATTTCCACTCTTTGGGCTTGGATGAGAAAGCTTCAGAGGTATAGTCATGCTATATGATAGGGGATGTATAGGCTCTATTGTTAGGAATGATGCAATCAAGCTTAGAGTGGATGGTATTGCAATGTTGAAAGGGATCAGGATCACCATGGATGGTGATTTCTTTGCCGTTATGAGGAAATTTTATGCATTGGTGATAGGTAGAGGGCACAACTTTCATGGCATGAATCCATGGTCTTCCTAGGAGAATGTTATAGGCTAGCTCCCTATCTAGGACTTGGCAAACAACATCCTTTATTACCGGTCCAATCTATGTGGGTAACACCACTATTCCTTTTGTAGTCCTTTCTTCTTCATCATAGGCTTTGATAATGATCTTCTTCCTAGGATCCACTATAGTTTCGAAGAACCCCAATGTAAGGACTAGCTTAAGTGTGCAAATATTTAAACCAGCTCCCCCATCAATGAGTACCCTCTTGATGTGGTGTTTATGAAAGAAGGTGATGATATGTAAGGGTGTGTTATGAGGTTGGGAGACTGATAAGTCATCTTGTTCAGTAAATGACAAGGTTCTTGAGGAGGTTAGATTTCCCACCATGGCTTGAAACTTCTCTTGGGCTAGGTTCGTGGGCACAATTGTTTCTACTAGGGCCTTGTCAAGAATTTCTTTGTGTGACGGAGACAGACACAAAAACTCTAGGATAGATATGTGGGCAAGAATCTTTCAAAGTTGGTCTATGACACTGTAGGTGTGGGGGTTATATGGAGAATGTGACGATCTTGGAGGTATTGTGTTCAAAGTAACCTTACCACTGCGGGCGATGATGCTGCAATAATTCTTGTTAGGTCTTGACTGTTGGTTGGACATGATCATGTTGATTTGTGGTATGTGCTTTGATATGTAGTTGACGGTGTAGTCGAATGACACATTGCATAGTTGGCATTGTTTCTCCCAATGTTTTGATTTTGCCTATTGTGGTTGTTATTACCATTGTTGGTGTTGTTGTTGTTGTTATTGTTGTTGTATGGCCTATTGTGGTTTAGGAGTGGATCCTTGTATGCTACGTGTGTCTCATTGGAGGTATGGTGTTGAGTGCCTATTTGATTTTGGTCTAGGATGTCTTGAATGACATGCTTAAGATGGATATAGTTGTTGGTCATGTGGCTTCTTCCTCCATGATACTAGCAGAAATCAGTGTCTTTCCAGTAGTGAGGTTTCACTTGAGTTTCATAGACACTAGTGGGTGCAAGAGTGATCTCATTGTTGTCTAACAACTTTCTTAGTGTAGACTCTTGGGACTCCCCTAGGGGTGTGAATTTCTATCTAGGATTTGAGGTGAACCATTGCTTTGGTTGGCAAGTGAATTTTTTATTGGGTGTAGTATTGCTTGCCTCTCCTTTAAGGGTGAGAATTGGTTGTTTTAGCTTGGGATCCGCCACTTTGGCATCCACCACTCCATCATTGACAATATTCTTATTCTTCGTCCAAAATTTTGACTTGTCTGTGGTATAGTTTGAGTTAGGTGTGTCCTTGTATATCTTGATTTGCCCCTTGGTGATCATAGTTTTTTTGATAAACAATCCCATCCCAATGACTTTCATGAATGAGGTAGGGCATTGAATTTGTATTTGGTAACTAAGATCAGGGTTGAGATTGTGGACAAACATTTATGTCATTTATTTCTTTGGCATGTGATACAAGCATTTGCTCACAAGTTGTCTCCATCTTTGTAAGAAGGTAGCAAAGGATTCACCACTCTTTTGTTTGGTGTTGCATAGGTCTAGCATGGAGACTTCGTGCTCAATGTTGTATGAGAAATGTGTGACAAAAAGGTTTACTAACTCATTGAAAGTTTTAATACCTGAGGGAAGTCTTGAGAACCATTCCATGGCTTGACCACCTAGAGATCTAGGGAATGGTCTCATTAGGAAAGTTTCATTATGAGCCACTTCTAGGCATGCTGCGCTAAACTCTCTAATGTGATCTCTTGGGTCCCCTTTCCCTTTGTATTTGTCAAACTTAGGAACTTCAAATCGATAGGGGAAGGGTACCATGTTCAAGCTTTTGTCAAAGAGGTATGATGCAATGTCTTCCAAGGCATAAGTCTTAGTGGGTGGCCCCATTTTGAGTTTCACGTACTGCTATTGTAAATCTTAAATTTATTTAGCTATCATGTCCATAGGCATGTTTTGATCTATTGTTTGCTTATTTTGCCTTTGTCAAGAGAGCTTTCCTCATTTGTGCTTTTTTTAGGAATTCTTTCTTCTCCTGGTTCTTTCAATACATTGACATCAAAATCAATAGGGAGTTTGAGTCCTAAGCTTGCAAGGTGAAGAAAGTACTTTTGAGGGTCATTGTGGAGTACTTTGTCTAGCATTTGTTGGAATTTGTGATCTTGGAGGTTTCCATGGAATTCTTTGTGAGAAATTTCCTTGTCACTATCGTGAGCAGACACTATTCTATGAGATGTTCTGGCCATTTGTTTTTGCTACTGGGATCTAGTTAAGACCATGCAAGGTGATGTGGGAAGAAGTGGGGTGAAACTAGAGATTTTGGAAATGTTCTTGTGTAGGTTGGTGAGAAGGGGATACTTGTTTTGATGAGATTTGAACAAGGGACTCTTTTGACCAATGACTCCAAGTAAGACGGTCGATACAAGACGATAGCCAATAGTAAGGGTACTCAATACCCTGTTTACTATGTAGAGACTAGTCATGCACCAAGACCACTAGCGAAGTTCTTCTGACCTACTAGGGTTACTTGAATCCAAAATGATTAGAGAAAAATCTTGTACTAATCTTATATAGGATACTTTGACTTTATTTTGGGAAGACCTAGTAGAAGGTGAACGAGACGACTGACGAAAGAGAGGGTATGCTATGAAAAAAGATGGGAAAGTGACTGCATGGTAAAATCTAATCTCAGAATTTGGTACAAGGCTGAAATAGGTACCCAGAAATGGTAAAAATATTCTTTCAAAATATGTGGAAGTGTTCACTGTCACGCATGCATAGGAACATATGTGCAGTAGTAGGGGACAAATGTGCAGCAAGTCGAGACAAAAGCGTAGTACTATTAAAAATCAAATGTGCAGTAATAGGTACTATATGTGCAGCAAGTTGTAGTATATGCGCAGAAAGTTGAAATAGATGCATAGCTTCAGATGTCAAATGTGCAGCTCTAGTTTTTTCAATGTTTTTTTTTAAATTTTGTCACTTTTTTTGGTGCTTTTTGGTTCCTTGGTTGTAATTTGGTCTTTTTGATCTAGTTTTGTCAATTATGGCAAGAAGAGACAACAAACACAAAGAATATTTTCATGGTCTTTTAGATTTTTTTGTAATTTTTGGACTCTTTTTGACAAGAAAGCAAGTACAAATCCTAGGTTGGTTGTGACAATATAAACTGGATTCTCCCTATTTCTAGGTGAGGCATCTTCAAGAAGTAATAATTACCCTTCCCTGCACCAGCTTATAGGGGTTTTTAGCTACTAAAAATAAAGGATGATTAATAAGTGCAACCATTCGAGTGGTTATACATGTGGTAGCACTGCTCTCCATTATGGAGTCTCCCAGCTTGCAAGGGTTGTGCCTTGGAGGGTTTTGGGGGATGTTGGCTATTGGTATAACACAACTTCACTCATTGTTTGAAGCTTTCATTCCAAACATAATTTATTTATAGTGGCTTGGAAGAGCTTGGCTTTAGATTCTTACCACTTAAGGTCATTCCCCAAGGACAGATGGGTATCCAAGGGTAGGCTTCTCTAAAGGGAAAACACATGCAAAAATGATATGTATGGCATTTTTGTCACCCAAGATAGGGGAGAGCATAGGCCTGGTATCATTCCCAAAAACATGAAAGACAATGGTTGATTTCCCCTAGTTAAAAATGAAAAGACTATATGAGCTATCTACTTTGGGCACATGCAAAAATTTGTTAACTTTGAAGTGATAACAAGATAGCAATGGTTCAATTTTAGCAAGATAGCAATGTGCTTAACTTTGAAAGATAGCAATAATGATCCAATGATATTCAGTTACCACCCTCCTAGTTAGAACTACGTGAGATTTGCATGAACATCCATTTACTTTCCTTTAGAAATTAAGATATGAATTAACAAATGCAGCTATATGACTAAACCAGTACCTAGCCTGCAAGTGGATCCAAGAATATTCCTATGAAAAAGTGTTAGCATTAGCAAAAATCACAAGAAATATCCTAATATCACTATTCAGAATAGATGCGTAGATTCATAGCTTGGATGCTTAGAAATAGAGCTTAGAAGCGTAGGAGTACATATGTGCTGAGATAGAAGTCAAAAGTGCAGGAAGATAGGATATATGCACAGAATAATCATATGCACCGTAACAGAGGTCAAATGCACTAAAATAGAGACTGTATACACTGAAATATTGGATGCATAGAAATAGACCTCAGATGCATGTTAGGATGAGTCAAATGCATAGAATCTCCCTGTGTACGAAACCTAAACTCACAAAAACTTCATTTTTGGATTAGTTTGGGGCGAGGTCCCACGGTGGGTGCCAAAAATGTTAAGGGAAAATTGGAATGATTATTAATTATATCAAATAAACCCAATAACTTCAACAAAAAGGGAAATAATCAAGATCAAACAAACAAAGACAAAACCTTTGCAAACCTCAATACTTCATAGCTTCCGTTGGTTGCTTATCTCAATCGATCTTCCATGTATGAATATGGCCCTCAAAGAGTGCACTTCCTTTGCTTATTCCAAGATTGTCAATGGAGAATGGCCATGATAGGTGCTTTGTAATGAAGATGGGCTTCACAACAATGGTAGTGATATGGTAACAAGTTGATCGCAAGCAATGAAGGAATTGGTCCAAAAGGCGCACTGTAATTCCTGCAGAGTAAGTTTTACTTAAAGCCTAGATGAATGAAATGGAGGAATAGGGTTGTACTTATAGACTTGAGAGAGAGAAGATCAATGGTATAGAAAGAATGAGAAGATCAATAGTTGAGAATAGTTGAGAGGATGTGCGCAAATAGAAAGAAGACAGGTGTCACACAAAAAGTTGTTTTATTTGAGTTAACTGCTTTCTTTTATAAAGATAAGAATTGATTTCATAAATTAGAATGTTTTTTTTCTAATTTAAGAGTTATTGATAAAAACAAGGTTGATTAAATCAATTACCTCAACTTGTGATTTGCTTTTGCATGATTTGAGGTAAATTAAATAATAAATTATTTAATTTTATGTGCATGATGAAGAAGATTTATTTTTAGAAGATTTGGAAGAGAAAAAAGCAAATTAAATAAATAAATTTATTTAATTGTTTGTGCATGATTTGGAAGAATAAATAAAATATGTGATTATATTTTATTTTTAGAGATTGAGAGGATTTAAATAAATTTGATTTATTTATTTAAATTTGGAGGAATGAATGATTTAATTAAATAATTAAGAATTATTTAATTGTTTGGAAGAATTTAATTTAAATAAAGGATTTTATTTAATTTTGACCTTAGAAGAGGTAATTAAATATTTTGATATTTAATTAATTTAGAGGAATATGAATCAAATAAATAAATTTGTTTATTTATTCATTGATAGAGGAATTAAAATGGAATATATATTAATAATATTTATTTAGACCGAGTCGTGTCATTTTTAGGTGTATACAATATTAAAATATCATATCCCTAGGTATATAACATACCATCCTCCTTGACATGTTTCATCCTTGAAACATGAGAAGAAGCCAAATAATATGATTATCGCAAGTCGTTACAAATGTGCCACCATGACCAATCATCCAACCATCCATAGTTGATCTTCATAGTGGTTTTCTCTTGAGAGTACCTGTTGACCTATTTTACCCTTCCCAGAGTCAAATATCCTAGATTTAAAAATGTTGAAAATTTTGTCAAAATTGGTTAAATGCCTATGTGTTCTACAAGTCTAAGTGGTTTTCCTTGTAAAAATTCCCAAAATCCTAAATATTAGTACCTAAGACCCCCTTTCAAAAAACCTAGAATTTCCAAATCTTTTGCCTTGGTCTTTTTGCTTTAGTGAGAAAATTCTTAGTTTGGTGAACCTTTAGTTCACTGATTGGTGAAATTGCTGACTAAAGGAACCAGAGCAGGGAGGTTTTCTTTAAAGAGGCAAAGGCAAGAGAAAAGGTAGCCTTTATTAGTAACAGTAGTTTTCTGCATTTATGTTTTGTAGAATAGATGTATATGAACATTCCTTTGTAGAAACATCCTCTAACAGGCCCATGGGCGAATTTATTATAGTAGGTGACCTGGGTTAGTGTATGAAATGCTATATATACATGTAAATCAAATGGATTATTGTTGGTTGTTGGTCTTAAAAAGCCACATCTTGTATCAGCTGTAATCTTGCCTCCATGATAAAAAAGCAATAGATTTTACCTTATCATACAATTTTTTACATTTTGTAGCATGGGCATTTGAATCTCTATTTTGTGAATGTTTCTTTCCAGGTGAGTTTCAATTAGATTTATTTACCTCTACAGATAGTTTATGAGTTATGTATGCACATTTATTGTTTGGTATTATTATGTGTATAAATGATTAATTTGAGAGTCAAACACATTAAACCTTGTTGCAAGAATGTGCCTAATCGATGTTGTCATTGATGTCAACATACCCTTGTTGTCATTGGTGTTAATTGTATCCTATGTTGTTACTGGTTTAGAAGCCTTGCATATTGAGGATATTAAGAAAATTTTCTCCTCTGGAAGAAACAAAGAGTTGTAGTGAATTACAGTGAAGATTGTGTATTACATACTGAAGAATAGTCTAGAATATTGCTTTGCATTTCTTGTATATTGAAGATGTTTGTCTATGGATTGGAAGTTATTTAGAAGCATGTTTGAAGATGCTAAATCCCAAGTTTGAGACTCTGGTATGAAGAATAGAGTAAGTTAAATTCACCAGAGTAAAAACTACTTTTTCTACTTATTCACTGGTGACAGGGAGAAAGTATTCTGCTCTGTATTCCTCTGCATTAAAGTATTTTGCTCTATAGTAGGGAAGTTTTGGATGATGATAAGTGCCTACAACTCCAATGATTTTCCAGTTCACAAGCTATCTTCTTTTATGATAGTCAAAGACAATGAAGTTCATATGCTCCGGTGTGAAGAATCTCATGGATAAGGTGGTTAGAGTTTGTGTGGTTGCTCCTAATGATTACAATGTGCTTGTGGATGTCTCATGATCATGTTCCTATGTTTGCATTGGTCCATAAGGAGTATTTTGGATCAAATTTGAAGATTGTTCCTAGATAAAGGTAACATGTAACCAGTCTTAGCCAACTTGGTTAATTCCAGTAATTGCGGAGATCTCTTGATGATTGCAAAAGCATGTTGTGGAATGGAAGATCATGTTTGAGTCCTAGCTCAAGCATGACATGATCCGCATACATCATTTCTATACTTAGCTTAATTCTTGTAATAGGTCAAGACCTATTTTGTAAATGTTTGTAATGCCAACCTTGGAGATTGTTCCAACGGTTGATGAATGTAATGCCAACCTTGATGTACATTTTGAGGTTGATGAATGATATATATAATTGTAATTTGGTTGTGTAAAAGGTGTCCTTCAATGAAGATGCAAAGATAGAGAAAAGAGGTGAAAAGGTAGAGAAGAGCAGAGGAACTACCATAGTTCAATGTATTAATCTCAAACATGAAGAAGGTACTGATCTTGACAGTGATCTTGGAAGTGAGCTGCCAGTAGAGTTTAACAGCCCTCATTGTAATATTTCTAGGTTTAGGGTTGAGGTAGTGAGCCTGCTAGACCTAGCTGTACTTCATGGTAGTGAGCCAGCATGTTCTAGGCCCATGGAGTGACCAAGCCTAAACATCATTTTGTAAAGATTGCAATATATTTTGAGAGCTAATCATCTCCATGGTTTTTCCCCACCTTGGGGTTTTCCACGTAAAATCTAGTGTCTCTTGTGTTTGATCTTGTAATGGTGCAGGAGCACCTACCTGACAGCTGGCCTCCATGAGGCAGTTAGTTTGTTATAGGTCTTGTTAATGTTTCCAAGAAGGTCTTATAAGACCAATGCATGTAATAAGGTCCAAGTTGACCATGCTTTTCTATTTTTAGGTAGTTTGTTATGACAGCTGATGACAGCTGTATAGTTTGTTAGTTCAGTTGGATCCTCCCAGCCGCTTGGAAGCTCCCAGCCGCTTGGAATCGAGTGGTAGTACTCGCAAGCAGTTCCTATTTATGCAGTAGGATCGGTTGGTCTTAGGACAGATTGAGATAGAGAGATAGATACAAATTGAGATAGAGATACAGATTGAGGAGCTAGGTTGCAGAGAGTGAGACAGAGAGAGAGAGAGACTGAGTATTGTATTTGCATCTTTTGAAATCAATAAAGAGATCCTGTTTGTGTCAATTTTCTGTTTGGATTCCACTGTGTAATCTATTTGTTGTTTTGGTGGTTACATGGATTCGCTGATCCATTCCACCGGTTGATTCGTCGAATTGGTGGAATGGCTATGTACAATAGTTTAGGTTTTAGTTTGCATTTTCTGTTTGTTCGCATGTATGTTTGCAGGATCGCAGTCGAGAGGTGTTGAGTGTTGCAAGTATGAGGTGAGCCATTGTTGTCATTGATGTCAACATACTCATACTGCATTGACAAGAAGGATTTGATGAGCTTTGTGCTGAGGATATTGAGAAAATTAGCTTCAGTCAGGAACAGTGAAGAACAGTGATGAGAAGAAGGTAAATATACTGTATAGGATGAGAACCGGAGGATGCGGATTAAAGGGTTAGTAGATATGAGTCTTAAGATGCTACAGTTAAGATTTCAGAGGTCCGCATGAAGATCTGAAGGAGTTATGGCTGCCGGTATAGAACCGGGTCCGGCAAGTATCCGGAGGTGACAGAGGATCACAAAAAGGTCCGGTGAGGTCCGGAATTGTATTATCATAATCTGCGGATTGGAAGGAGTGTTTTATATGTCCTTGTGATGTTTCATCCTGATTTGTGTGTAATTTGGAGGTCCGGATGTACCTCCTGCATTACGACAGTGGCGACAGACTGTGTTCTTGAAGTTCCGGATGAGGAAGACAAGAGATCCCAGTAAGCAGAGAAAGTGCGGATGTATCCGGACATTCAGACAGACTTGTGAAGGTTCTTGAATCATGTTTAGGTTGTGTTGTTGGTCCGCATTGATGGTAGAGCCCGGAATTGAAGTTATTCTTCCGGATGAAGTTATTGCTCTGTTTAGCCGACCGGATGAGTTGTTCATCCTGCGAATGTTCTTGTGATAGCCGACCGGATGTGTTATTCATCTTGCGGATACTCCTATGGTTGTTTGCCGACTTAGATGCTTGTTCCTAAGTCGATGTCTTGTATAAATAATGATTTGTGAATTCATTTCAGAAGAGAAGCAGGTGTATATGTAAGGTGTAGCGAAGAAAGGTGCGAAAGGCAGAGCAGAGATTGTTGGGCTTAATTGGAACTGATCCGGACATGGTAGAGATGTCATTCTCCAGTTCAAGGCTGTGATTTTTATCACTCTGTAGACAGTGTGTCTCCTTGTAGGCAGTGGGCCTCTTTGTGAGCAGTGTGCTCGGGCAGTGAGCCCTTATTGGCATGTGCCATTCATTTTTCTTTATTCTTCTAACAGAGAATAATTCTTGGGTTAATCACCCCGTGGTTTTTCCCTTAACCGGGTTTTCCACGTCAAAATCTTGGTGTTCAATGTGTTAATGCTTATCTGCTCTTGTGTTTATGTATTGTGCTTCCATGAATGATTATTTGATATGCTGCTAACTAACAACAGAGAATTAAGTGTTTGAAAGAGAACAAGTTCTATACAACTGATTCACCCCCCCCCTCTCAGTTGTATGCCCTAGATCCAACAATTGGTATCAGAGCTGAGTTCCTCTGATAGGAGCTTAACCGCTTGAGGTGATCCAGGATGTCGTCATACAAGAAGGATAGTCCGAAGTTCGATGGAACCAACTTCACTCTCTGGAAAGGTCGCATGAAGTGTCATTTGGAATGTATGGGAAAAGCATACTTGGCTATGATTTCAAAACCATATATACCCCCACAAGGTGGTCCGACAACTCCTGATGAAACCACAGAAGCTGAAAACAATCTGCGGACCAAGGAAGCTCTTCTAAGCGCATTGAATGACTCAGATCTCTCGAATGTCATTGACCTACCAACTGCATATGAGATCCTAACTAAACTGGAACTTCTGTATGAAGGAGATGAGTTTGTCAAAAGTGCAAGGTTGCAAAGTCTGAAAGGGAAATTTGAAAGATTGAAAATGAGAGATGATGAAAACATTACTACCTTTATGCCAAGAGTAAATGAGCTGGTATGTGGAATCAGAAATGCTGGTGGAACTCTAGATGAAAATGAGATTGTCTGCAAAATCCTAAGATCCCTTCCTGCTGCCTACAAAATCAAAGTTGCTGCCATTGATGAATTCAGAGCCCACACAACTGTCACAAGAGAACAATTGGCTGGCAAACTAGCTGCATTTGAAATGACCGAGTTTGGAGATGATCCACCCAAGACTGAGTCTGCTTTTAAAGCCAGTGCCTATGTGAAAGGCAAACAGAGATTTGATCCGGGTGAAAACTCATCAAGGAAAATGTCATGGTATGATCAAGCAAGAAGAGACATGGAAGAAGAAGAAGCAGAAACAGCTCAACTTGAAGCCCTCATTGCAAAGAGACTGCCAAGAGGATCCGGTAAGTATGAAGGAAAACTACCCTTTAAGTGTTTTAACTGCAATAAGATTGGTCATTTTGCCTCAAGATGTCCGGAGAGATCTGCAAGATCTAATACTCACAGACAAAGGATTCAAAAGAATTGCTATTATGTTCATGAAGAAGATGACAATGAAGGAGTAACAGATGATGAATCAGATCCAGGAAGCAAATCCGGAAATGAGTGGGTGTTTATAGCCATCAAGGAAGAAGATTCCTTGCTCTCTGAATCTGTCAATCACAAAGTTGTTGAAAAAGCCTTGGCTGCTCAAGTGGAAGAAAAGGATGATTGGGTTATTGACAGTGGATGCTCTCATCATATGACTGGTGACAAGAATAAGTTCTTAGATTTGGAAAGATATGAAGGAGGAATGGTAAAGTTTGGTGACAATTCTGCTGGCAGAATCAGAGGTAGAGGAACTATTTCCTTTGATGGTAAGAGCAAAACAGGTAATGTACTATATGTTGAAGGATTGAAGCACAATCTTCTCAGTGTTGGTCAGTTAGTGGACAAAGGCTATGATCTCCGGTTCAAGAATGGAAAATGCAGAATCTTTACAAGCTCCGGAACTGAAATTGCATCCGGTACTCAGACAAAAGGTAACATCTTTCATCTGGTTGGTTCAAATAAAAGTTGTTTGTTTGTTCAAATTGATCATAGTTGGTTATGGCATAGAAGAATGTGTCATGTAAATTTTGATAACATCATCAAAATAAGCAATACTCAGGCTGTGAGAGATCTTCCAAAGTTGATAAAACCTACAAACAGTGTGTGTAAAGAATGTCAGTTAGGCAAACAAAGCAGAGTCTCTTTTAAAAGCAAAGATCAGTCTTCTACCGGATTGTTGGAATTAGTACATACTGATCTATGTGGTCCGACAAGAATCAAGAGTCTGCAAGGTGATAGATATTTCATGTTGTTAATTGATGATCATTCCCGGATGATGTGGGTTACCTTTCTGAAAGAAAAATCAGAAGCTTTTGAGAAGTTCAAAATCTTCAAAGCTATGGTGGAGAATCAAACCGGATTGAAACTGAAGTGTCTAAGGTCTGATAGAGGTGGTGAATTTACATCTGGTGAATTCATTGACTTTTGTGAGAAACAGGGTATAAGGAGACAGTTGTCTGCTCCTAGGACTCCACAGCAGAATGGAGTAGTTGAGAGAAAGAACCGGACCATCCAGGAAGCTGCTAGGACAATGATGTTGGAAGCAAATGTTCCTCAAATGTTTTGGAAAGAAGCTATCAGCACTGCAGTCTACACTCTCAATCGAGTTCAAATCAGAAACAACACCGGTAAGACCCCCTATGAACTTTGGTTTGACATCACTCCTACTGTGAAATATTTCAGGGTATTTGGTAGCAAGTGTTATATTAAAAGAGATGAAGATCTAGGAAAGTTTGATGCTAGAAGTGATGAAGGAATTTTCTTGGGCTACTCCACTCAAAGCAAAGCATATCGGTGTTACAATAAGAGATTGAGGAAGATGATAGAAAGTACCAATGTAAAGGTTGATGAAGGAATTGAGAAGCCTTCAAGATTTTATGAATTTGATGAAGATGACCAAGATAGTGTTCAAGGAACTCAATCCTCTCCGGTGAAACAGAGTCAGCCTGATCCGGTAAATCAGGAAGAAGAGTTAGGTTTAAATGAGCCTGATCAAGAAACAGCAGTACTGGATACTCCCAAAATTCCAAGGTATGTAAAACTGAATCACTCTGAAGATCAGATCATAGGTGACAGAAGCAAAGGTGTACAAACTAGAAGGAATATTGCTCAAGATCAGAATGAATGTTGTCTGATTTCAAGGATTGAACCTAAAACAATAAATGAAGCCTGCAATGATGAAAATTGGACCAAAGCAATGGAAGATGAACTGATGCAAATTGAGAAAAATCATACTTGGGATCTTGTTCCCAGACCTAGAGACAGGAATGTAATTGGAACCAAGTGGGTCTTCCGGAACAAACTAAATGAAGCTGGTGAAGTAATCAGAAACAAAGCTAGATTGGTCTGCAAAGGCTACTCTCAAATAGAAGGAATTGACTTTGAAGAGACTTTTGCTCCGGTAGCAAGAATTGAAGCAGTCAGATTACTTCTTGCATTTGCTGCCTTCAAAGATTTCAAGGTATATCAGATGGATGTCAAGTCTGCCTTCTTAAATGGTGATCTGGAAGAAGAAGTCTACATTGAACAACCGGATGGATTCCAATTGTCTGATAATAATGATATGGTCTGCAAGTTGAAGAAAGCTTTGTATGGATTGAAGCAAGCCCCAAGAGCATGGTATGAAAGGTTGGATAAGCATCTTGTGCAGATTGGATTCAACAAAGGTACTGCTGACAGCAACTTATATTTCAAAATTGATCATGAAAACATTCTGATTGTTGAAGTGTTTGTGGATGATATCATTTTTGGAGGAAGAGATAGTATGTGTAAAACTTTTGCAAATCAGATGAAAAGTGAGTTTGAAATGTCTATGCTTGGTGAAATGAATTTCTTCTTGGGTCTGCAAATTACTCAAACAAAAGAAGGGATCTTCATTTCTCAGACCAAATATGTGAAAGAATTGTTAAAGAAATTTGGTATGGAAGACTCAAAGCCTATGAACACTCCTATGGCAACCGGATGTAAGTTAAGCAAAGATGATGATTCTCCAAAGGCAGATCAGACAAAGTATAGATCAATGATTGGTGGATTGTTGTATCTCACTCAAACTAGACCAGATATAATGCAAGCTGTTGGTCTTGTGGCAAGATTCCAGGCTGATCCTAGAGAATCTCATGTTATGGCAATCAAAAGAATTTTTAGATACTTGAAAGGGACAGTTGAGTATGGTCTATGGTATCCTAGAGATCCGGATTTTTCTCTTCATGCTTACACAGATGCAGATTGGGCAGGAGATGTGGATGACCGGAAGAGCACTAGTGGTGGAGCATTCTTTTTGGGGAAGAGATTGGTTTCCTGGCTAAGCAAGAAACAAGATGCAATATCTCTGTCTACAACTGAAGCAGAATACATTGCAGCAGCAGGTAGTTGCACTCAAATCTTGTGGATGAAGCAGATGCTAAGAGACATCAAAGTTGAATATGAGGAGCCTATCACAATTTTCTGTGATAATTCAAGTGCAATTAATATTTCCAAGAATCCGGTATTGCATTCTAAGACTAAGCACATATCTATCAAATTTCACTTTTTGAGAGAACAAGTAAACAAGGAAGAAGTCAGATTGGAGTATGTTCCCTCCAAGGATCAGATTGCAGATATCTTTACAAAACCTCTTCCCAAGGACTCTTTTGAATATCTCCGGGAGAAGTTAGGGGTCATGGCCCCTCCGGTGATGAACTAAGATGCACTGATGTGCATCAGTCCGGTGGCTATCACAGTCATATCTTGTGATCCGGACTAATGGGGAGCTGCAACTAAGGGGGAGCAGCTGGTATTATTCTGATGCATGAGAGTTGCAAGTATGAGCCCTTTGCCATTGATGTCAAAGGGGGAGAGAAGACATGTGAAAAACAAGTGGTTGATGATCAAAGGGGGAGCAGCAAAGGAAGACATGTGAGGAGTTGTTGTTGACAGGGGGAGCTGTGACAGAAAAGAGAAGTTCTTGTCTTGATGGTTTTTCACATCATATGTTGCCATCAATGACAAAGGGGGAGATTGTTGCAAGTATGAGGTGAGCCATTGTTGTCATTGATGTCAACATACTCATACTGCATTGACAAGAAGGATTTGATGAGCTTTGTGCTGAGGATATTGAGAAAATTAGCTTCAGTCAGGAACAGTGAAGAACAGTGATGAGAAGAAGGTAAATATACTGTATAGGATGAGAACCGGAGGATGCGGATTAAAGGGTTAGTAGATATGAGTCTTAAGATGCTACAGTTAAGATTTCAGAGGTCCGCATGAAGATCTGAAGGAGTTATGGCTGCCGGTATAGAACCGGGTCCGGCAAGTATCCGGAGGTGACAGAGGATCACAAAAAGGTCCGGTGAGGTCCGGAATTGTATTATCATAATCTGCGGATTGGAAGGAGTGTTTTATATGTCCTTGTGATGTTTCATCCTGATTTGTGTGTAATTTGGAGGTCCGGATGTACCTCCTGCATTACGACAGTGGCGACAGACTGTGTTCTTGAAGTTCCGGATGAGGAAGACAAGAGATCCCAGTAAGCAGAGAAAGTGCGGATGTATCCGGACATTCAGACAGACTTGTGAAGGTTCTTGAATCATGTTTAGGTTGTGTTGTTGGTCCGCATTGATGGTAGAGCCCGGAATTGAAGTTATTCTTCCGGATGAAGTTATTGCTCTGTTTAGCCGACCGGATGAGTTGTTCATCCTGCGAATGTTCTTGTGATAGCCGACCGGATGTGTTATTCATCTTGCGGATACTCCTATGGTTGTTTGCCGACTTAGATGCTTGTTCCTAAGTCGATGTCTTGTATAAATAATGATTTGTGAATTCATTTCAGAAGAGAAGCAGGTGTATATGTAAGGTGTAGCGAAGAAAGGTGCGAAAGGCAGAGCAGAGATTGTTGGGCTTAATTGGAACTGATCCGGACATGGTAGAGATGTCATTCTCCAGTTCAAGACTGTGATTTTTATCACTCTGTAGACAGTGTGTCTCCTTGTAGGCAGTGGGCCTCTTTGTGAGCAGTGTGCTCGGGCAGTGAGCCCTTATTGGCATGTGCCATTCATTTTTCTTTATTCTTCTAACAGAGAATAATTCTTGGGTTAATCACCCCGTGGTTTTTCCCTTAACCGGGTTTTCCACGTCAAAATCTTGGTGTTCAATGTGTTAATGCTTATCTGCTCTTGTGTTTATGTATTGTGCTTCCATGAATGATTATTTGATATGCTGCTAACTAACAACAGAGAATTAAGTGTTTGAAAGAGAACAAGTTCTATACAACTGATTCACCCCCCCCCTCTCAGTTGTATGCCCTAGATCCAACATTGAGAACCCTAGCATGGGTATGTGCTAGGTTGTGCTGGTAGTTCGAGTCTGGAAAGTTGTCCAGGAAGCGGATCGGGTCATCCCAGGAGGTTCGGCAGATCAAAATTTGCTAAGGTTAGAAATTCATCACAATGGCATCATCAGGATATTTCTGTGTATATCCTGCAGTTACTTTGGGCGTCGTCTGAGTAGATGGAGGTGAGCATGATGCAATCGTTTGCATAAGGTGAATGTGCATTGGGGTGATCATCGCAAGGTGTTGCCGAGGAGGAGCGTATCGGCATAAGGTAGAAGATCGGGTTGATAAAACCATCGCGGGCCGATAATGTTATGTTTGGCCGACAGCAGGATATTGGAGGAGCTGCATATGACGTCATCGTCATCAGGATAATCGTCATCAGGACATTCCGAAATAAGACCCGATAAGTCATATCCTGATGCTGCTTGTTTAAGTAGGTCAGAGATCAGGGTGACGTAAGCGTCTAAAGGAAAGGTGCATGAGAGTGTCGTCATCAGGATATATGGGAGGAACCGGATATTTTATATCTTGCTGATGAAGATGATGTCGAACATCATGATGCTGTAGATAGAGGTTAACGGTAAGATGAACAGTGATCGTCAGGAGGATGATTGCGCTTGCCGAATATGATGAAGCTGCCGATAGCCGGATATGATGATGCTGCTGACAGGTGAAAGGTCGAAGGTTTGTCTGCAGGAGGATATCGGTCGGCAAGAGAAAATATGATGATGCTGACAATGTTAACAGAAAATATGATGATGATGATGGGTTGTAAACATACATGCTGTATGTCAAGGTTTTAGTGTGGATGCCTCTGCATCATAGTGGTATCAGAGCTCAGCAAAAGGTCTGGGCTGTTGTGTGTTGATTCTGTCACTGAAAGGACAGAGGTAGAGGAGTGAGAGGTTGACAAAATGCCTCCGAAAGGTAATGGTACTGCAAGGGAGTTGCAGGAGATGAAGGAAAAACATGCCAGAGAGATGAGGAAGATGAAGGAGCTTGCTGAAGCACTTCAAGCTAGGCTTGTAGCCTTGGAGAAGAACAAAAAGAGGGAAGTGGACGACAGTGAATCAGAAGAAGATGAAGATGCTGTTGAAGAGTATGAAGAGGTAGCTGAAGATCTGGATGCTGAAGACTAGAGATTTGCAAAACTGTTAAAGGCAGTGCAGAGTGATAAACCTAAGGTAAAGGTTGATGTTTCCAAGTATAATGGAAGTTTGAATGAAGATGAGTTACTGGATTAGATTGCTGCACTTGATAATCACTTTGAATGTGAAGATGTTGCTGAGGATCAGAAGGTAAAGATTGCAAAGACCAAGTTAGGAGGTCATGCTTTGGTATGGTGGGATTATGTACAATCTGAGAGAAGGAAACAAGGAAGGTCAAAGATCACTTCATGGGATAAAATGGTAGCAAGGATCAAAGGTAAATTCTTGCCCAAGGATTATGAAATTTAGATGTTTAAGAAGCTGCAATTTTTAAGGCAGAAGGAAATGGATGTGAAGGCATATACTGAGGAGTTTTATAAGTTGAGTATGAGATCTGGTCATCATGAGAATGAGGTACAAAAGGTGGCTAGGTACTTGGCTGGTTTGAGATTGA
This sequence comes from Cunninghamia lanceolata, assembly GCA_027924645.1. Lineage (NCBI taxonomy): Eukaryota > Viridiplantae > Streptophyta > Pinopsida > Cupressales > Cupressaceae > Cunninghamia > Cunninghamia lanceolata. Next base: position 10,507,850 of record BSBN01000068.1, on the reverse strand, counting down.
ACATATAGGATGAGTTAGTTTTAGCTAACCCTAAGAGTGTGGAGGATTGTTACCAAATGGCAATCAGGATTGAAGAAAATATGAATAGGAGACAAGATAAGTCCATGAGAGGAAGAGAAAACAATATGAGGGGAAAAGGAGCAGCCCCTACAACAAGGCAAACCAATGAGGGTCAAGAAGACACTGGTAAAGGACAGGGACAGTCTGATTTCAGAGGTGGATGGAAAGGTAATAGAGGCAGATTTGGAAGTGGTAGAGGTTCTACTACATTTTTAGGAAAGTGTTACACCTGTGGTGAGTTTGGTCATCCATTTTTCAAATGTCCAGAAAGCAAAGGTTCATCATCCAGAAATGATAGAACGAATGACAAGAGAGTACAACTTGTGCAAGAAGAGAAAGTAGAGCAAAGTGTGCAAAGTTTAAACACTTGTCAAGATAGAGTTCCTAACAATTATGGGTATCCTGAGGAGGGAGAAGCATTGATGCTTAGGAGAATTAGTTTGCAGGCATCAAAGGATATGATGCAAAGAAGAGCTCTTTTCAAGACCACATGCAAGAGCAAAGGTAAGGTATGTAAGGTTGTCATTGATACTGGTTCAACAGACAACATGGTCTCTCAGGAAATGGTGAATAAACTAAATTTGGAAAGGATTCCACACCATCACCCTTACAAGGCATCTTGGGTGAGTGATAGTCAATCACTTTTTGTCTATGAACAGGTATATGTTGATTTTCAGATTGGAGCATATCATGATAGAGTTTTGTGTGACATTTTGCCCATGGAATGTTGTCACCTACTGTTGGGTAGGCCATGGCAATTTGATAGGAGGGTACTGTATGATGGGTATGCTAATACCTACACCATCAAGAAAGATGGGAAAACTATTATGTTGATGCCATTGCAGGAAGATGCTGCAGCACAGGGGGCAGCCAAAATCATTTTAGTGGGAAAGAAGGAATTTGTGCAGAAGCCTATAGTAGCAGGCATAAAGGTAGTTGAGGACATTGCAGGGAAAGAAGTTGTTAAGGACAACAGGTTGAAGAAAGTTTCAGTTTTGACTGACAGAGGTCAGCAGCAGGTTCAGCAATAGGTTTGCAAACAACCACCAGTTGAGAGGAATGACAAGGATGTTGTCATAGTTGGGACTATTGTTTGTCCTATAAAGGTTGAAAGGAAGACGGATTTGAACATTGCTGAAGTTTAAGAGGTAATTCCTAAGGTTATTCAACCAGGTATTCAGACAGAGGTTCTGGTCAGACAACCTGACAAACACAAGGTATGTGAGAGAAGGGCCTACATTGACAGGCATGAGGATTTACTTGCAAGAAAACAAGTTACAGTTCAGAAGTCTTGGAGCAGCCGAGAGCCAGCAGAGGACAAAGCTGGAACAGGTCAAGACACTGCAAAGGCAAAGTGTAAAGGTGGAGGACTTCCACATCCTAACTCATGGGACATGAGTTCTTTTCTGTTGGGGAGTATGGTGCAGGAGCACCTACCTGACAGCTGGCCTCCATGAGGCAGTTAGTTTGTTATAGGTCTTGTTAATGTTTCCAAGAAGGTCTTATAAGACCAATGCATGTAATAAGGTCCAAGTTGACCGTGCTTTTCTATTTTTAGGTAGTTTGTTATGACAGCTGATGACAGCTGTATAGTTTGTTAGTTCAATTGGATCGTCCCAGCCGCTTGGAAGCTCCCAGCCGCTTGGAATCGAGTGGTAGTACTCGCAAGCAGTTCCTATTTATGCAGTAGGATCGGTTGGTCTTAGGACAGATTGAGATAGAGAGATAGATACAGATTGAGATAGAGATACAGATTGAGGAGCTAGGTCGCAGAGAGTGAGACAGAGAGAGAGAGAGACTGAGTATTGTATTTGCATCTTTTGAAATCAATAAAGAGATCCTGTTTGTGTCAATTTTCTGTTTGGATTCCACTGTGTAATCTATTTGTTGTTTTGGTGGTTACATGGATTCACTGATCCATTCCACCGGTTGATTCGTCGAATCAGTGGAATGGCTATGTACAATAGTTTAGGTTTTAGTTTGCATTTTCTGTTTGTTCGCATGTATGTTTGCAAGATCGCAGTCGAGAGGTGTTGAGAACCCTAGCATGGGTATGTGCTAGGTCATGCTGGTAGTTCGAGTTTGGAAAGTTGTCTAGGAAGCGGATCGAGTCATCCCAGGAGGTTCGGCGGATCAAAATTTGCTAAGGTTGGAAATTCATCACAACGGCATCATCAGGATATTTCTGTGTATATCCTGCAGTTACTTCGGGCATCGTCCGAGTAGATGGAGGTGAGCATGATGCAATAGTTTGCATAAGGTGAATGTGCATTGGGGTGATCATCGCAAGGTGTTGCCGAGGAGGAGCGTATCGGCATAAGGTAGAAGATCGGGTTGATAAAACCATCGCGGGCCGATAATGTTATGTTTGGCCGATAGCAGGATATTGGAGGAGCTGCATATGACGTCATCGTCATCAGGATAATCGTCATCAGGACATTCCGAAATAAGACCCGATAAGTCATATCCTGATGCTGCTTGTTTAAGTAGGTCAGAGATCAGGGTGACGTAAGTGTCTAAAGGAAAGGTGCATGAGAGTGTCGTCATCAGGATATATGGGAGGAACCGGATATTTTATATCCTGCTGATGAAGATGATGTCGAACATCATGATGCTGCAGATAGAGGTTGGCGGTAAGATGAACAGTGATCGTCAGGAGGATGATTGCGCTTGCCGAATATGATGAAGCTGCCGATAGCCAGATATGATGATGCTGCTGACAGGTGAAAGGTCGAAGGTTTGTCTGTAGGAGGATATCGGTCGGCAAGAGAAAATATGATGATGCTGACAATGTTAATAGAAAATATGATGATGATGATGGGTTGTAGACATACATGCTGTATGTCAAGGTTTTAGTGTGGATGCCTCTGCATCACTCTTGTGTTTGATCTTGTAACTGTGTTTTAGTTTTTTGATTTCATGCCTTCATGTTTTAATCATAATATCTGTGGGCAAGTGATTAATGTTTTAAATTGCAGAAGTAGTTAAAGTTTTGAGACAACTGAGTCACCTCACCCTCTCAGTTCTCTGGTGCATTTCAACAAACCTAGTGTATCACCTTTCCCTTTTCAATTTTCTCCTTCTCCCCCTTTCTCGGTGGTGTTAGATTAGGTTTAATTAATAGTTTTTCTTTGAATCTCATATTCAAAAGAGGAACTAGCCTTCTTTGGAGGTTTGATCTCATTTATAGGGTTCCACAGATTGAAATCACTCCCATGTTTCACTAGATTGTTGCAGCAAATAGACTTCAACATAGGGTGCAAACCTAAGTGAAAAAGGTTTCTAGCACACCTAGTGGGATCCTCTTCCTTGAGTGTGAGCTAAATTGAGAAGGTTTGTTGTTGTTCTCAGTTCATGTGTAGCTGTGAAAGCATTCAACAAGCACCATGGCGAATCTACTAAGAAAATCTATTGGTGTAGCCAGTTCAAGCAATTAAAGAACTTCAAAAAAAATTAGGATTTGGTGATAGTCCTAATCTAAATTTCTTTCAGAAGCTTTTCAATCACCTGACAACTCTTTGGTATGAGCCTATTTCTGAAAAGGGTAGATCTGTTTGCTCTTATTCCCATTTTGTTTGAATGTTTTTTTTCTTTTCATGTTATAATATGTCAAACTATTATGGAAGCTCTAGATTGTCCCTTCCATCTTGTCAAAATTCAAGTCAATGGCCTCTATATCATCCATTTCAAGCCTGAAATACTTCTAGTTCTATACCATTTTCCCCTGCTATGACAAAATATCAACATCCTCATGATGCTTACCTCCCACCCACCCCTGTTTAGTCTTCTTGGTAGTCTAATAATACTTATTATCAATCCCAAGAAGACTATCTTGATCCTAGTCAATATAGATACCCTCCTAGTCAGTTCTAAAATATTGACAATGTGAATATTGATGTGTTCAATGATCTTACAGATATGTTCCTAGAGTTTAATAAACGTTTGGACAATATTAAAAGAAAAAGGGGGTATAATTAGCCTTAACAGGATTGTAGTCTTAACATCAGAAGCATTAGTGATCTGAAGGACATGATCCTAGACTACCAAAGGGAATGGGATGAGCTTCAAGAAGTAATAGAATACAACTAGTAGCAAGAGGGGCTTGCTTATCAAGCCCATATTCAACAGCAACAACATGAGGCACAAGAAAGGGCTTTTCAAGAAAACCTTGCTATGTGAATTGCAACTAAAGAACATATGAGGCGAGTGACTCATTCTGTGTCCTCTTTTCCCTGTCTCAGATCTCCCCTTTCTACCACTACAAATCAAATTACAATAGAGCAGCCTTGACGTCACAAATTCCCAAGTTTTAGAATCTCTCTCCCTTCACAAGACCTTATTCCTGTGCAAACCTAGTTTATCACTCCCCAAGAACAAATTTTGTAAGAACCCTCTCCCCTCTAGGAAATTCAAGAAAATATTCAAACCCCTTGCCATGACACCATTTCACTTTTCAAAGGTGGGCCTATCATTTACCAGACTAGTTGGTTGGATGAGCTAGATGTGGAGGTGGAAGAGAAATGAATTAATGAGGAACAGTATGTTGTTCCTATGCTCACATGGGTAGAATTTTTTGAACCTCTTGCACCTGTGAGTAATGTTAATTCAAATAAAGGGCCAAATCCTCTAGATTTTAGTTCTTTTGAGGCATTTTCTCATGCATCTGATCAAGAAAGCAAGGACGAAATGTAAAGACTACATGGGGAGAGTTTTCAGTTGTAGAGACAACTTGAGCAGAATCCAGTGGAGTTGTAATCAAGTGATGAGGGCATTGGGGATGAGGTTGTTCCAAAGATTTCTCTCGAAGAAGTTGATGATGCCACCCTGTTTCATGAACTGCCTAGTTATATTGAAGATAAAGATGGCATGCAAATTCCAACATTAGCTACAATTATGGAACAACATGACGATGTTGAAGGCCATGGTGAGTTGATGACATGTAAATTCAGGTGTAACAGTGAGGTTCCAGCTAATGAAGAGGAGCATATAGGTAGCCCTATATTGGAAAGCACTGCAGAGGCTGATAATGCAGGCCTATTTGAGGAGTTCCCATATTTTATTGAAAATGATGATGTGATGTTTGAGCATGGGCAAGAACAAATTGAAGATTTTTTCTTGATTATCCAGTAGGATATCAACTCCTTGGTGAAAGGGATTTCACTTTGAGCATGTGCAAGGCTCATTTTCTAAGCCTAATTTATAAAATCATGAGCATCTCCTTCATAAGGTGGAGGCAGCCATCTTTCCAAATCATGTGTAGCAACTAGAGAATTCAGACTGGCAAAAGGTTGCAGAATCAGAGCATGAACATGAATGTACTAGTGATGGCTTGCATACCATTTCAAGGGTATGCCCTATTAAGCATTTGGCCCAGCTAGAGACATATGAGGAGCCCCTACCCATCATGCTTACTTCAAAGTATGAGGTTGAGCATAAAAAAGGGCTAGATTAGCCCATTTATCCACTTCTAGACAACCACATTTTGAATCAATGCAAGTGGATAGGTGAGTTTTTCTTTGTCCTTGGGGAAGCATTTCAGTACCTAGTTGTATGCCCATCCCTTCCCCACCTCTTTTTAACTATCCACAAGCATGAGAAACATTGTAAATTGTTAAGAAAGGCTAGTTACTTTCAAGAACTTATTAATGGCTTTGTTTGAGGTCATTTCCTTGTTTTTAGTTTAGCTTTAGAGTAAGTTTTGTTTATGTTTTAGTTTTCCTTTTCCCTAAGTGTTGTTGCACAGGTTGCACTCTTATTAGGAGAATGTAGGCCTCATTTTTTTCCTCTTTTTGGTTTTGTTTTGTTAAGGCAAGGTTTCAACTATTCCCAGCATATTGCAGTCCCTTTTAACTCTATGCCCAATGGATGCTTAAGGCCACTAGATTTCTCTTTTTAACAAGCAAACATCCCTGAGAGGTGACCAAAATGTTGACCTATTTTACCCTTCCTACAGTCAAATAGCCTAGCTTTAAAAATGCTGAAAATTTTGTCAAAATTGGTTAAATACTTATTTGTTCTTCAAGTCTAAGTGTTTTTCCTTGTAAAAATTCCCAAAATCCTAATTATAAGTACCTAAGACCCCCTTTCAAAAAACCTAGAATTTCTAAGTCTTTTGCCTTGGTCTTTTTTCTTTAGTTGACGAATTCTTAGTTTGGCAAACCTTTAGTTCACTGATCGGCAAGTTTGCTGATCAGCGAAATCATCGACTAAAGGAACCAAAGCAGGACGGTTTTCTTTAAAGAGGTAAAAGAAAGAGAAAAGGTAGCCTTTATCAACAAATTTTGAGTTTAGAGAACTTCAAGTTCATTGGTCGATGAAATCACTGACAAAGAAAGGAAAAGACAAAGGGAGAACATGAGCCAAGTTCATGAAAAGGAAACTTCACCAACCAAAGAGGAAAAAAAGAACACAAGGGAAATGGTTCATGAAAAGAGATTTTTGCCGACTAAGGGATGGAATGAAAGGAAAAGACAAAGTAGTTCGTGAAGGAGAGATTTTACTGATAAGGCAAGATAGAAGTTGGAATTAAAGTGAAAATCAATGTAAAAATAAAGCATGTAATATAATGTAATGCTTTAAAATATTTTAAAGTAAGTTTAAAATATTTTAAAGTGTTGTAAAAGTTTTATGCAGGAAATTTTGGTGGGCATTATATTTTGAAATGTCCATCTTCTCTCCAATCACCATTATTGTAGGATTAGGTCAACCCTAGGTGGAAGTAGTTGTGCATTTGTTATGCAGGTGGATGAGTCAGATGTTGGTCTTCAATGCATATAAATATTTTTTGCATTTATGTTTTGTAGAATAGATGTCTATGAACATTCCTTTGCAGAAATATCTTCTAAGAGGCCCATGGGTGAATTTATTGTAGTAGGTGACCTGGGTCAATGTATGAAATGCTATATATACATGTAAGTTAGATGTATTGTTGTTGGTTGTTGGTCTTATAAAGCCACATCTTGTATCAACTATAATCTTGCCTCCATGATAAATAAACAATAGATTTTACCTTCTCATACAAATTTTTGCACTATGTAGCATAGACGTTTGAATCTCCATTTTGTGAATGGTTCTTTCTTGGTAGGTTTTGATCAAATTTCTTTACCTCTATAGATAGTTTATTAGTTGTATATGCACATTTATTGTTTGATATTATTCTATGCATAAATGGTTAATCTAAGAGCCAAAAATATTAAACCCGGTGTATCACCTTTCCCTTTTTAGTTTTCTCCTTCCCCCCCTTTCCTAGTGGTGTTAGATTAGGTTTAATTCATAGTTTTTCTTTGAATCTCATATTTAGAAAGAGGAACCAACCTTCTCTAGAGGTTTGATCTCATTTTTAGGGTTCCACACCTTGAGATCACTCTCATGTTTCACTAGATTGTTGCAATAAACAGGCTTCAACACAGGTTGCAAATCCAAGTGAGAATAGTACCTAGATCACATCCTTGATCCATATTGTGTTGCACCTGTTGACCTATTTTTCCTTTGCCCAGAGTCCAATAGTTCATCTTGAAAATCTCCTTGAAATTCCTTGGAATATAGCCCTATAGGTCCTAAATCCTTCAAATCCTAATGCTCTACCTTGCAAAAATCCCTACAATTCCATCTAAAGAATCCTTCCAAAAAACCCAAAAAAACTCAGAAATCTTTAGCCTTCAAGGTTTGCCTTTGCAGAGTTTTCCATCTTCATACTTAGTTGTTTCTAGATATGGATATTTGTTGTTTGAATATCTGGATATTTTCCAAGTATCTAGACCTTAGATAATATCTGGATATTATTTTATATCCAGACCTTAGCTAAGATCCAGACTTTAGCCAATATCTGGATCTTAGTTAACATTTGGATATTATCTTAATATCCAAACCTTAACTATGATCCTAATATTTCCTAAATATCTGGACCTTAGTCAATATCCAGAGCTTTCCCAACATCTAGATATCTCCTAATGTCGAGATCCTTAAGGAGAATGTCCTAATGATGTCATCTAGATCCTTTCCAAAGAAGTGCCTTATGACAATGATGTCATCAGGACATTCCGACATGGATATTTGGCAAGTCTTAATATCCTGATGCTCCCAATATGCAGTGACGTCATCAAGATATAGATGTTAGTTTCATAGTATGGACACAAAGAAGCATCTAGATATTAATCTAATATATGAATATCAAGTTAACATCTAGACATTAGGTATTCGTGCGGATGACGACCCGAATAACCATTCAGGTAAATATGACGGCTGCATCTAGATATCAAGATTTTGTGACTCTTGTGTTCAGTTGGGCTATATCATCTAGATATTTGTGAATGTGTAGATCCTGGATATATGCATGGATATCCATATTCCTATTGACCACAACTTTGACTGCGAATACCTTCTTCATCCTGAGGAATTTCTACATGATCCAAAAGACAAAATTGCTCAGAATTTCATCCTCTTTCATTTGGAGGGCTTTTTGAGGGATATCTGGACACTTTGAAATTTTGATTTGAAATTCATGATCCTGATATGAATATGCATATCTAGATATCAGGATAAGTTTCCAACTAAAGAGGAATATGCAAACTCAACCGACAAGACATATCAGGGGCCAACTTAAAGTGTTGTGAAAGCTTTCAAAAGGTAGATATTTTTCATTGATTGCTGCAGATGCATGATTCAATGGTTGTATTAATGGCACAAATATCTTCCAGCTACTCAATAGATTCAAATATTTTTCTACATTGAATTCTTGCAGGTGGACGTCCCTTCTGGCAAGGAAATATCTCTAACAAGCCCATGGGTGCATTCATTATGGCAGGTAATGGCGCTCCATTGTAAATGCTATATAAAGCATGAAATGTAATGTATTTATGTTAGCATTTGGTCTTAAAAATCATATCTCTTGCAATTTTAATCATGCCTCTTAGAGAATAGACATCATATTTTTACCTTCTCATGGATTGTTCTTTGCTCTGTGTATTTTTTGTTTGATCTCCATCTGTGAATGTATCTTTCCTCTTGGATTTCATTTAGTTTCTCTTACCTCTTCAAGTAGTTCATGATTTGTGTATGTTGGTTTGTTGAATATTGTTATTCTGTCTATACATGGTTGTTTAGAGGGCCTTCCCATATTCAAACCTAGTGTATCACCTCCTTTTAATTTTAGTTTTATTCCATCTTCCTCTTTTCATAAATAGGTGGATAGATTAGGTTTAGTCTTAGGATCACCGAATCTCTTATTCAGTAAAAGAACCAGCCTCTCTAGAGATTTGACCTCCCTATAGGGTTCCACACCTAGATGTCATCTCAATGTTTCACTAGATTGTTGGAGCCCTAAAACCCTTCAACACTAGGTGTAAATCTATGTGACAATAGTTTTTGGCATGCCCAGTGGGACAATAAGCATAAACAATCAAAGAATCATGCTGAGAATCTAGTTTTTTTCTTAGTACTCTACATCTTGGAAGACATTTTCATGCACCTAGAGAATCTATGAGCTTCTGGTTCTGATCAGTGGCATCTTTCATGCCTATGCAAACCAAGACATCTTCAAGAGGTAACTTTCAATTCGTTGAACTATCTGCTACTACTTCAAGGAGAAGTTCTAGGTTATCTAGGTCTCTTACAAGAAGGAAAAACAACCTTACCTTACCTCATTCAAGGGATCAATCCACACCCCTCCTATTAGGTTTTAACATAATAGAAGAATCTTGCATATCCCTAGACTAAATTTGAATATCGCTAGGATGGCAAGGAATTTGCCTTTTGTGACCTTCAATGGAGGTAGTCCTTTAGATTTGGATGCATATAATGGCATACCTACTGCAACCCTGAAAGGTGTTTTAGCCTTCATGGGTGATGGTTCTATAACCCCTGCTGAGCACATCAAAGATATATCCAATGTATGCTCAGTCCATCATATACAACATGAAGATGTTGCAGTCTGCCTCATGGTCTCTGTTGGTTTTTCTTCTGAATCAGCATTAGGGTTTGCCAGTTCTAATGCACAGGTAGATTCAACCAACTAAATACAGGAGGCTGCGTGACCTCCTCCCCTTCACTTCTAGTTTTGCCGCACCAAGGGGGGTGTCCCTATTTGATAAAAGTATGACCTTGACTAGCTCAATGACAAAAGGATTTAATTTGACATCATCAAGCAGAATACTCTCATGTATAGACCAAGATTTGTGTAACAAATCACAAGGTTGGCAACATTCTTGGACATATGTGTCTGGTTAGGGATGAGAGCATGCAGGGGTTTCCTACTCCTACTCCTACAACTAACAGGTGCAAGGATGAAATGGTTTGATTTGATGTTTGGAGTTATGGGACTTTCCTAGACCCATTGAACAGACAGATTCCCAAACCAGTGCCTTATCTGGGCAGCAGAGTTAAATCTAAGAATGTAAATGTCTCCCTATGACAACATGAATTCATATCCAAAGGACTTGAGAAGAATGCTACTGCCTAACAACAACATGTCCAAGAAAGAGTATTACTTATGATCATACTTAATAGATCCTATGATGCAATCTATTTTCCTTTGTATCTGATCAAAAGCCTATTTAACCACTCCTTGAGTAGATGCAATAAATGAGACACACAGTATGCATACACTGAAAAACTTGGAAGTCCTTGACAACCTTGTTTGAAAGGAAAACAAATGACATACAGGAGACAATCATAAATAATACACACAACAAGTATTTTTCATTTGAAAATAATTTGCATAGAAAGTTATCATACAGGAAATTATCATTTACAAGACAAGGTAGACTGGTACACCAGACCAACGACCAAATTTGTAGCAAAAAATGCCTTTCAAAATGTGAACACCTTATGTTCAGAGTCAGAGTAGAAAGCCCAAAAACATCCCCCCTCTGTAGAATGGCCATGGATTCCTTTTTCAAGGAGCACACAAGCTTCCGGCCACCTACACAATGACAGACTTCATAAATGCAAGGATTACACCCTCTATATTTTCAAATAAATAATCGGATCCTCATAAATTTTTGTCGTTGAAGCCATCAGAATCACCATAAAAGCCCACGGTGCAAGCAGCCCAGACCTTAAGTAAACTGGCAGATGTGACATTCCCCCCATCACCGTGCAGCATGGCCAGCTGACTATAGAATGAGCACGGAAAAATGGTGCTAACACTCAATTATTTCATCATTTGAACTCAGCCATAGGATCGGGCTCCAGACACACAAAATTGACGGTCCAAAGCCACCAGTACAAGTTGGAAATCCACATCAGCAACTTTGAAAAGTCCATCGCTAATACAATCGCACCACACAAGCACCTCTCATTTCATCGCTGACTTTTCAAAACCAGTGAAATCTATTTATCCCACATTCACCATGCATGGACCATTTAGTCATTTTATAAGCATGGCCACGATCTCAATAAGTGTTGAGCGTTTTGCCCTGCTCGACCCACGAACCCACCGCTAGCGGTCACCATCCCAACTCCCACCTTCATCGGTGAGACTAACACCATCGGCCCAATGCATACCACCTTCGCTAACACACCAAGTCACACCGACCACAGCTCCATACTACCCTCGTCAGCAAGACCACTACTATCGGCCCAGCCGAAAATCCTCTTGCTGATGCATACCCCGTCGGCATGACTAAGACCGTCGGGGTGACCAAAACTTCCTTCGCCGACATCACCTGTCACCCTAATTGCTACACCACTTCCAGGTCTTTGGCAAGACCATAGACCATCGGCTCACCCAAAATTTCTTTCATCGATATGCCCTGTCACACCGATGCCACTTCTCATCGGCATGATCGACTGCATCGGCGAACATTCCACTGGCTTCTTCGACGTGCAATGTTACTCTGATGCAACATCCATCTGTGTAACCCATTCCTATCGGTAGATCCGGAAACACCTCCGCTGATATCACTATTCTTGCCGATGAAGCCTTAAAACCACCTCATCGGCCAAACCCAAACCTGTCAGAGCGACCCTTTCACCACACTCCAATGAAGAAAGTTATGCCGATGACTAATCTACACATACCCCTATCCTCATCGATGAATGACGAGACCTAAAACTACATCACTGATGCACAAGGTCTCACCGAAGATGATCCTTGAACCATCATCGGCCTGTCGGCGAGAACACAAAGCAAGCCGCCGAAGTGCATCATCTCACTGATGAAAGGAAAAATCCATTGTGAATAACAAAGTCGCTGAGACAAAAAACCAACTCACACCGACGGACCCAGAAGAAACTTAGGAATTTTTTGGATTTTTTGGGAAGGTGCTTACATGAAAATTGCTAGAAAATTGATAGTCAATTCAGGCACCAATAGTGGCTCTGTCTGGGGATGCATGCCTCTTGTAGGCATGGCAAGAACCACAGAACTTCTGGGATGCAGACCAGTCCCCTACCCATTGGGCACAAAGTCAAAAAGCTACACTGACCTACATCACCAAACACACTTGATGGCCTAAGGCCACCAAGAAAAGGAAAACCTATATTTCCCTTTGTCAAACATCATGTTTTCATCTGCATACACTGGATCAAGCCTGGAGATACTGCCATGATCTGCGCACAAACAAACCTTGTCACTTGCATATTCAACCCTCTGATTTGGCTTGTCACTATCAACCCTATGCAAACAACCCTCAGCATCAAGCAACAAGTGGATGCAGAATTTATCAAGCAATGGATATTCAAATGAAATATGACACATGTTATCATCTGTATCAGCATTATGCATTGCAAAATGATCTCCTAGCTGGACTAAAAATAGAAAATACTCAGAGTTCACCACACAGCTAGGAAGATCAAGGCTCATTTCATATGCTGGCACATCAAAAGAAAAGCTTTCAAAATCATAGTTGTGCACATCATGCACATAACCATCAGCAGCACCAAACTGGAAAAGATCAGGCTCTGGCACCTCTTTATAATCAGGCACATTTTTACAATCACTTACCTGATGTATGTTGTTTTCTCTTTTATCAGGATGAGAAACAGAATCCAAGTCAAAAACAGTGCTCAAACCTTCACCATACTCAAATAGATCCTCATCACCATATGTGTCAAAAATGGGTGATCCAGGTGTTTTAGCTTGATCATAATATGCCATTTGTTCATGGACAGCAGAGAATGCATTTTCATCACCAATGGATTCCCTTTGTGGAGGAGTATCAGCCTGTGTGTTATAAGCAAAATAGTTACCAAGTAAAAAACAATCATGCTCTACACTAGCACTTGTTTCAATCTCTAACTGCTCTTCATGATCTCCATGTGTTTGAAAAGAAGGCAATGGTTCACACATGGAACTGTTCCTTTGTTTGCTTATATCTTCTCTGTCTTGAGTACAATACTCACAATTATCTCCACAAGTCCATTCCAAAAGTTGCTCATTGCTATCCACAACCTCATTATTGCTTTCATGGACAGATGCCTCATTAGTCCTTTCACTGGCATCTTCAGTATTCATCTTTTCATCTTCGCATGATGCTTTAATCATTTGGTCATTTGCAGCTTCACAACCATTTCTCACACCAAGGCCTGTGGATAGGGAATTCTACAGGTGCTCATTTCTGATTTTTTCTATATTTTCTATGAAATTGTATGCCATTTGCATGCTTGTCACCTTGAATTCCCTCAATATTGCACTAGAGCCCTCCTCAAAAGCCTTAAAATATATGCCAACATAGGCTGAAATATCAGGTCTGAAATTTTTAGGAATTTGTGAAAGGGCTACTACAAATCTATGACTAAAATCAACATATGGCTCTTCATCTTGTTTTCTGATTTTCATTAATTCTGCAACAAGATCAGCAGGTTCTCTTGCAAATTCTTTTTTGAAACAGTCAGCAAGCTCATCCCAATAGGCAAAGGATCTCTTTGGAAAGCTCAAATACCAGTCTCTAGCTTTTGCATCAAAGGATCTAACCAAAAACCTCATCCACATATCCTAATCTTTAAATGAATGTTTTTCCATAAAACTACAAAAATTTTGGATATGTGCACCCCCATCACATACACTATGACCACTAAATCTAGGCATCTGACAGTATATCCTAGCAGGCATACTTTCTACTTTATAATCAACCCATGACAAATCCAGTTGGTCATATAAAGGATCAAAAGGGCTAACAAGAGGTTTAGCTTTCTAACTGGCAGACACAATAGCGTTATCACTATTCAATTGAGCCTGCCTAGCCTCTAAGAGTATCAACCTATTTCTTATCTCTTCCATTCTTTTACTCGACATATCATCCCTGTTTTCACCGAGTATGGGTGAATACATGTTTGGATTCATAAAATTTTCCATCTTAGACATCCTTTGTCTGCCTAAGACCTATAACCTCCCCTGGCATCTAACTTATACAGTAGAACAACAAATATAAAGGGGAAGAAACTAAGTACCTTTTCTCATCCAGATGCAGAAATATGAACATATTTTATCACGTGACATACATCTATCTTTCATGTGCACTTGAATCTTTTTGTAGAGTCGCCACCTCTCCAGAGAGGACAAAATTTTCAATAGCTGAAAGCTATTTTTTCAGGTTCATTCCACCAGCAGAGCCAGACAAAACTTCACTAGAAGCTGTAAGATATCACTTTTTCTGTTAAGTCCCCAGTAGAGTCACCACCTTGTTGGTTTTTCTTCTGAATCAGCATTAGGGTTTGCCAGTTCTAATGCACAGGTAGATTCAGCCAACTAAATATAGGAGGTTGTGTGAACTCCTCCCCTTCACTTCTGGTTCTACCGCACCAAGGGTGGTGTCCCTATTTGATAAAAGTATGACCTTGACTAGATCAATGACAGAAGGATTTAGCTTGACATCATCAAGCAGAATACTCTCATGTATGGACCAAGATTTGTGTAACAAATCACAAAGTTGGCAACATTCTTGGACATATGTGTCTGGTTAGGGATGAGAGCATGCATGGGTTTCCTACTCCTACTCCTACAACTAACAAGTGCAAGGATGAAATGGTTTGATTTGATGTTTGGAGTTATGGGACTTCCTAGACCCATTGAACAGATAGATTCCCAAACCAGTGCCTTATCTGCATAGCAGAGTCAAATCTAAGAATGTAAATGTCTCCCTATGACAACATGAATTCATATCCAGAGGACTTGAGAAGAATGCTACTGCCTAATAGCAACATGTCCAAGAAAGAGTATTACTTATGATCATACTTAACAGATCCTATGATGCAATCTATTTTCCTTTGTATCTGATCAAAAGCCTATTTAACCACTCCTTGAGTAGATGCAATAAATCAGACACACAGTATGCATACACTGAAAAACTTGGAAGTCCTTGACAACCTTGTTTGAAAGAAAAATAAATGACATACAGGAGATAATCATAAATAATACACACAACATGTGTTTTTCATTTGAAAATAATCTGCATAGAAAGTTATTATACAGGAAATTATCATTTACAAGACAAGATAGACTCGTACACCAGACCAAGGACCGAATCTGTAGCAAAAAATGCCTTTCAAAATGTGAACACCTTATGTTCAGAGTCAGAGCAGAAAGCCCAAAAACATCCCCCCTCTATAGAATGGCTATGGATTCCTTTTTCAAGGAGCACACAAGCTTCCGGCCACCTACACACTGACAGACTTCATAAATGCAAGGATTACTCCCTCTAGATTTTCAAAAAAATAATCGGATCCTCATAAATTTTTGTCGCTGAAGCCATCAGAATCACCATAAAAGCCCATAGTGCAAGCAACCCAGACCTTGAGTAAACTGGCAGATGTGACATTCCCCCCATCACCATGTAGCATGGCCGGCTGACTGCAGAATGAGCGCGCAAAAATGGTGCTAGCACTCAATTATTTCATCGTTCGAACTCAACCATAGGATCGGGCTCCAGACACACAAAATTGATGGTCCAAAGCCACCCGCACAAGTTGGAAATCCACATCAGTAGCTTTGAAAAGTCCATCGCCAATGTAATCGCGCCACGCAAGTGCCCCTCATTTCATCGCTGACTTTTCAAAACCAGTGAGATCTATTTATACCACATTCGCCATGCATGGACCATTCAGTCATTTTATAAGGGTGGCCGCAAGCTCAATAAGTGTCAAGCATTTTGCCCTGCTTGACCCACGAACCCACCGCTAGTGGTCACCATCCCAACTCCCACCTCCATCAGTGAGACTAACACCATCAGCCCAATGCATACCACCTTCGCCGACACACCAAGTCACGCCGACTGCAGCTCCATACTACCCTCGTCGGCAAGACCACTACTATCGGCCTAGTTGAAAATCCTCCTACTGATGCATACCCCGTTGGTATGACTAAGACCGTCAGGGTGACCAAAACTTCCTTCACCGACATCATCTGTCACCCCGATCGCTACACCACTTCCAAGTCTTCAGCAAGACCATAGACCATCGGCTCGCCCAAAATTTCTTTCACCGATATACCTTGTCACACTAATGTCACTTCTCATCAGCATGATCAACTACATCGGTGAACATTCCATTGGCTTCTCTGATGTGCAATGTTACTTCAATGCAACATCCATCGGTGTAACCCGTTCCTATCGGTAGATCCGGAAACACCTCCACCGATATCACTATTCTTGCCGATGAAGCCTTAAAACCACCTCATCGGCCAGACCCAAACCCGTCGGAGCAACCCTTTCACCACACTCTGACAAAGAAAGTTACACTGATGACTAATCTGTACATACCCCTGTCCTCATCAGCAATCGGCGGGACCTAAAACTACATCGCCGATGCACAAGGTCTCATCGAAGACCATCCTTGAACCATCATTGGCCTGTTGGCGAGAACACAAAGCAAGCTGCTGAAGTGCATCGTCTCACCGATGAAAGGAAAAAGCCATTGTGAATAACAAGGTCACTGAGACAAAAAACCAACTCACACGGATGGACCCAAAAGAAACTTAGAAATTTTTTGGATTTTTTGGGAAGGTGCCTGCATGAAAATTGCTAGAAAACTGACAGTCAATTCAGGCACCAATAGTCTCATCTTTTAAAGGGAGAGCTCTTCAATGGTTTAGAAGCCTATCCCCTACATCCATACATAACTGGGATGAGCTTGGAGAAGCCCTCTACAACTAGTTTGGAGAGAGGGTAGACAATGTTTTATTGCTTTGTTAAAAAAACCATGTTTAACCCTTCTCTTCACTTTGTTAGTATATTACATTTGGATGCATATGCTTTGTAAGTCCTCCTGTGAGCATATTGTTTTATTCCACATTTATGGGAAGTAATAGTTGTTTAGACTAGACTTAGTATATAAGTATGTGTTGAGGCCAATGAAGGGATACATGAATTTATTGTATTGAGCTTGCTCAAAGGAGGTTGCCCCCTTGAAGTGGCCTGTGATCAATAAATTCCTTTTGTGTTTCTACTATTTCTGTTATTTCATGCATTTTTCATTATATTGTTGTAGGAGGTTCCTCTCATCTGGTATCAGAGCGCTTTCTTGGGCTTGCTAGGTGGAAATTCTACCAAAATTTGTTTCCACAGTGGCTTCTAGGCTCTATGATTATTGCAATAGTTCTTTTTTTTGCCTCTGTATTGTTCATTTCAATTGTAGGTTCGGATCTGTGAATAATCCCTATCTACTTAATTGTGGGAAGTGCCTGGGCATAGCCCTAAAACTCATTGTGAGGAGTACCACAGGAACCCCGAAGTAGCTGACCCATTGAGAGGACCTGCCAGTGAAAAGGGCAACAGCCCCTACCTGATTGACTAGTTCCCATTCATGAGGTAAACCGAGAGCTGTCGTTTGTGGCAAAGTGATTATCAGTTTTACCTGAGCCGTGGAGTGAGGGGTACTGCCCCAATACATAAGTCATTAGACAACATTGGTAGCTGAGTGAATCCCCTAAACCTTTAGGAAGCTGAACATACCTGGGGCCCATATCTATTGACAGCTGGCAAATCACAGATTGAATCCATCCAGAGCAGTTGGTAGATAGTTTTCAAAAAAAAAAACCACTAGAACCCCTAGAATTTCATTCTGCATATTTCCTTCCTTGAGGACCCTACCCCAAATTCCACTTATCGAAGCCAGAAATCCCACATTTGTCTATTTTTAGGATTTACCATAACTTCTTCAATTCTCACCCAATAGCCTTTAAATTTTGCCACAATGTTCATTTCCTATTTCTACTCCTTTGTCCCTCTTGGACAAATTTTCCCATTCTTTCACCCCACTTCTGAAATCCCCATTTTTTGCTTCCCTGTCCCTCAAAAAGTGTCCAAAACCTAGTCAAACCCCAATTACCCATCAGAGTTTTCCCAATTCCAAATTTTCCTTTACTAAAAAAGTTTTTGTTTTTGTTTTTCCACCCATTCCCAAAAAAAAGAAAAAAAATTCTCTTGGTTATGGTTGTCACCTATGTAGGAGCAAAAACCATGAAGGATGAAATTGCAACCCTCAAGACCAAACTCCAAGATCTGGATGAAAAAATTCTCAACCTCAATCTTTAGCATTCATCCATGAATAATAGACGATAGCCAGTCTTCTGTAGACACTGGGTTTTCTTCTTCCAATAATTTTCCTGGGCCAAAGCTTTATTTTCCTCGCTTCAATGGTGATGATCTGACTGGATGGACATACCGAGCAAAACATTATTTCAGTCTGCATAATACTTTTGATGTCAACAAAGTCCCACTTGCCTCCTTTCATTTGGAACATGAAGCCCTTCAATGGTTCCATTGGTACATCAAAGCTGATGAAGAATCAAAATGGATAGATTTTTGCAAACTCATTTTGCAATGACTTGGCCCTAGTGCTTTTGATGGCTTCACAGGAGCACTCACTAAACTGTGCCAAACATGCACTGTGAGAGAGTATCAAACAAAATTTGAAAAATTGAGCAATCACACAGAGGGGTTATCTAATGAATTCTTCAGGAGTTGTTTTGTCATTGGTCTAAAGGATACAATTTGCTTTGAGGTTAAAGTGTTTCATCCTAGCACAATGATGGAAGCCCTAGGGTTGGCTAAGTTGGTGGAGGACAAGATCACAGCTCAACAGCAATCCAAATTCAATTTTGTTCCATTTAGAAATACAGCTTCCCAACAACCTCAAATAACACCAGCTCCTAGAATGACTCCTATCAATCATTTGACTGAAGCAGAGATGAGGGCACATAGAGAAAAAGGGCTTTGTTATAATTGTGATGAGAAATTCACTCAGGGACATAGATGTGTTGAGCAAAAGCTCTATCTCTTGGATGTGGATTCTCCACCTGAAACTAAAGTTTATGTGGATGCTTAGGATACAGTGGATAACTAGGTCGACACTCAGTAGCCACTTATTGACCCTGCTTCTCAGGAAGACCACCCAGAGATCTCTCTCCATGATTTAGTGGGAGTCACCACCCCACAAACCATGCAGGTCAAGAGTTAGCTTCCTCTTACAATACTCATTGATTCTGGTAGCACTCATAACTTCATTGACCCTCGAATCGCCAAACAGGTAGATTGTTTTGTTCATCCTTGCTCCCAC
Organism: Cunninghamia lanceolata; assembly: GCA_027924645.1. Taxonomy (NCBI): domain Eukaryota; kingdom Viridiplantae; phylum Streptophyta; class Pinopsida; order Cupressales; family Cupressaceae; genus Cunninghamia; species Cunninghamia lanceolata. The sequence goes on along the minus strand of BSBN01000068.1, from coordinate 10,488,299 downwards.
TTTGAAGTCATGATTACTAATGGAGCACATTACCTTGCAAAGGGAAGTGTTGCAATATGTGTATCTCTATGGGAGATTATAACCTACACTCTGACATGTTTGCCTTTCCCTTAGGTGGATGTGATGTGGTTTTGTGTGCCCAATGGTTACGCACACTTGGACCCATCTTATGGGATTTTGCTGAACCTTGGATGTAATTTTTAGACAATGGACAAAAACACACATTGAAGGGCTTACAACCAGGGTCTCTCAGCATCATAAGTTCACATGACATGGAAAAGCTTCTTAAGAAGAATTCACATGGTGTCATCGCTTAGCTCCATTCTATTCAGATGCAACCATCAGTGGTCTCCACTACTCCTTTAGATTGAAAACAAATTTTGGATAGGTATACATGTGTTTTTATTGAACCAGTGGCATTACCACCACGACCAGAGGGCCACCATATTTAGCTACTTCCTGGAAGTATTCCTCCCAACATCAGGCCCTACCGCTACCCATTTCACCAAAAGACAGAGATTGAGATGCTCATTCGAGACTTACTGAAGCAAGGTATTATTCACCCTAGTACCAGTTCCTTTTCTTCACCAGTTCTTCTTGTTCAGAAAAAAGATGGGTCATGGTGCCTTTGCATTGACTTCCGAGCACTTAATCACATCATAATCAAGGATAAGTTTCTGATTCATGTTGTTGATGAGCTTCATGGCACTCATTTTTTTCTCCAAGTTGGATCTTCATTCTAGGTATCACCAAATTCAAGTTCATGAGGATGATATCTCTAAAATAGATTTCTACACGCATGATGGCCACTATGAGTTTTTGGTCAGGCCCTTTGGCCTCGCTAATGCTCCTTCACCATTCTAGGCATTGATGAATAAAATATTTCAGCCCTACATGCATAAATTCATTCTGGTCTTCTTTGATGATATCTTCATCTATAGTAAAACATGGGCTGAGCATCTCCAACATCTAGATCTCATCCTATAACTTCTCTCTGATAATCATCTCTCTACAAAGTAGTCTAAATGCATTTTTGGCTAGGAGGAAGTGGAGTATCTTGGGCATATTGTTTCAGCCCATGGGGTTCGTGTGGATCCTGCAAAAATAAATGCCATGAAAAATTGGCCGCATCCTCAGACACTCAATAGCCTTCATGGTTTTTTAGGGTTGACTGGCTACTATCACAAGTTTGTCAAGGATTATGGGAATATTGCAGTTCTATTAACAGCTATGTTAAAAAAGGATGCTTTTATCTGGACACAAGCTGTTGAGTGTGCATTTGAAAAAATGAAACAAGCTATGTGTACTACACCTATTCTAGCTATGCCAGATTTTTCCAAGACCTTCACTATTGAGACTGATGCTTGTGGCAATGGACTTGGTGTTGTTCTCCTTCAAGAAGAACATCCCATTGTATTCACCAGCAAAGCCCTTTCTAGAAAGAATTTAGTACTCTCTACATATGAGAAGGAAATGATGGCTATTTTGCATGCAGTACAAAAGTGGCGGCCATACCTACTAGGGAATCATTTTTGCATCAAGACTGATCACCAGAGTCTGAAATATTTCCTAGAACAACGAGTCTCCTCCCCAGTACAACAAAAATGGGTCAAAAAACTCATGGGTTATGACTATGAGATCACTTATAAGAAGGGTAAGGACAATATTGTGGTGGATGCTCTTTCTCGCACATTTGATGTCCAAGCTTCCCTTTCAACTATTTCTATGTTTGTTCCAAGTTGGTTGGGATTTATCCAGCAGGACTATGTCAATGACTCTTCATTATCTCAAATCATTCAATAATTGGCCACTAACCCTTCTATTGTACTACATTACTCTTAGGATGGTGCTTCTCTACAATACAAGGGTCGTCTGATGCTTCCCCAAAGCACAGATATTCAGTAGGTTGTCTTCTATGAACTCCATGCTTCTCTATCAGCAGGCATGGTGTAACTTCTTTTGGAAGGGAATGAAAAGGGCAATTCAACAGATGGTGGCTAAATGTGATACCTACCAATGCAACAAGGGTGAAACGACACTCCTTCCTGGATTGTAGATATTTCTATGGATTTCATTGAGGGGCTCCCTAAATCTAGAGGAAAGATAGTGATCTTGGTTGTGGTTGATCGCCTCTCCAAATATAGTCATTTTTGTGCCCTTAGCCATCCCTATACAACCTCCTTAGTCGCACAAATTTTCATGGACCAGATCTTCCATCTTCATTGCATCCCTTCTTCCATTGTCTCAAATCATGATGCAACTTTCACAAGTCATTTTTGGATAGAACTATTTCAACACACTGGCACCAAATTGAAGATGAGTTTCAGGTATCACCCACAAATAGATGGTCAGATTGAAATTATCAACAAATATTTGGAAACTTATCTTTGTTGCTTCACCTTAGAACAACAACATCAGTCGGCAAAGTGGCTCCCTCTCATTGAATGGTGGTACAATAACTCCTACCACACTACATCTAAAATGAATCCATATGGCAGTCTATGGTCAGGCATCACCAGTGCTCCTTCCATACACCCCCAACAATTCAAGAAGTCAACATAGTTCTCTGAACCCGGGATCAGGTTCTTCACATCTTGCAGGAAAATCTTCACATGGCAAGAAATTACATGAAGCAACAAGCTGATCAACACCATTCTAAGCGCACTTTTCAAGTAGGTGATATGGTTTTTCTTCATCTATAGCCATACAAGCAATCATCCCTGAAACTCAATGGGTGTCATAAGTTGGGTCCAAAGTTCTATGGGCCATATAAGGTTCTTTAGAAAATTAGGTCGGTTGCTTATAAATTGGAGCTTCCTCCTTCTTCCCGCGTTCATCCAGTATTTGATGTCTCTTGTCTAAAGAAAGTTCTTGGCACCAATGTTAGAGCACAAACTATTTCACCAGAACTAGATAATGAAGGATCTATCATTTTGGAGCTGGAGGCAATTCTTAACAAATGCACTCATCAGCTTTGCTTTAGATCCATCACAGAGGTCTTAATTCAGTGGCACAAAATGCAACCAGAGGATGCTACATGGGAACTACTTCTTCAGATTCAGCAACAATTTCCACATCTTAAGCTTTGATGACAAAGCTTTTCTAAGAGGAGGGGGATGTTAAAAACCCATGTTTAACCCTTCTCTTCACTTTGTTAGTATATTACATTTGGATGCATATGCTTTGTAAGTCATCCCGTGAGCATATTGTTTTATCCCACATTCATGGGAAGTAATAGTTGTTTAGATTAGACTTATTATATAAGTACATGTTAAGACCAATGAAGGGATCCATGAATTTATTGTATTGAGCTTGCTCAAAGGAGATTGCCACCTCAAAGTGGTCTGTGACCAACAAATTCCTTATGTGTTTCTACTATTTCTGTTATTTCATGCATTTTTCATTATATTGTTGCAGGAGTTTCCTCTCATGCTTGGACAGTTGATGACTATCAAAAGAGCTCTTAGTGAGATGCTGGATGACTTTAACTTTAGATTATAGAGGACATGGGAGAGAATTTCGGCTACCCTCATGCCATCCCCACAAGGTTCTTTTTATATTTTTAAGAGCTTTGAATTCTAACATTGCAATAATGATGCAATCCATGGGTGCTGAAACCCAACTTGCTGGCTATGAGACAGCTCTTAAAACAGAAAATTGTTTAATACAGGCTAGGAAAATTGCTCCTAGATCTCCTAATTCCACTTTTTCTAGAGCTGGTATCCTCATCCCAGTAAGCCATTATTGCCCCCATTCCAGAGCCTAAAGCTTCAATATCCTCTCTTTCTCAAGAAGAGAGTGACCTTAAGACCCTAATGGCCAATTTGACCAACAAAGTGAATAGTATAGCTATTCAAAATGCTCCCAAGCCTCATCAAAATTATAGTTAGGGGCAATCATCTAATTCAAATTATATCCAAGGGTATAATCCTAATAGAAATTAGAATTGGAATCAAGGTTACCAACATAATAGATACAAAAATCTTAACTCTGCACAACTTTTACAAATAGTTAGACCTATCCAATAGATACTATCTATGAATCTAGTTAGGGCTTTAGTCCCTACTCAGAATAATCTAGCCCAAGAGGCAGATTAGTGCTATCCCTACAACCAACCTCATAATTAGTCCTCTTGTCCTTTTGGAGCACAAAAGAGGGCTTTAATGTTGTATAATTTTCATACCCAGTAGGCATCGTTCTCAGAGGTAGCTAACAATAATCTTGAAGTATCAAATGAGGCTACCACTAATGCTAGTATGATGTTATGGACTGAAGAAGATTTTTGTGCTATCAATCAGCCTATGGACAATGTTGTTATGCCCATTGCTATTGGCAAGGGACACTGCAAGGCATGCCATATGTTGTCATTGATGGCAACTAAGACTATTCCACACATCTGTATAACATAATTTGTTCATACCAAAAGACAAAATGAGAATTTATCTAAGTCCAGGTAGCCAGAAATAGGGTATATGACAGAGTTTAGTATGTTGGTCAGCGGATCTCTCCATCTAATCATTATATGTTGCAGATCTGAAGGAGTGTAGAGGAATGTCAAGACAATCTAAATCTAAGATTTCAGCCTCCGGTGACAAAGGAACTAAAAGTTATGAGCATCTAAGTACCGGGTCCTAATATGATAGAACAGTTTAGTGAAGAATAGGCCCACTTGTGCTAGATCATTGTGTGGATCTAGTAGAGGTGTTTTGGTGAGTTGTGTGGGGATATAATGTTAGTAGCTGACATTTATGATGTATTTCAAGTGTTATTTCTGGTACGCATCAATATAGGTGTATGGATTCAGCCGACAGAATAGAGTACTTGTATTGTTTGATAAGTTCTTCACAAGGCCGACAGAAAAATGATTGAATTGCTTGAGGTGAATATATATAGCCGATAGATTTGAGTGAATTGTGTGTAGGTAGTTACGTGACATGATAGGAAGAATGAAAAGGTAGGAAGAAGAAGGTAAAGGAAGAGATCTAAGGTCCAGATTATGGCAAAACAATAAAACATAGCAGAGTAAAGATGAAGTGTACAAAGACAGTATTACGCGCTTAACCGGAACTGAATTCTTGCATTAGAAGATGTTATTCATCAGTTCAAGCAATCTATAATCTTCTTTTAAACATTCTTGTAGGTAGTGAGCCTCTTTGAGTAGTGAGCTATGGACAGTGAGCCTGAAGGCATGTGCCTTCCAATTTGTAATACTTTTAATAGAGTATAATCTTTGTGGGTTAACCCCCACCATGGTTTTTCCCTTAACTGGGTTTCCACGTTAAAAATCTTGGTGTCAATTGTGTCATTTATGCTTATGCTCTTGTGTTATTGATTCTTACTTTTCATGGTTGTATAATTTAATGGTTGATAAGTGGTAAAGAAGAGTTAACTGCATTAAGCATTAAAGTTTTGAGACAACTGATTCACCCCCCCTCTCAGTTATCTGCCCTAATTCCAAAAATTGGTATCAAAGCAAGGTTCCTTGGAAGAATCTTAATAGCTAAAGGAAGATATGGGAAGGAGGTTCAATGGGTTCACTCTAGGTTCAACTTAAATTGGCATTAAAAGATCTTGATCAGTCCAAAGTAGAAGTAAGAGATTTGAAAGAAAACCTTAAAGATGTTGATGACTGCATTGAAATTTTAAAAGAGAAACTTCAAAATCTATGGAAAAGAGGAAGGAACTACTTCAGTAGATACCTAATCTTACTAAAGATAATGGCTTGAATGAAGCTTTGGAAGAAAAGACTGAGGAATGTGTAAAGATAACAAAAGAATTTTATGTTCTAAAACATGAAATGGAATCTGGGGTAATGAGGCTAACCAAAGAAATTGAGCAAAGGAAGAAGACTAAAGAAAAATTGAATCAAACTCTGAAGGAAAGAACTGAAGAATGCTACAAAATGGACAGAACTATTGGCCACCTTAAATCTGACCTACAAGAATGTAGATTTAATGAGGAGGAACTTGAAAGACAAATTGTTATTCTCAGACATGACCTAGAAGTTGCAAATGAATATAAGGAGAAGTTCAAGATAAGTTCAACTAAACTTGAATTGTTGCTTGAGAGTCAAAAGAAGGTTGATGACAAGCATGGTCTTGGGTATGAAAAAGGAGTTGAAAGCCTCTGGAACAAAAGCTGCCAAGGTGACTAAGGAGAAGGCCTCCAATAGCAAAAGGACATGAAAAAGGCAGAAGATAGATAGCTATGTAGAGAAGCCCACACTTTTTGTGGAAGATGTAATAAAATTAGTCACTATGGATGGAAATTTGAAACCCATGACTTAATTCTATGATGCATACAATGATGCAGATAAGATGGTGTTAAAGGAAGCAACTGTTAGATATCTGAATATCTATAATAAGGCCCTAATTGAAATAACTTCTAAGATCCCTCAAAGTCTTGCAGACATTTTGAAGCTAAGGAAAGAAAATACAAAAAGCAAGGATATATAGCTTATAGAACATGAGTTGATAAACTTGTGCCCTCAGATAACTCTAGACCAAATGAATATGATATTTAAGGAAGTAAAATATGATTTCAGAAGCAAGAAAAGGATGAATAAACTCATGCTTGGTGAAACAAGTGAAATAGTAAAGGATGCTTAGGGAATTCTTTTAAGAGCATTGAAAAAGCATAATCTTCCCATTGCCAAAGAAGAAGTTGATAATGAGATAGATACATCAATTTTGAATAGTGAAGAAATGAAAATTGATGAGCAGCAAACCAAGAATGATGACTCCTCTGTTCCAGAAGAGGAGCAATTAAATAAGGTAGAGACAAATATGGTGGATAAAACTGATGATACAGGAGATACTCTAACTCCTCCTTATTAATCTAGAAAAGAAGATAACACTAAGAATACTGCTACTACACAAGATCCTCATGAATAGATTGCAAATGATCCCCCTACAGATGACACTGTTTAGGGTAAAATTGGAATTTGTTAATCTTTTGTTAGTTAGATGTTAAAATCTGCCTCTCCAATAAACATTGAAGGATCTAGGGTCGAGTGGTGAGAACTATCATACGATAGAGTCACTTTCAAATGTAGGGAAACTTGGATTAAGGAATTAATTATCAAATTTTCCTTCTCCTATGTCCAATTGACCATTAAAACTCTAATTATGCAAATACGACAACAAATTAATGAATTACAGAAAAAGCTCTTGCAGACGGGAGTAAAATGCTGAATTATAGAATACCTATTTTTGGGGTTTCGAAGTGGAACAGTCGGGGACACTGGAGCGGGTGCCCAAGTCCAAGGTACCTACTTTTTTAGTTAATCTGGACCTCCTTCAGACACTGATCAGCCTTGTAACTTCTATTTTCTGAAATCTATCTACGGAGGACACTAGAGTGCGCGCCCTAGTCCTAGAAGTGCTCCTTTCTCCATCTTTTCTTTAGGTCCCAAATCCCTGATGTTTATCCATCCTTCCTGCAACTCCACTTTTCCCGGATGCAATACCTGTAACCTATAATCACAAGACTTGGTTTGGGGGTTGTGGTGTTTAGAGGCTTGCCTCAGTACAACCTCGGAGGACACTTAAGTCTCCTAACAATGTTGGCAGATAAAGAGGGTGTGCCCTTGTGAGGCAGAGGCCAAAAACTAAAGGAATCAATGATAAAAACACAATGATATGTCACCTTGTAGTGAAGCTTTCATGGAGGAAGATGCTCTTCATGCCATGAAGGAATTGATGCTCAAATCTGCAAATATCAACACACAAAACATACAAGTCTACTCTTGCAACATAATAGAAAGCCTTCAATCACCTTGAGAACATAATAGCTTGGTAGTAATCATCTAGTTTACAAATGAAAGTGTAAGAGTAAAATAGTGATCAATCAAATTAATTAAACAAGACCCAAACATCAACAGAATAGTGAAACAAGAAGGATTCAATAAATGAAGCAATGAACAAATACAAAGCAAACCTTTCCCGTTTCTAAACTTCTGTTGTTCGCCTATCACAGATCGTCCTTTTGCAGATGAAGTGAGCCCTCAGAGAGTGCAATCTTTTAGCAGTTTATAGGAAGTCGACGGTGAATGGCTGTAGTGATACGCAATGAAGATGAGATCCAATGCAAGTATGTGATCTCAAGCTGGTAGATGACAAAAGGGTGCCAAAGGCGCACTGGTGATATTTCTGCAGAGTAACGATGTCAAAAGCCTGGATGATTAGAATGGAGGGATGAAGCTTCATTTATAGACTTCGAAGAATGGGAATCAACGGTTGAGAGGAGTTATGAAGATCGACGGCTGAGGATGGTTGAGGAATGTGCAACCAGTGGAAATGTGACAAGTGTCCCAACTCCATCATGAAAGGGGGGATGTGACAAAACTGATTGGAGAGTTAACTCCATTGATTGGTCTGTTAACAGACTTGATTGATCAGTTAGAAGAATAAATTGTGGAACTGACTGAATTGATTGAGGATTTGACTCAATTGACAGGTTAGTTAACACTTTTGATTGATTAGTTAACTAACATCTGATTTGAGAAGAAATAGGCCATGTGGGTGAGGGAAAATAAGGTAATTAAATATTAAATATATTTAATCACATGTGTAACCTGATGAGGTGGACAAGGTGAGGTGGAAAAGGTGAGGTGTAAAGGTGATGTGGATTTTTAGAATTTAGAACTTAGGATAGAGGAGTTTGGATTAATTAAATAATTTAGGATTATTTAATCATGTAGGACATTTAGAAGAATTTTAATTAAATAAATTGAATTTATTTAATTATGGAACAGTGAATCGATTAAATAAATTTAGAATATTTATTTAAATAATAGAAGAAGGGAATAAATATTTAGAATATTTATTTAGGATGAATCGTGTCATTTTTAGGCGTATACATTTTGCCCCTCTTTGATGCAATGTAGTTTACAGCATTGCTTCAAAGAATTTGATAGTCCGAATGATGATACATGCCCCAGTTTGCCCCTGGTACAGGTTCAATGATGATAGGATGCCCCCTCGGGAGATTTGACGGGAAAAGGGTGAAAGAAACGGAGATGGACAATCTCATGAAGACGAAGGGGTTAGGATAGGTTGGAGGAAAAGGGACGCGGTCAGGGAGACGGGAAGAAAACGGGAAGAAAAATAGGCACGGGAAGTAGTCATAGTCAGCACCTAGCCAGAATTAGGGTTTGGAGGCTATAAATAGGAGCTGGGTCCACAAGAATAGTCATTTGTACACTTGTTTACTCTGGATTGGAGTGAGAGAGCCTAGAGCAAACTTGGAGCAGCATGGCAGCCAGAGCAGCAGACATTCCACATGAGGAGCACCGATTCGAGCGAGTCCATCGATTCAGGCGGCCGGCAGAGGCAGGACCCCTGGTATGTGCTTCAAAAAATTTCTCCTAGGGTCGATTTAAGATGTCATAAGTGGGTCAAATGCATGTGCTGAAACGCAGAACGGCGCATATGTCTCACGAAGTGGCGCTTTTGTCATTGCGCGGCGCATATGCCAATTTCGGCGGCACATACATGAAAGCTGCGCATCTGTGCATTGTAGCTGCGCTTATGTAATTTGGCGGCGTATGTGTATTTAAGCCGCGCATATGTGGAAAGTAGCGGTGCATTTGTGAATGCCGCGCATATGTCGATTGTAGCGGCGCTTTCATAATGTGGTGGCGCATATGCCGAATGTTGCAGCGCATCTGCTGGATCTATGCACATGTGCACTGTGGCGGCGCATTTGTGTGAGGCGGCGCATATGCCAATTTTAGCGGCACATATACTAAAAAATGGTGCTTTTACCACTTGTAGTGGCGCATTTGCTGTGGATAGCAAAGGACTTAGCCAAATTGACTCGATTAGCGTCCTGTTTGACACGGTAATCGATGAGCTATCTCTAAGATTGCAGAAATCTAGTCAAGAGATGTAGTGTGCTGTTTTGATCAATTTGAAATGCTAAGTTTAGTTGATATAGTTTAGTAGGTATGTTGAGTATGGTATATGTCGCTTGAGACTAACGCTTTGCCTTGCTTGCTTGCAGGAGGAGATTCGGGACACACTGCAGTCAAGGGAGACGTTTCCCATGCCCGTATTGCAGAGATATATGCTGACAGAGACTGACAGAGTGGCGCTTGGTGCCATGGGTTTGGATTATGTATGCTTCATGCCCGAGGTGCGAGTGAACCGTGGACTGTTGACAGCTGCCGTGGAGAGATTCCATAGTGAGGACGGGACCTTCCACTTTCTGATGGGCGAGATGACGGTGACCTTGGAGGACGTCTACCGGATACTGTACTTGCCTGTGGTAGGCGAGTTAGTAGAGTATGATGCACAGCGGGACGCAAGACTCGCCGAGTGCCAACGGGTGTTTGATGATCCTGAGCTAGCTGGACAGGTATCCCGTGGCAGGATATATACGACTACTATGACTACTTCCCTGGGATTGTGGCTGGACTGATCGGGGGTGTTGTATGCCCGGACAGGAGATCACATGGGTTCCCCATTGGATGGGGCAGGATCATGGAGCGGATGCTGACTGAGGGCACCCGATATGCATGGGGAGTCTGCGTACTGGCCCATTTATACCATGACATGCATCAGGTGGTGTACCACCGCAGTACGAGTCTATCGACTGGGGTGTTACTGTTACAGTTCTGGCTATGGGAACACATAGCGGTGACTAGGCCGATATGTGTCTTCACGAGGCAGCAAGGAGAGCCATACAGTTATGGCTATGCAGGAGTGATTTCCCAGCACAGGCTGGGGAAGCTAGAGTATTGGAGACACACCTTGGACAGAGTGGATGTGGTCGTCTGGTGACCATATCTGGATTGTGAGCCTTGGGACGACGAGGGAGACGAGCTGCCATACTGCTTCCAGACTAGGTGGCTGATAGGCCAGACACGGCATATACTGGAGAGGCAGATGGTGGGCCGAGTGTTGAGACAGTTCGGCAAGAGGCAAGGCATGCCACAGGGGCAAGCTATGTTCGCACGGATGCATGCAGAGAGGGTTTGATGGGGGCTGATGGCTTCGTATGAGGAGGCTCTGGCAGAGTTCCAGCAGACGCCGTATGTGGCATGGGACATGAGGAGAGAGATAGCAGATGCGGGGGTGACACAGGAGTACGAGGATTGGATCACTGCACATCCTTTCCTGAGATATTCAGGACCCGACATGCTGGTGCCTCGTATTGATGAGGTGGACTCAGAGGAGGAGGGAGAGGCCGGCCTAGGGCGGAGGGGAGTTAGAGGAGGACAAGGACGACAGGGTGGTAGGGCCAGAGAGAGGCTGAGACAGCGGAGGAGGATAGTTCAGGCTGAGTAGGTAGTGCCAGGGCAGGTAGAGGCACAGCAGCAGATACCTCAGTAGGCACAGATGCCACCACCCCAGCAGGTACCACAGCAGCAGGTGCCTAGCCACAAGGGCTAGGACAGGCAGAGGCAGCACAGGGGCCAGTACAGGGAGAGGCTCATGAGAGGACTATAGCTGGCCTGAGGGGACAGGTGCAAGAGCTGTAGGCACAGTTGAGGAGGGTAGAGAGGAGGCAAGATACAGACGCAGCGGTGATCACTGGGTTGACTCGCGAGAGAGACATGGCAGACGCACAGGTACGTATTATCCGTGTAGAGTGGGACACTGCTGTGGCCACTATGGGGACAGATGCAGCGAGTTCTTTTTTAGTTGGGCAGGCGCAGCAGGCACAGGCACAGGTTGGCCAGTTGCAGACGCAGTTGGCACAGGCACAGACAGATCTAGCCAGAGCACAGTCCCAGGGTCAGTATTACCGAGAGTTAGACCATGGTGCCGTGGCATTGAGCCAGAGGGCAGGGAGTTTCAAGAGTCAGTCTGGGGCGACTCATAGAGTAGGTCCATCATAGTCAGGGGCCTCCATGATGGGTCCCCAGCAGTCAGGAGCTGGCAGTGGTGGCCCATAGAGGCAGGGATAGACACAGACCAGATTTTGTACATTTTGGGACATGTATCACCATCCATTTGGATGCATATTGTATATGACACTTTTATTCTAGAGATAGATGACGATTTTGTACATTTGAACCTCTTTTATATGATAGTATATATGATGATGCAGCTTTGTGTATTTATTGCATGTGCTATGCGATGAAGATTTACTTCTATTGTATGATGTGATGTATGTGCATAGTTAGATGGTCTATCTGATGCTATATGAGATGCTTTATGATACGCTGCTATATGATGTCTATGTGATTTAATGTTTTCAAATGAATGCAAAATGTAATATGATTTCTATGTTAGAGGCAACTTTGTTATGGGAGGTGTATATGTTCTAATGTAAATGTATGCATATGTGTTATGATTTCTATGTGATGATGCAACTGTGTTATGGGACGTCTATATGATCTAATGCTAATGTATGCGTATGTGATATGAGTTTGATGTGATTATCTGTGATTTAAGATGTGACGTGATGCAAATGTATTGGTGACCTAATGCATTGGATGGTGTATTCTACGAACCTAAGCATGTGCATGACTAGTCCTACGAATGATTGATATGCTCCTATATGCTTTGTTTTTGTGAAGTCCAAATGTACTTGATCGACAAAAGAATGACATGATAGACAGATAGAAGAATGGTTGTGATAAGATGACTTAGAAACTTTACTTGATATCGTTACTCTACATAGTTTGGATAATGAGGATTGCATGGATGTGTATGTGGATATAGGATGGATGCTTTGCTTTTAGAGTGCTTTATTTCATCATTGGGCAGTTTGTTTTTGGTACATTTTCTGAAATGTTGTAAGTGAATACAAGCATCGAGGTATAATTGAACTGAGATGACTTGAGTACCGCTTACATGGATTGCGATTTAGCAAGTTAATACAAGCATCTAGTCAAAAGTGAATCTAGATGACCTGAGTACTTCCTGCATTTCAACAAGCAAGGATTGCCCCCGTTCGTGTTATACCTTTGATGTCCTCGATGATCTTTTGCCGATCATGTCCTTTAGACAAGGCTTCACATTATGAAAGTTTAATCCACAAATAGCAAACAAGGAAAATAATCATGCCCCCATCATAGCATCTCTAGCTTTTTGGCATCCTTGAGTAGCATAGGAAGGTATGATAGCAAAAATCAGGACTCAAACTATTAACCATGTTTCTGATCTACAAAGCATATTTGCGTTGATATGTGTTTATTTCTTGCCTTAATTTGCATAAAATCATTTAGAAGACCTTGGGTATTTGCTTTGCATTGGATAGGTTAAGATGCTCATTGTCAAGATTTCTGCTTGAGGCGCGGGTTCTGCTTGCATTTGTTTGCTTGGTGAGAAGATTGCACAATCCTTATTGGGGAGAAGGACCCTAAGGGACTGACCTAGTGCCTCGGGGGCTCATTGTTAAATAGCCTTGCCTACGTGACGACGCAGAGGCAACATAGTTCGAGGTAAACCCTAATGGACCATGGATGGACTAGAAGAAAGACGACAAGAATGAAGACAAGAAAGGGGACGAATGGGACCGCGGGAGAAATGGAAGCCTTGGGGGCACATTAGAATAATGGCCTTGCCTATGTGACGGCACAGAGGCAACGTAGTTCACAGACTTGGACCATGGGCACTGACAAGAGACCCTATGCTAGGCTCATATTGAGGAGACAGTATGGGACAAAACCTTGGTTGACAAGGCCACAAGGAAAGTATCAAGCCATGATAGGTAACTGTCAAGTGTGTATTTGTGGGATAGATATGGGTTGAATGGAAAATGAGCGAAGGAAGAAAAGACTCAAGGTGATTGGATTCTCAAAGATGGAGAAGGCAGTTTATCACAAGTAACGCCTGTTTACCAGGTTTTCATCACTTGCTTTTATTTGCACGAGGAGCTAGAGAGTAACATGACACCTGTTTGCCAGGTTTTCATCACGATACCTATCCAAGGTGCCTGTTTGCTAGGTTTTCACCAAAGGATGATTTTTTTGTATGCTTTCTATTTTTTTCTAATTTTTTTGTATTTTCTCTTTTCAATTTTTTTGATTTTTTGATTTTTGATTTTATTGTGCCCCCTTGCATTGGGGTTCTCCTAGGTATAGAACCGGTGAAGGTGCATGCTGTTGATTGGATCATCAAACAACTCACCCTCTGATGTGGCCAACTGATATGCCCCCGATCTGTAAGCAGCTACAATTACATAGGGCCCAAGCCAGTTAGGCTCGAACTTACCTTTCTTTTCTCTATCCTATTGATTGCGAGGGTTCTCTTTTAGAACTAGGTCCCCAACCTTGAAGCACCTTGGTCTAACCTTGTGGTTGTAGCTTCTGGACATCATCTGTTGATAGGCTTTGAGATGGTCAAAAGCTTTCTGGTGCCTTTCCTCTAGCAGCTCTAGTTCTTGTAGCCTGGAGACTCTGTACTCTTCATCTAATATGAGACCTTGCAACGACACCCTGAGGGATGGTAGTTCGACCTCAATGGGAAGGATGGCTTCGAAACCATAGACAAGGGCATAGGGTGTAGCACCTGTGGGAGTGCGTATACTGGTTCTGTAGACCCACAGAGCAGGATTGAGTTGGATGTGCCAATCGTGACCAGCTTCATTGACAGTTTTCTTTAGGATTTTCAGAATGGTTTTATTCGATGCCTTAGCTTGACCATTACCTTGGGGGTAGTATGGAGTGGAGATACGATGTTGGATTTTGAAACGCTCACAAAGTTCCTAGACATCCTAATTTTTGAATGGTCTCCCATTATCCGTTATGATGGATGAAGGGATGCCATATCGGCAGATAATGTAATTCAAAATGAACGAGGAAATTTGTTTTCCTGTGACGGTGGTTAGGGGAACGGCTTCAATCCACTATGTGAAGTACTCAGTGGTGGTTATGATGAATTTATGGCTGTTGGAAGAAGGTGGATGAATCTTTCCCACAAGGTCAAGTCCCCACTGGCAAAAGCGCCAGGGCGTCGTTAAAGGTCTCAACTCCTGAGTAGGTGCATGAATCAGGTTCCCGTGTATTTGGCACTGTTTGTACTTTTTGACGAATTGATATGAATCCATTTCCATATTGGGCCAGTAATAACCCAAATGCATGAGTTGCTTAGCTAAGGAAGGACCGCTGGAGTGTGTTCCGCAGATCCCTTCATGTATGTCTCGCAAGGCCGTTATGGATTCTTCTTGTTCTAGACAACGGAGTAAAGTACCATCCAGACCACGTCGGTAAAGGGTATTAGCTATGATGGTGTAACAGGAGGCTTGTCAGATGAAAGTTCATTTTTGGTTGGAAAAGAGGTCCGGTGGAAGAATATTGTCCTTGAGGTAAGTGTAGGTCTTACCGTACCAAGGTGAATCAGATCCTACTAGGAGGCAAATGGAATGGGTTTCAAGGAGATCATAAGCTGGTTGCCGAATGGTTTCTACTAAGAACTCATACCGTGACTCGTATTCAGGTATTTCAAGAAGAGAGGCTATGGTAGCCATTGCATCTGCTGCTTTGTTCTCGATCCTGGGTATTTGCTCAAAGGAGATGGTCCCAAAGTGTTCTTTGAGGTCGTCGACCATCCATTTGTAGGGGATGAGCTTCTCATCTTTGGTCTGATACTCGTCGTTGACCTGATTTATGATAAGTTGAGAATCATCGTAGATACATAGTTCTTGGATTTTCCACTCAGTGGCCATCTTGAGACCAATTACCAAGGCTTCATACTCTGCTATGTTATTGGTGCATGGAAACAACAACCTGTAGGACTTCAGAATTGTGTCGCCTTGGGGAGTGATAAACAGGATACCTGCCCCCAAACCATGGTTGGTGTAAGACCCGTCGAAGTAGAGTTTCCAAGGAGATGTTGACAGAGTGAATAAAGACTCATCGGGAAACTCAAACTGCATTGGTGAAGTGTCCTGTAATGGAGCCTCGGCCAGTTGGTCAGCTATGATTTGCCCTTTGATGGCTTTTCTGTCCACATATTCTATATCATATTCACTAAGAAGCATAACCCACTTTGCTAGTCGACCTGTGAGAGCTGCTTTGCTGAAAAGATACTTCAGTGGGTCGTTTTGGCAATGAGTTTGACAGGATGTGCCAACATGTAGTGTCAGAGTTTTTGTGAAGCAAAAACCACCGCAAGGCATGATCGTTCTACCTGTGAGTATTGTAACTCGTAGCCCACTAAGGTTCGATTGATGTAGTATACAGTTCTTTCCTTGTTCTCATAGTCTTGCTGTGCTAGGAGAGCCCCAAGAGCAGTAGGTGTAGCAGAAATGTAGAGAATCAAAGGTTTTCCTTGGATCAGAGGCATGAGTATAGGAGGGTTCATAAGGTACTCCTTTAGCTTGTTGAATGCCTCTTCGCACCGCTCATCCCATGTAAATGGAATATTCTTATGTAGGAGGTGGCTGAAAGGTTGGCACTTGTCTGCCAACTGTGAGATGAACCTTCGAATGGCCTGCAGCTTGCCCTGTAAGGATCTCAACTATGTTAGAGTCTTGGGCGGTGGCATGTCCATTATTGCTTTGACCTTGGCCGGGTCGACCTCTATTCCGTTTGCTGACACGATGAAGCCTAGTAGCTTGCCCGATGTTACCCCAAACACACACTTCTTCGGGTTCAGTTTGACTTGGAATTGATCCAACCGTTGAAAGACTTTTTCTAATATGTCCAGGTGTGAGTCCCTTGTGAGAGATTTTGCTAAGATGTCGTCAACATAGTCCTCCATCATCACATGCATCATGTCATGGAATATAGTTGTCATGGCCCACTGATATGTAGCACCTGCGTTTTTCAGCCCAAAAGGCATGACATTCCAGCAAAAGGTACCCCATGGACAAGTGAAAGACGTTTTGTGTTGGTCCTCTGGTGCTATTTTGATTTGGTTATACCCTGAGAATCCATCCATGAGCGATAGCATTGTATGTCCTGCAGTGAGGTCAACTATGATATCGATGTTAGGCAATGGAATGTCATCCTTGCGGCATGCTTTGTTTAAGTCTCAAAAATCATTGCATAGTCAAACCCTGCCATCTGGTTTAGACACTAGCACAATATTAGATATCCATTCAGGGTAATCTATGGCTCTGATGAACCCCACATCCAGCAATTTCTTGAGTTCTTCCTTGACCAAAAGGGCTATATGAGGATGCATCTTTCTCAGTTTCTGCTTTACGGGCTTCACCCCTGGATCCAATGGCAAATGATGCAGAATTAGGTTTGGGTCTAAACCTGGCATGTCAGCATATGACCAAGCAAAGCTGCCTCTCTTTTTCTTAAAGAATGGTACAAACCTGGTTTTCTCTGGTGGTGTGAGAGATTTTGCAAAGTGGATAATCTTGGGCTGCTCTTCGGTTCTAATATTCACTGGCTCTGTTGGCTCCACCACAATCTGTGACCGTTCCTGGTACATATCACTAGGGAGGGTGTCAAGCATTCCATCGTCAGGTGCCGCAGTTGGGTTTTCACCTTCGGATACGTCCTTTCTTTTTACTATTTTATGATCTGACACTGCCGCAAGGCAGTTTTCACCGTCAGATCCATTTTTGATCTTGATATTTTTGTGACTAGAAGGCTTGGCACCCTCCCCAAAGTAAGCCACGGTATTGAGTTCGATAGCAAAACCCGCTTTATGATCTCCTTTTGGTAAGTGATCCTTAAGTTCCATATAGTCAATGTAAGCATCATCGTTCTGGAACATATCTAATTGGGGGGTTCCTTGCAGATCCCAGTCAATAAGCTCAGGGTGTAAGAGGGGAAGGGAGTCAGATGAGAGATCTAATTCATTAATGGTGTGAATGGAAATGTTGTGGGCACTGGCGGGGGTAGTGTTCTGGGTGGTACTTTCTTCCAGGTTGTTTATCGCAATGGAATCTAAACTTTTCTCAAAAGCCATAATCTCAGGGAGGGGCAAATTAGACTCCAGTGGTCTGTCCCGTTGTGTCTGTCCCTCATGGTAGGGGTTAAGAGTTTGGATGGTGTCAATCTCTTTGTCATCATAGGAGTGCTCTGTTAGCTCGTCCCACTCATACTCATTCGAATCATCTGAATCTGTGTCACTATCCACTTGGAGTGTTTGAATTGTCTCCACAAGGTAGGCATTTTCCTTGGCTTTACCTTTGCCTTTGTACCCTAGGCCAGTTGTGTTTCTAGCCGAAGAGGATGAAGAAGGTTGTATAGGTTCAACGATTCCTTCTTTTCTGAGGCCTATGGGGCCTTGTCCTTCGTACCCCATCCTGTGCAAAATAGTTTCACCCAATCCATAGAGTTCTGTAGGGAGTCTAGGTGGCTCTTGGGGTGTGTTTTCTTCTTCAGCATAAAGCCATTGCAGGAGATCTCACTCCTCTGTCTCATCAGATAAGGTCCCCCATTTTACAAAGGGATTTGTGGGAGTTATAGGAGGAGCAGATGGCTTTGGAAAATGCCTAGGTTGATGCTTGGGTTTGCCAAAGGATCAAGGAGACAAAGGCATGGTGGCAAGGTTGAGGCTGTGCTCAATGGAGTACTCCCCCACACCATTTTCTTTAATGGTAAGTTTCAGCGGTTTGGGCCTCGAGGAGGAAGCTTCGGCGGTATGGTCTTGTTGCGGAGTAGGGGAAATGTAGGCTCTGTTGTTGGGAATGACACATTCAAATTTTGCTTGGAAAGAATTGTAGTGTTGGTAGGGGTCGGGGTCACCTTGTATGGTGACCTACTTGCCATCGTGTGGGAACTTAATGCATTGATGATAGGTGGAGGGGACAACCTTCATGGTGTGGATCCATGGTCTCCCTAGTAGAATATTATAAGCAAGCTCCCGATCAAGGACTTGGCACACCACATCTTTAATTACCGGTCCCACTTGAATGGGTAGGACAACTGTTCCTTTTGTGGTTCTTTCCTCCTCATCATAGGCTTTGATGGTAATTTTCTGTCTTGGATCAACTGCCTGTTCGGAGAACCCCAGTGCAAGGACTAGCTTCAAAGTACAAATATTTAAACCGGCACCCCCATTAATGAGAACCCTCTTGATGCGGTGCTTGTGCACGAATGCGACAATGTGTAGAGGGGTGTTGTGGGGTTGAGATATGGAAAGGTCATCTTGCTCCGTAAACAAGATGGAAGTGGAGGATGTCAAATTGCCTACCATGGTCTAAAACTTTTCTTGGGCTAGGTTAGTGGGGACAGTAGTTTCCACTAAGGCTTTCTCAAGAATCTCCTTATGAGAAGGAGATAGACGCAAGAGCTCCAATATAGAAATGTGAGCCGGAGTTTTTTGTAACTGGTCGATGACATTGTATGGGCAGGAGTTTGACAGAGATGGTGATGACCTTAGAGGGGTGGTATTGATCGTGAATTTACCACTGTGGGTAATTATACTACAACCAGTTCTGTTAGGTCCTGGTTGTTGGTCAGGGGAGATGACATTGACCTGCAGAATATGCTCAGAAATGTAGTTAATGGTGTACTCAAATGGAACGCTTGCATAGTTAGCATTACTCAACCCACTGTTCTGATTTGGCCGGTTGTGACTGTTATCATTATTGGGATTTCCATTGGAGTTGTTGCCGTTGTGACCATTGTTGCTATTGTGGCCATTGTTGCGATTGTTGTTATACGGCCAGTTGTGGTTCAGAAGAGGATCCCGGTAGGCCACATGAGATTCATTGGAGGTATGATGTTGTGTCCCTCCCTAATTCTGATCCAGTATATCCTGTATGACATTCTTAAGGCAGATGCAATTGTTAGTCATGTGCCCCCTTCCTCGATGATACTCACAATAATCTGTGTCCTTCCAATAGGGAGGTTTGACGATAGGCTCATAGTCACTTAGTGGCGGTAGAGAAATTTCATTGTTAGCCAACAACTTCCTGAGGGTAGACTCTTGAGATTCCCCCAACGGCGTGAATTTTCTCCTTGGATTTGAATTTAACCAAGGTCTAGGTTCCCGAGGGGGTGGCTTGTTGAGTGCACCAGTATTTGCTTCTCCCTTAAGAGTGAATATGGGTTGTTGCTTAGGGGCTGCCGCCTTGGTGTCCACTACTCCATCATTGACCACATTCTTGTTCTTGGTCCAAAACTTTGATTTATCTGTTGTGTAATTGGAAGGAGGTGTGTCCTTGCAGAGCTTCAGAGTTCCTTTAGTGATCATAGCTTTTTCAATGAAGAGGCCCATTTCGATGACTTTGGCGAACGAGGTAGGGTATTGTATCTGAATCTGATAACTAAGATCAGTGTTTAGATTGTGGACAAACATTTCCAATAGCTACTTCTCAGGCATATCATAAGAGCACTTACTAGCTAGCTATCTCCATTGTTGTAGGAAGGCGGCGAATGACTCACCACTCTTCTGCTTGGTGTTGCATAGGTCTAGCATAGATACCTCATGTTCTATGTTGTAAGAGAAGTGCGTTATAAATTTATTGACAAGTTCATCAAAAGTTTTGATTCCTGGTGGGAGACGTGAGAACCACTCCATAGCTTGACCACCCAAAGATCGCGGGAATAGTCTCATTAAGTAGGTCTTGTTGTGAGCTACTTCTAAACATGTTGCAGTGAATTTCCTGATATGATCTCTAGGGTCCCCCTTCCCTTTATATTTGTCAAATTTTGGAACTCTGAACTGAAAGGGGAAGGGTTTCATGATCAAATTTCTGTCAAAGGGGTATGGTGCTATATCCTCCAAAGAGTAGTTCTTAGAACTTGTACCAGTCTTAAGGTTGGATATCTCGAGTTTTAGACTTTCGATTTGTTGTCTCACGTCCGCCATAGGAGTAGTTGGATCTACGGGTTGCTTTCCTCTCTCATTTGTATGGGGAACAATGTCATTTGTGCCTCTCTCATGCACATGTGGGACTGTGTCATTTGTGCCCCTCTGATGATCATTGTCTGCATTTTCCATGATGGAGCTAATGTCAAAGTCTGCGGGGAGTTTGATTCCAAGACTAGCAAGATGATGGAAATACTTATGGGGGTCTTCAAGGATCATCTTCTCTACGACGCGTTGGAATTTTCTATCTTGCATGTGAGCCACTAATTCTTCATGAGAAATCTCTTCTTCACCATCACGTGGTGGGAGAAGGTGATCGGATGAGTCGGCCATTTCTATTTGCTTGTTGTGTTGGGATCGAGTAAGAACCATGCAAGGTGACGCGGGATGGAGGGGGTGAGGACTAGAAATTATGGCAAGGTGCCGACTGAGGCTATTATGAATGGGATACCTAGGATAAGACTTGGACAAAGGGTTCTCTCGCTCAGTGACTTCAAGTAAGACGGTTGACACAAGACTCTAGCCACTAGCAAGGGTAGTCGATACCAGTCTTACTGTGTAGGGCTTAGTTGTTCAACAAGACTACTAGCAAAGGTACTGTGACCTACTAGGCTTATGCGAATTCACTAATGAAATGAAGAAGGACTTATGCCGAATCGATATGGGATAGGCTGACTTTGGGACAAGAGTGATTTGGACAGAAAGTGAGTGAGACAATGGATGAAAGAGAAAGAGTTGGGTGAAACAGATGGAGATTGACTGCAAGGTTGACTCTGATCTTGGAAAGTGAAACTAGGCTGAAATGGGTGCTCTGATCAGGTGAAAATATCTCCTCAAAAATAGGGCAAGTGCTCACTATCACATATGCGCAGAAATAGATGCGCAGCATAAATGGACAAATGCGCCGCAAGTCGCAGTAAATGCACCAGTCTGGTGAATTATATATGCACAGCAACAGTCCATACATGCACAACAAGAAAGGTATATGTGCAGCAAGTCGCTACAAAAGCGCAGCAAGTCTCTGTAAATGCGCAGCAGAGATGTGTAAATGCATAGCTCTGAATTTTTTGCAAAATTTTTAGCTTTTCTTCTATTTTTGGTATTTTTTGGCTAGAAAAGGTCTTCCTGATCTGATATTATGAATTTAATAGCAAGCAAACACAACAAGCACAAAGAATATTTTGTAGTTTTTCATTGTTTTTGTAATTTTTTTGACTCTATTTTGGACAAAAGCAAGCACAAAATCCTAGGCGAAAAATGGATTATAAGGGACTTGGGCCACTCAAACAAGAGGTATTTAATTCGAGCAACTGTTCAAGTGGTTACACATGCGGCGGCGCTACTCTCCGTTATGGAGTCTCCCAGCCTCACAGGGTTGCGCCTCAGAGGGTTTGGGGGGAGGTTGGCCGTCGGTGTAACATAACAGCACTTGTTGTAGGAAGTTTTCACCTCAAGCACAATTTATTTTAAGTGGCTTGGTAGGGCTTGGCGTTATCCTGTTACCACTCAGGGTCATTCCCACTTGGACAAGCGTGCATCCAAGGGCAGGCCCCTCCTAAAGGTTAAACAGATAGAATGACAAGTCTGGCACTTTGATCACCCAGAAGAGGGGAGAGCATAAGCCTATTGTCATTCCCAAGCACAGAATACACTGATTAATCCACCCTAGTTAAAAGTGAAAAACTAAATGGGCTAATCTACTCAAACAGAACTTTGAAGTGATTTCAGCAATATAGCAGTGGTTTAGTTTAAATCCTAGAAAGCAGTGGTGAGTTCAATTTTTAAACCGCGTAGCACGAGATTGTTAACTTTGAAAATCAGGTCTCACGATATAGCAATGGTTCATTTTAACTTCAGAAAGCAGTAGTGAGTTCAATTTTTAAACCGCGTAGCACGAGATTGTTAACTTTGAAATTCAGGTCTCACGATATAGCAATGGTTCATTTTAACTTCAAGATCATTGATGAGTTCAATTTTAATCTTTAGATAGCAATAACTTGGAAGGTGTTTGCAATGCAAGCAAGAAATAATCCAGTTACTTCCTCCCTAATTAGAACTAGATGAAGATTTGAATGAACATTAATTTTTTACTTTCCCTTAGAAAATGAAATGTGAACTAATTAGATGCAACTACATGGAACTAAACCCGATCCTATCCTGCAAAACAGCTCCAGCAAACACCTGCAAAAAGGTTAGTGTTAGCAACTTCCTCTAGAAAAGTACTGAAACCATAGCCTGTTACAAATGCGCAGCTTCAGTGATCAGATGTGTAGAAATGATCAACAGAAGCGCAGCATTAATAAATGTGCCGCAATATTGAACATATGCATAGTTAAAAGGAATAAATGCGTAGTATGAATGGATGCGCGGCAACAGTCTTCAAAAGCGTCGTGAAAAGGAACAGATGCACAATAATAACAGAAGCGTCGTAACAGTGTGCAAAAGCGCCGTAGAAATACACAAATGCGCAGAAAGGATAAAAGCACCATAACAGTCTTTAAAAGCACCGCCTAAATGAACAGATGCACTGAGGTAATTTGTGCGTGACTCTGCGTGACCTGTATGGAACTTGCCTTCAAAAAAGCTCAGAAACGGTAAAATAAAGGGGCAAACGGCCCCACGGTGGGCGCCAAAAATGTAAGGGTAAAATAGTGATCAATCAAATTAATTAAACAAGACCCAAACATCAACAGAATAGTGAAACAAGAAGGATTCAATAAACGAAGCAATGAACAAATACAGAGCAAACCTTTCCCGTTTCTAAACTTCTGTTGTTCGCCTATCACAGATCGTCCTTTTGCAGATGAAGTGAGCCCTCAGAGAGTGCAATCTTTTAGCAATTTATAGGAAGTTGACGGTGAATGGCTGTAGTGATACGCAATGAAGATGAGCTCCAATGCAAGTATGTGATCTCAAGCTTGTAGATGACAAAAGGGTGCCAAAGGCGCGTTGGTGATATTTCTGTAGAGTAATGATGTCAAAAGCCTGGATGATTAGAATGGAGGGATGAAGCTTCATTTATAGACTTGGAAGAATGGGAATCAACGGTTGAGAGGAGATATGAAGATAGATGGCTGAGGATGGTTGAGGAATGTGCAACCAGTGGAAATGTGACAAGTGTCCCAACTCCATCATGAAAGGGGGATGTGACAAAACTGATTGGAGAGTTAACTCCATTGACTGGTCTGTTAACAGACTTGATTGATCAGTTAGAAGAATAAATTGTGGAACTGACTGAATTGATTGAGGATTTGACTCAATTGACAAGTTAGTTAACACTTTTGATTGATTAGTTAACTAACCTCTGATTTGAGAAGAAATAGGCCATGTGGGTGAGGGAAAATAAGGTAATTAAATATTAAATATATTTAATTGCATGTGCAACCCGATGAGGTGGACAAGGTGAGGTGGAAAAGGTGAGGTGTAAAGGTGATGTGGATTTTTAGAATTTAGAACTTAGGATAGAGGAATTTGGATTAATTAAATAATTTAGGATTATTTAATCATGTAGGACATTTAGAAGAATTTTAATTAAATAAATTGAATTTATTTAATTATGGAACAGTGAATCGATTAAATAAATTTAGAATATTTATTTAATTAATAGAAGAAGGGAATAAATATTTAGAATATTTATTTAGGATGAATCATGTCATTTTTAGGTGTATACAGAAAGTGTACACATGCTTATAAATGCATCTACAAGCACTCCCGCTAAGATATTTGAAATTCAAACTTACCGTGTCAGAAAAGGGACCTAATAATAGTCACTAATCAACACCTAGAAATTGGGGCTGCCCCAAAATAGGGCAGGACTAGGGCGTGGGTGCCCAAGTCCTTCCCCCCTATTTTGGGTAGGATATAGCTTAAGGGGTCCACCTAGGCCTTATTTGCCCAGGAACCTAGGTCTCATTCCATTGGGATGCCAAAATATGAACTAAGATGTCCTAAATGCACTTAAAAGACCCAGGAGCTAAACCTGGAGGGAAAAGCCCCCAAGGGGACATTTTCTGACATTACATTTAGCCCCCACTTTAATGTATGTATAAATGTGAGGCCAATACATTCATTACAGTAAGATCACAAACACAACAAACACATCAAATACAAAGAAGACACGCCAATCACTTAGAAGACAGTAACAGGCACGCAAAACATGGAGAAGATAGTTACAGTCACACAGAACACAGAGCAGATAGTTAATGGATGGAAGACACATTGATGCATGGAAGATAGAAATGATATCTTTTCTTTTCCTTTTCTCATATATATGAAATGCAAATGCAAGTACTGGAAAGTAAACAAACCTCCCAAAATGTAGGAAGCACTACTTGATGGTGCTGGTCTCTGCATATGGGGCAACACACACAGAAGACACATAAAACCTCCCAAAATGCATACCACATATGGGGAAACAAACACACCAAAACACACACACTTGAAGACACGAAGAAAACATGACATACAAGTGATGGTGTGTTCCCTATTTCTAAGCTCATCACCATCTCAGGCACATTACAGGCACACACTGACGATTGGGCTTCGCCACAACAATCATCGAAGACACACTTAAGGGTTGATTTAGTCACAGAACTACTCCCCACCTCCGCAGAGGACTTTCTAAAAATGTTACCCCACTTGCATCATGGAGATGCCTTATAGTGAAAAGGAAACATGGCATACCACACCACCCGCGTCATGAGGATGCCTTACAATGAAAAGGAGTTATGAGCTCAAAAGTATACAACCCCACCCACATCACGGAGATGCCTTATGGTGAAAAGGAGGTATACGCAATAGATAGATTGATTGATTGAAAACAAACTTAGGATGCAAGAAGTACCCATCATACTAGCCTACACTTGAGGACAAGCACATTTCTAACATTTATATCAGACAGCTTACCTTATATGCCCCCACCTTAAGGTGGCTGATATCATGCATCGATATCAAGCACATTAAGGTAGGAAGAAAACATAGAAGGGAACACCAACTTTCGCAAAGCCCATGCCCCCCGAAGGTGACATGTACTTTACAATCACCAAATGTTCCCACAAACACATCCCCGCAAGAAACATGTTAGTGTCTACAACATCATGATAAACAACAACATCAATGCATATGATTAACCACACAAA
Organism: Cunninghamia lanceolata; assembly: GCA_027924645.1. NCBI lineage: Eukaryota > Viridiplantae > Streptophyta > Pinopsida > Cupressales > Cupressaceae > Cunninghamia > Cunninghamia lanceolata. The sequence goes on along the minus strand of BSBN01000068.1, from coordinate 10,462,483 downwards.
GAGACAAGGTTATACAACGAATTCAGAGTTCGAGGATAACCGTGGTGCTATATCACGAAGCTCTTTGAATCAAGTACTGCCAAGGCTAGATTCAAAGGTGAATAAAGGTGCATAGAGCAACAGTATTGTTAAGGTTTGTAAATGTGATAGAAACAACATTAAATTCACTACATGGAAAGCATGAGTGCTTCCACTAGCCAAGCGTCGGATAAAATATACAACTCCATCATCATATTAGGAACTATAGTTCATTTCTTGATTGCTCTTGAAAGGGACACTAGGTCCACATCAGTATAAATGTTTGTCGTCATCCGCCTACTAGATGGAAACACTAGACGAAGGGAAACAATAAATAAGAGAGGAGAAACAAGTGTCTTAGGGATAGTCACATAGGAGGGTGCCCCCAGGTCACCAACCACAACGCTATGTCCGCAAGACACAACACACAACAATGAAATTAGAGAGAGGCAATTTAGAAGAATGATGATACAAATAGAAGAAGGTCACAACAAAGGCAGTCCCTGATATCTTGAACCTTACGGGAGAATCTGAGGTCATCCCAGGAGGCCTAAACAACACATAACACATCATGAGAGAAGCACATCATGAGAGAGATGAAAGGGTTAGAAATACTTACCTGTAGGGTCTTCATGCTAATTCTTATCATCGAGTAAATCATCATCATCCTCCCACTCCCTAATGTTAGAGGAAGGTTGGATATAAGGTATTATAGCCCAATTCTTATTTTGCTCATCATCATGTTTATTTGGTTGAATGTTGGGATCATTTTTTTCTTGTTGAGATGCTAGGTAAGCTCGTCACCTTCTCTTTCTCCCTTTTGCAAGTTTACGTTGGTATAGTTTACGAATTAATTTTTGTAACATAGGGCTTTAATTTGTTATGGATTTTGTGTTGTAGAGGAGGAAGCACCAAGATCAAAGGTTTTTTGTGAATGTGGAATGTTTTCTTGTTGAAGCGTACTATCATACTTATTCTCTATTCTCTTAGTGATGTCCAAATGACTTGAATATTCAAACAAAGGAGGGAAATTAAAGGTCTTCTCTTCCTTAGTGAAATCCATAGTGTGCGAACAATCTACTAAAGGAAGAAAGTTGGTGGGATGATCCACAGAGGTAGGAATTTGATTATTGTTAAATGAATGCTTATTCTCTACCCATGGAATGTTCTTTGTTAAAGAGAGCTCTTCATTCACTAATGCTACATCTTGGCCAAGGAGAGCAGTAGAATTACTAAAGCTATCCCTAGTCTTCTCATTTGAGTATTCAGTTATAGGGGAAGTAGGATAACTTATGGGATCATCATTAGCCTTTTCCTTGCTACTCATGGAGAAGAACTCAGTTAAGCTCTCTAATATCGTAGGATGTTCACTCATGAGGGTTAAAAATTGGTCAAAATCAAAGTTTTTGATAAATGCATGAAAAGATACCATTCAAAAATGACATGAAGGTGCCATTTCAATGTAAGGTCAGATTTTAAAATATTTTCAAATGTATTTCAATGCGAAATGCAAAACGATATGTCCAAAACAGCCTCAAATGCTTAATTTTTTGTACTTTTTTCAATGCAAATGAATAAACCAAATGGTCTTGAAAGGACTTCAGTCAAGGGAAGAAAGTTATATGTCTGATATCAGTCCAAAACAGAAAGTTATCTTTCTCAACACACTCTTGATGCAAATCTAAGATAATGCCAAGTCAACTTATAGTGAAAATATGTCAAAATAGGCACTTTTTTCACCAAAATTCAATGCAAGAGAACATAACAAAGGGTGTTGTGAGGAAAATGATGATTTAAAGTGAATAATACCAGAAATAATGGCCTCTTGGTGCTAAAATATCCAACACAACATGCTTTCAGTGCCACATAGGGTCAAACCCTACTGAAAATATAGCAAAAATAGGCTCTTTTTCACGGTTTTTCAACTCCAAGACCTAGAAAAAGAGGTGTTGTAAGGAATTTTAGGAGGGAAAGAAAATAATATCATTAATATACATCACCTCAATCCACAAAATTGATCACAACACACTTGGAGTGCAAACTAGGTCAAACCCTAGGGCAAAAATTGTCAAAATATGAAGTTTTTCGCCAAATTTTCACTACAAGAGCCCGTTAAAAGGGTTTTTTGAAGCTTTTTATGAGGGGAATAAAAATATTACTCTGATAAAAAAAATTATTTTAAAAATATCTTTCACAACACACCTATAGTGCAAGTTTGGAGAGTCAATAAGGCTAATTTTAGCAAAAATTTGTCGTTTTTGAAGCCCTAGGTTTTAGATCTTGGGACAAAATGCTATGAAAATGTTTTGAAGTCTGATTTTTGATGGAAATTAAATACTCTCAGATGTGACAATGATTTTCAAGCTTAATCATGCAAAATTCCCATGTAAATTTAATGAAAATGCACCAAAATTGCTAGTTTTTGTTGAAATTTTCCATGCAAAATTGCAAATAATTTAAATTTAAATACAAATTCACACTTAAATTAAAGAGTACAATCAAATGAAAATTTCAATGAGCCTCTAAAATTAGTAGAAAAATCTGATAAACATTTTGCCTACAAACCCTAGATTTTGGAATTACTAGGTTATCTAAAAATTGTCAAATTTTCCACAAAACCCTAGCAATTAAATGATGAAAATGCAAAGTAAGAATTTGAATTTTTTTAATTTTTCTGTAGTTAATATCAGATATGATTCAAAAATCATGAATTAGGAAAATTTAGGAAGAATTGACAGAATTTAGTAAGCCCAACAATGCAATTTTTTTGTATTTTCCCAATTTTTCAATTTTTTGAATTTTTCTCAATGCAATAAAATAAATGACTATATAAATGAATGAAATCACATAAAATATGAAGAAAAACATTCAAAAAGTTGTAATTTAAGTCCAAAAACATGGGTTCACCAAAATGTTTAGGGTAAAATTAGATTTTGTTAACCTTTTGCTATTTAGATGTTAAAATCCACCTCTCCACTAAACATTGAAGGATCTAGGGTCGAGTGGTGAGCACTATCATACCCTAGAGTCACTTTTAGATGTAGGGAAACTTGGATTAGGGAATTAATTATCAATTTTTCCTTCTCCTATGTCTAATTGGCCATTAAAAGCCTAATTATGCAAATACGACAACAAATTAATGAATTACGGAAAAAGCTCTTGCAGACAAGAGTAAAATGCTGAATTATAGAATACCTATTTTTAGGGTTCTAAAGCAGAATAGTCGGGGACACTGGAGTGGTTGCCCAAGTCCAAGGTACCTACTTTTTTCAAGGAATCTGGACCTCCTTCGGACACTGATCAGCCTTGTAACTTCTATTTTCTGGAATCTATCTGCGGAGGACACTGGAGCGAGCACCCTAGTCCTGGAAGTGCTCCTTTGTCCATCTTTTCTTCAGGTCCTAAATCCCTAATGTCTATCCAGCCTTCCTACAACTCCACTTTTCCCAAATACGACACCTATAACCTATAATCACAAGACTTGGTTTGGGGGTTGTGGTGTTTAGAGGCTTGCCTCAGTCAAACCCCAGAGGACACTTAAGTCTTTGAACACCGTTGTTAGATAAAGAGGGTGTGCCCTTGTGAGGAAAAGGCCAAAAATTAAATGAATCAATGATAAAAACACAATGATATATCACCTTGTAGTGAAGCTTTCATGGAGGAAGATGATCTTCATGCCATGAAGGAACTGATGCTCAAATTTGCAAATATCATTACAAGAGAAAGCCTTCAATCACCTTGAGAACACAATAGCTTCTAGTAATCATCTAGTTTACAAATGAAAGCCTACACATGCTTATATATGCATCTACAAGAACTCCCGCCAAGATATTTGAAATTCAAACTTACCGTGTTGGCAAAGGGACCTAATAATGGTAAATAACCAACACCTAGAAATTGGGGCTGCCCCAAAATAAGGTAGGACTAGGGTGCAACAACCCAAGTCCTCCCCCTATTTTGGGTAGGGTATAGCTCAAGGGGTCCACCTAGGCCCTATTTTCCCAGGAACCTAGGTCTCATTCCATCAGGATGCCAAAATATGAAATAAGATGTCCTAAATGCACTTAAAAGACCCAAGAGCTAAACCTTATGAGGGAAAAGCCCCCAAGGGGACATTTTCTAACATTACAGACATAGAGAAAGATAAAGCAAAAGAAGATGGTGTAAATGTTGATGAACCCAAACAAATTAGTTCTGATACTGAGGAAACTCTTGAAAAAAAAGGTAGTCCAAAAATTGTGGCAAGAGACACTGCAAATGTAGTGAAGAGTCTCTTGAATAAAGAGATGCTAGAGTTTGATGAACCAGAACTGATTGAAGGATCAATCAACCTGGCTACTCTCTCTCTCTAGTCCAAATGATGAAGGTAGCATCCTTCACACAAGCCAAGGCAAGTGAAAAGATACTACAATCTCACTTAGAGGACAGTGAGCTGTTAGGCCTTGCATCTGATATATTGGAGAAGATAATGCCAACTTTCCAAAAGAATCTATCTGACTCTCCCTCTAGAAATCTGAAGAGCCTTGTAAACTCTGTAAGTACACACTTTGAATCCTTTGAGAAGTCTACAGATATTAAAGTTTAGAATGAATTTAATAGAAAAAAATTTGATGCACTTAAAGGCATGATTGGGGTAGATAGATTGGTGCTAGATAATAGTATAAAGAGTATTCAAAATGCTCTTTCAGAAGGAGGCAGTATATATAATTTTTTTTATCTAATCCTAAAGTCATAGAGGATATAGAAGATAAAATAAGGGACTCCAAACAAAAATTGTCAAGTATGTCCCAAGATTTTGATCCATTGACAGTATCAGTAGCAAGTAAGGAGTGTCAAACAATCAACCTGATGGATGAAATAAAGAAATTGACAAGAGAAAAGGAGAACATTAAAGAAAGAATAGGAGAGCTCTAGGGATTAATTTCTCCTAAGATAGAAGCAATGTTCAATGCTGTGACAGAAGCCCAAACTACTACACAAACAAGTGATCCCATTAACCTCTGGATAGCTGAATCACTAGCATTTTTGTTCAATGCCCACATTTTAGTTTTGAATAGTATGAAAAAGAGTTGGGATATAGAGTTGGCCCTGCCAAAGAATATTTTTGGAGATATACTTAAGTATATGTAAATTTAACTTAAGGATTGGTTGTACATATGTGATAATGTATATAGAATTTTTGGGCGAGTTTTGGTTTGGGTATCCCATCATTTGCCATTGATGTCAAAGGAGGAGTGAAGAGTAGTGAGAAATTAAGAATCTAGCAAAGGGGGAGCTTTGAAAATAGTGGAAAGCACAAGTATACAGAGTAAGGGGGAGTAGCTCTGATACTTAGTCATTTTTCACTAAATGTTACCATCAATGCCAAAGGGGGAGACTATTGGCAAGAGACACTGCAAGGCATGTCATATGTTGTCATTGATGGGAACTAAGACTATTCCACACATCCACATAACATAATTTGTTCATAATGGAAGATAGAATGAGAATTTATCTAAGTCTGGGTAGCCAGAAATAGGGTATATGACAGAGTTTAGTATGTTGGTCAGCGGATCTCTCCAGCTAATTATTATGTGTTGTGGATCTGAGGGAGTGTAGAGGAATGTTAGGACAATCTAAATCTAAGATTTCAGCCTCCAGTGACAAAGGAATTAAATGTTATGAGCATCTGAGTACCGGGTCCTAATATGACAGAACAGTTCAGTGAAGAACAAGCTAACTTGTGCTAGATCATTGTACGGATCTAGTAGAGGTGTTTTGGTGTGTTGCGTAGGGGATATAATGTTAGTATCTGACATGTATGATGTATTGTAAGTGTTATTTCTAGTATGCATCAATATAGGTGTATGGATTTAGCTAATAGAACAGAGTACTTGTATTTTTTGATAAGTTCTTCACAAGGCCAACAGAAAAATGATTGAATTGCTTGAGGTGAATATATGTAGCTGATGGATTCAAGTGAATTGTGTGTAGGTAGTTATGTGATGTGATAGGAAGAGAAAAAAGGTAGGAAGAAGAAGGTAAAAGAAGAGATCTAAGGTCTGGATTATGGCAGAACAATAAAACAGGGCAGAGTAAAGATGAAGTGTACAAAGTCAGTATTATCTGCTTAACCGGAACTAAATTCTTGCATTAGTAGATGCTATTCATCAGTTCAAGTAATCTGTAATCTTCTTGTAAACATTCTTGTAGGCAGTGAGCCTCTTTGAGTAGTGAGCTCTGGGCAATAAGCCCGAAGGCATATGCCTTCCCATTTGTAATACTTTTAACAGAGTATAATCTTTATGGGTTAACCCCCACCGTGGTTTTTCCCTTAACCCAATTTCCACATTAAAAATCTTGGTGTCAAGTGTGTCATTTATGCTTTTGCTCTTGTGTTATTGATTTTTACTTTTCATGGTTGTATAATTTAATGGTTGATAATTGGTAAAGAAGAATTAACTGCAGTAAGCATTAAAGTTTTGAGACAACTGATTCACCCCCCCTCTCAATTGTCTGCCCTAATTCCAACAACTGCAGACAACATCAGGTCAAAAAGGAGACAATTGGAGGCTAGTCCCATGCCTACTGTGTTACAAAAAGAGTATGTTCTGAAGGAAAAAGTGGCCAGTACCACAATTCCAATTTAGAGTAGAAAAGCTAATGCTGCAAAAGACATCCCATTAGGCTCAAAAGTGCTTGAGCAGGTTGTAGAACAATTAAAGAAGGGAACATGGATCCCCTCCATGCACAAGGCAACCACTATTCCATTAAACATTGTGGAATAGATGAAGAAAACAAATATCAATGTATCAATGTGGGAAGCAATGTCAATTCCTTCTCAGAGGGATCTATTACAAGAAGCCTTGAGGCACTTCCCATCTATTGAGTTAGCAGTATCAGACTCATCATCAAATAGAAAGAGAAGACTCATGTCAGTCTTGTGCAACAAAGTGAAGGACAAGTGTAGTTAAGAAACCATCTCCTTTCTACGTCTCTTTGATCATTGGTAAGTTTTTAATGCACAATTATATGATTGATTCAGGGACTAGTGTTTCAGTTAGGCCAAAGAAGATAGAAGATGCATTAGACATCAAGCATACCCATGTTTCATCAGGAGTATTGCAACTGGATGGCACCTCTGTGAACACTATAAGAGTTATCAAGGGACTAGACTTGACTCTACATGCATGTCCAAACCTGACTTTCAAGCAGGACATTTTAGTCATTGATCTTCCTCATTTCTTAGCCATCTGCCTGTCAAGGGACTTCACAACTAAGGTAGGTGGCTACATTTCTTCTGACTGGTCTCACATCCTTTTGAGGACCAGATATGGCACACGGTTCACCATCAAGGCTTAACCAATTTAGAATTATCATGTGGAGAACTATGACCATAGTAAGGTGAACCAACATGTTATGATTCAAGGTGAGGAAGTGCATGACTTAGAACCTATTGAAGCAGAACCTCCACCTCTTCCTATCCCTAATCTATTTCTTGATGAGTGGGAAAGGGGTCATGAAAATTTCAATCCTTATGATACTACTGAGGCAATTGACTTGGGCACCTACATGATCCATATAGGAAATTCCTCAATCCCTTCTATACTTAAGCCAGATGATGACTCCAATAGCCCATGGAAGATGTTTTTCGATGGTGTAAAGACCATAAATAGAGTTGGTGTAGGTGTTTTGATAGTCTCTCTGACTAGTAAGAAGTTGCATTTTGCTCATAGGCTACATTTTTCTTGCACCAATAATGTAGCAAAGTATGAGGCATTGGTCCATGGCCTACTATTAACAGATAAGAATAAAATCAAACATTTGGAGATCTTTGGTGATACTAAATTGGTAGTCAACCAAGTTAGAGAGAGATGTTGAACATAAAACTAGCTTCTAAGAGCTTATAGACACTAAGTTTGGGACCTATTTGAGAGTTTTGATTCCCTCAACCTACAGGTAATCCCAAGAAAACTAAATGTTGATACTGATCAATTGGCAATGGTGGGGGTTCAATTTTCTCCACCTACAAACTTGTTTCAAGGTCCCTATCAGCATGTGAGGGTTGTTGTCAAACCATCTGTTCCTAATAATGATGTCCATTGGCAGTTCTTTAACAACAACGAATAGATTTTGAGCTTCATCCAGAATGAAGTAGAGTTTTCTTCCATAATGCAGCCCAAGTTGTAGGAATGCTAAGGTGATCAGGTCATCTAGCTAAAATCAAACAAGCTACCCAAGGGTCTAGTTACCCTTAAGGCCATCTTTAGCCGTGATGATGAATTTAGGGGCAAGAGGAATAACATGACCTTCAAGAAAGAAGATTACCAGAAGGTAGCCATCGCCCAAGACAAAGAGTTACTACTAGGAAAAGTGTGTGGTGATGCAGAGGAGAAAGAGTTCATAAATCTTGTCCAGAAGTAAAATGACATCCTGGCATGGAGGTATGAGGATCTTAAAGGATTTGATCTAGATGTGGCTCAACATGCCATTAATCTGGACCCTAATTGCAGGCTAGTTTGCCAAAAGTAGTAGCCCATTAATATAAAGATTGAGCCGCTCATGAGAAGAGAGCTTGCTAAGCTCATACGTGTGAGGATAATCTTCCCCATCAAGTATTCTACTTGGGTTGCTAATCTAGTGCCCGTGAGAAAAAAAAATGGAGAGATTAGGATCACTGTAGACTTTAGGAACTTGAATCGAGCTTCTTTAAAAGATCATTACCCTCTACCCTCTATGGATCAAATTTTGCAGATTGTTGTAGGGGCAAAGAGGTTTTCACTATTGGATGGCTTCTCTGGCTATAATCAGATCTTTGTCAAAGAGGAGGATAGATTCAAGACAACATTTACAACCAAATAGGGAATCATGGATTATGTAAAAATACCATTTGGTTTGTCAAATGTAGGTACCACATTTTAGAGGGAAATGGATATTGCCTTTAAAGGATTCATAATCTGATTCATCTTGATTTATCTAGATGATATCACATTCTTCTCCAAAAGGGGAGAGGACCATATGAGGCATCTAGAGAAAGTATTCCAAAGGTGCAGAGAGTTTGGGTTGTCTCTAAACCCCAAGAAATGTATTTTTGTTGTTGCCCAAGGTAAGCTTTTGGGTCACATAGTGTCTAAGGATGGGATATCCATAGACCCAAAAAGGACATCTACTCTCCTTTCCCTTCCCCTACCTACTCATGGAAAAGCTTTGCAGTCTTTTCTAGGGTAGATTAACTTTGTTAGGAAGTTCATTCCTAACTATGCCAGCTTGGTGAAGCCTCTAAACCTTATACTCAAGAAGGATGATGTGTTTAGATGGACTAAGGAAGGGAAAGATGGCTTTGAGAAAATCAAGGAAAAGATTGCCAAGGCACCTACTCTCATGAACCCAAATTATAAGAAGGATTTTGTCCTTTATGCATATGCAGGAGAGAACAACATTGCTGCTATCATGATGCAATAGAATGAACAAGGAATGGAGCAACCCTTGGCCTTCTTTGGTTAGAAATTGAAGGAATATGAGGTTAAATATGGCCCCATGGAGAAATAGATATTTGCCATTGCTAAAGCTTTAAATAAATTCATATATATGTTGGCAAATAATCATATTAAACTTTTAGTTTCTCATCCCAGTGTGAGAGATTACATAATGGGAATTGAGATTAATGAAAAGAAAGCCAGCTGGGTCACCAAGATCCTGGAGTATGATGTGACCATTAAAGCCACTAAGTTGATTAGAGGCAAAGGATTGTGCAAACAGCTAGCTCAGACATCAATAGATGAAATGCATTCATCTTACCTTTTGAATGAGGAAGAACATACAATTGAGCCATCAACTGTAAGTTCTTGGACAACATATATGGCTAGATTCCTATCTATTGGTGAGTATTCCTAAGGAGTAGATAGAACCAAAAGAAGACATTTCAGGCTGCAGTCTATCCCTTATGCTTTGGTAGATGGTCTTCTCTTCAAGAGAAACTTAGATGGAGTCTTGCTAAGATGCATAGAAGAAGATTAGGTTGATAGAATCCTTGGTGAGTTTCATGTTGGACCAGCTAGTGGTCATTTCTCTGCTAGAGTTACAACAATGAAAATAATGAGGGCGGGTTACTTTTGGCCCACATTATTCAATGATGCCCATGTGTGGGTAAAAAAATGCAAAGAGTGTGCTCTCTTTGCTGGAAATAAAAGATTGGCAACACTTCCACTCCACCATATTCAGGCTAATCAGCCCTTTTTACAGTGGAGATTGGATTTCATTGGCATGATAAACCCCTCTTATAGTGATGGTCACAAATGGGTTTTAACTACAATAGATTACTTCACTAGGTGAGTTGAATCAGTCCCACTCAAGGAGGCCACAGAGCCATCTATCATGGATTTCTTGGAAGAAATCATGACAAGGTTTAGAGCTCCCCATACTATTATTTCTGATAATACAAAAGAATTCACTGGTTTTAAGATTGCTAATTTTGGGCTCTTAAATATAATGTGTTCTTGAATACTTCATCAAATTATTACCCCCAAGGTAATGGGTTGGCTAAGTCCACCAATAAGAACTTGATCAGGATTCTGAAGAGGACCATGGAAACAAACCAGAGACAATGGCACAATAAGACCACGTTAGCTCTTTGGGCTGATAGGATCACATACAAGAGAGCCATTGGAAAATCTCCTTTTGTTCTTGTGTATGGGAGAGAGGCTAGATTGCCTTTATCCTTAGAGCTTCCTACATTAGAATTGGCTCAACAATTGGAGTTGGAAGGAGAAGATGCAAGGTTTGTCAGGGTGGCTAAATTGACTGAGCTAGAAGAGCAAAGATAGTCAGCCATGATCACATTAGAAGAATATCAGATGCAAACCAAGGGGTATTTTGATAAGAAGGCCAATGTCCAGACCTTCAGAGAAGGTGATCTTGTTCTAAAATAGGATGCTAACAGAGCCAAACTAGGAGGCTACACCAAGTTTGATGCACTATGGAGTGGGCCTTATGTCATCACCAACAGCAAGCAATAAAATACCTTCATTCTTTCAAGGCTAGATGGTGAAGTTCTACCCATTTTATTTAATGGGATCCATCTCAAACCTTACCATTAAGGCTGGTCTAAGGTTTTGTACATATTTTTTTAGTTTATTTTCAATTTTTTAGGTTTCCCTTTCCCTAAGTGCTTTTGCACATGCTGCATTGTCATTAGGAGAATGCATGCCTCTTCTTTTGATGTGTTTTGGGAGGTAGGTTTCAGTAGTCTTGACCTTTTAAAAGATTCCTCTTATGGAATACATGCCCAATGGATGATTAAGGCCATTGATCTATTTGTTTAGCAAGCAAACATCCCTGAGGGGTCACCAAAATGTTGACCTATTTTTCCTCTGCCCAGAGTCCAATAGTTCACCTTGAAAATCTCCTTGAAATTCCTTAGAATATAGTCCTGTAGGCCCTAAATCCTTCAAATCCCAATGCTCTACCTTGCAATAATCCCTAAAAATCCATCTAGAGAATGCTTGCAAAAAACCCAGAAAAACCTAGAAGTCTTTAGCCTTCAAGGTTTGCCTTTGTAGAGTTTTCCATCTTCATACTTAGTTGTTTCTATGTATGGATATTTGTTGTTTGAATATCTAGATATTTTCAAACTATCTAGACCTTAGATAATATCTAGATATTATTTTAATATCCAGACCTTAGCTAAGATCCATACCTTAGTCGAGATCTAGATCTTAGTTAACATCTAGATATTATCTTAATATCCAGACCTTAACTAAGATCTTGATATTTCCTGAATATTCAGACCTTAGTTGATATCTAGACCTTTCCCAACATCTGGATATCTCCTAATGTCCATATCCTTAAGGCAAGTATCCCAATGACATCATTTGGATCCTTTCCAAAGAAGTGCCTTATGATGATGACATCATCAGGACATTCTGGCATGGATATTTGGCAAGTCTTAATATCCCAACCCTCCCAATATGTAGTGACATCATCAAGATATAGACGTTAGTTTCATGATATGGACACAAAGAAGCATCCAGATACTAAACTAATATCCAGATATCAAGTTAACATCTAGACATTGGGTATTCATGTAGATGACAACCTAAATAACCATTGAGGTAAATTTTATGGGTGCATCCGGATATAAGGATTTTGAGACTCTTGTGTTGGGCTATATCATCTAGATATTTGTGAATGTGCAAATCCTAGATATATGCATGGATATCCATATGCCTATTGACCACAACTTTGACTACGGATACCTTCTTCATCCTAAGGAATTTCTACATGATCCAAAAGACAAAATTTCTCAGAATTTCATCTTCTTTCATTTGGTAGGCTTTTTTTAGGGATATCCACACTTCAAAATTTTGATCCAAAATTCATGATCCTGATATGAATATGCATATTTGGATGTCAAGATAAGTTGCCAACTAAAGAGGAATATGCAGACTTGGCTAACAAGACATATTAGGGACCGACTTAAAGTGTTGTGAAAGATTTCAAAAGGTAGATATTTTGCATTGATTATTGCAAGTGCATGATTCAGTAGTTATATTAATGGCACAAATATCTTCTAGTTTCTTGATGGATTTAGATATTTTTCTACATTGAATTCTTGCAGGTGGACGTCCCTTATGTTGAGGAAATATCTCTAACAGGGCCATGGGAGCATTCATTACAATAGGTAGTGGTGCTTCATTGTAAATGCTATATAAAGCATGAAGTGTAATGTATTTAGGTTGGCATTTGGTCGAAAAAACCATATCTCTTGCAATTGTAACCATGCCTCTTTGAGAATAAACATCAGATTTTTACCTTCACATTGATTGTTCTTTGCGAGTTGTGTATTTTTCTATTTGATCTCCATCTATGAATGTATCTTTCCTCTTGGATTTCATTTATTTTCTCTTACCTCTACAAGTAGTTCATCATTTGTGTATGTTGATATGTTGAATATTGTTATTATGTGTATACATGGTTGTTTAGAGGGCCTTCCCATATTCAGACCTGGTGTATCACCTCCTTTTAATTTTAGTTTTATCTCTCTTCCTCTTTTCATAAAGAGGTGGATAGATTAGGTATAGTCTTAGGATCGTTGAATCTCTTATTCAACAAAGGAGCCAACCTCTCTCTAGAGATTTGACCTCCCTGTAGGGTCCCACATCTAGAGGTCATCTCAATGTTTCACTAGATTGTTGGATCCCTAAAAGCCTTCAACACTAGGTTTAAATCTATGTGACAACAACACCCATTTGATTCCATTCATTATCATAGTAAGTCCTTTTCTACCATGAATAGTGATTACTTCTATGATACCACCAGGATTATTGTAGTTCTTCCTTTGAAACCATGTAGGTCCATAGTGATTGTATTATTGATTCCATGTATTATCATGCCTTGAACTTGCTCTTCATTTACTCTCCTTTGGACTTAATTATGTGTAATATCCTGTAATGTAACTTTCTTCCTCCTATACCAAAGATTCATGAACTTCTTTTGCCAATTGATATTTATTGTTCCCAAATATTCTAACAAAGGATAACTAAGAATAATATACAAGCCATCCATCACCAAAGCATGAAAGTTTAAATGCAATACATATTTAGATAGATTCAAATCTTCAAGGATTTGAATATACTTAACCGATATTTGACTGTTCTTAATGTTCTTTTCTTCTACCTATAGATTCTTAGCTAATTCCATATTCATGAAGTTATGCTTTCTACTAGGAATTATAGAAACAATAACTTTTGCCTTTTGAATACATTCATGAAATTGAAGGATCAAATCTTCCTTCCTTGGAACTAAAGTGCACATACTTGCATGTTTCATCTTCTCTTCATCATCCACTACTTCATCTTGTTCTTCATCTTCATCTTCATGTCTTCATCTTCCTCTTCATCTTATTGTTCTTATTCTTGTTATTGTTCTTTCTCTTGTTCTTGTTCTTTTCCTTCTTCTTTTAGAGCCCATCTATCGAAGAAAGTTTGTTCAAATTCATATAAAGAAGAAAATCCATTTTTGAATGACTTATACCAATGCCAAGCTCCCCATGTTAAGTGGATAGAAAGATATAATTTCCCATTTGTATTTTTACAAGCAAATATTTTACATTGATGCCACCAATCTAATGCATCTCTAGTTCCATAAAAAATATGACCCCCCATTAAAACTAGGGTTTCTTAAATTTTATTGATTTTTGGACTGTAGCATCCTTATTTGACCCTACACCTTCAATAAAAAAAGTTATAGAAAAAGTCATAGTTGTTTGAAAGATATAAGAGAATCTTCAAAAATTAGGGTTTTGCCCACATTTTCCCAAATCATAGCTTTGATACCACTTGATAAGATCCACACATACAATAATGGAAATAGTATAATGTAAAATATAGATCTCACACAACACAAGAGATGTTTGTGGGTCAAGAAGCCCTAATATAAAATTTATGTAGAAATAGAATAAACCTTTGAGGTAGGGTAACACTGTACAATACTCCTTACAGAAGAAGCCACTCCACACTATATCTCCAAGGGATCCCAAATACAATATCATACTCAAAACACCTCCCTTTACAATGATATTTACCTTCTATGTATACCACCTCCTAATAACATAAGGGAGGGGTAATCCCAAGGTCAACCTACTCATCACCTAATATAATTAATTACACAATTTGTCCACATGACCCAATATAACTAACTTAAGGGATGTGTGCCACATGTTAACATTTCCATCCACCTAAATACATTATAATAACATATCCCTAGGTACCTAACAAGTTGGTTGAAGGGATGGCCTCTTTATCATGGTTGTATCTTCTTTGTAGCTATCCCCTACTTTTGTTAAAACCACCTTTGTCTTTGGTTGTTCCTTGTTGCCTCCTTGCTAGTTTTTCTTTATCATTTAGAGCATATATATATGCCTCTTCAACAATTCATAGCCTCATCATACTTAACTGATCTTGTGTATTCATAATCCATTGACATATCAATCTACCTTTTCATGGTCTAACTCATTATGGTCTATAACCTAATGGAAATCTTATAAAACTCTTCTATATAATCCTTCACACGAAGTTATCTTTGTTGCAATTTCTACAATTCCTTGAGCAACTCAAGCTGATAATCACTAGATAGAAACTTGGTAGATTTATCTTACTCACCATTTGATCCTATTTAGTGATTTTATCTCTTCCATTTATCCTTCTCTTAGCTTGTACCTTCTTCCACCAAAGTATTACATGTCCTTTCACATTTGTTTGGGAAACTTTCACTCTTCTAGGGTTTACGACCTCGTCATACTCAAAGTATTCCTCCATTTCTGTCAAGTAGTCTATCAACTCATCTAACTCCAAACTTCTTTAGAAGCTTTGTAGATCCATCCTCATTCCTTTCTTGATGTCTGAGATATCTCTTATCAACCTTCTTTCTCTTGCATCCATCTCTACATCTTCATTTTCACCTCCTTGTGCTATTACATTAGCTCCTCCTTCACTCTACTATCATCACCTTCATGTGTCTTGAATCTTCTCCTCTCACCTTCTAGGGAATTTATCCTTACTTGCACTCTCCCTATGACCTCCACTACCTCATCTATCCTTCATAAAATGTTTACTGCTACAAAAACCTATACCATTCTTCTTCTTTGAGGCATACTATTACTTTGAATCTCTCTCTTTCTTTCTTCTCACTACAACTCTTCCAGCTATAGTGACAAGGGTCACTGTACCTTGGTATTTAATCATATTCTATGTGTCAAATCTAGGGTTGTGTCCATGGTTGTCTACAATAGAAATTTGATAATCCACAGTCCTTAACTAATCTATTGAATTGAACTTCCCTAATGAATCAAACTTATGCTTCTAATTACTTGCTTGAAAGGAAAACCTGATCTAAGAACTGAAATAGTAATCTGCTGAAATGATCTATCTAATTCTCAAAAAGTTAAATATTCATTAAACAGAAACAAGATTGATTTTAATAGTAATTGAACTATCTCATGAAAATATAAGCTGAAATAAAATAATAAATCAGAGAATATACTAGCCTCATATCTATTGGTGGGAGTGGGCCCTTGCTCCACACCTTTAGAACTGAAGGCTAAACAAAGATTTTAGAGTAGAAGTATAATAGTACTGCTTTCCTTAATCTAGTCTATCCAAAGTATATTGTATTCAAAATTATATGTTTCTGGTGAAGAATGAAATTACATAAAAATCTGCTAAAAAACTATATCTTATTGTGCTGCCTCCATCAATATATATCAGTCTGGGTGATATCATATTTCTAGAGTTAACTATATTTCTTCTCAGTTTAACTTGAGATATGAAATACATCTTATTATAGAATTTAAACATGCAACTACTTATTAAAAGTATAATCATGCAAATCCTTTAAAGGACTTAAATGAAACTAAAGGTATCCCTAAATCTAGAGTTTGACTTTTACCAAAACATGTAGTGGAGGCCCTGATAAAAAGGAACTTAACTTCTAAAAAAAGTATTAGAATTCCTCTAATCTCATGCAAAATCAAATATAAGTGAGTTGTGTCCCTTTGGACTACTAGAGTTATCTTCTTAGACATTCTGGCCTTAATATGCAGAACTCCATAGCTCCTCAAAAGCTCTGGAGATTTTAGGAGTTAAGTGGCACCAGAGACTTTGTTCAACTATAGAGACTCTATTCAACTCCAGAGACCCTGTGTAGCTTTGGAGACTATATACAGTTGCCAGCAACTCTAGAAATCCTATTAGGACATGGATCTAGAGGTCTTCATGATCATCAACCTTTTCAATCCTATTGCTTCAACTCCAGAGATCCCCAACAATGCTAGAAAATGTTCGAGTGTTGTGTACTGTCCCTCCTGCTTAGCTCCGGAGATAATTAGGATCATCTTCAGAGTTCCCAAATCTATCTTCTGCCTGAGCGATGGATACCTGTGAAACAAAAAGAGAATATTCTATATAATTCTCTTAGTTTTACTTCAAACATAGGCCCTCTTATCATAACAGTAGCTTCAACATTTCATCTCTTATTAGCATAATTAAAATAAGACTTCACAGTTCCTATAATGTAATTACTGGGATAGGAGGTGTATGAAGATGAGAAAGGGAGTACAAAGGTATGTTTATATGAGTTCTACATGCCACTCATCATATAGTGCCCCTTGCTACAGGGACACACACCCACAATCAGTATTTGTAGGATTTTTTCAACCTTAAGCCAAAGCCAATACTTTCTTTCCTAGAGTTGTAGTTGGCTCCCATACCATGTTGATGCCATTGTACAAATGTAGAACCAATAATTAGTTCACAACACCTCTTTATAACTATTTAAATGATGGTAGTTATGTTTCTAAAAGAAACCTATGTAACTCATAGAAAATCAAATGTCTCTAGTTCCAAGGAGTTATGTAGTCACTCAACCCAACCTCAATGGGCACCTGCTTGTATTACCTATTGTTGTAGGTAAAAGAAATCACCCACACACACATAGGCATATAATGGCCTTTACAAGAAACAACTCATGCACAAATAACCTCATTTGTAAGCAAATAAAACACCCCAAAAATCACTAAAATCATATAAAGATCAACACATTAAAAGAAATAGTTACAAAATGAACTAATATTCATTTCATTAATTGATAAATTAATTTTCATGACATACATGGATTGGGATTACAAAAATAACTCTTAAATTTACTTCCCCTATTCTTCTCTCTAATTCACCCATGTTTTGCAGTCCAACACAAAATGACAAATCTCTCCTAGTGGCAATGGCCCAATCTCTTACTTTCTCCAAGTCTATGTTATTCTTTATTTTCCTCCTTATGTGGGTTTCTTTCCTTTCCCCTTATAGCAATTGGTAAAATAGAAACCCTATGAGATTGGTAACCTTCTTCTTTAAACACTAAGTTTTGGATATTCATTTTCTTCTCCCTAATCTCTTATTGTCCTAGCACCTTCCTCTACCTTATAAATCTCAAAAGTGGGCCAATTTTCCTTTTCATCCATTGTTTTGGGTGATAAAACCTTGTTATTAATGTTGGGACCTACTTAAATTTTAGTTCTAACCACCTATGTCTCCCATCCATCTCCTCTCTTCAACATTGATACTCATAAATATGGCTAGGAGTAGATGAAACAACTCAAAAATAAATGATGTGAGTATTTAAAATTTCATATGGTAGAAAAGTTTGAATTCTAAAATATAATAAAAATTCATATGCAAGATAGTGATGAGTGTTGTAGGGGATTAAATTCCATGCCCATGCATCACAAACATGCATGTATTTAGTAAATATTCGAACACTCAAAGGATACTACCATGGGGTCCATATAAAGTAATAAATCTTGTGAGGATACAATTATTATGTTCATATTTTTTATATGTATTTTTCATAAGATGAGTTTCTATAAGCACTTGTAACTGTAGGCATATCTCTACATAAAAATGTTAGTCATATGATATTCCCCCAAAATTGGTTGTCCCTATAGGACACCAAGAATTGTCAAAAGAAGGGTGAATAGTATATGAAAAGTAAATTCCTTCAAAGCATGTAAGAATCTAACCATGTAAGCGTGGAATTGTGATTTTTAGAAAGAAATGTAGAGGGAATACTAGTCTAGAGATGCGGTCCTCAATCAAGTCTTTGTATTCAATTTATACCCCGGTCAAATAGCTAGAGATTGACAGCAAAATATAAAGAATAACAAAATAGAGCATTAAATACACATCATAGCAAGATAACATAGTATTACCTGGTACCGGCAGACCTCCAATATATATATATATATATTAACAGTCATCAAATGCATACATCATTTGTCCATCCTCCAGCAGGTCTAAGTCTCTTCCTCACTAGTTACATACATGACTTCTATGCCATTCTTACATCAGAATATATCATATTCTCCTATCATTCTTGCTTACATTCTACTATATCATATCTCTATATATATATATACTATATCTATTATAGGTAGGTGTTGTGTGGTTACACAACATGCCCCATTTTTCCTTAGAAAAATAGGGACCCAAACTTTTGCTTTTGCTTGTTCCTTGCTTTCATGCTTGGGTGGTTTGGTAAAAGTCAGATGGGACAATCCTATTCTCCTTGTGTATGCATATACCTCATGAAGGAGGGTTAAATTTCAAAGTCAGATTATGTTGTCATAAACCTCATATTGTGAAAGAACACAAAATTCTAAGCAAGTTTCCATTGTGGATCACACTGAAATTCCTTAAGGGTTGGAAGTTATGATCGGTCAAAGTTTGGTCAAACCTCATATTCCTAGAGGGTCACATTCACCGATATCCCTAATATTCACAAATATCCCTAATATATGTTTTAATGAAGAGAAACCTGATATTTGTATATTTGTCACTATGCAAACGTTAAATTTAAATGCGGGAAATTGTCTTCCTGTCAAGTACATGTGCACATTCAAGGAGGGTCATATTTCCTAATATCCCTGATATTTGTTAATATTTAGATCACCTTCAAATATAACATAAACACTTAGCATCAGGATAATTCTTAATATCTGTCATATTAGTTAAGATCCCTGATCTTCCTTCATATGATGATGACGTCATTCTAACTCGATAGAAAGAAGACCTGATATGATGATGACATCATCATTATGCTCATCTTCCAGAAGGTCATCTATTTCTTAATATTTGTCATATTGGTTAACATGCCTGATCTTCGTCAATGTGATGATGACATCATCTCCCAAGCAGATTTGTAATATTAGTGATGACGATGATGTCATCCTAATCTTTGAAGGTGACGGATATTTTCACAAAACTAAGATCCCTCATAGTCCTTAATATCCTCATATCCAAACTTGAGACACGTAACACATGGATTCTCAAACACCAATGGGAAACCACCACGTGGCACTCTAAACAGATCATTTCAATGCCTTATATTGTCATGATTCTCAAAAGAAATATGATGACCCAACTTTAGTCATCAATCAATAGTTGGTCATCCTAATGATGACATCATCACTATATTTCATATATCAATCATATTTCTTAATATTCCTAATATCTACGAATATGCATCCCCACATTAAATGGCAGTCTAACAGTGGTTGAACCTTTCAAATGTTTGAATAATCACCTGCCACCTGTTAGCATCTCCAGTCCTTAGGTGTTGATCAATGGATACCAATAAGAGTGACATTAATCACACCCTAATTTGTCCTTGCTTCTAGGTCAAAAGTAAGAGTTAAGCACATTCTTGAATTTATCAAGTATTCAAACGAAATTACAGAGTTGTGTGATTAAGGTTGCATTATTGCAACTGGTAAAAACAATGGAACTGGTGTGTATTCTAATGTTGAATGGGGGAAGGTAGCTATGGGGAAAACATGTGCATTCAAATATCAATTTAACAGTAAAAGGGCTGTGAATATCAAGTATGTAACTATAAAACCTTCTTTTGTCATTTATGTCTAAAATGAGCAAGTAAAATTATTTTTACCATAGTAAATTGATCTGATGATGCATGAAATATATTGAATGAGGGTCAAAATGTTAGGATATTCATATTATCATTGAATTGCATGATCATATGATATGTTAGGGTAAGAAATGCATATGTTTTTTCATAGGATTCGATGGTGCTCCACAAGAATAGGTCAGGTATAGAATTTCTAAAGCCCATGTGCATACAACTAGAGGGAATAGCATTTAGATATGGTCAAATAAATGACACTCATCCAAGGAGTACAAATCTGGATGCATGGATGGCGAGGTCAAAGTAGGGAGGCAGAGATCCCCTACTTATCAACATTTACAACTCAGGCATGTGGCACGTAGGAGGGTTCCCTTATGTAATCAAGTCCACTGATCTGGTCATGGAATGTGCACGCAATTATAATGCTAGTACCAGAAGGGTAGAGAAACATGGTCAGGTGTATGCAGACTTTTCAGTCAATGGCATAACTACAACTTTTAATTTTCTCAAAGGACCTAAAGTATGTGGGATAAACCTGGAGAAATTAGAAAAGAAGTATAATAAAACCTAAAAAGATTGTAGAAAAATAATGTACTCATGGAGAGCCAGCAACAACACGTATAGGGCTGCTGCAAAGTTGCATGTCCATATGTATAAGTTTGATTTTGCACTGAGTTTCAATACATGATGGTGATGCTATGTCACATGAAAGGAAGGCCAAATACTAGAACATTTGAGAATTGGATGTGTGGCCTCATGAGAATGGTGGTGGATATAGTTGAAAGACCCCAATGGGCTAGGATCATAAGTGATAGCCTAGATGAAGGAATGAGGAAGTTGGGAGGAAAAGCCAACATGTTCCACATGTCCTCCTATGTTGTTTATGCATGTGCATTCAGAGGCACATTCAATGGATTACAAATAGTGGGTAAGGTTGGAAGTAACCATGGAGATGTCAACATTTGGGATCACTATCCCTAGCTGAAACAGAGAAACTCTCTTCAACACTATCAAAGACTAAATGACTCATTTCCAATGCATTTAGTAAGGACAATGGAAGAAGACAGAGCTAAGAGGCTGAGCATGGAAGCTCAATCCATGATATACAAGCATGGGGCATGGTTCATCCAATTCCCCACATTCGCATATATCAGCATAGAAGGTTTTACTGGGCAACCTCTCATGTTACCAAGATATCTGACTGGCAAGGTTTATCTTGATGGAGTTGGCCAGGCAGATACTGCCTTCATTTGAGGCCTATACCAAGAAAGCAAACATTCCTAACATTTTATTTCCAATCATGATCGGATGGTACATGTGCCCTGACAAAGAAAGTGTTAAAGATGCAATAGGGGGTTTGGAATTGATGTCTTTCCAGCCTTTCTCATTGTCTAGGTCATATGACCCATATGGCAAGATGTAAGCATTGAATAAAAAGCCCATGCATCAAATACATATTGAGGATTATTAGGCTGATTGTAATGATGAAGTGGAAGTGAGAAAGAGCTTCCAAAGGCTTACCTTGAAACAGATTCATACACTGGACTACATACCAGTACCTGTGCAACTACATGAGGATGATGAAAACATCATGTCTTAGGAGTATTAGACTAATAAATATATAACGAGACTATATCTTCCCCTGACTGGAACTAGCTAGAAGAAACCTCATTGGAGCAGATAACCCAAAAGGTTATATCATTAACCAAGGACTAGGTGGAGGCAGAGGTTACCAAGTTGAAGAAGAAGGGGATGGCTCTCACAGTTGATAACAAGAGTAAAAGAAAATAATTGACAGATGAGGAGTATGATGACTTCCTCAAAGAGAAGAGAGCATCAAAAGGAGAAAGGCAACAGAGTAAATCAAAGAAGAATGCTCAAACTGGTGGGGTGATAATTATTTGTTATCCCCAACCCAAGGAGGATACTGCCTCAACTTCTACTGCAACCACATCTCGTGCACCTATAAAGAAGAAAGAACATGTTACAAAGCCTCCCCCTATTGTTATAGAAGAAGAAGATAATTTAGATGATGATCTCTTGATAAGGAGGAAAAAGAAGAAAACTCAAGAGCCACCTTAGAAGAAACAAGCATCTGTAATGAGGGGAGCAGTGGAAAAGAATCCCACTATCCTATTAAGAGGAGCAGGTGGTGAGGGAATTAAGAAAACTCTACAGCATGAAGTTCCTATTCATGAGATTATATGGTTCAAGTCTAAAATGGTAGAGGAGCAAGGAAAAGAAATGCAGAATATAAGAGATGAGCAATCTTTCCCGTTGGATAACACAGTGGAACTATCTGATGATGATATTGTAAATGAAGTCTATTAGTTCTATGGAGACATTAATAAAGAACACCAAGATGACCCCTCATGGCACTCTGGCAGTACAAAAGGAGCTCAAAGTAGAAGAAATAGAAGAGGGTAACCCTAAAGTTGTGGCACAACAAATTGGATTAACAAAATTAGTTGATCAGGTTACTAGCCCAGCAGCAATAGATTTGACATATCAGGGTGAAGATGACCCAAATAAAGATAAAGACACACCTCCCGAACAAAGAAAATTAGAATTGAATGTACAAATAGAGGATGAAGAGATGCCTGATAAAATGATGGTCAAGATAGTGGACCAAAACCTGAAAAAGAGCTAGATAAAATGGAAATAGAAAAATCCCAAGATCCCATTGAAGAAATTGTATCAAAGGACAGGGAACAAAGCTCTTAGGTGAGTGATGGCTAGGAAAGGAAAGAAAATATAGAAGATGAAGGTCGTCAGGATCATGGAGAGATGACAGAATAGAGAAATCCTGATGCTCATGCAAATCCACCACCCTTGTAAGAAGAATAGGATAAGGTTGAAGAAGATACACAAGAGGTTCCTACTCACAAAGAAGAGTATGAAAAGGAAGGGCCCGGTGAACAAGAAGAACACCAATCACCACCAAAGGCAGATCAGAACTTGAGAACATAGAATGTTCAAATTGAAAATACCAACCAAAGGGGATCTAATGATGAGGTACCATATTGGTTACAGCAAGAGGTACAAGCACCTCCCCCTAATATGGCACCTGAATTCAACATAGCTTCATTGTTCACAGCTAATACAGTTAGACCTAGGAGAAGAGCTAGGGCCACTTCGGCCATAAAGAGAGATTCAACAATAGGTAGGAGGACAGCTGAAATAACTATACCTATGGTAGCCAAAGAAAAAGGAGAGATAAGTATTAGTGAGTTTCAAATGGCCACTATTGATTTGGGCTTTGTTATGAAGGAGCAAGAAGGCCAAGAGGCTAAGGACATTATTGATTCTTTATTAAAGAGTGTGGAAAGCAAAAAGAACAAAAATAAAATGCATAAAGAGCACATTGCTCAACTGCATGCATTCATTAAGGGGTTGATTGATCCCAATCATGTGCTAGTCAGTACAGCCACCCCACTGACCATTATATCTCAGGATGAAGTAAGAGGGCTATATATAATGAAACATAAGGCACATATGATGGAAAATTGGTTCATCCAATTTACTAAGGAAGCAAAGAAGGTGATAAAAACCTCTCTTAATAATTGGAACCTACTTAGTATGCTAAAGAGTAGGGTAGATGAACTGCAAAAGGGAGTTGGGTAGAGGTCAATCAAGATTGAAAAACATCTGACTGCCTTATTAGAAATGCAGCATATAGATACCAACATTCTGATTTATAACAAGATATTAAATAATCAAACATCTTAGCTACTAGGCATATCATATGAGGAGTTCAAATTTAAAAGTGATATTCTTAGGAAGTGCAACACAAAACTCTGGGATATTAGAGTAAGGTTACATAAACTTTTCCTAGAGGCTCTAGAAGAAAAGGTAGAAGGTAAGATTAAAATCAAGATGTAGATTTTGCATTAAAATCCTTCCAAGATAACTTCAAGTTGGTTGTAGATGGTCCCCTTAATCACCTATCAAAGAATACTATCAACAAGGCTATCAGAATGAAAGCAAAACTAGAAAAGTATAATGAAGTATTAAATAGTAGAAAGCCTAAATGGTCTGCAATGCAAACATAGGTAAATTCACAAGAATATGCAGTCACCAAAGCCAAGGTCCAAGATGGAGGTGAAATTGAAAAGATAGTGCAAGTATATGAGTCCATCAGAGAGGTGATAAGTGTACCTATAGATGAGGAGGACTTCTCTACCAATGAGGAGGACAAAGAATGAACATGATGCACATGATCATGTGCATAATATGCTACCAAATGGTTGCCAATTGGAAACCTGTGCCACATTTACACTTGTTGACTGAGTCAAAGATGATATGGACCGTTAATTTTGATACCCAAATCCTAATCATTGGATCATTTGTAATCACCTCCTCTCTTTTTCCTATAAAAGGAGATGAAGTGCACCTTGTAACATTATTTGAAACTTAATTGAGATTAGATTGCTGAAGCATCGGGGCTAATTCTCAAAGCTAATTGTAAATATACATGTCTTTTGCATACTTAATGAAGAAGAAGCTTTCTAATTACATACAATCGTATACTTTGAGTAATTTGTGAATGACTTCTTGGCTTGTGCTTTGATTTGTTGCATCCCTTGGAGTGCATTTCATGTTGTGCATGTTGTCTTCATTCTCTTTCCATCGAAGTTTGCATCAACCATACCTAGCTGTGGAACATCCTAGTGACATTATGGTTTGATTTATTTCTCTTCATGATAGTATCAGGAATGTATATGGATCTGTAATGTTGGAAAATGTCCCCTTGGGGGCTTTTCTCTCATAAGGTTTAGCTCTTGGGTCTTTAGCATGCATTTAGGACATCTTAGTTCATATTTTGGCATCCCGATGGAATGAGACCTAGGTGTAAGGGTAAAAATGGAATAATCAATTGAATGTTAAAAACCCAAACATCAATGGAATATGAAGGTGAAAAGGATTAAAATAAATAAAGAGAGAGATACTTACAACCTTTACCTTTCGACTTCCATTGTTCACCTTTTCTTTCTTGATCTTGTGGAGATGAAGATGGCCCTCAAGAAGCTTGCTTCCTCACTTCGATTCATCAAGATGACAAGGAGAAGTTGGCTCTGATACTTTGGTGTGATTGAAGATGAGCTTCAACACACTAATGTGGGTGGATGATAGATGATGATATGCAATGGGATGCCAATGGCCCACTATAGTTCCTGCAGCATAAGTTTACTCGAATGATGGATGATGAAATGAAGAAGAAGAGGGTTGTATTTATAGGGTTGTGTGAGAGAAGATCAATGGTTGAGAAGAAATAAGAAGATCAACGAAGGAGAATGTTCAAGAGAACGTGCGCGAATAGAAGAAGGACATGTGTCATTCAAAAAGAAGCTTTGTTGAGTTAATTGCTTTCTTGATGAGGATGAGTTTTCATTTTCTTAAATTGGAATTTATTTTTCTAATTTAAGAGAAAATTTGCTTTAACTCAGCTTTTGCTTTTGCGTGACAAGAAGAATACATTTTTAGAAGATATTGAAGATATTTTAGAAGATAAGAAAGAATAATTAAATAAATTTATTTATTTAATTATTTGTAGATAATTTGGAGGAATAAATAAAATATTTAAATATATTTTATTTTTGTGGAGATTTAAGATTTAATTTAAATAAAATTACATTTTATTTAAATTTGGAAGAATAAAAGATTTAATTAAATAATTAAAATTATTTAATTATTTTGGAAGAATAAAGTTGATGTAGATTAATTAAATAAATGTAATTTATTTAATTTAAATGAGAGGAAGTGAATCAAATAAATAAATAAATTTATTTATTTATTGATAGAGGGATATGAAGGTGAAATAAATATTATAAATATTTATTTAAGTAGAGTCATGTCATTTTTAGGTGTATACACTAGGTTTCATGGCAAGGTGGACCTAGGAGGACCCCTTGACCTTAGCCCTGCCCAAAATAGGGAGGGAGGACTTGGGTACCTGTGCCCTAGTCCTGCCCTATTTTGGGTCAGGCCCAAAATTTAATTGTCAGTTTATGACTGTTATTTGGTCCCTAGAACGACACAGTAAGTTTTGATTTTCAAAATCTTGGTGGGAGTGCTTGTAGTTGCATATAAAAGCATGTTTAGGCATTCATTTGTAAACTAGATGATTACTAGCAAACTATTGTATTCTTAAGGTGATTCAAGGCTTTCATTATGTTGCAAGAGAAGACTTGTTTTGTTTATGTACATTTGTATTTGCAGATTTGAGCATTCATCTCCTCATGGAATGAAGAGCATCTTCCTCCCATGAGATCTTCACTCCAAGGTGATATCATTGTGTTTTCTATCATTGTTTCATTTAGATTTGGCCTCTGCCTCACAAGGGCATGCTCTCTATATCTGACAAAGGTGTTTGGAAGACTTAAGTGTCCTTCTAGGGCTTGACTGAGGTAAGCTCCTAAACACGACAACCCCCAAACCAGGTTTTCATGATTGTAGGTTATAGGTTGAGGAGCTGGAGTGAGTGGAGTTGTAGATGAGCATATTGGAGTGTCTGAAGTGTAGGAAAGGAAGAAAATCTACCCCATGGACTAGGGCACCTACTCCCTATTCCCTGAAGTTTTGTGTCAGGAAAATCTCTGATACAAGAGATTCAGGTTCCAGATCTTGTTGTCAGATCCAGACAAAAAATAGAGCCTTGGACTTGGGCGCCCACTCCCATGTCCCTAAATTTTCTACCTCGGGTCCCCAAAAATAGGTACTCTATAATTTGGTATTTTGATTCTATCTATAGCAGCACTTTCCGTAATTCATCAGTTTACTTTTATTTTTACTTAATTAGGGTTTTAATGGTTAATTGAGTAAAGGAGAGAGAAAATTAACAATTAAACACCCTAATCCAAGTTTCCCTACATCTCATAGTGATCTAGGGTATGATAGTGAATTGCCACTAGACCCTAGATCCTTGAATGTAAAGTGGAAAGGTGGGTTTAAACATCAAAACACTAAAACATTGACAAATCCAATTTTCCACTAAATAGGATCAATAGCTAAAGATTCACTCATTTTAGCAAGATTAGAAAGCATTCATTTAAATTTGTTTAATTTCATTCAAATCACCATCACAATTGCAAATATACAGATAACCTTAAGTAAATGTAAGTAAATATGCAGATATCTCATAGACAATTGAACATCCTCAGCATATTTGACCTTAATAGCATGTACAAATGGAAAATATCATGCAAATACATACAAATCTTAGCAGTAATCATGCAAATATCTGCCTTTAGGCACATTATTTAGATAAATTCATAGTGCAGAGGAAAAATTCATTTGATAATGGTTGATGATCAAAAGAATTGATCAAACTTAGAAAATATCTTCATCATTTGTTAGATATAATAGGATTAACCTTGTTTGTTGAAGAATTTATAGAGAACAAGTGACCAAGACGAAAGGTTTTTAGAGAAACAAATGTAAGGCCCCTAATGGAAAATAGCAAAGCACATCAAACCACTGAATATCATTAGATGATTATGAAATAATCCATTAAGACTTGGGATCATGAATTTTTTGAATACATCATATCTTTCAAGATGATAAAGGTTTGATTTGCACTTCTTTATCTATGCTTGTTTGTGACTAACATCATGACCAACAATAGGGATGTGTCTTCTGTTGACTTCTGGCCTTCGCATACCATGTAGTCTCCTCCAGTCAGCTCTGTTCTATGCCAAGTATCTTGCTAACATCATCCTGCCACAAAATTATGTCTTATCCTAAAGATATGCAAAATCAGCTACTAGGTAGGATAGTCTTATAGATTTGCTTTAGCTAAGTTAGATTGGTGTCCCACTATTTCTTGGCCTTAGTTATCATAGCTATTTGTCCTTTTACTTTTATGTATGTTTCCTTTGCCTCTTCTATACTTACTGGTATCTTTATGGTCTGTGTAGTTTGCTTGGCCTCTGAAAAACTCTCATTTAAATTGGCCAATCTCAAATTAACTACTTCCCTTAGCAATTTTACTTACCCCTTTATCGGATACCTTTAGTCTTGGAGATGTTGGTGCTGATTGTGAAATGTCTCCACCTATGCTCTTATCACTCCATCCTTGTTCACTAGAGGGTTATATTGGGCTGCCACATTTGTGATCTGAAGTTCTAAAGCATCCATTTGATATTTTATTGCTTCTGTGGACTGTGGCCATTTTAGACAAAACTGGTATAGTATATTAGCCTCCACTATGCTCTGTTGTATGCTTTTATTTTTATTTCCAACTGAGTGTGTTCCTTGGCACACTTATTATTTATTTTCGTTAGTCTTTTCTTATTCTATTGTTCTGTTACCTTATTCTCTAGCTAGGTAGAGTACTCCTTGAACCCTTGTGTTAACTATTTCAACTACTCTAGTAGAGGTAAGGTAGTATCTCTTGGTGTCTCTAGCATCTCCTTGGCCAATGTGTCCACTACATCCTATAGGATTTCACTCCATTCCACATGTTGCTTTAGGATTTTTGCTCTGGCAGAGGAATGAAACACATCTCCCAATTGTAGTTTCTGTAGTGGAGATATTCTGGCAAGGTTTATTTGGCCCTCTACCATTGGTAATTGTAGCATCTGGGGAGTCAGAATGGGCATTATTTGTTTTTATTGTTCCAAAAATTATTTAATAGATTCAATTGAGGATGAGGATGTCTTTAGAGTATCAACTTGTTCTGATTCCCTATGTTCCTCTGTGTTCTCCTCTCATCCATCCCCTTTTTTCCTCTAAGCTCTTTGTTTGTTGTTCTATATTCCTCTCTTCCACCCTTGTGTTATCCAAGGTAGGTACTCCTTGTGTTAGAGCTTTTGGAAAACTATCCCCTGCTCTGTTCTCTCGTCCTGTTGGTATTCAGTGTTGTGTGGAGGTGATGGTGGCAGTTGTTGTTGTTGTTGTTGTTTCTCTTTGATAGCCTCATATATCTTTGTTGTGACTTCTTCTATTTCTTTTTGTATTTTCTCTTTTTCCTATTTATTTCTACCCATAAGGGTGTCTACCCTTTATTTTCTTCTCAGCTCCATGGCTTGTTGTATCAGTTCATTTTTTACCTCTGGTGACAATCTGTCACTAAGTTTGTCAATGTCATGTTTCCTTATTTCTTCCTCCAATTGGAGTGTCTTATTTCTCCTTTCCCTTAAAGAATCTATCAAACTATCCAAAAAATCTTTCTATTATTTCATCTAATGTTTTATTCTTATCCCTCATGTATTGTATCATTGCTTGCACTATTAGTTGTTTATTTTCTTCAGATGACTCATCATATAAAATAGAAGTTTCTTTTAACACACTAACGTTTCGCATAGCATTAAGCAGTACCTCTAGGTTGTAGGGCTCTTGTGCTTGTTCCTTTGATGTTTGTTGTGTTGGTTTCTTTTATGTTTTCTTCTTTTTCTTCAACTTTGATTCATGCTCCTCTCCTTCTTCATCTAACTCAATTTCATTTGGAATGTCTTGCGTTTTCTTCCTTTTTGCTTGTTGTTTCTGTCGGGGGCCTTTTTCTCTGTGTTCTTCTTCATCCCTGATAGTACTTTTGATGTTTCTCTCCCTCCAGATGATATTATAGATGATGAAGGTGCTTTTGATGTGGTCCTTTTTGACCTTCTTACTATCGGAGCCTCTCTGGTAGGCAAGAGAGCTGATGTGGCCAGCTTTGGAGCTAAAGTAGTTCCCTTTTCCGGAGCTCTCCACTATTTATGTAGTTTCTCTTTGTTCTTTTCCAGAAGTTCCTCCACATGCTTCTTATTTTGTTTGTCCATAACTTTGGATTCGGTACCAAATCTCTCCACACTTGTATCTTTTGGCTTGCTTAGTAAATGTTTTGCATAAGTCTCATCTTTTGCCACAGTTATCTCATAGGGTAATTGAGGTACCCATGTTGTTCTTGGTTTTACTACCTCCATGTATGTAAAATCCTTATCCACCAACAATATGATTTCTTTTATGTATTTCTTCACTATTTCATAATGGATTATATCACTTTCCCTCATGTATTCTTGTAGGGTTTTGAAAAAACCCCAATATGTAGCACTATATGCTTTGGTGTCAAAAAATGAGCTATTTGTTGCTTGACTTCTAACCATACCGGTATATTTTGTTGCCATTGCTTTCCCTTATACCCTGGTAGCTCATTCATAAAATAGAACCTAAATCAAATAATTAGGGTACTATACTAGAAGTTGTAATTAGAGTCTTTGATCTTTTGTAGGTTCTCCAGAAGTTGTTGGTGCATTACCTCACAAAAGTCAAAATCCTTTCCTTCTTTCACCATCTGGTAGGTTGTATGGATTACAGTTGTTGTTTTCGAACCCTCCTAGTTAGCATAATAGACCTTGTAAGCAATGCCCATTGTGGCATACTTCACTCCTAGATCTGTGATGTCCTTTACATGCATATTTCTCCCATCTGTTGTAGCTCTAGTTTGGTCTCTCTCCTGATCTGTACTGATAGCTTTGATTGCTGGTAGGGACCCTACGACACTTAACCTTGTTATTGCCCTAATGGCCTCCTTTTTTATTCTTTAGGGTTTGTCCAGATATATGAACTCATCATGTATTCTGCTGAGGATGATCCTTATCCTATTATGGGCATCCGAGAAGTCAGGAAAGTCTTTCCATATGTCCAATTTCTTTGCTGGAATTTTTTCATATTCTGATAAATACCCTATATCTCCCAACAGTGGTCCCTCAGCTCTCTAAATTTTGTGTGGTTGATCTCAGCCAAAGTATTATGAATATATTTTCTTACATCCTCTATATACATGACATTTGTTGGCAAATTCAAGAATGTATCATCTGGATTGACCTCTAGGGCTTTCCATGGGTACTTCTTGATCTTTAACCAAGGCTTGTGTGTAATGTCGATCAACTAAGGAGTTGTCATTGTGAATTTCCTAGTCACCTATGTGCTTCCTCTCTTTGCTGCGAAGATCATTGTTTGCTTCTTTTCTTGGAATTTTGATTTTGCCATTGTGAATTTCCTGGTCACCTACGTGCTTCCTCTCTTTGCTACGAAGATCATTGTTTGCTTCTTTAGCTCTTATTGAAAAAGAAACAATATTTTTGGGTGATTCAATATTGCTCTTACACCCTAGATGCTCCTACACCAATTCTTCTTAGGATCTTCATTGCAAGCCTCTTCCTTCTTTGTTTCAGAATTTCCTTCTGATTAGAAGTTATGATATAAGTTAGTAGATGCATTGATTATAGGGATTTTCCCTTTTTCAAAACCTAAGCCAGGTTTTTCTTTTGCAGGTTTTGAGAGTTATTTATCTCATCAAGAATTGTAGATAATCCTTTCAATTTTATTCCCTTGTCAATCTATTTTTTTTCCTTTTTTCCAGTTCTTTCCTCAAAGTGACAACTTCTTCCTCAAGTTTTGAACATTTCACTGCTTTCTCATTGAGCTTCATATTTAGGAAATCTTCAATCCTTTTACCTTCTTTAACCATGATTTTCAAATTAGAGATCATATCTTCTTTCTCCTTGAGCTTGATGTTACCTCCTTTATCTCCTTCTATTTGAGCTTTCAGTTTGCCAATTTCTTCCTTTGATTCTTTGGCCAATTTCTTTGCTGGAATTTTTTCATATTCTGATAAATACCCTGTATCTCCCAACAGTGTGTCCCTCAGCTCTCTGAATTTTGTGTGGTTGATCTCAGCCAATGTATTATGAATATATTTTCTTACATCCTCTATATACATGACATTTGTCAGCAAATTCAAGAATGTACCATCTAGATCGACCTCTAGGGATTTCCATGGGTACTTCTTGAACTTTGACCAAGGCTTGTGTGTAATGTTGATCAACTAAGGAGTTGCCATTGTGAATTTCTTGGTCACCTATGTGCTTCCTCTCTTTTCTATGAAGATCATTGTTTGCTTCTTTTCTTGAAATTTTGATTTCACCAAACTATGAATGCAAAGTGAAGTTTCCTTGGTGAGATTAGAGATAAATACCTTTTTGTCTTGCCCTAATTTTTCCTGCTTATCTTTGTTTTTCTTTTTATTCATTACTTTATTTCTTTTCTCCTTATGTCTAAAGTTCTACTCCTCGTTAGGAGCTAGGCTTTGATACAGTATGTTGTCATACCAGAATCTTTCTACACTTGATTTCTTTCTTCTAGACATGGATGATCTGGCGATTTGGTATCCTAAGAAAACATTCCCCAATGTTTTACTTGTATTCTTTTTCTCTTTATTTTTCCTCTTCAGTTGTGACTATTCCATGTGTATCTCTGGTAACCTAGTCATCTTGGTATGTTGATTTCTCTATTTGCTTTGCTCCAATTGGTAATATTTTTGAGATATAAGCTTCTGATCTATTCCTATTGTGCCGCCAATGGTTTGTAGTGGGTTTTTATGAACTATAGAGGATTGTTGTGTGTTATCCTTTCTAGTCCTCATCATGTATATGCTTTGATAACCAACCATTTTCCTTGTTTTTAGTTTTGGTTCTTCTCTCATCCACGCTTCTAAAACCTCCTCACTATATGTACTATAGTGATCATCCTCTATCTCCACTTCTCCCATAGAATTAGACTCTTTTTTTGTCTCCTCTACATCCAACCTTGTGATTGTATAGAGATTCTTGGCATCCTTATCATTGTATTCATCATGATTGGTTTCTTCTATATATGCTTCTGCCATTGATGATCCCAAACGGATATTGACAACTTTGTTCTTATTGGGAAATGATAACTCTTCTCTCTGGGAGTCTATAACACCATTTGCATCTACAAACTATATCAAGACCAAAAGTGCATTGAAATCTTCTCCTTGATCCTTCATGGTTACCACAATGAAATCTAAGATATGTTTGATCCCCATTAGATTAACTTCCACTTGCTTCCATGTTCCCATTGTTTGTATGTTAGATCCATCTGCCAAGATTATATTGTAAGTTATTTTTGACATCTTAGGTCTTCCTAACTATTCCCATAGCTTCTTTGTTACCATGTTGACATCTGCTCCCAAATCTATCATGACATTTTGGACCTTTTTGTGATTGACGTGAACATCTACCATAAGTGGTTTTGTCTTCCCTTCTCTATCTATCCTTCCCATCCTCTAGAGTTGACTCTTTTGATTATGTTCCTTATTCCAATACTTAGAGAATTGCTTTAGTTTCTCAATGAGTCTATGTTGCTATGTCAATTGGGCTAACTTATTGAGAGCCCCCTTCTCCTTCGATGAAAAACTACTTGTATTGCTTTTCCTTTTCTTGTTCCTTTCTTATAGTTTGTTTAGCCTCTTTCACCACTTCTTCATGTTGCTTCTTAGTAGGGACAAATTCCTCATCCTCCTTGCTGTCTTCCTCTTTAGTCTCAATGATATAATGTCTTACGGTATTTGTTCCTTGTCTTGTCACTAACACGGCTTTCTCCTTCCTTTTCCTTCTCTCTTTTCTGGTATGCTTTGTTGTACTTCTCCGGTACTACCCTTCTTCTATGGATTCAGTTGAAGATATGTTTGTCTCCTCTCTATTGTTCTTCCATCAAGTTCTTGCTCCTTGATCTTTTGGTGTTCTTCTTATGATCCTTTCTCCCTTTTTATTATTTAGGTTCTATAACTCATCACTCTTAGATTGTGGTTGTGCATTCTAGAAGTAGTGTTGTGCTCTCTCACAAGAGAATAAATCATGTTCTATGTTTTTACAAAATGAACACTATTTTTTTTCTTTTTGGCCCAACATTCATTAGCAAAGTGTCCTAACTTACTGTAATTGAAGCATGTTGCATATTCCTTCCTTCTTTGACTCCTTCCATGGCCTCTGCCTCCTCTGTAAACTCCAAACTATTCTCTTTCACCATTATTGTAGCTATTTCCATATGATGGACCAGTGGAATTTGAATTTTGTATGGCATTGACATTCCTTTGATTTCTCCAACTTGGCTACTTATAGTCATGATCAATTGAGTTCCTTTCTTTCATATATGTCATGTTACTTCTCTCCATAGATTTTTTAGTGTTTCCACCATACCATGCTTCATTTATTCATTAGCAAAGTCTCTTTTCCTTTGGAATTTTTGTGAAGGACAATTTGGTGTTTCATGGTCATGCCATTCTTTACATAATCCATAGTATAGTGAATTGACTATTTTCATTGTTGCTTTGGTGATAATTTTTATTGTAGCATCTTGTCTTTCACCTTTCATCCTAGGGCATTCATTTCTCAAGTGGCCTTCTCTTGTACAATATGAGCACTAGATATATGGTCTTTGCTTTTGTGTATTCTCCCCCTGTTTAACCAATATCTCTTGCCTTGGCTTCAATTTCTCCAATTCCAACTTCAGCTTTTCCAATTCTAGGTTTTCCTTCATCTTATCTTGTCTATGCTAGGATTGAGACTCTATCTAGCATGCTAGTGCCACCACTTCTATATATGTCTCAAATATTCTTCCATCTAGGGCTAACCTTATTTTAGAGCTTTTTCTAAAAATAAACCATTCTATCTTTTGTTTCTTAGTCAAGGGTTCCTCCAATATATTGGTTTTCTCCTTGAATCTTTTATCAAAGTCCTTTATTGATTCATTATTCAATTGCATCAAATCTATCATCTTACTTACCCCTTTTGTCTGAACATCCAGAACTCCAAAATTCTCCAAAAATACCTTCTTGATCTCATCCCACTCCTTGTCATTATTCAGGTATGTCTTTCTATACCACTTCAATGCTTCATTCCACAAGGTGCCTATGAAGTCAAATAGCTTGATTTCATCTCTTATTACTCCCTTCTAGTTCCAAATTGACTCTAGTACAAAAATGTGTTTTGTTGCTTCAATACTATCCTTCTCAAATATAGACCTAACTTAATAGGTGTATCCATGACTAATCTTTTCACAATCCTTAGTACTCCGCGGTGAGTTTCTTCCAGTTTTCTCCTCTAATTATGTTGTCTTCTATCAACTCATTTCCCTTCTCTTCCCTTATATCTTTGTAGTCAAATCTCAAAGTACTCTCCTAAAACTTCTACATAATTTCTCTGGATCTCTACTATTCTCTCTGCATCTTTGTTTGCTTGAATATATTCCTTCTCAACTGAAATTCTCTTGACTTTATATGGCACTCAGGGTGGTTCATATTCCAGGGGTTGTGTCTATTCATAATGTCTCTTCAAATTAGGGGATTATCTTTTCTTTGTGAATGACATCATGTCAGCATCCAATGATGATTCAAATAACCTTCCAAAATCTTCAAAACTCCTCTCAATGTTTACCACATCTTTTGCTCCTTCACTTATCTCCTTTATGCTTTAGCAAATTAACTCCTCTATATATTCCTCATCCATCTTCCAAATCTCTGATGTTAGCTCATATGTTCCAATAGTATATGGCATAAACCCTAGTTCACATGTTTCTTCTCTTTCCCTTCCTCATTCTTCTCCCATAGCACCCACAATGGTGCACTTCTCAACATTCTCTATGTCTTCTCCATCCAACCTCCTTCCTCTGGCAACACCATCCTTGGCATGCTCAATAGTATCCTCCATGATGCACCTGTCTTCTTCCTTCCTTCCAGCAGCACCCTCAATGGTACACTCTTCAAATTCTTCTAAATTTTCTTCCACACCTTCTATTATTCCTCCTTCCTCCATCATTTGTGCCCATTCCATTCTTTTGTAGTAACATTCTTTTATTTCTTGAGTTTTCTTCAATCTCTCTTCTTTTCTTATCTCCATATCAGTTCTGATTTCTTTGATGATCTCTCTTTTGCTCCTCTTTTCCACTTTTGACATGGGTTTGTTCGATTCAGTGTTCCATTAGTCCTCTTATATCCCATAGAATCCTTATTTGAGGAGTCACATCATTTGAAAGGTCCTTGCAGACCCTACCCCCTTCCCACTTGCCATCCCCTTAAGTGCCTTCCCCCCTCTCATAGAGGTGGAAACTTAAGGAGATTTGAATTCCTCTACAATTTAAAAAAATTTCCTACCAACCTTGCCTTTTCTCTTTTTGAAACTATGTGTTGCTTCTTCAAATGTTTTTCCCTTTCAATATTTAACTACCCTCTTCCAGGGTCCCAGCAATGGAACCAAATATTAGCAATAAATGTGAAGGGGGTATTGTATGCTCAAAATCATGACTCCAGTTGCCTAGGACTGTCGATTTAGATTTCGGCACGCACACGCACCCTTTCCCTCCTTGCCACGGGGCGATCCGCTATGTCACTCTTGCTCACGTGGAATTAGCCAGTCGAGAGGAGGTGAGACATAGTGGGGATCTAGCTCATTGGAGAGCTGGACTTCATGGAGAGAGGTCAACAAGTACTGTGGCCTTTGTTGTTGTGTGCTTGATTGTATGTTCGTTTGATTGTTGTTGTAGTTGAGATAACCCTATGACCCAAAGGATCACTAGTTTCTCTTTTTTTGTTTGGGTTTCTAAGATTCCACCTCTGTGTGGGTAAGTGGTTGTTCTCATTGATGTTCTCTTGTCTTTGTAAGTGTTGCAAGAGTTCTTGTTGTATCTGGTGTTGTCTAGTTTCTTCTAACAACAAGAGGATGAATGGGTCTCCTTGTGGTAAAATGAATGTTTCTTGTTGTGGTCTTGGATGGATCTCTTGGATCTCATCATAGATAGCCCTTACCCACTCTCCTCTTACTCCTAAGCACATTAGTGGATCAGGATAGAGGTAAATGTGTGATTACTAACCTTAACTAGATCTAGGTTTTTGACCTAGGGTTTGACTTGTATTTTGACTTTATGTTTACCTCATGATGGAATTGAGGGTTTGACTGGATCGTTTAACCGTGGTTACCTTGTGATGGAACTGAGGGTTTGCAATTTTGTCTATGCTAAGGTTTCTATATACATGCGAGCTAAATGATATGCAAAACATTCTTTTTGGTATTTTTTAGAGTATTTTGGAAATAAAAGTGCTTGTAATCTATGAAAAGGAAATATGTATGCAATCCTATATGAATTTTCCAATGCAATGTTAACCTATGTTTTTTTTGTGTTTTCAATGATTTTAATGCAATCTAATCTAATGAAAAGGGAAAAATGCTTTTTCTAATCAATCTAGATCTAAAAATATGAAAGCAATTAATCTAATATGTAAGATCTAACTATCAAGGAAAAAGCAATGTTTTATTGTTCCCAAGAGTAAATTTGATTCTCTAATTACTATTAATTGAACAAAAACAATGAAGGAACCTAAGAGAAACGAAGATTTGTTGACTCCACTATCCCTCGGTAATCCTTGTAATAGGCAACCTTGAATCCTTTTATGGTAGTAGGTGATCCTCTTGACAACCAAATGACACAAAGATGCAAAAAGAAGCTTTGATGAAGCTTGTATGAGCTCAATGAGAGCTTGGAATGAGCACAATGGAAAAGAATGAAGCAGCGTGACACTACTTGTTTGAACAAATAAGGAAAAAGGCACCTTCATCCTATAAGAGCATTTGAATGCTAAGTTGGAGAGAAAAATTGGCAAGAGCTGTGTGCACAATGGATTTGCCTCCCTAGAAGAGCTTTGAATCTATGCAAAAATGAAAGCTTTGAAGCTTTGAAAAATTAAAGAAAGAAATGAGGAAAGAGGCTCAAAGGCCTATGAAGAAGCTTGAAAAAGCTTGTGAAGAAGAGAAGGGTATTCTCCAACTTGCTCAACTTGGAAAATAATGAAGAGGTGAGGGGTATTTATAGGTTAGAAGAAGGCATGAGAGGTGGAATTAATTGAGAAGTTAACCCAATTGATTGAAGAGTTAACAAGGATTGATTGGGGAGTGAACTAGATTGATTACCCAATGAACTCAATTGATTAGACAGTGATGAAGCAATGATAGCTTCACTGAAGAAGAAATGGAGTTAGAAGAATGCATGAGATTGATTGGATAGTTAATTTAAGATCAAATAGAGCTAATTATACATGTGTGGGTGCATGAAATAGTTAACTCTATATCAAGGATCAAAAACCATGCAAATAGAAAGAAAAACAAGCAAAAACATGAGAGAAAGTTGATTTTTTTGTGGCTGCAAAAATGGTAGGGTCACCACTTTCACCAGATAGGGTCACCCCTAGGCGACCATGGGTCACCTAGGGGAGATCCGGGCTGGACAAGGTCAAAAGCAGAAGAACAAGCTGGGAGATGCAAGAATAGAATGAAAGAAGGGGTTCTGCTTCAAGAAATAGGTCAGTCATGTGAAAGAATCCAAATCTCCACTTGCATCAGCACGATCTCTTAGGGGAGATCTTGAAATAATAGGGGAAGATTTGGATAGGTTTGACAAAACTAAAAAATGGAAAGTGCGAGATGGATAAGGAGACCTCTAGAAGGCTTCTAGGAGGTGCACTAGAGGAAAAACATAGGGGAGAGGTGAAAACTCACCTACAAGACACTCACAAGGCTTAGGAACATGGTCAAAAGCCAGAAAACACAAGTCGACAAGTGTCACAACAAGTGTCGAAAAGCATCACAAACGGGGAGAGAGAGAAATTGACAAGGAAGAAATAACACAAGATAAGAAAAGAGGACACATCATCAAGAGGCCTACTACTTAAAGGACTTTATTTCACACTTACATGTATGTGACAAGGATTTGAATCATCATAGGGGTCCTCGTGGAGGTAGTGCGTGATTTTTGTGCTTATAGGTACCGGTCCAGAGATCCAGTCCTCAGTCAAGTCTTTGTAGTTAGTTTATACCTCGGTCAAGTAGCTAGAGATTGATAGCAAAATATAAAGAATAAAAAAAGAGCATTAAATACACATCATAGCAAGATAACATAGTATTACCTAGTACCGATAGACCTCCATATATATATATATAGTCATCAAATACATATATCATCCATCCATCCTCCGGCATGTCTAAGTCTCTACCTCACTAGTTACATACATGACTTCTATGTCATTCTTACATCAGAATAGATCTTATTCTCCTATCATCCTTGCTTAAATTCTACTATCACCTATCTCTCTATATATACTAGATATCTATTATAGGTAGGGATGTGTCTTCTGTTGGCTTTCGGCCTCCACATATTGTGTAGTCTCCTCTAGTCAGCTCTATTCTGTACCAAGTATCCTACTAACAATGATCCCATAAGCATGTGTAGCAGTTACTATAAATAATATATCATGTAATCACATGGAGTGGAGATGATATCAATGAATAATAATGTTGGTCATAATATGGGACAAGGATGATGGTGCAACCATTAATAGATAGAAACACCCATGTAAGTACATAGATCACTAGAACTTGGCTAATACCTCCAATGTGACATCCAAGAGCACAAGCAAAAAAAGGTGTAGGTAAGGAAATAAATCCCTAATGGTGATGGAAATTACAATGATGACTATAGAGGCTAAAATTTGATCTTGAACAAAGTACAAGTGAGTTATAAACAAACCTAAAATTCAAATCTAACCACTACCTTCAATTTGAGCAAGAAAATGAAAGTGAAATATGAAATGCAAACACAAACACAAAGCATTATAGCTCCATTTTGTTGTAGTAGATATGCTCCAAAAAGACCATGTGTGATTACTAAGTAATATGAAATGTAGGTGCTCAAGTGCTATGATATTTCTATTGGCAATATGTGTTGTCATTGATGTCAACATAACATGGGCAAGACTTGTATAGAGTTTGGTAGTTGGAGAAGATGATAGAAAGTGGGAGATTTGAGAAAGATAGTTTGGCATAGTTATTGAAGTTGATGGATAATGGGAGATTTGAGAGAGATGGCTTGACTAAGTTAAAGACTTAGGATCAACATGCTTAAAGGAGGTTAGTCCAAAAGACTTAGCAAATGAAGAGAAAACTGGCTAAGTGTGATGCGGTGATCAATCTTGTGTCTAAGCATGATGCAGACATAAATACTCATGTCATGACATAATTTTTGTACCCCTACATGTATATTTAATCAACTTGAAGTACCACACCTAAAGACAAGTTGCATAAATTTGATTAAGGCATTCACAATATATATTCTAAGGCAAAGTTACAACATTTTGGTCTACATTTCTCTACATTGCAAGATCTAGTCCTATGGTTCAAAATATAAGATGAGATAGACATTAAAATTCTATATTGAAGATTTCCTATCACTACACCTTCAGCAAAAAAAGTTACAAGTGATAGAGTTCCAGTTATTACTCAAACAAAGCAAAGCAAGGATGGAGACCTATTGGAATGCTCTGCATTCCTCTAGAAGTAAATGGATGATCATGTAGTTTTGAGAATAGGCTCAAAGATGTACAAGGTATTCTATATTGAAGTATCAAGTGTTCTGATGGTCCAGAAGGTCCGTATTCAAGTAATAGAAGTACTACAGGCAGTCCCAGATGCAGAAGTATTCTCTAGAACACATGTTTGAGTATTTGTGAAAGATAAAGAAGGCATAGATCATCAATATAAGTAACTTCAAATATTCTACATACTTCATAATATCTTGGGTTTGATCTACATACAAATATATGTTATTTCCTATGTCGCATAAAGTAGTTAAGTTAGTGAATGAAGAAGTGTAGATGATTGGTCTTTGGATCATAGTATACCTAAGACAAGATTCTATTTTTCTTGAGAAATGTTAAATAAGAATATGTGGATTTGGGAACATGCATATAATGGTGTATAATTTCATCTCTAACATTTTCATAGGTTTTGGTGTACCACAATAGAATATCTTTAGAATGATTTGATACTTTAGTAGAAAGGTATATGGATTATGTTAAGAAGATACATTGTTGAAAATGTGGTCTGCATGATGTTTTTAGCATCACCCCAGTGGCATGAAGATAAACATTTAGCAATCTTTGTGCTGTTTGGGCCGACAGTCCAATTTTTGTTATGTACGGTGGATCCTGTTCAATTGTTTTGACATTACAAGGTGTGTAATGATGTTCCTTGAACTCAATTATGAAATGATGTGGTTTGCAACTTATTTTCCTGACATATTATACAAGTTGAAGCTAACCCTTGAAGAGTTACACATTCATCTAAAGATTTCTATGGTCGATCTAGATGGTACATTCTTGAATTTGCCAACAAATGTCGTGTATATAGAGGATGTAAGAAAATATATTCATAATACATTGGCTGAGATCAACCACACAAAATTCAAAGAGCTAAGGGACACATTGTTGGGAGATATAGGGTATTTATCAGAATATGAAAAAATTCCAGTAAAGAAATTGGCCAAAGAATCAAAGGAAGAAATTGGCAAACTGAAAGCTCAAATAGAAGGAGATAAAGGAGGTAACATCAAGCTCAAGGAGAAAGAAGATATGATCTCTAATTTGAAAATCATGGTTGAAGAAGGTAAAAGGATTGAAGATTTCCTAAATATGAAGCTCAATGAGAA
The DNA here is from genome assembly GCA_027924645.1 of Cunninghamia lanceolata. Taxonomy (NCBI): domain Eukaryota; kingdom Viridiplantae; phylum Streptophyta; class Pinopsida; order Cupressales; family Cupressaceae; genus Cunninghamia; species Cunninghamia lanceolata. The sequence goes on along the minus strand of BSBN01000068.1, from coordinate 10,420,708 downwards.
AGCAATGAAATGTTCAAAACTTGAGGAAGAAGTTGTCACTCTGAGGAAAGAACTAGAAAAAAGGAAAAAAAAATAGATTGACAAGGGAATAAAATTGAAAGGAATATCTGCAATTCTTGATGAGATAAATAACTCTCAAAACCTGCAAAAGAAAAACCTGGCTTAGGTTTTGAAAAAGGGAAAATCCCTATAATCAATGCATCTACTAACTTATATCATAACATTCAATCAGAAGGAATGTCTGAAACAAAGAAGGAAGAGGCTTACAATGAAGATCCTAAGAAGAATTGATGTAGGAGCATCTAGGGTGTAAGAGCAATATTGAATCACCCAAAAATATTGTTTCTTTTTCAATAAGATCTAAAATTGGCAGGGTTACTATTTTTAGTAAGTTGGCATTTATGCATGTATGGATGCAAAATCTTACACAAACCTCTGGAATGGTGAATTGAAGCCAATGGTGAAGAAATCACTTCAATATGATTTGTCATTTGTGGGATATTAATATTTTCATTTTTCAAAATCTTGGTAAAATATTCAAAGTTAATTTTGAGGCACTTAGAGGTTCTCGATGGGCCCAAAAATTGGCCATTAAAATGTACCCTAACGGGCCATTTTGTGGACACACGTCTTTTTGAGAGATTTCCAATGGTCAGATCTAAAGTTATGATATCATGAATTTGTACTACCAATTTTTTTTAAAATATCTGCTTGGTAGGAGTTACAATTTCTAGAATATTCTAGAGTGGTTATGCATTCTAGATAAAGGAGGTAAATGGGAGTTATAGGGAGTTTAGTAGTGTAGATAGTGGCTCTAGCTTGCAGATTTTTGTAATTAGAGAGGCCATATGGTTGTAGCTTGAAAATTTCCTGAATATTGTAATGTCATTACCTTGAGATAATAGAAGGCATGTGTTTCTTTCTTGCATTCATCATTTTATTCTCTATTATTGTTGTGTGTTTGGGTTGGTAATGGGAGTCCCCTTCATCAAGTGGTATCAGAGCAAGGGTTTCCAAGTGTGTAAACATATTGCTGACCATGAGGCAATTTGCACCAGGACCTGAGGTTGTGGGTTTTCTATAGAGATCAAAATTCCTCTAGGAAGAAATCGTGGTGGAAGAAATGCTTTGACAGAAGAGGGTTTTAGATCCCTACAAAGGAAAATTTATGCATTGCAAGAGTTGCAAAGAAGGTTTGAACCAAGAATAAGAGGAGAAAGTGAAGATGAAGTTGAAGAAGAAGAGTTCTCTGAGAAAGAACAAGATGATGCAAGAGATCTTGTGGAAGTTAGGTTGTTGAGGGCCATTTTGAAGATCAGAAAGAGGCCTAAGATTGAAGTTTCTACCTATTCTAGAGATCTGAATCTGGAAGAGCTTATTGATTTCATAAATGATATGGAGGAATATTTCAAATATGAAGATGTGGAGAATCTAGAACAGGTCAAGTTTACAAAAACTAAGTTGAAGGGTCATACCAGTATTTGGTGGAAGGAGGTCTAGTTAGAGAGAAATAGAAGATGAAAAGGAAAGATTACCAGATGGGATCAAATGGTGGACAAACTAAATCAATAGTTCATTCTTGTGGACTATGAGTTGGAGTTATTGAAGAAGCCACAAGGATTGAAGCAAGGTAATAAGTCTGTTAAGGAGTATACAGAGATTTTTATAAGATTATAATCAGAATAAGCCATGCGTAGGCCAACAAGGAGAAGGTAGCCCATTACATTAATGGGTTGAGGCCAAGTATTCAAGAGGAGATGAGCCTATTCAAATTGACCACCATAGAAGATGCATACCATTTTTCCCTAAAGGTGGAAGAGAAGTTGAATAAAAGATTCGAAAGCAAGAAAAGAGGAAGAGGTCATGGCAGAAGGACTAATGGAAGATCCTATGGAGGCCAAAATGAAGATCAAAAGAAAAGTAAAGAAGCAAGCACCAGTTGAAATCAGAAGGGAGAAAATGCCTAACACCTTCATGACCAAAATAATGGTGAGCAAAGAGGAAGAGGAAGAGGAAGACCTGGGAAAGGACCTAGAAGGGGAGGTTTCAGAGGAACCAGTTTCCAATGTAGTAAAGAAGAACATTGAGCATACAAGTGTCTACAACATCAAGGAAGGACAAATAGAAGACTAGAAGGTAATGCATGAGTTGTACATGTAGATGAAGATGTGTGGTTTGAGCATTTTGAAGATGCTGAAAGTGGAGAAACCCTAGTTATCAGAAAGACCTTGTTAAATAAGGAGAAAGAGGGTATGTACAAGATCATGATGGGCCAAACAATACCTAGAAGTGGCAATGAAAATGCTAAAAAAATAGACTTAAGCAACTTCATGAGAAAAATTGAATGGGTTACCTACATAATTTGAAAAATACGTAGTAATAAAATTTGTAGGAAATTGAATGTAGTTTATGGGCTACTATTTTTTTTTTTTTTAAATAAATTTCTTTGGTGAAAATTGGATATTTCAATGAGGCACTACTTGAATTTTTGAAAAAAAAAAAAAGTAGCTGTCGTTCCAACCAACCTAAGTATGAGAAAAGAAAGTATTATTTTTTCAATCTTTATATATAAGTAGAGGACACATACCCATATATGATGCATATTTTTACAAAATTTTTTGTAAGTAAATAATTAGTTATGAATTTTTTACATCTTTTTAAAAATATTAAAAAGTAATTTTCTAGCCAACCTAACTTGGTCAAAAAAATATGAAATTCAATTTTTTTTTGTAGACCTGTAGCTAATGAAGTGTAGAGTGTGACACAACTTTCAGATTTGAAACAGGTCAAATAGTTTGAAATTTATGGATGTTTTTCAATTAGTGTATTTCTTAGGAATTTAGACATGGTGTAGCTAGAAAATTATTAATAATTACCTATTAAAATTATAATCAAATATATATTATATTTTTAGAATCCTGATTGTGTCCTGAATATACGCTTTTGATTTTATCAAATTTGGATTAAAAAAAGTCCTTCAACATCAAGGGTGAAGTCAAGGAAAATCTGTAAAAACATATGAATTCTTCTTTCACATTGAAAATCCAGGTTTGGATTCCCAAGCCTAAATTTTGGGGGGAAAACTTTTTAAATCAAAATAAAAGAAACGGATATCTATTTTTGAAAAATGCATTTTTTAAGCATTTTTCCAATACGGATATCCATTGTGAGAAAACTTCCCAAGCCTAAAAAGTGTTTCATGATTTTGGCTAACAGTTTCATGTGATTTTTTCTCTATTGCCATCATTTGGCCCATCATGATCTTGCACATACCCAAGAAGTAGATTAGAGGAAGAGTTTATTCTGCACAACATGCAAGTGTGAAGGTAAGTGTTGTGATATTATTATTGACAATGGAAGCACTAATAATCTTATCTCAGAGAAGATGGTTAACAAGTTGAAGTTGACAAGGAGAAGGCATCCACATTCATACTGAATTGCATGATTGCAAAAGAACCATAGAGCTTTGGTCAATGACCAATGTTTAGTCAAGTTCAATATTGGAGACTACCATGATGAGGTGTTGTGTGACATCATACAGATGGATGCATGCCATATGATATTTGGGAAGATCATGGCAGTATGATAAGCTTGTTGTCCACAATGACCATGCAAACACCTATTCCTTGAAAAAGGATGGAGTTCATCATAAGTTGAAACCCTTGAAGGAAGTGGAAGAAAATGTATGTAGTACTACCAGAATTTGCTTGGTAGATGGTAGGAAGTTTATGGATGTTATGAAGCAAAAATGTCATTGCTTTGCATTGATTCCAAAGATCATCCAAGAGAAATCTGAAGATGTATCAACAGAAGCCTCAAATCTATTGGAATAATTTCAAGACATTGTCTCTAATAATGTACTAGAAGTTTTACCACCAGTGAGGAAGGTAAGTCACCAAATGGATTTGGTACCAGGAGCTAGTTTGCTAAATAAGGGAGCCCATAGAATGACTCTTGTAGAGAATGAAGAGATGAATAGACAGGTTCACAAGTTGTTAAGGAAAGGACTGATAAGAGAGAGCCTAAGTCCATGTGTAGTACCTGCAGTACTAGCAATGAAGAAAGATGGGAAGTGGAGAATGTGTACAGATTCCTGAGCCATCAATAAAATTACAATCAAGTACAGATTTTCATTGCCAAGGATGGATGATATTATGGATTTCTTGAGTGGAGCTAAGTACTTTACAAAGATGGATCTGAAGAGTGGATATCACTAGATCTGAATAAGAGAAGGAGATGAATGGAAGAAAACCTTCAAGACTAAGGAGGGCCTGTACGAATGGTTAGTCATGCCATTTGGGCTAACCAATGCAACAAGCACATTTATGTGGCTCATGAATGGGGTACTGAAAGAGTTTCTTGGTAAATTTGTCATTGTTTATTTAGATGATATTTTGATTTTGACTAAGACTTTGGAGGAGCACCTAATGCATGTTTGAATTTTTTTGGAGAAGCTAAGGGAAGAAACATTGTTGATTAATATGAAGAAATGTAGTTTTGTGAAGAAGGAGTTGGTGTACCTAGGATTTGTTATCTCAATTGAGGGTCTGAAAATGGATCCAAAGAAGGTGAGGGCTATCATTGAATGGCCTACTCCAAGGAGTGCTACAGAGGTACTATCTTTTCATGGTTTGGCAAGTTTTTATAGAAAATCTATCACAAATTTAAGTATCATTTGTGTACCCCTAATGGAGACAATGTGAGGGGATAGAAAATATTTTAAATGGACTACAAGAGCAGCCAAGAGTTTTGATACATTGAAGAAGAAAGTCACAAAGCAACCTATTTGGACACTTCTAGATTTCAACAAGGTATTTCAGGTAGATTGTAATGCTAGAGGCAGAGCTATAGGAGCTATTTTGAGTCAAGAAGGTAAGCCCATTACCTATTTCAGTGAGAAGCTTAATGATGCTAGGAAAACATATTCTATTTATGATCATGAGTTTAATGCTATAGTCTAGGCTTTGAAGAAATGGAGACATTATTTGTTGTTGAAAGAGTTTGTTTTATATACTAATCATCAAGCTTTGTAGTATCTTAATAGTCAAGGAAGGTTAAATCAAAGGCACTTAAAATGGGTTGAGTTTTTGTAGAGTTATACTTTTGTTTCGAAGCACAAGAGTGAGAAGTCCAACAGAGTTGCAGATGCCTTGAGCAAAAGACAAACTTTGTTGATAGAGATGAAAATAGAGGTTGCTGGGTTCAATGAACTCGAGAATTTGTACCCTGAAGACCCAAAATTTGCAGAGGCTTGGAAGGCTTCCTTGGATCCTCTTACCCTAGATAGGAAAATATAGTTGGATTATATAATCCAAGATGGTACGTTGTTCAAAGGATGCCAATTGTGCATTTCGAGGAGTTCCATGAGAGAGAACCTGATTAAGGAGAAGCATAGTGGAGGGTTGGCAGGACACTTTAGTCGAGATAAGACCATTGAGCTCTTGTTAGTGAGAATTATTATTTGTCATAGTTGCATAAGGATATGAAGAAATTTCTTAAACTTTGTAGACTATGCCAGATGGCCAAAGGAGTGAGTCAGAATACCGATTTATATCAGCCATTACCTATACCAGAGGGACCATGGGAGGATATTAACATGGACTTTGTTCTTGGTTTATCGAGGACATAGAGAGGACATGATTCAATATTTGTAGTGGTTGACATATTTTGAAAGATGGTACATTTCATTCCATGTCAGAAAACCAATGATGATGTTCACATTGCAGTCTAGTTTTTTAGAGAGGTGGTTAGACTACATGGTCTACCAAGGAGTATAGTTTCAAATAGAGATACCAAGTTTGTTGGCTATTTTTGGAGGACCTTATGGAAGAAGTTGAAGACTGAGTTGAAGTACAGTTCTACACATCATCCATAGACTGATGGATAGATAAAGGTAGTGAATCGAAGTTTGGGCAACCTGTTGAGATGCTTAGGAGGAGATAAGCCCAAGGGATGGGATTTGATATTACTACAGGTAGAGTTTTCTTATAACAATTATATTAATAAGAGTACTAGTAAATCACCATTCCAGATTGTATATGGGAGTAGTCTAAGAAATACTTCAGAGTTAAGGAATATGGACAAAGGAGAAAAGAAAAGTGCTGAAGCTAAAGATTTTGTAGAGTACCTAAAGAATTTGCATGAAGAGGTGATAAAGCACATTAATAAGATGAATATTCAATACAAGGCTAACGTAGATTAGAATAGTAGATATAAGGAATTTAAGGTTGGAGATGAAGTCATGGTTCACTTGATCAAAGAGACATTTCGAGTTGGAACATATAATAAGTTGAAGATGAAAAAGTTTGGACCATGAAAAATCTTGAAGAAGCGTGATTTAGGAAATGCATGAGGTAGAGTTTCCTAAAGAAATTAAAATTTCACTTGTGTTTAATATTTTAGATTTGATAGAGTATCATGAATGAGGAATTAAAGAAGGATTAATAGAAGCACAGTGGAATATTCCAACACCTACATATACAAGAAATGTTGGATAGTTGTGTGGGTAGAAGCACAAGAAACAAGAAATATGAAGAGTATTTGCATAAATGGAGAGGAAGGCTTGTTGAAGATTCATCCTGGTTATCTAAGGCTGAGGTTAACCTTCTTGGTTTCCCTCCAACTCCTAAGATGTGATGGGGTCACTTCTCAAATTACCCTGGGTGTCTGATGTAGGAGCATCTAAGGTGTAAGAGAAATCTTGCATCACCCAAAAATATTGTTTCTTTTTCAATAAGGGCTAAAATTGGCAAGGTTACTATTTTTAGTAAGTTGGCATTTGTCCACATATGGACACAAAATCTTACACAAACTTCTAGAATGGTGAATTGAAGCCAATGGTGAAGAAATCACTTCAATATCATTTATTATTTATGGGATATTAATATTTTCTTTTTTCAAAATCTTGATAAAATATGTGAAGTCAATTTTGAGGCACCTCGAGGCTTTAGATGGGGCCAAAAATTGGCCAAAACTCAAAATAAACCCTAAGGAGCCATTTTGCAGACACGCTTCTTTTCAAGAGCTTTCCAATGGTCAGATCTAAAGTTATGATCTTGTGAAGTTGTACTACCAAATTTTTTTATAAAAATATCTTCTTGGCGGGAGTTACAATTTCTATAATATTTTAGCTCGGTTATACATTCCAGATAGATGAAGCAAATGGGGGTTATAGGGAGTTTAGTAGTGTAGATGGTGGCTTTGGCTTACAAATTTTTGTAATTAGAAATCCCATGTGGTTGTAGCTTGAAAATTTCCTAAATTTTGTAATGTCATTACATTAAGATAATAGAAAGCATGTGTTTCTTTCTTGCATTCATTGTTTTATTCTCTTTTATTGTTGTGTGTTTGGGTTGGTAAGGGGAATCCCCTTCATCAAGTGGTATTAGAGCAAGGATTCCTAAGTGTGTAAATAGATCACCAACCATGAGGCAGTTTTAACCAGGGCCTGAAGTTGTGGGTTTGTTGTAGAGATCAAAATGCCTCCACAAAGAAACTGTGGTGGAAGAAATACTTTGACAAAAGAGGGTTTTAGAGCCCTACAAAGGCAAATCAGTGCACTACAAGAGGAGCTACGAAGAGGTTTTGATCCAATAATAAGAGTAGAAAGTGAAAATGAAGCTAAAGAAGAAGAGTTCTTTGAGGTAGAAAAGATGATGCAGGAGATCTTATGGAAGTTAGTTTGTTGATGGCATTTCAAAGATTAGAAAGAGGCCTAGGATCAAAGTTTCTACTTATTTTGTAGATCCGGAAGATTTTATTGATTGGATAAATGATATGGAGGAATATTTTGAATATGAAGATGTGGTGGATCCACAACAGGTCAATGTTGCAGAAATGGAGTTGAAGGGTCATGCCAGTATTTGGTGGAAGGAGGTCTAGTTAGAGAGAGATAGAAGAGGGAAAGGAAATATTACCAGATGGGATCGAATGGTGGAAAAACTAAAGTAACAGTTCATTCCTATGGACTAGGAGTTGGAGTTGTTGAAGAAGCTGCAAGGAATGAAGCAAGGTAATAAGTCTGTTAAGGAGTATATAGAAGATTTTTTAAGATTATAATTAGGATAGGCCATTGCGGAGGCCAACAAGGAGAAGGTGTCACATTACATTAATGGGTTGAGGCCAAGTATTAAAGAGGATTTGAGCTAAGTCAGAATTACCACCATAGAAGATGCTTACTAGTTTTCCCTAAAGGTGGAAGAGAAGATAAATAAAAGATTTGAAAGCAAGAAAAGAGGAACAGGTCATGGCAGAATGACTAGTGGAATATCCTATGGAGGCTGAAATGAAGATCAAAAGAAAAGTGAAGAAGCAGGCACCAGTCAAACTCAGAAGGTAGATAATGCCTACTTCCCTGGTGACCAAAATAATGGTGAGCAAAGAGTAAAAGGAAGAGGAAGACCTGGGCAAGTACCTAGAAGGAGAGGTGTCAGAGGGACCTGATTCCAATGTGGCGAAGAAGGACATCGAGCATATGAGTGTCCACAACATCAAGGAAGGACATATAGAATACCAGAGGGTAATGAACGAGTTGCACATGTAGATGAAGATGTACGATTTGAGCATTCTAAAGATGTTGAAAAGGGAGAAACCCTAGTTGTCAGAAGGACCTTGTTAAATAAGGAGAAAGAACTAGATCAAATGAAGAGTTTATTCCACACAAGGTGCAAATGTGAAGGTAAGTGTTGTGCTATTATTATTGACAATGGACACACTAATAATCTTCTCCAAAGGAGATGGTTAACAAGTTGCAGTTGAGCAGGAGAAAGCATCCACATCCATACCAGATTGCATGGTTGCAAAAGGACCATAGAGCTTTGGTCAATGAGAAGTGTTTAGTCAAGTTCAAGATTGGAGCCTACCATCATGAGGTGTTGTGTTCGACATCATACCGACAGATGCATGTCATATGCTATTGGGAAGGTCATGCCAGTATGATAGTTGTGTTGTCCATGATGGCCATGCAAACACCTATTCCCTGACAAAGGATGGAGTTAGTCATAAGATAAAACACTTGAAGGAGGTGGAAGAAAAGGTATGTAGTACTTCCAGAATTTGCTTGGTAGATGGTAGGAAATTTTTGGATAGTATGAAGCATGAGTGTCATTGCTTTGTATTGATTCCTAAGATCATCCAAGAGAAATGTGAACATGTGCCAATAGAAGTATCAAAACTATTGGAAGAATTTTAGGACATCTCTGATAATGTACCAAAAGGTTTACCACTAGTGAGGAAGATAAGTCACCAAATGGATTTGGTACCAGGAGCTAGTTTGCCAAATAAGGTAGCCCATAGAATGACTCTTGCAAAGAATGAAGAGTTGAACAGACAAGTTCACAAGCTATTAAGGAAAGGACTAATAAGAGAGAGCCTAAGTCCATGTGCAATACCTGTAGTAATAGCATTGAATAAAAATAGGGAGTGGAGAATGTGTACAAATTCCTGAGCCATCAACAAAATTACAATCAAGTACATATTTCCATTTCCAAGGATGGATGATATTATGGATTGCTTGAGTGGAGCCAAGTACTTTATCAATATGGATCTGAAGAGTGGATATCATCATATTCAAATAAGAGGAGATGAATGGAAGACAACCTTCAAGACTAAGGAGGGCTTGTATGAATTGTTAGTCATGCCATTTGGGCTAACCAATGCACCAAGCACATTTATGTGGCTCATGAATGAGGTACTGAAAGAATTTCTAGGTAAATTTATCATTGCTTATTTAGATGATATTTTGATTTTTAGTAAGACTTTGGAGGAGCACCTGATGCATGTTTGAAAAGTTTTTGAGAAGCTGAGGGAAGAAAAGTTGTTGATTAATATGAAGAAATGTAATTTTGTGAAGAAGGAGTTGGTGTACCTGGGATTTGTTATCTTAGTTGAGGGTCTAAAAATTGATCTAGAGAAGGTGAGGTCTATCATTGAATGGCCTACTCCAAGGAGTTCTATAGAGGTATGATCTTTTCATGGTTTGGCAAGTTTTTATAGAAAATTTATCAGGAATTGTAGTAGCATTTGTGCACCCCTAATAGAGACAATGTTAGGGGATAGAAAATAGTTTAAATGGACTACAGGAACAACCAAGAGTTTTGATACATTAAAGAAAAAAGTCACAAAGCAACCTATTTTGACACTTCTAGATTTCAATAAGGTATTTTAGGTAGATTGTGATGGTAGTGACAATGCTATAGGAGTTGTTTTGAGTCAAGAAGGTAAGCCTATTACCTATTTCAGTGAGAAACTTAGTGATGCCAAGAAAACATATTCTATTTATGATCAAGAGTTTTATGCTATAGTTCAGGCTTTAAAGAAATGGAGACATTATTTGTTGTTGAAAGAGTTTATTTTATATATTGATCATCAACCTTTACAGTATCTTAATAGTCAAGGAAGGTTAAATCAGAGGCACTTAAAATGGGTTGCATTTTTGTAGAGTTATATTTTTGTTTTGAAGCATAGGAGTGGGAAGTTCAACAAAGTTATAGATGCCTTGAGCAGAAGGCAAATTTTGTTGACATAGATGATGATAGAAGTTGTTGGGTTCAATGAACTCAAGAATTTGTACTCTGAAGATCCAGACTTTATAGAGGCTTCAAAGGCTTTTTTAGAGCTTGTTAACCTAGATAAGACAAGATTGTTGGATTATATAATCTAAGATGGAATGGTATTTAGAGGAAGCCAATTGTGCATTCCAAGGAGTTCCATGAGAGTACTTGATTAAGGAGAAGCATAGTGGAGGGTTGGCAGAACACTTTGGTTGAGATAAGACCATTGCTCTTATTAATGAGAATTATTATTGGCCATAATTGGATTAGGATGTGAAGATTTTTTTGCAAAGTTGTACAGTATGCTAGATGGCCAAAGGAGTGAATCAGAATACTGGGCTATATCAGCCATTACCTATACCAAAGGGACCATGGGAGGATATCAGTATGGACATTGTTCTTAGTTTATTGAGGACATAGATAGGACATGATTCAATATTTTTGGTGGTTGAAATATTTTCAAAGATGGCACATTTCATTCTATATCTAAAAACTAACGATGTTGTTCACATTACAGACTTGTTTTTCATGGAGGTGGTTAGACTACATGGTCTACATAGGAGTATAGTTTCAGATAAAGATACCAAGTTTGTTGGGTATTTCTAGAGGAGCTTATGGAAGAATTTGAAGACTGAGTTGAAGTGCAATTCTGCACATCATCCGTAGAGTGATGGACAGAGAAAGGTAATGAATCGAAGTTTGGGCAACCTGCTCAGATGCTTAGTAGGAGATAAGCCCAAGGGATGGGATTTGATATTACCATAGGTAGAGTTTACTTATAACAATTTTGTCAATAGGAGTATTGGTAAATCACCATTCCAAATTATATATGGCATTAGTCTAAGAAATGCTTCATAGTTAAGGATGATGGACAAAGGAGAAAAGAAAAGTGTCAAAGCTGAAGATTTTGTAGAGCACTTGAAGAATTTGCATGAAGAGGTGAGAAAGCAAATTAATAAGTTGAAGATGAAAAAGTTTGGGCCATGTAAAACCTTGAAGAAGCATGATTCAAGAAATGCATATGAGGTAGAGTTGCCCAAAAAAAAAAAAATTTCTCATGTGTTTAATATTTTAGATTTGATAGAATATCATGAAAGAGGAATTGTAGAAGAATTAATAGAAGCGCAGTGGAATATTCTAGCACCTGCAAATAGAAGAAATCTTAGATAGTCGTGTGGGTAGAAGCACAAGAAACAGGAAATATGGAGAGCACCTAGTTAAATGAAGAGGAAGGCCTATTAAAGATTCATCCTGGTTATCTAAGGCTAAGGTTAACCATCTTGGTTCCTCTCCAACTCCTGAGATATGACGGGGTCACTTCTCAAATTACCCTAGGGGTCTGATGCAGGAGCATCTAGGGTGGAAGTGTTAGCAAGAAACACTTCTATGAAGACAAGCTAAGTGTTGTCATTGATGGAAACATGATAAGGAGAAAATATCAGCATGACAAGAAGACATAACTTTGAAAGTTCACTTGTGGTTGGGAACAAGGCACAAGTCTAGAAAGCAAAAATGGCTAAGTATGGATAGTATATAGAGTAAGGGACAGAAAATAAACCGGTATGCCTCCACAGTGAAATACTCTTAAAAGAGGATTGGGTACAATGACTTATGACCATATTATGATGATTCAAACTAGTGATCAAGTTATGACTTCCTCCAGAAGTCATGGGGAGAAAATGACTTAAGTCCAGACAAACAGAGGTATGTCAGAGATAGTGAACAAGGCACAGTATAATACGCTGCATTCTTCTGCAAATACATAATCTTCTCGGCATTTCTAAGGCAAGAAAGGGATACATCATAACTACCTAAATCCAAAATTACATCTGAAGTTTAGTACAACACATTCTACAAGTTGTCCAATATCGGTTTACAGTTCAACAGTGATTGAGCAGTAGTTTCATGACCCACATTTTGACATACAGAAGTATTTTTTTCTATGGTTTAGAAGGTATGATAAGAGGTCAATAACAAACATTGGATATGATTTGCGAAGTCCCATTTGTTGTACAGCATAAGTTGTGATGTAACAGAGGAACCTATATATGTTATTAAGGAACAAGTCAACAGGCTAGTTAAATCCTTAGGCAGAGAAGAAATATGAGCTGGATGATAAATGTAAGTGGTTGTATGATTAAAATTTGACACAAATGAAGACATGTACACAATGATTTGGATCTACATTGAAATATTTAACACAAGAACAAGCCAACATGATATAACATTTGGTATACACATTTCACAGTTTGCTTGCTGACCTGATCATGAGAAAGATTTAGTTGTGGATATAAATATAGGATGTATTTTGGTGTTTAAAAGAAGTAGAGTGTGATATGATGGATAAAAATATGAAATAAGAAAATATAGAGTTGCCATAGCAATTGAAGAGAGATCTTGAGCATATGTAAGAGCAAAGCAGAGAAACAGGGGCAGACTGAAATGAAGAGTTTTGAGTCAATATTCATAAGCTTAATTGGAACTATAATCATGCATAAGTAGATGCAATCACAGTAGTTCATCTTGGTAGTGAGCCACCCTTCTTCCTCTTCTTCTTCTTTCTTCAGGCAGTGAGCCTTTTGTAATTCAGTATTGCTATAACTAATAAAATTTTGTGGGTTAACCCCCACCGTGGTTTTTCCCTTTTCAGGTTTTCCATGTAAAAACCTCAGTGTTCATGTGTTATATCTCTATGATTGTTGTTCATTTGTTTAATCAGCTTTCACATAATTGAATTTGGTAAATGGATAAAAGAGCAAGTGCATAAATAGTTTTATAGAACACTGATTCACCCCCCCTCTCAGTGTTCATTGTATTCAACAATTAGTATTAGAGCAAGGTTTCTTGGAAGAAGCCTAACATCTTGAGGAAGATATGGGAAGGTTTACTCATGGCAGCACAAAGGTATCTTAGTTATCCTAAAGTAGATCCTCATAGCAACATTAAGATTGGCAATCAAGTATATTTTAATAATGAATAATTTGAAGCAGCTCTAGAAGATATTGATAACTCCAAGGCTGATATCAAGGGTTTAGAGGAGAGTATCAAAGAAGCTAATGTTTGCATTCTAAAATTAAAAGAGAAGATCAGTAAATCTTAGGAAAGAAGGAAAGAATTATGTGAGCAACTAAAACAAGCAAGTGAATCTACAGAGAATCTTCTCAAGGTGCTTGAAGAAAAGACCAAGAATGAGGAATATCTTAATCAAGTTGTGAAGGACAAGTTAGAGGAAAGTGAAAAACTAGGGAAAGAAGTTTTGCTCTTGAAATTTGATCTAGAAGCAACCAATAGCTATGAAGAAAAATTCAAAATAAGCTTTGCAAAACTTCATAAGTTGCTAGCCAGTCAAATGTATCCAGATGATAAACAAGGCTTGGGATTTGAAAAGGAAGAAAGTTCAAATTCAAGACAAGACAGATCTAAAGAAGGAAGAGGCAAAGACCATCCAATAAGGAATCAAAGGAGAAGACCTAAAAGACCTCCGGTTAGGCAACCAAATGCTCAAAGGTACCCATCTTTCAATTGTTATTGTTTTAAATGCAATAAGTATGGTCATAGGGATATTCAGTGTAGAAGAAAAATGAATCAAAATGTTCCATCTTTTTCTGATCAATGTTTCAACTATAAGAAAATAGTTCATAAAGCAATTGAGTGCAAAAGTGTGTCAAGAAGTTATCCAAACAATTCAAGGATTAGTCAATCTTTCAATGGGAAGTGTTTTGCATGCAATAGATTTGGGCATATTGCCAATCAGTGTAGATCAAGGCCAATTCCCAATTACAGAAGAAATCAAGGTCAAAAAATGTTGTTTGTTTCAATTGTAACAAGTCCGGACACTTTGCCAAATTCTGTAGAAGCAGAAATGTAACAAGAAACCATCCTGCAGAGAAAGGGAAAATAGTGCAGAAAGATGTCAAGGGAAAGAACAAGGTTGATCTGGTAGAAACTAAGAATGAGATGAGCAAAATATGGATCAGAAAAGATGCTAATGAAGTCAAGAATGGATTTGCACCAGTCTCTAGTGTAGATACTTCCTCTAGGAAGTAAATTGAAATTTTAGGCTTAGGGGGAGCAGTGTTAAAAATCTAAATCCCCCAGCTAGGAAGTTGGTGGTAGAATCTAGCATGGAGATATGTGGTATAATTCGACAAGATAAATCCTCAGAAATAAAAACTAGAAGAAAATAAGCTAATGAGAAACATTGCAGAGAAATTTTCAATTGACTGTATCTATCAAAAGGGAACAAACAAATTTTTGGAACAAGCATTAATAACGATTAGGTTAAGTCATGCGGAGGATAAAAGGGAACTAGTTTAGTCTCAAAATCGCTTTGCATTGAAAGCTATCAGGTGTTCAAAGAGATTGAAATATAATTTGAGCAGTGACAACCAAGATTTGAAGTGTTTGGATAAATTTGAAGAAAGGAAACCCTAACTTAGAAGAACAAGGTATTCTCATTGAAACACCATTAGATAATCTGATTAAAATTCTGAAATGGCAACTCCGCAAGTGGTTGATATTACTGAGCGACCTCGACCTAAATTTAAGAAACACCCATTTAAAGCAATAGAAGTGGATCCAATGGGTACATTCTTTGATATTCCTCATGGAGTTATGTATGTCAAAGATGTTAGGGCATATATTCACATTGCCCTAGATGAGCACAACAATAGTTGTTTGTCAGAGTTGTATCTCTAGCATCTAAGTGATGACCAGTTTGATCTCAAGGAAGAATACAAAGCCCTAAAGAAAAATAAATTCATTCAATATGTGGATTTCCCTACATTTATGGAGGATGAATGGGTAAGGTATATATTAAGTCAAATCCATGACGAATTCATGTGGTTGGGACAACCCTTCAAAATTACAAAGGAAGCAATTAGGGCGGTAACAAGGTTAAATGTTACTAGAAGGATGCCCATGTTAAAAGCTATGAAGAACCAATAGTTATAGAGGCCATCAGAGCACAATTTGACAAAGGGCACTAACAATCAACGATATCACTGATCATGCGGTAAAATTCACTTCCGGTGATAGGTTACAAGGTCTATTTCACAAATCGAGAGAACTTTGTTTCTGGAACTGTAATTTACACTACTTATCAGATGATTAAAGAGAATGCCGACCATGACTTGTGTGAGCTACTACGGGTTCAACTGATGGAGAATTTGAAGAAGATAAAGGAAAGCAAGAACTATCCATTCAATTATGGTACGTTGATCATCTATCTATTCTTCTATTTCTTGAATGAATTACCCAATATGAACAACCTATTTTTGTCAAGTAGCAGACCAGTTGCTACCCAAATTAGAAATCATTTGAATAGCATTGGAAATTTTGATGAGCAAAAGGCAACACTATGGGGGTATTTCAAAAATTTCTAGAGTAGGATGCATTCAAGGGAGAGAATCCCAAATAAAATTGTAGAAAAATATAAAGATACCATCTATTTTATGGTCACCAAGGATCAACGTTTGATGGAAGATGTGGAGCCCAGAACTATATGGGTAATGCCTATGGGCTATGAAGTAGATGGCTCAATATTAGAAAATTATGCCCAGCACTTGCTCAACAAACCTAAAGACACTAAAGAAGAGAAGTTTGGAACATATGAAGAGTTATCTGTGAAACTCCATGTTGAACTCTAAAAAATAGAATCCACTAGGAAGGTAAGAAAAGAGGTAGAAGAAATTGATGCAAGATATGGATTCACTAAGGAACATGTTAAAGAAGCAAGGGAAAAAGGTCAAGCAGAAAGGGAAGCAAGGGAAAAGAAAGGAAGTGAAAGAGTTAAGGTTTTGGATGAACCTAAAGAAAAGGAAGACAAACCTCAAGCAATAAAGAGGTCTACCAAAAACTCTGCCTCCTCTTCTGGTCCTGCATCTACTAGCATAAAGGAATCTATAAAGAAGCCAACTGACAGAGGAGCAAAAGGACAGAAAACAAAAGGTAGAAGAATGTATGTAAGTATAAGTGAAAAGGATGAAGAAGAGACTGAGTCTAATGAAGATGTCAAGTAAATGAAAGGTGAGACTACTAAAGCCTCTAGAAGTATCAAGGAGAAGCCCTCTAGAAGGGAGAAACCTAGAAAAAGATAGAAGGTAGATGAGCCTCTAGCCACATTAACACTTGAAGATGTATTAAAGTCTATCACCGTTGATGGAAATTTGAAACCTGTGGCTGAATTTTATGATGATTACAATGATGCTAATAAAAGGATTTTGGAAGAAGCTACCATAAAGTATTTGAACATATACAATAGAGCTCTCATTCATATCATTGGTGATCTCCCAGATACCTTGGGAAGTACTCTGTTAGCCAAGAAGGAAGCTTCTATGGCTAAAGACATAGAACTCAGAGAACATACATTGATACAACTATGTCTAGATATTTCTCCAAAAGAAAAGGCCAAAATCTCCAAAGCAATCAACAATGAGTTCATATCAAAGAAAAGAATGAATGCACTAATGATAGGATAAATTGATAAAGTGGTCAAGGAAATAGAGGAGATCATTTTGGAAATACTAAAGAAGTACAATACCCCTACAATCTATGACAATGAAGTAACAGATGGTGGAAATGATGCATCTATTCTGAAAGTGAACCCTGAACAAGAAGCAAGAAACGACAATCATGTGCCCAAGGATATGGAAGCACCTGCAATGGAAACTCAAATAACACCTCCTCTGAAAGAACAAAATCACAAGGAAAAACTAGAAGACAAGGAAACCTCTCCACCGAAACAGAAGAGGAGCACATCAAGGAAGCCTATAAAATATATAAATTTTGTTTATCTTGGCCAAAAGTTACAAACAAATTAGAAGATAAAATTAGAGACTTGGAACTCAAACTGCTTAATATCTCTAAGACATATAATCCAGCAGTTGAGTCAATAAATGTAAAAGAAACACAAGTTGTAAACATTCATAGTGATTTGGGCACTCTGATGAAGAAAAGGAAGAAATTAGAGACAAGCTATGTTAGCTTAGGGGACTATTAAGTCCAAAAATTGATTCCATGACCAATCTGCCAGATGAAGCCCTAAAATCACAAGAATTAATTGATACAACATCAGATATATAGAAGGCAAAAAAGTTAGTCTTTCTAATAAATGGCCACATACAAATTTTGGAAAGTGCAAGGAATAGATGGAATGGAGAGATAGCTCTGAGAAAGACTATCTATAATGATATTCTACCTTCATTCATAAATTGAGGTGGAAATGTGCACATGTATATATGCGGTAGAATAAGACAATTTTTGACATAATTTTGCTTTTTGATAATTTTTTATTCCGGATCACACCCATTGCCATTGATGTCAAGGGGGAGAAGAAAATCAGTGAAAAATGGATAAACATGGATAAACATCTCAAGGGGAGAATAAATATACAAGTGTATATAGAAAGGGGGAGCAGTTTTAACAATAAAGCATTTTTCACTAAGTGTTGCCATCAATGTCAAAGGGGGAGATTGTTCACAAGAGACACTACTATGAAGTTAAGATGAGTGTTGTCATTGATGGTAACAAGATAAGGAGAACATATCAGCATGACAAGAAGACATAACTCTAAAAGTTCACTTGTGGTTGGGAACCAGGCACAAGTCTGGAAGGCAAAAATGGCTAAGTATGGATAGTATACAGAGTAAGGGACATAAAATGAACCAGTATGCCTCCGCAGTGAAATACCCTCAAAAGTAGATTAGGTACAATGACTTATGACCATATTATGATTATTCAGACCAGTGATCAAGTTATGACTTCCTCTGAAAGTCATGGGGAGAAAATGAGTAAGTCTGGACAAACAGAGGTATGTTAGAGATAGTGAACAGGGCACAGTATATTACTCCACATTCTCCCACAGATACATAATCTTCTCTACGGTTCTAAGGTAAGCAAGGGATACATCATAACTACCTAAATCTAGAATTATAACCTCTGAAGTTCAGTACAACACATTCTACAATATGTCCAATATTGGGTTATAGTTCAACAGTGATTGAGTAGTAGTTTCATGATCCGCATTTTGACATTTAGAAGTATTTTGTTCCATGGTTCAGAAGGTATGCTAAGAGGTTAGTAACAAAAATTGGATATGATTTGTGAAGTCCCATTTGGTCTGCAGCATAAGTTGTCATGTAATAGAGGAACCTATCATATATGTTATTAACGAACAAGCCAACATGCTAGTTAAATCCTTAGGCGAAGAAGAAATATGAGCTAGATGATAAATGTAAGTGGTTGTATGATTAAAATATGACATAAATGAAGACATGTATACAATGGTTTGGATCCGCATTGAAAGATTTAACACGAACAAGCTGACAAGATATAACACTTGGTATACACGTTTCACAATTTGCTTGCTGAGCTGATCATGAGAAAGATTTAGTTGCGGATATAAATATAGGATGGATTTCAGTGTTTGAAAGAAGTAGAGTACAATGTGATGGATAAAAATATGAAATAAGCAAAGATAGAGTTGTTGTTGCAATTGAAGAGAGATCCTGAGCATATGTAAGAGCAGAGCAGAGAAACAGGGGCAGACTGAAATGAAGAGTTTTGAGTCAGTATTCATAAGCTTAATTGGATTTGTAATCATGCATAAGTAGATACAATCATAGCATTTCATCTTCGGCAGTGAGCCACCCTTCTTCCTCTTCTTGTTCTTTCTTCAGGTAGTGAACTCTGGGTAGTAAGCCCTAAGACAATGAGCCTCTTATAATTCAGTATTGCTATAACTAATAAATTTTGTGGGTTAACCCCCACCGTTGTTTTTCCCTTTTTAGGTTTTCCATGTAAAAACCCTGGTGTTCATGTGTTATGTCTCTATGGTTTTTGTTCATTTGTTTAATCTTCTTTCACATAATTGAATTTCGTAAATGGATAAAAGAGCAAGTGCATAAATGGTTTTGTAGAACATTGATTCACCCCCCCCCTCTCATTGTTCATTGTATTCAATAGGAAGAGCAATCTTGCATCACCCAAAAATATTGTTTCTTCTTCAATAAGGGCTAAAATTGGTAGGGTTACTATTTATAGTAAGTTGGCATTTGTGAACATATAGACACGAAATCTTACATAGACCTCTAGAATGGTGAATTGAAGCCAATGGTGAAGAAATCACTTCAATATATTTTGTCATTTGTGGGATATTAATATTTTCATTTTTCAAAATCTTGATAAAACATTCAAAGTCAATTTTGAGGCACTTAGAGGCTCCGGATGGGCCTAAAAATTGGCCAAAAATCAAAATGTACCCTAACAAGCCATTTTACGGACATAATATATTATGATTGAAAATCCAACGGTTGGATTGAAAGTATGATCCCTTGAAGTTGTACTACCGAAATTTTAAAAATAATATCTTCTTGGCGGGAGTTACAATTTCTAGAATATTTTGGGTTGGTTATGCATTCTAGATAAAGGAGGTGAATGGGGGTTACAGGAGTGAGTTTAGTAGTGCTATTGGTGGCTCTAGCTTGCAAATTTTTGTAATTAGAAAGCCCATGTGGTTGTAACTTGAAAATTTCTTGAATATTGTAATGTCGTTACATTGAGATAATAGAAAACATGTTTTCTTTCTTACATTCATCATTTTATTCTCAGTTATTGTTGTGTGTTTGGGTTGGTAAGGGTGTCCCCTTCATCAACAATACCTCTAGAGATACAAAAGAAGATGAATTATGTAATGTCCAAGGACAAATGAAGAATAAGAAGAAGAATTTTTGAAAACTTGTACCTAAACAAACTATTCCTATCAGGTATCCTCAAGATTTCAATGGTAATTGCTATGCTTGTAATAAATTTGGCCATAAGGTTGTTAAATGTAGAAGCAAGAAGAATCAGAATTCATTTAGGCCTCCTAGGCACAATGTTGTAAGCTCTCATGGTAAGTGTCATGCTTGGAACAAAGTCAATCATAAGGCTAATGGATACAGTTCAAGCAAGATGATGAGGAATAGTTTCATGAACAAGAACAATGCTAGGACCTCTCAGTTCTTCTATGGTTATTGTTACACATGTAACAAGTATGGTCATAAGGCTACTGACTGTAGATCTAATGTAAGAAGAGATGACTATGCTCTGCAATCCAAAATCACCTGCTACAATTGCAATAGAACGAGACATATTGCAAGGTTCTGTAGGGGAAAGAGTGCAAGGTCCTTTGCTTCTCAAAAGAAGGTTGATATTGCTCTGCAAAAGAAGGAATGTATAGGACATGGAGGAAGAACGAAGAGAAGGGAGTAAAGGATGGATATGCACCTTTGCTTGGTGCAGATGGATCATTTGGAATTTAAAAGTGAGGAAGTATTGGTTAAGGGGGAGTTGCAACTATAAACACCTTCAAAACCCCTAAATGAATAAAATGCTTAAATCCTTAGAATATTGGCCAAAAATGGTTTGAACATGTTAAGATAATGTTATAAAGATGTATAATCAAATTTTTGAAGCAACTGGACTACTTGTGGAGGATTGCTAAATGATCACAAGTTTCTGTATAACCAAAGGTTGATTAGGTCAAAACAGAGAATACAATTAATGCGGAGAAGTCATAGTTGGTAAGAATACTATATAAGCAATATTTGATCATTTTGATCTCATTTTGATTGAAGTCATGAGTGTTGAAGAGCCCAAGAAGAGAAGAAGGTTTTTAGTATTGCATTGGTGCAAATCCTATCTACTGCATTATCAGGTATTCTTCATCTTCACCAATTAAACCCTAGTTTCTAAAGATATTATCATGGTGACACCTAAGTGATTGATGTTGTGGAGAAACCAAGACCTAAATTCAAGAAACATTCATTTAAATCCACTGAGATTGATAAAGATGGTGCATTTTCCCACTTTCCCATCCATGTGCTGCACACTGAGGATGTCTGGATGTACATCCATTGACAACTGGATGAATATGATCATCTAAAGATGGAACAATTTATGAATGATCATCTGATAGGTGATAATTTTCAATTGAAACCAGAGTTCACCAACTTTGAAGCAAAACAACTTGATATTTGGAAGGGTTTCCCTAACTTCTAGTATTAGAGAGATTGGGTTAGGATTTCCCTAAGTCAGATTCATGGTGACTTTTTCTGCCTTGATCAAACCTATATGATCACTAAAGAAGCTATCAAAGTCATGATCAAACTATGCTCCTTTGGACCAATACCTATGCTGAAAGTAGTGAATAATGAAGAAGTAATGAGACTTACCAGAGTGAAATTTGATAAGAGAACCCTAACTGTAGATGATATCACTGATCTAGGGGTCTAATATGCCACCATGGGCATTGCTTATAAAGTGTACTACACAAAAAGAGAAGGGACTGCCACTACCATCACCATCTATATTGCCCATCAAATGGTGAAAGAAGAAAAGGACTATGACCTCTGTGAACTACCATGGCAACAGTTGTTGGACAATTTGAAGAGAACCAAGGAGACAAAGTATAAATTCCAATATGGTTCCTTAATCATTTTCCTTATGTTCTATTTTTTGAAGGAACTGCATTCAATGAAGGGTATGGTTTGGAAAATTGACACCCCTATTGCACACCAAATTAAGGGATATATGCTCAGTTTCTCTAATTATAAACATTGTGACTCATTATTTTTGGGGTTCTTCAAAACTTTCCAAATTGATATACGAAGTAGGGAAAGAATACCAAGAAAAGTAGTTGAAAAATATAAAAATGGCATTACATTTATGGTGGATAAGAATAATTATTACATGGAAGTAGTAGAGCCAAGGACTTTTTGGATAACCACCCTACCATATGAAGTATTAGAGCATGACTTGATTGGTTATACTGATATGTTGCTCAACAAGCCTAAGGATCCCGTTGCAGAAAGATTTGGAACTTATGATGAAATCATCAATCAAACAATCAGAAAGGAGGTAGAAGAAAATGTAGACAAGGTAAAATCTAAAGCAGAGAAGATGAAGTCTAATTTGGAAAAGATGCTTAATACTCCTAAGGGTTCAAAAAAACAAACTCAATTCTCTTCTGTTGCACAAACACCAAAAAGGGCTAGTAGGTCTTCCTCTATTGTTGCTACCTCATCAAAATCCTCTAGACCTGCTCCTACACTTCCCACTAGAAAAAGGACTGCCACTAAAGTGCCAGTACAAATCAAGACTGCAGAGATAAATAAGCATAGACCTAAAGTGCAAGCAAAAAGAGAAAAATGAATTTAGTAAATGTAGTAGATGATGAAGAAGAAGAAGAAGAATTTGTTATGCTTGAGAGAAGAAAGAAGAGAAGAAGAGGAAAATGAGGAAGGAGGAATATCCAAAGGAAAAAGAAAGGGAAAAGAAAAGAAATCAAAATAATCTTCTCAAGAAGAATTGGAGCATGTGCCTCTACAACTTGAAGCCACTATAAATACTATAATAGAACATGGTGCTTTGAAACAAGTTGTAGATCTTTATGACAAGGATACTATTAAGGAAGCAATAATCAGATATATGATGGCCTTCAATGTGGCCTTAATTGATTTCATTCATCATCTTCCGATGAGTCTTGCAAACCTACTCACCAACAAGAGAAATAAATCTATGGCAAATGAGGTTGAGATGAGGAAACTAGCAATTAAAAAGGTGGGATCTTCCATCACAAATGAAGAAAAGGTCAGAATATCTCAAAAACAAGCACAAGAATTTAGGACAAAAAGAAGAATAAATATTTTGATGGGAAGAGACAAGAAAGAAAAAGATAGACTAGAGAAAGAAACATTAGAGATAACTACTAAAATCCTTGAAGAATTGAAAAACACTAAGGTAGTTGTTGGGGAGCAAGTTCCTCTAGAAATGCTAGATGAACCCCTTCAAAATGTTGTGGAAAGTAGTGATATGGGTGAGAAAGATGATAAAGTAAATACTCCTCTGGATAACACAGAAGAACAAGACTTAGCAGATCACGCTAAAGAAAATACATCTCTAGAGAACACAATTGTAGGTGTAGAACATGACAATCCCTCTCCAGAAGACACAAGGAAGGATGAACAAAGGAAAGGAGATAACCCTAAGGAAGAACAAGAAGAGAAAACTCCAGGGAAGAGTGTGGAGAAACAAAATAAAGAAGATCAAGATAAAACAAAGGAGGAAGATCAAGAAGAAAAAGATAAAGATGAATCAGAAATAAAGGAAGATGAAAGAGTGGAAGACTTGGGTCAGAGTTCTTCACGGTATGATTCAATCAAAGACCTATTGGATTTGTAGATACAATTTCAACCAGTGGTTACTCCTCAAATTTTGCAGATCCCTACACATGAAGGGAAGATTGATCTGTCAAACATCTCACCCCTTCACAAACTACAACTTGGTGATATATTTGTTGGTGTGAATAGGTTATCACCTAACCAGTTTACCCTTGTGTGGATAATTCATCTTATTTAACTATTTATTAGTTAAATAATATTCACACATAATTCACATGTTAAGTTGACTTAGTGAGTCTTCTAGATGTCTAGTTGAGTCTAGTTGTGTGTTGAGTTGTTGATAGTTGGAGTGAGTTGTCTTATCCTCCACATGTGTAATTAGTTATCATCCTCTAATTGTCACATGTTGTAGGAATATCTCCACCTTTCACTCCACCTTTCTAGATCTCACCTTGCCTTTATAAGATAGGCTCTCTCATTTTATTTCATATGATAGTTATATAGAATCATTGGTCCATTGTTTTAGCATATTCTTCTCTATTATCTTTGTATGGAAGGTTGTCTTGGTTGCAGGGATCCTGGCTTGCTGAGTCACATGGAATCTTATATGGTATCAGAGCCTGATCTACAATTTGTTTACCTCATTGGAGAGGTTTTGCAAGGAGCTATGTTTTAGGAGCATCCTCGAGTGAAACAAACATCACCGTTGCGATCAGGAGGCCCAAATTTGTATAGATCAACTGTCCAAATGCCCAAATCGAAGAAGTTGAAAAAAAAGGCAAATTTTTTTGCCTTTACCCCTCTGACAGTAGGGAATATTCCCTATGCAGAAGGAATCTTGAAAGATCTATGCCATCACCTACGTCATTGGCATCTTGGTTGTGTCGGTAAAAAATCAAATCATTTTTTTTGTTATCGACTGCTAGTCAAATTATTTTCTGTGGATTGTTTAAAGTTTTTTTAATAGCAAAAAAAATTATTACTGGGTAGGGTACTGGTCATATCCTGTGCAGATCTATGTTCCATAGAGTACCTATGGGTACCAGCAAGCCCACCTCTAGCCTCTTTGGGCCATGTGGAGGGGTTAATGAAGCCCCACAATCCCACGTGTTATATTTGCAAATTGAAATTCTTCTGCAGGCATTTCAAATTTGTGATCTCCAATTGTTATTTAAGCGGACTTCAAAGCTAACTCTAGCAGTCTACACAAGTATATCAGTGGTCGTTGTTAGTTTTTTTCTTTAGCAGCGGTAGGAGTTAAAAAAATTTAGCAGCGGCGGTTTTGTCAACCCACTCTAGCAGAGAATGAGCCTTAAGTGCTTAGAATTGTTGATGGCGTAACAAAATTTCATGCTGGAAAATTGTCTATACTCATTGGTGAACATTCAGCATTTTCATCGACCTTCGGCTGTCTTTACAAGATCTCTGGCAGACTCTGTGATTTGCCACCGGTCAAATACAATCTTGACAGTCGACCACATCTCTAAGCGGCAATCATTTCATATATCTTCGACGGCCTTTGTTTTGAGTCCGTTGATGTCCACATTCTCTGGTAGCGGTCCCAATCAACTTTTCCAGTGGCCCCTTCACGGTCATTTGTTCCTTCCATGGTGGTCTTCTTTTAGAGTCTTGCAAGTAATTTTGGTACCCTCTTCAAATGGTGACTAGCTTTCGATCCCAAGCAGTGTTTTAAACAGGCATCCATCACCAAATTTGGCAAGCAACATTAGATAACTCCATACAAGATCTCCCAACAGTTTCACATTTTGTAGCACACCAAAAAAAAATTTATACTCGTTAGTTATTCCTACACCCATCGGATATATTCAGCAGTTTTTGGGTATGACATTGGTGGTTTGCAGATTTTATTTCTACCCTGCGGCTTTCATACCAAAATCATTGGTATCAGATAATCCCATCAGCATATTCCTTGTACCTAGGTTATCTCTGGGCATATAGTGGTTTCAGAGGCTATTTTGAAACGTGATCGAAGGTACCAATTTAGAGCCAAATAGGTCGTATTAGCCATAAAATGTTTGGTGGTTTTCCTCAAAAAGTGGTTTCAGACTTAGTCAAGATGGTGATAGTTTCTAAATGTGTCGGTGGCTTCCAGAGTCAAGGCATTTTTGACCAGTCAAATCGGTTTCAAATTTTAATCATCGACAAACAAACTTCGATAGTCACCTTTATCTACAGGGTGGTTTCTTTGTAAAACTGGTGGTATTTTTCCTTGACGGTGGTTTTGACCAAAAAAAGAGGGATTTTTTCACAGGCAGTTTCATAGCTAGACAAGGATTTTTTTTCTCTTTCCACATGGAATATTCCATCTGAAAAAAGTATATTCTATCTGCTAGGGCCCCTGTTTTGCCCTCAAAGTCCTAAAGTAGGGCTTTTTGTTCTTTTTGCATAACTTTTGCTCAAGGTGTCGAAATCAAGCAAACAAGATATCGATGGAAAGATGACAAAGAGCACTTCATAGTGGTATTATTCATTTTGACATTTTTTGTTGTTTAACAACATATTTTGTAGGTTGAATACATGTCTCTCTTTTTGGTTCTTGAGCTCATAACTTTTTGCAACGAACTCAAATTTTCGTGATTCAAGTGGTATCGGAAAGGTATTCAGGAGCTCTACACAACCATCCGTGCACTTTTCTCAAATTCTGCTCTAGGTTCATTTTAATCAATTTGTTAGTTTTTTTGGCTTTTGAGTGATAACTTGCACAATTTGATACTTGAGGAGGTGAAATTTTTTTGAGAGGATTTGTTTGTTATAATACATCATTGTGAGTGATTGTAATCCCACTCAAATCTCTTTTTTAAGAGATATTGTTGTTTTTCTCAATATTGGTCCCTTGAGGACAACTATAAATCACACTAAGTATAAAATGCCAAAGAAAAATTTGGGGGGCTCTCTTACATACTAAAGGGGTGTTCTTGTCTTGTTGTATCTCTTTTTCATCATGGATGTGCCTCAATTTCCACTTTTAACTCCATATAATTATCTTGAATGGAAGAAAAACATGGAGTATGTATTGTATAAATAAAAGTTACATAGAATAACTTTAGGCACAGATCCTGAACCCACAGGTGTTGCTGAGAGAAGAAAATGGTTAGATAGAAGAGATGAGACTTTTGGCACACTTTGTCTTGCTATTTCTCCAGATCTGAGATTTTATGTTGAGTCTTGTACAACACCAAATGAGATATGGACAACATTGGACAATATCTTTGGCAAGTAAGATAAAATAAGAAGGTTCAAATTGGAGAATGAGCTAATTACATTTAATCCTCAATATTTTGATCAAATCAAAGATTTCTTCACCAAGTTTAAGTCTCTCAGGTTGCAACTCAAATAGTGTGGTCTTGAGAAAGAAGATGAACAATTGATTCTATCTATTCTTGCAAAATTTGGTCATGCATATTCAGTTTATGTTTCTACCTTTTATGCTACAATGGATGACTTTAGTAGTAAGTTTACTTTGCCTTCACTTGAGGAGTTTACTGCACAACTCACCTGAGAACAAGCCAAGCTACTACACGTGGGCACATTGAAGTCTCCTAGAAAATAGGCTCTAGTTGCAACACAAAGCACAAAAGATCCTAAGGCTTCACATAATAAGGGCAAGAAACAAAAGGATTCCAAGTCTAATGCTCAAGAGAAATAATGAAAGAAAACCCCCAACTCTTCTTCCAAAGATGAGTCTAATAAGAAAAAGAAGCCAAAGTGTTCTTATTGTAAGAAATTGGGTCATGATGAGACTAAATGTTATGAGAAAAAATTTGATGAGATGTCACAACTTCAAAAACATAACATTGAGTATTCTTCATCAACAATAGTTTTACCCAATTCTTCTTCTTCACCGCCATCTACATATATAGGAACAATAGACATTGCTAATGGGTCATACAAAGGAAAAGGACAAGCACTCTTTGCTTCAACAAGTCTACAGTTAGAGAGATGGCTTCTTGATTCTAGAGCTTCTCATCATATGGCATCTTCACAGGGGATGTTCTCTTCATTTTAGTCATGTACTTCAGAACCTATTTTGATGGGTAACAACACATATATGCATGCAACTGGAAGAGGAAATATTGATGTTGGAGAGAATACATTCAACAATGTGTTGTGTGTACCTTCCTTTACAACCAATCTCCTTTCCATCTATCAGATTACTCATTGTGGTGTAGGGAAGACAATTGAGATCACTCCTGATTATGTGATCGTACAAGACTTGGAGAGCAGAGATATCATTGTTGTTGGGATGGCTAATCATGCATCTTGCTTGTAGACATTCTCCCATTTTGTTTTTGATGATGACATAGATCCATTCATTGATATTCACACTAATGCATCAAGTGTGAATCATGTTTATAAGGAGAAGTTTGGTCACTTGAACCTTGGTATTATTGCATCTACTTTAGTTCCTGAGACTAGTTTTGAGCTCTGTCCTTCTCTTGCTTCTTCATAGATTGGCATTGGCATAGATTCATCCAATTCAGTTGAGGAGGATATTCTTTGGCTTCCAGATACAGGTTTGTGGGATGAGTACTTGACAGATATTTTAGACTTGTTTCGTGAGTCCTATCTTGATGAATTAGAGGACATAATTGGTGACATTCATCTCCTCTTTGAAGGAGTTGAATCTTCTACTTCAGATGAGTGGTCACTATCTTCTCCTCTTCACTTGTCATAGTTTGGCACTGAGTTGGAGTATCATGAGCATCATTCAGAGGATTATTCATCTTTGGAGATTGATGATCTTGAGTTTTCATCTTGTCTTGGATTGTCACATGCAACACCTGATTATGTGGCATCTTTTGGTTATGACATGTGGACACTTGAGAAGTTTTCAGAGATAGCATACATCATGAGGCTTTTTTCCTCATACCTTGAGATGAAGTTTCTTCAATGTCAACCTTTGGACTTGTTTCTTCCTAAGGGGAAGAATGTTGTTTGTAGGCTTTGGGTTCTCTTCAACATTCTTCTTCAAGCATTCACCATTGACATAGGAGCTAATTCATTGTGGGGGGGACCTATAGTCTCACACTTTCTCTCCTATGGGGGTACTTGATTGTATATATGTGCTAGAAGTTGTCCTTGGGGGGTCTGTTGGATTAGGTCTGGACAACTGAGAGGGGGGTGAATCAGTTGTCACACATTTTGAACTTTTCTACCTTTAATCAAATTAATGAAATAAACATTTCAGCATCACATAAGCAGAAATAAAAATAAAACAATTGACACTAAGATTTTTGACGTGGAAACCTACTTAAGGGAAAAACCACGGTGGGGGTTAACATACAAAAATTAATACCCTGTTAAAAGTATTTTTACAAATGGGAATACACATGCATTCAGGCTCACTACCTAGAGGTCACTGCTCAAAAGGAGGCTCACTACCTATGGAAAATATTACAAGAGAACAACAAAGAGTTGAACTAATTAATAGCATCTATCCATGCATGAATTTCAGTTTCGGTTAAGTACATAAACTGATATTACACATTTCATCTTTGCTCTACTCTTCTTACTGATATGCCTTCATTCGCACTTTTGATTTATGTTCTTTTCACACATACACCTTCTTCACACCAACACACACACTGAATCATCCAATTTCATCGACTATATATATATCTACAACATGATCTACAATCATTATGTTAGTCGGCTTCAACAACACTTAGAACTTTTATGAATGCTCTGCTCTATTGGCTAGATCTATGCATAACTTAGGGTGTGGACCAAAACTTTCTCTTGGAAATTACTACTCATGTCAGCCACAATCATTGATCACCACCATTTGTCCAACAAGTAACTTCCATACATCTGGAATCAAGATCCTGCAAGGTCTACCTGTTCTTCTGTCTACTCTGACAAACTGGAACCCAGTACTCAGATGTTCATATCTTTTGAATCCTTCATCACCGAAGGATAAAACTTTGGATTTAGAAAGTCTTTTCCATGCTATTAACTACCTTAGATCCATAGAAAACCATGCCTTTCCACCAAAGAGATCCGGACCAAGATACCAGATTCTGTTGATGCTCTGTTCTTAACTGCCCAGACTTAGGCAAATTCTAATTCTGATTTCCGGTATGAACAACTTCTATTATGCAGATGTTTGGGGTGATCTTAGTTGCCATCAATGACAACATCTATTAAGAAAATTAGTGTCTCTTGCCAATAATCTCCCCCTTTGGCATTGATGGCAACACTTGGTGAAAAATGACCAAGTGTCTTAGTGCAACTCCCCCTTTGTTTGTACACTCATGCCCTTCACTTATTCCAGTTCTCCCCCTTTTCTGAATTCCTCATTTTTCACCACCCTTTCACTCCCCCTTTGAGATCAATGGTAAAGGGTGGGGTCTGCAAGACAAAACTTCCAAAAGTTTTATACATACTGTCGTATATGTACAAATAATCAACAAGTTCTATTTACATAAATTTAAGAATGTTTGCAATACTGGTTTTTATCTGCACAAGTTTGGAGGCCCAAGTACTCTTCATTCCATCTAAAATTGAGATGTACCCACTCAAAAAAAATGAATATGCTTCTACCTTTGATAAATCTGATGGATCACTAGTCTGAACTGCAGTCTGAGCTTCAAATAGGGCATTATGCATTGTCTCTAACTTAGGGGTAATCAATCCCCGGAGCTCACACATCCTCTTCATAATGTTACCCTTTTCTTTGACAAGCCTTTTTATCTCATCTATCAGGCTAATTACTTGGCATTCTTGACTTATAGGTGAAACTGTTAGAGGATCAAAGTTTTGAGAGAGATTTGATAGTTTATGTTCTTGCTTCTTTATCTTCTTCTCAATATCTTTATTAACTTTGGGTCATGATAGACAAAATTTGTATAGATCACTTCCACCATTTAGAGCATTTTGAATCTTCTATCATTTCCTATCAGGTTTTTTATTTCACAAAATTTCTTATCCAAGAACTCTTTTTGAACTTTTGCCTCTGCTGATTTCTCAAGGGACTCAAAGTGAGTATTTATAGAACTTACAAGAATTTTTAGATGTTTGGAGGGGGAATCAGATGGACTCTTTTGATAGGTAGGCATCATCTTCTTCAAAATCCTAGATGTAAGCCCCAGTAGCTCATTGTCCTCCATGTGGAACTTCAACATCTTTTCTCTAGCCTTTACTTGGGTGAATGATGCTATTTTCATCAGTTGAATTGGAGAGAGAGAATCTGGATTGGCTAGAACTTGAAGTAGTTTAGGTTCATCAAGCTCAATTGTTTCTTTTTCAAGAAGACTTTTCACTGCACCTACAATATCTCTTGCAATGTTCTTTGAACTATTCTTTTGTTCATTTGATTTCTCATTATCTACTTTGTGTGCTTCAACATTTGCACCATCTTCTTCCACTTTTTCTTTCTTTTCTCTTTCTTTTTTTGCTTTAATATTCTCTATGTTCTCTATAGAGGGACTCTTTTCTATTTGGTCACTACTTGCTACCTGATTCGTAGGGCCTTGTGAAGTAGTGATATCATCTTCTTTTCCTGACGTATTTGGTGGATTGAGGGTATCTCTTGCATCAGCTGCTCTATCTATTATTTCTATATCCTCCTATTTTGTTTTCTCTTCTTCCAGAATAGAGGCTTCACTCAACTTAGATTTATGCTCAATGATGTTCTCTTCTTTACCATCCGTAACTTCTTTTGTGACTATAGGAAAATTGTGCTTCTTTAATGCTTTCAAAAGAATTTCTTGAGTTTCTTCAACAATTTCACTTGTTTCTCCAAGCATGAGTTTGTTCATTCTCTTTTTACTTCTAAAGTCATCTTTGACTTCCTTGAATATCATATATATTTGATCATATGAAATCTGAGGACACAAACTTATTAACTCATGTTCCCTAATCTCCAAGTCCTTTCTCTTGGCATTTTCTTTTCTCAACTCTAAAATACTTGCCAGACTTTGTGGCAGCTCATAAGTTATCTCAATCAGTGCCTTGTTGTAGATGTTGAGATATCTGACAATTGCTTCCTCCAATACCCTTTTATCTACATCACTGTAATCATCATAGAATTCAATCATGGGTTTTAGATTACCATCCATAGTGACTAACTTTATCACATCCTCTAGGGAAAGTGTGGGATTCTCAACATATTCCTCATATGCCTCTGTATTTTTCTTTTCACTAGCTCTTTTACTTTCGAAGGATTTTTCTTTGGCTACTTTTGTAGTTTTTGTTCTAGTGGCCTTCAATTCTTTCACTTCAACATCAGAATATATCTCTTCATTGTCATATTTTGAGCTTTTGTAGCCTCTTTTGGCCTTGGTTTTCTTCCTTTTTCCTCCTTCATAGGATGATTTTGCTTCAATCTTAGGAGGAACAAGGGCAGAAGTATAGCTCCTAGTTCTCGTTTTGGTAGAGGTCTCTACCGAAGCACCTCCTTGATTCTTTTCTTGCTTTTCTTTCTCAAATTTTTCTAACCTTTCCTTGTTTGCCTTCACTACTTCTTTAGTTATACCTATGCTCTCTGCATATGCTTCAACTTGCTTGTTCACTTTCTTTTCATTTCTAGTTCCTTGAGTTCAATATGGATCTTTATGTTTAGTTCTTCAAAGGTGCCAAACCTTTCTACCTTAGTGTCCTTAGGTTGATTCAACAGATGTTCAGCATATAGTTCCAATACATCTTCCTCAACCTCATATCCCATGGGCATGACCCACACAATCCTTGGTTCCACTACCTCCATCAAACACTGATCTGTGTCTACCATGAAACAGATTGTATCTTTATATTTCTCAACTATTGTTTTGGGGATCCTTTCCCTAGAGTGCATCATGTTCTGAAAGTTCTTAAAATAGCCCAGAGTGCAGTTCTTTGGGCTTTTCCATCACCAAGGTTATACAAATAGCCTCTAATTTGTATTGCTATAGGTTTATCATTTGTCTAGACTCAGCCTCTTGAATCTAGTAATTCATTCATAAAATAGAAGAATAAGCATATGACCAGCATACCATATTTGAAAGAGTTCTTCTTATCTCTCTTAACCTTTTGCAGATTCTCCATCAATTGGCTCAGCAACAGCTCACACAAATCATAATCCATATTCTCCTTTAGCATCTAATATGCAGCATAAATGGATGTTCTGGAGACTGAATTCTCCCTACTAGAGTGGTAGATTTTATAACCAATTACCATTGAGGCAAACTTGACATCTAGATCAGTGATGTCATTGATGGTCATATCTCTCTTGTCAAACTTTGATCCAGTGACTTCAGACACAGTTTGATTCTTCACTGCCTTTAATAAAGGCAGTCCACCAGTTGAGTGCAATCCAGTCATGGCCCTAATAGCATCCTTGGTAATCTTGAAGGATTTCATTAGCCATATGAAGTTATCATGTATTTTTCTTAGTACATACCAAACCCATTCATCCTCTTCAAAGGTTGGAAAATGAATGACGTGTGCAAGATGTTTATTTTCTAGAGTTTTGAACTCAGGTTTGATGTTGTAATTCTCATCCCTCAGATGGTTATTAATATATCCAATAGTTTTGAGTTCCCAAATTCCTCAATGTTTGTGTGTATGTAAACCCTAATATCTTCCACATGTAGAACTTCATACGGAACATTTGAAAAGGCACCCAGTGGATCAACTTCTACAAACTTGTATGGATGTTTTTTGAATTTTAGACATGGCATCTCAGTAATATCTACAACCAGTGGAGTAGCCATCTTCAATAATAAAATTTGAAAGCTTTGTGAAAAGAAATACCTCTTTTTTCGGTCTAGGAATTCGCCTTGGGCAGTTAGATGGGATTCTTGCTTGAATTTGATCTTCACTTTTCAATTTTCACAAGTTCTTTCTCACAGTTCGATCTTCTTCTTCATTCTTGGGTGCAAGGTGTTTCAAATGATGAGTGAAATATCTTTTATGTCTTCACAAAACCTAATTTTTCATTGTAATAAATGTGTTACCCTAACTTCATCTGGTTACACTATTTTTGATAGTTCTTCATGAATCACTTTGCAAGTTTTATATCAACATTTTTCTTTTTAGAATTCTTCCAAAAAGTTTTGAGACAAATCAGAATATTTTCTCTTGTTGTGCCATCTTCAGGCACCCACTTTGTAGTTGGGGGAATTTGAATTCCAATACTACTCCCCCTAAGCCATGGCTCCCAAATTAATTCCTGGAGGAATTTTTAGCACTAGATTCCGGTGTGGACCCATCACAATTGTTTATTGTATCTTTCTTTACCCAAGTCTTGTTCATTTCATTTCGTATCTCATTCACATCAATTTTTCTCTTGTCTTTGTCTTGTCTCTGTTCATCCAATTTTTTGCTTACCGGACCTCTTCTTCCCTTATTCCTATTTCTGCAGAATCTTGCAATATGACCAGATTTATTGCAATTAAAACACACAACATTCTCCTTTTTATAAACTTGATTTCCTTTTGATCTACACTAATTTTCCATGTGTCCAAATCCATTGCAAGCAAAGAAGTAGCCATTGAAAGAATTGCTATTCATTATCATACTTCTACATTCATTGGATTTGTGACCATACCTCTTGCATTTGAAGCATTGGCCGGAG
The DNA here is from genome assembly GCA_027924645.1 of Cunninghamia lanceolata. Taxonomy (NCBI): domain Eukaryota; kingdom Viridiplantae; phylum Streptophyta; class Pinopsida; order Cupressales; family Cupressaceae; genus Cunninghamia; species Cunninghamia lanceolata. Next base: position 10,386,425 of record BSBN01000068.1, on the reverse strand, counting down.
AAGGATTGACCATTTTGATTTACTCTGCTTCTATATTGAGTAGCTCTATGACCAAATTTATTGCAATTGAAACAATTTCCATTGAATGATGGATATCTTTGGGCATTAGGTTGCCTTACCGGAGGCTTTCTAGTTCTGTCTCTTTTGTTTCTTGGTTGAATATTTCTTTGTCTGAGTCTAGAGGTTTCACTTTTCTCATATCTAGGATCATGCTTGTCATCATTCCTTTTTTGTTCTTCAATTAAAGCTTCAAGTTTAGCTGAGCTTATTTTGAACTTCTCCTTATACTCATTTACAATTTCTAGGTCATGTTTGAGAGTGATAATCTATCTCTCAAGTTCTCTTTCATTGTTTGTACTTTCTTGTAGATTAGACTCTAGGAGACCAGCTATGCCATCCAATCTGCAGCACTCTTCAGTTCTCTCTTTCAGATTTCGTTTCATCTCTTCTTCAGTTTTCTTCCTATCTTCAACTTCCTTGGTTAGTCTCATTACTCCAATTTCTATCTCATGTCTTAGAACAACAACTTCTTCAGCTAACTTTTTGCATTCCTTTGTCTTCTCTTTTAGGGCTTTGTCTTCCAACTAAGGAGGTTGATCCTTTCCTTTAGATTTTATTAATTTTCCTTTTAAAATCTCAATGAAGTCTACAGCCTTATTGAGTTTATCTTGCATCTCTTGGACTTCTTCCTTAGATTGCTCGAGATCATCTAGGTTGAGATTAAGTTACCCTTGAAGATTGTATTCATCCATTTATGAGATCTTCCTTAAGCTATTAAACTTCTCAAAAGGAACTTAGCTCTGATACCAATTGTTGGATTAGGTATGGACAACTAAGAGGGGGGTTGAATTAGTTGTCACACTTTCTAAACTTTTTCTACATTTAATCTTCCTTTACAACTTATAGTCAAATTAATGAAATAAACATTTCAGCATCACATAAGAAGAAACAAAAATAACACACTTGACACCAATATTTTTGACATGGAAACCCGGTTAAGGGAAAAACCAACGGTGGGGGTTAACCCACAAAAATTAATACCTTGTTAAAAGTATTTTTACAAATGGGAATGCACATGCATTCAGGCTCACTACCTAGAGCTCACTGGTTAAAAGGAGGCTCATTGCCTATGGAAAATATTACAAGAGAACAACAGAGATTTGAGCTGATTAATAGCATCTATCCATGCATGAATTTTAGTTCCGATTAAGTACATAAACTAATCTTACACATTTCATCTTTGCTCTGATCTTCTTACTAATCTGCCTTCATTTGCACTTTTGATTTCTATTCTTTTCACACATACACCTTCTTCACACAACCAAACACACACTGAATCATCCAATTTCATTAGCTATATATATCTACAACATGATCTACAATCATTCTGTTAGTTGGCTTCAACAACACTTAGAACTTTTATGAATGCTTTGCTCTGTCGGCTAGATCTATGCATAACTTAGGGTGTGGACCAAAACTTGCTCTTGGAAATTACTACTCATGTCAGCCACAATCACTGATCACCACCATTTGTCCAACAAGTAACTTCCATACATCCAGAATTAAGATCTTCTGCAAGGTCTACCTGTTCTTCTTCTGTCTACTCTGACAAACTAGAACCCGATACTCAGATGCTAATATCTTTTGAATCCTTCATCACCAGAGGATAAAACTTTTAATTTAGAAATATTTTCCATGATGTCAACTACCTTAGATCCGAAGCAAACCATAACTTTCCACCAGAGAGATCTAGACCAAGATACCAGACTCTGTTGCTGCTTTGTTCTTAACTACCCAGACTTAGGCAAATTCTAATTCTAATTTCCAGTATGAACAACTTGTGTTATACGGATGTTTGGGATGATCTTAGTTTCCATAAATGACAACATCTATCAAGCAAAGCAGTGTCTCTTGCCAATAGGGTCATGTTGAGTCCTCCTACTATCACTTCTTCCATCACAACTTTCATTTATTTTTTGCATTCTCACTTTTGGAGAGGAGTTTTATCCCATGAGGTTTTCTCCTTTTCTCCAATTGAGATTTGTTGTACATGGGTACCTAACATGGCCTAGTAGTAGGGACCCATCCATCATTGCATCTTTGTTTTAGTCAACTACTCCCTAAGTTGCACTTAAGGGGGGGTGTTGGTGTGAATAGGGTTATCACCTAACCGGTTTACCCTTGTGTGGATAATTCATCTTATTTAACTATTTATTAGTTAAATAATATTCACACATAATTCACATGTTAAGTTGACTTAGTGAGTCTTCTAAATGCCTAGTTGAGTCTAGTTGTGTGCTGAGTTGTTGATAGTTGGAGTGAGTTGTCTTATCCTCTAGATGTGCAATTAGTTATCATCCTCTAATTGTCACATGTTGTAGGAATATCTCCACTTTCCACTCCACCTTTCTATCTCTCACCTTGCCTTTATAAGCAAGGCTCTCTCATTTTATTTCATATGACAGTTATATAGAATCATTGGTCCATTGTTTTAGCATATTCTTCTCTATTATCTTTGTGTGGAAGGTTGTCTTGGTTGTAGGGATCCTGGCTCGCTGAGTCACATTAACTCTTACAATATTGCATGCCTCAGTAAGAAAAGAATTTCTACAAGAAAGCTTGAAGAAGACTAGTGTAGTTGAGGATGTTGTAAAGATGATCCAAGAAGGGTTATTAGAGGTAACCATTGATTCCTCTCTACCTCTAGAGAAAAAACTTAATTTGTTAATGGACTCTTTCAAGGATCATTCCTCCTATGTTGAGAAGAAAGTAAAGCAAGAGGCAGTAAGAAAGATAAATGATAAAAGATTAGCTGAGATGACTGACAAATGTGCTAATACACATGATAAATGAAAGAAATTTTGAAAAAGTTTAAGGATTGCATTGATGAAGCCACAACATTATATCTATTATGCCTAAAATGGCTAAGTTCAACAAAGAATATCAAAGTTCAAATTGACACCATTGAGTTACAAATCAATCAAATGGCTGGAGTATATGATTTGTCTAAGGACAAAGATGGAGCAACAAGGGCTCAACTAGAAAATCTTCATGTATAGTTATCACAGCTTAAGGACTAGAGAGAACAATTGAAGAAATAATTTGGTCAGCTGAGAGAAGCAGTAAACTTAAGACTTGCTTCATTGTCTGGGTTGCTAGGGGAAACTAAGAAGGTTGATCAAAAGATGAAGACCCCAACCAGTATAGGGGAAGCTGATAACTTATTCATGCAATGTGAATGTCAAATTAATATTCTTGCCTCAGAAAGTGCCATTTGGGCATCTACTCTGTCTCAACTCAAGGTAATATACAAAAATATTCTACCTTCTAAATGAGTTGCAAAGTATTGCAGAGATTTTTTTTTGAATGTATATAGTCTTGCGGATGACAGTAGTGTCATAATATGTACATAGCATTAGTTTTTTGAGGCATATTTATCTCAGGGGGAGTAGTGGTTGAAAGACTATATATCAAGGAGGAGTTTATATAATTTTGGATTGTTGTAAGCAAAAGATATCATGCCCTTTGTCCTTGATGTCAAAGGGGGAGAGAGATGAATTTACATCTAAGGGGGAGTGATTGTACACATTTTGTTTAGGGTGTCGCCATCAATGACAAAGGGGGATATTGTTGGCAATATGTGTTGTCATTGATGTCAACATAACATGGGTTAGACTTGTACAGACTTTGGTAGTTGGAGAAGCTGATAGATAGTGGAAGATTTGAGAGATATGGTTTGGCATAGTTGTTTAAGTTGATGGATAATGGGAGATTTGAGAGAGACAGATTGACTAAGTTAAAGACTTAGGATCAACATGCTTAAAGGAGATCAGTCCAGAAGACTTAGTAGATGAAGAGAAAACTGGCTAAGTATGATGTGGTAATTAGTCTTGTGTCTAAGCATGATGATGAGGTAAATACTCATTCCCTAACATATTTTTTGTATCCCTACATGTATATTTCATCAGCTTGAAGTACTGCACCTAGAGACAAGTTGCAGAAATTTGATCAAGGCATTCACAGTGCATATCCTAAGGCAAAGTTACAACATTTTCATCTGCATTTCTCTACATTGCAAGATCTAGTCCTATGGTTTAGAATATAAGATTAGCTAGACATTAAAATTCTAGATCCAAGATTTTGTGTCACTATATCTTCCACAGAAAAAGTTACAAGTGACAGAGTTCTGGTTATTACTCAGATAGAGCAAAGCAAGGATGGAGACCTATTGGAATGCTATGCATTCCTCTAGAATTAAATGGATGATCATGCAATTTTGATAATAGGATCAAGGATGTACATGGTATTCTATATTGAAGTATCAAGTGTTTTGATGGTCCACAAGGTCTACATTTGAGTAACAGAAGTAATACAGACAGTCCCAGATGTAGAAGTATTCTCTGGAACACATGTTTGAGCATTTGCAGAAGATAAAGAAGGCATAGATCATCTTTATAAGTATCTACAAAGATTCTACATACTTCATAATATCTCATGTTTGATCTGCATGCAAACATCTCTTATTTCCTATGGCGCATAAAGTAGTTAAGTCAGTGAATGAAGAAGTGTACATGACTGGTCTCTGGATCATAGTATATCTAAGACAAGATTCTATTTTTCTCTGGAAATGATAAGTAAGAATGTGTGGATCTTTGAACATGCATATAATGGTGTTTAAGTTCATCTCTAATAGTTTCATAGGTTTTGGTGTACCACAATACAATATCCTGAGTTCTAGAATATCACAGTTAGTCTAAAATTTCATATTTTTAGCAATTCGACATGTTTCTTGTTTTGTAGATGTATAGAATGATTTGATACTTTAGTAGAAAGCTATATGGATGATGTTAAGAAGATACATTGTTGAAAACTTGGTCTGCATGAAGTTTTTGGCATCTCCCTGGTGGCATGAAGATAAACAATTAGCAGTGTTTTTACAGTTTGGGCTGACAGTCTGGTTTCTGTTATGTGTGGTGGATCATGTTCAATTGGTTTGACATTACAAGGTGTGTAATTATGTTTCTTGAATTTAATTATGAAATTTTGTGGTCTGCAACTTATTTTCCTGACACATTATACAAGTTGAAAATGACCCTTGAAGAGTTACATGTTTCATCTAAAGATTTCTATGGTGCCAACCTAGTCATTGTTTTAAAGTGTTGTGGAGGGTGTTTATAGGAGATCAAAGTCATTTGTGAAAAATAGAGGTGTGTGTGAATGTGATAGAGAAAAATGAGAAGTATGAAGTGTGTAGAATCAATATGATGGAGTAACTGTGTAGAAAAGAGGATTGCAATATCAGCATGAGTCAAATGCTTTCTTCATAGTAGTTCAAAGTTTTGTTTATCATTATAATTCTTTGTAGTAGTGATCTTTCTACAGGGAGTAGTAGCTTCCTTGGGTTGTAGACCTAAAACAAAGTCAGTAGGGAGTTGTAGCTTCCTTGGGTTGTAGCCCTAAATTAATGTTGTAAACTTTTCTATAGCATTGAACATTATATTGTGAATTAACACTCACCATGATTTTTCCCATTTTTGGTTTTCCACATAAAAATCTTGGTGTCATTGTGTTATTTTATAAGTAAATAAATCTGATCTTCAAATGAAGTATTTAAGTTTTAATATATGTTGATTCACCCCCCCTCTCAACATCACTATGTGTTCAACAATTTCCTAGTTCGATAACATGTTATTACTGTGAGATTTGATGTCCAAATCCTTTGGGTGAGTCTCCTTAAATAGATTTTCCCAAGAGAGAATAGATTGTTGATATCAAAAGATGAAGGTCAATGGTTAGGATTTCGCTTCATGGGGATATTGACTAGCCTTTTGACGAAAGGCATGATGAGGGGCTCTCTTCAAGATGGATGGCTAAGATTATCTTAAAATGTAGGGTGAGATGAGATGAGGACATGTGGAAGAGAGAGAGGCTATGCAAATGGATGGTGGAGATGAAGGGAAATAAGATCAAGGATCAAGATTAACCTATGTGAGATGCTCACACATGCATGAGCAAGGAGAGGGGATGAGCTAGATGCTTACAAGTTGTCATAGTCCTTGTCAAAGTTATTTGACCTTGTAAAACAATAGTCCTTTATATATTAAATCTCATAAAGTGTTGTCTTCCATTCCTCAAGTGTGTGGGGCTAAATATTTCTAGTGTACTTATGCATTTGGAAGGCTTGAGAATACATATTGTCTTCACCTTTCATTTCAATCTCTAAAGGTTGAACCCTACAAGATATTGGTATGATGGGAGCCCCACTTTTGAGGATCATCTTGAGCTCTTTTAGGCACCGAATCAACTATGCATAATTAGAGGAAAAAATAATAGCATGCACCAAATGCTAAGTGAATAGTCTCCTTTATTGATTGAGGTGTGTTCTCCCCACCTTGAATTGGATTATTTTTACAAAATTATGTGGATTCCTTATTCTGGAGGTTATGAAAGATGAGGCTAACTACATTTCCTTCACATATATACCATAATGGTTAAGGAATGTCATTTGTTGGAGCCAATAAAGAATTCACATACTCATTATTTTCCACCCTAGCATGGTAGAGAGAGGTGAGTTGTACACATTTGGTAATGTTGTAAGCATACACATAAGACTAATTATTTTGAATGGCAACAAGAGAGATAGAGAAATATAAAGTGAATTTGAGATTATTGTAAGAATATATGGAGTGGTGAGATGGACAATAAATATTTGATATGATTGTAATAATGCACTAAGCATATGAGATTTAACAAAATCATTATATGCATTAATGATAGCTATATAAAGATTTATGTGTTAGTGTTGTATTATAGGATGCTTCAATTATCTAATTTTTAATGAATAAAATCTCTCAAGATAGTAGGAGGGTGAAGGTCCAAGTAGTGCATTCCCAATATCAATTAGATGATATGATGTTTGGGAAGAGTCTTGTTGAGGAGGTCTCCCCTTATTTGACTTTGGCTCTTTTGGATGTTCCTAGAGTGGATGATCAGAAGGAGGACATGAGATATCCTAGTTTAGGTAGGTCTTTAAATGTTGAAGTTTTATGAGCCTCCTATCCCATGCCCCATTTTAATTTATGTTTATCTTCTTCTACCAGAAGGAAGAGGTGGTGTTTGAGTCTTGAACTTGCTAGATCTTTGTGACTTATGCCACCTTGCGTCATGAGTCAACCTAGTCATTTACCTATTTGGATGGTGCCTTATAGTGTGTTTTTTAGGGATTTTGTCTCTCTATGGTTTTCTATTGTTTTACATCATTTGTGCTAATTGTTTCATGTTGTCCCTCATTGTTGTAAGGATTTATTTGATGTATCCTTTGTGATCTTTGTATTCTTGTTCATAGCATTAGTCAAAGGCATTTTCCCATAATAATAAAAAAAAACTATCTTATATATTATTTTGGGGTGTGATGCCATTTGACCCATTATTTTCATATATTTGTAATCCTTCATTCTTTTGGATGAAAAAGCCATTTATATTAACTATAAAGTATTTTAAAATACATTATTTCACAAAAAAAGGTGGGTGGAGAAAGTCACACCTTAAAGTCTAAGCAAGGAAAAGCCTATAAATCAAATCCAAAGAGAAAAGGAAATGCTTAGTAGTGTGAGCTAAATCGCCAATAGAAGGAGGTGACTCATTGCCATTTAGTTTCTACACATTTGGGTTATCTTGATCATTAGTAATAAGCTCCCAACTAGTGAGACCACCTTGAGCCTAATCTTCATTAGTTTGCACTTTCTTAGGAGGCTAGCAAGTAACCTTGGTAGGATAAATAACCAAGACAATATGAGGGAACTTGCCACTATATATCCATCTAAGGTATCCTTTAGTGTGATGTTAAGGAGAAGTTGAATGCTAACAAGTTGACTAGGACCAACATGAACACTATTACAATGAGCTCTATGCTAAGAAGCATAAAAATAATCAACCCCTAGGGTATTTTGACTTCTACCATGTTGACACCCTCATGATGGGGATTAACCCTTATTGAAGTGAGGTGGGGATGTTGGCAAAACTTTGACACTAATACAAGGTGCATTACCCTAATGATCACAAAGCACTCAAGGGTGAGGCACTTCATGTGTAACCTTATTAGCTTGCACTTATATCTACATTAACACATTAGAACATGTCATAGATTTAGAATACATGGAGAAATTACTATCAATAGTACATCTATATAAAAAGTAGAATTCCTATCTTTCCAAGTGCTAAGTAGAATCTCCACTTTAAAAACATGTCATCTATGACTAAATTTAGCAGGGATTCTGACCTGATCTTCTAAAAGAATCATATGTTGGGAAAAGGGATCAAGTCTAAAAGGTTTGAAGAGGCCATGGATCCAATTACAAATTGCATGTGCTCTAGGGGAAAACTAGAAAAGGTGTCAGTTTCTTGGTGCTCATAAAAGGGAAACAAGGATTGGCAACCCCAAAATGAATCAATCTAGAAGCAATAAGAAGACCTTGATATAAATGCATAGGGAAAATAATCAATCTTCAACTCAATGATAGCCAATCAAATTGTCTAGGGGAAAATTGGATTTGTTAATGTTTTAGTTTTTTAGATGTTTCAATCCGCCTCTCCTCTAAACATTGAAGGATCTAGGGTCACGTGGCGAGAAGTATCATACCCTAGGTCACTTTCAGATGTAGGGAAACTTGGATTAGGGAATTAATTATCAATTTTTCTTTCTCCTATGCTCAATTGACCATTAAAACCCTAATTGTGCAAATATGACAACAAATTAATGAATGACGGAAAAAGATCTTGCAGACAGGAGTAAAATACTAAATCACAAAGTACCTATTTTCAAGGTTTCAAGGTAGAATAGTTGGGGACACTGGAGCAGGCGCCCAAGTCCAAGGTGCCTACTTTTTCAAGGAATCTAGACCTCCTTTTGACACTAATTATCCCTATAACTTATGTTTCCTAAAATCTATCTACGGAGGACACTGGAGTGAGCGCCCAAGTCCTAGAAGTGCTCCTTTGTCTCACTTTTCTTCAGATCTTGAATGCCTGATGCCTACCAAGCCTTCCTGCAACTCCACTTTTTTCGGATGCAACACCTATAACCTGCAATCACAAGACTTGGTTTGGGGGTTGTGGTGTTTAGAGGCTTTCCTCAATCAAACCCTGAAGGACATTTAAGTCTCCAAACACCATTGTTAGATAAAGAGGGCATGCCCTTATGAGGCAGAGGCCACAAACCAAAGGAATCAATGATAAAAACACAATGATATGTCACCTTGTAGTGAAGCTCTCATGGAGGAAGATGCTCTTCATGCCATGAGGAGATTGATGCTCAAATCTACAAATATCAACACACAAAACACACAAGTCTGCTCTTGCAACACAATAGAAGCCTTGAATCATAATTGCTATCTAATTGAAATCTCTTGATCATCTAGTTGTAATTTAGTTTACAAATGAATGCCTAAGCATGCTTATATATGCAACTACAAGCACTCCCACCAAGATATTTGAAATTCAAACTTACTGTGTCGGCAAAGAAACCTAATAATGGTCACTAACCGACACCCAAAAATTGGGGCTGCCCCAAAATAGGGAAAGACTAGGGTGTGGGCGCCCAAGTCCTCCCCTCCTATTTTGGGCAGGGTACAACTCAAGGGGTCCACCTAGGTCCAATTTGCCATGAAACCTAGGTCTCATTCCATCGAGGAGTCAAAGTATGAACTAAGATGCCCTAAATGCATACTAAAGACCTGGGAGCTAAACCTTATGAGGGAAAAGCCCCCAAGGGGACATTTACCGATGTTACATTTAGCCCCCACTTTAATGTATGTATAAACGCGAGGCCAATACATGCATTAAAGTAAGGTCACAAACACAGCAAACACATCAAGCACGAAGAAGACACGGAGAAGACACGCCAATCACATAGAAGATAGTAACAGGAACGCAAAACACTGAGAAGATAGTTATAGTCACGTAGAACACGAAGAAGACAATTAATGTATAGAAGACATATTAATGCATGGAAGACAAAAATGATATCTTTTCTTTTCTTTTTCTCATATATATGAAATGCAAATGCAAGTATTGGAAAGTAAACAAACCTCCTATAATATAGGATGCACTACCTGAAGGTGCAGGTCTTTGTATATATGGGGCAACACACATGCAAGACATAGAAAACCTCCCAAAATGTAGGAAGCACTACCCAAGGGCGCTGGTCTCTATATATGGGGCAACAAACATGCCACACAAAACAAGCACGCCAAAACATACACAATTGAAGACACGGAGAAAACATGGTAGACAAGCAACAGAGTGTACCTATTTCTAGGTCCAACACCATCTCAAGCACATTATAGGCACACACCGACGATTGCGCTTTTCCACAACAATCACTGAAAACACACTTAAGGGTTGAGTTAGTCACAGAACCGCTCCTCGCCTCCGTAAAGGACTTTTAAAAATGACAGGATGATGCAATCTACTCTAAGAAATACACCATCCCTACCTCCGTAGAGGGCTTAAGAAAAAGGATATGCTCAATATCCTGCCTCCACAGAGGGCTTACATGATTGATTGATTGATTGATTGCAAACAAACTCAGGATGCACGATGCACTACCCTGGGGTGCAAGTCTCTACATCTGAGGTCAAATCATTGCTAACATCTATAATAGACAGTTTACCTTATATGCCCCCACCTTAAGGTGGTTGATATCATGCCTCAATATCAAGCACATTAAGGAGGAAGAAAACACACGAGGGAACACCGAATTTCACAAAACCCATGTCCCCCAGAGGTGACATGTACTTTATGATCATCAAATGTTCCCACAAACACATCCTTCCAAGAAACATGTTAGTGTCTACAACATCATGATAAACAACAACATCAATGCATATGGTTAATCACACAAAGAGCCAAGGTTATACAATGAATTCAGAGTTTGAGGATAACTGTGGGGCTATATCACAAAGCTCTCTTAATCGAGTACCACCAAGACCAAATTCAAAGGCAAACAAAGGTGCATAGAGCAGCAGTATTGTTAAGGTTTGTAAATGTGATAGAAACATCATCAAATTCACTATGTGGAAAGCACAAGTGCTTCCACTAGCCAAGTGTCAGATAAAATATATAAACCCCATCATCATATTAGGAACTAAGTCCATTTTTTTGATTGCTTTCGAAGGGACACTAGGTCCACATCAGTATAAATGTTTGTCATCATCTGCCCGCTAGATGGAAACACTAGAGGAAGGGAAACAATAAATAAGAAAGGAGAAACAAGTGTCTTAGGGACAGTCACATAGGAGGGTACCCCAAGTCACCAACCACGATGCTATGTCTGCAAGACACAACACACAACAATAAAATCAGAGAGAGAGGAAATATAGAAGAATGATAATACAAATAGAAGAAGGTCACAACAGAGGCAGTCTCCTAGTATCCTGAACCTTATGGGAGAATCTGAGGTCATCCCAGGAGCCCTAAACAACACATAACACATCATGAAGTAAACACATCATGAGAGAGGTAAAGGGTTAGAGATACTGACTTGTAGGGTCTTCATATTATATGTTGGAGTTCGTGAACCTCTTAGAGAGGTATTCGATCATGTTTGTTGCAAAATTTAAGTGGTTCTTATGAAAGTCTTGTTTGTTATCATATGATGCTTTTTCTTTAAATCCTTGTTTAAATGAGGCTTTTTGTTGCTTATGAGGGGGAGAACCACTATTATTTCTGACTATTGATTGTCGTCATGCTCTTTTTCAATTTTTGGCAAGTTTTCATTGGTGAATCTTTCTAGAACAGTAGCAGGATTCATCCTGTACCATCTTGCTCGTCTGTATTGGTTGTTGTTTTTTCTTTTCAAAGGTATTTTGGTTATCTCCCGATCCATACCAGGATAATGAAGGAGGAACCTCAGTGTAAATTCCATTTCTTCATGGACAAGGCGGGTTGTCCATTTGTTTCTTATCCACTTCAATCATTCCCACGATACTATAATAGTCCAAGTAATCATCCTCGTCTACTTCCACTAAACCTTGTTCCGCCATATTATTTTCAATATGCTTAGGAAAAGGATTAGTGAAGATTTGTAAATTCTGATTCAGCAGAGCAACTGACTTATTTCCATTATCATTCACAGCTGATACCTGGATGATATTTGAATCAATAATGTCTTGTATCTCATGTTTAAGATGCATACATCATTTAGTTTCATGTCCTTGAGTCTGATGAAAATGACAAAAGGCATTAGCATCAAAGTAAGGTCCTTGTTTACTAGGATTGATAGGCTTGATCAGGGGAAGTTTTAGAATGTTATTACTCATAGCTTGATTCATGATAGAATGATAGGACTCAGATATCAAAATGAACTTTCTTGGTTGATACAATAGTTTCTTTGGATTGTTTATAGCAGACACATTTGTATTTGGTCAATTGATATTTATGAAACCCCTATTATTGTTCCTCTTAAAGTTGTTTTGCGATGATCCACCCATGGATTGTCCAACTTGAGCCGATGAGTTTTAGTTTTCATACTGACTAGACAAAAGTTGATAATCACGAACGGCAATGCATAAATGTTGAAAGGAGTTGTATGTCATCAAGAGGATCTTATCACGAATATTAGGTTTTAAGTTTGTAATAAATATCTTCTGAACATCCTCATCTTTCATTTGATACTGAATCTACGCATAAAGGCCTTGATACCGACTAATGAATTTAGTCAATTTTTCTTTCGGACCTTGTTTGCATTGAACCAAATCGATAAGAGTGACTCGGGGTCTGATATTTGCTTGAAAATATTATAAAAATTGATCAATCAACTATGAAAAGGAGTGAATTGAATTCAGAGGTAAAGAGAAAAACCACTCTAAAGTAGTATCTTTGAGAGATCGCAGGAAAATTTTTCTAACAAATCCTCTTCAAAATAGAAATCACTACACATAGCTGTGAATGCTACCACATGGATATTAGGATCTCCTTTTCAACCATATTTTTCAAAGCGAGGAGTCTCAAACCTCTCAGGCATAGGGGTTCTCAAGATTGCATAGGATAACAGATTACGGGCATGATATGTCGATAAACTAGGCTGCAAAGAATTTTTCAAGTTTGTTACCTTTTGTTGCATAGCAGTCATGCCCTATAAAAGTTGGTTTAGGATGGCATCATTTGGAGATGTAGTTTGTTGTGAGGAATTGGAACTAAAGTGAGGAGGTGAATGAGCTTGAGATATGATAGGTAGAGGCTAGGAATAGGTCAATGGTTGTTGGACATATTGGTGGGTTGAAGATGGTTGTGAGTAGGTAATAGGTAACTGTAAATGAGTGGAATACATAGGAGGTTGAGAACAATTACTCATAGAAGAGGTCTCTTTAGGAACCAAATTTTGATAATTAAATCCCATAGCTTTGTAATTAGTGCCATTAGATACTCCAATACTAGTGGTAGCATTATTACAAGCATTCGCATTAGTTGTTAAGATCATTGATGTAAAAGTAGATATTCCCGTGGTCGGTATAGGTGCCAAAACTTGAGTATGAGATGGTGATAGAGTGCTATTGATCACTTGTGCACATTCGATCACTAGCATGATATTGGTTTGTACAATATGTGCTAGGCCACGAATTGCATTAACACCATCTTGTCTTTCTTTTATCAATTCTCTTATATTATGAATTGTAGGAATGGCTTCTTCAGTTATTCTCTCAGTTTCCATAAATGATTGAAATTCAGCTAACTCTTTATCCAATTTTTCTATTTGCTCATTTGATACATATCATGTTGCCTCAATAGTATCATCAACATCATGAAAATTTTGTTCTTCCATTGTACTTTAATAGGTGCAACGTCTTGTAACATTTGGGTTTCTCCTTTTGTAAAGAAGGTGTTCAAAGTACCAACTTCTTCAAGAGCACTAGATCCCATGTGTCTTATGCTTCTTCTTAAAGGAATATTTATCTTAGGGTAGTGAGTTATTAAACTCATGTAGAAATATACTCACTCTCAACACACTGTTAATGCAAATCTAAGATAGTGCCAAGTCGATTTATAGTGAAAATATGTCAAAATAGGCACTTTTTTCACCAAAATTCAATGCAAGATAGCATAACAAAGGGTGTTGTGAGGAAAATGGTGATGTAAAGTGAATAATATCAGTTATGAAAGCCACTTAGAGAAAAATATCCAACACAACATGCTTTTAGTGCCACTTAAGGTTAAACCCTAGTGAAAATATAGCAAAAATAGGCTATTTTTCACGGTTTTTCAACTCCAAGACCTAGGAAAATATGTGTTGTAAGGAATTTTAGGAGGGAAAGAAAATAATATCAATAATATCAGTCACCTCAACCCATAAAATTGATCACAACACACTTGGAGTGCAAACTAGGTCAAACCCTAGGGCAAAAATAGTCAAAATGTGTAGTTTTTCACCAAATTTTCACTACAAGAGCCCGTTAAAAGGGTGTTGTGAAGATTTTTATGAGGGGAAGAAAATTATTACCCCAATAAAAGAAAAATAATTCCAAAATATCTTTCACAACACACCTATGGTGCAAGTTTATGAAATCGATAAGGCCAAATTTAGTGAAAATCATTGTTTTCGAAGTCCTAGGTTTGAGATGTTGGGACAAAATGCTATGTGAATGTTTTGAAGTCTGATTTTTGATGTAAATTGAATATTCTCAGATCTGAAAATGGTTTTTAATCTTGAACATGAAAAATGCCCGTGCAAATTTAATGAAAATGCATCAAAATTGCTAGTTTTTGTTGAAATTTTCTATGCAAAATTGCAAATATTTTAAATCTAGATGCAAATTCACACTAAAATGCAAGAATATAGCCAAATTAAAATTTGAATGAACCTCTAAAATCAATAGAAAAATATGATAAAATATTTTGCCTACAAACCCTAGATTTTGGAATTACTAGGTTATATAAAAATTGTCAAAATTTCCACAAAACCCTAGCAATTAAATGATGAAAATGCAAAGAAAGATTTTATTTTTTTGTATTTTTCTATAGTTGATATTAGATATGATGCAAAAATCATGAGTTAGGAAAATTTAGGAAGAACTGATGCAATTTAGTATGTTGAACAATGCAATTTTTTTGTATTTTCCAATTTTTTTAATTTTCCTCAATGCAATAAAATGAATGACTATATGAATGAATGAAATCAATCCAAATCTAAAGACAAACACTCAGCAAGTTGCAATTTAAGTCCAAAAACATGGGTTCACCAAAATGTTTAGGGGAAAATTGGATTTGTTAATGTTTTAGTTTTTTAGATGTTTCAATCTGCCTCTCCTCTAAACATTGAAGGATCTAGTGTCGAGTGGCAAGCACTATCATACCCTAGGTAACTTTCAGATGTAGGGAAACTTTGATTAGGGAATTAATTATCAATATTTTTTTCTCCTATGCTCAATTGACCATTAAAACCCTAATTGTGCAAATACGACAACAAATTAATGAATGACGAAAAAAGCTCTTGCAGATAGGAGTAAAATACTGAATCACAGAGTACTTATTTTTGGGGTTTCAAGGTAGAATAGTCGGGGACACTAGAGCAAGTGTCCAAGTCTAAGGTACCTACTTTTTCAGGGAATCTGGACCTCCTTCCAACATTGATCATCCCTGTAACTTCTGTTTCTTGAAATCTATCTATGGAGGACATTGGAGCAAGCGCCCAAGTCCTGGAAGTGCTCCTTTGTCTAACTTTTCTTCAGATCCTGAATCCCTAATGCCTACCAAGCCTTCCTGCAACTCCACTTTTTCTAGATGCGACACCTGTAACTTGCAATCACAAGACTTGGTTTGGGGGTTGTGGTGTTTTGAGGCTTGCCTTAGTCAAACCCTGAAGGACATTTAAGTCTCCAAACACCGTTATCAGATAAAGAGGGCATGCCGTTGTGAGGTAGAGGCCAAAAACCAAAGGAATCAATGATAAAAACACAATGATATGTCACCTTGTAGTGAAGCTCTCATGGAGGAAGATGCTCTTCATGCCATGAGGAGATTGATGCTCAAATCTGCAAATATCAACACACAAAACACACAAGTCTGCTCTTGCAACACAATAGAAGCCTTGAATCACAATTGCTATCTAATTGAAATCTCTTGATCATCTAGTTGTAATCTAGTTTACAAAGGAATGCCTAAGCATGCTTATAAATGCAACTAGAAGCACTCTCGCTAAGATATTTGAAATTCAAACTTACTGTGTTGGCAAAGAGACCTAATAACGGTCACTAACCGACACCTTGAAATTGGGTCTACCCCAAAATAGGGCAGGACTAGGGCGTGGACACCCAAGTCCTCCCTACTATTTTGGGTAGGGTACAGCTCAAGGGGTCCACCTAGGTCTAATTTGCCATGAAACCTAGGTCTCATTCCATCGGGGTGTCAAAGTATGAACTAAGATGCCCTAAATGCATACTAAAGACCCGAGAGCTAAACCTTATGAGGGAAAATCCCCCAAGGGGACATTTTCTGACATTACACAAATAATCTAAAGTATATGCTTCCATGTACCAGTTGAAAATTGGAGAGCCCATCTATTATTAATATTTTACACCATGTGCAAATGAGGTAAACCCAAGTGTAACCTTTATGAGGCTTATAATTACAAAATGGTGTATCAAGATACCATTTCTAATCTTTCCACCATGGATTAAGACATATAATCCCAATTTTTCATAGCATTTATACAAGAATGGAATCAACAACCATTTAAAAGGAATTAAAATCTTGGTTGTTGTGTCTATACTTTACTTTGGCTTCAATCCACAAAGGAAGATTCTTGGCAGTTCTTGATAAAAAGATATAGTAGCATCTTAATACCTCAATTAAAAATGTTTAAAGCATGAAACCAAGAAAAATTAGCAAGAGGGTTATCTTGACAAATAATCATAAGAGATTACTAAGGAGACTGTGGATTAATGGATAAACTAGTCTTGAACCCATTGCCATTCCACATAATCCATGGCTTAATAGCTTCCTAGGATTTTTGTATACTTTTAATGACAAAGGTACCCTAGATTTGAATGGTCTCCTACATAATGATAATAGAATGGAGGCTAAAATTTATCTGGGATTTATGCCTATGATGTAGACTAGTAGAAATACAATGGTGAAGTAAAATTTTACAAGCTTCATCACCCTCTAGGGATCTGATTATCAATTTAGCACATAAGTTTGTACCTTGTAAGTGCATGTCAATAAAACCAAGTCATCCAAAATCATGAGGGAGGCAACAAAATTTCCAAGCAACTATATGAGAACCTTTACCTTGTTATAAAGAAGCCCATACAAAATTTCTTAGGAGTTCCACATTTTTTTAAGAGGCTTTGTAAGGCACCCAACATGAGGAATAATGCACATGGGGAGTTGCTAGACTTTAAAGAAAACCCACAATGTACCTACAAGAAAGAGGCTTAGTTATCCACCTAGTTGATAATGACTTTCCATAAACTAGAGTAAGATGCTAGAAAGGCAAAGGGGATGCCTAGGAACCTAAAGACCTCTCCATGATCAATCCTTTTACAACTAAAATAATTAAGCCATGTTGGTTTAGGCAAGAAATATTGTTTATAATAGTGGGTTTGTTGTCATTGAGTAATTAAACCAAAAGATAAGAAAAATATATGGACCTACATTGAAGAGCTTGACTAACATTACTCTCTTCTTCTATCAAAGTGAAAATAATCATTAGCAACATGACCATTAACAAGCTAGTAAGAATAATTGTGAAGAGTGATACCTTTGACTATGTTCTATGACACAACATGATCCAAAAGATAGCCAAAGCCTTCACTAGCCAAAACATATAAAGTAGGAGCAAGAGGACATCCTCGTATGGAACAAGAAAGACCAAATGAAGAGGATTAATGGTCATTGATAGTGATGCAAGTAGAAGCATCAATAAAAGTAATTTCAATTGACCTCAAGAATTTGGGACCAGAACCTAAAGCTTGAAACATGGTGAGTATAAAGGTCCATTCTACACAATCATATCCTAAGGTAAAATCAATTTTGAAAAAGATAGCTTATTTTTTAGAACACTTGAACCACTCCATTACCTCCCAAATAGCAATGGTATTATAAAGAATATACCTAGATTTGATAAACCCATTTTGCTCTAGGAAAATACTCAAGGGAAGAAGAGGGTGTAGTTCAATAGAAGGCCTTAGTAATGGTTTTGTAGGAAGCATTGAGAAAGGTAATTGGCCGCCAATTTTAGATATGCTCCAAACATCCAACCTTACATTTGAACTCAATATTTCCTTTGTTAATAATATTTTTAGAGATTTGGAAAACTAATCCTCTAGATAGAATCTACAAAGATCATTACCAACCATATCCTAATGGGCTTTGTAGAATTCACATGGAAATCCTTCATGTCCTAGGGATTTATCATTGGCCTTGGAAAAAGTAGCCTCACAAAGGTCTTCTTGAGAGAGGATTTACTCATACAAGGCTCTATGAGAGGGTGAACCACTAAAGGGGATGACATAGGGGATGAATTGAATGCATTGTTGAAGAGCATTTGATCACTCATAAGCTTTGAAAACACATTCATAGTGCTAAACAAAATCTTGGGTGATGGCATGAAGCTCCTATAAGAGTTGGGATACTTCTTTGATGTGTTTGATCACTTGAAAAGCATGATGAGCTCTTAAAGAGAGGAAAAAATATATCTCCAACTTTAAGCCAATGTAGTCAAGTCCTGATTTGAGCTCTTCTAGCTAAGTGATTATTTGCAACTTGTTTTTATTTATGAATTTTGGCAACATGAAGTTGTAGATAAGAAGTAAAGGGATATTTTTGAAACTTGATAGTGACATGGCCTAGCTTGGTGGTGGTAGATTTGTAAGCCTAATAGTATACCCTAGCTAGTTGGTGCCCATAAATGAGAAGAAAATAGGAGGTACATTTAGTTGCATCATTCCACCATTCAATCCATCTTGTTTGATTATGGGTATGGGGGTAGATTTAAAAAATTTCAAACATGTGCTATAGTAGGTTTATGACTTACAAAAGAGGTATTTAAAAAGAATTCCATTTTTTAGCTTTGGGAGTAGCAAACTACCATTCAATGCATAATATAATTGGGAAATTATTTGAAAGGACAATATTTGACAAAGGCTCAAATAAAAAGGAAAAATAGTTAGCAAAGACCAAAAAATATTGATCTAATATCATGGCTCTATCAAGAATTTTAAGAACCCATTTAGAATTGGAATTGAGGTTAGTCCATGTATTCCATACACTTTGATTATGGAAACAACCAATGTTAGGATAAAAAAGGCCCAATTTATTACACATATAACATGCTTTTCTTTCACTAGTTGTTGAATGCACGAGTAGAGTACCACACTTGTTAGAGGCATCCTCCATCATATCAAAATCTATTGAAAGTATGTGCCTAATCGGTGTTCTCATTGATGTCAACATATCTTTGTTGTCATTGGTGTCAACTATGTCCTATTTTAGTACTTGTTTAGAAGCTTTGTATGTTGAGAATATTGAGAAAATTGGCCTCTCTAGAAGAAACAAGTGAGTTAAGTGAAGTGCAGTATAGATAGTGAGTTGTATGCTGAAGAATAGTTTGGTAGATTACTCCGCATTTCTTTCTGCTTGAAGATCTTGGTCTGCAGATTGGCAGTTATTTAAAGGGATGTCTGAAGATGCTAAATCCTAAGTTTGAGCCTTCGGTGTAAATAATTGAGAGAGTTGCATTCACTAGAGTAAAACCTGCTTTCTCTAGTTATTCTCTAGTGATAGGCAGAAAGTATTTTTCTCTGCATTCCTCCGCATTAAAGTGTTTTGCTCTGTGGTTCTAGAGTGAATTCTAGGATGATAATAAGTGCCTACAATTGCAATGGTTCATATTTTGGTGGTCCACAAGCTATCTTTCTTTTATGATAGTTGAAGATAGTGATGTTCATGTGCTCTGATGTGAAGAATCTCATGAATAAAGTGTTAGACTTAGGGCATACAACTGAGAGCGGGGGGGTGAATCAGTTGTGCGAAACTCTCTTATTAAACACTTGAATCTTCTTTAGTGATTACCATAATATTAATCATGAATCATAATGCATTCAAATCAAAAGCAGAAACATATCAACACATATGACACCAAGATTTTGACGTGGAAAACCTAGTTAAGGAAAAAATCACGGGAAGAATGTATTCTCTGTTAGAAGAATAGAAAGAACAAAATGGCACATGCCAATTAGGGCTCACTGCCCGAGCACACTACTCATAAGAGGCTCACTGCCTACAAGAGACACACTATCTACAAAGGAATAAGTATCACCTTTATGAACTAGAGAATAGCATCTTCAGCATGCTTGAATCAGTTCCATTTAAGCCCAATACTTCTACTCTGCCTTTCGTACTTCTCTTTGCTACCACACACTCATCACCGCAAGACACACTTCAAAATGAATTCACAATCCCTTATTTATACAAGGCATCGACTTAGGAACAATCATCTAAGTCAAAAAACACCTACAAGAACATCCGCAAGACATGTAATACATCCAATCAGCCAATCTCAAGAAGAACACCAATATCTGTGGTTATTCTTCAAATGGAAACTATAACTTCAATGCGGACCACCAACATTAATTGGACATGATCCAACGATCATCATAACCTTCCCTGAATCACCAAAGACATCCGCACTTCATCATCCTACTGGAATTCTTCTCTCCTTCATCCAGAGCTACAAGAACACAGCCTGTCATCACTATCACAAATGAATAGGCTCTTCCGGACCTTCAACCCATGAACTAATCTAGTTGATATTTCATAGGGACGTCCTCAACACTCCCTCAGATCTGCAGAACAGGATAATGCATTACCAGACCTCACCGGACCTATCTATGTCACTCTGTCACCTCTGGACACCTACCGGAGCTGGTTCTACTTGAATGACCATAACTTCTTCAGATCTTCATGTGGACCTCTAAAAACTTGACTAGAGCATCTCAAGACTTATATCTACAAACCCTTTAAACCACATCCTCTGATCCTCAACCTATCTTGGACTTTTACCTTGTTGTCATCACTGTTCTTCACTATTCCTGATTGAGACTAATTTTCTCAATATTCTCAGCACACAGCTCATCCAATCCTTCTTATTAATACAACATGAGTATGTTGACATCAATGACAACACCGGTTAAACCCATACCTGCAACAATCTCCCCCTTTGTCATTGATGGCAACATATGATGTGAAAAACCATCAAGACAAGAACTTCTCCTTACTGTCACAACTCCCCCTGTCAACAGCAACCATTCACATGTCTTCTCTCCCTTTATTGCTCCCCCTTTAATTAGCAACCACTTGTTTTTCACATGTCTTCTCTCCCCCTTTGACATCAATGGCAAAGGGCTCATACTTGCAATTCCACCACCTCAGACTCATACCTGCTACTCCCCCTGAGTAGCAGCTCCCCAACATCAATCTGGATCACAAGATGTGACTGTGATACTCACCGAACTGATGCACATCAGTGCACCTTAGTTCATCACCGGAGGGGCAATAAGCCCTAACTTCTCCCTGAGATACTCAAAAGAGTCCTTAGGTAGAGGTTTAGTAAAGATATCTGCAATCTAATCCTTGGAGGGCACATACTCCAATCTGACTTCATCCTTGTTCACTTGCTCTCTCAAAAAGTGAAACTTGATAGATATATGCTTAGTCTTAGAATGCAACACTGGATTCTTAGAAATACTTATTGCACTTGAATTATCACAGAAAATAGTGATAGGCTCCTCATATTCTACTTGAATATCTCTTAGCATCTGCTTCATCCACAGAACTTGAGTGCAACTACCTACTGCTACAATGTATTCTGCCTCAGTAGTAGACAGGGATATTTCCTCTTGTTTCTTGCTTAGCCAAGAAACCAATCTTTTTCCCACAAAGAATGTTCCTCCACTTGTACTCTTCCTATCATCCACATCTTCTGACCAATCTGCATTTGTATATGCATGAAGAGAAAAATTATGATCTCTAGGATACCATAGACCATACTCAACTATTCCTTTTAAGTACCTAAAAATTCTTTTGATTGCCATGACATGAGATTCTCTGGGATCAACCTGGAATCTTGCCACAAGACCAACATCCTGCATTGTATCTAGTCTAGTTTGATTGAGATACAATAATCCTCTAATCATTGATCTATACTTTGTTTGATCTGTTTTAGGAGAGTCATCATCTTTTCTTAACTTACATCTGGTTGCCATGGGAGTATTCATTGGCTTTGAATCTTCCATTCCAAATTTCCTCAATAATTATTTCACATATTTGGTCTGAGAAATAAAGATTCCTTTCTTTGTTTGAGTAATTGCAGACCCAAGAAGAAATTCATTTCTCCAAGCATAGACATCTCAAACTCACTTTTCATTTGATTTGCAAAAGTTTTACACATACTATCTCTTCCTCCAAAGATGATAGCATCAACAAATATTTCAACAATCAAGATGTTTTCATGATCAATTTTGAAATATAAGTTACTATCAGCAGTACCTTTGTTGAAACCAATCTTTAAAAGATGCTTGTCTAGTCTTTCATACCATGCTCTTGGGGCTTGCTTTAGACCATACAGTGTCTTCTTTAATGTGCAGACCATATCACCATGCTCAGATAATTGAAATCCATTCAGTTGTTCAATGTACACTTCTTTTTCTAAGTCACCATTTAGGAAAGCATATTTGACATCCATCTGATACACCTTAAAATCCTTGAAGGCAGCAAATGTAAGAAATAATCTGACTGCTTCAATTCTTGCCACCGGAGCAAAGGTTTCTTCAAAATCAATTCCTTCTATTTGAGAGTAGCCTTTGCAGACCAATCTGGCTTTATTTCTGATTACTTCACCAACTTCATTTAGTTTGTTCTGGAAGACCAATTTGGTTCCAATCACATTCTTGTTTCTAGGTCTAGGAACAAGATCCCAAGTGTGATTTTTCTCTATTTGCATGAGCTCTTCCTCCATTGCTTTAGTCCATTTTTCATCATTGCAAGCTTCATTCACTATCTTAGGTTCAATCTTTGAAATCAAACAATATTCTTCTGAATCTTGAGCAATTCTCCTTCTTGTTAGTACTCCTTGTCCTAAGAGATTTTTTCAGATCACTAAGATGCACTTAGAGTTACTCTTGGTGGATAATAACAAATTATCTTACTTTCCCCAAACACTTGATCTATCCACAGAACAAAATGCCTCGAATTTGAATCATACCGGATTTAACTGTGATAATCTTGTTTTACCGAATGATTGTTAAACCGGATTA
The DNA here is from genome assembly GCA_027924645.1 of Cunninghamia lanceolata. Taxonomy (NCBI): domain Eukaryota; kingdom Viridiplantae; phylum Streptophyta; class Pinopsida; order Cupressales; family Cupressaceae; genus Cunninghamia; species Cunninghamia lanceolata. The sequence goes on along the minus strand of BSBN01000068.1, from coordinate 10,363,116 downwards.
ATCTTGGAAGATTAGACTCTTCAAATCTTCTTGCGGATCTTCCATACTTTACCAAGCTTTCTTTAGATGTTTCTCTGAGAAACCTTTTATTCCGCAACTTCCCATGTGCCAATTTCAGGCACTAATTAACTAGTTGGGGGAAAATATTTTTCCTTGTGTCTCCCCCTAAGCCAGAGTTCACTTTTTAATTTCTGGAAGGAATATCACCACCAGATTCTGGTGCGGATCCATCCCCTACATTCTCTGTACTTTTCTTCACCCAAATCTTGTTCATCTCACTTTTAACTTCATTCGCATTCACTATTCCTTTTCCTTTGTCTTGATTCTAATTATAATGAACCGGACCCCTTTTGTCCTGATTCTTGCTTCTACAGAATTTGGCAATATGACCAGATCTATTGCAATTGTGGCAAGCAACATTTATTTGCATGTTTGAATGATATCCTCTTGATCTATATTGATTAGCCATATGTCCCATTCTATTGCATGCAAAGCATCTACCATTGAATGAATTGTTCATTTGCATATTTCTGCATTCATGAGATTTGTGACCATACCTTTTGTAGTTGAAACACTGTCCAGAGAAGGATGTATTTGTCTGGTTCATTCTCTTTCTGCACTAATTAGCTTTATGACCAAAGTTATTGTAGTTGTGGCAGTATCCATTGAAGGATGGATATCTTTGAGCATTAGGTTGCCTTACCGGAGGTCTTCTAGGCCTATTCTTTGGATTTCCTAATCCAAAATTCTTCTGACCAGATCCAGAGCTTTCACCTTTCTCATATCCCAAGCCATGCTTGTCATCTACCCTCTTTTGGCTTTCAAGAAGAACTTCAAGTTGAGCAGAACTTATCTTGAATTTGTCTTTGTATTCATTTGTTGTTTGAAGATCCTTTTTAAGAGTGTTAATTTGATCCTCAAGTTTTTCTTCATTATCTCTAGCATCTTCAAGATCAGATTCTAGATGCCTAATTATTCTATCCATTTTGTGGTAGTCTTCTGACTTCTCTTTAAGAGATTGTCTTAGGTCATCTTCAATTTTTCTTTTCTCTTCAATTTCTTGGGTGAATTTCATAACTCCCGATTCCATTTCATGTCTTACCATAGTGACCTCTTTTGATAACTTTTCACATAACTTGGTTTTCTCCTTCAAATCTTCATTTGTACCATTGTCTTCACTTTGACTTGCCAATTGTTGAAGTAGATCTTTTCTCTTTTTCATAGAGATACTCAGTTTCCCTTTTAGTTCATCTATGAAATTATCAACTTGTTTTAGTCTTTCCTTCAATTCATTGACTTCAGAGTTTGATTGCTCAAGATCATCTAGTGCAGACTAAATTTGTTGCCTCATACCATACACATCCATTTGAGTTCCCAGATCTTCCTCAAGCTGTTAGGCTTTGTTTGGAGGAACTTGGGTCTGATACCAATTGTTAGACTTAGGGCATACAACTGAGAGGGGGGGTGAATCAGTTGTGTGAAACTTTCTATTATTAAACACTTGAATCTTCTTTAGTGATTAGCATAATATTAATCATGAATCATAATGCATTCAAATCAAAAGCAAAAACATATCAACACATATGACACCAAGATATTGACGTGGAAAACCTGGTTAAGGGAAAAACCTCAGGAAGAATGTATTCTCTGTTAGAAGAATAGAAAGAACAAAATGGCACATGCCAATTAGGGCTCACTGCCCGAGCACATTGCTCACAAGAAGCTCACTACCTACAAGAGACACACTGTCTACAAAGGAATAAGTATCACCTTTATGAACTAGAGAATAGCATCTTTAGCATGCTTGAATTAGTTCCATTTAAGCCCAATACTTCTACTCTGTCTTTTGCACTTCTCTTCTACCACACACTCATCACCGCAAGACACACTTCAAAATGAATTCACAATCCCTTATTTATACAAGGCATCGACTTAGGAACAATCATCTAAGTTGGCAAACACCTATAAGAACATCCGCAAGACGTGTAATACATCCGGTTGGCCAGTCTCAAAAAGAACACTAATATCCGTATTCTTCAAATGTAAACTCTAACTTCAATGCGGACCACCAACATTAATTAGACATGATCCAACAATCATCATAACCTTCCCTGAATCACCAAAGACATCCACACTCCATCATCCTACTGGAATTCTTCTCTCCTTCATTCGTAGCTACAAGAACACAGTCTATCATCACTGTCACAAATGAATAGGCTCTTCTGGACCTTCAACCCATGAACTAATCTAGTTAATACTTCACAGGGACATCCTCAACACTCCCTCAGATCCGCAGAATGGGATAATGCATTACTGGACCTCACTGGACCTATCTATGTCACTCTGTCACCTCTGGACCCTGTCGAAGCTAGTTCTACTTGAACGACCATAACTTCTACATATCTTCATGTGAACCTCTGAAAACTTGACTGGAGCATCTCAAGACTTATATCTACAAACCCTTTAAATCGTATCCTCTGATCCTGAACCTATCTTGGACTTTTACCTTGTTGTCATGTTCTTCACTGTTCCTGATTGAGACTAATTTTCTCAATATCCTCAGCACACAGCTCATCCAATCCTTCTTATTAATGCAACATGAGTATGTTGACATCAATGAAAACACCGGTTAAACCCATACTTGCAACATAAAGTGGTTTGAGTTTGTGTGGTTGCTTCTAATGATTTCAACGTGCTTGTGGATTCCTCTTGATCATGTTCCTAGCTTTACATTGGTCCACGTTAAGCAAATGAGAACATTTTTGAAGATTATTCCCAGATAACGTAGCGTGTAACCAGTCTTAGCTGACTTGGTTAATTCTAGTAATTATAGAGATCCCTTGAAGATTATGGAAGTGTGTTGTGGCGTGGAAGATCGTGTTTGAGTCCCAGCTAAGGTATGGTGTGGTCCGCATATATTTATACTATAATTCCTTAGAATAATTTGTAGTAGGTCAAGACCTATTTTGTAAATGTTTATAATACCAACCTTAGAGATTGTTCCAATGGATGAAGATTGTAATGCCAACCTTGATGATCATTCCAAGGTTGATGAAGTGTATAAATACTTGTAATTGAGTCATGAAAAAATGTCCTTGTGTGAAAATGGGAAGATAAGGAAAAGGGTGAGCAGATAAGGAAAAGCAAGGCAGAGCAGAGCAGAAGAACTATTGTACTTCAATATATTAATCATAGATAAGAAGAAGATGTTGATCCTAGTAGTGAGCCACCAGTAGGGTTTAACAACCCTTGTTGTAATCTTGCTAGGTTTAGGGTTGAGACAGTGAGCCTGCTAGACCTAGTTGTTCTGCATGGTAGTGAGCCAGCATGTTCTAGGCCCATGGAGTGACCAAGAATGAACATCATTAATTCAAGATTGCAATTTATTTTGAGAGCTAATCCTCTCTGTCATTTTCCCCCACCTTGGGGTTTTCCACGTAAAAATCGAGTGTCTCTTGTGTTTAATGTTGCATCTGTGTTTGAGTTTTTGATTTCATGCATTCATTGTTAAATCATAATAATTATAGATGAGTGATTAATGTTTAAGTATAGAAGTGATTAAGTTTTTGGGACAACCGATTCACCCCCCTTCTTAGTTGTCTAGCACATATCAACAATTGGTATTAGAGCAAGGTTCCTCTAAAGAAAGTCTAATAGCTTGAGAAAGATCAAAAATATCTTATAAGAAGGAAGCACCGCATTTTGATGGGATGAATTATGCTTTTTTGAAGGCATGAATGAAAAGTCATCTTCTTTGTCTTGGTTACAAAGTATGGAAAGCTGCAGAAACAAAATACACCTTGCCTCAAAATGGTTTGACGAATGAAGATGAAATCAAATAATATGAAGTGGATGTTAAAGCAAAAGATGCTATGTTAAGTTCATTGAATGACTCAGTACTAACAAAAGTTGTGGATCTTGAAACTACAAATGAGGTATGGGAAAAACTGAAAAATCTTAATGAGGGAGATGATTCTGTGGAGGCCAAGCTACAAAGTCTAAAAGTGAAATATGAAAGTTTTAAGATGAATGAAGATGAAAACATAACAACCTTTATGCAAAGAGTTGATGAACTTGTCACCGGAATAAAAGGTATGGGGGGAACTCTCGGTGATAAGGAAGTTGTGATGAAAATTCTCAGGTCACTACCAAAGTCCTATAGTCACAAGGTAGCTGCAATTGAAGAATTCATGCAAGTAAAAGCTATTGACAGAGATAAGTTGCTTGGTAAGCTTACTGCCTTTAAGATGAGAGAGTTTGGTGATGCCCTGCCAAAAGTCGAGACTACCTTCAAAGCCAGTACCTCTAGGAAAACCTCCAGGTTAGAAAAGTACAAGGTAGAATTTGATGATGAGTTTAATGAAATTGAAGCCAACTTTGTGGATAGACTACAAAGAGGATCTGGTAATTTCAAAGGTAAATTACCTTTTAAATGTTTTTCTTGCAGTAAAGTAGGCCACTTTGCTTCCAAATGTCCTAAAAGAATTGAAAGAAATAGGAAAAGATACGAGAATAGGCCTAGGATCCAAAAGAAATGTTATTATGTTGAAGATTTTGATGATGATGAAGGAGTATCAGACAATGGTGAACTAGATAATGTTAATGCTTCTGGTAATGAATGATTGTTTATTGCTATTAAAGAAGAACTTGTGTCTACTAATCCTGCTAGTTGTGTGAAGGAAGAAAAACCACTAGAAATTACTTTGGCTACTCAGGTTGTTGAAGACAAAGATGAATGGGTTATTGATAGTGATTTCTCTCAGCACATGACTGGTGAAAAAAGTAAGTTTGTGAGTTTGGAAAGATATGATGGTGGACTGGTTAGGTTTGGAGATGATACAACTGGTAAGATTTGTGGAAAAAGATCCATTTCTTTTGATGGCAAGCATAATATTGAAGATGTCTTGTATGTGAAAGGATTAAAACACAATATTTTGAGTGTGGGTCAGATGTGTGACAAAGGTTATGAATTAAGCTTCAAGGACAATAGATGCAAGAATTGTGAAAGCTCTAGAACAGTCATTGCAACTGGTAACAAGACTAGAGGTAATATCTATCACTTGAAAGGAACTGATAATTATTGTTTGTTGGCTCAGACTGATGAAAGTTGGTTATGGCATAGAAGGTTGTGTCACATCAATTTTGATAACATTATGAAGATAAGAATTGCACATGCTATTAGAGATTTTCCTAAGCTTGTGAAGCCTACTAATCCTATTTGCAAGAAGTGTCAATTTGGGAAACAAATAAGAACAAGTTTCAAAACCAAGGACCAATCAGTTGATGGACTACTGTAAACTAGTGCATACAGATTTGTGTGGACCTACCAGAGTAAGAAGTTTGCAAGGAGACATGTATTTCATGTTGCTTATTGATGATTATTCTAAAATGACTTGGGTTACCTTTTTAAAAGAAAAATTTGAAGCTCTAGATAAGTTCAAGGCATTTAAGGCAATGGTTGAAAATGAGATGGATTTGAAGATCAAATGTTTAAGGTCTAATAGAGGAGGAGAGTTCACATCAAATGAATTCAATTTCTTTTGTGAAGAACATGGGATAAAGAGACAGTTATCTGCACCTAGAACTCCACAACAAAGTGGAGTCATTGAAAGGAAAAATAGAACAATTCAAGAAGCTGCTAGAACCATGATGAAGGAAGCTAATCTTCTAGAAGTATATTGGAGAGAGGCAATTCACAATGTTGTATATATCCTAAACAGAGTCCAAGTCAAAGGTAACAGTTCTAAGACTCCTTATGAATTGTGGTATGGTAAAATTCCTATTGTGAAATATCTCAAAGTTTTTGGTAGCAAATGTTATATCAAAAGAGAAGAAGATCTAGGCAAGTTTGATGCTAGGTGTGATGAAGGAATCTTTCTTGGTTACTCAACCAAGAGCAAGGCCTACTGGTGTTATAATAAGAGAATGAATAAGATCATTGAGAGTGCAAATGTCAAAGTTGATGAAAGCAAGGAAAGGTCTCCAGAATCAAGTGGATATGAATTAGATAAACCGGATGTTTCAGAAGTGGTGCAGCATGAAGGTAGCTCAAATGAAGAGGATCAAGCTCTGGAAAGTGCTACCAAGACACCAAGGTATGTAAAAATTAATCATTATGAAGATCAAATCATAGGAGATAAGAGTAAAGGAATCCTGACCAGAAGAAGAGTTGCAGAAGAACAAGTAAATTTCTATCTGATTTCCAAGATTGAACCTAAGACTGTGAATGAAGCTTACAATGATGAGAATTAGGTAAAGGCTATGAAAGAAGAATTGATGCAAATAGAGAAGAATCAGACCTAAGATCTTGTTCCTAGACCAGCAGATAAAAATGTAATTGGTACCAAGTGGGTTTTCAGAAACAAGATGAATGAGAATGGTGAAGTAGTAAGAAACAAAGCAAGGTTGGTATGCCAATGATACTCTCAAGTTGAAGGAATAGATTTTGAGGAAATATTTGTATTAGTGGCAAGGATTGAAGCTATAAGAATGTTTCTGGCATTTGCAGCCTACACAGATTTTAAGGTATATCAAATGGATGTAAAGTCTGCATTCTTGAATGGAGAATTAGAAGAAGAAGTCTATATTGAACAACTAGAAGGATTTCAGTCATCACATCAAGGTGACATGGTATGCAAATTGAAGAAGACATTGAATGGATTAAAACAAGCCCCCAGGGCCTAGTATGCTAGGTTGGATAAGTATCTAATATAGTTAGGATTCACCAAGGGTGCCACCGACAACAATCTCTATTTCAAGATCAATAATGAACAAATCCTAATTGTTACAGCCTTTGTTGATGACATTATCTTTGGAGGCAATGAAGGTATGTGAACAGTTTTTGCTGGAGAAATGCAAAGTGAATTTGAAATGTCCATGTTTGGTGAGATGAATTTATTTTTAGGTCTACAAATAAATCAATCAGATAAAGGTATCTTCATTTCTCAGTTTAAGTATGTAAAAGAGTTGTTAAAGAAGTTTGAGATGGAAGACTCTAAACCAGTAAATACTCCCATGATACCTGGTTGTAAGTTGAGAAAAATGATGATTCACCTATGGCAGATTAGAAAAGGTACAGATCTATGATTGGAGGATTACTTTATCTGACTCAGACTAGACCTGACTTAATGCATGTAGTTTGTCTTATGGCAAGATTTCAAGCAGAGCCTAAGGAGTCACATGTGATGGCAGTCAAGATAATTCTGAGATATTTGAAAGGCACAATGGATTATGGTTTGTGGTATCCAAGGGACAATGATTTTACTCTCAGTGCATAAACTGATGCAGATTGGGCCAGAGATCTAGATGATAGAAAAAGTACAAGTGGGGGTGCATTCTTTTCGGGAAAAAGGCTGGTATCTTGGATAAGCAAAAAACAAGACTCAATATCTTTGTCCCTTGTAGAAGAAGAATATATTGTAGCAGCATGTAGTTGTACTCAAGTGTTGTGGATGAAGCAGACATTGAAGGACATCAGAGTTGTGTATGAAGATCCAATTGTAATCTTTTGTAACAATACAAGTTCCATAAACATATCAAAGAATCCAGTAATGCATTCAAGGACAAAACACATATCCATAAGATATCACTTTCTGAGGGAAAAAGTGATAGAGAATGAAGTCAAGTTGGAATATGTATCTACAAAAGACTAGATTGCAGACATTTTCACCAAACCTCTGCCTAAGGATACTTTTGAGTATCTCAGAGAAAAGTCAGGGGTTATTACCCCTCCTACTCTAAACTAAGATGCACAAGAGTGCATTAGTCTGGTGGTGCTTAGAGTTCCTTCTTCAGATCCAGATTGATGCTTTTAGGGCTACTTCTTAGGGGGGAGTAGTCAAAGAGTTCATAAGAGAAATTGAATCAGAGTAGAAGAGTGCAAGTATGTGTCCTTTTCCATTTATGTTAGGGGGAGAGAAATCATGTGAAAAACTTAGAAGGAAAGAGTGCAGATGTGTAAAAAGATAGGGGGATATAGCTATTGCAGTTTTCACATCATATGTTGCCATCAATGACAAAGGGGGAGATTGTTGCAAGTATGTGCCTAATCAGTGTTGTCATTGATGTCAACATATATTTGTTGTTATTGGTGTCAACTATGTCCTATTCTATTACTTGTTTAGAAGCTTTGTATGTTAAGGATATTGGGAAAATTGGCCTATTCAGAAGAAACAACTGAGTTATAGTGAAGTGCAGTATAGACAGTGAGTTGTATGCTGAAGAATAGTCCGGTAGATTACTCTGCATTTCTTGTTGCTTGAAGATCTTGGTCTGTGGATTGGAAGTATTTAAAGGGATGTTTGAAGATGTTAAATCCTAAGTTTGAGCCTCTGGTATAAAGAATTGAGAGAGTTGCATTCACCAGAGTAAAACATTCTTTCTCTGCTGACAGGGAGAAAGTATTTTTCTCCGCAATCCTCTGCATTAAAGTGTTTTTCTCTGTGGTTCTAGAGGGAAGTCTGGGATGATGATAAGTGCCTACAATTGCAATGGTTCATGTTTTGGTGGTCCACAAGCTATCTTTCTTTTATGATAGTTGAAGGTAGTGAAGTTCATGTCCTCCGGTGTGAAGAATCTCATGAATAAAGTGGTTTGAGTTTGTGCAGTTGCTACTGATGATTTCAGCGTGCTTGTGGATTCCTCCTGATCATATTCCTACCTTTACATTGGTCCACATTTAGGAAATGAGATTGTGTTTGAATATTATTCCTAGATAATGTAGTGTGTAACTAGTCTTAGCTGACTTGGTTAATTCCAGTAATTGCGGAGATCCCTTGAAGATTATGGAAGCATATTGTGGCATGGAAGATCGTGTTTGAGTCCCAGCGAAGGTGTGGTGTGGTCTGCATATATTTATACTATAATTCCTTAGAATAATTTGGAGTAGGTCAAGACCTATTTTGTAAATGTTTGTAATACTGACCTTGGAGATTGTTCCAATGGTTGATGATTCTAATGCCAGCCTTGATGATCATTCCAAGGTTGATGAAGTGTATAAATACTTGTAATTGAGTCATGAAAAAATGTCCTTGTGTGAAAATGGAAGATAAGGAAAAGGGCGAGCAGAAGAACTATTGTACTTCAATATATTAATCATAGATAAGAAGAAGATGTTGATCTTGGCAGTGAGCCACCAGTAGGGTTTAACAGCCCTTATTGTAATCTTGCTAGGTTTAGGGTTGAGGCAGTGAGCCTGCTAGACCTAGTTGTTATTCATGGCAGTGAGCCAGCATGTTCTAGGCCCATGGAGTGACCAAGAATGAACATCATTTTTCCCCACCTTGGGGTTTTCCATGTAAAAATTTGGTGTCTCTTGTGTTTAATGTTGCATCTGTGTTTGAGGTTTTGATTTCATGCATTCATTGTTAAATCATAATAAATATGGATGAGTGATTAATGTTTAAGTGCAAAAGTGATTAAGTTTTTGGGACAGCTGATTCACCCCCCCCCCCTCTCAGTTGTCCAGCACATATCAACAAAATCTCCACACACAATCCATATAGTTGGAGGAAATGAGTTAGCAATCCATCACCAAAGAACAAACCATTCAATAACATCATTGGAAACATACACATTAAGTATCCCAAAGGAATGATTATAAGAGAGCCCATAATTTTGTGTTAGTGGGGTCACATCGCTAGTCCTCTAAAAGTCTCCTTGACCTGCCTCATGATTACTTCACAAAAAAATGACTAGCTTGCCACATATTATGACAAATAGTAGAAAGAAAAAAGTTTATAATTTTAACCTCTTACAAAAAAAGAATATATAGGTTTTCAAATATTTGTTATACATGTTGCATTGTAAACTTTCTTGTGAGGTCTATGAAACCTCAAACATTCCATAAGAGATAATTCATTCCAAAGGCATATCATCACTATTAAGCTCATCTAGAGTTCCATAGATATTTTACAAGAAATATCCCTTTGATAATGGGTTGAAAATTCCTAGTTAAATAACTAGCATGAAATTTTTTCTTTTATCTAGAGCATACTCTCCATCCTTTAGACTTTTAACTAGGCCTCATGCATGCCTAGAGGTAGCCTTAGGAGAAGGTGGAAGAGAATTAATTGGGCTCACATATTGCAAGGATAAAACATTAGCTAAAAGAGAAGTAAAAATAATCATAGGCTTGCTAACCTCCTTGGAGGACTCTTCATGACAAGGAGGGATAATTGACTTCCCCTTATGGGTGTTGCCACAATAGTGTGTCCCACTTATGGGACATCCCGATTTATGTCTGAAATCACATATTTTTTTAGAAAAAATAATATTTTTTAAGCTTTGAGGGGTTCCATCTAAAGGGATTTAATTTAAGGGGGTCAGATAAAACCCCCTTAGATCAAGCCCCCTTGGAAAGTACCCCCCTAGTCTTAAATCAAACCCTATATGGAGTCTCCTCCACACCTATCGAAATGCTAACAATAACCAATTTTGCTTCACCTTTTGGGGGATCAAATGAAGTCATTTAGAAATTATATTTTGTAAGTATGTAGCCCTTAGTACAATCATTCCAAAAAGTATGATTTTGAACATATTTCATTTTATTATTATATTTATTTTCTATTTTCTAGTGAACATAGGTTTTTCACTGAATGTCAAGGTCTATATTCAACACATGTAGAAAAATTAAAAAATATAGAAAAAAAATTCTGAAAAATATTTATGCACTAGGTATTGATGTCTTTGTTTCAACAAAATAAGAAGTTAATTTGTATACATAAAAAAAAGTTATGTTGTATGATATAAACCTATGTTTGAATTATAATTAATCTCACTTCAAAAATTAATTAAATAAAATATGTAACAAAAATTATGAACACTAGATATTGGTCTTACAAATCTATGTTTAAAAATTTATAATTTGATCATTTCTATAAAAAAGTTATGATGTATGGTATAAACGTCACTTTTTAAAAATATTGTTAACTATAAAAAATAAGTTATCAAAGTTACATAAAAAATTCACAAATTATATATATATTTGAAGATTAAGTGCTACCAATGGGGGTAGCCCCATTATGCTAAATATAGGTAAAAATAAAATAGAATAGAATATAATAGACTAGTTCATAGCCCACAGGGGCTGGGTTTTTCCATTGTTATTCTTTCTACAAGGCCATACCATCTATCTCCAACTGAATCAAAAATGAAAGGTGTTGTCTGGGCCACTCCAGAATTAGCTAGAAAATCTACAACTCCATTTGTTTCTCTATAGACATTGTTTATGGTGAAATCCTGAATGGTCTCTAAGGACTTTCAGATTGTTGTGAGTGTCGGTTGTAATTCCCAATTGGATATGTTGTTCTTCTTGACTGCTTTGATGCAGATCTGTGAGTCCCCCTCATTGTCAACATGGTTGAGGCCCTACTATGTACAAATTACCAAGCCTACATTTAGTGCCTCAAACTCTACCCTATTATTCGTTGCCCAAGGAATGCTCTTTGATAGTGCGCAAATCAACTGACCATTCTCATCCCACAATAAACTCCCTCCACCATCTGCTCTAGGGTTACCTTTCGAGGCGCCATCAAAGTTCAACTTCAAGTGTCCTTTTGGAGGGGCAATCCATTTGATATGTTTCCTCTTTTCTTTTTTGGGCTTCACCAGGGAGTAGCCTGTTGGAATTTGAAGCATTGGTAGCTTCTTCATTAGAGTGTTTTGCTAGCAAGAAAATGGAAGAGTCAATCTTTTCTTGGCTGCCACCATCATGCATTCATAGATACCTCTTTTAATTCCTTTCAATATTGTTTCCTTGGTGAGAGTTGTGTCTTGAAAAATCTAGTGGTTTCGTTCCTTCCACAAGTGCCATAACACCATGGACGGACCAATTGCCCAAAAACTATCCCACATGGAAGCATGCTTTGAGGGAGGCCATGAATTCAACCAACTCCTTAGCTCCTGTGGTCTTGGGTCATGCCAGTCTACTGTGTTTTGAAGCTAGCCCCAGCACTCGCTTGCGAAGGGGCAACTCAGTAAAAGATGATTGGATGTCTATGATTCTTCCTTGCAAAGAACGCATCTTGAAGGTCCTTGAACTTCGATCTTCCACAACCTGTTATGTGTAAGGCACCTTAAATGGATTGTTGTCTAGGCAAAGGCACTATCCATGGGCAAAATATCCTTTCCCCAGCATAACTTGATTGGTCATTCTCCCATGCTGCGATAGCATTGAACCATATAGCCCATCTTGACCAAGTATCTCCCTGAGCTAGTAGTGCACCAAACTACTTTGTCACTAGCTCTATTTAAGTGATGGGTGGGATTCCCCACAATTTCCATCAGCATTGATTTTGCTTCTACCCTCAATTGAAGCATGTCTAGCCTTCTACTGAATAGATCCAAATTTCCATTAAAAATTAAATAGTTTGCAACTTTCTCTCCGAACTCCTCTTTTAACACTGAAGCCCATGGGGAGAGGGATGGATCTTCAATGAGAGGTTTCTTTCCTCCCAAGGTGTCTGTCCAGAAATCCGCCTACTTGCCGTCATTTATCTACCAAGTGAGGTGATCGGTGATGATTTTCTTGCAGTCTATCATGAATCTCCAGATGTGGAATCCCAGAGGATACTTGACCACTGTGAAAATTCTTTTTGGATCCAAAGAATCCAAGTATTTATCTAGCAAAATTTTGCACCACAATTTATCTAGAGAGGTGTACATTTTCCAAACAATTTTGGCCCCTGGGGCTAGGTTCTAAAATTTAATATCCTAGATGCTCGCACCTCCATTCCCCTTGGGTTCTCTTACTCTATCCCAATGGATCAACGGGATGCATCTCTGATCATTAGATCCTTCCCACATAAACATTTTTAGGAAGCTGTTGAAGGAGTCTCTCACTTTGGTTGTGAGCTAGTTACAAGCCATCATATGAACTAGAATGGGCATTAAAACTGCCTCTATCATGGTGATCCTTCCCGCTAATGTGAGCCATTTCCCTGTCTAGACCAAGGCTTAATTACGGTATCTCTCGATCACTTCATTTTAGAGACTAGTTCTCATGATACATTGGAAGATTGGGACTCCTAGATATTTGTATGGTGTGGAGTCTGTGTTCATCTCTAGAATCATTGCTATCCTTTGCTGTATGGATTTTTTGGTGAAGAAAAAGAAAATCTTTGATTTGTCTTGGTATATTGTTTGCCCAGATAGCTCCAAATACTTCCCCAATATCCTTTTAATGACAAATGCTTCCCTTTCATAGGCTTCCCCATATAGAATAGTGTCATCTGTGAAATGGAGATGTGTTAATGGATCAACATTATTAGCAACTATGGCTCCTTTCCAATTACCTTCCACTCTCTAAACCTTTATCATTTTGCTAAGTGCTTCTACTATGATGACAAAGAGGAACAATGATATGGGATTGCCTTGGCAAAGGCCATTTGAGCTCTCAAAGAAGTTGCAGGAAGAGCCGTTTACAATCACAAAGAAGTGGGCTGTGGAGATACACTGATATATCATCTTTAGCCAGTCATTGTAGAAGATAAATTTTCCTAGTATTTTCATTAAGAATCGCCACTTTACTCTATCGTAAGCCTTGCTTATGTCAAGCTTAATCATCATACTTCGTTGCCTGCCCTAATTGATGGGATGAAGGGCTTCATTAACCATGATGATACTATCAGTAATTTCCCTCCCTAGAGTAAAACCACCTTGAGTCTGTGATATAATCATTTCTAGAATTGATTTTAATCGTGTTGCCATAGCCTTTGATATGATCTTGTATATCGTATTGCACAATGATATCATCCTGAAGTTGTCAAATGTTTTAGAGTCCTCTTTTTTGGGAATGAGAGCTAGGACGGTGGTGTTCATATCTTTGACGAATTTCTTCTTCTTCCTTAGATCTTCTACTATCTCCTTTATCTCCTTCCCAAGGAAATGCCAGTGTTTCTAGTAAAAGAGAGCTAGCAAACCATCTGGTCCTAGTGCTTTGTCAAGATGCATCTCAAAGACTACAGCTTTCAATTCTTCCTCAATAAAGGCTTTCGTTAAATCATGATTTTTCTCTTGAGTGATTATTCTCGAGATATAGTCCAATACCTCACTTAGGTCCAAAGTGTTGGTTGCTTCCTATGGATTGAGGAGACTTTGAAAGAACTTCACAGCTTCATTTTGTATACTCTCTGGTTCTGTGTGCACTCCTCCTTCTTGATCTTAGATGGTTGTAATCCTATTGTGTATCTTCCTCACCTTGGAAGAATTATGGAAGAATCATGTGTTTAAGTCACCTTCCTCAAACCAAATTTCCTAGGATTTGGCTCTAGCTAAAATTTTGGAGTGTTGAGCTAGGAGAGATTTCTCTTTCTCAAAATTAGCTAATTCCATTCCTCCTCGATTAACCACTTCATTCAACTCATTAAGTTCTTTTTCTATTCGTGACTTGTCTTAAAAAATGTTTCCAAATGAAGTTTTTCTCCATGTGATCAAATTGGATTTTATATATTGCAGCTTGCACATGAAATTGTAGTTAATTGTTCCCACTCTTTTTGGGGCTCTTTTTGACTAGGTCTCTAGCAGCGGTAGTAGATCCTTGCTACAAAACCACATTCATTCAAATTTGAAAAGGTTTTTTTTCAATTTCAAGTCAACCGAAATGTTCAGTTCTAGTGGATAGCAATCCAAACCATAGATTGGCAGGATAGCTATTGAGAGGTCGAAAGAAGAACTTATCCACAGGTCATTGAAGAAAAAATGGTCTAGCTTCTTAACAATGTTTGTAAACCCCACTCATCTCTTGGTCCATGTGTGGGTCCCATTCTTAATTTGGACTTCAATCAATTTTACTGAATCTACAAACCTCCTAAAATCATTCATTGCTTGCAATTCTACTTGTACTCCTTTACTTTTCTCCTCTAGTCTTACAATGGCATTAAAGTCACCACCAAGTACCACCTTCTCCTCTCAATATTGGTTTAGAAGTGCTTGCAATGTTCCCCATAGAGCCTTTTTTTATTGGTTGTTAGTAGGACCGTATACATTCAATAGAAGGAAGGATAACTGAGTGGTAAAGCATCTTATGCTCAACAACATCCAATTTTTATTGGTTGCTTGTAGGCTTGTGTCAATCTTACTTCTTTTCCATATCACACCTAGTCCATCGGCTGCACCTAGAGCATCCAAGAATAAGGAACCCCATCTAGGGTCATTTGGTCCAAAAAGGGGATGAGAATTACCTTCAAGTTTAGTTTCTTGTAAGATGATGATATGTACCATACCTATCTCTATTTGATGCTTAACCAAGCATCGTTTGTTAGGGGCGTTTATGCCCCTAATGTTCCAAGTGGTGATCTTCATTAGTTCCTAAGGGAGGGGTTTTCTCCCTTAGTACTATTCAGGAAATCATTGACATTGGTGAGACCTTTCTCATTAGCCTTCTCTTCCCTAATTTGTTTGAAAGTCTTTTAGCCTTTTTTCCTCTCAAGCCTGATATTACTTTTTAACACACTGGAAGCATGAAGCAGTTTGAGACAAGTTTGTGGGGTCTAAAATCCCAAATTCCTCGAAGTCTCCATCCTCTTTGAAATCTAGATCTGTAAAAAACCAGTCTTCCCTGTTGGAATCTTGATTTATTTGAGTTCCCTCTAGTTGAGCTGGCGAAGGCATTATCTGTGGATTCTCTATGTTGTTTGTCCTTTCCTCTTCAACGTAGTTTATCTTCCCTTTGAAGATTTGGTCCATCTTGAGTTTCTGTGATTCGTCATCCTTGGCTGACTCCAGTTGTTGGGCTTCCACAAGGGTCGAGCCTCCAGATTGATTAGGGTTTTGTATCCCTTGGGCTTCTATGTTGCTCCTAATTTTCTAGTGGCATTCCTCAGTTTGGTGATTCCTCATGTTACAACGAGAGCAGAAGAATTTTTTCTCCTTGATTTTGACCTCTTGCTCCCATATCCCTTCGCTAGATTGGAGCCGGATGGAGGGCATGATCGATGAAATTGCTGTGATTTGTAGTCTAGGATATAGATATGAGTTAGTTTCCATAATACCTTCATCAATTGCTACTAAGGTTCCCAGAGAGTTGCTGATCTTCCTAAGACAAGCCTTTTACCAAAACTCCAATGAGAGATTATATAATCTTATCCAAAGAGGCTCGTTGTATGGGGTGAAGGTTCAGGGGTTAAATCTTGGTGACCAATATTGTATATGCAGTGGATAGTCATTGGTCTTCCAATTTCCTTTGGACAGGACTTCCTCCCTTGCTTTTGCTGCTTGAAAGATCATTGTGAAGAACCTATTTGGTAGAAATTTGATCACATGCTCTAAAAGCCAATTTGTCACTCCCCAGGCTAGGATCTGGCTCTTGTTCAACTTTGGTTCGATTAGGTGGAAAATAATAGCATTTTTCTCCAGAATTCCACATTCCTTTTCAGCTTCCTTGGAGATGTCAACGCACAAGGTAAGTCCTTCAACTACAGGGTCCTCTCGATCTTTGCTTTTGAATTCACTACTAGGATTTCCCTTGAGGTCGTGAAAATGAACTTTGCTCTGCTCCTCCATCGCTCCAAAATTTCCCAGTCTATTATTACATTATATATATATATATAGAACCTACACACAAAATCTCAAAAATCACTAGTTCACATCATCTTCAAATTCTTAATAGTTTAGTTGATATAGGTGTTAGAAAGTAAAAATTTGGTTTAAAATGTTGATTTCAATGTCCCACTTTGGCCAAAAAATGGGACATGGTATTGTGGGATCACCCTTATATAAGTGCTTTGAGATTATGGTAGCTAGAGGCTTTAAAGAGACCCCATTATTGACAGGTGGGAGTTTTTGCCCATTATTCTTGTTATTCTTGTGACTCTCAACTATTAACCAACCTTCCTCTCTTTTGTGAATGGGAGCATCCCCTAAAGGCTTCAACCTAGGTTTGGCTCTATAAATAACAAGAGGAGAATCCTTGATATTATGCTCAAAGGATTGACGCTTGTAGCAAGTGTTAGCAACATTAGATTAACAAGTCTAAGTTTGGGTATGATGCATTTGGCCAATTTAAATATCAATCAACTCTTTCAAATCTTTGGAAAGATCAACCTCAATGTAAATTCATATTTGTGGGATGGTAGAGAAAAACTTGTTGGGTTTGATACAAATGACATGGCCTAAAGAGAGCACAATATGGTCTAGAAAAGGCCAACAAGGCAAGGGAAATTGACACAAACAATGATCCACAAGGATCTCTCCTAAGAGATGATGAAATATCAAGTCCATGGTGCAAGAACTAACAATGAGCTACACATATACTAAGGGTCATGCTTGAGAATGGCCTCTATGTGACTAGGTTCCATAAATATAAGAAGGAAAAACCCCTTGGTGAGGTTTTGAATAGCATCAAGGTAGACCCCATGAGGGACCCAAGCTTTTTTGACCCATTCTTTGAGCATCCTTTAGAATGAATCCTTTTAACAAATAATTGACTAAAGTAAAATGTCAAGTCATTTACAACTACTATCAAATTGGGAATAGGCAAAACTACATTGGTTGAGGTTTTAGAAGACATACCTCATCAAAAAGTTTCAAAATGAACTTCCAAAAATGCTTTAGGGGAGCCATTATCATGTGCTTTTAAATTGACAACATCAACAACAACTACCACAATATTGAGATTTGAAGCTCAATACAAAATTATCATCACTATTTTTCATCTCTAATTCTTAAGATATGACATTAAATTAAAGATACTTTAGATACTTGGTTAATATATTTTAATGCCCTTCTAATACATTTAGTTTAAATAAAGTATGGAAATAATATTGTGAGGATATAATTTAAAAAAGACAAATGAAGTATTCCACGAAATATTGGAAAGATAATATAAAAATATAAGGAAAGTATTGAAATGTGTCCAAAACTAAATAGGAATTGGCCCGTATGCAAATTTCATAGTTATAATTTTAAAAATAGTTTATAATTACATGAATATAAGGGTTTTGATGGGTTTAATTTTTTGTTTTTGAGTTGAAAATAATTGTTATACCATTAATTAATTATATGAGGAAATCAAGAGTATTGGGATTATTGAGAAGTCATTTTAGGAACATTTTGATTTGGAACATTAAAAGGAAAGCATTATATTAGTATCATGTCCATAAGACACCTATATGCTTGACAATGTTGTCTTTGAACATTCTTCCAAGAGTGTATAGTTGGTCCAACAAAAGGGTCTACTAAGAAGAACTTGACCATCATAATTTAATAGCTCCTTCTAAAGTATTTCCAAATACTATATGTCCTTGCACAAATTTAGATATTAGAGATCCATCCAAGCAAGTTATAAAAGTCCATAGCCAAATGGATCCTATGAATTTTAAGAAAATTCCATACCTTAACTCATTCTTAAGGTTCCACTATGAGAGAGTAAATTTGACCCACATAAAATTTGATAAATATTTAAAACTAAAACAATAATTAAATTGTGAAATAATTTTCTATTCCTAAATAACTAAATTTTAATTGATATCATAATTCTCAAAACTAAATACCTTCTCATTTAATTTTTAGATATTCATTAGACATTTATTAATTCCAAACTCATACAATTTATTTAAATTGATTGTACGTTATTTCTGACCTTTAATTTAATCCATATAAGATTAAAGTCAAATAATAAACATTAAAATAAAATTGAATAACAGGACCTCAAACTCAACGGAATGTTGACTTGTATTTTAATAATAATTTATAAATTTTTTTAAGCAGACCTAAATCAACAACCAAGTTCCTCCAAGGAAACTACTATAATGTAATTAAAGCAAGTCTTAGACACCGCTACTGCAGCTAATATGCTTACTGTACCTGCAATTACATTAAGGGATTAGGGAAAAAAAAAAAAACAGCATGAACTGATATTGCTCTATGAAATAGAGCAATTTTTTAAACAAATTATAAGAAAGATTATATATATCTGATAATTGAGTTTTGGAACATTTGAGTTGTTACATTAAATCATCTTTAACATCACAAATAGAGATAATTTCCTCCCTTGAAGTCAGCTGCAGTTGGTTTTGATTGAGATTTTGCTCTATCAATAAGCTCTGCTACATTCATGGCAATTTGTTCCAACAGCGCTCCTTGGTCTCTGTAATATATACAGTAAATTTTCTCTTAACATTTCTGTAAATTTAATTTCATATAAATATAAACAGAAGTAAATTCTCTCTTAACATTTCTGTAAATTTAATTTCATAAAAATATAAACAGATGATTAAGAATGCACAATGATAATAAAATAAAGCAGCTATTGCTGTCACAATCATATAACATACCATTCAACACTAAGGTGTCCTTGGTGGGAGGCAAAGCCTTGGTCTCCATCATGACAACCAAGAGGCTCAACCACTTGATCAGACCTCACTTGACTGTTCTTTTAAGTTTGTTGGGATTATATTTAAATCTTTTATTTCTTTTTATTTTTCATTACATGTTTCAATTCCAAGAACCAATTTTAACCTTTCATAACCTTAATATTATTAGTTTATCTTAAAACAGTTAAAAATAAACAGAATAATTATTAATTAAATTGTAAGATTTTAATTAATACTCCAGTTTTCTTCATAAGTAAAATATTAATTAGAAATTTAAAATTAAATTAAACATAATGCTTCTTCCTTAGATATTCTTCCTCTTCCTCCAAGGTGATTTTGGTTGGGCCACACCCCTTTTTGCAGGATTTGGATAATGGTGTGTCTTGGACAATTGTTCAAAGAAGGAAGAGAGGTCTTCCTAAATTTGTCTCTAAATCCCACACCTAAGGCAAAGGTGTGGGGATGGTAAGGAAGGGGTCTAGCATTGTGTAGATGTTGTCCTAATTTTGTGGGTTTTGTAAGATTGTTCTTTTATGGTAACTTCGTTACAGTTGTATTGTTGTGTAGCAGGGTATGGTAGCTATAACCCTATTTGTGTAAAAAGTTTTAGGTCTTTTCAAAATCTACTTTACCCCTTAATAAAAAGATACAATAAAATAAATAATATTTAAAATCATACAACTAGATAAAATTTATTAAATTCCTTTCTTCACATTTAAAATATCAAAAGAACTAATGATCATCACTATAATTCTCTAAAGTAGTATATTAGCAGTTAAAAAAAAAGTTAAAGATATAAAAGTGTTCATCTAAAAAAAAGTTATTAAAAGTTCTTAATATATAAAAAACTGATGGCCATAAACAATGAAGTGATAGTCCAAGCATAGAGTTCTTATCTATCTAAAACACAGCAGAAAAGAATTAATAATAAATAAAATTATTTTACCCTGTAAATATATAGCCCTTTATATATGAAACCTCATAGAGTGCCTTCTTGAATTCCTCAAGTGTTTGGGGCTCAAAATTTCCAGTGTGCTTATGCATTTGGAAAGCTCGAGCATACACACCATCTTCATCTTTCATTCGAAGCTCCGAAGGCTGAACCCCACAAAATACTGGTATAATGGGAGCCCCAGTTTTGATGATCAGCTTCAGTTCTTTCAAGCACCAAATGGACTGTGCATAATTAGCAGAAAAAATAACGAGATGCACAGATGCTGAGTGAATAGCCTCCTCTATTGATCGAGGTATGTTGTCCCCAACTTGAATTGAATTCTTATCAAGAAAGACATTGAATCCCTTGTTCTCAAGATTATGAAAGATGAGACTGGCAACATTTTCCTTCACATCTGTCCCACGATGGTTAAGAAATACATCATATCTTGGAAGCAGCTGCAGAGCAGTGTTGGGATTGTTGTGACCATAGACACAGGCCTCATTATTTTGAGTGGCAGCAAGAGAGACAGAGAAAGGCAGAGAGCATTTGGGATTATTGTAAGAATAGATGGAGCAGAGAGTAAGGCAATGCACATTTGAGATGATTGTAGCAATGCACAGAGGACTGATTATTATTTCCATGGCAACAAAGCGAGAGAGAGGCAGAGCACATTTGGGGAAATAAGTATGTACAAGTATTATAGTTATATAGAACGTATAGCTTTACTGAATAATCCCTTTGAGAGCGACATTGAAAACAGCCTACAACTAATATATAATTGTCGATAGTGAAGGCCGGGCATCAGAAGCTGCTTCTCTTCTTCATAATTCGGCTGATTTTGAAAGAAATTTGGGACGATGAACGGGAAGATTAGGAAAATAAAGATTGAGGAAGATTTCTAAGAAAGATTTGGAAATCGAGATACTTAATCATGAAGAATCCTGTATAATAGCGATAGTTGCAAAAAAAACAAGCAATCTTGTAGGATGTTTCAATCCTTTATTTTTAAGGTCCCGGTAGCAGACAAAAGACTATGGATACGCGGTCAATATATTTTAATGCCCTTGGAGTACAAATAATTCTTGTCCTCTTCATAATTGAAAAGGCAAGTAAAGATTCCTTATTGGATAATTTGGGCTAATTAAATAGATGTAACCAAACAATTACAATTAATTTAGATTAATTAAATATATTTATATATAGTTCAAAATAGTTAATTAGGTAATGTGTTTTAAAAATTAAATAAGATGGAGAGTGGTACTTAGTTTGATAATTGAAGAATGATGTTAAATGGACGAGATCTTAGAATCTCTATGATATTAGATCTAGGAACCAGTGCCTCTCTATCAATAAGCTCGCTGGAATTCTATTTTGGATCTCTATCCTATCAAAAGACAAGTTTAGAGGTGTGGGACTAATTTGTAGTTGTGGATCTATACTTGTGCTCTAGATTTGTATTGGCAATTAGTAGTGCTCTCCTCTATAACATGACTTGATATGTGACCTTCTGCGTTGCTTTATCTAAATTTTTTGAGACTGGCGATATTTTAAAATACCTTAAAGGATTGTCATTATGTCACAAGGAGATTTTGCCTAGATCAATCCCCCAAAATTGAACAATATCAAAAACAACAGACAAGTGCCTAAGAATGTATATTTTTTACTCCTTTTATTGCACCAAATCGAAGTGTGATGCTATTAATTAGTCCAATGCTCTAAAAATAATGTACTTTCGAATGCTTGAATGGATTTAGAGATGATTATAATGAAATGCACTCAATGTCTCTAAATACTAGCACATAGAATTAAAGTATGTCAAACATGTTTAATTAGCTCAAGGTAGAAACGTGAAGGGGGGTGAAGATGAAAAATACTCAACAAGACTAAAAATGTAAAAGGAAAGATAAAAATGAAACATTATACCTTCCAAGCCCTTGAATCTCCCTCACTCCTTGATAAGGTTGAGGAGAAGTACACCCAAGCTTTCCTAGCTTTACCCAAATGTCAATAATGGATGTGGATTGCTCTCAAATTGAACACAATTTTGGCATAATAAGGCTATGATGAGATCAGATGAGGAAGGATTTTGGCATAATAATTTTACTTCAAACTTGGATGTGAAAATGACTTGTGAGAGCTTGTATTTATAGGCAAATTGGAGGGGAAATGAGATCAATGGTTAGGATTGAAAGTTAAGATCTAATGGTGGAGATGAGAGGATGAGATGGAGGGGTTGGATTTCATCAACAAGATTGGAGGGTTGAGATTAGTTCATAATTTTTAATTCACCTTGGGAAGGCTTAGCATTAATTAGGATTAAGACACATGAGGAAATAAAAAATTAATTTCCTTGTGAGGTGTTGGGATTAAAAATTCAAATTTATTGGCGAACCAGGATGACATGTGTGCATTTGGCAAACACATGTGTGAGCTCTTCGCATAAAAAAGAGTTCTAACATGAAAAAGGAAAGGTGAGGTGGAAGCCTGGTCATGTGACCCTTTTGAATAAAAAATTGTTTTTTATTCAAAGGGTGAGGGAGAAGGTGTTAAGCAAGGTTTCACCCACTTAATTAAGTGATTAGAAAATTAGTGAGTGGGCTAATGAGAAGTTAAAATTAATTAAATAATGATTTATTTAATTAATTTAGGTTTAGGGGTTATGTAAGATAAAGTAGCTAATTAAATAATTAGTATGTATTTAATTAGGCTAGGTTTAGGTTGTAGGGTAGGGGAGATTAATTAAATAAGTATGTTTTACTTAATTAATCAAGATTAGGAGTAACTAATAAGTATTTAGAATATTTATTTAATTAATGATGAATGAAGTTGTAAGGTCTAGTGATGAATTAATTGAATTAGTTCATTACTAAGGATGAATTTGGGGTAAATGGATAAAGGTGGATGCTTAGGGATGGCCTAGGGTTAATTAATTAAATAATTTAATTTTTATTTAATTAATTGGTGAAATGGGTGGTTAATAGTGTAATTGGCACAGAAAAGTGGCTTGTAGGGTCGAGACATTTTAGGTGTCTACATTTTGCCCCTCTTTGATGTGATGTCATGACCGATTAGGGAATGGCGTCAAGTCAAAAAAGTTTACCCCAGCTAACGAGAAGGAGTGGAAATGGATGAGGGATGCCCCCTCAAGGGGTCGTGTGAAAAATTTAACTTTTTCAAGTGAACTCTCGAAAAAGAGGGAACGATGGTATAAAAGGGATGTAGGATGGAAAAAGGGGTTGATAAAAGAAAAAACAAAGGAAAAGGAGTAAGATTTATGGTCTGGGGGAAAAGAAATGATGAATTAGGGCTAACATGGCAACTATAGATAAGCAAAAGTGGGCCCAACATGCAACATTTGCACACCTAAGCTGACTAGACTAGAGAGATAAAAGTGATAGTGATGGCGCAACTGATGTTTCCATGACACCAACACCACTCTGAGTGCATTCAAGAGTACTGATGGATGGAGGAGGCAGACCCACGGGTATGTCGTCTGACCTCACTTTGTGATTTTTGGGATTTGGGTTAGTTATGGGTCGAAAAAGGGTATGTTAGGGGTTTAGCGCTATCGTGCAGCCGTGTAGCGCCATAGGTTGGTGCTGGGAATTAAGGTGTCTCAACCTTGTAAATTCCTTGCATTTATTATTGTAATGTAATTTATTTACTTAGCCTATGTTGTAATTTTGTTGCACATCCTGTTTTGTCATCTAATGTGAAGTGGCACGATGAGTTGTCACTCCACTTGTAAGGTGATTAGGATGGCCAACTCACTCCATGTGGAGATAGGCATCCCTTTTGTGTGGTAGAGGTTTTCTGCAATGTGTCGGCATCTTGACTAGTGTGTAAGTGAATCTTGACCGAAACGGTTATGATAGATTCCTATGACAGAATCTATGACATGTAAGAGTCAGAAATAGAAGGTTCTATGATAGGGGAAGACATGTGTCACAAGGCATCTTGGAAGGAGGCATCTTTGGGTGCCCCAAGGAGGGTTATGTCATGTTGTAAAATATTATGCTATTTATAGCCTGTGTATGACAGATTCTCTTACAACTGTAATTTATGACAACTATGACAGATTCTATGATAGTCGGTTGGTACTTAAAAGCATTTGTCATTGCCCAAATTGGAAATAGATGACCATATTGGGATGGGGTGATATGAATAGTGTCATGACCATGCTGCAGTGTTGGACAAGTGTCCCTAGGCATGGGTTTTGGGCCAAGAGGCCAACTTGGACGCCCATGCCAAGATATGTTCAGTTTTACCTTGAAAACTTTATTATAGGTAGGTGCTTGGAGAGGAGATGTAAAAGGTGATTAACAGGTGTTATTATGATGCCAGTTTGTCTCCAGATACGAGTGTCAAAGACTCTTGAGAGCTTGCATTGCAAGTGTATTGTAAAACATTACAGTTTTGATAATACATTATGCAGGTTTTGGAGTGTGGAGTTTTTCACCCGATAAGGGTTTTCCCCAAGTATATCTTGTGTCTCTCTTCTTCTATCTTACATTCTTATGTGGTGCATTTCTGCAATATATCTATTGTTGTGTTAAACATTCTAAAATTGTAAAGGTTAAAATGAATTTGCATTCTTCTCTCCTCATTAGATTAGTGTAGGAAGCGATTTTTGCACACCTAGCTTCCTTTCAGTTGGTATCAGAGCTATATTCTCTTTGGTCCTAGTTGCTGGATAGGCGTTTTGTGTACTAATCTTAGGTTGAGTGGGAGTCTATGCAGAGTATTCTGAAATCTTGTTGCAAGAATGAGATGGCAGGCACATCTAGAAGAATAGAGATGGGGATGTTTAACGGCACAAATTTTGAGTTATGGAAACTTAAGATGGAGTGTTATGGAGTTGATCATGTGGTTACATTTAGTATGATATTGATCTGGAGCTCCTATTTGATAGTATACAATAACCCTCATGCGTGGTGGTTATGTTCTATCATTCTATGGTCGTTTGTAGCAAATTATTCATGTTGGGTGTTCGTTCTTGGCTCCCTGATCACATGGAAAAACTTGGGTTACCATGGCTATGGTTTGATGTGCTTATGTTGGGTGCTTGGTTTTAGTCCCTAGCATTGGAAGACATTGTCTTGTTAACCCCGAATGAATGCAGGTTGTGGAGTTAATATTTGGATGGTTTGAAAGCTTTTGGAACAGCCTAGTTCCTCTACATGCTTGTACATGGTGATGGTTGTGGAGTTGGCCTACAAATGGGCCTGAAGTTCTTGGACCTCTCTTTCATATTAGTTGGTTGTACTTGCATGTCTCAGTTTCATATTGCTTTGATCTGAGGGTTTTGTAGATGTTCCATTTCAAAAATCTATGGTTATGCTTATCTATGTTATTCCATTATTCTAGTTTAACTATATTGGTGATTTTCAGACTGGTGTGTTTTTAGATGATAAGTGGATATGGATCTACATGCATGTCAGTGACATGGTGGTTTTCTAGGTTTTACATGGTTAATCAAAACTTGTGGTTTTGTAAATCTACAGACAAACTATTTTTCATATTATGATTCCTTGAGAGTGTTTCTGGATGTAAGATAGTTGTAGATTTGTATGTATGCTTTGTGCATAATGTGAGGAGGTTTGTATCTTTCTCAGTGTGGAGATGTTGGTATGTGATTTATCACTCATCATTTCTATAGCATATGCTTGATTAGTTCCTTGACTATGATCACTCATTTGTGGACTTGTTGGCAAATTGAATCTAGAATTGATTTGATGGTTGTGTCTTGAAGTCTACAGTTTGTCTTCTTTGGTATCTCAGTTTGCAAGTTACTAATGTGATGATGAGTTTGCATGTTTTATGTTTGGGATCTACAAGTTATGTAGTTTTGTGGGCTAATCACCTATTTGATTGCAGTGGGATGACTAGGATGTGGACTATCTCTATCCACAAGATTGTTTCAGTATTTATGTAGACTTTGTTAGTTGGCCTTGTCTATGGTCATTTGTGTATTTGGTATGTTGCTTTGGGATAAGAGGACGGATAATTTGAGTGCATGGATAGTCAGTTATTGGGACTTATAGCATATTTATCATAATGTCATGGATAGCTTGGTTACATAGTTTAGTGTAAGCTTTTGACAGTAATGGCTTTATCTTCTTGACTTGGAGATCTTGGTTCTACTTTATTCTTTTGTGTTGTTGATATTACACAGGACAATTATTAGATTGTGTTAGAGCCATGGATGATCTTCATTGAGAGGATGGTTATCATAATGCCTTGATAAGCTCTGTATCACAGTTTTAGTGGGAGCTTTGGCAGTGATGTTGGATTCATCATAAGTGATGGATGATCTTCTATAGTGGATATTGGTGTCATGGAGGAGCTCTTGGTTTTGAGAGTTCTTTGACATTTTTAGTTTTGTTGTTAGGAGATAGTTATCTTCATATGTTTGAGATCTTGACATCTTGATTGAGGTGTCAGGTTTATGACTTGTCAGTATCACATGTTTATCCTTTGTTTAGAGATGTTGTTACTATGTTATGATTTACTCTTGATTCTAGCTTAAAGTTTTGGCATGATACATGTTCCCTTGCAACATGATGTATGCATCATTGTATGTTTTGTTATGTTGTTATATGGAGCCTAATCAGACTCAGAGGTTAAATTAACTCCACTTTTACAGGCGTGATTTCCCCCCAAATTCCTACAGGGTCAAGGGGCAGCACCCCTTGCAGAGGTTTGGGGGCAGCGCCCCCAAGACAAGGTCAAGGGGCAGTGCCCCTGGCACACTCCTTGTCACGATACAGGGCGGGGTTGAGAGGCAGCGCCCCCGTGGGGGCTCAGGGGCAACACCCCCGAAACCTCACATGGTTTTTAATTATTTTAGTAAGGCATTGGGAGTTATTTTTCTATTGGTCGACATAAAAAAACCTATTTTGTAACTAACTTAAGGCTTGATAAAAGCGGCTAAGGGTTAGGGTTTTCGGTGGATACTGTATTGTAGCATTATGCAGTGATATTGAGTTGCAGGGATTGCTGGTTGTAATCGGTTTGATTTACTGGATAATAATATTGGAATCTCTATTGGTGGATGTAGCCCGAGTTTGGGTGAACCACGTTAAAAACTTGTCTCTCACTGTTATTATTTCTGTGTATTTTCATTCCTCTATTTAATCTTTATTTACATTTAATTGATATCTTCTGTCAGCTAACCCTAACAAGTTGTATGTGATCTTATTACGATGAGATGGTTAGATCATGATGTCATGATGAGCTTCTTGATCATGTAGATGTGCAATGGGAGTTCTGACAATGATCTTGTTTGTTCTCTTTGGTTTTGAGTATTAATCATTTTCTTGAAGCTTCATGATTTTGCAGGATGCATTTGAAGTTAGCATGTATTGGTTGATGGATGCTCATGGATACTAGAGAGACTTGATGTGAGGCTTGAGATCTCTTGTTGTAGGGATCACATGTTGGAATGGTTAAATTTTAGCAGAAAGACCAAGAAGCCTTCACTTGTTATGGACGTGAGTTCATAGTTGAACTTGAGAGGAGATTGTTCTTGGATAGAGTATATGAGACTCGGTGTATCTCAGTGGATCAGTCTCATTCCTCACTCTCAGTTCACTTGGCAGAAAATGTTCTAATGGGTATTGCCTAGGTTATTTTAGATTCATGTTGTTTTATGCTTTGTTTTCTCATGGATATGAATCTTGAGCTACTATTATTGGTTCTAGAGATTTCATTTGAGGGATGATAGCATGGTTATCTTCTTGATTCATATAGTTTGCTTTATGATGTTCATTTATGAGGAGTTTAGGAGATGTGATTAGGCTTATTCCTTGTTATGGAATGGTTATGAGTTTGATCTACCTTGATTAGAGAGGCTTACATCCATGTTGATGTTTATTTGATCTTATGAGATTGAATGGTTGGGTGTTGTTAAGGTTTTTCAGTTGGGGTTTTGTGAAGGAGATCATACTTGGCACAACTTAGCAATTGGTGATGTTGGCAAAGGGACATGATATGGTTTGCAGTTTCTCTTTATGGTCTCATTTTTCTTCCTAGATGTTCTTGTTGATGCTCAGAATTGCGCTGTTTCCAACACCAACATGGGAAACTCTGAAACGTGGGAATGCTTTTCAGAGTGACCTCCAGATTTTAAAGAAGCTGGCTCTTCTTTATCTCAAAATGTGTTTGGGAAAAAGGGGAAGAATGAAACAGAATCACAAATGTAACTAAGAAGGAAACTAAAATTATGGTGATGCGCCTGAATGTAATTTTGTATCTCAACACTTAAGTACAGTGAAACTATTTTAAGATTCAGTCACATTAAAGAGCAAAATGCATGATCAATGTAACAGATTAAAAACGAATAGCATCAAAGGCTTACAAATCAGAATGCTTTGTAATAACACAGAAAATATCAGCGAAGGCACAGAACTCTATCTTTATTAATGTTCAAGTTACATAAAAGGCACAGAATCATGCACAGTTATACAAACTTTCTAAATCAAGAAAATAGAACAAAGGCAAATGATATTACTGGCCACTACAAAAGATCCTTAAACTTCTCTAACAATCTGTGATGCAGAAAATCTCTATCTCTTCGATGTTGTTTTTTCCTCGGTGATCTGAACCTGTATTTATAGCATGCAACTGGCCGAAGATTGCCCGCATGATCAAATCCCAACAGCCTAACCGAACTAGCGATTAACTGAAAGTGTCTGATAGAGGATCTCCCGCAAATCAGAAAAGGTTAGCCACTTTGCAAATTCATTGGCTGCAACAGATACATGTAACCCCACATATTTGAATCGGGGAGGGACGTGTGGCTTCATCTGATAGTCTTTGCGACTATAAACCCTTGAAACAGCTGGCACTCATGCGCGCCTCTTTCCTGAAACTCCTTCATCTTTCCAGATCAATTAGAAATAAACACCTGGCATCCTCCGCGTGACTTACTTAAGAAACTACATCTTCCTCAGGAAATACCGGATTCTGACACTTGGCAGCGTCCGCAGCCCTTCCAAAAACACATGGCGCCTTCCGCTTTATTCTGAGTCTTTACTGTGGCTTATATCAAGAGTGCTCGGGCTCCGCCATCTGTCGCGGTCCAGTGAACTTTGAGACTTAAGAGACATTAAAAAATGGGACCCACCATACAGTCTGCGCTTGAGCAGCTTCAAAAAGAAAAGAGACACATGGCGCCTTCCGCTTATACAAGAGACTATGGACGTGGCGGCTTCCACTGCTATCTGAGAAACTTTAGAAACTTTACAAAACCTCCGCGGACGTTGCCACTTGGCGCTCTCCGCTGCAACTTCAAGGAACTTAATAGAAACATTACAGCTTTATAAGGATCACGCGGATGGTGACAGATGTCACACTTTGCTGAAGCTACAGGAATACTAGCGGGGCCCGCCATGCAGTCTTTCACTTGGCGCCGAAAACAAAAGGAACCTGCGGAAGACAACACTTGGAGCCTTCCGTTGCAACTTTATGGGACACGCGGCACCTTCCGTGAAACTTCAAGAAACTTTAGAAACATTCTCCACTTCTGCCACTTGGTGCCTTCCGCGCTCACCAAAACTCTAAAAGGGGCCCGCTTCATTAAGAGAAACATTCAACATGAACGTTTGAAACTTTGACGAAACTTGAACGGGTGCCGACACCTGGTGGCTTCCGCCTCACTGCAAAAAAAATACGTGGCATTCTCTGTGAAACTTCAGGAAACTTTTAGAAAGAACCACGGCTGCTGACACGTGGTGGTTTCTGCTGCACCGAGAGGAACTTAAAAAGGGGCCTGCCATACTTCCTTCACTTAAGGGCTTTGCAACTTATAAAACAGATCTTCGAATGCCGACACTTGGCGACTTCCACAGGACTCAAAAGGAACGTGTGGCAGCTTCCACGGAACCCTCAGCAATTGTATAACATATCTCCGGTACTGACACATGGCAACTTCCGCTGAACTCTGGGACTTAGCAAAATTTTCAAAAAAAGAAAACCCTCGTGCCCGCGCTGTGTGTCGAAAACGTTGCTACAAAACTGAAACACTCAGAAACAAAAATTGGACCCGCACTGCTGAAACTCAAAATCAACAATGTAGAGTATTTTACTCTACAGTTCTTACTCATCTAGTATGACCACTAGGTTTGTGGTCATCTACTATTGTTGTACTTTATTATTTTTTGGCAATAGTATGTGTTCTTTTTAGATGTGGACTTGGGAGAAGTGGAGGAGATCATAGGTGAGAAAGTGAGAAGAAAATTGTTCATGGAAGTATGCTCTGTTTTATAGTAGTTGGTTGTAGTTTACAGATCATTGTAATTGTTCTTTGTATTATATGTTTGTATTATAAGCCACTTTTATGTAAGTGCTGATTTATAGACTTTGAGTTACTTTAGTTGGCATTGCTCATGTAGTTTGATTCCTAGGATGTATGTATATCTTTGGTAGATGGTTTTTCATTGGACTGTAGTATCAAAGGTCATCAGATTTTTTGCACATCAATGGTTTTGGTGTGTTTGTTATCATGGGAGATGGTAACTTTGTGTAGGATAGTGGATTATATAGGGATGAGAGTTGCAGTATGGGCTGAATATGTCATGTGCAAAAGTTCTATCAATGGTTGTTCTAACTATTTTGGAGCTTACGTGATCGATCTTGTTTTGAAGATGTTTGGACTTCAAAGTTATGTTCTGTTAACCGGTTTGAAGTTGGATACATTGGTGTGTCTATGTGGCATTTAGTGTTTCATCATATTTTAGGCATTCTAATCCTTTTGTCATGTTGGTGATCACTTGGAAGATGTTATAGGTGCTTCTGTAAAGCTAGTGAGAAGTGGAGTTCAGTTGAGCTGAGTATTTGGCAGCTACTCATGCTTGCAAGGAAGCCATTTGGATTAAGATATTGTGTTCAAATATTGGTGTTGGTGCAAGATAGTTTACTATCTATTGTGATAGTCAGAGTGCGATGTTGCATATGCATTAACGAAACTAGTGGGCACATAGAAGTTTAGATGGTGTTCAGAGTCTATGCACCCCTCAGCCTATAGTAGTTAAATCCTATTATTTCTATTGGCTCTTCCAAGGTGTTCGACAAGTGGGAGAATGTTGGGAATTAAGGTGTCTCAACCTTGTAAATTCCTTGCATTTATTATTGTAATGTAATTTATTTACTTAGCCTATGTTGTAATTTTGTTGCACATCTTATTTTGTCATCTAGTGTGAAGTGGCATGATGAGTTGTCACTCCACTTGTAAGGTGACTAGGATGGTCAACTCACTCCATGTGGAGATAGGCATTCCTTTTGTGTGGTAGAGGTTTTGTGCCATGTGTCAGCATCTTGACTAGTGTGTAAGTGAATCTTGATGGAAACGGTTATGACAGATTCCTATGACAGAATCTATGACATGTAAGAGTCAGAAATAGAAGGTTCTATGACAGGTGAAGACATGTGTCACAAGGCATCTTGGAAGAAGGCATCTTTGGGCACCCCAAGGAGGGTTAGGTCATGTTGTAAGAGAATATGCTATTTATAGCATGTGTATGACAGATTCTCTTATAGCTGTAAGTTATGATAGCTATGACAGATTCTATGATAGCCAGTTGGTGCTTAAGAGCATCTGTCATTACCCAAATTGGAAATAGGTGACCATATTGGGATGGGGTGATATGACAAGTGTCATGACCATGTTGCAGTGTTGGACAAATGTACCTAGGTGTGGGTTTTGGGCCATGAGGCCAAGTTGGACGCCCATTCCAAGATATGTTCAGTTTTACCTTGAAAACTTTATTATAGGCAGGTGCTTGGAGAGGAGATGTAGAAAGTGATTAACAGGTGTTGTTATGATGCCATTTTGTCTCCAGATATGAGTGTCAAAGACATACATTGTGCAGGTTTTGGAGTGTGGGGTTTTTCACCCGATAAGGGTTTTCCCCACATATATCTTGTGTCTCTCTTCTTCTGTCTTACATTCTTATGTGGTGCATTGCTGCAATATCTCTGTTGTTGTGTTAAACATTTTGAAATTGTAAAGGTTAAAAAGAATTTGTACTCTTCTCTCCTCATTAGATTAGTGTAGGAAGCAATTTCTGCACACCTTGCTTCCTTTTCATTGGCGCATTAGCACCTTAGGCTAGATTAGCGTCAAAAGGCTAAGGCGGTAAAGAGGTGTTTTAGCACCATCTGTTGGTGGATTAGCACCAGGGTGTTAGGGGGTTTAGCATGCTCATCTAGATTAGCGCTGAACCCTGAGATTAGTGCAATCCTCTCGATTAGCCTATAAGGTGGGTATATTAGTGCGATAAGCTGGTTTAGCATCGAATGAGGGTTGGGGTCATTCAAGTGGGTTAGCTCCTTTCATTGGGGGATTAGCACTATCATGCGGATTAGCACCATAGGGCTGGGAAATAGCGCAATCCACTGGATAAGCACCATTGGTTAGGGGATTAGCACCATCAGATGGATTGGCACCTTTGGCAGAGGGAATGGTGCCTTTGTCTAGTTTAGCGCCATTGGGTAATGGTTTAGCACCATGGTGCTATTTTGCAGAAAAGGGGTTAACTTGTGTGGTTCTTTTGAATGTAGGTTGCCCTAATGGAGATTTAGTCATGAGAGTGACAAGTTTCATCAATTGTGGCATCGAGGGATAGGCTTTCACCAGTGGAGCAACTCCGCTTGCATGTGATTGGTCTACGATATGTGGTAGATATGCCTTGATTAAGGTCACATCAAGTGATGATGACAGTGCCAGTGGAGAGGTGGTAGAGTGAGACTTGCACCTTCTTATTGTAAACAAGTGTGATGACCATCACCTTAGAAGATGTTTGGAGGATCCTCAGGATCCCTAAAGTTGGTCAGTGGGTGGTCTATGATACTACAACAAGAGTAGCAACATTGGATCATGTATTTGCACTAATGCAAGTGGTGTATAGCCAGGACCGACGAGAGATGTTGTGGGGTCCCACTCGTGTGAGAGGTGTTAGTCATTATGTGTTATATCTATGTCGGCTGATCGAAGGGACCCTGATGCCAAATTAGTGCTCACGGGGGTTCCTGGTTGGTTGGGGGGATTTGATTGAGTAGATGGTGATTCAGGGAACTGTGTATGCATGGGGGTCGTGCCTATTGGTCCAGCTATACCATGAGATGCACTTGGTGGTATATAGGGATGGAGCCAGCCTCAATTGTGGAGTGACACTATTAAACGTATGGACGTGGGAGCACATAGTTGTCACGAGGTCCATATGTCCTCATGTCAAGCAGTGATTCGAGCCATGATAGTGGTGTGGCATCCCTACATAGGTTACAAGCCATGGATTGATGATGATGCCCATATGCCATTTACTCGATAGCCTTGATACCTCATAGAGAGGACCGAGCATATCATAGATTGGTACATCCCTTCTTAGGTGTTATGACAGTTTGGTATACAAAAGGACTAACCATAGATTACAACGATCTTAGCATGAGTGTGGCCAGATCGACTATTATGGCCTCTTGAGATGGATCCATAGCTGGCACTTCTAGATTTTGTGGTATTACAGGAAGTGAGATGGGATTGGGGATCGATGGTGGTGGATGCAGGGACTACCTTGGCTTATGATTTGTGGTGGGTGTAGGCGAGACCTGTGTGGCTGACTATTATAGATGGGGAACCAAGTGCATCTAATGAAGAGGAGGAGGAGATCATAGTGGAGGAGGAGGAGGAGGATGGGGATGGAGATGGGAGAGATTGTGGGGATGGAGATGGGAGGGATGGAGGAGATGGAGAGAGTGGCATCCAGGTTTTGGCAATAGCGGCATTGGGGGTTGTAGGTTCCTCAAGTGCAGGGCCTTCGAGTGCAGTGTTGGATCCTTCTTCTTCTAGGTAGCACATAGTACAACAAAGGATAGGAGATGAGGAGGATGATAGGGAGACCCTAAGATCTCAGGTGGCGAGCCTAGAGGAATAGGTCTACCAATTACAAGGAGAGTTAGACATGATGTGGGCAAAGAAAGACATTGCTCAGTTGGAGGTGCATCGTTTGAAGGGCTTGCTGGATGGAGGGGCTATAGGGGGAAGTGATGGGGGTGATGGGACTCTGGCACAAGTGACCACAGAGTGGGATGTTGAGAGTGTGCAGAGGTAGGATGATGAGATCAAGTTGCAGCAAGCTGAGGCAAAGGTGACCTAGTTATAGTAGCAAGTTACTCAGATGCAGCGGTTGATTGCAGGAACTGGTATAGCATAGATTTGGTAGGACTATACTTAGGTGCAAAGGGAGCATGCCCAGATGTAGAGAGAGTTAGTAGATGTGAGAGCTTGGGCTAAGTATTATTATGGGGCTTATTAGATAGTTATGCTCGAGGGGTAGAGGGTTCCTAGCTATAGCCAGCAAACTTGATCAAGTGCCTTGGTATCTGATAGATTAGGGTGGTCTCAGCACTCTATTTAGTACCCATCTCAACAACAGTAGGTACCTCAACAACCACCTCAGTAGCAGTTGATGGGGCCACCTCCTATAGGACCTATAGGTTCTATAGCACCACATAGGTCTCCTCTTGGTTCTCCTACTCCTTCTATTTAGGAGAGTTCACCTCATGGATCTTGAGCTTATGTATGCCTTCAGGCTTTTATATGTATTTTGGCCCTATGGCCATTTTTGTATTATGGCCTTTACAGATATGTACTGGATTTTGATATTTAGAAGAGATGATGATTTTTTTGGTGGCGGCATATGGATGTGTTATGATGTTTATGGATGCACTTATGTTTTTTATTATGGTTATATGGATGTATTATGATGTGATGTTATGGTTATGGATTATGGATGTTTTTGTGATGTTTATGGATGTAATTGATGGATGTATATGGATGATGTATGTTTATGATGATTTGATTTATGCATAGATGTATGGATGTTCTATTATGGATATATGATGATGTATATGGATGCAATGGATATGTTTATATATGGATATGATGAAATGTTTATGCATTGATGTATAGATGTATGATGTATATGGATGATTATGGTAAATGGATATATGCTCAGATTAATAAACATATATTATGAATGGATAATGAAATGGAAAATATATGCTTAGATTAATAAACATATATAATGAATGGATAATGAAATGGAAAATATATGCTTAGAATAATAAATATATTATGAATAGATAATGAAATAGAAAATATATGCTTAGATTAATAAACCTATATTATGAATGGATAATGATATGATAATTAATGATTTATGCTCTAATGATGATGTTGTGTATGCAGGATGGAGGATGTTGGTGATGATACATGTGATTCTTAGAGCCATGGTGAGGAGTTGGGGAGGGTTGGATGTAGAGTTAGTGGATGGTTAGGAGGGGTAAGGATAGATTGGGGATGGTGTATCCTTCGTCACTTGAGCTACATTGTTAGAGAGCCATTTTTAGGTTGGGTGGAATTGGATGGGATTGGTTATGGGATGGGATTGGATAGGATTAGATTTGGTAGGGATTTTGGTGGGTGGCAGAAATTGTTAGGTCTTTTTCTTCATTAATGCAAAGCCAAGGTGAAATTGTTTCAAGGGAATAATCACATGGCTTGGTGGATGGGGAACAAGGGTAGATAAAGGATGATAGGTTGGGATGAGAATTGTGTTGATAGTTTGAGAGAAATCCTAGGTTTATTATATCAAAGAGGATATATTCACCAAGGTATGAAGGACCAAGGTGATGTTGTATATCTATCCTTTATGTGGACTAGACCTGTAATCAATAGGATGATCCCATACATGCCCAAGATAGTACAATCTTGTCTAGATGAGGGAAGGGGACTCATAGCATAAGCCCATAGTACACAAAAGGTATGATGAACCTTATATGCAAAAGGAAATCAATATGCTAGAACCGGCCCTACATTTCACAAGATATGAATACCAAACTGGAGTAATGGAAACATCCCACAAGAACAACATATGAAAGCAATGACCATGCCCCATTCTAGGTATTTTTTTCCACATACCATGATATAGTGAGACCAAGGTAGTTTTGAAATGATCCTTGGAATGAGACAAAAGATAAAAATCAATAATAAAAAAGACCAACTGACCAAACAAACAACCATTGTATCTCTTACCAAGATAGATGTATGTTGATTGATTATGCCTATTGCAAGAAGGATACATCCATTAAGGTAGGGATCGATTGGCTGATTAGGATAAAAGTTGAAAGATGGGAAAAATTATATAGGCCATGAGTTGTGGTTGAAATTGATTTGATGATTGATGATTTTTTCATGAAAAGATGATGCTTTTGATAGTATACCTAGTGAGTGTATTGCATTTGGATCTAGTGTAAGCTCAGGGGATAGGGACCATCCAAGTGGGTTGGATGGGTGCATCTTATGTACCTATGTACTGGATACTTCATATTCCAAACTGCCTACATACCCTGTATCCACAAGATCAAGGCACATTAAGATGTGGGTGGTGATGATATGTAGTTATGATTTGTGATGATGATGTGGGATGGTTTAGGATGGGTTGGATGGAATGTTTTGATGATGTTAGAATGAATGTTTTTGGGATTTTGTATTTTCTAATGTTTTTTGGATTTTTGTGGATATTTTCATTTTTTTGGGTTTTCTAGATTTTCTATTTTTTTTTGGATTTTGTGATTTTATGATGTTTTTGGATTTTTTTGAATATTTGTTGTACAAGGAGGCATACAAGGATCCACTTATTTTGGGAATCTGCCTTGGGTGGGTGATGAAGGGTGGGATGTGTTACGCTAAATGTTTATAATTCCAAGCCATGAGATGGAAGTGGTATGGAGGGATGTGGCGTAGGTAAGGACTTATCAAATGGTGGAAGTGGCCACTACACATGGTGCCTGAAATAGGTTTTCACCATAGTACTTATGCAAGGCATCACCGAAGTGATTTTCACCACTGGACAGATTTATTGCACTCAGCTTTTCTTGATTTTTGGATTTTTTGCTTTTTTTATTTTTTTTATTTTTTGATGGGATATCTTGAAGGGTTAAGCGTAAAATTTCTTGAGGTGCATGATGTCCATAGGCTCATCTAGAGGCTGTCCCTTAGGTGTTGTGAACTGGTATAATCTTGATCCATAGTTGGCAGTTATGACATAGGGTCTCAACCAATTAGGTTTGAACTTGCCTTTCTTGTGGCACTCTTGTAGATTTTTCTAATTTTCCATAAGGACTAGATCACCTATCTCAAATCGGTGGGTCTTGATCTTCTTCTTATAGCTTCTATGGAGATGATTCTAATAGGCTTGCAAGTGATTAAGAGTGTTGAGGCAATTCTCATCCAAGAGTTCTAGCTCATTCAGTCATGAAACTTGATACTCCTCATCAATGAGATTCTACAGTGAAATTCTGAGAGAGGGGAGCTTGACCTCAATGGGAGGATGGCTTCGGAACCAAATACCAAGGAATATGGTGTGGTTCTTGTGCAGGTATGAATGCTGGTGCAGTAGGTCCAAAGGGCTAGATTAAGTTGCAGGTGCCAGTCACGGCCAACTTCATTCACCATCTTTTTGAGAATTCTTAGGATGGTTTTGTTTGAAGCTTTGGCTTGACAATTACCTTGAGGGTAATATGGAGTGGAAAAGTGATGTTGGATATGGAATTTATGACAAAGGGTACGTACTTCTTGATTTTTAAATGGTTTCCCATTTTCAATAATGATAGTGAGGGGGATGCCATAATGACATATGATATAGTGAAGGATGAATTTGGTTATTTGGATACTAGTGGTGTAAGTGAGTGGAATGGCTTATACCCACTTAGTGAAGTACTCAGTGGCTGTGATAATGAACTTATGTCCATTAGATGATGGTAGGTGAATTTTTCCAATGAGGTCAAGCCCCCATTGTGAAAAGGGCCATGAAGTCATTATAGGTTGCAATTCTTGTGACAGAGCATGGATGAGATCTCCATGTTGTTGACAAGGAAGACATTTCTTCACAAACTAGTTAGCATCATTTTCCATGATCAGCCAGTAATACTGTATTCTGAGAATCTTCTTCGCAAGGGTAGGTCCACTAGAGTGTGCCCCACATATACCTTCATGTACCTGTTGTAAGGCCATTTCAACTTCTTGAGAATTGAGACACCTTAGAAGGGTACCATCAAGACTCTTTTGATAAAATGTGTCACCGATAAGGGTGAAATGGGAGGTTTGGCAGATGAATGATCATCGTTGGTTGGATGATAGATTGGGTGGAAGGATGTTGTCATGGAGATACTGGTAACTATCTTAGTACCACAGGGAGAGGGGATCAATGATGTCGCATACTGATTCAAATTGTGGAACATTATAAAATGGCACTTGTAGCTCTTCGATGAGGAATTCACATCTTTGGCTATTCTTCTACATGTCAAAGACTTGTGAATAGGAAACATTACTTATTATGTAAATGAAAATGATAAATATTGTAAGTTGCAAGGAATGCAACCATATGTTATTTGTTCTTGATAAAGTGTAAAAATTGTAAGTCGCATGTGAAGCGACCATCAACTAAAATTATATATTGTTCTTTGAAATTACAAATGTATTATTATTGGATTTTTTTGTTACAAAAAAAAGAAATAAGATTTTTGCATTTATTGTATTTATTTTATTTAATATTCTAGTTGGGATGTTATATATTTCTATAAAGAAATAACACAAGCACATTATAACATGCTTGTGTTATAACGTGAGTGAGTGCATTATGGCTCGGTAGTGACTGTGCCTAGGATTAGTAACTACCAAGCCATAAAAAAAAAGAGAGATTTTTGCATTTATTGTATTTATTTTATTTAATATTCTAGTTGGGATGTTACATATTTCTATAAAGAGATAACACAAGCGCATTATAACACACTTGTGTTATAACACGAGCGAGTGCATTATGGCTTGGTAGTGACTGAGCCTAGGATTAGTAACTACTGAGCCATAATGTGAGCATGTTATAACATGAGCGCATTATAACCCACTCAAGTGATATCTTGTTTGGATCAAAAAGTAATTTTGGCCACTTTTTGGTCCCCCATCTTTCTGCACACACCCCTAATGTCAGAGCTATAATGGCACCATGTTTACATCTTGAAAAATCCAACTTAGCAATCAACAAGGTTTCTTATGTCATCTATATAATGCAACACTAATTAGCATGTTCTAAGTGCAACAGTTGTTCAAAATGCAATACTATTACTTAGTATGGAAACATTTATGCTTGAGCTCCAAAATCCTATATCCCAATCCATTAATTCATCCTAATTCAAATCCATCCATCCATTCCATCCTAGCATATAATATCCACAAAATCCAAAAACACTCCATAAATTCAAAAATATTAAAAAATTATCAAGAAATACAAAAAAATCAAAAGATCAAAATAGTAAAGAGAAAAAAATCCAATAGTGAAACCATTCTTATGGTTCCTTGAACAAGTACCATGATGAAAACCCATTCATGGGAATCATGCATAAATCAATTATCTATGAGCACCCTACACTTGGTGGAAAGCCTCACCCATCCTATCTACCACTCCTATCATACCCATCCATTATAACCACATACCTATCCCATCACACCCAATCCATCCTCTCTTCTTTCCTTCCACCTTGAGAAGGACAAGGACACAATGTTTAAACATGCTTTGGACACCTCTTGATGTATACAATCTTTTACAACAAATCCTACCATATATCATCATAAAAATTATAGTGTAGCATGTCATGAGTGGAATATCTAGAGTAGGGCATGTTATTCATATGTGGCATAGTCCTTGGAGATCACATGTTGAACCCCCTTCCAACATCAATCCAACCCCAAATCCATCCCATCCACTATCAGCAATTCCTCCATCCTCCCATCCAATTCTCCCTTCATCCTTGTCTTTAGACTTGGTTTTCCCTTGTCATTTATTTTAAGAAAAAGGATATCCAAATGCAATCCAATGCAACAATCCCGAGCAATCACAAAGTAGTTCAATCCAAGCATAAGTAATCCTTAATCCACACAAATCTTGCAAATAAATCTAGTACATCATCCAAAAGCATACATCAGTTTTGTTCCTAGCCTTATTGCAAACCTTGATCAAATCAAATCAAATCATCATTGAGATATATCATTCCCAATCATCATATTGTTCTTATAATATACTATTTCCACATAAACAACACTATCATTATCATCATTAATCAATCATTAAGTTTTAGCTTGACCCAAGGAAACACCTTGTTTGTCTTTGTATTGTTTGTGCATGCTTGCTTGATTGTGTATTGTCATTTTTCTTGCATCTACATCAATCTTTGCAGCATATTACCATGATGACATCATGGTATTCTATATCATGGTGCTAGATGACATATGGTTTCTTTCAACCTTTTCTTTTGAGTCTGTCCTTTTTGTACTGGACCAATCTTCGCCTTGGTCTTTATACCTTGGTAAATAACCTCTAATGTTATATCAAACTCCATGGTTGCTCACCCAACACAACATGAACTATCATTCACCTAACCTCTTCCATCACCTCTTTCTCTTCTCCATTCCTCAACTAATCTTTTCATCCATACCATTAATCCTTTAATTACTTCTATCTATTATTCTTCATTCCCTTTCATCCATCATCCACTTATATCCACATGTTTCTTTTTCAATCATCTCTTAGCATCTTTACTAACATCTTTTGCATCCATTTCAAGAGTCCATCCATTCTTTCATCCCCATGTGCTCTCTTGAGAGGGCATCATCCCTAAGCCAAATCATTTTCATCCAAAATCAAAATCTTAATGTGTGGGGCATGATATTGCTAATGTCATCCCACCTAGTGCCTATATCTACTTTCTTTGAAATGATGTTACTTCTCTTAGTCACAACACCATCTCAAAATGGGCAAAATGTAGACACCTAAATATTATCATGTCCGAACATCACTCAAACTAACTTTTTCTCATCATTGAATCAGTTAAATAAATCATATTTGTTTGATTAATTTAGCCATTCTTCTAATGTTCTAATGTTAATAAATAAATTGTATTTATTTAATTAGTAATCCAATTATTCTTCTAATATTCCAACATTAATTAAAAAAATTCTATTTATTTAATTAATTAATCTTATCATATATTTTTCATGATTCCTTTCTATTCTTAATTCATATCTACTCATATCCTATCATATCTCTTTCATGATTCATTTCTAGTTAATTAGAAACAAATCAAGCTAATCCAAAAAATCTTATCCTTATCAATCCATCCAAAACTAAAAATCTATAAATACCTCATTTCCTAAGCACAGTTCATCTATCAATCAATTGGAAGATGAAGTCATGCCACAAGATTATTGAGTAAACCTACATCTTTTCTCAACAACAAGAAATCATTGAGCATATCACATAGGCATCAAGGTTTGTTGTGGTGAGAATTATTTTTGGTTTTCATCATTTATTTTACATTACATAGCTCTATTGGAAGTGTTGTTAGATTTGAAATATGTGTTTTCATTTACATTATTCCTTATTTTGTTTCAAATCATAGCTTACACAAAAAATTGCAAGTATGTAG
Organism: Cunninghamia lanceolata; assembly: GCA_027924645.1. Classification (NCBI taxonomy): domain Eukaryota; kingdom Viridiplantae; phylum Streptophyta; class Pinopsida; order Cupressales; family Cupressaceae; genus Cunninghamia; species Cunninghamia lanceolata. Next base: position 10,321,335 of record BSBN01000068.1, on the reverse strand, counting down.
TTTTTTATCTTACAACTACTATATGGCAATCCTTAGGGTGTTAGCAACTTGGTCCTTCTATTTGTTAATTTACTTTTGTCATTTTAAGGCTTCTTCCAACAACTCTATTTATTCAAAGATAGATAATTATTCCCAAAGGGGCACATTCACTATGGACTTCTTTAGTTGATCCAATATGTTGAATGATCTTGTAGTCTATACTCCTTAGGTGGCATGTGGTGTCCATTAAAATTTATACTTTTCAATTATAGGATATACAACTTTGGGCTATTTTAGAGCAAGTTTCAATGGTTGCTTGGAAGCATTTGGAATATTAAATCTAACTATAAATGGTACATTTTACTTAGGCACAACTATCAATGGAAGTTGATATTCAATGGAAACACTACTTACACGATTAACATCATCCATCTCAAGAACCAAATTAGCGGTACTAGACTCTTCAAACCTAATTGATGTGTCCTTTTTCTACAAAGACCAATCACCCATGTAAGTGAATTGATAAAACCATAAAATGTTAGTTGATGTTCAATGTAAACTATACTTATGGGATTCACATCTTCCATTTTGATAACCATGAGGAGTAGTAGTCTCCTTAGAGATAATTGATGCATCCTCAACATACAAACAAGACCAATCACACATGTAAGCAAATTGATGCATCCATGTTATATCATATAATGCTCCAAGCTAAGAATTAATTGAAAAAATGTAATTTAACTAAATTGTAAGAAAACATGAGATAAGTTGTAATCATCTTAAATATTTAAAATTAAACCAAAAAAAGTTAGTTGATATTCAACATAAACACTACTAATTGGATTGTCATCTTTTGTTTTGAGAACCACATGAAGAGTAGGATTCTCATGAAGGCATATTGATCCATCCTCGTCTTGCAAACAAGACCAACCACACATGTAAGAAAATTGATGCATCCACATTACATCACATATTAAGTTGAAAATTAATTGAACAAAACATAGTTTAAGAAAATATTTCCCTAATAATATATACCTTTATTGTCCAATGTCATAATGTAACAATGATAAGTTAGAGATGAGAATGGGATCTTCTCTAGAAATAGGTATTACACTACTCCAGAGACACCCAACCTTCTTCTTAGCTATCTAGAATAGAGTAAAATAAATTACTAACTTGAAATATTAAAGTTAAAGTTAAATTCAAATCTCAATGAGATATTTGTACCTCCTACATTTTACAAAGCATTGACTATGGTTGATCTCAATAGCTTCAACGTGGAACATAATCTATGTACATACATTAAATGCACTATGGCCTATCTAGGAGGATCATTATCAATGGCTACCATTTTTCTCTCACCCTCCACATTAGTTTAAAGGGAGGGTTGAATAATATTCATCTCTGCATTCTATGATAAAATACATGGCTTATTCAGTTAATTGTCTATATTTGTAATAAGATATTAACTTACAAGAGAAAAATTACATAATGTAAATGTATATCATTCATATGATGCCCTCCAATATTTCATTGAGGCAAGAGAGATTGTCATTCTCATCATCCATGTTCTCTAGAACTTTGTAAAGAATATCCATAAAATGCAAAGGCAAATGTATCAAAATTAAAATTGTTAATGCAAGTTATTATTTTCTTGCAACATAACCAAGCTCAATAACAATGATAATGCTCATTGTGGAAATTGCTAGGAGGGAAAATAGAAGCTTAGTTACACTACTATGTCGATAGTTCCCCTAATCTATAAATAAAAGGAGGGAGAATACAAGCTTAATTAAACAATTCAAACATATAAAATAAGAATATGAAAAGATAACAATGTTAGAGAGGACTATGCAAATGTTATGGTGTAATTCTATGAATAATACAACTCCTCTATGACATACCAGGTAGCTTCGAGAGGGTGAATGCAAAGAGATGGGGGACCAAAAAGTCACCACCATGGGACTTTTTGGTCCAAAAGTAAACAAAAACATGAGCATGTTATAATGCGCATGCATTTTAAAATGCACATGTGCATTATAAAGCACTCAAGTTTTAATTTTTTTAAAAGCAAAAAAAAGCCATTTCTCCTCATACATTCATGACCATTGTTAAAATGCACATGCGCGTTATAATGCACTCGAGTTTTAATTTGCTTAAAAGAAAAAAAAGCCATTTCTCCTCATACAGTTGTGACCATTGAGAGAAATAGCAGCAAAAAACTCAGGTCAAAGCGCAATCGCATTGAAAGGAAACCTCTCCAAGTGACTATAAGAGAGAACAGCAAATTCACGATGCCACCTCGCCACCAAAGATATCATCAAGAAAATTTGGAGGCTCTAGCATAGGAAGAAGGTAGGGTTTGACTGATTTTTGTTAGTTTGAGAAGAACTTTTGAGTTTTATAATGTTTGATTTGTTTTTATATTGCATTTATAGTTATTGGGGCAAGAGAAAACCCAAATACAACTGAGGAGGGTGAAAACAACCCCCAAAACCCTCCAAACCCACCTTCACATCCTCACAATGTAAGGGATAGTCATGAAAACTACCTACGAATAATAGAAAAAAACAAGAAACATCTTCAAACTGTTATTCAAATGCTAAACAACCCAAGTGGAACCACCGATCGTAGGAGGGCGCTTGCAAAGTCACTAGAGGAGATTGTTTCCCACACTGATTCGGTGACAAAACAAATCACTGAATTCCAAGACTATAGGGAGAGGTGTCGGCAATATTATGCCGACAAGTTGTCATATGAACAAGTCAAGAATGAAAAAATTACAAAATCTCAATTATGTGCACACTCTATTAATCCCAAAACTGGCCAAAGATTAGAAGAAAGTTACAAATGGTTTCATATTCATTGGTGTAGGAATGAAGAAATATCCCAAAACTTTTAGGATAGATGGTACATGGTCTTCGATGAGCACCCATGCAACAATGATGAGGTACCACAATATTTATTGAGGAAACTCCATTGCGAGTTCGTCCTCAAGAAGATTCCCAATTATTTTGACATTTGTGAGTTCTAGGATAGAGGTGGTGGCTCTTACCAAGATAGACCTAGGGCTCAGTGAGATGAAAACTATGTGTCTATACCCCTGTTGAGGCTAGAACGTAGGTCACTCCCTCTAACTTTGAAGGAGAGTGTTGAGGTGGAGACATTACATTCATTGACTACTCTCACCCAAACTCTATCATAGCATGCCAATGATCTTACCCAGGCCGATGAGGGTGAGAGAAGTAGGTGTCATGTGTCTCCACATTTGTGTAGTTCATGTGGGAACCTATGTGATTATGGGACACAGGACACATGACAGGACTCTCCGCAGGATGCTATGACATAGGATGCACAACAAGACTCTCAGCAGGATGCTGTGACATAGGGGCAACACCCATTTATGGAGGCATCCATATTGGATGATATTATTCTTAATGACAATATGTTATAGCATACATTTGGTATTGACTCTCAGGTAATTTGTTACAAGTTTTATCTTGATTTAATATATTGTTATTTGAAATTTGTAATTAATTTTATATGATTATCTATATTATAAGTCAAAAATAACATGTATGTAATTGTCTGCGCAATGAAATTCTAGGGTCAGAATCTTCATCCTGCCTCTATTAGCCATCCATTGGCGGGTTATGAGAGGGGGTCAAGTCAGCGGGTATGTAATTTATCACATGATCGTAATTATTGTAGATATGTCAATGGTAATAGTATTTTGTGACAATTTGATGATTTCAACAGTCACCGACACCTCCACAGTTTCCTTGGTCCCCTAGCCACAAATCCACCACTTTTATGGAGGTAAATTTAACCATTTCTAATCATTGTGTATTTTTAAAATAATGTTTTGTATTTATTTTGGTCGAATAATCTTGAACTTGATTTTTAGATGCTGAATGTGGAGACTCCTCCTCATCTTCATGAGTTAGCGCAAATAGGCATTGTTGCAGCCATGATGTCTTCAAATCCTTTGCCTGAGGTATGATCCAATAACATGAAAACATCATAATTTTGTATTTCTTGTTTTATCTCATGTCATTTGATGTACATAAATGATATTTATGTTTAGTCAATTTTGCTTCTTGATGCTTATCATAGGAGGTCACAACTCCAGCCCGTCCAACTACAAATAAAGAAGCTAGAGACAAGATAATGGAGAGTGATCATCAGATGGCGGTAAGTGATCAATTACATATGTAATGTTATATATTTAATGTATATTTTCTATAGTAATGTGCATATTGTTTGATTGTATTAACAAGTGGGGCTGCATGAACTTGAACTGTTGAAGAGGTCTACTCGACGTCAGAGAGAGGATGAGTCATGGATTGTCTCTTCATCTTCATGGTAAAGCAAGGGCTGCTGATTATTTCATAAATGTCCATAGGAAACTAGTTTTTGGGACATTTTTTGTATGCCTAGATGGCTTTGTATGTACATATTTTTGTATGTTACCGATGTATATTTTTGTATATATGCCTATATGGCTTTGTTTGGACATGCCTATATGGCTTTGTATGTAAACTAGATGTTATGTTCATGACATTATGTATATGACAGTTTATATTAAATATTTAATATGATGATCAATTATCATTACAAGAATTTGGTTTTACACGTGCAATTGCATTTGCTTGAAAGTAACTTATAAATCATTTTCAAATAATCCATTTTGTGCATATCTTGTAATCATTGCTTTTTGTGGGACTGTGCATTTCTTTGAGGCATCATTTCAAACAGTTCATGTGCCTTGTTTATGCTTCCACACTTTCCATACATGTCTACAAGGGTAGTTGCAAATACAATACATGTGACAAAATTCCTATATCATTTATGCTTTGATGGTTGTCCACACCATGTTCCCCTGATCCCATTCAGGCATAGGCAAGGAGGAAGTTGGATAAGGTTGTGCAATTTGGCTTTAGACATGCCAAAATTTGCATTTGGTTGAAATTTACTTTTGTGCATTTTCTTGAGAGTTTTTAAAGCCTTATGAAAAATCCATTTCGTGCATATCTTGCAATCATTGCATTCCATGAGACAACATTTCTTTGAGGTATCATTTCAAATAGTTCACGTTCATTGTATATGCTTCCACACTTTGCATACATGTCTTGCATGGTACTTACAACTATAACATTTGACAAAATTCCTATATCCTTTATGCTTTAATTGATGTCTATACCGACACCACTTCTAAGGTTTTTGGAATTTGGCTTTACGTGCTTGCCAATTGCATTTTCTTGAAACTTTCTAAAGGCTTATAAAAAAATCCATTAAATTTTCATTTCTTGCAATCATTCATTCCATGAGGTGACCTTTCTTTGAGGCATCATTCCAAACAATTCATGTGCCTTGTCTATGCTTCCACACTTTGCATAAATGTCTCTAAGGGTAGTTGCAACTACAACATCTAACAAAATTCCCATATGTTTTATCCTTTGATGGATGTCCATTTTGGCATAGGCAAGGAAGATACTGGCTAAGGTTGTGGAATTTTGCTATTGAACACAGAGAATAGAACTTTCTTTTATTGATCTGGGCAACTCATTACATTACAGAAGCTTAATTACAATCAGAGGAATCAGTCCTCTACATGCTGCAACACACTATAGCTACCATCACCAGGCTCTAGAATCTTCCGCCTTCTGTAACCCCCAAATCAGCTAGGGTTTATGTTTTCCTGCCTATTCTTGACTCTACACTTGCCCCCTTAACTCTCCTACTACCCAAGGTTCCTAAAAATGGTTATTAATAGCCTTTTTGGTGGCCAACAACCTAATTTCGAATTTTGCATCTCCCTCCAAAAATAGGTCAACTTCCGGGAGCCATAACTTTTGATCTGGGACTCCGATTGACGAACCATTTTATGCATCAAAAAGCTCACAGAGTGCTCTACGTGCTAAGAACTTGTTTTGTTGGTTTTGGCCATTTTCAGGCCCGTACGGGGCCATTTAGTGCCTCAAACCTGAGTTTGAATAATTTTTAGGCATTTTTTAGGAAACGGAAACTTTAATATCTTTCAGCTCGCAAATGATCTTCATGTGATTCCTTCGCCAAAGGTCTTATATTTCTGTTATGTAACTTCCTATAAATTTTGACTTCATTATGTGCCCAAATGCAAACTTTCTAAAAATAGCAGTTCACTAGTTTTAGCAATTTGGGAAAACTGAAAGTTCTACATTATTATTCAGGCGATTATGGGACCAGAACCACAGATTTTGAGAAGAAATGGGTAGAACATCAACAATTTTAAAACACATTTTTTTTTTGGGTGATGCAAGATTGCCCTTACACCACTGGATGCTTCTGCATCAGTTTCTAAAGCCTTATCAAAAAATCCATTTTATTCATATCTTGTAATCATTGCATTCAATGAGGTGACATTTCTTTGGGGCATCATGCCAAATAGTTCACGTGCCTTATCTATGCTTCCACACTTTACATACATGTCTACAAGGGCAACTGCAAAATTACAGCATGTGACAAATTTCCTATATCCTTTATGCTTTGATGGTTGTCCATACGTTGTTCCAAATAATCTATTTTAGTGGATGTCCATACTTTATTCCAAAGATCCCATTTTGGCATTTACACCTGTCAATTGCTCTTTCTTGTATGTTTCTAAAGCCTTATCAAAAAAATCCATTTTATGCATATCCTGCAATCATGGTATTCTATAAGACCACATTTATTTGAGGCATCATGTCAAACAATTCACTTGTCTTATATATGCTTTGACATTTTACATATATGTCTTCTAGGGCAGTTGCAACTACAACATCTATTGAAATTCCCATATCCTTTATGCTTTGATGGATGTCCATGTACCATGTTCCAAAGATCTCAGTTTAGTATAGGCAAAGAGGATGCAGTCAAAGGTTGTGGAATTTGGATTTACCCCCACCTATTGCTTTTTCTTGAAAGTTTCTAAAGGCATATCAACAAATCCATTTTGTGCATATCCTACAATAGTGGCATGTTTTATGAGACCACATTTCTTTGAGTCATCATTCCATGCAAGTACAATATTTAATAAAATTCCCATGTGCTTCCACATTTTGCATACATAGTTGTTGTACTAGACTCTTTTGTATCTTGTCAAATAGTTCACTTGCCTTGTCTATTCTTCCACATTTTGCATACATGTCTTCTAGGGAAGTTGTAACTACAACAACTATCAAAATTCCCATATCCTTTATGCTTTGATGGATGTCCATGTACCATGTTCCAAAGATCCCACTTTGGTATAGGTAGAGAGGATGTAGTGTGGAATTTGGCTTTACACCCACTAATTTCTTTTTCTTGAAAGTTTCTAAAGCCTTATCAACAAAACCATTTTGTGCATATCCTACAATCATGGCATTCCATGAGATTCCATTTCTTTAAGGCATCATGTCAAACAATCCACTTGTCATTTTCTATACTTCCACATTTTGCATACATGTCTCCTATGACAGTTGCAACTACAACATCTTACAAAATTCCCATATCCTTTACAATTTGATGGATGTCCATGTAATGTGTTCCAAATATCTTAGTTTGGCACTAGTAGAGAGGATGTAGTCAAAGGTTGTGGATTTTAGCTTTACACCCACCAATTGGTTTTGCTTGAAAGTTTCTAAAGCCTTATCGACAAATCCATTATTTGCATATCCTGCAACCATACCATTCCATGAGACCACATTTCTTTGAGGCATCATGTCAAATAGTTCACTCACCTTCTCTACACTTCCGCATTTTGCATACATGTCTTCTAGGGTAGTTGCAACTACAACATTTTTCAAAATTTGAATAGACCACATTTTTTTGAGGCATCATTCAATGTAACTACGACATTTGATAAATTTCCCATATGCATTTTGTAAGAATACATGAGATACTATATATTTATATATGATTACCCTAATTAGTAAGAACTAATAAGAAAGAAGCATAATGGCAATAATTAGCATTCAAGGATTTCTAATGAAGACCTAGGATTTGGGTGTCAATGGTAACTCACCAAACCCTTGGATCAATCTTCATAAATGAAGAGATTTTATGATTTAGACTAATATAGATGCTTAGATATCTCATGATCATATTGAGATCTAATCATTGCTTTATTTCATGTAGGGTTTGTTTCCATGCTTCTAATCATAATAATCAAGGTTATGGGATAGAAAGGTTATGGGACAACAAGGTGATGGAAATGCTCTTCCATTATTTGCATATCGTACAACCATACCATTCTATGAGACCACATTTCTTTGAGGCATCATGTCAAATAGTTCACTCATCTTCTCTATGCTTCTGCATTTTGCATACATGTCTTCTAGGGCAGTTGCAACTACAACATTTTTCAAAATTCCAATAGACCACATTTTTTTGAGGCATCATTTAATGGAACTACAACATTTGATAAAATTCCCATATGCATTTTGTAAGAATACATGAGATACTATATATTGAGATATAATCATTGCTTTGTTTCTTGTAGGGTTTGTTTCCATGCTTCTACTCATAATAAGCAAGGTTATAGGATAACAAGGTTATGCAATAGCTCTTCTTATGTCATATGAGGAGATCATGGTCACAATACCATCAAGATGTTATGAATTTCAAGAACAAATTTCCATCTTTCCAAACCCTACCATCGTACACAATCAAGAAGGCACAAAATAATCAAAAGCATGGACGGTTAAGGGACTATCATGAAATCATAAGGTTGTTATCCATAGGGGGATTGCCTTGAAAGATGTATGACCATGCTAAATTGCTCCTTATCAAGGCCATGATGTGTCAAAAAGGTGAAATTACTAGGTGAATGTGAGAAGTCAGTTTCAAAGAAGGTTTCAAAAGAGTATATGTTGTTGTCACAGTCATGAAAGACTATCATTATGCCATCTTAGAGACCCTATGACTCAAGAAATCACCATGAAAATGAGGTTGAGGATGCTTGGCACATGAAATGAGACCTTCCCTAACATTTACCCACCCACCCTGACACGTTGGCATGATTTGTTTGGCCTCACGACAAGCATATCAAAAAATAAGGCACCTGGCAAGGTTGTGTTGCATGAAACTAAAGCATTTTGTAAGAATGCATTTGATTTTGGTATGGTCAAAAGGATTGGAGTTGACCAAAACCAAGAGAGGTTATTGTGGATGGACCCCAATGCACTTGTAGGTCCAAACAAAACATTCCCAGCTACCACAAATTCTGAGAACTACTTCGTCAAAGTTTGGCAATTTTTTCGTCTTAGGGATCTTAAGGGACTTTGCCGGTAGCCTACTGCCCCAAATGACTGAGGCACTTGGCACATGAAATGAGACCTCCTCTAGCATTTACCCACCTACCCTGACATGTCAGCAAGGTCTATTCGATCCCACGAGCTATGGAATGCTAAATGTCACTCCCAGTACCTTTCCACTGCATAAAACTAAAGCATTTTACAAGAATGCATTTGATTTCGGCACGGTCAAACAGATTGGAGTTGACCAAAACTAAGAGAAGTTATTATGGATGGACCCCACATGCACCTGTAGGTCCAAACGAATCATTCCCATCTGCCACGAATTCTAAGAACTGCTCCATCAAAGTTTGGTAGTTTTTCGTCTTAGGGATCTTAAGTGACTTTACTAGTAGCTTGTTGCCCCGAACGACTGGAGTGTTTGGCACACAAAATGAGACCTCCCTTGGCATTTACCTACCCACCTCGATGCATTGGAAAAGTCCGTTCAGCCCCACGAGCTATGGAATATAAACTGTCACTCCTAGCACCTTTCCACTACATGAAACTAAAGCATTTTAAAAGAATGTATTTGATTTCGGTACAGTCAAACGGATTGGAGTTGACCAAAATTGAGAGAGGTTATTATGGATGGACCCCACATGCACTCATAGGTCTAAACAAAACATTTCCAGCTACCATGAATTCTAAGAACTGCTCCGTCAAACTTTGACAGTTTTTCATCTTAGGAATCTTAAGGGATTTTGTCGGTAGCCTGCTGCCCCGAATGACTGGGGTGCTTGGAACATGAAATAAGACCTCCCCTAGCATTTACCCACCCACCCCAAAGCATTGGTGAAGTCCGTTTGGCCCCACAAGCTATGGAATGCAAAATGTGACTCCTAGCACCTTTCTACTGCATGAAACTAAAGCATTTTGCAAGAATGCATTTGATTTCAGTACAGTCAAATGGCTTTGAGTTGACCAAAACTGAGAGAGGTTATTGTGGATGGACCCCACATGCACCTATAGGTCCAAACAAAATGTTTCTAGCTGCCATGAATTCTGAGAACTGCTCCGTCAAAGTTTGGTAGTTTTTCATCTTAGGGATCTTAAGGGACTTTGCTGGTAGCCTGCTGCCCTAAACAACTAGGGTGATTGGCACCCAAAATGAGACCTCCCCTTGCATTCACCCCCTCACCCTGATGCATTGGCAAAGTCCGTTCAGCCTCACAAGCTATTGAATACAAAATGTCACTCCTAGCACCTTTCCACTACATGAAACTAAAGCATTTTGCAAGAATGCATTTGATTTCGGCATGGTCAAATAGATTGGATTTGACCAAAACTAAGAGAGGTTATTGTGGATGGACCCCACATGCACTTGTAGGTCCAAATGAAACATTCCCATCTGCCACTAATTCTAAGAACTGCTCTGTCAAAGTTTGGTAGTTTTTTCATGTTAGGGATCTTAAGGGACTTTACCGGTAGCCTGCTATCCCGAATGACTGGGGTGCTTGGCACATGAAATGAGACCTCCCTTGGCATTTACCCACCCACCCTGATGCCTTGGCAAAGTTCGTTCGGCCCCATAAGCTATGGAATGCAAAATGTCACTCCTAGCACCTTTCCACTACATGAAACCAAAGCATTTTGCAAGAATGCATTTGATTTCAACACAGTTAAATGGACTGGAGTTGACCAATATTAGAAATGAAAGAAACACTACTTCAATAGAAATTTGATTCAAGATAAATTTCAACAATCTTTAACTGTGTGCTATTAACAATGGAGATTGTAAAAAAACAAAAACCCATAATACAATAATATACCAGAAGCAAAATGAAGCACATAACACAAGTGTTTAACATGGAGAAAAACCCTTTCGGGTAAAAAACTCCACTAAGAAAAGAGGCCAAGTTGTATTATCTTCACAAAAAGAGATTACAAATACATTCACTTCCTCTATCCTCCAACCTTCACTCCAGCAGAACCTGGGTACCTTTAAATTGTTATGCATCTCATCTACTATGCTATGGTTTATATAGAATTTACACAACCTCAAGACATGAAATGACTTCTTACAAGCCCATAACACTTGTCAAGAGTCAACAATACAACCTTGGGCGTCCATGGCCAAGAATAGGCTCTTACGGGGTCATAAATGTTGTCATACATGCATCCTACACTTGGAAAAATGTGCCCATGCAAGCTTGAACACCTTGGGGCCAAAAATAGCCACTTACAAAATCTTATGACACATCATATGCTATTATAAGTGTCATAGATTCTTATGACAACTTACAGTTGTCATAGAATCTCTTACACCTTCTTACAACATTTATGACGTGTGTCATAACACTAAAAATAGATTATTCCTCCACATGTGCACCCAACTTTGACCAATTACCATTTACCATAGTAAATGACATCTTGTAACTACCACCGGTAACTCTAGGACTTACCGTACAATAACTCCATAATTATCGTGGACAGTAAATAATTTTTACTTCTGCCAGTGAAACTTGTACATCCCTTATGGGTAATTACAAATAATAAATGGAATAATACAATAATGGGATTTACAAGGTTAATGGCACCTTATCCTAGCAACCAAAACTGAGAGAGGTTATTGTGGACAGACCCCACATGCACCTGTAGGCCCAAATGAAACATTCCCAGCTGCCACGAATTCTAAGAACTGCTCCATCAAAGTTTGGCAATTTTTCTGTCTTAGGGATCTTAAGGGACTTTACTAGTAGCTTGCTACCCCAAATGATTGAGGCGCTTAACACCATATTTTGTGATCAACATCAACATCATGAGGACACTGAATAAATATTTGACACATGAAGACACTGAGAACACTAAAGACATAGAGCACAAAGAAGCATGAAGACATGAACAAACTCCTGTCATGAGGAATAACCACAACCCAATCCAACTCCTGAAAGCATGACATGTTATGATGAAGAACCACAACCAAATCCAATAATCCAATGGCATGAACCAATGACATAAGAAATTATGTCCTACTATTGTAACATGATAAACATGAATGTTATGAACTAACATCCAAAACCTATGACATCAATCTTGATGTGACATGAGTGAAACATGAGTGAACAAGATTAAGACCAATAAGGATCAACTTCATCCATCACTTAGATCTAACCCCATGAAGCATAACATGATGATGATGCAAACATCAAATGTATACCATAGAAAACAAATCAAACCAATCATGAGGCCTTCATTTCTCAAGTTCATACCACTGCTTGAGTGAGATATTCACTATTCAAGTTCATGCCTTGTCTTGAAGCACTACAACTCTATGCATCACATCACATACTCTATGAAGAAGCAAGTGTCTTTATATCACAAAATCCAACAACATATCTTGAAAGCATAATGGTATCATCAAACAATAGACAACCAATAGACCTGCACAATTATGCATTCCTTACTTTCAAGCAAATGCAATTGGCACGTGTAAAACCAAATTCATGTAAGGATAATTGATAATCATATTAAATATTTAATATAAACTGTCATATACATAATGTCATGAACATAACATCTAGTTTACATACAAATCCATATAGGCATGTCCAAACAAAGCCATGCAGGCATATATACAAAAATATACATTAGTAACATACAAAATTATGTATACAAAGCCATCTAGGCATACAAAAAATGTCCCAAAAACTAGTTTCCTATGGACTTTTATGAAATAAGCAGTGGCCCTTGCTTGACCGTGAAGATGGAGAGCTAATCAGTGACTCATCCTCTCTCTGTCATCGAGTAGACGTCTTCGACAGTTCAAGTTTATGTAGCCCCACTTGTTAATACAATCAAGCAATATGCACATTACTATAGAAAATGTATATGAAATATATAACATCACATATGTAATCGATCACTTACCGCCATCCGATGATCACTCTCCATCATCTTGTCTCTAGCTTCTTTGTCCGTAGTTGGATGGGCTGGAGTTGTGACCTCTTGTGAGAAGCATCAAGAAGTAAAATTGACTAATCATAAATATCATTTATGTACATAAAATGACATGAGATAAAACAAGAAATACAAAATTATCACATTTTCATGTTATTGGCTCATACCTCGATCAAAGGATAGGAATCCTCAGTAGAATGGAGTGGTTGAAAGAAAGAATAGGATTGTTCAAGAAGTTGCAAGGACAATGGTAAAAGAAGAAAACCTACCAAATGTATACTGGAGGGAAGCAATTCATACTATATACAAAACAAAGTACAAGTAACCATCTAGGAAAGCATTATGCATACTTACAAATTAATCCAACGAACCACCTGGGTCTTCTCTACTCTTTATTGTGTCAAATATTGCCTCATGGTCAAACTCATGCACCTTCCACAAGGTCTTGTTCAAAGGTCTACCTCGATATTATATCAAATGAACATTGGTTGCCACGACAAGGTTCGAGTAATGAAGAATCTTTCGATGCATGTCAAAGTCCTAAAACAACTAAACATTAACACTCTTATGTGGGTACCTTCTAAGCCATGTTCCAATAACTACCACTGAGCCTGTAGGGTATTCGATGTTTTTTCCATCTGTAATTGGGGCCTCCAATTTCTTTTTGGTTTCAACACAATGACACAAGTAATAATATGTTACCTCTTTGTTATCTTCATCTGCAATAACTGCATAAGCATGCCCTACAATGATATATATAGCAAATTAGATGATATTAGTCAAAATTACAAAAATATTACAAAGTAAGATAACATTAGGAATTGTTATGTCAAAAATGTCCCCTTGGGGGCTTTTCCCTCTTAAGGTTTAGCTCCCAGGTCCTATTTATGCATTTAGAGCATTTTTCATGTTAATTTGACTTTCTGATGAGAAAACCCTCAAGTTCCATGGCAATTTGGACTTAGGGGATGCACTTGTTACAAACCTTGCCTAAAATAGGGGGTGGACTTGGGCGCCCGCACCCTAGTCCTGCCCTATTTTAGGTCAGGCCTAATTTTTAAGTGTCAGTTTGTGACTGTTATTTAGGTCCTATGCCGACACGGTTTCAATTACGAAATTCTTGGTGGGAATGTTTGTAGTTGCATATATAAGCATGTTTAGACATTCATTTGTAAACTAGATGGCAATTTTGATTCATGAGCTTGTGTAGAAGTGATCCAAGGAATTCATTGTGTGTTGTAGAGTAGACTTTGTGTTGTTATTGAGTATGTATTTGCATATTTGAGCAACCATCTCCTCATGGCATGAAGAGCTTCTTCCTTCCATGAGATCTTCACTACAAGGTGATATCAATTCTATTTTTAATCATTTATCATTTAGATTTTGCCTCTATCCCACAGGGATACGCACTCTTTCTTTGACAATGGTATTCAAAAGACTTGAATGTCTCTCTGGGGCTTGACTAAGGCAAGTCTCTAAACACCACAACCTCCCACCCATTTTTCTGTGATTACAGGTTACAGGTTACAGGAGCAGAAAAAAGTGGAGTTGTAGGGGAGTAGTGTAGACTATCAGAATTGCAGATCTAAAGAGAAAACAAGGACCTAGACTTGGGTGCCCACTCATTAGTCCTCCAAATCCCGCAACAGGAAAATATCTAGAACAACAAGAACAGGTTGCAGACAAGGTTTCCAGATCCTAACAAAAAGCATGACATTGGACTAGGGCACCCACTCATTAGTCCCTGACTATTTCATTTTTCAAACTTCAAAATCTATTACACATTTGATTATCATTTAATATCTCTATGTGCAAGCATTTTCCATGATTTATCTATTTGCTTCCGAATTTGTAGAATTAGGGTTTTGAGCATAATTGGGCTTAAATGAACAACAAATCTACACAATTTCAATTTTCCCTACATTTCAAGTGACTGCAGGCCTGATAGTAGATTTCCTACTTGACCTAAAGTCCTTGAATGTTTAAGGTGAAAGGAGGACTCACATAAACCATCAAATCAAATCCTCTTACAATTTTACCTTAAACATTTAGGTGAACCCATGTTTTTATTGAATTTTCCACCTTGCTGAGTGTTTTGCTTCAGATTTACATTCATTTCATTGCTCATCTTATTGTATTTGGAAAATTACAAAAAATGAAATATTTGAAAATTAAAAAAAAAATCAGTCTTTAGCTTGCATTTTCATGTAATTTAGATTAATTGGCATTTAATTTCAATAAATTTATTTCATTAGAATTAGATCTAATTTAGAATATAGAAATTTTTCATTTATCATTCATTTAGATTGCATTTTCATGCTTAAATTGATAAAAAAATGCTTGAAATTGTGTATTGTTCCTTATAACCAGTTTTGCATTAGCTAGGGTTTGTAGTCAAAATCTTGTTTCATATTTTACTACCCTTTTAAAACACTCATTAGGACTGATTTCTAACTGTAGTGTTGCATCATAGTGGTTTTCTTGCAAAATTTCATGCCTAGGGTTTGAAAACCTTGATTTTTCACTAGATTTGGGCTTATCATCTCTCTAGATTTGCATTAGAGGTGTGTTGTAAAGGATTTTTCTGCACTAATTATCTATTATCAGGGTTATTATCTACTTCCCCTCCTCAAATTCTTTACAACACCTTTTTATTGGGCTCTTACAGTTGAAATTTGGTAAAAAATTACATATTTTAGCTATATTTGCCCTGGGGTTTAACTTAGATTTGCACTTTGTGAAAGATTTTATGGCTTTATGTGACTAATATTACTAATATAATCTACTTCTCTTCCTAAAACTCTTTACAACACCCATTTTTTTGGGTTGTTGCATTGAACATTTGTGAAAAATTGCATATTTTGGCTATATTTGCCCTAGGGTTTGACCTAGATTTGCACTCCAAGCATGTTGTGAAAGATTTTATGGCTTTAGGTGACTGATATTATTGATATAATCTATTGTACCTCCTAAAACTCTTTACAACACCCCTTTTGTTGGGTCTTTGCATTGAACATTTGTGAAAAATTGCATGTTTTAGTGTATTTTCACTAGGTTTTGACTTGTCATCATCCTAGGTTTGCATCAAAAGTGTGTTGTGAAGGATTTTATGGCTTTATTGGATTGATATCAGACATATTATTTTCTGTCCTTGATCAATTTTCTTACAACACCTTTTCTTTCACTTATTTGCATTGAAAAAGTTGAAAAATCAAGCATTTTTTATCTTAAACATATCCTTCTCTTAGGGTTTATTCTATTAGTTTGTGCATTGAGCGTTGCATGCCTCTGTATGAGTATTATAACTCACTGCCCTAATAGAAATATCCCTTTAAGAATAAGTATAAGACACATGGGATCTAGTGCTCTTGAAGAAGTTGACATCCCTACCTCTGAAATCCATTGAATAGCTTCTTTACAAAAGGAGAGACACAAAATTTGCAAGATATCATACCTCCTACAACCACTATGGAAGATCAAGTATTTCATGATGTTGACAACACTATTGAGGTAGTTGCACATATACCCGATGAACAAATAAACAAACTTGACAAAGATTTAGCCGAATTTCAAGCATTCATGGAAACTGAGAGAATAGCGGAAGAAGCTGTACCCATGATTCACCATGTCAGAGAATTGATAAAAGAAGGACAAGATGGTATTGATGTTATCTGAGGTTTAACACATATTGTGCAAACTAATGTCATGCTAGTGACTGAATGTGTAAAATTTATTAACAACATGTCGTCACCGTCTCATACACAAGTATCGGCACCTATACCGACCACAAGAATATCTACATTCACATTGACAATTTTAACAACCAATGCAAATGCTTGTAGTAATGCTACCACTAGTATTGGAGTATCTAATGGAACTAGTTCACAAAATTATAAAGCTGTGGGATTTAATTATTAGAATTTGGTTTCTAAGAGGACTTCTTCTATGAATAATTGTTCTCAACCACATATCCATCCCACTTATTCCCAACCACCTATTACCTATTTGCAACCACTTCCCACCTATCACTATGTCCAACCACCATTGATCTATTTACAGCCTCCATTTATCACAACTCAGTCTCAATCACCTCCTCACTTTGGTTCCAATTCCTTGCCGCAAACCGCATCTCCTAATGATGCCATCCTAAACCAACTTCTGTAGGGCATGACTGCTTTACAACAAAAAGTGAAAAATTTGACAAATTCTTCACAACCTAATATACCAACTTATCATGCTTGTAATCCCCTATGCTATGCAATTTTGAGAATCCCTATGCCTAAAAGGTTTGAGACCCCTCGCTTTGAAAAATATGGTGCAAAAGGTGATCCTAATACTCATGTGGCAAGATTCCAAAATATGTGTAGCGATTTCTACTTTGAAGAAGACTTGTTAGCAAAACTTTTCCCATGATCTCTCAAAGATACTACTTTAGAATGGTTTTGCTCTTTACCTCCAAATTCAATACACTCCTTTTCATAGTTGGTTGATCAATTTTTACAACATTTTCAAGCAAACATTGGACCTCAAGTTTCTTTGATTGATTTAGTTCATTACAAGCAAGGTCCGAAAGAGAAGTTAACTGAGTTTATTAATCGGTATCAATCCTTTTATGCACAAATTCAATATCAAATGAAAGATGAGGATGTTCAGAAGGTGTCTATTATAGATCTACAACCTAACATCCATGATAAGATTCTCTTGATGAAGTATAACTCCTTTCAGCATTTATGCACTGCCCTTCATGATTATCAACTTTCATCTAGTCAGTATGAAAACTAAAACTCATAATCTCAAGTTGGTCAATCCATAGGTGGACCATCGCAAAACAACTTCAAGAAGAACAATAACAAGAGTTTCATCAAAATTAATGGACTGAATTTGAATAACTTTTCTCAAGTGTCTGCTATCACAAATATGAAGAAGGCACCATATCAGCAAAGAAAGTTTGCTCTGATATCTGAGTCTTACCATTCTATCATGAATCAAGCTATGAGTAATAATCTTATGAAGATTCCCCCAATTAAGCCTTTGGATCCTAACAGACCTCAAGGACCTTACTTCGATGCTAATACCTTTTGTCATTATCACCAGACACAAGGACATTATACTAAACAATGTATGCATCTTAAACATGAAATACAAGACCTCATCGACTCAAATGTGATACAGGTATTGGGTGTGAATGACAATGGAAATAAGTCAGTCGCTCTGCCGAATCAGAATTTACAAATCTTTACTAATCCGTTCCCTAAGCATACTGATACAAATATGATGGAATAGGGCTTAGTACAAGTAAACGATGATGATTGTTTGGAATATGATAACATCGTAGGCATGATAGAAGTGGATAAGGAAAAGTTAGATAACCCACCCTATCCACGCAGAAATGGAATTTATGCTAAGGTTCCTCCTTTTCTATCTTTACAAGGATCAGGAGATAACCAAAATGCATTGGAAAAACAAATGGAACAACCGATACAGACAAATATACCAAAGCAAAAGAGTGAGATAGTACAGGATGATTCTTGTTACTATGATAGACGAAATCAACAATGAAAACTCACTAAAAATTGGAAAAGAGTCAGACAATTATCATCAGTTGGAAATAATAGTGGTTCTCTTCCTCATAAGAAACAAAAGGTCTCACTTACACAAGGATTCAAGAAACAAGCATTACATGGATTTTCTGACAATAAACAAGACTCTCAAAGAACCACTCAACCTTTGCACAAAACTTGATTGAGTACCTCTCCAAGAGGTTTGCAGGATCTAAAATTTAGTTTGATAGCACTACCAGGTAAGTATTTCTACCCTTTATCTCTTGTGATATATTTCCCCCGTGATGTGTTATGTGTTGTTCAGGCCTCCTGGGATGACCCTTGATTCTCTTGTAAGGTCCAGAATACTAGGAGACCACCTCTGTTGTGACCTTCTTCTATTTGTATCATCATTCTTCTATATTACTTCTCCTCTATTTTCATTGTTGTTTGTTGTGTCTCACGGACATAGCGTTGTGGTTAGTGACTTGGGGGAACCCTCCTACATGACTGTCCCTAAGGCACTTGTTCCTCCTCTCTTGATTTATTGTTTCCCTTCCTCTAGTGTTTCTATCTAGTAAGGGGATGACAAAAAACATTTTATACTGATGTAGACCTAGCATCCCTTTAGCAAGAAATCAAAAATTTGACTTAGTTCCTATATGATGATGGGGTTGATATATATTATCTGACACTTGGCTAGTAGAATCACTCTGTGCACTTTGTTGTGTGATCTTGATGATGTCTTATCTCACTTACAAACCATAACAATACTGCTGCTCCGTGCACTTTGTCTTTGAATCTCACCTTGGTGACACTTGGTTTTGAGATTTTCACAGTATAGCCCCACGGTTATACCTGATCTCTGAATTCATAGTATAACCTTGGCTCTTTGTGTGATTGATCATATGCATTGATGTTGTTTTTTATCATGATTATTTGGACACTAACACTTTTCTTGTAGGGATGTGTTTGTGGGAACATTTGGCAATCGTAACATACATGTCACCTCTGGGGGGCATGGTTTTTGTGAGAGATCGTGTTCCCTTGTGTGTTTTCTTCCTACCTTAACATGCTTAATATCGATACCTAATATCAAACACCTTAAGGTGGGGGCATATATAAGGTAAGTTGTCTATTGTAGATGTTAGCAATGTGCTTGTTCTTAGGTGCAATCTTAAAGACTAGTGGTGATGAGTCCCTCCTACACTCTGAGATTTGTTTGAAATCAATCATTTAAGCCCTCATCGTGAGGTAGGGATATCACATCCCTTTTCTATCTTAAGCTCTTTGTGGAGGCAAGGATGGTCTATTTCTCGTGGAGAGTGCAAATCCTACCATTTTCAAAAGTCCTCATCATGAGGCGGAGAGTGGTTGTGTGACTAACTCAACCCTTAAGCATGTCTTTGGTGATTGTTGTGGTGAAGCCCAATTGTCAGTGTGTGCTTGTAATATGCCTGAGATGGTATTGAACCTAGAAATAGGAACACTCCATCACTTGTCTACTGTGTTTTCTCTGTGTCTTCCAAGCGTGTGTGTATTGCGTGTTTGTTCCCAAGCATAGTTTAATGATCAGTGGTGATGAGTCTCTCCTATGGTTTGGGATTTGTATGGCATGCTTGTTTTGTTTGGCGTGTATTGCATGTGTGTTGCTCCATATGTAGTTTAAAGACCGGTGGTGATGAGTCCCTCCTGCATTATGGGTGGTGTGTTTACTTTCTTGTACTTGCATCTGCATTTCATATATATAATGAAAAAGAAAAAGAAATCATATGTGTCTTCTCTGCATTCATTATCTTCAATGCTATCTTCTCTATGTTTTACGAGACTGTAACTATCTTCTGCATGCATGTTACTATCTTCTCTGTGATTTGTGTGTCTTCTCCGTGTTTGGCATGTTTGTTGTGCTTGTTGACCGTACTTTAATGCATGTACGGGCCTTGCGTTTATACATACATTAAAATGGGGGCTAAATGTTACATCAAAAAATGTCCCCTTGGGGGCTTTCCCTCTTAAGGTTTAGCTCTTGGGTCTTGTTTATGCATTTAGAGCATTTTTTATGTTAATCTGACTTCCCAATGAGAAAACCCTGAAGTTCCATGGCAATTTGGACTCAGGATATGCACTTGTGACAAAACCTGCCTAAAATAGGGGGTGGACTTGGGCGCCCACACCATAGTCTTGCCCTATTTTAGGTCAGGACCAATTTTTAAGTATCAGTTTGTGACCGTTATTTAGGTCCTATGTCGACACAGTAAGTTTCAATTATGAAATTCTTGGCAGGAATGTTTGTAGTTGCATATATAAACACATTTAGACATTCATTTGAAAACTAGATGGAAATTTTGATTCATGATCTTGTGTAGAAGTGATCCAAGGCATTCATTGTGTGTTGTAGAGCAGACTTTGTGTTGTAATTGTGTTTGTATTTGCAAATTTGAGCAACCATCTCCTCATGGCATGAAGAGCTTCTTCCTTCCATGAGATCTTCACTACAAGGTGATATCAATTGTGTTTTCAATCATTTATCATTTAAATTTTGCCTCTATCCCATAGGGATACATACTCTTTCTCTGACAATGGTGTTTGGAAGACTTGAATGTCTCTTTGGGGCTTGA
Source organism: Cunninghamia lanceolata (assembly GCA_027924645.1). Lineage (NCBI taxonomy): Eukaryota > Viridiplantae > Streptophyta > Pinopsida > Cupressales > Cupressaceae > Cunninghamia > Cunninghamia lanceolata. The sequence continues at coordinate 10,300,005 of BSBN01000068.1, read as the reverse complement.
CTGAGGCAAGCCTCTAAACACCACAACCCTGACACATTTTTCTGTGATTGCAGGTTACGGGTTGTAGGAGAAAAAAAGTGGAGTTGTAGGAGAGTAGTGCAGACTATCAAAATTGTAGATCTAAAGAGAAAATAGGGACTTGGACTTAGACACTCACTCATTAGTCCTCCAGATCCCACAATAGGAAAATCTTCGAAACAACAAGAACAACTTGCAGACAAGGTTTCCAAATCTTGACAAAAAGCATGACACTGGACTAGGGCACTCACTCATTAGTCCCTGACTATTTTTCTTTTCGAGCTTCAAAATTTGGTACACATTTGATTATCATTTAATATCTCTGTGTGCAAGCATTTTCCATGATTTGTCCGTTTGCTTCCAAATTTGCATAATTAGGGTTTTGAGCATAATTAGGCTTAATTGAACAACAAATCTACACAATTCCAATTTTCCCTACATTTCAAATGATTGCAGGCCTGATAGTAGATTTCCTACTTGACCTAAAGTCCTTGAATGTTTAAGGTGAAAGGAGGACTCACATAAACCATCATGTCAAACCCTCTTACAATTTTACCTTAAACAGGAATTTCAAAAACTATGCAAGTAGATATATTACTTGGTTGAACTAGATCTGATATGTGGTCAAAGTCAACTGATGATTCCATCTCTGTTAGTTCTAGTGCCATTGGGGGTCAATACATGTCAAGTGGGCTAAGATAACTTAACCTTCATTCGTCAACCCACTCCTTTGACTCACACTCATCCCAGGCTTGAAATGTACATGAAGAACAAAAGCATGCCATCTTCCGCGTATGGATACTCCATGAACCTAGAATTGAGCTTCTAAAAGAGCGTAGCTCACTTGATCCTGTCAGTGTACAATAGTCCTCATATGGTGCAATGTTAGTATCATCTATCAACCAGAAAAATCTACAAACTAAAGACTTACCTTCATTACCTGGACCCATCAAAGTATTACACCACTCGACGATTGATTTTGCATCTGTCAACTTTGCATTGTCTTTATACTTTAACTCTTCTCATGCTATGGCTCTTTTGATACATGCTCATGCACCATCATGCTCCCCCTTTCCATGCCCGACCTCACAAAAGTTCCACATATGTTGAACACCTGTAATATTGTGCCTCCTACTCAGCCAATAGAAATTCCATGAGTTCTTGAATTGTGATGCACAGTTATCTGACCATATGATATGTTAACTAAACTATATGCCCCTTCTAGCCAAATTGTTGTAGAACACTTGAAAGCAACCTTGCATGAACTCTGTAGAATGCGTGTGATCATCACTAATATAAAAATGATACTCCCCTATGATCTTTCTGTCATCCTCTATACTATCATTCGCATGAATGAATGTGTTGTGTACAAATATAGAAACATGTGTTGAATTGTAATATTGGGATTACACCTCACACTGTGGCTGTACACTGTAGTTCTCTGCAAATTTGATGATTGAAACAATGCTACCAAGTAGAAATGTGTCCTTGCATAACTTGAATTGCAAGTCCAACCATCGAGCTCTATGGGTATGCCTTACATACTCATACACTATACTGTCACAAAATATAGACATAAACTGATACACTAGAATCTTTTCAATAACCAATTCACACCTCTTTGCTTCTTTACCATCTTTTGTATTTTAGGCCACTATTTTATACTTGTCAAACCCTACTAGTTTGTTTCCAATTGCATGTGTGCTTTCCATATGTTTACATATTGGCATATGTTGCAAGCCACCGCAATGTTGACATGTGCCATCCAAGCACAATTTCCTGTAGAATATTTGTCCTTCCTCTCTTTCACATAAAATTATTGATATGAAGTCTCTTGAGGTAGTTGGTGGGCCACATATGCCACAATCCTAAAAAACATTATTAGTATACAAATCTAAACATATAGACCGATAAACATCAAAATGGTTAGAAAATTCAATATGCAATCTATAACAACAAGTAGTGCGTGTGTGATTTATTTTGACATAGAAAGGTTTTAGCATTTCAAAATATCTTTGAGAAAATTTAATTTGAGGATACATCTCTAGAAATTTACCAAAAAATGCTTCAAATGTGGCTCACGGTTTCGACTATCAATTATCCTTCTTACCACATCCCTTTGATTCGGAGATACCCTTGTGTAATTCTTCCAAAAGTCTTCAATTAGTGATCTCAAAGCTTCAACAACAACTTTATCTTTCCATGGGAGTCTCCTAGAGAATGCCCACAATTTATTAGTGTTTGGGTCCTCAACTCCTTCACATCTTCCAATGGCTTTCATTAGAGTTTTTCTACTTATTTTTAATGATTGACTTGTCTTTCTAATGAGGCAAGATTTTTTTGTTTGTTGGCTTACTATTGTCGATGTAATGATACGTCATGTGACATTACTATCCTTGGTGCATGAGGTGGAACCCACACTCTCATATGCACTCATTAGATTCTTGACAATTGATTTTTCACTTAAGGCATTCAATGTTCTTAGGCCAAGAATCTTCGTAGTGGGCCGAAATTTTAGATTTCTCATCAATTCAACAAAGAGTTGACATCTTCCAATTTCATTTAAATTATCAAATAATAATTTCCATATCTTATTCACACATCTTTGGAAAGTGCGCATGGAAATCTTATCCTGCATGGGCTTCAATACATTCTCATCAATATCAATTCGAAACTTAGGCTTATTATGCAAAATTCTAGGAGGTGTTTTAATTGGTAAAGTAGACTCAACATTAGGAATTTTTTCAATATTTACTTGAGATGGGATAGATGACGTACCTTCAATTAGAGGTGAAAAACATGAAAATGATGTACCTTCAACTTGACATGTGAATGATGGCATGCCACCAACTTGAGAAAAAAATGCAGATGTACCCTCTACTTCACCTGTGAAAGATGGAGTCTCCAATTTGAGAAGATAATGATGGTGTTCCTTCAACTTGACCTATGGACAATGCAGTGCCTCCAACTTGGAGATTCACTTTCCTCATTACATGGACGTTTTGCATTCATTCCCTTTGTGCTGCCAATTCCATCTCTCTTAGCTTCATTAGATGTGTCATGTTCCTCTTCAATTGGCAATGGTGGAATGTCTTCTTGTATGGTTGACAATTTCCTACTTTCCTGAATTCGCCTCATTCTTTCTCTTTTCCTCTCATTCTCAGCTTCATGCTCTTCTGATGTTAGAGTCTTTGCTCATTTCCTCAGCATGATGATGATTTCTACAAGCATGATGAATAAGACAATGATAATTAGAACCTTTATAATGGCAATGAATAATGGTCACAATGAAAAAATACAAAATAAGTTATCATGTTTGGTGATTTGCATCACTTTAGGAGCTCCAATTTCATGAAATTCATCGATGTCCTTGCTTATTAATGTTGGGAATTAAGGTGTCTCAACCTTGGTAATTCCTTACATTTGTCATGTTTGCATTTATTATTTAATTGCCTATGTTGTAAATATTTGTAAATCCCATATTGTCATATTGTGGGATGTGACACGGTGATGTGTCGATCCTACATGGAGTATGACAACTTGTAATTTTGTCCTCACATGAGGAGATAGCTATCCCACTTTTTGGTAGGAGCATTTTGCCATGTGTCGGCATCTTCCATGTTGTGTAAGGGAATGTTTGACTGAAACGGTTATGATGGATTCCTATGACAAATCTATGACATGTAAGAGTCAAAATCGAAGTCCGTAAGATAGGTGATGACATGTGTCATGAAGGATCTTTGAATAAGGCATATTTGGGTGCCCCAAGGTGGAATATGACATGTTGTAAGAGAATATGCTATTTATAGCATGAGTATGAAAGATTCTCTTACAGCTGTAAGTTGTAACCGCTATGACAGATTCTATGACGGTCATAAGTGTCGTAAGAGCATTTGTCATAGCCCATTTTGGACATAGGTGACCTCTTTGGGATGGGAGCTATGGACAAGTGTCAAGCACATTCTACAATGTTGACCAAGTGTTCTTAGGCATGGGTTTTGGTCCATGAAGCCATGTTGGATGCCCATTCCAAGAAAGGTCCAATATTGCCTTGTATTTCCTATATAAACAAGTGCTTGGAGATGGAGTTTGTATCACAGGTTTACAGGTACTGTTATGTTGCCAGATTGACTCTAGACACAAGTGTCGAATACCATTGAAGCTTGCATTGCAAGTGTATTGTAAACAACTTTCAGATTTGTTAATACATTGTGCAGGTTTCTGAGTGGGGTTTTTTCACTCGATAAGGGTTTTCCCCACCGTAAATCTTTGTCTCTCTTCTTCTGTCTTCTTTCTGGTTCTTGTGTATTGTTGTAGTAACTCTGGTAGATGTTGTATGTTTCTATAGTGATAAGGAATAAATTGAATTTGTATAGCTCTCCCCTCATTAGATTAGTGTAGGAAGCGATTTCCGCACACCTAGCTTCATTTCAGTGGGTATCAAAGCCTGGACAGTTTTAGTCTTAGCTGTTGGGTAGGGATTTTTTGAGCTGATTTTAAGTTGAGTGGGAGTCTATGCAGAGTATTCTGATTTTTGTTGCAACAAGGAGATGGCAAGTACATCAAGAAGGTCTGAAGTGGAGAAGTTCAATGGCAGTAATTTTGAGCTGTGGAAGCTCAAGATGGAAGACATGCTTGTTGACTGAGACCTTTGGGAAAGTGTTAATGGAACTAAACAGGTTGTAATGTCACAAGATGAGTGGGATCTCAAGGATTAGAAGGCTAAGGGTCTCATAAGACTTAGTCTTGCTAATTCTGTTCTATTAAATGTTCATGAGGAGACTACTGCAAAACTACTTTGGAAGAAGTTGGGGGATGTGTATCAAGCCAAATCCATAGTCAATAGACTTTTCCTGAGAAAGAAGTTGTATTCCCTTCAAATGGAGGACAGAGGATCCGTTGCTGAACATATGAATGCTTTTAACATGTTGGTTGCACAATTGACATCTATTGGTGTAAAGATGGAGGAGGAGGATCGGTGTATGACCCTGGTTTGTTCTTTGCCAGATTCATGGGATCATCTTGTCATGGCAATTGGAAGTTCCACATCCACATTCAAAATGGAAGAAGTGGTTTCTTTGCTACTGTCTGAAGAGATGCAGAGAAAGTCTTCTGAGGCAGCCAAAGAGGCCCTTACAGTTCGTGGAAGACCCAAAGAGAAAGGGAAGAAGAAGGACAAGAAAGCTAAGAAGGGTAGATCCAAATCCCATGGGAGATCCAAATCTCCTAGAAAGTCCAAGGCTCTTTATTGGAACTATGGAAAAACTGGGCATTTCTAAAAGGAATGCAAAGAGGAGAAGAAGAAGAAGAATAAGAAAGCTCCCGATTCAGATTCTGACAAGTCACAAGATGACGGTGATGCTTTCATCACAGCCTTGGCAAGCCATGCATCTGATGATGTGTGGCTAATCAACTCTAGTACATCATTCCACATGACCTCACATCGAGACTGGTTCACTAAGTATAAGGATTTTGATGGTGGAAAGGTGTATCTAGGTGACGACTCTCATCTGAAGATTTTTGGTTGTGGAAGAGTCACTATTTGATTCCTTGATGGTCAAGTAAAGGGGATCTCTGGGATTATGCACATCCCAGGCTTAGCACGGAACCTACTTTCTATAAGTAGTTTGAATGATGCAAGTGTGCAAGTTGTCTTTTCGAAAGAAGGATGCAAGATGACTAGAGGAGCTATGGTGCTTGCTAAGGGTACTAGGAGAGGTACTCTGTTTCAGCTGGAGGCATGCATTTCATAATGCAATAGTTCTTCTGACTCAAGGAAGAGGGCAGCAGTCACTTCATCCCCACCATCTGAACAAGCAGTGAAGAAATATGTTGTTTCTAGTCTTGATGGTTGTAATCGTGCATTGGAAGTTAAACTTCCTACTGAAAAGACAATGTTATGGCATAAGAGATTTGGCCACATTGGTGAGAAGGGTCTGCGTACCCAGAAAAATAAGAACCTCGTTGAGGGGTTAGATGATTGTAATCTTGAGTTTGACTTTTGCGAACATTGAATTTATGGAAAACAAAACCATGTTCAATTTTACTCAAGTTCTCATAAGTCTTCTGGTGTGTTGGACCTTATTCATTCTGATGTGTTTGGTTCTATTAATGTTCCTTCATTATCAAAATCTATATACTTTGTATCTTTTATAGATGATTACAGTATAAGGACATGGATTTATTTTCTCAGAAGAAAATATGAAGTCTATAGCAAACTTAAGGAGTTTAAGGCCTTTGCTGATAATCAGACTGGTAAAAAGATTAAATGTTTGAGAACTGACAACAGTGGTGAGTTCTGTTCTACAGAATTTGATAAGTATTGCAAGGAACTTGGGATTGAAAGACATAAGATAACTCCATATACCCCACAACAAAATGGAGTTGCAGAGAGGATGAATAGGACACTAATGGAGAAGGCTAGGAGTATGCTTAGTGGAGCTAGCCTAGAACAAAAGTTTTGGGCTGAAGCTGTTGCCACTACTTGCTATCTGGTAAACAGATCTCCTACATCAACTCTCGTTGGAAAGACACCCATGGAGGTGTGGTCTAGTAGAAATCTTTCAATAAGGCATCTTCATGTTTTGGGTTGTGAGGCATATGCACATGTGCCTAGGGAGAAGTGGTCAAAATTGGAGAACAAGGATGTTAAGTGTATCTTCATTGGCTATGGTGTCGGTGTGAAAGGATACAAGCTTTGGGATCCCATGGCTAAAAAAGTGTTGTATAGCAAAAGTCTCATCTTCAGAGAGCTTACACCTTCTTCCACTATTTTGCAACTAGAAGAAATAGTAAAGAAAGAGGATGTTGTTCAGTTTCCTGCTACCCCTGAGAAGACTGAACAGAAAGATAATGTTGGACTTGATGATGAGGAGAGCTCTAGCAGCTCTGAAAACTCAGATGAAGAAGTTGAACCTCAACCTTAGCTCTTGAGGAGGTCTACACGGATAAGAAAGCAACCTGAAAGGTTTGGTTTTACATTGCTTGATTCTAGTTGTGCTTATGCTTTGGTTACTAACAGTGATGAACCTAGAACTGTATCAGAAGCTATGGACATGAAAGATGCAGGTTCCTGGAAGGAGGCCATGGAGGATGAAATGGCTTCTTTGGAAAAGAATCAAACTTGGGACTTGGTGCCTTTGCCTCCTAGACAAAAACCCATTGGATGCAAATGGGTGTTCAAGAAGAAATTTGGTGTAGATGATAGTGTTGAGAAGTATAAGGCCAGATTGGTTGCGAAGGGGTATTCACAAGTGGAGGGTATTGATTATAGTGAGATCTTCTCTCCTGTTGCAAAGTTGTCATCCATTCGATTCCTATTGTCTCTCATAGCAACTTATGACTTGGAAGTAGAACGAATGGATGTGAAGATAGCTTTCCTTCATGGTGACTTGGAGGAAGAAATCTACATGTCACATCTAGAGCATTACATGGTGAAAGGTAAAGAAAATTTGGTTTGCAAACTTAAAAAGTCTTTGTATGGTTTGAAGGAATCCCCTAGGAGATGGTGCTTGAAGTTTGATGCCTTTGTGTTGTCAATTGGATTTGTGAGATCGAAATCAGATCATTATGTGTATTATAAGTTTGATGGTGATCGTATTCTCATTTTTTCACTGTATGTTGATGATATGTTGCTCATTGGGAAGGGTAAGAATATGCTTTCTAATTTTAAATCTCAATTGTCAGCACAGTTTGAAATGAAAGATTTAGGGGTAGCCAAGTACATTCTAGGAATGGAAATCAGAAGAGACAAAACTAACAAAAAAACTTTGGTTAAGCTAGAGTAAGTATGTGAAGACCATGTTGGACAGGTTCAGCATGGCAGATTGTAGACCATTGTGTGTTCCCGTTTCCTTGGGGACAAAGTTGTCCATTGAGGATTGTTCAAAATCTCCTAGTGAGGTGGAGGACATGAGCAGAGTACCTTAAGCTAGTGTTGTTGGCAGTCTGATGTATGCTATGGTCTGCACATGACTAGACATTGCCCAAGCAGCGGGAGCCCTTAGTCAATTTATGGCTAATCTTGGATGAGTTCATTGGGATGCAGTTAAGCGAGTGTTTAGATATTTGAGGGGTACTTTTGAGTATTCTATTTGCTATCATGGTAATGTTTCAAGACCTCTGCATTCTGTTGGTATTCATGGATTTGTGGATTCAGATTGGGCAAGTGACATTGATAGTAGGAGATCCACCAGTGCTTATGTGTTTATACTATTTGGTGGTGCTATTAGTTGGATGAGTAAGCGACAACCTGTTGTTGCTTTGTCCATGACAGAAATTAAGTATGTGGTAGCAACTCATGCTTGTAAGGAAGCCATTTGGCTTAAGAGATTATGTTTAGATATTGGTGTTAATGCAAGTTAGATCACGATCAGTTGTGATAGTCAGAGTGCAATTTGCCTTGCGAATAATCCAACTTTCCATGCTAGAACAAAGCACACTGATGTTCAGTTTCACTTCGTGCCAGACATGGTTGAGGATGGAAAGGTAAATTTGGAGAAGGTAGATACTTTGAAGAATGTTGCAGATGCATTGATAAAACTAGTGGGCACAGAGAAGTTTAGATTACATTTATAATGTTTGCATTTATTATTTAATTGCCTATGTTGTAAATATTTGTAAATTCCATATTGTCATATTGTAGGATGTGACACGATGATGTGTCGATCCTACATGGAATATGACAACTTGTAATTTTGCCCTCACATGAGGAGATAGGCATCCCACTTTGTGGTAGGAGCATTTTGCCATGTGTCGGCATCTTCCATGTTGTGTAAGGGAATGTTTGACCGAAATGGTTATGACAGATTCCTATGACGAATCTATGACATGTAAGAGTCAGAAATAGAAGTCTGTAAGATAGGTGATGACATGTGTCATGAAGCATCTTTGAATAAGGCATATTTGGGTGCCCCAAGGTGGAATATGACATGTTGTAAGAGAATATGCTATTTATAGCATGAGTATGATAGATTCTCTTACAGATGTAAGTTGTAACTACTATGACAGATTCTATGACGGTCGTAAGTGTCGTAAGAGCATCTGTCATAGCCCATTTTGGAAATAGGTGACCTCTTTAGGATGGGAGTTGTGGACAAGTGGCAGGCACATTCTACAATGTTGACCAAGTGTCCTTAGGTGTGGGTTTTGGTCCATGAAGCCATGTTGGATGCCCATTCCAAGAAAGGTCCAATATTGCCTTGTATTTCCTATATAAATAGGTCCTTCGAGATGGATTTTGTATCACAGGTTTATAGGTACTGTTATGCTACCAGATTGACTCCAAACATGAGTGTTGAAGACCATTGAAGCTTGCATTGCAAGTGTATTGTAAACAACTTTTAGATTTGTTAATACATTGTGCAGGTTTCTGAGTGTGGGGTTTTTTCACCCGATAAAGGTTTTCCCCACCGTAAATCTTTGTCTCTCTTCTTCTATCTTCTTTCTGGTTCTTGTGTATTTTTGTCGTAACTCTGTTAGATGTCGTATGTTTCTATAGTGATAAGGAATAAATTAAATTTGTATAGCTCTCCCCTCATTAGATTAGTGTAGGAAGCGATTTCCACACACCTAGCTTCCTTTCAATTAAGATATGATAGACCATGATCAAAGTTGAATCATAAATAGGACAAAAATCATTAAAAGATATGATAGACCAAAAAACTGTCCCAAAAAGCACTCAAATTCCTTGAATTGACAACATCAAGATCATGAGAAAACTCCCCTAATTCTTGCTTATGTTCATGTGTGAGGATTTCTTAGGCTAGAACAGTATCATGGAGGTCTCTAAAATACTTTTGAACTCATCCAAATGCACAAATATCATGCACCTCCCCTTGTGGTGAAAGACTAGCTTGATTTATACCCATTTTCTCAACCAAATCAGCAATTTGTTCTTCATTTTCATGGCAGTTGTAGGTTTGATAAAAAGTCATTTTTATGATGCCCAGGTTGTTCTAGACATGCATAAGGTTCATAACTTCTAAAAAATCATTCTGTAGTTCATTTTCTTGACCCATGAAAAAAGTTATAACTATTGTCCCAAAGTCTAGAGGAAGACGTATGAAGACAAAAATCATGACTTGAATGAATCCCTTTGCAAGTAGTTTCAAATGGGGCATGGGTAATTAATTAAACCCTAACTGCGAAGAATATCATTATAAATAAAAGAGGAATGTGGATCTGGGGGGTCATCAAGATGTTGTCTTAGTAAGGGTAATCATTATGAGGACTAAATATATTGCATGCTATTAAAGTATTTGTCTAAGCTCTAAAATGAGAACAACTATACAAGGCTCATGGGACTATCAACAAATCTGCTATGAATGTCATCATATAAACCTCCAATCCTATTACAAAATGAAGATGGGGATTGTATTAAGTGTCTAATAGACTATTATGATGTGATTAAAACTCACACACGCTATCATCAAGATGCCAGTCATAATCATTACACTTGGTAGGTATTTATGTGATCATTATCATGTTACAATAAATAATTACCAATAGCCATAGGACAATCCCTAGATGACTATCATTAACCCTCACTATTGTCATGAGGCATTTACCCAAGCTGAGCCTATTTAGCATCAGGGAATTAGCCAACATGATCACAAGATGTTAAACTTTGTAGAAGGATTATCATGAAATTAACTAGAAGGTAAGGGAAAGGGTTGTCATACCAAAATCACTGAGAATGATGGGATAGTTATGCATATCTCTTCCATAATATTTGAAAATGGACATCTTCATAACCATCCATACTCTAAGGGTTGCTTTGGGTGTTATCTGTCTTAATCACCATACATAGGTCATATTGGATCCAAAGCATCATCAATTAGTTTCTCACAGCCATGGTGAGAATGGATTGGCAAGGCTGCCAATGAATTGTGAAGAAAACACACAAGTATGAGGACAATCCAATCTATGCACATGATAACTATTCACCAACATTGTCAATCAAAAGACAATCCAATCTACATTTTCTTCTAAACTCAGACCTACCTCAGTGACCTAAGTGATGTATGTACAAGGATAGTGATAGAAAGGGGAAATTTTTATGGGGATGAGAGGATTTTGTGATGGGGGTGATGGGAATTTTTAACTAGTGACTGCCAACACCTTGTCTATATGGGATTGCCAAAACAATGGCAATACTATGTATATTTTGCTCCCTAATTTCCATTTCGAGTTTTTACTACAGGGGAGGGCTTCATATAGGGTATTTGGAAGAAAACCATAGCCTCAATATCAAATTTGATTACGAAAGGCAACCTATCAAAATTCCATGATTTGGACTGTCCTAAGCAACATTTTTAAATTGTTTAGAAAATTGTCAATACCTTATCTATGAATAAATCTCTCCACACCTCAAGATTATTCTAGTGAAGTATGGGTCAAGTGACTCATGAGATCCTACAATCTTGTGAAATAAGGAAGAAGACTATCTTAATTAAAAATTGATGTCATTCAGCTACTCCCTAGTCATGCCTTAATTGTCACAACAATGGCAAAAAGGAAGATAGTCTCATGAAAGATGTTGTGAATAGTAGTGACAAAATTATGCTTTGGCTTAGTGTAGAGGGTGAAGAAGGGATATTGATACAATTATTGAAGTCAAGGCTCATTAATATGGCAATGCCAAACTCAAGTGGATAATCATGTGTATAAGCTAAATTGCCATAAAGGTCACTATGAAGAAGGAGACAATCTGCTATCATAACCAACACTTAGGATAGTCATGAATAGTTACAAATGCCTTGCTTAGGAGTGTTGTTGATCTTTGCAATGAGAATTAAGGTGAGGATGGGTGTTACAGAAAGATATCCTAGACAAGTTCATCGCGTGGAGACATGATTGTCATATTCAGATGCAAATAAGACTGTCACATCTATGAGGGCAATCATAACAGTCCTAACTATCTAAGACTATCACACCTAGTTATATAGAGACAACAATTACTATTGATCACTTCATGCACATGATAATAACTTTATTCGTAAGGTTCTAAGAGGAAATATTTTAGAGATTTTTCAATACAGACAAAAGGTGAAAGTTTGGAGAAGATTAACCAAGTGCTCATAAAGGATTGTCATGCCATAATTGATTTATTCAAAAGGATAGTCATATTCATGAACTTTGGATTGAGTTTAATTTCATTTGAGGTGGTGATGGAGTTTAATTATGTTTAATAAGTTTCACATATGACAGTCTTAACACTGCAAACCATTGAAACACACATGAAGGAAATCTGAATTGTTGAAATACATAGTGTACAATTCACAGAGTAGTCCTAGGGATAACCATCTAGGGTTATTGTGATTAGATAATTATGGAATGATGAAGCCACTATGACATGATGAATTATACGAATCATGAAGACAATGATGGAGATCCATGGAGAAAACCAAGGAGGATAAGATAAGACACCAAATTTGTGAAGTTGCTAATGGCAACAAATTTACCACGTAGCTATCCTTAACTAATCCATGATTGCATATGGATGTATTTTGGCTTCTATTAACTAAAAGTGACTTATTTATGATGAATATAATGCTCATAATTATTTCTTGTAGATCTAAGAAGTTGGAAACAAGTGGACATTAGCTAGAGCTATCTTGGAAACATGAATATTTGGAGACACCCTGTTGTCCCAACCATGGAGAAACTTCATTTTCAAAGAGTACAATCCTTGACTTATTTAGGGTAGCCATACCTAGGACTATCATAAGAGTACAGTCCTTGACTTCTTTAGGGTATCCATACCTAGGACTATCATAAAAATCATTAAACTAATCTTTGTAATTTAGGGTATTGAAAGGTATATAGTCGATTAAGGTAACCACCATCATGTGCTAGCAAACGACAATTAGGAAATTTTGAAATATTGTTGTGTCATGTGCATACAAATCATATGAATAGGTGCATAAGGAATGTCCTAGCTAGCCCAAGACACTAAATAGGTCTCCACATCCTCCAACCCTCTCCAAGAGAATTCATACTATGAAAGATGCATGGAGAAGTTATCAAAAGGACACCTAACAATTATGTCTAAATGATCAATAGACTCAAGTAGGATTGTCATAATAGGGGGCATAGGATAGTCTAAGATTCAAGCCATTGCATGGTTCTATTGAATGAATCATTATGCATATTAAGGAATAAATCCTTCTATATGATCCTAGGGCAAAAATTAAGAGTCTTCCAAAATCAATTTTGGCTCCATTGATCATGAATATGAGTATGACAAACAATTGTTCACTAAAATTATTTTATGAAGTATTTGATATTGTTTTTCTCTTGTATAGCTGAAAATAGGTGAAATGAAGGCATGAAGGGCCGAAACAGGGTGGAAACATGAGGAATTTGGAGTCTCTTTGACTGAACTAACTGATATACCTAGACACATATATATCTTAGAACATAAAGAACATAAAGACATAAAGACATAAAGAACATAAGAACATATATATGTGAATTAAAATGGACATAAGTTGAACATACCTTAGAATTTGATATTGCAGTTGACCAATTCTCCAAAATATGGCTTCAAAATCCTCAAATTCTTCTTTTTCGCAAGTTTGATTATGAATTTTATATAACTATAGAATAGGATTAGTGAAATTTATGGAAAAAACAAACATATATCATCAAATTCAATCTATATATCAATGGTAATTAGCTTTGAAACAATATCACACATGAAACATGAAACTTTCAATTTAAATAATCAAATTTTCTCCAAAAACATGCAATACCAGTTCTTCTATGTTGAAAAAACAAAAAAAGTGGTGGACTGATATAAAAATGATTCTCAATAAGTCAAACAACATGAAAAGCATTTTCTTGTGCAATATATTGCATGAAAAGAAGGAATAATAGTCATGTGGGGTCTGAAACATGGATCCCACATTTTTTTCCCATTTTTCATGCTTCCTAGAATGCGCTTGCGTTATAATGTGCTTGTGTTATAACACGAGCTCGTTCTGGGAAGCATGAAACCATAAAGCTTCATGCATGCAAAAATCATAACCTTCTCAATGTTGGTGCCAAAATCATGGTCTAGGATGTCATGCTCTCACATAAAATATATTGTAACTATGCATGTAGTGCATCAAATAGGTAATCAAGTGACGGTCCAAGAGTATCCCTAGACTCAAATATCCATGTGGTTCATGAAATGGAACGTGTCTATACTAGGAGGGACAAATGTAGCCTTGTATCTACATGGGAGAGTCTCTCTCTCTCTCTCTCTTTATTTCTCTGTCCTATATATAGAGAGGGACCAGGAGGCATGGAGAGATAGAGAGGGACATGGACATGGATAGGGAGAGAGCTTGGGGACATCTAGAAAGAGATGGAGAGATAGAGATAGAGTTAGAGAAAGGAAAAATATAGAAAGAGGGGCAAATATAGAGATAGAGAGGGATAGATGGAGATAGAGACGGGGAGAGGGAGAGAGGGGGGTTGAGATAGACAAAGGTGTCTATAGAGGGAGAAAGATAGAGATACATATATATATAGAGAGAGAGGGGAGATATAAGGAGGTAGATCTAGCAAGGGAGAGATAGATAGGGAAATACAGAGAGAGAGGTAGAGAGGGATATATTAAGAGATAGGGTTATGCAGATAGATAGAGATAGGGAAAGAGATGGAGAGATGTCTAGAGACATAGGGAGAGATATTTCAAGAGATAGAGGGATGGGGAGAGAGATAGAGAGGAGGAGAGAGAGGTAGCAAGGGATAGATTAATAGATAGGGATCCACATGTCCAGAGAGAGATAGGGAAAGAGATCAAGAGGTACAACTTCCAGAGACATACAAAGATAGATTTGAGGTAGAGGGATTGGGAAAGTGATAGAGAGTGGGAGTTAGATAGTGAGGGAGGGAGAGATAGAAAGATAGAGTTAGAGAGGGGATCGAAAGAGAGCAAGATAGAGAGATAGGGAGAGAGAGAGAGAGGCAGGTATAGTTAGAGAGAGGGATAGAGGAGACAGAGATATCTCTCCCAGGCTTAATCTCCAATATATCTCCCTATTCTCTTCTCTACCTAAACCATAAACCTAAACCTCTAAACATTAACCCCTAAACCCTAACCCATGACCCCTAAACCCTATCCCCTAACCCCTAAACCATAAAACTTGGAAGCAACCCTAAACCTATATCTCCCTATCTCTCCCAATCTCTATTGGTCCCCTTGCTCTATCTCTCTCTAGACCCTAAACCCTAACTCCTAAACTTGAGCAACCCTAAACCCCTAACCTCAACCCCTAACCCCTAACCCCTAAACCCTAAACTCTAAACCCTAACCCCTAAACCCTAAACTCGAGCATCCCTAAACCCCTAAAGCCTAAATAATTCCCCTAAAACCTATTTACTTGAGCAACCCTAAACTCATGTAAACATCAAATAATGCCCCTGACCCCTAAACCCTAAACTCGAGCAACCAGGCTAAACACCTAAACAAATAGTTCGATAGGGGATGATGAAGGATCAATGGGAAATGGATGTAGAATTATTGGATCTTGATTAAATCATTATCCTCATTGGGATGTGATTTGATAGGATCCAAGTTATTTGAATGATTATCTATGTTTTCTTGGGGATCAAGTGTCTCATCATGGGATATTGATGGATAATGAATAGGACTAGCACGGGATGATGGATAGGAGTGATGTGGGTTACTTGCTCATTGAAAAGATCTTGATCATAGATAATATCTTGATCACAGGAAGGATAAGCATGGATAGTGTGATATTAGATATGGATAGGGTAAGTGGGGATGCATTGATATTCATTAGATTGGGGAGTAAGAGGTGGTGATGGGGGTTCACTAGGATATGTTGGAGGATCAATGATGAGATCGATGTAGAGAGGGGTTGATCATGAGATGGTAAGGGAACTGAGATGGGATTAGATGGGATGTTTGGATTTTGATTAGGATGGGTGGTTGGTGTTTCTACATGCTTTGGACTAGGCTCTTAATGTATAGCTATTGGGTTTCTTATATGGATGTGATGGGTTCTTGGATGTGATCAATAATCTTTAGATGTTTGACAACATGGCTACATGATGGGGTTTGACTTGGACTTATGGTAGGAGACTCTTCAATGAAATGGATAGACATAGGAGTGGATGATGGTGTTGGAGTGGTAGACATGTTATTAGGAGGTTCTTTGTTAGGCTCAAGGATAGGAATTTGAGTACATGATGTTCTTAGATTCCTTGCTAATAGTCCTTGGGTCACATCCTTCATGGCTTCATGGGTTGATGGATAATGATGGAAGATGTTGTGGGGTTAGGATTAGGATCGAGTGAATGGATATAGGAGGCTAAGATGGATTAGGATTGGGAGTGTTAGAGGGAGATGAAATTGGATCAGTTGATTTGTATGGCTCCATATCTTTGGTTTTATTTTTGGATTTTATAAAGACTCTTTGGAGAAAATTGTTCAAAAGTTCATGGGTTGATGGACTAGAGCTTAGAATGTTTGATAGTGGATTAGATGGTGAGTTATATGGTGGATGGATGATAGGGATTGATGGATTAGGAGATGGGTGGACTAATGCATTAGGATTAGGAGGATTGGAGGGAAATTATAAAATAATTTCCCTTTAACCCTAACCCCTAAACCCTAAACTTGAACAACCCTAGAAACTCATAAACCCTAAATATACCCCTAAACCTGAGCAACCCTAAACCTCTCTCTCTCCCAAAACCCCTAAACCCTAAATAATACCCCTAAAATCTAACCCCTAAACCATAAACCCGAGCAACCCTAAATAATTCCACAAACCCTAAACTTAAGCAACCCTAAACTCATAAACCTGACTAACCCTCTCTCTCTCCAAAACAAGAAAGCTAGGACTCTCTCACTCTCTCCTTATCACCCTATCTCTCCCCTCTCTCTCCCATCCATGTCCATCCTCTCTCCCTCTTCCTCCCTCTCCTCTCACATGTCAACAAAGAATATGGAAACAAGAAAACTAGGACATGCAAAGAGGGACGAGGATATAAATTGGGATGATGAAATGGAAACAAGATAATTTATGAAATTTCATTGGATGGGAATAATGATGAGGAGAGGTAGAGAGGGGAGGGAAGTAGAGAGTGAGAGAGAGGATAGGAGGTAGAGATGAGAGGGAAGTAGAGAGTGGGAGAGGATCATAGGAGGTAGACAGGGGAAGGAAGAAGAGAGAGAGGGTAGGAGGTAGATAGGGGAGGGAAGCAGAGACTGAGAGAGAGGGTAGGAGGTAGACAGGGGAGAGAAGTAGAAAGTGAGAGAGAGGGTAGGAGGTAGAGAGAGTGAGAGAGAAGGTAGGAGGTAGAGAGGTGAGGGAAGAAAAGACTCAGAAAGAGGGTAGGAGGTAGAGAGGGGAGGGAAGTAGAGAGTCAGAAAGAGGGTAGAAGGCAGAGAGGGGAGGGAAGAAGAGAGTGAGAGAAGGTAGGAGGTATAGAGGGGAGGGAAGCAGAGACTCAGAGAGAGGGTAGGACGTAGAGAGGGGAGGGAAGTAGAGAGTGAGAGAGATGATAGGAAGTGCAGTTGCCCTTGTAGACATGTATGTAAAGTGTGGAAGCATAGACAAGGCATGTCAATTATATGACGCAACATCTCAAAGAGATGTTCTGTAATGGAATGCAATGATTGCAAGATATGCAAAAAATGGATTTGTTGAAAAGACTTTAGAAACTTTCAAGCAAATATAATTGGCATGTGTATAGCCAGTTATGCTCAGCATAGCATGTTATAATGCACTCGCATTATGCTCAACTTTCTTTGACGTGTTTTTATCAATTTTTAGCAAATCTGGAGATAATCTAGAGCGTGCTCCCCATCAGGATAGCATTTTTTTTTATGAAAACTCAAAAAAATACCACCATAATCTTAAGCTCTCTTTTAGCTATCTAACCATATAATTTTTTTCACATTTTGAGTATGTTAAGGGTTTCATCTTGAATTTCTTTTGTTAGTGTGTCCATTTTTGTCAAAAACTAGTGTCTAGTATTTTTGACCTTTTTTTAACCATTCATCGAAATTTGAAATAAGTTACATTTTTAGAAACTAGACTCCATTCTACACGTATTCAAAAAAAATCAATTTTTGATTAGTTTTCAAATATTTTAGGGGGTAGCACGCTCAAATTTCTATTTTTTAGGATGTGTCCACTTTAAAAATTACTAAAAAATCAATTAATCATGAAAAAATTATCAGAAAAATTAGGGATAAACCACATGGTGTTAGCTAATTTCTCACTAGAGCAATTATTGAAATACTAAAAAAAGTTAACATTTTAGGGGGAGCACACCAGATGCTATGTTATGTTTTTTTTGAGAAAAACATGACCAGTTTGTGTGCTCCCCCTTTTTGAATCCTTAATCTCAACCATTTTTGGAAAAAAAATAGTAGTTTAGAAATTAGATTTGGAGCACTACGACTCTTGTTTTTGTTCCATCTTCAAATTTTGAGTGTAGCTATCTTCAATTTCTCATTCAACATCAATGTTTCCTAATTTTAGAAAAAAGTGGCATCTTAAGACCCCATTTTGGTCCCTCATCTTTGTGCACTTACCTAAGATCTACACAGTTTTAGTCCTTCACATACAAATAAGAAAACAATAGTAATTGAAAAAATCTGGTCAACAAAAACTTAGTCTAATAGAGTTTTCGCATTTCACTCTCCCCTTAATGAGGTCAAATAAGACCAAGCCCTTGTAGGATGTTGTTATAAGAAAATGATCCAAAGGTGTATAAGGATTCCAAATAGTAAGAACAAAGTAGAACTTTGCTTATGTTGCTAGAAAACTTATTATTTATAATTGAACCTAATGTACATAGACCTTTTCAATAATAATGTTCACTATGAAAGTTGCTTCAATGCTTACCATATGGTTAATATGATGAAGGGTTACTCCACCCAACACTCACACACAAAAGAACTACATTCCCACAAAAAAATGTGAGGAATGAAATCAAACAACTTTTATTTCTTTAGTAAAATGGAGTACAAAATCTAGTATTACATTCTACAAAAACATGGGCTATTTCACAATAGAGAAAATCCTACTCTATCAGAGATTTCTACAATTTGGAGCCACAACTGCACATATGTGATTGTCCTCGTAACTTTTTTGTTTCCCCTTTTTATTTGGAACCAATAACTTCCATGCTACTTCTCCAATATCTTCTTGAATGTTCTAGAAAGTGTAACTCCCCTTTTTGGGCACCAAGTCCAGATTTCCATTTTCCCACCCAAGAAATTGGAGATTTGAAAATTTTAAAGATTTTGAAATTTTATAAAACAACTTTCAGGGGCCATAACTTTTGAACCAAGCGTCCGATTGACAAATAGAACTAGGCATTGGAAAGCTTGTGAAGAGGTCTATGATGTCCAAAATCATCTAAAAATTATTTTTTCCACTTTTTGAACCCCAATGAGGCTTCTGAAGGCCTCGAATTCAAATCTGAAGTTCATCAAGAGCAATTTTTCAAGACAAAAACTTTAATATCTCTCATACTATAAATGATATTCAGATGATTTCTTCACCATTTACTTATTTTTACAATTCGGCTTCTTAGAGTAAATTTTCAAGTCCACACATACCCAAATAGACCAACTTACTAAAAATATCATGTTACTATTTTTAGCCTTTCTGAACTTCTGATAGTCTCGAACCACTGAAATGTCAACATGGACTCCAACACAACTAAAGAAACCTACAAAAACAAAGAAATTCAAAACAACTTCAAATATTTTTGGGTAATGCAAGATTGCCCTTACACCACTGGATGCTGCTACATCATAATATCTGCCAAAAACATAATTGGAAGCAAAACAATACAATGCTTAGGAGAGTATAGTACATATGGTTGTATATTAAAAGGAACAAATCAATGGTATTAAATTTGTTTGTGATCAATATTAGCATTGTTGTTGTTTGCATCCCTTATGAAAACATCTTATCCATGAGTTGATTCAATTTCTTACTAATAAACTAACCCTCCATTAATTGCCACAATTACAATCATTTTAATAGGTAGAAACCATGTTTGAATTTAAAGAAAAATATTTTTATATCAGCTCATAGAAAAGAAATAGGAACAAGAAAGTGGATAAGAAACTAAATTATATTTTTTGATTCTATAACATTTATGAATCTTAACACTATGGTACTAATTTATGAAACCTTTTTCGAGTTTATATAACTATATATATATTTGGTTTGCGTAAAATTTGGAATCACAATGTGATTCGTCATTAGAGTAAACAAGTATATAGGGAAGGTTTAAATCTCATTAACTTTTTTATATGGTGTTTAATTTGTAGGTAATTCCCTTCTTGATAGAGCGCCTCAAATTTGTAAGTTCTATTAGTGAAATAGCGTTTATGCCAAGCTTTTTATTGCTCAATTAAGGCATTGTATAAGTATTCTAGTCTAAATGTTTTTGCTCTAGCTTTAGGCAAACGTTGTAATGGAACAAAAAATCAACTTCAAAGTTCAAATGGAAGATTTGGGATATCTGCGTGGGGACGGGATCCATAGCTTTTCACGTGGCCACGTTCCAACCAATTCTCCCCACGTAATTGACCGCCCTTTTTCTGTCATTTTCCTATTTCCTGCATCGCCTGCACAAATCAAATGTTCTCGGACCTTGTGCCCAAATCCTGCTCTCTCGCTTAAGGCTTTAAATGTTCGCTTTTTCTGACCTAGTTGTGAACACTCCGCGTAGAAAAAAAAAGTCCAAAGAAGATTCATCTTTTAATGTGGTCAAGATATGGATATACAATTTTGACTACATTCATTCAACACACAAGAAAACATTTAGTCATGCTCACATAAGCAAACGACATTAGTATAATATTGAAATGGAAATGGAAATGGATCCTTTTATAGTCTATAATGTCGAGCGATCTGATTTTGAGTCAACTTGTGACTAATTTTAATATCCAACATAATATGAATAGACAATACGAAACCAATTCTTACTAAAACTTTGCTTTTTACTTCACATGCCTCAAGTGTCCATCTCTAAATATTAAGATCGTACACTAAAATCTGTCTGGCTAAATATAATAGAGATCTTTGACAGATGCATAACGGTGGTGGTTGTGGTTAGAGTACTCCAAATTGAATCAAAGAATAGATTTTGAGACTGACTCGGGGAAGACACAAACAATTTAGTGACTGAGAATGAGTTATTAAGAATTTGAATGATTTTGAAATGGTTATATCTTACAATTAAATCTCAAGATGGAATTTTAATACACGGAATGAGTTTCATCATCCACTTGTTTCAAAATTGATGCTGGAATGTTTTGCAACTAAGTTCAAGATTTGTTTCTTTCAGGTTTTGATGGCAGAGATTGTAGTTAACAAATAAATAGGGCAAGTGCCCAAGGCAGGGTATGGAGTTGGAATAATGGGGCAAGGGCCCAAGATAATGTAGTAGTAGGCATAATATATAAAGGAGGGAAGTATGATGCCCCCAAGTATTAGGATGTGACAATGAAAGCATAATATGTAAAGGGAAGACATGTTACCCCTGAGCATAAAGATATGACAAAGTAAGGTCAATTTGTGTAATAAGGGGAAAAAATGATGCTTCACCAAAATAAAAGTGACTTTAGGAATGGAATATGGTAGTATAGGATGAAGATGTAAAGCTATAGAAATATGATGTTAGGGTTCAAGTAGATCAGAGGAATAAACATTAACAATTATATGCATATTAAAGAACCCAAATATAACAATGAAGAATAACACAAAAGAGATCAACACAAAATTTTAACATGGTTCACCCAAAATGGGCTACATCCACAGGGAATTAGCCATCCAATGATTTTATTATCCAGTGCAAAATAGATTACAATCTTGGGAATTCCATCCCACAACATACATCCCAGCCGCTTATAACAAGCTTTTTGGCAGCTTCTAGAATTAGGGTTTTGCAAATTCATTTTTCATTTGTTGGTTAACAAGAATTAACTACCGACCCCAAACATGCAAAAAAGGGGGGAAAAAATTTAGGGGTTGTGCCCCCGAACCCCCGCTATCAGGGGTTGCCGCCTCCGAACCCTCACTCGGGGCCCAGCCCGGCCTGGAACCCCGGCAAGGATACGTTACGAGTGTACGGTATTTGCATGATCAGTCACCACATACCAACATATGATATAGAAAAGTAAATGCAACAAATAATTCTAGAAAGTAAGATTTGTCCATATAGGCTCAATGTGTGAAGCTCTACAAATAAAAATTGTATTAGTGTAAGAACAAAGTATGAGTTCTAATAAACATGATATGTATATGTAAGATCAATGCAAAACAAGATATATCAAATTATAATTGATGTATAGGCTTTAGGAACTTAATGATATAGCATGATGTGCTTAGTAAGAAAGATCTAAGGAACATGATATAATAATGTGAGCTCAATAAAGAAGAACTAGAAAGCAAATAATCAATGTAAGAGCTAGGGATCATGAGTATAAGTGTAACTTATATAACAAGGTAAAGGAAGTAATAGGCAATACAAACATGGACAAAGGATAAATGATAATCAAATGCAACTAGGCAACCCAAATTGGGAATGAAAACAAAAGCAAAAGTAAAGCATAAACAAATAGTAAAAGGTAAAGTGAAAAGGAACAACACCTCCCAAGTGGGGAGGATAATGTGAAACAAATATAGAAAGTATAAAAGGATACAACCTTATAAGCTAATTAATCAAGGTATAAGTAGAAAATCCAAAAAGGATGAAGCATGAAATTGAAAAAAGGAATCGGTGTCAATTAGATATTGTATCCATTTGATGCTTAAGTTAGATGCACCCTATATTAGTGCCATGTGAAGAGTGCAACAATGGGAAGTTTTATGAATGTGGGACTTGACTCATAGAATGACCCCTAAGATTTTAAAGGTTGGCTCCATGGATGCTTTTTAATAAGCTCCCACTAATTACTTGTAGAGGAAAAGGGAAAAGAGAGAAATACTAGAAAATAATAAGACACATGAGAAAATAGTCTCTCCCTCTCTCTCAATCTACCTCTCTTTCTCTTCCTTTATTTCTCTCTATCTCTCTCTTGCCCCGTTTCTCTTTCTCTATCTATTTATCTCTCTTTTTCTCTTTCTCTATGTCTCTACCTATTTCTCTCTCTTCCTCTCTCTTTGTCTTCTCTCCATCTCTCTCTTTCTTTGTTTCTCTTTCTCTCTTTGAAGCTGGAGAGGAAGTGAGATATATATATATATATATATATATATATATATATATATATATATATATATATATATATATATATATATAATGGGCAGCATAAAGGGATAGAGAGAGATATGTGAGGCCTGTTGGTGCCTGATTTCACTGTCAGTTTCTGAGCAATTTTCATGCAGGCACCTTCCCAAAAAATCCAAAAATATTCTAAGTGTTCGACCTCCTCAGCAATTTTCAACAGCAGCATCATATTTTCTTCCGAGGTGGTCAACATCATCATCATAATTTTCTGTCGACCTGGTTATCTATCAGGATCATCATGTTTCAATATCGGGTGATGTTTAGACATCATCCCGATCCTGCAGTAGAGCTACAGTGCACCATGATATTTTGTACGGGGGGTGATAATTCAAACATCTGGTGATCTTCCAGATATCATCCTGCCCTGATATGATGATGATGTCACCCCGATCTGTCGAAGGGGTCATTTTCTAAGTTGTTCAAATCCGACCTGATGTTCTTTGAGTTAAATGGGTCATCATCATCATCTGGTCTACAGTGCATCATGATATTTTGTATGGGGGGTGATATTCCGAAATATCAGGTTATCTTACTAATATCACCCCGGCGCCAATATGATGATGACGTCATCCGGATATGAGACTTGCGCGGTATGCAGGCAGATGATGATGACGTCAGCAGGATATGACGGTGACGTCATCAGGATTTTTGAAGGCATCGGAGTGATCGGCTTCATCAGCAAAAGATTTTTTGAGTGCTCCGATTGTTTTGGTCTGGCCGATGGGAGGGAAGGCCTGAGGCATTTTTGTGTAAATAATGAAGAACAGGGCATGATCTTGGCTGTTTTATCCCATTTTGGAGTTTATGAGTTGCAACATGAATGTATTTTGCACATATTTTCAGTTTCAGTGTTAATGTTATATGAAAAATGCTTATTGCATGTGTCTATCTGCTTGTCTCCATTTGCTGCATGTTTTTCTCCTTCTTTTGAATCTGGTTGCATGTCAGCAGGGATATCTGTAAGTAGAAGTGGTTAGATACCCATTCTTGGGTGATGTTTGTAAGGCAAGCATCAGTCCAACCCCCTGAAACTTGAGTGAAAGTTGCAAGCCATCTGTTGTATACGTCTAGTTGACTCCTTGCCCAATGGATAGGCACCAGTCTGCTCCTGGATCAGTAGTTATGAGCCAAAACCCCTTGTCTTACATCCCGGACATTATGTCTGCCCATTTCATCACTTCCACCTGTTAGTTGAAGGATTAGGAGTAGGAAAACCCCTGCATGCTCTCATACCCGACTAGACATATATGTCCAAGAATGTTGCCCACCTTGTGATCTATCATACAGATCGTCCATACATGAGAGTATTCTGCCTGTTGTTGTCAAGTTAGATCTTTCTATCTTTGAGCTAGTCAAGGTTATATCTTGAGTTATAGGGACCCCCCCTTGGTGCGGCAGAACCAGAAGTGAAGGGGAGGCAGCTCATGCAACCTCCTGTATTAGTTGGCTGAATCTGCATGTGCATAGGAATTGGTAAACCCTGATGCTGATTCAAAAGAAAAACCAACAAAATGGCGACTCTATTAGGGATGTGATTGATCAAAAGTAATATCTAGTCATCCTTGGTGATATATTTGTGACCCATCTGAGTCACCAACAAAATGGCGACTCCGCTGGGGATGGACTGATAAAAGAAATGATATATTTGTGACCCATCCGAGTCACCAACAAAACGATGCTCTGCTGGTGGAATGAACCTGGAAAAGTAGCTTTCAGCTATTGAAAATTTTGTCCTCTCTGGAGAGGTGGCGACTCTGCAAAAGATCTAAATGCACATGAAAGATGGATGTATGTGATGTGACAAAAATGTGTTGTTCATATTTCTACATCTATATGAGAAAAGGTACCTTGTTCCTTCCCCTTTGTATATTTACTGTTTTGCTACATAGGTTAGATGCCAGGGGAGGTTACAGGTCTTAGGCAGACAAAGGATGTTTAAGAGTAAGTTTTTTATGAATCCAAGTATGAATTATCCTGTACTCAGTGGTGAAATGTTGGAGAAAAGAATAGAAGAGATAAAAAAATAGGTTGATATTCTTAGAGGCTGAGCAGGCCCGGTTAAAAAGCAATAACCCTGTTATGTCTGCCAGTCAGAAGGCTAAACCTCTTCTTAGCCCTTTTGATCCTTTGTATGACCAACTGGATTTGTCATGGGTTGATTATAAAGTAGAAACTATGCCTGCTAGGATATACTATCAGATGCCTAGATTTGGTGGTCACAGTGTATGTGATGGGAATACACATATCCAAAATTTTCACAGTTTCATGGGAAAACATTCATTTAGAGATGAGGATATGTGGATGAGGTTTTTTGTTAGGTCCTTTGATGCAAAAGCAAAAGACTGGTATTTGAGCTTTCCAAAGAGATTTTTTGCTTGTTGGGATGAGCTTACTAACTGTTTTAAAGAGGAATTTGCAATAGAACCTGCTGATCTTGTTGCAGAATTGATGAACATCAGAAAACAAGATAAAGAGCTATGTGTTGATTTCAGTCATAGGTTTGCAGTAGCCCTTTCACAGATCCCAGAAGTCTTCAGACCTGATATTTCAGCCTGTGTTGGCATATATTTTGAGGCTTTTGAGGAGGGCTCTAGTGCAATACTGAGGGATTTCAAGGTGACAAGTATGCAGATGGCATACAAGTTCACCGAAAATATAGAAAAATTCAGAAATGGGCGCTTGTTGATATCCCTGTCCCCAGGCCTTGGTGTGAATAATAGTTGTGAAGCTGCAAATGACCAAGAAATTAAGGCATCGTGTGATGATGAAAAGATGAATATTGAAGGTGCCAGTGAAAGGACTAGTGAGGATTCCCATTGCAATGATTAGGCATCTGACCATGAAAATAATAACAAGGTTGTGGACAGCAATGAGCAAAATTTTGAATGGACCTGTGGAGACAATTGTGAGTATTGTGCTCAAGATAGAGAAGAAATAAGCATACAGGCTAATACTCCTCCACAGAGGGAATCCATTGGTGATGAAGATGCATGCTCTGCTGCCCATGAACAAATGGCATACTATGATGAAACTGATGCACCTGGGTCACCCATTTATGACACATATGGTGATGAGGATCTGTCCGAGTATGGTGAGGATCTTGACACTGTTTTTGACTTGGATTTTGTTTCTCATCCTGATGAAAGAGAGAGCAACATACATCAGGTAAGTGATTGTAAAGATGTACCTGATTGTAAAGAGGTGCCAGACCCTGATCTTTTCCAGCTTGGTGTACCAGATGATTGTGTGCATGATGTGCACAATTATGAATTTGAAGGCTTTTCTTTTGATGTGCTAGCATATGATACAGTGGGCCCTAATCTTCCTAGCTGTGTGGTGGACTCTGAGTGTTTTTTATTTTCAGTCCAGCTAGGAAATTATTTTGTAATGCATAGTGATGATAACCTGTGTTCTATACCATGTGAGTATGCATTGCCTGATACTTTCTACATCCACTTGTTGCTGGATGCTGAAGGTTGTCTGCATAGGGGTGACAATGACAAGCCAAATCAGAGGGTTGAATATGCAGATGACAAGGTTTGTTTGTGGGTGGATCTTTGCAGTATCTCCAAGCTTGACCTAGTGCATGCAGATGAAAACAAGATATTTGACAAAGGGAGATACATGTTTTTCCTTTTCTTGGTGGCCTTAAGCCATCAAGTGTGTTTGGTGATGCAGGTTAGTGCAGTATTTGACTATGTGCCCAATGGATAAGGGACTGGTCTGCATCCCAGAGATCTGGGGTTCTCGCTGTAGTCTTGCACCTGCACGTCCCCAGACAGAGCCACTGTTGGTGCCTAATTTCACTGTCAGTTTCTGAGCAATTTTCATGCAAGCACCTTCCCAAAAAATCCAAAAATATTCTAAGTGTTTGACCTCCTCAGCAATTTTCAACAGCAGCATCATATTTTCTTTCGAGGTGGTCAACATCATCATGATTTTCTGTCAACCTGGTTATCTATCAGGATCATCATGTTTCAATATCGGGTGATGTTTAGACATCATCCCGATCCTACAGTAGAGCTATAGTGCACCATGATATTTTGTATGGGGGGTGATAATTCAAACATCTGGTGATCTTCCAGATATCATCCTACCCCGATATGATGATGATGTCACCCCGATCTGTCGAAGGGGTCATTTTCTAAGTTGTTCAAATCCGACCTGATGTTCTTTGAGTTAAATGGGTCATCATCATCATCTGGTCTACAGTGCATCATGATATTTTGTATGGGGGGTGATATTCCGAAATATCAGGTTATCTTACTAATATCACCCTGGCGCCAATATGACGATGACGTTATCGGGATATGAGACTTGCGCGGTATGCAGGCGGATGATGATGACGTCAGTAGGATATGACGGTGACATCATCAAGATTTTTGAAGGCATCGGAGTGATCGACTTCATCGGCGAAAGATTTTTTGAGTGCTCCGATTGTTTTGGTCTGGCCGATGGGAGGGAAGGCCTGATGCATTTTTGTGTAAATAATGAAGAACAGGGCATGATCTTGGCTGTTTTATCCCATTTTGGAGTTTATGAGTTGCAACATGAATGTATTTTGCACATATTTTCAGTTTCAGTGTTAATGTTATATGAAAAATGCTTATTGCATGTGTCTATCTGCTTGTCTCCATTTGTTGCATGTTTTTCTCCTTCTTTTGAATCTGGTTGCATGTCAGCAGGGATATCTGTAAGTAGAAGCAGTTAGATACCCATTCTTGGGTGATGTTTGTAAGGCAAGCATCAGTCCAACCCCCTAAAACTTGAGTGAAAGTTGCAAACCATTTGTTGTATACGTCTAGTTGACTCCTTGCCCAATGGATAGGCACCAGTCTGCTCCTGGATCAGTAGTTATGAGCCAAAACCCCTTGTCTTGCATCCCGGACATTATGTCCGCCCATTTCATCACTTCCACCTATTAGTTGTAGGATTAGGAGTAGGAAAACCCCTGCATGCTCTCATACCCGACCAGACATATATGTCCAAGAACGTTGCCCACCTTGTGATCTATCATACAGATCTTGGTCCATACATGAGAGTATTCTACCTATTGTTGTCAAGTTAGATCTTTCTATCTTTGAGCTAGTCAATGTTATATCTTGAGTTATAGGGACCCCCCCTTGGTGCGGCAGAACCAGAAGTGAAGGGGAGGCAGCTCACGCAACCTCTTGTATTAGTTGGCTAAATCTACATGTGCATAGGAACTGGCAAACCCTGATGCTGATTCAGAAGAAAAACCAACAAGGCCTACCTTTTTACATTACTATTCATGAGACTATTTGCAGTGCTTTTGTTATTATTTTATGTTAAGAGACTATTGATTTCCGAATTCTAGATTATTGAACCTATGTGATTTTTTAAGAAAATAATTATGCAATGATATTAGATGTTGTTTGAGAGAAAACAATGAATGGATATGGAACTATATTATGATTTCAGTATGTTCTAAGGTAGTATGTTTAGTTATGCATGTATTTGAATTGCTTCGCCTATGATATCTCTATGAGTTATTGACTTCAAGTTTGAGTGTGTAGGTATTACTAATGAAACCACATATACAGGAGACCATCCCATATCCTAAGTTGTTTCCCTTGTGAGTCAATCTAGTTCCATGAGGAACTGAGATCAACCTCTTGTTTTGGAAAACTATGGTAATGTTGTAATGTGTTATTTTTGCATGAGGTTAAGGGAATAAGGGCTTTTATCTGAATTACTTTTATTATGATAAGTGTTATAAGTTGATGTTTTGAATCTTGTTTTAACTTTAATTATTTTTGACCCTTTTCATGTATTTTATTTGACTCTAGGACTCTTAACTAGGTTTAAAAACAACCCTAGGTTGTACCCCTTGGGTTTAGGGACCTTTTTGACTAGGTTAACCTTGGGTTAACTGCCATAGGGTCACCTCAACTTGGGGGTGAGGTAAAGTAACGAAAATTGGAAGCTTGGGGGACATGGGATGAGTGGAATCCACACTCATGCCTACTTCCAAGTCATGGAGCACTCCATGATCCCCCTCATTATGGAGGGCTTGTCTCCATGTGCCTCCTTTTGGTGGGGTTCCCTTTTATGTGGGTGTAGTGTCACTCACTCTATGTTATTTTAAGTTTTCTCATTTGTATTTTTATTCTACAAGTGGGTTTTAATGGGGAACCTATTGAGTGGGGGTACATTGTTTTATGACCACTAGGTTAATGGAGGAAGTGGGGGGTTGAGTTGTTTATTGCTACTTGGGAAATTAGGAAAAATAGAGAAATGCATTTGAAAAGGAAGAGGAAGGGGAGAGCAAAGGGGGTTGAATCTTGAAGGAAAAAGGAAGGAGATTTTTGGAGAAGGAAGGAGAAAGGAGCTCTTCATCAGTTTTCTTCCATAATTGGCTTTAGAAGGTTGGTGTACTAATCTCTTCTCTTGTGTGATCTAATGTTGATATGCATGTTTGTATCTTGATTGTAGAAAGAGTCTTGTGTCTTCTTTGGACTTTTCTGTTTGTTTTTGGGTTTGTTTGGGGTGTAGAGAGAGCTCCTTCCAGTTGGAAGGCAATGCTCATCGTGTTTAGGAAGGGGAGGTGTGACCCTCCTCGGGTGTCTTCCTGTTTCTGGTTACATGATATGCCTTGAGGGCAATTTGGTACTGTTTTAGCCTTGAGGGCTTATTGGCTTTGAGAGCCTGTTTGGATATCCTTGGTTACTTGATTCATTGGAAGGCTTGAGGCCTTGTGGAGATTTATACTGTTGGCTTGAGGCCTGGTGATTATATTGGCTTGAGGCCTTGTGATTAATTGTGAAAGGATGGCACCTAGAGGTAGAGATTGTCTACTCCCTACCCTCTATGTACTCACCTAAGCTGAGACTTTGTTATGTGTGTCAACCTTGTGGGTGTGTGGATCGTTGCTTGGTTGTTGCTCTATGTTTGTGATGTGGTTAATCTATCTTACCCAGGATATGAGGATGGTCTCCCTAGCTTGGGGGTGACCCTCTTGCGGGTCAAAAGTAGGGAGGAGAGCTAGATGTTGGTTGTTGTTTTCCTTGTTATCTTGCAGGTTTATGTTGGAGCAAGTAAAAGAATTGGAGAAGTTCTATTTATGAAGAAAATGCTTTATCTCCTTTTGTAATGAGAGCTAGATCATCATGTTCTTTTTGTAAGAGTTGAAAAGAGAGCACCTCTCTTGATATTGTTGTAAATAATTGTTACCTTTGGAGTGAAGGAAATAGCCTCCCTGATCTTGTTAATAGTTGTGACTTTTATTTGGTTGTTACAAAATATCTTTTGTATGTTGGTTGG
Source organism: Cunninghamia lanceolata (assembly GCA_027924645.1). Lineage (NCBI taxonomy): Eukaryota > Viridiplantae > Streptophyta > Pinopsida > Cupressales > Cupressaceae > Cunninghamia > Cunninghamia lanceolata. Next base: position 10,269,417 of record BSBN01000068.1, on the reverse strand, counting down.
GAGAGGAAAGTTCTTACCTCCCTTAGAGTGTGTAGAGTTGTGGAACTTTTACAGTGGTTGATTACTTATTGGTCTTATCAAAGTGTAAAGTGATGTGAATGTTGTTGGTTTGTATCAATGGATTAAAATTATCTCTGGTTATATTTAGTGATGACGTTAACTTTAATGTATTATGAATGTTGTAAATTTGCCTTGAATTTCAAAGATAAGTACTTGAAGTTAAGTTGCTTTGTAAAATAAATCTAAATAGAAATCTTATAGTATTAGATGTGTTCTTGAAAAGAAAGGTTCATTTGTTACATGTATTTAATCTGATCTTATAAATGTAATTAAAAGGACAAATTTGTTGATAGGAATTACAATGGAAAATACAGTTTTAAAATGCTTAAATGTTTCATTCTTGAGAGAGTTCATTTTATTGTAAATCAAATAGTGAAATAGCAAGACGTATTTTATCTTAAATTTTGTTGTATAAATATACATCATTTTATTGTTTAACCTAGTTGTGAAAATTTGTTATCTGCGTTTATATTTTCATTATTGGAAGAAAGTGTGAATCTGAAATATATATATATATATATTATTTAATTAATTAAATCATAGTTTATTTAATGCATTTTGAGGAAATGTTATTTCTGTTACACTTGTGAAACATATATATATATATATATATATATATATATATATATATATATATATATATATATATATATATATATATATATTATGATTTAGAACATAATTAAATTGCATTAAAAAAAATGAGTAAATGATATATATATATATATATATATATATATACACCATCATTTAATATTAATGAAAATATGAAATAGCAATGAGAAAACGCATAGAGAAGGCCGTAGATTTTACTCAGTCAAGGAAAACATTGTATATGGTGTGGTGGGGGTTTAAACCCCCACCGAATTCTTGCTATTGTGGGTGTGGGGAGGGGCGGAGCCCCACCCACATCCCACTATGTGGGATGTGGGTGGGGCTCCACCACTCCCCACATCCCCTTTCCCCTTGCGTCGTGGCCTACACAGGCCCACACCCCCGTGCCCCCATTGAGACCCGAATACCCTTCGCGTCTCCCATGTGAAGCTTTCTCCCCCTCCTCCGCGTAGCATCCACGCCCACCTCCACTACTCAAGCAGTAGCCCCTCGCCACTCCGTCGACCGGGGGTCCGCCCCACCTTGCAACCAGCACCTCTCCCCTCCGCCTTACACAGGGCCCACCACCACTCTCATCCCCTGCATGTAGCCATTGACTCTGCCACCGCTGTTTCTTCCCCCATCCTGCATACAATAGCTCAAGACAAACAAAAAAATAAAACACACATTAGGTTTTAGGGTTGAAAAGCCCTATGTTAAATTGAGTCTTATAGTGTTAATTTAAAAGAAAAGAAATAATAATTATTCAGTTGTATTTAAATGTGAGCCAAGTTGGAATCCCCTTATGGGAGGAGTAGATAAATTATTTATTAGTTTAAATATATATAAATGTAAATTGGAGTACAAGTTGGAATTTGGTGGTGTATTCCACTTAGGTATGAGGAAAATTTAGTTATTAATTATATATTTCCTTAACGATATTTAACTCTATTTTATTTATTCACACTATTATTTTATTTCAACATGAGTGAGATGATTTAGAATTGTATTAAGGCCATTAACTTAAGATAATTAGACAACACATGGCATACACAAAATTTAACCCATGATCCATTTATAAATTATAAAGTTAGATAAAAATACATATATTTGAACATTGTGAACATGAGAGTGGAACTTTCTTTAAATAAGATTATGTAGATAGCAAATGGTTATTTATAACATTAAAGCCCATGATCTTTATATATTTAAGAAATAAATATAACTATTTGTATGTAGATTTAATCCAATTTCTTTTGTGAGTGGGAAGCGTATTGACTTGTAAACAACAAGGGTCTAAATAAGTTGTAAGTCCATGATCTTTCTAATATTTTATAAATAGAATATATTTATATGTAATTATTTCATTTTAGGAGTTGTTTGGAAAACAACTATGTTTGACCATAAAGGAAATAATTTTATTGGCTCAAATTAAACAAATTATCCAATGTACAGATGAGTGACTGATGGGTAATTAATTAAATTATTTTTTATAGCGGAGGAAATATGAAGTCAATGGATTGGAAAAGCACACTTTAACACCAAATAGATTGTATTGAAATCCAACGAAAGAAAAACAAAAATATTATAATGAGATGTAAATTTAATTTTAAATTAAAGGATTAATGAGACTATATTTTAGGGTTCAAATAGATCACTCCATTTTAGATTATGAATATATGACAAGTTGAAATAGTTTGTTAGGTAATTAATTGGACGTTTGAGTGCAATGGAATCTAGTATGGTGAGCGAGTAATGATACAATTTTTGGAAGATGTAATTAAAGGCCAGTCTCCTACCTAGGAGCCCTAAACATTGTCAATAGAACTGTATTAGACATTTGTGATAGGATCCAACATGCACTCGGGTGTAGTATGCTTCATAGTAACGAACACTTGTCAGCTTAAACCAGCGCAACTAGGCACGTTTATGCGTGCGAGGGGGACCTTTTTCAAGAGGTTAAGAAAATTTTTGTCAGTTCGTATCATGTCACATGTCGCACGTGGACATGACACGTGTGTATTACGTGTTGTGTCTGCTTGTGAAATGTGGGCATGACAAGATAGTTGGATATATATATATATATATATATATATATATATATATATATATATATATAGAGAGAGAGAGAGAGAGAGAGAGAGAGAGAGAGAGAGAGGGAATAGCTAATTACTTTGCATAGAGTGAGTGCACCAAAATGGGATACAAAAAAGCAACCAAATGGCCAATTTTTCTATAACGTGCTCATGTTATTTTCAAAATCATATAACATGATCATGTTATGGATTGGTAAATGCCAAACCATAGTGTGATCGCATTTTATGGCTTACAAAATGGGATGCAAAAAAATAGCCAAATGGCCAATTTTCTCTATAATGTGCTTACATGTTATTTTCAAAATCATAAAACACGATCACATTATGGCTTGGTAAATACCAAGCCATAATGCGATTGCATTTTGTGGCTTGCAAAACGTGAGCGTGTTTTGTAAGCCACAAAATGTGAGTGTGTTTTGCAACCAAAAAATGCACTCACGTTTTGTAGTCACAAAACATGAGCGCATTTTATAGAGCATAAAAAGAAAAGAAACTCACTTTGCTACAAATCGCAGCCATGACCCATAGCCAAGCATGAGCTCCTCTAAAACTTGCTTGTGTTTTACAACTCTCACCACATGTTGCAAATTCCACCACAAAGATTTTCACAATGCCACATCAGAGAAGAGGTAAGTCTAAGATTTTAGTATTTTTTAATCAAATTGTGTTTCCATTTCAATAAATTAGACTGTTTTGGATGCATTTCTTTTTAAAAAAAATTATATCAAATCCTATAAACCCTAACGTAGAACCCAATTTGGATGAAGAAATTCCTAAAGAGAACTGTGCAACACCCCAATCTCCTCCAACACTTCTGACAAACCTTGGACAAATCCAAGATGATTTGTAAGGGCATTTGAAACAAAATAAAATTTAACTTACATAATTAGTTTCAAAATTGAAGGCATCAATATCAAACCCCCACCATACATCACTTGCTTCATCATTGGAAGCGATGATGAAGAATGTTAACTCAATGATGAGTCAAATAGATCAATGGAAAACTTATAAAGATTCATGTCATCAATTTTATGTGACAAAACTATCTTACAATGAAGTGAAAAAAAGAGATAACAAAAGGATAAATTTGTGCTCTTTTTACTGATCCTAAAGCCAATACACCCCTTCTTATGACTTTGAAGAGATTTCTAATACATTGGTGCAATCGTAATGAAATAAAAAAATAAATTTTGGGACAGGGGGTGGATGGTCTTTGACCAACCTCCATGTAATAACCATGAGGTGCCACTATATTTTCTCAGGAAACTTAAATGTGAGTTTGTTCTTCATGAAATTCTCAATTATTTTGATATGAGGGAGTTTTAGGGTAGAGGTGGAGGCTCTGCCCAAGATAGATTGGGAGTTCATCGGGTAGCAAATTGTCAACAAAGACCACTAGCACAAAAAACTATGCATCATGTGACAGTTCCATTAGTCATCAAGGAGACTATTGTAGAATTGTATTTTGTCAATTTACCCTAGTCACATTTGTTGATTTGAGTATTGTTATTGATTAGCTGATAACCAAAAATTGTAAAATGCCTTGCAATGATTTTGCTAGGTATCTTTTCATGACAATACATGAAATTTGTAGGTTATTTATGGATTACTAAAGAATGCTTGAAATGATGTTCTACAATTCCTTCTAGCTGCTTTTTTGTATGTGTAGAGCCTCACTTATGTATCAAAAATTCAGATTTGGTCTTTATTGGTATCTTGATTAAGATATCATCATTTGGCTATATTGGTGTCCCCTTTGATTTAAGATCTAGACTATGCTATGTACACTAGATTTGTTAGAATAAAATAAGGTTTACATATAGTTAAATTTATATTTAGTAAATAGGTTAGTTTATAGTTTACATAAATAAAACAAATGTTAGTTTGTGGGAGTTAGTTTCCCGTAAGTTATTATGGTAGTTTGTACACGGGAATATATTAGATTTATAAGCCATTGCAAATCAATGTAAGATCATCCAAAGATATCTAGAAATTAATATATTATTCTATGTTTTGTTTTGATGTGTTAAAATGGTTTGATCTGGTTACATGTGTTTGTGCTCACCATTTTCGACATGGTATCAGAGCAATATGAGATCGTTGTGCCTGTATGAAATATGAGGAAATCATTTGATGTGTAAAATGCAGAGGAGAAGACATCTAAATGCAGAGGCATTTTGGAGATTGAAAAAACCTATGTATAAGCTTGTGAAGGAGCATGGGAAGTGGCGTAGGAGATCTCCAACATCCAAATTATTGCAGGAGCATTTGAAATCTATTCCAAGGTGTTTGAAGTTTGTACGTTTGGAGGAGTGCATGAGTCGTTTGACAGAAAGTGTTGAAAGTTGTTGCTTCCATTTTTTCAAAATGAGGCATCTATTATATGCTCCAAATGTTGAAATCTATTGAGTAAGAAAGTGTTTGTTGCATCCATTTCTTTTTCAAGGCCGTAGAAATCTAAAGAAAAATTCACATTCTAATGCCTTGTTGAGGATTGTGCATTACTGTATTGAAGTTTAGGCATTGATATTTATATGTTTGTCAAGTGTGGAAGTTTGATGAAAGTCGGTTAAGTGTTTGACCAGATGAAAGAATGAGACAGCCACTCATGGAATATTATTATTTCAGTGTATAGAAGTAAAAGTTAGAAAGCATTTGAATGCACCTGCTATGCATAAAGAAGGGCACAATTTCTTCTCTATTGCTGTATTGAAGATCCTTGTGCACCAAATGGTGGAATTGAGGTGTTGATTTGTTGGAGAATGTGCAAGAATAAAGGCGTTGATTTGTTGTAGAATGTATAGGAATAAAGGCATTTAGAAGGATAGGCAAAGCTTCTTATGGAATCAGAATGTAAATTCTAGGGCACAAAGACTTCATGGTGATCTTGCTTCATTTCTGTGTGAAGGTGGTGCCATTAAGTTTAAGGTATGATATTAGTAGTTAGGTTTGCTTGAACCACATTTATTTCTCAATTGTCCTATTAGGTTTACGGTGATGAAATACTTCATGTGGATGTTAAAGATTAAAATTCTATGAGCATATTTGAAAAATCAAGACAATAGTTGGATTGGTGAATGGAAGAAGTGTGGGCAAATTATTTTTGTTAATGGTGATATAAGTGGTTAGCTTGTTTTAGAAATGTAAAAGTGTATTAAGGAGTTATAAGGATATTTTTGTGTTTACACTATATTTTAAAAGGTGCATTTTTGGTGGAATCTGACACCTTGTTATCTTTAATTTTTATAATGGCCACACATATATCAAACATTGCTTGTGCTCTTGAGGCCACCCATGTTACATCTGAGAGGGTTTTTGGAGGTTTGAATGCTACATCTAGTAGTTAAAGACAAATACATCAAATTGGAGGTAGGAAGCACTAGATGCAGGAGATTTTTCATCATCCGAAGCTAGCTTCTCACTTAGGGATGATATATTGCATGAGGAGCACCCATTTTCTATCCGTGTCCTTTCATGGAGAAATAGGGGGCTTGGCAGTTTGTGGCAGTATATGTAGATAGTGTAACTTCTGAAATAGGTGGAGTTAGTGTATCTGCATTTACTCAGTTTGTGGATAGTGTAATCTCTTAAACATGTGGGATTAGTGTATTCACAGTGGTTCTGTACAACAGAGGAGGGATTGTTTCCATAGCCCTGGAGGAGGGATATTGACACACTTGGAGTAGATGTGGACTGTAACAACCCCATGTTCGCATTTTGGTTGTTGCTTTTCCTTGATAGATTCTGAGACTATTATGATGTTGACATGATCAGTTATTATGATGGATTACATGCTTATATGTTTATATAATGTGATCATTACCTTTCTATGATTATGGACAGGAAAGGGATGATGTCGTAACACTTGTATCCAAGAGGCCTATGATGTCATGACCCTCTTCATCATTTCCATTGATGCTTCGGCTATGATGTATGTTATATGCACATGTGCTTTGATGTGTGATTGGAGTGATGCAAGTACTAGGTATCGACTCTGCTTGGATTCACAGGCCTGAGTGTACTCTTATTCCCCAATGGTGGTTACTGGAGATAGTCACAGGCCAAACGTTCCCTAGCCTAGCCCACTACACCTGGTTAGTGCAGTGAGTTTGTGATATGTGTTTACCTTTCGGTTACCCTGCAGCAACGTCTGGATTGCCCATCTGGTCTTATGTGGCTTGCCAGTATTGGATGTTGACGTATCCCATTATGGGTTGTCGATATTTTATTATGGTTTGGCATTAATTTACTATGTAATTTATTTTGGCATGTTATATTGGTGATTTAAATTATTATTTTAGTGTGAGCTGACATGTGGTATTAAGTGATTCAATGTGTATCTTTACTTGGGGAGAATGTCTTTTTGAATTATTTTTATTCATGATATATATGAGAGCTTTGATATTTAATTTTAGGTTTTAAATTTTATTGGGTTGTGGTAATTTTAATGCCTTTTTGGGGGCATTCTCAATGACACCCATAACTACTCATGCTCTGGATTTGGGGGAAAAAAGGGAGCTAGGGTTGGGAAGGGAAAGGAGAAGGGAGAGCAGGGCAGCAGTTGGAGGAGAAGGGAGTTCCTTCTATAGATTGCCTTTGCACGTAAGTTTCTAAAACCTTCTCTGCAAATCCATTTGTGTATATCATGCAATCATTGCAACCCTTGAGAACACATTTCTTCTAAGAATTTTTGTGAGGCAATTTGTGTGCCCTTTCTATGCTTATGCATTTTGCATATATGTTTACCATAGCTTTTCCAACTACACGATTTGGCAAAATTCCTCTAGCCTTCATGCTTTGATGAACGTTCTTACCCTATTCCAAAGCTCCCATTTTGGCATAGTGAGGGTGCTATAAAAGCCGTGGTTTTGGGTTTACATCTGCCAATTGCATTTGCTTGAAAGTTTCTAAATCTGCTTCAACAAATCTATTTCATGCTTATCCTGTAATCATTTTATTCCATGAGGTGACGTTGCTTTGAGGCATTCTGCCTAGCAGTTCACGTGCATTGTCTATGCTTCTACTTTATGCATCATGAGGCATTCAGTCACATAATTACATGCCTTGTCTTTGCTTCCCCATTTTGCATACATGTCTGCCGTAGCATTTCTGACTGCAACATCTAACAAAATATCCCTTCCATTATGCTTAGATGGATGCCAATACCCTATTCCTAAAGTCCCATCTTGGCATAGGTAGCGAGAATGCTGGCAAAGGTTTAGGAAATTGGCTTTACACCAGCCAGTGGAATTTGTATAAAAGTTTCTAAAACCTTTTTAGCAAATCCATTTGTGCATATCCTGTAATCAGTGCATCCCATGAGATGATATCACCTTGAGGCATTCGGTCAAATAGTTCATGAGCCTTGTCTCTACTTGCACATTTCACATACATGCATACTTGTGCTTGCAACTATAACATCTGATAAAAATCTCCCTTCTGTTAAACTTTGCTGAATGTCCATACCCTGTTACCAAGCTCCCTTCCTGCAGACTTAAATTGCATGTCTGCAATAATTGAAGATATGTAGAGGAGTCTTCAGGGGATTATGTGTGTAAACAGAATGGGCAGTGCCTCCTTCAACTAGCCCTCTCTACATAATGTTGTGAGATTGAGATGAGTAGTGGATGGGAATGCAATTTTATGACTATGGATTGGAGTGGGGAAAATGTGCATAATTATGCAGCCTATGTCTACCACGATGTCATTTCTAGTGGGATTCTTCTGGGAACATTTGATGCTGGCAAAGGCCTAAGAATTTGTCTTCACACTGTCCAATTGCATTAACTTGAAAGTTTTAAAAACTTCTCAAACAAATCCATTATATGTTTTATCCTATCATCATTACATTCCATGAGACCATGTTTTCTTGAGGCATTTTGACAAACAGTTTGAGGCATTTCTCATGCCTATTTTATGCATGCGTGGTTGCCAAAGCAGTCCACACTGGCCTCAGTTCCTTGCCAACATATCAAAGGCCATGTTTGAGCATCTTGAAAGATTTTGAAGTCTTAAAACAAATCTCTCTGTGTATTCTAACTACAATCATTTTATGTTGTGAAAGACCATCGAATTGGGAACATTCTGTCAATTGTTGAAGTGCCTTGTTATGCTTACCAAACTGGCTTACTGTCTATGAAACTATAACATGTTTTGAGGCATGCTGTCATGTTGTTCTCATGCTCATTTGTTGTCCCAACTAGCTGGGAGCTTCCAGTTAATGTTGTGAATCCTGATTCTTTTACACTACAATTGCTTATACTTGTCAACTTCAATGGTGAGTATGTGTTACTATTTTAACTATTATGAGATCACATTCTTTGAGGCAATTTATCATATAGTCCATGTGTGGTATATGCATCATGTTATTGTTTTGCATGAGTGGACTTCTCTTGAGGCAATTTGTCTATCTGTGCTTGCTTGTCGATGTTCTGCATTTTTGTTCCGGCAACTATTTCATTGGTCTTTAATTTCACTATTGATATGCTTTAATAGATGTCCATTCTTCATGTTGTAGTTGTCTATTTTTCCCATGGTCTCCGGTAAATAGTCAGTTCATTGACTTTGACATACTTAATCTCTAGGCTATCCCTTGACTTGTGTGTGCTCATATTGAGACTTTTAGATGTGTGCTATACTCAGCTTGATATGTCCTTGATTTCTTAATGCCTAGTGTTTGGTGCAGATCCTTGAGTAGTATCCGAGGAGTGGTTAGAGTTCCCTCAGGTCATTGTGCTTATGGGGTTGTTTACCATTTTGCACTGTGTGTTGTGTGTCATGTCTGCTCCGTGACTGATGTGAGTGTTGGCCTTTGTATTCCTTGCCTTTATTCTTCTGTTTGGGCCTTGTGACTACCTCTAAGCACGGTGGGGTCATCTCTTTTGAGTCCACGTGGTTGGGAGGCATTGCCACTACCATTGGGGACTGGTGTACAGATTATTGGAGCACTAGTGGAGATGTTCTCTCTTGTACTTATTTTTATCAGTTATTGGGTCTTATTCATGGCTATGCCATTGTACTTATGTATATTATTTTATGTAATTTGTACTCTCTTGAGGGAAATAATGTAAATTATCACAATAAGAAGAAATGAGATGTTTTATATTTGGCTTATGGTTTTTTGGTGTTGGTATCGGACTTGCTTGTACTATGATGATCATTATGGTTATATGTTTATATGTGGTAATGGATACTAAGAACATTTGAATTGGTGTTTAAAATGAATGTAGCTTTAGCAATGTTTCACTGGAGGGTGATTTAGTCCTCTCCTTTGGGTTGTACATTCGGCCATACTTGGCCATGAATGTTGTTGATCTACCGAGTTGGCAACTATATTATGTTTATGCTATCTATTTATGTCAAAAAAAATATTTTGCCCTCTTTTGGCTCTTACCCTTCGGGGTTGTGTGGTGGGATGTTACATGTGGTATCAGAGCCCATGTTCACACACTAGGAGCTCTGGCATACATGAGCCTTCTATGTTTCACTATGTTTGGCATGTGTAGCGTGAGCTTGTTATATTGTTTTTATAGTCTTGATTGCTGTCATGCCTTAGTATGTCATTAGTGGGTTAAGTTACAACCCCATTCTTAGAAATCATGGAGGAAATAGCCTCCTTGGCCTTACCTTTCTCAATGGGACTAGAGTGTTGACCTTGGTTGAGAGTCTCCCATGGTTAAGAGTGATCACTCTCCCATGTTATAAGATAGGGGTAGTAATGTTCTGCCTTGTGTGTTTGTGGGTTGAAGATAACTTAGATTGCCTAAATACCCTTGTTTGGACTGCTCTTGTAAGCTTTGTGTTATAGATGCAAGGATGATAGGATGTAGCTATTTGCAGATGTGGACAAATTACTTTGATTGTTCCATGCTCTCTTGTAAGTGTTGGATGATTGCTGATTTTTCTTATAACCTCTTAATGTGCTAGAGTTTCTACAATTTATCATCCTTGGTAACATATTGAAGTCATTGGAATACTAATGGTGCCTTAAACTTTCCCTTAGTAGAATTTGCATGTTTGTATGATGAATATTGGATGGCATGTAATGTCTTTGACTTGAGATGAAATCTATCTCTCTCCTCTTCTTAGTTGTCAATAGTTGACAAGATGTTAGAATAATGGCATATGGATTTAATTAGTATGTTAAAATTGCAATAAGTAAAAGATTTAGTGAGATAAGAGTGAAGAAGACCTTATGCTTGTTATGGTTATGTGTTGAATGTGATTATATGTTAATTAGTGCCTCCTTGTTTAATGAACTTGACTGAGGACAGTAATTGCTTAGTGGATATATATTGTTGATGAAATTTGATCTCCTCTATTGCATTGTGATTTTAATGAGATCATATAGGGGAACACTTGTACTTTAATGCAAACTGAAAATAGTGAATGCAAATTGAAAATAGTGAATGCTAAGGTAATAAGAATGTTGCATATCTTGCTTTGAGTGAGTAATTGAATGCCATTGACATAGCCAAGGTTACTTATGCTTATATGTATGGATGTGAATGTTGAGAAATGACTAGGGTTCCTCAACCAAACTCATTTAATTGTGTTGCCAATTTCTCATTTTCTTGTGAATGGATGGTATTATTGTGACTTGTGATATGATGTTGCATCATGTGTTATTATGAGATGAGAGTGTAATGGATGTAAAATGAGATGTATATCATTATGTGAATATAGAATTGAATGTAATGATGATTGTGAAGATGTTACTTATGTTTATGCACTAACGTAAAGATGGTAGTGATGATACTATACATGTTCATGCACCATTGCGTTATGTTGAAAGCATTGCAAGTGAATCTATGATGTTATGGGTAAATGAGTTGCCCTTGTGAAAAGAGAAAATTGGTATGGATGTTTGGGAGTACTTATTATTTGGTAAAGTTGTATATTTTGCATCATGATGCATAGTCATATGTGGGCTATGGTATTCCCCGGGTAAGAGAAAATGTTATTTTACTCTCCGTGATGTTAACATCCAGTAATGTGTTCTTGCTGAGTGTTGTGAATAACCAGTGCTTGAGATGTGTGCCCATGGGATGGTGATACTATGTACCCATCCATGGAGGGTATGTTTGGATTATGTGTATGGGAGAAAATCATACCATCTATGTGTTTTCTTGTTGTCAGCCTATTGACTGCCAACCCGAGGGTTGTTGATAGGTCAATATGTGAAGGGGTAGTAGCAACAACAAAGTTCCTTGGGAGGGAATTCCATGATGCACATATAATGGCAATGCGAAATGATGGTGATCATTTCAACCTCCTGGGAAAGTACTCACTACTTCCCCTTATTAACGGACTAGATAATTGGTTCATACAGTGTTAGAGTAATCCCCATAGTTCTTGAGGATGACATTAGACAGATATGATCTTACTCTGAGTTAATTGCATATGAGCTTCAACATGTGCTGATGGATATGATCCCATACTATGAGGTATTCTGTATCACTCGTGTTCTGACATGATGCCTTGGATACAATGCCACACCCCACTGATGTTCCGACATAGTGCTGGTGATGATGCCATGTCGCTGATGGTAGCTAGCCGAGCTCGAGGACATGATGCCATGTACATAGATACGTGAAGGAGTAGTATATATGTTATGTTCCTACTTGTGCAGAGAGGAGTGGTTGCTTGCACAAAGTGGAGGGTTCACTCAAGTTTGCCTCGATTCGAATCAGTTGGCATGCGAGTGGAATCTAGCCATGTGCACCTCTGGCCCAGTGTGTAGCCGCATGTGCTATCTCTGTGGGCACACACTATGTGGGGTGTTCCTATGAGTAGGACATTGCCATGCAGTATATAGCCATTGCGTTCTTTCTCCGCTTGGTGTATACCATGCGCAGTTGTGCCGCATGAGGTATGTGACCTGGGAGTTTCGACACAGTACCTTTCCATGTGGAGGTTATGTGCGTTGGCCACACCCACATGAAGGACTGTGGAGACAGTCATGCTTGTTTCCTCCATCCTCATGTGGTGACTAGCGATAGTCACATAGTGTTGTAATGTGTATATTTCAAAGATTGTGAATCTTCTTTTTAGTTATTAGTGACTTTTACTTTGCTTGTGTGGACCAGCACTTTGGTTTATCTTGCTTGTATAGGTTTAGCCATGGATGATTTTCTTGGCATGTAACTCTTGCAGTTACATTTGATTTATTGTTGAAACTATGTGCGTTTTTCTTATTTTATTGTTGGAATTGATATTTATTCTTCGTTATTTATATTCTTGGTGGCTAAACTAATTGACATTTTTGTTTTCGAATGATGGTATTGTGTTGTGATGTGATTCCTCATCGGGTATGGTGAGATCCACCTGTTTGAGTGTATACGAGGAAGCATACGCATGGAAACCCTTAAGGATGGGGGTACATGTGTGAGTTGTTCTAATCTCTAATTCACTACCTTCCTATTGTTTGACTATCTCTTGGAGGCTAAAACCCTTACACAAACAAGAGATATGTCATTGTGGCTTGTATGGAAGGGTTCACTAGGTGGGTCAATGCCATCAAGACACACAGAAATGGATATTGGACATGGTTATTGGATATGGACTCATAGATATAATTGGATATGGATGGTACTATGACATCCACGTGAACCCCTAATGTAGCCTTGTGATGTGAATGAGTACATATGTATGTATATGTGTGTTTGTGTGCTCCATTTTATAGATAGCTACATATGAAAAGTTAGAGAACTAGAAATTTTGTATATTGAAAAGTGCATTTTGCTGCAATTTATGAGAAAATTGTGTGGTTTATGCTAGTATAAATGTGTAAATTAATGGTTGTGAGTAACAAATAGGTTGTTTGAGACAACGAATTTTGAGAAAATTGTTTGTTATGGCCTTATTCCTTGTTGAATTAGAGGAAATGATTACATGATAATGCATATTTTGTAGGAAATGAGTGCCTTGCCTATTCCTTACCCATGTACTGGGACTGATTGCATGTAATTATGCATGTGATAACCTGATTTTATATTTATATTGAATTTCAAGGACTAATGTGTGCTATGACTGCATCTTAGCATATTGCAGGCTTCCAGGAGTAAGCCTAGTCTTAGGGGGGTAGGATGTAACAACCCCGTGTTTGCATTTTGGTTGTTACTTTTCCTTGATGGATTCTGAGACTATTATGATGTTGACATGATTAGTTATTATGCTGGATTACATGCTTATATATTTATATACTGTGATCATTACCTTTGTATGATTATGGACAGGAAAGGGATGATGTCATAACGCTTGTATCCGACAGGCTTACGATGTCATGACCCTCTTCCTAATGCCATTGATGCTTTAGCTATGATGTATGTTATATGCACATGTGCTTTGACATGTGATCAGAGTGATGTAGGTACTAGGTATTGACTCTACCTAGATTCACAGGCTTGAGCGTACTCTTATTCCTCGATGGTGGTTACTGGAGATAGTCACAGGCCAAACATTCCCTAGCCTAGCCCACTACACCCGATTAGTGCAGTGAGTTCATGATATGTGTTTACTATCTGGTTACCCTGTGGTAACCTTTGGATTGCCCATCTGGTCTTACTTGGTTTGCTAGTATTGGATGTTGAGGTATCCCATTATGGGTTATCAGTATTTTATTATGGTTTGGCATTAATTTACTATGTGATTTATTTTGGTATGTCATATTGGTGATTTAAATTATTATTTTAGTACGATGTCATATTAAGTGATTCAATGTGTATCTTTACTTGGGGAGAATGTCGTTTTGCGTTATTTTTATTCATGATATATGAGAGCTTTGATATTTAATTGTAGGTTTTAAATTTTATTGGGTTGTGGGAATTTTAATACCTTTTTGGGGGCATTCTCAATGGCACCCATGACTACTACTACTCTGGATTTGGGGGAAAGGGGGGAGCTAAGGTTTGGAAGGGAAAGGAGAAGGGAGAGCAGGGCAATGGCTAGAGGAGAAGGGGGTTCCTTCTGCAGATTGCCTTTGCACGTAAGTTTCTAAAACCTTCTCTTCAAATCTATTTTTGTGTATATCATGCAATCATTGTAGCCCATGAGACCACATTTCTTCTAAGAATTTTTGTGAGGCAGTTTGTGTGCCCTTTCTTTGCTTATGCATTTTGCATACATGTCTACCATAGCTTTTCCAACTACAAGATCTGGCAAAATTCCTCTATCCTTCATGCTTTGATGAACGTTCTTACCCCATTCCAAAGCTCCCAATTTGGCACAATGAGGATGTTATTAAATCCGTGGTTTTGGGTTTACATCTACCAATTGCATTTTCTTGAAAGTTTCTAAAGCTGCTTCAACAAATCTATTTCGTGCTTATCCTGTAATCATTTTATTCCATGAGGTGACATTGCTTTGAGGCATTCTACCTAGTAGTCCACGTGCATTGTCTATGCTTCTGCTTTATGCATCATGAGGCATTCGGTCACACAGTTACGTGCCTTGTCTTTGCTTCCCCATTTTGCATACATGTCTACCGCAGCGTTTCCAACTGCAACATCTAACAAAATATCCCTTCCATTATGCTTAGATGGATGCTAGTACCCTGTTCCTAAAGTCCCATCTTGGTGCAGGCAATGAGAATGTTAGAAAAGGTTTAGGAAATTGGCTTTATGCCAGCCAGTGGCATTTTCTTAAAAGTTTCTAAAGATTTTTTAGCAAATTTATTTTGTGCGCATCCTGCAATTAGTACATCCCATGAGATGACATCGCCTTGAGGCATTCGATCAAACAGTTCGCGAGCCTTGTCTCTGCTTGCACATTTCACATACATGCGTACCTGGGTGCTTGCAACTATAACATCTGACAAAAATCTCCCTTTCATTAAACTTTGCTGAATGTCCATACCTTGTTACCAAGCTCCCTTCCTGCAGACTTAAATTGTAGATTTACAATAATTGAAGATACGTAGAGGAGTCTTAAGGGGGTTGCATGTGTAAACAGAATGGGTAGCGCCTCCTTCAACTAGCCCTCTCTACATAATGTTGTGAGATTGAGATGAGTAGTGGATGGCAATGCGATTTTATGACTATGGATTGGAGTGGGGAAAATGTGTAGTATTATGTAGCCTACGTCTACCATGATGACATTTCAAGTGGAATTCTTCTGGGAACATTTGATGTTGGGAAAGGCCTAGGAATTTGGCTTCACACCGTCCAATTGCATTAGCTTGAAAGTTTTAAAAACTTCTCAAACAAATCTATTGTATGTTTTATCCTATCATCATTACATTCCATGAGACAACATTTTCTTGAGGCATTTTGACAAACAGTTCAAGGCATTTCTCACACCTATTTTATGCATGTGTGGATGCCAGAGTAGTCCATGCTAGCCTTCATTCCTTGCCAATAGATCAAAGGCCATGTTTGAGCATCTTGAAAGATTTTGAGGTCTTAAAACAAATCTTTCTGTGTATTCTAACTGTAATTATTTTATTTTGTGAAAGACCATCAAATTGGGAACATTCTATCAATTGTTTAAGTGCCTTGTTATGCTTACCACACTGGCTTACTGTCTATGAAACTATAATATGTTTTGAGGCATGCTGCCCTATTGTTCTCGTGCCCATTTGCTGTCCCAACTGGCTGGGAGCTTTCGGTTAATGTTGTGAAGCCTAATTCTTGTACAATACAGTTGCTTATACTTGTCAACTTCAATGGTGAGTATGTGTTACTATTTTAATTGTTATGAGATCACATTCTTTAAGGTAGTTTATCATATAGTCCATGTGTGGTATATGCAACATGTTGTTGTTTTGCATGAGTGGACTTCTCTTAAAGCAATTTGTCTATCTATGCTTGCTTGTTGATGTTTTGCATTTTTCGTTCTGACATCTATTTTATTGGTCTTTAATTTCACTATTGATATACTTTAACAGATAACCATTCTCCGTGTTGTAGTTGGAAAATTTTCACATGGTCTCTGGTAAACAGCTGGTTCACTGACTTCGACATACTTAATCTCTAGGCTATCCCTTGACTTGTGTGTTCTCATATTGAGACTTTTGGATATGTGTTATACTTAGCTTGATATGTCCTTGATTTATTAATGCCTAGTCTCTAGTGCGATACCTTGAGAAGTATCCAAGGAGTGGTTAGAGTCCCCTTGGGTCACTATGCTTGTGGGGTTGTTTACCATTTTGCACTGTGCTTTGTGTGTCGTGTCTACTCTGTGACTGATGTGAGTGTTGGTCATTGTATTCCTTTCCTTTATTCTTTTGTTTGGGCCTTGTGACTACCTCTGAGAATGGTGGGGTGGTCTCTTTTGAGTCCACATGGTTGGGAGGCATTACCACCACCATTGGGGACCAGTGTATAGATTATTGGAGCACTAGTGGAGATGTTCTCTTGTACTTATTTTTATTAGTTATTGTGTGTTATTCATGGCTATGCCATTGTACTTATGTATATTCTTTTATGTAATTTGTACTCTCTTGAGGAAAATGATGTAAATTATCATAATGAGAAGAAATGAGATGTTTTATATTTGGCTTATGGTTTTCTGGTGTTGGTATTAGACCTGCTTGTACTATGATGATCATTATGGTTATATGTTTATATGTGGTAATGGGTATTAGGAACATTTGAATTGGTGTTTAAAATGAATGTAGCTTTAGCAATGTTTCACTGGAGGGTGATTTAGTCCTCTCCTTTGGGTTGTACATTCGGCCATACCTGGCCATGAATGTTGTCGATCTACCGAGTTAGAAACCGTATTATGTGTATGCTTTCTATTTATGTCAAAAAAATATTCTTGCCCTCTTTTGGCTCTTACTCTTCGGGGTTGCGTGGTAGGATGTTACATGGACTTTCAGAGGAGAGTTGTTCTCTCATATGCAACACTTGAGGAGATATTTTGACACACTTGGAGGAGATGTAGACTTTCGGAGGAAAGTTGTCTCATTGTGCAAGGAGGTTGGGAACACTTTATGTTCTCTCATGTTGTGTAGATGTTTGTAGGTTCTATAGTCAGGAGATCGATGGCGTCAGTCTGGTGTTTCCTGGGTGAGTGAGGAGGATTGGTGAAGGTGCTTCATCAAAGTCTCAAGAAGGGATGCTGTGTTTAGTCCTTGCAGTGTTCCATCCTTTGTTTGAGATAATGTAATAAGGGGTGAATGTTGGTTTTATTACATGTAAACCTTAAGGGGGGTGTTAGAATAAAATAAGGTTTACATATAGTTAAATTTATATTTAGTAAATATGTTAGTTTATAGTTTACATAAATAAAACAAATGTTAGTTTGTGGGAGTTAGTTTCCTGTAAGTTATTATGGTAGTTTGTACATGAGGATATATTGGCTTTATAAGCCATTGCAAATCAATGTAAGATCATCTGAAGATATTTAGAAATTAATATATTATTCTATGTTTTGTTTTGCTGTGTTAAAATGGTTTGATCTGGTTACCTGTGTTTGTGCTCACCATTTTCAACAATATTAAGGCACCGATCTACATTCTATTTAACTCCTTTTCCCTCCAACACACTCAAAACATAACAAAATCTTAATCTTTTATTCTTTTGTTTTGTTTATATTACCTACATCCATGTCTAGATGTATGTTATTGCATTAGGGGTTATCAAAGCATCATTTTAGACTCTTTGCATGATTCTATATCTACTATATGAAGGTGTAATACCCTTGAATTCCTCAAACTAGCATACACACACTTAGTGATAGAAAATTGGAGTTTCTTGTGCATTGGGTACAATTTGATTCAAGGTTTAACTTCACATTGTTATCAATAATTGTTCTCATACATTTTAGGGAATACCCCCTAGTCTAGCAAAGCCAAAAGAAGAAGATCTTACCCACCTTATCAATGTTGTCCTTAGTTACCTCATCATGAGTATAAGTTTGTAATCCTTGTCTTGAGTTTAACACCCCTAGCACTCAAGAATTGATTGGCTTTAGGGATTTGAGGAATCTCAACTTTGAGCACCAACACCCTCCACATTAGTTTGAAGGGAGGGTTGAATAATATCCATCTCTACGTTCTATGATAAATACAAGGCACATTCAGTTAATTATCTATATTTGTAATAAGATTTTAATTTATAAGAGAAAAATTAACATAATGTAAATATATACCATTCATGTGATGCCCTCCAATATTTCATTGAGGCAAGAGAGATTGTCATTCTCATCATCCATGTTCTCTAGTTTGTAAAGAATATCCCTAAAATGTAAAGGCAAATGTATCAAAATTAAAACTATTAATGCCCCTGTAAAATAGTTAATTTATTATTTTCTTGCAACATAACCAAGCTCAATGACAATGATAATGCTCATTGTGGAAGTTGCTAGTAGGGAAACTACAAGCTTAGTTAAACTACTATGCCAATACTTCCCCTAATCTATAAATAAAAGGAGGGAGAATATGAGCTTAATTAAACAATTCAAACATATATAATAAGAATATGAAAAGATAATAGAGTTAGAGAGGACCATGCAAATGTTATGGTGTGATTCTATGAATAATACAACTCCTCTATGACATACCACGTAGCTTTGAGGTCTACATAGTTTTAGTCCTTAACATACAAATAAGAAAACAATAGTAAATGAAAAAATCTTGTCAACAAAAACTTAGTTTAATAGAGTTTTGGCATACCATTCTCCCTTTTATGAGGTCAAATAAAACCAAGTCCTTATAGGATGTTGTTATAAGAAAATGATCCAAAGGTGTATAAGGGTTCCAAATAGTAAGAACATAGTAGAACTTTGCTTATGTTGCAAGAAAACTTATCATTTGTAACTAAACCTGATGTACACAAACCTTTTCAATAATAATGTTCACTATGAAAGTTGCTTCAATGCTTGCCATATGGTTAATATCTACCAAAAATGTAATTGGAAGAAAAACAATACAATGCTTAGGAGAGTGTAGTATGTATGGTTGTATATTAAAAGAAACAAATCAATGGTATTAAATTTGTTTGTGATCAATATTAGCATTGTTGTTGTTTACAACCCTTATGAAAACATCTTATCCATGAGTTGATTCAATTTCCTATTGATAAACTAACTCCCCATTTATTGCCAAAATTACAATCATTTTAATAGCTAGAAACCACATTTGAATTTGAAGAAAAATATTTTTATATCAGCTCATTAAAAAGGAAATAGTAACAAGAAAGTGGATAAGAAACTAAATTGTATTTTTTTTTGGTTCTATAACATTTATCAACCCTAACACTATGGTACAAATTTATGAAAACTTTTTCGAGTTTACATTACTATATATTTGGTTTGCGTATTATTTGGGTTTACATAATTTATGGTACCATGAGACCAACAACTGTGCACGATGACGTTGATTCCTCTTTCTCCTCCATCTTTTGTCTCGCCCATTTTAAGTACTTTTGCTTTCCGAACGTTGTAATGGAACAAAATATCAACTTCAAATGGAAGATTTGGGATCCATAGGCGATCCATTTCTCCCCACGCAATTGACCGCCCATTTTCTGTCATTTCCCTGTTTCCTGAATCACTTGATATTTGTTGTTACCAAAATAATTGGCGAAGCCTTTGCTTTCTTATAGATGTGAACACCCCGCATAGAAAATAAAAAGTCAAAAGAAGATTTTTAATGTAGTCAAGATATGGATATACGATTTTGACAACATCCATTCACCACACACCAAAACGTTTAGTCACGCTCACATCATCAAACGACATTATTTTGCAACTAAGTTCAAGATTTATTTGATATACCAATTCTTTGAGATTTTGATGGTAGAGATTCTAGTTAACAAATAAATAGGGCAAGTGCCCAAGACAATGTATGGAGTTGGAATAATGGAGCAAGGGCTCAAGATAATGTAGTAGTCATAATGTATAAAGGAGGGAAGCATGATGCCTCCTTCCAGTATTAGGATGTGGCAATGAAAGCATAATATGTAAAGGGAAGGCATGTTACTCCCAAGCTTAAAGATATGGTAAAGTCAAGTCAATTTGTGTAATGAGTCTAGAAGATATGATGTTTCACCAAAATAAAAGTGACTTTAGGAGTGGAATATGGTAGTATAGGACCAAGATGTAAAGCTATAGAAATATGATATAGCAAAGTAAATGTAACAAGTAACTCTAG
This sequence comes from Cunninghamia lanceolata, assembly GCA_027924645.1. NCBI lineage: Eukaryota > Viridiplantae > Streptophyta > Pinopsida > Cupressales > Cupressaceae > Cunninghamia > Cunninghamia lanceolata. The sequence continues at coordinate 10,248,570 of BSBN01000068.1, read as the reverse complement.
AAAGTAAGATGTGTCTATATAGGCTCAATGTGTGAAGCTCTACAAATAAAAATTGTATCACTATAAGAACAAAGTATGAGCTCTAATAAACATGATATCAAACATTGACAAAGAATAAGGATAAACAAATGCAAGTTGGCAACCCAAATGGGGAATGAAAACAAAAGAAAAAGTAAAGCATAAGCAAATAGTGAAAGGTAAAGTGAAAACCTCCCAAGTGGGGGAGGATAATGTGAAGCAAATATAGAAAGTATAAAAGGGCACAACCTAATAAGAAAATTAATCAAGGTATAAGTAGAATATCCAAAAAGGATGAAGCATGAAATTGAAAAAAGGAAATGTCGTCACTTAGATATTGTATCCATTTGATGGTTAAGCTAGATGCACCCTATACTAGTGCCATGTGAAGAGTGCAACAATGAGAAGTTTTATGAATGTGGGAATTGATTCACGGAATGACCCCCAAGATTTTAAATGTTGGCTCCTTATACAATTTTTAGTAAGTTCCCACTAATTACTTGTAGAGGAAAAGGGAAAAGAGAGAAGTACATGAAAATGAAATCCTAATCTAACTGGGGTGATACACCAAGATTAAGATGTTCTTTATCTAGCACTAGAAAATAATAAGACACATGAGTCAATACTCTCCCTCTCTCTCCCTCTCCCTCTCCCTCTCCCTCTCTCTAAAGTTGGAGAGGAAGAGAGAGAGAGGGAGATAGAGAGAGAGGGAAAAAGAGAACTAGAGAGATAGGGAGAAAGTGCGATAAGTAGAGAGGGAGGGACAAAGAAAGAGATAGAGGGAGAAAGATAGAATGGGAGACAGAGAGGGATAGTTAGAGAGATAGAGAGGGATAAAGAGAGAGAGTATGTGGGAGAAAGAGAGGGAGAAAGAGAGGGTGAGTGAAAGAGAAAACAAGAGATAGAGAGGGAGGGAGAGAGAGAGAGGGGGGAAGGGCTAGATAGAGAAATGGATCTAGAGAGAGAGAGAGAGAGAGAGAGAGAGAGAGAGAGATTGTGTCATTGTATATTTTATGTTTTCTATATTAATGTGTATATTGTTTAAGGGTGCTACCACAATAGTGTGTCCCACTTATGGGACATCCTGATGTTTGTCTGAAATCACATATTTTTTAGAAAAAATAATGATTTAAGCCTTGAAGGGTTCCATCTAAAAGGGTTTAATTGAAGGGGGTTAGATAAAACCCCCTTAGATCAAACCCCCTTGGAAATAACTCCCCTAGTCTTAAATCCAACCATTGATCGAGTCTCCTCCACACCTATCAAAATGCTGACAAAAAACCAATTTTGCTTCATCTTTTGGGGGATCAAATGAGGTCATTTAGAAATTCTATTTTGCAAGTATGTAGACCTTAGTATAAGCTTTCCAAAAAGTATTATTTTGAATATATTTCATTTGATTATTATTTTATTTTCTATTTTCTAGTGAATGTAGGTTTTTCACCGAACATCAAGGTCTCTATTCCACACACACACAAAAAATAAAAAATTAGAGAAAAAAAAAATGTGTTAAGGAGTAAAAAGTTTCCCTATGCCTTTTTACCTCCTAGTTTAGCTCGTAGGTCCCTGTGTTAACATTATGCAAGTTTTTTTTTAAAGGAAAAAGGTGCAAGCACCTAAACATATATTAAATTATATAAAAATCCCAAAGGGAGTTACAGATATAGCAGGAGTATCTTAAGGACATTAAGTAGTCCCAAAAGCAAGCAAAAACCTCCAAGAGATCCACCATCATAGCATGAGGTAACAAAAACAGTCAACCCCCAAACTCTTTATAGGTAAAACAAAATATAAACACTACTAACAAGAGTCCCAAAAAACACAACAGTCTGCAACTTTAATGGAAACTAGACCATTTCATTTAGATCCTCAATCAGGAAGCCTTGAGGATCAGGAACACGAGGAGTAGCCAGAACCATCGCCAAAGGAGGGGGAGGATTAAAGTGCAGTAAGAAATGAAGGGCTTGAAAAACACTCTATGCAGAATCCTCAAACTCTTCCCCAAACTCTCCCTCATGACAGTGTAGAGAATTTTCCATGGAACAAATGCAATCATATTGTAACCCATGAAGAAAAGCACTAAAAACACAGTGCAGAGATGACTAGCGATTCACCTCTTTGTGATAGAACAAACCTCGTATGGGGGCCGTCCCAGAATGCATATCATAATTATTAAAACCATCATCAAGACGAGCCTCCGAGAGTAAAGCATCTTGTACAAAATTCACAGCAAGACCTTTCACCATGTCTGAATTTTGCAAAAGATCCATAGTGATGGAGAGGAAATTAGAGACAGTCTTGTGACTTCAGCAGGACTTGGAATGGAGTCTCCGTGAAGAGCCGATGGTGCCCACTAGCTCGCTAGCCTGGTGTGAGTCCTGGGTAGATTCTGCAGGGGAGTGGGGAATGGTATGTTTGACTCCCGCTGGCTCGTATCTCCTGTGGTGGGTCCCGAGTAGATTCCGTAGGGGAGCGGGGAATAGTATGTTTGACCTTTGCTGGCCTGTAACTCATGTGGTGGGTCTTGGGTAGACCCCACGGGGGAGCAGAGAATTCTATTAGCAATGGTAAGCAATGCTCGCTAGCCCAAACATAAATGCGGTTGGTACTCACTCGTACCAAAGATTCCAATTCTCATGCTCGAATAGCTCGCCACATATGGGAAGGAATGATTAGGAAAATAAAGCATAAAAGTGAACCTACCAAAAAAGACAATATGTTAGCAATAAAAATCTACTTCTTTAAAATAGAGTAGTAATTCAAATATGGGATATTCCAAACTTCCTCCCATAAAATCCCAACTCCATCTCGCCAACAAGCCCAAACAAACATTCAATGGAAGGCAACCATTTGTCATATCAAACTATCCACCACAAAAAACAAATCAAAGGGCCTTTCTATCCTCCAACAAAATTTTATCAGCTCCATCCAACTACAACAAGGAAATTGAATCCCACTCCAAAGAATCCACCTCCTAATCATAGACAATATTGGCTAAAATGTCTGCTAAATTATTCCCTTCTCTATATGTATGCATGATCTGAAAGGATTCAGAAGAATCCAAAATACTCACAACATCCTGGAGAAGATACCCTATCTTCCAACAAGGAGAGGAACTCTTTTTAATAGCATTAACTATATTCAAAGAATCACCTTCAATTACAACATTTTTTAACCCCAAACCTCATAGCAACTTTAAGGCTTGCAACCAGAGCCAAAGCTTAATCTTCATTATTAGAACATATTCCTAGACACAAAGAAAGAGCCTTAACAATAGAGCCCTTGCAATCCCTTAACACACAACCAACTCCTGAAACCCCCAGATTCCCATGGCAAGCACCATCAAAATTAAGTTTAATATGATTCTCTAGAGGAGGTATCCAAGAAATATTACTCCTATCAACTTTCTGCTTTCCTCCAAAACAACTAGAATTAGGAAGTTTCAAGCATCTCCAAACTTTAAGCATATGCGCATCCCAAGAAGAAAACAATAAAGAACCAACATCCTTAGAAAGAAGATGAGAAGAGACAACCTCAGCCACTAATTTTTCAATTTTTAAAATAACTTGTTCTAAGGAACATTCTAACTTTTTAAAAATTCTATTATTCCTTTCCAACCATAAGTTCCAGATCACAATGCTAGGTGAGACCGGCCAAAAAAGAGTGGAGAATGAGGAACTTTTGTATAAAGGTGGCCAACTTTGAAAGATTTGCAAGACTATATTAGGAAGAGGTCCATGCCAACCCAGCTTAGAACAAAGCCAAGACCAAATTTGAGAGGAAAAAGAACAACCAATCAACAAATGGTTCACATCTTCTTCCACCAATAAACAAAGAGGGCACAAGAAGGATTGAGAACTATCAAACTTAACTAGTCTATCACTTGTGAGGATCTTATTTTTCAAGGCCAACCATGCAAATGCTCCTACTTTTGGTAAATAAGAACTATTCCAACATAACTGAAAAGGCCAATTATGAAGATTCCCAAAGTTCTTCCCTACAATGCTTTGATATCCTTGCTTAAGATTATACTTACTAGATTTAGAAGGAACCCAAATAAGTTCATCACTGGCACCTAACACACATACCTTCTCATCTCTTAGAATTATGCTTAATAATTCCTTTTGAGCAGTGGGAAAAGGGAAACTAGAAAAGTCTTTCCATTTAGCTCCAAAAGAGCTAGAATCTATGTCAACAAAGAGATATTCTTTAACTTTGTTACCCCATACTTGACATAAAACATCCTTAGCCTCAAGTGCAACCCCTCAAAATGAGAGAGAGGGGGATAGCTATTCCAGGAACAGCCATCATGAACCACCCAAGAAAGAAAAGGAGTAATTACCTCTCGACAATCTACAATAAAATTCTAGATCTTTGATCTTGGGCCTAGATTCTCAATTGTAAAAATTCTTTCTAGAGTAGAAGAATCTAAATACTTCGCTTGCATAATTTTACACCACTTAGAATTAGATTTAGCATACTTTTGCCATGCCAATTTTGCTCCAAGAGCTCTATTTTGAGCCTCAATATTATGAATACCAGCACCACCAAATTGCTTAGGTGCACAAACCTTATCCCATGAAACCAAAGGAATCTTTTTACCTTCATGTTTCAAACCATTCCACAAGAATTTCCTAAAGATATTGTATAGATAAAAAAAAAACCTCTTGGAACCTTCAATACTGAAAGCACATAGATTGGGACAACAAAAAGCACTGACTGAATCATCAAAATTTTACCTACTAAGGTCAACCATTTACCTTTCCAAGAAGCAATTTTCCCTTGTACATTTGAGATAAGTCTTTTCCAAAAAATACTTTTAATAGAGCCAGAGAAAAGAGGAATCCCTAGATACTTACAAGGAAAAACATCCACCATGTAATCCAAGACATCTGAAATTCTACCTTGAACAAGAGGGCTAGTGTTAAAGAAAAAAACTTGGATTTATTATGATTCACTTTTTGACCTAATACTAAGCAATAAATTGAGATCACCTTTTTAATAGTCTTAGCTTCTAGCATTGAAGGCTGCCCAAACAATAGGGTGTCATCAACAAATAAGGCATGAGTAATAGAAAAGGGTACGCTAGGAATTGAAATCCCTTTCCAATTTTCCAAATTGTTTTGAGAGTGGATCATTCTACTCAAACCCTCTACCATAATAATAAATAAGAAGGGAGATAAAGGATCAACCTGCCTAATCCCTTGAGAAGATTTGAAAATTTTTGAGGGAGAGCCATTGATCAAGACTGAAAAACTCGCACCTGAAATACACGAGAAGATCCATTTGCACCATTTGTGAGAGAATCCAAATTTATAAAGGATTTGCAACAGAAAATCCCAAGAAACTTTATCATATGCCTTTAGCATATCCAACTTAATCAACATTCCATAAATTTTATGCTGTTGAATGGAATGTAAAACTTCATGAGCTACTAGAGCCCCTTTAACAGTTTCTTTACCCGGAACAAAACCCCCCTACTCCTATGAGATAATTTTAGGAATTAGGACTGCTAACCTCATAGAAATAGCTTTAGTAATGATTTTGTAAAGGGTATTACAAAGAGAAATAGGCCTAAAGTCAGCAAATGAAATTGAAGCATCAACCTTTGGAATCAAAGCAATGAAGGTAGAATTAATTTCTTTAGCATTATTCTATTTCTACGAGCCTCTTCCACTGCCAACCATACTTCCTAGCCAAAAAAATCCCAACACTTCTGATAAAACAAAGGAGTAAAACCATCAGGTCCTAGACCCTTATCTGGATCAAAGGAGAAAACCACAGCTCTAATTTCTTCAAGATAAAACTCCTTCATTAAATCCTTATTCTCCTTTGCAAAAATCAAATTAGGAATATTATGAAGAATCTCTGGGATACTGGAAGAGTAATTTGGTAAGCCCTCCTTAGAAAGAAGATTTTTAAAGAAGTTAGTTCCTTCTTTCTGAATCAAAATAATATCTTTCATGATCTGCCCATAAGAGTCCTTAATAGAATTAATGGAATTTTTATGCCTTCTCACCAACGCTGAAGAATGAAAAAACCTTGTCTTCCTATCCCCTTCCCTTAACCAAATCTCCCTAGATTTCTTCCTCCAATAAATCTCTTCCCTTGCTAGAACCTCTTCTAGATTAGCCTGAAGGGATTTCATAAGCTCAAAAGAATTTCGATTCATTCCAAATCTGATAATGTTATCATTGATTTGAGTCAACTAATTCTGAAGCACAAATTTTTGTGTAAAAATGTTCCCAAATACATTTCTATTTCATTCTTGAATCTTACTTCTAACAAACTTAAGCTTTTCATTTAATTGATAAAGTCTTGAGCCTGCCACAAATGGAGCATTCTTCCACCAACATTCTAAATTCACAATGAAATTGCTATCCCTAAACCACATTGATTCAAATTTAAAGGAAGATTTTCATCTCCTTTGAACTCCATTAATGCAAAGATCCAAGCCAATAGGGAAGTGATCCGAACCCGAAAAGGGAAGGATGTTTGTATGGGAAACTTCATTCTCCAAGAACCATTCAGATGAGAAAAGGAATCTATTTAGTCTCTCAACAATCAACAAAAAACCCTTTCTCCTATTAGTCCAAGTAAATCTCTCATTCATAGGAGGACTATCAATCAATGCATTATCTGAGATGAAATCATTAAAATCTTCCATAACCTTCTGAGGAGGAATTATCCCACCATTTTTTTCATTCTAGCAGGAAATAGCATTAAAATCACCCCCAACAGAACTTTATCTTCCTTTAAGTTTAGCAATAAAGTAGATAAAAGGTCCCAAAGAGCCTTCTTATCACTAGTAGAAATAGGTCCATAAACATTAAACAACCAAAAATTTAGATTACTAGAGGAGATTTTCACCAAAATAGAATTATGAGTAGAACAGACAAATTCTGCACTACACACCTTACTGTCCCATAGAACTGCCAATCCTCTTGAAGCTCCAACAATAGAAGTATGTGTATACTGCCATTTCTTCCATTTAGTGAAAATAGTCTCAGCTTGTTCATTAGATAGCTTACTTTCCTGTAGAAGAATCAACCCAATATGTGAGGAGTTAATCTAACGCTTAACTAAGCACCTTTTGTTAGGGGTATTAATGCCCCTAACATTCCAAGATAGAATCTTCATTGCCCTTGGGGAGAGCCTCGCACTCTCCTTGATCTTAAATAGGTTTCAAGGGTGGTCTGTGTCCCTGCCTTTATCTCCTCCCGAGTCTTCAAAAATTTAGGCTTTCTTCCCTTCTTAGCAGGAGTAGGAGAACATTCCTTATTCTCTTGTTGAAGTGTCTGAGAAATAAAGAAAGTTTGAGAGAAATCAAACAAAGCAGATTCATCTTTAAGTTCCTCTTTATCCTCTACTAATGACAATTCAACAATCTAATTAGCTTCCTCAATCTTCCCCTAAACAATCCCCAATCTGCCACATTTTGACACTGAAGTTGGTAAACTTGAGTCATCACCCAAAGGAGTTTGGGAAATAGAGCAGAACAAATTTTCATCAAGAGTTGAATCTTCACCAAGAACTTCATCTAAAATTTTCTCAATAATTTTTGATCCAACCTTAATAAGAGCATCTGAAACCAATTTTTCTGCCTCTACTGGTCAATGAAAACTAATCTAAGTTTATAGCAGGAACTTCCTCCACTCTAGATAATTCCTCCTCTAATGACAGAGGGCTATGGAAATTGCTAATATCAGATCCACCTTCCAAAACACATCCTACCTGATCATCAAATTTACAAGCATGAACTGGAAAATCAAAAGACATGCTATCTTCATTCACATGAACATTATTCCCACCTTCAAAAGGAGACTAGTTAGCCATTATATCGGTATTTCCTATCCCAATATCTGATCCCTCATAGGCAATCAAGCAAGGAGAAGATTGACCCCCTTTTTAACCTCTAAATCATCAACAACAAAAGTAGAAGAGGCTTGAATTTGATCAGTCTTATCAGATTCAACTTCTAATTCTGAAGATTTCACCAAATATTGAAAAGGGGGCTCTTCAACACCTAAATCTTCACACACCTTCATAGTCTTATCAAACTTTTCTGGATCCCCACAAGCCAAGTTTAATTCCTCTAACTCTTTAACCACAACTAATTGAGGATCTTCAATTGTTACTAGTTGTTTCCAAAGACCTTGAGAGGATTTCAAAATCAAAGAATTTGGAAGAGGAAATGACGTATTCAAAATCAAACAAAACCACACCAATAACTCAAGATTATTAAAATTAACCATATCATGCTTTAAAAAGAAGCCCATCTTCCTAGCTAATAATCAAATAACTTGAAGATCCCTATATTCCAATGGTAAATTCTTCAAAGAAACCTAGAAAGGAATAAAATTTAAGCTTGCCTTACTCATATCAAAATTGGGTTCCCATTCTTGTAAAAAAATCCCTATACCATGGAAAAACCATACTTTTTCATTTAAAACCTTATTCCAATCCGCCTCTATCGAAAAAATAACCACACAAACACCTTGATCCCTATCTATAAAGAAGGAATCTGAGAATCCAATCCAATTTTCCTTAGCCCAATCATTAAAATCCTAAAATTTAGCCTGAAAGTTCCAGATCTTACCAATTAATGCCTTTAAATACTCAGCTTGGAACAATTTCCCCCGAAACCCATGTCAAATGGGGACTAGGGGCCCATTCTAATCCTTAAGCATGGCCAAATTAAGGCCTTAGGACTTGGGTACCCACACCCAAGTCTAGCCTAATTTTCTAAGATAGAAATTAATGCATGTCAGCTTGGGCCCTCTCAAAAGGTTTCCCTTTGTCAGCCCTCTTGATTTGATTTACAAATGTTAGCGGGAAAGCATATTTAAATAGGTTTATGCATTCATTTGTAACCTAGATGGATAATGCAAACTTGTGATATTGAGCAAAGAGCATTCAAAGGACTTCATTATGTTTTAGAGCAGAATTGTGTTGTTATTGTGTTTATTTGTTGTAGATTTGGCTTCATCAATCCATCTCCTCATGATTTGAAGGGTCTTCACCTCTAATGTGATATCAATTTGTGTTTTAATCATTTCATTTCATCATTGGATTTGGCCTCTACCCTCCTTGGGCATGCAATCTATCTAACAAAGGTGTTAGAAGGCTTGAATGTCCTTTTGGGGCTTGACCGAGGCAAGATCCTAAACACCAAAACCCCCAAACCCTTTTCTTCATGTGTGCAGGTTACATGTATCGGAGTCAGAAAAGTGCAGGTGCAGAGAAGTAATTTGAAGGATTAGGTTTCAGGATCTAGAAGAATCTTGCAAATATTCCTCTATGTTGGACTAGGGCACCCACCTCGTAGTCCTCCCGACAAGTTTGGCTCCAGAATCAAGATTGGGATACAGTCTGCTACACCTCTCTATTTGGAATCTCTAAGAATTCTACCCTCCTAGACTTGGGCACCTGTCCTGTAGTCCACTAGGGTTTCAATTTCTGAAACTCAACTTCTTGTATGTTTCTAATCCTCCCTAAGTACTTTCCTATTTGGTTTTTTGTAGCATTCTGAATGTTTACAACCGATTGTTCTATTTTTATGGTTTGAGGCCTAGTTGACCTAGGGTTTGGTAAATCTCTCAATCTAATCTATTCTTTCCTTATCATTCCTAAGCACAAAATTAGTAGTTGAGTCCTCATCCATCTTGTAGTTACTTGGCTCAATTTTGTCCTCGAGTGTTCATGTGAAAGGAGGGTTTGATTTGATACACCTTTGCCCCATGTCATACCTTTCTCCTTTTCATACATAACAATATGCACAGTAGGTAGTGATGTCTTTGTTTCAACAAAAAAAGAAGTTAATTTAGATACATACAAAAAAAGTTATGTTGTATGGTATAAACCTATGTCTAAATTATAATTAATCTCACTTCAAAAATTAACAAAAAAACATATGCAACAAAAATTTATGAAAAAATATCTACACACTAGATATTGGTGTTACAAATTTATGTTTAAAAATTTATAATTTTATCCTTTCTATAAAAAAATTATGTTATATGGTATAAATGTCACTTTTTAAAAATACTAACTATAAAAAATAAGTTATTAAAGGTTACATAACAATATTCACAAATTACTTCTTAAAATTAAAAAAAAAACATTTAGAATCTACACAGAAAATCTCAAAAATCACTAGTTTACATCATCTTCAAATTATTAACGGATTAGTTGCTATAGGTGTCAAAAAGTGAAAAATTGGTTAAAAATGTTGATTTCAATGTCCCACTTTGGCCAAAAGGTGGGACACAGTATTGTGGACTGACCCTTAATTGTATTAATAGGCGGAGATACAAAAAAATTAGAGGAGATCCAATAGGCAGAAGAGATATGTTAATTATGATATTGGTTCTCCATCTTCCTATCAGATCAAGAGTTGTTGATTATTCCATGATACTCCATAGTTTATGTGTCAAGATATTTTGTTGTATTCCTTCACGACATGTAGCTGTAGATTTGCATTTTGTCAATTTATATCCTTATATGCCTATATGGATTTGTACGCATATATGGCTTGATATGCATATGTTTGTGTTTTACCAATGTATATCATTGTATGCCTATACGAAAGTTTGTTTATGCACTTGTTGTATGCCTATGTGGCATTGTAAGCCTTATGACACTATATGACATTTTCATGACATTATGTATACCTTAATGGCCTTATTGAGATCAATATCTATAAATATTTTATCGATATTAATGACTTAAATGGTTTAAATTATTTGAGTGGTTTGAAAAATATGGCTTAAGATTAAACTTATTGTTGGGAGTGACCATAAATGTTTTAAATAGTTTTAATGCTCAGTTCAAACTTAAGATTGTTTTAAATAATTTTAACACACACTTCAAACTTAAGATTGTTATTAGATAGCCCTGACCAATGTATTCCTCATGTTAATGATAATATTACCCTTTTGTAAGACTTTTCTTGTATTGACATTTTTCCTGATATGTGGTCTCAAGGACTTTTCACTATCCCTTTGAAATTGGACTATCTATTCTTGATAAATAGTTGACCTTTGTGGTCTAGATAGTCCTTTTATTATCTATGATTGACCATTGATTCATACTTAAGACAAGTTTTTTATTTATATGATAGACTTTGATGACCTATAAGATAGGGGTGATAGACCTTATGAGTTGATTATGTTCTCTCTCTTGTATGACATCCTACATGATAAGTGACTAGGATGGTAAAACATGATAGTCTTCTTACTCTACATGACTAACTACTTGGTGTTTGTAATAGTCTTCTTGTGTTGATATTTTGATGATGAGATAACCCTTAAGTCTCTAGATGATAGCTCTTGTACATCCTTTTGGCAAGTTTGCTTCTATGACCTTCACAACCCATCTACATTTCATTGCAATTCACCTTACACTGCATCTTAGTGTTTATGACAGTCAAGGTGTATTTTGCCTTAATCCAGATACTTTATTCATGATGTGCTTTCTTTGTTTATGCATGATTGAGACTATATTTATGATAGGCATTTTGGCATGATATTTTTCTATGGCATGTTAACTACCCACTTGGCATATTGACTATCCCTAGATTATTTTTGATCATTATATGGCTATCCTTGAATGTTGATTATCCTTATAATAGGTTGCATATGATATAATGACTTTTTGTTTTTGGCGGTAGTCCATTATAATGTTCATCTTGGCAACCTTCTATCATACATTCATGACTCGTATCTTTAAGGATATGACTATCCTCGAGGATATATGGTGTCTTTTATCCAACTTAACTATCCTTTTGTGCAATATGACTACTTGTAATAGTGAAATGAGTGTTATCAAGACCTTCAATAACTATCCTTTTGCATATTTGATGATACTTGCTTGTTCATTGATGAGTTGAAAAATTGACCTCTTTTTATGTTGTTTTTTATATGCTTTTAGAATTTTTCCATATGATCCTCCAGACACTTTACCAATATCACCATCATTATATGTTTTCCTTTTATATACTTTGCAAGACTTTGAATCTATGTTATTAATAAGGAATATGGTGATGATATTATCAATTGAATGGTTTAAATATGAGTATGCATGCAATATAGATAGAATTCTATGGTTTAATCATGAAGGTTATTTGTGTGCATATGTTTTGTGAATTAACCCCTGTGCAGCAAGAACATGGCATCAAGGAAAGGAGCATTTGCAGCGAGTTGCAGGACAGGAGGATTAAAGGAAGTTGAAGTTAAGATGCCAAAAGTGTAGGCAGTTGGAGACTGAATGTGAACCATTATGGACAGAAATAAATGTAGAAGAAGTAGACTTGTTTCAAACGTAGCTTATGTGTGTTCTTCATACGAGTTGTTGCATAAGAATTCTTGTTTGAATAGGACTCTTCTTCCTCTGTTCAGTTTGATTAATAAATTGATCTTAAAACTTGTATCTTAGTATCTAGGAATGGATTGATGATTGAAGTTAGTTGGTAGTTGCATAAAACTCTCCCATTTCTGTATAAGTTAGGAGGGACGAGTCCAATGTCAAGTTAGTTATCTTATTCTCTAGTTACTCAGTTGTTTCTCTATTTTTCAATATTTGAAGATCCATACATGTTTTAAAGAATGTCATTATTGAATACAATCTGAAGGAGATTATGTTTAAGATATGAAATGAATGGAACTATGTGTTTTGAGGATGCATGAGAATCTGAATTAGATTTGATTTCCAGTTAAGTGAGTCAATCCCTTGAGCTGAACACTCAAGGTACTGATCTTCACTTCATTTATTTTCTCATTCCATTATGCATTGTTAAATCTATTTTCCATTAGCTTTTAAATACATTACGAATCAATTAGAATACTTTGATTGTTATATTACAGTAGTATGGTTCATGAACAAATGCATGCTTTGTCTACTTTAAGTCCTCCAGAGGTTAGCATTAGCTCTCGTATCATTTTGAATGTTTGGGGTTAGTTATGTAATTTATTGTTGTTAGTAGCTATCTATAGCTTATGCTAAAGGTACCCGTAGCCACTAGATTCTGTAACTATTTTTAGTGTTCTTGTATTTTTGTGAATTCCAACAAAGTAAAATAATCTAAGTAGGTTTAGATAAGATAGTTTAAAAAGAATATGAGCCCTGAAGGCACCTACAGTGCAGTGCCATCATAAGCTTACGCTCCTTGGTTGATAATTTAATGTAGGAGTGCAATGATAAGTGGACTGTTTAGATAGGTTTACCCCTGAATTATGTTAAGTCTACAATGCATTAGTTTTACTCTACATGTTTGGTGCCATTTGTGGGGATGGTGCTACCTTTATAGGCTCATTTCACATGCTTTCATAGCTTAAATTTTGATTCCAGCATTAGGGTTAATAGATTCACTTTTTAGGAAATACCAGGAATTATACTAACATTATGCAGGATTGCGGGAATATAAAGCCAAATTCACTGTATGTGGAGGTAGAGAGACAATTGAGGTAGATTCCTCCCTTCAAATTTTTAGGATAGAGAAGACCTAGTTGATTTTATCAACTATACAATAGAAAGTGCTGAGGAAGAAGAAATTGTTCTTACATCTTCATCAACACCTTCTACATCTCCATCAGCTTCTTCCACAAAGTTATAGAAGGGACCTTCAGAACCATGGCAAATGTTGTAGTGGAGGATCCACCAGAGCAAGCAACATTCAAGTTTCATTCAAGTTTCCTATCACTGATCAAGAGAGGGCTACAATGCTGAAAAATATTCCACCATCAACATTACTACTCTTCTATGGCCTGGTGACAGAGGACCCAGATACATTTTTGTTTGAGTTTGATATCCTGTGTAGGAGCTATGACTACACCTTAGATGCTCAAAGGATTAAACTCTTTCCTACCACTCTTTAGGATGTCAGCTTGAGATGGTTCATGGGGCTAGGAAAAGATGTCATGCCAGACTGGGATATAATGAAGGAGAAATTCTTGGAGAAATACCAAGATTACTGTCAAGAACATGACAGAGGAGAGATGACATCTTTAGGATGTCACAAAAAGAGGAGGAGCCACTAGAAGATTATGTTGAAAGATTCCAGTTTGCTCTAAAGAAGAACCCCCAAAATAGATTGTTTGAAGAATCTTTAAAACTAGTTTTCTTGAGAAGGGTTAAGGATGATTACATGGATGCTTTGAATCTCATTGGGCAAGGTGATATCTCTTAGCTACCTTCTGAGTCAATTTGTAAAGTTTGCCAAAATTATTCAAGAACTTTCACTAGATGACCAAGGGGAGAAAGGACATCAGTTACAAACAAAGCAATCAATGGAGTTTCAAGAGTGGAAATCAGTAACTTGATGTCCAACATGAAGGAGGATATAATCAGCCATATGGGTACACAACTAGACACTCTTCACATCAAGAAGAAACAAGAAGAAGCTGATGCAATGCTTACTGAGTACTATCCTAGTTGTAGGCAAAGGAAGGCCAATTGTAAATGTAAAAGGGTGGCAAGCATCCAGCAAGAGAAGGTTGAAAGGCCAAAATTTCAGCCATTTGAGGGAGAGTATGGAAAATTGTTCTACATAGCTCAAAGGAGACCTTGGGAGCAAAGACAAGGTATGCCCTCTGATCCACTAAGTTTTAGTTCACCCTTTCCTACTGCAAACCAAATTTTTTCTGCATGGAACATTCAGCCATGGCCTAGTAATCAAAATCTCTGGCAAAACCCACAATGGCCTACTCCACAACCTAGTTGGAACCAATAGAAGCCAAACCCATGGCCCCAACAAGGTTTTCAAGGTTCCAACTATAACCCCCAGTGGCCTACACAACAACCTCAATGGCAACCTCAATGGAACAAGAACCAACAATGGTAGCAAAATGCAAATTGCCAACAACCTATGCTTCCATCTCAACCATAGAAGCTAGCCATAATGCCTCCATCAACACCTCAAAATCCACCTCCTAGACCTACCCAAATCCCTACCCAACCTACACCTAATCCTAATCAACAGGCTTATACTAATGAGGTGATGCAATACCCTACCTATGGGGTAGAAGTGAGTAATGTTCATCTCAGATTAGGGAAGCAACTTGAGGGCCCTTCATCTCCCCAAATTACAGAACTTGAAAATGAAGAACCCACAGAGGAAGCCTTAGATAAACCACCTTTGGAACCTGAATCAACTTAGGGCCCTAGATCATTTCACATCATAAGCCTCCTTTTCTTGAGCACTTGGCTATCTAGAGACAACCAGCACAATCTGAAATTGACCTCATAAGCCATCAAAGATTTTCCCATCTATACTAAGATTATCTAAGATCTCTACATAAAGAAACAAGGAATGAAGAGGATAGACCCAAAGATAGTTCATGTTTTGGGTAACCTTGCTGATATAATGTTGGGAAATATAATTGTTCCCAAATATACAGATCCAGGAAGTCTAGTAGTGGATGTCAAAATCAATGGGACTTTGATTAAGAATACTCTGATAGATCTAGGTGCTACAATTAATGTAATGACTAAGAAGACAATGCAGACACTCCAATTGAACAACCTTAGACCTACCCAGATAGTCTTGCAATTAGTTGATAGGTCTACAGTTAAACCTGAAGTAGTCATTGAGGATTTGGTCATTGCATTAGATTCTTGGGAATACCCTACTAATTTCATAGTCCTATAGCCCAAGGTTAATCTCGCTAGTTATCCTCTTATACTAGGCAGACCATGGCTTGCCACAACATATGCATTTATAGGTTGCAGGTCAGGTAACATGATCTTATCCAATGGGACTATGACCAAGAAATTGGTTTTATATCTACCAGCCCAACCATACCATGAGTTTAAGAAGACCATTTGGCCTACCCTGGAAGACGAGGATAGCTACTCTCTGCAAACCTTGACGACTATTGAATGTAGCCCCTTACTAGACATTCAAGATGAAGATGAGTTGGTCACTCACATTGTACAAAATAACTGTGGGAGGCACCCATTGTAACAGGACTATTTATCCTGCTCGTAAGATCCATTAAAAATCATACTACCCACTAGTCCCTTAACAGAGGTATCCCAAATATTTCATACTTTACTACCCCAACAATGCTTGCCAGTAATACCTAGCCTTGATTTGTCCTATGTACAAGAAATGTCCATGAAATTAGAAATCAAACCAGGGAAGATGTTGACTATTAATAATGCATCGACTGATGAGCAACAACAATCCCTACATGCAGTATTACAGACCCACTCAGTAGCGTTTGCATGGGATTGCAATTATATGAAAGGCATCAATCCTACTTTGTGTATGCATAAAATTTACATTGATGATGGCCACAGACCTATAAGATAGCAATAGCGACACATGAACCCTGCTCTCAGAGAGATAGTGAAAGCAGAACTTCAAAAGATTTTAGATACAAGGTTTATATACCCCATTTTAGATAGTGAATGGGTTTCACCATTGGTCATAGTTCCAAAAAAAGGTGGCAAATGGAGAGTTTGTGTTGATTACAGAGAAATAAAAGTTGCCACTAGGAAGGATCACTTCCCATTGCCCTTCATTGATCAAGTTCTTTACTCTTTAGCAGGAAAGAAATATTTCTCATTTCTTGATGGTTTTAGTGGCTATAACCAAATCAAGATTGCACCAGAAGATCAAGATAAGAGAACATTTACTTGCCTTGGGGGACCTATGCATATTTTGTCTTGCCTTTTGGTTTGTGCAACACTCCAGCCATATTTCAAAGAGTAGTCCTCAATATTTTCTCTGATTTTGCCCTTGATAGCATGGAAATTTACATGGATGACATTACCACATATGGTGAAACATATGATGAAGCTTTACACAACTTGGAGAAAGTTTTAAAGAGATGCATAGAGCACAATCTATCTTTGAGTAATGAAAAATGTTTTATGATGATGACATAGGGAATAGTCTTGGGACATTTTATCTCAAGTGCATGAATACAAGTTGACCCAAAGAAGATTGAAATTATATGTACCCTGCCTATTCCATAGAGATAGAAGGATGCAAGGAGCTTCCTTGGACATGCATGTTATTATAGGTGGTTTATTCAAGATTTTAGCAAAATTGCTGCACCTCAGTTTACTCTGTTGACAAAAGATATTGAATTTGAATGGACTCCAGACTGTCAGAATTCATTTGAGAAGCTAAAAGCATCCTTGACACAAGCTCTAGTTCTTAGAGGTCCAAATTAGACACTACCTTTTCATATCTACACAGATGCATCTGACTTTGCCATTGGAGCAGTCCTAGGCCAACAAGAAGGCAATAAAGAGTATGCAATATACTATGTAAGTAAAAATCTACAGGGAGCAAAGTTGAACTATACTATGACAGAAAAGGAAATTTTAGCTGTTGTTTATGCAATTAACAAATTTAGACACTACATTACTAGTTATAAAGTGTTCATACATATAGATCATACAATAATCGGATATTTGATAAATAAGATAATAGTGGGTGGAAGACTTGTAAGATGGTTGTTGTTGCAAGAATTTGACATAACAATTGTTGACAAACCAGGAAAAGTTAATGTAGTTGCTGATTTTCTATCTAGATTGCCTACACAATCATCAAAAGGAGTGGCTGATGACTCTTTTTTTGATGAGCATCTATTTTCTCTAACTATACACACTCCATGGTATACAAATATAGCTAATTATTTGGTTATAGGGTAGATTCTAGGTTACTTTTCTCCAAGGGAGAAAAGATAGCTAGTTCATAAATATTTCCCTTATTCTTGGATTTTTGGATTCCTATTCTACACTGGCCCAGATAACATTATGAGAAGATGTATCAGAGAGGATGAGGTGTTTGATATATTTATGGCCTATCATGATGAACCCTGTGGTGGACATTTTGCAGCCAAGAGGACAACCTTCAAAATATTGACAACAAGATATTACTGGCCAACACTTCATAAAGATTTTGTCAAGTATACTAGAAGTTGTGATCGATGTCAAAGAATGGGGAGACCTACAAGAAGTGATGAAATGCCTTTGTAGCCACACATAGCCTTAGCTCATTTTGATAAGTGGGGACTAGATTTTGTTGGTCCTATTTCTCCTACTTCAAACGACAAGGAATATATATTGGTATGCACTGATTACTTAACCAAATGGGTGGAAGTTAAAGCCTTGTAGTTTGCTAGAGATGGCAATGTGGAAAAATTTTTGTATGAGGAAATCTTCACTAGATATGGTGTACCAAGGGAGATAGTGACTGATCAAGGCCCACAATTCACATCAAACTTAATCACTAGACTGGTGGAGGAATATAAGATTAGACACAAGAAGTCCACTCCCTACCATCCTCAGGCTAATGGTCAGGTTGAGGTCACAAACAGGGAGATTGAGAATATATTGACAAAAATAGTATAGCTTCATAGAAGAGATTAGGTTTCCAAGTTAGCAGAAGTTGTTTGGGCATATAGAACTACATGGAAGACAACTACAAGATTCACTCCTTATGAATTGGTCTATGGCAAGACAACAGTCCTGCCTATAGAATTTGAATACAAAACCCTAAGGACAATAGTAGAATTAGGGATGAATTTGATAGAAGATCAAAAGGATAGGCTATGAAATTTGAATGCTCTTGATGAAATCAGATTGGAAGCCATCCACCACATAGAGGCTATACAGAAACAAAGAATTAAATGACATGACAAGTATATCAAGACTAAAGAATTCACTGTTGGTGATTGGACCCTTCTCTATGATTCCAGATACAAAGATTTCAAGGGCAAGCTTCAATCTTGATGGTTGGGACCATATAAGATTAAACAAGTATTCCCTAATAGTGTAGTCCAATTACAAACCATTGATGAGGTTTGATTTTCATTGCTAGTCAATGGACACAGGCTCAAACTGTATAAGAAACCACTTCAAAAAGATGATTTTCTTGTCTCTCTAGCCACTCGGTATGGTACTCATGGCACTCTTGTTGAAGGCTCTATGACACACACTGATACACCATCATAAGATGATCCACCAATCCTGTCTAGTGTGCAGAGGTTGAGTTGCATAACTCAATCCCTGTCACTGAGACTTAATTTTTCTTGCTTTATAATTCACATGCACACATGGCACACTATCCATGGTGACCACAGTTAACTCTAGAGGGACCTATTTTTCACTCTTAGTGGGACCTGTTACAGTTGGTCTGACATATTGCATATGTACCTATTCAGTCGGCACCTGTGCTAGAGGCACCCATAGCAACTCATGTCTACAGATGTCTTCAACACTTTGGCAAACAATACACCATTTTCCCGCTCATTCCATATCTTCTACACATAGCTTTATTCATTTTGAAATAAATTCAATGCTAATGCAAAAGTGTTCAACTTAGCTCATGAGTTGTTCATTCCCACATTGCGAGCTATCACCTCACATCAATTATACAGTACTTGCCACCTTACCATTCAACCACATGCATGTCATCTTGCTCATATCAAATAAAATGCCAAGTATGTGTTCTCAAATTCCAAGGTATGTTGATCATTTATTTCCATAACGTGTGTACATAAGGTAACTTTCAATGATTAACTTAACTTTCTTTCTATATTCATTATTACTTTTTATTTACTTCATGCATGTGAAAATATTTATCACCATTCCATTTAATAAATACTCTTCCTTTCCTATCAATTCCCACGTGAAGTGAGGTCACTTCACACATTAGTTGGGGGGAGGGATTTAATTTTTTTATTTTTGCCATCTCTGTCTTTAGAGATACTAGATAGAACATCCTATGCCGTTTTCTAAAAGATAGTAAACCTACCCTATTTTTCCTAAAGTGTGAACTTGCTACCCTAAGGAAGTTACAGTTTAGAAAAGTAGGAGAGGTAGCAAATTATAGGTTGGTTCTTTTTAAGGTGGTGGAATTGGAGTTTAGCATAAATTGACACTTCAAGAGGTTGTAGAACACAGAGATAATGGGGGGTGATGTGATACAACAAGAGCCATCTGCACATAAGGAAATATCAGAGAATGTGTTGGTGTTACCACTCTTCACTAGACTAGGATGGCTGGACTACTTTTTGAAGTTAACAGAATATGATAATGAAATGGCAAAAGAATTTGTAGCTACATTGCAGTATGATGAGGCAACAGTCAGGGGATTGGTTGTAGATGCTTCTGAGATGGCCATTTCCCAAGTCACAGGATTGCCGTGCACATGGTCTGAATATCTAGCTCGTGCTGATGTAGCTATAGCAAGGGAAGAATTATACAAGCGAGGAGAGCACCTGGACTCAACAACACAAGGTATAAATAGATTATCCCTTCCATTCTTCTAGGGAGAATGTGCTTCATATATCATTAAATATATTACCTATGATGGCCAGCATAATTTACTATATAATGTGCATTTTAAGATTCTTAATCATCTACGCCATGATAATCTAGTCAATGTTCCCAATTTCCTATATAACATATTGAAAAGGATGGCATCTAAATATAAAAAAAAGCAAGTAGACACCATGTTGTGCCATCACTGTTTAATAGCCCTATTGATTAAGAGAAGCCCACGAATTCAACACCCACAAGTTGATTGGGAGGATTTTAAACAATGTGTAGATATCACAACACTGTTGGAAGAACTTGAAGCAGAGGATGAACCCCAACATGAGCTTGAACCTAAAATTGAACCTAAGCAAGAGGGCCCATAGGAGAAAAATCCTCCAGAGGATAGGCCAGTAGCAATAGAGGAACCCTCATCTTCTAACCCTAAAGCTGTGAGAGGCACTGATTCAACACCTGTTAAGAAAAAGAGAAACAAGAAAAGTGTTGAGAAACATAAAAGCACTATGAAAGGAGAAGATGCAAGGGAAAAGAAGAGGAGTAAAAAGAAAAGGAAAATAAAGTCAAGCAGGAGACTGCTACTCCTAGGTGCTCAAGAAGGTTGAAAAGGCAAAGTGTGAAGGAAATAATTGTTGAGGAATAGGGGCAGGAAAGAGGTGAAGGATGTCAACAACATGATCCAATGCCAGTGAATACAGATTCAGATAAAGAAGGAAATGCCCTTGAAGATGTCCCTGCTAATGCTCATGAAAGTGTTAATGTGTCTACAAAAAAGAGAAGGTATGTTTATTCATCTTCTGATTTTGATTCAGAAGATATGTTTATTGCAAAGAAAATGGGAAAGTCAATTCCTAGTAGTTCTACTAATAAATTTTTTGATATAACTGGGGATGATAATGATGAAGTTCTGAATTTTCAAAAAGAAAAAGAATTGTTGGAAGATAGGAACATAAGAAAATAAATTTAAGAAGCTCTTGATAAGATAAAACAATTAGAAGAGTAGGTGAAAGGATATGAAGAGAAGGACAAAAGAAAGGAGAAAAGAATACAAGAGTTGGAGGAGAGAATTTAAACCTATGGCCATGGAACCAATTTGGATCTGTTGGCATAGATGACTGTGAGTAAAACAAAAATTAAAGAAAATGAAGTATTGATTCCACAACCTCAGGTATCAAGGACTCCAATGTATCACACCACTTTGTCTTTAGGATTTGAATTAATGAAACTCACTCACAAATCCAAATAGGAAAAGGAAATTTGGGAAAAAGAAAAAAAAAATCTCAATGCATCAATAGAAGATAATAATTTGGTAATAAAGAGGTTGGAGGATAAGCTACCAGAGGTAATTGATAGAGCCATATAGATCATTGGGTATAGACCTCCACCTAGGATATATGCATTGTTTCTGAAAGAAAAATTTCTTAGTTTCTGGTTTAATAGGTTCATTAATAATCAACTTGCTTTACATTCAAGGCATTATTTTTACAGCTATTTTAAAGAAGTCAGTTTAGAGGAGAAAGATCAATTGTGTGAATATTATTTGCACAAATACTTAATGGCAGAGGATATAGAATGGAACCCTCCAATTTATGTGGGGGATTGTAGGTTAGGGCACTATTATCATATTTTAGGAATGAGAAGCTCAGAGGAGAATTGATGGACACATATGAGGAACAAGAGAAAACAGTGGCACTGCAGATTAGGAGGGAAGCACTGAATCATGATATAATCCTTACTCAATGGTTAACACTCCTCTCACATAAAGGTCTAGGAAAAATAATTATAGATTTGAGACTGTGAGATCATAGAAGGATACAACAGTTAGCAAGACCTATGCTTCAAAATTATCTAAGGTATGTGCAAGATAGACGAATAGTCTGACTCCAGCACTACAGAGGAAAGAGCCTCACTCTTTCCATAATTTTATGAACATGTTTGAAAGGTTGCGCAAGGACATCCAGATTTCAGAACAAATAGGAGTAGGATGACTACCACTTACTTTTCATCCTCCTATTGTCCTCTATCCAGTGCCACACTAGATAGGAGAAAAGAATGATGAATACAGGAATGCAAAATTAGTCAAGATGGATAAGCTTCCATGTTACAATGGTTTTTATCTTAAGCATGGAGAGGGAGTTAGAGAAATAATGAACCTTAGGCAGATTACTTTGCACTACAATCTTCTCCCCTAGATGTTTAGTTCAATGATTTTTCTTAAGGGAAAGCAAAAGGCTAGTTGGGGGGAGTGATGGGTTGAAATATTGACCTCTTTTTATGTTGTTTTTATATTCTTTTAGAACTTTTCCATATGATCCTTCGGACACTTTACCAACATCACCATCATTATATGATGTCTTTTTATATACTTTGCAAGACTTTGAATCTATGTTATTAATATGGAATATGGTGATGATATTATCAATTGACTGGTTTAAATATGAGTACGCATGCAATATAGATAGAATTCTTTGGTTTACTTATGAAGGTTATTTGTGTGCATATGTTTTGTGAATTAACCCTTATGTAACAAGAACGTGGCATCAAGGAAAGGAACATTTGCAGCGAGTTGTAGGACATGAGGATTAAAGGAAGTTCAAGTTAAGATGCCAAAAGTGCAGGTAGATGGAGGATGAATGCAAACCATCATGGACAGAAATAAATGCAAAAGAAGTAGACTTGTTTCAAACACAACTTATGTGTGTTCTTCATATGAGCTGTTGCATAAGAATTCTTGTTTGAATAGGAATCTCCTTCCTCTATTCAGTTAGATCAATAAATCGATCTTAAAACTTGTATCCTAGTATCTAGGAATGGATTGATGATTGAAGTTAGTTGGTAGTTGCATAAAACTCTCCTGTTTCTGTATAAGTTAGGAGGGATGAGTTCGATGTCAAGTTAGTTACCTTATTCTCTAGATACTCAGTTGTTGCTCTATTTTTCAATATTTGAAGATCCAGACATGTTTCTAAGAATGTCATTATTGAATACAATCTTAAAGAGATTTTGTTTATGATATGAAATGAATGGAACTATGTGTTATGAAGATGTATGAGAATCTGAATTAGATTTGATTACCAGTTAAGTGAGCCAGTCCCCTAAGCTATCCACTCAAGGTATTGATCTTCACTTCATTTATTTTCTCATTCCTTTATGCATTGTTAAATCTATTTTCCATTAGCTTATAAATACATTATGAGTCAATTAGAATACTTTGATTGTTAAATTATAGTAGTATGGTTATTGAACAAATGCATTCTTTGTCGACTTTAAGTCCTCCGATGGTTAGCATTAGCTCTCATATTATTTTGAATGTTTTGGGTTAGTTCTGTAATTTCCTATTGTTAGTATTTATATACAACTTATGCTGAAGGTACCCATAGCCACTAGATTATGTAACTATTTTTACTGTTCTTGCATTTCTATGAATTCTAGCAAAGTAAACTAATCTAAGTAGGTTTAGATAAGATAGTTTAAAAAGAATACGAGCCTTGAAGGCACATACAGTGCAGTGCCATCATAAGCTTACGCTCCTTGGTTGATAATTTAATGTAGGAGTACAATGATAGGTGGACTATTCAAATAGGTTTAGCCCTAAATTATGTTAAGTCTACAATGCATTCGTTTTCCTCTACATTCATTATAGTTTAAGGGGGTTGATGATAATGTTTAGGTTGAGATGACTATCCTCTAAACCCTATGACACATTTAAACTTAACGATGGCAAATCTTAGCCTTTGTTGTAGTCCTCTAGGGGCTAAGACTATCCTTGGTTTGCATGAGTGAAAATCCATTCACCCACCCACCTTTTTTATCTTAGGGCTCTTTGTTAGGAAAATGGTGTGTTGTACACCTTTCACAAGTAATGAAATATTTTAATTATGTAAAATAAATATTTATTTGTGGTACATCTAGGAGATGTGTTTAGCCACATTAAATATTTATTTGGGTCTTCTTTTAAAGTTGTATGTAACATTGGGTTAGTTATTTTATGTCTGGGAGACATAGAATAATTAATTAATATTGGGAAAACTTAGTACTAGTGTTGGCTAAAAGATTTTTCCTTGTTTTGTAAATGTTTTATTCTGACTCTATACCCTTTTTTTGAAGAACAAATGAGTTAAGCAACAAATGGGTGAACTTTTTAAATTAGTTCCCCTCTGAATTTAGGTACAGCTCCCTTTAAGATTTCTAATGAATTTAATCTATTCAACTATTCAAATGCACTTTTAACCAGAAAATGCTTAAGGCAAACTGACATTCATACATAACTATGTTATGAATGCGGTAAATTTATGTAGTAACAGTGAGTAATAGAATGCACAGATTCTACTTTTGATACATTCAAATACATGAACACATACATATGAATTTGCTGAACCAATAAATAATAGACCACATTTGACAAATTGTCCAAAGAAAGAGCAATTACCAGGTGAAAGGAGATTTCACACAGAAAATCTAATTCCAAACACTCAGACGCACAGATCTAAGTAAGTAGTAATTGTTTCTTCTTCTCATTCACAGATGAAAAATTTCTTAGACAATCATCACATAATGTAAAACCATAAAATAGTTCAGATAAAATTCCTCTTTCTTCCTTTCTCAGTCTCTCTCTATCTCCCCCAAAAGATTTTTTTAAAAGCCATATATATGAGTGCCCTAATCATATCTTTGAGTAAATCAAACCCAGAGTTAACATAACTCTGACCCGTACGGGATTTAGTTTATAACAACTAATTTTAAAGATCAAGATTGCGGAAAATAACATAAAAGAGGAACTGAAATAAAGAAAATGAGCCAATAAGATCATGACTGGGACAACGGATTTGCATCTCCAGATTTGTCATCACTGGCCTGGGAAGCACGTTGAGTCTTCCACTCCTGAAAAGCTGCAACTAACTCCTGAATCTTTGGGAAGTTGGGAATACCTATATGTTTCATTCTTGACTTCCAAAATTCTTTTTCCCTTCGCATTTTCCCAAATTTTTCTTTGTGTTCTGGAAGTGCATCGATGCAGAGGTGAAGTAGTGACTCAACTTTAGAAATCTGGGAGAAATCCTCAATTAAAATATTGTCATTTTCTTTGACGAAGCCGATTTTATCTTTGAAAGATTGGACCACTGTGAAAATTTGAATAACAAGAACCTTACATTTCTGGTGCAATTCTCCTCCACGTTGCATAGTATGTTTACTTGCTAAACTTGGCTTGTTCTTAGTTAATAACGGCACTAACCAGATTGAATAATTAACACTCAGAACAATACGTGCCAAAAATATTTGAAAAGACATGAATTCTGACTTCTTCATTAATAGAAAGTATTATTCACGCACCATCATGATGTATAATGATTGTCTGTAGCCTCTGCCAAATTAGAACTCTTGGTTTCATAATGAGTTTCTGACATATTTTCCTCCAACTTTCCCGCTAAATTTGACTTAGAAAGCCGTGGGAATAAATGGGACCAAAATCACCAAATCTTTGAACTATTGAACCATTGAACCTTTAGGACGTGGTTCAATGCGGTGGTTCGACCATACAAATTGGATCATATAGATGAGCAAAGGATTCACTTACAGAAATATGGAACTTAAGCTCATGAATCGTTGAACTTGTAAAGATATGGTTCAATACGAAGGTTCAAAGACGCAAGGGTTACGTAGACCAACAGACAGTTACGTGGCTTTGGTAAAAGGCTTCCAACTATGAGACAACGAACTGTTGAACCTTGAACCATTGAACCTCGCTATAGAGTACGAGCGGATGGTTCAACGATACATCATTTATGCAAGGTAACTGCATGACATGACTTGTTAGAAGGAAATGAACGTTGAACCTTGGATTGTAGAACCATTGAACTATTGAGAAAAGGGTTCAAGTTCAAACTAAAAGTTAGAAGACGTTTAAGATATATAGAACAATAGCTTGCTTTTTGAGACACTTTGGACATATCGAACCATTTGAACTTTAAACTTTGAGAATGATTCGGGTTCAAAGGTTCAAACCTTATGTAACCTTGCCTACAAAGATGATAAACGAGTAAAATTTGAAGGATCAAGAGTCGATTTAAGAAACAAAGGTATGACCCAAAATTCAATACAACAAACCGGCTCTTGTTTAGGAAATATTACCAATAAATAAATAAGGGCGACTCAAAAGGTAACATTGGCTCTGACTGGGGATTGCATTTTATGGCAAAATGTAGAGAACTTAGAACCTCTGGTTTCACAGGAAAAGGAAAATAGAGAAGAAAGGAAATGGAACAAAACAAAACAAAAACGGGAAAAGAAAAACACAAAACCAAATAAAAGGGAAGACTATGTACAAAACAAGGGACCTTGTTTTACAGACGATATAGCTTGAGATCCTGTCCATTATAGGACAGGGGTAAAGTAACTCCATCAGGATACTTTAATTTAAAAGAATTTGGACCCAATACCTAATGAATTTTGAAAGGTCCCTTCCAAAGAGAGTCAAATTTGCTATGTGCACCCTTTGGTTCTCTTCTTCTATCCCACAGTAATACTTCATCTCCTTCCATAAATTTCCTAGGCCTTGTTTTCCTGTCAAAAATTTCTTTAACTCTGGCCTGATGTACAGTAATTCGGTCAGCCAACTCATTTCTCTCTTCTTCAATCTTAGTTAAATACATAATCCTCTTCTCCAGGGAATCTTAGAAATATTGATCCTCGATTACACTTTGCAGCTTGGCTATAGATAGCTCTAGAGGTAAAGATAATTGGGCACCTATTCCATAAACTAATTCAAAAGGAGCCATTCCAATTGCTCTTTTTGGAGTTATTCTGTTGGCCCAGAGTGCTTCATACAACTTCTTATGCCAATCTCTGGGGTTGTCATTCACCAATTTCTTCATGATAGCAATCAGATTCTTGTTACTGGACTCAGCTTGTCAATTCCCTTGGGGGTAGTAATTTGATGAATGGGAGAGAGATATACTATGTTCATAACAAAATGAAGTCATTTCAACTGAAGAAAAACTGGTAGCATTATCTGCTACAATCTTCTGGGGGACACCAAATTGTACCAAAATATTTTCTTTGAGAAAATTACAAACCACCTCTGAAGTTGTTCTTTTTACAGGGGCTACCTCAACCCATTTTGTGAAATAATCTATTGCTGTTAAGATGTGGGTATGCCCTACACTTGAGGGGGGTGAGATAGGCCCAAAAAAATCCAACCCCCGTTGTTTAAAGGGTTCTTCAACAACAACGGGTCTCAAAGGTAGAGCTGCAAGTTGTGGCCTTCCTGAAAAGATCTTACATTTTTCACAGTTAGCCATGCATCTATACGCATCCTTAAACATCCCTGGCCAGTAATAACAATTTCTGAGGATTTTGAAAGCTGTAACTGAAGAAGAAAAATGTCCACCACAAGCTTCATTATGGAAAACTTCCAAGAGCTTATCCTGCTGCTCTTTATCTACACACCTTAGGAAAGTTCCATCTAATCCTTTCTTGTAAAGGACATCCCCCCAAATAACATATTTCATCACCTTTAGTTTCAAGTTTCTTTTTTTTTAGGAGATAAGTGATTAGGACAATCCCCATATGTAAGATAATGTGCTACATCTAAAAACCATGGGTCCTGTAAGCTTACCAATAAGACTGTGGGGAATCCTTCTCCTTCTTGTTCTTTGTTCTCAACAATTAACCTACATAAGCCCTGACCCCTGATTAGTTTAGTAGGCTTAATTTCCAGATCATATTCCTAGATTTTAGCAACCCATGTTGCTCTATTATTTAATCCCACGTCATGTTGAGTTAAGATACTTTTCATAGCTGAATTTGGAACGAACACAACTGAATGAGAATGGAGTATATAATATCTGAATTGTTTAATAGCTTTAACCACAACAAAAGCTTGTTTTTCAACTAAAGAATATTTCAACTCATGCTTTTTAAGGGGAATGCTCATAAAAGCTATGGGAACCTCTTCATCCAATTCATTTTTCTATAACAAAATACCTAACATGGTGTGTTCCGAAGCATAACAGTAAATAATAAAATATTTTTGAAAATTAGGATTTACCAGAGTGGGAGTGTTTGCAATCGCTTCCTTGATATCCTCAAATGCCTTCTTAGCAACTTCATTCCACTTAAATGGTTGTTTCTTGCTCATCATTCCAACGATGTGTTTTGTAATCTCAGCAAAGTCAGGAATGAACCTTCTGAGAAAATTAATTTGACCAAAGAAGGACTTGACTCTAGTCCTATTTGAAGGAAGACTAAGCTGTTGAATTGCCCTGACCCTCTCTGGGTCAATTCTGGTCCCATCTTTTGAGAATAGGTGCCCGAACAATTTTCCCTCAGTCACACAGAAAACTGACTTCTTGGGATTGAGTGAGATGCCATGGCTTCGGCACCTTTGTAAGACAGTCTCCAGATCTTTTAGGTGATCTCCTCTATTTCTAGAAAAAATAGTCAAATCATCAAGATAAATAACAATAATTTTGTTCTTCAGATCTCTAAAAGATGAATCCATCGCCCGTTGAAAAGTTGCTCCTGCATTAATCAAGCCAAAGGGCATTCGATTATAAGCAAAGGTTCCTCGAGGTGTGGTGAAAGCAGTCTTATGTTGATCCTCTGCAGCCACACCTATCTAATTGTAACTTGAGAAACCATCCAGCATAGACATCATTTCAGACCCAGCAATTGTCTGCAAGATGTGGTCCATCACAGGCAAGGGATAGTTATCTTTCAGGCTAGCCTGGTTCAAGTTCCTAAAGTCAACACAGATTCTTATTTCTCCATTCTTCTTGTGTACTAGAATGATATTTGCCACCCAAGTGGAGTGATGGATTGGATAGATAATTCTAGCTTTCAACATCTTATCAATCTCCTTAAAAATGGCTTCAGCAACTTTCAGATTATAATTCCTCAGCTTCTGTCTGAATGGAGTTGCATTTGCTTTCAAAGGAATATGGTGTTGAAACTATCCATGTCTAAAATTTTTAAGATCATTATAGCACCAAGCGAAAACATCCTTATACTTGATTAACAATTTGATCAATTTATTTTTCTCTTCTGAAGAATAGCACTTACCAATGGATATCCATTTAGGATCAGCTTCATTCCCAATGTTTATTTTCTCATAATCCTCTGCTTTATTAGAAATACAGGGGGGTTTGCCTTTAATATATTCATCTCTTCAAGAAAACAAATGTTCTAAAGAAACCAGTCCTTTAGGGATTTTATTTCCTTTTAATCGAATCACGTCATCTTTTGGATTAATCCCAGGGTCAGGACTGAATTCTTTACACTCTATTTTGGAACCTTCAAAATAAGTCCCTAGGAACATTTCAGCATTCTCTAAAAATTTTCTGATCTAATTATCACTCTCAAAAACTTGCTAGTTTTTAGCATTGTCGGGGACATTAGGACGATATACCATTTCTATTCTGTAAGAATCGTTCTTGAAATCCAGATGTGGCAAAAGGAGAGAAGCTGATACTACTAAAGAATTTGCTCAAGAGTTCTAGTCTCTGGGAATTGTTTCGATAGAGAAGGCATCAAAATATTCAATCTCATCCCATACTCTATTTCTATAATGCTTTAATCTTTCATTTTTAATAGAAAAGATCCCCCTTACCTGTTTCACAATTAATTCAACATCACCTTTCACTTTAAGTATCTTTACACCTCTTCTTTTGGCTTCAAAAAGCCCAAGCAGTAAAGCTTCATATTTCGCAGTATTGTTGGTGTTTTTAAACTCTAGCTTAAAAGAATAATAAAAAATTTCACCTTCAGGTGAGATCAACACAACCCCAGCCCCTGAACCAGTAGTAGCACAACTGCCATCAAATTCCATAACCCATATGTCATCAGAATGTACAGATCTTTGCATTAATTCTTCTTTGGGGTCTACCTCGTAGCTCTATTTAGAGGAGAGAAAATAGTTGCCAAATTCACATTCCTCAAATAAAATCTAGGCCTTGGGATCATCAAAGGGGTAGACAGTGAACTTGCACTTGGGCTCAGGTTCCAGCTTCACTTTCTGCTTCCCCACTAGGATTGTGGCCTCTGACCAATCGAGTTTGATTTGGCCACCCAAATCCTTGCAAAATGTCCTACTCAAAAGCATTCCATAACTAGCAGGAATATCTGCTACCAAAATAGTCAATTTCACCTTTTTGTCAGGGTAAGCTGCAAGAGTGACTCGTGCATCTTTAATCTGCCCAAGCAAGGAAACCTATTTTCCATCCATAGAATAACATCTACCAAATATTTTTATGAGTGATAACCCTAGGGCTTTAGCCACAAAGGAAGGCATGATGTTGTCAAAGGCTCCAGAATCTATAATATAGTTACTAAGTTTATGACCATTGATAAATAAAGACACATAGAAAGGATTGGGTTTCAAATCAGTACAAGGAGCATTGGTTGATGAATTGGGAGTCATTTTAGGGGCAGTCATGGCTGACTCAGATGAGGAAGCAAATAGTCAAGCAATGGGAGATTCAGCATCAACCTCTAATTGACTCTCAGATTCAGTTTGTGCAGGACTACCTTTAACATGTTTAACTAGCTTGTCAAGTTCAGTAGGTTTCAACTTGAGATACTCAATAGGAGAGATTTGAATTTTTGCAGACTTACAAAAATCTACAATATCGAAAGCAGCATCTGAATCATTTCTATGCAACAGTTTAGTTTCTTGAACCTTCAAATTAGCATCATGGGTTCTAGTTAAAGATTCCTTACCTTTGCCAGGTACTTCTTGAGTATTAGAGGATCTCACATTCCTCTGACTCCTGGTGAGCATAGCGCATGAAGGATCTTCAAGGGTAACCAATATTTCACCCCCCTTTCTGAATCAGACTCATATTCAAGGAAGTGTATTTCAGAGCTGCCAGGTTCCTCAAAGTTCCTTTCTTCTTCTGTGGATTCCCTTAGCATATCTTGAGTAGCAGTCATTTGAGTGTACCTGAGCATTTCTGGGCAAGAATTTCCATCATGATCGGTAGTCAAGTGAAAAATACACATGTTTCTCTTTCCAGGGGGAGCTTCAATAGCCAGCCTTGGCTGTGCTGATGTCAAGGGTAAAGCCCTACCATAATTTGCTTGTTGATTCAAATTCCTTCTGCTTATATCTTGATACGGTTGTTGGAAGGGAGCATCAGTTTTAGATAGTTGCCTCTTTAAGGCAATCATATCATTAACCAACCATATCATTAACCAACTTTTGCACTACAGGATCCATAGATGATGAGGGCTGGGCATTTGGCACCTGGATCTCTCTCTTCCATTTACCGGCCATAATGAGATCATCCTCCAATCTGACTGCTAAGGCTTGTGCAGCTGGTAAATCGGCAATTACTCCTCTCCTGAGATGGAAGCTAATATCAGGAGGCATAGAATTAATGAAGAAACATTTTAGATTCTCGCCAGTAGGTCTTTTAGCAGCAGGGATTTTGTTCACAATTCTATTGAACTTAGCCACAAATTCCCTCATAGGTTCATGAATCTCTTTCTTAAGCTGAGTAAGCTGTGCAAGGAGATAGTGTTTGTCCTCCGCACTCTTGAACCTATTTTCAAAAGCAGTTTTCATATCATTCCAATTTGAAATTGAGGAATTAGTTAGGTGGTAGAACCATTGTGCCGCAGTGTCAGTCAAAGTCTGCACAAAGAGCCTTATGGAAACATCTTGGTGTTGTACTCCTAACACACTACATGTTGCTACAAAGGCACACAAATGTTCTTCTGGCGATTGTTTTCCGTCTCCATTGAATCTAGGTAAATTTTCCTATACATTTTTAGGTAAAGGATTTAAGTTAGCCCCTAGGTTGAGGGGTCCTATGGCTGCTCCCCAAGGTTGAGCCATGGGTGGAAAATTTATAACTAAGGGGATAACGGTGCCTGAAAGAGTTAAAGCTTGACAGACAGGGGAAGTAGAGGGTTTAAGGGGGCTAGGGGGTCTACTTCTAGCTCTTCTTGCATGAGTAGGGATATAAGGAAAACTAAGGCTTTGTAGTGCTTCAAAGGTAGAATCTTCAACTCCCTCTCTCCTCAAAGACCTGGTATACGGTCTAGGATCTAGCTTAAAATATTGTGGTTGAATAGGCAGTTATTAATTTTTGTGCTATTCTTGATTTCTTTGCACTTCAAGGACTTGATTTCTTGCTACGTTTCGTGCCTGCCTTCTTCTCTGTCTGAGTAACAACAATATCAGGTTATCAGCCAATTCCTCTTCTTGTTCTAATACTCTGCTTGCTCTTCTGTAATCTTCACTATTCCAACGAGTACGCCAAGCAAGCGTATTCAACTGGTCAATAATGTCTTCCTGCTCATCTTGAAATCCAAGATTGGGTTGCAGAATAGGAATTATGTTTTCATGTGGAAGCACCATTGTTGCTTCATATTCAAGCGACCAATCTTTTAATTAATAATTTCAAATCCCCAGCAGACTCGCCAAAAACTGTTGGCTAACAGATTTGTGCTTGTTCTGTAAATGTTTTATTCTGACTCTATACACTTTTTTTGAAGAACAAACGAGTTAAGCAACAAATGGGTGAACTTTTAAAATTAGTTCCCCTCTGAATTTAGGTACAGCTCCCTTTAAGATTTCCAATGAATTTAATCTATTCAACTATTCAAATGCACTTTTAACTAGAAAATGCTTAAGGCAAACTGACATTCATACATAACTATGTTATGAATGCAGTAAATTTATGCAGTAACAGTGAGTAATAGAATGCACAGATTCTACTTTTGATACATTCAAATACATGAACACATACATATGAATTTGTTGAACCAATAAATAATAGAACACATTTGACGAATTGTCCAAAGAAAGAGCAATTACCAGGTGAAAGGAGATTTCACATAGAAAATATAATTCCAAACACTCATACACACAGATCTAAGTAAGCAGTAATTGTTTCTTCTTCTCATTCACAGATGAAAAATTTATCAGACAATCATCACATAATGTAAAACCATAAAATAGTTTAGCTAAAATTCCTCTTTCTTCCTTTCTCAGTCTCTCTCTATCTCCCCCAAAAGATTTTTTTAAAAGCCATATATATGAGTGCCCTAATCATATCTTCGAGTAAATCAAACCCAGAGTTAACATAACTTTGACCCGTACGTGATTTAGTTTATAACAACTGATTTTAAAGATCAAGATTGCGGAAAATAACATAAAAGAGGAACTGAAATAAAGAAAATGAGCCAATAAGATCATGACTGGGACAATGGATTTGCATCTCCAGATTTGTCATCGGTGGCCTGGGAAGCACGTTGAGTCTTCCACTCCTAAAAAGCTGCAACGAACTCCTGAATCTTCAGGAAGTTGGGAATACCTATATGTTTCATTCTTGACTTCCAAACTTCTTTTTCCCTTCACATTTTCCCAAATTTTTCTTTGTGTTCTGGAAGTGCATCGATGCAGAGGTAAAGTAGTGACTCAACTTTAGAAATTTGGGAGAAATCCTCAATTAAAATATTGTCATTTTCTTTGACGAAGCTGATTTTATCTTTGAAAGATTGGACCACTGCGAAAATTTGAATAACAAGAACCTTACACTTCCGGCGCTATTCTCCTCCGCATTGCACAGTATGTTTACTTGCTAAACTTGGCTTGTTCTTAGTTAATAATGCCACTAACCAGATTGAATAATTAACGCTCAGAACAATATGTACCAAAAATATTTGAAAAGAAATGAATTTTGACTTCTTCATTAATAGCAAGTATTATTCACGTGCCAACATGATGTATAATGATTATCCATAGCCTCCGCCAAATTAGAACTCTTGGTTTCATAATGAGTTTCTGACATATTTTGCTCCAACTTTCCCGCTAAATTTGACTTAGAAAGCTGTGGGAATAAATGGGACTAAAATCACCAAATCTTTCAACTATTGAACCATTGAACCTTTAGGACATGGTTCAATGCGGTGGTTCGACCATACCAATTGGATCATATAGATGAGCAAAGGATTCACTTATGGAAATATGGAACTTAAGCTCATGAACCGTTGAACTTGTAAAGATATGGTTCAATACGAAGGTTCAAAGATGCAAGGGCTATGTAGACCAATAGACAGTTACATGGCTTTGGTAAAAGGCTTCCAACTATGAGACAGCGAACTGTTGAACCTTGAGCCATTGAACCTCGCTATAGAGTACGAGCGGATGGTTCAACGATACATCATTTACGCAAGGTAACTGCATGACATGACTTGTTAGAAGGAAATGAACGTTGAACCTTGGACTGTAGAACCATTGAACTATTGAGAAAAGGGTTCAAGTTCAAACCAAAAGTTCAAAGACGTTTAAGATATATAGAACAACAGCTTGCTTTTTGAGACACTTTGGACATATCGAACCATTTGAACTTTGAACTTTGAGAATGATTTGGGTTCAAAGGTTCAAACCTTAAGTAACCTTGCCTACAAAGATGATAAACAGGTAAAATTTGAAGGATCAAGAGTCGATTTAAGAAACAAAGGTATGACCCAAAATACAATACAGCAAACTGGCTCTTGTTTAGGAAATATTACCAATAAATAAATAAGGGCGACTCAAAAGGTAACAACTAGAAAGGGAAAACTTAGTACCAATAATTAAATGAGGGGTCAATGGTTTTGTGTACTCATGGTTTCCTCAATACCACAACTTGTATTTGTGTGAGCTTGAGTCTATAAAAGCAAGCACATGGTTAGTGGTTTGGACTGGCTGGCTGAGTGGACTGTAATTATATTGAGTTTCTTTTGTGAGTGCATATGTGAAGTATGGTATGGGATGTGTGGTTACATGCTTGGACACATGGAGGATACATTGGTCGAGCTTGATGTTTCATAGGTGTTCATGAGACTCTATAAATGCATTGTAATGTTTTATTGTTGAATATAATACACAGAGTAAGGATACTTTTGGAGGCTGGGTTTTTTTCCCTCTTGAGGTTTTTTGTAGGATATATTTTGTGTTATCTTGTGGCTTGTATTTTGATATTTGCATTATGGTTATTCCATAAGCTTGTATACATCATTATCTCTCATAGGGTTATGTAGAAAATGGCATGATCAACTTGGTAATTTCCTAACACTCTCAAGAGACTTTCTTGGTTTGATGTATCACAAAAGGATAGGGACACCTAAGGAATGAAATGAGGACTCTTCTAGAATTCACCCACTTAGCCTAATTTGTTGGCATAATTAATTTAGTCCCACGAGATGTAAAAAAAATATGACTATTGGCACCTTTACACTAAATGCAAATGAGGCATTTTGTAAGAATGCCTTCAATGTTAGCATGCTTGAATGGTTTGGAGTTGATAGAAACCAAGATAGGATAGTGTACAAGAACCTGACATCCACCTATAGGTGTGAATGAAAAATTCCTAGGTGCCACAAATTCTAAGAATCACTTTATTAAAGTTGGACACCTTTTTCTCTTAGGTCTCTTAAGAGACATTATTGGTTTGATGTAGCTTGGAAGGATCGGGACACATGGGGAATGAAAAGAGGCCTCCACTAGAATTCACCCACCCACTCCAATATGTTGGAACCATTGGTTCAATCCCATGAGGTGTAAAACAAAAAAATATGGCTATTGGCACCCTTACACTAAATGTAAATGAGGCATTTTGCAAGAATGTATTCATTGTTGACACACTCAAACAGTTTGGAGTTGACAAAAAATGAGATAGAATATTATAGATAGACCTAAAAACACTTGTAGGTGTGAACGAAACATTCCTAGGTGCCACATATTCTAAGAATCATTGCATCAAATTTTGGCACCTTTTTACTCTTAGGGCTCTTAAGAGACTCTAAGTCTGATGTAGACTAGAAGGATTGGGACACCTAGGCAATGAAACAAGATATCCACCAGCATTAACCTACCCACCTTAAGGTGCCACAAAGTGCAAAATATAAAATATCACTCCTAGCACCCTTTCACTAAATGAAACTGAAGCATTTTGCAACATTGCATTTGTCGCCACAATGGGAAAATGAATTTGAGTTAGAAAAAACTAAGATACAAATTTATAGGTGTACCTGATGTCCACCTATATATTTAGAGGAGACATTCCTAGGTGCCATGGTTTGAGAGAATCACTGCATTAAAGCTTGGCACCTTTTGCTCTTAGGGCTCTTACAAGACTTTCTCGATCCAATGTATCCTAAAATGATTAGGATGCTTCACCACCAAAAATACACCTCTGATAGTAGTAACCCACTGACTTAGACATGTTGG
This sequence comes from Cunninghamia lanceolata, assembly GCA_027924645.1. Taxonomy (NCBI): domain Eukaryota; kingdom Viridiplantae; phylum Streptophyta; class Pinopsida; order Cupressales; family Cupressaceae; genus Cunninghamia; species Cunninghamia lanceolata. The sequence goes on along the minus strand of BSBN01000068.1, from coordinate 10,212,041 downwards.
TGTTGTCAATTCAGTTCCATAAGCTGTGTATATTAATGCAAAATTTCATTCCTAGTACCCTTTCACTAAATGAAACTGAAGCATTTTTAAACATTACATTCGTTGCCACTGCAATAAAATAAATTTGAGTTAGAAATAATTTGGATATATATTTATAGGTGGAACTAACATCTACTTGTAGGTGCAAATGATACATTTCTAACTACCATGGTTTGAGAGAACAGTAGGGCCAAAGTTTTGGCATTGTTTTGGTATTAGGGATCTTAAGAGACTTTCTTGGTTTGATATAGCCCGGAAGGATCAATATGTTTGGCCACCAAAAAGACACCTCTAGATAATAGTAATAAGTCACTCACTTAGACATGTTGGTATTGTTAGTTTAATGCCACAAGGTGTAGTATGCAAAATTTCACTCTTAGCACCCTTCATTAAATGAAACTGAAGTATTTTGCAACATTGTGCTTGTCACCACTATGGGAAAATGAATCTGAATTAACAAAAAATAAGATAGGTATTTTTAGGAGGACTTGACATCCACCTATAAGTGTAAATGATACATTCCAAGATGCCACAACTTGAGAGAATAGTAAGGCCAAAGTTTGGCACAATTTTGGTCTTAGGGCTCTTAAAAGACTTTCTTGGTCTAATGTAGCCTAGAATGATCAAGATGCTTAGCCATAAAAAAAAACCTATATTAGTAGTAACCTACCCACTCAAATGTCTTGGCATTATTGATTCAGTGCCATAAGGTGTAAAATACAAAAATTCACTCTTAGAACCCTTTCATTGAACAAAATTGAAGCATTTGATAACATTGCATTCATCACCAATGTGGGTAAATGAATTCAAGTTAACAAAAATTGAGATAATTATTTGTAGGTGGACCTAAAATCCACTTGTAGGTGCAAACAAGACATTCTTAGGTGCCACGGTTTGAGAGAATGCTCAGGCCAAAGTTTGGCACTTTTTTTGGTCTTAGGGCTCTTAAAAGACTTTCTTAGTCTGATGTATCTTGGAAGGATTGAGATGCTTGCCCACTAAAAAGACACGTCTAATAGTAGTAACCCACCTATTGATATGTGAACTAGCATTGCCGATTTAGTTCCACAAGGTGTAAAATGCAAAATTTCACTCCTAGCACCCTTTCACTGAATGAAACTAAAGCATTTTACAGCATTGCATTCATTTCCAATGTGGGAAAATGAATGCAAGAAAAAAATCAAGACAGGTATTTTTAGGTGGACTTGACATCCACCTGTAAGTGTAAATGAGACATTCCTAGGTGTCATGGTTTTAGAGAATAGTTGGGCCAAAGTTTGGCAATTTTTTGGTCTTAGGGATCTTAAGACTTTCTCATTTTGATGTACCCTGAAGGATTGGGATACTTGGCCAGAGAAAAGGAACCTCTAATAGAAGTAACCTACCCACTCAAACATTTTGGCATTTTCATTTCAGTGCCATGAGGTGTGGAATACAAAATTTCACTCCTGGCACCCTTTCACTAAACAAAATTGAAGCATTTTCAACATTACATTCATCACCATTGAGATCAACTAACTTATAGTTAAATAAAACTAATAGGTATTTGTAGGTGGAACATCCACTTGTAGCTGCAAATGAGACATTCCGAAGTGTCATAATTTGAGAGAATAGTTAGGCTAAAGTATGGCACTTTTTTGGTCTTAGGGCTCTTAAGAGACTTTCTCAGTTTGATGTAGCCCAAAATGATTGGGATGCTTGGCCACTATAAGAATGAAAATTAGAAATAAAATATGGAAGGAAATGCAAATTTAAATGCATCCTATTCTAAAATAATGTAAACCTCAAGATGGGCAAAATATGGAGTTTGTAGACAGCTAAAAATGACTTGCCCCACAAGACACTTTCCCGCATCTTCACATCACTAATTTACCCTTCACTGGAATTAATTAAATAAATCCAATTTTTTTAATTAATTTATCCTAAACCATTCATCCTTAACTATTCCTCCTAAATCATCCACTTGTGATAAATTAATTCATCTAATTTATCACTATACCTTACAACACTAGCCCTCATTAATTAAATAAATATCCTCAACATTTATTTAGTTAATTTCTCCATCTCCCTAATCATGATTGTATACACCTAAAAATGGCTTCTGTCGAATTAAGTAAATATTTTAATATTTATCTTAATTCTTATTCTCCTATCAATTAAATAAATATTCTAATATATTTAAATGATTCACATCCCTCCAACAAATAAATAAAATCAATTTATTTAATTAAAATACCCAAATTCTTCTATAGTCTCATCTAATTAAATAATCCTAAATTCCTCTATCCTAAGTCCTAAATTCCATAAAATCCACCTCACCATTCCACCTCATTCTTCCATGTCACCTTTCCACCTCACCTTGTTGCACATGTAATTAAATAATTTAATATTTAATTAGCTAATATTCCCTCACCCACATGTCCTATTTCTCCTCTAGTCAAATTAGTTAACTCATCAATCAAATCTATTAACTAATTAGACAATTGAGTTCACTAGTCAATCTATTTAGTCAACTCCTTAATGAACCCAATTAACTGTTCAATCATCTCAGTTAACTCCTCAAACTCCCATAACTCATGAAAGGAGCTTGGACACTTGCCCTCTCCTGATTCACAGACATTCCCTCAAGCTTTCTTAACTATACACCTCACAGGTAATTCCTCCAGTCATGGATCTAGTGACACTTGGATTTGGTCTTCCCTCAGCCTATATAAGCAAGGTCTTCATACCCATTTGTATGCACTCAAGCATTCGTAATCTTGCTTTGTAGGAATCATACAAGGAGCGGAGACGATGGGGACCCAGCCCATCCTATGAGATAGTTTGTATTGAGTTTCTACATATTTCATATCAGCCTTGGCCGATGCATAGGGTAGTGGGAGACGTGGGTACAACACATGACTATTTTGACTAGTTTGTAGCACATCCCTTTCTTCACTACTCCTGTCTAGGAGAGCGAGCCCTAATTCTGGATGATTAGGAGGAGGAGGATGAGGGGCCATGGAGGTGATGTAGGAGATGCAGAGGATGGGGAGACAGAGGTGGTCAAGGTGGGGATGATGGCGATGGCAAAGGAGGAGGAGGAGGAGGTCATGGTGGTGGTGGCGGAGGAGGAAGAGGAGGTTATTATGGTGGACATGATGGCAATGATGGGGATGGTGGTAGAGATGGACATGGGAGGAGGGTTCTCCAGCAGATTGATCCTACCCAGCATGCTTAGCTAGCTTTATAGAGACATGTCTAGCCTCCAGTGTAGCGACAGGGACAGGGACCAAATGATGGGGTGATAGCAGGGTTGCGAACCCAGCTGGCTTAGGCACAGTCTATGCTAGTGCAGCAGCAAGGATAGATAGGGAAGATGCAGGCCCACATCACACAGCTATAGAGTGGCCTATAGATTGCTTGGTTAGAGCAATACATGGCCATTCAGAGATATGGGAGGGTAGAGGCACTCTTAGAAAAGGTGCAATAGACTGTGGGACAAGGTCCCACTGGCCAAACCATTATAGAGATGGTTAGGGTAGGCCAGGAGATCTTCTACTAGTAGTCCCTTGTGAGTAGGTTGTACCACTAGAGTGTAGGGTAGGCAGCTATTGGCCCAATTACTGGAGCAAGTCACAATAGGGTACCCGTAGAGAGTGGCAGGATGATGAGACCTATGGGGCCACCTTACGGACCATCAGGAGGAGGTGCACCAGGGACATGGACAATAGGTGGGGGAGGAGGAGGAGGTATCTCGCCACCACAACTAGCACCATCAAGGGGGAGCCATTCCTATCTGTTTTGAGACATGTATCAGTTTTAGTACCTTTATTTAGACATGTATACACCACCTCAATTTGGACACTTTTATTCTTTTTGATGATGATTATATGATATTATGATTTGACTAACTATGATTATGATCTACTGTGATGGACATGACTTACATTATGATGTTATGACATGCCATGCTTATAGATGAATTATGTGGTTTATGACTCGGATGCATATTTTTACATTTTTACGATGGACATGATGATCTATATGATGACTTTACATGATTATGGTTGTATGTGATGTGTCTAACATGTTTATTAGATTCTATGATGCACTTTATGTTTATGCGACATGATGTTTCTATGAGCTATATGATGGATATGATGACCTATATGCATGTTTATGATCCTATATGTTCACATTCTATGATGATCTAATGCAGACACTGTGATAACTTAGATGTTTACTTATGTTGTTTGTCATTGTTTTATTTATGGATGATGATCTAATATGCAAATGCGATGATAGCTATGTTTTTTGTGAGATTTTTTTGGTTAATGCAATATTATGGTGACTCATGCATCTAAGTGACAACATTATATGCAAAACATGATCTAACTATTTATTACCATTAATGCATTGTATGTGATGAAACTATATGATGACACACCTATTCATGACATGCAAATGAATTGTTTTTGTTGTTCCAAGTATACTCAATCTTAATAATAATACACCTGAGACGAATGGACTTTAATAACTGGGATAAATGGATAATGTAGAAGAAAGGACTTGGATAACTGAGATCAATAGACACTTGGAATTTGGTCAAGGATGCAATGCTTATAATGAAATGCAATGTGATATGTATGGATAATTGGATTGTCATCTTCGTATATGCAAGTATTTGAAATACTTTGTTTCATCATTGAGCTTTTAAAATGTTTTAAGAAAATACAAGCATCTAGGTATAATTAAACCATGATGACCTAAGTATCTCTTACATGGATATTGATTTAGCAAGTTAATACAAGCGTCTAGTCAAAATTGAATCTAGATGACCTGAGTATGCCTTGCATGTGTCAACATACAAGGATTGCCCTGTTTCATGTTTAGACTTAGAATGTCCTCAATGATCTTTTGTCGATCATATCTTTAGACAAAAGTCATCACATTACTAAAGATTGACCCACAAACAACAAACAAATAAGATAATTATGCCCCCATAATAGTTCCTATAGTTTTTGACATCCTCGAGTAGCATAAAAAGACATAATAACAAAAATCAAGACTCTGTGAATTAAACCTTTTAATAAGAACAAATTTTCTTGCTAGAGTTATGTTTTCTTGCAACAAAAATAGATACAATCATCATGGTGGTTGAGGCTCATTGTGTCTTGGCATAGGTCTAGTTCTTGCATCAAGTGTTTTTGTTAAAAAAGTACATTTGTGATGCTGTCTACTATCTGGTGATAGTATCACGATCCTTATTGTTATCCTCTAAGGGGCGTGACATTCAAGAATCCAATTCTCGAACTAGGTTGAGGATATGCCCCCAGTCAAGCAAAGGATTGATTTATTGTGGATGAACTGACAATAGACATGAAGAAACATGCCCTAACGGACTGACCTAGTGCCTCGGGGGTTCATCGATAAATGGCCTTGCCTACATGACAACATAGAGGCAATGTAGTTTAGGGTGTGGACTATGTGGACCTAGGACCTAGGAGATGGGAAATGGTATGGATTGTGAACAAACCCAAGGATAGGTGACATGGGATGGAATGGATGGGAAAGGAGCCTTAGGGGTACATCAATGATGGCCTTACCTATGTGATAGCTTAGAGGTGACATAGTTCACCTATAGTTCAATGGATTGGTTGAGGATGGATGACAAGATGGACACAAGTTTGGATTGGCCGTCTAGTGGAAGAAGGAGATAAGGACGAGCAAATAACAAGCCATGGTAGGTATCCTGACGTGATTGGGTAGATGTGTTGAAATTAGGGCAGACAACTAAGATGGGGGGTGAATCAGTTGTCTCAAAACTTTAATAACTTGGGGGCTCATCAATAAATGGCCTTGCCTACGTGACAACATAGAGGCAATGTAGTTCGGGGTGTGCACTATGTGGAGCTAGGACCTAGGTGATGGGAAATGGTGTGGATTGTCAACGGACCCAAGGATAGGTGACATGGGATGGAATGGATGGGAAAGGAGCCTCGGGGGCACATCAATGATGGCCTTGCCTATGTGAGAGCTCAGATGTGATGTAGTTCAACAATAGTTCAATGGATTGGTTGAGAATGGATGACAAGATGGACACAAGTTTGGATTGGCCATCTGGTGGAAGAATGCAATAAGGACAAGCAAATAACAAGCCATGATAGGTATCCTAATGTGATTGGGTAGATGTGTTGAAATTAGGGGAAACATCTAAGAGGGGGGTGAATCAGTTGTCTCAAAACTTTAATACTTGCAGCAATTTATCTTCTTTTGCACTTATTAACAAATTAATGATATAACCATGAAAGTATAAATCAACAACACATGAGTAGAAACATAATCAACACACATAACACTAGGATTTTTATGTTGAAACCCAGTTAAGAGAAAAGCCACGGTGGGGGTTAACCCACAACAAATTATACTCCGTTAAAAGTATTACAAATGGGCAAGACACATGCCTTCAGGGTGCACTACCCAAAGCTCACTGCTCCAAGAGGCTCACTACCTATGGAAATGATTACAAGGAAATTATAGAATGTTTGAACTAATGAATAGCATCTAACAATGCAAAAATTTAGTTCTGGTTAAGCACAGAATACTGATCTTACACACTTCATCCTTACTCTGCCCTATTTCACTGTTCGGCCATAATCCAGGCTTAGATCTTTACATTCGCACTTATTTCTACCTTTTTCGCACTTACTCCATCACATCATCACACACACACTCCAAAACACTTGAATCCATCAGCTATATATATCCACATCAAGAAATCCAATCAACTGTAGTCAGCTTTAAGAAAACTTAGAACATTTATTAAGAACTCTGCTTTGTCAGTTGAATCCATGCACAATCAACAATGCGAACCAAAAACTTGTGTTCTCAAATCATCATTTACGTCAACCAATACCACTAATTTCATAACCGACAACTTTTCTTCATCTGGACCAAGATCAAATGCTAGGTTAGCCTGTTCTTCTTCTAACTGTACTGACTAACTAGAACCTGATACTCAGATGCTTATAACTTTTTAATCCTTCATCACCAAAGGCTATATTTCTAGATTTAGATAGTCCTAACAATTCTTATCACTCCCTTAGATCCATAGCACACCGTGATTTACCACTGGAGAGATCTAGACCAAGATACTGGACCCTGTCACATGCTCTGTTTTTGATTATCCAGACTTAGACAAATCCTCACTCTGACTTCCAGTATGAACAAATCATGTAATGTGGACATGTAAGATAGACTTAGTTGCCATCAATGACAACACCTATCATGTATATCAATGTCTCTTGCCAACAATCTCCCCCTTTGGCATTGATGACAACACTTAGTGAAAAAAATGACTGTGTTGGAACAACTCCCCCTTACTATGTACACTTATGCTTTTCACTATTCTCCAGTGCTCCCCCTTTGCTAGATTCCTCATTTTTCATTGCTCTTCACTCCCCCTTTGACATCAATGGCAAAGGTTGGACTTTTGGATGTAACAATTCCATAATCTCACATTCCTCCACAGTGGAGTGTATATGCAATACAACTTTATAGCCAGGAGTGAATATTGCCTTATGGTCTAGTAGTTCCAATATCTGTAATTGAGCATCAAACTCAGAAAAAATTGCATACCAAAATTCACCAAATTCACCAAAATTTTTATGTACATGGGCATATATACAAACAATCCTATGACTTATTTACATAAGTTTGAACACATCACCAAAGACATTCCTCAATAGACTCATTATCCCAACTCTTCTTCATGCTATTCAAAACTGAGATGTGACCACTAAATAAGAATGCTTGAGACTCTGCTTTCTGCAAGTCAATAGGATCACTTGACTTAGCAGCAGTTTGGGCTTTGGTCAAAGCATTGAACATTGCTTCTAATTTGGGGGAAATTAGTCCCCAGAGGTCACTCATTCTTGCCTCAATGCTCTCCTTCTCTTTTGTCAATTTCTTTATTTCTTCAATCAAGTTGATTGCCTGATACTCCTTGCTTGCCACAAATGTTGTCACGGGATCAAAAGATTTGGATACACTTGATAGTTTTTGCTTAGACTCCTTTATTTTATCTTCAATATCCTCTATAACTTTAGGACAAGATAAGCAAAATTTATATACATTTCCTCCTTCTGTAAGAGCATTCTGAATACTCTTTACACTAGTATCCAGCACAATTCTATCTACTCCAAGCATCCCTTTTAGAGCATCAAATCTTTTATCATTGAATTCATTTTGAACCTTGACCTCTGTAGACTTCTCTAGAGATTCAAAATGAGAACTTACCGATTTTATTAGATTTTTCAATTGGCTGGAGGGAGATGCTAAAGAATCCTTTTGAAAGGTGGGCATGATCTTCTCCAAGATTCTTGATGCCAGACCAAGTAGCTCATTGTCTTCTATGTGAGACTTCAAAATATCTTCTTTGGCCTTAGCTTATGCGAGAGAGGCCCACTTTATCTTCTGAACTGGTGAAAGACTATCCATATTTATTGGACCTTTCAACTCTTTTGCAACTAGTTTATCATTTTCCAAAATTTCTTTCATTGCTTCTATAGTGTCTCTTTCCCAAGATGCTGATGTATCTATTTGATCCTTACCGGTACTGCCAACTAGCTTGTCCTTCTTGAGCTCTTCCTCAACCTTTGTAATCTCTTCTTCCTTTTCATTTTTGTCCTTGGCCTTTTCTACTTCTTGGTCCTTAGTTTCTTCTGTTTCATGCTCTTTATTATTCAATGAATCATCTTCATCTGTTTCAACATTCATCTCTGTATCTTCTTTGCTGGATTGATCCAGAGGAGTTTGAATACCTCATGCATTATCAGTTTTATCTATCATCTTTTCATCTTTTTTTTTATTGCTTCCTTTTCTAGAATAGTGGAGTCATCTATCTCAGTTTGCTGCTAATCTCTCTACTACTCTTCATCATTCATAATTGATGCATCCTTAGTATCAACCAGTTCTTCTGTAACCACATAGAACTTGTTCTTGTCCAGTGCTTTCTTTAGAATCTATTTTGTTTCTTTAACAACTTCATCAATATCTCCAATCATCAACTTATTCATCCTTGTTTTGCTTCTGAAATTGTTCTTGACCTTTTTAAAAAATTTATCTACTTCTTTGTTGGAGATCACTGGACACAAACTAGACAACATATGTTCCCTCAGCTCCTAATCTTTATCTTTAGCAGCCTCCTTCCTCATTTCCAAAATGTTACTCAGACTCTTAGGAATTTTAGATAAAATTTCCACAAGAGCTCTATTGAATGTATTCAAGTATTTTATAGTGGCATCCTCCAAAATTCTCTTGTTTGCATCATCAAAAGTGTCATAGTATTTTATTAAGGGTTTCAGATTCCCATGAATTTTCACAACATTCACAATTTCTTCTATAGACAAAGTGGATTTTCTAGTTTGGGTTTCAGTCTTTTGTCTTTTACTTACCTCCATACTTCCAGAAGGTTTATCTTTTGCAGCCTTTGAAGCTTTTGCTTTCTTTGTCTTTATTTCCTTTACTGCTTCATATGATTCTTTTTCCTCATCATCTTTAATGTTCTCATATGTTCTAGATGCTTTAGTCTTCATTCTTTTACCATCTTTACCAAATGGTTTGTCTTCCAGTTTCTCTGTTCTGACAAGTTTTGTGTGAACATAGGCAGTAGCAGAGCTTCTTGTTTTTCTAGGCTGGCTGGTGGAGTCTTCTGGAGCACTTCCTTGTTTCTTATCCTACATCTCCTTCTCAACTTTTTTTATCCTTTCTCTATTCTGCTTCACAACTTCCTTAGTTATGCCAATGCTTTCAGCATACATTTCTACTTGCTTTTGAACTTTCCTTTTGATTTCAAGTTTTCTGAGCTTAACATGTAGTTTGAAACTGACCTCCTCATATGTCCCAAATCTCTCCATAGAATCATCCTTGGGTTTGCTCAAGAGATGTTGTGCATACATATCCAAAATTTCTTGTCTACCTCATACCCCATGGGCATGATCCAAACCGTTCTGGGTTCTACTGCTTCCATAAACACTAATCAGTGTCCACCATGAAACAAATTTCATTCTTGTATTTCTCAACAACTAATTTAGGGATTCTTTCCCTAGAATGCATCATGCTCTATAAATTCTTGAAGTAACCCCAAATTCTAGTTTTCTATGCTTTAGAGTCACCAATGTTGTTCAAGTGCTGTCTTATCTATATAGCAATAGGTTTATCATTTGTCCAACACATGCTTTTCTTGCCAGGTAACTCATTCATGAAATAGAAGAACAAACATAGGATTAATGTACCATATTTGAAGGTGTTCTTCTTATCCTTCTTTATCTTATTCAAATTTTCCATCAGCTGGTTCTGTAATAACTCACACAAGTCATAATCAACATTCGCTCTCAACATCTGATAGACTGCATAGATAGCTGTACTAGATATAGAATTTTCCCTGCTGGAATGATAAACTTTTTATCCAATCACCATTGAAGCAAATTTGACATCTGGATTAGTGATGTCATTTATAGTCATTGTCCTTTTGTCAAACCTTGAACTGATAGCACTAGCTACTAGTTGATTCTTTACTGCTTTCAACATTGGCAGTTCACTAGATGAGTTTAACCCTGTCACTGCCTTGATGGCTTCCTTGGTGATTTTGAAAGGTTTCATTAGCCACATAAACTCATTATGCACTTGAATCAACACATACCAGACCCATTCATCTTTGTCAAAGGATGGAAACCCTATAATCTGAATGAAATGTTTATTGTGTAGTGCCTTATACTCAGGTTTGAGACTGTGAATTTCATCCCTTAGATGATTCTTAAACAAATCTAAAAACCTTGAGTTCCCAAATTCATCTATGCTCGCATGAATATAGGCCCTAATATCTTCAACATGTAATACACCATACAGAACATTTGAAAATGCACCTAACAGGTCAACTTCTACAGATTTGTGTGGATGCTTCTTGAATTTGGGTCAAGGCCTTTCAGTAATATCAACAACCAATGGTGTAGCCATTGCAAAAGATCACAAGTTCAAAGTTTTGCAGAAAATACCTTTTTCTTCATAGAATTAGGGTTAGCAGATGAATTCACCGGTCATACTTCAAATCCTTGAAATCTTAGCTCAAGTGCTCTTCTACTTGCTCTCTTTGAATGCAAAGTGATTCAAATGATGAAAGGATGACCTTTTATGCTCCATAAAACCTAATTCTCCATTGTAATAAATGCGTTACCATAACTTCATCTGATTACTCTGTTTCTTGATGCAGTTTCTCATGAAATGCTCACAAATCACCATATCCACTTCTTTTCTTCCAAAAATCCTTTCAAATGATCTACAATAAACCAAATTATTTTCTCATCATGCCAGATTTAGGCACCCACTTATTGGCTAGAGGAATTTGATTTTCAATGCAGCTTCCCCTGAGCCAAAGCTCCCATTTTAGTTTCTTGAGGAATTCTCAGCACCGGATTCTGGTGCAGACCCATCACCATCATTACTTGTGCTTTTCTTCACCCATGTCTTGTTCATTTGATTCTGGATCTCATTTATATCAACTTTGCCCTTGCCTTTGTCTTGTCTCTGCTCATCTAATTTTTTGTTTACCGAAACTCTTCCTTCATTATTCTTGCTTCTGTAGAATCTTACAATATGATTAGATCAGTTACAATTGAAGCACACAACATTTCTTTGCCCATTTGATTGATTTCCTCTTGATCTGCACTGATTAGCCATATGTCCAAATTTATTGCATGCAAAACATTTGCCATTAAAGGAATTGCCATTTCATCTATTGTTAGAGTTATTCATTATCATACTTCTGCATTCATTAGATCTATGACCATACCTCTTACACTTGAAGCATTGACTGGAGAAGGATGGACCACTTTGATTTACTATGCTTCTGCATTGAGTAGCTCTATGACCAAATTTATTGCAATTGAAATAATTGCCATTGAAAGATGGATACCTTTGAGCATTAGGCTATCTTATCGGAGGTCTTCTAGGTCTATCTCTCCCAATCCTTGATTGAGAATTTCATTGTTTGGATCCAAAGCTTTCACCTTTCTCATACCTAAGACCATGCTTATCATCAACCTTCTTCTGACTCTCAAGCAACACTTCAAGTTTAGCTAAGCTTATCTTAAACTTCTCCTTGTATTCATTTGCAATTTCTAGGTCATGTCTGAGAATGACAATTTGCCTTTCAAGTTCCTCTTCATTATATCTGCATTCTTGTAATCAGATTTTAGGTGGTCAATTGTTCTGTCCATTCTACAACATTCTTCTATTCTTTCCTTCAGAGTGATGAGTTCCAGGTAGCACCCATGAAATACACCTTTTTACCCCTCTTTTTCTCTCCCTTCTTATTCCATTGTCCTGATGACTACACCAAAATAGGTTAACAAGATTGTTCTAATGATGATTAATTAGAGATGAATTACTTAGAATCATGATTTTTGATTGAAGGACTAATGTGCATTGAATTGATGGAAATATGCATAAATCTTCTCTTTTTGAATAAATAGATGCAGGTGTTCAGGTAGATAGTTTTGTGCATCTCTGGAGGTAGTCCTAATGATCTTTGGAGCCAACATCAGAATGCCATGACTGGTCTCCAATGTTTTCTAATTTGATTGGAGAGATTTTGGGATAAGGAGGGGAATCATCTCTAGAGCTAGACTGAAGTCACAAGCATCTCTGGAGCTAAACAAGAATGTCACAATCATATCTCTGGAGCTACAGATAGAGACATACATCTCCGATGCCTCTTTAGAACAATACAGATTTCCAGCACAGTTATTGGTCAAACACTTCTAGTAGTGATCGGGATGCTCCTAATGTTACTCAAATCATCACCTGAGTAATTGAGGGTAGACCATAGTTAACTGCTGGAAGTTTTATCTCTTTTTTGATTTTGCACGATTTATTGATAAACTAATTTAAATACCTATATTTTAGGGCCTCGCTGCCCAAGTGTATTTAAAACTAAGACTTAGATTTAGTTTGGACTTCTATTCCAACTCAATCTATTTTAATTGCATGGATATTTATTCTGTAGTTAGACAGTTAGTAGAATAAAGAGATTGATGTTATCTCATAGATGAACTAGTAGTTAGGGTAAGTGATATCTCATCACTGATTTAGATATAAACTTACAGAAGTAGCAGTAGAAGACACAGTGATTAATTTATGATTTCTGTAATCTTATTTTGACATAAACATTTTCTAAATACAAAGTTGATGGAATTGGACTGAAATTGAATTGTGGTCTTATCTTCTTGTGCTGATTCTTCACTTTAGTCTTTAGCCCTAAGGGTGTGGAGCAACGACCCACTCTCACCACCAAGGCAGAAGGCTAGTGTTGTTGTTTTGTTATTTCAGATTCTATTTAAGGAGATAGTTATTGTTTTCATAGATAAATGCATGTTTCAGTTGAAAGGAATAATATAGATTTACTTTAAGAAATTCATTGTTTAGTTTTGTTTTCAATATTCTTGGAATTCATTTCACAGTAGATAGATCAATAATATTAAGTTTCTTTAATCAGTAAAGATAATTAGAGTTAGTTAGATAAAACTAGCAACTATAGGATTCCTAATTGCAGATAGCCAAGGACATAGCCCTGGATTTGACACTTGAGATATGATTAAATGATGAGGTACAATGACCCTTGTCATTTTTGGTGCCATTGCCAGGGACTTCTATGTCATTTAGGAAAATTTAGTTAAATAGTTTTAGGATAGATTGAATCTGTATGGTTAGAGCTAGAGATTCAAAAGAAATATACATAAAATAGACACCCCATCAACAAACTATAGGAGAAAGTAGTGGGGTGGCACAAGATCTTGTTGAAGAGAGACATCTAGAACCTACCTTGGAAGCTACACCTAAAATTAATAATCCCTTAAATCCTCCAAATCTTCCACTCACTGACTATATCCACAAATTACAACAAAAATTTCAAGTAGATCCTTTGACAGAAACTAATTCCCTAGAACCTTAAGGAGAAGAACTATTATTAGACATGGATAATAATCATGATTATCATGAAGATGAGGAAAATTGGGCTCCAAGAACCTTCTCATATCCCATTGTTCTAGCTACTAGAGACAATGCCCCTATGAAAAATATTTCACTTGCACACTTGCCAAATTTTAGGGGTCTTGCTTATGAGGATTCAGATCAGTTTTTGTTTGAATTCAAAGTGGTAGGCCAGACTTATGATTATGGATTAGATAATCAAAAACTCAAGTTGTTTCCCTCAACCCTAAAGGATTTTGCAATGAGATGGTTTATGAGCTTGTCCCAAAACTCCATCCATTCCTAGGATCAGATGGAGATAGAATTCTTGGGAAAATACTAGGACTACTGTGGAGTCAGTGATAAGAATGAGGAATTAATCAAAATTAAACAGAGAGAGGAAGAGACCTTAGAAAATTATGTGGATAGGTTCAACTTTTCTTTGAGAAGGTATGTCAACCCTATAAATCATTCTTTGGCCAGAACCCTATTTGTAAAAGGATTAGACAAAGAATCAAAACAAGCACTGGATCTGATGGGAAAGGGAATATCAACAAAATGGATATGCCTACTATAGAAGAACTCTACAGGAACTATTCCAGAACCCATGATGGAGTGAGAACACCCAAGTCTTTCAAAGGGTAGAATGAAATAGGATAGTTAATGGAGGAAATTGCAAATTTTAAAATAGATGTTCTAGTCCAACTGAATACCACATTAGATGGGATTTAGGAAAAACCTAGAACAAATGATCAGGACAAAACAATTGAACCACTCTCCATCTATTATCCTAGGTGTAGAAACAAACATCTATTGAAAGATTGCCCTTTAGATAAATTAGAGATCTATCAAATCTATGACAGGGAATATCCTACCAGTTGATGTGATCACCTCCCAGCCTTAAAAAGGCTAAGTAAAAAGAATGTCATTATAGAAGATGAGTTGAATTATGTAGGACAAAAATAAGCTAGAAATTTCCCTTATAATCAGTATCCAAACCAGCCTTCTTATAGCGGTCCTAATTGGGGAAATAATCAATGGAATCCAACTTGGCATGGACCTCAGAATAATCCTCCTTGGGGACAACATGATTGGCCAAATCAACAATGGCAAAACCAACATTGGCAAAATCAACCCTGGGGGAATCAACAATGGCCACAACAGTTTGGATCACAAAACATGCAACCTCATTGGGGTCCTCAATAGGGGTATAATCAATAGTACCAGGGACAACCTAGAAGTTTACAACCTCAACAACAAGCATTGCTAACTGGACCCCACAACACACAAGGTCAGTCACAAAATGAACAAGTTAGCCAACCACCCTTACTAGCTCAACCTATACCAAACCCATGGAATAAGCAGGGAGTAGCTATTTACATGACAGAACAAGAAAACATGGCTGATATTAATGCCATATATTCCAACAATCTCCAGCTGCATTCTGGGAAAGCACTTCCAAGACCATCTCCAACTATAGTTGAAGTAAACAATGACAAGGAACCTAAAAATCCATCCACTCAGCTTCCAGAGGAGATTACTACCGTAAGACTGCTAAAAGAATCATCCTTGGATAACTCTAGAGTTCCTCCTAAAAGAATGACTTCAAAGAACATCCCTAGAAACATTTTTGATAAGAGCTCTAAAGATGCTTCGAAGATGGAAAAACTAGCACCATACCCAGAGCAAATTAAACAACATGTCCCTCAGAAAAAGGTCTTACAAAAACAAGTCCAATCTACCCTGGAATCAGAACTTTTACAAGAAATTAGGCAGATGAACATTAAAATTCTGCTCCTACAAGCAATCAGAGATGTGCCTGAACTAAACCAATTCATCAAACAACATTGTGTTAAGACCCAGGGAAGAAAGAAGAACTTTCCCTCAACTATCTAGGTGGAAGGAAAGGTATTAGACCTCCTAATGGGAGAAATGCTCCTCCCAAAATATGGAGACCCTGGAAATCCTGGCATGACTGTTTACATCTCAAGGGTAGAAATTTTAAATGTTTTGGTTGATTTGGGAGTAGCAATAAATGTAATGATAGTTCATACAATGGACAAATTAGCCTTAACAGGTATCCAATCCACATCTATAATCCTTCAACTTGCTGACCAGTCAGTAGCTATTCCAAAAAGGGTGATTACTAATGTTCTAGTTGTGATACAATCATGGGAATTCCTAGTAGACTTCCTGATATTAGAGCCAAGAAACCAGAGAAATGCTTATCCATTGATATTAGGAAGACCATGGTTGGCTACATCAGTAGCATCTATTAATTGTCGAACTAGGGATATGGTCATTTCTAATGGGATAGACTTGAAGAAATATCTTTGTATCCACCATCTAAACCATCAATACATTATTCAGGGAGAGTATGGGTAGATAAGCTAGATAACATGGGGAACAATGCCTCAGTAGCTATGGTTACCATCAGAGAACATTTGGATGAGTTAGAAGAAGAAACCCACTATGATACAATAGAAGATATCACCCACATTCTTATTAATGAGGATATAATGGAGCTAGCCCAAGATTCAAGGAGAGAACTTCTCACTTCTGCTCATTGTACCCTAGAAAATATCATTCCTTATGGAGAAACCTTTTATAGAGACTTAGCCACATTCCACATGTTGCTTCCACATTCTTGCCCCCTCAATACCATGACTCTAGGATATGGATTGAATACATCTATGGATTAGATCACAAAACATGTTATGCTTTTACTTAGGAAAACATTGAATATCAATACCCAGTTAGCAGAAAAACATGAAGAAGAACTTATCAAACTCCTAATTTCCCATTCAACAACTTTTGCTTGGGAATACCAAGATATGAAGGGCATCCCTCTTGAGATCTGTTCTCATCATATATACACTAAAGATGTCAAACTTGTCAAACAACCCCAGAGAAGATTGAATCCCGCTTTAAAAGACATTGTCAAGATTGAAATAGAAAAATTGTTGCAAGCAGGGTTTATATATCCAATCTTAGATAGTCAATGGGTCTCACCCCTAGTCATAATGCCTAAAAAGAATGGGAAGTGGAGAGTGTGTATTGACTATAGAGAGATAAACAAAGCCACAAAGAAGGACTACTTTCCCCTACCATTAATTAACCAAGTGTTGGACAACCTTGTAGGGAGGAAGTATTTTTCTTTCCTAGATGGGTTCAGTGGATATAACCAAATCCAAGTAGCACTTGAAGATCAGCATAAAACCACTTTCACTTGTTCTTGGGGAATTTTTGCCTACAAAGTTCTTCCATTCGGACTATGTAATGCTCAAGCTACATTTCAGAGGCTTGTTTTAGCTATTTTTGTTAAACTAGCTAATGAGTGCATGAAAGTCTATATGGATGACTTCACTGTGTATGGGGACAACTTTGAAAAGCTCTCATAAACTTAGAAAGGTATTAAAATTCTGTGAAAAAAATCAACTATCCTTGAGCCATGAAAAGTGCTTCATGATGGTAGAGGAAGGAATTGTATTAGGACACCACATTTCAGCAAATGGGATCAAAGTGGACCAAAACAAAATAGAAGTGATCAAATAGTTACATTCATCCAAAAATTAGATAGATGTTAGAAGTTTTCTGGTTCATGCAGGCTACTATAGGAGATTCATAGAAAATTTCAGCAGAATAGTTGCTCCTCTGTTTACCCTGCTTAACAAAGAACATAATTCTTATGGACAGAGGATTGTCAATCAACATTTGAAACCCTTAAAGAGAAACTTACTATCACACATATTTTAAGAGGACCCAAATAGATTCTACCATTTCACATACAAACTGATGCTTCAAATGAGTCTATTGGAGTAGTCTTAGGACAGAAGGAGGAAGGAGAAAGTATGCATGCCATCTATTACATTAGCAAAAACCTTACCTCTACAGAAAGAAACTATACCACAACTAAAAAAGAATTCTTGGCAGTCATCTATGCTATAAATAAATTCAAGCATTATATCACTGGGTACAAAATATTTGTACATACTGATCATGCAGCCATCAAATACTTAATGAATAAGCTAGTAGTGGGTGCAAGGATAATTAGGTGGTTATTGTTGTTGCAGGAATTTGACATTACCATAGTTGATAATCTAGGAAAATTTGATTTGGTTGCTGACTTTCTCTCAAGATTGCATACAGGTGGAGAGAACCAGCCAGTGGAGGACAAATTCCCAGATGAACATCTTTTTGTTATATCCTCTACTGCACCTTGGTTTGCCGACATAGCTAATCTTTTAGCTACAAGCTTGTTTCCATCCCATTTTACCTTAGAACAAAAGAAACAATTACTTAAGGAAAACTTAGCTTACAAATGGTTAAATGGTTTACTATTTAAATGTGGTCCTGATTTCATTTTTCGCAGGTGTTTAAAAGTTGATAAAATTTTTGATGTCTTAAGGGCATGTCATGATGAACCATCTAGTGGGCACTATTCTTCACACAGAACCATCCACAAGATTCTGGGAGATGGTTTCTACTTGCCCTCTATTCATAACGATACCAAGCATATGTGCAGTAATGTGATCAGTGCCAAAAGATGGGACAACCAACTTTCACCCAAGAAATGTCACTTCATCCTCAAGTAATGCTAGAACCATTTGAGCAATGGGGTCTAGACTTTGTGGGACCAATTACTCCACCATCATCAGGTAAAGAGTACATTCTTGTATGTACAAACTATGTCACTAAATGGGTTGAAGTGTAGGTATTGCAATTTACAAGAGAAGAGAAAGTTGTTGATTTCCTTTATAATAAGATTTTCTTGAGGTTTGGAGCCCCAAGATTCATAGTTTTAGATGGAGGACCTCAGTTTACTTCACAGTAATCAGAGCATTCATAGACTTATATCAAGTTAAACACAAAAAATCTTCACCTTACCATCCTCAAGCTAATGGGTAGGTAGAGGTGACTAATAGAGAATTGGAAAATATTCTGACAAGGATAGTGGCCATGAACAGAAAGGACTGGGCTAATAGATTACCTGAAGCAGTTTGGGCTTACAATACGACTTGGAAGTCCACAACAAAATTCTCACCATATGAATTAGTTTATGGAAAGAAGCCCATTAAGCCCATTCTGTCTATAGAATTTGAGCTCCAGAGACTTAAAACTTTATTAGATATTGGTCTACCATTGTCTATAGCCCAACATAATAGAATTCTTCAGCTCAATGAGTTAGATGAAATCTGAATAGAAGCCATTCAACAAATAGAACTGGTTCAGTATCAAAGGAAGTAATGGCATGACCAACACATCAAAAGGAGGACATTTCAACAAGGTGATTGGGTTCTCTTATATGATTCTAAGTTCAAGGGAAAGCTACAAACTCATTGGATGGGTCCTTACTAGATAAAGGAAGTTTTTGAGAATGAAACAGTGCTGCTGGAACCCATTGATGCAAGCATAGACACATTCTTAGTGAATGGCCACAAAATTAGACTCTATAAAAGGCCATCCACTAAGGAAGAATTCATCAAGGATTTGTACTTGGTTATAGGGAACACATCCTCTGTCACAGATTTAGACTGAAAAAAAAAAGAGAGAAGGTTCAAAACTAGCAAATGGCAACCTTCTTAAAAAAACAAAAAAAAAGAAAAAGGAGAGAGAGAGAAAGATGGAAAACCAACAAATGGCTATCTTTCTTGACCAAGGGGATTGAAAACTAGTGAATGGTGATTCCCTTCTTCATGCTAGATTAGAACAATCAAGATACAGAGATAATCAGGTGTCAGAAGTTACTCAAACACACATCCGGTGCTCGCAAACTAGGAGCACCTCCAGCGCTCCACCAATAAAGAGTCATTCTTGAATAGAATAAATAAGGAGGGGACCCACCTTTCTAGGCAATAAAGTAGAGATATCATTGATGAGGTCCTCATGACTCATCCTCCACTTTATGACAAGGACAAACATGATGTCATCATGCATATCATTAGCAATTGAGAAAAAGTCATCACCCTCGCATGCACGTGTCATCACAAATGACTGCACTGATGTCACCTGACAACATGACATTCTTGGACCACTCAACGGGGATGATTGCAGGGTACATGACAACAAGGATATTGATGCCATTTCAAAGCCACGCAGAAGCTGCTCATGTGCCAAGTCACATCGAGTCTCATCAAATCTGCAACATTGCAACCATGTACATCGGGCCATCATCATTAAGATTGATTCAGGTACTTCTCTTTAATTAAGCATTAGTTAGTAACTATCATTGTCAAATTCTATTTTTGGGTGCTGTCATTATGACATGTCCTCCTGCCATTATTTTCCCTTCTAAATTCATGCATACCACCATCTTTGCTATACTATCGACATGTCTATGGAGTGTCCCATCACTCTGCTGTAATTATGATTGCATAAGCACAATAACCAATTTCAAGGTCATTTTTCCCATAATTCAAGTAATTCAACAAATTGACATAACAACTATCATTCAAGATTACAAAATTCTCTAAAAATCCAAGTCTATTAACACAGTCCTCGGGAGCCTACGGAGTTAAAAGAAGAAAGACAGACCACAGAGAGAAGCAGACAAAATTTTAGTTATAGAGGGTGGAATAGGACTGAGAGATGGGAATTAAAAAGAAATCAGAGCTAGAAAGTATAACAAGTCTTTTGCAGGATGATGCTATGGCAGACATTCTTAGGAATGTAGGGTGGTTGGAGTTCTTGGAGAAATTTGAGGGTTTTCAAGAGGATATTGTTGATGACTTCCTACAAAACTTGAGAGATAATCAAACAATTGTTAGAGGGCTTCAAGTCAATCTCTCTGCTACCTCCATCAGTCATATCTTCAAATTACTAGAACAGGGTGAGAGGTTTTACCATCTGAAAACCTTATATGCTAATTTAATTAGAAATTTCTCTATAGAAGGTGAACCTACAATACAGTTGCATTTAAGCAAGAATGAGGTTAAAGGAATTCTTAGGTCTTCACTTCCAAAACCATGGAAATTTGTAGCATTATGGTTGATGAAGTACTTTACATGTGATGGCCAATTTTCCTTAGTTCTAGGACCAATAATGAAAATGTTGATTTTTCTGAGACATGGAAATGCTCACCCAGAAGTTAGCATAAACATTCCAAACTTTTTATACTTTGCCATTAGAGCAACTACAGAAAAGTACCAATAGGGAAAAGGTCCTATGAAACACCATGGCCTCATTTTTATGATAGTAAAACATCACTTTTTGTCTCAAGCTAAAGGGGAAGCATTATGGCAAACATTTTTAGATAACAAACCCCAAGATAGAGAACTAGAGAGGGCACAGGAAGTGGGTGAGGCTTCCTCTACCTAGCAAGAAGAGGAGGCAGAACCTTCAACTTCCTCTCCAGCTAT
Organism: Cunninghamia lanceolata; assembly: GCA_027924645.1. Classification (NCBI taxonomy): domain Eukaryota; kingdom Viridiplantae; phylum Streptophyta; class Pinopsida; order Cupressales; family Cupressaceae; genus Cunninghamia; species Cunninghamia lanceolata. The sequence continues at coordinate 10,190,637 of BSBN01000068.1, read as the reverse complement.
TGAGAAAGGTAAAAGTCTAAAGCCCTCACTGGAGGAAACTTCATATGTTACCCCTATTTCTAACAGAAAGAGAAAAGGGAAGGAAGTTAGAGAACCTGCTCTTGAAAAAACTACATATATTACTCGCTCAATAAGGCAAAAGATGACCTTGGCTGAGGAGTCTATTCCAACAGAGCCAATGAGGGAAAGGTAGGGTCAGAAAACAAAAAGAACTCTAAAGAAAACTAACTCTAGCATACACTACTAGGCCAAAGAAGCATCTCATGACTCAGATGAAATTCCCCTAGTGAGAAAGAAGAAACAAAGAGAAGTTACCTGAGAACCATCTGTTCATCTAGGTTCTCATAGTCCAACTTCACAACATTCTCTTGCTCCGGAGATAGAATAAAAGAAACTTTTACTATTTCCTCTGATTCTAAGGAAGATATACATGCTCCTGATGTACCTGCTCCACCTATGCTATAGAGAAGCAAAAGAAAAAGCCAGCTTACCCAAGATGAAAAAGGATACTACTCTCCTAGATGAAGTTCTTTGGGTCTCAAAACTTCTGAGGAAAAAGCTGGGCCTTCATCAGTACCAGTAGTTGTAGAGAAGACTCAAGAAGAAACTCAGAACATGGAGGCTGTAGGGGAAGTTGAAGCAGAGAAAATGGATGTAGCTGGCAGTGAAGAGCCAATAGCTATGGAAAACCTTGATGTAGAGAAAATAGAAGAAGAAAAATGGACTCATTCTCACCCCTTTGATCAAGAGGATATTGAAATTTCAAAAGAACAATAGATGTTAGAAGAGATTGAAAATCTGAAAAGATTATTATGGGGGAAAAATTAGATTATTACTGACCTCAATAAGGTCATGAAAGAAAAAGAAATGGAGCAAAAATAGGTGCTTTAAGGACTGTAAGTAGAGCTATAGAATAAACAACAATTAATTCAGGAGAAAGATGCATAATTGAGAGACCAAGAAACAAAGGCAGCCCAAATCATCAAGGAAAAGGAGGCAGAGGCAATACAAAATATTTCTGATCTTACCAAGGCTAGAGACAATAGTCTCATAATAATTGCAGCACTAGTTGAGAAGTTATAGAGTCAAGATAAATAATTAACATGGGCCAAGAATAAAATAGATGATCAAGAAGAGTATATTCATGAGTTAATTGGCCTAGGGAAAACCATGGAACAGGGAGTGCAAATAGATCTATATGTGGGCCCAATTCTAATGGATATTCCCAAAGCCATGTTCCATTGGGAAAGGAGATGTAGAGAATATGAGGCTTCTGAGCCCATGCTGCAATTATAGAGGGCAGTTACTGCCATGTCAAAAAGAATAGAAACCCTGGAAGAAAAAGTCATTCAAGTAGCTTCCATTTCATCTAAAATCCTGTCTTGCAGGCCCCAAGTGGAAATTATGCTCTATTCTTATAGGAGAGAGTTCTGCAGAGAAAACTATCTTTGGTTTTGTCTGATCTTATTGAGAACACAAAAATAGGAGAGGGGTTCATGGAAGCATACATGAGAAGTTTTGATGAAGACAAAAATTTTCTATGTGAGTTATATTTGCATGGTTTCTGTGTAGACAATATGACCTTCATTATCAACTATTTTGTAGGGAAATGTCAACTTAAGGTATTTATGTCACTGATGAGAAATCATCAGATTTGGAATGAGAGAATGGAGGCTTATCTAAGGAAGGATGCAGAAACAAATCTTTTCATCAGAAAAGAATGTCCAAACCCCCATGCTTTTAAGGTCCAATTTAGGGCATATGTCTACCACTTGGAAAGTAAGACTAGGATTTTGCCATTGTATCTAAAACATCTGCAATAATGTTCCATTGATTTTGGTCTTTTCATGAACAGTTCAACTAATCAAGTACTTTCAGTGGAAAGGAAAAGGTGGAATATCTTAACTTCAGAGAAGAAAATGAGAGAAGTGGTAACTCCTGCTAACTTGAGACTATTTATGAGGAAGGCCATGGCAGTGTCTAAAATGATGGATAAATACCAAATCGAGTGGATAGGTGGCTGTTTCAGACCTCCTCTCATCATTGAACCACTACCTATTTGGGCTGAGCAAATGGAAGATGACAAGTGTCAAGAATGGATGAAGCAGGTTGATCAGTATAGGGGAAATAGTAATATAGACCACACCACTTAGACTACTTATGCATAGGACTACAACTTGACTGATAAGATATTCCACTAGAATAAGTCCAAATTGTGTGAAGTAGGAGGACCTGCTAATCCTTAACTATGAGGGGGATGATGAGTGCTAGGTAGAACCCATTAAATACACCTTTTTACCCCTCTTTTTCTCTCCCTTCTTATTCCATTATCCTGATGACTACACCAAAATAGATTAACAAGATTGTTCTAATGATGATTAATAAGAGATGAATTACTTAGAGTCGTGATTTCTGATTAAAGGACTAATGTGCATTAAAATGATGGAAATATGCAGAAATCTTCTCTTTTTGAATCAACAGGTGCAAGTGTTTGGGTAGACAATTTTGTGCATCTCTGAAGGTAGTCCTAATGATCTCCAAAGCTAACATCAGAATGCCACGACTGGTCTCCAATGTTTTCCAATTTGATTAGAGAGATTTTGGGATAAGGAGGTGAATCATCTCTAGAGCTGGACTGAAGTCACAAGCATCTCTAAAGCTAAATGAGAAGGTCACAATCATATCTCCAAAGCTATAGACAGAGACACACATCTCCGGTGCCTCTTTAGAACAATGTAGATTTCCAGCATAGCTGTCGGTCAAACACTTCTAGTAGTGATTGGGATGCTCCTGATGTTACTCAAATCATCACCTGAGTAATTGAGGGCAGAACATAGTTAACTGTTGAAAGTTTTATCTCTTTTTTAATTTTGCATGAGTTATTGATAAACTAATTTAAATACCTATATTTCAGGGCCTCGCTACCCAAGTGTATTTAAAACTAAGACTCAGATTTAGTGTGGACTTATGTTCCAACTAAATCAATTTTAATTGCATGGATATTTATTCTGTAGTTAGATAGTTAGTAGAATAAAGAGATTGATGTTATCTCATAGATGAACTAGGAGTTAGGGTAAGTGATATCTCATCACTGATTTAGATATAAACTTACAGAAGTAACAGTAGAAGACACATTGATTAATTTCTAATTTCTGTAATCTTATTTTGACATAAACATTTTTTGAATACAAAGCTGATGGAATTGGACTGAAATTGAATTGTGATCTTATCTTCTTGTGCTGATTCTTCACTTTAGTCTTTAGCCCTAAGGGTGTGGAGCAAGGGCCCACTCTCACCACCAAGGCAGAAGGCTAGTACTATTATTTTGTTATTTCAAATTCTGTTTAAGGAGATAGTTATTGTTTTCATAGATAAATGCATGTTTCAGTTGAAAGGAATAATATAGATTTACTTTAAGCAATTCATTGTTTAGTTTTGTTTTCAATATTCTTGGAATTTATTTCATAGCAGATATATTAGTAATATTAAGTTTATTTAATTAGTAAAGATCATTAGAGTTAGTTAGATAAAACTGACAACTATAGGATTCCTATTTGCAAACAGCCAAGGACACAACCCCGGATTTGACACTTGAAATATGATTAAATAATAAGGTACAATGACCCTTGTCACAGAGTTTGATTCAAGTCTTCTTTAGTCTTTTTCCTTTCCTCAATTTCTTTGGTTAACCTCATCACCCCAAATTCCATCTTATGTTTTAGAACAAAAACTTCTTTTGTCAGCTTCTCACATTCCTTTGTCTTTTCTTCCAAGGCTTCATTCATGCCATTTTCTTTAGTGGGATTAGCTAGCTACTGAAGTAGCTCCTTCCTCTTTTCCATACATTCTTTTAGTTTTTCTTTTAACATCTCAATGCAATCATTAGCATTTTTAAGGTTCGCTTCCAATTCATTTACTTTTGCTTTGGACTGATAAGATCTTCTAAAGCCAATTGAAGTTGTTCTCTGAGTGAACCCATTGAAACTCCTTCCCAGATCTTCCTTAAGCTGTTAAGCTTCTTCCAAGGAACCTTGCTCTGATACCAATTATTGAAATTAGTGCAGACAACTGAGAGGTGGGGTGAATCAGTTGTCTCAAAACTTTAATACTTGCAGCAATTTATCTTCTTTGTCACTTATTAATAAATTAATTATAAAACCATGAAAGCATAAATCAACAACACATGAGTAGAAACATAATCAACACACATAACACCAGGACTTTTACATGGAAACCCGGTAAAGGGAAAAACCATGGTGGGGGTTAACCCACAAGAAATTATACTTTGTTAAAAGTATTACAAATGAGGAAGGCACATGCCTTCAGAGCGCACTGCCCAGAGTTCATTGCTCTAAGAGGCTCTCTACCTATAGAAATGATTACAAGAAAATTACAGAATGTTTGAATTGATGAATAACATCTACCAATGCAAAAATTTAGTTCTGGTTAGGCACAAAATACTGATCTTACACACTTCATCCTTACTCTGCCCTATTGGAATTAGACTAGACAACTAAGAGGGGGGGTGAATCAGTTATCACACAATATAAAGTTTTTCTACTTTTAACCTCCTTTATTATCTTACTACTAGATTAATGATGAAAACATTAAAGCATAGATCAACAACATAAGAGCAGAAACATAATCAACACACTTGACACCAAGATTTTAATGTGGAAACCCAGTTAAGGGAAAAACCATGGTGGGGGGTAACCCACAAAGATTTGTACCATGTTAAAAGTACTTTTAGAAAAATAGAAGGCACATGCCTTCGAGTGCACTACCCAGAGCTCACTGCCTACAAAAATAATTTAGAACAGAATGAATTAACTAAAAAATAGCATCTACTTCATGCCTGATTCAGTTTCAATGAATGCTCAAAAACTTATGGTTTGCCCCAGATTCTTCTTTACTAACTTCACACTCTATACTGCTCTCTCTCCTTTTCTTCTCTACTCTTCTTCTGATCTTTTATTTGAATTTAATCTATTTTGCTCAAGGATGATGTTTGACAACTCTTCAACAAGTATTTATACACTTCATCCATCTTGGAATGATCAACAAGGTCGGCCAAACTTAAAGCGGATCTTTACACTATTGGCCAATCATAGCTAAAACTTGAATCTTCCTCTATTAACACACCATGCTTCATAAAATGATCTTTAGATCATCTACAACATGCTAGGAACATCTGGTCGGCCAAGACTAGGAAGAACAAGAACAACCAAGAGGAAACATTCAATCACGAGCTCCTTTGTCAATGTGCACCACCAACACAATAACCACATGATCCAGAGACCACCACAAGCACAATTAAGTCAACAAGAACAACCACACCACTTTGCATCATTAGAATCACTCACATCTTCACATTGAACCTCAAGAACACACACTGCCATGATTGTCATACTAGAAAGATTACTTGCAAATCTCCAAACCATGAACCACTCGAGTTGAGGGAACATACCAACATCCCAAACATGCCTTTAGATCCACAGATCACAATATTCTTGTACCAAACCAATTCGGACCAACTTCTTGCCACTCTATCATCATAGAATAACTACAGAAACCTATTCTACTCAGAGGGTCATAAATTCACCAAATCTTCATGTAGACCTCTCAAATCTCAACTAGAGCAACAATAGACAACCCTATACAAACCCTTTAATCCATAAACTCTGATCTTCACCTTACTGGAAATACTAATCACTTATCTACATTGTCTTCACTATTTCTGATAGAAAGATATGTTGACATCAATGACAACACATCAGGTATAAATTTGCAGCAATCTCCCCCTTTGTCATTGATGGAAACATATGATGTGAAAAATTGATTCAACCCTCAAGACAAGAACTTCTCCCCCTTTTATCTTATCACACCTACAACCACTTTCTTCACTGCTTCCCCTTCCACCAGCAACTACTTACTTCCAAGTTTTTCACATGACTTCTCTCCCCCTTTGATATCAATGGAAAAGGGTGCATATTTGCAATCATCTCTTCCCATTTTTATTTCAGACTGATCTCCAACATTTACATACTGACTACTCCTTAGAGTAGTATTTTCTCAACATTAATCTAGATCTCAAGATATGACTAAGAATTCTACCAGACTGATACACCTTAGTACATCTTAGTTCTAATTTGGAGGGGTAATAACCCCTAACTTCTCTCTAAGATATTCAAAGGTATCCTTGGGAAGAGGCTTAGTGAAGATATCTACAATCTGATCTTTGGATGACACAAACTCCAACTTGACTTCATTCTCATTTACCTTCTCTCTCAAGAAATGAAACTTGATAGATATATGCTTTGTCTTTGCATGCAACACTGGATTCTTTGAGATACTTATTACACTAGAATTATCACAAAAGATTGTACCTGGCTCCTCAAACACAACTTTGATGTCCTTCAACATTTGCTTCATCCACATAACCCGAGTACAATTATTTGCTACTGCTATATATTCTGCTTCTACAGTACACAGAGATATTGCCTCTTGCTTTTTGCTCATCCAAGAGACCAATCTTCTTCCCAAGAAAAGGCACCACCACTAGTACTTTTTCTATAATCCACATCTCCTATCCAATCAGCATCTGCATATGCATGAAGAGTAAAGTCATTATCTTTTGGATACCACAATCCATAATTAATTTTGCCCTTGAGATATCTACAAATTCTTTTGACTACCACAACGTGAGATTCTGTTGGATTAGATTGAACTCTGGTAACAAGTCCAACGATGTTCATGATGTCAGGTCTAGTCTGGGTTAGATAGAGTAATCCTCCAATCATTGATCTATACTTTTTTTGATTTGCCTTGGGTGAATCACCATCTTTACTTAACTTGCATCCGGTTACCATAGGTGTACCTACTAGCTTTGAATCTTCCATTCTAAACTTCTTTAGCAATTCTTTCACATACTTGGATTAACATATAAAGATACCTTTGTCTGACTGGACAATTTACAGACCTAGGAAGAAATTCATCTCTTCAAAATAGACATTTCAAATTCACTTTTCATTTGGTCAGCAAATACTTTGAACATACATTCATTTCCACCAAAAATGATATCATCAACAAAGACCTCAATAATCAGGATGTCCTCATGATTAATCTTGCAGTAAAGATTACTATTGTGACATAGAATTGCACCCTGCTTGGAGAGTCTAAGCATTCTAATGACACAATGGGAATGATCTCGAAGTGTGGTACCTTGCGAACTGAGATCAGACCTCTAGAGAAGGTTGTTCCTCACTCTAGGCCTAATTCTTAGAGAAAGCTATCTAAACCTAGTGCTAATGCTTGCAAAGGAAAAGGGTTGGAAGGAAACTGAAATGAAAGGGGTGCTACACTAGATTTAAATGTGTTTGGCTGCAACTAAATTGACACAGTAATAATCTCATAGATGGAAAGACTTACATAGAATCATATTGATTCTAACAGAGGTCAAGACAGAATAATGGAGGAATGAAAGGTACTGTTTTGTCCACAATACACAACCTACACTAATCCAAAGAGTAGACACAGTGCTAAAATAATAAAAGAGGTAAAATACCAGTTTATATTGATTATAGAGGACAAGTAGCCATTACAAAAGAGAGAATAATACAAAGAGATAGACACAGAACAACCAATTACATTCATTGGAAAACAAAACTAGAGACATGAGAGGATCAGCATAAGAGCATAGTCCATCAAATCTAGTTGTTCCTATAATTGCATTACAGAGGTCTGGTTACAAAAATCCTCTATTGTATAGTAGCCCAGAAGAACAACCAACAACAATACATTTGTTTCACATGTATACATAGCATTTTATTTCACTATAGCGGCAATGGAGGAATGAAGTGTGGTCAAAAAGCAAGAACTGCCACCCATGCTGCATTAACTTGCTCTAGCATCCCTGGGTTTCACCCACATGGCTCTATCAGAAAGTATCTCAGCTAGAAGGGACGTCCACTTGCAAGAAGTTATGAGATAAAAATATCTAGAGTAGGGCAGATGGGAGATATTTTGGAAATTGAATGTGAGCAGCTCAATCATCTATCTGTAACAATGAATATACAAAATATCTGAAGCATGGCAGTTGAGAGATTAGATTTGTATTGATGGTAGATGGGACAGATCACCCCTTGACAAAGCTTTTACAACACTTTAAATCTTTGAGCCCTTTGAATTCTCTGCATTTCATTGATTCTATGTTTGAGGGATCCCTGCAAAACTTAAATTAGCCGTTGAGATGTCTTGTCACCAAAATTGCAAATTCATTCTCAGAGTCAGCGACCATTCCTGATTGAATGCAGACTGGCCATCAATTTTATCTTTGTTGCAAGGAGAACCGTCATGTGTATGCATACAGACATACAAAACTGGAGGTGCTCTGAAAAACATGATAACATCATCATCCTAGAGAACCTGGTCGAGGATGGGATCTGGATGACATCATCATCAAATCAGGTCCTTCAAATCATTCAATTTTGCACTTATATGATCTCTTCATTTTTTGAATTTTGCATATCAAATCACTTTGCATATCGCATAGCATGCACATATTAATTAGTTATACACTTCCCCACCATGCAAACATGATGTGCACAAGGAACATACACAATTACAGATTGGAAGAACACATACACATTGCATATACATTTATTCTTCAACCAAGTCTTTTAAATTTAACAATACAAAAAGATAAAACTGTGCCCCTCTATACAACAAATAAAGCTAAATTTATTTGCAACTAGCATATTTATATTTTATAAAATATATCTAAAGTATGCCAAGAGATATCTTTCTCGAGGTGCCTAATGTTAGGATTAGTGATTAAAAAATAGGCGCCTCAAGAAGGATATCTCTCGGTGTACTTTAGATATATTTTATAAAATATAAATATGCTAGTTTAACTATAATTGTGTTAGCTTTAAAATATTAACCTAGAACATGTGATGCCACCTCATGTGTAATTTTGCAATTATGTTTATTTGAAAGATTATAAAATATATTATTTATTCAAAAAAATGAGCTAAACTAAAGCAAAATTTATATATGATTTTATTATATTCCCTCGCATCCCATAATTAGAATCATTTCCCTCTATTCACACTCATTATTCATTCCACAACACTTGGACTTATGGATTCCAACATATAATAATATTGAATATAATTTGTTCTAACCATTTCTCCAAGATAACACAATATTTTACATGCTATTTAACATTAGATACATTTAGTCTTATTTCGTTATATAATCATTGTTGTAGTGGGGTGATGGACTTGGTTTATCATTTTTCAAAATTTTTGTTTGTTTTTTCTCTATATTCCTCCTATATACAATTACATTATAAAAAATATCTCTAACCTATTAGAAATATATACCTATTTATTTCTATATATATACCTATTTATTTCTATATATATACATATTTATTTCTATTAGAAATGTACAGTCTTGTTGTGTTGATTTAAACAAAAGCAGAACAATGAAAGAAAAATAGAGATTAATAAAAAGTGAATCCCCTATTCGTTGTGGATGTAGCCAGACATTCTGGTGAACCACATTAATTGTTCTACTTTTGTTTAAATCAACAATTGGTATAAGAGCCTGAGGAGAAACCTGGTGGAGAAACCTAGTGGAGAAACTTGGTGAAGAAGCTTGAGACATGGAAGAATTTTTCAGAGCTATGGATGAAGTAAATATGGAAGAGAGTCCCAACTGGGATGATTGGGTTCAAGCTCTCATGTCTTGGTTGTGTGGCTCTCAACAGAGTCATGATGAAGTGGGAGCTATTCATCAGATGTATTTGGATGAATTACATAATGAAGCTGATTCTATTATTGAGGAGTTTCTTGGCATGATGGAATCTGGGAGTGACATGGAGCAGATGCAAGAAATAAAAGGTGTTGTGGCTCAGTCTGAAGTGAGGAAAAAGGTTAGTTTTAATTTGCCAATGGAAATAAATGATCCTCTTGTCTGTTTGGCTGCTATAGAGGATTTGCATGTTTTGGTAGAAGCTGAGATAGATGAGTTTCACACGAGGTTGAAGAAGGAGACGGAGGCAATCCGCAAGGTTGCAAGCCGTGCAGTGAAAGATCTTCCCAATTCATTGGAAGTCGGTGCGTCGGTGGCACAAAAATCTCTGGAGAGCGTCGGCCAAGATATGGATGAGTTTAGCAGCTCCGTCTGGCATAGAACCACTGACATTTTGGCAGAAGGTAAGAATTTAATCTCAAAGCTTGACGAAGAGAAGGAAAATTTGAGAAATGATTAGGTCAAGTTGTCTTCTTCCTCTTTTGTTTATAGTAATGTTAGTGTCCAGAAATACAGTAGGTTTGAGGCTCAGATTAGAGCCATGCAACTTGATAGCAATTCTTATTGCCGAGAGCCTGAGAATGCTGAGGACTTTAAGGCTTGGAAATCAGGGTTTAGATTGGAGGAGAAGGTCAAGGTTGTGGAGGCTTTGTTGGAGAGAAATGAAGGGGGTTTTTTAGATTAGGGAAGGCTTAAGGATTCCTACAGATGGAATGCCCTACATTTGGCTGTGTCTCTTGACCGTTGTGGCACTATGGGATTGATGTTGGAGAGAGGAATGGTCAAGGTTGGTGAGACTCTAAATGATGACTGGTTGGATGGAGTGCTAAGTAGCGAACTAGTCATGGAAGCGACTAGGATGTCTAGCTCAACTAGATTTTTATTCAGTAGTATAGCTGGCTACATGTCTAGCAAGAAGACTATGGAGATCAATCCTGAGAATGCCATCATGGAGAAGTTTCACAAAAGAAATCAAGCTGATAAAGGCGATAAGTTAGTTAAGGATTTGGTCATGTTGCTATTTGAGACTACTTTGCTAACCTCTGGGTTTAGTTTAGATGATCCCAACATGTTTGGCAGCAGGATTCCCAGGATGCTCAAGCTGGGTCTTAGCATTGATGATGTTGAGGGGCCTGCACCAACTGATGTGGATGATATGCCTCCACTTGAGGACAATGAGGCAGAGGGCTCTAGAATGGAGGTTATTAAAACTGATGTGCTTTGGAGGAGATTCATTCAGAGTTTTCTTGAACAGAATTTTGCGAACCTAAAATCTTTGTTGCGGCTAATGTAATGATAGGAGTGGAAATGTAGGGGATATCTCTGTGCACTTCTGTTTCTAATATAACTTGTCTTCAAGTGGGAGATTGTGAAGCTATGTCTGAAGCCAAGTTCATTTGTAATGGTTGGCCCTAGAGAATATGCTGTGTAAGACTGCTGTGTCAGTCCTCCTTTGTAACTATAGTTTCTTGAAACTGTTTGTCTTCCACGGTAAAAGCCATATTCTATTAGCATCTTCTATATAGAGAGTTAGAGAGTTAGATGAAAAGGTGAGAGGGTGTATATGCTGAATGCATATGAAAAAAAGAGATTAATAAAAAGTGAATCCCCTAATCATTTGTGGATGTAGCCAGACATTCTGGTGAACCACGTTAATCTTTGTGTCCTCTGTTTTATTTCTGAGTGTGTGTTCTGTTATTTCTATTTTTCTTTCATTGTTCTACTTTTGTTTAAATCAACACGTTGAAGTTGCAATCCTTATCAACCTAAAAATATGGAAATCAAAAGGCATCTTTTGTCACAAAACTCTCACTAATTTCAGAAACCATTTTTTCAAAGACAAAATTAATTCAAACTTATATTAACCAAAATAGGACTTTAAATTTAGATGTATGCTCTCATACAATGATCCACCAATATCTATGCAATCCCTAACTTTTTACGATAGAAATTGTATTATTGTATACAAATTTCACCTTGCATAGATACCAAATTCAGAGAGCAACTATTGGTCCTCCTATGGGTACATGGCTGTCGTGCTTAAACAATAGGGCATTGGATCACGATGCAAAACATAGACGGGTTTTAATCCACCATGGTTGTGGTAAGTAAGAACACTAACAGGGTTCACATGTCTTCTCAACCTCCAAAGCCAATGATGACGGATACAAAAGGCAACAATCAAAAAGTGCTATTCGTGGGATTCAATTAGGACTATAGGTGTGTGGCTTGTGGCACATATGGAGGGCTCTGAATCTACAACTGCGAGCCCTTCAAAGAGACCTTCAGGTGGGAGTTCAGCAGTGGGGGTGGCATAGGAATAGTGGAGATGCTGCTTCGCTGCAACATTTTGGCCATCGTGGGTGGGGGTTCGAACCTATTGTATGCATTGAACAAGGTGATGATATGGGGCACTGTATAGGTGAGCTCTCCTTCAAGGCCCAAGGTGATGGTGATATGGGGCACTAGAGCACAAGATTTGTGTCTAAAATTTGGCCAATTCAAAGCTCACTCATCAAATCGAGACCATGCCCAACGCAAGGGGCCTCCTCACTCTCTCCACCTCTGTCCCCAATGCTGTGCTCACTTGTCCGGGCCTACACCATAGCTTGAAAATATGTTTCCTGCCTTAAAATATACACTTAGATTAGCATTTTTTAAATTTTCGCAAGTTTATTTTGTATTACTTTTAGCACATGCATATAGCTCTATTTTTTAATGAAAATTAGAACATTGGCTCTAAAGTATTCGCAAGATAATGTGCTAGGATTACAAGAATAGATCTTGAAGAGTAAAGACAAAATTTAAGACAAAAGTACCAAAAAACTTCCTTAATCTAAGGAAATGCACGAAAAGAAGAGAGAATTTAAAACCCGACATAGATATGCACTCTAATTTTTGGTTAATCTGAGATATACACCTTATGTATTTTCTTTTTCCTTCCTGTTGATCTCATTCTACTACGTACACCAGAAAGCACACATATTGCATGGCCTTGGATCGACTGGTTTATGTTCACACTCTCCTTCACCTCACCTCACATATTGCAGCATAAAAAAAAACAATATGCAGCAGACTATATATAATAGTAAATGAAACCCACAAATAGAAAATATAATAGTAAATGAAACCCACAAATAGAAAATGTAACTGCAAAGGAAATAAATAAAACACCATGAATTCTAAAGTAAGCGCCAAGAGAAATATTTTTTTGGGGTGTGTATTTACAAAATCAGTCATGGCAATTAAAACCACAAAGATTCTGGGTCTATTTTTAGGGAAGGACTACCAAAAATTTATTTTTTATTAGGACTACCAAATTTTTAGCACTTACAAGATGTGTGCACATATAGAATGCCTATTAGCCAAATTAAAAACTAGTAAAAGCACCTAAGGTGCTATCAAATGGCCCATAGGTACAAATATTTATAGGCCTATCATGAAATAGTATATGTTTATATAATTTTGATATTCACACTTAATTGTTTTTTATATGTTTTAGCCATTTTGATATGTATAGTGTAACTATTCTTTGTAATGTATCATCATGATTTTATTAGTTGATGATTTTAATTCTAAAGAATAATTTTAAAAGGATGGAAGAAAATATTTGCAATTCAACTCTCTTATTAAAATAATACCTTTTGATGTATGCCTTAGAAACATGTGTGTTTGATGAATGTTGTAAATTATTTCACATGAACTCTATAATGTAAATTTATGATACCATTCTTGCATCCTACATAATTTGAGATATCTTTATTCTAACCCTAACCATAATTCTAACCTTAATTCTTACCTTAACTTTAACCCTAAACTAACCCTACTTCTAACCCTAATCCTGATTCTAATCCTAATCCTAACAATAATCTTAATGTATGTGTGAATGAATGTTGGAATTCACTCTATGTACATGGATAAATTAAAATCAATACTCACAAAAATGATCTACTAAAAATCAAAAAATCAAAAAATTATTCATAAATTCAGAAAATCATTCACTGATAATGAGAACAATCCCAATAAACATATGCTTTCTTCATTGCATAAAAATACATGGCCTAATAATAAATACCCAAAATCAATTTTCAAGATCTAAGCCATAGCCAAATCAAAGTCATTTCAACTGAATTAGTTTAGCATGTGAAAAGAGGAAGGAACAGAAAGAATAGAGCTCCATGATAACACAGGGTTGGTAAAACTATGAATAATAGTGAACAAAAGCAATTACACCATAAACTTAATCAAAGACAATGATTTTATAAAGTGCAACGAACCTGAATCAATCACATTCTGCCATAGAAAATGAAACCCACAATGTTACGATTTCAGTATTTAGTGCAGCTAAAATTTCACATCACCCCACAAAATAAAAGGGGCTTACAGGTGTACTAAAAACACAAACTAGAAAGGAAATGCTTGAGAAAACTAGGTAATGCAAGTGATAACAAAGTATTCAGTGAGCAACATCTTCTGCATCATGGCATCCTACTCTTTGTCAAGCTCTATGCGAGCCTTTACGAGAGCATCCTAGAACTCATTGGCATCGGGATCTCATGGCTTTACTCTGTGCATTAACACGTCATGAAACTTTCTCATAGGTCTTTCTCTAGGAGGTTCTTTCCTCAAGGCCCTTCCCTTGCCCTTGCTTTTATCTTACGCAGGAGCTGCTACAGAACGTTCTGGCTTGGAATTTGCACCTAAAGTATTTTTGTTATTTGAAGAAGAAATGATTACTAACTTAACACCTGTTGTATTCTGCATGCAAATATCAGAGTAAGGAGACATATAATAACCTAAAAAAATCTTCATACATAGATGAAAAGCCAAGAAAATTTACCAAAACCCAAGAAACAAAGCCGAAGCCGAAAGATGTGATGTTGAAGTAGGAACGAGGGGTTATATATTATTTTGAAAAACCAAATAGAAAATGTAACGGCAAAGGAAATAAATGAAATACCATGAATTCTAAAGTAACTGCCAAGAGAAATCTTTTCTTTTGGGTGTGTAGTTACAAAATTAGTCATGGTAATTAAAACCACAAAGATTCTAGCCTATTTTTAGGGAAGGACTAGCAAAATATTTTTTTTTTTATTAGGACTACCAAATTTTTTTGGAAGTTACAAAATGTGTACACAATCTCTTAAGCCCAATGGCTTCCTTACAAGCATGAGTAGCTGCCATGTACTCTACTTCAGTCATGGACAATTACTGCTTACTCATCCAACTAATAGAACCATCGAATATCTCTTACCATATCAACTCCCACCTTCCATGTAGGATGACACATCACCATACCAACTCCCACAAAGTGACAAAATAAGAACACAATCTCTTAATCCAGATGGCTTCCTTACAAGCATGAGTAGCTTCCATATACTCTGGTTCAGTCATGGATAAAGAGACCGTAGGTTGCTCCTTACTCATCCAACTAATAGCACCACCGAAAATCTCTTACCATACCAACTCCCACAAAGTGACAAAATAAGATTTGCATACAAATTACAATAATAGGCAAAAAATAAATACAATTAAATAATAAATGCTAAGAACTTGCAAAGGTTGATACATCTTAATTCCCAACATTATCCCACTTGTCGAACACCTTTCAAGAGCCAATAGAATGATATGATTTAACTGCTAGGGGCTAAGAGGCCCATAGACTCCAAACAACATCTGAACTTCTCTGTGCTCATAGGCTTCATCAAGTAATCTGTAACATTCACCAAAGTATCAACCTTCTCCAAATTCACCTTCCCATCCTCTACCATATCACATACAAAGTGGTAATACACATCAATGTGCTTGGTCCTCGCATGGAAAGTAGGATTCTTCACCAAACATATGGCACTCTGGCTATCATAAGAAATGGTAATCTTCCCTGCATCAAACCCAATGTCAAAATACAATCTCTTAAGCCAAATGGCTTCCTTACAATCATGAGTAGCTTCCATGTACTCCACTTCATTTGTGGACAAAGTGACCACAGGTTGCTGCTTACTCATCCAATTTGGTGTTAGATCTCAATTCTATCAAAGGACAAGTTTGCAGGTCTGGGATAGATTTGCAACTATGCCTATGTACTTGTGCCCTAGAGTCATCTTAGTAAGCTTTTTAAGGTTATGTCCTACAACTTCAAATAAAATCTCTTTGTATTCCACCAACTCTAAAATCTCCTATAGCATGTCCTCATCAGTTACAGTGGTGCTCTCTTCATCTGTGGTATTGCATGCCTTTGGAATAAATGCAAAACAAACATTTGCATGCCTTGGCCCATCCAAATACTTCCATCCACCAACCATATCCTAGCATTGCTACAAACTTCATCTTCTTTGTCTTTAGTAGCATTAACATGTGTCTCCAGCCATTCCTAGTTAAATTGTATGTATTTTCCCTTCCATCATGTATAGCCTATTAGTTAAACTAACATGGCTTCCCCAATAGTAGGTGACACACATCCATTACCATCACATATCACAAGGCTTCATCATGGAAACCTCATATTTAAAATCATACCCAATATTGTTCATTGACCATTAATTTATGTTCTTTTTGCATCTAAGCAATCATGTAAGGATGTGGATGCTTTTTCCTTTCAAGTTTAAATTTTCAATCATTTCTTCTAATACCAAGTTTTCTATGCTTCCATTATCTATAATTAATTTACAACACTTCCATCTAGCTTTGCATCTTGTTCTAAACAGGTTCTTTCTCTACACTGGTCCTTCCTTAGGGTGCTTTAACAACTTGGCTCTTCTCCTCATTAGTGATTCTCCAGGTTTAGGGTCTTCATCTAGCTCACATGATCTCCAGTGCTCTTCCTCCCCAAACACAGCTCTAGTGCTACCTTCTACCTACTTTCCTTGTCCTTGAAAAAAATTGAATGCTTTGTTACATCCTTCTCTATACTTGAAACATGTCCCACTAAAGGGTCCCTTCTCATTCCTCCTATATCCTCCTCTTTCTCCATGTATCCATCTTTATGATATTCATCTCCTTCTCCTTTGACTTTACAGTAATAATTGTTATCCTTTTGGCCTTTGTGGTAAGTGACATGACTTATTTCTTCACTGTGGTATGCACCACCATCTATGTGGTAGAAATTGTCAGTCCTTTGTTCTTCCTGGTAGGCTCTTCTATCATCGCACCTTGATCTCTCACTTAAGGGTCTCTCTTCTTTTCCCCTCTATCAATCTTTTGGTTCTCAAACCTCTTGTTTAGTTCTTGTCTTCTACCTTGATCACAAATTGGTATGCTTCTATATAATCATTAATCTGACCAAGCTAAGCTCTTCTTGAATACTCTCTCTCAACCCATTGATGTATCTTGCAACCTTTCCTTTCCTGCCTCACTATGCCCTATCCTAATATAATTAGTTTGTGAAATTCTTTAGTCTATTCCTTCACAATCCTATCCCTTTGCCTCAGACTTTGCAACTTCTTTGGTAGTTCCAGCTGATAGTTCATTGGTATGAATTATCTTTTTAATTTTGCAACCATCCTCTCTCATTTTTTTATTCTTTCCTTTCCATTCCTATTTCTTCCTAGTTGTACTTCTTTCCACCAAATAGTAGCATGTACCATTAGCTTGGTCTTTCCAAACCTAACCCTCTCAAGATCGTCAATCTCTTCATACTCAAAGATCATCCAACTCATTTATTTAGTTAATCAAGTATTTTGGATTCAGATCACCATAGTAGTTAGGAACTTCCATTTTGGGTCTCTTATCAATTTTTCAAATGGCCTTTAACACCTTCACTTGTTTTGATTCTTCTTCTTGATCTTCCAAGTCTTGCACATCGTCTCTAGGATCTTCATCCACATTGCTCTCATCATCATCCCTTAGGCTTTGGCCCCTTTTCTATCTTCCTTTAAGGATTTCAACTAAATTCTCTTTCCCTTATCTCTTTTAGGACTTCATCCAACTTTCCAACTATGTTAATAACACATTGGACTCTTTGTGGCAACATCTTTTCTGGGGTCTAGTATAAACTACCTCTAGTCGGTAGTCCACCTACAATAATTCCTTGCAACCACCTCTCCTTAGTGATCTATTGACAAGATTCTTGTAGGTTGCCTTAGTTTCAACAATTTATCTACAAATAGAACCCATGGAGCACCATTTCTCTTCTTCAAGATTCAAAAATTACACTCTGATACCACTTAATGTAGTCATAGTAGGAGGCACGAAAGGAAGCAAGGTAAGCGGAAACAACTTCCTACACCAATCTAATGAGGGAAAGTAGTGCAAATTTTTCTTAGATCTTTACAGTTACAGTTATGTTTCACATTAATAGAAATATTAACACACATTCACAAGCAAGTATAAATACAATAACACAAGATATGTACGTGGGGAAAACCCTTTCGGGTGAAAAATTCCACACTCCAAAACCTGCACAATGTATTATCAAATCTGAAGGAGATTACAACACACTTGCAATGCAAATTCTTCTAGGAGTTGTCACAATGTCAAATCTCAAGAAATTCTGGTAGCATAGTGATACCCACAAATGAACCATACAACTCCAATTCCAAGCACCTATATATAGAGAGAAGTAGTACAAATGTAGGTTGCTTCTAGAGCAAGTCACACAAGGAACTCATCAAAATCCATGTGGCCCAATTTCCAAGGCCATAAAACATGTGTATGACACTTGTAAGAGATTCTCTTTCATCCCTTACAACTCTTTCATCCCTTACAATCCCCCAACTTGGGCGCCCCAAACTTGCCCAATTAAGGTATGACAGATGCTTTTACAATGTCATAAAATCCATCATATATGACAACTCTTACAACTATAAGAGAATCTATCATTACTAACTATTAATAGAAATTTCCCTTACAACCTGTAATAGTCAAACTTGGGCACCTACTTCCTCCATGCAAGATGCTTTTTGACACTTGTCTTCACCTATCATAGGATCTTCAATTTCTGGCTCTTACATGTCATAAATTCTATCATAGGAATCTGTCATAACTCTTACGCATCATAAACCTCTTACAACACCCAAAAGATGCCAACACATGGAAAAAGTCTTCTACCATAAAGTGGGATGCCTATCTCCTCCTATGAGGACAAAAATACATCTAGTCACCTTCCATGTAGGATGACACATCACCATACCAACTCTACAAATTACAATAATAGGCAAAAAATAAATACAATTAAATAATAAATGCTAGGAACTTGCAAAGGTTGATAGACCTTAATTCCTAACATTATCCCACTTGTTGAACACCTTTCAAGAGCCAATAGAATGACAGGATTTAACTGCTAGGGGCCAAGAGGCCCATAGACTCTGAATACCATCTGAACTTCTCTGTGCTCATAGGCTTCATCAAGGATTCTACAACATTTGCCAAAGTATCAACCTTCTCCAAATTCACCTTCCCATCCTCTACCATGTCACGTACAAAGTGGTACTACACATCAATGTGCTTGGTCCTTGCATGGAAAGTAGGATTCTTCGCCAAACATATGGCACTCTGGCTATCACAAGAAATGATAATCTTCCCTACATCAAACCCAATGTCAAAACATAATCTCTTAAGCCAAATGGATTCCTTACAAGCATGAGTAGCTGCCATGTACTCTTCTTTAGTCGTGGACAAAGCGACCACATGTTGCTACTTACTCATCCAAGGAATAGCACCACCAAAAATAGTGAACACATAAGCACTGGTGGATCTCCTGTTGTCAATGTCATCTACTCAATTTGAATCCACAAATCCACAAATACTTATAGAATGCTGAGAACTAGTAGGATAACCATGATAGAACAAGGCATACTAAAAAGTACCCTGTAGATATCTGAAAACTCTCTTTACTGTATCCCAATGTATCTGTCCAAGATTAGCCATGAATTGACTAAGAACTCCCATTGCTTGGGCAATGTCTGGTCTTGTACAAACCATCGCATACATCAAACTGCCAATTGCACTAGCATAAGGTACTCTACTCATATCCTCCATCTCAGAATGAGACTTTGGACAATCTACAACAAATAACTTCATCCCCATAGTAACAAGAACACTCAAAGGTCTACAATTTGCCATGCTGAATCTCTCCAACACAGTCTTCACATAGTTACTTTGGCTCAACCAAAGTTTTCTATTTGCTCTATCTCTTTTGATCTCCATCCCCAGAATATACCTGGCTGCCCCTAAATTTTTCATTTCAAACTATTCTGACAACTGAGACTTCAAATCAGAAATCAAATCTTTACCATTCCCATTTAGCAACATATCATCAAAATACAACGCTATAATGAGAATGCGATCATTATCAAACTTGAAGTAAACACAATGATCTGATTTCGATCTCAGAAATCTACTACTCAACACAAAGACACCAAATATTTCATACCACATCCTAGGAGACTACTTAAGACCATACAAAGACCTTTTTAACTTGCAAACTAGATTTTGTTTACCTTTCACAATGTAGTGCTCTAGCTATGACATATAAATCTCTTCCTCCAAGTCACCATGAAGGAATGTTGTCTTCACATCCATCTGCTCCACCTCTAAATCATACACTATTGCAAGAGATAACAGGAACTGAATAGATGTAATCTTTGCAACTGGAGAGAAAATCTCACCATGGTCGATTCCCTCCACCTGTGAATACCCCTTTGCAACCAACTTTGCCTTATATTTCTCAATGCTGCCATTTGAACCAAACTTTTTCTTACACCCATTTGCATCCAATAGGCTTTCTTCCTTTAGGAAAAGGCACCAAGTCCCAAGTATTATTCTTTTCTAAAGAAGCCATCTCTTCTTTTATGGCCTCCTTCTAGGAACCTGTAACTTTCATACCCATAGCCTCCCTTATGGTCCTAGGCTCATCAACATTAGAAATCAAAGCAAAAATACAACTCGAATCATGTAACGAATAACCAAACCTTTCAAGTTGTTGCCTTATTCTCATGGACCTCCTCACAAGTTGAGGTTGAGGTTCTTCATCTTCTTCTTCTAAACTTTCAGAGCTGCTAGAGCTCTCCTCATTGTCAAATCCAATTGGTGTCTTTAGTTCAACTTTCTTAGGGGTGGAAGCAGGCTGAACCACATCATTTTTTTTCTTCTTTCTCTTGTTTTAGAACAACAAAAGAAATATTGAGCACTTTGAAGATCACACTTCTTCTATACAGAACTATTTCGGCCACTAGATCCCATAGCCTGTACCCTTTCACACCAATACCATAACCGATGAAGATACATTTAACTGCCTTGTTCTCCAACTTTGACCTCTTCTTCTTAGGCACACATGCATATGCCTCAAAACCAAATACTCAAATGTGTCTTAACAAAGGCTTCTTACCAGACCATACCTCCATAGGGGTCTTTTTAACGAGTGCCAATGTAGGAGACCTGTTTGTGTATGAGGAAAATCGACTAATGGTTAAATGATAAAAACAAACAAATCAAAAGCCCATAACATAAAGAGAACCAATCTAAATAAAAGCCATTACCAATAAATCAATGAAATATGAAAGCTTTTACTGAGATTTGTATTGTTCCCTTTGGGTGAATGTGGATTGCTCAATAGTGCTGTGAAACCATGTTTGCAATAAGCAAGTAAAGTGCTCAAAGTGCTCAAAGATCAATGTCAAAAGATCGTAAAGTTGCTCAATCGATGCGATGTATGCTCAAAGTGCTGTTAAAGGATGCCTAAGAATAAGTGATCAAAGAGGATTTGTGAAGAAGATGAGCGGGGTTTATATAGGTTTCGAGGAAGATCGATCAATGGTCCAGATAATTCAGAAGAATCAATGGAGGAGTTAAATCAAATCACCATGATGAATGTGCACACGACATGAGTCAATTCATAAGGATATTTCTATTAAGATATGATGAAAACAAGATTGATTGAATAGATAACTCAATTTGTAATTTTGCCTTTTTTAGAGTTCTAAAAATAAGACTAATTGTGCACATGAGTTAACAAGATATTTTAAGAGGAATTGGAAGATAACTGAAATTAAATAAATAAATTTATTTATTTAATTGTGCATGATTGAGGAACAGAAGATTATAAATAAAATATTTGATTTTATTTATTTTTAGGGGAAAAAACAAATTAAATAAATAAATTTATTTAATTGTTTGTGCAAGATTAGAGGAATATGAAGATTATAAATAAAATACTTGATTTTATTTATTTTTAGAGTATTGAGACAATTTAAATAAATTTACATGATTTATTTAAATTTAGAAGAAGAATTGATTTAATTAAATAATGTAAATTATTTAATTGTAGATAAGATAGAATTGTGATGAATTAATTAAATAATTAGATTTATTTAATTAATGGAGACTTGAAATTTGAAAGAGGATAATGATTTAATTAAATAATAAACATTATTTAATTTTGGAAGAATATAGAGGAATTTAATTTAATTAATTAAATAAAATACAATTTATTCAATTAATGTTAAATTTTAGAATTTTGAAAGAATTTGATGAAATTAATTAAATAATTAGATTATTCAATTAATGTTAAAATGTAGGTGATGCTCTAGATTAGACAAAATGCAAGTGATTCAAAGACATGGTCATTTTAGGGTGTCTACATTTTGCCCCTCTTTGATGCAATGCAGTTTACAGCGTTGCATCAAAGAAAACGATTGTTGAAGATATGATACAATTTTTGATGCCCAAGTGTAGCTGGTTGCCCCTGTGTAGCTGGCGTAGGATGCCCCCTCGAGAGGAAAGACAAGGAAGCGATAGAAGAACTGGGTTGACGCTCAACTAGAAGATTGTGTTGGAGATAGAAGAAAGGAGATAGAAGAGAACACGAGAGAAAGACTGTTGATCGATCATTTCTGGAAAACTATATAAGGCCATGGAAAAATGGATGGTGTAAATGGATGAGCTTGTTCCAATGGTTTCACATTTGTTTATAAAGAGCAATCCATATTTTTGATATAGCACGGGGATAGTTTGCCACCAAGGTATAAAATACCAAGGTGCTGTAATATTCGAGTGCATGGACGTTGACTCTGCAAGCAAGTGGTTTGAACTTAGATCCCTTAGACATAGTATGACCTTGTTGGTATATGTGAATGAGCCATAGTCTTGAACATAAAAAAAACTTCAATACATGTAAATGCAAGAAGAGTATTAAATATGTAAGATGCTAGGTCGTAACACACACAAGATAAATATAATGCTAAGAAAGATGCTAAAAATCATTCCTCAAACATGGCACACAAAAGCAATGACTATGCCCCCAAATCCATACTACATCACAACATACCAAGATTATAGAAAAATCACGGTAGCCTTGAATAAGTAATGGATAAAAGGAACAAAAGATAAACCAAAAAGCAAATTGACTAACTTACAAAGTAAAGATATAGCCAACATATTCTCTTGCCAAAGAGGTTGCTCATGATAGATTGGATAGGAAAGATAACAACCTTATCGTAGGAGTAGTGTGTCTGTTAAAGGGGGCTATCTACCTAAAAAGACAATGTCTTGCTGCGGGAGATGCCACATGTCGCAGGAGACGCATGTGTCAGTCTTGAAAATGGAACACTTCGCAAAAGACAAGCTTGTTGATCTGGTACTTTTGTTAAGCTGGATTTAGTTGATACTGGCAATCGGAATAGTAGGACAGTAGATGACTCTGGAAGAAAAGCTGCTTCTTTGCTTCAGGTTTGCTAAAAACTTTTTCTTTCAAAGGATGTGCGCGTGCTTGCTACTTGAGTTAGTCAAGTCAAGGTGAATGGATTTTGATAAATGAAAGACTAGAAAGATGACATGTCAATGGGTTGAGATGGGTGAAGAATGATGAATTGTATCTGCCTAAGTACTGGATACATCCTTCGTATTCCAGACTACCTACATACCCTATATCCACGGGATCAAGGCACATTACGATGAAAGATGAAAGTGATAATATGTAGTTCTAGATAGAGTGATGAGATGGGTCAAGGTGTTTGAGCTTGGGTAGACGAAATGATGAGATCTTATGTACCTGAGTACTGGATACATCCTTCGTATTCCAGACTGCCTACATACCCATATCCATGGGATCAAGGTACCTTAAGATTGAGAAGAAATGATATGTAGTTCTAGTTGGTGTGATGATGTAGGGAAAGCATTGGGAAGATAACAGCCTTATCATAGGAGTGATGCATCTGTTAAAGAGTGTTATCTATTGAAAGGAGAACGATTGAAGAGCTTGTTGAGAACCACGAACAAGGAACCACTCCTAGACCTAGGTTAAGGAAGGAATTGCCCCCATTTTGGTAGAGGAATTCGCATGGATGACCAATGAAGAAGACATAGAAAGCTTTGACCTAGGGCGAGATAGTGAAAATTGCTAACACAGATCAAGACGTTGGATGACGATGATGGACACTGACGAATTTCCAAGCTATACTAGATAGGGAGATGGAAATGCAAACAAGGTCAATGGTTTTATTATGGATGATGGATGAAGCTTGTTGTGAAATGGAATGAACAAGACTCGATAGATGATGGATGATGACTCTACACATAGCACCTGTTTGCCAGGTTTTCACTATGGTACTTATCTAAGGCACCTGTTTACTAGGTTTTCACCAGAGGACAGATTTTTTTGTGGATTTTTTTTTGTTCTGAGGATCAGGCATGAAACTTCTTGAGATGAACACTATTAAGTGGCTCATCTAGAGGAATGTCATCAGGTGTGGCTAAAGATAAGCTCTTGATCCATATGTTGCTGTGACAATAAAGGGACCTAACCAGTTAGGCTCAAACTTGCCCTTCTTTTCTCGGTCTGCTTGATTTCTCTGATTCTCTTTGAGTACAATATCACCAACTTGAAAACATCTTTCTTTGATATTTTTGTTGTAATTACACCATAGGTAGTTTTGATAGACATGGAGATGATTAAGCGCAGAAAGGCGCCTTTCATCTAATAGTTCTAGCTCAGCTAATCTAGAAGTGCGATATTCTTCTATGCCAATCAAGTTCTGCATGGATACTCTGAGGGATGGTATCTCAACCTGTATAGGTAGGATGGCTTTAAAGCCATAGACCAAGGCATATGGTGTGGCACCAGTTGGTGTTCTGATATTAGTACGATAGGCCCATAGGGCGGGATTGAGTTGCAAGTGCCAATCACAACCAGCTTCATTGACTGTTTTCTTGAGGATCTTGAGAATGGTTTTGTTGGAAGCCTCATCTTGGCCGTTACTCTGTGGATAGTAGGGAGTTGAAAAGTGATGCTAGATATTGTATTGTGTACATAAGGCACGGACATCTTGGTTCTTGAATAGTCTCCCATTATCAGTGATAATGGCTTGGGGGATACCATACCGGCATATGAGGTAGTTAAGAATAAACTTGGCTATTTTCTTACTAGTGATATAGGTCATGGGAATGGCTTCAACCCACTTCGTGAAATACTCAGCCATAGTAATGATGAATTTGTGGCCATTGGATGAGGATGGGTGGATTTGTCCTACAAGGTTGAGACCCCATTGAGAAAAAGGCCATGGAGTTGTCATAGGTTGTAATTCATATGCTAGTGTGTGAATCAAATCTCCATGCTGTTGACATTGTAGACACTTCTTAGCAAATTGTAAAGCATCATGCTCTATTGTAGGCTAGTAATAACTTGTTCTGAGTATCTTCTTAGCAAGATTAGGCCCGGTAGAATGCACGCCATAGACACCTTCGTGTATGTCTCGTAAGGTAGTTTCGGCTTCTTCCACGTTAAGACATCATAAGAGGATACCATCGAGACTTTGGTGATATAGTGTATCACCCAGAATGATGTAACAGGAGGATCAATGGATAAAGGTTTTGCGATAGGTGGATGATAGGTTGGAGGGAAATGTATTGTGTTTAAGGTATTCATAGATGTCTTTGTACCATGGGGAATTGGCACCAACAAGTTTACAGATGATTTCAGTAATGGGAACATTAACTACTGGTATCAACAACTGTTTGATCAAGAATTCACATTTCTATGTATTAGCCAGCCTGTCAATCAGTGACCCTATAGAAGCCATAGAATATGCAGCCTTGTTATGCTCTCTTGGAATTTTCTCAAATGTGATGCTAGAAAAATGTGGTTTGTAGGCATCCACTAGTTGGTTGTAGGGGACCAAATTTTCATCTTTTTTTTGGTACTCATTTGTGACTTGGGAATGACTAGTTGTGAGTCTCCATATACTTGTAGTTCTGTGATGTCCCATTGCATTGCTGTATTGAGACCTATGAGGATGTAGGAATACACACAACACTGAGAGGGGGGGTGAATCAGTGTTGTTAACAATTTTAAAACTTTTTGCTACCTTTGATTAATCTAATTTCACAATTTAGAATTCTTCAGAAGGAACAAAGTAAATATGCAGAGTATCAATACACAAATTTGACACAAGAAATTTCCCGAGTGGAAAACCCTCCTGGGGTATAAAAACCACTCAACTGCCTCACTGGCTTAACACAAAATTCAGATTACAAATGTCTCACTGACATTACAATTCTGCCTCACTGGCAAATTTTATCTCTCTGCATGTCTCACTGACATCATCAACATTCAATGAAAAATTATAACTCAGGGGATTTCCCTGTTTCAATAAAAACCAAAACCTTATTTCTCCCTTTTAAGATAAACAAAATAAATTTTTCAATCAACCTTTAATTGTCTTCAACTCCTACAGTCAATCAATTTTGATCTTCAATATATTTCATACCTCTGCAACACCATTTCAAACTAATTCACCAATTTGACCTTTCTCTCTCTGCAAACTGAGCAATTTTTCTTCTCTGAAAAATTATAATCTTTAATCACCTTCACTTTCTCTGTCACTTTCACTATCTCTGAACAAACATTACTCCATCATGATCATTGAAGAATTTCAACATAAATCCCTGAAGAATGATTCTCCATTCCTGCAAAAATTAAATACCAATTCCATCTCCAAAAGAACTTCTTTAAAAATTCTCATTCATTTTCTTTCATCTGCAACTCATCTCTCTAATCTGCCATTCAAAAACACAATCTCTATATACAAAAAGAATTTTAATCAAAAAAACCAAAAACTCCAAAAACCTGTTCAACTTCATTCTTATCAAACTTCTCATCTTCTCTCTTACCAACAAAAAAACATAAAACAAAAAAAATGAAATCCCTTCGTAGACTTCTGCCTTTTCATCTTCTTATTATTTAGAAGCTTTCTAAAAACTTACTCTTTCCTTTTCATAAATTTCTATGTTCAAAACTCTCTTAATCTTCGGTTAGAGAAGATGGAAATAGATGCTTTACTGCCTTTTGCAACAAGGAGGACGTCAAGTTTAATCCGGCCAACTGACCGTTTGCCAAAACTTTCTATTTAAAAACCCACCTTTAGATCTTCGGTGCCCGCCAACTGTGGATTCAAACATAACCGTTGATTTTGTGTTTCCCGCGGACCACACAATGCCAACAACCGGCAACCGGGCATCCTAACCAACGGGGCCGGTAAACTCACGACCCGATACCCTTTATATCATCACTTAAAGCCCCGATGACCACTTCTATCGGTCAGTTTAAGTTTAAAACATAAAGTGCATAGACTTCTGACGGGCAATAAGGAAATGGATAAGAAGTGTTAAACACAAAGGTTATAACTAGTTAAGTGTTAAGGAAAAACATATTTACCACTTACATTTCTAAACCTCAACATATGTAAACACCTCAACACATATGTAAACACCTCAACCTTGTAAACTAGGCTTCAACTGATCTGCCACTGTCATCAACTTAATATGATGCAAGTTAACTTTTATTAAATGACATAAGCCCTCCTCCTGATTCAATATTGATGCAATGAGTGTCATCTTCTGAAATGACTAAGTCAGAACAAACTCACATAGAATCAACACTGATGTGTCACTGATGTCATTATCATGAAGGACCACTGAAAGATCAAAACTGAGAGATCTAACAACCATTGTCACTGATGCAGACCATATCACTGAACTGAGAAAAAAAACATTGCCAGTGATGAAGACCATGTCATATCTCTGATTTCAACTTTACAACATTGATTGCATACTTCTCAACACTGATTTCATAACCTATCAACTGCATCTTGTGAAAACTGTGAAATGCAACATCCTGATATCCTGATATTTTGACATCAATGAAAAGACAACATCCTGAACTGTGAAATGTGCTACAAAACTCCCCCTTTGTCTTTGACATTGATGGCAAAACCATAACTGATTTCTCCCCCTTTTTGACATAAAAATGTCAAAGGCAAAAAAAATAACACCACAATCAATAGATTCCTGTTCTTGTAAATACAATCCTCTGAAATTTTTTTTTTTGTCAAAACCAACACTTTACTTCAAACTGATCAAATGTACAATACTATAACACTACCAACCACAAAAATATGTACAAAAACTATATACAGGCTATGTACAAATGAGATTCAGGACATTAAAATAATCTAGAAAACAAACTCCCCCTGAATCTGATATCTCTGTAACTTACTGAAGAGAGGCAAGAGACAGAACTCCCAGTCTCTGTCTCAGAGTTTCAAATGTCTCCTTTGGCAAAGGCTTTGTGAAGATGTCAGCCAACTGATCACTAGTATGCACATATTCCAAAGCAACTTCATTTTCAATCACCTTTTCCCTTAGAAAATGATATCTGATAGCAATGTGCTTAGTTCTTGAATGCATTATAGGATTCTTTGACATATTGATTGAACTTGTGTTATCACAAAGAATAGACACAGGCTTTTTAACCTCAACCTTAATATCAAGAAGTGATTGTACCATCCAAAGTACCTGTGTACAACATGATGAAGCAGCAATGTACTCAGCTTCAACTGTAGATAGAGAAACACAATCTTGTTTCTTACTCTGCCATGCAACCAATCTGCCACCCAGAAAGAAAGCTGCCCCACTTGTGCTTTTTCTGTCATCAGGACACCCTGCCCAATCTGCATCTGTATAAGCAAGAAGTGTAAAATCATTGTGTCTAGGATACCATAAACCAAAATCAATTGTACCCTTAATATATCTAAAGATTCTCTTAACAGCATTCAAATGTGATTGTTTAGGACAAGCTTGAAATCTAGCAACCAAACAAACAGCCTGCATAATATCAGGCCTAGAAGCAGTGAGATATAAAAGACTCCCAATCATAGATCTATACAGAGATTGTTCTACTTCAGGTGATTCATCATTTTTACTTAGCTTATGCCCTGTCTCCATAGGAGTACCCAAAGGTTTGCAGTCATCCATTTGAAACCTCTTTAACATCTCTTTGGCATATTTATTTTGTGAGATGAATATTCCCTTTTCAAGCTGAGATACCTGAAGACCAAGAAAGAAGGACAATTCTCCCAACATAGACATTTCAAATTCTGATTTCATGATGTTAGGAAATGAGTGACTCATATCATCATTGTTACTACCAAAAATGATATCATCTACATAAATTTCAACAACCAGAATATCCTCACCTTTGATTAAATAGTATAAATTACTATCCACACCTCCTTTTGTGAACCCCTGTTCTTGCAAAAACTTATCCAGTCTATAATACCAAGCCCTTGGAGCTTGCTTTAAACCATATAAAGCCTTTTTCAACCTGTAAACATGATCTGAATTATCTTTATTCACAAAACCTTCTGGTTGTTCCATGTAGACTTCTTCTTCAAGATCTCCATTTAGAAATGCTGATTTTACATCCATTTGGTAAACTTTGAAATTTTTATAAACTGAAAAAGCTAAAAACATCCTTATAGATTCTAATCTAGCAACAGGAGCAAATGTTTCTTCAAAGTCAATACCTTCAATTTGTGAATACCCTTTGCAAACCAGTCTGGCTTTATTTCTAACAACTTTACCTTTATCATCAAGCTTATTCCTAAACACCCATTTTGATCCAATGACATTCTTACCTTCTGGTCTTGGAACAAGTTCCCATGTTTTGTTCTTTTCTATTTGGCTTAACTCCTCTTCCATTGCATTAACCCATGCTTCATCTTTGCTAGCCTCAACATAATTCTTTGGTTCCATTTCAGATATCAAACACACATGTGCTTGATTATGTGCAGCAGCTTGCTTTCCTCTTCTTGTTAAAACACCACTGTCCTTATCCCCAATAATCAACTCATGAGGATGATCTCTTTGAAATGCCTTTGAAAGAGTCTTTGTCTTGACATCAACAGATTTTTTAGGATCTTCTTCCTCTTCCTGAATTTCTTCTTCCTTTTGTGAATGATGATCAACTTCAATGTCATGAATTAACTGCATACAGGGCTGCAAATCCTCATCCACCTTAACATTAGTACTTTCAATTATTCTTTTGAGCCTATTGTTAAAACATTTATATGCCTTGCTATGTGTAGAATAACCAAGAAAAATGCCTTCATCACATCTAGACTCAAAACCACATAAGCTATCATTATCTTTCTTGATGTAACACTTACTTCCAAAAATTTTGAAATACCCAACATTAGCTGACTTACCATACCACAGTTCATAAGGAGTATAATTTGACTTTACCCTTAATTGAACTCTGTTCAAAGTATATACAGCTGTATGAACAGCTTCTCTCCAATAGACATTAGGCAGATTTGCATCATGTAGTAAAGTTCTTGCCATTTCTTTTACAGTCCTGTTTTTCCTTTCAGCTACTCCATTTTGCTGTGGAGTTCTAGGAGTGGAGAATTGCCTTCTTATCCCATGTTTTTCACAATACTTCTCAAATTCCTTTGAAGTGTACTCTCCTCCATTGTCTGACCTTAGACATTTTAGCTTGAAATCAGATTCCTTTTCAACCATCTTCTTGAAGATTTTGAATCTATCAAATGCCTCTGATTTATGCCTTAAGAATGTTACCCATGTCATTCTTGAAAAATCATCAATGAAAAGCATAAAATACTTTTCTCCTCCCAGAGCTTTAGTCCTTGTAGGACCACACAAATCTGAATGTACCAGCTGCAGAGGTTTTGAAGTAAAATACTCCTTAGGCTTGAAACTGACTTTGGTTTGCTTACCCAGCTGACACTCTTTGCATATAGTATTACTTGGTTTTGAAATATGAGGCATATTTCTGACATTGTGATTCTTGCTAATTCTCACAAGATTGTCAAAATTCACATGACCAAGTCTTCTGTGCCATAACCAGCTTTCCTCAATTTGACCCATGAAACAGATATGACTATCAACACTTTTAGTTTCTGAGTTATGAAGATTGTAGATGTTACCACTAGTCCTTAGACCTGCTGCAATAACTTTACCTGATTTCTTTTTAATCTTACATCCATGTGCATCAAAAACCACATTAAAACCATTGTCACATATTTGACTGACACTTAACAGGTTGTGCTTCAGTCCTTCTACAAAATACACATCATTTAGTGGTGTTTCATCATCAAGAAGAATTGTACCTTTGCCTCTGATCATAATACAATCATTATTTCCGAACATAACAGAGCCTTCATTAATGTCTTCAAACTTAACAAACTTATCTTTGTCCCCTGTCATGTGGTTGGAGCAACCACTGTCAATCACCCACTGTTCCTTTCTTTTGGCATGAAAAGCAGCTTGTGCAATCATAACATCTAAGCTCTTATTGATTACCTTAGGTTTCCAAACAAGCAATTTCTTTTCAGAATCCAAAGAAGACAAACCTGAGACAGTATTTCTTATTGTTTGCTGCATTTGCAATGAAGGTCTACAGAATTTTGCAATATGCCCAAAATTTTTACAATTGTAGCACTTCAAACTTCTTAAGAACATGAATGGATGCATTTCTCTTCTGATTCCAAATCTACATTCACTGACTTTGTGTCCAAACCTGTTGCAGCAAAAACAATATCCAGTAAAGTGAGCATTATACCTGAAAGTATCACTTCTGTTGTAGTTTGTTGTCCTTATGATTGATTTTCCTTTTATACTAGCCTTTTGAGAACACTGTCCCTCTTCAAATCCAAGACCTGATTTATCTTTGAATCCTTTTTGTCTATCAAGAAGATCATCTAATTTATCACTGCTTCTGCACATATCAAGTCTTCTTCTTAGACCAACAATTTCAGCTTCAAGTGTATGACATTCCTTGTCCTTGTTATTCAATTCTTTGTCTTTATCATCAATAATTTTCTTACTTTCTTCAAGAGAAAGAATTAGATCAGTAATTTGTTTCTCATAACAAGTTAACTTGTTATTCATGATATCATTTTCTTTTTGAAACTGACTTCTTTGAGCAATGATTTCCTTCTTAAGTTTCTTGACTTGACTTAATGCACATATCAATTCTCCTTCAAAGTCAATAACAGCTTCACAACTGTTTGATTGTTCTTCACATTTTTCATTTTCATTTAGAATAGCCATAAACAAAGTCTGTGCATTTTCATCAAGAAAATCATCTGAATCACTTTCAGTCATATCAACATTTTTTATGAACAGACTTCTTTTCTTTCTGAAGTTATTTTTCCTTCTAGAAACAAACTGTTTCTTTTTGAATTGCTTCTTGTTTTCATCTTCATCACTGTCTGGATCTTTGTAAGGGCACTGAGCTGCATAGTGTCCAATCTTTCCACACTCAAAACATTTGAATGGAAGCTTACCTTTGTACTTACCAACAGATCCCTTCTTTAACTTGCTTGCAAGAGATATTTCTTGTTCATCATCCAATTCATCTGAATCAGAGATCTCCTTTTCTTTTCTGACTGATTTGAAAGCAGCTTCTTTGCTTGAAGGTATGTCATTGCTAATCCTCATTTCATAGGCTGTGAAAGTGCCATGAAGTTCATCAAAGGTAACTTTGCTTAAATCTCTTTCTTCAACAGCAGACACTTTGGATTCATATTTTGGATTTAAGGTCCTTAAGATTTTTGTAACAACTGTCTTCTCTTCTAGTGTATCACCAAGTCCTCTGATAGCATTTACAATTTCTTGGACCCTTAAAAGATATTCTGCCACTTTCTCATCATCACTCATTCTGAGACTTTCAAATTTTGCTCTGTAGGATTGCAGTTTTGCTTCTTTGATTTTATCATCTCCTTGATAGATATTTGACAATTTGTCCCATATTTCCTTGGCTGTTTTACACTCCATGATTTTTACAAGTATGTCATTGGTAAGACCACAACATAATGCATTTTTAGCCTTAGCATTATTTTCATATGCTCTTTTCTCATCAGCTGTGCTAGGAGGATTTGTAGCAGTATATCCAGTAACAATAGCATCATACACATCATAGCCCAGAGATGACAAATATGACTCCATCCTGAATTTCCAAAAAGCATAGTTAGAGCCATCAAACATAGGTGCCTTATAATTTGAGTAACCTTCTTGACTTGCCATGATAAGTATTCCAGAAATATGATCTACCCAAGCTGATTAAGCTTTGACAGGGTACCAGGCTCTGATACCAATTGTAGGAATACACACAACACTGAGAGGGGGGGTGAATCAGTGTTAACAATTTTAAAACTTTTTGCTACCTTTGATTAATCTAATTTCACAATTTAGAATTCTTCAGAAGGAACAAAGTAAATATGCAGAGTATCAATACACAAATTTGACACAAGAAATTTCCCGAGTGGAAAACCCTCCTGGGGTATAAAAACCACTCAACTGCCTCACTGGCTTAACACAAAATTCAGATTACAAATGTCTCACTGACATTACAATTCTGCCTCACTGGCAAATTTTATCTCTCTGCATGTCTCACTGACATCATCAACATTCAATGAAAAATTATAACTCAGGGGATTTCCCTGTTTCAATAAAAACCAAAACCTTATTTCTCCCTTTTAAGATAAACAAAATAAATTTTTCAATCAACCTTTAATTGTCTTCAACTCCTACAGTCAATCAATTTTGATCTTCAATATATTTCATACCTCTGCAACACCATTTCAAACTAATTCACCAATTTGACCTTTCTCTCTCTGCAAACTGAGCAATTTTTCTTCTCTGAAAAATTATAATCTTTAATCACCTTCACTTTCTCTGTCACTTTCACTATCTCTGAACAAACATTACTCCATCATGATCATTGAAGAATTTCAACATAAATCCCTGAAGAATGATTCTCCATTCCTGCAAAAATTAAATACCAATTCCATCTCCAAAAGAACTTCTTTAAAAATTCTCATTCATTTTCTTTCATCTGCAACTCATCTCTCTAATCTGCCATTCAAAAACACAATCTCTATATACAAAAAGAATTTTAATCAAAAAAACCAAAAACTCCAAAAACCTGTTCAACTTCATTCTTATCAAACTTCTCATCTTCTCTCTTACCAACAAAAAAACATAAAACAAAAAAAATGAAATCCCTTCGTAGACTTCTGCCTTTTCATCTTCTTATTATTTAGAAGCTTTCTAAAAACTTACTCTTTCCTTTTCATAAATTTCTATGTTCAAAACTCTCTTAATCTTCGGTTAGAGAAGATGGAAATAGATGCTTTACTGCCTTTTGCAACAAGGAGGACGTCAAGTTTAATCCGGCCAACTGACCGTTTGCCAAAACTTTCTATTTAAAAACCCACCTTTAGATCTTCGGTGCCCGCCAACTGTGGATTCAAACATAACCATTGATTTTGTGTTTCCCGCGGACCACACAATGCCGACAACCGGCAACCGGGCATCCTAACCAACGGGGCCGGTAAACTCACGACCCGATACCCTTTATATCATCACTTAAAGCCCTGATGACCACTTCTATCGGTCAGTTTAAGTTTAAAACATAAAGTGCATAGACTTCTGACGGGCAATAAGGAAATGGATAAGAAGTGTTAAACACAAAGGTTATAACTAGTTAAGTGTTAAGGAAAAACATATTTACCACTTACATTTCTAAACCTCAACATATGTAAACACCTCAACACATATGTAAACACCTCAACCTTGTAAACCAGGCTTCAACTGATCTGCCACTGTCATCAACTTAATATGATGCAAGTTAACTTTTATTAAATGACATAAGCCCTCCTCCTGATTCAATATTGATGCAATGAGTGTCATCTTCTGAAATAACTAAGTCAGAACAAACTCACATAGAATCAACACTGATGTGTCACTGATGTCATTATCATGAAGGACCACTGAAAGATCAAAACTGAGAGATCTAACAACCATTGTCACTGATGCAGACCATATCACTGAACTGAGAAAAAAAACATTGCCAGTGATGAAGACCATGTCATATC
Source organism: Cunninghamia lanceolata (assembly GCA_027924645.1). Taxonomy (NCBI): domain Eukaryota; kingdom Viridiplantae; phylum Streptophyta; class Pinopsida; order Cupressales; family Cupressaceae; genus Cunninghamia; species Cunninghamia lanceolata. The sequence goes on along the minus strand of BSBN01000068.1, from coordinate 10,155,649 downwards.
TCTGATTTCAACTTTACAACATTGATTGCATACTTCTCAACACTGATTTCATAACCTATCAACTGCATCTTGTGAAAACTGTGAAATGCAACATCCTGATATCCTGATATTTTGACATCAATGAAAAGACAACATCCTGAACTGTGAAATGTGCTACAGAGGAGTGCTTCATACTCAGCAATGTTGTTGGTGCAAGGGAATGCAAGCTGATAAGATTTTGGAATATAGTCATTTTGAGGTGTGATAAACAAGATGCCAGCCCCTGATCCATGCTGTGTGTAGGAACCATCAACGTACAACTTCCACATTATTGAGTTGGAAAGAGTGAAGAGATTCTCATCTAAAAATTCTGCAACCATAGGGTGTGTATCATTCATGGGTGCTTCTGCTAGTTGATCTACTAGGGCTTGTCCTTTGATTGTTTTGCGATCCATATACTCAATGTCAAACTCACTAAGGATCATGACCCACTTAGCTAGTCTACCTGTAAGAGCTACTTTTGCTAGTAGATACTTCAATGGATCAATTTTGGCTATAAGATTTGTGTGTTGGTTCAACATGTAATGCCACAACTTTTGGGAAGCGAACACTACTGCTAAACAAACTCTTTCCATTAGTGAATAATTGAGTTCATATCCCACCAAGGTTCTATTGATATAATAAATTGCATGCTCTTTTCTTGTTTCATCATTTTGTGCTAGAAGAGCCCCAAGGGCTGAAGTTGTAGTTGAGATGTATAATATCAAAGGTTTATCTGTCACTAGTGTTACTAAGACAAGCGGTGTAGCTAGATACTCTTTGAGCTGATCAAATGTTGCTTGACACTTATAATCCCATCGAAATGAGACATCCTTTTAGAACAAGTGTTGAAATGGTTAACATTTATCTGCTAGCTGTGAGATAAAATGCCGAATGGATTGCAACCTTCCCTAAAGGCTCCTTAATGCTTTGAGGTTCTTTGGTGGAGGCATCTCCACTATAGCCTTTACTTTTTCTAGGTCTACTTTGATACCTCTACGAGATACAATGTATCCTAACAGCTTCCCTGATGTTACACCAAAGACACATTTCTTTGGATTGAGTCTCACTTGGTATTTCTCGATCCTGTCAAAGATCTATCCTAGAACTTGTATGTGATCTGCCCTATAAGATTTAGCTAGTATGTCATCCACATAGTCCTCCATGATATGATGAAAGAGATCATGGAATATCACTGTCGTTGCTCTCTAATAGGTTACCCCTGCATTCTTTAGACCAAACAGCATGACACACCAACAATGATTACCCCACAGACAAGTAAAAGTTGTTTTATGTTGATCTTCTTCTGCTATCCTTATCTGATTGTATCTAGAGAATCCATCCATGAGAGAAATCATTTCATGACCTGCAGTCAAGTCTACTATGATGTCAATGTTTGGTAATGGAAAGTCATCTTTGAGACATGCTTTGTTAAGATCTCTAAAATCATTACACATGCGGATGCGCCCATTCGGTTTAGACACAGGTACAATGTTTGATACCTAATTTGAATAATCAATGGGTCGGATGAACTTTGCATCTAACAACTTCTATAATTTCCACTTTTACCAAGAGAGCTATCTGTGGGTGCATCTTCCTTAGCTTTTGCTTGAATGGTTTAACTGTCGGATCCACTGTGAGATAGTGAACTACTAGCTTAGGGTCTAACCCTATCATATCAGCATAGGTCCATGCAAAGTTGATGGTTCTTTGTAAGAAGAATTTGTTAAGATTCTTGTGCTCTATTTTTTATAATGATGCTGCTAGGAATGTGGTCTTTGGATTTTGCTCTATGCCAAGGTTTATCTCTGTAGAATCTTCCACTAGGAGAGCTAACTTCTCTTAATACTTAGATGGTAGGGGAATGTCAAATCCTCCATCCTTAGGTGCCACAGTGTGGTTTTCACCTAGAGATCTTTCTTTATTTTTACTTTTGCGACTGGAGGATTTGGCATTCTCACCAAAATAAGCTGTTGGCTCTAGTTCCATTACAAAACCTGCTTTATGATTGCCCAGAGGGATACCATCCCAGAGTCCCATGAACTCAGCTAGATCTTCGTCATTCTAAAATACATCTATAACAGGGTACCCTTGTTGGTCCCAATCGATAAGTTCAGGGTAGACAAGTGTTACTTTTTGGGTGTTTGTGGTGGATGTTAGGGATACGGATGATAGCATGAAAATGGAGGATTCTGTAAATAGGTCAGTCATATGGAGGGAAGAGTCATTGATGGTATCCTCATTAGACATCAAATCTACGATAGAAGTTTCAGCCACCTTGTCGAGGATACCCTCAATGTCCAAGGCACGCGGTACCTTTCTACCAAATCCTAAACCCTACTTGCCTAGTTTCTTTGTCACAATAATGGGTTCCATTGTTCCTTGATTCTGTTTTCCCAGGCCACCTTTGCCTTTATAGCCCATGTTTTTGACTATCCTTAAACCATTTCCATATTGCTTGACTGGTATTGTGACCGGCTCTTTCTCCTTGGAGAGGCAAGAAGAAATGTCCTCAACAGTTTCCTCTTCCAATAATTGTCCCTGTTGGAATTGGGTTAGAAATACTGGGGGAGGAATAGCTTCTTTTTTAGTTACTTTGGCAATGGGCAGTTGGCTGTAAGATTTAGGGGACAAAGGCATCCGCCCTACATAACCAGATTTTGAGATATCATATGTTCCAAAGCCTATATCACAAATGTGAGCTTTGATTTCTGGAAGGGGATTAGGTTCACTTGTAGAGGCTTGTGTCAGAGTTTTAGGATCAACATAGTGGAGATTCAAGGGCTTTGTCAGTTTTAGGCATTTGGTTGCAATTCTTATAACTGCCTTGCAAGACGCGGTAGAATTCAAAAGGATTGGGGTCTCCTGGGATAGTTATCTTTGTACCATTGAATGCAAATTTTAGAGACTGATGGTACATTGAAGGAACAACTTTTGTTGTATGGATCCATGGGTGGCCTAGGATAATGTTGTAAGGCATCTCAATGTCAAGGACTTGGTACTTGGTTTCCAGCATGATGGGGCCTAGTTGTATAGGCAAGTGAATAACACCTTCTGAGCGGCGTTCAACATCATATCCCTTGATTGTAATACTTTGGTCAATGTTGACATGATCCTCAGAGTATCCCAATTGCTTAAGTAACTTTAAAGAACAGATGTTGAGACCAGCACCACCATCTATGAGTATACATTTGATTTTGCGCTTATGGATGAGAACTTCAATATGAAGGGCATCATTGTGTTGTTATATGGAGCCTAATCAGACTCGGAGGTTACATTTTCCCCACTTTTATCAGCGTGGTTTCCCCCCAAATTCCTATGGGGTCAAGAAGCAGCGCCCCTTGTGGGGTCCAAGGGTAGTGCCCCTAGCGTGTTCCCTATTGCGATATAGGGTGAGGTCAAGGGGCATCACCCTCGCGAGGGCTTGGGGGCAGTGCCCCCGAAACCTCACACAATTTTTTATTATTTTATAAAAGCACCAGGAGTTATTTTTCATTGACTGACATAAGAAAACCCTATTTTTGTAACTGACAAAAAGCTTGATAAAAGCAGCTAAGGGTTAGGGTTTTGATATATTGTATTGTAGCATTTGCAATGGTATTGAGTTGTAGGGATTGTTGATTGTAATCGGTTTGATTTACTGGATAATAATATTGGACTCTCTGTTTGGTGGATGTAGCCTGAGTTTGGGTGAACAACATTAAAACTTGTCTCTCACTATTATTAATTCTGTGTATTTCCATTTCTCTGTTTAATCTTTATTTACATTTAATTGATATCTTCTACCAGCTAACCCTAACACATTGTGACATGGATCATGGGAAGGGAGGTCTTTCTTAGAGAAGACCACATTGTAGGGTGAAGCAATGTTAACTACTATAGCTTAGAAATCCACGACCGCTATGTTGTTAGGACCAAAGACTCTTGGAGGGCTTTTTCTAGCACCACTTTATGTGCAAGTGATGACCATAGAAGGTCCAAGATAGAGATCTATGCTGGCGTTTTCCCTAGATGTTCAACAAGATTATAATCAGACTGAGTTGGGAGACTGGGGTGTAGGACCATGAATGGTGACATGACCACGATGAGTTGTAACAACGCAATCCATAGAGTTGCCTTTGATTATGAGGGTAGACACTCAACTCTCTTCAAAATGACCTACAATGGAGTCAAAGGAAGTGGAAGCATGATTGACACCTTTACCTTTATCCTGAGGAGGAGGTGGACCATGGTGAGGGAATGGTTCCTTGTACATGTTGAGGTCCTTGTTCATGTGTTGAGCTGGTGGTTCATCTTCAAAAGAGATTTGGCTGCCTTCGATGAGATTTTGGATGAGGTGCTTGAGTTTCATGCATGATGCAGTTCTGTGCCCTTTGCTCCTATGGAACTCACAATATTTGTTGTCTCTGTAATGTGCAGTTTTGTAAATAGGTTCGCCATATGGGGGAGCATCAGGTAAGGTGAGTAGCCTTTTCTATAAAAGCTTCTGTAGGACCGATTCTATGGGCTCTCCCAAGGGAGTGAATTGACACCACGAAGGGTAATCTTGTTGAGGTCGCTCCTGTTGTCATTGTTGTTAGTTTTGGTATGGCTGTCTTTGTTGTTGCTACTGTTGAGCTGGAGTTTGACTTGGTTTGGAAAGCTGAAGTGGTGTTTGCAATGTTTGGACATGTTTAGAATCGACTACCCCATTGTTGACCACATTTTTATTCTTGTTCCAAAACTTTGGTTTATCGTTTGTTTGTTGATGAGGAGCATTGTCTTTTGTTTCTTTGAAGATTTTGACTACACCTTTAGCAATGAGGGCCTTTTCAATGTTGATTCCCTTGTATGTAATTTTGTCAAAGGTTGTAGCACTAAGAATTTGCAAGTGAAAACCTAATTCTTGGTTGAGATTTTGCCCAAATATGCTAACAAGCTACTTTTCAGGTATTTTGAATGGGAATTTGTTAGACATTCATCTCCATTGTTGAAGGAAAGAAATAAATGTTTCACCATTTTTTTGTTTGTTGTTGCATAGATCAGTCATGGAGATCTCATGCTCTGTATTATAGGAGAAATGGGTGGCAAATTTCTCTGCTAGCTCATTAAAAGACTTGATACATGTGGGTAGGTGCGAGAACCATTCTATAGCTTGACCTCCAAGATTGCGAGGAAAGAGACGCATAAAATATGTGTCGTTATGTGAAACCTCAAAGAAAGCTAGATAGAATTCCCTGATATGGTCTTTTGGGTCACCTTTTCCTTTGTATTTATCAAATTTGGGAATAGTGAAATTTTGAGGAAAATGGATCATGGGTAATGATCGATCAAAAGGATAAGGACACACTTCTTCCAAAGAGAAGGTCTTCTTGGTGTGGCCAAATGTAAGATCATATAGTTGTTGAACTTCTGCTAGTTTTAGCTTCATAGTCGTGGGAGGGGTTGGAAACATCTCCTATTGTCCAAGAAGTGGTTGTTGATGCCCATATGGAAGATTGTAGTGTAAGCCATGGGCATTGGTGTTGTAAGGGTCGTATGATTGATTGGGGTCATATGCGTTGGATGTTGGGTTTAGATTGGGTTGGATTTGGGTGTTTTGATTTGGAGGAGGTGGGGGCAGTGCTAGGTAAGAATGTAGGCTTTGCGATGGTTGAAAATATGAGTTTGGTGGCGGAAAGCTAAAGTTCGTTAGATTAGTTTGCGGTGACAGAACATAGCTTTGGGAAGTTTGGTTTTGAGAGTGTTGAGGGTGGATAGGTAATGTGTTGAAAAAGTTTAGCGCTGATGTTCGATGTGGTGGAAGAACATAGATAGATGTGTTATGTGATGATTGAGGTTGATTGAGGATGAGCGTAGAAGAATGTTGTGGCGGGGGGACATAGGTAGATGTGTTGTGCGATGGTTGAGGATAAGCGTAGAAGAATGTTGTGGTTGGGGTTGCATGACCCTGGTTGGTTGAGGGATATGAAGATTTGATGGTGTTGGGGGTGGCATTTGTTGAGACCCTTGTTGCATGGTGATGTAGTTGTTCGCTGGATTGTAATTTGGTGCGAAACCTTATCATGATGGGGTAACCAATATTCCACTTGTGATTGGTGTGCACACTTTACGAGCGGCTTGTTTGGCTAGTTCTACTTGTTGACGTAGAGTCTCTTGTTGGTTTTTGTAGATCTTCATAGGTGTTATCAGTGGTGATATGGGTCTCTCTCTTGTTGGGTTTTGATAAAGGGGATTCTCATATTGTGCAATCATTCTCCCTTGTGAGCTTTGTTCAGGTAAGGGCGTGGTCACTGTTGACATGGTTTGGACCACCATTATAGTGTCTTGGGAATTGTTTGTGTCTTTGAGATTGGATAAATCAAAATCTTGAGGTAGTTTGGCTCCTTGCTCTGCAAGCAAGTGAAAGAAATGATCTTGGTTCTCACTAAGGATTTTGTCAAAAGTGGCCACGACTCTAGGATCTTGTATGAATTCATCAAGATCTTGTCCATCTTCTTGAGAGGATTGACCTTTTTTGAAGTGTCGCTCTTCTTGAGATGGGACTTGATCGATAATATAACCTTATGGAACAAAATCCTGAGGCATGCCAGTGGTATATTGAGGTGTACTTACCAAAGGGACCCTACCCTCTTGAGGATTGCTAGGGTGGTCCAGCTACGGCATGTTTGGAGAGTTGGTAGATTTTTCCGCAGGTGTTCTAGGAGTAACCTTGGGGGTAATGTTGGATCAGCCTGATTGAGGTGTGTGAGGAGGTGATTTGTGCTTCCTAGGGACAACTTGCTCCGACTTCATAGTTTGCTGGAGTCTAGTGGTTACCATGGGATACACTAGTACCAACTACTGGGATTCTACTTGCATTTTGGAAAAGACAAATTTTGATGCAAAGCTTACTGGACCAAAGGCGCTTTACTGTTTGACCAAAGGCTCAGGACTGTGTAACCAAAAGAGAACTATTGTAAATACCAAAGGCAATGGACTGAGCTACCAAAGATGAGGTACTACTATACCAAATGTGAACTACTGTGACCAAAAGTGAGCTACTATTATACCAAGGGTGCTAAAGTAGGTTCCATAGGTGAGGTACTGTTATACCAAAGGTGAGCTACTGTACTACCAAAGTCGAGTTGTTGTAATACCAGAGGCGCTGAAGTAGTGTCTGGTGTTTGTAAAAGGCAAATTTTGATAGATTTGATTTTGGTTCTGATTGGCTTTTCTTTGGCAAGAGAAAACACAGCAAACAGAGTTGGAAAAAAGGGACTAACACAATAGATAGTGTATGTTCGAGGCTCAACAAAGCCCAATGTTTCCATAGGTATAAGATAATTGCAAACAATATCAAGCACTTTTTATCCCTAGAGACAAGGCTTCATTGTAGTAGATCAGCTCACAACTTAATACTCTGTCGATAAAAATGTCATTCCATAAAGGTGTCAGACATTTTGTATCTTTTTGAGAGACGATAGGTAGGGATATCTCACCCTCCCCTTGGAAAGCTCAAGTAGATCACAAGAGCTTTATGGCCAAGGGAATACTATCTCTTTTCAAGAGAGCCAATGGTGAGTATCTTAAGGGCTTAAATCGATTCCCCTTACATTGATGATTACCGCAACGTTCGAAGATAGATTGGGTAGTCACTGTCTAGAATGGTTCTTAGTAACTTTGAGGGACCAACGCCTTACGAGCAATGTGACAAGCTACTAAAAACTTTAACCAATCCTATTAAGAGTATCAAACACTTCGCTTGATGTGAAAATCATTTCCACAAAGAGCTAGTACACCTCTTTTTAGTTTGGCACCACAAGGTAAGGCTGGTGTTGGTTAGGACTTGGCTTTCACCTTATCCCTCTTATATAGCAGTTCAAAAGAAAACTCCACTTAGGGTCGTCCCTTTTAGATGAAGTGCAATCCAAAAGTAGGCCCTTCTAAAGGAATAACTAAAATGTAAGAGCAAGCACATCTAACAAAGGTTCAATTGTCCCGTTATAAGAAAAATAAGGTGCAACTAAATTAGGCACACACACGTTTGTAGTTGTCAATTGTCCCTTATGAAATTGAAGTGTTTTTGCATTTATGTCCATTGTCCCTTAGAAAATCGAGGTGTTTTCACATACATGTCCATTGTCCCTTAAGAAAAACAATATGTTTCTAAGACTTAGATTGCCAAAAATGATTTGTTTAATTGTCCCTTAAGAAGGCAATATGTTTCTAAGACTTAGTGCAATAAATCAAGATTTCTTCAATGTTTGTCCTGCATGAACATATTAAAAAAAATCAATTTGCTTTGTGTGAGTGATAAGAAACTACAACAAGTCAATTAGTGCCACAAAAACTAACAAGTTAGCAAAAATAAATTAATTTGACTGAAAGCGTTGTACTGTGTTACCAAATGCAACTTATTGTTATGCTGATAGTGCTGCACTGTGTTACCAGGGGAGATGCATTGTAGTACCAGAAGCGTTGCTCTAGATCTAGACGTGACGTACTGTGCTGCCGGAAGCACCATCCTATGCTACCAAAAGCGCTTTACTGTGTTAGATTTTAAAAAAGCTATACCTTATCAAAATAAACTAGGTCCAGATATGATTTCATGGTTGTTTTGATGTTCTGAGATGTAATATCTGATAGATCTATATCCTGGAATCAAGAAAACTCAAAGGATGTCGCAAATAGATACGTTAACTCAAATATCTAAAATACCCCTAAATACGTCAGCTTAGGAAGTATCAAAGACAATTGAAAGATAAATAACCTAGCTTGTCAGTCAAATCAATGATAGGTATGTGAGTAAAACCCTATAAAATCACCAAAATAAGATTAGAAAAACCTAATTTTCCAAAAGTGCTTTACGATACTACCAATAGCACTGGACTATTTCATGAGAAGTGCTCTACTGTGCTACTAGAAGCACTAAAGTATTGCCCAAGGGTACTGTATTGTGCCTCCAGAAGCACTTTAAGATACTACCAATAGCACTTTTCTGTGTCTTTTACGTTGTTCCGTACTGTACTTAAAAAAATCAATTTCTCAATGAAAAAGAGGGATTAGTGGGTCCCACCGGGCATGCCAGAATGTGTATGAGGAAAATTGACTAATGTTTAAAGGATAAAAACAAACAAATCAAAAGCCCATAACATAAAGAGAACTAATCTAAATAAAAGCTATTACCAATAAATCAATAAAATATGAAAGCTTTTACTGAGATTTGTATTGTTCTCTTTGGGTGAATGTGGATCGCTCAATAGTGCTACGAAACCATGTTTGCAACAAGCAAGTAAAGTGCTCAAAGTGTTCAAAGATCAATGTCAAAGGATCGTAAAGTTGCTTAATCAATGCGATGTATGTTCAAAGCGTTGTTAAATGATGCCTAAGAATAAGTGATCAAAGAGGATTTGTGAAGAAGATGAGGGGGGTTTATATAGGTTTCGAGGAAGATCGATCAACAGTCTAGATAATTCAGAAGAATCAACGAATGAGATAAATCAAATAACCATGATGAATGTGCACACGACATGTGTCAATCCATAAGGATATTTCTATTAAGATATGATGAAAACAAGATTGATTGAATAGATAACTCAACTTATAATTTTGTCTTTTTTAAAGTTCTAAAAATAAGACTGATTGTGCACATGAGTTAACAAGATATTTTAAGAGGAATTGGAAGATAACTGAAATTAAATAAATAAATTTATTTATTTAATTATGCATGATTAAGGAATAGAAGATTATAAATAAAATATTTGATTTTATTTATTTTTAGGGGAAAAAGCAAATTAAATAAATAAATTTATTTAATTATTTGTACAAGATTAGAGGAATATGAAGATTATAAATAAAATACTTGATTTTATTTATTTTTAGAGTATTGAGACAATTTAAATAAATTTGCATGATTTATTTAAATTTAGAAGAGGAATTGATTTAATTAAATAATGTAAATTATTTAATTGTAGATAAGATAGAATTGTGATGAATTAATTAAATAATTGGATTTATTTAATTAATGGATACTTGAAATTTGAAAGAGGATAATGATTTAATTAAATAATAAACATTATTTAATTTTGGAAGAATATAGAGGAATTTAATTTAATTAATTAAATAAAATACAATTTATTCAATTAATGTTGAATTTTAGAATTTTGAAAGAATTTGATGAAATTAATTAAATAATTAGATTATTCAATTAATGTTGAAATGCAAGTGATTCGAAGACATGGTCATTTTAGGGTGTCTACACTGTTAACCAAGTAACAAGCGATAGCCAAAGCTTCAACCCAAAACTTTTGTTCTAGGCTAGCTCCACATAACATGCTTCTCGCCCTCTCCATCAACATTCTATTCATTCTTTCTACAACTCCATTTTACTGAGGAGTATATGGTGTTGTCGTATGCCTCTCAATACCTTATTCTTTACAGAACTTCTTGAAATCTATTAAACAAAACTCACCACCATTATTAGTTCTCAAACATTTAATCTTTCTATCTTTTCGATTCTCAACAAGAGTCTTAGACTCTTTGAATCTCGCAAAAACTTTAGATTTACTCCTAAGGAAATATACCCATGTCCTTCTACTATAGTCATCAATAAATGAAACAAAATACACAAATTTCAAAATCAAAGGAACATTAACAGGACTAAAAAGCATCAGAGTGAACTAGATCGAACACCTGAAAAGATTTATGAGAACTATGGTAAAACTAAACATGATTTTGTTTTCCATATATGTAGTGTTCACAAAAATTAAACTCAAGGTTGCAATCATCCATACCCTCAATGAGGTTTTTATTTTTCAGGGTCCTCATACCCTTTTCACCAATATGGCCAAGCCTTTGGTGCCACAACATTGTTTTCTTAGAAGGAACTTTCATTTCTATAGAATGAGCACCCTTGGGTACCTAGAATGCACGACCATCAGAAGTAGACCTACAACATTCTTCTTGGCTACTGGTTCAAATGGTGAGGATGAAGAATATGAAGCTCTCTTCTTCAAAATAGATGCAATATTGCACTAAATCGTGCATGCATTAAGCTAAAATAGAGTTCCAATCTGAACACCCTTAGCCAACACCATAGCTCCTCTCATGATCTTGCATCCTCCACTCGAGAAAACAACCTGCACACCCACATCATTTAGTTTTCTTATAGATAATTGGTTTCATGCCAACCCAGGGATATGTAGTACACCATTGATCTCCTTCACTCGACCATCAAGGAATCTGATCAAGACTCTTCCATGACCAACTATTTCTAGGTGAGAGTCATCACCTATATACACCTTCCTACCATTGAACTCTTCATACTTCGAACACTAGTTTCTATATGATGTCATATGAAACGATGCACCAGAATCAATTAAGCACACATCCTCATATGCATGTTTTGCCAAGGCAATGACAAACGCTTCTCCATCATCTTGAGAGGACTTGTCGGAGTCAGAATCATGGTTTTTCTTCTTTTTCTCCTCCTTGTAATCCTTTTGGAAATGACTAGGTTTGTCATAGTTCCAACATAAGGCCTTGGAATTTCCAAGAGACTTTGATCTCCCACAGGATTTGGATCTTCCTTTGTCTTCTTTCTTCTTGTCCTTCTTCTTTCCTTTTTCCTTGGACCTACCATGAACTACAAGAGCCTCCTTAGCCATTTTGGAAGACTTTATCTGCATTTATTTAGACAACAATGAAGAAACCACTTCATCCATCTTGAATGTGGTAGTGGTACTCCTAATGGCCATCACAAGGTGGTCCCACAAATCTAGTAAAGAACACATCAATGTCATGCAATGATCCTCCTCCTTCATCTTCACACCAATAGAGGTCAACTAAACAACAAGCATATTAAAAGAATTGAGATTATCTCCCACAGATGCTCCATCTTCCATCCTCAGAGAGTACAACTTCTTTATCAAGAATAGCTTGTTTCCCAAGGACTTAGCCTGATAAACATCACCAAGCTTCTTCCACAACTCTTTTGTAGTTTTTTTCTCATGGACATTTAGGAGCACATAATCAGCCAAAGAGACTTATCAAACCCTTGGCCTTCTAATCCATCTTATCCCAATCTTTCTTGTTTCATGCCTAGGGTTTGGTGTCAGATATCACAAGTGATAAATCTCTATCCACCAGCATATCCTCCATCCTAAGTTTCCATAGCTCAAAATTGCCTCCATTAAATTTTTTGATCTTGAATCTCCCAGATGTACTTGCCATCTTCTCACTGCAACAACATCACAAAATTCTCTGTAAGAATCCCACTCAATTGAAGATTAGTACAAAAAAACCTCTACCCAATAGCTAGGACAAAAACTAGCCAAGCTCTGATACCAACTGAAAGGAAGCAAGGTAAGCAGAAACAACTTCCTACACCAATCTAAAGAGGGAAAGTAGTAAAATTTTTTCTAAGATCTTTACAGTTACAGTTATGTTTCACATTAACAGAGAGATTAACATGCATTCACAAGAAAGTATAAATGCAATGACACAAGATATATATGTGGGGAAAACCCTTTTAGGTGAAAAACCCCACACTCTAAAACCTGCACAATGTATTATCAAATCTAAAGGATATTACAACACACTTGCAATGCAAGTTCTTCGAGGAGTTGCCACAATGTCAAAAGTAGAGTAATTCTAGTAGCATAACGATACCTACAAATGAACCATACAACACCAACTCCAAGCACCTGTATATATAGAGAAGTAGTATGAATGGAGGTAGATTCTAGAGCAAGTCACACAAGGAACTGGTCTAAATCTATGTGGCCCAATTTCCAAGGCCATAAAACATGCGTATGACACTTGTAAGAGATTCTCTTTCATCCCTTACAACCCCCAACATGGGCGCCCTAAATTTTTCCAATTAAGGTATGACAGATGCTCTTACAATATCATAAAATCTGTCATATGTAACAACTCTTACAGCTGTAAGAGAATCTATCATAACTGACTATTAATAGCAGATTCTCTTACAACTTGTCATAGTCAAACTTGGGAACCTACTTCCTCCATACAAGATGCTTTCTGACACTTGTCTTCACCTATCATAAGATCTTTTATTTCTATCTCTTACATGTCATAGATTTTGTCATAGGAATATGTCATAACTCTTATGGGCCATAAACCTCTTACAACACCCAAAAGATGCCGACACATGGAAAAAGCCTTCTACCAAAAAGTGGCATGCTTATCTCCTCATATGAGTACAAAAATACATTTAGTCACCTTCCATGTAGGATGACACATCACTGTGCCAACTCCCACAAAGTGACAAAATAAGATTGCATACAAATTATAATAATAGGCAAAAAATAAATACAATTAAATAATAAATGCTAGGAACTTACAAAGGTTGAGACACCTTAATTCCCAACATTCTCCCACTTGTCAAACACCTTTCAAGATCCAATAGAATGATAAGATTTAACTGCTAGGGGCCAAGAGGCCCATAGAATCTGAACACCATTTGAACTGCTTTGTGCTCATGGGCTTCGTCAAGGAATCTGCAACATTTTCCAAAGTATCAACCTTCTCCAAATTCACCTTGCCATCCTCTACAATATCACATACAAAGTGGTACTGCACATCAATGTGCTTGGTCTTCACATGGAAAGTAGGATTTTTCACCAAACATATGGCACATTGGTTGTCATAAGAAATGGTAATCTTCCTTGCATTAAACCCAATGTCAAAACACAATCTCTTAATTCAAATGGCTTCCTTACAAGCATGAGTAGCTACCATGTACTCTGCTTCAATCATGGACAAAGTGACCATAGGCTGCCGCTTACTCATCCAACTAATAGTACCACTGAACATAGTGAACACATAAGCACTGGTGGATCTCCTGCTGTCAATGTCACCTAGCCAATTTGAATCCACAAATCCATGAATACTCATAGAATGCTAAGAACCAATAGGAGAACCATGATAGCACAAGGCATACTTAGAAGTACCCCCTAGATATCTAAAAACTCTCTTTACCACATCCCAATGTAGCTGTCCAGGATTAGCCATGAATTGGCTAAGGACTCCCACTACTTGGGCAATGTCTGGTCTTGTATAGACCATCGCATACATCAAACTATCAACTACACTAGCATAAGGTACTATCCTCATATCCTCCATCTCAGAAGGCAACTTTAGACAATTTGCAACAGATAACTTTGTTCCCATAGTAATAGGAACACTCAAAGGTCTACAATTTGTCATGTTGAATCTCTCCAACACGCTCTTCATATACTTACTCTGGCTCAACCAAAGTTTTTTGTTTGCTCTGTCTCTTCTGATTTCCATTCCTAGAATGCACCTGGTTGCCCCTAATTTTTTATTTCAAACTGTACTGACAACTGAGACTTCAAATTAGAAATCAAACATTTACCATTCCCAATTAGCAACATATCATCAAAATACAATGCTATAATGAGAATGCAATCATTATCAAACTTGAAGTAAACATAATGATCTGATATCGATCTCAGAAATCCAATACTCAACACAAAGGAATCAAACTTTTGGTACCACAATGTAGGAGACTACTTAAGACCATACAAAGACTTTTTTAACTTGTAAATTATATTTTCTTTACCTTTCACAATGTAGTGCTCTGGCTGTGACCTATAAATCTCTTTCTCCAACTCACCATGAAGGAATGGTGTCTTCAAATCCATCTGCTCCACCTCTAAATAATACGTTGTTCCTAGAGATAACATGAACCGAATAGATGTTAGCTTTGCAACTGGAGAGAAAATATCACTGTTATCATTGGGAATTGCACCCATATACAAGCCTGGTGAAGCACTGTAATTCTGTGTAACATGGGACTAATTTCAGGTTGTGGGTGCCCTATGACGAAATTAGACCTGTAGATTGTGGGCTAGTTCCCTTCAAATGTTCTATTGAGATGTATGTTTTTACTATTTTGGAAAAGGGAAGAAAGAAACTAAATGAATGCTTAAAGGTAAAGATGGTGATGCACTTGATTTGGATAAAAATAATGCAATCTGATCCACAATGTTTGCTCAGAAATCTAACTTTTACACAATCCAAACTTGGCATAAATATCACAAAAGTGATTCTAACGAAGGTTTGAAAACAAGGCTTTTATGAAGGAAACGGTTTCTTCACAACACAAAAAGACTATTTCTAGTTAACACAACCTAAGACTTGTGATGAATATATGCTTAATGCTACAAGAAAGGAAGTGAGACAATAATTTTAAAGGTTTAATGATAAAACACAACAAAATTTCATCAAAATCACTTCAATAATAAGCACAAAAAGGAAATATAATTCAACTAATCTTAAATAAAGAAAGGAAAGTTCTACAAAGAAGACAAAGTATAACCTATAACCTATCAATCTCTCAATAAAATTGTAAAAGTGAGCTACAAGAATTCTCCAATCTGTCTGAATCAGAATGAGAATGAAGAACTAGAAAAAACAAACTTTTTCTTTACAATATATAGGTCTGCTTTCTCCAAGAGGCATGCAAAAAATATGGACTTGCAGATAACTGCTTCCAAAAATACTCATTCCTGAGAAACCTCCAAAATCCTCAAAATTAGGGTCTAAACCTACCACAAATTGAGCAAAAATAGCTTCAATTTGCACCTCTCCATATGCTTGACCAAAAAGTTGACCAAGAACCCTAAAAATACTCCTAAAAATCATGCAAAACCTATTAGGTGGCCTAGTTAACTCAACTAATCAATTTGCATGATTTTGCATAGGCAAAATTGATTGTGAGTAAATAATAAAGTAATAGAATAATTACTTTTTTATTGGTTACAATTTGTTTTGATTTTGATTTTACAACTTGTGGAAAATAATAAAGTAATTTGGAAAATATTACTTTATTATTTATTTACAATTAATGATTTTGTAAAATCATGCATGATTAGAAGAAAAATATCACTCCAATTACACTTGCCTATTTTGCACGATATGAGCACAAATAGGACTTTAGAAGAAAAAGAAAACTCCTTATACCTCCATGTGAGAAAATATCCCTATTCTGCATGATTTAAATATACATTAAGGCAAATTATTTACCCTTATCACTCCAAGATCAATGAGAAAACATTATCTTCTCTCTGCAAGATAAAACTCTTAATTCACTCCATGCATCATGACACTCCATGCACAAAAATAATATGAATAAACATCCTTATGACTCCCTTTGATGCCTTAGTGCACATATATATCATTACATTTTAAGCTACCTTATTCTCCATATGCAACTTAAAGTCAAGAAAGAAAAAATCAATAACTCCATGACTCCATCACTACACCATCAACTTGCACCATTATACTGCCACCATGCATAACTATTTACGTTGGAAAATTCCATGCTTAGTCTTCATGCATGCCATGTCTAAAATCACACCCTCTTGGCTTTTCTAGCCACCATGCATAATCAAGAAGTATCTTTACTTTTGGGTGTTTGCAAAAAAGACAAGGAACTTGATTAGCATGTGTATCTTTGCCCATGCATTACCTGACCACCAAGGAATCTTTAAAAAGCTCATAAGGCATGAAGCCTTTCCTTCTCATCATACGACCCCTCTTGACTTAATAAGACTCAAGTCATAAGCTATGTCGGTCGGCCACTCCATGCTATGATGGTTAGGATCCTTCAAGACCAAAGTCTTGACCATGGGCACTTCTTGGATAAGGTAATTATTTGTTTTTGTGATGTCAAAAATCACACTTGAGATAAAAGATTCTTCAAACAAAACAAAGAGACAACCCTAAAATTTGTTCATTCTTCATTTGGTATACTCTTCACTTGCTCTGCAACTTTACTCCGTCGGCTTTAGGGTTTGAAGGTTTGAAGGTTTGAAGCATATCTCTAGTTTTTTCACTCCTCTCAATGGATTTTCTTAGTTGAATCTTTGGAACTCTACATCATAAGGAAGAAGGTAACACTTTCTTGAGTTTCATATGAGGCATTTTATTTGATCTTTAGCTTTATTTCTTTCATGGCTATGGCCTCCTTATTCATTCATGGTTATCTCCATATGCTGTACATTCTTTAATACCCTCCTTCTTGTTTCTACATCTTCTTTTTGCAACTCTTCATCTGTTCTTGAAAACTTGATGTCACTGTGAGGCTATGGATAGATCTCTCTTCCTGTCAACAAAATGAGGTAAGCAATTGTCATTCTTCATCCTCTGTAGCTTCATTTGTCTCTTTTTATAGTTTGAAAAATGACAAAGTTTGTATGTAGTCATGGGCATTGCATTTTTTTGGCAAAAAATGGCTTAACACTGTCGGCTATGACTGTATATATCTCTTTTTAGTCTTGACTTGTCTTTAGATGCATAAAAACCTGAGGGTTTGAGATCTTGAGATGAGGCTTTTCTATCTTCTTGCATTTTCAAGGCCTCCAACTTGTCACGGCCATGCTTCATCTCTATACAAGCACCAAATTGTGTAGACTGTTGAGGGTTTGTAAGTTTTGAAACTAGAGTTTTAACCCTCTTTGCACAAAAATTCCTTCATACTACCATGGCCATTCTCTTTCATTGTTATCTCTTTCTCTTTTGACAATGAGTGATGAGATAAAACAAGGGTTTGAACTTTCTATCAAGGGTTTGTTCAGTTTTTACTTTCAAGGCTTCTATCTCTCATGGCCATCCTCTTGTAGTATTCACTGCTTTTTCTTTTTACTTGTGAGTGCAAAAGAAACAAGGGTTTGAAATCTCTTTGAAAAGCCCTTATTTAATTTGTAGATGAATATACCCTCTATCATGGGAAATTTTGTTCTTCTGGCATGGCTATGACTGTATCTCTCTTTTATCTGAATCTTCTTGATTGTGGGTGCAAAAATTAGCACTAGGGTTTGATTTTCTATCAAATGGGTATACATTTTAGCATGAGCAATCTTGTTCTTCTATATAGCACCTCCTTGACTGTACTTTTCCTATAGACAAAAAGAATTAAGAGTTGAAGTATTAATAAATGGAGTTTTTCTTTGCTTCACACAACACCTTTGCTTCCTACTCCATGTGACTATCATGGATGATGATACACTTTATCTTTTCTATCCTCCACTATAGCTATGGGGTATGATAACAAGTCTTTTTGATATTCTATATGATAACAAGTCTTTTTGATATTCTGTATGATAACCAGTCTTTTGATATTCAATATGAATGACTGTTATGATTTACCTCCATCTGTATCATACATTGACACTTCTAGAAGGCTCTCCTGTAGCATAAATGGTTTCTTTAGCTTATTTGCATATCAAAATCTTGTATCTCTTTTTGCCTGCCAACTATAAGATGATGGACTGCTGTCATGTGTGATGATCTCCTGCACTGTGTAACTATCTTTTTTTGCATCTGGATTCTACCATAGCATAGATATTGATATCATGTTATCTTCTCCTTGGTTGTTTGTAGCATTCTTAAGGTATTCCTGTAGCATAGATAACATGTTCTTATCTCTCTTGCTTATCTCATCACTTAGATGTCTATTGTATCATATGTATCATGCATTTTTCTCCTTGGCTGTCTGTTTACTATGATTGGATCATGATAGAATAATGGCATATAAGAAAGACTTTGCCTACTTTGTGAATTGTCAATGACCTATCACTGTAGCACTTGATATAAGTCTTGTTATTCTTCTGATGTTCCTCTTTCATCATTGATGCACTTCTGTAGATGGATACGACAATTTATGATATACTCTGACTATGTCATGATCACTGTCATGACTCTTCATAGTGAAGATGACTACATTTATCCTTGTTCTTACAATGTATCTCTCTTTATGGCATTTGTTGACTGTACCATGGCATCACTATAGCTTAGGAATGTGAGATAAATCTTGTTAGATCAAAATAATGATGAAATGTATGGAAACCACCTTGTTATCTTTGGACTGTAGAATCCCTATCACTCCATTGTGCTTAATGTATTTGGACTCTTCTTGACTCTATAGAAATCACTGTCTCTTGCTTTTGAATTTGTACTTGACTATAATGTCAGGGATTATATATGAATGCTGCTCCTAGCTTGTTCTTCTTTTAAGATCTCTAGTACTAAGTGACAGGCTTTATCATTTTATGAATGCTATTCAGTGAGCATGTTGTATGCATCTGTCATTTGCATCTTTGGCCTCTAGCATGTGAATGCTACACTTAGCTCATATATTCCTGTGAGGTTTTCCTTTATGACAGTCAAGTTGGCATAGTGTTTATATGATTGACTTGCCATGTAGGCTATCTCATCTGCTGTTCTATGTGACATTTTGCTTGACTGTCTCTATGACACACTTGCAACTTGAATGTGATATAACTGTCAAACTTTGAACATCTTAAACAATATGAGAACAATATGAGAAATACCTGGTAAAGAGTGTTGTTTCATCTTACTCTTTTGTCATAATGAGATGATACCTTCACATGATTTATTCTACAACTTGTTCAAATAATACATAAGTTCTTGTATCTTTCTTTATTCTGTCTCTCTTCTCTTTATCAAGAACAAAAATCTAAAAGCTTGTATCATCTTAGATGGCTCCTAAAGCCTAGATGACTGTAATATGATTTCTGCATTTTTTTTGTCAATCTTGACTTAGTCATGCTCCTCTGATTTGCTCCAATCAACTATAATAACGCCTTGATGACATATCTTTTTTATAAGTTGATTAGATGATGCATGATATATGTTAGAATGATGCATCCTTTCTTTTCAGATACTCTTTTCAAAAATGAAAAGAAACATGCTGGGCTCAAACCCTTGTGGGAGCCACATTTAATCCACATGTTTATTTGTCTTCAAATCAGTAGCAAAACTTGTCCTAGACCTGCACAATGGACAAACAAGTTAGCATATAAAGTGCCTGATAGCATTGATTGATCTTCTTCATGGTTTCTTCTTGATTTGTGTCATATATCTATTTTGATTTCTCATCTGAATCCATGATGTGATAAGAAGATGTCTCTGTTTGATAAAAGTAGGTGATAATTTTAAACATCCAAAGCACTAACAAGGTTGTCCCCAAAATTTTGCAGGTTCAATTAATGATGGCTTGGAGTGAAGAGTGAAGACTGAAGACTTGAAGGTCGGCCTCAACAACAACCTCCATCATCAGGCAATGATGGATGTTTAAATTTATCCTGTGTTCATTTCTTTCTCTTTTATCAAATAGATGCATAGCTTGCATGTCTACAATTGCTCAGTCTAGTTACTCCCACGGCTTGTGTGGGACATATTTGAACACTTCTTTTAAACATGATCAGTTAATTTCTCTTATGCATATGATGTATATGTATTTCCTTTTTCAATCAATGGATGAGATAAAGTAACATATACTTGAATGTATGCTCAAAACATGATATGAAATAACAGTGCAATACAAATATCTTTCTTTCTTTTATTCAAAACTAATTAACTAAATAATCAATTTAACTTATAACTCCTAAAAGATCAAACTATGTGGAAGAACTATATCTCCTTGAATGTTTGATTTCTTGACAATCAATTCTCTTGTCAAGATAACTTATCAGTGTTGTTTGGACTGATGGGTTATCCTGACAACTGGATATCCTTCTCTACTCTGGCAAGGCATCAATTGTTAAATGAATGCATAACTTAAAGTTTTCTTTTATCACTTCTGAGCAATTACACTTAGGTCCAACTAATTTTAAGTGTGAACAAAAAATTAGTAATATTTTTGGCAACGTCTTAGGGGTGTTTGCCTGCTAAATAGTTTAGAATCAGTAGCCTAGCATTTCTATTGGGCATAGAGTTATTTCTACCCTAAACTATGAGAAATTCTGCAACTTACACTAATTGAAAATAGTAGCAGCAACTAACTAAAAACTGAAATTAAAACTAATTTGCCTAAAAGAAAACCAACAACATGTGCAATTACACTTCTTGGAAACAAAACAACAAAACTGAAACTAACTGTGCAAAAGCAATTATTTGCAGAATAAGGTTGCCTTATTTAATAGCATAACTTGAGGTGAATCCCATTAACTAGGATTAGTAACACCTCACCATCTAACTTAAAAAGGTGAAATGCATGGTGTTGCTTGCATTCTGTGATTATATATGGTCCATCCCATATTGCATCAAACTTTGTATGTTGTCCTATTTTGCTCTTCAACTCATTCCATTTGAAAACTAGATCTCCTTCTTTATAAACTCTTGGTACTGCTCTTATATCTAAAGTCCTTTTCATTTGGGCTTAGTGTACTTCTAATGTTTTCAAGGCCTCTTTCCTAATTTCTTCAAGTTTAATCAACTATGCAAGAATGATTTCCATTGGCTATTCTTCAAGTAACTCTAGCTCTTTTATGTAGCGAAGTGTTGGCAACTCCAATGTTATTGGTAACTTGGCTTCCTTTCCATATGTAAGCACATAGGGTGAATTACCCTTCGATCTTTTGGGTGTAATCCTATCAGCCCACAATGCCAACTTTAACTTATCATGCCAAGACCTCTGATTCTCATCAACTGTTTTCTTTATAATCTTAATCAGATTTTTGTTAGTTGATTCAGCCTGTCCATTACCTTGAGGGTAATAATTTGATGAAGTATTCAAAAATATGTTGTTTTTGACAGACCAATCAAATATTCTTAATCCAATAAATGCTAAAGCATTATCTGAAATAATTGAGTCAGGAGTCCCAAATCTGTACACTAGATCTTGATAAAAATTTAGGACTGATGTTTCATTAGCATCTTTCGAAGCAACTACTTTAGTCCACTTAGTGAAATAATCAGTAGTAGTCAAAATCCACTCATGTCCTTGGCTTGAAGGTGGATTAATAGGACCAATGAAGTCTAATTCCCACTTGCCAAATGGCTATTCCACTTGAATTAGATGCAAGGGCATTGTTGCTAGTCTTTGTTTACTTGCAAAAATTAAACACTTTAGACATCCTTGAACATGTCAGGCCAATAGTAACCAGCTCTCATAATTTTTAGAGCTGTTGTTCTAGCTGTAAAATGACCTCTAGCAGGTCCATCATGAAATTCTTCTAGAATCCTTTGAGTTTGATCTGGATGTACACATCTCAGTAAAACATTGTTAAAATCTCTCTTGTACATAATTCCATCAATTATAGCATAAGGGATTGCTTGTAATCTGTAATATCTTCTTTTAGATCTGTCCATGCCTTTTAGACAATCACTAATGTGCAGATAATGGATCATATCATGTACCCAACTTGTAGGGAGCCTGGGGCAGCAGTTGTTTCATCATTTTGAAGCACTGCCTCAACCTCTCCTTCAAGTTCTTTGTTGTATCCTTCATTTTCTGCAAGCTATTCACACAGTCCTTTGCCTCGAACTAGCTTGGTTAGCTTAATTTGTATGTCATATTCCATGACCTTGGTTATCCACCCTGCTCTTTTATCATTTAAATCCTTACTAAGAAAAAATTCTTTCACTGTTGGGTGAGCAACCATTAACTGAATTCTATTATTTGAAAGCATATGTTTGAATTTCTTTAAGCTCCTGATAATAGCTAATACATGCTTTTCAATAAAAGAATATCTTACCTCATAATCATGCAGAACTTGGTAGAAAAATACCACAGGTTGTTCCATTCCTTCATTGTTTTACTAACAAAGCATAACTGATATGGTATCCACACTGCCAAATGCATATAGAATGAAGTCTTTATAAAAGTTTGGATTTATTAGAGTAGGAGCAGCAGCAAGTGCCTCCTTTATTTCTTCAAAGCTCTGCTTTCCTTCTTTGGTCCATCTGAAAGAAATATTCTTCTTCAGCATTGTTGTAAGAGGTTGAAGGTGGATTAATAGGACCAATGAAGTCCAATCCCCACTTGCCACATGGCTATTCCACTTGAATTAGATGCAAGGGCATTGCTACTAGTCTTTGTTTACCTGCAAAAATTGAACACTTTAGACATCCTTGAACATGTCAGGCCAATAGTAACCAACTATCATAATTTTTAGAGCTGTTGTTCTAGCTACAAAATGACTTCTAGCAGGTCCATCATGAAATTCTTCTAGAATCCTTTGAGTCTGATCTGGATGTACACATCTCAGTAAAACATTGTTAAAATCTCTCTTGTACATAATTCCATCAATTATAGCATAAGGGATTGCTTGTAATCTGTAATATCTTCTTTTAGATCTGTCCATGCCTTGTGGACAATCACTAATGTGCAGATAATGGATCATATCATGTACCCAACTTGTAGGGAGCCTGAGGCAGCATTTGTTTCATCATTTTGAAGCACTGTCTCAACCTCTCCTTCAAGTTCTTTGTTGTATCCTTCATTTTCTGCAAGCTATTCACAGTCTTTTTCCTCGGGCTAGCTTGGTTAGCTTAGTTTGTATGTCATATTCCCTGACCTTGGTTATCCACCCTGCTCTCTTATCATTTAAATCCTTACTGAGAAAAAATTCTTTCACTGTTGGGTGAGCAACCATTAACTGAATTCTATTATTTGAAAGCATATGTTTGAATTTCTTTAAGCTCCTGATAACAGCTAATACATGCTTTTCAACAAAAGAATATCTTACCTCATAATCATGCAGAACTTGGCTGAAAAATACCACAGGTTGTTCCATTCCTTCATTGTTTTGCTGACAAAGCATAGCTAATATAGTATCCACATTGCCAAATGCATATAGATGAAGTCTTTATACAAGTTTGGATTTATTAGAGTAGGAGCAGTAGCAAGTGCCTCCTTTATTTCTTCAAAGCTCTGCTTTCCTTCTTTGGTCTAGCTGAAAGAAATATTCTTCTTCAGCATTGTTGTAAGAGGTTGTAAAAGTGCTGCTATATTAGGAATATACCTTCTTACAAAGTTAATTCTTCCTAGAAATCTTGGTAAGCCTTTCATGTGCAGGAAGAGGTAATGCCAATATTGCAGTGATTCTTTTAGGATCAATTGATATTCCATCTTTAGACACAATGTGTCCCAACAATTTGTCTTCATGAATAGAGAAAATACTCTTCTTTGGGTTTAATGATACTCCAAATTCTCTACATCTTTCAAAGATTAGTCTTAAATGATGAAAATGATCTTCAGTATTTTTAGAAAAAAATAGTCACATCATCTAAGTATACAAGCACAATTTTATTAATTAGGCCTTGAAAAGCATGTCCATTGCTCACTGAAATGTTGCACCTGCATTTGATAAGCCAAATGGTATCTTTTGGTATGCTAGTGTGCCCCATTTTGTGGTAAAAGTTGTCTTGTATTGATCTTCCTCTTTTACAAGAATTTGGTTATAATCTAAATAACCATCCAATAAAGAAAATCTTTCTAATCTAGAAACAACCTACAATATCTACTCCATAGATGGCAAAGGATAATGATCCTTTAAAGATGCTCTGTTTAAATCACATAAATCAACTCATAATCTAATTTCTCTGTTCTTTTTTCTGACATGAACCAAGTTAGAAACCCATGAAGTATGTTTGATAGGAAAAATGATATTACCTTCAATGAGTTTATTGAGTTCTGTCTTCATGAGGACTTCCAGTTTGGGATTCAGTGACCTTTGCTTCTGTCTAATAGGTTTAGCTTTGGGTTCCAGCTCTATTATGTGTTGAGCTAACTCAGGGTTGAAACCTTTCAAATCTCCATATTCCCATGCAAAAATGTTACTAAACTCTTGACAAAGATGGATGAATTCTTGTTGTTCTTGTTTTGTACATATCTTTCCCAGCTTAAGCAACTTTCCTTTAAAGATCTCAATAGGTTCATAATGCTCTTGCTTTATTGAAAAGCTAGCTTTGTCTTTTCTCACCTGATCATCAGTATTAAAGATAGATTCCAAGGTCACTAAGCCCTTGGGTAGCTTATTTGACCTTAACTAAAGTATTTGATCATCATATTGTTGTGCAAATTTTTGCTGATTACCTATAGAAAATTCAACCTCTTCCATTAAGAAATTTTCAATCTGTTCATCACTGTCAAACACTTGCTAAGTGATATTATTATCTAGAACTGATGGTCTAACAACAACTTTGACATATAAAGGAGAGTGAAGATTCTTCATTTCAGCAGGAATATCATATTTAGCTCCTATGGCGGCTAGTTTGTCAGCTTGCTTGTTATCAGTTCTAGGTACAGATATTAGATTAAATGTATCAAACTCTTCTATCATGTCCCAAACTCTATGTTTATACAACTTCAAGAAGTCATTTTTTGTAGTAGCAAGATTTTTGACTTGTTTAACCACTAATTCACTATCTCCAAAAACTTTTAAGCACTTGATTTTTCTTTTTCTTGCCCATTCTAACCCATGAACTAAAGCTTCATATTCAACTAAGTTGTTAGAATAGCTAAAAGAAAATCTGAAAGATGAATAATATTTGTCACCTGTAGGAGAAACTAAAATAGTACCTCCTCCAGTGCCTACTTTTCTTCTAGAACCATCAAAATATAGTTCCCAAACATCATTTTCAGACTCTACAGTTTGTTGTTTTTCTTCTTTAATAAGATTTGGAATAACTGTATTATTTTCTTGAATCATGTACACAGCAAGGCCTATCTCATCCATTTTCTCAAATGGATCTGTTTCATGATTTTCTATTGCCCATTGATCTAAAACTATATCTAGAATTCCTTCTAAAGGTGTATTTGGGTCTTGGACAGGAATCATATCTTCTTGATCAAAAATGGAAAGATTGGCATTTATAGAACTGGATGTGTAAGGTTCTAGGTGATCTTTTTCTAGTGGTTCAGACTTGATTGTAACCTTAGTTCATATCTAGTTTTGAAGAATAAATGTGTCCAATCAGATGATAAATATCCTCCTAGCCTTGCTGTAAAATCTCTGGATAAGCAAATGGCAAAGGTAGGTGGTAGATCAATGACATAAATGTCCTGGTATATAACAAAGTTTAGACAAGCACGCAAAGTAAGGGCCAATTTTTGAACATTCCAACTGTACTCACTTTAGTTCCATCCATTTGTCCAACACCTCTAACAACAGGTTCATAGTTCAGACCTAACTTATCAGCTAGCTGTTTTGGCATAACTGAACTGTTGGCTCCTAAATCTATAATGCAATTATTTACTAAATAGTCACCTATAATCAAAGTGACATAAAATGGTGGAGGTTTACCTACTGGTTTAGGCTGTTCTATTCTTTTTTCTTCCTCATTTGCAATCATAATCTGAGGTTGATGTATTTTTGTACTTCATTTGACAAAGGCAACTGAGATAATACATTTTCTAACAAATCCTTTTGTCTTGGAATGTGTAAAGCATCTAAAATAGACATGCTCACTGTTGTCTTTTTCATATGATCCAAAATATTAAATGCAGGACCACTAACCTTTTGTTGTACATTTGGGACAACAACTTTTGGTTGGTCTTTAGCTGGCTGTTTATTTTTTGAAGTTCGTTGTCTTGACAAAATATGTAAATCCTTTGATGTAGAAGCTTGATTTTGTTCATTCTGAGTTGTAGAAACTATATGTTTTCCTTTATTAACTTGTTGTGGTACATTTCTAGCTTGATGTTTACTAGTATCAACTTGCCGATTTGCATTTCCAGACTGTTGTTGCAAGTCAACAGCTCTCTTTTTTTATCTTGTATTTGCTGCAATATTAGTAAAAGATTGCTTTTGACCTAGCAACTGATTTACACCACAAAATTCATTAGCCTTCCAATTCATTAAAGCTACATCAGGATTAACATACTGAGTTTGAATGTCTAGCTGGTTGTTTACATCACTTGCTGAATTTTTAGCAACAACATAGTTATTTTGTACCATCAAAGCTTGATTTACTATCCCATTTGAGCAAGCAGCCTGATTATGAGACTAATTACAGCGATAACACCATGCATAGTCTTGAACCATGTTGTTTTGTCTAGGCACTATTTCTTTTGATGTACTAACAACATTTGGATTCTATTGCTGATTTGGTCTATTGTTGTAATTTCTCCTTTGACCCTGATAATCTGCCTGATAACCAGGTCTATTTGCTTGGTAAGGGGCTACTTGGTAAGGTCTATTATTCTAATTTGTTTGAATTTTTAGACTCACTAAGTCATTACTCACATTTTGCAGTATTTTTGCTATACTTTGCTGGTTTTCTTTGAACTCTCAAAATTTAGAATGAATGGGATCTATACCATTTTGTGCATTTGCTTGATAACTAAAAGATGGTATTGCTGAAATATGTGGGGCTGAAATTGGTATTAAAGGCTGTATATCTGAGAAAATTGGCATTGGGGGCCTAGGTACTATTTTACCAGCTTGTATTAAACTATTTTCTGCTCTTATTGCAATATCAAAAGTAGCTAGTAAAGTTACCCCTCCCATGGATTGTATCATAACAACAATATCAGAATTTGATGCTCTTAAATAATACAGGAAAGCATACTCCAGTGATGGTTTCACTATTTCAGAGATTCTATTCCATGTTTTCTAAAATCTAAAATTAAAATCTATCATTTGCTCTTGTGGAGCCCTCCTAATAGTAGTCATTTGTTCAATTAATGATAAATGATCAGATTTGTCTTGAAATTGCCTATTCAAAGAAGCACCTAATTCATCCCAAGATCTAATTAAATTAACTCTTAAGCCTCTAAACCATTGAAGAGCTTTACCTTTTAGTGATGCTGCCAACAACTTGATTGCAATGTTCTCTTCAGTGATGTGGTGAACGAAACACAAAGAAGCCACATCTTTGATATATTCAATGGGTGTAGTCCCATCTTCTCTTGTGAAATTTGGTAAACTTTTCAATGTAGCCATTGGTATGTCATCATGCTGATTTAGATTCAAAGGTCTGCCTCCATTAAATGAAACAAAAGGCTAATTTTGAGGTGATGGTGGATTTCTTCCACCTCCTCCACCTTCTCCTCCTTTGGGAGGTGGTTATACTCCTCCAACTCGTCCTCTAGGTGGAACAGGTCCTCCTCCTCCTCCTATTAAAGACATTGGAGTAGGTAGAATTTGAACTGGTGCATGGACTGTAACTGCTTGGAATATTTCTTCCAAAACAGGTTCTTCTTTAGTAAACTCAAGAAGAAGTGGTTCCTCTTGGAAAACAAGAATCTATTCTTTTGGGCTTGCTGGTGGAGAACTAAAAAATTCTTTTGATGAACTTGCAAACAATGGATTTTGATGTGAAGCAAACTCAGGATGTGTATTTGGTAGATCTAAAACAATTGATAAATCTGTTGTATTAAATTCTTTATCTGCTTTTATTTTCCTCTTTGCTGGAGATAACTAATTATGCTTCTTCTTAGAATTTTTACTTGACCTTGTTTGATATTTTTTCATAGGCTGCAAGATCTAATCTAAAAACACCAAAGTATTAGAGTCGCTAGGTACTTGATAATGAACCTCTAAAAGGCTAGAATTCTGTTGTTCATACTGAAAATAGAAAAAAAAAGTCCTTTTGAACTTAAAATCAGTTCAAAGTCCCACCGGGTGTGCCAAAAACTGTTATCACTGGGAATTGCACTTGTATGCAAGGCTAGTGAAGCACTACAATTCCATGTAACATGGGACTAATTTTAGGTTGTGGGTGCCCTATGATGAAATTAGACATCCAGATTGTGGGTTGGTTCCCTTCAAATGTTCTATTGAGATGTATATTTTTACTATTTTGGAAAAGGGAAGAAAGAAACTAAATGAATGCTTAAAGGTAAAGATGGTGATGCACCTGATTTGGATAAAAATAATGCAATCTAATCCATAATGTTTTCTCAGAAATCTAACTTTTACACAATCTAGACTTGGCATAAATATCACAAAAGTGATTCTAATGAAGGTTTGAAAATAGGCTTTTATGAAGGAAATGGTTTTTTCACAACACAAAAGACTATTTATGGTTAACAAAACCTAAGACCTGTGATGAATATATGCTTAATGCTGCAAGCAAGGAAGTGAGACAATAATTTTAAAGGTTTAATGATAAAACACAGCAAAATTTCATCAAAATCACTTCAATAATCAGTACTAAAAGGAAAGGTAATTCAATTGATCTTAAATAAACAAAGGAAAGTTCTACAAAGAAGACAAAGTATAACCTGTAACATGCCGATCTCTCAATAAAAATGTAAAAGTGAGCTACAAAAATTCTCCAATCTGTCTGAATCAAAACGAGAATCAAGAACTAGTAAAAACAAACTTTTGCTTTACAATATATAGGTCTTCTCTCTCCAAGAGGCATGCAAAAAATATGGACTTGCAGATAATTGCCTCTAAAAATACTCATTCCCAAGCAACCTCCAAAATCCTCAAAATTAGGGTCTAAAACTTCAACAAATTGAGCAAAAATAGCTTGAATTTGGGCCTCTCCATATGCTTGACCAAAACGTTGACCAAGAACCCTAAAAATACTCCTAAAAATCATACAAAACCTCCTAGGTGGCCTAGTTAACTCAACTAATCAATTTGCATGATTTTGCATGAGCAAAATTGATTGTGAGTAAATAATAAAGTAATAGAATAATTACTTTATTATTGGTTACAATTTGTTCTAATTTCAATTTTACAACTTGTGGAAAATAATAAAGTAATTTGGAAAATATTACTTTATTATTTATTTACAATTAATGATTTTGTAAAATCGTGCATGATTAGAAGAAAAATATCACTCCAATTACACTTGCCTATTTTGTGTGATATGAGCACAAATAGGACTTTACAAGAAAAAGAAAACTCCTTATATCTCCATGTGAGAAAATATCCCTATTCTACATGATTTAAATATACATTAAGGCAAAATTTTTACCCTTATCACTCCAAAATCATTGAGAAAACATTATCTCTAGTTTTTTTCACTCCTCTCAATGGCTTTTCTTGGTTGAATATTTGGAACTCTGCATCATAAGGAAGAAGGTAACACTTGCTTGAGTTTCATATAAGGCATTTTATTTGATCTGTAGCTTTATTTCTTTCATGGCTGTGGCCTCCTTCTTCATTCATGGTTATCTCCATATGTTGTGCATTCTTTAATACCCTCCTTCTTGTTTCTGCATCTTCTTTTTGCAACTCTTCATCTATTCTTGAAAACTTGATTCCACTATGAGGCCGTGGATAGATCTCTCTTCCTGTCAGAAAAATGAGGTAAGGACTTGTCATTCTTCATCCTCTGTAGCTTCATTTGTCTCTTTTTACAGTTTGAAAAATGACAAAGGTTGTATGTAGTCATGGGTATTGCATTTTTTGGCAAAAAATGGCTTATCACTATCGGTTATGACTGTATATATCTCTTTTTAGTCTTGACTTGTCTGTAGATGTAGAAAAACCTGAGGGTTTGAGATCTTGAGATGAGGGTTTTCTATCTTCTTGCATTTTCAAGGCCTCCACCTTGTCATGGCCATGCTTCATATGTATACAGGCACTAAATTGTGTAGACTGTTAAGGGTTTGTAAGTTTTGAAACTAGGGTTTCAACCCTCTTTGTACAAAAACTCCTTCATACTGCCATGATCATTCTCATTCTCTATTATCTTTTTCTCTTTTGATTGTGAGTGAAGAGAGAAAATAAGGGTTTGAACTTTCTATCAAGGGTTTATTTAGTTTGTACTTTCAAGAGTTTTATTTGTCATGGCCATCCTCCTATAGTATTCACTGCTTTTTCTTTTTACTTGTGACTGCAAAAGAAACAAGGGTTTGAAATCTCTTTGAAAAGCCCTTATTTAATTTGTAGATGAATATACCTTCTATCATGAGAAATCGTGTTCTTCTAGCATGGCTATGACTATATCTCTCTTTTATCTAAATCTTCTTGACTAGGGGTTCAAAAATTAGCACTAGCGTTTGATTTTCTGTCAAATGGGTATACATTTTAGCATGAGCAATCTTGTTCTTCTATATAGCACCTCCTTGACTATACTTTTCCTATAGACAAAAAGAATTAAGAGTTGAAGTATTAATAAATGGAGTTTATCTTTGCTTCACACAACACCTTTGCTTCCTACTCCTTGTGACTGTCATGGATGATGATACACTTTATCTTTTCTATCCTCTACTATAGCTATGGGGTATGATAACAAGTCTTTTTGATATTTTGTATGATAACTAGTCTTTTGATATTCTATATGAATGACTGTTATCATATACCTCTGTCTGTATCATACATTGACACTTCTGAAAGGCTCTCATGTAGCATAAATGGTTTCTTTAGCTTATCTGCATATCAAAATCTTGTATCTCTTTTTGTCTGCCAACTGTAAGCTAATGGACTACTATCATGTGTGATGATCTCCTACACTGTGTAACTGTCTTTGTTTGTATCTGGATTCTACCATGGCATAGATATTGATATCATGTTATCTTCTCCTTGGCTGTCTGTGGCATTCTTAAGGTATTCCTATAGCATAGATAACATGCTCTTATCTCTCCTGCTTATCTCATCACTTGGATGTCTATTGCATCATATGTATCACGCATTGTCTCCTTGGCTATCTGTTTACTATGACTATATCATGATAGAATAATGGCATATAAGAAAGAGTCTACCTACTTTGTGAATTGTCAATGACCTATCACTGTAGCACTTGATATAAGTCTTGTTCTTCTTTTGATGTTCCTCCATGATTGATGCACATCTGTAGATGGATACGGCAATTTATGATATACTCTGACTACTTCATTATCATTGTCATGACTCTTCATAGTGAAGATGACTTCATTTATCCTTGTTCTTACAATGTATCTCTCTTTATGGCATTTGTTGATTGTACCATGGCATCACTGTAGCTTAGGCATGTGAGATAAAGCTTGTTAGATCAAAACAATGATGAAATGAATGGAAACCACCTTGTTATCTTTGGATTGTAGCATCCCTATCACTCCACTGTGCTTAATGTATTTGGACTCTTCTTGACTCTATAGAAATCACTGGCTCTTGCTTTTGAATTTGTACTTGACTATTATGTTAGTGATTATATATGAATGCTGCTCCTAGCTTGATCTTTTAAGATCTCTCGTACTAAGTGACAGTCTTTATCATTTGGTGAATGCTCTTCAGAGAGCATGTTATATGCATCTGTCATTTGCATCTTTGGCCTCTAGCATGTGAATGCTACACTTATCTCATATATTCCTGTGAGCTTTCCCTTTATGACAGTCAAGTTGGCATAGTGTTTATATGATTGACTTGCCATGTAGGCTATCTCATCTGCTGTTCCATGTTACATTTTTCTTGACTGTCTCTATGACACACTTGCAACTTGAATGTAGATAACTGTCAAACTTTGAACATCTTAAACAATATGAGAACAATATGAGAAATACCTGGTAAAGAGTGCTATGTTATCTTACTCTTTTGTCATAATGAGATGATACCTTCACATGATTTATTCTGCAACTTGTTCAAATGATACATAAGTTCTTGTATCTTTCTTTATTCTGTCTCTCTTCTCTTTATCAGGCACAAAAATCTAAAAGTTTGTATCATTTTAGATGGCTCCTGAAGCCTTGGTGACTGTAATCTAATTTCTGCATTTTATTTTTTATCAATCTTGACTCAGTCATGCTACTCTAATTTGCTCCAATTAACTGTAATAATGCCATGATGACATATCTTTTCTGTAAGTTGATTAGATGATGCATGATATAGCTTATAATGATGCATCCTATGTTTTTAGATACTTGTTTCAAAAATGAAAAGAAACATGCTGGGCTCAAACCCTTGTGGGAGCCACATTTAATCCACATGTTTATTTGTCTTCAAATCAGCAACAAAACTTGTCCTATACCTGCACAGTGGACAAACAAGTTAGCATAAAAAGTACCTGATATCATTAATTGATCTTCTTCATGGTTTCTTCTTGATTTGTGTCATATATCTATTCTAATTTCTCATCTGAATGCATGATGTGATAAGTAGATGTCTCTGTTTGATAAAAGCATGTGATAATTTTAAACATCTAGAGCACTAACAAGGCTGTCCCCAAAATTTTGCAGGTTCAAATGATGATGGCTTGGAGTGCAGACTGAAGACTGAAGACTTGAAGGCTAGCCTCAACAGCAATCTCCATCATCAGGCAGTGATGGATATTTAAATTTATCATGTGTTCATTTCTTTCTCTTTTATCAAACAGATGCATAGCTTGCATGCCTGCAATTGCTTAGTCTAGTTACCCCCACGGCTTGTGTGGGACATATTTGAACACTTCTTTTAAACATGATCAATTAATTTCTATTATGCTTATGATGTATATGAATTTACTTTTTCACTCAATTCATTAGATAAAGTATCAGATACTTGAATGTATGTTCAAAACATGACATGAAATAACTGTGCAATATAAATATCTTTCTTTCTTTTATTCAAAACTGATTAACTGAATAATTAATTTAACTTATAACTCCTGAAAGATCAAACTATTTACAACAATTGTATCTCCTTGAATCTTTGATTTCTTGACAATCAATTCTCTTGTCATGATAACTTATCAATCCTGTTTGGACTGATGGGTTATCCTGACAACTGGATATCCTTCTCTACTCTATCAAGGCATCAAATGTTTAATGAATGTATGACTTAAAGTTTTATTTTATCACTTTTGAGCAATTACACTTAGGTCCAACTAATTTTAAGTGTGAACAAAAAATTAGTAACAATCACCATAGCCAATTCCTTCCACCTGTCAATACCCCTTTGCGACCAACTTTACCTTATATTTCTCAATGCTACCATCTGAACCAAACTTTTTCTTAAACACCCATTTACATCGAGCAAGCTTTCTTTGGTGTAGGAGCACCTACCTGACAGCTGGCCTCCATGAGGCAGTTAGTTAGTTTAAGTCTTGTTAATGTTTCCAAGAAGGTCTTATAAGACCAATGCATGTAATAAGGTCATGTTGACCATACTTTACTATTTTTAGATAGTTTGTTATGACAGCTGTTATGCTATATGTCCGGTTGGATCTCCCAGCCGCCTGGAGAGATTTCCCAGCCGCTTGGAGTCAGGTCAGTAGTACTCGCAAGAGATCCTATTTATGCATTAGGATCAGTTGGTTTTAGATATAGATACAGATTGAGCAGTATTGCAGATCATCGATCAGACTTTGCAGAGAGTGAGGCAGAGGGAGAGACAGAGTATTGTATTTGCATCTTTTGAAATCAATAAAGAGATCCTGTTTGTGTTCATTATTTGTTGAATTCCATTGTTTAATCGTGTGGCTGTTCTGGTGGTTTCATGGATTCGCTGATCCATTCCACCGGTTGATTCGTCGAATCAGTGGAATGGCTATGTACAGTAGTTTAGGATTTAGTTTGCATTTTCTGTTTGTTCATGTGCATGTTTACAGGATCGCAATCAAGAGGTGTTGAGAACCCTAGCATGGGTATGTGCTAGGTCGTGCTAATAGTTCGAGTCTGGAAGATCACCCTGAAAGTAGGTCGGGTCACCTCAGGAGGTTCGGCGGATCAAAATTTGCTAAGGTCGGAAAATCCGTCACAACGGCATCATCAGGATATTTCTGTGTATATCCTGCAGTTACTTCGGGCGTCATCCGAGTAGATGGAGGTGAGCATGATGCAATCTTTTGCATAAGGTGAATGCGTTTCGGGGTGATCATAATCAGGTGTTGCCGAGGAGGAGCGTATCGGCATAAGGTAGAAGATCGGGTTGATAAAACCATCGCGGGCCGATAATGTTAAGTTTGGCCGACAGCAAGATATTGGAGGAGCTGCATGTGACGTCATCATCATCAGGATAATCGTCATCAGGATATCGGGGTGATGTAAGAATCGAAGGAAAGGTGCATGGAGTGTCGTCATCAGGATATATGGAGGGAACCGGATATTTTATATCCTGCTGATGAACATGATGTTGAACATCATGATGCTGCAGAAAGCGTTTGGCAGTAAGATGTACAGTGAACATCAGGAGGATGTTTGCGCTTGCCGAATGTGATGATGCTGCCGATAGCCGGATATGATGATGCTGCTGACAGGCAAAGGGTCGAAGGTTTGTCTGCAGGAGGATATCGGTCGGCAGAGAAAATATGATGATGCTGACAGTGTTAAGGGAAATATGATGATGATGATGATGGGTTGTAGACATACATGTTGTATGTCAAGGTTTTAGTGTGGATGCCTCTGCATCATAGTGGTATCAGAGCTCAGCAAAAGGTCTGGGCTGTTGTGTGTTGATTCTGTCACCGAAAGGACAGAGGTAGAGGAGTGAGAGGTTGACAAAATGCCTCCGAAAGGTAATGGTACTACAAGGGAATTGCAGGAGATGAAGGAAAAACATGCCAGAGAGATGAGGAAGATGAAGGAGCTTGCTGAAGCACTTCAAGCCAGGCTTGTAGCCTTGGAAAAGAACAAAAAGAGGGAAGTGGAAGACAGTGAGTCTGAAGAAGATGAAGATGCTGTTGAAGAGTATGAAGAGGTAGCTGAAGATCTGGATGCTGAAGACCAGAGATTTGCAAAACTGTTAAAGGCAGTACAGAGTGATAAACCTAAGGTAAAGGTTGATGTTTCCAAGTATAATGGATGTTTGAATGAAGATGAGTTACTGGATTGGATTGCTGCACTTGATAATCACTTTGAATGTGAAGATGTTGCTGAGGATCAGAAGGTAAAGATTGCAAAGACCAAGTTAGGAGGTCATGCTTTGGTATGGTGGGATTATGTACAATCCAAGAGAAGGAAACAAGGGAAGTCAAAGATCACTTCATGGGATAAAATGGTAGCAAGGATCAAAGGTAAATTCTTGCCTAAGGATTATGAAATTCAGATGTTTAAGAAGCTGCAATTTTTAAGGTAGAAGGAAATGGATGTGAAGGCATATACTGAGGAGTTTTATAAGTTGAGTATGAGATCTGGTCATCATGAGAATGAGGTAGAAAAGGTGGCTAGGTACTTGGCTGGTTTAAGATTGAACATACAGGATGAGTTAGTTTTAGCTAACCCTAAGAATGTGGAGGATTGTTACCAAATGGCAATCAGGATTGAAGAAAAGATGAATAGAAGACAAGATAAGTCCATGAGAGGAAGAGGAAACAATATGAGGGGAAAAGGAGCAGCCCCTACAACAAGGCAAACCAATGAGGGTCAAGAAGACACTGGTAAAGGACAGGGACAGTCTGATTTCAGAGGTGGATGGAAAGGTAATAGAGGCAGATTTGGAGGTGGTAGAGGTTCTACTACATTTTTAGGGAAGTGTTACACCTGTGGTGAGTTTGGTCATCCATTTTTCAAATGTCCAGAAAGCAAAGGTTCATCATCCAGAAATGATAGAACGAATGACAAGAGAGCACAACTTGTGCAAGAAGAGAAAGTAGAGGAATGTGTGCAAAGTTCAAACACTTATCAAGGAGATAGAGCTCCTGACAATTATGGATATCCTGAGGAGGGAGAAGCATTGATGCTTAGGAGAATTAGTTTGCAGGCATCAAAGGATATGATGCAAAGAAGAGCTCTTTTCAAGACCACATGCAAGAGCAAAGGTAAGGTATGTAAGGTTGTCATTGATACTGGTTCAACAGATAACATGGTATCTCAGGAAATGGTGGATAAACTGAATTTGGAAAGGATTCCACATCAACACCCTTACAAGGCATCTTGGGTGAGTGATAGTCAATCACTTTTTGTCTATGAACAGGCATATGTGGATTTTCAGATTGGAGCATATCAGGATAGAGTTTTGTGTGACATTTTGCCCATGGAATGTTGTCACCTACTGTTGTGTAGACCATGGCAATTTGATAGGAGGGTACTGTATGATGGGTATGCTAATACCTACACCATCAAGAAAGATGGGAAAGCTATTATGTTGATGCCATTACAGGAAGCAGCTGTAGTACAGAAGGCAGCAAAAATCATTTTAGTGGGAAAGAAGGAATTTGTGCAGAAGCCTATAGGAGCAGGCATAAAGGCAGTTGAGGACATTGCAAGGAAAGAAGTTGTTAAGGACAACAGTTTGAAGACAGTTTCAGTTTTGACTGACAGAGGTCAGCAGCAGGTTCAGCAACAGGTTTGCAAACAGCAACCAGTTGAGAGGAATGACAAGGATGTTGTCATAGTTGGGACTATTTTTTGTCCTATAAAGGTTGAAAGAAAGACAGCGTTGAACATTACAGAAGTTCAAGAGGCAGTTCAGACAGAGGTTCTGGTCAGACAACCTGACAAACACAAGGTATGTGAGAGAAGGGCCTACATTGACAGGCATGAGGGTTTACTTGCAAGAAAGCAAGTTACAGTTCAGAAGTCTTGGAGCAGCCGAGAGCCAGCAGAGGACAAAGCTGGAACAGGTCAGAACACTGACATGACAAAGTGTAAAGGTGGAGGACTTCCACAACCTAACTCATGGGACATGAGTTTTTTTCTGTTGGGGAGTATGGTGCAGGAGCACCTACCTGACAGCTAGCCTCCATGAGGCAGTTAGTTAGTTTAAGTCTTGTTAATGTTTCCAAGAAGGTCTTATAAGACCAATGCATGTAATAAGGTCATGTTGACCATACTTTACTATTTTTAGATAGTTTGTTATGACAGCTGTTATGCTATATGTCCGGTTGGATCTCCCAACCGCCTGGAGAGATTTCCCAGCCGCTTGGAGTCGGGTCGGTAGTACTCGCAAGAGATCCTTTTTATGCATTAGGATCGGTTGGTTTTAGATATAGATACAGATTGAGCAGTATTGCAGATCATCGATCAGACTTTGCAGAGAGTGAGGCAGAGGGAGAGACAGAGTATTGTATTTGCATCTTTTGAAATCAATAAAGAGATCCTGTTTGTGTTCATTCTCTGTTGAATTCCATTGTTTAATCGTGTGGCTGTTCTAGTGGTTTCATGGATTCGCTGATCCATTCCACCGGTTGATTCGTCGAATCGGTGGAATGGCTATGTACAGTAGTTTAGGATTTAGTTTGCATTTTCTGTTTATTCATGTGCATGTTTGCAGGATTGCAATCAAGAGGTGTTGAGAACCCTAGCATGGGTATGTGCTAGGTCGTGCTGATAGTTCGAGTCTGGAAGATCGCCTTGAAAGTAGGTCGGGTCACCTCAGGAGGTTCGGCGGATCAAAATTTGCTAAGGTCAGAAAATCTGTCACAATGGCATCATCAGGATATTTCTATGTATATCCTGCAGTTACTTCGGGCGTCATCCGAGTAGATGGAGGTGAGCATGATGCAATCGTTTGCATAAGGTGAATGCGTTTCGGGGTGATCATCATCAGGTGTTGCCGAGGAGGAGCGTATCGGCATAAGGTAGAAGATCGGGTTGATAAAACCATCGCAGGCCGATAATGTTAAGTTTGGCCGACAGCAGGATATTGGAGGAGCTGCATGTGACGTCATCGTCATCAGGATAATCGTCATCAGGATATCAGGGTGACGTAAGCATCGAAGGAAAGGTGCGTGGAGTGTCATCATCAGGATATATGGAGGGAACCAGATATTTTATATCCTGCTGATGAACATGATGTTGAACATCATGATGCTGCAGAAAACGTTTGGCGGTAAGATGTACAGTGAACATCAGGAGGATGTTTGCGCTTGCCGAATGTGATGATGCTGCCGATAGCCAGATATGATGATGCTGCTGATAGGCGAAGGGTCGAAGGTTTGTCTGCAGGAGGATATCGGTCGGCAGAGAAAATATGATGATGCTGACAGTGTTAAGGGAAATATGATGATGATGATGATGGGTTGTAGACATACATGCTGTATGTCAAGGTTTTAGTGTGGATGCCTCTGCATCATTCTTCCTTTTAGCAAAGGAGCCAAGTCCCAAGTATTATTCTTTTACAAAGAAGCCATCTCTTCTTCCATGGCCTTCTTCCAAGAACATGCATCTTTCACACCCATAGTGTCCCTTATGTTCCTAGGCTCATCAACATTAGAAATCAAAGAAAAAATATAACTAAAATCATGTAACAAATAAACACACCTTTCAGATTGTCACCTTATTCTCGTGGACCTTCTCACAAGTTGAGGTTGAAGTTCTTTATCTTCTTATTCTGAACTTTCAGAGCTGCTAGAGCTCTCCTCATCACTAGATCCAACTGGTGTCTTTAGTTCAATTTTGTCAAGGGTAGGAGGAAGCTGAACCACATCATCTTTCTTTTCTTCTTTCTCTGACTATAGAACAATAGAAGAAGGATTGATCTCTTTAAAGATCACACTTCTACTATACAGAACTCTTTCAGCCACTCGATCCCATAGCTTGTACCCTTTCATACCGATACCATAACCAATGAAGATACATTTATCTGCCTTGTTCTCCAAGTTTGACCTCTTCTGCTTAGGCACATGTGCATATGCCTTACAACCAAATACTCGAATGTGTGTTAACGAAGGCTTCATACTAAACCATGCCTCCATAAGGGTCTTATTAACGATCTCTGATGTAGGAGACCTGTTAACCAGGTAACAAGCAGTAGCCACAGCTTTAGTCCAAAACTTTTTCTCTAGGTTAGGTCCACTTAACATGCTACTAGCCCTCTCCATCAACATTCTATTCATTCTTTTTGCAACTGCATTTTGTTGAGGAGTATATACAGAGTTGTCTTATGCCTCTCAATACCTTGTTCTTTACAGAACTTGTCAAAATTTGCTGAGAAAAACTCAGTACCATTATCAATTCTCAAACATTTAATCTTTCTATTTTTTGATTCTCAACAAGAGCCTTAAACTCTTTGAATCTTGCAAAAACTTTAGATTTACTCCTAAGGAAATATACCCATGTCCTTCTACTGTAGTCATCAATAAATGAAACAAAATACATAGATTTCAAAATTGAAGGAATACTAATAGGATCGAAAGCATTAGAGTGAACTAGATCCAACACCTCAAAAGATTTATGAGAACTATGGTAAAAGTAAACACGTTTTTGTTTTCCATATATGTAGTGTTTGTAGAAATCAAACTCCAGGTTACAATCATCCATACCCTCAATGAGGTTTTTATTTTTCAGGGTCCTCATACCCTTTTCACCAATTTGTCCAAGGCTTTGGTGCCACAACATTGTTTTCTCAGTAGGAAATTTCATTTCCATAGAATGAACACCTTTGGGTACACAGAATGCACAACCATCGAAAGTAGATGCAACAGTCTTCTTGGTTGTTGGTTTCAATGGTAAGGATGAAGAATATGAAGCTCTCTTCTTTGAAATAGAGGCACTATTGCACTGAACTATGCATGCATCAAGATGAAAAGGAGTGCCAATTTGAACACCCTTAGCCAACACCATACCTCCTCTCATCATCTTGTATCCTCCATTCGAGAAAACAACCTACACACCCACATCATTTAATTTGCTTACAGATAATAGATTTCATGCCAACTCAAGGATATGCAGTACACCATTGATCCCCTTCACTTAACCATCATGGAATATGATCAGAACTATTCCATGTCCAACTATTTTTAGGTGAGAGTCATCACCCAGGTACACCTTCCCACCATCAAACTCTTCATACTTTGAAAACTAGTTTGTGTAGGATGTCATATGAAATGATGCACCAGAATCAATTAACCACACATCCTTAGATGCATTTGTTGCCAAGGTAGCAACAAACACTTCTCCATTATCTTGAGAGGACTTGTCAAAGTAAGAATCATAGTTTTTCTTCTTCTTTTTCTCCTCTTTGCAATCCTTGTAGAAATGACTAGGTTTGCCGCAATTCCAACATAAGTCCTTGGACTTTCTAGGAGACTTTGATCTCCCATAGGATTTGGATCTTCCTTTGTCTTCTTTCTTCTTGTCCTTCTTATTTCCTTTTTCCTTGGACCTACCACGAACTACAAGAGCCTCCTTAGTCATTTTGGAAGACTTTCTCTGCATTTCTTCAGACAACAGCGAAGAAATGACTTCATCCATCTTGAAGGTGGTAGTGGTACTCCCAATGGCCATCACAAGGTGGTCCCACAAATCTGGTAAAGAACACAGCAATTTCATGCAACGATCCTCCTCCTCCATCTTCTCACCAATAGAGGTCAACTGAGCAACAAGCATATTAAAATAATTGAGATTATCTGCCATAGATCCTCCATATTCCATCCTTACAGAGTATAGCTTCTTTCTCAGGAATAGCTTGTTTACCAAGGACTTATCTTGATAAACATAACCAAGCTTCTTCCACAACTCTTTTGTAGTTTTCTCCTCATGGACATTTAGGAGCACAAAATCATCCAAATAGAGCCTTATGAGACCCTTGTCCTTCCAATTCATCTGATCCCAGTCTTCTTGTTTCATGCTCTGGGGTTTGGTGTCAGATATCATGAGCCATAAATCTCTATCCACCAGCATATCCTACATCTTGAGTTTCCACAACTCAAAGTTGTCTCCATTAGATTTTTTGATCTCGAATCTCCCAGATGTGCTTGCCATCTTCTCACTACAAACGGATCACAAAATGCTCTACAAGATTCCCACTCAATCAAAGATTAGTATAAAAAACCCTCTACCTAGAAACTAGGACCAAAACTGGACAGGCTTTGATACCAACTGAAAGGAAGCAAGGTAAGTGGAAACAACTTCCTACACCAATCTAACGAGGGAAAGTAGTACAAATTTTTCTTAGATCTTTATAGTTATAGTTATGTTTCACATTAATAGAGAGATTAACATACATTCACAAGAAAGTAAAAAATGCAATGACACAAGATATACGCGGGGAAAACCCTTTTAGGTGAAAAACCCCAATCCAAAACCTACACAATGTATTATCAAATATGAAAGAGATTACAACACACTTACAATGCCCTAATTTCCAAGGCCATAAAACATGCATATGACACTTGTAAGAGATTCTCTTTCATCCCTTACAACCCTCAACTTGAGTGCCCCAAATTTGCCCAATTAAGGTATGACAAATGCTCTTACAATGTCATAAAATCCATCATATATGACAACTCTTACAACTGTAAGAGAATCTGTCATAAATGACTATTAATAGGAGATTCTCCTACAACGTATCATAGTCAAACTTGGGCACCTACTTCCTCCATGTAAGATAGTTTCTAACACTTTTCTTCATCTATCATAGGATCTTCTATTTCTAGGTCTTACATGTCACAGATTCTATCATAGGAGTTTGTCATAACTCTTACATGTCATAAACCTCTTACAACACCCAGAAGATGCTGACACATGGAAAAAGTCTTCTACCACAAAGTGGGATGCCTATCTCCTCATATGAGGACAAAAATATATCTAGTCACCTTCCATGTAGGATGACATATCACCATTCCAACTCCCATAAAGTGACAAAATACGATTTGCATACAAATTACAATAATAGGAAAAAAATAAATACAATTAAATAATAAATACTAGAAACTTGCAAAGGTTGAGACACCTTAAATCTCAGCAGGAGGGTCTAGTGAAGGATTGTCATGTCATGTAGCCAGAACACATGAACACACATAATAACTCATAGAAAAATAACACAAGATTAACCTTGGGAAAACCCTTCGAGGGAATAATCCATCCTCCAAAAGATTCATCATTATGTTATTAATTTGTCAATCAAAGTTATAATACTCCATAATGGCTTCTACTGTACATCTTGTTATTTTTCCTGCTAATTATGCATAGCCCATTTGGTGCTTAAAAGAGCTCAAGTTGATCCTCAAAATGGGGCCTCCCATCATACCAGTATTTTGTGGGGTTCAACCTTGGGAGCTTCGAATGAGAGATGAAGATGGTGTGTATGCTCGAGGTTTCCAATTGCATAAGCAGACTAGAAATTTTGAGCCCCATACACTTGAGGAATGGAAGAAGGCGCTTTATAAGTCTCATATATAAAGGGCTATATTTTTATAGGGTAGGATTTTATTTATTTATTTAGTTTTTAATAGTTATACGAAGCTTCAGTCTATAGAGAATATTGAATTGATTATTTATAGTTGTGTTAGTAGAATAATTCTTTAATTAATTTTAAGTTTTTCAAAACCCTTACTTTTATTTTTATAAAAATATAATCCACTTCATTTTTTAAAAAGAAATCAAATCTGTATATTTAGGTTTCTTCTTTTTATTTAAATATATGTGATTAATTTTATTCTTTTTTATTATTATTTGTTGTGTATATTATAGAGATCAAAGGAGAGTTGTTGGAGCAAATTGCAAGGAATATAACAAAGTTTATTAATAAGACCAAAGCCCAATCAAAACTTTTAAATGAAGAAATTGTCTCCATTTATAACATTTATAAGATTTATAATATTGAAGATGATTTGATGTAATAGTTCAAATGCTCAATTTCATACTCTAAACATAAAAAGACCAGACAGTCATATAATGTTTCCTATAATTTATCTATAAAAAATCACTTTATTTTTATACATCAATATTGATCTACATTGAAATTCTAATTCTTTTTGTCTATCATATAAATATAAGTTTAATGTAATTACATGTATTGTATTCTAAAGAACATATTAACTACACTAAATTTTTTGTGGATCTATTTCCATTCCAATAGGCCCTACTGAGAAAACTTGAGATGTCTTTATTTTATTTTTTTATTAATTTAAAGTTTAGTTAATATTTATGGAAGGCATTATTATACGCCCACATAAACAATTAGGTTTTTTTTACCTCCTTTCCTGCTAAATTTTACAATCAACCTTTGCATTGTAACTCCTTCAATCTATTTAGTCAATTAAATTGTCGATCAAATTACTGTGACATGTTCAGTCAATTGGATTTTCGACCAGCGTCTATGTAAGCGTATGTGCTAATGTCCAATGTAGGCATGTCTATTACTTGGGAATCACATTATATTATACAGTCAACATAAAATAGCATTATGTTACAATTTTATATTTTTATGTTTAACATGTGGCTATTTTTAAACATCATTCAAATTTCAATAGTTAAAGGTCAATTTTGTCCAATAAAAATAGGACAAATATTTACCACTTTTTTATTATGAATGAGGTGTAAAATTGCTATTGACTATTTGACCATTGAAGTGGATGATGTTTAACTAGAGTGTTATCATGTCTTTAATTATACATTTTATATTATGATAATTGTAAAAATAGTTGCATTATAAGAAGACAAGGGATGCAATAGGTTTAATTCTTGTTTTGGGTTGAGTATAATTGTTATAATGTTTTTAAAGGAGAATATTTCTTTTTAAGTGTGGTTATGTATGTAAATAAGTGTAAATTAATTTAAATTTATTAGGTAATATTTGTGGGTTAATGTATTTTGAAATTAAATGTTAAGTTATAAAAGTAAATGTAATGAATAGGGGTATTTAGCTCTATGACTGAAAAATAATTGGTATTGCTAAAGATTGTGAATCTAATTGATATTTGCTCTAGGAATAGTCATCCGTTGTATTTGAAACTCCTTAGATTCTTCATTGTATTTGTGCTATATCTAAGAGTTAAGTTTACAATCACATATTCATACTCTGAGTTTAGACTCGACCCTATGCAATGTGGAATTTTTCTTTATGATTCACATGAATAATCTTTATTTTCTTTTCTCTTTTCTAGTATATGAGAGACAATGGTATTCATAAATACCTTAGAAAGATTGGTATTGTGTCATCAAGAGACATGTTTTTTGTTGACCTATTTTGCCCCTTTGGCCAAATAGCCCATCCGTAAAATCTCTAAGTGTTTTCCTTATTTCCCCTTAAGCCTTGGTTTCTATGGTCATAACTTACCATATGTTACAATCCGTTGTTGACTATCTACCCTAGGTTTCCAGTCACTTAAGTTATAACTTTAAGTCCTATATGTCATGAAGTGACTGGCTCTAAGTCCTGGCATTATTGTTTATTTCTCATCGGGTCATGTTCTTATAAAATTCTAAGTCCTATGTCTTTCAGGGCCTAAAGGTGCCACATGGCGGTATTTCACACGCCTGCAGACTGTCTTAAGCTAACATCACATCGCTTTTGTGCAGCTACAAAATAGGACAATTGTAAGTGCATCGTGGCCTTTGTCTATATGGTTGATGACCCAATTGACCGAAGTAGACTGCGCCAGGTGTCAAAGGATGGAGTGAAGAGGTGGGGTCTTCAATGATCGAACGGTAGCGTAGCATCATAGGGGAATATTGTCTATAATAAAGATTCACTACGCAGTTG
This sequence comes from Cunninghamia lanceolata, assembly GCA_027924645.1. Classification (NCBI taxonomy): domain Eukaryota; kingdom Viridiplantae; phylum Streptophyta; class Pinopsida; order Cupressales; family Cupressaceae; genus Cunninghamia; species Cunninghamia lanceolata. Next base: position 10,110,653 of record BSBN01000068.1, on the reverse strand, counting down.
TAGAATGTCGACACATGGCATGCAGATGCCCTCTCTACCGGATCTCTCAGGTGGGCCCTTATCTGCCGACAACTGTAAAGTATATCAGGGGACTATGGCCATAAGATCAATGATTCAAAAGGATAGAGCAGATTGCACTACGTGTCAAAGGATGAAGAAGTGGAACCACAACTTTGAAGATTGGATGGTGGCACAACGTCATAGGGGAATCTTGTCTGCAAGAAAGATTCACTGCATGGCTATGAAATAATGACACGTTGCTTGTTCCTTGAGAAAGGAAAAGGTCTTGAGTAATAAAGATCCATGTGGATGGCTTAGCACACTCCTGTGGAGTCAAATGAAGATGGCCCACTTCTTACTACACGACCACAATATACTACCACATAAGCAAAATCTTTGGGTCAGAATTATGAAATGAAAAAGGAAAGACGGTGGCCATCGATCCAAAAGGGCAATCTCATTAACGGTCCAAATTCAAAAGAGACTCTCAAGCACTCCCGAAGGCAGGAAATCTTGTTGTTTGGGAAATATGTGGATTCAATCAATAGGAGAATTTAGAGGTAAAAATTTCAAGGGTTTTCAAAGCCAATGAAGACACTGAGACTGAAAGGGTTCAAAGATTTAAAGTGTTGTAAAAGCTTTTCTTGGGGATTTTGTCTCGTCTACCATCAAAACAGATCCAATCTTCTCAGTTGCCCCTTATCAGATATTTGTAGCATTTATGGTAGTAGGTTAAAAATCACTTGTTCACATTGAAAAGAAATATCTTTCATCAACCCAAGTCTCTAGATATTTTCTATAGTTAATTCTTGCATATAGACACCCCTTCAGACATATATATTTTCTGATAGAGCCCATGGGGCAATTTATTGTAACCTAATTCGATCATTTGGAATTTGTGAGGCCTATTTTTTTTTCATTTCCGTACATGTGACTACTTACCTTACTATTGCTGATACTTTTATATTTGTGGGACTGTTGATCCCAGATTTTCAAACTATTAAACCTTATTATGTTAAAGGAAAACTAATTGGGTGATGTTGGATAGATTTTTGCATTAAGAGAAAACAAATTGGGTGATGTTAGATAGATGTTTATTTTATAGGAAAACTAATTGGGTGATGTCTGATTAATGTTTACATTATAGGAAAACTAATTGGGTGATGTTAGAAAGAAAATTGTAATGTGATTTCATTATGTTTATGAGAACTGTGGTATGTTTTAGGAATGCATGTATTAAATTTGCTTCGGCTATCATATTTATATGTGGAATTAACTTTGAAATTGAGTGTGCAGGTATTTCTAACAAAACCATAGATACAAGAGATCATTCCGCACCTTATGTTGTAATCCCTTGTGAAGCCGATCTAGTTCCACAAGGAACTGAGATCAACTTTGTATTTGAATTGATGTTGTAATGTTGTCTTGCATGAGGTTGAAAGGGTTAGGTCTACCCTCTTGTAAAATTGAATTATGATTTGTGTTGTAAGAAATGTATTTGAATTTTATTTTTAAATCTTAAAGTTGTGAGACCCCTTTCTTGTGTCTTAACTTGACCCTAATTGTCTTAACTAGGTTAAAGTTGATCCTGGGTTATACCCCATGGGTCTAGGGTCCCTTTTGACTTGGGTAACCCTTGGTTAACCTCTACATGGTCACCTTAACTTCACAGTGAAATTAAGTGACGAATTTGGAGGTATGGGAGGGATAGGATGAGTGTTACCAACACTCAAGCCCATCCCTTTTCAATTCCCAAGGTAAGGGATAACTCCAAGACCCACCAATTGTGGAGGACTTGACTTCAAGTCTCTCTCATAATTGGTGAGAGTCCCCATGGACTTGTGTGGTCATTCATAAGAAGGAAGGAAGGAGAGACATGTGTCACCTTTTTTCCCCCTTTAACTCCTTTTTTTCCTCCCATGTGTAAGAGAGATGACATGTGGTAAGGGATAAGGAAGACTTTAGGGATGGGTGAGTGACATATGCCAACACTCATCCCTTGGGAAACAATAGTAGTTTGGGGAAGAGTGAGGAGGTGACAAGTGCCACCTCCCCATTCCTCTAAACTCATGGAATTGGGTTATTTTAATTCCACTTGGGATAGGGAGAGGGGTGGTGGAATTTGGAGGATTTTTGTTGATTGAAAATTGCTTTTGGGAGAAGAATGTTAGAGGGAGTTTGGTGGCCTAGGTTGGTGGAGATTTTAGTGGAGCCCTACATCAACTTCATCCATTAAAGGGCTTTTTAAGGTTGGATTTCATGGCCTTTCCTTTGTATTTCTAATTGTTGCATGAAGGATGTGTGAAAAGGTCTATTTTACTTGTGTTGTAAATTTTGCTATTGTGGAGAAATGTTATTGGGGTGTTGACAGAGCTTCTTCCACTTGGGAGAAATGCTCATCAAGTATGGGGTAGGGGAAGAGTGATCCTCCTTGAGTCCATTCCTAGTTTTGGGATGTTGAAAGCCTTGAGGGCATTTGTGTGAATCTAAGTAAATTGTTGCATGGCTTGAGAGCGAAAATATGATCTCCTTGGAAATCTTGTTAACAAGTTTGGCTTGAGGCCATGAGAAAATTTGTGTTGAAATATTTGAAGGGTGGCACTCTAGAGTTGAGTGTGTCCACTCTCCTACCCCTCTTTAAACTCACTTGGGTTGAGTTTTGTATTGTGTAAATATCCATGGGTGTATGTGTGTTTTGGTGTGTTGTTTTTACCTTGTTGTGAAGTAGATTTTGGAATACCCTAGGTGTGTGGATGTTCTCCCTAGCTCAGAGGTGACCCTCTTGCGGGTCTATGGTAGGGAGGAGAGCAAGATGAGTGGTGTTTTCTCCCCTTGGGTGTTGCAAGTTTTCATGGAGCTTAAAGTGGAGTTGAAGAGTTTTCTTGTTTGGAAAATATTTTATTTTCCTTTACTCTTAAGGAGAGCTTAGTCTTATTTAGTTTCATCCTTGTTAATTTCCAAGAGGAGAAAATTTCTCTTCCTATTGTTGTAATTTTAGTATTTTTATTGAGTTATGAGGAAATCCTCTCCATTGTAATAATAGTTTTATTTGTAGTATTTGTTATATTTTGTTGCCATTGATGAAATGATTGAGAAAATAAATTTGCTTTAAAAGGATATTAGAATTGTCTATTTCTTTATTATTCTATTTGAAAAGTTGTGAAATTAGTTGTTGATAAAAATAAGTTTGTTAAATTTTATTCCATTGTAAACTAGTGAAAATATTAATTTTATAAATTATGTGAAGTTGTAAATTTATCATTTGGAGAAGAAATGAAATTGGGATTATAGTTTTGCTTTTGAATTTTCTTGCAAGTGATTAAATGCTTACTATAAATAGATTTGAACATTTGGCTTGGAATTGAAAATGAATAAAGATAAATTTTAATTTAATTGACCTTGTAGATTACCTTATATTTATAATTTTTGTTTTGAATTGCATTTGAAAAAAAATAAGTTTGAAAGGAAAATTCAATATAAATATATTATTTCATTTTTCTGTCCCTTCAAAATTATGTGACAATAATTATTTAAAAAGTATATATATATACATACATACATATATATATATATATATATATATATATATATATATATACTGTAATATACAAATGCTGATTTATTTAATAAGAATATTAAGTGTGTTGTTGTGAGAAAGCTATATATATATTGAAATAAATAAAATTTTAAGGAAGGAATGAAAACAAATTACATTCGTGGATTTTAGGTGTTTTAAAAAAAAACACTGTAAAAAAAAAATGTTAATAGTGGTGGGGGGGGTTTGAACCCCCCCACCATCGCCACCTTATATACAAAAGGGTGTGGGGAGGGGGCAGAGCCCCCACCCACCACCCACGCTGTGGGATCTCGGTGGGGGCTCTGCCCCCTCCCCACACTCCCCGCTACCTCAAACCCCCGCGCCCAGCTCCTCGCTTGGCCTTCATTCCCCGCGTTCTGTCCTCCGCCACTCCCTGCGGCCACCACAACACCGTTGTCCATAGTGCCTCTGCCGAACCTCCCCTCTGCCCATGGTCCCCTCCTCTGTGCTCCAAACTCCATCGCCATTCCTCCACCTTTTCCCCTTTATGCAAAACACACAGCGGCCTCCTCTCCAAAACACCACCGCCGCCATTCTTCCAATCCTGCCACAAGCTAAAAAAAAAGAGTTAGGGCTTCCCAATGAATTTCAAAAGGAAGTATTACATGGAAATATAACAATATGTATTGTTATATAAAGAAAAACATATAGCATACTATTAAAATAAATGATATATATATATATATATATATGTTAATTGTTTGTTAATAATTTTATTATCTCATTTAAATAATAATATTTTTTTTGATAAATTTTGTAAAAAGTAGTTTTGTAAAAAAGAAAAAAGAGAAAAAAAGGAATAGGAATTGTATTTAGACAAAAATACTCCTATATCAAATAGATTAATGAGGAAAATATAATTATATGAAATTTTAATAGTAGGTAAATTGTGCTTTCAGAATTTAATAATTTTCACTTTAAAAATACCAAGAAAATGAAAAGAAAAATATATCTAAAATATTAAATGTAAATAAGCATATATACATGTTATATATGCATATTTGCATTTACATAGATATGTGTATCTTTATTAATGCAATTAAAGCCATCACAGGCATTCCATGAGTGGCCATTGTAAACTCAACTGAAGATTGAGAGAACATCCAAATGAGAGAGAGAGAGAGAGATAAAAGTGAAAACAAAGAGGAGAAAATGCGTGGCATTTCTGAACTGAGCTAAGAGAACTAAGTAATAATTAAGTCTCTGTTAATCCTGATTAGGAACAATGTAAAGGATGCAGTGATAACTCTGATTGATAGAGAACGGGAAGAAAAGCAAGATAAACATAAAGAAACCTTACACAACGGGAAAGAGAATGTGATAGAAGTACAATCAAAATTAAATTTTAGAGAAATGGAAGAGAGGGAAAATGTGCAGGTTTTGTTGAAAATGCAAAGTCTAAAGGAAGAGAAATTAATATTAAATTTCAAAAAATGGGAAGAAGAACAGATGATCGTGCTTTGTTGAAAAATGATCTATCACCTTAATCAACTGTTGTACAAATGTAATTAGTGAGATTAACCTAAGTCAAGAAACCACGTGATCAAGATTAGTGTTAGTGTAAATCCCACCCACACCCGTGAGGCGTTATGCTACCGGAATATTCCAGAATTTAGGGTTTAGGGGCTTTGAAAGTTCAATCCTTGTAGAAACGTTAACCGCGTCGCGAGAACCCCCTTATTGGTCTTCTTGTGTTTGGGTGTGTGCATGTGTGTGTAGTACCCCACTGACAACTGTATTATTTACGCCTTAAGTGTATGCCACCGAGCACACTTACGCGTGCGAGGGGGTTTCTAGGGAAGCGTGGGAAAATTTTTGATATTTCATGTCATGACCACATGACACATGTGGACATGACACGTGTGATGCATGTTGTGATCGCATGGGAAATGTGGGCATGAAATTTGGTATCAGAGCCCAAGTTTAAACACTGGGCATATTTGGACACATTATTATTCCGCAACTTTGAATAATTAGTGTCTACCTTGTTTTGTAAGATGCCTCCCCGACGTGTTCAACGAGTGCGATCATGCAACACAGCGTCCGTCGAGGTGCACAATGATTCCTCAGCAGAGGGAAGGGCACCCATAGTTATAGTAACCCACCAGTACCACAGGCACCACCAGAACCATAGGTACAACTAGTTCTCGATATAGGTCCATAGATATTACAGACATTATAGGCCATGTTAGAGAGATTACCGATAGCTATTCCTGAGCCATGTGATGAGTCTTGTGTTGATCTGTGAAAGGAGCCACGTAAGGAGCCACGTGCTGAGTCACGTGCTGAGCCATATGTGGAGCCCTGCGTTGATCCACGAGAGGTGCCATGCACAGAGCCTTTCATAGAGATCACTGAGACTATAGTAGATGAGTTAGGGTCAGCCTACTGTGCACGGAGTAGGAGTCCTCCGAGACTCTGGAGATGAGATGAGACCATGAGGGTAGAATAGGTATACCATGGACCGTATGAGTATGGATTGGATGAGCCAGTGGTAGGACTTAGAGACAGAGGAGACCCCATCAGAGACCTACTTAGGCTCAACCCACCTACCTTTACAAGAGCTACAAAGGGAGTTGTGGCCGAGGCTTGGCTTATTAGTCTAGACAGGTGCTTCGCATTGCAACCTTATGGGAGCAACATGAAAGTGTGAGTAGTAGTACTTCTTCTAAGAGATGCAGTAGCTACCTAGTGGCACACTGAGGAGTACAAGCACCATCTATCCTTGGATACACTCACGTGGGACATCTTCATAGAGTGCTTTATGCGCAGTATTTGTCAGAGCATTACAGATAGCGCAGGATAGATGAGTTCCATGATTTACAACAGAGAGGACTCACGGTTGCTCAGTATGAGAGACGATTCACTGAGATTTCTCATTATGCAGAGTACCTCCATGATGAGAAACTCCTAGTACACAAGTTCATCAGAGGACTAAATCATGGGACAGCAGGACCAATACGTATGGCAGATCCCCAGACCATGAGTGAGGCTATCGAAAAGGCTCTTATTGCAAAGGAAATTCAGGGACGAGGATAGAATTCACACCCGCAATACCAGGACCATAATCCCCAACAAAAATAGAACTTTTGTAGGCCACAATCCACACCACAAAGAGGAGGATATAATTCTTCATCATTACCTCCTAGGCCTCCATAGCAATAGCAGCAGCATCAGCAGAGATCTAGACCCTCGCAGAGGGGTCAAGGAGGACAGAACCATGGTTGGTAGTAGCAGGGCCCACATAGAGATCAGAGACAATAGGGATCTTCTGCGGGACTTGTAAGGTCTCAGCAGTCATACAGAGGTTCACAAGGGTCCACTGGATGGATTGGACAGTAGCAGTCAGTTAGAACTTAGTCAGTACAGTTACAGGGTAGGGGCCCGTGTTATGTATGTGGTGGGGCAAGACATTTGGCCAGAGAGTGTCCACAGGGATTTACAATAGGGGGATAGCCCCATGCATGAGGATCTGAGTAGACTATAGGTGACGTATGTAGGTCCCACCGCATGTTTGCAGCGGTTGACAACCGCCAAGCCGATTTCCAAGCTTCAGTCATTGAGACAGTAGGTACGATTGGGGATTTCCCCATCTCTATTCTTTTTAACTCTGGAGCTACCGATTCTTTTCTATCTACATCGTTAGTGGAACGTTGCAGGCTGGTGGCTTCTAGGTAGGACATTAGGTGGGAGGTTGAGTTGGCCTCTGGGGCCAGGATGTCAGTAGATACTGTGGTTAGAGATTGTGAGATCTCCTTAGGTTCCTTCACTATAGCATGTGACCTTAGGGTTATGCCATTAGGATCCTATGGTGTAGTTCTGGGTATGGACTGGCTCACAGCTCATAGAGCCAAGCTAAATTATCGCCAGAGGATGATTAGGTGCTTAGATGATCTTGGCACACAAGTTGAGCTAGTGGGCATTCAGAAGCCCACGGCTGTACGTATGATAACTGCTCAGCAGCTTAAGTGCTACATGCGGAAAGGTTGTCAGATGTTTGCTATTACCTTCAATGATAGATCAGAGGATGAGCCTGAGGCTACCTTAGATGATCACCCTATCCTGAGAGACTTTGCCAACGTATTTCTGCAAAATTACCAGGTATGCCTCCATGCAGAGAGGTTGACTTCCACATCGACTTAGTGCCAGGTGCAGAGCCAGTGTCTCGTGCACCCTACAGGATGACTACACATGAGCCTACAAAACATAAACTGCAGTTAGAGGAGTTACTTGAGAAGGGACACATCCGACCTAGCGTTTCACCTTGGGGCGCACCAGTTATCTTCATGAAGAAGGAGGATGGATCTTTTCGATTATGCATGGATTACAGGTAGTTGAACAAGGTGACGGTGAAGAACCATTATCCTCTGCCTAGGATTGATGACCTCTTTGATCAGATGCAGGGAGCCAGAGTGTTCTCAAAAATTGATTTAAAATCTAGGTATCACCAATTGCGCATCGCAGAGGCAGACATTCATAAGACTGCTTTTCGAACTAGATATAGCCATTATGAGTTTACAGTGGTACCCTTTGGTTTGACGAACACCCTTGCAATATTCATGAGTCTCATGAACGGGGTGTTCCTTACTTACTTGGATCGGTTCGTGATCATATTTCTTGATGATATTTTGATTTATTCACGAACTGAGGAGGAACATGTGGATCATTTGCATCAAGTTTTGTAATGCTTACGAGAGCAACAACTTTATGGCAACCTGGCGAAGTGTGCCTTCTTTAGGACAGAGGTGCAGTATTTGGGACACATCTTATTAGGTGATGGCATCTCCATAGATCCATCGAAGATTAGAGCGATTCAAGACTAGCCAGCACCCACCAGTGTGACAGAGGTCAGGAGCTTTATGGGATTAGCCGGTTATTGCCATAGGTTTTTTGAGGGCTTTTCCAGGATAGCACATCCCATCACTTCCCTTCTACAGAAAGGAAAAAGTTTCACATGGACCGAGCAGTGTGAAAGGACCTTTGGGGTCCTTAAGGAGCGTCTTACTAGCGCTCCCATTTTAGCAGTTCTAGATCCTACAGAGGATTTTGTTGTTTGCACAGATGCATCATTAGAGGGTTTGGGAGCCGTGCTTATGCAGGGTGGTAGAGCGATTGCATACGAATCGCGTAAGCTTAAGACACATGAAATAAACTCCCCTACTCACAATTTAGAGCTCCCAGTAGTTATTCATGCTCTTGTTCATTGGAGACACTTCCTCTTAGGTCGATGCTTTGAGCTCCATTCGGATCACCATAGCTTACAGTACATTTCCACACAGCTAAATTTGAACACTCGCTAGCGGCATTGGATGGAGTTCTTATGTGAGTATGACTTTGATGTCCACTACATCAAAGGGAAGGAGAATGTGGTCGCTGATGCTTTGAGTCAGAGATGCCACGAGATCCTAACCTTAACATTGAGGGTGGATTTGAGAGAGCGTATTCTACAGCATCTACCTGAGGATGAGTGGTTTCTTGAGGTGCAACAGGAAATTTAGAATCAGAGGGCCCTTAAGGGAAAATTTGCAAAATACTTCCTTGAGTCTGATGGTTTTCTTAGACATTGGCAGCGCATCTATGTACCTCATACGAGTGATCTATGTACAGTGATTCTTTCAGAAGCTCATAGAGCACCCTATGCAGTACATCTAATAGTGAAAAAGATGCATGCTAATTTGCGATAGTTATATCATTAGGCTGGGATGAGACGCGACATTGCAGAATATGTTGCTCGTTGCCTTGAGTGTTAGAGGGTCAAGGCCGAGCATCAGCATCCAGCAGGACTGTTGTACCCTCACGAGATACCTGAGTGGAAATGGGACACCATTTCCATGGACTTTATCATTGGTCTACCTATGTCATCACGTCGCCATGATGCCATCATGGTGACAGTTGACAAGTTGACCAAGGTGGCGCATTTCTCACCATATGCATGACATATAATGCACCATCAGTGGTGAGAGTGTTTCTAGATTAGATTGTTATACTTCATGGAGTACCTTGCCGCATCATTTCTGATAGAGATTCTGTATTCACTTTATCATTTTGGAGAGCCTTACATCAGGCGTTGGCCACATAGCTCAACTTTAGTTCATCTTACCATCCTGAGACCGATGGATAGATAGAGAGAGTTAATCAGGTGTTAGAAGACATGCTTCACATGTATGTTATGGACCATCAGTCTAGATGGGAGGAGTATCTGTATCTGGTTGAGTTTGCCTACAATAATGGGCATCACAGCTCGTTGGGTATTCCTCCTTTCCAGGCTTTATATGGCAAACCATGTAGAACACCTTTGAGTTGGGATCGAATAGAGGACAGGGTCACCATTGGTCTAGAGCTATTTTAGGATATGGAGCAACAGATTACACTGATTAGACAGAGACTTCAGGAGGCACATGATAGATAGAAGAAGTATGCCAATGCTAAGATAATTGATTGGAGCTTCTCACTAGGTGACAGGGTATTTTTGAGAGTGCAACCACATAAGAGTCCAATCCATTACAGAAAGGCTCTAAGCTCGCACCTCGGTTTGTAGGAGCTTTTGAGATTTTGGAGCGGGTAGGACCTATAGCCTATCGTCTAGCCTTGCCACCTAGCCTGTCGCGTATCCACAATGTCTTTCATGTTTTAGTTTTACATCGTTACATCTTTGACTTCTTTCACATATTAGATTGGAGTGCTCTTCAGGTAGAGGTAGACAGACAGCTGGCATTGGAGCCAATTCGCATATTGGCTCGTTAGACGTTGGGCCTTAGAGGTCAAGAGCTGGACTAGGTTAGGGTCTAGTGGGACATGTATGACGAGGTCACTGTGACATGGGAGGATGCAGCGAGACTGAGGACTCTTTATCCTCACCTCTTTGATGACTTCTAGGAGGAAGTGTAGTCTTAGGGGGGGAGGATGTGAAGCCTACTTTTTTTCATTTCCGTACATGTGACTATTTACCTTACTATTGCTGATACTTTTATATTTGTGGGACTGTTGACCCCAGATTTTCAAACTATTAAACCTTATTATGTTAAAGGAAAACTAATTGGGTGATGTTGGATAGATGTTTGCATTAAGAGAAAACAAATTGGGTGATGTTAGATAGATGTTTATTTTATAGGAAAACTGATTGGGTGATGTCTGATTAATGTTTACATTATAGGAAAACTAATTGGGTGATGTTGGAAAGAAAATTGTAATGTGATTTCATTATGTTTATGAGAACTGTGGTATGTTTTAGGAATGCATGTATTAAATTTGCTTCGGCTATGATATTTATATGTGGAACTAACTTTAAAATTGAGTGTGTAGGTATTTCTAACAAAACCACAAATACAGGAGATCATTCTGCACCTTATGTTGTAAACCCTTGTGAAGCCAATCTGGTTCCATGAGGAACCGAGATCAACTCTGTGTTTGAATTAATTTTGTAATGTTGTCTTGCATGAGGTTGAAAGGGTTAGGTCTACCCTCTTGTAAAATTGAATTATGATTTGTGTTGTAAGAAATGTATTTGAATTTTATTTTTAAATCTTAAATTTTTGAGACCCTTTTCTTGTGTCTTAACTTGACCCTAAGTGTCTTAACTAGGTTAAAGTTGACCCTGGGTTATACCCCATGGGTCTAGGGTCCCTTTTGACTTGGGTAACCCTTGGTTAACCTCCGTATGGCCACCTTAACTTCACAGTGAAGTTAAGTGACGAATTTAGAGATATGGGAGGGATAGGATGAGTGGTACCAACACTCAAGCCCATCCCTTTTCAATTCCCAAGGTAAGGGATGACTCCAAGACCCACCAATTGTGAAGGACTTGACTTCAAGTCTCCCTCATAATTGGTGAGAGTCCCCATGGAGTTGTTTGGTCATTCATAAGAAGGAAGGAAGGAGAGACATGTGTCACCTTTTTTCCCCCTTTAACTCCTTTTTTTTCTCCCATGTGTAAGAGAGATGACATGTGGTAAGGGATAAGGAAGACTTTAGGGATGGGTGAGTGACATATGCCAACACTCATCCCTTGGGACACAATAGTAGTTTGGGGAAGAGTGAGGAGGTGACAAGTGCCACCTCCCCATTCCTCTAAACTCATGGAATTGGGTTATTTTAATTCCACTTGGGATAGGGAGAGGGGTGGTGGAATTTGGAGGATTTTTGTTGATTGAAAATTGCTTTTGGGAGAAGAAGGTTAGAGGGAGTTTGTTGGCTTAGGTTGGTGGAGATTTTAGTGGAGCTCTACATCAACTTCATCCATTAAAGGGCTTTTTAAGGTTGGATTTCATGGCCTTTCCTTTGTATTTCTAATTGTTGCATGAAGGATGTGTGAAAATATTTATTTTGCTTGTGTTCTAAATTTTGCTATTGTGGGGAAATGTTATTGGGGTGTTGACAGAGCTTCTTCCACTTGGGATAAATGCTCATCAAGTATGGGGTAGGGGAGGAGTGATCCTCCTCGAGTCCATTCCTAGTTTTGGGATGTTAAAAGGCTTGAGGGCATTTGTGTGAATCTGAGTAAATTGTTGCATGGCTTGAGAGCGAAAATATGATCTCCTTGGAAATCTTGTTAACAAGTTTGGCTTGAGGCCATGAGAAAATTTGTGTTAAAATATTTGAAGGGTGTCAATCTAGAGTTGAGTGTGTCCACTCTCCTACCCCTCTTTAAACTCACTTGGGTTGAGTTTTGTGTTGTGCAAATATCTATGGGTGTATGTGTGTTTTGGTGTGTTGTTTTTAACTTGTTGTGAAGTGGATTTTGGAATACCCTAGGTGTGTGGATGATCTCCCTAGCTCGGGGGTGACCCTCTTGTGGGTCTATGGTAGGGAGGAGAGCAAGTTGAGTGGTGTTTTCTCCCCTTGGGTGTTGCAGGTTTTCATGGAGCTTAAAGTGGAGTTGAAGAGTTTTCTTGTTTGGAAAATATTATATTTTCCTTTACTCTTAAGGAGAGCTTGGTCTTATTTAGTTTCATCCTTGTTAATTTCCAAGAGGAGAAAATTTCTCTTCCTATTGTTGTAATTTTAGTATTTTTATTGAGTTATGAGGAAATCCTCTCCATTGTAATAATAGTTTTATTTGTAGTAATTGTTATATTTTGTTGCCATTGATGAAATGATTGAGAAAAGAAATTTTCTTTAAAAGGATATTAGAATTGTCTATTTCCTTATTATTCTATTTGAAAAGTTGTGAAATTAGTTGTTGATAAAAATAAGTTTGCTAAATTTTATTCCATTGTAAACTAATGAAAATATTAATTTTATAAATTATGTGAAGTTGTAAATTTGTCATTTGGAGAAGAAATGAAATTGGGATTATAGTTTTGCTTTTGAATTTTCTTGCAAATGATTAAATGCTTACTATAAATAGGTTTGAACATTTGGCTTGGAATTGAAAATGAATAAAGAGAAAATTTAATTTAATTGACCTTATAGATTACCTTATATTTATAATTTTTGTTTTGAATTGCATTTGAAAAAAAATAAGTTTGAAACGAAAATTCAATATATATATATTATTTCATTTTTCTGTGCCTTCAAAATTATGTGACAGTAATTATTTAAAAATTATATATATATATATATACACACTATAATATACAGATGCTGATTTATTTAATATGAATATTAAGTGTGTTGTTGTGAGAAAGCTATATATATATTTAAATAAATAAAATTTTAAGGAAGGAAAGAAAACAAATTACATTCGTGGATTTTAGGTGTTTTAAAAAAAAAACACTGTCAAAAAAAAAATGTTAATAGTGGTGGGTGGGTTTGAACCCCCCCACCACCACCTCCTTATATACAAAAGAGTGTGGGGAGGGGGCGCCCCGCTACCTCAAACCCCCGCACCCAGCTCCTTGCGTGGCATTCGTTCCCCGCATTCCATTCTCCGCCGCTCCCTGCAGCCACCACAACACCACCCCCCTCCGCAATGCCTCCACCGAACCTCCCCTCCGCCGTGCACTCTGCCCCACCTCTGCCCATGGTCCCCTCCTCTGTGCTCCAAACTCCGCCGTCATTCCTCCACCTTTCCCCCTCTGCGCCAAACACACAGCGGCCTCCTCTCTGAAACGCCACCACCGCCATTCTTCCACCCTGCCACAAGCTAAAAAAAATGACTTAGGGCTTCCCAATGAATTTCAAAAGGAAGTATTACTTGGCAATATAACAATATGTATTGTTATATAAAGAAAAACATATAGCATACTATTAAAATAAATGATATATATATATATATATATATATATACATATATATATGTTAATTGTTTGTTAGTAATTTTATTATCTCATTTAAATAATGATAATATTTTTTTTGATAAATTTTGTAAAAAGTAGTTTTGTAAAAAAAAAAAAAAAAGGAATAGGAATTCTATTTGGACAAAAATACTCATATATCAAATAGATTAATGAGGAAAATATAATTATATGAAATTTTAACAGTAGGGGAATTGCGGTTTCGGAATTTAATAATTTTCACTTAAAAAATACCAAGGAAATGAAAAGAAAAATATATCAAAAATATTAAATGCAAATAAGTATATGTACATGTTATATATGCTTATTTGCACTTTTATAGATATGCGTATCTTTATAAATGCAATTAAAGCCATCACATTCATTCCATGAGTGGCCATTGTAAACTCAACTGAAGATTGAGAGAACATCCAAATGAGAGAGAGAGAGAGACAAGAGAAAGAAAGATAAAAGTGAAAACAAAGAGGAGAAAATGCATGGCATTTCCGAACTGAGCTAAGAGAACTAAGTAAGAATTAACTCTCTGTTAATCCTGATTAGGAACAATGTAAAGGATGCAGTGATAACTCTAATTGATAGAGAATGGGAAGAAAAGAAAGATACACATAAAGAAACCTTACACAATGAGAAAGAGAATGTGATAGAAATACAATCAAAATTAAATTTCAGAGAAATGGGAGGGCAAATGTGCAGGCTTTGTTGAAAATGCTAAGTCTGAAGGAGCAGAAATTAATATTAAATTTTAGAAAACGGGAAGAAGAATAGATGATCATTCTTTGTTGAAAAATGACCTATCACCTTAATCAACTGTTGTACAAATGTAATTAGTGAGATTAACCTAAGTCAGAAAACCACGTGATCAAGATTAGTGTTAGTGTAAATCCCACCCATGCCTGTGAGGCATTATGCTACCAGAATATTCTAAAATTTAGGGTTTAGGGGCTTTGAAAGTTTAACCCTTGTAGCAACGTTAACTGCGTTGCGAGAACCCCCTTGTTGGGCTTCTTGCGTTTGGGTGTGTGCACGTGTGCATAGTACCCCACTGATAATTGTATTATTTATGCCTTAAGCGTATGCCACCAAGCACATTTACGCATGCAAGGGGGTTTCTAGGGAAGCGTGGGAAAATTTTTTATATTTTGTGTCATGACCACATGACACATGTGGACATGACATGTGTGATGCGTGTTGTGACCGCATGGGAAATGTGGGCATGACAGAATTAGATGCTACATATGCATGAATGTAAGATGTAAAAAAGGTTTTAAAATAGTTAGTCTTCATGCTTCTGTATTCCAAACAGAGCACTCCTCTATTGTAACCTTTCCTTCTGATTGAATATATGCTAGTTATTTTAACTCTTAATGCTAGTTTTAACCCTGTGTGAACTAAGAATGATGTGTTTGTGAATGCTTAATTCCTTTCTAATCATTTCTTACTCCTTGCCTTTGTTAAATTTAGTTTGATCTGTGTATGTTTATCAATTGTATTTTGTTATTTTATGCATCTTCTGAGTTCTGTAGAGCTCTTATATTCAAACCTAGTGTATCACCTCCTTTTAATTTTAGTTTTACTCCCTCTTCCCCTTTTCATAATGAGTGGATAGATTAGGTTTAGTCTTAGGTTAGATGAATCTCTCATTCAAAAAAGGAACCAGTCTCTCTCTGGAGATTTGGCCTCCCTGTAGGGTCCCACACCTAGAGGTCATCGCAATGTTTAACTAGATTGTTGGAGCCCTAAAAGCCTTCAACACTGGGTGCAAATCTGTGTGACAATAATTTCTGGTATGCCCAGTGGGATAGAAACAAAAACAAATTAAGCTGAGAATCTAGTGTTCTTCTCAATACTTTGCATTTTGGCAAATTTTCATGCACTTAACGACTCTACAAGCTATTGGTTCTGATCAGTGCCATCTTTTATGCATGTGCAAACTAGGGCATCTTCAAGAGGTAATTTCTAATTTGCTAAATTATCTGATGCTGCTTCAAGGAGAAGGTCTAGGTTATCTAGGTCTCATGTAAGAAGAGGTAGCACCTCAGTTTTACCTCTTTTAAGGGCTCAATCCACACCCCCTCCTATTAGGTTTCAGTATAATAGAAGAAGCTTGCACATTCCAGGGTTGAATTTGAATATCCCTAGGATGTCAAGGAATCTACCCTTTGTGACCTTTAATGGGGGAAGTCCATTAGATTTGGCTACATACAATGATATACCTATTGTAGCCTTGAAAAGTGTTTCACCCTTCACGGGTGATGGTTCTATAACCCTTGCTGAGCATATCTAAGATATATCTAACGTATGGTTAGTTCATCATATACAACATGAAGATGTTGCAGTCTGTCTCATGGTCTCATCTTTTAAGGGAAGAGCTCTTCAATGGTTCAGGAGCATGACCCCTGCTTCAATACATACCTGGGACAAGCTAGGAGAAGCCCTCTACAAACAGTTTGGAGAGAGGACAGATAATGTTTCATTACTTGAGCAGTTGACAACTATCAAGAGGGCTCCAAGTGAGATGCTGGCAGATTTCAACTTTAGATTCCAGAGGACATGGGAGAGAATTCTAGCTACCGTCATGCCATCCCCACAAGGTGCTTTCTTTTATTATTTAAGAGTTTTGAATTCTAACATTGCAGTGATGATGCAATCAATGGGTGCTGAGACTCTACCAGATGGTTATGAGACATCTCTGAAAGCTAAAAATTATTTAATATAGGTTGGGAAAATTGTTCCTAGACCTTGTATCCCACTTTTTCCAAAGCTTCCATCCTCATCCCAACAGCCCATTGTTGCTCCTATCCCAGAGCCTAAATCTTCAATATCCTCTCTTTCTCAAGAAGAGAGTGATCTTAAGACCCTAATGTCCAATTTGACCAACAAGGTGAATAGTATTACTATTCAAACTACTCCCAAACCCTATCAAAACTATAACAAGGGGAAAACATCTAATTAGAATTGGAACCAAGGGTATAACTCTAATAGGAATCAAAACTGGAACCAGGGTTACCAACAAAATAGATACCAAAACCCTAAGCCTACACAACCTTTACAAATAGCTCAGCCTATCCAACAAATACCAACTGTAAATCCAGTTAGGGCCTTAGGCCCTACTCATAACAATCTAGCCCAAGAGGCATATTGGTGCTACCTGTTGGTTGTTTTAAATTACCAACCTGATCTCAAGAAAATAGATCTATAAAATAGCCATTTCTAATAACTGATCTGTCTCGAGGGCTTGGCCAATGAACATGAAATGGGGTTTTCAATCCCTTTCCCTCTGCACTTTAGGCTTTGCAAGACCAAGGAGGGTGCTCCTTTTCTAAAAATAAACAATGTTTATAAAACATATATGTTCCTTCTAGATTGCTTAAAGAATTTCTGATATAATAAAGTAATAGGCTAGATTCATAAGCTTTGACCTAATTATTTGCATAGGAACATGTAAACAAAACTATCATCAACATGAATACAAAAATGAAACTACTCTTGATTGTATAAATGATGGGGGAGATTTAGATGAGGACAATAACCATCAAAAGATTAGTGCCTAAATCAAAGGTCACAAAGTCAAGAAACAAGTATAAATGAACTTAGCATAATAATGAAATCATAACTCTTGCAAGAATACTACAATGATGCATTAAACCACCACACCTTGAAATCAAACCAAACTAATTGTACTTACTTATCCCTACATACATCTACTATATTCAATATCTTCCTTAAAAGCATTAAATCTACTCTTTGAGTAAAATCCTTTTTGAATAGATATCCTTGCACAGGAAAGACTGTGAAGATGAATAATACTAATACTTGATCAATTCATTCAAAAATATAGCAAAGGATACAACTATAGGAGACAATGTAGTTTGAACTTCTAACAATATATTCGAAATGTTGAGCTAATACAATTTACACCAATAGTTACAAGTACAAATGATTCTATTCTTATAAAACACACCTAGAAGCAAAAACTATCTATTATGATATTGTACTGTGTTACAAAAATTCCTCCAAAATCCTTGTCAATAGGTCTTGAATTCCATTTTATAGAAACAAGGGATCAAAACAAGCTTCAGACCTAGAAACAGATGTTGCCTTTTCATTTGACAAAATTACACTAATCAAAAAACAAAGATACCTGATTGTACTCAGATATTTTCATAGGAGCATAAGCTGTTACATGTATGTCCACAAGACAAGTTGTTCTTGGGAAGTGTGTACTTGAAGGTGTAACAAACTCCGCTGACCTTTGCTCATTATTTTTATTCTAATACCTTTCCCTTTGAGAGAATAGATGATTGCACAAGAAAACAAAGGAGATCACTACAAGACAAATATGTGCCCAAATTCTGGAAACAAGAAGATTCCCTTTACTAACAAAAAGACTTGTAGAAGTATATTTTGAATTTTGAAAGAGGAATAAACAATGAGCATTCAACTATATGTATCTTTCACAATATTCAATACTTCAAAAGTCAGGTAAATCATTATATTTCTTATCCAAAGCCTGATATTGCTCCTCTATGGGCTATTGAAATTTGATAAGATTATCCACACAAGATGCATACATATTGTTGTACTTGGCTATAATTGATTCAACTTCCCTTGTAAAATCAACTACAAGTTGACAGGAATCCTATAATTTGTTGATACTTGATCTAAATATGGGAATATCAATCTTATTATCTTGACAGATAAAGAAAGAAATGACAGGGACAATATTGCTGAAATGGAGAATCCATGATTGGCATGGCTTAATGTCACCGCTCTCAGTTTTTATCGCAGGGATTATTCCAACTTGGTCATTGTTAAAACCCTGAACTAACTTCAATGCCTTTTCCTCAAGATGGTTTATAAATGCTTTGGATTCTCCTTCTTTCTTTTTTATCATATAGATTTGTTTAACATCTTTGGGAGCATTAGGATCATGATTTGCTCCTTTACAAATGCCCACTAAAGAAGCAATCCTAGGGATCCACTTATTTAATAGAGGCACAGTTTGTTCTTTATCATCTATTATTTTCTTAATGACTTGTGACAAGTCATAGTAGCACTTATGGATACCAACTACTTTATTTGACACTTTATCCATTAACAACTCTAAAATACTTGAAACAATACACCAATTATCCTCATGTTGTTTATCAAAAGCATTTGTAAATATTTCTTCAAATGAATTGATTTGTTTCCTTAGCTCTTCATTTTCCTTCTCAACAATAGACTTTGATGAAGAAGAAAGATCAGAAAAGAGGAAATCTGAATCCCTAACTACCAATGTTGTATGTGGTGAGGCTAATGTTGAGGCTTGTTGTTTCCATTGCATTTCTCTTTCTTTCAACTTATTGTATTCATGCAACATATCCATATGCTCCTTTACTAGTTCATCATATGTCTTCTAAAGAGCAATGGTAGTTCCTTTACTAAATTTTGTAACCTCTACCACTAACTCAGATGCTTCTAAAGCAAAGGTATCAAAAAATCTTTATATTACAAAGCCACCTTTCAAATCTCTATCATGTTCAGCAACCAAAGGTTTATCAGTGTTTAGAGCCAAAGCCCAGATGGCTAGGGTCTCCCATTTCAGATTGAATTTGGCACCTATTAATGCAGCCTCAACTTCTTCTTCTATGGAGAAAACTTCATTATCCTGCCTCCTTACAGTATCTAGAACAATAGCAGAAGCTATATCCCACTCATGAAGTAGCAAGATTCCACTGTCTCTAATCATATGTCTACCATGATCTGGAGTAATGTTCTTAACCTCTTCCTTCATTTGTGTAAGTGTCCTGATGGATACTTGCTCCTGATTTTCTTGAGGAGACTAAGACATTTCTTCTTCTAATCATTTCTCATATTCACTCCTACTCTTCCACAAGAATTTAGAAAATTCCTTAGAATTAACAAAATCATCATCACTAATGAAATTCTTGCAGGCTATAGTTCTGATGTCATCTGAAACATCATTGCCTTTCATGGCAATGTTAGTAATCATGTTCAAAGTTAGCCCCTCAGTCTTATTTCTGCTAGGGGATGACATATCATGTTGTATCTCTTCCTCAGTTATTTCCATTTCTCCCTCATCATCAGGGTAGTCAACCAAAGGACCTGGTTCAACCCTCTTCCTTTTTGGAGAAGGCTCTCGATGAGGACAGTCAACTTCAATCATTGGTATGGAAGGGGGAGATGATTGTGGAGGTGGTAAAAGAGAGAGTTAATTGAGTTGGTGGAAGAGCCTATGGAGCTTGTTCTCTAACCTCTTTGTTTTTTACTCTCCTTTTGAAAGTATACTTTATTAAACTTCTAGTAGGGGGCTGGCATGAGGGCCCTTCTTTTTCAGTGGGCTTAGTAGGCTCACTATCTTGTATGTCAACCAATACATCAATATGAGATAAAATCTTTCTTATCCTGGTGATTGGGTCAGTAACATCTAGGAAAATTGCTTTGTAAGAAGGCTTCTTCTTTTTCTTTGATTCATCATATTTCATGTATATTGCCCATTTTGACCTTTTTATTTTCACTTCCTCATCAGTAGTAGAATTTATGATAACATCCTGTTGGGTGAATATTTTGTCGTCAACTCACTGACGGCAAAATGGTTATATCAACCGCAGTATGATGAGATAAATCTCTCCTCTCATCAAGGGGAGGTTCCCTTTTAACTATTACAAATTTATTTACACTAAATACTAGCTTTGGGGGTGTGTTACATTCATCCTTTTCTCTTCTTTCAGAAAAGATGTTTACAATGTTTCACGGTAATATTCAATAATGCTTGTACACTTAAACAATAATCAACAATATTCTTGTAAGTTGAAGCACAAAGTCTTTCAACTTACTTCACAAAAAGATTCACGAACCAAGTGAATAATCTCAAGTACAAAGTCTTCAAATTATCCCCAGAAAGATTTTAAAAGTAACCGTATCACCAGTTGGAGCACAAAGTCTGTCAACTAACAACACCACTGATTCACGTGAATGTGATTGAAAATCATAGCACAAAGTCTACAAGCTCTCAACACAATTCATATACAAAGTGAACAACTACAAGCTCAAGTCTTTATAATCCTTCACTAAGAAACACTTTCAACACACATAGATTCAAGGAAATAATATAACACAAAGTTTATATAACTTATCTTGAATGTCCTCCAATCATAATAACTAAGCACCACTTTATCCAATCAATCAACAAGAGAAATCAGCAAAAATGCCATATGTACATCCTCGCTCATACAAATTCGATTCAACACAAAGTCTGATATCAAAACTTGCCTTCTTTATTGATTGGAATTGATCATACAATTTGAACACAAAGTCTCAAAGTTGAGTCACAATTTGGGCAGCACTTTGTTGCATAAGATAAAAGATATGTATTACAATAGAGGCCCTCTTTATTTATAGGGAGGAGCCTGGAGCAAAAATAGGAAATTTACAACTACTTTGACTTATTCAACAAAAGAGTCCTATTTGACTTGGGACTTCCTTTGTCTCACATGTAATTACATTTTGGAAAAATACATGTGAAAATGTCCAAAACTGATTCAAAAGTACATATGAAAAATAGAAAATATACTAAGGCAAAGATCACATTTATCAACTCCCATCAACATCCTTCTTGAGAGAAACTTCCATCCATTGTTATCACCATTTGCATTTCTAGGCTGTCTGGTCCCAAAGTGTCCTTGGAAATGACACAAGTTCTTGTTACTGAAACTTTCACGAAGGTAGCAACCTTCACATGTTTACCCAGAACTACCTTGAGAATGTCCAAGGTCAACTGTGTATCCGACAACTTATCCATAGGAGCCACTGAGAAAGCTTGATCTTCGAACTCCTTTGGATCATGTTATTGAATGCCTGTCTTTTTATTTGTGGAAAGAAACTTTTGGTCTCTTTGACTGGAAATTACAGTAGCGAGGGAGAATTGAGCATTTGCATGGGCTTTGAAGGGCTAAAGTGCGATTAGAGCGAAAAACTGAGTGAAAGTGGGCTAAAGTTAACAACTTGAAAAATTTTCTAGTGTTAGAAATTTTTTAGGGAGTGAGTGCATGGGTGGCAAAAATCGCCGCCCTTGCATGTGGAGGGAATTGCTTTTGTGCATGGGCGGCAAAAATCGCCGCCCTTGCATGTGACAAAAAGCTTAACATGCACGGGCGGCAAAAATTGCCGCCCTTGCATGTGACAAAAGGCTTAACATGCACGGGCGGCAAAAATCACCGCCCTTGCATGTGACAAAAGGCTTAACATGCACGGGCGGCAAAAATCGCCGCCCTTGCATATGACAAAAGGCTTAACATGCACGGGTGGCAAAAATCGCTGCCCTTGCATGTGACAAAGGGCTTAACATGCACGGGTGGCAAAAATCGCTGCCCTTGCATGTGACAAAGGGCTTAACATGCACGGGGTCCCTTGCATGTGACAAAGGGCTTAACATGCACGGGTGGCAAAAATCACCGCCAATGCATATGACAAAAGGCTTAACATGCACGGGCGGCAAAAATCGCCGCCCTTGCATGTGACAAAGGGCTTAACATGCACGGGCGGCAAAAATCGCCGCCCTTGCATGTGACAAAGGGCTTAACATGCACGGGCGGCAAAAATCGCCGCCCTTGCATGTGACAAAGGGCTTAACATGCACGGGCGGCAAAAATCGCCGCCCTTGCATATGACAAAAGGCTTAACATGCACAGGCGGCAAAAATCGCCGCCCTTGCATGTGACAAAGGGCTTAACATGCACGGGCGGCAAAAATCGCCGCCAATGCATATAAAGATGCAATGGAGGTAAAAATCGCCGCCATTGCATGTGAAGATGCAATGGAGGCAAAAATCGCTGCCCTTGCATATAACAAAAATTTACTAAGTCTAAGATGCAATGGAGGTAAAAATCGCCGCCAGTGCATATGAACATGCAATGGAGGCAAAAATCCCCGCCAGTGCATATGAACATGTAATGGAGGCAAAAATCCCTGCCAATGCATATGAACATGCAATGGAGGCAAAAATCCCCGCCAGTGCATATGAACATGCAATGGAGGCAAAAATCCCCGCCAGTGCATGTAACAAAAATTTACTAACTTCTAAAAAGTGAAATTTTCAATTAGACTTGTTTTGCAAAATTCAAGAAATCGACACAAGTTGATGCTCGAAAGGATGTTCCAAGGCTAGGAGACCATGCTCAAGGGCAAATGCGATTCACTTCGTTTTACGTGTTTAGAGTTGTAGGCTACAAAATGGACAAATTTTGTAGGGGTCATCCTACAAATTGAGCGCAACTAAATTTGAGGATAACACATCCTCAGGAAGAACACTTGATGGGGGAGATAAGACCTATTGATACCTCTTCTAATATTGTTTATGTATCCTTCAGGGTCAAAGAACCTAGCCTGCTCCTGCCTCATCTTAAAAGCAAGCAATTTATCATTCAGTTTAACAAATCCTTCCTTGTTCATCCTGAAGTCAGAAAACACTATTAAGTAAGGGAAGAAAGATCCCTTTTTCTGTCCTACCAGGTGAACTCTTTATGAGTCAAACAACTACCAAATTACCTCCAAGAAGCCAATCCTTAATGGTACATATTTAGGTAAAATATGAGGACCAAAAGGGGTACTATAAAATCTTAAAATTGTACCCTCCTCATGGACGATGAAGTCACCCCAATTGTGCTTAATTTCGAAAGCAGGAACCCTTATTGTAGGTCTAAGGAAATTAAACAATGGGTCTGGAATCCTAGGTATATCTAACTGAAAATGTCTCAATACTGTGACCACAAAATAATCTTTGAAGAACATATAACTAGAATTGGGATCATGCTTTTCCCATATGTGAGTCCAACACTGGACTGGCAACATATTTCCCATGTTGTCAACATGATTAACCATCAATTTGGGGTTCCAGACCATCTTTGTTTTCCCATGATATAAGAACATGTGGCATAGCAATGAAAGCCATCACAACTTAACTGGTTCCTTCTTATTTTTGATGTCCACCAACCCTTCATGTATATGTGTTTCTAGCTAAGAGGAAAAATCAAATTGAACACTCTGAGATGGATGTTGAATATCAGTGGCCACATAAGTGAGAGCAATGGGGATTCTTTCACTTTTGTCTTCTCCCAGAACTTGGCAAAGAGCATAGTAGGTTTTAACAAAATAACTTTCAAAAGTATCTACCCTGAAAGGCTCTTGCTCACTTTGGGGAATTCTTACTGATCTACCATTTGGTACCTTCTCCCTAAATCTAGGAAAATATATGGTTCTGTAACTACTTCTATCTTTTGCATATAGATCTTTGAATCTATTTGTATGAATCTCCGTAGAAGAAACCAAGTTTAACCCGAAGACCGTGGCAATAGCTTCTCTACTAATTTCCACCAGAACACCCACTTTCATACTTCTAATTACTCTAGCTATTTCATCGTAATGGGTAGCCATGGCTTGGAGTAATTCAATATCTTAAAATACATTAGTAACTATCATCTTTCTTAAATCACTCACCCATACATTTGACAATGGTGAATGAACATTTCTTTTGCTCCACCAGTGGTAAAATAATGACCAACCATGAACATGGATTTTTGCATCTCTACAGTTAACAAACTTATCATCCAACCCATCTTTTCTTTCAGGGCTATTTACTCTTATCCTTTGTGCACAGGAGCCAGGGAGTTGTTTTATAAGGTCTTCATGCATGACTCATTTTTGGGAAGTAGAGGAAGCTTGGGCTTTAGGTGGAGCCATTGTTAAATGGTGAAACTAGGGTGAGGGTTTTTCCTTTTTAGTGTTCAAGGGCTTGCTTAATTCATAACACAGAAGATTTTCTTAAGAAAAGATGGTAATAGAGAAACCCTAAAGGAAAAGCAAAGTGTAATAAGAGGTATAGACTACTCATTGGAATGTTTCACACAGCCACTTTGAATTTGATGCCAACAAAATGGTGACAGTTATTAGCTTCAATGCCTCAATACTTTAATGCTTTTTAGATAGTAAGTATAGAAAAATTCAAGATGTGAGTCATAAAAATATCATTTATTTAGGGCTGAAATTAGTCATGTCTGTCTTCACTTCGTCTTGTGCAAACTAGATATGCAGAATCATTTGTTCCTGGGAGATTTGAATGTCAACAATCTGATTATGCAATACTAGCAGAGACTGGACAACCATGATTAGTCCCGGGAACTTGACCATACTTGACACGTCCAGCAAATTTACTAGGCCAATCAGAAAGTTCCTTCTCATTATTTCTTGATTAATTTCTAGAATGGATAGGCCATAGAGATTATGTCATTCTTCCTATGTGGAAACCTTCTGTCATTCCACAGTCTGGCAGGGCACACTAATTAATGATCCAACAAAATGACAGAGCGATGAAAATGCATTCATCATAATATGCCCTTCTCTAGCTAGATCTTTATTCACAAATGCAGTAGCCACATGTCATATTTATGCTTCTTTGTGGATGCTAGTTGGGACTTCTTAGTAGATATTGGTGGAACGATGAAGACTATTTAAAAATTCTTCATATATCAAACAAGACCTGCCACCATTTACTTCACTACAACTGAGAACAGTCTTTTGCAAGCTGGCATCCTTCTCGTAGTTCTGCGAGCATTTTTTCGATCCACAATTTAATATTGGTGGACTGGCAGAAGCATATCAGTAATTTCCATCTGTCAAAATGGGGTTAGCAGTATCTGACATTTGGCTTACAATTTTAAAAAACAACCCTCGTCTACTAGGGAAGAAAGGGGCTACGAGACCAATTGAGGGTGGACATGTAGAAACATTTTGGAATATTAAAAATATAAAGCACCTGCTAGAGGCGGTAACTACATAGCAAGGGGCTAGTTAAACAATGTTTTGGAGGGTACAAAGGGGCAACTTAAAATCTTGAGCAATAGGTGATAGGAAGTCAACCTCATAATGCAATAAAAGGGATAATGCTAATAATGCTCGACACAAGGGTTTAAGATTTTTTGAGTATTGCTCAGAGTATTTTTACTTTACAAAAATGCTAAGTCATATACCTTCTATTAGGATGTCTGAAAACTTAGAACCATGGAAAACGTTTACATGGTACCATCACTACCCTTGCAACCAACCTCACAATCAGTCCTCTTGTGCTTTTGGTGCACAAGAGAGGGCTTTGATGGTGCAAAATTTTCACACTCATCAGACATCATTATTAGAGGTAGCCAATAGCATTCTTGAAGTGTCAAATGAGGTTACCCCTAATGCCAATATGATGCTATGGACTGCAGAAGACTTTTGTGTTGTCAATCAGCCTATAAAAAGTGTTGTTATGCCCATCACAGACAACATCAGGTCAAAAAAGAGGCAATTGGAGGCTAGCCCTATGCCTGACGTATTACAAAAGGAGACTGTTCCAAAGGCTAAGGTGACTAGTGCCATAGTTCCAATTCATAACGGTAGACCTTCTATTATAAAATAAGTTCCATTAGGCTTAAAGGTACCTAAACAACTTACATAGCAATTAAAGAAAGGAACTTGGATTCCCTCTATCAATAAGGCAACCACTGTTCCATTAAATATTGTGGAACAAATGAAGAAAACAAATATAAATGTTTCCATGTGGAAAGTAATGTCTATCCCTTCTCAAAGGGATTTATTACAAGAGGCCTTAAGGCACTTCCCATTTGCTGAGTTAGTAGCATTAGATCCATCGACTAGACAAAAAGAAAAGCCCCTACTAGTCTTGTTCAACCTAGTGAAGGACAAGTAAGCACAATCAAGAAGCCATCTCCTTTCTACTTGTCCTTGATCATTGGCAATTTTTTAGTGCACAACTACATGATAGACTCTGGGACTAGTTGTTGTGCCTTACACACATGCCCCATTTCAAAAAATAGGGACCCCTCTTTCAAATCTTGGCTTAGAGTGTCAAGTGGGTTTTCCATCTCCTATGTTGTCAAAGTGGTCAAAATGCACTTCCTTGCCATGTTAGAAATATGATGTTAATAGGTTAGTTCACAATCTGCTAAGTCCAAATCCCTATATTTCATTAAACTAGGTCTAACTATCTTTTTTGCTAAATTGGCTACCAACTGACCTTTGCGCTAAAATGCCCTTTGTCTGAACTTTATGCTAAAATACCATTTGTCTAACCTTTGTGCTAAAATTCCCTTTGTCTGACCATTACTCTAGAATCCTTTTCCTCCAACCCCAGCACTGTATTTCTATTTGACCGACCTTAGCATCACTTTCCACATTCATTGACCTTAGTACTAAAACTAGTCACTACCAACTTTGCACTGTAATGCTTATTCACCGACCAAGTCGAAGAGTGTTAAATCCTCCGCTAGTCCAATGAACCCCTAACTCCCACAACACATGAGAATGGACTGGTCATCTTGGCACTGAAAATGTTATCGTCTGACTAAGTCCGTGACACCTCAAATCTCCACCAAGTTGGAAACGACCAAATGCCATGTAAACCCTAATATTTTGCCGAATCTCACGACTGACACTTCGTACACTCTGCATAATGGCGATAATTTTGTAGGGATAAAAGGGGATTTTCATCCTTTTCGAGCTCATTCTGCATTAAACGAATACTCTGAGAGCTCTTTGGTGATGGTTTCATTAATTGCCCTGCACAACCAGAGGATTCGACCCAGAGACCTCCTCCCTACCTGCACATCTCAACTCACCTCATTTCTTGTGAACCAGGTAGGTGTTCATCTCCATTGATTAGGGTTTTTCGTAGTTAGGATTTCAATTGAAATCAAATGCATTTTCCTCCAAAAATACACCAAGCATACAAATAATAGGGTTAGGGCATGCAAGTTAGGGTTTTCTTTGCTAAAATTAGTTGTTATCATGGAATCCTAGTGTTGAAATAGAGGGAGGAAACACATTTTTCATCATCATTTAGAGTCCTTCACATAGGCAAAATGAAATTGATACTCGTCAAACCCTAAAGCAAAATAATCTCAAACATGCTGAATCGATTCACAAAATAAGTGAAGAATAGTTTTGTGTCAAAAGGTTGTCTGACTGACTTTTGAAAATGTTGTGATCAATCTAGTTAGTCGGCAATCTGGAAAACCCCCACCAAATCTTGAAACCAATATTGCGCTTAAAACTGAGTTCTCTGACTTCACACTATTCATCACTTCAAGTGACTTAATCAGAGAATCTTAGAAGGCCCGCACAATCCCAAGGTTTACTTTGCGCCATTTTTTGATTTCTCTAACTTAGTGCTAAATGATCACTTCTCCAACCTAAGTCAGATGCACATAAATGTCTCGTAGGTCTATGATGTCCTAAAACCCTACCAAGCAACAAGAAAACAACTTTGCACCAAAATCAACTCTCTCTAACCTTGCACTAAAATGTGCCATTAATGACTTACTCGGTTAACTTCAAATAACCCACTAGGTTAGATGATATCCAATCCCATGCAAGAGTAATAAAATTTGTTTTGATCAATTTGCGCTGAACTTGCAACCGACCGACCTGAATGGCTAACATAAGTCGGTCTCACCTCAAACCCACGCAAGTCGGTTGACTGTGAAATTCCCGCATGATGTTGCAATGATATGAACATAAGCAAATCAATTGGTTGGACCATCTTGATTTCTCCGCCAGGTCGATTGACATTGAAATCAACACCTTTTCTGTTGTAGGTCGGTTGACCCTAAAACTAGCAAAAATTGAGTGAAATGATTGTTTTAGAAGAAATTTTCAAAAGGAGAAATGTTTGTCAGGAAGAAATAATGATTGCACTTGGTAAATTATGATGTTTTGCATGTTTTAATCAGGATTTTAGAGCATTAGAGTATTTATTACATGCATTGGTGTAAGATTGCTCCATCATTTGATCATGTGGTAAATGCAATAGTTAGAAGATTTCAGACTTATATTCTCATATGCATATGATGGTAACTTGGTAGATGTATTTCAGACTCATTTATCATAGCATGGCTTAATAATGTAGTAATCAACTTGATAATCATAGACTTTAAACTTAGGAGTTAGAGGAAACACCTCAAAAGCATCAAAACTTATAAGGTCCAGTCCTATAGGTTAGATGACTGCATAAGCTCAAGTCATGAGGTATGAGTTCAAAGGTATTCCCCTAGAAACCAAGATTGCTAATGGGTGGAAGATGTAGGGGACATAGACCTAGGTCATATTGACTTGGATGATTTTAGACTCAGAATATTTGGCCCAAATCCAACCCCAAGAGCTAAGAAGGTAAAAGATAGTGGGATTGCCAAAGCTGCTGCCTTCCCCACATCTTCTCAATATGAGGAGCTGATTGTCACCTATGCAAAGAGATATGACATTATGACGAGAACAATGCAAACTACTAGTGGAGAAGTGTTAGCTGACCTAAGTCCACCCTCCTTGGCTGAATTTTTTGGCATTCAGTAATGATTATGCCAGATAAGGAAGGATCTTTTACCACCTATAAGAAAGATGAAAATGGATATAGAAAGCATATGAATGAATAGTGGGCAAAAAGTAAAAGGTCTACCTTAGTCAAGTTTCCTCAGGTGTTGTACAAGAGTGACTTTCATGATGAAATAGGAGATTTAGTAACCTTGTTGAGCAGAATATATGGGTTACCTACAGCATCGACTTTCGAAGGATGGATGATTGTTATAATTGAGGAGATTTTAAAAGGAACTAAGTTCCACTGGGCACAAATCCTAAGTGACAACATCCATGAGGCATTCAACAACTTCAAAGAGAAACATTTCTTCAGATGGACATCTTATGTAGTTTATGCATTGGCGAGGAAGAATCATTATGATGGACTATCCAAGGTAGGGGAAGTGGGAAATGATGAGCAATCCCAGATTAAGGTCTATGAATGCTACACACAACTCACATTAACACAATCTCTTATGCATTATAAGAGGTTAAACGATGCCTTTACTATGTACATACCTAGGTTATTGCAAGGCAACATAGCTCTAAGAATATCCACCAAAGCTATGAATGAAGTCACCAAGTATGGGAGGTGGTATATTCAATTTGATCAGCTCACATATTTGACGATACAAGGCTTCATGAGGATGGCCTATAGACTCCCTAGATATCCAACAGACAAAGTAGTACTCCTGGAACTATCTAGACAACTGATAACTTGTGTTGAAAAACTTAAATCACCTGTATAGAACAAATGTCCAATTTCCCATCCTGTTAGGCAGAGGAAACTATGCATGTCCTTCAATGGGATTAGCTAAGCACTCTGACATAGAACTTCAACATCTCAATCTTCAATATTAAAACAAAAGAAATCATTTTGATCCAAATAAGGTGATGGAGAGGTTTGTAAGCAAGAAATTATTTCATAAAATGCATATAAAAGATTTCTGGGCAAATTGTATGGATGAGAATGAGGTCATGAAGAAGGCCCACTCTAGATTATCAATGGCATTCATAACAAAGTTTCATATTACTGTAGTCCCTGATCAACTAGAAGATGATGAAAATGTGATGCATAGGGGTGCCTCAAAGGCACAATACCATCAACCAATTCCCTTGCCTAATTGGGCTAATGTTGAGGAAAGCTCCCTTGATGCTGTGATGAAGGAACCAATTAGATTCAGTAAAGCATGGGTAAGAGGTCAAATTGCTACCTTCGAGGGGCAAGGAATATAGCTCACATACACTACACATGAATCAAAAAAGGAGTCTGAAGGAGAAGAGCATAAGCCCATAGAAATTACTAATGAGGTAGAACCAGCCCAGGGACAAAGATCAGATAGTGAAGATCATATAACCTTGGCAGAAAAGGCTAAAGCACAGAAAAGAAAGAAGATCACTACAAAGACTAATAAGAAAGAAATGTCTCCTTCCAGCTGGACAAGAGCTTCAAAGAAGAGGGACCTTCCTAGTGGGCTAGGAGAAGGATCAAAAACAAAGAAAGCTAGAATGAAAGATACTAGTAAGACTGTAAAAGTTTCTCCTACCACTGCTGATAGTGCAAATTTGCCAACTTCTCCATCTCCTTCTGCCCTAGTTGTGAATGTCACTGTACTCTCTCCAACAGTTGTTACTACTGCATATCCCTCTATTGTTTCCACTGCTACACCTATGACCTCAGTAACCATTGTCCAGGAAGTTGTCTCTGTCGCCACCTCACCTTCCACTGCTATTTCAACTGTCTCTTGTTCATTGGCAATATCTTCTAGCACTCCTAGTAGTCCCATCTCCTCCATTGCTATCTCTGTTACCACCTCACCTTCCATTGCTATTTCAATTGTCTCTTGTTCATTGGCAATATCTTCTAGCACTCCTAGCAGTCCCATCTCCTCCATTGTTGCCACCTCATGATCTTCTATCACTACTACACCTTTACCTTCCATATCTTGCACCCCACTATCTACATCCCTTGCATTACCTCCTATTTCTACAATTCTTTCACTTTCTCTTCCCTTGCCTTCTTTGACCATTTCTTCACCCATTGTCATTTCTTCCTTCCTATCAACTTCTTCCATCCCACCAACTTTGGAGTCAGCTATGCTTACCAATTTGACACAAGTGAACTTATCTTTAGTTGCGACACCTTTATCCTCTATTTCTCCTATCTCCCAAATACCCATGGACCAAAATTCAACTCACTTGGTTGTACCATTGCTACCGGGTATTGAGAAGGTATGTGTTGAACTAGGTCTTCAAGAGAAAGAAATGGAGAAAGATGCATTTGATGACGTAGATAATGAGATACTTGATGAGCCATTGGTTGAAGTTACTAGTGCAGAAATAATTGAAATATTAGATAGTCCTCTAAAGAAGGACCAAACAAAGGCAGGCTTTGAGGGAGCTCGAAAAGATGTATTGGTAAGTTGGAGAAACCTCGCAAATGAGGAAGAAGACTTAGACAAATGGTTAGAACAAGAGCAAAGGCTACTTGAAGGGCCATCTGATGTAGATAATAAAGACCTTGACAAGCCTAAAAAATTTCTTCTTCTGCACCTGACTAGCTGCAAAATAGAGTCTCATATCCAGAGCCTCAAGTAGAAGTAATGAAACTAGATCTGAGTGCCATCTTGTCACATGCCCAAAAGTTGAATAAATAGAAGAAAGCCAAGGTGCAATCCAGGATTTACAAGGATGAAACTAGGTCTAGAATAGCTGAAATAGATGTCCCACCAACTGATACAAATAGAGAGCAGGTCAGAGAAGAAGATTATACTATAACAACTATAAATTTGGAACCAGCTACAAGAGCTTAGAGGGTCAACGAATTCAAAGGTTCTGTTACTTCCATCCTAGAATAGCTAGATAAAGATGAACTCTCAAAGAAAGAGCTGAAGCAGCAGAATGAAGAACTCCGGGCTTATTTACAATTTTTGATAAAACCAGTAGATTCAGATGGTGAGATAAGGACAGTGCCCACTTTTTTATCAAGAGATGAAATGTCCAAGCTTGGTGGACTTTGGACTCTATCAAGAGGCATACAAATTTGGATGATTAGAATCTGTGAAAAGGGATGTGAGACAATTGACGTTGCAGCCGAATCTCATAAGAGTTTGGTTCAACTTCAAGAATAATGGAAAGAATTGCATGAAGGTGACTCTTTTGATAAATATTATTCACAGATGTTTCCTCAATTGCAAGCAATTAGAAACTTGCCAGCTTAGACGCTATTGGCTAAAAATATCTTAATCGAGGACAGGTTGTATAAAGCCAATGAATGGTATCAACAAATAAAACTGAGGAAGGAAGTTTTTGACAGTAGAAGGGAAGCTTGCAAAATAGCAAATGAGAACATATTGGCTCTCATCTATGATATAAATGATACTTTGAGAGTTTATTTGGTAATGGATTACAATGAATTGGTGCCATATGATGTGAAGGGATGTAAAGATAAACTACACAAGATAGTTTTTGAAGATGCTGAGTTAGATGTCGAAGCCAAGCTAGATAGAGTCAGTAACCTCAAAGCTAAGTTTAATGCATTTCATAAGGCAAAGGTAGAGATAGAAACAATATACAATCAGTACAGCTAAGAGTTGGAGATGTTCAGATACTGGGTTGATCATCCTAAGAACTCGCACCCCATAGATATTAATCCAACACTTTCAGCCTAGGTCAACTACCACAACAAATTTGTAGAAGAAGAGAAAATAGACTTGGATGATGAATCTTAGTGTAATTTGAATATTGTGAAGTGTAATCCTATCACTAATGTAATCAGCTATATTTAGAGTGACGTGTGACACTATTTTGTCTTTATTATGCCTCAAAAATGACCTTTCCTATATATATATTCAGTTGGGCAGTCAAATTGTCTAGATTCAATGTATCTAGGGGTCATTTTTTGTCTTTTTCATAAGAGACAAAATGTAATTCATGGATTGCTATGAGTTGTTATGAATGCATTTAATGATGTAAATCTAGACCGTTGGTGTTAAGTTAATCTTCACCATCTATTCAAAAACTCAATGTGGCTCCTCTCCTATATAAAGGGGTGCCATTTCCATTATTTGGGAGAGAATTCTTGATGCCGAATTGTTGACATTCTACCATTTGAAGTAATACAAAGCAAGTTTCTGCAGTTACCTTGAGAATTTGTGTATTATATTTTCTTATCTAGTTTCATGGTTTGCTTCGTGATCTCTAATAGTTAATTAATTGTGCTTTTGCAATGTTCATGGTTTGCTGAAAGTATCTAATGAATGCTCTTAGTCCATACTTTTAGTTATTTGCTGATGGTAGGTAACTATGTAAAGTTAGTCTGGGCTAATTAGTTGTGCTCAAGTTCAATTGCATTTCATAAATTAAAATCTGCCATTTATTGGGTATTTGATGAATGAATGTGATCTGAAAATTTCTTAATTTCCATTGAAGATAACATCATTTTCTGTAGTGTTGTAACATTCATTTTCAATTTGGTAACTCAGAAAACTGGTTAAATTTTAGAGTATTTGTCTACTTGCAATTATCCACATATTGTGAATCTCACTTAGTATTTCTTTAAACCCTATCCCCTTTTTCATTTTCTTTGAGAAGAATCATTAGTTCAGGAATTTTAGCAGCATTTTGTATTGTTTTACCAACTAAGATCATAAAGGGTTTGCATGAATTGCTGCTCCAACTATTGAAATCTATAGATTGCATGTAAGACCCCTTATCGACATAGCTCAAACATTCCAATTGAGAGATTCCAAGTGAACTAAGACCTAGTTGTAGAAACCTTGGAGTAGTCTTACCTAGGGTAGGATACTTTTGAAGAGATGTGTGAAACCAGTAGTCACACCTATGTTGTTGTGTACTAAAACTACCATCAAAAGAATTGGTGCTACAAGGAGGGTGAACAAGGAATTACCCCCCCTCCATAAAAATCTACAAGTCTGGGGACTAGACAAAGACATACTAGATCTAGCTCAGCTGGAGAAGAGCTACTATTCCTGATAGTATTCATATAAATGAGAAGAGATCAAGGGGTACCTAGAGCACCAAGAGCCTAGTTAGTCCCAAGGAATGTAGTTGCAGCTCCTTTCAATCCTCCAGTCATGGCTTTCTTCGCAGCAGATAACTAGTCCCCACCAGTTTAATGACTATCATGATATGCCAAAAAACTCTGATAAGTTATGTTCCAAGTTTAGGGTGAATGATCCAAACAGGACTACAGATGAGCATATTAAAATTTTTGAGAGAAGCATGTTTATACTGCAAGTATAGTACAAAGATGTGGTATGCCAATTGTTTCCTTACTCTTTAAAAGATGAGGCATATTATTGGTTTGCTAACCTTCCTGCAACATCCATAAACTCATGGTTGAATCTAAAAAATGCATTTCTGAATAGATTTTAAATGCCCACTACTCTAGCTGATCTCTACTGGTCCTTTGTGGAAATTTGTTAGGGTGAAGGTGAGCTAATAAGTTCTTTTAACAATAGATTTCAGAAAGTCTTTAGTCATTTGTAATATCCTTATGCCATAGGGCAAGATGTAGCCTTGCCTATTTATTATGCAGCCTTGGACGAACTTACATCCATGTTCATAAGAAGAGCAGACCCAGCTCCCACTACTCTAGCTAAAGCATATATAAAAGTCGTTACCGTATGCACTCAGCTAGGACAAACAACCGCTGGTCCACTAAACGACATGGGTCCTGTAGCCATGCCAAATCAAATGCCTATGATTAACCAAGCCTTGGCCAATCATACCCTTGTAATGAATATGATTCCTAACCCAACTGCAACACAAGCTTTGGTAGTTCACCCAGGAAATCCAGTAGCTAAAATGCCTCCTACCCAAATGCCTTTTCTCCAATCTTCAGAAGTAGCTAAAGCAAAGGAACATAGAGATGATATTAGGGAGTTAGCTGAGCAGGTGAAGAAACTGCAGAAGTCACTCACCTAAGGAGTCAAAATGCTTATCTGTACCAGAGGAAACAAAATCAACATCAATTCCAAAATCAAAACCAGAATCAATACCAAAACCATAATTTTTAGAGTGATCAAATCAGTTTTGGAACACTAGGCCTAACAATGGAGGAGTGTCATCGCCATTTGAAAATTAGAATAAAAATATCTGACCCCTTGGCCACGTGATGTTAGCTGAGGTAGATTTGTCTACCTAGTGCAGGCTACACAATACACATGCTCACTCTGAGCTAGACTATCCAAAATTTTAGATAGCATCTAGCATCTTCCAAATGGAAATTCAAAACATTGAAACTCAGGAGAATCCACCCACAAGGTATGAACTTGTCCCATCACAAAGGTATGATACTACCCTAGTTCTTGATAGTTATACATTTCCATTTCAAGATGATAATCAGCCTAAGGAAGAGGAATCAGATGAGGTAAATGCTTATCAGCAATATAATAAAACTCCATACAACCTGAGAAGTAATAAAACCAAAGGCCCTTTCACCACTTCTATTCCTCTAAACAACTACCAAATTCTCCCAGATCCAAAAGCTTCTAATAATCCTGAACCCCCAAAAGCCACACGTCAACTAGTACATTAGGGGGCTATTGTCGAGAGATCTCAATGGTCTGATGTAGCAAAAATGGGGCAGTATGTTGCAGAATAACTCAAGAAGATGAAGGTTAGTCTATCTATTTATGAGTTGTTAAAAATACCTGAGCCTAGGATAGCCTTCTTCCAAGCTGTGAGTGTAGGTACCAGAATAGATTCTTCTCAAAAGGAAGTTCTTATGAAGGATAACACTGACAATGGAAAGGAAAGAATCCATGTGACAGATGCTAAACAGAAGATGACACTTTACAGAGATAGGAGAGAAAGTCCTCCTTTTCTCTTAGCACTTAGAATATTTGGAAAGAACCTTCACAATTTTTTCGTGGATTCATGTGCTTCCACAAATGTGATAACTTTGTCGGTATGCAAGGCACTAGGTCTCACTCTAGCCAAATCTTCCAAGAAAGTTACATAGTTAGATAAGACTGAGGTGAATGTGATGGGTGAATTGAATAGGATACACATGCAGCTGGCTTCTAACCCTAGGGTGCAGCAATACATAGACATACAAGTGGTAGATATCCCATATTAATACGTCATGCTCTTAAGTTGAGATTGGTCTAGAACATTGAACAGATACATGGCCACTAACTTTTCTCATATGTGGCTGCCCTGGAAGCGATTGGCAAACCAAATAAGCATTAAAAGAGAACCAAAAATAAAACATATGATTATAGAGTATAACCAGACAAATGAAATCTTGTTTTCAGAAGTTGATTTGGGGATCTACCTTCCCCATGTTGATCAAATGGAAGTGATTCTTATGCTAACCTGCAACAGATTTCCTGATCCTCCACTTGTAGAAAAAATAGAAAGCACAGAAGCATATGTAAAATCAGATTTAGGAAATTCCTCAGAAGAGGAAGAACCAAGGATATTCAAAGGATTCTAGGATTTTGTAACCAAATTTGTAAGAGATCAAGCAACTGTAGGGAAGCAAGTTCAGATGGAGGAGTTACTACTACCAAATTGGTGCAATATACATGATGCATCGCATTCTGAGTTTACATGTCTAGTCTATTAGGAGGCAGTGGAGCAAGTGCAGAGACAACTGAAAGTTCCTATTATTCTACAGAAAACTCCAGCTTCCATGAAGAAAGAAGAACCAAAGCCCTCGATTAACGAGAAAAGATCAGCAAAATGGGATGACAGTAGTAAAGATTTCCACCTATGGACTTTGAGGTTTGATGGATCAAGATGCAGACAAGGGTCTAGGGCAAGTGTTGAGTTGATCAGTCCTACTGGAAGTTCATATCTAGCATCGCACAAACTACAATTTCCATGTACGAATAACATAACTAAGTATGAAGATTTAGTACAAGGATTGTTATGGCACTTCAGAAGAAAGTCAGAGTTCTTCAGGTGTTTGATGATTTAGAATTAGTTGTGAAACAAGTGAGGAAGCAGTACTCATGTAATGATAATAAATTAAATAGGTATAGAAACTGAGTGTGGGATCTGATCGAATTCTTTGACGGTTTCAATATCCAGTTAATTCCTAGAAGATGGAATCATGTTGCAGATGCTCTAGCTCAAACTGCAAGCACATTAGAGCCAACAACCATGGTAGGGTTATAGAAGTTTACTATCAAATTTGTCACAACTCTGTCTGTACTAGATAATGTCATGAATTTTCAAGTCTTTAAGGATGACAAGAATATAATTGACTTCCTCACTTCATCAGATGTCTTCACCATTCAAATAATAGATGAAGAGGAAATGGAACCTGCTGAGATGGATTTAGGAGTCCTAAATCTGAAGACTAACACAATTCCATGGGAGATGGTGGAGTTGGAAAGACTATTGGATTCAGACAACCTAGGAACCTAGAGGAAAGAGGGAGAATCTCCCAGAGGACAGTGTGATCCTTTCAATTTGGGAACAGATGAAGAGATTAAGAATGTGTTTATTGGAAAAGCTAGTGCTGAAAAAGAAAAGACTGGCATCATTCATGCATTAAGAGACTATCATGAAGTTATAGAATGGAGCTATGAAGACCTCAAGACATATGATACATCGATCATTACTCACAGCATTCCACTAAAGCCAAGAGAGAAGCCATTTAGGCAAAGGCAATGATTGTTGAATGCCTTGTTGGAGCCTCTGATCTTTAAAGAAGTACAAAAATTGTTGTCAGCAAGAATAATATTTCCTGTCAGACATTCTGCTTGGGTAGTGAATCTGGTTCTGGTCCAAAAGAAAAATGGTGAAATTAGACTTTGTGTCGACTTTTGGAACTTGAATCAAGCATCCGAAAAGGATAATTATCCATTGCCATCATTACACAAAGTATTGCAAATTGTTAATGGATCACAGCTGACGTCTTTTCTGGATGGGTATTTAGGTTACAATCAAGTAATGGTTGACTACAAGGATAGATTGAAAACCTCTTTTACATGTAAATGGGGCATCTATGCATATCGTTGAATGCCATTTGGGTTGATAAATGCTAGTGCCACCTTCCAACGAGCAATGGACATTGCCTTTAATGGATTAGTTAGAAAATACATCATAATCTATATGGATGATCTTACAGTGTTTTCAAAAAGGTGAGAGGATCATGTGGCTGACCTAAGGAAAGTATTATAGCGGTGCAAAGATTATGGTATCTAACTCAACCCTAAGAAGTGCATCTTTGGAGTAACTGAAGGTAAGTTGTTGGGGCATGTGATATCTGAATGAGGCATATCCATTGATCTAGACCGAATACAAGCAATACTCAAAATACCACCCCCAACTAGCAAGAAGGAACTGAAATCCTATTTTGGTAAGATCAACTTTGTATGCAAGTTCATCACAGGTTTTGCTGAAATTGTTCGACCTCTCAATGCCATGTTGAAAAAGGATGCTAAAATGAATTGGACTATAGAAGCCAAGACTACCTTTGTAGAAATTAAGCAAGCCATAGATAATGCTCTAGTATTGGTAAGTCTAGATTACACACTACCATTCTACATTTACTCATTTGCATCCGAGCACACTTGTGTAGCAATGTTGACCCAGAAGAGAGAAGTTGATGATGAAAGGCCTATCGCTTTCATGAGTACTCCATTAAAAGATACATAGTTAAGGTATCCCAACATGGAAAAGCAAGCATATGCTCTAGTAAAGGCAGTCAAGAAGTTTCGTCATTATATTCTAAGGAGTCAAGTAATTTCCATAGTACCAGACGTAGCAATTAAAGCACTATTGATGCAAAGTGAACTTGGAGAAAGGAGAGGCAAGTGGGTTACTAACCTATAGGAATCTGATATAGATATACATCCCATGAAGTTGGTTAGAGGGAAGGCATTGACCAAATCTATGGCAGAGGTAGAGCCAGGCTTAGTCTCCCAATAGTACATGTTAGAGGATATCTCAAGAGATGAGTGGTATGGGGACATCATATTTTACCTACTTAATCAGTGTTGCCCACCACAATTGAATTCAGTTCAAAGAAGAGCATTTAGACTAAAAAGTAACAACTATATGATAAAGGGATCAGTACTTTACAAGAAGAATCACGAGGGGATCTATTTGAGATGTCTGGACAAGACAAAAGTAAATTAGGTATTAACCAATTTTCACGAGAGGTTTGGGACAGGCCACAGATCAGTCCATTCCATGGCTAATCAAATTCTTTGGGTTAGGTATTACTGGCCTATGTTATTCAAAGATGCTTACTCACATGTAAGAACCTGCCACACCTATCAAACTGCTGTACACAGAGAGTGAAATCTGCCATGCCATTGCAACCAGTTGTGGAGGTACGACCATTCGCTCAGTGGGGTCTCAACTTTATCGGTATAATCAATCTTCCCTCCTCTGTAGGCCATAGGTATATTTTGACTGCTACTGATTACTACACCTGTTGGTCTAAGGCAATAGCTTGTAAACAATGCACCACAGGGGTAGTCATTGAATTTGTGGAAAAGCATATTATCACTAGGTTTGGATGCCCATTTTCTTTAGTTTGTAACGGTCATACTTTTTCATCACTGTATTTCTCTAACTTGGCATTTGTTTATGGGATCATCCTAAAATTCTCATCTAATTACTATCCAAAAGTCAATGGGGTAGTTGAATCCACAAACAAAAATTTGCTTGAGGTAGTTAAGAAATTGCTAGACAAAAACCCTAGGGACTGGCACACTCAACTCAAATTTGCCTTATGGGCTGATAGAATTCGACACAAGGCCACATTGGGAACATCACCTTATCATCTAGTCTATGGGACTGAGCCAATCTTTCCCATTCACTTAAGGATCCCCATCCTACAATTCATGCAAGACTGTCTTGAAATAGATGATTCGATGTCTTCCCAATTAGCCCAATTGATGTACCTTGAAGAGAAATGCGACACTTCTATAGAAAACTTTGCTAAACACTAGGGTGTAGTGAAGTGATGGTTAAACAAGAGAGCTAAGGTAAAAGCCTTCCGCATTTCTGATTTAGGCTTATAATATTGGGATAAACCTCATGAGAAGAAAGGTGAGCATGGTAAGTTTGATAAACTTTGGTTGGGTCCATATCAGATCTATGAGATCCTTGGTGACAACACATATCGACTCAAGAGCCTTACTAGTGAGGAGCTCCCATTGCCAGTCAATGGTCAATTCCTAAAGCACTACTTCTAGGCTTGAGAGGTAGTCATGCCTCCCTTTAGTCTACATAATTAGGATTCCTTATTTGATTTGGTTAGAGTAGGTTACCATTAGATTAGGTTTTCTTTCCTACTTTCACTTTCTGTAGTTTTTAGGTGTTCTTGGTTTCACTTAGTTAGTTGTCCTTTAGCTTTGGTTTTCCTTGCAGCGCTTGCTTTTTTGCAGGGTTCTTGTTTCTAGAATGTGGTGGCAGTTATGTGGACCTGCAAATGCTTCCATGTTGGGTAAATTATTAGTGGTCTTTCTTTGAGAAGCCAAAGTTCTTCTTAGGTCTTCCTATGGGTTCCGCTATTATATCAGGAGGTATGATGTCTATTCATTGGAAAGGAGTCATTAGTTGGTGCACTTGAAGTATTTTCCAACAATATATCTCTCACACTTTAAATAATCCTAAAGTAGCTAGTAAGCCTGGGTGATCGCATGTTAAGTGAAGAGTTTGGATCCCCCAATTTTACCACCAACAC
This sequence comes from Cunninghamia lanceolata, assembly GCA_027924645.1. NCBI lineage: Eukaryota > Viridiplantae > Streptophyta > Pinopsida > Cupressales > Cupressaceae > Cunninghamia > Cunninghamia lanceolata. The sequence goes on along the minus strand of BSBN01000068.1, from coordinate 10,069,741 downwards.
CAATTCTACAAATTTAGATGAGAGTGGCAAGTAGTACTGAGTACTGCAAGCCTATTGGGTGAAAATAAAAGGTGTTTTTCAACACCAGGCCCACTACAAAGGATCAATATATAGATCAATATTTGAAGACTCTCAGATGAAGGCCATTATTTGAAAATTATTAGCATCAAAAGGCATCAAAGGTACTATCAAGAAAATCATTGTAGAGAGATTATTACTTGAAGGTTCATCATATCTCAATATTTGAGCATTCTCTTGGTGGTAAAATGATCTCAACTTTATAGCTTAGCATGAAGGATCTTAGGTGAACATAGTTTCCAAGGGATGTGAAAGAATGCAATTGTACACACTCATGTTTTCAAGATATGGATGGTGGCACCAGATAGTCTTCATTGATTCTTTGATAAGGTATCATGCTTCTTTGTCTAATGTGTGGAAAATACAGAGATTCTGGGTTCAAACTAAAATTTTATCATTGAAAGGCTTTGGATCATTTCCCAGTAGAGTCACCATTTGTTGTGCCTTGCACACATGCCCCATTTCCAAAAATAGGGACCCCCTCTTTCAAATATTGGCTTAGAGTGTCAAGTGGGTTTTCCATCTCCTAAGTTGTCAAAGTGGTCAAAATGCACTTCCCTACCATGTTAGAAATATGATGTTAATAGGTCAGTTCAAAATCTACTAAGTCCAAGTTGTTGCATTTCATTAAACTAGGTCTGACTATCTTTTGTTCTAAATTGGCTACCAACCGACCTTTTTGCTAAAATGCCCTTTGTCTGACCTTTGTGCTAAAATGCCCTTTGTTTGACTATTGTGCTAGTATCCTTTGCCTCTGAACCTAGTGCTATATTTCTATCTAATTGACCTTAGCGGCACTGTCTACATTCACTGACCTTAGCACTAAAACTAGTCGCTGTCGACTTTGCACTGCAATGCTTATTCACTAACCAAGTCAAAGAGTGTTAAATCCTCCACTAGTCTGATGAACCCCTAACTCCCGCAACACATGAGAATGGACTGGTCATCTTGGCACTAAAAATGTTATCCTCCGACTCAGTCTGTGAAACCCCAAATCCCCACCAAGTCAAAAATGACCAAACATCACACAAACCCTAATATTTTGTTGAATCTCACAACTGACACTTCGTACGCTCTGCATTAATGGCGATCGATTTGGATAAAAGGGGATTTTCATCATTTTCAAGCTCATTCTACATTGAATGAATACTTCGAGAGCTCTTTGGTGACAGTTTCATCGATTGCCTTGTGCAACCAGAGGATTCTACTTGGAGACCTCCTCCCTGCCTGCATGTCTCAACTCACCTCATTTCCCACGAACCAAGTAGGTGTTCATCTCCATTTATTAGGGTTTTTTGTAGTTAGGATTTCAATTGAAATCAAATGCATTTTCCTCTAAAAACACACCAAGCATACAAATGATAGGGTTAGGGCATGCAAGTTAGGGTTTTCTTTGTTGAAAATAGTTATTATCATGGACCCCTAGTGTTGAAATAGAGGAGAGGAAACACATTTTTCATCATCATTCGGAGTCCTTCCCATAGGCAAAACAAAATTGATACTCGTCAAACCCTAAAGTAAAATAATCTCAAACACAGTGAATCGATTCGTAAAATAAGTGAAGGATAGTTTTGCGTCAAAAGGTCATCTGACTGACTTTTGAAAATGTTGTGATCAATCTAGTCAGTCGGTAGTCTTGAAAATCCCCGCCAAGTCTCAAAACTAACATTGTGCTAAAAACTGAGTTCTCTGACTTTGCACTGTTCATTGCTTCAACTGACTTAATCAGAGAATCTTAGAAGTCTCGCATGATCCCAAGGTTTACTTTGTGTGAGTTTTTTATTGCTCTAACTCAGCGCTAAATGATCACTTCTCAGACCTAAGTCGAATGCACACAAATGTCCCCTAGGTCTATGATGTCCTAAAACCCTACCAAGTAACAAGAAAACAACTTTGCGCCGAAATCAACTCTCTCCGACCTTGCACTAAAATGCGCCATCACTGACTTAGTCAATTAGCTTCAAAGACCCAGCTAGGTTTGACGATATCCAATCCCACGCAAGAGTGGTAAAATTTGTTTTGATCGATTTATGTTGAACTTGCAATCGACCGACCCAAATGGCTAACATAAGTCAGTCTCACCTCAAACCCGCGCAAGTCAGTTGATTGTGAAATTCTAGCAAGATGTTGCAATGAAATGAACATAAGAAAATCAATTGGTCAGACCATTAGGATTTCTCCGCTAGGTCGATTGACCTTGAAATTAGTGTTTTTTCTATTGTAGGTTGGTTGACCCTAAAACTAGCTCAAATTGAGTGAAATGACTGTTTTAGAAGAAATTTTCAAAAGGAGAAATGTTTTTCAAGTAGAAATAATGACTGCACTTCGTAAATTATGATGTTTTGCATTCTTTAATCAGGATTTTATAGCATTAGAGTATTTATTACATGCATTGGTCTAAGATTTCTCCATTATTTGATCATGTGATAAATGCAATAGTTAGAAGATTTAAGATTTATGTTCTCATATGCATATGATGGTAACTTGGTAGATGTATTTTAGATTCATTTATCATAGCATGGCTTAATAATGTAGTAATCAATTTGATAATCATAGACTTCAAACTTAGGAGTTAGAGGAAACACCTCAAAGGCATCAAAGCTTATAAGGTCCAGTCCTGCAGGTTAGATGACTGCATGAGCTCAAGTCATGAGGTATGAGTTCAAAGGTATTCCCCCAGAAACCAAGATTGCTACTAGGTGGAAGAAAGTAGGAGACACAGACCTAGGTCATATTGACTTGGATGATTTCAGACTCAGAATATTTGGCCCAAATCCAACCCCAAGAGCCAAGAAGGTAAAAGATAGTGGGATTGCAGAAGCGGTTGCCTTCCCCACATCTGCTCAATGTGCGGAGTTGATTGTCACTTGTGCAGAGAGATATGACATTATGACAAGAACAGTGCAAACTACTAGTGGATAAGTTTTAGCTGAGCTAAGTCCACCCTCCTTGGCTGAAATTTTTGGCATTCCATGGCATTCAGTAATGACTATGCCAGATAAGGCAGGATCAGAAGCCACCTATAAGAAAGATGAAAATGGATGTAAAAAATATATGAATGAATAGTGGGCAAAAAGTAAAAGGTCTGCCTTAGTCAAGTTTCCTTAGGTGTTATACCGGAGTGACTTTCATGATGAAATAGGAGATTTAGTAACCTTGTTGGGCAAAATATATGGGTTACCTGCAGCATCAACTTTCGAAGGATGGATGTTTGTTATAATTAAGGAGATATTAAAAGGAACTAAGTTCCACTAGGCACAAATCCTAAGTGACAACATCCGTGAGGCATTCAACAACTTCAAAGAGAAACATTTCTTCAGATGGACATCTTATGTAGTTTATGCATTGGCGAGGAAGATTCATTATGATGGACTATCCAAGGTAGGGGAGGTGGGAAATGATGAGCAAACCTAGATTAAAGGTCTATGAATGCTACACACAACTCACATTGACACAATCTCTTATGCATTATAAGAGGGTCAACAATGCCTTTACTATGTACATTACCAAGTTATTGCAAGGCAACATAGCTCTAAGAATATCCACCAAAGCTATGAATGAAGTTACCAAGTATGGGAGGTGGTATATTCAATTTGAGAAGTTCACATATTTGAGGACACAAGGCTTCACAAGGATGGCTTATAGACTCCCTAGATATCCATCAGACAAAGTAGTGCTCCTGGAACTATCTAGACAACTAATAACTTGTGCTGAAAAACTTAAGCACTTGCATAGAACAAATTTCTAATTTCCCATCCTGTTAGGTAGAGGAAACTATACATGTCCTTCATTGTGATCAGCTGAGCACTCTGACAAAGAACATTAACATCTCAATCTTCATTATTACAACAAAATAAATCATTTTGATCCAAAAAAGGTGATGGAGAGGTTTGTGAGAAAGAAATTATTTCATAAAATGCATATAGAAGATTTTTGGGCAAATTGCATGGATGACTATGAGGTCATGAAAAAGGCCCACTCCAAATTATCATTGGCATTCATAAGAAAGTTTCATATTACTACAGTCCTTGATCAACTAGAAGATGACAAAAATGTGATGCACAGGGGTGCCTAGGAGGAACAATACCATCAACCAATTCCCATGCCTAATTGAGCTAATGTTGAGGAAAGCTCCCTTGATCTTATGATGAAGGAACCAATTAGATTAAGCAAATCATGGGTGAGAGGTCAAATTGCTGCCTTGGAGGGGCAAGGAATACAACTCACATATACTACATGTGAATTAGAAAAGGAGTCTGAAGGAGAAGAGGATAAGCCCATAGAAATCACTGATGAGGTAGAACCATCCCAAGGATAGAGATCAGACAATGAAGATCATATAACCTTGGTAGAAAAGGCTAAAGTATAGAAAAGCAAGAAGGTCACTATAAAGACTAATAAGAAAGAAATGCCTCCTTCCACCTGGACAAGAGCTTCAAAGAAGAGGGACCTTCCTAGTGGGCCAGGAGAAGGATCAAAAATGAAGAAAGCTAGAATGAAAGATACTAGTAAGACCGTAAAAGTTGCTGCTACCACTGCTGATAGTACAAATTTGCCAACTTCTCCATCTCCTTCTGTCCCAGATGTGAATTTCACTATACTCTCTCCAACAGTTGTTACTGTTGCATCTCCCTCTATTATTTCCACTGCTGCACCTATGACCTCGGTAACCATTGTCCAGGAAGCTATCTCTGTTACCACCTCACCTTCCACTGCTATTTCAATTGTCTCTTGTTCATTGGCAATATCTTCTAGCACTCCTAGCAGTCCCATCTCCTCCATTGTTGCCACCTCATGATCTTCTATCACTACTACACCTTTACCTTCCATATCTTCCACCCCACTATCTACTTCCCTTGCATTACCTCCTATTTCTACAATTCTTTCACCTTCTCTTCCCTTGCCTTCTTTGACCATTTCTTCACCCATTGTCATTCCTTCCTTCCTACCAACTTCTTCCATCCCACCAACTTTGGAGTCAACTATTCTTACTAATTTGACACAAGTGAGCTTGTCTACAGTTGTGATGCCTTTATCTTCTATTGCTCCTATCTCCCAAATACCCATGGACCTAAATTCAACTCCCTTGGCTATGCCATTGCTACCAAGTATTGAGAAGGCATATGCCGAACTAGGTCTTCAAGAGAAAGAAGTGGAGAAAGATGCATTTTACAAGGCAGATAATGAGATAATTGATGAGCCATTTGTTGAATTTACCAGTGCAGAAATAATTGAAATATTAGACAGTCCTCCAAAGAAGGACCAAACAGAGGCAGGCTTTGAGGGAGCTCGAAAAGATGTATTGGTAAGTTGGAGAAACCTTGCAAATGAGGAAGAAGACTTAGACAAAGGGTTATAATAGGAGCAAAGGATACTTGAAGGGCCATCTGATGCAGATAATAAAGACCTTGACGGGCCTCAAAAATATTCTTCTTCTGCACTTGACTGGCGGCAAAACATAGTTGCATATCTAGAGCCTCGAGTAGAAGTAATGAAACTAGATCTGAGTGTCATCTTGTCACATGCCCAAAATCTAAAGAAATATAAGAAAGCTAAGGTGCAATCTAGGATTTACAAGGATGAAACTGGGTCTAGAATAGCTGAAATAGTTGTCCCACCGGCTAATGCAAATAGAGAGCAGGTCAGAGCAGAAGATTATACTATAACAACTGTAAATTTGGGACCATCTACAAGAGCTCAGAGGGTTAAGGAATTGAAAGGTTCTGTACTTCCATCCTGGAATAGCTAGATAAGGATGAACTCTCAAAGAAAGAGCTGAAGCAGTAGAATGAAGAACTCCGGGCCTATTTACAATTTTTGATAAAACCAGTAGATTCAAATGGTGAGATAAGGACAGTGCCCACTTTTTTATCAAGAGATGAAATGTCCAAGCTTGGTGAACTTCAGACTCTGTCAAGGGGTGCACAAAGTTGGATGATCAAAGTCTGTGAAAAGGGATGTGAGACAATTGAAGTTGCAACCGAATCCCATAAGAGTTTGGTTCAACTTCGAGAACAATGGAAAGGCGTGCATGAAGAAAGTGACTCTTTTGATGAATATTATTCACAAATGTTTCCTCGAGTGCAAGCAATCAGAAACTTGCTAGCTCAAACACTATTGTTTGAAAATATCTTAACTGAGGACAGGTTGTATAAATCCACTGAATGGTATCAACAAATAAAACTAAGGAAGGAAGTTTTTGACAGCACAAGGGAAGCTTACAAAATAACAGATGAGAGCATATTGGCTCTCATATATGATATAAATGATACTTTGAGAGATTGTTTGGTAATTGATTATAATGACTTGGCATCATATGATGTGAAGGGATGTAAAGATAAACTACACAAGATAGTTTTTGAAGATGTTGAGTTAGATGTGGAAGCCAGGCTAGATAGAGTCAGTAACCTCAAAGCGAAGTTTAATGCATTTCATAAGGTAGAGGTAGAGATAGAAAGAATATACAATCGGTACAGCCAAGAGTTGGAGATGTTTAGATACCAGGTTGATCATCCTAAGAACCCAGTCCCCACAAATATCAATCTGGCACTTTCATCCTGGGTCAACTACTGCAACAAAATTGTAGAAGACAAAATAGACTTGGATGATGAATCTTAGTGTAATTTGAATATTGTGAAGTGTAATCCTGTCACTAATGTAAACAACTATATTTAGAGTGACATGTGACACTATTTTGTCTTCATTATGCCTCAAAAATGACCTTTCCTATATATATATATATTCAGTTGGGTAGTCAAATTGTCTAGATTCAATGTATCTGGGCGCTATTTTTCATCTTTTTCATAAGAGACAAAATGTAATCCAGGATTGCTATGAGTTGTTATGAATGCATCTAATGATGTAAATCTAGACCATTGGTGTTGAGTTAATCTCCACCATCCATTCAAAAACTCAGTATGGTTCCTCTCCTATATAAAGGGTTGCCATTTCCATTATTTGGGAGAGAATTCCTGATGCAAATTGTTGACATTCTACCATTTGAAGTAATACAAAGCAAGTTTCTATAGTTACCTTGAGAATTTGTGTATTGTATTTTCTTATCTAGTTTCATGGTTCGCTTCTTGATCTCTAATAGTTAATTAATTGTGCTTTTGCAATGTTCATGGTTTGCTGAAAGTATTTGATGAATGCTCTTAGTCCATACTTTTAGTTATTTGCTAATGGTAGTGCTGTGTGGATACACAACATGCCCCATTTTGACTTGGCAAAACAGGGACCCAACTTTTTGGCTTGGCTTGTGTTGTCTTCTTCTTAGCAGTTTGGTAAAAGTAAGTCATGTGCATCATCATGTGGAACCAGGATGAGGTAAGTCACCATTATGAGGTCAGTTTGTCAAAATTCATATTTCATTTCTGTGACCTCATATTTAGAAAGAGCATTAAAATCCATGCAGGTTTGTCTTTTACATCACCTTGATATTCCTCAAGATGTGAGAGTTATGAATAGTCAAAGTTTTGGTCAAACCTGATATTCACAAGAGGAGGATCATATTTTTATAACCTCAGTCATGTTGTCGAAGATCATCCTGATCTTGGTACATCACCCTATAAGTCGTGCGGTCCAGATATCTGGATGTCAACTTTAAGTGGTAGTAAATCTTCCCGTCAAATAGTCTCATATATCGCGAGTGTCATGTTTCTTAATATCCTCCTCCCGCAAAATATCACCCTAAGCCAATATCCTGATGACGTCATCCAAATCTGATAAATGAAGAAACAAACATGACGATGACATCATCATCACATTTATATTTCAACAGGATATTTTCTAAACATGATCATGTTCACATAATATGACGATGACGTCATGATGCCTTTCCGATACAAAGAACGAATATCAGGATGACGTCATCCCGATATTTCGAAAGAGAGATAAGTAAGTTTGTCCCATCATCATCATATTTGAAACATTACCTGATACATCGAAATATCCTCCTGAGGTACTAAACATAACCAAAAGGTGCTTTTGTCACCCAGATCTTGTCGCGATAACCATTCCAATTTGGTGGAGGAGGATGACATTGAAACTCGACCTGATATTTGTGAATATCATCCTGCCTTCATGATATCCTGTCATATGGATATCCCCCCGCTCCCGTTGCCGCCATTATCATTTAATGCGCCCAGACATGGTAGGTGGTTCCCGCCGACCCCGGAACCCAATGAAACACCTGGCGAGATCATGCGTTTTCGCATGGATAATCAATGAATACAATCTAATTTGTCAGAGTTGCCTTAAATTTACCCTAATTGCAAGGTTAAAAGGTAATTCAACCGTCATTTTTACATTTACCTTGCGATAAAATTGTTTTATAGAGCACTAGCCTCCATATCCTCATACAAGCGATTGTTGCACGATTTGAGCTCACAGACAGAAGGAAGTGCGGGATTATCAACTAAATTAAGAGTGTTGTTAACAGTCTACTGGTATAAAAGAGAAATCTGCATAACCAGGTAAGTAAATGAAACCCTCATCATGTTGTTTTTGTTCAGGTATGATGATGTAAGTTCTAGTTTATGCATCCATATGATTAGGTAATGTTAAAAAGATATAGTAGGCATGGTGATTTATGAGGTTAATGGCAATATGCATACATGTGTATACCCATGGTAAGACAAGACTTTGTTAATTGTAGGTAACCATGGCTGACAAGAGGTTAGTTAAGTGCCAGGAAGAATTCAGTAGGCCCATATTCTCTTCTCAGGGGGCATCCTATTTAAATACGGGGCAATTATAGATACCCATTAGGGGAGCACCAATTTGGAAGCCTGGTCAGCTAAGCTGAATGATGGGAGTGACAAGACTCCTGTGCTGGATGCGGTGTTCATATCCGGAATGTGGAACGCTGCCGGTTTTCCATACTCTATGGAATCTCCGGAGCTAGTCATCGAATGTGCCCAGAATTATAACCTAGGAATGAGGCAAGTGATGAAACATGGGAGGATATATGTAGACCTATCCATCAAGGGTCTCTCCCAGACATTTGGATTACCACTGGGTAGCAAGGTTAAAAGTTTAGACCTAAAGAAGTCTGAAAAGGAATATGAAGCCAACAAGAAATTAACCAGGAAGAACATGTATCAATGGCGAGATGAGAATAGCACATATCCTGCAGCAGCCAAACTTCCTGTGCACCTGTTCAAATATAATTTCAGTGAGGAATACCAATACATGATTGCACACCTGAACAGAGTAACAGGCCAGCCTGATGCTGGTAGTTTGAGGGATTGGATGTACGAAATAATCATGATGTGTTTATATTCAGATATCAAGCCACTTTGGGGCCTGATAATAAGTGATGCTCTGCATGAGCAGCTGATGAACCTTGGAGGTTCAAATTGTGCATTCTATATGTCATCGTACATTGTTTATTCTTGTGCTTATAAAGGCACTTTTGATGCTTTAGTTACAGACAGAAAGCTTACAGGCACAAATGCTGTGTATATCTAGGATCATCATCCCCAGCTGCAAAGAACCAATTACCTCAAGATTACAAACTGGTCAATGATGCATTCTCCATGCATCTGGTGAGGACCATGGAGGAAGACAGAACAAAGAGATTGAGCACGGAGGCTCAAGAGATAGTTTACAGGCATGGGGCCTGGTACATATAGTTTGCAACCTTTTCATACATAAGGGTTGAAGGTTTTGAGGGACATCCTCTCATGCTACCGAGGTATCCCACTGATGTGGTAGTACTGATGGAGTTCATTAGGCAAGGCTCCACAATGAAAAAAATGTACAAGGATGCCAAGAGGCTGCCACCAATTTTGTTTCTAGTCAGCATCAGCTACTATATGTGCCCTGATTCAGACAATATAAAGAAGGTGATGGTCACCCTAAATAAAATGAATCTGCAGCCTTTTCCAATAACAAGACCATATGATCCTTACGGCAGGATGCAGAAGATAATAGGAAAGCCTATTCATCAGAGGCACCTAGAGGACTTTTGGGCCGACTGCGAAGATGAGGCAGAGGCAAGAAGGAGAAGGTATCAAAGGTTAACTTTGAACCAAATTAGAACTTTTGATTGCATCTCCATCCCCCAACAATTGAAGAAAGATGATGGCAGGATAATTGTAGATGAATATGAGCAAAAGAAGATATATAATGACACCATCTCTGCACCTAACCTCACGATACAGGAAGATATATCCTTGGATCCCTTCATTGTCAGGACCATAGAACTAACTCAAGCTTGGGTTGATGAGCAGGTGGAGGCATTGAAGAAGAAAGGTGTTGCCATTACGGTGGACAACAAGAAGAAGGGATAGGATATTCCTAGGGATGAGTATGATGACTTCCTGATTGAAAAGAGGAAGACTAAGGGAGATAAGCTACCTCCACCACAACAACAGAGAAAAAGACCCCCAAGGGGCAAGAAGGTGGATAAAGAACCCAAAGGGGTTATAATTGAAAGGGCAGTATTTGTAGCTGAGGAGGTAGCAACATCAGGATCTGGATCAGAATCAGCATCCCCTCCAAAGAAAGAAAAGTCTAAGAAGAGTACAACAGCAGAGGCTGGAATCACTGAGACCTTAGAAGAGGGTCAATCCTCAAGAAAACCAAGAGAAGAGGATATCCTCATGGAAGAAGAGCCTGAAGAAGAAGAGGCTCCATTAATAATAAAGAGGAAAAGAAAAGCTCCACAGGTGTTGGTGTCCACCCCACCTAAGAAACAAAGAACCTCTATGAGAGGTGAAATAAGACAACCCCCAACATTATTACAAGGGGCAGGTAGTGAAGTACCTAAGGAAGTTTAGCATGGTGTTCCACTTCCTACCATCGTCAAGTTCAAAATTGAACTTGCGGAAGAACAAATGAAAGAAACTGCTCAGACACAATCAGGGCATGTCTCGCTAGATGAGACAATAAACTTGTTTGACGATGAGGTTGTACAGAAAGTAGTTGCACAAAAGATGGAAACACTTACTGCTGGTACAAGCATGACCCCTCACAAACCTACACCAGTTCAAACTATCCTTGAGGAGATGAAGCAAGTGGAGGCAGAGCAAGAAAAGAGCCCAGAGCAGGTAGCTCAAGAAATAAGACAAGAAACATTAATTGCAGAGTTGAAAAATCATGTAGTGGTAGACCTGACAGAGAAACAAGATGCAAGTCCTGTACATCCAGTAGGATCACCTGACAAAGGGCACCCAGCAGAAGAAATAGAGATGGCAGAATCAGAAGGCCATACTCTAGAATTGGGCCAACAAAGTCCACATGATACATCAGCAGAACCTACTATAGTAGAGGTTCAGGAAGCGAAGGATGATGAAAAGGAGAAAACAATAGAGGATCCTGCTGCTAAAACGCAAGAAGTTGATAGTGCAGGCCTGGAACAAATAATGGCTGTAGAACAAACGCCAGCACCTCAGGTAGAATCCACGGTATCCAGTGCAGTGGATAAATAACAAGGGGAAGAGTTAAAAATAGATGAAGTAATGACCGAGAAGGATCATGACCATCATGATCAACATACAGATGCACCACAGGATTCCCCACACCAAGAGGATGCTCCTCTAGAGAAAGAAATCACTCAACAGGAGGATGTGCCACAGGATCAACAACAAAGTGAGCATCAAGAAGGAGAAATGAGAAAATCACCATCTCCACCACATCTGCTAATAGAAATGGGAGACATGGGTGAACATCATGATGATGCTGAAAAACATGATCAGGTGCCTCTGTGGTTGGCAAAAGAGGTAAATATAGAAGAAGAATTTGAAATTCAGGAATTTGATGTGTCCACCTTTTTCTCCGGGGACATAATGAAGCCTAAGAGGAAGGCCAGAATGACTTTGGCCATCAAGAGAGATCTAGCAACTAGGAGGAGGACCGCACAAATTGCAGTTCCTACTGTGGAGAAAGATAAAGGTAAAATTACCTTAGATGAATTCCAAATTAGCACAGTGGATCTGGGTTTTGCCAATGAGGACCAAGAAGGTCAGGAGGGCAAAGACATAATTGATTCTTTAATTTAAAAGGTAAAAAGAGAGAAGGAGAAAAATAAGCAACACAAAGAGCACATTGCTCAGTTGCATGCCTATATAAAGAGGCTGACTAATCCTGATGATACAACAACTGAACATGCAGTCCCATTGACTGCTATTTCTCAAGAGGAGGTAAATAAGTTAGACCTCATGAAACATGAGGCATCTGTGATAAGGAAATGGATGTCATCCACATTGGATGATGCTGAGGAAATGGTAAAGGCCTCCTTGAAGAGGTGGAGCATTCTCAGTGACTCCAGGACCAAAGTAGATAAATTGCAAATGCAGATAGGGAAAAGATCCTATAAATTGGACAAAGTCCTAAACATCTTGGGAAAAATAAAGAGGATAAATCCTCAGCTGCTTATCAATAAGCAGGTATTGAATAGTAATACTACATTGTTGATTGATATTTGGTATAAAGACATTCAATTTGAATGTGGAGTGGTCAGGAGATGCAATAATAAGCTGATAGAATCAGCATGAAGTTGCACAATTTAATGGCTGAAGAGGCAAAGATATTAGAAACATTGGAAGGAAAAATGGAAAATCAAGATGAAGAATCTGCCATCAAAGCTTTGAATGACAACTTCCAATCAGAGGCAGATGGTCCAATTGTCCACTTGATAGAAGAAGTTATAAATAAAGTAATGAGGATCAAGGTCAAGATGGAGAAATACAATGAAACACTGCAGGACAGGAAAGATAAATTAGCTAGCAATAGAAATAAATATGAAGCACATAAGCACGCTATCATTAAAGCAAAGACTCAAGATGGCAGAGGAATAGATCAAGTTGTGTGGTCATATGAGCAGATCCAGAGCAGCATGCAACCCCATATGTGGCGTCATCATCATCAGGATAGTGAAAGTTTAGGAAGTGATGTACATGATGATGATCCACATAAATCAGATGAGGAGCATGATGAAGATACATCATAAAGGGGATATAAGCATAAATAGTCCAGATAGTTGCCAGCTGGCAACTTGTGCCATTTTTGTAGAGGTTGACAAAGTCAAGGAGAATGGTGACCGTAGATTTGCATTGATAAATCAAGATCGTAGATCTTTTTGTAGCAGATTCCTCACCTTGTTCTATAAAAGGTGATGGAATGCCTTATTGTAAACATTTGAAACTTAATTGAAATCTATCTACTGAAACATTCAGGGCTCATTTCAAATTTTTTGTATACATTTATATTTTTGCATGCTTAATGAATGAGAAGACTGTGTTGATTACAATTTATAGTAAATCTTGAGTAATCAGTGTACGAATTGTGGATATATGTGGTGATTTGCTGCGTCCCTTGGAGTGCATGTCTACTTACATGTGTTGTTTTCATACAAATTCCTTTGAAGTTAGCATCAACTATATCTAGCTGTGGAATGTCCTGGTGAAAATATGGTTTGGTTTTCTTCTCTTCATGACAGTATCTAATATATATGTGGTTCAAAAGATAAAGGTTCAACTTTAATTAGAAGCATTTCTTCAATTTCTTTTAAATTTCAGAGCGTTTCATCCCCATAATTGCAAATAATTGATGATCTTAAGAAAATAACATAGATATGCATACATCTCGTAGATAATTGCAAATATTTAGCATATTTGAATACAAAGCATGCACAATTGAAAATATCATGCAAAGATTGAGGTATTTCTGCATCTTTTCACCAAATAACTACATAATATGACTTCTCTGTAAAGAATTTCTGCAGGAATGTCATGATGATGTTGAACTTTTACGTAAGGCCCCAAAATGGAAACAACAACTCACATTAACCTCTGAGTAACTTCAGATGATTAAGACCTAATCACTAGAGACTTGGGATCATGAATTCTTTGAATTCATAGTATCTTTCAAGATGAATAAAGGTTAATGTGTACTTTTATTCTATGCTTGTTTGTGACTAACATCATAACCAACATAAATTGGTGCTAGAAGGAGGGCCTTGATCTAGAAGACCACGCTCATCATCATTATTCTCAGGTTTGATGATGCAGAGAGTAAGGTAACCTCGGATCGTCTGTGAATTTCAAATATTACACAAATATTTACTGTAAGAGGCTCGTATATGCTCATTCTGTGTAAAGATTTCTAGATCTCACATAAATATTGCAAGCTTTACAGTAGATCATTCTTAATTCACAAATATCAGCCAAAGATACATAAAGTTGTTCAAGCTTTGAAGAGTTTAGGCCTTAGAAACTTGAGATCTCGTGCTAGGGGTCATTATACCTCAAATATCCTTTCATATTTACTGTATCTTTGCAAATATTTCATAAATATCCAGTCTAATCAGCCATCTGACCACAAATATCACCTCATCCGGTGAAATCTAGCCAATATTTGCAAAGTTTTAGCCAATTTGCCCCAAAATTGAGAAATCCTGGCTCACAGGATAAATACCATGTCTAGACCTAGCAGAATCTTTGAAGAATTGCCAGTTAGAGGTTTCAAGCCTAGAACTGTGGACATTCATCATACTCCAGGGTCTAGTGCATCAGGGGCTTCACTAGAACCTCTTCCTGTAACTCCTGTTGGTTTACAAATACCTTCTAGGATATCTGTGACACCTCCTATTTAGCCTCAGGGTGTACCTTTAGTCCAACCCCAGCCAGCTACACCACCAGGTCAACCTCCTCTGGTTGCAATGTCTTTTTTTGCAGCGGAATCACCTTTGACCTTTACTGCATATCATGAGTTACCAAAGAATCCAAACAAACTTTGTCCAAAATATCATCCTTACTGAGATGCTGAAGATCATATCAAGACCTTTAAGGAAGCTTGCTGCAGAGCCAGAATAGAACATCAAGATGTGGTGTGTAGGTTATTTCCTTTTTCCTTAGGGGAAGAAGGCTATAATTGGTTCATTAGTCTTGGTCAGGGTTCTGTTGATTCTTGGGCCTTATTAGAGAAAGCTTTTCTTGATAGATTTAAGGTTCTAGTCAATCCCTCAATAAACTATCATTTATTCACTACTATCAAGAGATTTAAGAATGAGCCTATTGCAAATTTCAATGCTAGGTTTCAGAAAATGTTGTCCAGAGTGGTCACTCCTTATACTGTGTCTGATGAAGCTGCAAGGAGCATTTATTATTCAGCTTTAGATCCTTTGACCTCCATGTTCATAAGGAGAACACATCCCCAAATCACAACTTTAGCTTTGGCCTTTCAAGAAGCCATATAGGTAAATCAACAGTTAATACCTACTCCTACTCCAAATATGGTATTCCATACCTTGCCTGGCATGCATTCACAATATCCTGCATCATATTTTACATAGTATCTTGCACAATGTCCTAATGGAGCAGTGATACCCCCAGCAGTCATGCCTACACCTCTACAAGTACCTCCACTGAGCATTATGCCTCTTAATGGAAATGGCCAATTTTCACAATATCTTGCACAAGCTCAGGCACCTCAGGGTACTGATCTGTCCAACAATAACCATGGATCCTCTTTCTTCAAGCCTCAGACTGAAAATGTGGTGGCTAACGCCCAAGAAGAAAAGGAGGAAATAAAAGAAATCTCTGCTCAACTGAGAAAACTCACCACAGAAGTAACACATTTGAGAAACCAAGGTTTGTATTCCCAGTCAAACCAGAATAGAAATTATTCCAATGATAGACCAAATTATCCTGACAGAGGATATAACACCAATAATTTTAATAATGGTGGTGGAAATAACAACAATCCTCAGAGACAGCCCAGAGTATGGAACTCTAGGCCAAATAATGGTTTATTACCATCACCCCTGGACAATCAGCCTCCTGGTGAAGCCAAACAGACTACTAGAGTCAATCTTGCTGAGGTAGCTCTTACTAATTGGTGTAGGATCCACAATACAAATGCACATGCAGAATTAGACTGTCCACAATTTAGGATTACTGCCAGCATCTTTCAAACTAAAGTGTCTAATACTTCTAGAAATCCACCTCAAGCAGAAGGAAATGAGATTGTTCCTTGTGGATATGACTCAGCTTTTGTGCTGGAAGCCTACACTAATCAACCTCATCAGAGTTATAACTAGGTATGTGAGGAATCTGCCTTAACTTTTGAAACAAATTATGTTTTCCCCTTTGAGGATGAAAATGAACCTACAAGAGAACATGAGGAAGTACATGCATATCAACAACAATATCCTGGTAAGCATAATTATAACTTGAGGAGTAATGCCAATAGACCTGCTGGTCCATTGACATCATCTCTACCTCCAAATAACTTCAACACACCTCCTGATCCTAAAGCTAGCAATAACCCCAGGTTCCCCAAGGTAAATGCTCAATACTTGTCACCTCAAAACACAGGATCAAAGGTTGTAAATACACCTCATGAATCCGACAAGTTGGTCAGTTATCTCGCTGATGAAATGAAGAAAATTAAGATCAGCTTGTCCTTGTCTGAGTTACTGAAAACCCCTACCATCAAAAAGGCATTCATGAAGTCACTAGATGATCCTGCTCCTAAAGAGGATGGCCATCTTTCAAGTCAATCCAGTAGCAAAGATCATGTTGCCAAAGATACCACTATCAAACCTAAAGTGTCAGCTACAGTCCAAGCTGCAGATACCTCCCACATGACCTTGTATAAGGACAAAACTGAGTCACCTTTGTTCCTCCTTAGCATAAGAATGTTTAGCAAGAACCTACACAACTATCTGGTTGATTCAGGGGCCTCCATGAATGTTATGCCCTTGTCAATATGTAATGCCTTAGGATTGCATCTTGCTAAATCCCTAAAAAAGGTGACACAGCTAGATAAAACAGAAGTAAGTGTAGTAGGAGAGTTAACTCATATCCACATGCAACTAGCATCTGATCCTAGAATCTAGTATTACATTGACATTCAGGCAGTTGACATACCTAATACTTATGGGATGTTGCTTAGCTGAGACTAGTCCAAAATGCTTAATGGATATATATCTACAGATTTCAGTCACATGTGGTTACCATGGAAGGGTATACCTAATCAGATCAGGATTGATGCTGAGCCTAGAATGAAACATATGATCACTGAGTACAACAGAACAAATGAGATCATGTACGTAGATGTAGAGCCTAGAGTTTACTGCATCAGGCCATAGACTATCAAAATAGAAGAGATCCTGATGCTTGATCTCCATCATCATCATGATGATGATCATCAGGAGGATATGTCAGTCGTAGAACCTGATAATAATCCTGATAATGAGAATGAAATAGATTGCTTCAGAGATTTTGAGATGCATCTGTCTAATCAGGTAAAGCGTTGTCAATTGTTAAATATACCTGCTAATGATATGTTGATTGATGGATGGTGCAGATTACACGATGAAGCACATTTAGAAAAAACTTGTGAAACATGTTTAGATATGATGATGCTGGAGTAGACATATAGTGAGGCATCATCATCATATTCTGAGGTAAATGCTACATCTGATGATGATGACGATACTAATTCTTATCTATCTTCTGCAGGAACTGAAGAACTGACAGATCATGATGAGGATCAGATCTTGGAAACAAAAGAAGTTCTAGTGTCTGACCAGATAAGTGATGCAAGAAAAGAAGAGATCACCCCTGGGAGTGATTGTTTTATGGAGCTAGACTATGAATTGTTCGATGAAGACAAAGGTAGTAATCTAACTAAGTTTGAAGAGTTTCTAGTAAAAGAAATAGAGAAGATGACACGACAGCATAAATCTCCCCAGGAGGTCTTAATTAAAGGTTGGTGTAGGTTGCATGAGGCACCTCACTCAGAAACAACTTGCTCACTATGTTTACACATTTTGAAAAAGCATGCAACTACAGATCTAGAAGGTCATCCTCCTGCCGACGTGAAAGAGAAAGTAGAAAAACTATTAGGCTCACAAAATAAAGGAAAGAAGAAACTTGAGAAAGCCGACATCCCTAAATCAAAATGGATATCAGGCAGAGCAGCAGCCAGAGCTGCAAAAGGAAAAGAAAGTTCAGCTAAACGTCCTGCTAAAGATAAATCCTAGATCTTAAGATTTGATGGATCCAAATCCAAGCAAGGTGTTGGGGTAGGAATTGATCTCATTATTCCATCAGGAAAATCCTATCTGGCAGCCTACAGATTACAGTTCCCCTGTACTAACAATGTAACAAAGTATGAGGCTCTGATTCACGGGATACTGTTTGCTCATAAGAAAAAAGTAAAGATCCTGCATGTCTTTGGAGATTTAGAGCTAGTTGTGAGGCAAGTAAGAGGAATCTACTCGTGTAACTATAGAAGGCTGTCCAATTACAGACATCGAGTGTGGGACCTGATTAAGGGCTTTGACACCTTTAATATCACCCACGTGCCAAGAGAACAAAACCATAGGGCAGATGCACTTGCCCAAGCTGCTAGTACATTGGAGCCACTATCTATATCAGGTCTAAAGAGATTTTCAGTAGAACCGGTGTTAGTACCTTCAGTACTTGATAATGTGACCAACCTCCAGGTGTTTGATGATGATCAACACATTTTGAATTTCATCTCAAATAGAGATGTATTTGATGCCCAAATTATAGATGAAAGTGGTATAGAAGATCATGTTTGGGAGGAAGATGAGATGTTAGAATTGCCTAGCAACAAGATCCCCAAAGGTATGATTGAATTGGAAAGAGCTTTTGATTTGGATAATATGCTTAAACAGAAGGATCTACCCAAGGCAGATGGAGGACAATACGCACAAGTGAATATTGGATAGGATGATGACAAGAAAAATGTCTTGATAGGTAAGGTTTGCACATCAGAAGAGTTAGAAGGAATAACTCAGGCCCTCAAAGATTACATACATGTAATTGCATGGATTTATGATGAACTAAGATGTATGACACCTCTGTCATAACTCACACTATACCTCTCAAGCCAAATGCTAAACCTTTCAGACAGAAGCAGAGGCCAGTTAATGCTTTGCTTGAACCAATAATTCTTGAAGAAGTCAAGAAGTTGTTAAGTGCCCAGATAATCTTTCCTGTGAGGCACTCCACCTTGGTTGCTAATCTAGTCCCAGTTAGAAAGAAGAATGGAGACATCAGGTTATGTGTAGATTTCAAGACTCTGAACAAAGCATCAGAAAAGGACAATTATCCTTTACCCTCATTGGATGAAGTTCTATAGATTGTAAATGGAGCTAAAATGATGTCTTTCCTAGATGGCTTTTCAGGATACAACCAGGTAATGGTTGATAAAATTGACAGATTGAAAACTGCCTTCACCACAAAGTGGGGGATATTTGCATATAGACGTATGCCATTTGGGCTTATAAATGCTGGGGCTACATTCCAGTGAGCAATGGACATAGCCTTTAGAGGATTAATAGGAAAATGTATAGTCATCTACATGGATGACTTGACCGTATTCTGCAAGGAAAGGGGGAATCATGTAACTGATCTCAGAAATGTATTAAAGAAATGTGAAGAGTACGGAATATCTTTGAATCCCAAGAAGTGCATATTTGGGGTGACAATAGGAAAGTTACTAGGCCACCTGATCACAGAAGATGGAATTATAATTGATCCTAACAGGGTGAAGTCTATTATGAAGTTACAACTTCCAGGAAGCAAAAAAGAACTTAAGTCTTACTTTGGTAAGATAAACTTTGTGAGGAAGTTCATCACCGGCTTTGCTGACATTGTCAGACCATTAAATGCTATGTTGAAAAAAGATGCACAAATTGAGTGGACACCAGAGGCCAAAGCTGCATTTGAAGATATAAAGAAAGCCATATCAGATGCTCCAGTCCTTATCAGTCCAGATTACACAAAGGATTTCTACATCTATTCATTTGCTTTAGAACATACCTCTACAGCAGTGTTAACTCAGAGAAATGAAGAGAAAGAAGAGAAACCAATTGCTTTCATGAGCTCTCCTTTTAGGGATGCTGAATTAAGATATGTATATGTTGAGAGACAGGCACTTGCATTAGTCAGAGCAGTAAAGAAATTTAGACATTACATACTAAGAAGCAAAGTGATTGCTATAGTACCAGATGCAGCAGTGAAGATGCTACTGATGCAAAGTGAACCTGGTGAGAAAAGAGCCAAATGGATTATTGTATTACAAGAGTATGATATGGAAATTACACCAATGAAGCTGGTAATAGGACAAGCTTTGAGTCAAATGATATCTAAAATTGATCCAAACATCACTAGTCAACAATATGTGATCAATGAGAAGGACAATAAAGAGTGGTATTCGGATATCAGGCACATCCTGCTCACTAGAAGATGTCCATCAAGAATGCAAGCTTCACAGAGAAGAGCCTTGAAAATAAGATCCCAAAAGTATATGATGAAGGGAGGAACCCTATTCAAGAAGAATTATGAAGGAATATACCTGAGATGCTTAGAAAAGCCAGAAGCAAATAAAGTCCTATAAGAACTACATGACAAGTTTGGAACGGCACATGGATCAGCCTTGGCCACAACACATGCAATCCTCAGAATAGGATATTACTGGCCTACAATTTTTAAAGACACAGCTGATCATGTTAAATGTTGTCATGTTTGCCAGGTTGCTGCCAACAGAGAGAAGTATGCTGCACAACCCTTGCAGCTAGTGATGGAAGAGCATCCATTTGCACAGTGGGGCATGGATTTCATAGGACCAATTAATCCTCCATCCTCTTCAGGCCATAGGTATGTCTTAACAATTACTGACTATTGTACTAGATGGACTGAGGCTGTTAGCAATAAAACTTGTACTGCAGATGATGTCATTAAATTTTTGGAGAGCAACATTGTCACCAGATATGGAACTCCTTATGCGTTGGTAAGTGATAATGGTTCTGCCTTCATTTCCACCAAATTATCAAGTTGGGCTTTTGATCATGGGATTATACTTAAGTTTTCATCCAACTATTATCCTCAAGGGAATGGATTAGTAGAATCCACCAATAAAATTTTGTTGAGTATCATAAGAAAATTAATAGATAAGAACCCTAGGGAATGGAACTCATTTCTAAAGTATGCCTTATGGGTTGATAGAACTAGAATAAAAACTGCATTAGGAAACTCACCTTTCCAACTAGTATATGGGGTGGATCCCATCCTCCCTGTAAACTTAAAAATTCCTACTCTGTAGTTTGCCCAAGAATACCTAGGCATTGATAATAAGCAAGAAGTCAGGTTGCTTCAGTTGATGCACCTGGAAGAAAAAAGGAGACCAATTTGCAAAACATCAGGCTGTTGTCAAACGTTGGTTTGACAAGAGAGCCAGAGTTAAAGCTTTTAGGATATCTGATTTAGTCTTGATGTGGAATAAAGCCCATGAAAGGAAAGGTGACCATGGTAAGTTTGATAGATTATGGATAGGTCCCTTTCAAATTTCTAAGATATTAGGAGACATCACTTATAGGCTTAAGAACTTGGCAGGTGAGGATGTCCCATTGCCAGTCAATGGACAATCCCTCAAACATTATTTCCAAGCCTAAATGACTTCATGACAGTCATATGTATCATATTGTATATTTGTGTAGTTGTTTGTATAGTTTGTTCTTTTGTCCTGTTTTGTTTGTTTGTTGAGTTTTGTTTTGGTAAGTCAAGATGATGCACTTCATCACCCTAGAAAATAGTTGAATTGTTAAGATTCAAGTGATCGGATCAAATTTAGATATAGGTTATGATTCATCCTAAGAAGTCATCATGATCAGGTTTATGATATCCTTTCATCAGGGCGTCTTTTCTTGGTCAAAGTGAATCAATCACGATGAAACACCTAACAGCCTTGAGTTTGTTGAACACACAAGTATAGGTGTTAAGTGAAAAATCTAAAGGGACTCCCTTGCCACCAATACAATCTCCAGCCTAAAGCTGCAAGTAACTGTACCTTGTACAAATGAGCTGACATGATGATATCAGATAAAAATTTTAAAGAGAAAATCAGAAAAGAAATAAAATTAGGCCATCTAAGTAACTCTACCGGAGCTATAGACGCCTACTGGCAATAGGGCTCTACTTAGGGAGATTGTATAGATAACCTTTCCGGGGCTATAGATGCCTGCTGGCAGCAAGGCTCTAACCAGGTTGGCTATGAGGGATGATCCCCAACTATGTAGTTTAACACCAGTTACTTATGTTTTCAACTTGCTTTCAAGATGAGGATAATTAATCATATGCACACACCTGATCCTTTGTTAGCATTGTTACCATGATAAAATTTTATCATTCAGAAAATCATGATGCATATGCTTAGATGAAATTAGAATACTATAGATGAATGTGATCACATCACTTGGATCATTGGAATTTGTTTGTTTTCTTTGGTGGCAAGTTGTTGTGTGGATACACAACATGCCCCATTTTGACTTGGCAAAATAGGGACCCAACTTTTTGGCTTGGCTTGTGTTGTCTGCTTCTTGGCGGTTTGGTAAAAGTAAGTCATGTGCATCATCATGTGGAACCAGGATGAGGTAAGTCACCATTATGAGGTCAGTTTGTCAAAATTCATATTTCATTTCTGTGACCTCATATTTAGAAAGAGCATTAAAATCCATGCATGTTTGTCTTTTACATCACCTTGATATTCCTCAGGATGTGAGAGTTATGAACAGTCAAAGTTTTGGTCAAACCTGATATTCACAATAGGAGGATCATATTTTTATAACCTCAGTCATGTTGTCGAAGATCATCCTGATCTTGGTACATCACCCAATAAGTTGTGCGGTCCAGATATCCGGACGTCAACTTTCAGTGGTAGTAAATCTTCCCGTCAAACAGTCTCATATATCGCGAGCATCATGTTTCTGAATGTAACCTAATATTTCTTAATATCCTCCTACTGCAAAATATCACCCTAAGCCAATATCCTGATGACGTCATCGAAATCTGATAAACGAAGAAACAAACATGACGATGACATCATCATCACATTTACATTTCGACAGGATATTTTCTAAACATGATCATGTTCACATAATATGATGATGACATCATGATGCCTTTCTGATACAAAGAACGAATATCAGGATGACGTCATCCTGATATTCTGAAAGAGAGATAAGTAAGTTTGTCCCGTCATCATCATATTTGAAACATCACCCGATACATCAAAATATCCTCCTGAGGTACTAAACATAACCAAAAGGTGCTTTTGTCACCCGGATCTTGTCACGATAACCATTCCAATTTGGTGGAGGAGGATGACATTGAAACCTAACCTGATATTTGCGAATATCATCCTACCTTCATGATATCCTGTCATATGGATATCCCCCCGCTCCCATTGCTGCCATTATCATTTAATGCGCGTAGACATGGTAGGTGGTTCCCGCCAACCCCGGAACCCAATGAAACACTTGGCGAGATCCTGCATTTTCACATGGATAATCAATGAATACAATCTAATTTGTCAGAGTTGCCCTAAATTTACCCTAATTGCAAGGTTAAAAGGTAATTCAACCATCATTTTTACATTTACCTTGCGATAAAATTGTTTTACAGAGCACCAGCCTCCATATCCTCATATAGGTGATTGTTGCATGATTTGAACTCACAGACAGAAGGAAGTGTGGGATTATCAACTGAATTAAGAGTGTTGTTAACAATCTACTAGTATAAAAGAGAAATCTGCATAACCAGGTAAGTAAATGAAACCTTCATCATGTTGTTTTTGTTCAGGTATGATGATGTAAGTTCTGGTTTATGCATCCATATGATTAGGTAATGTTAAAAAGATATAGTAGGAATGGTGATTTATGAGGTTAATGGCAATATGCATACATGTGTACACCCATGGTAAGATAAGACTTTATTAATTGTAGGTAACCATGGCTGACAAGAGGTTAGTTAAGTGCCAGGAAGAATTCAGTAGGCCCATGTTCTCTTCTCAGAGGGGCATCCTGTTTAAATACGGGGCAATTACAGATACCCATCAGGGGAGCACCAATTTGGAAGCCTGGTCAGCTAAGCTGAATGATGGGAGTGACAAGAGTCCTATGCTGGATGTGGTGTTCGTATCCAGAATGTGGAACACTGCCAGTTTTCCATACTCTATAGAATCTCCGTAGCTAGTCATCGAATGTGCCCAGAATTATAACCCAGGAACCAGGCAAGTGATGAAACATGGGAGGATATATGCAGACCTATCCATCAAGGGTCTCTCCCAGACATTTGGATTACCACTGGGTAGCAAGGTTAAAAGTGTAGACCTGAAGAAGTCTGAAAAGGAATATGAAGCCAACAAGAAATCAGCCAGGAAGAACATGTATCAATGGCGGGCTGAGAATAGCACATATCCTGCAGTAGCCAAACTTCCTGTGCACCTGTTCAAATATGATTTCAGTGAGGAATACCAATACATGATTGCACTCCTGAATAGAGTAACAGGCCAGCCCGATGTTGGTAGTTTCAGGGATTAGATGTACGGAATAATCATGATGTGTTTATATTCAGATATCAAGCCACTGTGGGGCCTGATAATAAGTGATGCTCTGCATGAGCAGCTGATGAACCTGGGAGGTTCAAATTGTGCATTCTATATGTCATCTAACATTGTTTATTCTTGTGCTTATAAAGGCACTTTTGATGCTTTAGTTACAGACGGAAAGCTTACAGGCACAAATGCTGTGTATATCTGGGATTATCATCCCTAGCTGCAGAGAACCAATTACCTCAAAGATTACAAACTGGTCAATGATGCATTCTCCATGCATCTGGTGAGGACCATGGAGGAAGATAGAACAAAGAGATTGAGCACGGAGGCTCAAGACATAGTTTACAGGCATGGGGTCTGGTACATACAGTTTGCAACCTTTTCATACATAAGGGTTGAAGGTTTTGAGGGACATCCTCTTATGCTACCAAGGTATCCCACTGATGCAGTAGTACTGATGGAGTTCATCAAGCAGGGCTCCACAATGAAAAAAATGTACAAGGATGCCAAGAAGCTGCCACCAATTTTGTTTCCAGTCAGCATCGGCTGCTATATGTGCCCTAATTCAAACAATATAAAGAAGGTGATGGTCACCCTAAATAAAATGAATCTGCAGCCTTTTCCAATAACAAGACCATATGATCCTTATGGCAGGATGCAGAAGATAATAGGAAAGCCTATTCATCAGAGGCACCTAGAGGACTTTTGGGCCGACTACGAAGATGAGGCAGAGGCAAGAAGGAGAAGGTATCAAAGGTTAACTTTGAACCAAATTAGAACTTTTGATTGCATCTCCATCCCCCAACAATTGAAGAAAGATGATGGCAGGATAATCGCAGATGAATACGAGAAAAAGAAGATATATAATGACACCATCTTTGCACCTGACCTCACTATACAGGAAGATATATCCTTGGATCCCTTCATTGCCAAGACCATACAACTAACTCAAGCTTGGGTTGATGAGCAGCTAGAGGCATTGAAGAAGAAAGGTGTTGCCATTATGGTGGACAACAAGAAGAAGGGACATGATATTCCTGGGGATGAGTATGATGACTTCCTGATTGAAAAGAGGAAGACTAAGGGAGATAAGCTACCTCCACCACAACAACAGAGCAAAAGACCCCCAAGGGGCAAGAAGGTGGATAAAGAACCCAAAGGGGTTATAATTGAAAGGGCATTATTTGTAGCTGAGGAGGCAGCAGCATCAATATTTGGATCAGAATCAACATCCCCTCCAAAGAAAGAAAAGTCTAAGAAAAGTACAACAGCAGAGGCTGGAATCGCTGAGACCCTAGAAGAGGGTCAATCCTCAAGAAAACCAGGAGAAGAGGATATCCTCATGGAAGAAGAGCCTAAAGAAGAAGAGGCTCCATTAATAATAAAGAGGAAAAGAAAAGCTCCACAGGTGCTGGTGTCCACCTCACCTAAGAAATAAAGAACTTCTATGAGAGGTGAAATAAGACAACCCACAACATTATAACAAGGGGCAGGTAGTGAAGTGTTGGTCATGATGTTAGTCATTCACAAACATAGAATAAAAGTTACACAACAACCTTTACTCATCTTGAAAGATACGATGAATTCAGAGAATTCATGATCCCAAGTCTCCGTTGATTAGGTCTTAATCTACTGACGTTACTCAGTGGTTGATGTGTGTTGCTGTTTTCCATTCAGGGGCCTTACGTGTTTCTGCAAAGTTCATCATTATTTCTTCAAATATCCTGCTCTGCATAAATCTCCAACAATTCTACCTCTGCACTGTGAATTTAGTCAAATAATGTGCTTACAGATTGATATTTGCATGATTTCTACCATTATTTGCAATTCTTTGCATGATATTTTCAATACTGCATGCATTTAACTCAAATATGCTAATAATTTTCAGTTACCTACGGGATTTCAGCATATTTCTCTATTTCTGCTTATTATTTATCATGATTTGCAGTTATGGTGATGAATTTATGAAATTAAAAAAAGAGAAAAGGGGGTAAAGAATGAGATTCCCAAAACTACTTGACTTAGATCACTGATCCACATACAAGCTCCCATACATGCAATGAAAAGAAGGAAACTAGAAATCATACTTCACCAGGACATTCCACAAATCTGCATGATCTAGTGCAAATCTTCAAAGGAAAAGTTGACAACAACATGTAATGAAATGAAAGCGCTTCCAGTTGAACACAGCATTCACTAGTACATATCCAAAAATCAACAAGAAGATTACGTAAAATTTACAATCAGGATGTAATCTGAAACTTCATATCCATTCAGTATGCTCAAGAACAGGTACATTTACAGTGATCTAAAGAAAGAACCTTGACATTTCAACAATTCAGTCTTCATTAGTCTCAGTAATCCGATCTCCTAATTGATTCTACAGTAATTGGCCTTCTTGCGCCAGATGCGTCTGTGTATCTTCATCTATCCCCCCAGGATCTGGCTCTTATATAGAACAAATGCCAGAAAATAGTTACAATGATCCAAGGATCAGGATCCTCTCATAATAATCGACGGTCCAGATGAAAAGCACATGCTTCACCAGTTGGCAAATGTACAGCTGGCACAGAATATTCCAGCATTTTTTATTTGATTCGGTCTCCAGCTGGCAAACAGCATATTTGACAATATCCTCCTCATTTCTGGTTCATGTTGCCTCCATGTGCAACCATACAATGCTCAGCTTCAGTAGCAGCTCTAACAGCATCATGACTTCCTGCAAGTAAACAGACAAACATTAAGTTCATCATCATGTGGATAAACAACAGGAATTTAAACATTTTATTAAACATGCCTCAAAATGTGCAGCTACAGGCAATCAAGCTTCAAATCAGTGGAAAATTATGCACTAAATGCATAAACAACATCAAAACACTTGGGTCAACCATCGTTGACTGGAAATCAGCAATCGGGTCTTCAAATTTCCATCGCTTCATTTTCCCGCCCATTTTCTTGTATATCAGGCTCCAAATATGATCATGTATCTCAAAATATACAAGGAAATAACCGCTTTTAACAAATTATTTCAAATCCGGCTTTGCATGCTCTGTTTGTATGTTTCGGGTCATCATCATATTCGCATCGGTGTGACCACATATGATCGGGGTGACAAAATTAGACTTGGCCGATGGCAACAGTTATACCGACGCCAAAAATCATGATGATGCCCAACTCTATGTCTTCTATCTAGCTGCAGGATATCATGAAATATGATGCTCCTCCCTTCCGAATGCTCTGATGAAAAGCACATCAGGATGTTTCGCTTCTGCATATTGGGGAAAGAAAGACATCATCGTCATCATCATGTCGAAGGAAAATAGGAGGATTTGGAATATGATCCTGCTGCTGAGGAAAGGAATATGATGGTGACGTCATCGTCATATTTGGGCTTCATTAAAATGCAAAAGATGACGTCACCATCATGTTTAGTTAAGATCAGGGGATAAATGCAATATCGGGTCACCTAAGGAAGATGATCAGGATGATGAATGTAATATGACCCCTTTGCGGCCAAGGTAACCCTCTCGAAAGATCAGGATGATGATGATCATCAGGATATCCGGGGCCTTTGTTGAACTTAGAACATGACGTCATCGTCATATTCGCGAACCGGATCATGTTTTGGAAAATATTCTGCCGAAGGAGAAATGTGATGGTGATGTCATCCTGATATTTGCTTCTTCATTTATCAGGTCGGGATGACGTCATCAGGATATTTGCAAAAGGTTATATTTCTCGGCAGGAGGACATTACGAAATATCGGGTAGACAAACAAGATCATGATGATCTTGACAACATGACTTAGGAATGGAATATCACCCTCCCTTTGAAAGATAGGGTGATCATCATGATTGTGCAAAAGGAGATCAGGAGGATATGAAATATGATCCTGCCTTGAAAGATCAGAATGATGATGATCACCAGGACTTTGACGTGCGCATGCAAATTATGCAGATGGTGGATTTTCTAAGTAGGGTGATATTATAATATCAGCATGATATTATAATATCGGGTGATGTTAAAATATCATGATGCTCGCGATGTATCCAAGGTCATTTGACGGGTAAAACACACTATCACTTAAGATTGACGTCCGGATATTGGGACTGCATGATTTTTATCGGGTGATAGACCAAGATCATGATGATGACCTTTCGCGATACAAAAGACCACTCGACGGGGAAAACTTACTATGACTTAAAGTTGACGTCTGGATATTTCGACCTCAGGATATTATCGGGGGGCGTTTCAAATATGATGATGATGTTCTTCATATAGCAAAACTGAGTTTATAAAATATGACCCTCTTCTTGCGAATATCAGGTTTGACCAAAACTTTGACTGTGCATAACTCCCTCATATGGACGAATTTTCAAGTGATGTAAAAGGCAAACCTGCATGGAATTTCAAGCTCTTTCTAAATATGAGGTCATAGAAATGAAATATGAACTTTGACAAACTACCCTCATGATGATGACCAACCTCATCGAATATCATGATGATGATGCACCTGACCTATTTTTACCAAACCGCCAGAAAGCAGACAACACAAGCCAAGCCAAAAGTTGGGTCCCTGTTTTGATAAGTTAAAATGGGGCGTGTTGTGTAACCACACAACATGAAGTACCTAAGGAACTTCAGCATGATGTTCCACTTCCTACCATCATCAAGTTCAAAATTGAATTTGCGGAAGAACAAATGAAAGAAATTGCTCAGACGCAATCAGGGCACGTCTCGCTAGACGAGACAATAAACTTGTCTGATGATGAGGTTGTACAGGAAGTAGCTGCACAAAAGATGGAAACACTTGCTGCTGGTACAAGCATGACCCCTCACAAGCCTACACCAGTTCAAACTATCCTTGAGGAGATGAAGCAAGTGGAGGCAGAGCAAGAAAAGAGCCCAGAGCAGGTAGCTCAAGAAATAAGACAAGAAACATTAATTGCAGAGGTGACAAATCCTGTAGTGTTAGACCTAACAGAGAAATAGGATGCAAGTCCTGTACATCCAGCAGGATCACCTGACAAAGGGCACCCAGCAGAAGAAATAGAGATGGCAGAATCAGAAGGCCATACTCCAGAATTGGGCCAACAAAGTCCACATGATACATTAGCGGAACCTGCTATAGTAGAGGTTCAGGAAGTGAAGGCTGATGAACAGGAGAAAACAATAGAGGATCCTACTGCCAACACACAAGAAGTTGATAGTGCAGGCCCGGAAAAAATAATGGCTGTAGAACAAATGCTAGCACCTCAGGCAGAATCCACAGTATCCAGTACAGTGGATAAACAACAAGGGGAAGAGTTGAAAATAGATGAAGTAATGACCGAGAAGGATCATGACCATCATGATCAACATACAGATGCACCACAGGATTCCCCACACCAAGAGGATGCTCCTCCGGAGAAAGAAATCCCTCAATAGGAGGATGTGCCATAGGATCAACAATAAAGTGAGCATCAGGAAGAAGAAATGAGAAAATCACCATCTCCACCACATCTGCTGACAGAAATGGGAGACATGGGTGAACATCATGATGATGCTAAAAAACATGATCAGGTGCCTCCGTGGTTGGCAAAAGAGGTAAATATAGAAGAAGAATTTGAAATTCAGGAATTTGATGTGTCCACCTTGCTCTCCGGGGACATAATGAAGCCTAGGAGGAAGGCCAGAATGACTTCGGTCATCAAGAGAGATCCAGTAACTGGGAGGAGGACCGCACAAATTGCAGTTCGTACTGTGGAGAAAGATAAAGGTAAAATTACCTTAGATGAATTCCAAATTAGCACAGTGGATCTGGGTTTTGCCAATGAGGACCAAGAAGGTCAGGAGGGCAAAGACATAATTGATTCTTTAATTCAAAAGGTAAAAAGAGAGAAGGAGAAAAATAAGCAACACAAAGAGCACATTGCTCAGTTGCATGCCTATATAAAGAGGCTGACTAATCCTGATGATACAACAACTGAACATGTAGTCCCATTGACTGCTATTTCTCAAGAGGAGGTAAATAAGTTAAACCTCATGAAACATGAGGCATCTGTGATAAGGAAATGGATGTCATCCACATTGGATGATGCTGAGGAAATAGTAAAGGCCTCCTTGAAGAGGTGGAGCATTCTCAGTGACTCCAGGACCAAAGTAGATAAATTGCAAATGCAGATAGGGAAAAGGTCCTATAAATTGGACAAAGTCCTAAACATCCTGGGAGAAATAAAGAGGATAAATCCTTAGCTACTTATCAATAAGCAAGTATTGAATAGTAATACTACATTGTTGATTGATATTTGGTATAAAGACATTCAGTTCGAATGTGGAGTGCTCAGGAGATGCAATAATAAGCTGAGAGATATTAGCATGAAGTTGCATGATTTAATGGCTGAAGAGGCAGAGATATTAGAAACATTGGAAGGAAAAATGGAAGGAAAAATGGAAAATCAAGATAAAGAATCTACCATCAAAGCTTTGTATGACAACTTCCAATCAGAGGCAGATGGTCCACTTGTCCACTTGACGGAAGAAGTTATAAATAAAGTAATGAGGATCAAGGTCAAGATGGAGAAATACAATGAAACACTGCAGGACAGGAAAGATAAATTAGATAGCAGCAGAAATAAATATGAAGCACATAAGCACGCCATCATTAAAGCAAAGACTCAGGATGGCGGAGGAATAGATCAAGTTGTGCGGTCATATGAGCAGATCCGGAGCAGCATGCAACCGCATATGCAGCGTCGTCATCATCAGGATAGTGAAAGTTTAGGAAGTGATGTACATTATGATGATCCACATAAATCAGATGAGGAGCATGATGAAGATACATCATAAAGGGGATATAAGCATAAATAGTCCAGATAGTTGCCAGCTGGCAACTTGTTCCATTTTTGTAGAGGTTGACAAAGTCAAGGAGAATGGTGACCGTAGATTTGCATTGATAAATCAAGATTGTAGATCTTTTTGTAGCAGATTCCTCACCTTGTTCTATAAAAGGTGATGGAATGCCTTATTGTAAACATTCGAAACTTAATTGAAATCTGTCTGCTGAAACATTCAGGGCTCATTTTAAAGTTTTTGTATACATTTATATTTTTGCATGCTTAATGAATGAGAAGACTGTGTTGATTAGAATTCATAGTAAATCTTGAGTAATCAGTGTATGAATTCTGGATATATGTGGTGATTTGCTGCGTCCCTTGTAGTGCATGTCTACTTACATGTGTTGTTTCATACAAATTCCTTTGAAGTTAGCATCAACTATATCTAGCTGTGGAATGTCCTGGTGAAAATATGGTTTGGTTTTCTTCTCTTCATGATAGTATCTAATATATATGTGGTTCAAAAGCTAAAGGTTCAACTTTAATTAGAAGCACTTCTTCAATTTCTTTTAAATTTCAAAGCGTTTCATCCCCATAATTGCAAATAATTGATGATCTTAAGAAAATAACACAGATATGCATACATCTCATAGATAATTGCAAATATTTAGCATATTTGAATACAAAGCATGCACAATTGAAAATATCATGCAAAGATTGAGGTATTTCTACATCTTTTCACCAAATAACTGCATAATATGACTTCTCTGTAAAAAATTTCTGCAGGAATGTCATGATGATGTTGAATTTTCATGTAAGGCCCCAAAATGGAAACAGCAACTCACATTAACCTCTAAGTAACTTTAGACGATTAAGACCTAATCATTGGAGACTTGGGATCATGAATTCTTTGAATTCATAGTATCTTTCAAGATGAATAAAGGTTAATGTGTACTTTTATTCTATGCTTGTTTGTGACTAACATCATAACCAACAGGTAGGTAACTGTACAAAGTTAGTCTGGGCTGATTAGTTGTGCTAAAGTTTGATTACATTTCATAAATTAAATTGCACCATTTATTGGGTATTTGATGAATGAATGTGATCTGAAAATTTCTTGATTTCCATTGAAGATAGCATCATTTTTTATAGTGTTGTAACATTCATTTTTAGTTTGGTAACTCAGAAAACTGGTTAAATTTTAGAGTATTTGTCTACTTGCAGCAATTCGCATATTGTGAATGTCACTTAGGATTTCTTTGAACCCTATCCCCTTTTGCAGTTTCTTTGAGAACAACCATTAGTTTATGAACTTCAGCAGCATTTGGTATTGTTTTACCAGCTGAGATCATAAAGGGTTTGCATGAATTGTTGCTCCAACTATTGAAATTTGTAGATTGCATGTAAGAACCCTTGTCAGCACAGCTCGAACATTCCAACTGAGAGATTCCAAGCGAGATAAGACCTAGCTGTAGAAACCTTGGAGTAGTCTTACCTAGGGTAGGATAGTTTTCAAGAGAGGTGTGAAACTAGCAATCACACCTGCGTTGTGTACTAAAACCACCATCAACACTAGTGTTTTGGTCATGCGCAAGAAGATAGTAGATGCATTATGCATCAAATATACCCCTATTTTGTTAGAAGTATTGCAATTGGATGGCACCTCTGTGAACACTATAGGAGTGGTCAAGGGACTGGACTTGACTCTACATGTATGTCCTAACCTAACTTTCAAATAGGACATTTCAGTCATTGATTTGCCTCCTTTCTTTGTTATTTTTCTATTAAGGGACTTCACAGCAAAGGTAGGTGGCTACCTTTCTTCTAACTAGTCTCATATGTTATTGAGGACTAGATATGGCACACGATTCACCATCAAGACTAAACTAATTTTAGATTATCATGTGGAGAATTATGACCACAACCTTGTGAATCCACATGTGGTGATTTCAGGCGAGGAAGTGCATGACTCAGAACCTATTGATGTAGAACCTTCACCTCTTCCTCTCCCTGACCTATTTTTAGATGAGTGGGCAAGGGATCATGAAATTTTTGATCCTTATTATACCACTAAGGCGACTGACTTGGGCAACTACATGATCCATGAAAGGAATATTTCAGTCCCTTTTATACTCAAGCTAGAGGTTGACTCCATAGGCCCATAGAAGATGTTCTTTGATGGTGCAAAGAGCAAAAATGGAGCTGGTGCGGGTGTTTTGCTAGTCTCTTCGACTGGTAAGAAGTTACATTTTGCTCATAGGTTGTATATTTTTGCATGAATAATGTAGTAGAGTATGAGGCATTGGACTATTTTCTATTTATTGCTGAGAAGAGGGATATCAAGCATATGGAGATCTTTGGTGATACTAAATTGGTGGTTAACCAAGTCAGAGAGAGACATGTGCTACTAACAACCAGCTTTTAAGAGCTTATAGACATAGATTCTGGGGCTTGTTTGAGAGTTTTGATGCTCTCAATCTACAAGTAATCCCAAGAAAGTTAAATTCAAAGGTTGATCCATTAGAAATTGTGGGAGCTCATTTTTCTCCACCTACAAACTTAATCCAAGGTCCTAATCAACATGTGAGGATTGTTGTCAGACCATTTGTTCCTAATAATGATATCCATTGGCAGGTCTTTGATAGCAATGAGCATATTGCATGCTTCATTCAGAATGAAGAAAAATTTTCCTCCAAGGCATAGCCTAGGTTACAAGAATCCTATGGTGATCAGATCATCAAGCTCAAATCAAACAAGTTGCCCAAGGGTATAATCACCCTGTAGGCCATCTTTAGCCATTATGACAAATTTAGGGGTGATAGAAACAACATAACCTTCAAGAAAGAAGATTACCAGAAGGAAACTGTCGCCTAGGATAGAGAGTTGTTGCTAGGAAAAGTGTGTGGCAATGCAGAGGAGCAAGAGTTCATAAAGCTTTCCCAGAAGTATAATGATGTCCTAACGTGGACATATGAAGATCTTAAAGGATTCAATCTGGATGTGGCTCAACATGTCATTGATCTGGATCCCAATTACAGGCAAGTTCACTAGAGGTAGCAACCTATAAATCCAAAGATTGAGCAGCTCACGAGGAAAGAGCTTGCTAAGCTCATACAAGCAAGGATTATCTTCCCTATTAAGTATTCTACTTGGGTTGCTAATCTAGTGCCTATGAGAAAGAAAAATAGAGAGATTAGACTCTATGTAGACTTTAGGGACCTGAATCATGCTTCTCTAAAGGATCATTACCCTCTGCCCTCTATGGATCAAATTTTACAAATAGTTGCAGGGGTAGAGGGGTTTTCATTATTAGATGGCTTCTCTGGCTATAACCAGATCATTGTCAGACATGAGGATAGATTTAAGATGGAATTCAAAACCAAAAGGGGAACAATGGCATATGCAAAGATGCCATTTGGTTTGTCTAATGATGGTGCCACATTTCAAAGGGCAATGGATATTGCCTTTAAAGGATTTATAAATAGGTTCATCCTAATTTATCTAGATGACATCATCGTCTTCTCCAAGAAGGGAGAAAATCACATGGAGAATCTAGAGAAAGTTTTCAAGAGATACAGAGAGTTTGGGGTGTCTCTAAACCCCATGAAATGTATTTTTGTTGTTGGTCAAGGTAATCTTTTGGGCCACATAGTGTCTGAGGATGGAATATCCATGGACATTGATAGAAGATCTGCCTGCTCACAAAAAGGCTTTACAATCATTTCTAGGGTAGATCTATTTTGTTAGGAAGTTCATCCCTAACTGTGCTAGCTTGGTAAGGCCTCTGACCCTTATGCTTAAGAAAGATGCAGTCTTTAGATGGACAAAGGAAGGGAGGGATGGTTTTGAGAAGATCAAGGAAGAGATTGCCCAGGTGCCTACTCTCATGAACTTGAATTATGAGGACTTTGTCCTCTATGCACATGGAGGAGAGAACAACATTGTTGTTGTCCTAATGCAAAAAAATGAACATAGACTGGAGTAGTCTTTGGCCTTCTTCAGTCAAATGTTGAAGGATTATGAGGTCAGATATAGCCCCATGGATAAGCAGGTATTTGTCATTGCTAGAGCTTTAAAGAAATTTAGATATATGCTAGAAAATAACCATATTAAAGTTTTAGTTTCTCATCCTAGTGTGAGAGATTACATAATGGGGATTGAGATTAATGAAAAGAGAGCCAGTTGGGTCACTAAGATCCTAGAATATGATGTGATTATCAAAGCCACTAAGCTGGTTAGAGGTAGAGGATTGTGTGAATAACTAGCTCAAGCTTCAATAGATGAAGTGAGTTCATCTTACCATTTCAATGAAGAGGAACCTATGACAAGCCATTGGTTGTGAGTTCTTGGACAACATATATGGCTAGTTTCCTATCCACTAGTGAGTATCCCTATGGACTGGATGGAACCAAAAGAAGACATTTCAAGTTGTAGTCTATCCCTTACGCTTTAATAGATGGTGTTCTCTTCAAGAGAAACTTGGATGGAGTCTTACTGAGATGCATAGAAGAAGATAAGGTTGATTGACTTATTAGTGAGTTTCATGCTAGCCTAGTTGGCGGCCATTTCTTTGCTAGAGCTATAACAATGAAAATAATAAGGGTGGGTTATTTTTGGCCCACATTATTCAATGGTGCCCATATATGGGTAAGAATATGCAAAGAGTGTGCCCTCTTTGTAGGAAAGAAAAGATTAGCAGCACTTCCACTCCACCCTATTCAAGCTGATCATCCCTTTTCACAATGGGGATTAGATTTCATCAGCATGATAAACCCCTCTTCCAATGCAGATCATAAGTAGGTTTTGACTGAAACAGATTACTTTACGAGGTGGGTTGAAGCAGTTCCTTTCAAGGAAGCCATTGAGTCATCAATTATAGATTTCTTGGAAGAAATCATGACAAGGTTTGGGTCTCCTCATACTATTATTTCTAATAATGCAAAGCATGCACTAGTTTTAGGATTGTTGATTGGGCTCTTAAGTACAATGTGTTCTTAAAGACTTCATCCAATTATTAGCCTCAAGGTAATGGGCTGGCTAAATCCACAAATAAGAACCTGATCAAGATTCTAAATAGGACAATGGAGACAAACTAGATTCAATGGTACAATAAGATTAGAATAGCTTTTTGGGTTGATAGGATCACATACAAGAGGTCCATTGGGAATTCTTGTTTTGTTCTAGTGTATGGAAGAGAGGATAGATTGCCTATATCCTTAGAGCTTCCTACACTAGATTTGGCTCATCAATTAGAGTTGGAAGGAGAGGATGCAAGGTCTATTAGAATGGCTAAATTAACTAAACTAGAAGAACAAAGACAATCATCCAAGATCACAGTAGAAGAGCATCAAATGCAGACCATGAAATATTTTGATCAGAAAGCCAAGATCCAGATCTTCAGAGAGGCTGATCTTGTTTTGAAATTAGATGCTGACCAAGCCAAACCAGGAGGCCACACCAAGTTTGATGCACTTTGGAGCGGGCCATACATCATAAACAGTTATAAGCAAGGAAATGATTTCATTCTTTCAAGGCTGGATGGTGAAGTTCTCCCAATCTCAATCAATGGGATCCATCTCAAACCCTACCATTAAGGTTGGTTTGAGATTTTATACATATTGTTTTAGTTTATTTTTGCTTTAGGTTTCCTTTCCCTAAGTGCCTTGCACAAGCTACATTGTCATTAGGAGAATGTAGGCCTTGTTTCTTTTGTGGTCTTGTTTTGAGGTAGGTTTCAATTTTTCCAACTTGTTTCAGACTTGACTCTATGCCCAATTGAATTGATAAGGCTACTAGTTTCCATTTGTTTAGCAAGAAAACACCCTTGAGAAGTTTCCAAAATGTTGACCTATTTTACCCCTTTGGCCAAATAGCCCATTCATAAAATCTCTAAGTGTTTTCTTTATTTTCCCTTAAGCCTTGGGTTCTATGGTCATAACTTACCTTATGTTATAATCTGTCATTGATTTTCTACCCTAGGTTTCCGATCACTTAAGTTATAACTT
Organism: Cunninghamia lanceolata; assembly: GCA_027924645.1. Classification (NCBI taxonomy): domain Eukaryota; kingdom Viridiplantae; phylum Streptophyta; class Pinopsida; order Cupressales; family Cupressaceae; genus Cunninghamia; species Cunninghamia lanceolata. The sequence goes on along the minus strand of BSBN01000068.1, from coordinate 10,032,468 downwards.
TAAGTCCTATATGTCATGAAGTGACTGGCCCCAAGTCTTGGCATTACCTTTTATTGCCTGTCAGGTCATGTTCTTATAAAATTCTAAGTCCTAAGTCTTTCAGGGCCCGAAGGTGCCACATGGTGATATTTCGCATGCCCGCAAACTATCTTATGTTTGCATCACATCCCTTCTGTGTGGCTGCAAAATGGGATAGCTATAAGTGCATCATGGCCTTTGGCCATATGGTCGATGACCCTATTGATTGAAGCAGACTGCGCTAGGTGTCAAAGGATGGAGTGAAGAGGTGGGTTTTTAATGATCGAATGGTAGCATAGCATCTTAGGGGAATCTTGTCTGCAAGAAAGATTCACTGCACGACTATGAAATGTCGACACATGGCATGCAGGTGCCCTCTCTGTCAGATCTCTTAGGTGGGCCCTTATCTTCTGATAGTTGTAAAGTATATCAGGGGCCTATGGCCATAAGATCGATGATTCAAAAGGATAGAGTAGATCACGCTAGGTGTTAAAGGATGAAGAAGTGGAGTCATGGCTTTGAAGATCAGACGGTGGTAGAGTGTCGTAGGGAAATCTTGTCTACAAGAAAGATTCACTGCGTGGATGTGAAATGATGACAGATGGCTTGTTCCTTGAGAAAGGAAAAGATCTTGAGTAATAAAGATCCACGTGGAGGGCTTAGTGCACTCCCATAGAGCCAAATGAAGATGGCCCACTTAGTACTATGTGACTGCAATATACTACCACATAAGCAGAATCTTTGGGCCAGAATTACGAAATGAGAAAGGAAAGACAGTGGTCGTCGATCCAAAAGGGAAATCTCATCAATGGTTCAAATTCAAAAGAGACTCTCAGGCACTCCCAAAGGTGAGAAATCTTGTTTGGGAAATATGCAGATTCAATCAATAAGGGAACTCAGAGGTCCAAATTTCAAGGGTTTTCAAAGCCGATGAAGACACGGAGACTTAAAAGGTTTGAAGATTTAAAGTGTTGTTAAAGATTTGCTCAGGGATTTTGTCTCATCTGCCATCAAAATAGATCCAATCTTCTCAGCTACCCCTTATCAAATATTTGTAGCATTTATGGTTGCAGGTGACAAATAAGTTGTTCACATTGAAAGGAAATATCTTTCATCTACCCAGGTCTCCAGATATTTTTTACAGTTAAATCTTGTAGATAGACATCCCTTCAGACAGATATTTTCTGACAGAGCCCATGGGGCAATTTATTGTAACCTAATCTAGTCATTTGGAATCAAATGCTATACATGCATGAATGTAAGATGTAAAAAAAGGTTGGAAAATAGTTAGTCTTTATGCTTCTATATTCCAAACAGAGCACTCCTCTACTGTAACCTTGCCTTCTAATTGAATATATGCTAGTTATTTTACCTCTTCATGCTATTTTTAACCCTCTGTGAACTAAGAATGATGTGTCTATGAATGCATAATTCCTTTCTAATCATTTCTTGCTCCTTGCCTCTATTAAAATTAGTTTGATCTGTGTATGTTTATCAATTTCATCTGGTCATTTTGTGCATCTTCTGAGTTCTGTGAGGGCTCTTATATTAAAACTTGGTGTATCACCTCCTTTTAATTTTAGTTTTACTCCATCTTCCTCTTTTCATAACCAATGGATAGATTAGGTTTAGTCTTATGCTAACTGAATCTCTCATTTAACAAAGGAACCAGCCTCTCTCTGGAGATTCGACCTCCTTGTAGGGTCCCACACCTAGAGGTCATCTCAATGTTTCACTAGATTGTTGGAGCCCTAAAAGCCTTCAACACTGGGTGCAAATCTATGTGACAACATTTTTCTAGGTCAAGTTGTGATGTAAGAGCATCCTTGGGGACTAAGAGAAATCTTGCATCACCATTTTCTTTCTTTGTTTATTTTCATTTACTAGTCAATCATAGAAGTTACCACATTTTTTTGCATTTTACATTTTGGTTTTGCAATTTTTGTAGAATGTTCTAAAAAGGTATTTGGATGTCATATTCATGTTTGGGATGATTGGATACATATAATGGTTTATTTGGACTTAAAGACCTTTATCAAACTGGCAGATTGCCACCATCACTAAACTATTGTTTGGTGATAGGGAATTGAAGTTGTGTCAAATAAGGAATACATGTGAAGACTTATTGGACCCATGGGAGAAAACACCGGGAACCACACATATTTCTTTCTGTTACCTTTGTTGGTGTTCAAGTAATTGGCTTACATTAGCTAACTACATTTTTTAGGAAGTATTGAACTTTGACCCACCTTGCAACTAATGTATATCATTAAGAATGCTTGGGAGATATATATTTGTTGCCACAATCATTTGGAAGGGGTTTAGAGAGAGTAAGTTCAAGATAAGAGATAGTGGATTTAATGCAAACATGAAGATGAGGGTTCATGATGAAGTTCAAGGAGGAATAAGTAGATAGGAGCAAATATATTAGGTTTCATATTAGTAATCAAGTTACTATGGCCTAGTAGAAGCCATTATGGAATATTGTAACTTTGATTGAGAAATTAATAACATAATGATGAATCTTTGGGAGGCTAGATTTTCCCCACTAAGGGTTTTCCCAAGGTTAATCTTGTGTTATTTTTCTATGATTTATTGTGTGTGTTCATGTGTTTTGGCATTTTCACTGATAAAAGAAGCAAAGATATAAAGAAAAGTTAAGCTAGGAAATCTCTAGATTTACAGATAAGGCAACTAAAAAGGTGCAAAATTTGACTAAGACAAAGTGAGGAATGGAACTATTGGGGAATCAATGAGAGCCCAAACTTTCTAACAGTTTGTTGAATTCACCAATAGTGAGATTTGCCGATAGAAGGAGTAGTGGACTTGGTTAGAGAAAAGAAGGATTCACTGATAAGGTGAAAAATGTGCAAAGTCAATGGTTCAGAAAAAGTGGAATTCACTGACAAGGTGAATAGAGAAAAGGAAAAATGGAAAGGGTGGATTTGTTGGCAAACTAAAGGAAAGCTGAACTTAGTAGAAAGTTTAAATATTTTAAGATTCATCGAGAAAGTGATAAGGTTAAAAAATGAAAGACAAGAAGTCCAAGGCAGTGTGGTTCATGAAAGAGATATTTCGCTAACCAAAGAGAAAGAGTGAAAGAGTTCACAAAATTAAAAATTTGCTGACTAAGGGCAAAGAAGGCCTAGTTTTGGAAAAATCATAAATTGCCAACAAGGAATAAAATAGAAAGAAAGAGAGAAAGAAAGAAGAGTTGGCAAAGGGTGCAATTTGCCGATAAAAGGAAGACAGGGTTGGTTCTAAGAAGATGAAATTTGCTGATGGAAGACAAAAGAAGGCCAAGTTTGTGAAAGTTAAGATTGTCGATAAGGCAAAAAGGAGGCATAAAATGAAGATGAAGTGCCAAACAAAAAGGAAAATTTCCCATAGTTCAAAATAGTGAAAGTTTTCCAACAAAGTGAATAGAATAGGGAAATGAAGAAGTTTGTAAAAATGAAAAAATGTCGATAAAGGTAGGAAAATGTGCTCAGTACAGAGAGGATTGTGCAGGCTGAATTGTACCAAAAAATTAATGATTCTACAGATATGTCAGAGGTTGCAGATGTTAGAAAAGGATTGGAGCATTCCTTCTTTATTGTTCGTGGTACACAAAGAGTGCAATAAATCTTCTTTTGACATTTTCAGAATTGCCAGAGAGTGGGTTTTCTTTCCAAACATGCAAGTTTCTAACGTGGCTATGGGCCATATTCAATGCAGCATGGATTTCTTGTTGACTAGATTTCTAACACCCAGGGGCTACCCAATGTGAACTGATTGCTATATATACATGAAATGAAGATGTTTTCAAGGTTGGTTGCTGAACCAATTGTTTGGTCTACAATGTCTCAAGATAATTTTAGGGCTTCAAATCAAGCCACTCAGAATATTGAATGGAGGAATGTGTTTTATGTAGCATAGGAATGAATGGTAATACATATTTTATGTAGTGTTATGTCTCCATGGCTATTTGTAATGATTCAAGGGAGTGCATAGTCACAACTTTGTATTTTTCCTTCACCACATTTGTTGGTGCGATTGTAATAGAGATTTGATAATGTGTGACAACATTTAAGTCAATACATGCTATGTTTTGAGTTATCTCTTTATTGCAAATGGGTCATTATAGTTTGGTTTTGGATAATTAAGTATGTCCAATGTATGAAATGTAATTTGAGAAATATATGTTAGTATATTTTAGTCTTCTGTTGATACTACTTCAATCATTTCCTTCCTCTTTAGTGCTTTTGACTTAGTTGCCCAATGGAGTAGGCACCGGTCATTATTGGAGAGGGATCAATCACTCTTTTAAACAAACAAATCATTCATCTATGGTTTAGGGGAAAAAACCATCTTTCCTGTGCATGTACATTTGCACAGTTGAATCAGCTATATAGGGTTTTGTGATAGCCATTCATTCTTGACTTAGTGACAACTTTTGGGGTCAAGATGATGAGTTGGGTTTGGTTGTCCGGTTATTTTTATTTGTTCATTTGGTTTGAACTTAATACCTATTCAGGTATACCCCTTGGAATATCCCTCTAGAGCCTAACTGAGCTCAAAGTATAGGGGATGAAACCCACTCCCATAGAGTTGACCTTTAACCCTCCATATTCTATTGATGGACTGATTATGCTTACATGATGACAACCTTGGCCTTGTGAGTGTGATTTTTTCCTAGGAAGTCGAGTTGTAGTTTTGGGACCCAACACATTCTTTGTAGGCTCCAACCTACAGGAGACACCAATCCCCTCTTATATGATTTGTGAGCACCAATCCACTAGAGACACTAATCCCCACTTGTAGATTTCGTGAGCACCAATCCGCAACTAAGCACCAACCTAGTAAGAGACACCAGTCTCTCGTTAAGGCACCAACCTTCTATGGATCTAAATCACTATCTTCTACAAATATGATCACAACTCACACAACATTCTTCCTTTCAAATCTGATCCAAAGATGCAGAGTCTCTTTACACAAAACTAATCTAAAATATAATCACTCTCTTCCTTCAAATATGATCCAAGTCATGTACCACTTCTTCACACAAAACTGGTCATAATCATAGCAATATCAATCACACAAGTTCTATCAATGATGCACCACAAGAACACAAGATTTACGTGGAAACAATATTAATCACACAAGTTCTATCAATGATGTACCACAAGAAGAACACAAGATTTATGTGGAAACCCTTAGAAACTTTCAAGCAAATGCAATTGCTGGGTGTAAAGACAAATTCCACAACCTTAGCCAGCATCCTCCTTGTCTATGCCCATATGGGATCTTTGGAACAGGGTATGGACATTCATCAAAGCATAAAGGATATGGAAATTTCATCAGATGTTGTAGTTGTAATTGCCCTATGAAACATGTATGCAAAGTGATGAAGCATAGACAAGGCAGGTGAACTATTTGACATGATGCCTCAAAGAAATGTTGTCCCATGGAATGCAATGATTGCAAGATATATGCACAAAAAGGATTTTTTCAAAAAGGCTTTAGAAAATTTCAAGCAAATGTAATTGGCAGGTGTAAAGCCAAATTCCACAACCTTAGCCAACATCCTCCTTGTCTATGCCCATATGGGGATCTTCGGAACAGGGTATGGACATCCATCAAAGCATAAAGGATATGGGAATTTTGACAAATGTTGTAGTTCTAGCTTCCCTAGGATACATGTATGCAAAGTGTGGAAGCATGGACAAGGCACATAAACTATTTGACATGATGCCTCAAAGAAATGTTGTCTCATGGAATGCAATGATTGCAAGATATGCACAAAATGGATTTTTTTTAAAAGGATTTAGAAACTTTCAAGCAAATGCACAAAACAAAATTTCAATAAAATGCAATTAGCAGATGTAAATCCAAATTCCACAACCTTATCCACCATCCTCCTTGCCTATGCCAAAATGGGATATTTGAAATAGGATATAGACAACCATCAAAGCATAAAGGATATATGAATTTTGTCACATGTATTTGTAACTGCCCTTATAGACATGTATGCAAAGTGTGGAAACATAGACAAGACATGTGAATAGTTTGGTATGACACCTCAAAGTGATGTCATCTCATGGAATGCAATGATTTCACGATATGCAGAAAATGGATTTTTTGAAAAGGCTTTATAAATTTTCAAGCAAATACAATTGGTACATGTAAAACCAAATTCCATAACCTTTGCAAGCATCCTCCCTACCTGTGCCAGATTAGGATCTTTAGATCAGAGTCTAGACCATAGAAGCATATATCTTTAAAATATCTTGATATATTCCAATATATATTCCAATATATTTTGATATTGTTATTATGATTAGTGATAATCATTATTGCCTTTGACAACAAAAATACTTGTCATTATTTATGATTTATGGGCATAGACATTACTAGACAAAACTGTCAAATGATTATGCTATCCTTTGACTTGTCATTATTATTGCATCACAGATGTTAGTATTGTCATTTGTACTTATCAATGGATATTGTTGTCATTATTTCATTTGTAAATTTAGTTGTATTATTGAGGCAATTGTTTGGCAATTTTTATAATTACATAGCAATTGTTAATAATGTTGTACTAGTTGAGATGGCTGCCATCATCATTGTCTTCGGACATAACTATCCTTTTGTGATTAGTAATCTTCTTATGATCACTAATCAATATCATTCTATCATTATTGTGACCTATACATTCTTGATCATTATGGTGTTTAGTAGCATCCTTATTAGTATTGTGGTCAATTAATATGGGCATCAATACTGCAATTAAAATTATAGGAAATATGAATGATAAAAATGATTAATATGAAACATTGTTGAGACATGACATTGTTGTCTTGAAATGCTTGCCACTGTTGTAAAATTAAAAGGTATTTCAAGAGGTTAGGGAGGCTATTGTTGTGAACTATACTTACTATTTGCTTCTATGGTATGGACAACCATGAAAGAATAAAGGATAAAGGAATTTTGAAAAAAAGTTGTAGTTGTAATTGCCCTAAGAGACATGTATACAAAGTGTGGAAGCATAGACAAGGCACATGAACTATTTGACATGATGCCTCAAATAAATGTTGTCTCTGGAATGCAATGATTACAAGATATGCACAAAACAAATTTTAAAAAAAAGGCTTTAGAAAATTTTAAGCAAATACAATTGGTAGGTGTGAATCCAAATTCCTCAACCTTAGCTAGCATCCTTCATAGCTATGACCATATGGGATCTTTGGAATAGGCTATGGTCATCCATCAAAGCATAAAGGATAAGGGAATTTCATCAGATGTTGTACTTACAACTACCCTATGAGACATGTATGCAAAGTGATGAAGCATAGACAAGATAGGTGAACTATTTGACATGATGCCTCAAAGAAATCTTGTCTCATGGAATGCAATGATTGCAATATATATGCACAAAATGGATTTTTTCAAAAAGGCTTTAGAAACTTTCAAGCAAATGCAATTGATGGGTGTAAAGCCAAATTCCACAACCTTAGGCATCATCCTCCTATTGAACACACCAAAATACTAAGAGGGGGGGGTGAATCAACATATATAAAACTTTAACTACTTCATTTGCAGATCAAATCAAATTGCTTAGGGACTAGAAAGTAAAGCATGCACCACATTAATCAACACAATGACACAAGGATTTTTACATGGAAAACCCAATAAGGGAAAAACCATGGTGAGGATTAACTCACAATATAATATGCTAATTGTTATAAAAGATTACAACTTTGTTTTAGGGCTACAACCCAAGGAAACTACTACTCCCTGCTGACTTGTACAATGAAAACAAATGCTGTGAAAGAAGCATCTGACTTATATTGGTATTGCAATCCCCTTTTTCTGCACAATTACTCCATCATACTAAATTTTCACACTTCATCCTTGATACTCATCTCTCACACATACACACCCTTCACAAATGACTTTATTCATCTATATATATACCCTCCGCAACATCTTAAATCCTTAATTAGGTCGGCACCAAATAGACCTTTAGATGAATTGTGTAATTCTTCATGAGTTGGCATCAATCATATAAATTATGAAGAGAAAATAGGTTGTAGATCTCAACACATCCTTCAATGCCAAACCAAGTGATCAAGATGAACCATACATGAAGAAACTAGACTGTTGGCCCAAACAACACTATCACTGCTAACTATCCATCTTTGCACCATCGAGGAGATACCAAAAACATGATGTGGACCAATTTATAGGAAATTTACCTTATCATCACTATCCTTACACCATTCACCTAAAGTATCTAATCATTATATACATGATCCTTAAAAGAATAATCATGTTGAACTGATGAAAACAGGGCATTCCAGACTGATTATAACACTTCAAAACTTAGGATATTGCATTGTAGAACACTGAAGCATATGAAACTCTTAGGAATGGAATTATGCACTATTATGAACACACTCCTAGAACTGCATCGCCATATCTATTTCTTCCAGAGGAATTCAAAGAATTTTACTCAGTTGTATTGTAATCTAGAGAACAATCAAATACAACTCTTTGTAAAACTAACCTAAATACTCTGTGCCATACTAGAAACAAGAGAGATTTGCATGTGCTTCAACCTAGAGACATACTGAGATATGTAGAATCTCTGCATACACTCATATTACTGATTTGTATACTCTCCATCTTTTGCAAGTAGTCAAACACGTGCACTGAGAACAACTTAGACATTCGGACCTATCTGTATTACTTATGTCATTTGAAAATTGACCTTGCAGACCATTAGAACACTTGATAGTGCAATGAAGCATGTATTACACATCTCTAATTATGTTCTTGAAACCACATGGGCACAACTTCTCTTCCAGAGGAATGCGGAGCATTCCAACAAGTCTCCATCATTTCTTTATTCTGTCTAAGCACTAACCAAAACTCTGTCACTGATAACTTTCTCTGCTAAAGGTATATTGACCTGAAATCTTGGATATAACTCCTCCATATACCAATTAGCTTATCTTCAGAACCACAAGACTAAATCTTGCTCTGCGGAGAAATGCGGACCAAATTTTTGTGACTCTACCTTAGGGTATAAACTATAAATACCTTAGCCAAACTTCTATAACTTGTCACCAAGTCCGGTACACCAAACTGGTAAGATATCAATGTAGACATATAGAAAACATGTTAGAACAGGTGTACTCACCTCTACATCACACTTAAACAATAGGCTGATTACCATTCTTCCTCATCCTCCAATGCTGACTGATATTACTGCATATATGACTATCTCTGAAATAGATACAATGATAACTAATCTTACTTGCACATACTTTTGACATCAATGACAACTAATCTTATCAAGATGCCAACATCTCCTTGTCTATGCCCAAATGGGATCTTTGGAAGAAGGTATGGACATCCATCAAAGCATAAAGGATATGGGAATTTTAACATACGTTGTAGCTGCAACTACCCTAAGAGACATGTATGCAAAGTGTGGAACCATAGACAAGGCACATGAACTATTTGAGATGATACCTCAAAGAAATGTTGTCTCATGGAATGCAATGATTGCAAGATATGCACAAAATGGATTTTTTAAAAAAGGCTTTAGAAACTTTCAAGAAAATACAATTGGCACATATAAAACCAAATTCCACAAACCTTATCCAACATCCTCCTTGCCTATGCCAAAATGGGATCTACAAAATAGGGTGTGGACAACCATCAAAGCATAAAGGATATAAGAGTTTTGTCGCATGGTGTATTTGCAGCTGCCCTTGTAGACATGTATGCAAAGTGTGGAAGCATAGACAAGGTGCGTGAACTATTTTGCATGATGCCTCAAAGAAATGCACAGTCTCATGGAATGCAATAATTGCAAGATATGCACAAAAATGGATTTTTTGAAAAGGAATTATAAAATTTCAAGAAAATGCAATTGGCACGTGTAAAAACAAATTCCTGTAATGATAATTGATCATCATATTATATTTAATGTAAACTGCCATATACATAATGTCATGAACATAACATCCAGTCTATATATAAAGCCATATAGCCATGTACAAACAAAGTCATACAAGAATATACAAAGATATACATCGGTAACATACAAAAGTATGTATATAAAGCCATCTAGGCATACAAAAAATGTCCCAAAATCTAGTTTCCTATGAACTGCTATCATATAATCGACAGCCATTGCTTGGTTGTGAAGATGGAGAGTCAATCAATGACTCATCCTCTCTCTCCCGTCGACTAGACCTCCTCAATAGAAATTTTTGTAGCTCCACCTATTAATACAATCAAATGATATATTAATATAGAAAACATGAAATATATAACATTGCATATGTAATCGATCACTTACCGCTAGCTGATGATCCCACTCGATCATTTTTCTCTCTCTTCATCTGTAGTTGGATGGTTGGAGTTGTGACCTTCTGTGAGAAGCATCATGAAGTAGAATTGACTAAACATAAATATCATTTATGTACATCAAATTACATGAGATAAAACAAGAAATGCAAAATGACATTTACATGTTACTAGCTCATACCTCAGTCAAAGGATTTGCAGACAACACAGCGACAACAATGCCCACCTCCACTAACTGACAAAGATGAGGAGTCTCCATATTCAACATCTAAAAATAGAGTTCAAGGTTATTTGACCAAAATAGATAGCATAATGATTACAAATGGTTAAATTTACCTCCGTGAAAGTGGTTCTATGTCCAGGGGACCAAGGAAATTGTGAAGGTACTAGTGAAGCTCCCTGTTGATTATCAAATTGTCACTAAATAAGATTACCATTGATATATGTACTATATTTATGATGTGATAAATTACATACCTGTTGACTTGACCTCCTCTCATAACCCTACACTGGATAGCTAACAGATGCAGGATGAAGACTTTGACCCTAGAATTTCATAGTGTAGATAGTTACATACATTAATTTTGACTTAGAATATATATAGGCATATAAAATTAATTACAAATTTCAAATACAAATATATTAAATCAAGATGAACCTTGTAAAAAATTACCTGGGAGTTAATACCAAATGTAGTTAAGAGTGAGTACTAGAAGTTGTGTATTTTTTTGTAATTTTTTATTGAATATTTTTTTTTGTGATTTTTGAAAGTGGATGCATCCTAAAAACTACATCACTAAGCATGCACATCACATAACTTGAACAAAAATAATTGAAAATATAATTTTTTTTAATGTGTAATGAATAAAGCATAGAACCATCCTATATATTTTTTTTAATTTTTGATAAGCGGATCAAAAGTTATAAAGAAAAATGAATACATGTGTATCTAAGGAATATAGAAACATTAATAAAATAAATTGACAATAAATATGTTAATGTTTTTCAAATTAAAAAAAAACTATATGGATAGAAAGCTAAGAAGACATGCAACATTTTGGTGGTAATTTTATGAAATTTTGTCATCCACTATGTAAACCTGATAACGTGGAAGTTGAAAAACTCTACTAAAGGTCAAAACACGTCAAAATATGAGAAATAAGGCTCCAAGACTTCAGGTTCATTGCCCAAGCCTATTCCAAGGAAAAATGGGTAGGAAATTTTTATGTATAAAAAACACGAGCGTGTTTTGTAATGCGCTCACATTACAAAGCACGAGCACACTACAAAACACACTCATTTTTTGTAATGTGAGTGCATTATAAAGCGCGTCGGTGTTTTATAATGTGAGTGTGTTTCTTCTGTACATAGAAAAGGTCTGCAAATTGGTAGAAAATCACATGCAACCTGTGCTTGAAGGCCCCACTACTGATGTACATGCATTGTGTGTGCTTTTCTACAATATTTGAGGAGAATCTTTCATTTTATATGAATTGAAATGATTCAAATGCATTGAATCAACAAATATATGATTATTGCATTTTTTATTGTTTAACACTTTGGCTATCAATTTTGATGTCTATTAAAATATTTTTGATGATTTTTTAATTGGTGTAAGTAATAATCATTTGCAAAGTATTTTAAGAGTGTATTTGTGATTAATATGTTATCTTTTGTCATAATTTTGTTCCTTTATTTTATAATTGAAATCTTAATTAACATATATTGATAATTTTGTAAATTTAGGAACAATTGACAATTACCATGGGAAGGAATAAATGAGGAGCACCCAAGGAAATTGAAGCAGTGAAACAAAAACAAAGGGATTGCATGAAAAAACTTCATCAAATGAGAAAAGTTGGAGGATAAGGTACGTCATCAACACCAATTGACATGAATGTAGAAAAAAGTCCCAAAACACCTATTGAAATAAGAAATGATGAGACAAATTTACCTAATACAAACCAAGAACACCTGCCAGTAAAAACACCTCATAGAATTATTCGTAAAAGACCAAAGTATCTTATTGAAATCGATGAAAATATTTTGAAACCAATGCCCAAAAAAATTTCCAAATGCACTTGTAGAAGAATTGTTAATAAAGTATGGAAAAGATTTTTTGAAAGATTAAGTGAAACAAGAAGATGCCAATTGTTTGTTGAAATGACAAAAAATATTAAGTTTAGAGATACTATGAAGATCCTCAATTTAAGATCATCCAAAATTGATGGTGAAGGAACTATTGTAAGAAATCTAATTAGTGCATACCAAGAAATAGGTACAAGCTCACGCACTAAATATAGTAATGTGACTTGACGTGTTCTTACATCAACTGTAGTAAGCAATGAAATCGAAATATCTCGTTTGATTAGCAAAACAAGTAGATCACTAAAGATAAGTAGATAAACATTATTGAAAGCCATTGGGAGACGTGAAACATTTGAGGATCCCAATAATATTACACTATGGGCATTCTCAGGTAGACTCCCATGCAAAGACAAGGTTGTTGTTGATGCCTTAAGAACAATAATTGAACAATTTTGGAAAGATAACACAAGAGCTTCACCCAATCAAAGAGATGTTGTAAGAAGGAGAATTGGATCTCAAAATCATGAACCACATCCTAAACATCTTTTGGATATGATGCAAACACAATTCTATCAAAAGTTTATTGAGAATTATCCTTAAATAAGAATTATTCAAAGGTATTTTGAGATGGTCAAACCTTTTTATGTTAAAATAAATCATGCACGCACTACTTGTTGTTGTAGGATGCATATTGGATTTTCTATGCATTATGATATTTATCATCATATATGTGTTACTTTGCACACTAGTGATGTTTTGCAAGAATGTATGATACAAATATCACCTAAATCATCAAGAGATTTCATTTCAAGTGTCTTATGTGAAAGGGTGGATGGACAATTTTTTTATAAGAAGTCAAGTTTGAAAGGATCATGTGTTAGTTGTGGTGGTTTGTAATGTTTGCAAAAATGTATACATATGGAGAGCACACATGAAATTGGAAAAAAAACTAGTTAGTTTTGGAAAATACAAGTCAGTAACATATGGAGTAAACATGGCAAAGAGTTAAGATGTGAGTTAGTGAGTACAGATATATCTGTAGCTAAATTTATGAGAATATTTCAAGAGAAAATAGTGTATGGTTATGCAATGCATACACACAAAGCTCAATGGTTGGATGAGCAATGCAAGTTATGTAAGGATACATTTCCTCTTGGTAATATTGTTTCTGTTGTAGATTTTGCTGAGAATTATACATTACAACCACAAAATGAAGTGCAATCTCAGTACTACAACTCTATTCAGGTTACTATTTTTGTACATATAGCATTCATGCATGAACCTAATAGCATAGAGGAAGACATAAAGATATTAAGAGAGTATCACTTCTACATTAGTGACAATCATACTCATTCCATTGAGTTTGTACAAGGTTGCTTTCAAATGTTCTGTGATAATTTAATTGACAGAAATATCACTTTTGGTCATCACATCATATGGTCAGATAACTGTACATAACAATTTAGGAATTCGAGGTGTTCTATTGGTTGAGCAGGATGCATGTGATGAGTGGTGGTCAATATATTTCAAATTTCACTGATGCTGGACATGGAAATGGGGAGCATGATGGTGCAAGAGCATGTGTAAAAAGAGCCCTGCAAGAGAAGAGTTGAAGTACCAAGGTGGTGCTAAGTTGACAGATGCAACAACAATTGTGCAATGGTGTATCTCCATGATGGGACCATGTAATGAAGGTAAGTCCACAGTTTGTAGATTTTTTTGGTTGGTAAAACAATGTAATATTGCAAACTATGAAGATTGTTGTACGATAGCACGATTGAGTGAGCTCCACTCATTTAGAAGTTCAAACGTAGGTTCATGGACTATTTATAAAAGAGAAATAGCATGTTTTTGTTCTTTGTGTATGGATTTTATTTAGGAAGAGTGTGAGTCAAATGAGTGGATTGATGAATGGTCTTGTAGAGCTTTAGTTCTGATTGACACATATCGATTTCCACAAGAACTACAGTTGACCCAGATGGAAGTATCAGTTGACTTTGACCATGTATCAAACCTAGTGCAACGAGGTATTATAGATTTACTTATTAGTTCAAATTAATATTTTAACTAAGCATTATATTGTATTTTAGATCTATTGATTCCCAAAATAACTCCAAACCAAAACTTTAAAATGTTCTTAAAACACCTAGGCTAGGGATTGTCATCAAGGTGAAAGGAAAAGATTTATCAACAACCAAAGGGGAATTTTGGCCAACTACATGAGTGGGTAAACTTCTCTGCTCTTAAAGCGTAGCTAAACCTAGGAGGGATATTCCTAGAGGCATGAAATGAAATACAAATACACATACATAGCCATTCCCAATGTACACTTGACCCCCAAAGTTGTCATTAGGTCAAGAAAAATTGGTTGCACATGCCTCTAATTAAGCTGATTCAACTGTGTAAATGTACATGCACACGAATATGGATTTTACCTTGAACCACAAGTGAATGATTTGTTTGATTTAAAAGACTATTTGGTCCCTTCCAATATGGATTGGTGCCTACTCTATTGGGTAATAGAGTCAAAGAATGTAAGTAGGAAAGAAAATACTTAGTAAAGGATCAACAAAACTAGACATACATTTGCACATATGACCTTCTAATAGATTTTCATACATTGAACATATTTAATAATCCAAAAGAGGGCTATAATAATTCCTGTGTAACAAAATGATGGCAAATACAAAGCCTTTGTATTTATTTAGATGCTATCACACATCTCCAAACACCTATTACATTCATACCAGTAAATGTGGCAAAGGAAAATACAAAACTGTGATTATATATTTACCAAAATCATTACAAACTCCCATGGAGACATTCACTACATTAAAATCTGCATTCTATAACCTTCCTCCATAATACTGAATATATCCCTTGATTTATAAACTAGACAAATCATGTGTTGGTGCTAGAGAAACTCCTTAGGCTCTCCCAGACCAGAAAATTGGCTCAGAGACCAACCCTGAAAATGTCTTCCAAACATGTATATATAGTAATCATGAAGCTCTAGGATGTTTGAAATCCCAATCAACAAGCAACAATGCATTAATGACTGAAACACATGGCCATGTCAGAGGAATCAACAAGAATCTTGGGTGCCCATGCCCTACAAGTAGATTTGTGTCCTTGAGAGGACCTGAAGAAAATAAGGATGCTAAAACATATCATCCCCATATTAAATTCTAGTACATGCACTTTGATGGAAAACACTATTCCAACAATCACCTAACAATTGCATTTCTATAGCCTCATGCATTCATGGCAACAAAGGGGGAAGAGAGACATATTTTAAATATAAACCCACCAATAGTGTTTGTAAATCTTTTACAAAACTTCAAAATTATTAAAGCCTTCATACTTTATTAACCCGTGCTTTACACTTGATTCTGTATTTTAATTTTGCCTCATCGGTAAAAATCCATTAGCAGGAACTAGCCTCCACCTGCACCATCATCACAATTCTTCATCTCCTTGTTGCCTTCATTTTCACCATTTGCCTTATCGACAATTTTTTGCATTCACGAACTTTTCTTCGGCACCCTCATTATTTTCTATTGGGAACCTTTTACTTTTTCGAACTTGGCTACCTCTGCTTTCCATCGAAAAATCTTCAATTTGACAAATGTTACTTACTTCGTGCCTTTTCATGCTTATCCTAAAAAATCAACTTTGCTGAACTCATCTTTATTGGCACATGCTTCCACCTTGTTGGCAAAAGTTCACTTTTCCGAACCTATCGCCCTTTGCACCTCTTTCTGCCCCTATCGACAAAACTAACTTTTGTCGAACCAACTCACTTTACCCTTATTAGTAAAAGCCTTCATCTCAGAACCAAGGGCCTTTTCTCTTTATATTTCCTTTGTCGGACAAACATCATTTTGCTAAATTTGAGTCATTTTCCCTTTATAAGTAAAATCTAAAATTTGTGAACCATCTCCCTTATCACCTTATTGGTGAATTATGAAAATCTTGAACTAGTTCACTAGTTCCTCATTTTTCTGATTTGCCGATGTCTTCCTTCCCTTAGCCAATTTTTACTTTCTTTGTTGGTGAAAATGCCTCATCATGAACCTTTGACTTTTCCCTTTTGGTCTTATTTGCCTTATCAGCAAATCTTGAAAATTATCGAACCAAGCCTTTGCTGCATCTTTTCACTTTTATCATCAAATCTGTTGTCGGTCAAACCTCTCATCGGAGAACTTGGAGGTTCACGAACCTGAACTTCACCGAAAAAGCTTTTCTTTTTCATCCTTTTGCCTTAGAAACTTTTTGTAATCTACTCTGCAACATCCTGCTCCCTTCCATTGTCGGCAAATTGGCCATCGGCGAACTTTGCCATCAGAAAACTGAAAGAAAAAGGAACTTGAGAACAAGTTCATAGGTTAAGGATTTTGCCAATTTGCTGACAATAAGGCAAAATATGAAAAAATTTCTAAGGGGCAAAAGGGAACAAGACTTAACCATTTTTTGACCAAACTTTGACCAAGGATAACTTTTTCATATTAAGGAATTTTGACATGGTTCAAAAGGAAAAGTTGCTGAGAATGGAATTCTTTATCCAATGGTGATATTTGCTAAGGAATTTTGCACATGATTTTTAGATTTTTGGGGGCAGAAAGGGTACTTTGGAACTAGAATTTTAGGTGCCGACATTGGCTTTGGTTGGGGACATGTAACAAGCAGTGTCACAGTGAGAATGCAAAATATCTCCAGGTAGACAAACACACAAACACATGAAGGGAAACACACAAAACACATAGTTACAAAGAAACACAGTCAAAAATAACTGTAGCCAAAATTTTGGGACACTACAAGCCACCCTTATAAAAATTGAATGAAGCTACTTACCTCTGTCAAAGCCTATTGAAGGAGATGATCTCCCTCAATCCTTTGCTACACTTTTTACCCAACATCAGCAATAAAAATAATTTGCATCCATACACATATAAAATATAAACATTCATATTATCATGTTGAAGCTAGAAATGATTATTTCCAGGGCAAGCCAGCCATAGATAATATGATTCATCATGTTGACTCACATATAAGAACTCATCTTCAAGTCCCATGTCAGCATGATGCATTTCTAGGCCTACGTAAATATCAGCATGAAGATAACTATTTAGATGAAACTCATCCAACACATGTGTGGTTTCACGCTGGTCTATGTCATAAGACTGTTCAATTTCTTGTGGCCCAGCTACACTAATGCTAATGTGCTTCTCCATGACTGAATCAAAGGCATGATTCAAATTTAAATCTCCATCATTAGCATATAAATCTAAAATCTAAGGCACTTCAAGTGAAGACTCGGAATCTTCACTTTGCCTCTCTATTTTTGATTCCTTGACACACATTGTTGTGTAAAAATTGTTGCTAAGAAGATCAGAAATGATTTTCTCCTCATCACCCTACAGGTCAACAACTTGATCCACACTAGTACATCCAACCCAAATGTCATCAGGCCCAGCCAATGAGCTCAAAAATACACTCTCAACATGATCCACATTAATCAGAGGTAACTGCCCCAAACAAAGCTCCAGAAAATCATCTGTTATATGGCCTTCAAAGTGGGAGATAATTACATCAGAATCTCTTGTAGTTGTAATATTACCCTCATGATGTCCAACTAAAGCATAACTCACATCATCCTCATGTAAACAATTGCCAATGACCTCATTGTCATTATCAAGGATAAATGAGGGTAATACACCAAATAAGAGACAAGTCTCTTGTTCACCCTCAACATCATTTTGTATACATCCATCTCTTTCCACTTGTTACCTACAGGTAGCCACGTCATACAGGATATGACTCTCCACTTCCAAAGCTGACAACTCAAATTCACTAAACTAAAAATCATCTTCAAAAAGAGGATTATCCATGCACCAATGATAATCATAAATTATGTTACCTAATAGACTAACATGTTCTTCATAAAGGGCATTATCTTTTATGCTCATCTCTTCATCATCATTTGCTTCATCAGTGTATGCATGCATTACATAATCAACTATCTAAGCTGATTCATTTGATGCCTCACTCACATACATGCTTTCCAGGCGGTCTAGAATACAATAGTAGGTAGCAAGGTAGAAAAACTCTTCATTGGATTGGATGTCATCATTGATTTGTTCATTTTCATTATCCACTGATGATTGGTCCAAGGGAATGCAGGTGCAGTCACTATTGTTTTCATCTAAATCGCTCTTATACACTGCACCAACACCTTCCTCTACCCTTCTGCATACACAGTCATCACTTGATATTGTGTCTGGATCATATGAAACACTTGCATCCATACTATCTACAATAACATGTTCATTACCAGCTATCTATGTGTTTTGGGATAGAGATTTCACAATCATATCCTGCTTGACTTTGTCAACATAATCAATGAACAAATAAGCTTGTTGCAAACCCACTATATTAAATCTTCTCATATAGAAATTGGACTTAAACTAGTATCATAAGCCCTCAAATACATATCAATACATACAAGAAGATCATGTCTAATTTTTTCTTGGAGGTGAGATAGGGCCACTACAAATCTGTGGTTGAGCTCCATGCTAGACTCTCCTTGCTTTCTAATATTTTCTAGTTTTTGGACAAGAAAAACATGGTCTAGACTACTTGTAATGTCTTCAAAGGTAGCCACCAACTAATCCCAAGAAGCAAAATGCTAGTTAGGAAAACTAACCAGCCACTTTCGTGCTATTTCACATAGATATCTTACAAAAAGTCTCCTCCACATATCCTCATCTTCAAATTGAAATTTATCCATGAAGTCTAAAAATGTAGCAATGTGTACCTTCCCATTGAAAACCTCACACCCATCAAATAATGGCATCTGATTGTAAATCTTTTTGGGCATGGATTGATGTTCATAAATGACCCATGAAAGGTCTAGCTACTTATATGTATTTTCATTTATAATAGGGGAAGGACAAGGAAAAGATCCACTCAAAACAACAAGAGGGGAATCAGACTGTAGCATGGATTGATGTAGCCTGATTCAACCTGCTAATTCTTTTTCTTGCTATAGCAAAGACTCTAATAATTGCTTTTCTTTTTCAATTTTGGTCTGTAGCCAAGACTTTTCATTTCTATTATGCAAGGGCTCAAAAAATTCTAGGTTTGTAAAATTGGTAGGGCTACGATCAGAAAATGCATTACCATGATGGTCAAAGGGCATATAGTTCCTAGGGTCTTCAACATAAGAAGATACATAGGAAGAATCCTCCCTAAGGTATCCATACTCACAAAAGTTGGCCATGACCAACTACACAAAACCTGTGCAAGATAAAGGAAAGCAAACAACATGTTTCTTTATTGAGAAAGAAACCATGGTCAAGGCAAAAAGAAAAACTTGTACCTTAACTAGTTGCAACCTCCTTGAAACGTGCACATAGCAGAAACACTTTGTTTTCTTTTGATAGCAGAGTCGCCACCTCAATGAATGAGGAAATCCATTGAAGTGTGACTAATCTTCAAGGCTTCAAAACTGATTTTGGGTTCCTCACACCTTATAACCCCACAATACATTGGTTCCAGTCTATTGGAGTAAGTTGAAAGGCTACCAATTTACCCACAGCAACAGACTGCACCAAGATACGTGTTGTTACAGAGGTCTTCAAATTCTTTGTCTTTTAAAGTCTTCCCCAACAACGGCGCCAAAATGTAGGCATAAGTTGATAGGTTGCCATCTTACCGACATCAACAAATTGCACCACTGCAAACTCACTGTTACCAGAGGCGTGTTACAAAGGTCTTCAAAATTTTACACAGATATAATCCCCAACAATGACACCAAAATGTTGGTTCCCAAATTAACTCCAACCTACAACTTTAAAATGTTCCTAAAACACCCAGGCAAGGGATTGTC
This sequence comes from Cunninghamia lanceolata, assembly GCA_027924645.1. Lineage (NCBI taxonomy): Eukaryota > Viridiplantae > Streptophyta > Pinopsida > Cupressales > Cupressaceae > Cunninghamia > Cunninghamia lanceolata. The sequence goes on along the minus strand of BSBN01000068.1, from coordinate 10,012,106 downwards.
ATCAAGGTGAAAGGAAGAGGTTTATCAACAAGCAAATGGGAATTTTGGTGAACTACAAGAGTGGGTAGACTCCTCTTCTCTTCAGGCTAAGATAAACCTAGGAGGGATATATTTAGAGGCATGAAATGAAATACAGATAAACATACACAACCATACCCAATGTACCCTTGACCCCCAAAGCTATCACTATGTCAAGACAAACTAGCTGCACAAGCCTCTCATTAAGCTAATTCAACTATAAGAATGTACATGCACAGGAAGATGGTTTTTACCCTGAAACATAGGAGAATGATTTGTTTGATTTAAAAGACTATTTGGTCCCTCTCCAATATGGACCAGTGCCTACTCTATTACCCAACAGAGTCACAAAATATAAGGAGGAAAGAACATACTCAGTAAAGGATCAATAGAATTAGACATACATTTGCACATATGACCTTCTAATAGATTTTCATACATTGAACATACTTAATAATCCAAAAGAGGACTATAATAATTCCCGTGTAACAAAATAATGGCAAATATAAAGACTTGTATTTATTTAGATGCTGTCACACATCTCCAAACACCTATTACACTCATACCAACAAATGTGGCAAAGGAAAATACATAACTGTCATTACATATTTACCAAGATCATTACAAACTCCCATGGAGACATTTACTATATTCAAATCAGGCCCAACCAATGAGCTCAAAAATATGCTCTTAACATGATCCACATTAATCAGAGGTAACTACGCCAAACAAGGCTCTAGAAAATCATATGTTAAATGGTCTTCAAAGTGGGAGACAATCACCTCAGAATTGCTTGTAGCTATAGCATTGCCCTCATGATGTCTAGCTGAAACATAACTCACATCATCCTCATACAAACAAGTTCCAATAACCTCACTATCATTATCAGGGATAAATGAGGGTAATACACCAAATAAGAGATTGGTCTCTTGTTCATCCTCAACATCATTTTGTATACATCTCTCTCTTTCCACTTGTTGCCTACAGGTAGCTATGTCATACAACATATGACTCTCCACTTCCAAAGCTGATAATTCAAATTCACTAAACTGAAAATCATCTTCAAAAAGAGGAGTATTCATGCACCATTCATAATCAGAAATTATGTTACCTAATGGACTCACATGTTCTCTATAAAGGACATTATCTCTTATACTCATCTCTTCATCATCATTTGCTTCATCAGTATATGCATGCATTATATAATCAACTATCTGCACTGATTCATTCAATGCCTCGCTTGCATACATACCTTCCAGGCGGTCTACAATACAACAATAGGCAGCAGGTTGAAAATCTCTTCATCAGATTAGACACCATAATTGATTTGTTCATTTCCATCATCCACTGGTGTCTGGTCCAAAGGAATGTAGGTGTAGTCACTACTGTTTTCATCTAAATCACTCTCATACACTACACCAGCACCTTCCTCTACCCTTCTACATAGACAATCATCACTTGATATTATGTTTGGATCATATGAAACACTCGCATCCCTGCTGTCTACAACAACCTATTCATTACTAGCTATTTGTGTGTTTGGGGATAGAGATTTCTCAATCATATCCCACTTGACTTTATCAACATAATCAATGAACAAATAAGCTTGTTGTAAACCCACTATATTAAACTCTTCCTTTATAGAAATTGGGCTCAAAGTAGCATCATAAGCCCTCAAATACATATCAATACATACAGGAAGATCAGGTCTGAATTTTTCTGGGAGGTGAGATAGGGCCACCGTAAATCTGTGGTTGAGCTCCATGCTAGACTTTCCTTCTTGCCTGCTAAGATTTTCTAGCTTTTGGACAAGAAAAATAGGGTCTAGACTACTTGCAAAGTCTTTAAAGGCAGCCACCAACTGATCCTAGGAAGCAAAATATTGGTCAAGAAAACTAACCAACCGCTTCCATGCTATTCCACATAGAGATCTCATAAAAAATCTCATCCACATATCCTCATCTTCAAATTGAAATTTATCCATGAAGTCTCAAAATGCATCAATGTGCACCTTCCCATTGAAAACCTCACACCCATCAAGTAATGGCATCTAATTGTAAATCTTTTTGGGCATGGATTGTTGTTCATAATTGACCCATGAAAGGTCCAAGCTATTTATATGTATTTTCATTTGCAATAGGGGAGGATAAGGAAAATAACCACTGGGAACAACAAGAGAGGAGTTAGACTACGACATGGACTGATGTAGCCTGATTCAGCCTACTAATTCTTTCTCTTCCTGCAACAAACACTAACAATTGCTTTACTTTTTCATTATTATTCTATAGCCAAGACTTTTCATTTCTATTATGCAAGGTATCAAAAAATTATGGGTTTGTAAATTGGCAAGGCTACGATTAGAAATGCATTACTAGAATGGTCAAAGGCCATATAGTTCCTAGGGTCTTCTGCGTAGATGCATAGGAAGAATCCTCCCTAGAATATTGATACTCACAATAGTTGGCCATGACCAACTGCATACCACTTGTGCAAGACAAAGGAAAGGAAACATGTTCCTTTACTAAGAAAAAAACCATGGTCAAGGCATAAATAAAAACTTGTACCTTAACTAGATGGAACCTCCTTGAAATGTGCACACAACAACAACACTTTGTTTTCATTTGACAACAGGGTTGCCACCTTAATGAATGAGGAAATCCCTTGAAGTGTGACTAATCTTCAGGGATTCAAAATTGATTCTAGATTGCTCACATCAGTAGAGTCATCAAATATTTATAACCTAGCAATACATTGGTACCAGTTTATTAGCATAAGTTGAAAGGCTACCAACCTACCCACATCAATAGACTGCACTAGGAAATGTGCTATTACAAAGGTCTTCAAATTCTTCATCTTTTCAAGTCTTCCCTGGAAATGGTGTGAAAATATTGGCATAAGTTGACGAGCTGCCAACTTACCCACAACAACAAATTGTGCCATTGCAAACTCACTATTACCAAAGGTGCGTTGCAAAGGTCTTCAAAATTTTACAAAGATATAATCCCCAGGAATAATGCTAAAAAGTTAGCTCCCAAAATAACTCTAACCCAAAACTCTAAAACATTCCTAAAACACCCAGGCCATGGGTTGTCATCTAGGTGAAAGGAACATGTTTATCAACAAGCAAAAGGGAATTTTGGCTAACTACAAGAGTGGGTAAACTCCTCTGCTCTTCAATCTCAGCTAGAGCTAGGAGGGATATTCCTACAGGTATGAAATGAAATACAAAAAAACATACACAACCATACCCAATGCAGACTTGACCCCCAAAGTTGTCACTAGGTCAAGACAAATTGGCTGTGCAATCCTCTCATTAAGTTGATTCAACTATGCGAAGGCACATGCACAGGAAGATAGTTTTTACAGTGAACCATAGGTGAATGATTTGTTTGATTTAAGACTGTTTGGTCCCTCACCAATATGGATTGGTTCCTACTCTATTGGGAAATAGAGTCACAAAATGTAAGGAGGAAAGAAAATACTCAGTAAAGGATCAATAGAACTAGACATACATTTACACGTATGACCTTCTAATAGATCTTCATACATTGAACATACTTAATAATCCAAAAGACAACTACAATAATTCTTGTGTAACAAAATGATAGAAAATACAAAGACTTGTATTTATTTAGATGTTGTCACACATCTCCAAACACCTATTACACTCATACCAGCAAATGTGGCAAAGGAAAATACATAACTGCGATTACATATTTACCAAAATCATTACAAACTCTAGTGGAGACATTCACTACATTCAAATATGCATTCTATAACCTTCCTTCACAATACTGAATATATCCCTTCACTTATAAACTAGACAAATCATGTGTTGGTGCCAGAGAAACTCCTTAGGCTCTCCCAAACCAGAGAATTGGCTCAGAGACCAACCTATTGATGGTGTTTTTAGCACAGGACTGCCCCAAGGATAATATAACTAGGTCTTAGCTTACTTGGAATGACTCAGTGGTATGTCTAGCTGTGCCAACAAGGGGTCTTACATAAAATGCAGGGTTTATAAAAAGATGGCATGAATATATATGCAGAAACCCTAGGTGGTTTAGACTATAAAGTCTAAAATTTTCTAGCAGATAATCAATGTAATGTTTCTCAAATCCTAAATCTAATAAACTTGATATAAATAAAATGCAACAAGAAAAGGAGAGAGAGAGAAGGGATAAGAGATCCTAAGTGACAGTCACAACTGGGTAAAATGCTACAATTAGACAAATACTTTCAATAAACCATTCCCTATTTCACTAGGATAGGAAACCCACAATGTTGCAAGAAATGATGCAATCTTCAAAGGATCCTTATGATTTTCAAATTGCATTCATTCATTAAACACCTGGACAATGGTACAAATTAACTAGTGGAGTGCAACCGAACCATATTCAATGACAGGGCCTAGGCTAACTATACACAATAACTTACCATCAGCAAGCACTAATAGAATGGACCAAAGCATTCATCAGATATCTTAGCATTTACCCATCATTGCAAAAGTACAACTAATTAAATTTAGATTGATATGAACCATGAAAACCAAACTGAGACAACACATAAACACAAATTCCTAGCAACCTACAAAACTTGCTTTGTATTGACTGTATTTTGGCAGAGTCTTAGCAATTCATTATCAAATCCTACTTCTTACAATGAGAGAATGATGGCCCTTTTATAGACAAGGCACCATACTGAGTTTTTTAATGGACGGTGGAGATTAACTCAACATCAATGGTCCAAATTACATGGCATTTAATGAGATACATCAGTTAGTTACATTTTCATATTTGCCTTTGTCCTCTAGGAAAAAGACAAAAAATAGCTTGCAAATACATTGAATCTAGACAAATGGATACCCATTTGGTTGTACATGATGAAAAGTTAATTTTCAAGGCCTAATAAAGCTAAAATAGTCACATGACACTTGAAAACTTTAGCTGATATGTATTCACGAGATTCCAAGTGTTGAGTGGATCAAGAGGAGTATGTGGCACATTTGTGGTGAAAGTGTATAACTGGATGCCTGCTGGACCAACATTGCATGACTAGATAACTAGGATAGCTATGAACAAGCGTGAACATGTCTTACACATTGAACTGGATCTGCAGGAACAACAGTGATGTAGGCATGATCTTCTATGTATTTTAGCTCCTAAGGCTCATCTTTATCATCTTGGACATTATACTGATCTTCTCTTATAGGTGTAGCAGCAATTTGATTGATAGAATGTTGATTCTGCAACTCTGAGTCGGCAAGGTACCTCAGTGTGTTCATCCTTCCAAGATGGATCCAATTGGCTCCTTTGGTCCTCTTAGACCTACAATCAACCAAGCCAAGCATCAATTTCATCTTAAAAGATCATTTTCCATCAATTTGGATCAAAATATGTCTATTTACAACCATGGATCAATCAAAATAGCTCATTGTCAGTGTTGCTTCCTTATAGTCCTCTTCACAAATTTAGTGATTTTTGCATATTTTTTGAGTTTTTTACCATTTTCAAGTACCCATTTGGCCAATATATTGATCTAGGAAGTTTTTGTGGTCATTAGAATCCATTTACAAACTTTTATTTCATGTTTTTATAGCCTTTTCTACAAAAAACGAGATTTTTGGGGGTCACGGACTTTTCATGTGCAGTAGCATTAATTATCATAAAATGTGCCAAAAATACACACAAACTTGGTAAAATGTTCATCATGATGTAACAAATAGATATACAATTCAAATCCATCAAGAAAATTAAATTTGCTCCTTGAAAAACTCAATTTTCAGGCCAAAATACCAAAAAACACCGATTTTGGGGGTCATTGACTTAGCGTTGATTTTGCTTCCAACTAACCTAGCATGGATTTTGACTCCAGCCGACCTAGTGCAGATTTCGACCCCATCTAACCTAGTGCAAATTTTGGCTCCATCTGACTAAAGTCAGTGAAGGTCATTTTTAGCACAAGTCGGTTGACCATGATTTTAGCGCTAGCTTTGATAGAAGCCGCCGGCGGGGATTTTGGTGCTGACTGACTTAATAGTAGTTTGAAGGAAGTCAGTCGGAGGTGAATCTAGTGCTAAGGTCAGAGGACAATGATTTTCATGAAGAAGTCCATGAGCGAGGTTTTTAGTGCCGAAAGTTGGTAGCAACTATTTTTAGCGCAAAGTTAGTGGATTCAATTTTTAGCACTAAGGTCGGTAGAGGCTGTTTTTGGCACAAAGTACAGTTGGGGTCATTTTTAGTGCTTTTTGCAGTAGGAGGTGTTTTTAGCACCTAATTTTTATTTGGCCAGGGTGAAAGTATATTTAAAAATATATTTAAGTATAAGTTTAGATATTATACTTTAAATATTTTTAAATATACTTTCAGGATGTTTGAGATGGGTTCTAGATCCATAAGATTTCATATGCAGATTCTAGAATTTTCAGGTTCCACCAAATTTCAGACTTAGCCATTTTTTAGGGTTTTCAAGGTTTCAGACTTAGCCAAATGAGGGCTTCAGGACCATGTGTTAGGATGAAAGTATGTGAACCCTTTAGTGAAATCTTGTGGAATTAGGCATGATTTTGCAATTCTAAGATCTAGAAACTAGGAATTTCAACTTGACACATCCTATAGTAGCAATTTCAAAGGTAATATCAAGTGACATGGGATTTTGGAGCAAAATGCAATAACACCTAATTTTAGCGCAAAAGACAACAAATGACTATTTTTTAAGCACAAGACTGCTCAATACACTTCCAAATCAATCATGCACCACATCAAATGACTCCAAACATGCAAAATACTCAAATATGGAACAAATCATGCACTCTAAGCACAAATTCACTTTCCCATTATCATAAGTATCAAAGGTTGAGACTCCAAGCCAAAGTGAAAGAGGGGGTCTCTGATGAGTGCCAGGTAGCACCCATGAAATACACCTTTTTACCTCTCTTTTTATTTCCTTCTTATTCCATTGTCCTGATGACTGCACCAAAATAGATTAACAAGATTGTTCTAATTATGATTAATAAGAGATGAATTACTTAAAATCATGATTTCTGATTGAGGGACTAATGTGCACTAAATTAATGGAAATATGCAGAATTTATCTCTTTTTGAATCTACAGGTGCAGATGTCCAGGTAAAGAGAATTTTGGTCATCTTCGAAGGTGGTCCTAATAATCTCTGGAGCTGATAGACGGATCTCACACCAATCTCCAATATTTTCCAATATGATTGGAGAGATTTTGAGATAAAGGGGGTGAATCATCTCCAGAGTTGGATTGAAGTCAAAAGCATATCTCCAGAGCTGAATAGAAGGTCGTAAAGCATATCTCCAGAGCTGAATGGAAGGTTGTAACACATATATCTAGAGCTGCAGATAGAAGTACACACCTCTAGAGTCTCCTCAACATAAATGCAGATTTCCAGCACGCTGCCAGTCAACACTTCCAGTAGTAATTGGGGTATTTCAGATATTACTCAATCAACACCTGAGTAATCAGATGAAGACTGTAGTTAATTGTTGGAAGTTTATCTTTCTTTTGATTTTCCATGACTTCTTGACAAACTAATTTAGGTACCTATATTTCAGGGCCTCGTTGCCCAGTTGTATTTGAAACTAAGACTCAGGTTTAGTGAGACTGTTGTTCCACTAAACCTATTTTTATTGCATGAATGTTTACTATGTAGTTAAATAGTTAGTAGAATAAGAGATTGGTATTATCTCATAGATGAACTAGTAGTTAAGGTAAGTAATATCTCATCACTGGATTAGATATAAACTTACAAAGGTAGCAGCAGAACACACAGTGAATTATTGTTATTGTAATCTCATTTTGATATAGATATTTTCTGAATACAAAAGTTGATGGAATTGGACTAAAAGCAAATTGTGATATTATTTTCTTGTGCTAATTCTTTACTTTAGTCTTCATCCCTAAGGGTGTGGAGCAAGGGCCCACTCTCACCACCAAGGCAAAAGGCTAGTACTATTGTTTTGTTATTTCAGATTTTGTTTAAGGAGATAGTTACTGTTTTCATAGATAAATGCATATTTCAGTTGAAGGAATAGTATAGATTTCCTTTAGCACTTCATTGTTCAGTTTCCTTTTTAATATTCTTGGAATTCATTTTCATAGCAGATAGATCAGTAATATTAGTTTCTTTAATCAGTAAAGATCATTAAAGTTAGTTAAATAAACTGGTGACTATAGGATTCCTAATTGCATACAACCATGGACATAGCCATGGATTTGACAAAATAAAATATGACTAAATTCCAAGGACCAACGACCCTTGTCATTTTTGGCGCTATTACCAGAGACTTCTATGTTAATTAGGAAAACTTAGTTAAAAAGTTTTAAGATAGATTGAATCTGTATGGTTAGAGCTAGGGATTTAAAAGGAAGATACATAAAATAGACACTCCATCAATAGACTATAGGAGAAAGTAGTGGGGTGGTACAAGATCTTGTTGAAGAGAGACACCTAGAACCTACCTTGGAAGCTACACCTCAATTCAATAATTCCTTAAATCCTCAAAACTTCCACTCGCTAACTATATCCAAGAATTGCAACAGAGATTCTAGGTAGATCCTTTGACAGAAGCTAATTCCTCAGAAACTAATCCTTCAAAAACTCACACTGAATCTCAAGGAGAAGAACCAGTATTAGACATGGATGATAATCATGATAATTATGAAGATGAGGATAATCAAGCCCCAAGAACCTTCTCATATCCCATTGTTCTAGTTGCTGGTGATATTGCCCCTATGAAAAATATTTCACCTGCACACTTGCCAAATTTTAGGGGTCTTGCTTCTGAGGATCTAGATTAGTTTTTGTTTGAATTTAAAGTGGTATGCTAGACTTATGATTATGGATCAAATAATCAAAAACTCAAACTGTTTCCCTCAACCCTGAAGGATTCTGCAATGAGATGGTTTATGGGTTTGCCCCAAAACTCCATCCATTCCTGGGATTAGATGGAGACAGAATTCTTGGGAAAATACCAGGACTACTATAGAGTTGGTGATAAGAATGAGGAATTATTCAAAATTAAATAGAGAGAGGAAGAGACCTTAGAGGAGTATGTGGATAGGTTCAACTTTTCTTTGAGAAGGTATGGCAATCCTGTAAATCATTCTTTGGCTAGAACCCTATTTGTAAAAGGATTAGACAAAGAATCAAAATAGGTACTGGATCTAATGGGAAAAGGGAATATCAAAAAAATGGATATGCCTGCTATAGAAGAACTCTACAGGAACTATTCCAGAACCCAAGATGGAGTGAAAACGCCCAAATCTTTCAAAAGGAAGAATGAAATAGGATAGTTAATGGAGGAAATTGTAAATTGTAAAATAGATATTCTAGTCTAATTGAATATAACATTAGATGGGATTCAGGCAAAAACTAGAACAAATGATCAAGATAGAACAATTGAACCACTCTCTATCTATTGTCCTAGGTGTAGAAACAAACATCTGTTGAGAGAATGCCGTTTGGATAAATCAAAAATCTATCAGAGCTGTGATAGGGAACATCCTACTAGTTGGTGTGATCAGGTCCCAACCTTAAAAAGGCTAAGTAAAAAGAATCTCATTATAGAGGAGGAGTTGAACTATGTAGGACAAAAACAAGCTAGGAATTTTCCTTATAATTAGTATCCAAACCAAGCTTCTTATAAGGGTCCTTTTAATTGGGAAAATAATTAATGGAATCCAACTTGGCATGGGCCTTAGAATAATCCTCCTTGGGGACCACAAGATTGGCCAAACCAACAATGGTAGAACCAACATTAACAAAATCAGCCCTAGGGGAATCAATAATGGCCACAACAGTTTGGATCACAAAACATGTAGCCTCATTAGGGTCCTTAATAAGGATATAATCGACAATACCAGGGACAACCTAGACATTTCCAATCTCAACAACAAGCATTGCTAACTAGACCCCCCAACACATAAGGTCAGTCACAAAATGAACCAGTTAGCCAACCACCCTTACCAACTCAACCTATACCAAGCCCACTGAATAAGTAGGGAGCAACTGTTTATATGACAGAACAAGAAAACATGGCTGGTATTAATTCTATTTATTCCAATAATGTCTAGCTGCATTCTAGGAAAGCACTTCCAAGACCATCTCCTCCAACTATAGTTGAAATAACCAATGATGAGGAACCTAAAAATCCATCCACTTACCTTCCAGAGGAGATTACTATCGAAATAGTTCTTAAAGAATCATCCTTGGATAACTCTGGAGATCATCCTAAAAGAATAACTCTGAAGAACACCCCTGGAAACATTTCTGATAAGAACTCCGGAGATGCTCCAGAGATAAAAAAACTAGCACCATACCCAGAATGGCTCAAACAACATGTTCCCCAGAAAAAGGTCTTCCAAAAACAATTCCAATCTACCCTAGAATTAGAACTTTTACAAGAAATTAAGCAAATGAATGTTGAAATTCCGCTCCTACAAGCAATCAAAGATGTACTTGAACTAAACCAATTCATCAAACAGCATTGTGTTAAGACCCAAGGAAGAAATAAAAACTTTCCCTCTACCATCAAGGTGGAAGGAAACGTAGTAGACCTCCTAATGGGAGAAATGCTCCTCCCAAAATATGGAGATCTTGGAAATCCTGTCATAACTATTTACATCTCAAGGGTAGAAATTTCAAATGTTTTGGTTGATTTGGGAGTAGTAATAAATGTAATGACAATTCATACTATGGACAAATTAGTCCTAACAGGTATCCAATCCACATCTACAATCCTTCAACTTGCTGACCAGTTGGTAGCTATTCAAAAAGGGGTGATCACTAATGTTCTAGTTGTAGTAGAATCATGGGAATTTCTAGTAGACTTCCTGATATTAGAGCCTAGAAACTAGAGAAATGCTTATCTATTGATATTAGGAAGACCATGGCTAGCTACAATAGCAACATCTATTGATTGTTAAACTTGGGATATGGTCATTTCTAATGGAATAGATTTAAACAAAATATCTTTGTATCCTCCAGCTAAACCATCAATACACTATTTAGGAAGAGTATAGGTAGATGCACCAGATAACATGGAAAATAATGCATCAGTAGCTATGGTTACCATCACAGAACATTTGGGTGAGTTAGAGGAAGATATCCACTATGATACAATATAAGATATCACCCACATTCATATTAATGAGGATATAATGGAGCTAGCCCAAGATTCAAGGATAGAACTTTTCACTTCTGCTCATTGTACCCTAGCAAATATCATTCCTTGTGGAGAAACCTTTTATAGAGACTTAGCCACATTCCACATGTTGCTTCCACATTCTTGCCCCCTCAATACCATGACTCCAGGATATGGATTGAACACATCTATGGATCGGATCACAAAACAGGTCATGATTTTACCTGGGAAAACACTGAATATCAATACCTAGTTAGTAGAAAAATAGGAAGAAGAACTTATCAAACTCTTAATTTCCCATTCAGCAGCTTTTGCTTGGCAATACCAAGATATGAAGGGCATCCCTCTTGAGATATCTACTCATCATATATACACTGAAGATGTCAAACTTGTCAGACAACCCCAGAGAAGATTGAATCCTGCTTTAAAAGACATTGTTAAGACTGAAATAGAAAAGTTGCTGCAATTAGGGTTTCTATATCCAATCTGAGACAGTTAATGGGTCCCACCCCTAGTCATAGTACCTAAAAATAATGGGAAGTGGAGAGTGTGTATTAACTATAGAGAGCTAAACAAAGCCACAAAGAAGGACTACTTTCCCTCACCATTCATTGACCAAGTGTTGGACAACCTTGCAGGGAGGAAGTATTTTTCTTTCCTAGACGGGTTCAGTGGATATAACCAAATCCAAGTAGCACCTGAAGATCAAGATAAAACCACTTTCCCTTGTTCTTGGGGAACTTTTGCCTGCAAAGTTCTTTCATTTGGACTATGTAATGCTCCAACGACATTTCAGAGGCTTGTTTTAGCCATTTTTGTTGAACTAGCTAATGAGTGCATGGAAGTCTATATGGATGACTTTATTGTGTATGGGAAGAACTTTAAAGAATTTCTCATAAACTTAGAAAAGGTGTTAAAA